>OX941087.1:18572500-23372500 GCA_954870635.1 Arctium minus | reverse complement strand
ACCAATGAGCCTCTAACAAAACTCCAAAATGTGGTAAACAATGGTGAGGAGATGATGAAGAAGGTGAAATGAAGGATCTTTGCCTCTATCATCCAAATACTAGCTTGATCATGAAGAATCTATTTAGAACTCAAGAATTTGTGCCTCAAATGCTTCAAAACCCTAAATAAATGAAGAGGGCTTGGTTTGAGAGAAAATGAGGATGAATAGGTGAAGTAGTAAATGAGAAAAGAGAGGAAAACTCCACATTTTAAAACCCTGGGGCCAACGGCGATTATGCCCAGGGCACTCTCACCCCTCCTGTACCGCGGGCACACCCCCGCTGGTGATTGTGACCAATGTCACTCTCGCGGGCACTCTCGCCTAGAGTGAACCGAACCCACTTCTTTCCTATTTTTCACCCGGAGCACCCAAGGCGCGATAAGGCTTAACAAGTAAGTCATGAAGGATGAAATTCCATGATAGAAAGTAAGAATTTCTCAAAGAATTGACTTTCCCAAACAGAAATTTACGGGTGTTACAGATTATATGGCTATTTTTCTGATTATTACTTTAAAATGAACAATTTTAAAATTTAAATCCATCAAGAACAATGACTGTAACACCCCACCCCAAAATTGGGGCAAACAAAAATTTCCGGAAAAGGAAATGTGGTATATAAAAATATGTTATAGCACGAGCTCATCCCAAAAAGGGAAACAATATACGCCTGTTAAAATTACAAGTTTGTAATAAATAACAATTGAGGGAAAACAACCCTTTAATCTAAATCCTATCTAGGAACAAGATTAACTCAAGTTGTCAACCAAACTACAAAATGTATCTTCCTTACACATGATTCATATCAACAAGATACGTGTATAAGGATTCTCATGGTTCCAATCCCATTTTAGGTCTAAAACCCTAAAACATGCAAGTACACTAGCAATATCCATCAACCCCATGAATACAGACAATCATGACCAAAATGTTATCAACAACAATCTCATTGAACCCACATAAAGAATAATAACCAAAACTTCAATAAATACCCAAAGTAGAACTTAGGTCAAACTTATCAGGTGATCAGATATATGCATAAGTGTGAAATGATGACAAGTAGCATTACAAAGTGTGTATCTCATTTGGAAAAGTTTAGTATAAACTCACTATCTAGGCTTTATATAAAACCTTAGAAAAGAAGTGGATGAATGCTTGAAATCTTGAGGCTTGGAACTTGTTTGAAATCACAATAAATGCTCCCCAACTTCCTAACTACTTCTTCCTTAAAGATCTTCACCAACCAACTCTAGAATTTAACTAGGAGAGGGTGTTTAGAGAAGAAAATTGCTCAACCCTAGTTTCAAGAAATGTATCTGATTTTGGGTGTTGTGGAGAAATGAGAAATGAATCAGCTTAAGGGGTTTTTATACCCTCAACACATGCCGGCGACAATGGCCGGCGACAATGCCATTGGCACTCTCGCATGGGGCATAGTCATACCCAAACACCCATCTACGGTACACATAGGGCAAGAATGCCCTATGACTTTGCCCAAGGGCATTGTCATGGTGGCAAAGTCTCACCCTACCCCCACCTTCTGTTTGTTCCCAGTGATTGTGACTCGCGATAGTGCCCATGGGCACAATCGCTTGTCACTGTCGCACCAAGTCCCCGAGTCCCAAAAATCTTGATCGATCTCACAACAATTCTTAAGGATTAGGCTTGTAACCAAGTTTCTTATAAGGGAAGTTAGTTCAAGTCAAATATGATGCAACATACATACATGACTATAAAATTCACATAGGAATAATTATGAATACGAATTACTTACATGAATTTCTCGGGTGTTACAATCCTCCCCACCTAATGAGGATTTTGTCCCCGAAATCTTATTTACTAAAAAAAATGAGGATATCTTATCTTCATGTCTCCTTCCGATTCCCAAGTCACGTTTGCACCTCGGTGGTGCTTCCGTTGAACCTTCACCATTGTCATTTCCTTATGCCGCAATTGTTTTGTCTTTGACTCCAATATGGCTTCCGGTTCCTCCACGCATCGGTTCCTATTGTCCAATCGAATTTCTGTCAATGGGATGACGCTTTCTTCCTCGGCTAGGCATTTGCGAAGGTAGCAAACGTGAAATGTAGGGTGAATTATGTCCATATCCGGTGGTAAGTCCAACCTATAGGCTTGAAGTCCAATCCACTCTAATATTGTGAAAGGTCTAAGGAAACGGGGACTAAGCTCCCCATGCTTTCCAAAACGGATAATTCCCTCCCAAGGTGACATCTTTAACATGACCCGCTCCCCCACTTGGAATTCGACCGGTCTTTGCTTTTTGTCCGCATAACTCTTTTGTTGATCCTGAGCCGCCTTTAAAATCTCCCGGATACTTTTCACCTTGTCCGCCATTTCTTGCACAATCTCCGGTCCCGTAAATTGTTTTTCCCCCGCTTCAAGCCAACACACTGGTGTCCTACATTTTCGTCCATATAATGTTTCGAACGGTGCCATGTCAAAGTGAACTCCACCAATGGGAGATGTGAATCCCAATTTCCCCCAAAGTCTATGACACATGAACGGAGCATGTCCTCGAGGGTTTGGATGGTCCTTTCACTTTGACCGCCTGTTTGAGGATGGTAAGCCATGCTCAACTTAACTCTCGTGCCCAACTCCTTCTGTAGGCCATCCCAAAACTTAGAAGTGAACCGACTATCCTGATCCGAGACTATGGATAGCGGAACACCATGACGCGATACCACCTCATCAATGTAGAGCTTAGCCAATTTGTCCATCGGTAATGTCTCTCGCATTGCCAAAAAGTGTTTGTTCTTCGTAAGTCGATCCACCACCACCCAAATAGTGTCATGTCCCCTCAAGGTCCTCGGTAGTTTAGTGACGAAGTCCATCATGATATGCTCCCACTTCCATTCCGAAATGGCTAATGGTTGTAAACTTCTATATGGTCTTTGATGTTCCGCTTTGACTTAAAGGCAAATGACACATCTTTCCACATAATTGGCCATATCAAGCTTCATTACCGGCCACCAATAGTGTAACTTCAAATCTCTATACATCTTAGTGCTACCGGGATGTATAGAGTACTTGGACTTGTGAGCTTCCGCCAAGAGCAACTCACGGTTCCCTCCAATTTTCAGTATCCAAATCCTCCCTTGGAATAATTTGAGGCCGCGACTATCTTCAGTCAGTAGCCCCTGTTGCTTTACCATGATCTCAGTTTTAAGGTTCTTTTCACGAAGTGCTTCGGCTTGACTCACCTTGATGTCCTCCACTAGGCTTGATATCACATCAATTCTAGTAAGGGTCACTTTGACTTCACTCCCATAGCTCCTTCGGCTCAAAGCATCCGCCACCACATTGGCTTTACCGGGGTGGTAAAGCAACTCGCAATCGTAATCCTTCAAAAGTTCCAACCACCTTCTTTGTCGCATGTTGAGGTACCTTTGGTCGAATATGTACTTCAAGCTTCGGTGATCGGTGAATAGAGTACACTTCGTCACGTAGAGGTAGTGTCACCATAACTTCAAAGAAAATACCACCACCGCTAGTTCCAAGTCGTGTGTAGGGTAGTTCCTCTCGTGGTCCTTGAGTTGTCGTGACGCATACGCGATCACCTTCCCCCTTTGCATCAAAACACACCCGAGACCCAATTTAGAGGCGTCGCTATAAACCACAAAGTTTTCGGATCCTTCGAGTAAGGTTAGGATCGGTGCCTCGCATAGCTTCTTTTAAAGAGTCCAGAAGGCTTTCTCTTGCACTTTGGTCCACAAGAATTTGACATTCTTCCTTGTCAATGATGTGAGAGGAGAGGCGATCTTCAAAAAGTCTTGAATGAATTTTCGGTAGTAACCAGCCAAACCCACGAAACTTCTTATCTCCGTTGGATTCGTCGGTGGTTCCCAATTCATCATTGCCTCAATTTTCGCCGGATCTACTTTCACTCCATCCTTCGATACCACATGGCCCAAGAATTAGACTTCTCGTAGCCAAAACTCGCACTTTGAAAATTTCACGAATAACTTCTCTTTTCGAAGTGTTAGTGTATTTTATTGTATCCAAGATTAAATGAGAAAAGTCAAGTCAAGATAAATCAACAAGGTCAAAGTTAGTAAAGTCAATCTAGTAGTATGTTGATTAGTCTTGTGAGTGAATGTATCTTGTATAGCCTTGTGGTATAAATACCTATTGCCTTGTAACAATCATGTAACTAGAACCAAGAGCATACATTGTCAGATTAATGAATATGACACTTTCTCTCTCTACTCTCTCTCTAAGTTCATAAACTGTTAGATCTTGATCTTGATTGTTTGATTGCTTGATTGTGTTTGGGAATTAGATTTTCAATTGGTATCAGATCAAACCAAATAATTTCAGAAAGATTTCATCACCAAATCTGATTCAAATTCTTGAAAATTCAAGAAAATAGTCGTTTCTTGAAAATTTCACTATTCGATCAAGTTTTTCTTCAATTGTTGAAATTTGCATGTAAGAATGGATTAATGTCAATCGATTTGTGATTCTATACACTTTGTATTCACACAATTTCACAATTTAATCACTGTATCAGTTTGAATTTTGGAATTTTTTTTTGATTTTGTTGGCAAATATTATCGAACACTGTTCTTGATCATGTGCAATAAAATTTTGTGTTTTTGATATTTTAGTGTGATAAGAATGTGTTTGGGATTGAAATTCAATCATATTGGTGCAATTCTAAGAATTAATTTGCAGGTTTTAATCGATTTGGATCGATTTCATGGTCATAACTGTCAAAACGCGCAAGGAAAACCTAAGAACGTGCAAGATCCGTAGAACGCGCAAGAGTCTTGGTGAAGAACGCACAAGTGTTTGAAGAACATGCAAAGTCTGAAGAACGCGCAAGCAAAGCCTGCGAGTTTATCACAAAACACGCAAACACCTTCTGCGAGTTCTTCATCAAACGCGCTAATAGAGATCTGCGAGTTTCTCATAAACGCGCTAGAAGAAGCTTGCGAGTTTCTCAGAAACGTGCTAGAAGAAGCTTGCGAGTTTCAGAAATGCGCTAGAAGAAGCTTGCGAGTTTCAGAAACGCGCTAGAAGAGGCTTGCGAGTTTGATATCCTTGAAAAATTTTCTAAGTGTTCAAACGTGCTAACAATGTCTTGCGAGTTTTGAGTTTTGCGCTAACAGTGTCTATCGAGTTTTGAGTTTTGCGCTAACAGTGTCTAGCGAGTTTTGAGTTTCGTGCTACCAATGGCCTGCGAGTTCTAGTTTCGCGCTAACAACGTCTAGCGCATTTCTCAGTGAATAGTGCTTAGCGAGTTTAGTGTTTAGCGAGTTTTAGTGATCTGCGAGTTCCAGAGATAGAGTTTGTTTTGAAATTAAATTTTTTTTGGTGATCCAAGTTTGACTTTTTAGTCAACATTTCTGATTTGTTTGGGAACGATCATATCAATTAAGCTCATTTTTCTTTCAAGATGCCAAAGACAGATGAGAGGGGAAATATAATACTTTCAGCTAGAGATATGGTTGTATTGTACATGCCTGAGATACCTATTCTACAAGCAGAAAGAGACAAACTGAAAAATCAGAATTCAAAGCTTCTTAAGCAGATTCAGGAGTTGAAATTAAATTAGTCAAACTCTGATAAAACTCCTGACTGTAAAAAGTGTACTAATATGGATAAATCTAATTTTGCAGGTATCATCAGTACAGAAGAGAAAGAGATAAAAGAACAAGAGAAAGAGATTAAAGATAGAAGGAAAATGATGGAAATAAAAGATAATACCATTCAGTCTCTTGAAGAAGTACTCAAGCTCAAGGAGTCTTATGTTACAAATCTTCAAAGCCAACTGAAGAAAACTGAACAGAAATCATCAGATCTACAAGATGAATCAGTTAAGCTTCAACAAAAGTATATGGCTTCTGAAGAAAATGTATATGCATTGAAAGTAAAAAATGTTGACTTGATGAAAAGCATCAAAAGAAGATAAAGTTAAAGCGAATCTTCAAAGCCAACTGAAGAGGACTGAACAAAAATCATCTGAGCTGAAAGATGAATCAGTTAAGCTTCAACAGAAGATTAAGGCTTTTGAAGATCAGATATCTGCTCTGGAAAGGAATAATGTTGAACTGAAAACAAGCCTCCAAGCAGAAAAAGAAAAATCAAATGTGAAGACATCTTCTACTCAACAGACATCTGGACTTTCTAAGAAAACTCTTCAAGAGAAAAAGGATTTGGAGCTTAGATTCCTTAAACTTTCTAAGCAAGTGTCGGAATTCGAAAAGATAATAATCACTGAAAGAGACACTTTTGCCAAAGAAAGAAAAGTTCTTGAAGATAAAAATTCTGAATTTCCCAAACATATCTCTATTCTACAAGACTTACTCGAGAAAGAAAGAAAAGTTTTTCAAGAAAACAAAAAGTCTTTGGAGATTGAAAAGAAGAAATATGAAAAGAGAAATGTTGGGATCTTCAATGAAACTTCTGATAAAACCAAAAACTTACAAAAAGATTTTGAACAAGAACGCTTACATTTTGAATCTGAAATATCAAAGCTCTTATCCAAAATAATTGTTTTGTCATCAGATTATCAAAAAGAAAAGAAGGCCAAATCTGATTTGAAACAATAGTTTGACACACTTTCAGATGAAAGAAACATTTTATCCGAAAAGATAAAGAACTTAGAAGTTGCAAACGTCAACTTATTAGAAAAGATTTCAGCTGATGTGATTAATCAATCACCTGTTGATAATTCAACAGAATCAGTCTGTTCTTTCAAAACAACTTCAAGTTCTATTCATGAGAAAAATGTTTTGAAAAAGAAAAGTGTCAAACCAAACATTGTTAACTCAAATCAGATTAGACCATCAAATATCTATTTTATGACAAATTTGTTGATGGTTCAGCAAATTTTTATATAACATCTCTTGGAAAGCATTCTAAGAAAAATCAGATGGTCTGGAGAGTGAAAAGTTCTTAAGATGAAGAGAAGAAGAATGACAAAGCATCTGCTTCCACATCCAATGCCAAAAAGAACAGAGCACATAAAGGTAAATCTTTTGTTCATCCTGATATGTTTTACTCAACTAATCACTTGATCAGGGTTGCTCAGAAGAAAATATGATGTTCTTACTATGGAGCACATGACTTTGTAAGTAAGAATTTTGTCAATTACTGGTATGGTTCTTATTATGTAAACCCCACAAGAACTGCAACTAACACTTCAGGACCCAAATACCAGTGGGTACCAAAATCTAAATCTGTGTTGCAAGCACCCAAAGTTTAAGGGGGAGCATAGAACTTAGGCTTTTGAACACAACAGTTCAAAACCCAGACCTTAAAGTCAAAGAGTTTTGGCTTTTGAACAAAACAGTTCAAAACCCGGACTTAAGTGTCAAGATTGTGGCTTCTTATCAAATGACAGATCAGGACCCGTTCTTCAATGTTCAGATAAGGATATTTTGCAAATATCCAGGGGGAGCTTATCTGACCTAAATCATTTTGTCATGATTTAAGGGGGAGCTCAAAGGTAAATATCTTCTGGTCTAGATCTCTGATTGTTTGGAAGAAGAACAACTTTCAAGCATGAAAAACAGTTTCTTCAATGTTCAAACCACTTCTCTATTCTCAAAAGATTTTATGAATTCAGAAGTGTGATTTGAAATGTTTTTCATTATTGAGCTTTAATGTTTAACTGACTGTGTTTCCAAAGACTAATACTTGTGTATTATCCTGTCCATATACTGTAAAGTATTCACACACACAGGTTCAGTACTTCATTTGAATTTGTTATTACCATGTCTCATATCGAAACAATTTTTCGATGGTAATACCCCCGTTTGCTTTCAAATGTTGTTGAGCATCATTCATCATTTCAAAATTTGTGCTTTCATTGTTAAATTGTTTATATTTGTTCATATAAACAAAATATCCAATTCATTGATACCCTAACCATTTTATTTGATATGATTGACACATTGTCAGATTCTCAAAACAATTCTCTTGATTTCATTTCATTCATTCAATATCTTTGTTTTGAGAAATTTTCAAAGTTCAATTGCTCAAATCTCATGAGCATACATTTTGACAATGTCATCATACATTTTTGAGCTTAACTGCTAAAGTTAAATTGTTGAGCAATCATTCTTTATAGGACTTACATAGGATTCATGTGTGAGCTTAAACAGAACTTCCATGGATTCACGTAAACCAGTGTTTCCTACCCCGGAAGTTATCCTTGAGTGATTGAGGGGTGAGGGGTCAAAATCAAAGAGTGGGGAAGATAACTCATCCGGTTGAGTTTTTCTCATTGTGCTGAGCGGTAAAATGGAAATGAGAGTTTGGTTAGAAGTGAGCATAAATGTTAAAAGAAAGAGGGTGTGAGATCAGAGTTAAAAGAATATCAAAACTCTGCACCAACCACTTTCTGTGCCGGGCAGCCACATCTACTAATTGGTTCACATTCTTTAGTGACCATCATTGAAACAGGCAGTGAGCCCATGCCAACTCTTGCATTAACCCCATCAGCTACTCGTTTCTTTCTTAACAAAGAAATGTTTCATTTTCTTTGGGGACGCAGCATATCGGCTATCTAGTCTTCACTCGGAAGATTTAGATATTGAAAAAGAAGGAAAGTTGCCCCACCTTCGCACCTCTTTCATGCACATTGAGTCTGTGTAATACCTGTTGCTGTCTCAACAGTTTACACAATTTGAGTTTTATGAAACACAATCATTGTGCTAAATTCTTTCATACACAAGCACGAGCACACAGAAAATTTGTTTTTCTGTCAGAACATTCATAGATAAACCTTGTGTTTTTCAATGATTGAATGGAAGTCCTAGGAAGTCATCATCAAACCAGCTCCTTAAATTGTACATTCGTTGTACACAGTAACTCCGTGTTACTTACAGGCACTCCTAACTGTTTCATTTGTTGAATCAGGGTTACAACGTTCATTATATCTGAATTTGAAAAGATTCGGATATATACATCTCATGAATTGACGGATACTCAGTTCAAAGGGCGAAGAATGTCAAATTATCATAAAGGAGGAGATTGTAAAGGGGGATGATCAAAGAGAATGTTGAAATTGAAGATGTTTTGATGATTATGATGCTCACAATCATCAAAAAGGTGGAGACATTTACAAAGATCAATTTCAAAGTCATCAAAGAAGATGTCAAAGTCAAAAAGACTTGCGGACAGATTCTGAAGAAACAAAGATGATTCAAAGACAAATTCAGATAATTCGTGAAAGTTTGTTTTTCCGAATATGGTCAAGAGATCAAAGAGATGAAGATACAAAGTTCAAAAATTCCTCAAGTTTCTCGAAGTTTCAAAAGTTTCAAAGATGTTAATCATGAATGACTTTTCAAGATTCTTCAACAACTTCAGAAAGAGCTTCAAAGTTCAAAGCCGTCAGAATTAATGATTGAAGAATCAAGCGCTGAAGACTAGTGTCAAATTGTTTTTTAAATCTTGAATACAAAGGGGGAGATTGTTAGTGTATTTTATTGTATCCAAGATTTAATGAGAAAATTCAAGTCAAGATAAGTCAACAAGGTCAAAGTTAGTAAAGTCAATCTAGTAGTTTGTTGATTAGTCTTGTGAGTGAGTGTATCTTGTATAGACTTGTGGTATAAATACCTATTGCCTTGTAACAATCATGTAACTAGAACCAAGAGCTTACATTGTCAGATTAATTAATATGACACTTTCTCTCTCTACTCTCTCTCTAAGTTCATAAACTGTTAGATCTTGATCTTGATTGTTTGATTGCTTGATTGTGTTTGGGAATTACATTTTCACGAAGAATCTCCAAAACTTCTCGCAAATGTTTCCAGTGTTCGACCTCATCCCGCGAATAGATCAGAATATCGATGATGAAGACTATAACCAATTTGTCCAAGAAAAGTCGACATACTCGGTTCATCAAATCCATAAATACGTCCGGAGCATTAGTCAACCCGAATGGCATGACTAGGAACTCATAATGACCGTATCTCGTCCGAAACGCTGTCTTCGGAATATCGCTCTCCTTCACCCGTACTTGGTGGTAACCGGACCGCAAATCTATCTTGGAGAAACATACCGCTCCTTGCAAATGATCGAAGAGGTCGTCAATTCAAGGAAGTGGATACTTGTTCTTGATGGTGACCTTGTTTAGTTCACGGTAGTCGATGCACATCCGCATGGACCCATCCTTCTTCTTCACGAATAAAACTGGAGCTCCCTACAGCGACGAGCTCGGTCGTATAAACCCCTTGTCGAGAAGTTGTTGTAGTTGCGTCATCATCTTTTGCATTTCCGTCGGGGATAAAGGATAAGGAGCATGAGCGATCGGTGCGGCACCCGTAGTGAGGTCGATATGGAACTCCACTTGGCGTTCCGACGACATTCCGGGTAGATCTTCCAGGAAGACATCCGGGTAGTCGTGCACTACGTCCACATCTTCCACCTCCTTCTTTTCTAATTTTGCATCGATCACGTAGGCCAAGTATGAAGTACACCCCTTGGCTAGGCTCTTCCATACTTTGAGTGACAAGATAATCATGCTGGATTTTCGGTTCTTCTCTCCGTAGATTATCACTTCTCCACCCTTAGGCAATGGTACTATAATTAGTTTCTTGGAACAAAATATATCGGCATCGAGCTTTGCTAGCCAATCCATCCCAACAATTACATCGAACCCGCCGATATCCTCCGGTAGCAAATCTATTACAAAGGAATCCCCATCTAATTCTAAGAAGCACCCAACGAAGCATTCCCGAACTAACATATGTTCCCCATTAGCTACTTCTACCACTAGAGCATTAGTTAAAGAGATAATAGGAGTAGTAAAATTCTTGCAAAACGAGGTAGACAGGAAGGAATGGTTCGCACCAGAATCAAACAAAACACGGGTAGGTAGGGAATTCACTAGAAACGTACCCGACACCACATCTGTCGTTGCCCTTGCTTCATCCGCTGTCATTTGGAAGGCCCGACTTGGCACATTCGGTGGGATCTCCTTCTTTGGCACAACCCCGCTGGAAGCTCCTTGATTGCCCCTTGCTAACTTGGGACAATCTCTCTTGATGTGCCACGGCTCCCCAGGAGGGGCAATCTCTACTCATGTGGTCCTTCCGCCCATACTTAAAGCACTCCATTGGATTAGAGAAGAGTTTCAGATTACAAGGCCCGAAGTGCTTGCTCATACATTCTTAACCGATCAATCTTATCACTTTTTAAATAATTCCCAAGAGACATCCCAAATGAGATTCACATAATCGTCTTTCCATCAAATCATAGGCACTAATTGATACGATAGTTCTTAGATATTCACTAGCCAAAACTTTCTTCCCACCAACCAATAAACCAATAATAAAATAAAATTAAGCCATAACACGACTTAATTCTCTCAAATTTAGACGAACTACAAATCACAAATACTTTCATTCACTTAGACCACTTTTCTATACTAAGAAAAGCTCACAACCACCAAATTCTTATAATCTTTACCGATAAAATCAATAAATATCGTCTTTCAGCTTAAGTCTAGGCTATCAGCAACCTAGTTCACTTAAACTAAGGCTCTGATACCATCTGTAACGACCCGGTTTCCAAAAATAACTACAATTACATGAAACCATTGAAAATTACAATCTTCCCAGAATCATCTCAAATACAACAACGAAAAGAAATTATCCTAACCGCAATAATAAATTCTAACCATAGATTTGGATCCTTACCAGTCTATGATCAGCCAACTGATAACAAAATATAAACAACCCGATCAATACTAGCGAACGGTAATTAAATCCACTCTCAACTACCATTTCCCAAGCTAGCAATCCCAATGTGAAATTTACCTGAAATGCATATTTTTGAAAACAAAATGAGGGTTAGACCATTCGGTCTAGTGAGTAAATCCCTGTGAGATAAATAATTCAGAAAAATCACTTTGACATAATGTCATAGAAAATTATTTGATCATAAAGTAGGCTCTCAGGAACTACGAACCAATTTTAAATAAACTGGCACTCATGCACAATATCTCACCCAGGTAACTAACCACAACAGTCGCCACAATTTAACCGCACACACTCCGATAAGATCGCAATCAATACCGATTGTGGCCCACCACACGAAACAAATTCGTGGGCACTATATATACATAACCCTTGCTCGGACCATCACAATCCTAACACACCTGACTTTTGTTGTGAAAGCCCCTTTATCCCAAAAATTTATAATCCAACCACATGTGTTAATAATAAACAATATGTAATAATAACTATTTTATCACAGTTAACGGTAATAATTCAAACATACCAATCTGGTATAACTTCGAAATAATTACCATTTGATAACATATGCATTTCAGTTCGAAAATGGTTAAATGAAAACTCACCTCGGGTCCAACTATTTTGCCTCAAATCTTAACGGTTAATATATTCTCAAACCGAACACCTTGATAACCAAAAATCCAAGCTAAAAATCTTTAATCCCATCGATTTCTCCCATGGCTGTTTTTTTTTTCTAAACAACATATATTAATGAGTGGTACAAATGGGAAAGAAAGGCTACATATGGGAAAGAAAGGCGGTAGATCCAAATGAGGATAAAGATGAAATATCCTCTTTTATAACATCAATTTACAACAAAGGCCCCTCAAGAAAGGATAACTTGCCAAATCATTCACAAACATTTTCTTTTACCAAAAACTAAAAAAAATGGGTTATTACAATCTCTCTCCTTTAAAAGAATTCCGTCCCGGAATTCATTCAAGCAACGAGAGGGTAACAAATTATCAAAACCAATCTCAAACTCTTATTACACAACATTGCCAGTAGGAAACCCCAAAGAACTTTTACATAACCAACCACTTACCCTTTAACATAAATCATTTTCCCCCCTTCTTGGATCAATCTTTCAAACCATAACTCGAATATTAATAGATTGTCACTCTTTCACTACATAACTCTAATTAAACTCACGAAGCACACGATCTCCATAATAATCTCAACCATGATCAATAATCATGAAATAAATCCTACACATATAGGACTACAACCTTAGTACAATACTGAACACCAACTCATCAACACTAATCACTTCATCTGAATTTTACATACATCATCCAACCTCACATATTGAGCCATCTTTGAAACTATAACACGAATACCACGCTTTCGCTGCGCAACTTTGATTAAACATATATAATAAACATTTCACTTCCCAACTTAAATATTCAATACTCCGAATCTATAAAATATAATATCAAGACATACATTACTTGCTTTAACCATATCAGGACTTACGTTTTTTTAAACCCGCCTAACTTTGGGATCCACAAATACCACAACAAACATAAAACGCCTGACTAAATATATTAGCCGCTAAAACACCGTCTTATCACAAGGTCATCCTTGTATTCCTCACTTTCAATTTACACCAAGAAATTCCTTAACAACCGAACATTCCATTTTCAATAACACTCAATCGCCACGGAAACTAGATCCCGATATTTAACACTACACCCTTTGTAAATAAGAAATAATAACTCATCAAGGCTAACCACTTTTTACAAAGCCTTTTCGAAAACTTAAAACAAAAACTTTCAATATAAAGCTTACTAAAAAAATGCAAGCCTTAAATTCAATCTCCGAAATAACTTACCAAGCTCCTTAGCTAAAAAATTGCACCAAAGTTCTTCCTCATATTCTCCTACGGAGCAAATATACCCAACAAAAGGCAATTTTAAACATAACTTTACAATTTCAATATCACCCAACAACTTTCTTACTTTTATCAAAACCACTTATTTTCAAAATACCACTTTCATTTTCCCACACTATCATAATATACCAATGATTACTTGTCATTACTTAAACAAGCTTAAAATAAGATCAAACACCAACTCCACATATCCACATGCTAGATTAAATTTAACCAAATGGTTCCTCCAAAATCCATAATTAAGATACTCCACCATTTTTGCACACCTAATCATCACGAATAATAACAAATGCTCCAAAATGCAACGTACTTATCGATTTTCAAATGGAGTTAACTTAACCAATTGCATTCCTTTACACTTAAGGAATATATTTCAATTCAAAATCTTTAAAGAACTACTGAACACTATCAACCAACCGAATCTTATATTTTCATTAATGTCCAAACGGAATAAAATAAACACATCCGTAATTATAATCCAATCAAACCAAAACATAAGTTCTCCGTTTTAGAAAGTCACTCGTTACCACCAAAGCCTTCAAATCTCAAAATAACAATAGTGTATCACTGTCTAAAAAAATCCATACATTCTTAACCGTTCAATCTTATAACTTTTTAAATAATTCCCAAGAGACAACCCAAATGAGATTCACATAATCGTCTTTCCATCAAATCATAGGCACTAATCGATACGATAGTTCTTAGATATTCACTAGCCAAAACTTTCTTCCCACCAACCAATAAACCAATAATAAAATAAAATTAAGCCATAACACGACTTAATTCTCTCAAATTTAGACGAACCACAAATCACAAATACTTTCGTTCACTTAGACCACTTTTCTATACTAAGAAAAGCTCACAACCACCAAATTCTTATAATCTTTACCGATAAAATCAATAAATATTGTCTTTCAACTTAAGTCTAGGCTATCAGCAACCTAGTTCACTTAAACTAAGGCTCTGATACCATCTGTAACGACCCGGTTTCCAAAAATAACCACAATTACATGAAACCATCCAAAATTACAATCTTCCCAGAATCGTCTCAAATACAACAACGAAAAGAAATAATCCTAACCGCAATAATAAATTCTAACCAGAGATTTAGATCCTTACCAGTGTATGATCACCCAACTGATAACAAAATATAAACAACCTGATCAATACTAGCGAACAATAATTAAATCCACTCTCAACTATCATTTCCCAAGCTAGCAATCCCAATATTAAATTCACCTTAAATGCATATTTTTGAAAACAAAATGAGGGTTAGACCATTCGGTCTAGTGAGTAAATCCCTGTGAGATAAATAATTCAGAAAAATCACTTTGACATAATGTCATAAATAAATCATTAGATCATAAAGTAGGCTCTCAGGCACTACGAACCAATTTTAAGTAAACTGGCACTCAGGCACAATATCTCAGCCAGGTAACTAACCACAACAGTCGCTACAATTTAACCGCACACACCCCGATAAGATCGCAATCAATATCGGTTGTGGCCCACCACACAAAATAAATTCGTGGGCACTATATATACATAACCCTTGCTCGGACCATCACAATCCTAACACACCCACTTCTGTTGTGAAAGTCCCTTTATTCCAAAAATTTATAATCCAACCACATGTGTTAACAATAAACAACATGTAATAATAACCATTTTATCACAGGTAACGGTAATAATTCAAACATACCAATCTGGTATAACTTCGAAATAATAACCATTTGATAACATATGCATTTTAGTTCGAAAATGGTTAAATGAAAACTCACCTCGGGTCCAACTATTTCGCCTGAAATCTTAACGGTTAATATATTCTCAAACCGAACACCTTGATAACCAAAAATCCAAGCTAAAAATCTTTAATCCCATCGATTTCTCCCATGGCTGTTTTTTTTTCTAAACAACATATATTAATGAGTGGTACAAATGGGAAAGAAAGGCTACATATGGGAAAGAAAGGCGGTAGATCCAAATGAGGATAAAGATGAAAAATCCTCTTTTATAACATCAATTCACATCAAAGGCCCCTAAAGAAATTATAACTTACAAAATCATTCACAAACTTTTTATTTTACCAAAAACTAAAAAAATGGGTTATTACACTCGATAACCTCTTGGAACGTACTCACCCGGACATTCCTAACACCCGTCTTCATCTCCGCCGGTAAACCTCTCAAATAGGCCTTTATCTTCGACCTCTCATCAGTCGCCAAATGATCCACCGGACTGAGCTTCTCCATGAATTTTTTTGAGTAGTCGGCGATTGACAGGCTACCCTTCTTCAGGTTTCGGAACTCCTCTTCTATCTTGTCGAGAGCCCTTTAATTGCATTATTTCTCCATGATCTTCTTTTTGAAGGTCGGCCAAGTGAGCTTGGCCAAAACCTCCGGTGTAAGCGCCTTTCGGGTAACGTTCTACCAACTCAATGCATCCCCTCTGAGCAGTTGGGACGCAAATTTGACCCTCTGAGAGTCGCCGCATTCACTTGACTCAAATGCCATCTCCACATCTTGTATCCAGTTCATGCACGCCACTAGATTGGTTGTCCCGGAGAATTCTGTAGGTCGACTACATAAGAACGACTTATAAGAGCAACCCCCTTCTTTCTTCTTCTCCACTCTTATTGCTTGCTCTTCTGTCCCAATTGCGTTATTGGTACCACCTGACACAATCACCGCATTGTCTCCTACCGCTTCATGTCTTCGGTTGCTTGTGTCGCAATCTTCTAGCATCTTCATGAATCTTTCATCCCGCTTGTCCATCGTCGAGTTCATCATCTGCATTATGCTTGCCAATAAGACTGACTGGGGGCCCGCTTCCTGAACGACCAGGTTCTCGGTCTCTAAATTCACTTGGGGAATTTGGTCCACAATTCCCTCTAACAGAATGGTCCTTTGCGGTACAATTGGAACACCCGTTGGATTTACCCTCCTTGAAGTCTCTGAAGCCGTGACACTTGCTTCATTACCTTCCTCGGGCACCGCCACCTGACTCCTTGTGTTTACCATAGTGAACTGTCACACATGATAAAGATCATACCGGTTAATTTCTTCGAAGATTAACGGTTTAACACGTACTGCTACAAAGATTAATCATTATAATAACAATTTCAAGCACACTCACGTATTTATAAATTCATAATAGCACCGACCAAGTGAAATCGTGAACGTATATTACATAAGAATTCTCGTTGTCATCATCACAATTTTCAATCATTGCAATTTCGTAATCCTAATACTCTCCCCACCTAGGAACATTCTACCCAAATGGACAGTGATGTCATAGGCACCTACAGTCTAAGTCTAGGCATACTAGAGTTGACACCTAGTTCACTTAAACTAGAGCTCTGATACCAACTTGTAACACCCTAAAATTGGGACAAACAAAAATTTACGAAAATGAAATGTGGTATATAAAAATATGTCATAGCACGAGCTCATCCCAAAAAGGGAAACAATATACGCCTGTTAAAATTACAAGTTTGTAATAAATAACAATTGTGGGAAAACAACCCTTTAATCTAAATCCTATCTAGGAACATGATTAACTCAAGTTGTCAACCAAACTCCAAAATGTATCTTCTATAATTGGCGTCCCTAAAGTTCCCAAGCTCGCATCTAAGGTCAACTAGACCTTCTTGGCGGTCGCGCCACTAGAACCTGAGATACACATCAAACCAATCAAGTGTTAGGCCAAACGAGCCTAGTGAGTTGAACATTAATCATGGCATAAGCATTTAAATTAATTATAGACAAGAAGGGCCATACAAGAATCAATGAGGGAGACCCATCACACTAATGAATTTCACCTCAAGTCAATGTACCTTGATGTTCACTCACATGAGCAACATCCCGAAGGCCCGACACATTTTAAGACTACCTCTCAAGTATTACTCCAAATGGCGGAGGTCTAGGTGCATACCGTCATGGTGGCACCCTAAGACTACATCCTTCTAGTGCTTACTCATAGTTCATCCAATATACATACAATATCCATCCTTACACATGATTCATATCAACAAGATACATGTATAAGACTTCTCATGGTTCCAATCCCATTTTAGGTCCAAAACCCTAAAACATGCAAGTACACTAGCAATATCCATCATGTTAGTCCTAGATTCAAGTTCTAATTGCTACACACAATCAAGATGAGAATTCCAAATCCATATGTCATTGATTTAAACACAACTATTACAAACTCTCTCACTACTTTCTCTCACTAGAATGATATACCAAGGAAACTCTTCTCTAATCTGCTCACTCAATTACAATTTGAATTCTCTTCTTACGTGCTCACTCACTTACAAAGGAAACAAGGTATTTATACCTCCATACAATTACAAAGAAACAAACAAATACAAAGACATTGACTTTGACATTTTATTACAAAGACTTTGACTTTTAATGAGAGTTGACTTTTCCAACTTTGACTTCTTGAACTTTTGTCTTCAATCTTTATGATCTTGAATCCAACAATTATGTGCTCTAACACATCAACCCCATGAATACACACAATCATGACCAAAATGTTATCAACAACAATCTCATTGAACCCACATAAAGAATAATAACCAAAAATCCAATAAATACCTAAAGTAAAACTTAGGTCAAACTTATCAGGTGATCAGATATATGCATAAGTGTGAAATGATGACAAGTAGTATTACAAAGTGTGTATCTCATTTAGAAAAGTTTAGTATAAACTCACTATCTAGGTTTTATATAAAACCCTAGAAAAGAAGTGGATGAATGCTTGAACTCTTGAGGCTTGGAACTTGTTTGAAATCACAATAAATGTTCCCCAACTAATTCTTCCTTAAAGATCTTCACCAACCAACTCTAGAATTTAATGAGGAGAGGGTGTTTAGAGAAGAAAATCGCTCAACCCTAGTTTTAAGAAACGTATCTGATTTTGGGTGTTGTGGAGAAATGAGAAATGAATCAGCTTAAGGGGTTTTTATACCCTCTACACACGCCGGCGACAGTGCCCGGCGACAATGCCATTGGTACTGTCGCATGGGGCATAGTCACACCCAAACACCCTCCTACGGTACACACAGGGCGAGAATGCCCTGCGACTTTGCCAAGGGAATTGTCGTGGTGGCAAAGTCGCACCCCTACCCCCATGGGGACAATCACTTGTCACTGTCGCACCAAGTCCCCGAGGCCCGAAAATCTCGATTGATCTCACAACAATTCTTAAGGATTAGGCTTGTAACCAAGTTTCTTATAAGGGAAGTTAGTTCAAGTCAAATATGATGCAACATACATTCATGACTATACAATTCACATAGGAAGAATTATGAATACGAATTACTTACCTGAATTTCTTGGGTGTTACAATGTCAATCTAGCAGAAACAGAACAAAATCGAACTAGATGAAGTAAACATTTAAATATATTGACCGGATTACATTGTAATTATATTAAAATTTGAGGGTTATTTTCAAAAATTGACCAAAGTAGAAGGAAATAATTGTTATTTTACTTTCTTGATTATTATCATTATACCCACTCACTGCCTTTTACTTTGATAAGCTATATTATGAAACTATATAATAATTTTTTTTTGATAGATTTAGGGGGAGCAATAAACACGCACTCAACGTGGCTCCACCAATAAACACCTCGCAACCTTGGCCGTAACTTCCATAATGTAGAAAGACTTGCAAGGAAAGATCTAGATTGGTTGGTCTGAAAAGTCATATCGCCTAAGTCTTTGTTTGCCTTTTAACCCCCTAGTGGTACTCCAAGGCCGCGACTTAGGTTGCGTACCAAGTTGCCAAAACCTCTTGGATGCCCAAAATTTGTCGAGCTTTTTAAAGCTTTGGCCCTGTAGCATGCCAAGGTGTTTAAGAGCATTTACACTCTAATAAAAATCATGTTCTTTCATACAGAAGTAACCTGAATCACCTGAAGTTGCCTTAAATTAAAAATACGGGTGTTACATGCACATTTGATTAGACATAACTTTAATCGAATCATACATAATACGAGTCTATATTATCCCAAGTCAAAATGATGGTTGTCTTTGCCTAGAATTTAAGTCCATTTGTGACCATATGCATCATGGAATAGAAAATACATGCACTCAACGGAAAATAATTGTATTCCTCCAAGAATCCATATGAAACGTGGCACGGTGGGTGTTTCAAAATTTTACCAAAATGAGCAACAACCCTTTGATTTCGTTTCTGAATCTTATCAATGAACGCAACTCGTTGCCTTCAAGATATCCACGTGAATAAACCAAATCCACTTGACGTCCTACACCAACAAAGGAGAAATATCTTTTTGTCGTATTGCAATGCACGTTTTCAACACTTAGAATGATGAGAGAACCTTTTATGGCCATAGAGAATGAATCAATATACGTTGAAATACTTATCCTTTTCACTTATTTTAATGACAACTACATACTTGTCCTTTTCCCCGATCTTCTTTAATATAAAATATATTAATTTCATCGCATTCAGTTAATATCGAACAATCAAACAGTTTAATTTTTGAACTCCTTATCCGAATATGTTCTATGTGTTTCACTTATTAGGACTTTATTATGTTGACAATAATTATAAATCTTGCATTGTCGTTATATTACTGATTTGAGTCCTGGTCTGTTAATTGTTATTCTAATTTTAGTATATTATGGATAAAGATCAAGTTAAACGGCTAGTATAATTACAATACATTCTATCAATATGTATTCTAGAAAGTAATGTGTTAACTTTCTAGTCATCAAATCGACCAATACTCAACCTACATATTTGACTTAAATTCATTATATTGATATTATATCTATGCTATATTATAAAATATTTGAGAAAAACTTTTAAAAACAAAATTTTATACATCAAGTACTGTTTATTGATGCATATTACTTAAAATTCAAGATTACAAGTAAAGATGCATGAGTACAACTTTTTTAAGTTGGATATTTGAATTCATAACTAATTGATAAATCAAATTTAGGATAAACATCTCATTTTAAATATAAAAAATCCAAAATATAATTAGGATAATCATTGAATTCTAACTGAATACTAATTATTATTTTATAAGAAATATTGCATTATTAAACTAAAAATAAATTACATCATTATCAAACTTAAATTAAATTATAGTTAAAAATTAAATTAAAAACATTATCGTTTTCTCAAAACCACACAAAACCATACAGGGGCGGATGTAGGGTTAAAAAGGAGGGGGGAAGGGACCCCACTAAAAAAGTCAAAATACCAAATTTTCAAGGTTAAAAACATTTTTTTTTAATTTCTACCATAGATCCCCCCACTGATTTTTAGTATGGGACCCCATCAACCAAAAAACGTATCTTGAAATCAATCAAAAAAAACTCTCGAAATCAACCAAAAAATTGAACAAGTCACTCAAAATCACCAAAAACACTTAGAAATCCCTTGAAATCAATCAATAAAACTTCAAAAATACCTTTAAACGCTGGAATTAAGCTAAAAATATATCGGACTACTTTGCGAGCCTTCAGTGTATCTTAAAGGTGCCCCCACCAGGAAAAAATCCTGGACCCGCCACTGAAACCATATTATAAAACCGACGCCTACAAAAAATAAAACGAAACATTAAAATCGAGTGTATCGCTATGCATTGTGGCAAATACACTTCTAGTTTATATATAAAAATATTTGAGTAATTTTTTTGTTCCTTACAAAGTCTTAATTTTTCAAAGATCCAACCATTAAATCATTAAATATAAATAAGTAATGCATATAAAATCTTTCAACTTTTATGATATTCTTCTTTTACCCATTTTGTAAATAACTAGAAGAGTAGTCGCGCAATGCAGCGAGATACATCACGATTTTAATGTTTCATTTTATTTTATTTTGTCGATATACAGTACGTTTTTGGATGGTTTTGAGAAACTGATAATGTTTTTTTTTATAAATTTGTTTAATTTAGGCTTAATAATATAATGTTTTTTTATATAAAAAAAATAAGTATTTTGTTAGAATTCAATGATTATCTTATTATATTTTAATGACATCTAGAAAAAATTATCAATTACATATTTACTAATATAATTAAAACAAATTTATAGTAATATAATATATTAATTAATAGTGATACATGGAAATGTCTGCATAAAAAGAAGGCTCTGCACATACCAAATTGGTGGGTGTTAGAAATCTGCAGTAGTAATATGTATTTTGTGCTTTGATACTTGTAATTAAGAGATTTTTAAAATCTTGCATAAAATGATGGTACCTTATGCCTAATAATTTGTATTTAAGAGTTTTTTATCCGTGCTTTATAATCTACTAGTGTTGGGCCCATGCATTGCACGGGAGGATAAATTTTTTGTTGGAATATTGACCCGAGTTAAAATGAAACGTAATTTCTCTGTTAACAGTTAATGAAATACAATGTGAAAAACGAATGTATTTTCATAAGTGGTTAACTTGCATATATTCTTAATCGTTTGTTGTTATGAGTTTGTGCAATAATATTGGTAATAGTTTTGTATTATATTATTTAAAACTCAAACGACATGTCTCAAAACATATTTATCTGGCTATTGACTTCAAGACCTCATAGTATTAGTCGATAAAAATAAAGATATGTGTATATATCTTATTCCCCTACTTCGAAAAAAATGATTGTGGGTTTTGAAAAATATAAACAAATCCTGAGTAAATAAAATAAAATATAAAAAAGTAGTTTTTTAAAGAAACAAAAATATAGTGGAATACCTTTTGTTCAGTTGCAGGTTCCGCCATTGATACCCGACCGTTCGTCTTCTTCTTGTACTCGGATGATACATAGAGAAGCTATATATACTTATAGTGAATGTAGATAATATTTTAAAATCTTTTATTTTCATTTTCGATTTTACATTTAAATGTATATATATTAAAAATATGGAAGAATATTTTTATATCTACATCGTTTCTATTTTATTTTCTTTACACTTGGTTAATTTGGAAAGTATTGTGAAATATTTTTATTTTAAAGAATACGATAATTTATTAGTGTATCTCGTTATTTTTTATTTTTAATTCATATCAACCTTCTTTTTTCTTCTTTTAATGCTCGTGAAAAAAAAATACGTGTAGATTTTATCTTATCAAAAAAAAATACGTGTAGATTTTATATTATGCTAATATAAAATACGTGTAGATTTTGTAAAATAAAATATATTTTATATTAGCAAAAAAATACCGAAGAAAAAAGAGTTTATATTACATCTCATTATGTAAAAAGATTTTATAAAATAAAATATGGAAAAAGATTTTATAAAATAAAATATGGAAAAATCATTATGAGATGTAATATAAAAAAATACGGAAGAAAAAAGATTTTTATATTACATCTCATTAATATAGATTTAAATGTAAAATCTACATTTAAAATAGATTATTCTAATATAAAATCTATTTTATAAAATCCTCCACCCAAAAAACAAATAATTATATTAATAAATGAGTATCCATTCCACAAATAGATGATTATGTGAGATATTGTGTTTGGAAAAGTTGTACCAAAGCATTAATAAACTGTAAATTAAGTAATTGGCTTTAATTAGTTGTAACTTATGCTTAAAATGTTGTAATTAAGAGTTTTTTATGTCGTTTTTATAATATAGTATATATACATATAATAAATAAGTAACTAGTAGGACACGTGTCGCCTTCTGGTGAGCCCATTTTTTTCATTTTCTCGCCTAAATATGTATCTGGACGCATTTTACATCATAAGTTCATTTAGCGCATCCACATTCATTCCTCCTTAAATCTTTCCTTAATTCAATTTTTTTAATTTATACCTTATATTTACTACCCTTATAATTAGGTATGTAGTTACTTTTAAACCCTTGTTTTTTTATTTTTCATTTTAGACTTTTATCATATAAACATAAATAATATATATGAACTAAAATGCATTAAAAAAACATTATATTTTTTACAAATTATATCATTGTAATCGATTCGTCAATACCTTCGAAATGAGTCTAATATTGAACAATTTTGGATTTAATTATATTATTAAATATCATAAATATATACGAACTAATGTGTTGTGATTAGTATGAGATTTGTTAAAATTAGTATGAGATTTGATACAAATAATTACTAAATTGTCGTAATTTTCTTTTTGCAATTTCATATCAATTTTAACTATGTACTTTTCCATAATTTAATTTATGTTCTATTATAAATTTTGTTTTATAAATTCATAATATTTATTCATATTTTTTATTATTTTTTTGTAAAACATCCCTTGTGAAAACTGCCGAAAACAAAGACATTTTGTAACCAACTGCAAAAAAAACAACTCTGAAGGAAAAAAAAAAAACTTGAAAAAATAGTATCGTACTTTCGATGATCATTCATTTATGTAAGATAAATTTTCTGACATGATTTAATTTTTTAAACTACCCCGTGTAATACACGGGGTCGAACCTATATAGTATAGATAAGAATGAAACTTTAAGGGTTTTTAGAAACCCATATTACTCTTTCCAAATGAAGGATGAAGTTTTGGAAACTCTATAGATTTACCTAATTTCTTTAAAATCTGAAGTATCTTAAATATGATTGATTTTCTAATTAAACAAATTATGTAAAAAAATTAGTATTTTTCTCTTTAATTTGATACTAATATGATATATTTGTTTTTCAATTTTTGACCGTATCTTTAAAATTTTTATATATGCATACTAATAATAAAATTTATCTCATATTCTTAAAATACCTTAAACTCAAATTTATAACTTATTATTGCATACAACTTTTTTTTTGAAGTATATAATATTTATATACGACAAATGCAACAAATAAACTCACACACCCTTCTCACATTTGGTGAGGTTTGAACCCCTAACCTCCTAGGAGGCCAAAGGCTCCGATACCGCTAGGTCAAAGGCCCTTTGGTTTATTGCATACAACTTCTTAAAGGTTCTCATTTGAACTCCATAAAATTAACTGATAACTAAGTGATAAATGTTCAAATATAAGAGAAATGTTGAATCATACTAATACACCATAATACTACATAAAATCGATAACCAACCGAAGACTTCGTTGCTCTCTCAAAATCACACAAAATCATAAGATAAGATCGATCGAGACAGAATAAAATGAATAATGAATTAGGCTTGAGGGTTCAAGTTCTCAGCTACAGAATCGAGATGTATCACATTGTATTGCACGAACATACTTTTATTAAACAATAAAAGAAAAGCATTGAAACTTAATGGTTTATTGAATTACCCGTATTAAAGATGCTAAAGACCCATATCTCATATCACCATCATCCCCTTGTGACAATCTGTGGAACCCCCAAATTAATCTCCAGAAGAGCCCTTGAAGAGAGAAAATAGGTTCCACACATATACAGGAGATTTAGTGCAAGCCTAGCCGATAGCAAAGATGTCTTGAATGGTAGAGCTTGACTTTAATACCATGTAAGAATATGTAGAACCGGTATATTACTCTTCAAAAGAAACCTTGAAGAGAGAAAGAATGTTTTTAACATATATAAAGAGTATATGGTTCAAATCTATGCAGGTATGGGACTCTAACACCCTCATTTGATTGTTAAACATTCCTATATATATAGGGGTTAAATCATGTGAGAACCAAAAAATGGGTTGAAAACCGTGAGAACTGATCTAAGTCCTAATTTGGTTTTGATCCTATGTTTTAATTTAAAGTTGTTTTTAGTTAGAAAAATGGCATAATCGTCATTTTGGTAACAGAGATTCACCAAATGAAACACTTACTCACCATGCTATTTCACCTCATGAAATAAAACACAACTTTCATTTATATATTATTTTACCTCATGAAATCCAACATAATATTCATATATATGTTAATTCACCATATGAAATCAAAGACAACTTTCACCTATAATTTATTTCAACTCATGAAATCAAACACAATTTTCATCTATAATATATTTCACCTCATGAAATCAAATATGGTATCTATGACGGTGGCTTCAGGTCCTCTTTTCATGTCACTACTACGTAAACCTCTAGAAAATCACCGTCGATGGGAAAACTGTAAAGATACCTTATGGTTTTTTGGTACCGGGATCTTACAGCAACAAAGGAACTATCATCGATTTCGGCACAACCTTCACGCTCATGGATAATCTCATCGATCTAGTAGCAAAATATTTCGAAAATCAAATGTCTAAGTATAAGAGGTTTGATGAGGTGGAAAGTAAAAGCGATTTACGGTTGTGTTTTGACATCGGTAATAAACCGACGAAGATTCTGGGTTAATGTTTCATTTCAAAGGTGGTGATAAATTATTGTTGTCACCAGCCCGGTTACTCTTCGTTCATGGGGCAGTCGGAGGTGTTGTGTGTAATAACCGGATTTAAGTTAATAAATTGGAAGTTGGAGGTTGAGTTGGTAAAACCTAGTGAGAGGATGGGCTAAATGGCAAATGTGGAAAATAAGGGTTTTATTCTTGTTGCCCTAGCTCATTTAGTTAATTTTTGTTCAAGGCGGCCTGGAACATCAAGGAGCTTGGGAGAATAGGAGAAATTCAAGGAAATCAACAAGGAAGGGAGCTCTAAGGAATTCTTGCAGTCTTATTCAAGGTAAAACATATATTTTCTTCTTGATGTTTATCTGTGATTAGGAGGTTGGGATTTGGGTTTATGGAACCCAAATCAAAGAAATGTCCCCACTATATTATTCCTTGAAGAGTTGTGGTTTCACCTACTTTTTGGTGTAGATAAGTTTTTGGTGGATTTTTATTCCTTAATCGATCCATTTGGGTCATGGGGGAGAGATTTGTATTCATCCCTGTAAAATGGGATTTGGAGTGGGATCGAGAAAAACCCTCGATGGAGGGAGTTGTCTCGCCCAAGGCGGCGTAGAGGTGCAGCAGTCGTAGTGTGGGACGCCACCTGAGAAGCCCTCCCTGGACGACTTGGGGAAGTCCGTGCCGTAAAGTCCCAACCCGGGTGATCCCGGGAGACCAAGGATCGGGTGACCCCGGGAAGTCTGCACCAGGCGTTCCCGGGCGACCCTCAACCGGGTGGTCATCAACCGGGCGTTCCCGGGCAACCCTTAACCGGGTGATCCCGGGCTACCTTCAACTGGGTGATCCCGGGTAACCTTTTTTCGGTCAAGTGGGTTTTCGGGGAGTTTGGAATTCCTTATTCAAGTTTCTCTTTTTGAACCGAGAATAAATCCTATTTCGAGTGAGGGACTTTTCAAGAGGGATTCGTCTTATCTCGTGAGTGGTTAAAGGACTTACCTTTACTCATTTTCGTCGTAGGGGAAAACATTACGGGTTCTAGCGTGAGAATGAAGATTTAAGCTAGAAGGACCAGGTGAGTTTTCTAAACTAAATGCTATTCGATGATAAAGTGGTTAAAAGCATGTAGAAGTCATTTAAAGCATTTTATTTAGTTATGTATGTTATATATATATATATATATATATATATATATATATATATATATATATATATATATATATATATATATATATATATATGCGAGCTTTACCTTAAATGTGGTTCTACACTTTTGTTGCTGGCTAAATGTATGCATATATTGTAGTTGGTGAGTATGGCCTAAGTCGGGGGGTGTGTCCCGCCTGCGCTTGTACCGGTTGGTGTGTCCCGTTTATGCCAATGGGGGGTGTCCCAGATTAAGGCAGTATGATTCAGACACGCTATTACTTTTGAGTGACGGTAGGGTGTGCCGAAAGCGAGTTTATGAACGTGGTTATTTTTATAAAACTGAATTGGTTTATAATTGCTTATAAATCTTTTTATTTGATGCTGGAGTTGTGAACCGTTATTAGAGGGAACTCACTAGACCTTTCGGTCTAACCCTCACTCTTTCAAACTAAAAACCTTTTCAGGCAGGCGTGAGGTAGGAGGATTGAGCAAGAGTATGAAGAAGGTGTGAGCCGGAGCTGGGTTAGAAGACCTTCATTATAGTTTTCGTTCCTTGTAATCTCAGTTGTGTATTAGGCTGTATTTCCGCAAACCTTGAAATGTAGATATTGTTTTGGGCCGTTTGGCGTTGTTAGTTAATAAAGTTAGTTTTGCCTTATGTCGCGAGTTGGGTTGTTACAATTGGTATCAGAGCCATAGTTTAAGGGATTTAGGTGACTGGATGGGCCTAAACTTAAATTGTGGAGTAGGGGGACACAACTGAGATTTAGGAATCTTTTAAGGAAGACCTTGATCATCGAGAGTCGTGACAACAATAGTGAGTACTCTCATGTAAGGTAAATTCAGAATTGCATCTGGCCAATGCCATTATGAATTTACAGGTGCATGGGCATACTCGATTTCTATTGTTGAGTTATTTTATTGGTGTAGTTTTGGGTACAGAGTCCTTTCATTGAAATGATAGTGTTGATCTCGCGTGCTATGTGATTTCGCTTATGGTTTTAAGGTTAATACCGTTTAGGATGAGTATCGTGTGGGATGTAGATATTTCGTTTGAGAAAGGACCTCTTGGGTCTATAAGGAAAAGAATAACGATTAGAGGTGATCTTTTTGCTTCATGGGAGTCTTCGGTTTGGTAGATTGTTATGTCGATCAGTGGAAATCAGGATAGTGTTGACCCAATAATCGAAGGACAAAAATGAGGTTTTTGGAGCTGTAGTTAATTGAAGGGTGGTTGAGAGACGATATAAGTGCTGACTGATAAAATGTAGTGAGGATCAGATGGAAATGAGCTAGTGTTGGTAAGTTTGTTTGGGGTCAAAGTGAGGACGCTTGACCTGCAAATCTTTAGTCGCGGTGGCAAAAGAGTAGTTGGACATGCAAGCATGTTGGGAATTGTTAGTGTATTATTGTATCCAAGATTTAATTGGAAAAGTCAAGTCTAGTAAAGTCAACAAAGTCAAAGTTTAGTTTTAGTCAAATATGAGTTTACTTAGGTGTTAAGCTTGTGATTTTAGACATGTGGTATAAATACCTTTAATCCTTTGTATTTGGTAAGCACTTCATTGTAATACTTGTAATTGTGAAATAGACGTGTGATTGCTTTCTCTCTCTACTCTCTCTGTAGAATATTGATATTGTTAGATCTTGTATTGAGATTGCTTGAATTGATTGGAATTACATTTTCAATTGGTATCAGAGCAAACCAAATCATTTCAGAAGGATCATTACATCAAAGTTTGATTTAATTTTCGAATTCTGATTATCAAAAACTCGTTTCTTGAAAAAGTCACTGTTGGATCAAAATGTTATGAATTTGTTGTTCTTTGATTGAAAAAATTATTCGATAGAATTCGTATTGTATAATAGAGTCATTCTTGTTCATAAATTGTCGAATTAATCACTAGAATAGTTTTAATTTTGGATTTCATTGTGTTTTTCTTGAAAAATATCGAACACTGTTTCTTGAATCAAATTGATACATTTTGGTGTTTTTAATGAAAATCTTGTGGTAGAATTGTGTTACAAATGATAAATCGATCATATTGGTGCAATTTTATGTTTAAATTTGCAGGTTTAATCGTTTTTCGAGTGATTTTGTGAAAAACCATGAAGAAGGCGCAAGATGTGAAAAACGCGCAAGTTCTTCTTTAGAACGCGCAAGCTTCATCATCAAGAACACGCAAGTTTCAAGCCTGAAGAACGCGCAAGCAAAGCCTGCGAGTTCACCATCAAACGCGCAAGTCAAAGGATTTGATTTTTGGCCGGAAACGCGCTAACAGAGGCAAGCGAGTTTCATAAAAGCGCAAGTCAAAGTTTGTGAGTTTGAACGACACGCGCTAGAAAGGCTTGCGAGTTCTGTGGTGAACAGGTGTTTGCGAGTTTCATCATCGTGCAAGTTTATTGATTATCGAGTTCTCGAAACGCGCACACAGTGGCCTGCGAGTTTTTCAAACGCGCACATAACGTCTAGCGCATTTCTCAGTGAATATTGACTAGCGAGTTTTAGTACTTTGCGAGTTCACTTGGTCTGCGCGTATAGTGATCTGCGAGTTTCAAAAGATAGATTTTTTTTCGAAATTAAATTTTTTTTTGTGATCCAAGTTTGACCTTCAATCAACTTTTCTGAATTGGTTTGGGAACGATCATTTTATTCAAGCATTTATTTCTAGAGAAAAATATGTCAGAAAAATTTTCTAGCGGAACCCCCGTGCTAAGTCTGCGGAGGGGGACATATTTTGATAGTGGTCATAATTTTCTGACTTTTGACGAACATTTTTTTAAGCTAACTTTTTTCTTTCAAGATGCCAAAGACAGATGAGAGAGGGAGTACAGTACTCTCACCAAGAGACATGGCTGTATTGTACATGCCTGAGATACCGAAAATAGAAGCTGAACGAGATCAACTGAAAAATCAGAATTCAGTGCTTCCAAAGCAGATTCAGGAGTTGAAATTTAATTTGTCAAACTCTGATAAAACTCCTGACTGTATAAAGTGTACTAATACTGTTAAATCTGATATTCCAGGTATCATCAGTGCAAGAGAGAAAGAGATTAAAGAAAGAGAGAAAATCATTGTTCTAAAAGAAAACACAATTGTCACATGTGAGAAGGAATTAAAGTTGAAAGATAGAAAGATTGCAAATCTTCAAAGCCAACTGAAGACAACTGAATGAAAATCATCAGATCTCCAAGCTGAATCAGTTAAGCTTCAACAAACGTTTACGACTTTTGAAGACAAAATCTCTGCATTGGAAGCCAAGAATGCTGAACTACTGAAAAGTATCCAAGCAGAGAAAGAAAAATCAAAAGTGGAGACATCTTCCATTCAACAGATGTCTGATTTTTCAAAGAAAGCTAACCAAGAGAAAAAAGATTTGGAGCTTAGATGCATAAAGCTTTCCAAGCAAGTGTCTGAGTTTGAAAAAATTTTAATCACTGAAAGAGACACATTTGCAAAGGAAAGACAAGTTCTTGAAGTAAAATAACTGAACTTCCCACACAGATTTCTACTTTACAAGACCTACTTGAGAAAGAAAGAAAATGCTTTAAAGAAAACAAGAGGTCTTATGAGCTTGAAAAGAAAAACGCAGAAAAGAGAAATACTGGGATTTTCAAGGAAATATCTGAAAAATCCAAGAACTTGGAAAAGAATTTTGAGCAAGAACGTTCACATTTTGAATCTGAAATATCTAAGCTCAGATCCAAATTAACTGTTCTGTGATCAGATTACCAAAAAGAACAGAAGGTTAAATTTGATTTGAAACAAAAGTTTGACACACTTACTTCAGAAAGAAACATTTTATCTGAAAAGATAAAGAACTTAGAAGCTGCAAACATTGAATTGTCAGATAAAGTAACAGCTGATGTGATTAGTCAATCACCTGTTGATAACTCAACAGAATCAGTCTGTTCTTCTAAAACAGCATCAAGTTCTATTAATGATAAAAATGTTTTGAAACAGAACAGCGTCAAATCAAAAACTGTCAACTCAAATCAGATTAGACCTTCTAACCTATTTTATGACAAATCTGTTGATGGTTCAGCAAATTTTTATGTAAAATCTTTTGGAAAGAATTCAAAGAAAAATCAGATGGTCTGGAGAGTGAAGAGTTCTTCAGATGAAGAGAAGAAGAAGGACAAAGCGTCTGCATCCACTTCTAAAGCCAAAAAGAATAGTGCATATAAAGGTAAATCTTTTGGTAATTCTGATATATATTACTCTACTAATCATTTGATCAGGATTGCTCAAAGGAAAATATGTTGTTCTTACTGTGGAGAGAATGACTTTGTTCATAGAGAAACTGCTCATAACTGGTACGGATCTTATAGAATTACTTCTCAGAATTGTGGATTTAAAAGATATACATCTAATGAGAAGTGGATTCCTAAATCTAACATACCAGGACCCAAATACCAGTGGGTACCAAAACCTGTTAAATTTGTTTTGCAGGTATCATCGGTCTAGGGGGAGCAGGAACGATGGTTTTTGAACACAGCAGTTCAAAACCCGTACTTCAAAGTACAAGTTATTGACTTCTAGACAAAACAGTCTAGGACTCGTACTTCAAAGTACAAGTTTATGGCTCTTGAATAACATAGTTCAAGACCCGCACCTTAATGTAAAGACTATGGCTTCTGATCACATGACAGATCAGGACCCGTTCTTTCATGTTCAAATATGGATATTCTGCAAATATCCAGGGGGAGATTACATGACCTAAATCATTTTATCATGATTTGAGGGGGAACTTAACAGTAAGTATCTTCTAATCTCGATCTGTGATTGTTTGAAAGAAGAACAACTTTCAAGCATGAAAAACATTTTTCTTAAATGTTCAAACCACTTCTCTATTCTCAAAAGATTTCATGAATTAAGAAGTGTGATTTTCAAATGTTTTTCATTTTTGAGCGTTAATGTTTAACTGACCGTGTGTTTCCAAAGATCAATACTTGCGTATTATCTTGTCTTTATATTGTAAAGTATTCACACACATCGGTTCAGTACTTCATTTTAATTTGTTATTACCATGTCTCTAAACGAACCTATTTTTTGATGGTAATACTCCCGTTTGCTTTCAATTATTGTTGAGCATCATTCATCATTTCAAATTTGTGCTTTCATTGCTACATTGTTTATATTTGTTCATGTAAACAAATTATCCAATTCTTTGATACCCTAACCATTTCATTTGATCTGATTGATACATTGTCAGATTCTTAAAACAATTCTCTTGATTTCATTTCATTCATTCAATATTCTTGTTTTTAGAGATCTTCATTGTTCAAATGCTCAAATTTCATTCATATTTTTAATGAGCATACATTTTGACAATGTTTTTCATACTCTGTGCTTAACTGTTTAAGTTAAATTGTTGAGCAACTATTCTTTTAGGACTTACATGGGATTCGTGTGTGAGCTTAAACAGAACTTCCATGGATTCACGTTAACCAGTGTTTCCTACCCAGGAAGTTATCCTCAAGTGATTGAGGGGTGAGGGGTCAAAATCAAAGGGTGGGGGAGATAACTCATCCGGTGAGTTTTTCTCATTGTGTGGAGCAGGAAAAATGGAAAAGAGAGTTTGGTTAGAAGTGGGCATAATGTTAAAAAGAAAGAGGGTGTGAGACCATAGTTAAAAGAATATCAAAACTCTGCACCAACCACTTTCTGAGCCGGGCAACCACATCTTCTGATTGGTTTACATTCTTTGGTGACCATCATTGAAAAAGGCAGTGAGCCCATGCCAACTCTTGCTTTAACCCCACCAGCCACTCGTTTCTTTCTTAACAAAGAAATGTTCCATTTTCTTTGGGGACGCAGCATATCTGCTATCTAGTCTTCACTCGGAAGATTTAGATATTGAAAAAGAAGGAAAGTTGCCCCACCTTCGCACCTCTTTCATACACATTGAGTTCGGGTAATACTTGTTGTTGTCTCAACAGTTTACACAATTTGAGCCTTATGAAACACAATCATTGTGCTAAATTCTTTCATACACAAGCACGAGCACACAGAAAATTTGTTTTTCTGTCAGAACATTCATAGATAAACCTTGTGTTTTTCAATGATTGAATGGAAGTCCTGGGGAGTCATCATCAAACTAGCTCCTTAAATTGTACATTCGTTGTACACAGTAACTCCGTGTTACTGACAGGCACTTCTAACTGTTTCATTTGTTGAATCAGTGTCAGGATCGAATTCTCAACAAGAATTAATTCTCAGAAACAATATCAAAGAAGTTTGCGGAATAACACTTTGATATTTAATCAAACAGAAAATAAAGACAGAATATAATCAACAAACTGTAAACTTGTATTGAATGCTTTGAAGTTACAAGATTACACACTCAACCTCAATATTGATGAACAGGCTCACCAATACGAATTCTACTTCTCTAGAATTAGGATCTATGCCTTGAGGTTGATTTTCTCTCTAAAAGAATGAAAACAAAAGTTAACTTATCTTTCTATTCTATACATTCTATACATATACTAGTCAAAAGATAATTACAATAAATAAAATATCTTCAGTATATCTTCCATGTATATCTCTAAGCTTCCATAATCTTCAGATTATCCAGCTGTCATTCTTTCCATCCGAATCTCTTTAGCAGCACTAACCATGATCAGCAACATTAACTTCTTCTAGCAGCATTAACTATTAAGCAGCACTAACTACTAGCAGTACTAACTAGCTAAGCAGTACTAACTTTGTTCAAGCAGCACTAACTATGACTAGCAGTATTAATAGTACTAGCAGTAGTAACACTCAGCAGTATTAACCTTTAAGTCTTCTAGCAGTAGTAATTTTGAACCAACAGCATTAACCATACTTGATGAATTCTTCAGTTCCCAACAATCTCCCCCTAACTTGACTTTTAGAAAGAGAAGTCAAGTTCTTCAGAATTAATCTTCAAGATGCTCCCAAAACTCTATTATGGCCTAAATTCCAGTGTTTGCATCCAATCCCAAACTCTGATTGATGGTTCTTTGAATCAAGTATTTAGCCATTTATGAATCTGGAACACACCTTAACTTTTTCTTCAGCATGGCATGTAGCTTCAATCTGCTATGATTGTACACTCTATCCACTAGGAAGTATTCAGTGTGATTTAAATCCAAAGTCACTGTATATACTCCACTAATTTCATATAGAGTCCAACTGTTGACCGACTTGAATACATCCTTGATCATATGCTTTACTTCTTCAGGTTTGAACATCATACACAGATACTCCATTACCAGTTTTGTAATTGAAATTCCTGGAGCCTTTAGAATATTTGCATACAACTTCATTCCTATCTCAAACATCTCTTCAAGATATGATCTAGAGCATGTTCTGACAATTTTTGCCCATGTGTTGAACACTTCATACTTTTCATCCTTTCTTTTCAGCCTTATGTATTCCTTTCCATCCACTGTCAATGTATCCCAGAGAATGACCTCAGGAGGCTTAACTCCTACAGGTTCTGCTGAAATTGGTTCAGGCACTTTGTCCATCACTACCATATACAAATTTACATCATCAGTGTTAGATGGCTCTGTCTGTTTAGATGACTCAGGTGCCCCTTCTTCTTCAGCAACCTTATCAGCCTCTTCTTCAGATACTCTAGGCTTTTTGATTGGCTTTCTCCTTGCCATCATTTTTGTTCTCTTTAAAGTCCTTAGACTTTCTCCCAGGGTGGACTCTTTCTTAGGAGGTGTTTCTTGTTCATCTGGAAATGGCTTTTGACAATCAAAGTCATTACTTTCTTTTATTCTCTTCTCCATCTCCACCCTAGCAGTTTCACTTCCCTGAAGCTTTAACATCTCTGAATCATAGAGCTCTTTGATCTTCTCAAAAGACATTTTGGAGAACATCTCCTTTTTGACTCCTACAGCACCTTTGAGAAATATAATCATCTTGTTTCTCTCTTGGGTACCTAGGAATGTCTTTGAGGGTCTTCTCTTCTTTGCAACTGTTTTCACCACAGATTTCTTCATACTTGCAGCTTTCTTCTGTGCAATTTCAGTTGCCATACTCTGTTGATAAGCTTCATTCAGTTCAGCAGCTAGAGCTTTTGCCATTTCCCTGTCCTTTTCCATCTGAACTCTTTCTTCTTTTTCAATATCCTCCTGCATCTTTTTAGCTAGGGCTTCATCTGATTCAACCAACCTTTGCTTTTTGATTGGTTGATCAGATTCTACCATCTTTGCTTTTCCTTTGTCTTTGCTCATTGCCTTCTTACTGTTATCTTTCTTGATCACTTCACCTTGTTCTTTTATAATTACACCTTTGGTCTTTGAAGTGACCTTGGGAGTATCATTCTTGGCTTTTAGTAAGGTTTCTGCAATCTCAAGATCTGTTAACACTTCTTTCACAGTTTCTGCTGCTTTATTAATGTCAGCAGTAGTAACTGTTTCTTCTTGCTGCTCCCGCTGAACATCAACTTTCTCTCCATCAAGCTCCCCCTTTCTTGTGGCTTCTTCCATGTTGATCTCCCCCTTTTTGGGAGCATCATCCTCAGTGGTCCTTCTCCTTAATTGGAATTGCTTTCTCTTCTTCCTTTGTACCAGACTAACCACCATCCTCTTCAGCTTAGCAATCTGTTCTTGTTGTGACAGAATTACTAGCTTCATTTCTTCAATTTCTTTGCCTTGTTTGAGAACATCTTGATTGATGTTCCCCAATGTTTCCATCAATTCATCGTACGTATATATGTCCTCACCCTCTCCAGAAGTGTTACCCTCCTTTGAAGGATCATTGGATCTTTTATTTGTGGAAGTCTTCTGCCTTGCAGAGGCACTATCCACCCTTGTGGTTTCTTGGCACCAGGGACCTTCAAATGATTGCTCATTCAAAGTTGCCATGGGGGAGGTCTTATTGATGTTACCACTTTCCTCCTCTGTACTAGCAGGAGTAGTGGCAGCCTCATCACCCATATGCTCTACCTCCTCCTCAGAGAGCACCTCCTTTGGGTTGGGAGACACCCGTGTGGTTTCCCTTTGGATATTCTCTAAGGAGAATTCTCCCTTAGAGGGCTTATAGGCTTAGTGGGTAATGGTACAAGAAGGGAAGGAGCCTTCTTTACCTGTTTTCTCTTGTAAGTTTGGGTGATGGGAGAGGTTGGTTTTTCAAGAAGGGACTGGGGATTTGTTTTTGAGAGGGAAGGTTGGGCTTGGCTAGCAGTGGGTTGGTCTAATGGGGGCCTTGACCCTGCTGCCATACCTTCATTGGTTTGGGACACCACCATCATTGTAGAGAACAATGGGGTGTCAACTCCTTCAGAGTCCCCAGCAGATCTTCTCATATTTGAGAACACCTTGCCTTTGGGGGGTTTAGGTACATATACCCCAACAGGTTGAGGTATATCCGTCAATTCATGTGTAATAATTTCTTGAACAAACCTGGGATACATAAAGAAGCTCTTTTTGTTTCCCATGTTTGAGACAAGATTACTGAAAATCATTTTAGAAAAATTGTACTTTCTGGCAGTGGCCAAGCACACCAAAGCATAAGCAATAGTGCTGCTGAACTCACTCCATCCAGTAGTCTTTTTGGAGATACAATGCATAAGAGTATGGACAAAGAAACGCCATTGGGGTGAGAATTTTGCTTTAGAAAATTTGAACACTCCCAATGGGCCTCCATACCCCATTCTTGTAAGGTTTGAAAACAGTTCATCATTTGGGATAGAGGTTATACCAGAGGCATCGTCTAGACGTAGACTGATGCGAATAACCTCTTCAGTAACCGTGAGTGATTGATCACAGATTCTTGTCTTGATCATCTGCACACCATTCTCAACAACAATGGTTGCATTAGCCCAGAACTGCCTTTGATGCTCAATATAGATTGTAGGGGATACAATAAGAGCATGAGCAATGTGGCTTGTCTTGAGGAAATCCACAATCTGATGAAATCCTGAAGCTTGCTTTGGCTTTTGTAGCATCGCAATCTCGTTGTGCTCGTCGATGAAAGTCATGGATGCCATTGATCTTAGTGAAAAGCTTGCCTGAAAACTTCGAACTTGAGAGAGAAAAGGTTTTGAACGCAAGAGAACAGTATGCAAAGAGTCGTTATGAACTTTTAGGCGGGCAATAAGTATTTATAGTATTCGGAATATAAGCAGTATTAACCTAGAGCAGTATTAACCTAGAGCAGTATTAACTACTAGCAGCATTAACTGCTAGCAGTATTAACTAGCTAGCAGTATTAACTAACTAGCAGTATTAACTACTAGCAGTATTAACTACTAGCAGTATTAACTACTAGCAGTATTAACTGAAAGCAGTATTAACCACTAGCAGTATTAACTGAAAGCAGTATTAACTACTAGCAGTATTAACTGAAAGCAGTATTAACTACTAGCAGTATTAACTGAAAGCAATATTAACTACTAGCAGTATTAACTGAAAGCAGTATTAACCACTAGCAGTATTAACTGAAAGCAGTATTAACTACTAGCAGTATTAACTGAAAGCAGTATTAACTAACTTACTCCTTTGAAACTAGCTAAACACTGAGTACTGCTATGCATATCCTGAAACAGACGATTAGTAACTCCAGGACTACTATACAGATATAAAACCACTTTTTGAGAAGGGGATTATTCAGAGTTTATCATTCCCACACTTGTTACCAAGAAAGTGAATCTACCCACATCAAAAGCTTTAGTGAATAGATCAGCAAACTGATTATCAGTGTGAACTTTGACAACTTGAATAAGTTTCTTTTCATTACAATCTCTTATAAAGTGATACCTGATCTCAATGTGCTTTGTTTTTGAGTGCTTGACTGGATTATTCACAATGCTAATAGCACTGCTGTTGTCAATAAAGATTGGAGTGTGTAGAAAGGTTACCCCATAATCCAACATTTGATTCTGAATCCATAAGACTTGAGAACAGCAACTTGCAGCTGCTATGTACTCTGCCTCTGTTGTAGATGTGGATACTGTGGTTTGTTTCTTGCACCGCCATGAGACTAGTCTATCACCCAAAAACTGACATCCTCCAGAAGTAGATTTTCTGTCCAAGTTTGCCCCACCTAGATCACTGTCTGAGTATGCTATTAGGTCAAAAGGTGAGTTATGAGGATACCAAAGTCCCAATCTGGGTTGCCCTTTGAGATATCTGAATATCCTCTTAACAGCTTGAAAGTGAGATTGCTTTGGCCTAACTTGAAATCTTGCACATACACAGACTGGAAACATTATATCTGGCCTTGATGCTGTGAGATACATGAGAGAGCCAATCATGGATCTATACTGATGCACATCCATATCCTCCCCCTCAAGATCTGCTGTGATCTGCTTGTGTGTTTCCATAGGTGTGCTGGCAGGTTTTGATTCTGAGAAACCAAACTTGGTTAGAATATCCTGCACATACTTGGATTGACAGATGAAAATGCCATCTGACTTCTGTTGAACTTGGAGTCCAAGGAAGAAAGTAAGTTCCCCCATGGAACTCATTTTGAACCTTTGATGCATTAAATCCTCAAACTCCTTGCACATGTTGTTTCTTGTAGATCCAAAGATAATGTCATCAACATAGATTTGGACCAGCAAAATATCCTTCTTCTTTCTTTTGATAAATAGAGTCTTATCAATGACTCCTCTTTCAAAGTCATTTTCCAAGAGATAGGATGACAGTGTGTCATACCATGCTCTTGGGGCTTGATGTAGTCCATAAAGTGCTTTCTTTAATTTGTATACCCTGTCTGGATAGCTTGGGTTTTCAAACCCTGGTGGTTGACAGACATATACTTCTTCTTCAATTGATCCATAGAGAAAAGCACTTTTTACATCCATTTGATAGACTTTGAAGTTCATGTAAGAAGCATAGGCTAGGAATATTCTGATTGCTTCTATCCTAGCCACAGGTGCAAAAACTTCTTCATAATCTATACCTTCTTCTTGAGTATAGCCTTGAGCCACCAGCCTTGCTTTGTTCCTTATGACAATACCTCTTTCATCTCTCTTGTTTCTGAAAATCCACTTTGTGCCAATCGCTCTGTGACCTTTAGGAAGGTCTACTAGATCCCATACATCTTGTAGCTTGAACTGTAACAGTTCCTCTTGCATTGCTTCTATCCAGCTAGATTCTTTCATAGCATCATGTGCCTTTTTAGGCTCAAGCTGTGATAGAAAACAAGAAAGCACTGTATGCTGTTGATCTTGCATTTCCTGAAGCCTGCTTTGATGTCTAGTCATCATAGGAGAAGAGATATCTCCTATTATCAACTGTGGAGGATGATTCTTTTGAACTCTGGTGTTATGACTAGGTTCTTCATTCAGTCCAGCCTCAAGATTAGATTCATGCAACTCAACTGAAGTGTTTTCAGATGCCACTTCATTATTTTCTTGAGTCTCCTCATCTCTAGTGTCTTCTTCACTCTGACTTGGTCCAGTAAATGATTCCTTTTCACAGTCTTCAACAGAATTTACTGTGGGTATGGGAAAAATCACAGATTTAGATATACTTTCTTGAACTTGTGTGATCCCTGATCCTCCACTTCTTGTTCCTGTATACTCATTACTGAAACCAAAAGAGTTAGTTAGTGAATCAATGTCAAATAGCCACTGAGGTCCAGACCCAACAGGAGTTGGTGTGTTCTCATTGCATTTGACATTGTCACTTTCTTCAATTATTCTAGAAGAAGAGTTAAATACTCTGTAGGCCTTACTCTGAGATGAATATCCAACAAGAAATCCATCATCTGCTTTGCTATCAAACTTACCTAAGTGAGATTTGGTATTTAGAATTGTACAAGGACACCCAAAAGGTTTGAAGAAACCAATAAAATGTTTTCTTTTATTTAAAAGCTCATATGGGGTCTTGTTCTTTTGCTTGACCACTAGAACTCTGTTTTGGACATAACAAGCAGTATTAACTGCTTCAGCCCAGAAGGTAATTGGCAATTTTGAATCAGCCAACAGAGATCTAGCAGCCTCTATTAGTGTTCTATTCCTCCTTTCAGCAACACCATTCTGTTGAGGAGTCCTAGGAGCACTATATTGCCTCTCAATACCTTTTTCTTCACAAAAGGTGTTTAGATCATGATTTTTAAACTCAGTTCCATTATCTGATCTCATGACTTTTACTCTTTGATTAGTTTGGTTTTCAATTCTTAGAATAAAGGATTTGATAAGACCACTTGTTTCATCCTTAGTCCTTAGAAAATATACCCAAGTAAATCTGGAGTAATCATCAACAATAACCAAGCAGTAAGATTTCTTGCCTATACTCATAACATTTGTAGGACCAAACAGATCCATATGCAGTAACTGGAGACAAGAAGAAACAGAATTTAACTCTTTGGTCTTATGAGAAGTTTTGTGTTGTTTGCCTTTAAGACAAGCAACACAATGATCATCACATGAAAAGACTTTTGAAGGTAACCCTCTTACAAGGTTATTTTTAACAAGATTGTTCATAGTCTTGAAATTCATGTGACACATCCTTCTGTGCCATAGAGAGGATTCATCTACAGAAGCTTTTGAAACAAGACAATTTAGAGATGAATCACTATCAACATTGTCCATATCAAGACAGTAAACATTGTCCTTTCTTGGAGTTCTAAGTAGTATCATGCTTTCATCAACTACCTTGAACCCTGGAGCAAGAATCATACACTCAGTATTAGTAAATAATATACTATGTTGTTTGTCACAAACCTGTGATACACTTAACAGGTTGTACTTTAATTGATCAACATAGTAGACATCCTCAAATGTCATCTTACCTTTGGTGACATTACCTTTTCCACTTATCTTACCACCAGTAAGATTGTCTCCAAATGCAACATGTCCTCCATTGATATGCTTGAAATCCTGAAGGCATGACATGTTGCCTGTCATGTGCCTAGAGCAACCACTATCAACATGCCAAATGCTCTTTCCCTTGAGCTGTTGGTTGCCCTGCACATTAGATAAATCAATTAGTATGAATTAGGAACCCAAGCCAAAGTGGTCTTGGGTACCCCTTTCTCATCAAAATATTTGCATTCTTTCTTGACAAGATTTTTGAACTTTAACTCCTCATTCTTGGAGTACTTTGTTACAATAATAGGCTTGGAACTATGTTTGCTAGAATCAGTACTAGTTTTAGAAGTACTAACTGCCTTGGCAGCACTTGCATGCTTAGCAGCACTAACCTTGTTAGAAGTAGTAACTGTGTTAGCAGTAGTAACTGTGTTGGCAGTATTAACCTTTAAAGAGGTATTAACAGTATTAGCAGCATTAATATTTTCAGCAGTACTAACACTGTTAGCAGTAGTAACTGTGTTAGCAGTACTAATATTGTTAGCAGTACTAACACTGTTAGTACTTCTAGGTACCCACATTTTGATACTTTCTTTTAAAATCTTTTTCTTTAAAGTGCCTTTACTTTCAACAGATTTCTTTATCACATGTTTCTTTCCAGCCTTCCTATAACCAACAGGTTTTTGCACAAATCTTTTAAAGTTCATCTGTTGGTTAATTGGGTTGAAGTAACAATACTTAGCCAAATGATTCAACTTGCCACATATAAAACAAGGTTTTGGTCTATTGATTTTATTCAGATCAACTCCTTGTTTCTGAGCCCATTGATTATTCCAGTTTCTTTGATTTCCTCTTTTTAAACCAGAATTTAGGCTCTTGGCTTTATTGCAATCACACTGTTTACAAGATCCAGGATTCACAACTGTGGTTTGTTTGTAATGGACCTTGTTATCATTTCCTTTAGTCTTCTCTATCTCCTTGGACTTGACCCAGATTTTACCACATCCCTCATTGGTGATAATATTGTTTTCTAATGGTATCTTTTTACTCACATTATTATCCCTGTTCTCACTGGCTCCTTTTTCAGTCAAATCCTTAACTACTACCTCATCCAAAGGATCTATTTTAAAAACTTCTTCAGACAAGTCCTTTTTCTCCTTAGTTTCTAACAAGTCTGATGTAGGAGAAATATAGTTGTTATTGTAAGGAGGGGGTGTATTGTTGTATCCAATACCAGGCTTCATCTTATCATGTATCTGAGCCTTTAGAAGAGAGTCCATTGCTTTTGAAGCATAGGAAAACTTGTCTATGTCAAGCTTAACTTTTGACAGTTCCTCTTTCAGTCTATCATTCTCTTCTAAGGACTTAGACAGTTTGGTTTCTAACTCATTCTTTTCCCACTTCCAATAGTTTGTGTCATAAGAGTGTTGAAGTTCATTAGCTTGAAAGCCTTTGATTTGCTCTTCAAATCTCTCTTCTTTTAACACATAATCTCTTCTGTCTTTTTCTAATCTTTTGAGGTCATCACACATACTTTGATTGTGATCCCTGTATCTTGTAACAGTGTCAATGCAAGATTTAGTGCAAAGATTAGAACTTACCTCAGTAGGGAGATCAGACACTTCTGCTATAAGAGCTTGGTTCTGAATGGCTTCCTCAGCTTGATCACTCCAGTCAAATCCCATTCCTTGTTGAGAAACAAGGGCTTGAGCAGGATTCTTGTTCTGATTGTATCCTCCATTCTGAGCTTGTTGGTGGTTATTGTTTGGAACAGCACTCCTGCATTCTCTAGCAAAGTGTCCTTTCTTGTGACACTTATAACATTCCACCTTGGTTTTGTCAAAACCAGCTCCATCTTCTCTTCTTTGAGAGAAGTTATTTCTTCCAGTTCTTTTAATGAACTTTTTCACCCTCATGGATAACATGGCCATCTGCCATTTAATATCCATCTCCTCCAGATCATCAGGGTGAATTTGATCAAGATCATCATTAATCAGAGAATTGCTGCTATTACTGGACAAAAAGGCTTCAAATATAGTTTCAGTGCCTTTTTCTGAACTTACTCCACTGGCAGTACTAACTGCTTCAGGGTTGGCAGTAGTATCAGTGGATGCTGAAAGAAGTGGAGCATTGTGAATATAACCAGAGGGCTTCTTCTTGGTTTCTACCTCAGTTTCAAAAACTCTTAGATCATTGTATAGATCATCAAGTTCTTTCTCTTCCAGATTGTCACTTTGTCTATATGAGACAGTGTACATAGTCCATTCATCTCCAAGAGATCTGAGAAACTTTCTGTTGATATCATCTTGTTCCATCTTCACCCCTACAGTAGCCAGTTCACCTATGAGTTTATTGAACCTATCAAAAGTTTGAGTCATAGACTCATTCTTTGTGGAAGTGAAGTTCTCATACTGCTGCTTTAGAACATCTCTTTGATTTCTTTTGATGCTCTTAGTTCCAGCAAATCTTTTCTCTAGAGCATTCCAGAGAATCTGAGCATCAGTGCAGTTGCAAAATTGATGCTGATATTCATTGGGAATGGCCAAGAGCAGAGTGCTCAAGGCCTTCATCTCTGTCTGTCTGATCTTCCTCTCACCATCTGTCTTTGGTGGAGGTCTTTTCCCATCTGGTCCTATCCTTCCAGCTTCAGAAGGACCATTCCCAATGATATCCCACATTGAGTAGTCAGTGAGAAGAATATATTGTCTGATTCTGATCTTCCACATGTCAAACTCACTTGGTTTGAGCATTGGAACCTTAGAAACCAAAGTACTGCTTGATTCTGTAAGATTTTCCATGATGAGTAACTGTTTCTGAGAGAGTTAGGCTCTGATACCACTTGTCAGGATCGAATTCTCAACAAGAATTAATTCTCAGAAACAATATCAAAGAAGTTTGCGGAATAACACTTTGATATTTAATCAAACAGAAAATAAAGACAGAATATAATCAACAAACTGTAAACTTGTATTGAATGCTTTGAAGTTACAAGATTACACACTCAACCTCAATATTGATGAACAGGCTCACCAATACGAATTCTACTTCTCTAGAATTAGGATCTATGCCTTGAGGTTGATTTTCTCTCTAAAAGAATGAAAACAAAAGTTAACTTATCTTTCTATTCTATACATTCTATACATATACTAGTCAAAAGATAATTACAATAAATAAAATATCTTCAGTATATCTTCCATGTATATCTCTAAGCTTCCATAATCTTCAGATTATCCAGCTGTCATTCTTTCCATCCGAATCTCTTTAGCAGCACTAACCATGATCAGCAACATTAACTTCTTCTAGCAGCATTAACTACTAAGCAGCACTAACTACTAGCAGTACTAACTAGCTAAGCAGTACTAACTTTGTTCAAGCAGCACTAACTATGACTAGCAGTATTAATAGTACTAGCAGTAGTAACACTCAGCAGTATTAACCTTTAAGTCTTCTAGCAGTAGTAATTTTGAACCAGCAGCATTAACCATACTTGATGAATTCTTCAGTTCCCAACAATCAGGGTTACCAAGTTCATTATGTCTGAATTTGAAAAGATTCGGGTATATGCAGTTCATAATTCAGCTATTCAGATCAAAGTGCAGAGAATGTTAATTGTATCTCAAAAGGGGAGATTGTTTGTAAAAGGGGGAGATTCAAAGAAAGTGCTGAAATTGAGAAAGTTTTGATGATCATGAAGCTCACAATTATCAAAAAGGGGGAGAAATCTACAGAGTTCAATTTCAAAACAATTTCAAATTACTGAAGAATGTTCAAAGTCAAGATTTGTGGAGAATTTCTGATAATTCAAATCAGATGAAAAGAAATCATTCTCAAAAGATTCTGAAGACAAGTCCAAATTAAGATGATTCGAGAAAGTTTGTTTTTCTGAAGACGATCAAGAGATCAAAGAGATGAAGATGCAAAATTCAAAGATCCCTCGGAGTTTCAAAAGTTTTAAAGATGAAGTTTTTCAAAGAAGTTTAAAGAAGTTTCAAAGATTAAGTTTTCAAAGTTTTGTTCAAGACTTGTTGACTTTCAAAGCTGCAAAGTATTAAAGACTTTTCAAGACTCTTCAAGGATTGAAAGACTGAAGACTGTTAAAGCTTCAAAGTTCAAAGATGTCAGATTAAAGATTGAAGAATCAAGCAATGAAGACTATTGTCAATTTTTTTTAAATCTTGAATACAAAGGGGGAGATTGTTAGTGTATTATTGTATCCAAGATTTAATTGGAAAAGTCAAGTCTAGTAAAGTCAACAAAGTCAAAGTTTAGTTTTAGTCAAATATGAGTTTACTTAGGTGTTAAGCTTGTGATTTTAGACATGTGGTATAAATACCTTTAATCCTTTGTATTTGGTAAGCACTTCATTGTAATACTTGTAATTGTGAAATAGACGTGTGATTTCTTTCTCTCTCTACTCTCTCTCTAGAATATTGATATTGTTAGATCTTGTATTGAGATTGCTTGAATTGATTGGAATTACATTTTCAGGAATCATTGGTGCTGAAGGTGGTCACAAATGTGAGAGACCTGGCTGGTTGGTCGGAAGTAAGGATCGGAGATAAATTGTTGCAAGTGTAAGCAGCCGACCTTACGAGAGTGAATAGCCTTCAATGTAAAAAGAGTATCATGCAAGGTGTTTTCGAATAAGCTGCCTAAGTCTTTCATGTCATATATTGGTGTGTGTGTGTGTGCCTTGCGAGTCGTTTTCTTTGAAAATGAGACGATGTGTGTAAACAGGTGTTTAAATTGAAAAGACAAGTTTATTGCGTTGAGTGATAAATCTCGAGCAGTGGGTGGTCGACTCATAACTTTGGTGTCTATTTTAAGGAAGGGTGGGGAATAGCGGAGGTGGTTAATGGAGGCCTTGACCTTTGACGTCAGGATGTTTGTATTATAAGGGCTTACCCGTTTGCTCAGTGAATTGAGAGGTGGATATCGGCAAATGGTTGCGTTTGGGGTGGATTTTGAAGTCGTCAAGATACTCTAATAGCAGTAAGTTGCTGCATTGGAAGAGGTAGGTTTCTTTGGGAATCCTTGTTGGTCGGAGACATGGTGGAAGTATCACAATGCCGACTGTTGATGTTGAAGTCAGAGGCCATTTTCGTGGTTAATGGCGGGACGCTGAAAATGAAGAAGTAGCTATGGGTAGTTTCGTAGAGTTTTCGTGAGGAAGCGAAGAGTTATTCGGAAAAGGCGGGTACCCGGTGTGATGTTGGACCACCTTGTGCGAATCTTACGAAGATGGAAGACCGCTAGTTCGGTCAGGTGATTCTTTTTCAATCAGGTTTTGATGGTTTATGTGGGAGTGAACTTTATATGTAGCACCACTGGAGGGGTTGCGCTTCGAGCTTTTAAGTCTACGAGGTGTTACGCTTAATCTTACAGGCTGCTGGAATTTGTTTCTAGCAGGTTGCGATGAGCCGACAAAGAGCGATATCTTGTTGAGTGGTTTAGAGGATCATTGTTTTGCAATTTATTCAGATTCGAGAAAGACAATGTCGTGAAATGCCTCGAATCCAGATATTAGTATTATGTTCAGTAAAAGAGGACGATATATGTATGTAAGCAAAGTGTCCATGGAGATTCTGGTTGTTTTGTGATGACGTGTTAGGGTGGTGGTTGTATCTATGAGTGGGTGATGTTTCTATGAAATATCTAGACGTGCAAGTCATTAAAGTGGTAAGGAGCTTCCTTGAGGATATGCAGAAGGCTGGTATTATTGCTATAGGATGAGTGTCCTCGTCCGGAGATTTCTGGAGAATGATTTGCAAGTGACAAGTATGTTGATGGGATGTGTGGATGTTGGTTGGTATCGGGGTATTACTAAGTTGAGGATAATTTTCGAATGATAGTTGGCGGCTATCTAAGCAAGGAACCATGTGTTCTGAGTTGCGGCGAGTTATGGACCGGTTTATCTTATACCCTTAGAATGTTGATGGGAATGTCGAACTATGTAGTTCGGGATGTTGTCTAGTAGATAGGAAATCTGTGAGAATGTCGAAGTATTCTTTGGGAGTGAAGGGATTCTAGCAGAGTGGGCATTCCTGTTTGGAGAACGAGAAATTGTACAGTGTTATCTAGTAGTGGGTAATGTTTTGGAAGAGCTTGGTTGTTTATCTCGCGTAAGAATTGTGGGTAATCGGTTGTCTAAGTATAATAATGTAAATGTGTTTTCGACACATCCGGGGATCATGGATGGAGAAGGCAATGTTGGGTGAGTAGTGTTTCTTGCATCGAGAAGAGGGTGAAGATATTATGTCAGAAGGGCGGATAATCTGAAAGTAAGAAGTTTGTCAAGTGATACAAAATGTGGAAATTTTGTTTCAGATTTTGCCGTTAGTAAGTTGAGGAACCCCTGGCGTGGGTGTGAGAAAGAGATTATGGCGTACGTTGTGGTTAGGGTGTTGAGTAATCTAAATCGTGTGGTTAGCCTTAAGCTTGCACCGCTAATCAGTGAACCGGTCTTTAGAAGCGGGTTTGAAGTCTTCTAAAAGGAAGGGGGAAGAGGTGGTTAGATGTAGTGCTAGGAGTAAAGGACCATAGTGTCATACATGGTATTGTGTGGAAAGAATTCCAAGTGAGTCGGTCGTCCAGTATTAAACTAATTGGAATAGTTTGTGTGAGCATGGTCACTCCGTTTTGAGCGGGTGAAGTTTGGTTTTATTGCACATATGGCTGGAAAGATTGTGGATGCAAGGAGAAATTGAAGTATACATCATATTAATTCGGTCAATTAGAACTAGTGGACTATGAAAGTTACGAGTGGTGGAAATTTTCTGTTCTTCCATTATGTAAGAAAGTTGGGGTGATGACGTTGGGGCGAGGTATGTTTAGAGTGTATGTTTTGGGTAATACCGATGAGTTGTGATTGATATGGATCGAGTAAGAAAGTGATTTTGCGTTAGAAATATGTCGTAATAAGAGAGGTTGCTTTGCTAGTGTAGGATACCGGATGAAGAAACTCATAACTACGAGATCTTGGTGATATCTAAGGTTGACTATATGTTATGATTGAGTGGTTATTTTAGTCGGTGATGCATGTTGTCGTGATAATGACCCCGGCAAGATCTTTTCTTTAAGGAAGTTGTGGTTAATCGAGGAGTAAATCTGATGGGTACGTACGACTATGTATTTGATTAGAATGGCTTGGACAACTGGGTGGATCTAAGTTGGTTGGGTTGAAAAGTATGAGGAATGAGTTCCAAGTTAGGACGAGGTAAAGTTACCAGTCTCGCTTTGGAAGAGCGTGGTCCGTTTCGGAAAGAAAGGCGAAGTTAAGACCAATATTCATTGAACCCTTTGTGATCAACGAGCGTGTTTGAGAGATGGTTTTCAAACTCGATTTACCTGAAGACCTGAGAGAAATTCAGTCTACCTTTCATGTCTCAAACTTGAAGAAGTGTCTAGCTGAAGTCGATGTGGTGATACCGTTGAACGAAGTGTGTGTGGGTGACAAGTTAAGCTTTATCGAAGAACCGGTGGCTATCCTAGATTACGAGGTAAAGAAGCGGAGAGATATGGAGCTCTGTCTCGTGAAAGTGCATTGGCAATATCATGAAGGTCATGAGGCAAATTGGGAGTTAGAATCAGACATGAGGTCCTAGTTACCCAGTTTGTTCGATGATGAATTCCAGGGATGGAATTCTTATGAGGGGGGGGGGGATATTGTAATAACCGGATTTAAGTTAATAAATTGGAAGTTGGAGGTTGAGTTGGTAAAACCTAGTGAGAGGATGGGCTAAATGGCAAATGTGGAAAATAAGGGTTTTATTCTTGTTTCCCTAGCTCATTTAGTTAATTTTTGTTCAAGGCGGCCTGGAACATCAAGGAGCTTGGGAGAAGAGGAGAAATTCAAGGAAATCAACAAGGAAGGGAGCTCTAAGGAATTCTTCCAGTCCTATTCAAGGTAAATCATATCTTTTCCTCTTGATGTTTATCTGTGATTAGGAGCCTGGGATTTGGGTTTATGGAACCCAGATCAGAGAAATGTCCCCACTATATTCTTCCTTGAAGAGTTGTGGTTTCACCTACTTTTTGGTGTAGATAAGTTTTTTGTGGGTTTTTATTCCTTAATCGATCCATTTGGGTCTTAGGGGAGAGATTTGTATTCATCCCTGTAAAATGGGATTTGGAGTGGGATCGAGAAAAACCCTCGATGGAGGGAGTCGTCTCGCCCAAGGCGGCATAGAGGTGTAGCAGTCGTGGTGTGGGACGCCACCTGAGAAGCCCTCCCTGGGCGACTTGGGGAAGTCCGTGCCGTAAAGTCCTAACCCGGGTGATCCCGGGAGACTAAGGATCGGGTGACCCCGGGAAGTCTACACCGGGCGTTCCCGGGCGACCCTCAACCGGGTGATCACGGGTAACCTCTGTTCGGTCCAGTGGGTTTTCGGGGAGTTTGGAATTCCTTATTCAAGTTTCTGTTTTTGAACCGAGAATAAATCCTATTTCGAGTGAGGAACTTTTCAAGAGGGATTCGTCTTATCTCGTGAGTGGTTGAAGGACTTACCTTTACTCATTTTCGTCGTAGGGGAAAACGTTATGGGTTCTAGCATGAGCGTGAGGATTTAAGCTAGAAGGACCAGGTGAGTTTTCTAAACTAAATGCTATTCGATGATAAAGTGGTTAAAAGCATGTGGAAGCCATTTAAAACATTTTATTTATTTATGTATTCTTTATATATATATATATATATATATATATATATATATATATGTGTGTGAGCTTTACCTTAAATGTGGTTCTACACTTTTGTTGTTGGTTAAATGTATGCATACATTGTAGTTGGCGAGTATGGCCTAAGTCGGGGGGTGTATCCCGCCTGCGCTCGTACCGGGGGGGGGGGGGGGGTTCTTGTTTATGCCAATGAGGTGTGTGTCCCAGATTAAGGCAGTATGAGCCAGACACGCTGTTACTTTCGAGTGACGGTAGTGTGTGCCGAAAGCGAGTTTATGAACGTGGTTATTTTTATAAAACTGAATTGGTTTATGATTACTTATAAATCTTTTTATTTGATACTGGAGTTGTGAACCGTTATTAGAGGGAACTCACTAGACCTTTCGGTCTAACCCTCACTCTTTCAAACTAAAAACCTTTTCAGGAAGGCGTGAGGTAGGAGGATCGAGCAAGAGTAAGAAGAAGGCGTGAGCCGGAGCTGGGTTAGAAGACCTCCATTATAGTTTTCGTTCCTTGTAATCTCAGTTGTGTATTAGGTTGTCTTTCCACAAACCTTGAATTGTAGATGTTGTTTTGGGCCGTTTGGCGTTGTTAGTTAATAAAGTTAGTTTTGCCTTATGTCGCGAGTTGGGTTGTTACAGTGTGTATGACGATTGTTTCAAGCAAATCGTTGGGGTCGGATCAAAGAATTGGGCCATCGATTATCCTAGGAAATTACCAACAGCAGAATATGTACCTAGAGTACGATTTAAGTCCGGAGATTTACATAGTAATCATCTTGAAAAGAGGACTTGGAAGACACCGACTTCTTGTGATACTTGGTGTAGCTGATTCCGACGGCAAGCAGTGGAAAGATGGCAGAACCCTAGATGAGTACAATATCAAGAATCAATCCACCCTTCATCTAAGCCGACAAGCAGTTGGAAGATGGCAAAAACTGGAGTTTAGGTTACAATAGGGGGTGGGCCAATGAAGCCCAACTTAATCATTGATTGGATTAAAAAAAAACCAATATGCCCTTCCAGTTTCAATTTTAATCCATATAAAACCACAAAGTTCTAAATTATTTCAAAATTGTCATTGTTATTCAAGTTCATAGATTAAAATCAATAAATGACTTAGATTGGTTTTCAATTTTTATGGTTCTTTATTGATTATACCGTCCTATATATATAGTCTTATATATATCGTCTTACACAACCTGCTTGTTAGAGCAGTTGGCAAATACAAGAGAAACCCAAGTCCGAATCTCCTTGTGAATATTTTGTTATTTGGTTTCTTTTGTCGCCACCACCTGAAATTGCCATTAACAATTTTTTGAGATAAAAAGAAAACAAAAAAACAAATTTTCTACATGTTTCCATTTGCCGTCGGCGCCGGCCACCACAAAGTTATAGCAATTTCATTTTGGTTCTTCCAGCGTCAAATACAAATTTCATCTTATAAATAAATAATTTGATGTGTTTCTTTTATTTTTTAACGATTTCATTATATAGTTTTTGATTACTTTGTGAAACTTCAAATATTTTTAATCGTAGTTGATTATTTTCATGTGTTCTTTCCAACTTTTAAAATTTTTATTGTTGGTGTTATTTTAATAATAATAAATCAATAAACCCTTCTTGTTGACATGTGTACCGATAATCAGTGGCAGATCTAGAAACTCAGGTGACTGGGGTCAGACTTAGGAGTGCTGAATTTTTTTCCAAAACCGAAAATAACCCACCTGAACCTAACTGGTTTCGGGTTATTTGATTTTCGGGTAAAACGGTTTAATATCAGTTATTATTTTGTTATAACGGTTAAACCCAATAGCAAATTATACCATAATTTTATATATTTTATATCTAGATAATTGGTTTGAAGCTTTGAGCATATAAAACAATTAATATATCATAAACCATTTTATATTAAAGCTAAAATAACAAGATATTGAGATGTATTTGATAAGACGATACAGAAAAACTAGATATTGAGATGCCTAATCTTGAAATGGATTTTGAGATGAACTTATTCCTTTTGGTTTTGGTAGAAAAAAAAATCAAATATGTGGGGTCCTTAAAAAATCGAATGGGTTCTTCAAGTATAAAACTAAACCATTTGTTAAGGGTAAATCTTTTTTCTAAGTTAAATCTAGCTTTTTTTAATTTTTGACTGGGGTCAAGAGACCCCATTGAGTTGTATGTGGCTCCGCCACTGCCGATAATGATTGTTTGATTCTATATAAAATAGGATGTCTCCAACTAGGAAACTTGAATCGACTTACTCCAAACGTCAAAAAAAAAAGTTGAACAATTTGTTTAAAGTCAAAGAGGAGCTACCGATCAATTTATTATCAAGCAAATCAGAACGTCAAGGTAATGAGAATGAATTCAAGTAGAGCAAAATGTGTTCACTACTCTTATAATGTTGAAAATAATGAGGGTGTGCATAGAGAAAGAGTAGGTGTAGTTGTAGATGAATCTGATGAAGTTGTGGAAGAACCAAGGAAATAAGAACCTAATGTGTCTGTGTCAGAAAACATGATGAACTTGAATGGTAATAACGGTGAAGAACATTATATTCCCTTGAACATCTACGATCCTAGAAATCGGGATAGCCTTGATACTAAATGGAGAGGTTTATTAGTGAAAAAATGCCCTATAGTCGTAAAGATGGATGGAACATATGTTTTAGTTCTGAATTTTACGACAAGTATTTACCAAATGGAGAAAAGCATCATGGCTTGTCTATTCTAAGGATCTTGACAAAATATTTTGTTTCTTTTGCAAGTTGTTTAAGAATTAACCTCATCCAAGTAATTTAGCACATGAGGGAATAAGTGATTGGAGACAATCTTGCATGCTCATTGTCTGAAGATGCATGAAGGTACTACAGAGCATATCCATTATATGTCTATTTGGTCTGACGTTAAGGCTGACATTAAGACTGTAAACTAACCAACTTATTGATAAATCAAATACACCATACAAACCAATCTTGGCCCTTGATTTTGTGTATTTTAAAATTTTTAGGTGGTTGCCAAATCAGTTGCAGATAAGGTTGAGAATAAATTTCAGAACTGATTTAATCCACATCGTTGACATTGATTTGATAATTTGCATGGACAGTTGAGATTGGTTCGTATGGTTTGTGGAATTTAGGCAGTTTATATTGGAATTGGTCTCTATTGATAAATAATAAAAATAATCAGTACCAAATCAACAAAAGAAAGGTAATAAACTATTTGTCTTCCTTTGGAAAAATGTATGTAGTATAGTAGTAGTGCCAATTTATCATTGAAGAATGAAAACCACTTATGTCCACTACTAAAGTATTAAACTATTTGTGTTATATATTGTAGATTGTACTTATTATGTAGTTACTATTATTTAACTTTTTATTCTTATCAACAGACTAATCATAATAAATTTAACGATGTAAAGCTCAATTTTATTTTTATTTGATTATCTTGTTTATATTTTTTTTTATACTTCCACATTTTAAAGATTTATTTTTGAGTTTAGTAATAAAAAATTTAATAAATACTATAAAGCCACATTTGGTTTTTGCATGAGAGCTCTTAAATATCATGACCGACCCTCATCTGATTACATTACGACATGTATAAAATAACAAAACCCTAATGTTTTTATCAATTAATTCATAAATCTTCCAAACCAATCCCTTTAATTAACTTTTAAATTTCTGAAATACGCTGAATTAGCTTCCATGTCTTTTTATACCACATCACCCTTTAGCATCTCCTTGTGAAGAAATATGTAAAACACAGATTAATTAGAACGATCCTCCTAAGTCCTAACACAAGAATGAAAAATATATTTAATATTAAAAAAGATGTGAAAATATATATAGTCGCATTTGGGAGTTATTTTGTCTAAATAATGAATTTACTCTAATATTTTATAAATAAATTTATTTAAGTATTTGATTTATTTGTGTCATTTATAATTATTGTATGATCGGAAAAACATTAAACCACATTTTAAGGACAATATGGTCATTTTGAAACAGTTTTGTTTTATCTTGTCCATTACCAAACGCAAGACAGACAAACAGTCTTGTTCTAATCATACCAATCGTATAACATGTTTTGTCTAATCAATCAAGTTTGCAGACCAAAACCTATCTAAATGGCTATAAAATGCTATGGACTTGATCGTCTACCAAGTTGAGAAAGTTGTAGACATATAACTTTTTAAAATATTGTTCTGATTAAGTAATTAGACGATGTATACTTAATGAGAATGACAAGAGCATCCTCCATCGCTATCATTCACATGCATATGATGAGGACTTAAGTAGTAAGAAGGCATATATCAGAATACGACAATGTGGGTTCTTCTCACCCACAAATGGCAAAATTTTATATTTTTATGCTACTCATATGTTTAACCTATGGCCAATACTGGACGACAACAAATATATTTTTAAAAAAATTCATTGAGAAGAGTTGTTGTTTTTTCCTATTAAGGTCTGTCAGGAACAAAATGGTTGAATATGAACAAAATATAAGTCATTTACTTGTGAATCAAAAATAACAAACAAACCCTTAGAGGGCGTTTGGTTCGCAGAATGTGATGGAATCTGGTGGAATTGGAATGATAAATTCCTTTGACCAGATTCCATTCCCTTGTTTGCTTCAAGTTTTTTAATGGATGAAATCTTTGAATTCCATTAAATTCCATAGATATAGGATTTGAACATTCCATCATAAAACCCAAGGATTTCAATGGAATGTAATCTCATATTTTGATAATTCCAAAATTACACTTTACCCAAACTAAACCCTACTGATATTGGCATGTCTAGCAACCTACTTCGAGTGTTTACCATGACAATCTGCCATACACGTACGAGAAATAGATTGAGAAAAGACTAAGCGAGTTGAACTCATTGTACGTACTACTACTTTCATCAGTAATCATAATAATAGTAAACCAAGTATGCTCATGTAACAATGCATTCATAATAGCATTAGCTAAGTGAAATTATGAATGAACCATACACAAGGATTCTTGTCACCATCATCACAACTTTCAATTACAGTAATTCCGTAATCCTAACGCTCTCCCCACCTAGGATTCCTACCCCAAGTGGACAGTGAAGTCAAATAAATAACAACCAACTAATCCTAGGGATAACAAAACTAACGCTCTGATACCAACTTGTAACACCCTAAAAATAGGGATAACAAAAATCCGAAAAAAACGGACATGAGGTATACTAAAATTGTCATAGCAAGAGTCTTCCAAAAAAAATGGGGAAAAGTAAAAACAACCTGTTTAATTACAAGTGTAATTTAACGGACAATAAATAACAACCAACTAATCTAATTTCTACACTAGAAAAGAGATTACAAAAGGGTTGTCATCTATAAACCCAAACGGTTCATTTTCAAAAGTTTAATACGTCCATGAGCACAATCCCCAAGCTCTCACCCCAAAGCCATTAAGCCTGCTTAGGACCGGCGCCGCTAGAACCTGAGATCCACATCGACACCAAACAAGTGTTAGGCCAAAAAGCCTAGTGAGTTGAACAAGAATAAGCATGCATGAGCAGTCATAAATTCTTATCAGCAGTTAACCAGTGTCCAATATATGTGGAGTCATTAGGGGAGACCCAAAGCACCAATCAAGCCCACCCCAAGAGTCGATATACCTTGATGCCCTTAACAAGAAACACCCGCAAGGCCCGACTCACCCGAGGACTACCGCTAAGGAAATTCCCCGAATGGCGGAGGTCTAGGCACATACCATCACAGTGGCGCCCAAGACTACATCCTCCTTGTGAACTGACTTGGTTCGTCCGACATAATGCATATAGGAGGTCCTTTAGGTGTATTTCAACCCAACATATTTCTATACCGACTACGGGTATAATATTACCATCCTATCCTCATGAAGTCTAACAAAAGACTCAAATGACAATTATACCCATCATGCATATAAATATGTTACCAAAGTGGTATTCCAACTAGAATCATCATAATACCCATACATGCATACATTTAACATATCAAGGTACATGTATCATGTATTCATGAGAAAAGCCCCAAATAATGGTACCTATAATATAAATCATGGAACATCACTAATATACACATTTCCAACTATTTTCACCAAGAAACCCCAAATACTTGAACACATAGAGATAAAGTAGCAAATAGAAGATTATGATGTGTATCTAGTTTTAACAAAGGTTAGTAAACTCACAATCTAGGTTTTTGAACCAAAACCTAGAAAATATGGAAACCCTAGAAGTTGGAGGATGAACTTGAAGATGAGAATGAGACTTGGAGAAACCCTTGAATCTTCCTTGGGATGAAGTTAATGCTTTAATCCAAAACTCAACCACCAAAGGATAGTATTTATGAGGGCTAGGGTTTGGTAAGGGAAGAATGGAGACTGAAATGGGAGCTCCAAAAATCGCAACCAAAAGATAGGTTTTGAGAGAAATGAGGTTAAAATCTGATAAGGGTTCATTTAAGACACTGGACGCCGACGGTACAAACCGTGCGATAGTGCCCTCCGCGATAGTTCCATGGCACAATCGCGTGGCACAATCGCGACCAACCCCTAACTCTCGGTACATAATCGGCGATAGTGCCCTCCGCGATAGTGCCAGTGCACAATCGCGTGGCACACAAAACAGTCCGAAACTCAACCGAAAACGATAACGAGCACAAGGTTTGAACGATTAAAGATGGTAAATCAAAATATGACATTTTAACATAATTCATGATCATAAAATGCACACAGAGTCACATACTCACATGTAAGCGAAATTAATGCATTAAGGGAAACAAAATACTTACCTTATGAATTTACGGGTGTTACAGAAAATGTTTCTATGTGGTTGATTGTGGATATTTATGGTTTGGAGTGTTTGGATCTAGGTTTTGGAAGTTTTCGGCTTGAGTATTCAAGCATTCTTCAAAAGAGCTCATTGGGTGAAATCTAGATTTAGCCTAAATCTAGCAACGTGAGTTCAAGTTGATTTGTGAAAACGGTGTACATGCCAAAATGTTTATTTTAAAGTATTTATGTGTTTAACATGAAATTATCATTTGAGAAGTTACTTGATGAGTTTTGGTTAAATGAGAAGTTTAGTTTTATAAACCTTGTAAAACACCCATATTGGGGATTTTTAGGCATTTTGATAAATGAGTCATAAATGGGTGTGTTCGGTAATTTATTTCATACGTGATATTATTTGGTTAAAAGGAGTTTTGGTGGGTGTTTGAGTAAAAGGTTTAATTTTGTGTTATGAGGTGTTTTGAAAGGATAAAGAGTATAAACATATTTGGAAAATCTTTTGTTCTGACTTAAACTGTGTTGGAGTCCATTCAAGTGTTTTGGAGTATGTGATTTCATAGTATGAGTCGAGTATGTTTATGATTTGAAAAGCGTCAATCATTGGTCAAAAGGAGGTTTTGAGTATTATGGCTCGATGTCGTTTTAAAGGAGTCTTAAGGACACTTGTCTGGGTTTTATATGGCTCAATGTGGAGTACATTTATGACGTACGTACAAATGCGCCGTGTTGCGTATTGAGGTTGATTTCGGGCTCGAGTGCTTTGGTCATTCATGTTTAGTCCGGTAAGGTTAGACTGTGTTGCATTGGATCCATAGGCACGTAGTCAGTCTGTTTTGGATGGTCGATTGGGTATTGTTGGGTGATGACCTTCAGTATTCCATGTTTTATGACCGGAAACTTTACAAGCGTTCACTAGGAGGGTTGAGTCTGTTAGTGCTGCCGGGACGGTAGGCACTAGGACCTACGCCACTTGAAATGCCTGTGACAGGTAACCTTTAAGTGTGCCGAGCCTTTGGGGTGGGATTCTTCGGAAGACCCATCAAGCGTCAACTAACTTGGATGAAGCTTGTAAAGAAGTCGTAGGGACACCTGGCTGTGATGTCATGAGGTGTCATGCGATTAACGTTGTATGTGTGGTATACTTTTGTGTTTCCTCCACTCTCAACGGATACGGGTATCAGTAATTTAAATAAAGATGTTTTACTGTAGTGTCATTTGTTCTATGGTCGACAATGAATGAGGACCTTAATATTGGACCTTCCTCCTCGTATATTAAGGTTTGAATGAAATATGTTGTCCCCGTATTTTGGTATTTAGATTCCTTTTGATGTGGTCGTGTGAGTTTTGGGCCTAGTGCCGGTGTTTTCGGACGTACGGTATATATATGGTTTTGAAGTTGATTTTTGGGTGTTTTGGGAATATAACGTTTTATCCACGTTTCCTAAATGGGAGTCGGTTCACATGCATGTTTCGAGTTAATTTCAGTTGCAATCAATTTATAAAGCATGTTTGAAATAAGGTGTCTATCTTTGAAAGCGCATGATATTGAAAAGAGTTGTCTCTATGTTTTAAAGTGCATCAATTGAAAGATCATATTTTAAGAGAAGTCTATCTTTTAAAAGTATTTACTCATGTTAAAACTCTTGAGCTCACTAGGCGTTAAGCCTAACCTTTTTATTTGTCGGCATGTGCATCAGGTTCTAGTTGGGGGTGTGGTTCTAGCGGTATTGAAGAGATGTGCCTTAGTGTTCGCAAGTGTAAGGGTTTGGTGAAGTCTTCCGCAGTTTGAAGATAGCGACAGATTTTGGGTTTTAGTAACACATGTCCTTATTATAGACTGTATGTATAGAATGAATTTGTGTATGGAGGTTAAATCTTAATTTGTGATTGTAGATGAATCATTTATTGATGTATCTAGAAAAAATTTTAAATTAGTTGCTATTTCCAGGATTGAGGGCGTTACACAAATCTTCCCCCCGTTTCTCTCCTAAATCGACCCTCCAACCCCCAAATCGAACCCTAACTCATTTTGGAGAGTTTCCTCCTAAATCTAAGTGTTTCTTCTTCATCTATCAGGTTGGGAACTAGAACCATCATCTCTCCATCTTCATCTTCCCCACCAAGCTTCCTAGGGTTTCAGCCAATCTTTTTATCTATTTTGAAGATGGGAAGTTATGGCTCTTTTTGGTGACCTAGAAGTACATTGTTGATGGATTCAAGTTGCGGGTAAGGTAACCTTCTATTTTCTTCATCTATGGAATTTAGGATTTTGACATAAGTTGAGTTATTCATGTATCAAGTTTGGGGAACGATTTTTGGTGGTTGAATATGATTATTTATGTTTCGCAAGTCTAGGTTTTTGGAAGTTTTTGGCTTGAGGATCCAAGTGTTCTTCAAAGGAGCTCAAGCTGTGGGGGAAATCTAGATTTTAGCCTAAATCTAGCAAGGTGAATTCAAGTTGATTTGTGAAAACGTTGTACATGCCAAAAATGTCTATTTTAGAGTATGTATGTGTTTTACATGATTATTATAAAAGGTTGAAATCTTTGATGAGTTTTGCTATTTGAGCAAATAAGATTTTATAAACCTCGTGAAACACCATATTTGGGATTTTTGGACATTTTGATAAATAAATCATGTTGACATGTGTCATTGACAAGTTTATATAAATGGAGTTTATTTGACGTAATTGTCATTTTTGAATACTTGATCTTATATACCCGTTCGGGAAAATGCATATCATTGTGTGATGAGGTAATTTGGAAATATAAGGGTATGAGTTCATTTGGAAAATAGTTTGCCTTAACCAACTTTGTGTTTTGGGTTAATCAAACTTTTAGTCGTTGAGTTGCATGACCGGTTGGTTAAAAATGTTTTATTGTTTACACCGACATTTATTGTACGATAAAGCAAATTTTGTTGAGCTCTGGCTCGGTTTGACTAAAATGAGTCTTAGGGACAATTGTCTGGTTTAATAGCTCATCGTGGAGTTGTGAGTATGATTTCATGTGTTGAGTGCGTTGGTCATTTGTTTGGAGTCATGTAATGTTTTAGACTGTAATGCAGTGGATCCATAGGCACGTAAGTCAGTCTATTTTGGGATGGTCCATTGGCTGTTGCGGGGTTAAACTCCGGTACCCATGTTTTATGACCGGAAACTTTACAAGTGATCGTTAGGAGGGTTGAGTCTGTTAGCGCTACCGGGGAAGTAGGCGCTAGGACCTCCGCCGCTTGAAGTAATGTCTGGGAGGTAGTATTTAAGTGTGTCGGGCCTTTGGGGTGGAGTTCCTAGGAATATGCCATCAAGGTCAACTGACTTGGGGTGACTCTTGTTAAAGAAGTCATAGGGACACCTGGCTGTGATGTCGGGAGGTGTCATGCGATTAACGTTGCTTGGGTGGCATACTTTTGTGTTTCCTCCACTCTCAACGGATGCGGGTCTCTCCCATTGTCGGCTATCAATATTTTAAATATAAGGATGTCTTATTTTATTGTCATTGGTTCTTTATGGTCGACAGTGAATGAGGGACTTAATATTGGATCTTCCTCCTCGTATATTAAGGTTTGAATGAATTATGTCAATCCTTGTTTTAGTAGTTCGATTCCTTTTGTTTACGGTCGTGTGAGTATTGGACCTAGTGTCCATGTTTTTGGACGTACGGTATATGTGGTTTTGATGATGATTCATGGGTCGAGTATTTTGCCCCACCCGTGTTTGGGTGTTTTGGGATATAACATTTTATCCGCGTTTCTTAAATAAGATTCATTTCATATTCATGTTTCGAGTTAGTTTACGTTGCATCAATTTATAAAACATGTTTGAAATGAGGTGTCCATCTTTGAAAGTGCATAACATTGGATAAGAGTGGTTTTCTACGTTTTAAAGTACATCAATTGAAAGGTCATGACTTTAAGAAAAGTTCATCATTTTAAAGATATTTACTCATGTAAAACTCTTGAACTCACTAGGCGTTAGCCTAACCTTTTTTATTTGTCGGCATGTGCAACAGGTTCGTTTGGGGATTGGTTCTAGTGACACCTTGGAGAGAGAGAGAGAAATGCTAGACGCATGCTCGAGGGTGAGTAGTCTGGTGAAGTCTTTCGCCTTGTCTTGGGAATAACAACTTATATTTGGGTTTTAGTAACGCCCGACCTTTAACTAGTCTTTGTAGAAGAATTTATTTACCTTCGTTGAGGGTTAGACCTAGTTTCATATTTCAAGTATAAACTTGTTGTAAGTGATCTTATCTATTTTTGAGGCATTATTGAAAATTTTAATTTTGTTGTTCTTTCCAGATTTGAGGGTGGTACAAGTTGGTATCAGGTCATAAGTTTGAGAGAATTAGGTGTTGATTTTGGATACCTAGACTCAAACTAGCGTTCTTTTAAGTGATTGAAAGTGAAATTGCACCATTAGGTACCTTAAGATAGGATATTTTGGATTAGATTGAGTCGTAAGAAATGGGAAACTTGTCGAGGATTGCAAGGATGATCATGTGTGGTACGTTCATAATGGCACCTAGCCAGTGTTATGGTGAACCTACATGCTACATGGCCATGCTTGAACTGCCTTTGTATAATGACCATTGGGGTAGTGAGAAAGTTTCTATGCGAGTAGCCAATAGAAGAGTCGATGTCTATGGCATTGTCATTTGGAGTGATGGTTAAGTATGATGAATACATTAAGTTGACCATTTTGGGTCGGGGTTATTGGTTGAATTAGAACCGTAGGCTTATTGAATCGGCTTTATTTCAGGAAGAAATTGAAAAGGTTAACCAATTTAGCATGATTATTGCCTTAAGATGTTTGAGCATCCGGATGACAATGTGTGGCTGGGAGATTGAGAACGTGGTTCTAAGATGTTGAGTGTCGACCAAATTCATGCGCAAAATTCATTTCTGAAATAAATTGCATCAGTTATTTCTCATATTTCCAAATCACCATGTAGCTTATATTACGAAATCTTGGAAAAATGTTTGGCACATACAAGTATTTAAACTATGATTTGAAACGTGCATAAAATTATTTTATTGCATGTGGTTACAAGCTTTGTCAAGATTTTTCCTTATCCTCGTTGTTTTCCAACGCTATTTTCGGACATTGTGGTGTCCTTGTTTTGATGTTGATTAGAGTATTGGACAAGTAACCACGGCTTAGGACCTTAACATTGGATCTCCTCCACATATGTCAAGGCCTAGGACAGAGAGTTGTTCCTATGTTTTTGAGTCGGAATCCTCTTGGGAATTTTGGTCTGTAAGGGTCATGTCGAATTCTATGGAGTATTGTTTTGCGATGTTTTGGGTGCGTGAGTGTACTTTGAGATACGTGGGTTTAATTTTATTGCGTGTAAATTTACGAGCTTGTTGAGCGTCGTGTCCCATGTTAGTGTTGTTGAAAAAGGGTCGTTTTATCTTACGTTGTGGTCTTAAGATTTTAACATTTTTTTAGATTATTTGTCGCCTTATGCTCTTATGTCGGGAAAGGAAAATTTTGACGTCGGTTGATTTTAACGTTAGTGAGTCTTATGAAAATTCAGTCGAGTCTTATGGTGTTTTATTTTATGATAGTTTGAATCGCGTTAATAAATGTCATCCCATGTGCTATTTCGGGAAGTTTCAAAATCTTGTGTTTTTCTCTTTCGGGTTTTATTAGTTTGAGTAATGACCAAATGGTTTTCAAAATGGTTTATTGTGTGTGGCGTTTGAGACCACTTTGTACACCTACCAAATAAACAGTAGTGGAGTTTTTTTATTTGTGCATTTCTAAAGCTTTTGCACTTAGAAGTTGTATAAAATTTCAAATTGGCATAGCAGTTGAAAAACCTTGAACTCATTAGAGATGTAGATTTGAACCCCTTTCATGAAAGGAGTTGTAATCAGGACTAGAGGAGTCCTTGGAAAATGAAGCGTCAGATTAACCGATCTGTGGTCAGTTCGAATTTTGGATTTCAATTTATGAATCAGTACACGCACGAATAATTGAAGTAGTAGGGTTGTGTATTCTCCTAGATATTTAAGAGGTGATCTTTCTGTTTCGATAAATCTTCGAGATAAATCATTATGTGGTTGCTTGATTTCGGTGGGATATGAACTGATGGGTCGATTTTCGACGTCATGCATGAGTCGGATGTGTACCATCCGGGTGAGTCTTCAGGAATAAGGAAATTATGGTGATATGTTTGTCGGAATTTAGTACCATGATAAGTGCAACTTTGAATCATCAGTGTAAAATATGGAAGGAAATTCATGGTGGTATATCCACGGTTGAGGTGTAAAAGTTTTGAAGATAGGTGTCGACATTCGATTTGAGGATAATAACCGTTGGGATGTTTATCGTACATCTGATGAAACCGATGCGCTAGCAATTTAAGTGGTAACCTTAAGAAGATTAGATGATGGAAATTAGGAATCGATCATTGGTAATCCTGTAACCAATGAGGTACTTGCTGATTGGCAATCGATGCTTGACTGCACTCTGGGAATTGAGTAACCGTGGAGTTGGGGTAATCTGTTGTCTACCGATGTTGTGCCGTGACAGTTGAGGAACGGATCGAATGTTATAATTGGATCGAACCTAACTGGTGTTAGGAAATGTCGTTAAGGAAGGGACGATGAATCTTTTATAGTATGGATTATTGAGGAATTGGGTCAGAATGTCGAGGTAAACCTTAAGTAGAAATCGATTATGAAGGAGACCTTGATGTGTCGGAATTAGAAGTATCTAAGGGATAAGTTTGCTTTGGAGTATTCTTGAGGTGATATGTGCAACCAAAGGTTGGGAGACAGCCGAGATTTTAAGGATAGGAAAGTTGTTGATAAGGACTCGATGTTCATTCCGTCAGCGGTAAGACACGTCGAACCTTTGAATCGAGTTGTGACGGTTCGTTATGAGACAGATAGTGACAACCTTAAATGGGATGTAATCGGTTTCGTACATGGGACAAGGTATCGTGGAGGCATTCCTTTTGGGTAGAGAACCGATTGACCTCGCTAAGGGCGATGTTGGGTGTTTGATCGATGCCAAATTTCGAGGACGAAATCTCTATCAAGGTTGGGAGGATTGTAACACCCCGATTTTTTGAAAGATGTCATTTCAAGTTAATACAGAAACCGATATATTAGAGAAAAATAATATATAGGATTTTGTACTTGAATCCTAGATTTTATAGTCTTGGTAGATGAATGATTCAATTACGAGTCCAACGGTTCTTTCCGGAGCAAAATCGGAGCTAAAACGAAGAAGTTATGACCAAAACGGTGCTCGGGCAAGAATTTCGGACGATAGTGCTCCGCGCGGCTCTCTGCGTGGATGGACCCACGTGGCCACCCGCGCGGAGCCGCTTTGTGCACAAAAACGAGAAAATTCGGCCCCAAACCCCATTTTTCACCCTAACCTCAAATCTTCCCCCCATTTCTCTCCTAAATCGACCCTCCAACCCCCAAATCGAACCTTAACTCATTTTCGAGAGTTTCCTCCTAAATCTAAGTGTTTCTTCTTCATCTATCAGGTTGGGAACTAGAACCCTCATCTCTCCATCTTCATCTTCCCCACCAAGCTTCCTAGGGTTTCAGCCAATCTTTTTATCTATTTTGAAGATGGGAAGTTGTGGCTCTTTTTGGTGACCTAGAAGTACATTGTTGATGGATTCAAGTTGTGGGTAAGGTAACCTTCTATTTTCTTCATCAATGGAATTTAGGATTTTGACATAAGTTGAGTTATTCATGTATCAAGTTTGGGGAACGATTCTTGGTGCTTGAATATGATTATTTATGGTTGGAAATGTACGGATCTAGGTTTTTGGAAGTTTTTGGCTTGAGGATCCAAGTGTTCTTCAAATGAGCTCAAGTTGGGTGGGAAATCTAGATTTTAGCCTAAATCTAGCAAGGTGAATTCAAGTTGATTTGTGAAAACGTTGTACATGCCAAAAATGTCTATTTTAGAGTATTTATGTGTTTTACATGATTATTATAAAAGGTTGAAATCTTTGATGAGTTTTGCTATTTGAGCAAATAAGATTTTATAAACCTCGTGAAACACCATATTTGGGATTTTTGGACATTTTGATAAATAAATCATGTTGACATGTGTCATTGACAAGTTTATATAAATGGAGTTTATTTGACGTAATTGTCATTTTTGAGTACTTGATCTTATATACCCGTTCGGGAAAATGCATATCATTGTGTGATGAGGTAATTTGGAAATATAAGGGTATGAGTTCATTTGGAAAATGGTTTGCCTCAACCAACTTTGTGTTTTGGGTTAATCAAACTTTTAGTCGTTGAGTTGCATGACCATTGGTTAAAAATGTTTTATTGTTTACACCGACATTTATTGTACGATAAAGAATTTTTTGTTGAGCTCTGGCTCGGTTTGACTAAAATGAGTCTTAGGGATAATTGTCCGGTTTAATAGCCCGTCGTGGAGTTGTGAGTATGATTTCATGTGTTGAGTGTGTTGGTCATTCGTTTGGAGTCATGTAATGTTTTAGACTGTAATGCAGTGGATCCATAGGCACGTAAGTCAATCTGTTTTGGGATGGTCCATTGGGTGCTGCGGGGTTAAACTCCGGTACCCATGTTTTATGACGGGAAACTTTACAAGTGATCGCTAGGAGGGTTGAGTCTATTAGCGCTACCGGGGAAGTAGGCGCTAGGACCTCTACCGCTTGAAGTAATGTCTGGGAGATAGTCTTTAAGTGTGTCGGGTCTTTGGGGTGAAGTTCCTAGGAATATGCCATCAAGGTCAACTGACTTGGGGTGACACTTATTAAAGAAGTCATAGGGACACTTGGTTGTGATGTCGGGAGGTGTCATGCGATTAACATTCAGTATTTTAAATATAAGGATGTCTTATTTTATTGTCATTGGTTTTTATGGTCGACAGTGAATGAGGGCTTTAATATTGGATCTTCCTCCTCGTATATTAAGCTTTGAATGAATTATGCCAATCCCTTGTTTTAGTAGTTCGATTCCTTTCGTTTACGGTCGCGTGAGTATTGGACCTAGTGTCCATGTTTTCGGACGTACGGTATATGTGGTTTTTTATGATGATTCATGGGTCGAGTATTTTGCCCCACCCGTGTTTGGGTGTTTTGGGATATAACGTTTTATCCGCGTTTCTTAAATGAGAGTCATTTCATATTCATGTTTTGAGTTAGTTTACGTTGCATCAATTTATAAAACATGTTTGAAATGAGGTTTCCATCTTTGAAAGTGCATAACATTGGATAAGAGTTGTTTTCTACGTTTTAAAGTACATCAATCGAAAGGTCATGACTTTAACCGAAGTTCATCATTTTAAAGATATTTACTCATGTAAAACTCTTGAACTCACTAGGCGTTAGTCTAACATTTTTTATTTGTCGGCATGTGCAACAGGTTCGTTTGGGGATTGGTTCTAGTGACACCTTGGAGAGAGAGCGGTGCTAAACGCATGCTCGAGGGTGAGTAGTTTGGTGAAGTCTTTCGCCTTGTCTTGGGAATAGCAACTTGTATTTGGGTTTTAGTAACGCCCGACCTCTAACTAGTCTTTGTAGAATAATTTATTTACATTCGTTGAGGGTTAGACCTAGTTTAATCTTTCAAGTATAAACTTGTTTTAAGTGATCTTATCTATTTTTGAGGCATTATTAAAAATTTTAATTTAGTTGCTCTTTCCAGATTTGAGGATGTTACATCTCCTCTCTCCCGCTTTTCTCTCTCCTCTCTCTCTCCATCCTCTCCTCTCTCTCTCCTCTCTTTCTCCATCTCTCCTCTCTCCCTCTCCTCTCTCTCTCTCCTTTTCTCTCTCTCTCCTTTCTTTCTCTCTCTCCTCTCTCTCTGCATCATTCGTGTGCTAGAATAATCAAAACAATTTTAGTTAAAAATTAAACTATTTAATGACTATTTCATTTAAGTAATTTTTGTTTAAAAAATTAAAATAATCAAAAAGGGTATTTTGGTCATTTACCAAAATTCCATTCCAATTCCGAAGCTACAATTTGTGAACCAAACAGAAAAATTCCAATTCATTTAATAGATTTCATTCCAATTCTGTCAACCAAACATGTGGTTAAACCTGACAACATCCCATTCAAATTCATTCAAAGTCAAATTCTTTTGACAGATTTCATTTCATCCAAAAACATTATGCGAACCAAACACCCCCTTACTTGTTTAATATATCTCATGTTTAAATTATATATTTTGCATATAACTCGTTTTCAAACAAAAGTTGCCATTTGTAAATAAGTTTAACCTTTAAAGCTATTTTTATATGTTATTTAGTATTGTTTTCTATTAGAAAACAATACAACAAACTTTGTTTTATAGGATATCTAGTGTACTAATAATATACTTTATAAGACTTTAAAGTTTATAGACCAAACCAAAAAATGTCTTTTTTAAAAGCGTTACAATAGGTTTATATGATGATTTTGGATGTTTATACAATTTTTTTAGAACGTTTTTAAGCACTATTTGAAAAAATGTCGTATAAAAAAGAGGGGTTATAAGACACTTTTGAGAAGTGTTTTTATTTAAAGACGTCGTGAAAAACCCCTTAAAACACTTAAAAGCATCATATAAACATATTGTAACACTTTTTAGATTATACTAGAAGCGTACTCGCGCAATGCAGCGAGATACATTACGATTTTAATGTTTCATTTTATTTTTTTGTCGATTTACAGTACGATTTTGGATGGTTTTGAGAAAGTGATAATGTTTTTTTTATAAATTTGTTTAATTTAGGCTTAATAATATAATTTTTTTATATAAAAAATTAAGTATTTTGTTAGAATTCAATGATTATCTTATATATTTTAATGACATCTAGAAAAAATAACCAATTACATATTTAATAATATAATTAAACCAAAATTATAGTAATGTTATATATTAATTAATAGTGATACATGGAAATGTTTGTATAAAAGGAAGACTTTACACATACCAAATTGGTGGGTATTAGAAGTCTGCAGTAGTAATATGTATTTCGTGCTTTGATACTTGTAAATTAAGAGATTTTTAAAATCTTGTATAAAATGATGGTACCGCCTAATAATTTGTATTCAAGAGTTTTTTATCCATGATTTATAATATAGTATAGATAGTTTGATTCTATAAATTTAAGTTTTATAAGATATTCTATTAATTAAGATGTTTAGACATTTTAAGTCACTTACAAAACTAATCTAATTTGTTGTATTGAAATATATAGAATTGATGAATAAAAAGTGAGTGAAACGTGAAATACAGCGATGGAAAAAGCATTTGTTTTTGTTGAAAATGACAAAAAAATATTTTATCATGAGATTAAATATATTCTTTTCCCTAAAAATAACAAATCAAAAATTTTCTTCTGGCTTAAAAAAGTTGGCAAATTTACTTTACAGGTTGTGGGCATGATAAGAATCGGTCATAATTGCCCACAAATATTGGCCCCCTCTTGCTCCCTTCTTGTTTCTCTGTCTCTTTTTCAAAATAATTAACACTTTTATATATTAAATTATTTAATTACTTTTCATTTAAAAAATGAAAAAAGCCATTTGGTTTAACAAAAATTATAACAACATTAACTAAATATAATAATATAATTAAAATAATTAGGAGATGAAAAAGACTAAAAAGGATGTTTTAATTAAGTAGTATTAACGTTTATATATTTAAAATATAAAAATGGACACTTTTTTTGAAAGTTGAATAAAGAAAACAAATCAAAACCCATAATAATTACAACATTAAAAAAAATTGGGAACCCTTCGAAATACTAAAATCATAACATGATTTGTAACAAAAATTTAAACCAAAATTATAAACTGGAACCTAGAATTAAAATCAGAATGAATTACTTGTTATAAAGATTTTATATGCAACCTATAAATCATAACTATTTTATGGTAAGAAGCGTCGTAGCATGTGGAGACGAAAGTGTCTAATTCCTAGAAGAAACCTTTATGTATGATTTATGTCTTCAGGAGAAGAGATGTTAAAAATAGAGATGGCCAAACACCATTGGCACAGGTGACGACCCAACGGTCCAGGATTAATTACAAGTTTTCTAGAAAAATAAGATCCGGCCTAGGACCGACACCAGTTATGAATAGGGATCGATTTTTTCAAGTGAATTTTATATTTAAAAACTTTTACAAATTATAATACAAGTTTTTCAAGATTTTTAAAGTCTTTTCAAGTTTTTCAGTATTTTCTCAAGTAAATGCATTATACTTCGTTTCAAAAATCTTAATTATAAAAACAAGTATAATATTTTTATGAAAAAGAGATTTTAGAAAATTGATTTTTTTAAAGTCGGGCCAGGCCTGGACCAATTATGAAGGATTATGACTTGTTATCGGGTCTAGTATCAATCCTAATATTTTTTGTCGGGACCGGCCGACCAATTTAGGACCGGACTGGTTGGTTTTTGGCCATCTCTATTTTAAAATTTACTCAATTTAGCCACCAAAATTCATGAATTTAGAGAAACGACTATGATTAAGCCCAAATTTATAATTCGTCACATAAAACGTAACACATAAATCATAGCCTTTCGTAACCCAAAATTGAAACTTTTCGTCACCCTTTCATATCCTTTTCTAAACATGTCATAACCTTTTTAGACGAATCTATAGTGGAAGCCGTCACGATGGAGTTGGGAAAACTGACAAAGAGGTGTCATTGTCGAAATAAGTTGGATCGAGCTTATCAAGATAATTGAGCTACTAAAAGACTAAGAATCAAAAGCACAGTCATCATTATTTCCATAATATATAATTTTAAAGATTTTTAATTTTGTTTTTAATGTTGATAAAAATACATAAGAAAACCACAAAGAGAGAGGAAAGAAGATTGAAACAAAGAGAAAGGGAGAAATACTAAGAATAATATTTAGGTGTATTTTTGTCACTAAAAAAATAAGCATGTTGCATTGTTTCTAAAGAATAATAATATGGAACATGTTTTTGTAATTCAAGGTATTATTGAGCATAAGAAACTAAAATTGCCCTTTTAAAAACTTACAATGTTACTACAAGATATTAAGGTTTCATACACGGTTGTTTTGGACTTTCATACACAGTTTTAGAACTATGTATGAAAGGAATGGTCTTTGTACACCGTTCAAAAATCATGTACAAAAGTCACCTTCCTCTCCAACCATGTAAAAAAGGCCATGATGGATCTTTTGTACATGGTTTTTTTAAAAACCATGTAAAATGAGAGATATATGAAATTTATATCTGTAGTAATATGTGATTTTCGAAACCTTTTTTTAGAGAGAAGAAAGGAAAATAGGGATAGAGGGAAAGAAAAAAAGAGTCTATGGATTCTTCTAAAAGAAGAATATCATGTATGTTTTCTCTTAAATGTGTGAAGAAAAAAGAAAGGGAAAGAAAATATGAAAAAAGTTTGTGATTTTTTATGATAAAAATACTTTCATAAGAAAAAATGAGGGAGAAAAAATAAATATAAATTATATATTTATAAGAATAACATCTTTTTTTTTGTCTGTGTCAAGAGCATTCGTTTACTTTCTCTTTCTTTTCCGTTTTGTTCTCGAATTTTGGAAAAAAAAAATGGAAGGAAATGAAAGGAGATGAAAAAAAATTATTTGTGTTCTTGAGAGGGAAATAAATGAAATGAAATGAATGAAAATGAATTTTCATGTTTGTGAACAGGAGAGAAAAGAAATAAATATGTCATCTTTACAAATATACTCTTTATTTATTTTACAATAGATTATAATTAATGGTTATATGTATAATTTTATAAATATTTTTAACTGTTATTATCTCTTTCCTTCCCTTTCCTTCTCTGACTTCTCTCATTCGGAAGGAAAATCAACATTATTTTTCGTCCCTTTTCCTTCTAAAAGAAACTTGAGAACACGAGATTTTTTATTTCCTCTTACTTTTTTTCCCTTCACTCCGTTTCATTAGTAAAAAGACTCATGAACACGTAAAGAACACAAATAAAAAAATTCTTCCTTTTCTTTTCCACTATTTTCCGTTTCTTTCAAAAAAAAATCTCAAATTCGAAAACTGAGTATAAGGCAGACACAATTTTTACAAATATTTATGTTATTCAATTATAATTGTTTTTTGGAATTTTATATTATAATGATCTTTTACCTTAAATTATATAGACTGACAGTGGTATGTATGATTTTATTTGAACCGAGTAAACCACTCAAACAAAAGCAATTTGACAAGTTTCATAATGATTTAAATGGTCAATCGGTTTAAACTTTTCGAAACCAAGTCATTCAATACCATTTGATTATTAGTTTGAAGCAAGAAATCGGTCATTTCACTCTAACCAAACCATATATATTAATAATATATTAAAATGTAGTAATAATTAGATTTTAGCTTGAATCGTTTGCATATTGTTCTCTTTCCCTTTTACGGATCTTAACCTCCAAGATATTTTTTCTCTCCATTTCAATTTAGGCTCAAACTATTAAACATATTAACCAGACAGTTTTTGTTGATTTGATAGATTCATCAAAGCCTGATAATTTGGTTAGTTCGGTTATAAAGATGTCTAGTCAAGCTTACTAGTTCAACCAACTTGTTACGGTTTAAACTAGTCTGCACATCGAACTATGCATATGCCTAACAATGGTTGTAAATATTTTGCACTCAAATAATTGTAATTATTGTTTCAAATTGTGTGTTGCATTTTGTAATCTGTAGTCTATTAAATCCATATGACTTGAATTTATCGTTATTTTCATTTAAACCTGATAGAATTCTTCTATAACATACAATCAAAAATAATAACATTAAAATTTCGAACATGGTTCACCCTCCAAATATTATCATATATTATATATATATTATGTGGAAGAAATTTTTTTTACCGTTATGGACTTAAATCATTTGTTATTCCCAAATTTAGGGCACTCAAGATGTTTTTTATTTGTCTAAAGTATAGTGGCAAACACTTGCCATATAATCTCTTCAAAATCATACATTAAAAACATCAATAATCACAAGATTAATTAAAATAATTTGTTAATGTAATGATCTAAGGTGACATATCTTAGTGTTGTCTTAAATTGTGGACCTACAATTTTATAGAGTACATCATAAAAAATTATTCTTGGATCATGTTGAAATTCTAAAATGTCTATTAAAATTGTCATAATTTCAATTAAAGAAGATCAAGTACCTTTTTATGGAATATAAAATATTTATTTTTATAGTTGTGTATATCATCTCGCTAAAATTATGTGGTTATATAAACGCTTTTAAAATATAATTTAGTCGATCACTTTGATAGAGTATGTAATAGAAATTTCAAGTTTATAAAAACTAATAATATTCGTACATATATACAATTATGTGTATATGAACTCTTTTAAATTATAATTTTCCCATAAAATGATGTTGTTTTGAACTTTTTTGGTGTGTTTATGTGTACACCAAAAGATGGTGTAGCATTACGCTCTGAAAGATGGCAAATAAGATTAAGAAAGATCAAAACAAACAAGAAGGTTCAAGAGAAATAGTATTATGCAACCAAAAAAAAAAAGACTAGACTGAACAAAGAAACATGCAGCCTAAACAAAAACTAAATTTGAAGCAAAGAAACAAGCAGCATCGAAATGTGCAGCCTCAGCAACCTCAAAACATGAAGCAAAAGAGCCCAAAGGAAATATAAACGCAAACCACCTCCATGCCCAACAAAACCTCGACACAAACATTAACTGAATGTTACGACTGCGCCATACACCAACCAAGCAAAGGCTAGCAGCTGAGATTACCGAATGTACTCTGAGCACGATACCTTAAGGGGTCGTTTGGTTCATAGAATGGAATTTGGTCGAATTGGAATCCATCAAAGAAATTTGACTTTGAAAGAATTGGAATGGAATTTGACCACGTATTTGGTTGGTAGGAATTGGAATGGAATCTCTCAAAGGAATTGGAATCTTCATTTTTGTTTGAGGAGGGTGGTAGTTGTGACGATGACAGTTACCCCTACCCACCCAACACCAACCCCATCCCCGCTCTGCCCCACCCTGCCCCCACACGACACCCACATCCCACCGACCACCATGCCACTATTGTCATCGTCATAGCTAAACAAAAAGATTCAAGAGATATAATATTATGCAAAAAAGAAAAACAAACAAGACTAGACTAGACTAAACAAAGAAACAATCAACCTAAACAAAAACCGAATTCGAAGCAGCATCGAAATGTGTAGCCTCTGCAACCTCAAAACATGAAGCAAAAGAGCCCAAAGGAAATATAAACGCAAACCACCTCCATGCCCAAAGAAGAACAAAACCTCAACACAAACACTAACCGAATGTTACGACTGTGCCATACACCAACCAAGTAAAGGCTAGCTGAGATTACCGAAGATTACAGCACCACGTACTCCGAGCATAAGACCTTAAGGTCGCGTTTGGTTAGCAGAAAGTTTTTGGATTGAATGGAATATGTCAAAGGAATTTGACTTTGAAGGAATTGGAATGGAATATTGTCAGGTTTGACCACCTATTTGGTTGACATAATTGGAATAAAATCTATTAAAGGAATTTGAATCAATATGTTTGGTTTACAGAATGTAGCTTTGGAATTGGAATGAAATGTTGATAAATGACCAAAATACCCTTTTTGATAATTTTAATTTTATAAACAAAACATGCTTTAATAAAATAGCCATTAAAAATACTTTATTTGTAACGGTGGTTCAGATTGGTGGTGGTTTAGAACGGTGGTTCAGATCGGATGTGGTCGGTGGTGATTCAGACAGGCGGTGGTTGGTGGTGGTTCAGATCGGCGGTGGTCGGTGGTGATTCAGAACGACGGTGGTCAGCGGAGGTTCAGATCGACAGTGATCGGTGGTCGACGGTGGTTCAGATCGGCGGTGGTTCAGAACGGTGGTGATCGACGATGGTTCAGATCGACGGTGTCGGCGGTGGTTCAGAACGGCGGTGGTTCAGATCGGCGGTGATCGGTGGTCGTCGGTGGTTCAAATCTGCGGTGATCAGTGGTTGACGGTGGTTCAGATTGGCGATGGTTCAAAACGGCGGTGGTCGATGGTCGGCAATTGTCGGTGGTTCAGAACGGGGGTAGTCGGTAGTAGTTCAGAACGACGGTGGTTCAGATCGACGGTGGTTCAGATCGACGGTGGTTTAGAACGACGGTGGTCGGTATTCGACGGTGGTTCAGATTGGCGATGGTTTAGAACGACGATGGTCGATGGTCGACGGTTGTTGGTGGTTCATAACGGCGGTAGTCGGCGGTGGTTCAAAACAACGGTGGTCGGCGGTGGTTTAGAACGGCGGTGATCGGCAGTGATTTAGATCAGCGGTGATCGGTGGTCGGCGGTAGTTCAGATTGGCGACAGTCGATGGTCAGTGGTTCAGAACGGCGGTGGTCGGTGGTCGACGGTGGTTCAGATCGGCAGTGATCGACGGTGGTCAGTGGTGGTCGATGGTGGTCGGTGGTCGGTGGTCGACAGTGGTTAATGGTGGTAGGCGGTAATTCAGATTGGTAATGGTTCAGAATGACGGTGGTCGGTGGTGGTTCAGATCAGCGATGGTTCAGAACGACGGTGGTATGTGGTCACGGTTCAGATCGGCAGTGGTCGGGGGTGGTTCGGAGCGATAGTGATCGGCGGTGGTCTGGTTCAGATTGGCGGTGGTCGGAAATGGTTCAGATCGACGGTTGTCGGCGGTGATTAGGTTATAATGGATTGAGGGCATATGTGGTATTATGAAAAATAAGAATTTCATTCCATCAAAATACCTTGTAGTTTCTAAGGAATGTTAAATTCCCTCATTTGTGGAATTTGATGGAATTTAGTGATTCCTTCCATGAAAACGAATGAACCAAACAAAGGAATGAAATTTGGTCAATGGAATTCAAAATTCCAATTCCATCTGATTCCTTCAGAAGTTGCGAACCAAACGCCACCTAAGGGGTCGTTTGGTTAGCAGAATGGAATTTTTAGAATTGAAATCTATCAAAGGAATTTGACTTTGAAGAAACTGGAATAGAATTTGATGGAATTTGACCATGCGTTTGGTTGGTAGGGATTGGAATGGAATCTCTCAAAAGAATTGGAATCTTCATTCTTGTTTTGGGAGGGTGGTAGTAGTGACAACGACAGTTACCGCTAACCTCTAAGCTAAGCAGGCTCACATAACATAAATTCGACATGCATAGGAATTCAATAAACTCTTAGAACTTTTGCTATTAACTATTAAGCTATTCATATTCGCTATTCATAATTATTATGAGGGCAGTTCATTCGATAAATTCCTACCTCTCTATCTATCTCTAAGATGTTTGGATTTTTCAAAACTCCATGGACATGTAGGAGAGAAATGTTATCCCCACTCGAACCAAGACATAACTTTTACTTGTTCAAATAAAACTTCCTTTTCTAGATCTTGATTCGCATAGAAATTCCGCAATTATAGTCCTAGTTAAACCGGCTAGACCAAATTTTAGTGAAAATAAAAATCTCAATGTAAAGGAAGAAGAGGATGAGGATGTAAAGGTAGAAGAGGATGAGGGCGTGGAGGTTCAAGTCCTCTTCAAGGCATAATATTAAATTTCTCATTGAACCCCAACCCCATCCCCGCTCCGCCGCGCCCTGCCCCCACACGACACCCACCAACCACCATGCCACTACTGTCATCATCATAGCTAAATAAGAAGGTTCAAGAGAAATAATATACAAAAAAGAAAAACAAACAAGACTAGACTAAATAAAGAAACATGCAGCCAAAACAAAAACAGAATTTGAAGCAAAGAAACAAGCAGCGTTGAAATGTGCAGCCTCTGCAACCTCAAAACATGAAGCAAAAGAGCTCAAAGGAAATACAAAAATCACCTCCATGACCATAGAAGATTAAAATCTCAACACAAACACTAACCGAATGTTACAGCTATTCCACACACCAACCAACCAAAGGCTAGCTGAGATTACCGAAGATTGCAGCACCACATACTCCGAGCACAAGACCTTAAGGGATCGTTTGGTTTGTAGAATGGAATTTTGTGGAATTTGAATCCATAAAAGGAATTTGACTTTGAAAGAATTGGAATGGAATTTGCCCAAGCGTTTGGTTGGTAGGAATTAAAATGAAATCTCTCAAAAAAATTGGAATCTCCATCTTTGTTTAGGGGAGGGTGGTAGTTAGACAACAACAGCTACCCCCTACCCACATCACTCCACATCACATTCCACCAACCCCCATGCCACTATTGTCGTCGTCACAGGTCCCACCCCCACCCACCTTGGCGGTATTTGTGGTGGGTGACGCGACCCACCTCGCCCATACCCCACCAACCACCATGTCACTACTTTGGTTACCACAACACCCCGTTCATATCCATACACCCTGCCCACCTACCCCTACTATACCCTGGTGGTATTGGTGGTAGGTGATGGATGGTTGCAGGGGTTGGCACCCACCCTCGTACCCTACCTACTCTTGTGCCCGACCCTCATACCTGACACACCATCACCCTACCCTACTGATCACCACACCACTATTGTTGTCATCATAGCTACCACCCCCATCCCCAAGCCCCACCACCTACATGGGTGGTGGTGGGGGGTCGTAGTTGTGGCGATGACAGTAGTGGCATGGTCATCAGTGGGTTAGGTGGGAGGGGTAGCTGTGACAACTATGATAGTGGCATGGTGGTTGGTGGAGTGAGGTAGGGTGGTTGAGTCGAGGGGGTGGTAGTTTTGACAACGACCGTAGTAGTATAGTGGTCGATAGGGTGGGGGTGGGATTGGGGTAGGTGGGTGGCAGGGGTGGGGTGATAGTTGTGATGATGACAGTAGTGTGATGGACGGTAAGGTGAGGGTGGGATGCATGGTGGTAGATTTAACGACGACGGTGGTGGTATGGTGGTAGAGTGGTAGGGGAACGAGGGTGACTATGGGTAGGTGGTGTGGGGTGGGTGACGGGGTAGGGGTGGCATCTATGATGACGACGGTAGTAGCATGTTGGCAAATGATGGGTTGGGGTTTGGGATGGTGGTGAAGTGGGGGTTTATAGCGATTGTGAAAGTGACAGTAGTGGTGTGGTGTAAGGTGTTAGGGGTGGGGGCGTGACAACACCAGTAGTTGCATAGTCGTGGTGGGGGCAGGGGATAATAGTCTTGGTTAAATTGGATGCATAAGATGGAATTCAATTCATTTACTTATGCCAAGGAATGATGATTATTAATTTATGGAATTTAAAGGTTTCCATCAATTTCAATGTGAACCAAACACAAGAATTGGAATTTGGTCAAAGGAATTGATCACTCAATTCCCTTAAAATACTTTAGCACTCTCCTCGTTGAACAGTTTTCGATGGTTAATTTATGATTAACTGTTTGGGTAAATTTTTTGTAATCCCGACAGTCGAAGATAATATCCGCGACCGACCACACCAGCCTTGGTCGAACGACCGAACTCCTACAACAAAGATATCCTTGACCAAAATCATTCCTACGTCTAACTAACAATCGATTTCTAACAAAAATCCGTCATTTCTTTATTGCATATTAACTATAGGTCTGACATTAACAGAAGAATTAATACCAATTAATATTCAAAACATAACCGACGACCGACATTATGGCATAATTGTTTCTCATCAAACACTCATCGTGAAGGCGACAGTTACAACATTTAAAGGAGCAGTTACTAAAGACCAAGTATAAAAAGACCACAAAGGAATTCGAAAGAACATAACAACAACTACAATCCGAGAAAAAGAATATAAGATTTACTGTTGAAATCACTCTGAAGTACCATCAGCTACTCGCTCGACAATCGCTCATTATTATCCACGACGCACTAGTTTATTATAGTTTATTTTATGATTATCCACGTTCTATAAAAGCAATCGTTGTTATTAAGGACAACGTCCTGATTGACGTCCATAGTGCACTAATGATACTTATTTATCGTCCGCGATTTTTACCCTCGACAGGGTTTTCCACGTCACCATATCACTTGTCTCATTCATATTTTCCTTGTCATTTTACTTGTTTATTTCGAATGGTTGTCTATAGTTGATTAGGAACCGCAATCCAAACCTTAGATCGTCTTTGGTGTGATTTTTGGCATAAACAGTTTGGCGCCACCGTGGGGACCAACTAAGGATTCTTCATCAAAATAAACAAGTTATTTTGAACTAACAAATTCGTAAGAATGTCTACTGCATGTTCTAATCAAGTTATTGTTGTAAGTCTGTAAGCAGAATTAAGTGCTACCCGCCAGAAAATCATTCAACTGGATGGTCAAAATTCGAATGGCCATCAAAATCTACAAAGAACCTCAATAAATTCCCCGAACATTGCAGGATCCTCGATCTCTCGACTGTTACCCTTTACTTCTTCGGATTTACCACCGTATCCACCTTTTTTATATACCACGTCTTCGGTATCCCAACCTTAGGTTCTCCCTCCACCTCCTCCATTTCCACCAAATTGAACATTTTCCCTCCACCTACTAACCCAATATCCTCGATATCCACAACCGCCATTCTAGCGACATCCATATTCACCACTCCTAATATTCCTTTCTCTGTCCCAGGCAATCAAGATGATTCAGAATCCTCCTTGAGGAATGGATTTCATGCGGCCATTAGGCTTGGCGCTCAAGGTTTAGGATTTACTCCTCCGATCATGTCAATACCTATATCAACTTATGTTCGACCAGAAGAGGATATGGTTGCACGACGTTTCAAAATGCTAGAAGGACAACATGCAAAGGTTTTAGCCATGTTATCCAAGCTTCCAAGATCAGTTATCCCCGTTGATATGAAACCCTCTACAGGTGTAATATCCCGTAATTTATATGGAAATATTATTCAAATATATGTGTTGGTACGAATTTTAAAAACTTTATAATACTAGAGGGACTAGATATGTAAATAAGCAAAACTTTGAAAACTAGGGATAACTTCATATATGGTGTCGTATGCTTCCTAACCAATTATATTTATGTTTATCCTATTGACTGTTAATAATTAGTTGAGGGAAAAAAAATGAGATAGATTTGAAATAATTGGAAGTTTCAAACATTAGTATTAGAGTTTGACGTTAGGTGCGTGTTGGAAGGTTTGATCGTGATTTTAAAGGCTCGTTGAAGAAATCAGATGGGGTTTTTCTTAACGATTTTCAGATATTAGCTAAGGTACGGATTCCTTATCTTCTCTCCATTGTGTTTATTTGATCCGTTTTTATATGTGTACGGATTCTTCATGTTCCCCACTTTTGTGTTCCTTCGATCCATTGTTTATATGTTAATTCCATTTACGTTTATTTGATTCGTTACATATATGTAAGATTTTCTCGCTTTTGGTTTCGACTCTTTTCATTCGATTTGGTTAATGCGATCCTTCTTCCATCAAGTCGGTTTCTTTCCCGCCCAATTAGTTGATCATTCAGTTCTCTATTGGTTTTTGCATGCGATAAATCGATGTTTGAATATGTTAAAAACGTCAAAACTTAATTTATAAATCTGCTGAATTTTATTTTAGAAATTTCGTGTTATTTGTAAAAATCATAACAAATTGCTCGTTTATCGTATTAAGACATACGATATGTTTCTGAAAACCTCGAGATGTCGTTTACAAACTGTCGTCACACGACAAAACTGTGATTTTCGATCTAAGTTGGTTAAAATCGGCACTTTTGAGAACTGGTCACGTTTTAGACAACAGCAGCGCAATGTTTTTCAAAAATTCGTATAAAATCTATTTTTAAATCCGATTCAGTCCATTCTTGATTCTATGGAATCCTAAGACGTTTATTCAAAACTTTTGTTTATATTTTGTTTTCTAAAACCTCTTTGAAATAAGAGAAAATGTTGGATTTGTAAACGTGTAAAGTGCTGAAATTAGTACGACACGATTTCGAAAAGTTGTGAATGTGAAATTCCTAGTCTATGTTCGGATTTGATTCGCTGTACGTTTTTGGTTTCAACTCTTTTGTAAGGGTTCGTACACGAAGTTACGTCATGGTTTACTAAACTTGTCCTATTTAAAATTCATTTTCGATTTGTAAGTCTTTTAGTTTTAAAGTGTTCGAAAAATAAAGTTTTTAAGTGGAGCGGTCAATATTTTTGTACGTTCAAATATCCTTTTTATTCGTTTTGTAATTTGTATGATTTGATACTCATTTAGTATAATCACATGTGTTGTGACATACTTTTGAAGTTTATACGTTAAGGTGTATCGAGCTACTAACCACCTATGGGGGTACCATAGGCACGTCATTGTGGCACCGATGGCGTGACACCACCCGTGGAGGTGTGATAAGTCCACGACGTCTCCTTTTGATTTTGTGTGCTCTGATGAGAGTTGGCGTGGTGTGATGGGAGGCGTATGTGTAACACTTTATGTAACACCCTAAAAATCAGAGTAAATTAAAACCTGAAAAACCTGGCAACATGACATTCGTATAGATATAATCCTCCCATAAAGGGGATCAGTCCTTAAGACTTTATAACACCCGCACAGATATAGGGTTTATCAACAAACTAATCTAGACACCTATATCAAGATTACATCAGTTGACAATCCATAATTCATCAAAAGAATGGGACTTAACAAATGCCCAGATACAATGTTAGTCATCTCAAAATGCCTCGAGACCAAACCCGTCTCTCAAAACCCCCGCAACCCACCGCTAAGGGAAACCTGTTATACACATCATTTGAGAAGAAGTGTTAGGCTTAAAGTCTAGTGAGAACATACAGTTCATAAATCTCAAGAGATATAAACAGTTGCATCAAAGTAAATCTTTTCGAAGGTTCAGTTATGCAAAATACAGTTCTTTGTTAATGTACGGACAAACGGTCCAAAACACATCTTCCGATGACGGGGATTACCCGATTTACCAAGGATTATAGTGGAACACAAAGTAAGCCACAAATCCGAGTTATGAGCTAAATACATGGAACCATGGCCACGAACGCTTCGGTCCATACTACGATGTGAGGGAGGCCCCCAAGGAACCAGTCATACTCGTTCGTTAGACTACATTTGACCCATGGCTAGTAACCGGCCTCACATAACCGTACCAAGTTGCCCCCGAAGATCAAATGTATCTAACTACAACAGAAGGGGCATATCCTTCCCAGCCATAAGCCGACTCGATACCTAGGGATCCACTAGTATAGTCATGACTTGTCACAATATTTCGTGTGACCAACAAAGCTAGATAAATAGCTTCCAACACATTTATATTTCAAAATGCCATTTTCCAGACCAACTGCTGGTAAGAAAGATAATCATAAATCCAATTTATATACATTCTTTCGAATAAGCCACACACTGGGCAAGTAAAACATTATTTTACTTCAACAAGGTGAAATCCATCATTTTAGTCAAAAGCGTTTCAGGAACCCTAAGATATCTCAAAACCCCAAGTTACATCAAAATGAAATAAACGGACAATCCGAAAACGTAGAGATATGTAGGAGTTAAAAACACAATCTTTGACATATATAACAGTTTAGAAAAGTTAGTAGGAACTCACCTCAATTTCCTTCTTCCTAACGAATGCTACCTATGACAACACCGAAAGAATCGGTAAGTCGAAACATAGATAAACCTCCCACTTCCTGATTAAAACTCAAAGATAACAGAAGCTAACAATGAACAGAACCTAATCCGGTCGAACACGAAATCCGGTCGAAGGCATATCGGTCGAATACACTCTACTGGTCGAGGCATCTTCCGGTCGAAGCATCTTCCGGTCGAAAGGCACTACCGGTCGAAGCATCTCCCGGTCGAACACACACCGGTCGAGTACATCCTACCGGTCGAACACACACCGGTCGAATACATCCTACCGGTCGAACACACACCGGTCGAATGCATCTTCCCGATCCTTAGCATGTCCGGTCGTCTTGTTCACCAAGAACACGCCGGAGATGCTGAACCCAGATCCAAATCGAAAATACTCAGATCTCGAAATGGAACGGTTAAAAACCTTCACAACGAGATTCTACACGGCTAAAAACATTCAGATCATAGCATTAAGCTATATTCGTACCTGGATTTGTCCGAATCGATCGAACTCTTTTTCCACCTACTTCTCTCTTTCTGACTTCAGTACCCAAGAAAACTGATCTGATATTTTTACAAAATATCAAGACTTTGTTTTGTATATATATTACCCAAGTTACAAATAACCCCCCCCCCTGAACTTTGGGTAACGGTCAACTTCTCACCCAACCCCAAAATTCAGGGTGTTACACTTTAAAAATCAGAGTAAATTTAAAACCTGGAATTATGGCAACATGACACTTGTATTGATATAAACCTCCCTAAAAAGGGGGATCAGTCCTTAAGACTTTACAAAACCTGCACAGATATAGGATTCATCAACAAACTAATCTAGACACCTCTATCAAGATTACATCAGTTGACAATCCATAATTCACCAAAAGAATGGGACTTAACAAATGCCCAGTTACAATACTAGTCATCTCAAAATGCCTCGAGACCAAAACCGTCTCTCAAAACCCTGGCAACCCACCGCTAAGGAAAACCTGTTATACACCTCATTTGAGAAAAATTGTTAGGCTTAAAGCCTAGTGAGAATATACAGTTCATAAATCTCAAGAGATATAATCAAATGCATCAAAGTAAATCCTTCCAAACGTTTAGTTATGCAAATACAGTTCTTTGATAATATACGGACAACCGGTCCAAAACACATCTTCCGATGACGGGGATTACCCGATTTACCAAGGATTATAGTGGAACACAAAGTAAGCCACAAATCCGAGTTATGAGCTAAATACATGGAACCATGGCCACAAACGCTTCGGTCCATACTACGATGTGAGGGAGGCCCCCAAGGAACCAGTCAGACTCTTTCGTTAGACTACATTTGACCCATGGCTAGTAACCGGTCTCACATAACCGTACTAAGTGCCCCCGAAGATCAAATGTATCTAACTACAACAGAAGGGGTACAAACATCCCAACAATAAGCCGACTCGATACCTAGGGATCCACTAGTATAGTCATGACTTGTCACAATATTTCATATGACCATTTTAAAGTTAGATAAACAGCTTTCAACACATTTATATTTCAAAATGCCATTTTCCAGACCAACTGCTGGTAAGAAAGATAATCATAAAACCAGTTTATATACATTCTTTCAATAAGCCACAAACATGGGCAAGTAAAACATCATTTTACTTCTAATAAGGCGGAACCCGTCATTTAGTCAATACTGATCGGGAACCCCGAAAATCACCAAAACTTCATTTATATCAAAATGTAGAGAACATGAAATCATACCGTAGAAATACTTCGGATTTCGCAAATAAGAGTTTTGACATGTATAAAGTTTGTAAAATGGTAGTAGGAACTCACCAGTAGGTTTTAGAATAAAACCCGGAAAACCAGATATCGATCACGACGAAGAGGTGAAGCTTTTAACAACCGACCCTTGCTAGAAACACTTAATCTAACAATCCAAACGAGCTCTTAAGATCGAAGAACAAGAAGGAGAGAAACCAGAGAGAGATAAGAAATCTAATAAATTTTGAGATCTATAAAAATATCTCACAAAAAGATATTTAAGGTTGCAAAAATATCAACACTGACACAACGCACGACCCGTGCGTTTTCAAGGAAGGGAAAGCGCATGACCCGTGCGAAACCCACTGCCTTCGACCCTGATCTTGCGCACGACCCATGCGGAATTCCTGAAGGAAAAGTATGTAGACAGACGCAGGCAGCCCCCTTAACCTTCTTTTCTTCTTCGCAAAAGACCAAACGAAATTCGGGGTGTTAAAGTATGGGTCGACCCTAGTTTGTAGGGTGGATGATGGTGTAGTGCCCAACACCGCATCTCACATTATTTAGTACAGTTGGATGAGAATGTCCAACGTACGTGCCTATGTGGATTATGTCTGACACTTGTTGTATATGTTTATGCTTGACATGAAACTCAAGTGTATGCGATTATTTGTTCGAGCTCGTTATACAATCTTATGATATGATTTTGATTTAAGCTTCTCAGATTCATTCGATATTTAGTTGATAATATTTGTTTGGATTTGACATTTCTGAATTTTGACAAAATTACTGTCTCGATATATGAATTTGGATTTATTCATTTTGTTATGACTTTTGATTAAGCAATTAAATTTGAGTCTTTTGGTCTAAAGAGTTTAAGGAATTCAGAGCTTCATCCTATATAAGAGGTTTGTTGGTAAGAAGTTTTAGGTTTTATTAATGTTTTGATGTAAGTATTGGAAGAAAGAAAGTGTATCGTTCAAGACATTTATTATTTTCTTTGATGGTGCTTATTTTAATCAAGGTTTAATAATGCTCTATATTCTTTTATTGAAGGTTTGTTTTAGGTTCGGATGTAACCTCCTTTTCCATCTCGGGAAGGGGGTGTTACAACAGGATTCCAAGCCTCACCTTTCGCCGACCATATAGTTTTGGTCAACATTCCCAAGAAGTATAATATCTCGACGTTTAATCCAAAATATTCTAGGACTTCATATCCTAATGAGCATGTCGCTCAGTACAAGCAATTAATGTGGACCGCATCAATCCCACAGAACTATCAGGAAGTATGCATGTAAAAAATCTTTGGAGCCTCCTTAACCGTAGTTGTACTCCAATGGCTTATTAACCTGAAACCTCGATCGATTAATTCCTTCCCAGAATTGGTTAATCAATTTCTTCCAACAATTTGCGAGTAGTCATAAAATGGAGAAGCAAACCGGCCATTTGTATAATGTCACTTAAAAGAGTGTCAAATCTGTGTACAGTTACTTCAATCGTTTCAATTATGAAATGATTAGTAATCGTAACTGTGATTTTCGAACAACAATCGAAGCATACAAGAGAGGTTTAGCAAAATAATCATAACTATATATGGATCTAACCAAATATCCTATAGAAATCTTCGAAGGAAAATATGTGTTAGTAATAATCCAGGATAGACTAACATTGGGGTTAGTTAAAGGAAATATTATATTGAAGTTATCGACCATCGTTAGTCGCTTGTCGTGGATATTCTTTGTCTTTATGGTAATCAACGATCATGGGTCCTATCGAGGGAATTTTCTACGTCGGTCGAGGATGTGATTTTTTATTCAAACAAACAGATCGAGACTTCTTATGATGGTGAGGCATGATATGTAAAATATTTGGTCCTTGTTGTAAAATCTTTAAACTGTAGATATGTGATTTGTAGTTATTTCTCATCATAAGAAATATTTGTCTCTTCATTATGTGATTAGGAGTTTTTAACCATTTTAACGGTTTTTAAAACGAATTTAATAAATAAAAAACAACCGGTTTATAAAATAAATAAATAAAAACTTGGATAAAATAATAAATAAAATATTATTAATTAAAGTATCAAGATTTATATTTTCTATTAAATATATTGTATATTATTATATCTTTAATAATAAAAAAAGTCAAATAATTTCATCAAAATTATTGATAAGTAAATGGTATCTTTTTTTTTTTTTTTTTTTTGTGTTTTAGGTTGAAATCTTCTAAAATTAATAATTTGTTATTTATCGATTTATTAAAGCTTTTTATTTATTTTAAATTATGATCTTAATAATTTTAATAGATTTTGAGAAAAAAATTATTTTATACCGACCTGTTGTTGTTTTTATTAAATGCACTTTAATACCACTATTCCATATTTTTATTTAAACTTTATTTTTTACTAATTAATCAGGTTTGTTTAATATTTAAATTAAACACACACACACATATATATAGTATTAAAATATAATAAAGAAACAAAGAGTAAAAAGAGTAAACTATATATAAGTGTTATTTTCGACAAACCAGACGACCAAATTTATAGTTTACCCATGTAATAAATGAAATTTAGAATAAATCTTTGAAACTCTATATACCACAAGGACCAAATATGTAACTTACCTAATCAGTGTTTGGCTTTCAACACATCATTTTTAACGGCTTTAGATAGGAATGAAAATAAAAGCAACATAAAAAACAGTTTTTAAAGACCAGAAACGAAAGTCGTTATCTCGTTATAAACATCAAACCATATGGATAGAAACAATAGTTTACTCTACTTTTTATGACGATAAATATCTTTGAAATATGACTCAAATAAGATGTTAAGATGTACTCTTTTCTATGACCAATTTTTTTATTTTATGATAAATAAAATGTTTTCAAAGAAACGTACTAGTTTTTAAAATATGACTAGTTTTGTCTTACAATTTTATTTAAAAGTGATGACTATTTATAATATCAAAGTTTTTGAAATTATGAACGTTTTCCTTTTATAATTTGACAAAATTTTATAAAACATGATTGGTTTATGATATATGATTAATTTTCACATGAATATATTACACATATAATAATATTTAGGTATATTTTAAATTATGATTAAGAGTAAATTATAGATTTCGTTTATATGGTTTTATGAAATTTTTTATTCGGTCTCTTAAACAAAACTAATTACAGTTATAGTCATTATGATTTACTTTTGTTATGTATTGGATCTCTTGACCAAACTTTGTTAACCTAAGTTCTGTTAAGTAAGGAGTATTTTAGTTCTTTTTCTTTTTTTTCTTTCATTTCCCTATAAGAAAATAAAAGATAAATTAAATATATTATTTGTAATTTTTCATTTAAGAAAAAATAAAAATTGTTAATATATATATAAAGACCAACTCCACTGACCAACTTCGGCACCTGAGATCAATACCAGGGACATCGATCATCTTCTCAAATTCAAATAAAAACGGGTTGTTGAGTATTTGGACCAAGTTGCAAGAAAACAATCAACCAAAGACCATTTTTTTACAAAATGGGAATTTTGTTTCCTTAAAATGAAGATAAATCATAGAATAGAAAAGGTGTTGTGTTTGCAAGTATGACTCAACAAAACCGCAAGTAGAAATTAAGGAAAATGCATCCTAACATGGAAGGATACTGAAAAGGGGAAGATAACATAAACAGAGGTTGCATAAAGGAACAAGAGACAAAATACACCAACACTGAAATATTAAAAAACCACATATAAAGGTTCATCAAACATATGGAATTTACATAAAGATGATTGGTTTTGTGACAAGGGGATCATCTCAAATGTTTCATGGCAAACACAAGGGTTGACATATTGAACCAGATAGATCAAAGAGATCGAGCTCGCATGCTATGGAACCAAAATTTTGTCTATTCTACCTCTTATTCCCAAATTTTGACCTATTACTTCATGTATTTCTGGATAAATTTTGATCGACTAAGAAATTGGACTCTAATGAACACATCAAAATCAAAAACCAAAAATCAACCATTACCATAGTAAGATTCCTTCACAAACTTTCTTCCAAGGGTTTTTTGGTTGCTTCTAAGCGTAGTTATGTGAGGGGTATTGGGTTGAAATTGAAGAGGATATGAAGTAGGGTTTATGGGATGGTGAAAACTCCATGGATTTAATTCAAGGAAAATCAACTTGGTAGATGTTGTATTTATAGTATGAAGATCGATTTATAGTATGAAGATCGAGTTGCAGGTGTGAGGAACGGGTTCGGTGGGACGGGTTGGAGGAACAGTGGTCGATGGGTTTAGGTGGTTTCACCTCTTGTTGTTGGTTCTAGGCAAAGAGAGAACGAGGGTGGAGGAGATGCGATGGCCGGTAGTGGTGATGGTTACTTGGGATTCATCGGAGAAAAGAAAAGAAGGGGGATGGGTCGGATAAGCGAGGGAGAATAATATAGAGATGTTTGAGGGGTTGGGGGAGGTGGTACCTGGGGTTTCATTGGAGAAGAGGGAGTTGGTCGGAGATGGCGGAGGATGGCGAAGGAAGGGAGTCTCGTCGATGCTCGTTGTAAGGGAAGATGGATTTTGTTATATATATATATATATTAATTTTTTTGTTATTTTATAGAAAATGAGAAAAAATAAAATGACCATAATACCCCTGATTTAACAGATCAAAGGTTAACAGAATTAGGTGGAGGGACCCAATCCGTAACAAAATTGAAACTACAGTGACAATATCTATAATTAATTCGTTTGAGGGACCCAATCCATAATTTCACCATAACCATAGGACCAGATTTGTAATTTACTCTATGATTAGTTTTCACATGGATATGTCAAACATATAATAAATAGAGTAAATTACATATTTGGTCCATGTGACTTATGTGTTTTAACACTCTGGGTCCCTACATTGAAATATCTATGGATTGCATCATCGTGGTTTCATTTTATAACGTCTTGAGTCCCTAAAACTAACTCCATTAAAAATCTCTCTGTTAAAGTGGTCATGTGCAAGGCACATGATGGGTAGTTTGGTCATTTTACACATTTTCCTCATTTTACATTTAAAAAATAAAAACTAAAAAAACAAATACCAATAAGATCTTTCCATGTGTCCCTCTTTCCTCTCCCTCATTTCTTTCGTTTTTCGGCAACTATTCCGATCGGCAACTTCCATTTTCCGCACACCATCATTCAAGAACACCCAAACATAACCGACCACAACAAATCAACTCAAATCCAAACTCGAATAACTAAAACTGAAAATCAAAATCAAAGATCCAAATCCAAACCCTAATAACTAAAATTGAACATTAACATACAACAACAAACATTAAACATAATCAAATGGTTTTGTATAAATTCATAAAAAGATATGTAATACAGACCCAAAATTTAATTCAATCTCATCAAACGAATCGGGATTTTAAACAAAACCCCTGAATCAAACACTTGAATATAGATCTGGATTGTAAACAAAATCTTTGAATCTAGATTTGGATTGAAAAGTCATGAGTCAGGGAAGAAGTAGAAGATGAAAAGAGAAATACAATCCTGACAGGATCGAAATTCGAAACAAGAATTTAATAAACACTCAGAAACTTATGTTAAAGAAGTCGCGGAAAAACACTTTAACAATAAATCAATCAAACAGTGTATGCACTCAAATCACAAGTTATATTGATTTAACTTAATGATTACAAACAAAACCTCAATCTGTTGAACAGGCTCAACAGACGTTCAATACTTCTCTATTGAAAGGACTACAAAGAACCTTGAGGTTAATTCTCTCTTAAACAAACGTATATGAAAAACTATATGAATTCTATATCACTATCAAAGACTTCTAAACTATATATACAGAACTAATTACAAGATAATTATCAAAACAAAATTGATCTTCATAATCCATTCCATAATTATCTTCATCTTTATCTCCAGCTCGTGTTCTTTCGCTTTAAGTCATTATCTTCATAAGCAGTATTAATCATCATCCTCATCCAACAGCATTAATCTTCAACAGCATTAACATCCTCAGCAGTACTAACTATGCTTGCAGTATTAACTCCCCTCTTGCAGTAGTAATCTTCAAGCAGTATTAACTACTAGAAGTAATAATTCTTTCATCTTGCAGTATTAATGTAATCAACAGTATTAATCTTTAAGTCTAGCAGTAGTATCCATCCTTAGCACATTTCAGACCCAACAAATCCAGTATAGAAGCTTCACTGGTACGATGGTGTACGGCGAAGTGTAGAAGTTGAGGCGGTGGTCGTGGGTTTGTCCAGGAGGCCTCCAGCGGTGGTCGTGGGTTTCTCCAAAGGGCCTCCAGCGGTGGTGGGTATAAGGAGATAGGTTTCTTCAGGAGGGAAAGGGGGTTTCTCATGGATTTCTTCATAGGTTGTGGTCATGGGTTTCTTCTAGTGTTTTTCAGGGGGGGGGGGGGAGGGGGAGGCCGGAGAAGGGGGTGATGATGGTGATGGAAAGGAGATGGGACGAGAAGGGGAATCGATATTCGCCAGAGATGACAAAGGGGAAGCAGATCTTCACCTTCATTGATCAATCTATGTTCGCCGGAGATGACAAGGGGGGAGGGTCCTATATCCGTCGGAGATTATCGGGTTAATGGTCCCTGTGTCGTGCCCTTCACCAGATACATATAAACATATACAATTTTATTATAATATCATGTATAGAGTAAATTACATGTTTGGTCCCTCTTGGTTTTAATAAAAAATAAAAAAGAAATATAATGACTAAAATACCCCTGTACTTAACCTATTTAACAGAATTTATTTAACGAAGTTAGTTTTAGGGACCCAAGGCGTTATAAAATGCAAACCACGAGGATGCGAACTATAGATATTTCAAAGTAAGGACCCAAAGTGTTAAAACACATAAACCACAGGGACCAAGTATGTAATTTACTCTAATAATTATCATGTATATTTTACTCAGACAATTCCTAAACAAAAATCTTACATAGGCAAGGCCGTTGTAAGGGGATAGCGGGACGGGATCTGTTCAAGGCTCAAAAATATTAGGGGTTTTAAAAAAATAGTGCATAAAAGAGACCCAAATTTTTTAGTCTACAATAAGACCACGAAAAAATTTAGTAGATAACAAGGACCCAAAATACCACAAAACAATACTTTTACCCATGAAAAATCAGTTACGGAAATTTTTGTCAGTGATTAACAACGGATCACCCACAAAATAGAAAATACCAATAGTTCCGACAAAACCAAAAAAAAAATAGAAAATGTTAAATGTTTCGTAGGTAATCTCTAGGTAAATACCCACGAATTACCAAGTTTATTCAAATATCATTCTTTCCTTCACACACACAAAAAAAACGTGATGTGAGAGATAATCGAGTAGCTCTAAATATCATGATTGGTAAAACGATCTATCGATAATTACCTAGGGATTAACAAGTAGATTTAAATATCCTTCATTACTTAACAAACAAAGGCGAAACATCGTGTTAAAGTTGAGGTTAACATGAGAAGTGGATATGAACCGTTGATTACTTTTAATCAAATACCCTCCAATGAATTATTGCTTAGAAGAGAATTGATCCGGTGCATCTCAGTCCATCTTATCTCGGTGCATTTCATCCTAATCTACATTCATTTTTCATCCAACAGTTGATAATCATTTCTCATACTTCTCACATTAACTTCAACTTCTCATCAGAATCCAATTCAACAAACAAAACCCATTGGAAATCCCTCTTTAATTATCCAGGGATTACCGTGTAGAAAAAACTTATTTTGGTGTAATTTGTTTTACTTCTTGGCTAGGCCCAAAGTAGATCGATCTGGACTATATTTTTTTGCTGGTTTTGCTTTTGGACATGGGCCATGTTTTGACAAGTGTGAATAGGGGTGTGCAAAACCCGAGTAGTCTGAAATTCAAACCCGAACAAAAAATAAGATGTTTTTGCTAAACCCGAATACCCCGAAATCTGAAAATCCGAAACCCGACTTTTGTGGGAATATTTGGGTTCGGGTTGGGTTTGATCTTTGGCCACCCAACCCGTCCGAAAACTCGAAATAATATACATATATATATTTTATATATATATTATATAAATATATTTATTTATCTAATTATCTTTTGAAAATCGTAAATTCTAGTAGGTCGAAATGTTTTCTAATTTATAAACATACTATCGATTTCATGAATCTCTCAATTGATTGAATTCATCCTCAAAATCAATTGAATTTATATGTACTTTTTGCATTATAATAATACTCGAACCCGACCGACATCAACCCGAAATCCGACCAACCTCAGTACACATTCGCTTCCTTTTTCCCTCAATTCAGGTACACACTCGATTTTAGCTTCTCCTACTAGTTTTTCCTCATTTACGTATTTTTTTTACATCAATGGTTGTTATTTCTTACTCCGTCACTGGTTTTAAACCACTAATTTTGCATAACCGGTCAAAACATCGGAGAAACAAAATCTCCGTTTAATTACGAGTTGTCACCAGGATCAGCAGTAATGATATTATTCAAAAAGTTGAAACTCTAGTAATAAGTCATAGCCAGAAAAATGTTGAAATCATCAATAAGAATAGAAGATACTGTTTTAATAATATTTTTAGGCTTCTTAAATAACATTGTTAGGTTTGGTGAGGATTGACATGAATCCTCCTGTGTGCAAAAACTGAATTTGATATAGGCTTGCTTCTGTCATTAAAGTATGATTCTTTTATTTCAATCTTGTTAGAGTATGTGTAGTTAGTTAACTCCAAATATCTTATGTGATTTCATTTGATTCCCACATAACCCAATTTGTTGGGGGCTGATAATATAATATTAAGACTTCTTTTATCTTGATAATATAATTTATGTTCTCGTTTACAACTTTTACTTGATCAATTAAACTCTAATTCCCTTAACTTAATTATAAGTCTCAATCCGTTGAAAATCATTTTATATCTCTTAATTTATTTGCTATAATGTTAATGATTTGATTAATCACTATATTTTATTTTTATTAGAAATAGTAGAAAAAAATAATCAAAAAACCGAACTGAATAAGTTATACTTATTGGATTAAACTCAATCGTTTAAGCCGAAAATCGATTAAACTGAATAATATTTGTTCGAAAGAGTTATTCGGTTCCAAAAAAATTTAATACCCTTAAATGTGCCCCCAATAATAAAAGTTTTTGGATCCGCCACTGTTAGGACCACCTACACTACAAAACAGAATCTCATTTCCGACGACAAAATCCGTCGGAAATTGCAATTACCAGTGGATTCGGCTGTTGAAAGATCCCCTGCCAGAAAATTACATTTCCGACCGATTTCCGGCGGATTTTCCGCCGGAAACTTTTTCCACATTTTTAAAGATAATTCGATTAATCAACATTTTTTTAATTAATTAACATGTTTTTAATCTGATTAATTAGTTTTCGACAGATATCCGACAAATTAAATAATATATTATTTAATTTATTTTTTATAATTTATTTATTAAAAAAATTATAAAGCCAATTAAAAAAAAAGAAAAAACAAATTTCCGACTGAAAATCCATCAGAAATCCGCTGGAAATTTGTTTTTTCTTTTAATTATAATTACAAAATTAAAGAAAAATCCGCCGGAAAAGTCCGCCGAAAATCCGTTGAAAATTGTTTTTTAATTATAATTGGAATATTAAAGATTTTTTTCTTTTTAATTCACCGACGGAATTTCCGCAGGAAATCCGTCGGAAATTAACTCTATATATATAAAAAAAATTGATTTATTTGATGTATTTTGTATTTCTTTTTCACATATACAAACATACATACATAGATACACATTTACATATACGTACACTCATTTACATATAACTCATTTACACATACATACATACATACTGTAATAACCGGTTAAAAATCAATAAAAGGTAAGTTGGGTGAAAATTCTGTCAAAACTTTTCATAAAAGGGGTTAAGTGTAAATTCTTGTATTGGGATATTAGTATAGGGTTTTTGGGTTTGTTTTGGTGTCGGCCGAAGGATACAGAGAGGAAGGAGGTTAGGAGCATATTGGAGAAGAGAAGAAGATCAAAGATCTCGAAGGAGTGCAATCGATTTGTGAGGTAAGATTCAACTCAAAACTCTCTTCTAGATTTGTCTTTTGATTTTAAGTGTGGAATGGGTTGTGTGAATTTGGGATTTGTAGGTTTTGAGTCTGAGAATTTCTTGAATCTTCATCTTTTTCATTCTGTCAGTCTTAGTTTTGATTGAGGTTAAGTATTGTATATGTGTATATATATATATATATATATATATATATATATATATATATATATCAGAGTTAGGATTTGAAGCTGTTGTGGTGTTCATGGGTTTGGAATCTGCGTAAAGGGTTGGGTTCGATAACCCATAATCGCCTCTGGGCGTTCTGCAAGTTGGGGACCCGATCGATGTTCCCGGTCGACGACCCCGGTCGTTGACATCGGTCGAATAAAAGTCCGGTCGAAGGAAGTGTGGAGGGGTCCCGGTCGATGTATAGATACCGGTCAAAGGAATACCGGTCGTTCCCATTCCGGTCGTAAGCAATCCCGGTCGACCGGTTGGTTCCGGTCCGCGCGTTAGTGTGTGGGCCGAAGCACAGATTTCTTCTATTTCAGTATTCATTTAAGTAGTTTGGTATTGTGGGCCTGGGGCTTAAAAGTAATTAGGCCCGATTGTGTTTGGTGGGTTAGTACTTAAGGATAAGGTGGCGTTGGGGTTTTATGTCAAGGTCAACTTTCTGTTTGTGAAATTTGAGAGTGGGAGAATTCATCCATCGATATTTTCCTTATAGGTTCCGGTTCGAATCTTAGACGTAATGAAGAAATTGAGCTAAGGGGCGGCAGGTGAGTTTTTCTAAACTAAACCTTTTGATGATGACAGTATGTGAAGTTTATTTTAAACGTTGATTTGTTTATGATGGCATGATTTTATTTAAATTATTCTAGTGTGTTATAAATTGTTGTTGCTTAAATGTATGCATACATTATACGTGGGTTACGTGACCTAAGTCGGGGAGTGTGGCCCGCCTACTCGTGCCGGGGAGTGTGGCTTGTTCATGTCGTTGGGGGGTGTGTCCCAACATTAAGGCAGCGCGAGTTAGACACATCATCTTTGACGGTCGTGTGGTCCGTAACGTGATTTATTTATGTGCCATTATTAAATGTTGTTTAAAATTCTGGAAAGTATTTTGTTGCTTATCTGTTTAGAGGGATCTCACTAGACCTATGGTCTAACCCTCGCTCTTTCAAAACTAAAAATCTTTTCAGGCCGTCGTGGGTTAGACAGGGCAGCTAAGGGCAAGAAGAAGGCTTAGCGGGGCGGATAGAAGACCAATACTTAGTTTATTCTCTTAATCTCAGTTGTGTATAGGTTGTTTATCAAACCTTGAATATTCTAATGTAAGCTTGGTACCGTTTGGACATGGTTTATTATTGATCATTGAGAATTTTATTTTAAGAATCGATCCGCTTGTTTATTTCTGGATGGGTTGTTACAGTTGGTATCAGAGCCATAGTTTAAGGGATTTAGGTGACCGGATGGGCCTAAACTTAAACTGTGGAGTAGATGGACACAACTGAGAAATAGGAAGCCTTTAAGAATGACCTTGTTCATTATGAGACGTGATAACAATAGTGAGTACTCTCATGTACGGTAAATTCAGAATCGCATCTGGCCAATGCCATTATGAATTTACAGGTACAGGGGCATACTCAATTGCTATTGTTAAGGGGGGGGTCAGGGTAGAGAGTTCTATCCATAGATTCATAGTGTTAGTCTAGCGTGTAGTGGAAGTTCGTTTTGGTGGTAAGATTACTTACCGTTTAGGATGAGTATCGTGCGGGATGTAGATGTTTTGGTAAGAAAGGACCTCCTGCGTCCATAAGGAAGAGAATGAGGATAAGAGGTGAGCTTTTCGCTCCAAGAGAGATTTCGGTTTGGTAAGGTAGTATGTTGATTAGTAAGAAACATGACAGTGTTAATCCAAGAATCGAAGGATAGAGATGAGGTTTCTAAAACTATAGTTAATTGATTGGTGGTTGAGAGACGAGATCAATGTTGACTGATGATGTGTGGTTAGTGAGGGTCAATAGAATCAAGACATGGTTGGTAAGTTGTTGAGGGTAAAAGTGAGGATGCGCATTTTGCGAAATTTTAGCTGCAATTGTAACTAGCACCTGGTCATTCAAGGATGATGGGAAGCGTTGGTGCGGGTAGTAGTGGTATCTGTGAGGATCATGATGGGTTGGTCGGAAGCAGAAAGTCTGAGATGAGCTGTGGTGAGCGGAAACAGAAAGTCTGAGATGAGCTGTGGTGAGCGGAAACAGTTGACCTTGTCAGAGTAAATAACCTTCAACGTCATTGAGTCTCATGCATTGTGTGTCAAGCAAATTGTTGGAGTTTTTCATGTCATTCAAATCAGACGTTTTGGCGAGTGTGTGTCTTACGAAGTATTTGCTTTGAAAACGTGTCAACGCGTACAAATGTGTGTTTGGATTGAAAAGACAAGTTTATGGCGTTGAGTGATAAATTTCGATTTTTTGTGTGGGTGAAATTATTATATGTCTTTTGTAAATGAGTTAACTTTTGTTAGAAAAAAAAATCAAAACAATATTTGATCGCGTGAATGTATAAGCGTGATTGGTACAAACTTGGGTTGCCATATTAATAATGATGAGAGTCGTAAGATACACTTAGTGTAAGCAATTCTGTAGTAGTTTGTACACCGCGTGGGTAAAGTTCATCGAAAATGATTTCAATTGTTTCAACACCGATGTGGGGTGTGATGAAGAGGAACTGTCGTAAAGTTGAGGTTGAACGATTCTTGAAATCGTTGCGCATAACTAAGTCAGAATTGTGTTGTGTACATTCACATTTGTTTTAAAATGTAGATATCTTTTAAATTTCCAAATGAGATAAGAGTTTAAATACTTTTATGTATTGTGTGTCATGCATGAAGGCTATGAACTCTAGGTCGTAGAGAAGGTTGCAATTAGGAATGATGAAATTTTAGAGAATGGAAGTGTGTAGCTCGATCAGAGGGTAAAAGGTACTGGATGTTGGGTATCCTTCTAAGTAAGGGTGGTGAGTAGCGGATGTGTTTAATGAGGCACTGACATACGAGGTTAAGGATGATGGTATTATAGTGATATACCGCTGGTTCCGAGAGTGGAGATGTGAATGTCGGCAAGTGGTTGTGTCGGGAGCAGAGTCTGAAGTAGTAAAGAAAATTTAGCAGTTAACTGCCACAGTGGAAGAGGTAGATTTCAGTGGGGGATCCTTGGTAGTTGGAGACATAGTGATAATATTTCGTCATCGACTGTTTTTGTGGAAGTTAGAAATCATTTCGTGGTGAATGGCGGAATGCTAGAAATGAGGAAGTAGTTTTGAGGAGTTTTGCGAGGAAGTGAATAGTTATTCAGAAAAGGTGTGTATCTAATGTGAAGTTGGATAACATTGTGTGGATCTTACTAAAACAGAAGATCTTTAGTTCAGTCAGGTGGTTCCTTACCGATGAGACTTTGATGGTCATGTGGGAGCGAAGTTCAAGTATAGCACAATTGGGAGGGATTGTGCTTTGTGCATTTAAGTCTTAGAGGTAGTATGCTTAATCTTTCAGGTTACTGGAGTTTGATTACAGCAGGTCAAGATGAGCAGAAAAGGAGCAATATCTTGTTGGGGTTGGAGGATCATAGTTTTGCGATTTATTCAGGATTCGGGAAAAGACAAGGTCATGAACTGCCTCGAAGTCAAAATTTAATATTATGGCCAGTGAGAAAATGGCGGTATTGGTATGTGTGACCAGTGGTCGTAGAGATTTGCAGTTGTTCCAAGATGAAGTAGTAGAGTAATGGTTGTAACCATGGGTTAGTGATGTCTTTATGACAATATTTGGGGGTGCAAATCCTTAAAGGAATAAAGAGCTTTCTTGAGGATATGTTTGGGGCTGACGTTATTGTTATAGGAGGAGCGTCCTCATATGATGATATCTAAGAGAGGAACTGTGTGCTCTGGTTTCCGGCAAGTTCTGGAGCGGTATTACCTTATACCCCTAGAATGATAGTTGAAGGTGTCGAACTGCTTGTTTCAAGGGGTTGTGTGGTTAATAGAGAATCTGTGGGCATGTTGAAGTATTCTTTAGGAATGAAGGGATTCTAGCAGATTGGGTAACCTTGTTTGACGAACGAGAATTATGCGACGCTTTCAAGTAGTGGGGAATGCTTTGGAAGATTTGGGTTGATTAGCTCGCGTGATATTTGTGGATAGTTGGCGATCAAGCAATTAATGTAAAGGTGAGTCGATACGTTTGGGATTCATCAAGGATTAGAGTAAGCAATTATGGGTGAGCAGTGTATCTTGCGGCTCGGAGAGAATGAAGATATCATGTCGAAAAGGTGGGAAATCTGAGAGTAAGAAGATCGGAAAGAGACACAAGATGTGGAGGTACGTTTTCAGATTCTGCTGTTAGCAAGTTTTTAAATCCCTAGCGCGGGTATGAGAGAGAGAGAGAAGATGATGTTTCGGTGCGGTGCGTGTGTTGATGAATAACAGTCGTGTGGTTGGCCCAAAAGTTCACGCCTCTAATCAGTATGTTGGCCGTTAGAAGTGGGTTGAAGTCTTTAAGGAGGAAGGTAGAGGTGGTGGAATATAGTGCTCGGGGCGAAGGACCTTAATGTCAGTCTTGGTAATACATGAAAAGGGGATCCCAAGTGAGACAGTTGTCCAGTGTTAAACTATTTGGAATAGTTGTATGAGCTTGTCTACTCTATAATGAGCGAGTGAGGTTGGGTTTTATTGCGCTCCTGGTTAAGTGATTGTGGATGCATTGAGAAAGGGAGGTATGCGCCGAATTATTTGGTCAGATGGAACCGGTGGATTGCGAAGGTTTTGACTTATGGAAGTTTCTACCTAAGTGTGTAAAGTTGAAAATATGACGCTGGGGTAATATATATATATATATATATATATATATATATTCAGCATGTAAGAATTTGATATTGCCCAAGGAGTTAAGATCAATGTGGTTCGAAAAAGGAAGTACTGCTACGTTTTGGTTATGACTTGCTAAGAAGGCTTGCTTGCGAGAGCAAGTAACATGATGAAGAAACTCGTGATTGTGAGTTGTAAGTGATGTCTGCGGTTGATGTTGGGTTATGTCGGAGAGTTGAGTGAGAATTTAGTCAGTGAGGTTTGTAGTCGTGATGTGACTTCGGCGAAATTCTATCATTTAAGGAAGTGTGGTAATCGAGGGGTAAGTTGAAGGTTGAGTACGACAGCGTATTGTTCAGAATGGCTTGGATGATTGAACGGTACCATTTTTGGTTAGACTGGGAATTGTGAGACGTTATGCAAATGGGAACAAATGTAAAGTTACCAAACTCGCATTGGAAAGGGTGCGATCATATTCAGAAAGAAATGGAAGTTAAGACTTAGATTTGTGGGACCGTGTTATAGTGGAGCGCGTGGGGAGGTAGCGTATAGACTGGATCTACCCGTAGATCTGCTAGGAGTGCACCCCATTTTCCATGCATATAAGATGAAGAAATGTTTAGCAGAAAGCGTTGTCGTTATACCTTTAGAAGAGTTCCAATTAGATGAGAAGGTAAGCTATGTTATGTCAAGGAACCGATGGCCATTCTGGATTGTAAGATGAGAAAGTTGAGGAACAAGGAAGTTCAACTGGTATAGGTTCAGTGACATTTCTACAAAGGTCAAGAAGCGACTTGGGAGTTGAAATCAGTTATGAAGAATCAATATTCTAGTTTGTTGACGAAGGAATTCCGGGGACGGAATTCTTTTGAGGGGAGGATGTTGTAATAACCGGTTAAAAAACAATAAAAGGTAAGTTGGGTGAAAATTCTGTCAAAACTTTTCATAAAAGGGGTTAAGTGTAAATTCTTGTATTGGGATATTAGTATAGGGTTTTTGGGTTTGTTTTGGTGTCGGCCGAAGGATACAGAGAGGAAGGAGGTTAGGAGCATATTGGAGAAGAGAAGAAGATCAAAGATCTCAAAGGAGTGCAATCGATTTGTGAGATAAGATTCAACTCAAAACTCTCTTCTAGATTTGTCTTTTGATTTTAAGTGTGGAATGGGTTGTGTGAATTTGGGATTTGTAGGTTTTAAGTCTGAGAATTTCTTGAATCTTCATCTTTTTCATTCTGTCAGTCTTGGTTTTGATTGAGGTTAAGTATTGTATATGTATATATATATATGAGAGTTAGGATTTGAAGCTGTTGTGGTGTTCATGGGTTTGGAATCTGCGTAAAGGGTTGGGTTCGATAACCTATAATCGCCTTCGGGCTTTCTGCAAGTTGGGGACCCGGTCGATGTTCCTGGTCGACGACCCCGGTCGTTGACATCGGTCGAATATAAGTCCGGTCAAAGGAATACCGATCGTTCCCATTCCGGTCGTAAGCAATCCCGGTCGACCGGTTGGTTTCGGTCCGCACGTTAGTGTGTGGGTCGAAGCCCATATTTCTTCTATTTCAGTATTCATTTAAGTAGTTTGGTATTGTGGGCCTGGGGCTTAAAAGTAATTAGGCCCGATTGTGTTTGGTGGGTTAGTACTTAAGGATAAGGTGGCGTTGGGGTTTTATGTCAAGGTCAACTTTCTGTTTGTGAAATTTGAGAGTGGGAGAATTCATCCATCGATATTTTCCTTATAGGTTCCGGTTCGAATCTTAGAGGTAATGAAGAAATTGAGCTAAGGGGCGGCAGGTGAGTTTTTCTAAACTAAACCTTTTGATGATGACAGTATGTGAAGTTTATTTTAAACGTTGATTTGTTTATGATGGCATGATTTTATTTAAATTATTCCAGTGTGTTATAAATTGTTGTTGCTTAAATGTATGCATACATTATACGTGGGTTACGTGACCTAAGTCGGGGAGTGTGGCCCGCCTACTCGTGCCGGGGAGTGTGGCCCGTTTATGTCGTTGGGGGGTGTGTCCCAACATTAAGGCAGCGCGAGTTAGACACATCGTCTTTGACGGTCGTGTGGTCCGTAACGTGATTTATTTATGTGCCCTTATTAAATGTTGTTTAAAATTCTGGAAAGTATTTTGTTGCTTATCTGTTTAGAGGGATCTCACTAGACCTATGGTCTAACCCTCGCTCTTTCAAAACTAAAAATCTTTTCAGGCCGCCGTGGGTTAGACAGGGCAGCTATGGGCAAGAAGAAGGCTTAGCGGGGCGGATAGAAGACCAATACTTAGTTTATTCTCTTAATCTCAGTTGTGTATAGGTTGTTTATCAAACCTTGAATATTCTAATGTAAGCTTGGGACCGTTTGGACATGGTTTATTATTGATCATTGAGAATTTTATTTTAAGAATCGATCCGCTTGTTTATCTCTGGATGGGTTGTTACACATACATACATACATACATACATACATACATACATACATACATACATACATACATACATACATACATACATACATACATACATACATACATACATACATACATACATACATACATACATACATACATACATACATACATACATACATACATACATACATACATACATACATACATACATACATACATACATACATACATACATACATACATACATACAATTTTACACGAAGATTACATTTATACATACAAACATTATTTATGCATACAATCAATTTTACCCAAATTTTACATATATACATACATACAATCAATTTTACCCAAAAATTACATATATACATACAAACATTATCTATGCATACAATCAATTTTACCCAAAGATTACATATATAAATACATACATTATATATGCATACATTCAAGTTTACCTAAAAATTACATATATACATACATACATTATACATGCATACAATCAACTTTACCCAAAAATTACATTATACATCAATTTTATCTACATACATACACTTTGTATATACATATATACATAGATACATTATACACAAAATATGTAAACAAAAGAGGGAAAAGATGTTTTATATACATATATACATTACAAACATACATGCATACATTAGACATAAAAACACATCTAGAAAAAAAGAATGGGAAAAGAGTGTTTTTATCAAGAGAGAGAGAGAGAGAGAGGTGACGGTGGGGAGAGGCGCCGGATAGGTGTTCCGTCGGAGAGGAAGTTGGCAGCGAGAGGGTGGCGGTGGGAGGGGAAGCTCTCTAGAGGGGGGTGGGAGCAGATTTTGTTTGGAGGAGATGCAAAGGAGAAAATGAGGTTGTTGCTCTATTTATTTCGATAATTTCCGGCGGATTAGTGCCAGCTAAATCCGTCGGAAACCGTTTTTAATTTAAAAATATATATATATATATATATATATATATATATATATATTAAAACACCGGTTTCTTTAAAGAAAAAAAATAAAAAATCTATTACCGGTGGATTTCTGACGGAAAAATTCGTCGGAAAATTTTCTAGAATTTTAAATTTTTCAAAAACCCGCCAATATATTTTAAAATTGGAATTTTAAGAAATAATTTTTAAAATCAAACTAATTTTCAACGGATTTTCGACGGAAAATCTGTCCTGAAAATCTTCTAAAATTTTAAAATTTTCAAAAACGCATCCATGTATTTTAAAATTCAAATTTTAAGAAATTATGTTTACAATTTAAATTAATTTCCGACGGAAATTAATTTTTTTAATTAATTAATTTCCGTCGAAAATTAATTTGAATTTGAATTTAATTTTAAATTTCATTTTTCTTATCATTATAATTCTTTGTATTCTAAATATTATTTTTGTTAATATTATTATTATTATTATTATTATTATTAATAATGTAATAATTATTATTTTCTTAATTTTAATTTTATTATTATTTTTTTTATTATTATATGGACAACTATTATTATTAAGAATTTTTGTTTTAAATTCAAATTAATTTTCGACGAAAAATTAATTTTTTTTAATTAATTTTTTCCGTTGAAAATCCGTCGGAAATTAATTTGAATTTGTACTTCGTTTTAAATTTCATTTTCCTTATCATTATAATTCTTATTATTCTAAACATTGTTATTGTTAATATTATTATTATTATTATTAGTATTAATATAATAAATATTTTTTTAATTTTAATTTTAATTTTATTCTTATTATTCTGTTATTATTATTGATATTATATGACCATTATTATTATTATTATTATTATTACCCGTTAAAGCCCCCCAAAAAATAGACATGCTAAAATCTAATAAAAACCATCTTAAACCGTTATGGCCGAATTAAACCCATTAAAACTCAATTGAATCGAAAACATAACCCAATATATCTATTAAAACTCAATTAAACCGATTAAAATCAAATTGGACCGATTAAGCCCAATAGAATCCATCAAAGCCCATTATGATTGTTGGTGACTTATTAAGGCCCAATATATCCGATTTAAACCCACTAGAACCGATTTAGGCCTAGTTGAATCGATTTAAGCCCAATATAACCTAGTAAAACTCAATTGAATCGATTTAAACCCAATAGAACCATCAAAGCCCAATAAAGCCCATCAAAGCCCAATATGAGCATTGTTGACTTTTTAAGGCCCAATATAATCTATTAAAACCCGATTGAACCGATTTAAGCCTAATTGTACCAATTTAAGCCCAACAGAACCGATTTAAGATTAATGTAACCCATCAAATCCCAATTGAACCCATCAAAGCCAATTATGATTGTTGTTGACTTATTAAGGCCTAATATAACCTAGTAAAACCCAATTGAACCGATTTAAACCCAATAGAACAGATTTAAGTCCAATAGAATCATCAAAGCCCAATAGAACCATCAAATCCCAATAAAGCCCATCAAAGCCTATTATGAGCATTGTTGACTAATTAAGGTCCAATATAACCTATTAAAACCTAATAGAACCGATTTAAGCCCAACAGAACCGATTTTAACCCAATTGAACTGATTTAAGATCAATATAACCCATCAAATTCTAATTGAGCCCATCAAAGCCCATTATGATTGTTGTTGACTTATTAAGACCCCATATAACCTAGTAAAACCCAATTGAACTAATTTAAGCCCAATGAAAACAATCAAAGGCCAATAAAGTCCATCGAAGCCCATTATGAGCATTGTTGACTTCTTAAGGCCCAATATAACCTATTAAAACCCAATTAAACCGATTTAAGCACAATTGAACCGATTTAAGCACAATTATACTGATTTAACCCCGCTATTGAACTAATTTAAGATCAATATAACCCATCAAAGCATGTTATGATCGTTGTTGACTTATTAAGGCCCAAACACACAAGTGATGACTTATTATGTGCTTCTTTACATGTATCGACTTCATAGATGCATGTGTTCTGTATTCGTGTCAATTAGACAACTAAGAACCATTATACCTTGATGTAAGCAACTCAACCACCATTATTGCTGAATATGACATTTTATGACTTATTAAGGCCCAATAACACCAATGGGGACTTATTATGTGTTTGTGTGCACATATCCACTCATAGATATATGTGTCGTCTATTAGGGTCGACAAGACAACTAATGACCATTATATCACAATATGAATTATGAACCACTAAATCACCATTATATCCCAATATGACATTTTATAACTTATTAAGGCCCAACTTAACACCATATGCGACTTATTACGTGTTTGTGTACAAATATGTACCACATATATGTGTGTGGTGTGTAGTCAGTTCGATAAGAAAACTAAATCACCATAGCCCAATACGAACCACTAAGACACAATAAAACCCAATAAACCTCAATTGGAAATTAATAAAAATAGACGAAGATGAATTTTGAAAAAAATACACAAAAACGTAATTTTTTTAAAAAATCCGCCACAAAGTTCATTAAATTAATTAAAAAATAATAATTATTTAGAAAAGGTTTTAAAATAAGAAAAATATTTTAAAAAATTCAAGTTAATTTCCGACGGAATTTAATTTAATTTTAAATTAAATTAATGTCCGTCGGAAATCCGTCGGAAATTATTGAATTTAATTTAGAGTAAACTACTATTTTCGTCCATGTGGTTTGTTGTTTATAACTATTTTCGTCCCTGATCTTTAAAAATTGATTTTTTGGTCTGTGTGGTTTGCAACTCCTTTCGCTTTTAGTCTCTGAGAATATTAGTTTTAGGGACGAAAATGGAAAGGAATTGCAAACCACAATGACCAAAAAAACAACTTTTAAGGTCAGGGACGAAAATGGTTATAAACAACAAACCATAAAGACGAAAATCGTAGTTTACTCTTTAATTTAATTATTTTCTAATTTGTTTGTTTAGTTACTAATTTATTTAATTAAGTAATTTAATTTCAATTAAACAAATATTTGTGACGGATATTTAAATATTAAAGAGAATATAAGTATTTTTTTTCGTAAAATTTCGGTGACGGATTTGTGGCGGATTTCCGACGGGGATCTGTTTATCATAAAGATTCGTCGTTCTTGGCCTGCTTCACCCACAATGGTCGGTCATACTATTAATATCCATAATGGAAAGGATCATTTGGGGTGTAAGACATCGCATATGTCCATCTAGTTGCTTGCATATAACATCAATATATACAGATGTCGGACAGAAGAAAAAATGAAAAATATGATTGATAGAACAAGATAATATATAAGAAACTCAAAATTTTAAATCATGGATACATATATATCCTTAACTTATATACTCAAGCGACTCACGTACGGACAAAGTCAGGGAAAACCTCTGAATTTTTTTCAAATTGAGATACCTGAAGTAGGTATTCGGAATCTGCCGGAAATTTTTCTGACGGAAAATCCATCGGAAACGACCCTTTTTCTAGTAGTTTTATAAACCACAACCATGTCTTAGGATAAAAAAAGTGTTTTGAAACCATACATCATCACACAGTTCTGCATTAATATAATTATCAGTTCTTTTGTTTGAATCTAACAAGTTTTTATTGATATTGGCATTAAAAAAGTGACTCATTTGATGATCAAGTTATTAGCAAGTGAAACAAGGCAAACTGAATGTTATATGTTAATCTGGAATAACAATTAGCATAGAATGAAATATCCCCAAGGCTACTACCATCCCTGTGACTAGGATTGTAAGATTATGGCAAATAGTAGATATATGAACCAGTGCCTAATTAAAAAAATTGTGAAATATAAATGTTCCAATTAAAAAAATTGTGATTGGGGATTTCTGCAATCTTCATAAGAATACGTAAAGCCTTTTGTTGTAGTTTTTAGCTAATTATTTTTTAGTTTTAATATATTAACAGTAAAATATAAATGTTCCAATATATGGATTACCCTTGTCCCCTCTATAATTTGCTCTCCATAGTTTATCAACAATTTAAAAAGCAACTGCCCCGACCTTTTTAACTAGTCTTTCATCAGCTTATGGTGGTTCTTTCTTCATGCAATTTCAACTCCAGGTCTTCAAAATTTATGGTGTCGCCCATAAATTAAATTTAATTTCAGCTAGTTGACTGCATAAACGTTGTAAGGAAGATGTATGGGAATTTAACCACAAGGGTTGTGGCGTACTGGTTAAGGCCCTGGGAATGTGGTGGAATATCCATCTGCCTAGGGTTCGAAACCAGGCGTACACAACAATTGTGGCCATGCACTGAGGGCTGATGTCTTACGGTCATAATTTGCCAATGGATTAGTCTAGGCATAGCCTAGGACACCCTTCCAAAAAAAAAGATAGTATGGGAATTTGATGAGGAGAGTGAAGCTTTGAGCCCTTTGTTTGAGGAACTCAAAGATAATGAACAACAACTTGATGATGGTAACCACAAGGGTTGTCGCGTACTATGTGGTGGAATATCCCATTTGTTCAGGATTCGAATCCAGGCATACACAACAATTATGGCAACTGAGGTTTAAGCAGGAGTGATGTCTTACCGTCATAATTTGTCAAAGGATTAATCTAGGCATAGTCCAGGACGCCTTTAAAAAAAAAACTTGATGATGGTGATAGTAAACGCCTGCAGGCTTTGAGAAATGCTATGACTTTGGCTTTGGTAAAATCAGTCAATGATGGCAGTAAGAATTTTCAGGTAATTTTCTTAATTCAAACTTCAATTCTATAGTTGGGTTTTGTAATTGAGCATGATCAGATTATTGGATGTCTTTCAAAATTTGTTTTTGTCGGTCCAACAATACTTTCAAGTTTTATAGAAAACAACAACACAATATGATTATCAACCTGTATTGATTAATAGAAATGGTTACAAGGTTGATCGATTCAAGCTCTAGATTGTGTTCTCTGTTTTTCTCTCTTTTACACCTTTTAGTGTGTGTTTTTGTGTGGATATCTGATCTGATCTGATTGAGAGTTGAGAGATACACTTGCTAATAGATCTAGTGTGTCTAACACACTACCTAACATAATATCTAGATTTAATATCTAGATATTATTTCTAAATAATATCTATTACAAAGATATTAAATAACAAACTATAATATAACTAATAACTAACTAACTAGATATTAACTTAACTAATACAATAACAAACAATTACTTTGACATTTATTACAAACAAACATAGACTTTAATATCGAGAGTCGACGTTCCGGCTTTAGCTTCAGATTGCGATCTTCAGTTTGGATGATCTTGAATCCAATAGATATGTGATCTAACAATCTCCCCCTTTGGATCAAGATCATTACTAAAAAGATTTTAGCAATTCAGTCTTCTTGTTCAGCTCAGAAGATGCAATCTCTTTCTCTAGCTCTGAAATCATCATGTCTTCAGAATACTTGCTTTTGAAGAGTTCAATCTTGGACGTGATTCTTGAAACATGTGATCTTTGCCATTTCTTGTGTAGTCATTCTCCCCCTTTTTGATGAAAAGTGTAACGACATCATCAAAACGTTTTGTAAGAAATGTCCTTCAGTTAGAGCCTCTGATTCGTTAATTCATAAGATATTCATCCAGATCTTTGCAAATCTAGACAAAGTAGTCGTGTAACACCTGAATCAACTAATGAATAAGTTATTATGCCTGTCAGTAACACTAAGTCACTGTGTGTAACGAATACACATTGGAAATGAGCTGTTTGATGTTGACTCCCCCAGGGCTTCCATTTAATCATCGAAACACCACAAAGGTAATTTCTATAAACGTTATGACAAAGAAACAAATTCCTTGTGTGTTCGTGCTTGTGATAGAAAGAATTAAGCACTTGATGATTGCTTATTTGGCTCAAAATTGTGTAAACCACTGAGACAACAGTAAGTTAAACACAGATTCAATGTGCATGATTGAAGTACGAAGGTGGGGCAAACTTCCTTCTTTTCAATATCCAGATTTTCCAAATGAAAATTAGATAGCAAATGTGTTGTATCCCCTTAGAAAATGTGAAACACTTTCTATTTGATAAGAAAATGAGTAGTTGGTGAGGTTTGATCAAGAGTTGGCATGAGCTAGTTTCCTGTTTCAATAATGTTCACCAAAGAATTGTGAAACACTAGTAATGTGGCTGCCCGGCTCAGAAAAAGTTGGTGTAGAGTTGTGATATTCTTTTAACTCTGTTCTCACACGCTCTTTCTTTTAAACATTTTGCTCACTCTGATCAAACTTTCTTTCTTTGTTTGACACACTCATTTCTTTTCGACTTCTCACACTCAATCACTAAGGATTAACTTCTTGGGTAGAAATCACTGGTTAAGGTGATTCCATAGAAGTTATGTTAATTCCTAGCACAAAGATTCCGTATATCCTATAAAGAATATGTTGCTCAAACTGATTTATTATCATGTAAGCTCATGTAAAACATTTAAATTACACTCCCAAAATATAAAATCTGTTGAAAAATCGGGAAGTGGTTTGAACATTTTAGAACAATGTTTTCAAATGATTGAAAGTTATCCTTCTTTCAACCATATATGAGATGAAGATATAGAATTATACCTTTACGTACGATCTTCCATCTCATGAAGCTAAGCTTAAAGTCATAAACATATGAACTTGTAAGCATCTCTCAAAAATTCTGCAAAAGTCTTATGTCAAGTCAAAGTAAAATTTATTCACTTAAATTGAAAAGACAAAAAACAGTAAAACTTTTTAAAATACGAGTTCTGATCAGAAATAATCAGAAGTCATATCCGTACTCCCCTTTTGTCTTGAAGAGCTCCCCCTAAATTCTTGCATTACAAAAAAAATTTGGCATTAAAAGGTACATGCAAAATTTTATGAGCTCCCCTCGAAGTAATATTGACCACTTGTCAGTTTCTTCTCATACTCCCCCTTGGTTCATGAATAGAATAGAGAAGTGCAGATATCAATCAGAGTTAAGAATGAAGAAATGATGAAAAAGTATACAATTTAGAAAACTTTGATAGGTAACTACTAATTAAATCTTTAGATTTAGCATACCAAGCTTAGAGACAAGAAAGGTAAACCTCTTTTCGTCTAAAGGTTTGGTAAACAAATCGGCAAGCTGATAATCAGTTTTTACAAAGAAAAGTTCAATTGTTCCTTTTTCAACATGATCTTTAATAAAATGATGCCCGACGTCTATGTGCTTAGTCTTGGTGTGTTGAACAGGATTCGCTGATATTGCGATGGCGCTCTTGGAGTCACAGTATATCGGGATCTTGTTGAAGTGGAAACCGTAGTCGCGTAATTGAGTTCTCATCCATAAAACCTGAGAATAGCAGCTAGCAGCAGCTACATATTCTGCTTCGGCCGTGGAAGTTGAAACACAAAGTTGCTTATTCGATGCCCAACTTACGAGCTTGTCACCGAGGAACTGTACATGTCCCGACGTGCTATTACTGTCTAACATACAACCTGCATGATCTGCATCTGTGTACGCTGTTAGTTCAAAACTAGTATCTTTAGGATACCACAGACCAAGATCTGCAGTGCCCTTTAGATACCTAAATATGCGCTTCATAGCAGACATATGGATTTCTTTAGGATTAGCCTGATATCATGCACATAAGAATGTTGAAAACATTATATCTGGCCTACTAGAAGTAAGATACATTAAAGAACCTATCATCCCTCGATAAGTCCTAACATCAACAACCTTTCCCGAAGGATCGGTGCCAATCTTAGTACCTGGTGCCATTGGGGTACCAATCGGTTTTGAATTTTCCATTTGGAACTTCCGAAGAATATCCATAATGTATTTTGATTGATTGATAAAAATACCCGATGAAAATTGTTTTACTTGTAAACCGAGAAAGAAATTCATCTCTCCCATCATGTTCATCTGAAATCTAGACACCATAAGGTTTGGAAAATTCTTACAGTACTTAGGATTTGTAGAGCCAAAGATAATATCATCTACATAGATTTGAATTAAAATGATATCGTCTTTTTCCTTTTTGATAAACAAAGTGGTATCCACCGTTCCTTTTGAAAAACCAGACTTGACTAGAAAATTGGAAAGGACATCATACCAGGCTCAAGGAGCTTGTTTCAGACCGTAAAGTGTTTTGTCGAGAATGTAGACGTGATTCGGCTTATCTTGATTGACAAAACCTTCTGGATGAGAGACGTAGACTTCTTCCTTTAGAATTCCATTCAGGAATGTTGTCTTCACGTCCATTTGAAAGACCGTGAAGTTCTTGTGGGCTGCGTAGGCTAGAAACATTCTAATTGCCTCTAATCGCGCCATAGGAGCATATGTCTCGTCATAGTCGATTCCTTCCTCTTGTCTGTATCCTTTGGCTACTATTCTTGCCTTGTTTCGGATAACGGTACCATCTTCGTCTTTCTTTATCTTGAAAACCCATTTCGTACCTATAATGGTTTTACCTTGAGGCTTTGGTATGAGTCTCCAGACTTGAAGTGCATCGAACTGATTCAACTCTTCTTGCATTGAGATCACCCATTCTGGATCAGCAAGTGCCTCTGATATGCGTGTTGGCTCGAACTTGCTCAGAAAAGAGTCATGCATGCACATATTCATTGATGCTGACCTAGTTTGCACCGGTTTTGATGGATCGCCACTGATCTGGCTTATCGGGTGCTCTTTGGTCCATTTATGTTCATGAGGCAGTGGATTATATGAATGTATGTCAATTGTATCATCTATAAATCCACTTGTACCTTCTTCAACTTGTTCAAGAGGAATGATGATTGCAGTTGAAGTGGTAGGTTCAGAAGGCTCAGCAGGTACAACTTGTTCCGGCTGTGGATGGATCTGTACAGAACATCCTATTGGTTCAGCTACTTCTGTCTCTTCATCACATGGAACTTCTTCAACTGTTGGAGTCGGCATTTGAATTGGAACTTCTTGTTGAATCGGGGCGTTGGATTCAATAGGAACATCTGAACTGGTTGGATGAGTAGTCGTTAAGTCTTCCATCCTGTCAACCATAACAGATTTCTTTACATTAGATCCAAGAAATTCATCATAAAACAATTCAAATAATAAGTCTAAATCAGATATATGATTAGTTGACGTTGATGCTTCATCTGATTTATTCTGTTGAGACGTAGGTTCTGGACTGAGTTGCCCAGAAGCTAGTACTCCGGTTATAACGGGTTCTGAACTGTGTTGTTCGGAAGCCATCTCTTCATCAAACGTGACGTTGATGCTTTCAATCACCGTCTTTGACTTCTTCAGATAAACACGGAATGCAGTTGATGTCGAGGAATAACCAATGAAGATGCCTTCGTCCGCCTTGGCACTGAACTTGTTGAGACTCTCCCTATCGTTTAGCACGAAACACTTACACCCAAATATATGGAAATATTTGATTGTTTGTGTTCGGTTGTTGATTAAAGCATAAGGAGTCTTCTTGAATTTGCGATGTATCATGGAGCGATTCTGTGTATAGCACACGGTCGATACAGCTTCAGCCCACAAGAATAAAGGTAAGTCTGGTTGACTTAGCATAGTACGAGCAGCCTCGACTAGCGTACGATTTCTTCTTTCGACCACTCCATTTTGTTGAGGCATACGAGCAGCAGAGTATTGATGTGAAATCCCGACAGATTCGAGATATTCTTTAACCTTTTGGTTCTTGAACTCTGTGCCGTTGTCTGTTCTTAGAAACTTGACCGATTTCTGCAGATTCACCTGGGTCGTCTTTAGGAATGTGATGAGAACATCTGGTGTCTCATCCTTTGAACGTAGATATTTGACCCATGTGTATCGCGAGTAATCGTCCACGATCACGAGTATGTACTTCTTTCCGCCTAGACTCTGAGTTCGCATCGGATCGCATAAGTTCATATGCAATAACTCTAACGGAGCACTTGTACTTGGTTCAGGCTTTGGTTTATGAGGTGCCCTCTTCATATTTCCCTTTTCACATGCTGCATAAAGATGTTCTCTTTCATATTTGAGCGCTGGAAGTCCTTTGACGAGCTTTCCACTGACCAGATTGTTGATGTACCTGAAGTTGAGGTGAGAGAGCCTTCGATGCCATAGCCAACTTTGTTGCTTCGAGGCTTTCGTCAATAGACAAACCTGCTTGTCGTTCTGGATTTTTGACAAGTTAATTGTGTAGAGGTCTGACTTTCTTGTGCCGACTAAGAGTTCCTCGCCTTCTTCAGTGCGAACTGAACACGTCTTGGCTTTGAAATTGACCTCTAAGCTTTTGTCACAGAACTGACCAATACTGAACAGGTTGTGCCGTAAGCCTTCAACATAGCTCACCTTCTTGATCATGACATTGTCATGTTGTACATCATCATATCCCATTATAGGAGAAAACTGGTCGTTGCCGAATCTGACTGATCCGCAATATTTCTTTTTAAAATTGGACATCATATCTTTTTGTCCAGTCATATGCTTGGAGCATCCACTATCTAAGTACCACATATGACGGATCTGTACAAGAGAAATAATGAAACAATTGATTTAAATAGACTTAAAACAAAGATGGAATTAAGACTCTTGAGCATTGAGGAGCGGGTCTTGAACTAATGTGTTCAAAAGCCATATTCTCTTCTTAAGCACGGGTTCTGAACAGACGTGTTAAGAAACCATTGTTTTATCTTTGAAGTGCGGGTCTTGAACTGTTGTATTCAAGGACCTATTTTCTTTGAGGAACGAGTCCTAGACTGTTTTGTCTAGAAGTCATATCTGTAAGCTCCCTTTTTAAACTTGGTGTGCATGCAACACAGATTTAGCCTTAGGTACCCACTGGAATTTGGGTCCTACTGTGTTAGCACAAGATCTTGGTACCCATTTCAAATTGGGTCCTCTTTTCTTTTGAAATGCATTTGAAAAATTAGAATGAGATGAATGCACATGATAATTTCCAAACCAATCTTCAGAATCTTGACAAGAAGTAGAAACATGTTTATCATAAATAGAAGACTTTCTAGTAGATAAAGATAACTGAAATAATTGCTTCATTGTATATTGTTTACGAGAAACAGCAAGTTTTGAGTTCAAAATATCAACATCAGCAATTAAGACATCTTTACTAGGCGAAGTCTCACTACAATTAACACTAGAAAATGATTTAACGGTCTTGTCAAGCTTCTTCTTCGGTTGCCACACAGATTTAACTTCTGGCCTTTGCTTGCTTAGATCTGAAACATGTGAAACTGTTGAGTTAGACTTTTGAGCAACAAACGAATGCTTCTTCTTCGGATTACCAGTAGTGTTCGGTTTCTGTGAATGCTTAGATGTAATCTTACCGCTAGCATTTTTAGCTTTCACAGAGACTGAGTTATCAACTTTCGTTGATTTTGCACTGTTAACAGGTATACTGGTTTTTCCTAAAGATTTCTTAACAAAAGATGAATGGTTAGGAAGTTTTGCATTAAAGTCAAATTGATTAGAACAATCATCTAAACCACCGTTAGCGTTCAGAAAATCAAACCCTTTATTTGCTAAACCAAACATATCCTCAGAGTTTGAAGCCTTAGAAATAATAACATTTTTGAACACAGTTGAAAAAACTTTTTGTTCAATATTCATCAAAAGTCTTTCATCTGTTAAAGAATTCTCGAGTTCAAAAATTTTATTTTCTAAAACGAGAGGAGGGACATATAGTTTACCTTGAATAGGCTTCGCCTCCATTTCTTTTTCAGAATAACTTTGAAAGAAATCACTTGAAAGAGTTTTCTTCTTTTGATATATTGGATTTTCATTATAACTATTATTCATCTTCGCATAATAAAATGGAAGGTGAAATTTAGATGATTTCAACGGTTTTTCAGTTTCGTTGGCTTCCTCCTCTTCTGATAGTTTAGTCCAGAAAGTTTTAAACTCAGGGATTCGTCGAGCTAATTTCATAGAAAGATGATCATAAAGTGCAGGCACTTCAGACATTCCTTTTTGAAGACAGTGAGGATTCTTATAACCGATTCCCATCTCTCTATTTCCTTTTTGGGTTTGTTCAGATGAATAGTCTGTTCAGTTTGACCCATTTTGTATAACTTCTCTTCCAAACTTTTTAATTTACCAAGTAAAGAAAAGTTTTCTTTGGTACATGAAGAATGCAATTTTGTAAGCTCATATATATCAATCTCACTTTTTGTCAGTTTAGACTTGAGTTCAGAATTCTCTTTAAGAATTATTGTCTTTTCCTTTGCGTTGGTGTCATTATCTCTATGTAAAACCTCAACCAATACTTTCTTTTCAGCAATTTCATTGTTAAGTTTCTGTATCAGTTGGTTTTTGTCAGTTATAACACCATTTTCTCGCTCAAGGTTCGACTCTAACTCTTGTTGTTTTAAATTCATGGCATGCATTTTATTTATGAAATCTGAATACGATAAATCACATACCTCCTCTTCTTCATCATCTGAATCAGCTTCAGCATCTGATTCTTGCTTTCCCATCAAGCACATGTTGACGACTTCATCCTTCTCTTCATCCTCTTCTTCCTCGTCTGAATGATCAAGCCAGTATTCATCTTCAGCCATCAGTGCCTTACCATCCTCCTGTTGCTTTGCAAGAAGCATCTTGTTCTTGTAATAATCGGAGTTTCTGACTTTTGGTCTTCAGCAGTCTCTGGCATAGTGACCTGTTTTGCCACAGTTGTAGCACGTTGGTGGTTTTGTCTGACTGGATCCTTCAACTTTAAACTTTCTCTCTTCTGGTTTCCTATCGTCTATTCTCTTTACTTCAGACTGATATCTTCTCTCTTCAGGTTTCCTCTCCTCTGTTCTTTTCCCTACAAATCTCTATCCTTCATATCTACTTCCTTCAACCCTTTCCTTGTGGATGTAGTTGTTCGGACCAGAAGAATATCTCTGACTGTTTGAACTCGGCTTTGTGTAGAACTTTTTCTGAAAAGCATTTGACAACAGAAATATTGCTTGCTTCAGATGTTCATTTGTAACACCCCGATTTCCGAAAGGTATCATTTCAAGTTTATTTAGAAACTGATATATCAAGGAAAAATAAGATTTTTGATTTTGGACTTGAATCCTAGATTTTATACTCTAGATGGATGAATGATTCAATTACGAGTCCAACGATTCTTTCCGGAGCGAAAACGGAACTATAACGAAGAAGTTATGGCCAAAACAGTTTCGGTACGCGCTAGGCTAAAATGCCCGGCGATTGTGACAGTGTCACAATCGCCTGTCAAGGTCGCCGGAGCCCAGAAATGCTCGGTACAATCTCAGCGATTGTGCCCGGCGATTATGACATTGTCACTATAGCCTGGCACAATCGCTTGGGTGTTTTAGGGTGTTAAAATCGCGATTTTCAGCCCCAAACTTCATTTCTTCATAACTCTCTCATTTCTACTCCGATTTGGGTGATTCAAGTTGCTACGGTTTCGTTTTTGAGAGTTTTTCAAGGATATGGAAAGATATTGGAAGTATATTGGAGTATACTAGAGTATTTGGTGGTGGTAAGCTTCTCATCTCTCACTATTCATCTTCTTCCCCAAAGTTTTCTTGGTTTTCATCCACCCTTTGTTCTCCATTTCATAGATTGAAGGTTTGTAATCATTTTGGTGAACTAGAGGTATTCTGATTGGTGGATTCAAGTTTTGGTTAAGGTAATCTTCTATTCTCTTCGGTATTGGAAGTTAGGGTTTCGGTATTAGTTGAGGTATTCATGTATATGGTTTGGGAAATGATTCTTCGTGGTTGATTATGTTTATTTGCGGTTGGATATGTATGGATATAGGTTTTTGGAGACTTTTGTCTTGGAGGATTCAAGTTTCTTCAAAGGATCTCTAAGTGGGTAGAATCTAGATTTAGCCTAAATCTAGCAAGGTGAGTTCAAGTTGATTTGTGAAAATGGTGTACATGCCAAAATGGTTATTTTAAAGTGTTTTACATGAAACGGTTAACTACTGATAAGTTTTGGGTGTTTTGAAGTAAAAATGTAATTTACTTGGTTTTTGGCAAATTGTGAGTATTTTAATGAGTTCTTATATTTGATAAATTTGGTTTATCTTAATTTCATAAAATGCTCATATTTGGGATTTGGACATTTTGATAAGTAATCGCATGGTTTATGCATTATGAGGATTTTGTACAATTAGAGTCCATTTCATGTTATATGCATTTTGGTGTAATTGCATTCATAAACCCTTTGGAAAATATTTGGTTCCATTATGTGTTGAATTCTGGGTTAATCTCGTCTTTGGGATATGGGTCTTCATAAACGTTGTTTAAAGACATTTCTTTAGTCGGGAGACCGATAATTATTGATCAAATGGATTTCGAGCATTTTAGCTCGGTATTGGCTTAAAAGAGTCTTGAGGACACTTGTCCGGTTTTATATGGCTCAATGTAGAGCCCAGTCATGACGTACGTACTAATGCGTTGTGTTGCGTATTGAGTTTGGTTATGGGCTCGGGTGCTTTGGTCATTCGTGTGTAGTCCGGTAACGTTAGACAGTGTGTAATGGATCCATAGGCACGTCATTCAGTCTGTTTTGGGATGGTCAATTGGGTATTTCGGGGTGGGACTCCGGTACCCATGTTTTATGACCGGAAACTTTACAAGTGATCGCTAGGAGGGTTGAGTCTGTAGTGCTATCGGGGAGTGAGCACTAGGACCTCCGCCGCTTGAAGTAATGTCTGGGAGGTAGTCTTTAAGTGTGCCGGGCCTTCGGGATGGAGTTCTTCGGAATGATCCATCAAGGTCAACTGACTTGGGGTGACACTTGGTAAAGAAGTCGTAGGGACACTTGGACTGAGATGTCGTGAGGTGTCATGCGATTAACGTTGTTTGAGTGACATACTTTTGTGTTCCTCCGCTCTCAACGGATACGGGTATCCCCCGTTGTTGGCCCTCTGTATTTTGGATATTTAATGGTCCATGCTTTAATATTTGGATTTCATTCCATTTTATGGTCGCGTAAGTATTAAGTTTCAGTTCCACGTTCTAATGGCGTATAATATTTATATGGATTGTTTTCCGTTATTTAAGGGTCGAGTATTATGTCCCACCCGAGTTTGGGTGTTTTGGGATAAGACGTATTATTTACATTTTTACAAATGTGAGTGTCGAACTATGACCCCGTTTCGGGTGAGTTACGGGTTGCATCATTTTATAAGAAATGCATGTTTGGGAGCATTGTCTTTAAAAGTGTATATGATGGGAAAATGAGTCTTTCCAACATTTTAAAGTAAATCATTTTAAAGGATCATGATTATAAGTTATAATATTTCCATTTTACGTTTTCTTTATAATCATGATATAAACTCTTGAACTCACTAGGCGTTAGCCTAACCTTTTTAATTGTCGGCATGTGCATCAGGTTCCATCTCGGGAATTAGTTCTAGCTACACCGTGAAGTGATGAGTGCTAGTTGTGTGCTCGAAGAAGTGATTAGCTTGATGAAGTCTTCCGCATTTTTATTGGAGATAGCGATTTGGTATTGGGTTATAGTAACACTCGACTTTAGTTAGTCTTTATGTAAGACTTTAATTATTCGTTGATGGTTCAATCTATAAATGTATTTCAATTATGGATTATTAGTAAGGGATTTTATTACCATTTTAGGTATTTTTGAAAGTTTTTAATTAATCGCTCTTTCCACATTTGAGGGTGTTACAAGTTGGTATCAGAGCATAAGTTTGAGAGAATTAGGTATTGATTTTGGATGCCTAGACTCAAACCAGCGTTCGTATAAGAAATTTTAAGTGGAATTGTGTATTAGGTACCTTAAGATAAGATATTTTGTGGATTAATCGAGTCGCTAGAAACGAGAAATTGTCAAGGGTCGCAAGGATGATCATGTATGGTACGTTCATAATGACACCTGGCCAGTGTTATGGTGAACCTACATATCACATGTGTATACTTGAACTACCTTAGTATGATGACCGTTGGGGTAGTGAGAAAGTTTCTAAGCAAGTAATTTAAGGAGGGATTGAAGGTTACAACAATATGACGTTGAAGTGATAGTTAAATACGTTGAATGCATTAAGTTGATCATGTTGAGTAAGAATTATTGGTTGGATTAGAACTATAAGTTCGTTAGACCAATTTTATTTCAAGGAGAAATTGTAAGTTGACCCAATTAGTGGGTTCGTGACTCTAAGATGTTTGATGTGTCCGGATGACAATAGTATGATGGAAAATTTAGGAATAAGATTTCGGAATGTTGAGTGCCGACCAAAATCATGCACATAAATTTATTTCTAAAAGAAGTTTGCTTTAATTGTCTCCCATGTTTTCGAAGCGTAAAGTGAGTTGTACTATGAAGCCTTGGTAAAGCCTTTAACACTCATCAGATTTTAAACCGTGAGCTTAAGCATGCATAAAATTGTTTTGTTGCACGTGGTTGCAATTTTTATTGAAAATCTCTTTATCCTTGTTTCGTGTCTGACACTATTTTTCCGAATATTGTAATATTCGTGTTTTAATGTTATTTGGGTTGTTTGGGAAATAACTATGGAATTTTTGACTTTGACATTGGATCTCCTCCACGTATGTTAAGGTTTTAAAGGACGAGTTGTCCCTATGTTCTTGAGTCGAAATGATCTTTGGAATTTTAGTCGGTACGAGTCACGTTGAATTCATGAAACGTTATTTTATGACGCTTTGCTACTCACAAGTGTATTTTGAATTGCGTGAGTTTTAATTTTATTTGCGTGTAAGTTTATGAGTTTTAGTGAAGCGTTGAGTCTCATGTGGGTTTTGGTAAAAGTGTCGTTTATATTTATCAGGTGCGATAAAAGATAAAATTTTGGAATTTTGACATTTTAGTCATGACTTTGTTTCATGCCATTTGATTTTGGGAGTGATGGTTTTAGCACCATATGATGTTGAGCATCGTTGTGTTTCATTGGGTTTTATGGAAGGTTTTATTGGGTCTTACGGAATTCTATTTTACGACTTTTTTGCGTCGTGCTCTTGAATTTGAGAGGTGTATACTTGCATTATTGTGGGCGTCAACTTATAAATTTTCGTTTAATATTTTGTCTCGTGCGAGTTTTGCATTGGTATTTTCGCAACCGTAAGAGACGTTTTGAGAGTTTTGTTAATAGATATTATCCCATATATTATTTTGGGAAGTTTCAATATTAAGTGATTTCTCTTTTGGGTTTTATACAGGTGTCACTCGTTGTATGCTACATGGTTTTTGAATTGTTTTAAATTGTTGGTGTGAGTAAGCATATGAAAAGTTATGTCGTTTCGTATTGGACTTTCGCTTTGAACGCATTTCAGTTGTCGATTTTAATGTTATAAATCCCGCAATGCATTAAGTGAGTTAGTGGTATACATGTCATTGTAGCCACTATTTTCGGACAACGTCATTTCATTGTACGACCTAAAATTTGAAAATTGCTTTAAATTTATTGTATGTTGATCAATTGCATGCATGTTTTTGTGTTGCTAAGTTTCGAAAAGCGAACTCGGCATGCGGGTCTTGTTGGGAATTTTATTCCATACTTTTATATAGTCGAATGAGAAATTTTGAGAACTTGATTACGTAACTTGTCTCTTGGGAGTTTTGTTCAATCATTCGCTATAAACTGTTTTGGTACACGAAATTATTTTCCCCATTTATGGTATAATTTGATGCATGTTAGGACCATGGTAGTCCATTTAAAATTTTGTTGCGCATCTTTTATTAATATCCATATTAACGTAAGCACTGATCAAATGAGTGTTGGAAATGGTTTTATGTGCGTAGTGTTGGTGATCAATTTTGAAACCTATCGAACGAACGGTTTTGTATTTTACCGCACGATTAATTGTTATAAAACTCATGTATTTAAAAGTTTTATAGATTTCAACTTGGCATACTTATTGAAAAACCTTGAACTCATTAGGGCTATTGACTTAAAACCCCTATCGTGAAGGGAGTTGCAATTAAGGGACTAGAGAAGTCCTTAGGATTTGAAGCGTCGGATGATCCGACTTGTAGTCAACCTTGAATTTGAATTTCAGATTTTGAATCAGATCATGCGTGAATCATGGGGGTAATAGATTATGTTCCCCAGTTAATTAAGAGATGATATCTATGCGTTAGTAAACCTTCGGGAGGAGGTTTTGTGTGACTACCTACGTCTGTTGGGTTTGTATTGATGTGTTGCTTGTCTGGTTGACATCAAGTTATATGTTGATGGTGTACCGTCTTAATGGACTTCCGTGATCAAGGAATTTTGTGGTCCGTCTGTTAGGGACGTAAGATTTGGGAACATTAGCCCTCTATTAAGTATCAACCTTAATGCGACAATACTTCTGGAATGAAGTATTAGGCGGGATGTCCACGTTTTGATGTCACCATTATGGTATTAGGCATCGACTCTTTTCTTGAGGACAATAACAGTTAGTGTACTCAGTGCACGTCCGTTGAACTTGGAATGTTCGCAGGTGAAGTGGTAACATTAAGAGAAGTAGATATTGATACTTAGAGATCGATCAGTGGTAATCCTGCAATCTACGAGGCTTCGTCGATCTATCAATCGACGTTTGAATGCATTATGATAACTGTGTAACCATGTGGTTGAAGTAATCCACTATCTGTGGGTATTGTGCTTATGGAAACTCGAGGTTCGGATCTACGATGGTGTTGGTGCAGATCAAACTAGTTGTTAAGAAAATTTGTCAAAGGACAATAACTCTTTGGTGGTAACGTTTATTGGAGACATTTGGTGATAATGTCGAGGTAGGCTTTAAGTACAAACCAATTATTGAAGAGACCTTGATGCGTTGTATTTAGAGGTATCTAAGGGAATTGTTTGTTTTGGAGTATTTTTGGTGGAAATGACAGATCAGAGTCGTAACTTACTCTTGAGGTAATATGAGCAACATAAGGTTGGGAGGCAACCGAGATTTAATGATTAAGAAAATGATCAAGCGAGGACTTGATGTTCATTCCGTCATCGATGAGTTATGTCAAACCTTGAGATTGAGTTTTGTAATGGTTCGTTATGAGAAACTCGACGACAACCTCAACCGGGTTGTAATTGGGTTCGTATACGAGGTAAGGTTTGGTGGAGGCATTTTTATGGGAAATCAATCGATCTTGCCAAGTTCTATATTGGATTCTTGGTTTGTGCCAGATTTCGAGGACGAAATCTCTTTTAAGGTTGGGAGAATTGTAACACCCCGATTTCCGAAAGGTATCATTTCAAGTTTATTCAGAAACCGATATATCAAGGAAAAATAATATTTTTGATTTTGGACTTGAATCCTAGATTTTATAGTCTAGATGGATGAAGGATTCAATTACGAGTACAACGGTTCTTTCCGGAGCGAAAACGGAGCTATAACGAAGAAGTTATGGCCAAAACAGTTTCGGTACGCTCTAGGCTATAATGCCCGGAGATTGTGACAGTGTCACAATCTCCTGTCAAGGTCGTCGGAGCCCAGAAACACTCGGTACAATCTCAGCGATTGTGCCCGGCGATTATGACATTGTCACTATAGCCTGGCACAATCGCCTGGGTGTTTCAGGGTGTTAAAATCGCGATTTTAAGCCCCAAACTTCATTTCTTCATAACTCTCTCATTTCAACTCCGATTTGGGCGATTCAAGTTGCTACGGTTTCATTTTTGATAGCTTTTCAAGGATATGGAAAGATATTTGAAGTATATTGGAGTATACTAGAGTATTTGGTGGTGGTAAGCTTCTCATATCTCACTATTCATTTTCTTCCCCAAAGTTTTCTTGGTTTTCATCCACCCTTTGTTCTCCCTTTCATAGATTGAAGGTTTGTAATCATTTTGGTGAACTAGAGGTATTATGATTGGTGGATTCAAGTTTGGGTTAAGGTAATCTTCTATTCTCTTCGGTATTGGAAGTTAGGGTTTCGGTATTAGTTAAGGTATTCATGTATATGGTTTGGGAAATGATTCTTCGTGGTTGATTATGTTTATTTGCGGTTAGAGATGTATGGATATAGGTTTTTGGAGACTTTTGGCTTGGAGGATTCAAGTTTCTTCAAAGGAGCTCTAAGTGGGTAAAATCTAGATTTAGCCTAAATCTAGCAAGGTGAGTTCAAGTTGATTTGTGAAAATGGTGTACATGCCAAAATGGTTATTTTAAAGTGTTTTACATGAAACGGTTAACTACTGGTAAGTTTTGGGTGTTTTGAAGTAAAAATGTAATTTACTTGGTTTTTGGCAAAGTGTGAGTATTTTAATGAGTTCTTATATTTGATAAATTTGGTTTATCTTAATTTCATAAAATGCTCATATTTGGGATTTGGACATTTTGATAAGTAATCGCATGGTTTATGCATTATGGGGATTTTGTAAAATTAGAGTCCATTTCATGTTATATGCATTTTGGTGTAATTGCATTCATAAACCCTTTGGAAAATATTTGGTTCCATTATGTGTTGAATTCTGGGTTAATCTCGTCTTTGGGATATGGGTCTTCATAAACGTTGTTTAAAGACATTTATTTAGTCGAAAGACCGATAATTATTGATCAAATGGATTTCGAGCATTTTAGCTCGGTATTGGCTTAAAAGAGTCTTGAGGACACTTGTCCGGTTTTATATGGCTTAATGTAGAGCCTAGTCATGACGTACGTACTAATGCGTTGTGTTGCGTATTGAGTTTGGTTACGGGCTCGGGTGCTTTGGTCATTCGTGTGTAGTCCGGTAACGTTAGACAGTGTGTAATGGATCCATAGGCACGTCAATCAGTCTGTTTTGGGATGGTCAATTGGGTATTTTGGGGTGGGACTCCGGTACCCATGTTTTATGACCGGAAACTTTACAAGTGATCGCTAGGAGGGTTGAGTCTGTAGTGCTATCCGGGAGTGAGCGCTAGGACCTCCGCCGCTTGAAGTAATGCCTGGGAGGTAGTCTTTAAGTGTGTCGGGCCTTCGGGATGGAGTTCTTCGGAATGATCCATCAAGGTCAACTGACTTGGGGTGACACTTGGTAAAGAAGTCGTAGGGATACTTGGGCTGAGATGTCGTGAGGTGTCATGCGATTAACATTGTTTGAGTGGCATACTTTTGTATTCTTCCGCTCTCAACGGATACGGGTATCCCCTGTTGTCGTCCCTCTGTATTTTGGATATTTAATGGTCCATGCTTTAATATTTGGATTTCATTCCATTTTATGGTCGCGTGAGTATTAAGTTTCAGTTCCATGTTCTAATGGCGTATCATATTTATATGGATTGTTTTCCGTTATTTAAGGGTCGATTATTATGTCCCACCTGAGTTTGGGTGTTTTGGGATAAGACGTATTATTTACATTTTTACAAATGTGAGTCTCGAACTATGACCCCGTTTCGGGTGAGTTACGGGTTGCATCGTTTTATAAGAAATGCATGTTTGGGAGCATTGTCTTTAAAAGTGTATATGATGGGAAAATGAGTCGTTCCAACATTTTAAAGTAAATCATTTTAAAGGATCATGATTATAAGTTATAATATTTCCATTTTACGTTTTCTTTATAATCATGATATAAACTCTTGAATTCACTAGGCGTTAGCCTAACCTTTTTAATTGTCGGCATGTGCATCAGGTTCCATCTCGGGAATTAGTTCTAGCTAAACCGTGAAGTGATGAGTGCTAGTTGTGTGCTCGAAGAAGTGATTAGCTTGCTGAAGTCTTCCGCATTTTTATTGGAGATAGCGATTTGGTATTGGGTTATAGTAACACTCGACTTTAGTTAGTCTTTATGTAAGACTTTAATTATTCGTTGATGGTTCAATCTATAAATGTATTTCAATTATGGATTATTAGTAAGGGATTTTATTAACATTTTAGGTATTTTTGAAAGTTTTTAATTAATCGCTCTTGCCACATTTGAGGGTGTTACATCATTTTCATCCATGTCAGAGTTTGTATAAGCTTCATCTTCTTCTGATTCATACATAATTGTCTTGTTCTTCTTCTTCCTGACAACAAGAGCAACTGTGTCTTCAACTGTCTTTCCTTTCTGCCTCTTCTCATCTAGAATTTCATCCACCTCTTCTTCATTTTGTCTGAGGGTTTCATACACCTCATGAAGTGGAATCTCATTCAGATCCTTGATCTACTTCATCTGTCTGTCAAATCTTTTCCATTCCGGTTGTAGAATACTCAGGAATTTGACATTCAACTCAATTTGAGATTTGTGGACCTTATTCTTGCTTAGTTCGTTCAGCAAAGTCACAAACCTGTCATAGGTTTCTTCTAAAGATTCTCCCACTCTGCCTCTAAATTCTTCATAATTATTTAGACAGTTGGAGATTTTCAGCTGATTCCCAACCTTCGAGCCCAGCATCATCTTCTCAAGCTGATCCCACATTTCTTTGCCGGAGGCCTTGTAGCTGTCAATTTTTACATAGATTTCGTTTGGAATTCCTTGTAGAATGTATGACTTAGCTAACCTGTCGCCTTTAGCTCTTCTGAGGTTATCATCTTCTAGCTCATGATACTTAAGTTCAACCTGAGTTGGCACGGTTCCAACCAAATGAGTCGTCATGACTGGTTTCATAACCCCTTCTTCTATAGATTTCCTGATGAAATCACCCAACTCATGTCTGTCAACAAAGTTCAGAAACCTATCTTTCCACTGTTCGTATTCTCCTTTAAAGAGAACTGGTGGCTTGGTGTCAGTTCCGATTGCAAGGGCTTCTCTTGATGTCATTTTGAAGAATAATCTAAGTCTGGAAAAAGCTTTGCGTTTTGAGAAGGTTTGCGCGAGAGGTTGATGACGCAAAGTGAGGTTTGCGTGTCAAGTGGGTTGCGCAAACTTAGGTTTGCGTATCACGTGGTTTGCGCAAAGTGAGCTTTGCGTTTCAAGAGGGGTTGCGCAAAGTGAACTTTACGTATGACATTGGTTGCGCAAAGTAGGTTACGCAAAGTGAGCTTTGCGTGTGTTCTTCTTCTGGTTTGCGCAAGTTCGTCTGTACTTCGATAAATTCGACTTTTCAACCTGTTTTTCCAAGATTAACAGACCCAAACTCTACCAATATGACTAAAAACACTTCTAGAATAGATTGTGACCACTTGATCTCGATAAAAATCACTTTTTCGAAAATAATTTGATGGCATAGTAACTTTTGTAACTCGACTTTCAGACCACAAAAATCACAAAATGGAACTCGATTAAAGCTTTATACTGAAATCAAACTACAACAAGTCGATCTAGCATCTATATCGATCACAACCTGATCGATTTTAACACCTAAAACACTCTAAATCTCAAAAACGAATTTCAAACTAGAACACAGAGACGTTTTTCTTAAAACTTGATTTTGATCTTAAATCAGGTTCTGATACCAATTGTCGGTCCAACAATACTTTCAAGTTTTATAGAAAACAACAACACAATATGATTACCAACCTGTATTGATTAATAGAAATGGTTACAAGGTTGATCGATTCAAGCTCTAGATTGTGTTCTCTGTTTTTCTCTCTTTTACACCTTTTAGTGTGTGTTTTTGTGTGGATATTTGATCTGATCTGATTGAGAGTTGAGAGATACACTTGATAATAGATCTAGTGTGTCTAACACACTACCTAACATAATATCTAGATTTAATATCTAGATATTATTTCTAAATAATATCTATTACAAAGATATTAAATAACAAACTATAATATAACTAATAACTAACTAACTAGATTTAACTTAACTAATACAATAACAAACAATTACTTTGACATTTATTACAAACAAACATAGACTTTAATATCGAGAGTCGACGTTCCGGCTTTAGCTTCAGATTGCGATCTTCAGTTTGGATGATCTTGAATCCAATAGATATGTGATCTAACAGTTTTGTCTTAACTTTACTTGATATAATTATTGAATGCTTGTTTGTGGATTGGAGATTTTAACTGTTCCAAAGAAGCAAGAATGGTTTTATTAGGTGTTAGTATTTGGTGAAATCGTAACTTTGAGTAATGGAACAAGACCACAAGACTATGCTTTGCAAGTAATACGAGTGTATTTTAATTGATACATCATTATTCATTAAAATGCTTACATTTGATGGTTTATATTTGGTTCATGATTCAAAATTCATTAAGGGGTTGTTTGTTTTGTTTAAAAAACCTTTTATTGTCTCCAAGTCTGAATCATTCAGACTTTTTTACACACCACCTCTTATTAATCATAACTAAAATAAGACTTCAGACTTTAGACCTCTTAAAAAACAAACGACACCTAAATGTGGAGTGATTCTTGATTTGATTCACAAATTGGGAACCCCCCTTGTATGGATATGAGTTTTGCATACTTTATTTTGAATTCTTAATCGTTTTTGAAGTTGAAACTTAGGACTTGTTTGTTTATTTCATTTTAAGCTCTTAATCATCACTTATGTATGATTCGGTCTGACGTTTTATAATTTAGACCGTTTGTTTTTTTAATTATTTTCAGAGTCTCTTATCTCTTAATATGTTCGCACAAAAAAAGTGGTAACCCTATCTCTTAAATCTCCTCTTATTTTCGTCCAACATTATTCTTTCGATTTCATCTCCGGTTTTAGCCCATATGCACCCTGAATTTGCAAAAACACAAAACATGAAGATTGTAGATCTATATGTTGGTTTTCCAGAACATCTTGAATCGCTTAAAATCAGGGCTTTAGTGTGTGAGATATGATTAAAACTCCACAGCCTCGCAAATTTGTCAGCATTTTTTTTCCCGTTCCGTCCTCGATTATCGATGCTCACTTCAATTGACGTATTTAAGTTGAATTTTTGAGGGATAAAATAGACAATTATAGATATTCAAAATTTTGTCAGTTTACAAAAACAAACAGTCTTATTGATTTAGATTTCAGACTTCAACATCACCTCTTAAAAATCAGAAGTGAAATCAGGCTTCAGACCTCAGCACTTCTTAAAAAACAAATGCCACCTAAATTTTTGAAGCCAAACCCAATCTTATTTTGAAGTAGAGATCATCAAATATGTATAACATGTCGTCAAAATCCGTGGTTTATTATACCTTTTCGCTATAACCTAATGTGTAACATCCTAATTTTTATCCCAATTGAAGAAAAAAAATGTTGAATTGGGTGAATCGGTAAAGGAAGAACCACATATGGAGTATGGCTATAGTGACTTATAGTTGTGACACTTGTCACAGTAGCACCAATGGTACTAAGAGTATGGTCGTCTCGGCTATAGTGACATGTGGTTGCAACATCTGTCACAATAGCACCAATGGTACTGAAAGTGTGGTACTCCTGACTATAGTGTCATGCAGTTGTGACATATGTCATAATAGCACCGACGTTACCGAGTGTTCGGTCGTCCCAACGATTGTGCCATGAAATTATGGCAATGGCACGATAACTGGCATAAAAGCATCAAATGTTTTGAGAGAAGGGCCAAGGAATATCCAGGAGAGGGGTCGAGGAATGTCCGGGAGAACGGTCGAGGAACAGACGAGAAAATGGTCGGGAAACGGTCGGGAAAGACGTCGAAAAAAACCCTCGATACATCCCGGGCGACAATGCCCGCTACAGTGATAGATGGCACTGTAGCATGGCAGGGTCGCAAGAGGCAAGGGGGCCTCGGTACATCCCAGGAGATAGTGTCTGCTACAGTGAAAGATGACACTGTCGCATGGCAGGGTCACGCCAGACCTGCAGTGCATAAAATCAGGATTTTCTTCATTTGGTCATATCTTGCTCATTTCTACTATGTTTTGGGCGATTCAAAATGCTATGGTTTCGTCTTTGAGAGCTTTTCAAGGTTATATTGTTAGTTTTGGTAATATTCAAGAGTATTTGGTGGTGGATTGGAAGCAAAGGTGAAGAGCTCATCATCATCACCTCCATCTTCGAGGAATTTGCGGTTTCCTAGGTTTTCACCAAAACCTAAGTGGTGAGTTCATTCTTCTAGTTTCTAAACTTTGCTATAAGTTATAAATTCTCAATTGATGATTTCCTAGTATTCTTGTTTCTCACATTTCGAATGTGATAATTTTGGAGAATTTAGGTCAAAATTAGGGTTTTGGCCTAAGTGAGGGTTTTGATATAAAATGTTTGGGGAACGATTCTAAATGGGTGAATATGAATATTTATGGTTGGAAACTTGTGGATCTAGGTTTTTGGAAGTTTTGGCTTGAGGATTCAGATTTCTTCAAGGAAGCTCAAGTTGGGTTAAAAATCTAGATTTATCATAAATCTAGCAAGGTGAGTTCAAGTTGATTTGTAAAAACGTTGTACATGCCAAAATGTTCATTTTAAAGTGTTATTATGTTTTGCATGAAATTATCATTTGTTGGAATATTTGGTGAGTTGATCATTTGAAGTATTTGACTTTATAAACCTTGCAAAACACCCACTTTTGGGATTCTTTGGGTATCTTGATTGATAAGTCATTATAAAGTATTTTGATGGTGTAATGCATAAATGGAAATCGCTTGGTGAAAATACACTTTTAGTGTTTGTCTGGGTAAAAGGTTTGATTTTGTGTTATGGGACGTTTTGAAAGAATAAAAAGTATAAATCCATTTGGAAAACTATTTGTCCCAATCTAAATTGTGTTGGAGTCTACCAATGTATTTTGGAGTGTGTTTGCATGACATGAGTCGATTGCGTTATGTAATTGGGGATTGTTAATCGTTTGTCAAAAAGGGTTTTAAGCATTTTATCTCGGTGTTGACTTAAAAGAGCCTTGAGAACACTTGTCCGATTTTACTGGCTCAATGTAGAGCTCGATTATGGTTTGCATGCTAATGCATCGTGTTGCATATTGATGTTTATTACATGCTCGAGTGTGTTGGTCATTCCTGTGTAGTCATGTAATGTTAGATTGTGTTGCATTGGATCCATAGGCACGTAAGTCAGTCTGTTTGGATTGACAATTGGGTATTGTGGGGTTGAACTCCGGTACCCATGTTTTACGATCGAAAACTTTACAAGTAGGCACTGGAGGGTTGAGTCTGGAGGTGCTACCTGAGAGGTAGGCACTAGGACCTCCGCCGCTTGAAGTAATGCATGAGAGGTAGTCTTTAAGTGTGTCGGGCCTTCGAGATGGAGTTCTTTGTAATGTTCATCAAGGTCAACCGTCTCTTAAGGTGTAACTTGTTAAGAAGTCGTAGGACACTTGGGCTTTTATGTCGTGAGGTGTCATGCGATTAACGTTGCAAGAGTGGCATACTTTTATGTTCCTTCACTCTCAACGGATATGGGTCTCCCCCGTCGTTGGCCAACTGTATCTTATATGTTGACGTCTTACTTTATTATCATTGGTCTTATGTGGTCGACAGTGAATGAGGACCTTAATATTGGACCTACCTCCACGTATATTAAGGTTTGAATGAAGTATGTCATCCCCATGTTTTGATATTTGGTTTCTTTTCGCTTATGGTCGCGTGAGTATTGGGCCTAATATCCATGTTTTCGGACGTATTGTATATGCGGATTTTGACAATGATTTATGGCTTGGGTATTTTGCCCCACCCGCGCTTGGGTGTTTTGGGGTGTAACGCTTTATCTACGTTTCTTAAATGAGATTCGATTCATATTATCGATTCGGGTAAGTTTTGGTTACATCATTTTATAAAGAATGTTTGTAATGAGGTGTCCATCTTTGAAAATGCATGATATTGGAAAAAAGTCGTTTCCACGTTTTAAAGTACATTATTTAAAAGGTCATGATTTTAAGTGAAGTTCATTTTATTTAAAGGTATATTTATTCATGTAAAACTCTTGAACTCACTAGGCGTTAGCCTAACCTTTTTATTTGTCGGCATGTGCAACAGGTTCCGGTTGGGAATAGTTCTAGTAGCACCGTGAAGTGAGGAGTGCCAGATGTGTGTCCGAGGAGTGAATAGTTTGGTGAAGTCTTCCACAATAGTTTCGAGAAGGGCAACTCGTATTTGTTTTATAGAACACCCGACTTCAATCTAGTCTGTATATATTATTGGATTTATATAATTGTTATGGTTAGTTTTAGAATTCGTATTTGAGGCATATTGAGTTTTGGATCATAAGAGGCTGTTCTATCCCTTCCTTGATGTTTTATCGGAATTTTTAATCAGTTGCTCTTACCAAATTTAAGGGTGTAACAAGTTGGTATCAGAGCCTAAGTTTGAGAGAATTAGGTATTGATTTTGGATGCCTAGACTCAAATAGCATTATTTTAGGTGATTGAGAGAGAAATTGCACCAATAGGCACTTTAAGATTGGATGTTTTGAGGTCGTTGGAGCTTCTAGGAACGGCAATCATGTTGAGAGTGGCAAGGATGATCATGTACAGTACGTTCAAAATTGCACCTGGCCAGTGTTATGGTGAACCTACATGTTACATGTGTATTCTTGAATTGCCTTGGTATGATGACCGTTGGGGTAGTGAAGAAATTTCTCAATGGGTAACCATTAGAAGGAGTTGATGATTTTAGCATCCGTCACTTGGAGTGACACTAAGCATGGTGATTGCATTAAGTGGACCATTTTGGGTCGAAATGATTGGTTGGGTTAGAACCGTAGACATTTGGAATCGACATTATTCGAGGAGAAATTGCAGGGCGAACCGATGAAATCTTCGATGATTGCTTTAAGATGTTGAGTATCCGGATGACAATAGTATGACGGAAAGTTGAGGAACTTGAGTTCGGGATGTTGAGTGCCGACCAAATCCATGCACAAAATTTATTTCTAAAATAAGCTTGCATTAATTGTTCCTCATGCTTTCAAAGTATAAAGTGAGTTATGTTATGAAGTCTTGGTAAAACTTTTAACATTCATCAGATTTTAAACCGTGAGTTTAAGCATGCATGAAATTTTTTTATGTTGCACGTGGTTGCAAATTTTTATTGAAAATATCTTCATCCCTATTTCGTGTCTAACGCTAATTTCGTATGTTGTAATAACCATGTTTTAATGTTATGTGGGGTATTAGGCAAGTAACTGTGAAATTTTAACCTTAACATTGGATCTCTTCCACGTATGTTAAGGTTTTAAAGGAAAAAGTTATTCCTATGTCAGAGTTTTCTTGAGAATTTTAGTTTGTACGAGTTTTGTTGAACTTTATGGAGTATTATGTTGCGACATTTTCGGCACATGAGTGAACTTTGAAATGCGTAGGCTTTAATTATGGTGCATGTAATATTTATAAGTTTTATTGAGTGTCATGTCTCATGCGAGTTTTACACATGTCTTTTCGCAACCGCCAGAGGTGTCTTAAGAGATGCAATATTGCATAAATTGCATTTTTGAGTTTTATACGAGTATATTTCATTGCACACTTCTTAGTATTTGAATGGATTTATGTTTTCGGTGTGATTATATGAAGGACCTATGATGGTTCGTGTTGAAGTTTTGCATTGAACATTTTTCCGGTAGTTGATTTTATTAGTTATTGGTTCACACAAATACGTTATATTAATTTATTTGTATGCATGGCATTGTAGCCACTATTTTAGAACAAAGAGCATTTTGTTCATGCGGCTTAAAGTTTGAAGTCGATCTAAATTATTTTACGTTTCGACCAATCGCATACATATTTTGTCTTGCTAAGTTTTGAGAAAGGAACTCATGCATGAGGGTCTCGTTGGCAAGTTTTCTTCCATGTCATTATATGGTTAAATGAGAAATTTTGGAACTTTATTACTTGAATTTCCCCTTCTTTGAGTTTTGTACAATCGCTTTGTTTCAAACTGTTTTAGTACATGAAATTTTTCTTCATACATGGCGCAAACAGATGCATGTTGGGACCATAGTGGTTCCTTTGGAAGGTTTGTTGAACATCTTTCGTGGTGGTCATTATTATCTTGAGTAATAACCAAATGGTTTTCAAAATGGTTTTATATGTGTGGCGTTTGTAACCACTTTGCACAACTATTGAGTAAATGGTAGTGGATTTTTACACGTATGAGTAATTGTTATAAAGGTATTCGTCTGAAAGTTTTATACAATTTCAAATTGGCATATTGGTTTGAAAAACCTTGAACTCATAGAGCTATAGATTTAAACCCCCTTTTTGTGAAAGGATATGTAATTAAAGACCAGATAAGTGTTTGGGAATGGAAACGGAGAACGATCCAAATTGTGGACAAGTTTGAGTTTTGGGAATTCGACCTCACGGATCTATTCATGTATGAATAATTAAGGTAGTATATTTATGTTATTATATCAGTTGTGTAAGTGGTGATCTCTCCCTTTTGGTAAATCGTCGGGTTAGAGCTTTATGCGGTTGCTTGCGTATGGTTGGTTCTGAATTGATAGGCTGATGTTTGACAGCATGTTATGTGTTGATGGTGTACCATCTTTTGAGCATTTGTGAATAAATGAAATGTGATAGTTCGTCTGCTAAGACTGTAAGAATTGGGGTTTTATTTTCATATCAGGTGTCAACCTTAAGCCTTTATTAGGAATCGACACAGTGCAACCAAGGAGGAAATGCTTCTTGGCATACCTATGTTTTCGATATAGACATTTGATTTTAGGCATTGACTTGTTCGTTTGAGGTCATTAAATCTTTGTAATGTTGGAAGTACTTACGTTGGATCATAAGAATTGTCTGCCTCACAACGGTGGAACTCTAAGGGGATTAGACGTTGTTAATTAAGTACCTATGAGTAATATTGTCTTTATATGGTAAAGATTTTATCGACTGGGTGTTTGATGTTGAGTATAGTCTGGATGTTGCGCAATAATCTAATTTGATTGAACCAACACCCTGGAAAGTGGACTGGCACGTTCTTGGAAGACATGCTCTACCAATATCATGGGTAAAGTATTAAGGAATTATGGGGATTCTTCGGGTTTGGTGTTGAACATTGGATTACGGATTCGGAATCGTGTTGAGCTAGGACGAATTAATTAGTGAGGAGTTGAGGTCACAAGCTACCTTGTGGTAGTACGTGTCACCTAAGGTTGGGAGGCAACCGAGATCGTATGGCTAGAATTACTCCAGTAAGGTTCGATGTTCACTCTAGTACTAGTGTAACGTTGAAGGCGAATATGGGATGTGAGAGTATTCATGAAAATCAGTATGGCAATTGCGTCAGGAAGTCATTGAGTTTTAGCTCAAGGATGAAATGGGTAAGAGACAATCCCTTGGGAAGGGAGACGGTCGTTTTGCGAGGATGACAACATTGAGGTCTATGATTAGTTTGTTGCCTTTTGGGGACTGAGGAAATCCAATGAGTGCCGAGGGTGGTAAATAAATGCTTGGTGTAAGAACTAGATTTCGAGGACGAAATATCTTTTAAGGTTGGGAGGATTGTAACATCCTAATTTTTATCCCAATTGAAAAAGGAAAATAAATGTTGAACTGGGTGAATCGGTAAAGGAAGAACCACATATGGAGTATGGCTATAGTGCCTTATAGTTGTGACACTTGTCAAAGTAGCACTAATGGTACTAAGAGTATGGTCGTCTCGGCTATAGTGAAATGTTGTTGTGACATCTGTCACAATAGCACAAATGGTACTGAAAGTGTGGTAGTCCCGACTATAGTGCCATGCAGTTGTGACATATGTCACAATAGCACCGGCGTTACCGAGTGTTCGGTCGTCCCAATGTTTCGAGAGAACGGTCAAGGAATATCCAGGAGAGAGGTCGAGGAATGTCCGGGAGAACGGTCGAGGAACGGCCAGGAAAACGGTCGGGAAAGCCGTCGAAAGAAACCATCGATACATCCCGGGAGACAGTTCCCGCTATAGTGACAGATGGCATTGTAGTATGGCAGGGTCGCAAGAGGCAAAGGGGCCTCGGTACATCCCGAGAGATAGTGCCCGCTACAGTGACATATGGCACTGTCGCATGGCATGGTCGTGCCAGACCTGCAGTGCATAAAATCGGGATTTTCTTCATTTGGTCATATCTTGCTCATTTCTACTCCGTTTTGGGCGATTCAAAATGCTATGGTTTCGTCTTTGAGAGATTTTCAAGGTTAGATTGTTAGTTTTGGGAAGATTCAAGAGTACTTGATGGTGGATTGGAAGCAAAGGTCAAGAGCTCATCATCATCACCTCCATCTTTGAGGAATTTGCGGTTTTCTAGGTTTTCACCAAAACCTAAGTGGTGAGTTCATTCTTCTAGTTTCTAAACTTTGATATAAGTTATAAATTCTCCATTGATGATTTCCTAGTATTCTTGTTTCTCAAATTTCGGATGTGATAATTTTGGAGAATTTAGGTCAAAATTAAGGTTTTGGCCTAAATGAGGGTTTTGATATAAAATGTTTGGGGAACGATTATAAGTGGTTGAATATGAATATTTATGGTTGGAAACTTTTGGATCTAGGTTTTTGGAAGTTTTGGCTTGAGGATTCATATTTTTCTTCAATGAAGCTCAAGTTGGGGTAAAAATCTAGATTTAGCATAAATCTAGCAAGGTGAGTTCAAGTTGATTTGTGAAAATGTTGTACATGCCAAAATGATTATTTTAAAGTGTTATTATGTTTTGCATGAAAATATCATTTGTTGGAATATTTGGTGAGTTGATCATTTGAAGTATTTGACTTTATAAACCTTGCAAAACACCAACTTTTGGGATTCTTTGGGTATCTTGATAAATAAGTCATTTTAAAGTATTTTCATGGTGTAATGCATAAATAGAAATCGTTTGGTGAAAATACACTTTTAGTGTTTGTCTAGGTAAAAGGTTTGATTTTGTGTTATGGGACGTTTTGAAAAAATAAAGAGTATAAATCAATTTGGAAAACTATTTGTCCCAATCGAAACTGTGTTGGAGTCTACCAATGTATTTTGGAGTGTGTTTGCATGACGTGAGTCGATTGCGTTATGTAATTGGGAATTGTTAATCGTTTGTCAAAAAGGGTTTTGAGCATTTTAGCTCGGTGTTGACTTAAAAGAGTCTTGAGGATACTTGCCCGGTTTTACTGGTTCAATGTAGAGCCTGGTTATGGATTACATGCTAATGTCGTGTTGCATATTGTTGTTTATTACATGCTTGAGTGTGTTGGTCATTCCTTTGTAGTCATGTAATGTTAGATTGTGTTGCATTGGATCCATAAGCACGTAAGTCAGTCTCTTTGGATGGACAATTGGGTATTGCGGGGTTGAACTCTGGTACCCATGTTTTAAGACCGGAAACTTTACAAGTAGTCACTGGAGGGTTGAGTTTGGAGGTGCTACCTGAGAGGTAGGCACAAGGACCTCCGCCGCTTGAAGTAATGCCTGGGAGGTAGTCTTTAAGTATGTCAGGCCTTCGGGATGGAGTTCTTTGTAATGTTCATCAAGATCAAACGTATCTTAAGGTGTAACTTGTTAAGAAGTCGTAGGACACTTGGGATTTCATGTCGTGAGGTGTCATGCGATTAACGTTGCAATAGTGGCATACTTTTGTGTTCCTTCACTCTCAACGGATACGAGTCTCCCCCGTCGTCGGCCAACTGTATCTTATATGTTGACGTCTTACTTTATTATCATTATTGGTCTTATGTGGTCGACAGTGAATGAGAACCTTAATATTGGACCTTCCTCCACGTATATTAAGGTTTGAATGAAGTATGTCATCCCCATGTTTTCATATTTGGTTTCCTTTCGCTTATGGTCGCGTGAGTATTGGGCCTAATGTCCATGTTCTCGGACGTATTTTATATGCGGATTTTGACAATGATTTATGGCTTGGGTATTTTGCCCTACCCGCGCTTGGGTGTTTTGGGGTGTAACGCTTTATCTATGTTTCTTAAATGGGAGCCGATTGATATTATCGATTCGGGTAAGTTTGAGTTGCATCATTTTATAAAGAATGTTTGTAATGAGATGTCCATCTTTGAAAATGCATGATATAGGAAAAGAGTCGTTTCCACGTTTTAAAGTACATTATTTGAAAGGTCATGATTTTAAGTGAAGTTCATTCCATTTAAAGGTATATTTATTCATGTAAAACTCTTGAACTCACTAGGCGTGAGCCTAACATTTTTATTTGTCGGCATGTGCAACAGGTTCCGGTTGGGAATAGTTCTAATAGCACCGTGAAGTGAGGAGTGCCAGATGTGTGCCCGAGGAGTGAATAGTTTGGTGAAGTCTTCCGCAATAGTTTCGGGAAGGGCAACTCGTATTTGTGTTAAGTAACACCCGACTTCAATTTAGTCTGTATATATTATTGGATTTATATAATTGTTAAGGTTAATTATAAAATTCATATTTGAGGCATATTGAGTTTTGGATCGTAAGAGGAGTACTATCCCTTTCATGATGTTTTATCGGAATTTTTAATCAGTTGCTCTTACTAAATTTGAGGGTGTAACGTAATGGCATATAAAGTAGTTTGTTTCTTTGTTGCAGGCGCTGCAATTTGACAAAACTGCAAACAAGTTTCATGTCGTAACGACACAAATTGAAGAGGCATCGAGCCAAATTCATTATGATAGATTCGATTTATGTAAGGAAGTTAATGAACCGGTTTCTTTCTCCCAAACAGAATGAATAATATTCATTATGAATATATGATTATCTTCTAATTCTATATGACTAACAACAATGTTGATGTTTTTTGATTGAACTTGTGCACGGGTAATTTAAACGACCGAATCGATTATCTCCTGATTTGCAACTTTAGAGAGATTTGGCTATGATGAGTAAGGGAAAGTCTTGATACTGAAACAGTCAAAAGACAATTTGAAAAGTTGTATCTTATAATGGTTAATGATCTAAAGAGGGAATCGATTGTCATTCATGGTATGGTTATATAAGTGGTGATCCCGAGAACGCTTTGAAATGATGACGTTTTTTCTCTAGAAAATCAACGATCTTATGATGTTGGGAAATCCCGAAGTTAATATATGGATGGGGAAAAGAGTGAAAAGGCATCGATCTCCTATTATTCCAGATGCAACTAAACATGACTTTTGTAGCAAATTTTATGGGATCGCCCGCCCTACTTTGCTTGTGGTCTTCGAGAGGATCACTACAGAAATAGGAAGCCTCTTCCCGGGGATCCACCCACTGATCCTTCAGACTACAATACTCTGAAGGTTGTTAAAGTTTTTGTAAGTTTTCTAATTCAGTTTTATAGGATTTTATATATTTGTTTTAGTGTGGGTTGTCACTATTGGGCACATGTTAGGATAAGTAGATAGATTGGTTAACAACCTGATTGCCATTGTAATTTGATAGCTATAATTGTCAAAGCAGTTTATGGAAATGTTCAATTTATAGCTGTCATGTTGTCGAAAATTCAACAAAATCAATAATATAATTTATTTATTTTTTTGTAAACTGTAGGAGACATATGACCAACTCATGCAAGAAGAAGCGTGGTTCAGATCCCAACACTCCTCCACGTGATGATCCAAAGCTGGGGGAGAAAAGTTTGGAGGTGCCTCTTCGGCTTTGGGACGACTCAGGATTCCACTTTTGGTATGACCGGTGAGTTTGCTAGTCGTAGCACCGGAAGATCTTGTCTTACTGGTTCACCACCATGGTAGTTGTTCGTTAATAAAATGTCATTAATTTCATTGCCAATGGATTTTTTTATCTTGGATGTCCAATGTTTAATATTTTTAGGTACTTGACTTGCAAGAGAAACTAAAGAAAATGGAGGAGGACTGGCTGGCACGAGGAGGAGCGAGCGGCACAGGACTGAGAGCGGGCAGCACGAGAGGCCGACCTCGAGTTGTGGCTGAAAGTGGAGGAAGAAGGTAGCTTTGGAGAAATAGTTGTGGTTGGATTTTAAGGATTTCGTCGAGAAATTCACCACCCACCTAGCTAGTTGATACTGTTGTACAAATCTTTTTTGGTGTACAAAATATTCGTAATTTTTGTTATTCAACATACATTAAATACTGGAAAATACAGCATTTTAAATATTTTTTGTTAAAAAAATTACAGAAGTTTCCCTAGGTAATAGCACCCCTAGGTAGGGGTGTCCGTGGTCCGGTTTGGACGGTTTAAGCCCCCAAACCACAAATGGTAGTTTAGGAACTTTTCAAACCGAGCGGTTTGGTAGCAAGTGACCAAAGCGGTCAAACCGGACCACATAAAGGCGGTCTGGTCTGACCAGTTTAGGCGGTTTAGGTCTCTTATGGCCTTTAAACTAAAAAAATATGAACTCTATGTCGGTCCACAAATACTATCAAGTTTTATCAATACAAACACATTAAACGATTACCAACCTGTTTAGATTAATAACAATGGTTACAAGATTGATCTATTGAAGCTCTCGATGTGTTCTCTCTGTTTTTCACCTTTTGTGTGTGTGTAAAAGTGATATCTGATTTCTAACTTGTTAGCTTCTCTAACACACTAAACCTTAATATCTAAACTAAGATATTAAAACTAATATCTAGATATTATAGTTAAACTAATATAATATCTAACAAACTAACTAATATCTAATAACTAGATATTGAAACTAATTTAAACTAAATACTAAATTATAATAAACATTAATTAACTTCGACATTTATTACAAAGTAACATTAGACTTAATATCGAGAGTCTACTTTCCTGCATTAGCTTCAGATTGAATCTTCAGATTGGATGATCTTGAATCCAATGAGATTGTGCTCTAACAATTTCTCCCTTTGGATCAAGATCATTACTAAAAAGATTTTAGCAATTCAGTCTTCTTTTTCAACTCAGAAGATGCAATCTCTTTCTCTAGCTCAGAATGCTTTAGCAAAGTATCTTCAAAGAAAATTTATCAGAAATCAGCATGTCTTCAGAATACTTTGATCTCGCATTTCTTGGTTAGCTTTTCTCTTCTCCAATGTCTTGTAATGTAATGGACTGTACATTTCTTCAAGATTTAGATTCTCCCCCTTTTTGAGGAAAAGAGCAACGTTTTCATCAAAACTTGTAGGAAGAAATGTCTTTCAGTAGGAGCCTCTGATCCGTCAATTCAAAAGATATTCATCCAGATCTTTGCAAATCCAGACAAAATAATCGTGTAACACCTGAATCAACTAATGAATCAGTTAACATGCCTGTCAGTAACACTAAGTCACTGTGTGTAACAAATACACAATGGAAAGGAACTGTTTGATGTTGACTCCCCTAGGGCTTCCATTTAATCATCGAAACACCACAAAGGTAATTTCTATAAACGTTATGACAAAGAAACAAATTCCTTGTGTGTTCGTGCTTGTGATAGAAAGAATTAAGCACTTGATGATTGCTTATAGGCTCAAAGTTGTGTAAACCACTGAGACAACAGTAAGTTAAACACAGACTCAATGTGCATGATCGAAGTACGAAGGTGGGGCAGACTTCCTTCTTTTCAATATCCATATTTTCCAAATGAAAATCAGATAGCAAATGTGTTGCTTCCTCTTTGAAAATGTGAAACACTTTCTTTTTTAGAAGAAAATGAGTAGTTGGTGAGGTTTGATCAAGAGTTGGCATGGGCTAGTTGTCTGTTTCAATAATGTTCACCAAAGAAATGTGAAACACTAGAAATGTGGCTGCCCGACTCAGAAAAAGTTGGTGCAGAGTTGTGATATTTTTTTAACTCTGTTCTCACACCCTCTTTCTTTTAAACATTTAGCTTACTCTAACCAAACTTACTTTCTCTGTTTGACACACTCGTTTCTTTTGACTTCTCACACTCAATCACTATGGATTAACTTCTTGGGTAGAAATCACTGGTTAGGGTGATTCCATAGAAGTTGTGTTAATTCTTAGCACAATGAAATCCTTGTTTTCCTAGAAAGCATATGATGCTCAGATTGGGTTAACTACTTCAGTTAAAGCACAATATATAACTTGAAAACATTTAAAGTCACACTTCCAATTCATGAATTCATTTGAGAATCGGGAATCGGTTTAAACATTGAAAACAATGTTTTCTATGATTGAAAGTTGTCCTTCTTTCAACCATATATGAGATGAAGATATAGAATTATACTTTTATGTACGATCTTCCATCTCATGAAGCTAAGTCTTATGTCAAGTCAAAGCAAATTTATTCACTTAAATTAAAAAGACAAAAAGCAGTAAAACTTATGAAAGTACGAGTTCTGATTAGAAATAATCATAAGTCATATCCGTACTCCTTTGACTTGAAGAGCTCCCCTAAAATCTTGCATTACAAAAAATTTGACATAAAAGGTAAATGCAGAAATCTTATGAGCTCCCCCTCAAAATAACATTAACCTGCTGTTAAATTCTTCTCATACTCCCCCTTGGATCATGAACAGATTGTTAATGTGCAGATATCATTCAGAAATAAGAATGAAGAAATGATGAAAAAGTATGCAATTAGAAAACTTTGATAGGTAACTACTGATTAGATTTTAAGATTTAGCATACCAAGCTTAGAGACAAGAAAGGTAAACCTCTTTTCATCTAAAGGTTTGGTAAACAAATCGGCAAGCTGATAATCAGTTTTTACAAAGAAAAGTTCAATTGTTCCTTTTTCGACATGATCTTTAATAAAATGATACCTGACATCTATGTGTTTGGTCTTGGTGTGCTGAACAGGATTCGTTGTTATTGCGATGGTGCTCTTGGAGTCACAGTATATCGGGATTTTGTTGAAGTGGAAACCGTAGTCGCGCAATTGTGTTCTCATCCATAAGACCTGAGAACAGCAGCTAGCAGCAGCTACATATTCTGCTTCGGCCGTTGAAGTTGAAACACAAAGTTGCTTCTTCGATGCCCAACTTACGAGTTTATCACCGAGGAACTGTACATGTCCTGACGTGCTCTTCCTGTCTAACATACAACCAGCATGATCTGCATCTGTATACGCTGTTAGTTTAAAACTAGTATCTTTAGGATACCACAGACCAAGATCTGCAGTCCCCTTCAGATACCTAAATATGCGCTTAACTGCAGACATATGGATTTCTTTTGGATTAGCCTGATATCTTGCACATAAGCATGTTGAAAACATTATATCTGGCCTACTAGAAGTAAGATACATTAAAGAACCTATCATCCCTCTGTAAGTCCTAACATCAACAGCCTTTCCCGAAGGATCAGTGCCAATTTTAGTACCTGGTGCCATTGGGGTACCAATCGGTTTTGAATTTTCCATTTTGAACTTCCGAAGAATTTCAAGAATGTATTTTGATTGATTGATAAAAATACCCGATGAAAATTGTTTGACTTGTAATCCGAGAAAGAAATTCATCTCTCCCATCATATTCATCTGAAATCTTGACACCATAAGGTTAGAAAAATTCTTACAGTACTTAGGATTTGTAGAGCCAAAAATAATATCATCTACATAGATTTGTATTAGAATGATATTGGATTTTTCCTTTTTGATAAACAAAGTGTTATCTACCGTACCTTTTGAAAAACCAGACTTTGTCGATAGAGTGCTTTGTTGAGAATGTAGACATGATTCGGCTTCTCTTGATTGACAAAACCTTCTGGCTGAGAGACGTAGGCTTCCTCCTTTAGAATGCCATTCAAAAAGGCAGTCTTCACGTCCATTTGAAAGACCATGAAGTTCTTGTGGGCTTCGTAGGCTACAAACATTCTAATTGCCTCTAAATGCGCCACAGGAGCATAAGTCTCGTCGTAGTCGATTCCTTCCTCTTGTCTGTATCCTTTGGCTACAAGTCTTGCCTTGTTTCGGATAACAGTACCTTCTTCGTCTTTCTTGATCTTGAAAACCCATTTCGTACCTATAATGGTTTTACCTTGAGGTTTTGGTACGAGTCTCCAGACTTAAAGTGCGTCGAACTGATTCAGATCTTCTTGCATTGAGATCACCCATTTTGGATCAGCAAGTGCCTCTGATACGCGAGTTGGCTCGAACTTGCTCAGAAAGGAGTCATGCAGACACATATTCAGTGATGCTGACCTAGTTTGCACCGGTTTTGTTGGATCGCCAATGGTCTGGCTTATCGGATGCTCTTTGGTCCATTTTTGTTCATGAGGTAGTGGATTAGATGAATATATATCAATATTATCATCTATAAATCCACTTGTACCTTCTTCAGTTTGTTCAGGAGGAATGATAATTGCAGTTGAAGTGGTAGGTTCAGAAGGCTCAACAGGTACAGCTTGGTCCGGCTGTAGTTGGATCTGTACAGAACATCCTACAGTTTCAGCTACCTCTGTCTCTTCATCATTTGTCACAGCTTCAACTGTTGGAGTCGTTATTTGAACTGGAATTTCTTGTTGAATCGGGGTGTTGGATTCAATAGGAATATCTGAACTGATTGGATGAGTAGTCGTTGAGTCTTCCATCCTGTCAACCACAACAGATTTCTTTACATTAGATCCAAGAAATTCATCATAAAAAAGTTCAAATAATAAATCTAAATCAGATAAATGATTAGTTGACGTTGATGCTTCATCTGATTTGTTCGATTGAGACGCAGGTTCTGGACTGATTTGCCCATAAGCTAGTATTCCGGTTATCACGGGTTCTGAACTGTGTTGTTCAGAAGCCATCTCTTCATCAAACGTTACATTGATGCTTTCAATAACCGTCTTTGACTTCTTCAAATAAACACGGTATGCAGTTGATGTCGAGGAATAACCAATGAAGATGCCTTCGTCCGCCTTGGCACTGAACTTGTTCAGACTCTCTCTATCATTTAGAACGAAACACTTACACCCAAATATATGGAAATATTTGATTGTCGTTGTTCGGTTGTTGATTAACGCATAATGAGTCTTCTTGAATCTGCGGTGTATCATGGATCGATTCTGAGTGTAACACGCAGTCGATACAGCTTCAGCCCATAAAAATAGAGGTAAGTCTGATTGACTTAGCATAGTACGAGCAGCCTCGACTAGCGTACGATTTCGTTTTTCGACCACTCCATTTTGTTGAGGCGTATGAGCAGCAGAGTATTGATGTGAAATCCCGACTGATTCGAGATATTCTTGAACTGTTTTGTTCTTGAACTCTGTGCCGTTGTCTGTTCTTAGAAGTTTGACCGGTTTCTGCAGATTCACCTGGGTCGTCTTCAGGAATGTAATGAGAACATCAGGTGTCTCCTCTTTTGAACGTAGAAACTTGACCCAAGTGTATCGCGAGTAATCGTCCACGATAACTAGTATGTACTTATTTCCGCCTATACTTTGTGTTCGCATCGGACCACAGAGATCCATATGCAACAACTCTAACGGAGCGCTTGTACTCGGTTCAGGCTTTGGTTTATGTGGAGCCCTCTTCATCTTTCCCTTTTCACATGCTGCACATAAGTGTTCCTTTTCATATTTCAGCTCTGGAAGTCCTTTGACTAGTTTTCCACTGACCAACTTGTTGATGTACCTGAAGTTGAGGTGAGAGAGTCGTCGATGCCATAACCTGCTTTGTTGCATCGAGGCTTTCGAGAGTAGACAAACCTGCTTTTCAGTCTGGACACTTGACAAATTAATTGTGTAGAGGTCGGACTTTCGCGTGCCGACCAAGAGTTCCTCGCCTTCTTCAGTGCGAACTGAACACCTCTTGGCTTTGAAATTGACCTCTAAGTCTTTGTCACAGAACTGGCCGATACTGAACAGGTTGTGCCTTAGGCCTTCAACATAGCTCACCTTCTTGATCGTGACATTGTCATGTACTACATCACCATATCCCATTATTGGTGAAAACTGGTCGTTGTCGAATCTAACTGTTCCGCAATACTTCTCTGTAAAGTTGGACAACATCTCTTTTTGTCCAGTCATATGCTTGGAACATCCGTTATCCAAGTACCACATATGACGGATCTGCACAAAAGAAATTACGAAACAAAAGATTTAGATATTCATTTGAGAACATTTGGAGTTAAGACTTTTGAGCATTGAAGAGCGGGTCTTGAACGGATTTGTTCAAAAGCCTAATTGACATTGATGTCCGGGTCTTGAGCTGATTTACTCAAGAACCATTTTTCATTGAAGTTCGGGTTTTGAACTGCATTATCCAAAAACCTATGTTTTATGAGGTACGAGTCCTAGACTGTTTTGTCTAGAAGTCATATCCGAAGCTCCTCTTTAAACGTTGGGTGCCTGCAACACAGATTTAGCTTTTGGTACCCACTGGAATTTGGGTCCTGCTGTGTTAACACTTGATTTTGGTACCCATTTGAAAGTGGGTCCTCTTTTCATTTGAAATTCATTTGAAGCATTAGAATGATATGAGTGCACATGATAATTGCCAAACCAAATATCAGAATCTTGAAAAGAATTAGAAACATGTTTATCATAAAAGGAAGATTTTCTAGCAGATTTAGATAACTGGAATAGTTGCGTAAAAGAGTATTGCTTACGAGAAACAACAAGTTTTGGTTTCAAAATAGTAGCAACATTCGCTTTCAAAACATCTTTACTAGGTAAAGTCTTATTACAATGAACACTACAAAACGATTTATCAGCCTTGTCAAGCTTCTGTTTCGGTTTCCATTGAGATTTAATTTCTGGCTTTCGCTTGCTCAGATCTGAAACATTTGAAACTCGTGAGTTAGACTTCTGAGCAACAAACGAATGCTTCTTCTTAGAATTACCAGTAGTGTTTGGTTTCTGTGAATGCTGAGATATAATCTTACCTTTAGCATTTTTAGCTTTCACAAAGACTGATTTATCAACTTTCGTTGATTTTGCACTGTTAACAGGCATACTGGTTTTTCCCAAAGATTTCACAATAAAAGATGAATGGTTAGGAAGTTTCGCATTAAAATCAAATTGTTCAAAACACTCATCCAAACCACCGTCAGAGTTAAGAAAATCAAACCCACTGTTTGTTAAACCAAACATGTCATAAGATTTAGAAGCCTTTGAAATAACAACATTTTTCAGCACGGTTGAAAAAAAAAATTGTTCAATCTCAATCAAAAGTCTTTCATCTGTTAAAGAGTTCTCGAGTTCAGAAATTTTACTTTCCAAAACGAGAGGAGGGACGTAAATTTTACCTTTAATAGGCTTCGCCTCCATCTCTTTTACAGAATAACTTTGAAAGAAGTCATTTGAAAGAGATTTCTTTTGATATTTTGGATCATCATTATAACTATTATTTAGCTTCGCATAATAAAATGGAAGGTGAACTTTAGATGATTTCAATCGTTTTTCAGTTTCTTTGGCGTCATCATCTTCAGACAGTCCAGTCCAAAAAACTTTAAGTTCAGGGCATCGTCGAGAGAGTCTTAAGAACGTAAAATCATAAAGTGCAGGTACTTCAGATATACCGTTTTTAAGATAATGAGGATTCTCATACCCGAGTCCCCATTTCTCTATTTCCTCTTTAGGTTTGTGCAGATGAATAGTTTGTTCACTTTGACCCAATTTGTATAACTTATCTTCCAAACTTTTTAATTTAGCAAGTAAAGAAATGTTTTCTTTGGAAGTAGAAGAATGCAATTTCGTAAGCTCGATGAAATCAAACTCACTCTTTCTCAATTTAGTCTTTGTTTCAGTAACTTCTTGAAGAATTATAGTCTGTTCTTTGGCGCTGGTCTCAATGTTTTTGTGTAAGGTCTCAACCAATACTTTCTTCTCAGCAACAACATTGCTAAGTTTCTGTATTGATTGGTTTTGTTCAAGAATGACACCCTTTTCTCACTTAATCTTTGACTCTAACTCTTCGAGTTTAGTTAACATGGCATTCATTTGATTTAGGAAATCTGAATGAGTTAAATCACATACCTCATTTTCCTCATCATCTGAATCAGCTTCAGTATCTGTTTCCATCTTGCCCATGAAGCATAGATGTGCTTTCTCATCCTTCTCTTCATCCTCCTCTTCTTCGTCAGAGTGATCAATCCAATACTCATCTTCTGCCATTAATGCCTTTCCAGGCTCTTTTTGCTTGGCTAGAAGCATTTTGTTTTTGTAGTAGTCTGAGTTTCTGACTTTCAGTCTTTGGCAGTCTCTGGCAAAGTGACCTAACTTGCTACAGTTGTAGCACGTTTGAGGTTCTGACTGACTGGATCCTTCTGCTTTAAACCTTCTCTCTTTAGGCTTCCTCTCCTCTATTCTCTTCCCTTCAAATCTATTTCCTTCAACTCTCTCCTTATGAACATAGTTGCTTGGTCCAGAAGAATATCTCTGACTGTTTGAGCTCGGCTTTGTGTAGAACTTCTTTTGAAAAGCCTTTGTCAACATAAGCATTGCCTGCTTCAGTTGTTCACAGTCATCCGAGTCAGAGTTCGCTTCATCTTCAATCTCTTCTGGTTCAGACATAAGCATCTTCTTCTTTTTCTTTCTCACAACAAGAGCAACTAAGTCATCAATTGTCTTCCCAGTCTGCCTCTTTTCAGCCAGTATTTCATCCACCTCTTCTTCATTTTGTTTGAGGGTTTCATACACCTCATGAAGTGGAATCTTGTTTAGATCCTTGATCTGCTTCATTTGCCTGGTAAACCTCTTCCATTCAGGCTGTAGGATGCTGAGGAATTTGACATTCAGCTCGATTTGTGATTTGTTGACCTTGATTTTGCTCAACTCATTTAGCAAGGTCACAAACCTTTCATATGTTCCTTCTAGTGACTCTCCAACTCTGCCTTTGAATTCTTCATAATTGTTTAGGCAGTTGGATATCTTGAGCTGGTTCCCAACCTTTGAACCTAGCATCATCTTTTCTAGTTGATCCCACATCTCTTTGCCCGAAGCTTTATAGCTGTCAATATTTACATATATTTCGTTTGGAATTCCTTGTAGAATGTATGATTTTGCTAATCTATCACCTTTTGCTCTCCTTAGGTTATCATCATCGAGCTCATGATACTTAAGTTCATACTGTGTCGGCACAGTTCCAACCATACGAGTCGTCATAACTGGTTTCATAACCCCTTCTTCTATCGATTTCCTGATGAATTCACCCAACTCATGTCTTTCAATAAAGTCCATGAACCGATCCTTCCACTGTTCATACTCTCCCCTGAAGAGTACTGGTGGTTTTGAGTCGGTTCCGATAGCGAGTGCTTCTCTGGATGTCATTCTGAATAAAAAGATGTCTGGTATTAGAGCAAAGAAAGGTTTGCGCGAAAGGTTGTTGGCACGAAGTGAGGATTGCGCAAGATGTACGTAGCGCGAAGTAGAGCTTTGCGCTAGTAGAGGTTGGCGCGAAGTATGGTTTGCGCTTCAAGGTGTTGGCGCAAATGTGACTTATGCTTTGCGTGAAGAGTTGATCGCGCGAACTGAGGTTTGCGTGATTGGTTGGTCGCGTGAGTTGAGGTTTGCGCTACAAGAGGGCCGCGCGAAGTGTTGGTGGCGCAAAGTGAAGATGTTCGAGGTTTTCGCCAAGTGTTGGTGGCGCAAAGTGGACTTTGCGTTATACGTTAGTCACGCGAAGCAGAAGTTTGCGTGAGCTATGTGTTTGCGCGAGTTGGAGTTTGCGCGAGTTCGTCCTGTTCTTCGAAAATTCGACTGTTTTGCTCAAAATAACCTGTTTTTCCACGATTAGCAGTCCCAAACTCTAGCAAAATGACTACAAACACTTCTAGAACAGATTGTTACCACTAGATCTCGATAAAACTCACTTTTTGAAAAGCAAATCGATGGCACAGTGACTTTTTGAACTCGATAACACAGACACAAAAATCACGAATTTGGAACTCGATTTAAGCTCTATATTGAAATCAAACTATAACAACTCGATCTAGCACTTATATCGATCACAACTTGATCGATTTCTAACCCAAAAACACCTTAAATCACGAAAATGATTTTGAAAATAAGAACACAGAGTCAAGTTTATAAAAACTTGATTTGAATCTCTTATCAGGCTCTGATACCAATTGTCGGTCCACAAATACTATCAACTTTTATCAATACAAACACATTAAACGATTACCAACCTGTTTAGATTAATAACAATGGTTACAAGATTGATCTATTGAAGCTCTCGATGTGTTCTCTCTGTTTTTCACCTTTTGTGTGTGAGTAAAAGTGATATCTGATTTCTAACTTGTTAGCTTCTCTAACACACTAAACCTTTATATCTAAACTAAGATATTAAAACTAATATCTAGATATTATAGTTAAACTAATATAATATCTAACAAACTAACTAATATCTAATAACTAGATATTGAAACTAATTTAAACTAAATACTAAATTATAATAAACATTAATTAACTTCGACATTTATTACAACTCGAGAGTCGACTTTCCGGCATTAGCTTCAGATTGAATCTTCAGATTGGATGATCTTGAATCCAATGAGACTGTGCTCTAACACTCTATATCCAAAATAAAATTTCAACCAATATAACATTATTAAAAAATGGTATATCGAATTATAAAAGACCGTTTATTTATTAAATTTAAAAAAAACATTGAGTAATTTGAAAAAAAGTTAAACAAGTCCACCAACAATGGTTGAATTTTGGACAAATATTGAGAAAGTCAAAGGACGACTTGGATTTAGATTTGAATTGTTAACGGATCTTAGAACTTTGTCAATTCAGATAAGACAATCAATCGAGAAAATGAAAACTAAGACATAATTTTTTGACGAACTTTTTGTAATTGAGTCATAAAAGTTGAGCCTACAACATTAAAACTAAATATAACCACAAGGGTTGTGTCGTACTGGTTAACGCCCTGGGGGATGTGGTGGAATATCCCATCTGCCCAGGGTTCGAATCCAAGCGTACACAACAATTGTGGCCACTGAAGTTTAATCATGGCTGATGTCTTACAGTCATAATTTGCCAAAGGATTAGTGTAGACATAGCCTAGGACACCGGACCGACTTACAAAACGCAAAAAAACGCATATAATTCTCATTTCTCGCTATATTCGTTTCTCGCGAGTTCTAATATCTCTAGTTCTTTACTCTCAAGTTTCAATTCTTAAGTTCCAATATCATCCGATATATCTAATATCTCTACTCTCAAATGGCCAGTGAACAACACGACGAACAAATTGCCCAAGTTCTTGCCGAGCATTGACGAAAAGCACCGGTTTGGGCCCATTACAACATGGTGCTCCTCACCAACGGTAAGAAAAATGGGCAATGCAAACGGTGTGGAGCTCTCCTTACGGCGGAAGGAAATTCCACGTTAAAGCGGCACAACGATACTTCGTGCCCGTCGTTGAAATCGGGTGCGGATGCAAATCAACCGATACTTGACAATTCCGGTCAAATATGGACGTATGATGCCGAGTTGAACTGAGAATTTACAACAAAATGTGTCATTCAATCCGGGTTGCCGTTCGGACATTTCGACAATCCTCACATTACGAACTTGATCAAAGTCACGCTCCAACCACGCTACGAGAAGGTAAGTCGTCAAACTCTTAGACGTGATGCTTTAAAAGTTTGGAAATTGCTAAAAATGAAATGCAAGAAATGTTTTTATCATTACCCAACCACGTTTCTTTAACATGTGATGTATGGAGCGCACCATTCGGATTGCCACAATCTTATATATGCGTAACGGCACATTGGATTGAGCTGCAATTGTAAACGTGTAATCACGTTTGAACCGTTTGGTTCACCACATTCGGGTGATCATCAATTTTCTATAATTAAAAGAAATCTTCAATTTTATAATTTATGGTCTAAAATTATTAACATTTCATTTGATAACGCTAGTAATAATACGACTGTGTGGACAAATTAAAGTTGACTTTAACCCCTATTTTAAATGGAAAATTATTTCATACACGTTGTTGCGCACACATAATAAATCTAGCCGTTCAAGACGGTATAGGAAAATGTAATCGTATTTTAAATAAGTTTAGGCTTATGTTACGCCGGATTTTTTCAAAAGGTAAAAAAAATGCAAAACCTATATAGACGATATTGCCAAGAGGTCGGTTTTCGTGCTTTGGGACTGGCGTTTGATATGCCGGTTTGGTGGAATTCGACTTACCAAATGATGGATAATTTAGTATGAAAAAGACAATATCTTACGGCATTTTATAACATTTATTACGAAAATAACACTATTGGAGAACATGATTGGCAAATGCTTGAAGGCTTACACGATATTTTGGGCGATTTCAAAACTGCAACAACTATGTTATCCGGTATTTATTATCCAACAAGTCATTTATTTTTAAATCAACTATATATTTTGACAAATAAAATTTCACAATATGAAGACCATTACGATTTTGAAAGCTTGATAGCACAAATGAAAGAAAAATTGTTAACATATTTTAAAGAGATCTCCTTCACTTTTCTTTGTGACGCGGCATTAAACTCGTACTTAAATGTTACGGATGTCGAAGTTTTAATAACACAAATATGTATGGCGTTTGGTTTAAATACGCCTATAAGTACTACTTTTTCAAGGGACATCATACGACAATTTAATCATGATGTTAATGAATTATTTGATATTTATAAAATTTATTACGGGGGAGGAAGCCAACAAACCTCTACAACTCAATTACTTTCACCGGGTTCTAGTTCTAGTTCTCGTGGCAAAAACCGGGCCGACTTAATGAAAATTTAATGAACGAGGTTTTGAATGTATCTAGTAAAAAATCTAGATTTGATGGGGGCTATTTGGGTGAATTAAATATTTACATACGTACTAATTTTATTGCTATATCCCCCACATCCGTCCGAAATTATGAACAAGTAGATTTTTTAGACTTTTGGAAAAATAAACAACCTCAATTCCCAGTTTTGGCGGCTAATGCCCGTGATATACTAACAATCCAAGCTAGTACCGTAACTTTGGAGTCCGTTTTTTCTCTTAGTGGCAGGATCATTTCGGCGCGTCGGACAAGACTAACTCCGGAGTCGGTGGAGTGATGCATATGTTTGAAGGATTACTTGGATAGCATGCAAAGAATTCAAGATCAAACATCACTCGAGGTGGATATAGATGACGTGGAAGCAAATTTAGCCGAAAACGAAGTGGACCAAGGACTAAGTACGCCGCCAACCATAACCGACAACGATGCTAGTAGTGTCGGTGGCGTCTCACGTTACAACGATGAAGAAGAAGAAGAAGAATTAGACGTCGACCACCTTGATGATAATACAGTTGTTGACCGACTTGAAAAGCATGAGACTCTTCACGAGTACAATAATCCATACTACAATTACAATCCATAGGGATGGGGGGAGTTCAGATGTTTAATAAGGTGCCGTTTGTTTTTTAAGAGGTCTAAAGTCTGAAGTCTTATTTTAGTTATGATTAATAAGAGGTTGTGTGTAAAAAGGTCTGAACGATTCAGACTTAAGAGTCATTAAGAGGTTTTTAAGAAAAAACAAACAACCCCTAAGTGTGCTTTTTCTTATAATTGATGTAATAACATTGAAACTTAAAATTATAAATAAAACGTATTTTGAAAGTGTATTTGAGTGATCCAATTTTATTTCTTAAAGTTTATTAATTGATATAATTGAAGTTTTTTAAAGTTTATTAATTGATATAACTAAACCTATTTTTTAAATTTATTTTTTATAGTTCATTATTTTGATATAATTAATTATATTATAAAAAAATTTATTTAAAAAAATAACCTTAACCGGTTTTGGGCCCGGCCTGGGACCGGTTACCCTTAACTGGTTCTACATTACACTGACCGGTTACCCGCTATTTAGGCCCAAACCATAACCGGCCGGGGACCGGTTGGGCTTGGCCCGGTTAAGGGCGCCACTGTAGCGGCCCGAAGCACGATTGGGCCCGGCCCGACCGAGTCCGGTTTTTGCCACCACTTGCTTCAATCGGCTTCACGCAGTCGGCTTCGTACGATTTAAGACTTGAGAGTGAGACGGTGAAAGTGAAACCCAAATTTGGGGAGGATTTCTAACGTTGGATTGGAAACAAAATAAGAAAATTAATTATAGTATTAGTGGACTAAGGCCCATGTAATTCATTCTCAAAAATTATAAGGGCCCAAATAAAATGATGTTCAAAATCTGATAAATAAAAGATTATATATATATAAATGTTAAAATATAAAATATAAACGAACGTAAACGAATATAAATGAATGAACGTTCACGAACGTAAATGAACGAACGAGACATTTGTTCATGTTCGTTCGTTTAACTAAACGAACGAAAAAACTTGTTTATGTTCGTTCATTTATTAAATAAACGAAAATAAATGAACTTCCCGCCGAACGGTTCACGAACAGTTCGCCGAACGTTCGGTTCGTTTATATGCCTATTTATCAAGGCCCTTGTTTTTACATACATCTGGTCCTATAAAACGTGTCTGTATATAGACAAAAAGAAAAGGTAAGTAGGAATATTTTTAAATTTAGATCAACTATTTTGATTTTAAAAAAAGTCTAATAAATTAGATAAAAACGTATTTTTAAAATTTCATAATTATGTATTTGAATTAAAAAAAAATTTGAATCACATATTCATGTGTTCAATATCATATCAATTTCCTCCTTGTAACTTACTTTTAATCAATTTACTTAATATGGTTTTTTAACCTATAAGATGACAAATAAAAGCACAATTTAATATAAAAACTATTATATTAGATAAAAAAAATAATGTAATTAGTTATTTAATGTACTTTACACCTCTTAGTTTTTTTTTTTTTTTTTCATTTTATATTCTTTTCATATTAACATAAATAATCGTATTTGAACAAAAATATATTAATAAAATACGTTTCTTTTTTTTATAAATTATACTATTATAATTGTCTCATTAATACCTTCAAAATAAGCTCAATATTGAATATTTTTGGATTTTATCGTACTATTAAATATCATGAATATTTACGAATTAATTTGTTTTATATCCTTACACTTTATTTTTTTCACATTTAGCATATTAAAAAAATACATAATCATAGATTGACTAAAATACATTAAAAATACTTTTCATTTTTATTATAAATTACACCAAACTTGAGTTTAATTGGAGGGCGCACGGTTCGTCTACGTTTGCTCGCAAAACTGTTAAGGTTAAGATAGCCAATCCCGTTTTGTCATTATAATTTTTTTGTCAATATCTTCAAAATAAGTCATTATTGAATATTTCTGGATTTAGTACTATTATAAAATAGCCTAAATACGTACCAACTAGTACTGGCATGGACAAAAAAACCAAAATGAAACATGATTGACATGTACATTTTAAATTCTCGGTTTTAATTTGAGATGCACACCGCGGCATCACGCGGGCTTCTTATTAGTGTGTGTGTGTGTGTATTTCTACTACATTAATAATCATTTAAGCAAAAACTCTTAAGTACAACCCTTTAAGCAACAAGTACTACATTTTAAAGCATCACATTCAAAAATCTCTTAATTACTACTTACAAAGCACATTGTACAAGTTCCTAAAACATAACCTAAAGCAATACAAAATTAGATGACTCGGAGTTTTGTTTTCTTCTAATCATACTTTTCCCCTACCTTTTTCAAGTTCGAACTTGGGAAAGCACCCATATTTGGTTTCAGACATCCCAATATTATTCCCGCTAATCTACCTCTCATGATTGATTTCAATGTTCAAATTCAAAATATGAGAGTTTTTCGGATATGTACTGCTTCTCCCATTCTATTTCCCACGAGTTAAACCCTAAGTCCTGGACTCCATTATTTTGCCTTTATTTCAATTACCCTTCTCCATTATTCCTCTCTTTATGATTCAAAGTAATTATCGGATTCTTCCCTTCCTTTGTTCTTCATCTTTATCTTGCAACTGATTGTTTGAATTTTTGTTGGTTAATATTGAAACATGACTTTTCTAGGGCAACGATATGTAATAACAACCACCGTCAACTACTCAAATCACGTTTGGTTGTGCTTGTAGAACTCGGATTGACAAAACACCATTTGTTACCTGATTTTTATATCGATACGTTTTTTCTTCGTTTTCTTATTATGGTAAGTGAATTTTGGTTCTCGAACTAAAGGCCAAGTTTTCCGCCAAGTGAATGGCACTTTGACTATCACATTGAACCTCCACACTTTCTTGTAGGGGTGTTCGTAAGTGCGATTTTGGGTAAAACCGCAAACCATACCGCATATACCTTAAATATTTATAAGATTAAAATCCATTATTTATAAGATTAAATATTCATTATAAAATCAACGATAACATGACCGTAGTAAAATAAAAAATAAAAAATCTCAACACGTCTGATACCCAAATACATACTCCCTCCGTCCCAAAATAAATGTCCACAATGAAAAAGGCACACAATTTTAGGATTGTGTAATTATTTCACTTTTTAATTAACCAAAGTACAATTTTACCCTTAATTATAGAGAGATAAATTTTCTCTATCATATAATTAAGGGTATAATTGGAAAGTGAACACTTATTTTGGGACAAACTAAAATAGTAATGTAGACACTTAATTTGGGACGGACGGAGTATTACATAAATATTGTAATTATTCTATATATATATGTGTGTGTGTGTGTGTGTCATATATAAATTAAAAATATATACATATATATTATGTGCGGTGCGGTGCGGTTTGGATCGCGATTTGATAACTCAAAACCGCAAACCACACCGCATAGTGCGGTTTGGTAAAAATGCAAACCGCACTGCAGAAGTTTTAAATCGCGCTTTGCGGTGCGGTGTGGGTGGTTTGTGCGGTTTGGCGGTTTAGATGAACACCCCTACTTTCTTGCTTTAATCCCAAATGTTCTAATAGATGCTTCAAGTATAAGGCTTTTTTAGCCGCCTCTACCGTTGTGATTAACTTGGCTTCCATGGTGGATAATGCTACTACCGTATGTAGCCGTGATCTCCAACTACTTGTTGCTCCCCGTAGCCGGAAGTTGACTTCTAGTTGACTCGATCTCCATCATAGTCCGAGTTACAAAGCCCTTCGAGTTTGCAGCCTTGATCTTTTCCACCAAAATGGAGTTCATATCCGAGATTTCCCTTTAAATATCTTAAGATCATCTTTACTGCTTCCTATGTGGTTTTCCCGGATTTGACATGAACCGGCTTAGCACAACAACCGAGTGTGCAATATCGGGTCGTGTACACACCATTGCATACATGATGCTTCCAACGACGCTTGCATATGGGATTTTTGATATCACCTCCTTACTTTTGACATCGATTGGACTATCTTGTTTTGAGAGCTTGAGGTGCATAGGCATTGGTGTGCTAATTGGTTTTGCACCTTCCATGTTGAAGCGTTGGAGTACCTTTCGAATGTACTCACTTTGAGTAAGCTTCAATGTCCTTGAGCTTCTATCCCGAGTGATTAACATGCCAAGGATCTTACTTGCTTGTCCCAAGTCCCTCATCTCAAATTCGGACTTCAATTTCTGTTTCAAGTTGTTAATTTCTGAAACATCTTTGTAAGCTATTAACATGTCATCAACATAAAGTAGTAAATAAATCCAAACACCATCATTACAACGAAAATAGACACATGGATCTTCACACTTCGATTGAAACCAATACTTAACAATAACATAAACAAGTCAAACCTTTTATACCATTGACGTGGTGATTGTTTCAATTCACATAGGGACTTCTCCAGTTTGCACACCAACTCGGTCTTACCTACTTTCACAAATCCCTCCGGTTGTTTCATGTAAATGGTAGAGCTCTTCTAGTTTGTTCCAAGTATGTTAAGTGCATTTTGTGCATGCATTCATATTAATTTATAATTGCATTTTGCATTTAGTTTAGTTGTTTGCATGTAGTTTTATTTGATTTTTAGTTAAAAGTCGTTTAATCATCGTTGGGGATATTACATTGGTATTTTTGTGGTTTTGTCGGGTTTTGACTGATATTTTACCTTGAAAGCGTGGACATGGATGATGATGGATTTAAAATATTTGATCGATCTTTATGTGGAAGACAAATTCAAGAAAAATAAGGTTGGACCAGTTTTGAAAGAAAGAAATTCAACAAAAGCATTTTTGAATAAATAAAATAAGAAGGTCGGCTTTGAAGAAGGTGCAATCTTAAAGGGTTGATTTGGAAAAAAATTCTTTATATATTGAAATGTTTTTTTAGGTTTTCTCGTCTCTTTCTCCTCCCCACGGCAGCCGCCGTATTCTTTTTTTTTAGTTTTTTTTTAGTTTTTTTTTCATTTTATTTCATTTGTAATTCTCTTTTTATTCCTTAATCTTTTAGTTTAGATTTTGGTTTAGGCTTAGTTTTATTTTTTGTTTGTTTGTAATTTCTTTCTCCTTAAGTCGGCGAAGATTGGATGAAGATGCAACCCTTTTGATGGATCAAAAATAAAGATGGAATGTGACAGATTCTCGTCTAACATTTGACATCTATTGTAATGTTTCATTTTCTCCATACTTTGTTTTTTATATTTCGATTTATTAATTAGTTAAATTTTACATTTATCTATTGTTAATGTTTTTCTATTTATATTCATTTCTTACGTCTTTTAATTTCTTGCATCGTTCTTAAATTTATTTATTGCTTTCTTAGGTTAAAAACGATTTTTGTAGAGTGACACTCCTTGGATCGATCTTTATAGTTTTTCATAGATTAATTTTATTGTTTTTGTTAGATTTATGCTTACGTTTTGTTTCGTAGTTTAGTTATCGTTCATTTGGGTAATCATCACTTTTGATAGACGTTGTGGTATTGATCAATTGTTTTTATAATAAACATTGAGTTTTAATTGGTTGATTTTTCATATAACGAAAGTTAATGTTTGATTAGCCGGTTTTGTAAAACGTCTTTAGTTAATTTGGTAAGTTTTGATATAAACGATAGTTTAATCATAACTTAAGACTAAATTGATCAATAACTACGGTCCTAACATGAAAAATAGTTAGGGACATAGATTGGGGAAAATATTCATTTTTAAATCATAATGTTTCTTCTCAACGAACACATATTACGAAAGTAAATATGAGTCTTGGATTAGAAAAAATTTCCACCTTGAAAGAGGGTTGGAGTAATTTTGCATAACGAATCCCACCATTACCAAAATTTGAAGTTGACATTACCCAATGCCCGATAGTTTTGTTTTGCTTCTTTCTTTTGTTTGTTTATTTTATTAGTTTTTGTTAGTGCACAAATATGTTTGATACAAGATCATGAAAATGAAAAGTCAAAGTCAAAAGCTCAAGTCAAAGTCTCTCAAGCAAAAGTCAAAGTCTTTTGTAATAAGTCATTGTATAAGTCAAAGTGTTAGTTGTTTTGTCTTGTAATTAGTGGTAGGTATAAATACCTTTTTTATGTTAGTAGTCTCATATGACTAGAAGAGAGAGATTATTGTAGTAAGAGAAATATTTTGAGAGTTGAGAGCATTTTGTAATCTGTGATTTGAGAAATACAAATGGCTTAGTGAATCGATTTGTTTTGTTCATCTTGATCATTTGCACATATTGTGAGACAAACAATTGGTATCAGAGCATACAAAAAAAATTCAGAATCATGATCATAATCTGATTTTTTGGTTGACTTTTTCCAAGAACTCGCAAAGCAAACTGTCGAAGATTGATTTTAGAGATTTAGTGGTGTTTTTTAGTTAGAATTGATATCTTTGTACTCGTTTTTGTATCTAGAGCATAAGTGGTTTGCATTGTTTAGAGTAATTCACAACAATTCGGTGTGAATTTTGGATTTTATTGTAATCTTGTTCGAAGTTTTGTAAACGCATTGTTCTTGAGATCAACTTGAATTTTTTGTTGATTTAGTTGTAATTGTTTGTTTGTAAAGTGTTCAGACTGTTATCGAGGACAAACTGACAATGTTTAATGGACTGATCTGAGGTTTGAATCGAATTTGGGCTGAAAGGTTGAGTTTTTGAGTCGTCATCTAAAGAACACGCAAGATCTAGAATACGCGCAAAACTCATCCTGAAGAACACGTACGTCAAAGAACACACAAGCAGTGAAAAACACGCAGAATGAAGTGCTTTTTTGTTTGTATGTTTTATGCGAGTTCTTGATCAGAATCGCAAGGCTTTGTTTGCGAGAAGTAGGAACGCGCACACGATTGTTTGCGAGTTTGTTGTTTGTTTCTTTGATCTGCATGAAGTTTATATTATTCGAGAAGTGATCCTTTTGCGCGAACTAAAATTTGGAAAAATATTCTAAGTATAGAAACGCGCAACGTGATTGCGCGAAGTGATCCTCAAAACGCACAAGTCTCAGCCTGCGTGAACCTCTGAACACGCAGACTATAGCCTGCGCGAACCAAGAACACGCAAGCTGCTTTTTGCGCGAACTAAGAACTCCCATAGTTCTTTCTGCGCGAAACTTGAACGCGCATAGCACTATCTGCACGAAGTTTTGTCTATAGTGTTCTGCGAGTTTTGACGTTTAGAACTTTTTCTGAGTTTTTCAAAGTGTTGACCAAGTTTGACTTTTAAAGTTAAGTTTAGTTTTGAATTTTTGGATGATCAAATCACTGCAAATTTTCAAGATGACTTCCAAGGATGCTCTAGCTATTGGAACTGATGTAAAGCCACCAGTATTATTCAAGGGAGAATACGAACAGTGGAAAGACAGATTTTTGGACTTCATAGACCGACACGACAATGGAGAATTCATCAAACAGTCAATTGATGAGGGTCTAATGAAACCAGTCAAGTCTACTGTTCCCATTGATGATGATGAACAAACTTCTGATAGTGAAGATGATTTGGAGCCCCGAGTGCCCAAAACCAAGGAAATCATTGTTGATAAACAAGCCAAATCTCTACTTCTTCAAAGTATACCCAATGAGATCTACATCAAAATAGACAGCTACAAGAGCACTGCAAAGAAGATGTGGGATCAGTTAGAGAATATGATGATGGGTTCTAAAGCTGGAAATCAGATGAAGGTAGCAAATTGTATAAACAACTATGAAGATTTTAAAGCAAAAGCTGGTGAAAGTCTGGAGGAGACATATGAAAGGTTTGTTGAACTACTGAACGAACTTGCAAAGAATAAAGTGAAGAAAAAGCAGATTGAAAACAATGTCAAGTTTTTAAGTGTACTATAGCCTGAATGGAAGAAACACACTCGGAGGATGAAGCAAATGAAAGATCTCAATGAAATACCTCTTCATGAAGTTTATGAAACTCTCCGACAGAATGAGGAAAAAGTGGAAGAGAAAAGAGAAGAAAAGAAAAAGTCTGAGAAAGCTGTTGCAGATCCGATAGCTCTTGTGGTGGATAAAAGGAAAGAAAAAGAGAAGAAGAATAAGAAGAAGAAGAAGAAGAAGAAGAAGAAGAAGAAAAAGAAGAAGAAGAAGAAGAAGAAGAAGAAAGTTGTGATTTCTAGCACTGATGATTCGAACAGTGATAATTCTGATTCTAACGATGGTGAAGTGTTGAAACAAGCTATGATCATGTTGACTCGTGCTTTCAAAAAAGAAGTTTTACAAGAAGTCGGGTTCAAACAATCAGAGATACTCTTCTGGTTCTAGAAATCATGAGCACAAAGCAAGGTTTCAAGGAAACAGATTTGAAGATAAGAAGAAGGAGGATAAGAAGTATGTCAACAGTTAAGAGAAAACTGTGGATGAACTAATCAAGTGCTTCAATTGTGGTAAAGTTGACCACTTTTCCAAAGACTGTCGAAATCCAAAGGAGGAATTATGAATATTACAAGAATAAGTTGCTTTTGGCCAAGCAGAAAGAAGCTGGAAAAGCTCTAATGGCTGAAGATGAAATGTGGTTGGATCATTCTGAGCCAGAAAGTGAGAAGGAAGAAATGACTCATATGTGCTTCATGGGAAAATAATTCAAATATGACGAATCAGATAAAGAGACTTCTGACGAGGTAAACAATTTTTCTGAATCTGATTTTCTAACCAAAATGGAAGCTATGATGGTTGAGCTTCAAGATCTTCAAGCTAAACTCAAAAAGGAAAAAGGTAGAGTTATTAAAAAGCGTCAAACAATTTTTGATCTCAACAAGCAACTTGCTGGGAACAAAAACTTGATTGATTCTTTTAACGAAACTACTAAAGATTTTGAAAAAACAAAAAGATTGTTTTGATACTCAAATTTCTGAAGCGGTTTCTAAGTTTCAAAACTGTGAACTTGAGAAACAAGAGTTTGTTGTGTGATTTAATAATTTGAAATTTGAAAACAAAACTTTGCTGAAAAAGATTAATGGTTTGGAAGCAAAACTTTACATTCAAGGTCAAACGGATCAAACCATCTTTCTAAACACACCAAATGAAGACTATGATTTTAAAGAAAAGTGGGGTCTCGGTTATGACAACCCACATTATCTAAAGAAAGCCATTCGAAAACAGACCGCTTTATACAATTTTGATTTCTTAAAAGTGGCTAATAAATGTCCTCATTTGAAAACCAAATTTGTTACTAAATCATCTGATGAGGTTGAAGCTAAAGAAGAGGAAAACAGAAAAAATAAAACCAAAATGCAACTACCATTTTGCTATGATAAGTTAAATGATAGTTATCTAACTGAACAGCCTAATTTTTTGTCAAACGGTTATTTTCAAAGCTATTCTACTGAGGATATGGAGGCTAAACCTGTTGAAGTTAAAATTTATGTACCACCACTCATTTTGGAAAGTAAAATTTCTGACCTTGAGGATACCTTAGTAGATGAGCGAATTTTCTGATTTAGAAAAGATTGTATTTTCTACCGTGATTTTAAATACAAATTTCAAATCTTCTAAAGCTTCTACATCTGATGATGATGATGTTGACTTATTTGCGGATGAAAATGATTTCTTAAACTCCGATGGTTGTTTTGAGGAGAGTATTGATAAGTTTGATTTTAATGCTAAACTTCCAGATCATTCTGAGTTTGTTATCAAAATTGATGTTTTACCTAGTGTTTTTGAAAAGGGTGAATCATCAACTAAGGTTAATGAATTAGTTTATGTGAGTACTTATTATGCCAGGGGTAAGAAGCAAAAGAAAAGTCACTCAAAAAAACAGACCAACATGGGTAAGCATCATAAAGAACAAACTCTTAAATCTCGTGGTTCTAACAAATCTAAATCTTCTGTTTTATAGTTGAAAAATAAGAGGATTGAAGCAAAGCTTACATGGCAACCTAAAATGAAGATTGAAGAGTCAACAAAATCATTTTATGATATAGCTTGTAATAGGAATTCTGTTAGTAATTCTGACGTAATTGGTCAATCTGCTTCTCATAAAACAAACCTTGTAACTTCTTACAAGACTTATTCAATAAAGCGATTGATCCAATTATATCCGTCTACTACTCAGTTTTTCACATATAGTCGGAATGATTTTGTTACTCGACAATATTCTGATTATTGGTTTGGTTCATATCATGTCTTCTGTCATAATGGTTCAAAAGTTTTTCAAAAGCTCAAAGGGTCCAATTTCAAATGGATGCCAAAATCTTGTGCTAACACGAAAGGACTCATCTATAAATGGGTACCTAAATCTGTTGTTCCTTGATTTCTATTGTGCAGACCCGTCATATGTGGTACTTGGATTCTGGTTGCTCCAAGCATATGACAGGGCAGAAAAATATTTTATCTAATTTTACAGAGAAATTATGTGGAAATGTGAGATTTGGAAACGACCAGTTTTCACCAATCTTGGGATACGGAGATGTCGTGCATGATCATGTAACAATAAAGAAGGTGAGTTATGTTGAAGGGTTAGGACACAATTTATTCAACATTGGTCAATTCTGCGACAAGGACTTAGAGGTTAATTTCAAGGCCAAGAGATGTTTTGTTAGAACTGAAGATGACAAAGAACTCTTGGTCGGCACATGAAAGTCTAACCTCTACACTATCAACATGTCCAAAGTCAAACCAGAAAATGTTGTGTGTCTATTATCAAAAGCCTCTGTACAACAAAGTTGGTTATGGCATAGAAGGCTATCTCACCTCAACTTTCGATATATTAACAAGTTGGTGACTGGGAATTTAGTAAAAGGACTTCCAGAGCTCAAATACGTGAAATAACATCTGTGTGATGCGTGTGAGAAAGGCAAAATGAAGAGAGATTCACATAAGCCAAAGCCTGAATCGAGTACAAGTTCTTTAGATCTGTTGCATATGGATCTTTGGTCCTGTGAGAACACAAAGCATAAATGGCAAGAAGTATGTTCTAGTGATCGTGGATGATTATTCTAGATATACTTGGGTCAATTTTCTTAGATCGATAGATGAGATGCCCAATGTCATCATCTCATTTCTGAAGACTATCCAAGTAAACGTGCAGAAGACAGTAAAGCTTCTAAGAACAGACAATGGCACATAATTCATGAACATAATTGTTGACGATTATCTCGAATTGGTCGGGATAACACATCAATTTTCTGCTGCCAGAACACCAGAGCAGAATGGGGTAGTTGAAAGAAGAAACAGAACATTAGTCGAGGTTGCACGCACGATGCCCAGCCAGTCAGACTTACCTTTATTTCTATGGGCTGAAGTTGTGTCTACTGCATGTTACACTCAAAACAGATTTATCATCCATCGACGATTTGGTAAAACGCCATATGTTTTGATAAACAGTAAAACACCAAGCATTAAACATTTTCATATTTTTGGATTCAAGTGTTATATACTCAATGATAAAGAAAGCTTGAACAAGTTTAGTCCCAAAGCTAAAGAAGGGATCTTCATTGGCTACTCCCAAAAGTCCACATCATACATAGTTTATTTGAAGAAATCAAAGATTGTGGTGGAGAGTGTAAACATAACATTCGATGAAGATATGGCTTCTGTTCAAAGCATTTCAGAACCCGTTATTACCGGAGTATTAGCTTCTGGACAAATTAGTCTAGAACCTGCGGTTAATGTTTCTAAGTCTGATAAAGCGTCAATGTCTACATCTCATTTATCAGATCTAGATTTATTGTTTGAACATTTTTATGATGAGTTTCTTGGTACTAAAGTGACTAAACCCGTTGTGATTGATAGATCTGAAGAATCAAGAGACAATCAACCAATCACACCAGAGGTATCTAGTGAATCAGAAACACCGATTCAAGAAGAAACTCAAGTTTAAACGCCTACTCAATCAGTTGAAGTTGTACGTGAAAATGTTGAGACGGAAGTTATTCATTCAGTTGGATGTTCAGTAATGCCTACTCAACAGACATCCAATGTCCAACCAACTAAAACTTATGCGCCAGTTAACTCAATTGAACCCCTACAAGAAGAAGACGATAGTGGATACTTAGATGATCAACATGATCAATCTACATCTAATCCACTCCCTCATGAACATAAGTGAACCAAAGAGCACCCCATACATCAAATCATCGGAGATCCGTCCAAGCCGGTGCAAACTAGGTCTGCAACATTGAACCAGTGCATGCATGATTCATTTATGAGTAAGACAGAGCCTACCCGAGTATTTGAAGCTCTAGCTGATTCAGATTGGATAACTGCAACGCAAGAAGAGCTCAATCAATTCGAAGCGCTTAAAGTCTGGAGACTTGTGCCACAACCTGAAGGACAAACAATTATTGGCACGAAATGGGTATTCAAAAACAAGAAAGATAATTGAGCAAGGAAAGGAGTGTGACCAATGGTCCGAACGGATGACCATGCGAGTGGAGCCGCGCCAAGAACCTAGTGGGGCTCTGTTTGCTATCAACCTCAGAGGTTGGCGCGCCTCTCCACGCGAGTTCAACCGTGCCATGAACCGCGCGCGACCCTTGTGCGTTTTAAAAAGGGGGAAAACCGACTTTTCTCCTCATTTTTATAACATAATCAGTTAGGGTTTGGTCCTAGAGCTAAGAGGGGAGATTTTCTTCCATTTTCCATCATCCTCCTTATCAAATGCTTTAAGACTTTGGTAGGTGCCATTAATACTCTTCAAGACCTAGCTAGGAAGCATTAAAGACTTGCATTCAAGCTTTGGAAACTCAATATCTCATCTTCTCCACCAACATCTAGGGTTTGATACTTTTCTAGGTTTTTGACCAAAACATATATTGTGAGTTCTTAAACCTTGTAAAAGTAGATACACATCCTTATATGTTTATTTATGCATCATTGCTCCTTTATGTGAAATCTATCTTGACACTCGTGAAGTTTATGCATATGTGGGTATTAGTATTTATGTTCTACATAAATAGGAATTCTTTAGATGTTTATTTGGAACATCTTAACTTCCAATATATTGGAAACATGCCTACATGTTGTATTTTCAAATGATGGTTACATTGGTAGTTGACCTAATTTTTGGTGGGTGGGATATTTGGTCCTTATGCGATGAGGGCAGTTTAATGAGATCCTAGATGGATAATGTGGTATAAAATTTGGGGGAATATTATTTGTGCACACAAGGTGAAATTTTTATGGTTATGTTTCTCAAGTCAAATATATGAACATCTTATATAGAGATTGTACACGATGTGTGGATTATATGATCTATTTCCCTGCCCATGGTTGGCATTGTGAGCATTCATAGAAATTATGTACCTTGAGGCTTACTATCAATAATGTTGGATGAACCAAGTCGGTAGACACTAGGATGATATAGTCTTGGGTGCCACCATAATGGTATGTGCCTAGACCTCCGCCATTCGAGGTAATGTCATGGTTGTAGTCCTCGGATGTGCCGGTACTTTCGGATGTCACTCATGGTAGTTGGCATCAAGGTATATCGAATCTTTGGGTGGAACTTGATTGGTGCTATGGGTCTCCCCCATTGACTCCACATATGAGAAACTTCTTATTAACTGCTGATAAGTTTCATGCTGTTGATTGGAATATTATTTCTTGTACACCTCACTAGGCTTTCTAGCCTAACACTTGTTTGGTGTCGATGTGTATCTCAGGTTCTAGCGCTGCCGGTGATAATAAGGTCTAGCCAGATTAGAGTGATCTTGGGGAATACTTTTAGGACACCGTTCTATAGAAGACTTCATTTTGGGGAAATTCGGATAACACCCGAATTGTAATCTTATTTCGAATGGAATTAGATTATTAGGTTGTTATTTTCCCATCATTAGATTTATAATGTGTACTTAAACAGGTGATTATACTTTCCCCATTTTTGGGAGGCTCGATTGCTTTGGCAATTTTTATATACCATATTTCCATTTTCCAGAAATTTTTGTTATCCCCATTTTTGGGGTGTTACAAGTTGGTATCTGAGGTTTAGTTTAAGTGAACTAGGTATTGACTTAGCATATCTAGACTTAAGCTTTAAGCGTTACTAATAGGTTGATCACCTTGGGGTAAAAGTCATAGGTAGGGAGAACGTTAGGACCTATGGAATTAAATTGATTGAGATTTGTGATAACGATAACGACAGATCCTTGTGTATAATGCAATCATAAAATCACGTAGCTAATGTTATTATGAATGCTCCCTTACGTGAGCATGCTTGAATTGCTATTATTATGAGGATCGATAAATGTATTAGTACGTACCATGAGTTCAACTCACTTAGTCTTTTCTCAACCTCTTTCTCTTGCGTGTGTGGCAAATAACCATGGTAAACACTCGGAGCAGGCTACCAAACCCGCAAGAGGGTCGTGTGGAAGTCGAATCTACTGCTGACCAACCTCCTTTGGTCGAGACCTATGTGGGACCTCCTATACCCACCATCTTGGGCGGAGGGGACCCGAACATATCCCGCACGTGAACCTTGTCGATAACAACCCGATCATAGAAGAGGTGACGCTTGAGACGAGAATCAAGGACATTATGATGCTAGCCATGAACTCGGCCATGGCACAACAACAAGAACTCTTTATGAAACTTCTAGAAGATCGCGACGCTAGCCACCAACGGTTGGAAATGGTAGGGGATAATGTCGCGGTCGGATCGAGCGGTGGACCGTCTGTCGTGGGAACGGAAGAACATGCTATTGTTTGTGAGAAAAGGAAGGAGACAGGATGCACGTATAAGGATTTTCTAGGGTGCAGGCCACCCGAATTTACATGTACTAAAGATCCCGTCAGTTGCATATATTGGATCCGAGAGGTAGAAATGGCGTTCGAAGCAAGCGAATGTGATGAATCTTAGAGAATCAAGTTTTCCTCTCATCTACTTAAGGGTGAGGCTCTAACCTAGTGGAATCTCACCCGATCATCTCTCACTCCGGAAGTGTTGGCCAAGCTCTTGTGGCCAACATTTAAGAAGAAGATCCTCAACAAGTATTGTAGCGAGAGAGCCTTGGATAAAATCGAGCTCGAGTTTCGCAATTTACGAAAAGGTAGCATGTCTATGGTCGACTACTCGAAATAATTTCTGGAGAAGCTGAGTTTGGTGGAGCACTTGGTTCTCGATGAGAAGACAAATATCAAGGCCTATCTGTTGGGGTTGTCGGCCGAGATGAAGACGGCGGTAACGAACGCCAAAGTTTCGACGATAAAGGAGGCAATTGAAGAGTCATTCCTTGTAGAGGATCACATTGCGCAAGGAAAGGAAGAAAAGGGTCAAGTTGTGGAGGAGCGGAAGTGGGAAGGGTCATCTGGGCCCGTTCGTCAGTCTAAACCGTTTGTGGGTGGAAGTTTCGGAGACAACCGTCGAGAGTCAAGGTGGTGCCATAAATGCAAGGCTAAGCATTATGGCCCATGTAATCCAAGACCTCACTCAGGATCCGTCAAGTGTGCCAAGTGCAGGAAGAAGGGGCATGCCATCCGAGATTGCCCTATCCGGGGGTCGGTATGTTTTGGATGTCGGGAAACAGGTCACATGAAAAAGGATTGCCCGAAGCTAGGGGTGGCAGCCGTGGGAATTCGCTTGCCGTCGACAGCAAGGTCGAACAACCTCCAAGAGCACCGAGCCGAGCATCCCGAATGACCACCAAGGAGGCGAAGGAGGCTGCCGATGTCGTCTCGGGTACGTTCCTAGTAAACTCCTTGTCTGCTCTTGTGTTGTTTGATTCGGGTGCTACATGTTATTTTTTATTGAATATTTTCTATAAACAATTCGTCACTCCTAGTAGTATTCTTCTCGATGCCTTAGTAGTAGAGGTGGCTATTGGGGTTCAAGTGATCATTCGGGAATGTTTCAGTGATTGTACTCTAGAGATCGATGGGAACTTCTTTAGGGTAGATTTGTTACCTATGGCTATAGGCGGGTTTGACATAGTCGTAGGCATAGATGGTTGTCGAGATATAAGGCCGACATCCTTTGTTCCAAGAAGATGATCCAAGTGCCTTTGTCGGGAGATGGTGTAGTCACAATCTATGGAGAGAAAGAGAAGAGATGCAATCCTATCATCTCCTCTCTTAAGGCTCGCAAGTTCCTAACGAAGGGATACCCTTCGTATCTGGCTTATGTGGTGGATGCGAAGAAAGAGAAGAAGTCTATAGAGGACGTGGAGATCGTGCAAGACTACCCGGACGTCTTTCCGGAGGACTTACCCGGAGTACCTCCGGAACGTCAAGTGGATTTCCAAATTGACCTTACTCCAGGAGAGGCTCCGATAGCCCGTGATCCTTACCGTTTGGCTTCGACAGAAATGCAAGAGATGATGACGCAACTTCAAGAGCTCTTAGCGAAGGGATTCATCCGACCGAGCTCATCTCCTTGGGGAGCCCCAGCTTTATTTATGAAGAAGAAGGATGGGTCTATGCGTATGTGCATAGACTATCGAGAGTTGAATAAAGTCACGGTGTAGAACAAGTATCCCTTACCTCACATCGATGACCTTTTTGATCAACTCCAAGGCGCGAGATGTTTTTTTCTAAAATCGACCTTCGATCCGGATACCATCAATTTTGAGTGAAGAAGGAGGACATTCCGAAGACGGCGTTCCGAAGGAGATACGGTCACTACAAGTTTTTGGCGATGCCCTTTGGCTTGACCAATGCTCCGGCTGTATTCATGGACTTGATGAACCGCGTGTGTCACCCTTTCTTGGACAAATCTGTGATTGTCTTCATCGACGATATCTTGATCTACTCAAAGGACGAGGTCGAGCATGGGAAACATTTGCGGGAAGTTCTAAAAGTTCTCAGGAAAGAAAAGTTGTTTTCAAAGTTCTCAAAGTGCGAGTTTTGGATTGAAGAGGTGCAATTCTTGGGCCACGTGGTGTCTAAAGACGGAGTGAAGGTAGACCCGGCAAAGATAGAGGCGATGATGAGTTGGGAACCGCCAACAAGTTCGACATAAATCCGAAGTTTCTTGAGGTTGGCGGGTTACTACAGACGATTCATTCAAGACTTCTCCAAAATAGCTTCGCCACTCACCTCTTTCACGAGAAAGAATGTCAATTTTATTTGGACCGAGACGCAAGATCAAGCCTTTCAAACTCTCAAGAAGAAATTGTGTGAACCTCTCATCCTATCCCTACCCAAGGGTTCGGATGACTTTGTGGTGTATAGCGATGCTTCCAAAATGGGCCTCGGTGTGTACTAATGCAACGGGGAAAGGTAATAGCCTATGCGTCACGGCAACTAAAGGACCATGAGAAGAACTACCCAACTCATGACTTGGAATTGGCAGCAGTGGTCTTTGCGTTGAAATTATGGTGACACTATTTGTACGGGACAAAGTGCACTCTCTTTACCGATCACAAAAGCCTAAAGTACACCTTTGACCAAGAACTCAATATGCGGCAAAGAAGGTGGCTCGAGCTATTGAAGGACTATGATTGTGAGTTGCTCTATCATCCCGGTAAGGCCAACGTGGCGGATGCCTTGATCCGGAGGAGCTATGAAGGCGGTGTCAAGCTATCCCTCACTAGGATCGACGTGGTATCAAGCTTGTTGGAGAGCATCAAGACATGTCAAACGAAAGCACTTAAAGAAGAAAATCTCAAATCGGAGGTCATGGTGAAGCAAAGTGGACTATTGACGGAAGATGGTCGTGGGCTTATACTCTTTCAAGGCCGAATCTAGGTGCCAAAGCTTGGTGGAAATCGGGAACTACTCTTAGAAGAGGCGCATAAGTCGAATTATTCCATACATACCTGTAGCACCAAGATGTATAAAGATTTAAAGTTAAACTATTGGTGGACGGTGATGAAACTCGACGTGGCCAACTACGTGGAGAGGTGTGTCATGTGTCTTCAAGTCAAGGTAGAACATCAAAGGCCATACGGGAATTTACAACCATTGTCTATTCCCGAGTGGAAGTGGGACAACATCACTATGGATTTCGTGACAAAGCTACCGAAGACCTTACGGTGTCATGATACTATTTGGGTGATTGTTGACCGTCTAACCAAGAGCGTGCATTTCCTTGCAATGCGGGAGACCTTGCCAATGGAGAAATTGGCCAAGCTTTATATTGATGAGGTGGTGTCGAGACATGGAGTCCCGTAATCCATTGTGTCAGATAGGGACAATCGGTTCATGTCAAATTTTTGGACTAGCCTACATAAGGAGTTGGACACGAGATTAAATCTGATCATGGCCTACCATCCTCAAACGGATGGCCAAAGCGAGAGGAAAATACAGACGCTTGAGGACATGTTGAGGTCGTGTGTTATCGAATTTGGAGGAGGTTGGGACTCACACCTACCTTTGGTGGAGTTTTCTTATAATAACAGTTACCATTCTAGTATTGGAATGGCACCATTTGAGGCTTTGTATGGGCGGAAGTTTAGAACTCTAGTTTGTTGGCTTGAAGCGGGCGAGAATCAATTTGTCGGGCTATAAATAGTTCAAGAGATGGCGGACAAAGTGAGAGAAATTCGAGAAAGATTGAAGGCGGCTCAAGACCGACAGAAGAGCTACGCGGATAAGAAAAGAAGATCGGTCGAGTTTCATGTGGGCGATCGCGTTATGTTGAAAGTATCTCCTTGGAAGGGGATTATCCGATTTGGGAAGCGTGGGAAGCTTAGCCCCATTTTCTTGGTCCCTTCGTTATTTTAGAGAAGATTGGATTGCAAGCTTACCGATTGGATTTACCACCGGAAATGGATGGAATACATCCTACATTTCATGTGTGATACCTACGTAAATGCCTAGCCGAAGAGGAGAGTGTGATCCCTTTGACGGAGATACGGGTGGATAACGGGAATTGTTGCATAGAGGAGTCGGAGGCAATATTGGAGTCGAAGGTAAAGAAATTGCGCCATTAAGAGGTGATTATGGTTAAAGTTCAATGGAAGCACCATCGAGGTGCTAATGTCACCTGGGAGTCCGAAGAGGACATGAGGAAAGGATAACCTTATTTGTTTGCGTAGAGATCGATTTCGGGGATGAAATCCCTATTAGCTGGGGAGGATTTTAACACCCGTGTCTCTTTTAATAAGGTAAGTTGCCTTTAATATATATAGAATGATCTTATAATCGTTAATAATCAGCCTACCATTTATACATGCATCATGGCTTGTAATTCTCCAATTGTTGAGCAAGGAAAGGAGGGTGACCAGTGGTCCGCGCTGATGGTTGCGCGAGTGGAGCCACGCCAAGAACTGTGCAGGGCTCTATTTGCTCTCAACCCCAGAGGCTGGTGCGCCTCTCCGTACGAGTTCAGTTGTGCCACGAACCGCGTGCGGCCCCTGTGCGTTTTAAAAAGGGGGAAAACCGACTTTCCTCCTCATTTTTCTAATATAATCAATCAGGGTTTGGTCCTAGAGATAAGAGGGGAGATTTTCTTCCATTTTCCATCATCCTCATCATTAAATGCTTTAAGACTTTGGTGGGTGCCATTAATACTCTTCAAGACCTAGCTAGGAAGCATTAAAGACTTGCATTCAAGCTTTGGAAACTCAAGATCTCATGTTCTCCACCAACATCTAGGGTTTGATACTTTTCTAGGTTTTTGACCAAAACCAAGATTGTGAGTTCTTAAACCTTGTAAAACTAGATACACATCATTATATGTTTCTTTATGTCATCATTGCTCCTTTATGTGAAATCTATCTTGACATTTGTGAAGTTTATGCATATGTGGGTATAAGTATTTATATTCTACATAAATAGGGATTCTTTAGATGTTTATTTGTAACCTCTTAGCTTCCAATATATTGGAAACATGCCTACATGTTATATTTTCAAATGATGGTTACATTGGTAGTTGACCTAATTTTTGGTGGGTGGGATATTTGGTCCTTATGCGATGAGGGAGGTTTAATGAGATCCTAGATGGATAACGTGGTATAAAATTTGAGGGAATATTATTTGTGCACACAAGGTGAAATTTTTATGGTTATGTTTCCCAAGTCAAATATATGAACATCTTATATAGAGACTGTACATAATGTGTGGATTATATGATCTATTGCCCTTCCCATGGTTGGCATTGTAAGCATTCATATAAATTATGTACCTTGAGGCTTACTATCAATAATGTCGTACGAACCAAGTCGGTAGACACTAGGAGGATATAGTCTTGGGTGCCACCACAATGGTATGTGCCTAGACCTCCGCCATTCGAGGTAATGCCATGGTTGTAGTCCTCAGATGTGTCGGGCCTTTCGGATGTCACTCATGGTAGTTGGCATCAAGGTATATCGACTCTTTAGGTGGAACTTGATTGGTGTTATGGGTCTCCCCCATTGACTCCACATATGAGAAACTTCTTGTTAACTGCTGATAAGTTTCATGCTATTGATTAGAATATTATTGCTTGTACAACTCACTAGGCTTTCTGGCCTAACACTTGTTTGGTGTCGATGTGTATCTCAGGTTCTAGAGGTGCCGGTAATTAGAAGGTCTAGTCGGATTAGAGTGAGCTTGAGGAATACTTTTGGGACACCGTTCTATAGAAGACTTCATTTTGGGAAAATTCGGATAACACCCGAATTGTAATCTTATTTCGAATGGAATTAGATTATTAGGTTGGTATTTTCCCATCATTAGATTTGTAACGTGTACTTAAACAAGTGATTATACTTTCCCCATTTTTGGGAGGCTCGATTGCTTTGGCAATTTTTATATACCATATTTTCATTTTCCGGAAATTTTTGTTATCCCCATTTATGGGGTGTTACAGGATCCGATACCTGCAACAAGAATAAAAATACATGTTATTACACTTGTAGTAATTTTATACTAATAAAAATTGTATGCTAATCTTCCAAGGTGAAGATTTCTTATTATTACATATAATGCAACCCTCAACACTAAAGAGTTGTTTCCCTAAATCTTACCCGGTAAGCGCTTACCGCTAAGATTCAACACTTTCATTTTACTTACCGGGTAAGATTTGCCCCTATGGTTGTCGTTTACCCAAACCTATGCATGTCGGATGGGTATATCATCAATAAGAAAATAAAATACACGCTTGAACAATTATAAATTAAAAACTATATAAACATGATATTCAAGATTGTGTCAAGAAACTTGATGATCACAAATCAAGTAATATTAAGAAAAGAAAACATGTAAGATGGAAATCATGACCTATCGTTGTACAAAAACCAAGAGCATGATGAGCCGAGTATGCAAGTCGGACGTAGAGGTATGTTTCCAACAATCAAGTAGTTACTAATTCTGGATAACAAACTCTACCATTATCATATATTTATTCAATTTATTATTCAAATAGTTTTATAATTACCCTTTTTCATATGATAAGACACTTAGTATAGCCACTTCCAATTCTATCAAAATTCTATTAATTGATGGGCTTCCCGGCCTTATATGTCAATAGCCAATCAGAAAATAACTAAAAAACCAACGAGTTCCACAAACAAGTACTACTTTTATCCTAAATAAAAAAATAGAGAAAGAAAGTGTTAATTCAAAAAATTGCACTAAACTGTATATGCCAAAGATCGCACAAAAAAAGACGACCTAAGGTTTGGTTTCGGACCTTATCATCTATAGATTGAACCTTCGAAATAAACAAGAAAAATGACGAAGAAAATGTAAATGAGACGAGCGATTTTGGTGACGCGGAAAACAACATCGAGGGTAAAAATCGCGGATGACAATAGAAGTCGTCAATGCACTATGGACGTCAACTAGGGATGTCGTCCTTAATAATAGTAATTACAATTACATATCGTGGATAAACATGTCGGCGAAGGATAATAATCGATAATAATCGATGTCCTGGGGACAAAACATGGATACTAGTTGTTGTCAGTAGTTTCGGATGTGGAAAATAGTTGGGGTCGCTACTTCTGGACGTGGAAAATAGTTTTGGTTGCTACTTTTCGGACGTGGGTAATGTTGTGGTTGCCACTTCTGGACGTGAGTAATGTTGTGGTCGCCACTTCCGTACGTGAGTAATGTTGTGGCTCCACTTCCGGACGTGAGTAATGTTGTTGTCGCTAGTTCAGGACGTGAGGATGTTGTTGTCGAATGTGAGGACACTGTCACAGGACGTGATGATGCTGTCACAAGACGTGGAAAATAAGGTTGTCCTGGAAAATAAATCAAGTAGAAATTCTACTTGTAGAGAACTCTTTTTTAGAGCATTTGTCAACTCATCCTACCCCTTCCAATGTCTTGATCCTTCTATTTATACTTGAGCATTTGTAACCTCCAATTTAATGATCATAATGATTGTAACGGTTGTGTCTTGATGATATAAATAAATGTTCGTCGTCGGTTATGTTTGATGTATTGATGAGATGAATCTTAGCCATAACTCTCTTGGATAAATAAAAAACATAACGGTCATCGATTAATGGGGATTAAATAAGGGAGTTACCTTCTTGAGTTGTCTTTGGTTAACCATGACCAAGGGTCAGGTCGTAGGACAAGAGACATGCGACATGTTTACTGGTGACAGTTAATGTTTGGGTAAAAATCCACGACCACGACGAATGATATTTAATGCATCTTACACACGACTGTCGACCAAACATATCTATATTATTTGTCAACACTTTTTTGGACGTCGGTCGAGCGTTAATCATACGATCATCAGGCGATTATACCCGACCACGACTATACTAACGTACGACCCAACGTTCTACTGTTATTTATTTAATGCAGGTTTAATGTTCTTAAAGACCAACGACTATAACCGACCAAAGTCATTAAAACCATTATGAATCTTCGACCGTTACAAAGACACATTTATGAAGATCAAAAACTATAAATATATGCCTTCAACTACATCTACGATATCTGAGCTCCAATATTACAAGCTACACGAAGAATTCTCAAGTGCTATCGTACTATACAATCACAGTATAACATACACGACCGAAGCGTTTTACACACGACCTACACTCATTACTGGTTTCTACGGTTGTATTTCTTATTTATCTTGTGTAAGCACTGTAATACATAAGGACGTCGCCCTTGTTTGGCGATCATAGTGCTCAACGACCCTTCCTAGTCATCCGCGGTTTTTTCCTCGTTGAGGTTTCCAAATCTTTTGTCTCTCTAACTTGTTATTATCGCACGTCATGTCGATTGGCTACTTTCTTTAGTTGGATAAAGCTCCACACCGACCTTAAATCTTCCATTGGATTATTTTTGGCATTAACAGTTTGGTGTCCACAGTGGGGCCCCATCTAAAGAAAATCCTCGACAACCGTGCGCCATACTAACAATTTCCTCGAGTATCTTTTTTCTACAGGATAATGGCCAATCCACAAGGGACTTATGAACACATCATCGCTCAGATGAACATGGAATTGACAGCTGGACGTACACAAATTGACGAATTGACCAATCAGAGCTTAAGAGCAGCTGAGGCCATCGCACCGTTGAGAAGTCAAAAACTCGAATGGTGCATCAGGACTACAAAATGGTACCGGGCCATCTAGCATGCATTGGTCGAGACCTCCACCTCCCAATTATGCAAGACATCCATTCCCTGGCGTCCTTAATCAAGATATGCCAACTATACCACCGCCACCGCCGCCTTTCTTTCACACGACGGTCCTTACAACACCGCCCCCAACCTCGATTCCCACGATTCCATCCATGGAGCCAATTCCCTCGATGTCGATGCCCAATTTTCATTTCAATGGCGATAATTCAAATTCTTCACAGCGGAATGGATTTAAAACATCTGGATTCGTCCATGGCGCAACTCAAGGTGTCAATCAGGACGACCCAGTCGCTCAGCGGCTGAAGATGTTAGAAGAACATAATGAGCGAGTCTTGTCGCTACTTGCCAAACTACCAGTAGCGACAGTACCTATAGATGTCGAGTCTCGTATAGGATTCCAAGCATCGCCCCTTCGTCGATGAGATAGCTATGGTCGACGTCCCTAAGAAGTACAACATCCCAAACTGAAATACTATCGTATCACGGATCCAACTGAGCACGTCGCTCAGTACAAACAACTGATGTGGACAGTGTCAATCCCACACCAGTATCAAGAGGTGTGTATGTGTAAAAGTTTTGGGACAACCCTCACAGGTGCAGCCCTCTAGTGGCTAATTGGTCTTAAACCCAAGTCTATCAACTCGTTCGTTGAGTTGGTAAACCAGTTTTCCCAACAGTTCGCTAGTAGTTGTTGTTAATACCGAAAATCACCCAAAGGATAATTTAAGGTTGATGTGGAGCTTTATCCAACTAAAGAAAGTAACCAGACAACAATATGCGTAATAATAAGTAAAATGAAGAGACAAAAGATTTGGTGACGCGGAAAAACCTCAACGAGGAAAAAACCGCGGACGAAAAAGGGTAGTCGTCGTGCACTATGGTCACCAAACAAGGGTGACGTCCTTAGATATTACAATGTTTCACACGATGAACAGTAAGAACAAGTGTATGGACTAAGATCAAGTACATATCGTGTGTAAAAACACTTCTGTCGTGTGTATTGTATTGCTGATGTGTGTTGCTAGAGCGAGAATGCAATAGTTCTTCATAGAGTTCTTAAACTTCGTGATTTAGATATCAGATGTCCCAATGATAGATGTATCTTCTTTATTTATAGCTTTGATTCTTCATAAATATGTCTTCTGTAACGGTTGATCTTTCATAAATGGCTTTGATGACGTTGATCGGTTATGACCGTTGGTACTTATGAGCATTAAACCTATATTAAATGAACAAGAGAAGAACGTTGGGCCGTACGTTAGTATGGTCAAGGGTAAATCCTCGTGTTCGTCGTACGACGCTCGATCGACCTTTGAATTAGTGTCAACGAGTATCATAGTTATGCTTGGTCGCCAGGACCTTATCTAATACAAGACAAGTCGTGTGAAATATGCATTAAATGTGTCTTCGTCGTGGTCGTGTATTTTTGACCCAAACAGTTTGCCCCCAAAATTTAAAATTTAAGCGGGAATTTTAAATTTTAATTTTTAAATTTTGAAAATTGCCATGTGTCAACTGGGGAGTGGTTCTCGTTACGGTGGAACCGAAGCAGTTCGATTTCAACTAGACCCTTGAGGGTCTAACTGACATTCGTGATGTCATGACGGCGTGGGGAACACGCATGTCAGGCGTAGGTCACAGGTGTCGAAGATCTGATGGTGCGCTTGAAAAGGCGATCAACACGTGTCGATCATCGAGCGATTCCTCTTGATACGATCTCTACATATAAATAGGGATATCAGGGGGATAACTTCCTTTTACACTTTCAGTTTGTTTCTAGAGAGATTTCCCTGTGAATCTTTGCCAAACTTACGAGATCCCTGTCCGATTTAGCTTTGATCGAGGTTTTAGAGCGAGTATTTAAGGTACGATCCTCTTCAATATTCTTATATGCGTTTTAAGACTCATGCTAGGAAGCCTAGAAAAGACTGGGATATACTAGGTCTGATTGAGTTAAAAATCAATCTTACTAGGCTAGCTATGTCGAGTGAACCTGCTAGTTTGATCCAGAGTCAAGATAACTTGGATAGTCTTAGGCGCTTAGTGCAGATTCCGGCGGAAATCACCATAAATTCACCGGGTCAGGATCGACCTGATATGTGTCCGGAGGGATACTTCATTATTTACGAATATCCCTTCAAGATAAGGTTTAAATGGCCCTATTCGCCATTATCAAGGTTGTTCATGCTCACGTTCAACTTCGCACCGGGACAACTTATGCCTCAGTTTTGTAGGGTCGTCTCAGTCATTGAGCGACTGACAAGTGAGTGGGGGTCTTCGTTCGATGTGAACGACCTTCTTACTGCCTACACTGTGAAGGTTGACGGTTTTCACCGTTACAACCTTCATTCTAAGTATCGACGAGACCGTACCTTCGTCCTCAACACCGCAGTTAATGACCGTGGGTGGAAGTCGAGATACGCCTTTGTGCGTATAGCCTCGCTGGGTCCAGATATGGATTGGCTCGAGCCGGACTGAAACACGTCGAGTGAGTTTTACCTTTGTTTTTATCGTACGTTGTATGTTTTCTTTGTTTACATTGCATCTAATGTTTTCTTTTGTTGCTTGTAGCCATCAAGTTTGACAACATGAAGCCAAATAGCGATTTTGTTTACAAGGTAACCCGATTCCTGGGTTATAGTGTGATCAATCGGTCATACTCCCACTATCTTCAACAGGCGACGAAGACGTGGTGACCATCGTCCAGCCTTCGGAGGTCGAAGTAGAGGAGGTCGAGGAAGAGAGAGAAGAAGAAAGAGAAGCAGAGATGGAAGGTAAACTGTGTGACTCTTCTTTGACTTCTTTTCTTTTGTCTTTATTTATACTAACGTCGTCATGTGTTTTTCTGTGCTTTTAGGTGGTTATGCAACCGACCTGAGAAAATATCGGCTGGAGCTTGCCCGAAAGGGCAAGGAAAAAAGAAAGTCGGCGGTCGCAGCTGCAGGATCCACCCTGCCAAAGCGGATAAGGATGACGGTACCGAGGGAACCGTCATCGAGGGGAGGCGGTGCATCGAGTGTCACTATCCCCGAGAAGGCAAAGATGGGCGACCCGATATCGGCGGTCCCCATAAACATTGCGCCTCCAATGACAGATTCTCCGGAGGAGCCGAACGTCAAGCGTTCACCTCCATCGAGCGACAAAGGGAAGGGACCCGTAAAGGTCCAGATGGTTAACTTCACGTTGTCGTTGGACTTCATGACGGATGATATCTTCGATCGGACGAGGATTTTTCCCCACGTGGGGAAGTACTTCCTTCCTCACTTCCAGGGGAAGTTTAAGGAGATGTTTGTTGATGATGTTGGATCATACGTCTCGGGCCTCGCTTTCATGGTAAGGGTCGACACTTACCTGTTTTACATACTTTTCGTTTGTATACTAATCGTCGTGTGTTATTTATTGCAGACATTCCAAGCCTCTCTTGGTCTCTACATGGAGATGGAGAGGATTCGGCGTCTCCTGCCCACTGCTCTTGATAGAAAGAAGGCAGCACTGGAGAGAGAGAAGGTTTCTCTAGCCAGGGAAAAGGAGGCTACGTCTCGAGTGGAATCCTTAAGCGTGAGGCTCGAGAAGGCTCATAAGATCACGGAGGTCTCCAATCGCTAGGTGGTCGATCTGCAGACACGTCTTGACATGCGAGATCCTAAAGGGGGCTAGGGAGGAACTGGAGAGGGCCCAAGTGTCTGTGATCGAGAATAAAAAATAGATCACGGGCATGAAGGTGTAGGAAGCCGAGCAGAAGGCCAGGATTAAGGAACTAGAGGAGGAGTTGAAGGTCGTCGAGGCTTTCACCGGGTGGACGACGAAAGCGGCCATCATGATACTTCACTTGGCTAGGAAGAATCCTCTGGCGAACGCCGACGAGGACTTGAAGACCTATCTTACGCACGTCAGGAATGAAGATGATCTGAACTCTGAAGACGAAAAATATGCTGAGGCGATCAAGGTCGACGCAGAGGAGGCCAAGACGGAAGAGTACCTAGCTGGTGATGCCTCTTCTTCGGTGCCGACAGAAGATGCTCCTCCGTCCTGGGCTTTATATTTTCATATCTTTTGTTTGTTTTTTCTTAGGTCGACCATTGGTGATCGAGCCTTCCTCATGTAACCACAAATTTTGATCTTAATATATGTGGTTTTTCCAATTATGTTGAGTACTTTAAAATATAACATACACGACATTTATTGAATACTTAGAATCGAACGATCAAACAATCCAAACATGATCAAAATCACTCAATCCAAAAGAAATATGAATATACTCTAAGTATACTCGCGACTGAGGCGATTTCAAGAGATCGTGCGACTAAGGCATTCATTCATAGTGAGAAAGTTTCTCTAAGTCGATAATTGTAACCACATTTATTTGGAATGTTGTAAAACCAAGTTATACGATTTTGACTTGTAGTCTTATGTCGTGCAATCCTACGAGAGAACAATGTCAGAGGTTGGTCGTTGGCTTAACCAACGACCCTTCGATGCTTAAGTCAATACTTGGTCATGTCAAATAATCATAATGAAATATTTTAAGGGACTTAGAAAAAATACCTCTTCAGATGCGTTGCATTCCAACTACATAGGATATCTTGGTCTTCGAGGGTTTGGAGCTTGTAAGCGCCTTTTCCCACGACCTTAGATATGCGATAAGGACCTTCCTAATTAATGGAAAGCTTACCTGTGTTTGGCTCTTGAGTATTCTGAAATACTCGACGCAAGAAATGGTTGCCTTCTTGGAAGACTTTAGTCTTTACGTTTTTGTTGAAATAACGTTCAACTGATTGTCTCTGAGATGCCATTCAAATCAATGTGATTCTCTCATTTCTCCAAGAGTTTCGAGATCGTAACTCAAATCGACTAAGTTATAGTCGACCGAATTATGTCTTGATGTTGGCAACTGGATCTCAATGGGTAGAACTGCCTCACATCCATAGACTAAGGAAAAAAGGGTTTGTCCTGTAGACGTTCGTGGAGTCGTACGATTTACCCAGAGGACTGAAGGAAGTTATTCGACCCATTTTCCCTTTGCTACTTTTAAACGCTTCTTGATCGAGTTTATGATAGTCTTATTGCTCGATTCTGCAAGTCCATTCGATTGAGGATATCGTGGTGTCGACGTCGTGAGTTTTATATTGCGATCCTCACAGAATTGTTGAGTTCTCTCGCTGATGAACTGGGATCCATTGTCGCAAACGATCTCGGATGGTATTCCAAACCTACATATAGTGTTAGTCTGTATAAAGGATATGACCTCTTTGTCCTGAACTTGGGAAAAAGCGGCTGCCTTTATCCATTTAGAGAAATACTCTGTAAGAATAAGTAGAAATACCTTTTGCCCAAGGGCAGGTGGTAATTTACCGACGATATCCATTCCCTACCTCATGAAAGGCCAGGGAACCAACGTCGAGTGTAAGGGTTCATAAGGTTTATGTGTCGTACCTGAGTGTCACTGGCATGCATCGCAGTTTTGTACATACCTGATGGCGTCTTGTCTCATTGTCGGCCAATAATAGCCTTGTCATGATATTTGATTAGCTAGAGTACTACAACCACCTGAGTGATTACCACACTCACCGTCGTGCATTTCCTGCAATATGTTCTGGACATGTGTTTTGCTGGTAATGCATCGCAAATTAAGTCCGGTAGATGATCGTCGATAAAGTTTTCCTTGTATCACGACATATCTGGATGCTTTTAATCTAATCTTTCGAGCTTCCATTTTGTCCTCGGGAAGTTGGTCGCGTGTTAAATAGTTCATTATATTGCTCGACCAATCTTCTTCTTCACTGTCGATCTGGGAAATATCATCGTGATCAATGGACGACGTCGTGAGATGTACCATGGGTATCGTGTCAAACAACGGTTTGGTAAGTGCCGATCTGAGGTTGGATAAAGCATTTAGTTGAGTATTCAAATCTATGGGAATTTGTTCAATCGAGAAAGGGTTGAATTTTTCAGATTTTGTCTTAGCTATTCTGAGATATGACGTCATCTTTAAGTCTTTAGCTGCGAATTCACCATTCATTTGGTTCACGACAAGGAGAGAGTCGCTTTTAACGTGCAATCATTTTTCCCTCAAGTCGTACGCCATATTCATCCCTATGATCAGGGATTCATATTATGCTTCATTGTTGGTTGCCTTGAAATCGCATCGTATGGAGTACACCATCTTGCCCCCTGTGGCGACTTTAAGACGATGCCCAGTCTTGTACCTCTAGCGTTGGACGCCCATCGACATGTAGAGTCCAGAGTTTGTCGTCGTGAGTCGCCACAGAATAGACTTCGTCTTGTGCTTCTTTCTCTACTAAAGTCGGCAAAAAAATATGCTAGGACTTGCTATTTGATCGTGGTCCTGGGTTTGAAATCGATGTCGTAACTGCTGAGGTATATGCTCCATTTTGCTAGTCGACTTGTCAATTCTGGTTTTCTTAAGACAGACTTAAGTGGAAAGTTAGTAACGACGGTTATAGGATGCGATTCAAAGTAATGTCGTAGCTTCTTTGCAGCAATAACTAGTGATAGTAAGAGTTTTTCCATCGAGGAATACCTGGTTTCGGTGTCGAGCAAAGACTTACTTACATATTAAATAGGAAATTGGTGTTTGACATCTTCTCTTACCAGGACTGCACTTACCACGTTAGAGTTGAAGGCTAAGTATAGTTTCAAGACTTCATTGTCTTGTGGTTTTGATAGCAATGGAGGGGACTCCATATATTCTTTTAATTTTTGCAGTGCCCGTTCATGATCGTTCATCCATTGGAAGTTAGAACATGTGACATTTATCTAACGATCGAGATATGAACCTGTTCAAGGCTGTCGCTCGACCTGTCAAACGCTGCACCTCTTTGAAGTTCCTTGGTGATTTGATCTCAACGATTGCTTTAATCTGATCGGGGTTGGCTTCAATGCCTCGTCGAGTCACCATGTATCTTATAAATTTCCCGGCGCTGACTCCAAAGGAACACTTCATAGGTTTGAGCTTCATATGGTATTTTCTAAGGATGTCGAATGATTGTCATAGATGTTTGACATGTTCGATAGCTTGTCGAGACTTGACGAGCATGTCGTCCATATATACTTCCATGGTACTGTCGAGTCTTTCTTTGAACATTTTGTTGACCAGACGCTGGTACGTGGAACCTACATTTTTCAAACCGAAAGGCATAACCTTATAGCAATAAATTCCTCGATCTGTCATGAAGGATGTCTTTTCTTGGTCGCCGACGTGCATAAGTAGTTGATTGTAGCCTGAATATGCGTCCATGAACGTCAACAGTTCATGTCCAGCAGTTGCGTCGACTAATGCATCGATATGCAGAAAAGGAAATGGGTCCTTTGGACATGCCTTATTTAGATCTGTGAAGTCTATGCACACCCTCCATTTGTTGTTTTTCTTCTGTACGACCACGACATTGGCTAACCAGTAGGGGTACTTTACTTCTCGTATTTTTCCGGTCTTGAGGAGGTTGTCAACTTCATCGTTGATCACCTTGTTCCGCTCTGGGGCGAATTTTTGACCTTTTTGCTTTATCGGTTTGAACGATGGGTCCATGTTCAACTTATGTGAAATGATGTCAGGGTCGATGCCGACCATGTCCTCGTGCGTCCAAGCGAAACAGTCAGCATGTTCCTGCAAAAAATATATTAATTTCTTCTTAATGGTGGGATCGAGAGACGAACCTACAAAGATGACTTGGTCCAGCTTGTTTTGGTCCAGGATAACATCCTCCAGACGATAGTCGTCGACAACATCGGGAGTATCCTGGTTCTGTAATTGCTAGATGGATTGCTTACAAGGTTTCATCGTGGTCTTGTAACAATCCCGAGCAACTTTCGGTTCACTCTTGATTTCCTGGATCCCCCACGGTGTTGGAAACTTCATTGTCTGGTCATACGCCGAAGGGACTGCATTCATGTCGCGGATCCAGGGTCGACCAAGGATGACATTGTATGTTGATGAACAATCGATGACGTTGAATCTGGTCTATTTGTTGATTCCTCGGGCATAAACCGGTAGAGTGATCTCCCTAATGGTGCTCGTCGTGTCCCCGTTGAAACCAACCAACGTTGTCGAACGTCACACGATTTATGACTTGTCGAGCCCCATAGCCTTTATGGTGTCGAGAAAGATGATGTTTGTTGAGCTTCCTCCATCGACCAGTACCCTCCGGGTTAAGCAATTGCCAATCTTGAGATGAACGATTAACCCGTCGTGGTGTTTTTTATAGAAGTCACCCAAGTCATCTTGATCGAACGTTATTTTCATAGATTCCAATTCCAGCTCTTCTTTCGGTCATGAGGATCGTGGGATCGATTGATTATTTACACTATGACTGGCGTGCCTTTTTGCTGTTGAATAGGTTAGACCACAGACGACTGACCCTCCCGTAACACAGTTCACAATTTTCTCGTGAACAGGTGTTGGTCCCGAAGGTGCTTAACAAATTTGTAAGGGGGGGTTAAATACAAACATAAAATTTAAAGTTTAATAAATTGTTTATTGATAAATCAAAATACATTTTACAAGTTTGTTGAAGAATAAGATTAAGTAAAACCTAATCTAAACAAACTTAAGAAACACTAAGATGGGTACAAAAGAATTAGAGAATGGGGATTGAAAGAATATAGAAAACAAGGGTTTCTATATTTGTTAGAAAGATTGAAGGTTGAAGGCTACAAGCAACTCTCAAATAGAGTCTTGATCTTTCTATTTACACCCTATGCATTAAATGCATGACAGGGTACTTTACACGTGTCCTTCTATGGTTGGTTGCATGCGTCTGACTTCTGGAGACATGCTTTTGGCCGTATGATGAACAGTGTAGATATCAGAGTTGTTGTACGAAATGTTGCAGAGGTATGTATTTTTTGACACTCATACTATGTGTGCATAGATAATACAAAAGATACTTGAGGTATAAGCAATGTGACCATCGATTGCTGAATATCTCTTCCTTCTTAGAGATAGAAAGAAGTTCAGCTATCGCTGAAGCTTTTCCTCAGGCTTCTTCGCATGTGAGTAGACTTGTCTTTTTTTCGCTGATATCCACATCAGGTCATGAGTAGACTTGTCCTTTGTTCAGCAGCTTTGTCTTCGATTCAGCAGTGAATGTCTTTTGTCGCGAAACTTGTCTTTAGAGATTATGTCTACTGTTTACATGAGAAATCATCAGCGATACTGAACATACTCAGTATTTGATCGCTGATGGTGAAACACTAATACATACAGATGTTAAACGTAATTTTCACTAAGTATAACAGAGGGTCATTATCAAATCACTGAGAGAGTTGGATCAACAATCTCCCCCTGTTTGATGATGACAAAGTAACTATGAAGAGATTTACTTTAAGTCAAAATAAAAGGATAGTAAGAACTCGTAACATACATGTCCCAATTACTATTTTGAGGGATCTTTTACAGTATTGATGAGTTAAGTACTTCACTGAAATTTTCATTTAGTTGTAAAAAGAAGTTACAAAGTAGAATCATGAAAATTCTAAGTACAAGAGAAGTTTTAAACTACTGTAAGTCTAACTAACAGATTACAAGAAGAAAGAGAAAATCTATCAGCTATCTAAATAGGACTTTAGGACCTTGATCATATAATATGGTACTGTCTCTCCTTTCTGTCTTCGATCAGCTGATTCTTGTCGAATGAGAGTCTTTATCGGTTCAGATGAGGGATAGTAAGTACACCATAAGCATAGAAGGTACGTCCTTGAGATGACTTAGAGGGCATAGAGGGATTTCAGAGACTCGTTGGAACCTGAGCTGACCTTCATCATCTCTGAAGTAAATTACAAAAGGTTTCTTTAAAACTTGACCTGGGATGAATGGTCCACCAGGAGGCAGAGATAGATCAAGAACTGAGAGAGCAGGAGGAGGCCCGAACAACGCTTCTTTTGAAAACTTGATGGATGTGTCGTTTTTTATCACTGCGACATTTTCAGAGGAGGAGGGGGCAGGCTTTCTTTTGATTTGCTTTGGCTTTGGCGGAAGAACAGAGGGCACTTTCAATATAGTAGAGACTCTGTTGATGAGAGCTCCAATGAGACCTTCAACATAGCCTTTATACGTTTATTTCAATTTTTTCAGTGCTTCCTTGAACTTCAACCATTCACAACAACCAAAGTGTTCCAGCCTTGATACGAACATAGCTTTTGAGCTTCCATCCTCTCTCAGTATCTCCATAGTAACTGATGTTCGGTCTTTCTTCCAGAGATAGTAACAACAACGATCTTCAATGGGTCAGAGAGATAGTCCATCTTTTGTTTACACCATTCTAGACTTTCATCGCTGACCCCTTTTTCTTTTAAGCGCTCCTCTTCAATCTCTTTCAGAATTGCAGCTTGAACTACAGCTGCACTCTCCTTCATATTGTCGTCTTCAAACATGGACGCATATACCTTGAGAGTAAGATTCGCATCTTTCCGGCACTCAGCGAACAGTCTTTCAGTTCTGACAAATTCTTCATATTCAGCTTCGGAGAGAAAATTGAGTTCTTCTGGTAGAGACTGAGGAGGGATCTTTAGTCGCTGACTCTCCAGATGAGAGATCATCTTAGCTCTTCTGTGAACATCATCCTCTGACCTTTGAAGTAGTCGAGAGGGCCTTCCTGGATGATCCAGGGATTCATCTTCTTCTTGTTGTTGTTCATCAACCTCATTGAAGGAGGTTGGTATTATTGATTCATTCGCTATGATAGCTGGGATTATTTGCAGAGACTGAGTTCCCTTAAGCAAGAGAGAGAATTGTCTAAGCAAAAAGAACTGGGAGTTAGTGTATATTTTTGGGAAGAGAAAGATAAAGGTTTAGAAAGTCAGGGGTGTTTGGTAGGAATAGAAGAAGAGAGGGACAATGGAGAGGCATACCTGAGAAGGTTGTTCCCCCTCAGATAGTGATAGTAGCTTTAGGTTCCTCTCGGCAACGATCCCCTTCTGCTTGGCTTGAGTAGAGGAATCTGGAGCACTATATTTCTGTCTCCCCCCTGCTTCAGCTAAGATAATGCCTTTTTTCTGAGGCGCTGATGATGCATTTATTGCTAAGAACCAAAGAGAATGATCTTCTTCCTCATCATCATCGTCATCATCATCAGTAGCGACATCATCCTCTTGATCTTGAAGATCAAGTTCTTCCTCATCTTCTTCTTCTTCATCATCATCTTCTTCTTCTAATGCTTAAGAAGAAGAAAGAGGGGCTTGATCTTCAGTAGCTGATACATCAACTATCTTTTCCCCCTTAGCATGAGAAGGATCATCCGCTATTACCTGAGCCTCAGCAGCTGTATTTTCTTCTGTAGTCTGCTCCCCCTCTTTGTCATCATCATGGGGGAGGTCAATGGAGGGAGCAGCAGCAGTATCAGCAACAGGGACTTGGCGGACATCAGCCTCCAGCTTATTTAGTCGTCACTCTATCTCTGGAATAACAGAAGTGGCCTCATGAATGAATTCCACTTCAACATTCAAAAACACTCTGTCATTCTCAGTGAATGGGGGAGTGGAAGCAGAAGCTGGTGCATTTATTGCTGACAGAATCTGAGTGAGCATATGATTGGCATTCTCCAGCTTGTTGTTCAGGTTCTTGACTTCGCCAGTCAGGTGATCAACATGGCCAGTGAGGAATTGAATTTGAGTTGTATTTCGGGCCATGTTTTCCTTCAGCATGTTGACCTCTGTCTGAAGAGAGCTAAGCTGAGAAGCCTCAGCTTTGGTGGCAGTTGCTGATGTAAGTTCTTCAGCTCTTCACCTGCCTGATTAATAGCAGTAGTGTTGGTGTTGAGAGAGGCAGCGAGATTCTCCACCTTCTCAGCAAGCTTGTTGACGTTGGCGTCAACGGTTCCTAAAGTAGGACATGAAAAAGAAGTTAGTACTTGAGCAAATTTATGCTCAGGCTTATTTAGAGAGGTGGGAGAGGTGTATATGATTTTGGGGTTACCTGAAGTGTCAAACATGTTGAAAATGTTCAAGTCACCTTCAAATTGAGAGAAGGGTTGAGATGTTTGAACCACAACAGGTCCTACTGATGCAGCGACAGAAGTTGGCTGCTGTAAAAAGGGAGGATTAGGGACCAAAGAGATAGAAGAATAAGCAATGGGGGATAGAAGGAGAAGCACTGGTGATTATAGTAATTACCTTAGCTGGTTGAGAGACTGGAGGAATTTAGGTGCTCACCGGTGTTGTATCAGCAATTGAAGTCACTGGTACGGTTGTTGTGGTTGTTGATGTGGAGGAGCGAACCACAAAATCATCTAAGGTAGTCTATTGAGAGACTACCTCAGGTTCCTTAATCGATGGGGTTGACTCCTTAGGGGGCGTTTGGTTCGCATAATGTGATGGAATCTGGTGGAATTGGAATATTGAATTCCTTTGACCATATTCCATTCCCTTGTTTGGTTCAAGCTTTTCAATGGATGCAATCTTTGAGTTCCAATAAATTCCATAGATATAGGATTTGAACATTCCATCATAAAACCCAATGATTTCAATGGAATGGAATCTCATATTTTGATAAATTTTAAAGTTACTCTTTACCCCAAACTAAACCCTATTGATATTGATTATCAGCAAACACCAACTCTCTTTCTTTCTCTCTCTCTCTCTCTCCTCTCTCTCTCTATCTCCTCCCTCTCGCTCTCGCTCTCGCTCTCTCTCTCTCTCCTCTCTCTCTCCTCTCTTCTCTCTCTCTCTCCCCTCTCTCTATCCTCTCTCTGTTTATCCTCTCTATCTCTCCTCTATCTTTCTCCTCTCTCTCTCACTCACTCTCCTCTCTCTATCTCTCTCTCATCATTCGTGTGCTAAAATAATCAAAGCAATTTTAGTTAAAAATTAAACTATTTAATGACTATTTCATTAAAGTAAATTTTGTCTAAAAAATTAAAATAATCAAAAAAGGTATTTTGGTCATTTACCAAAATTCCATTCCAATTCCGAAGCTACAATCTATGAACCAAATAGAAAAATTCCAATGCATTTAACAGATTCCATTCCAATTCTATCAACCAAACAGGTGGTCAAACCTGACAACATTCCATTCCAATTCCTTCAAAGTCAAATTTCTTTGACATATTCCATTCCATCTAAAAACATTATGCAAACCAAACGCCCCCTTAGTCTTCTTGGCCTTTATAGAAGGACCAGGAAGAGATGATGATTGTATTTTGTGAGGGGTGGTAGTGACAGGGATACTGATGAAGAAACCATCGGTGTGGCCACTGAAAGAGAAGAAATTTGGGAGAGGCGTAAGCATAAGATCTGAAGACTTACCTCATTGTCAGCGGGCTTCACCTCAAGGACTCGTGGACTAACCCTGGAGAAATGACAGTCACTTTCGGTGGGGTACTTCGTTCCGAGGAAAAAGTTGAGGATTGCAGAGATGAACCGGACATAGGGAATCTTCGTGTCCCTTTCAGGCTTCTCAATCTTTGACATAAGATCGTCAAAGATCGCTCCGGCGTAGTCAAAATGTTTGCCAACGAGCAGTGAGTATCCCATCTGAAGTTGAATTTTGCTAGCTTGGTCCAGCGATACAATCTTTCCACTCATACTTTGATGATATGAGTGAAGATGTAGTTCAGCTCTGAAGGCATGTTCGCCTTCAGGATCTTCGTTAGCTTTTTGTTGGGAATGGTCGTGTGAGGCTTGTTATCCCATTGCTATTCCATATCATCCAGAAACTGAATAAGTTCAGCGTCAGTGGGTAGAGGGTCGAAGCCTTTGGGAGTCTTGGAGGGGAAACGCAAAGTTGTGCGAATGGCAAGGGCAATGATGTTCCCTGGGCCATGTTGAGCCGTGAAATAGATGATAGGGATGGATTCGCCTTTCTTGTTTTTCACTGAGCCCTGCTTGGCTTAGGATCAACTTGCAGAGCATAGGATAGGCATGATTGTTTCATAAAGTTTGTTGCTTCCATGAGATGAGGGAACTTTGCAGCGCTGAAGTCCAATCGTGCCAAACGGTTGTTCTTGGGGATTTCGGAATCAGCAAGTGCGAACTTGACATTTTTTGAGGCAACGAGAGTAGCTTGGGCCATTTCTGGAATAGAAATAAGTAGAATAGAATAGAAAGTTTAGAGTCTAAAAACATTATAAAATATTTTACCAATTTCCCTTTTTAGAAGGAAACTTGAAAAATAAGTTTGTTTTTAGAGTAAACAGTGTTCTAAATAAAAGAAGTAAGAAGAACAGTCTTAAAAACCAAAGGTTTTTTGTATACAATAAAATCATAAAGAAAATGATTTTAAGAGTGAAAAACACTTTAAATCCTAAAAAGAAAGAAAGTTTATGATCAAACAAGTGTGTTTTGAAGAAAAAGATGAAGAACAAAAACCTGTAAATCTTGAAGATTTGAATATTAAGGTGTTTTGCTTGATTGCTTGAATGTCGAGAGTGTCTTTCTTGCCTTGTAAGTTTTGTGAGGGTAAAAGGCAAAAATGTAAATGGCATTCCTTTTATATGAGAGAGAAAGAATTTGGAGCGGGAAAAGGAGGTCATCATGACACGGATACATCCCACGAAGTAGATTGGACATGAAGTGCAACGGACGAACGTGTCAGAAAAAAATCGTGCTATGGATTATCGGTTCGAATGACGTCATAGGAGAGAAAAAAACGTTTCGGTTTTAGAAAGTATCACTGATAGAAATTCAGTGATCAGGTTTTCTTTAGAAAGGATCACTGATGAGAAATATCAGTGATAAGATTTGTTTTTCAAAAAGCTTTTAACCACGTGAAGAAATTCAATTATTACAATTTTGATTTTTGAAAACGTCTTACTGAATAGGATTCAATGAGAGAGAATGAGAGAATATACCTATGTCAGAGATATTTAATCAGGGATTATGAGTATAGGTAGAACTTTTTATAACTGACATGATGCATGAATGCTGAATAATTAATCTTCAAGATTCAGCATTCCAAGCTCACTGATGAGAAAGTTGAATCTTGTCTCATCAAGAGGTTTGGTGAAAAGATCAGTGAACGGATAGTCAGTAGGGATAAAGTGGAGTTCTATATCACCATTCATCACATGATCTCTGATAAAATGATATATGATCTCTATGTGTTTCGTCTTTAAGTGTAGCACTGGATTGTTTGCTATACCGATGGAACTAGTGTTGTCGCAATAGATTGGGATCTTGGATAGCTGAAGGTCATGGTCTAATAGTTAATTTCTCATCCATAAGACCTGAGCAAAACAGCTTCCATCTTCTACGTACTCAGCTTCAGCTGTGGAAGTGGATACTGAGTTTTGCTTTTTTACTTGTCCAACTTACCAGTTTTCCTCCTAGAAGTTGACATCCTCCAGTGGTGCTTTTTCTATCAAGTTTGCAACCTGCAAAATCACTATCTTAATAACCAGTGAGATCGAACCCTGAATCTTTGGGATACCAAAAACAGAGGTTAGAAGTTCCCTTTAGAAATCAGAAGATTCGCTTGACAACGATCAGATGGAATTCCTTGGGTTCTGATTGAAAGTGTGCACAAATACATGTGGAGTACATGATGTCAGGTCGGCTCTTTGTAAGATATAGCAGGGAGCCTATCATTCCTCTATAGGCAGTGACATTTACAGGTTTTCCAGCTGGATCCTTGTTTAATGTCAGGGGAGGTGCCATATGAGTTTTCATCGCTGAAGTTTGAGTGAGATCAAACTTTTTCAGCATATCTTTAACATACTTACCTTGATTAATAATTGTACCTTTGTCAGTTTTCTTGATCTGAAGTCCAAGGAAGTAAGTTAGTTCACCCATCATACTCATTTTATATTCTTTCTTCATTCTTTCAGCGAAGCGAGTACACAGAGATGGGTTAATAGAACCAAATATAATGTCATCAACATATATTTGTACAAGAATAATATGACCTTTTATGTTTTTGAAAAACAAAGTGTTGTCAATTTTTCCACGTTCAAATTTTTCAGAGATAAGAAAAGAAGAGAGAGTATCATACCAAGCACGAGGAACTTGTTTTAACCCATAGAGAGCCTTATCCAGCTTATATACATAATGTGGATGCTTAGGGTCAGACAACCTTGGGGACTGTTCAACATAGACTTCTTCATTCAGCTCTCCATTTAGGAATGTTGATTTGACATTCATTTGATATACTTTAAAGTCTTTGTAAACAGCATAATCTAAGAAGAGTCGAATTGCTTCGTGCCTAGCCACAGGGGCAAAGGTTTCATCATAATCTATGCCTTCCTCTTGTTTGTATCCCTAAGCAACTAGTCTAGCCTTGTTGCGGGTTACAGTCCCATGTTCATCTAATTTGTTTCTAAACACCCATTTAGTGCCTATAACAGATTTATCAGATGGTCGGGGAACGAGATTCCAAACTTTATTGCGTGCAAACTCAGTCAACTCTTCTTGCATGGCGCTGACCCAATTTGGATCTCTAAGGGCATCATCAATCTTCTTTGGTTCTGTAAGAGAAAGAAAATTAACAAAGAGACAAATGTTACCTGAACTTCTTCATGTCTGAATACCTGCATCAAGATCACCAAGAATTTGATCTATGGGGTGATCTTTGGTCTATCGCTGAGCTGGAGCATGATCGATTACCTTAGGAGTTGGATCATCAATAGGAATGTTTACTGATGACGAAACTTGAGGTTCTTCAGCTATCAGATGTTGAGTGTCATATAGACCATTATTTACTGAGAGGTTTTCAGATGAGGAAAGATCTGATTGAGGAATTATGTTAAGTGAAACAGCTGAAACCTGAGATGTGGATTCAGCGTTAAGAGGTATGATGTTTGGTTCTTCATCGGTATTAGGAGAATTTTTATGTTGATGAGTGTTGAAGGGAGGTTCTATTTCTCTATAGTGAGAGAACATCCAAGTATTAAGTTCATCGTTGTCAGCGATAGGTTTAGAGTTCATTGATCTGGATTCGTCAAAGGTGACATGAATTGTTTCTTCTACTGTTTGTCATCTCTTGTTGAATACTTTGTAGGCTTTGGAAATTGAGGAATAACCAAGAAAGATTCCATCATCAGCTTTTGGGTCGAACTTTCCAAGTGCATCTTTGTTGTTTAAGATGAAACACTGACAAAAAGATGTAAAGAAAGTTGATAGAAGGTTTTCTTCCATGAAAGAGTTCATAGGTTGTTTTGCTGAAACGTTTTACTATTAGAGACCTGTTTTGAGTAAAAACAAGCAGTGTTGACAGCTTATGCCCAAAACTGAGTTGGAAGATGAGAATCGCTGAGTATTAATCTTCCAGCTTCAATGATCGTTCGGTTTCTTCTTTCATCGACACCGTTTTGCTGAGGAGTTCTTACTGAAGAGAAATTGTGAGATTCCTTTGCTTTCAAAGAAGTTATCCAGGGAAGTGTTTTTGAATTCAGTTCCATGATCAATTCTTATTGAGCGAACAGTTAGATTATTTAGCACTTCCATCTTTCTAACAAAAGATATCAGTTCTTCTGGAGTGTCACTTTTGCAGGGAAGAAAGATTACCCAGGTGTAGCGAGAGTATTCATCTACAATGACAAGTGTATATTTCTTTCCAGCTATGGATTGGATATTGACAGGGCCAAATAAATCCATATGCAAGAGTTGAAGAGGACATGTCACTGAGGAAACTTGTTTTCATTTGAAACTAGCTTTAGTCTGTTTTCCCTTCTCATAAGTTGAACAAAGAGATTCCTTGGCATATGAGTGCTGAGGAAGACCGGAGACTAGTTCTTTTGAGAAAAGAGAATTCAGTGTTTTGAAGTTGAGATGAGATAGCCTTTTGTGCCATAACCAGTTGACATCTGAGGAGGTCTTAGAGAGAAAACAAACGTTTTCAGTGGTAGTAGAGTCCATGTCTATTACATAGACATTTTCCATGCGATAACCACTAAGAGCGAGCTCCCCTTTTTCATTCATCACTGAACATGCTTTCTTGCAAAAGTGAACTTCGTAGTCTTTGTCAAATAGTTGACTGATGCTGAGAAGATTGTGCTTCAGTCCATCTACGTAAGCGACTCTTCGTAAGGTAGTTGTCCCATTGCTGAGAACACCAAACCCTCTGGTATAGCCTTTTCCATTTCCACCAAAGGTCATTGAGGGACCTTTCCCTTCCTTGTATTCAGTGAGCATATCTTTTTGTCCAGTCATATGTCGAGAGCACCCGCTACCTAAATACCAGATACCCTTTGATCCCTGCAAACATAATGAAGATTAAGTTTTGATTGGTACCCACTTTTCAATGGGTCCAGCAGTGTTAGTGGAGATGGAAGGTTCAACAATCTTCACGGCATTTGAAGATTCAACTTCAGTGGTAACCTTAACTTTGGTTATTTGATTAATCTTAGTGGTATTTTTCACCTTAGCAGATTTCTCAGCTTTGGTGACCTTCTTAGCCTTTGAAGGCAATCATCTTCACTTTAGCTGTCTTTTCAGCTTTTGTGGCAGTAGGACATTTACTAGCAATATGGTCAGTAAGTCCATAGTGATAGCATTTTCTATAGACGAAATTTTCCTTAAAACTATGAGCAGTTGAGTTAGAGAACTTGAGATGAGCGGGGCCAGCTCCAAGAATGCCCATGGCATAAGATTTTGGAGGAACTTTCAGTTCTTCGGATTTCTTAGGCTTAATATCAATTTTCAGCTTTGGAGTTGACCTCTGAGAGATATCAGTGATTTTTGTTCCAGAGCTGGAAGATTGATTTACTGAAGGTTTGGAAGAGACTTTCAGTTTAGCTTTCTTGATAGCCTTCTAAGGATGATGAGAACTGGATTTCCCTTTATCAGCGAGCTTAGAGCTCTTTGATAAGTCCTCAGGAATAATATTGGAAGACGAAGAGCAATGAGTAGAAGAAGTGTCAGGGATAGAAGAGACAAACATTCCAAACTTAAGCATGGAACAGTCTCTGCTATATTCATCTTTTTCAGGATGATAACCGAGACCAGTTTTCTCATTAGCAGGGATTTGAGCCCTGATGATTCCAGTGATCTTGGTTGAAGATTTACATCATCCCTCAACAGTTGCCTTTTCTGTTTTTAAAGCAGCGATAGCTTGTTCGCGTTCAATGCTGATAATTTCATTGACAATGACTTGATCTTTTAAACTTTCCTCTAGAAGAGTTAGTTCTTTGATCCTTTCATGAAATTTCTCTAACTGTTCAGTTAAATCAATATTCTTGTTTTCAGCTAGAGTTTTGCCATTTAGTGCATTGTACAAGTCTATTGTTAGCACATCTACTGCGCGACTTCTCTCAGCTTCAGGAAGAGAGGGATTAGTAGAGATTGATACCTGAGAGAAGATGTAACTCAAGGAAGTTTCTGTGGGTTCTTCCACTTTTCTTTAATCTCAGCAATAAGACAGAGATTAGCAACTTCTTCTTCATCAGAACTTGATTATTCTGATTCAGCCAAGTCATGCTCTTCAGCGATAAGACTTTTACCTTTTCTCTTAAAGTTTTTCAACTTTTGATATTTTTCTTTCAGCTTAAGGTATTTGTTATCGCTGGATTTTTTGGAGGTAAAAGGTTTGAAAACATTCTTTGACCTGCATTCAATTGCAAAATGTCCAACTTTTTCACAATTAAAGCAAGTAGCAGTAGCCTTATCAACAGGGGTTGATTTTGGCTTGTCAGTTAAAAAGAGAGTATTATTTCTTCTGATATTGCTCTTTCTTGCAAATCTTTTGAGGGAGTTTGTCAAGAATGCTAAGGATTCATCAAACTCTGAAAGATCAGCGTCTGATAATTCCTCAGAGTCAGAATCTAACTCAGTGATAGTGAGAGTAGATCGCTGAGATGGAATGATCTCTGAAGAGACTAAAGCAACAGGAGTGCTTTTGGAGTCTTTAGAATCTTTAATAAGATTCTTCTTTAGAAGATTTGATTGCTCATAGTTGAGCAATATTCCATATAAGGTGTTGAGAGAGAGAGAGAGAAAGAATTTAAGTCTTTTGTCAGCTTAAGACACATTGAGTAACTGTCCCAGCTTTCAGGAAGACATTCCAAGAATTTAGTTAAGATCTCAAAGTTAGAATAGGTCCTACCAACAATCCTTAGATCAATGATTAGACAGTTAAATCTCTGGTGAACATCAGATAGGGATTCATTCTTACCACAGATAAAACTTTCATATTGTCTTACCAAATTAATCTTTCTGGTTTCTTGGATTTCAGTGGTACCTTCATATTGAACACATATAGTGTCCCACATTTCTTTAGCCGTTTTCAGATGCATGATGTAACACCCGGTATTTTTGCAATGTAAGTTTCCTTCCTTCGTTGGTCTTTTCTCCGTCTTCCGTTTATCTTTTTAGTCGAAGTGTGTTGTACTTTCGAACCTTAAATCGACCCATGCGAAAATCTTGAGTATTGGTCATTTTTGGGCTTCGGTACAGTCCACACGAGAGTGACTCGCGATAGTGACACGTGTCACTATCACTTGGCACAATCGCCGAGGAGGTACCAACTCGCGGTACAATCCACACGAGAGTGCCTCGCGATAGTGACATTGTCACTATCGCATGGCAAGGTCACGATCGGGCTGCAGTGAGTTAAATGACCCCTTTTTCCTCATTCATTTCTCATAAATCTTTTCACCAACCTCATCTCTCTCATTTTGGGCGATTTTAGGGCATTTATTTCTACTTCAAGAATCTTCAAGTCAATCAATCTTGATTTCTATGTGTTCCTTCATTACTCATCTAAGGATCCAAGTAGGGAGCTTCAAATCATCTCCTCCATCTCCATCTTCTCCAAAGGTTCAAAACTAGGGTTTTGGGTTTTCTTCAAAAACCCACTTGGTGAGTTCCTACTATCATTTTCTAAACCTTATACATGTCAAAACTTATATTTTGAACTCCTATATATCTCCTTGGTTTTGGATTTATGATTTTCACATTTTGACCTAACTTGAGTTTTGGGATATTTTAGGGTTCTTGATATATTTTGTTAAATTGAAGGGTTCCATTTGATAGGTGTTAAAATAAAGTATTACTTGCACATTTATGGTGAAGTACTTGAAAGAATGTGGATAATCTCAAATTATGATTTTCATTTTTATCAGTAGTTAAACTTGGAAAATGTATTTTGGAATTAAACATTGTTGGAAGTTATATGTTTAGCTTTGGTTAGTCACAAATGAAATTGTGACAAGTCTAGACTACTACTAGTGGATCCCTAGGTATTGAGTCGGCTTATATATATATTTTGGGATGTTTTTCCCCATTGTAGCTATGGATGCAGTTGATCCTCATAGGCCCTTTGGTACGGTTATGTGGGACCGATTACTAGCCATGGATCATAATGTAGTCCTAGTGAACGAGTATGACTTAGTTTCCTCGGGTGCCCTCCCCCACATCTTAGTACAGACCAACGTTGTTTGTGGCCATGGATTCCAAGTATTTAGCTCATAACTCGGATTGTGGCTTACTCGGTGTTCCGCCACAATCCTTGGTAAAACGGGTATCCCCTGTCATCGCAAGATGAATTTTGGACCGAACAGTCCTTATGTGGCAAATATTTCAATCGTAAACTCAATTCTCTTGCAAGTATTCCCTTTTATTATAATTGTCTATATTTCTTCGAATATTAAACTGTATGTTCTCACTAGGCTTTAAACCTAACACTTTTTTCTCAAATGATCTGTATAACAAGTTCCCTTAGCGGTGGGTCGTCAAGGGGTTGAGAGAAGTGTGTGGTCTCTTGAGGGCATTTTTGGAGGATAGATATTTTGGAAGCTTTAGCATTTAAAACAATTATTTATTTTGGTATTGGGTTGACAGCTTATGTAATCTAGCTAGATGTCGTTTAGATTAGTTTGTTGTCGTTTCCCCATACATCATTGCATGTTTTGTAAATGCTCACGCTTTTACCCATTAAGGGTGGTTTGCCCCATTTATAGACGTAATATTACCAAATTTTCAATTTTCAAAATTACCCGAATTTTTAGGGTGTTGCACATGATGGAATGAAAGGATTCATCAGGCAGAGCCATAGAGATAATGGTTTTTGCCTTAGCATCTAAACCAACTTTCTTTTTATCTTCATCACTCCATTGTCTTATTTCCTTAATAGCACATCTTTCAGGGACAGCAGGAGTGGTGGCAGTAGCTGGAACTGCAGCTATGATTGTAATGTAACACCCCCAAATTCGGTAAGAGCGACTAATTTAAGATTTTCAATAACGCCTCAAAATAGACAAGATCTCTTATAAAAAATTCATATTTTAAATATTAAACTAGGTCTAACCATCAACAATATTAATAAAGTCTTACATCAAGACTAATTAGGGGTCGGGTGTTACTAAAACCCAATAATAATTGCTCATCTCAAAGACTAATGCGGAAGACTTCGCCAAGCCAAACACTCTTGCACGACCATCTAGCACTCATTACTTCACAGAAACCCAATGTTCTAAAAAACTCGCCGCACAGTCGCCATGGCGCGCCATGGCACCAAGGCTTATGTGTCACGCCACGTTAAGCCCATGGCACGCCATGGCCTAAACGCAGTAACCGCAATGAGATATTTGGTTTTTCTTTACGTTTTTAATGTCTTATTTGCAAGGTTTTAATATATAACATAATTTAACTTGCTTATTACTATTGAGTCATTTAGTACACAAAACATGTGTTTTTATAAATAACATGATATATGAATTAGAAATTTGACGTCGTAAGTCACGCCTTGAAAACGCCATAGCTTCGTCGTGGCTCCTAAGGCTTGAGGCTTGACCTCACGGCCACGCTACGCCTCACGCCATTTAGAACCTTGCAGAAACCTGATGCACATGCCGACAAATAAAAAGGTTAGGCTAACGCCTAGTGAGCTCAAGAGTTTTCAACATATGTAAATACTTAATGTTAACAGTAAAGATTGTCATTTAAACTATAATTTTCCAAAATGATTTGCTTTAATATGAGACGACTCATTTTCCAAATATGCACATTTTAAAGACGAATACCCCAACATAAAATATCCTTTCGTAGAGTAAATTCAACCCAAAACTCACTCAAAACATTGAATAGAAATTGAACTCCAAATTTATAAAAACGTAGATAAAACTTATTTTCCCGAAACACCCAAACACGGGTGGAACATATTACCCGACTCATAAATCATGGATAAAACCCATACATATAAAATGTCACCGAAAACATGGATACCAAGATACAATACCTAAAATAACATCTTTCGGTGATGGGGAAGACCTGATTCCATCGAATGTGGTGGCACATAAAGATAAGCCACATATCTATGTTATAAGCATAACTCCAAGGATGGGTAACCATTGACATCAACCCTATTCATGGATCTTTAGTCAAGGTAGACATCAACCCAATTCATGGATCTTTATTCTTTAGTCATCATAGGCATCAACCCTATTCATGGATCTTTAGTTCCAAAGAATCACCAAGTTCAACCCTATTCATGGATCTTTACCTTGGGACCTCACCATCCTTGACACGCTTGTTCATTTGGAAACTTGCATCGTATCACCAATGCCTATTTCCAAATTACAACTCGGGGACCTCATCCCGCATTTACATGATAAACCGACCTCTATGCCTATGGATCCAATGCATTACGGTCAAAACGTTACATGACTCAAAAGAATGACAACGCACTCAAAACATGTAATTTCCAACTAAGGTGCAACTAAGTACACCATACGACCAAAGCTCCTTAACTAGCTACCAAGATTGAACAAATGTTCCAAAGACTCATCTGAGGGTAATCCAAATCCCAAAAAGATTGACTAAAATACACGAGTCAGTAAGGTTACACAAACCAAAATACATCTTTTCCCGAAATCTTTGACTCTCAGATTACATTGGCCTTCGGCCCAAAACCAAAAGGTTTACAATTTCCAAAATGTTCCCAAGATCGGGAATGACCAAAACCAAAGGACTCACACATTCATATTTTCAAACATCCCATTTCATGAAAATGCATAAAACCCAACAAACACTAAAAGTGCATTTTTGACCAATATATATTTATGCAATAAATTATCAAGACACGTTCATTTATGACACATTTATCAAAATGCCCAAAAATCTCAAAGATGTGGGTTATATAAGTTTATAAAGTTAACCATTTTCAAATAACCAAAACTTATCAGCAGTTAACAATTTAATGTAAAACACAAACACTTTAAAGTAACATTTTGGCATGTACACCGTTTTCACAAATCAACTTGAACTCACCTTGCTAGATTTAGGCTAAATCTAGATTTTACCCCAACTTGAGCCTTCTTGAAGAAATTTGAATCCACAAGCATATCTTCCAAAAACCTAGATCCACAGTGCCAACCATAAATATCCATATTCAAACTATTAGAATCATTTCCCAAACATTTTTACCTAATGATCCCAACTTAAATCAAAACCTTAATTTCCAAAAATGAAGAAAAGAGAAGATTACCTTATCCACTACTTGCATCCACCAACAATAACCTTTAGGGTTACTACCATGACATCAAACTCAAGATCTTCAAAAGATGGGAGATAGGTTGATGAAACCCTAGAGAAACTTGGAATTTCTTGAAATTGGATGAAATGAAGAGTTTCACATCCTTGCTTCTAAATCCCCACTTTGATTGTGAAGAATCTATTTACAACACATGGTAAAGCACCTTAGAGGCTCCAAAATCTGACTTTTAGGGTGAGGGTTCGGTTCTTGGGAGGGGATAGGTTGAGAAAGAGAGAAATAAATAAAATGGGTGAGTTAGAAATGAGAAAGGGGCTAAAATCCGTATTTTTAACCAAACAGACCCCGACGGCGACCTTGCCACGCGATAGTGACATTATAAATATCGCGAGGTCACTCTCGCGGAGATTGTACCGCGGGTGGTACTATCCTGGCGATTGTTCCACACGATAGTGACACATGTCACTATCGCGAGTCACTCTCGCGCCACACGTACCGAGCCCGGAAAAAGGGTCAAAACTCGAGATTCTCGCATGGGTCGATTTAAGGTTTGAAAGTACAACTTATTTCACCCAAAAAGATAAACGGGAGTTGAAGAGATGACTAAAGATGAACGGAAACTTACTAAGCGAAAATTTGGGTGTTACAATCCTCCCAACCTTAAATCGATTTCGTCCTCGAAATCTATTTCTCACCCAAGATATTCCCTTACCACCCTCAGCACTTATTGGATTCACTCTGCCCCAAAGACCCAAAATAACATAGACCACAAAGATGTCATTCTCCCAAAATGACCGCTCCCCTTCCGAGGGGTTGCCTCTGATCCATTTCACTTTTGAGCTAAAACCACCATTAACTTCCTGATGAAACTGCCACACTGAATTCTGTGAAGACACTCACCCCCGTATCTACTTTGATATGATACACTCATACTAGAGTGAACATCAAACCTTATTGGAACGATTCTTAACCATGCGATCTTAGTCTCCTCCCAACCTTAGGCTACACGTACCACCTCAAGGGTAGTTTGTGACTTCAACTTCCCACTAATTAGGTCATTCCAGCTCAACCTGATTCTGAATTTGTATTCCAATTACCACCATTAGCCCAAATAATTCCCAAAATTCACCACATCAAGGAAAATCGTACGGATCAATACTTAATTACCAACATCTAACTTTCTTTAAGTTCCACCACCATGAGGCTAACATTTCTCATAATCCAACGGGGCTATCTCCAAACATTCAAAAGATCCATGGCCTTAAAAGGACAAGTCGGCTTGTACTGAGTCGATCCCCAAAAGATTTAAAGTTGACACCGAATATGGAAACGAAAAAACTCCAAACATACGGCTTTACGAAAAAAAACCACAACATCCTCTACATTCCCAAGTATCCATAGAGACACTACCAACACGTAGCATGTTGTCAAACATCAACCCATCAATTCAAAACCAACCGCACAAGTTTTAACCCGAAATTTTACCGAAATGAAAGATTATTACTTACATGACTGGGAGAATGCATAATTCTAATACCTCAATTATTCCTGCGTGCAACGATTCACAAACTGAAACCTAAAATTCAGAACTGACTACAAGTCGGATCATCCAACGCCCCAATTCTCAAGGACTCCTTTGGTCCCTAATCACGACTCCTTCCGCAATAGGGTTTAAATCTATAGCCCTAATGAGTTCAAGGTTTTCAAACTAATATGCCGATCTGAAATTTCATTAAACTTTCAAATATAAATTCTTTATGACAATTAATCATACGTGTAAAAATTCCACTTACCCTTTACTCGGTAGGTGTATAAAGTGGTCACTATCGACACATACACATAAAACCATTTCGAAAACGTTTAATTATTAATCAAGCTAATAGTGACAATAATTAAAGATGCACAACAAAATGTTCAAATGGACCACTTTAGTCCTAGTACGCATCAATTTACAACATGAATAAGGAGGTTTTACATGCTAAAACAGTTTATAACGGGCATTAGTACAAAACTCCCAAAGGGAAAAGTCGCGTAATCAATTTCCAAGAATTTATCATTTACCCAAATAATGACATGAAATAACACTTCCCAACGTGACTAGCATACATCAATTTATTTGCCAAAACTTAGTAAAAGGTAGATGCATACGATTTGATCAGACGTAAAATAATTTAAATCGACTTCAAACTGTTAGCCGCACGGATAAAAACGCTCTTTGACCCGAAAGGTTTGAAGCAAAAGTCTAACACGAAATACTCATGAATAAACCCAAAAGCACAACTATGCAATATGAAGGCTCTCAAGACGTCTTGTGCGGTTGCAAAACGACACGTGCAAAACCCGCATGAGACAATAACGTTAAACAACAACCCGAAAGTTAATGTACACAATGATTCGGTATACGCGTTTTAAAATTCATCTACGCGACGCAAAAAGTCATAAATGAAACTCCATTAGACCCAACTAAAATTTTCATAAAACATAATGACACAAAAATTAAGTGATGCCAAAACCTTCGTTCCCAAAATTAAAGGGTAAAACGAAGTTACGACTTAAATGTCATTATTCCAAGGGTTCCCTTTTTGTCGCAACGTGATATAAAGTGATACCTTTCAATAATACTTGCATAAGACATAATGCTCAATAAGGGGGCGTTTGGTTGGGGGTATTAGAAGGTCGGGAACGGGAATGATAATGATTAATGGTGTTTGGTTCACATAGGTAATAGGAATGATAATGAATAATGATGTTTGGTTTTATATAATGTTAATCAATGATTATATTAATTGGGCTAAAATTCATTCCACCCCAAATTGGGGGGAATAGAAACCAACACACATTGCTTCAGGAAAGGAAAATAGAAACCCTTCATCTCTGCACCTTCGATTTACAGAAAACCTTCGTCTCTGAACTTCATCTCTATCATATTTGCAAAAGCTTCTGCGAAAAACTTCTACATCTTCATCACGGGATCAAATCATTCGTCTTGCAAAAAACTTCTATATCTTCATCACGGGATCAAATCGTTCGATTTGCAAAAAACTTCTACATCTTCATCACGGGACCGATGGATCTATTCGATTTGCAAAAGCATTTGCATTTCATCACTGGATCTGCTTCGGTGAAGGTTTTACTGGGTTCAAGACATCTGCTAAATGTTAAGGATTCAAGGTAAAGGTTCTACTGGATCTGGTTCAAGGTATTTGTTCAGTGAAGGTTTTACTGGTTTCGTTCGGTAAAGGTTTTACTAGGTGTACAATGAGTTGTAGCCTTCATCTCCACCTCTGTTCATTTTTCTTCATCTGCTTGAATTTACAAACCAATTGCCCTTTTTGATTTCAAAGAGATTTTATTAGGGTTAGAGAGGAAAGGATTTTATTCCAGATTTTGATTTCATACAGATCTTGTTAGGGTCAAGACCGGAGTTTGATTTCATATTGTTGTCAGATTTTTTGTGTTCAATATTTTTCTGACTCGATCTATTTATTATTTTTGGATGATTTTTATCATCACCAAACATCAACAATGTAATGGAATACAATACAATATACATTAATACAATGAAAAAATTCATTCCTATTCCTAACTATATTCATTCCTATTCCCATTTTCATTCCTTAAAACGAACCAAACGCACCCTAAATTCATAATTTACACACAACAGAATCAAAACTTACGCATTTCAAGTTCACTCACGCGTTGAAAAACGTCTTAAAATAACACTCTATATAAAACTCAACAAAACTTGCACAGACTAAAATTCCCCATAAACTCAGACGCATAAACATGGGAATAACTTTTCCTTTAAAATCTTAACATACGTGGAGGAGATCCAATGTCAAGGTTAAAATCTCGCAGTTACTTGCCCCATACTCCAAATAGCATTAAAACATGGATACTACAACATCCGAAAATAGCGTTAGACAAGAAAAGGGGATGAAGAGATCTCCAATGAAAATTTACGACCACGTGCAATAAAACAATTTTCATGCATGATCAAACTCATGGTTTAAATTCTGGTGCGTGATAAACATTTTCCTTTCCAAAATTTCGTAATATAACTCACGTTATGATTTGGGAAATATGAGAAGTAAATGATGCACTTTATTTTTTAAATAAATTATGTGTATGACTTTAGTCGGCACTCGACATCATGAAACTATGCACCTCGGTTTCTTAGTTACACTATCGCCATCCATATGCTCAAACATCTTAAGGCTAAGATCAAGGATTTCATAATTTCACCACACAATTTCTCCTTGAACTATCATCGTTTCCAAAAGTCTATGGTTCTGATCCAACCAATCAATCCGACCCGAAACGGTCCACTTAGTGCCATCACCATGCTTACCGACACTACAAGCGTCGAATACTCAAATCATCAACTCCTTCTAATGGTTACTCATTCAGAAACTTCTTCACTACCCAAACAGTCATCATACCAAGGCAGTTCAAGAATACACATGTAACTCATAGGTTCACCATAACACTGGCCAAGTGCTATTATGAACGTACTGTACATGATCATCCTTGCCATTTTTGGCGTGATTCCGGTTCCTAGTGACTCCACTCACCTCGAATCATCAAATCTTAAAGTGCCTACTGGTGCAATCTCACATTCAATCACTTAAAATTACGCTAGTTTGAGTCTAGGCATTCCAAATCAACACCTAATTCTCTCAAACTTAAGCTCTGATACCAACTTGTAACACCCCCAAATTCGGTAAAAGCGACTAATTTAAGATTTTCAATAACGCCTCAAAATAGACAAGATCTCTTATAAAAAATTCATATTTGAAATATTAAACTAGGTCTAACCATCAACAATATTAATAAAGTCTTACATCAAGACTAATTAGGGGTCAGGTGTTACTAAAACCCGATAACAATTGCTCCTCTCAAAGACTAATGCGGAAGACTTCGCCAAGCCAAACACTCTTGCACGACCATCTAGCACTCATTACTTCACATAAATGCTAGAACCCTTTCCCCTCATCCAAAACCTGATGCACATGCCGACAAATAAAAAGGTTAGGCTAACACCTAGTGAGCTCAAGAGTTTTCAACATATGTAAATACTTAATGTTAACAGTAAAGATTGTCATTTAAACCATAATTTTCCAAAATGATTTGCTTTAATATGAGACGACTCATTTCCCAAATATGCACATTTTAAAGACGAATACCCCAACATAAAATATCCTTTCGTAGAGTAAATTCAACCCAAAACTCACTCAAAACATTGAATAGAAATTGAACTCCAAATTTATAAAAACGTAGATAAAACTTATTTTCCCGAAACACCCAAACACGGGTGGAACATATTACCCGACTCATAAATCATGGATAAAACCCATACATATAAAATGTCACCGAAAACATGGATACCAAGATACAATACCTAAAATAACATCTTTCGGTGATGGGGAAGACCTGATTCCATCGAATGTGGCGGCACATAAAGATAAGTCACGTATCTATGTTATAAGCATAACTTCAAGGATGGGCAACCATTGACATCAACCCTATTCATGGATCTTTAGTCAAGGTAGACATCAACCCAATTCATGGATCTTTAGTCATCATAGGCATCAACCCTATTCATGGATCTTTAGCCATTGGAACATCAACCCTATTCATGGATCTTTAGTTCCAAAGAATCACCAAGTTCAACCCTATTCATGGATCTTTACCTTGGGACCTCACCATCCTTGACACGCTTGTTCATTTGGAAACTTACATCGTATCACCAATGCCTATTTCCAAATTACAACTCGGGGACCTCATCCCGCATTTACATGATAAATCGACCTCTATGCCTATGGATCCAATACATTACAGAAAAAAACGTTACATGACTCAAAAGAATGACAAGCACTCAAAACATGTAATTTCCAACTAAGGTGCAACTAAGTATACCATACGACCAAGGCTCCTTAACTAGCTACCAAGATTGAACAAATGTTCCAAAGACTCATCTGAGGGTAATCCAAATCCCAAAAAGGCATAATGAACGATTGATTAAAATACACGAGTCAGTAAGGTTACATAAACCAAAATACATCTTTTCCCAAAATCTTTTACTCTCAGATTACATTGGCCTTCGGCCCAAAACCAAAAGGTTTACAATTTCCAAAATGTTCCCAAGATCGGGAATGACCAAAACCAAAGGACTCACACATTCGTATTTTCAAACATCCCATTTCATGAAAATGCATAAAAACCAACAAACACTAAAAGTGCATTTTTGACCAATATCTATTTATGCAATAAATTATCAAGACACCTTCATTTATGACACATTTATCAAAATGCCCAAAAATCCCAAAAAAGTGGGTTATATAAGTTTATAAAGTTAACCATTTTTAAATAACCAAAACTTATCAGCAGTTAACAATTTAATGTAAAACACAAACACTTTAAAGTAACATTTTGGCATGTACACCGTTTTCACAAATCAACTTGAACTCACCTTGCTAGATTTAGGCTAAATCTAGATTTTACCCCAACTTGAGCCTTCTTGAAGAAATTCGAATCCACAAGCAAATCTTCCAAAAACCTAGATCCACAGTGCCAACCATAAATATCCATATTCAATCTATTAGAATCATTTCCCAAACATTTTTACCTAAAGATCCCAACTTAAATCAAAACCCTAATTTCCAAAAATGAAGAAAAGAGAAGATTACCTTATCCACTACTTGCATCCACCAACAATAACCTTTAGGGTTACTACCATGACATCAAACTCAAGATCTTCAAAAGATGGGAGATAGGTTGATGAAACCCTAGAGAAACTTGGAATTTCTTGAAATTGGATGAAATGAAGAGTTTCACACCCTTGCTTCTAAATCCCCACTTTGATTGTGAAGAATCTCTTTACAACAAACGGGAAAGCACCTTAGAGGCTCCAAAATCTGACTTTTAGGGTGAGGGTTCGGTTCTTGGGAGGGGAGATCTTGAGAGAGAGAGAAATAAATGAAACGGGTGAGTTAGAAATGAGAAAGGGGCTAAAATCCGTATTTTTAACCAAACAGACCCCGAAGGCGACCTTGCCACGCGATAGTGACATTGTCACTATCGCGAGGGCACTCTCGCGGAGATTGTATCGCGGGTGGTACTCTTCCGACGATTGTTCCACGCGATAGTGAAAAATGTCACTATCGCGAGTCACTCTCGCACCACACGTACCGAGCCCGGAAAAAGGGTCAAAACTCGAGATTCTCGCATGGGTCGATTTAAGGTTTGAAAGTACAACTTATTTCACCCAAAAAGATAAACGGAAGATGAACGGAAACTTACTAAGCGAAAATTCGGGTGTTACATGTAAAGGGTTCATAAGGGCCATTTGCTACATATTCAGGAATAGTGGGATCTACACCTTCTAGAAATAGCATCATTCGATTTTTCCAGAGAGCAAAGTTATCTCTGCTAAATCGAGAAGGTTTTAAGAGAGAACCATTATCATAGTAGTTAGTGTTTGTACTAAGTGCCATATTTGGAATAGCAAGGAAGAGAATAAAGCAAGATCTTGTTTATGAGATTAAACAATCTTCTCTGATACCACTTGTTGGTCCCGAATGTGCTTAACAAGTTTGTAAAAGGGGGGTTGAATACAAACAAAAAATTTAAAGTTTAATAAATTGTTTATTGATAAATTAAATTACAATTTACAAGTTTGTTGCAGAATAAGATTAAGTAAAACCTAATCTAAACAAACTTAAGAAACGCTAAGATGATTGCACAAGAATTAGAGAATGGGGATTGAAAGAATATAGAAAACAAGAGTTTCTATATTTGTTAGAAAGATTGAATGTTGAAGGCTACAAGCAACTCTCAAATAGAGCCTTGATCTTTCTATTTATACCATATGCATTAAATGCATGGCAGGGTACTTTACACGTGTCCTTCTATGGTTGGTTGCATGCGTCTGACTTTTGGAGACATGCTTTTGGCCATATGATGAACAGTGTAGATATCAGAGTTGTTGTACGAAATGTTGCAAAGGTATGTCTTTTCTGACACTCGTACTATGTGTGCATAGATAATACAAAAGAGACTTGAGGTATAAGCAATATGATCATCGATCGCTAAATATCTCTTCCTTCTTAGAGATAGAAAGAAGTTCAGCTATCGCTGAAGCTTTTTCTCAGGCTTCTTCGCGTGTGAGTAGACTTGTCTTATTTCCGCTGATATCCGTATCAGGTTATGAGTAGACTTGTCCTTTGTTCAGCAGCTTTGTCTTCGATTCAGCAGTGAACGTCTTTTGTCGCGAAACTTGTCTTCAGGGATTACGTCTACTGTTTACATGAGAAATCATCAGCGATACTGAACATACTCAGTATTTGATCGCTGATGGTGAAACACTAATACATACAAATGTTAAACGTAATTTTCACTAAGTATAACAGAGGGTCATTATCAAATCACTGAAAGAATTGGATCAACAACAGAGGATGGTGGTCGAACGTTGTTGTCAGGTGTCACTGGTTCCTCGAAAATATCTTTGAGATTACCCTTCGGGACATGCCAGACGATCTCTTTCTTAAGTGTTATGCAGTCGTTTGTCGTATGACCATGGTCGTCATGGAAGTCGCACTATTTGGTCTTGTCTTTTTTGTCGTCAGTTTTATTGCTTTTCTTTGGCCATCGAAGTGTTGCATGCACGGTTCTCAATGCCTCGACCAAGTCTTTAGAAGTACCCTTGAATCCATAAGATGAAATCTTAGGGTATTGGGGAAATTTGGTCGTAGTCGAGACCTTTTTATTGAACCTGACGTTCGATATCTGTCTCAACGGCTCATTTTTAACTGTCGTCTTGGCCTTGAACTCCGAATTTTTCACACTTAACAATTTCTTATCGCTAGAGTGTTTACGTCGAAAGGCAGCGTCATCTTCGACCCTCATATAGGCCAAAGTCCTTGCTCGATCATCTTCAAAGTTCTCTGGGATACTTGGTCAGATCGGTGTATAGACCTAAACTTTCATCTAGACCGCGTTTGTAAGCCTCGATCGCAGTCTTGATGTCACAATTTCTGACGCTAATCATTTATGCGTTGAATTGGTTGAAGTAACTTCGGATGGATTCTCCCACTTTCTGCACGACATAGTACAAGTCGCTAGTCTGCTTCTCCATCTTGCGACTGCTGGTGAACTGTTCGGGGAATTGATTCACCAGTTCTGCGAATTATCCGATAGACTTTGGTTTGAGGCCTATCAGTCATTGCAGAGTTGCACCTGTGAGGGTTACTCCGAAACTTTTGCACATACACACCTCTTGATACTGGTGCGGGATCGATACTATCCATATCAATTGTTTGTATTGAGAGACGTGTTTAGTTGGATCCGAGATACCAGAATATTTTGGAGTGAACGTTGGGATACTGTACTTCTTCGGGACGTCAACCATCGCAATCTCGTCGACGAAGGGTGACGCCTAGAACCCAGTGTGAGGCTCGACGTCGACAGGTACTGCTGCACCTAGAAGTTTGGCAAGTAGCGATAGGACACGCTCATTCTGCTCTTCCAATATCTTCAATCTTTGGGCGACAGGGTCATCCGGAGCATTCCCTTGAACATCCGATGGGACATGTCCTGTACTCTGGAAACCATTCCGTTGCGATGAGTCAGAATCATATCCATTATATGGAAGGTGGGTATTGGCATTGTGGGAATCGACGCTATAGGAGGCATCGTGGGAATTGGCTGTGTCGAGTGAAAGAAAGGGTGGAATCGATGTCACGAATGGCATCGTGGGGACCTGTGTTGTCGAAGGAAAGAATGGTGGAAGTGGAAGTGGCAACGTCGGCATAGGCTGAGTAGAGATGCCAGGGAAAAACGGTCTTAGGTAGTTGGGAAGTGGAGGTCCCGACCAAGGCATGTTAAATCCACCATGTCCATGTGATGGCCCCGTTGCGTTGCTTGCATTATGATTCCTTAGGGATTCAATCTCTTCCACTGCTTGCCTATATTGATTTGTCAAGGTTTCAATTTAAGCACAAGCCGCATTCAATTCCATGTTCATTTGAGCCATCATATGTTCTTGAGTTCCCTAAGGAGCTGACATTGTCCTGTAAAAACAAAAAATACTCGAGGAAACTGTTACTACGGCGTGCTGTTGTCGAGGGTTTCCTTTAGATGGGGCCCTACGGTGGGCGCCAAACTGTTAATATCGAAAATCACCCAAAGGATAATATAAGGTTGATGTGGAGCTTTATCCAACTAAAGAAAGTAACGAGAAAACAATATGCGTAATAATAAGTAAAATAAAGAGACAAGAGAATTGGTGATGCGGAAAAACCTCAACGAGGAAAAAACCATGGATGACAGAGGGTAGTTGTCGTGCACTGTGGTCACCAAACAGGGGTGACGTCCTTAGATATTACAATGTTTCACACGATGAACAGTAAGAACAAGTGTATGAACTAAAATCAAGTACGGATCGTGTGTAAAAACACTTGTGTCATGTGTATTGTATTGCTGACGTGTGTTGCCAGAGCGAGAATGAAATAGTTCTTCATAGAGTTCTTAAGCTTTGTGATTTAGATATCCGATGTCCCAATGATAGATGTATCTTCTGTATTTATATCTTTGATTCTTCATAAATATGTCTTCTGTAACAGTTGATCTTTCATAAATGGCTTTGATGGCGTTGATCGGTTATGACTGTTGGTACTTATGAGAATTAAACCTGCTTTAAATGAACAAGAGAAGAACGTTGGGTCGTACGTTAGTATAGTCGAGGGTAAATCCTCGTGTTCGTTGTACGACGCTCGACCGACCTTTGAATTAATATCGACGAGTATCGTAGTTATGCTTGGTCGTCAGGACATTATCTTAATACAAGACAAGTCGGGTGAAATGTGTATTAAATGTGTCTTGGTCATGATCGTGTATTTTTGACCCACACAGTCGCAAGATGGAGAAACAAACCAGCGACTTGTACTATGTCGTGCAGAAGGTTGGAGAATCAATACGAAGTTATTTCAATCGCTTCAATGTCGAGATGATTAGTCAAGACTATGATTGAGGCTTACAAACATGGTTTGGATGAAGGTTCGGGGCTTTATACCGACCTGACAAAATACCCCCCAGAGAACTTCGAAGACGTACGAGCCAGGACTTTGGCCTATATGATGGTCGAAGACGACGCTGCTTTTCGTCGTAAACACTCTAGAGACAAAAAATCATTAAGTGTGAAAAATCCAGAATTTAAGACCAAAATAGCGGTCAAGGAAGAACCGTCACGGCAAATATCGAACGTCAGGTTCGATAAGAAGAAAAACTCGACCACGACCAAGTTTCCTCAATACCCTAAGATCTCCTCTTATGGATTCAAAGGGACTTCTAAGGACTTGGTCGAGGCCATGAGGAACATACAAGTGACCATCCGTTGGCCGAAGAAAAGCAACAAAGATGATGACAAGAAGGATAAGACCAAGTGGTGCAACTTTCACAGTGACCATGGTCATATGACGGACGATTGCATTGATCTTAAAAAGGAGCTCGCCTGGCATGTCCCAAAAGGCAGTTTTAAAGAAATATTCAACGAACCAGCAACACTTAATAATGACGTTCGACCTCCATCTTCTGTCCATGAGAAAGTCATGAATTGTGTTACGGGAGGATCCGACTCTGTGGTATGACTTATTCTGTAGCAAAAATGCATGCCAGTAGGGGGCAAATGATCAGCCAGTCCTGTTATCCCAGTTTAATCTCGTTGATGATTAACAATCACAGAACACAATAATATCAAAAGATATAAAGATCAGAATAACATACCAATCCCTTGAATAAACAATGAAACCTTGTGTGTTCTTGATACCCTTGAATACAGAGAAAACTTTCTACCTCACTATATGATTATGAAAGTAATTGTGAGGATTCACCTAAAACCTAAACTAATAAACACTTTAAATACCCAGACTTTTAGGCCTAATGGGCTTATGGACTTGAGGCCCAATAGCTAATAACTATTTACTTATTACATAATAAACCCTCTAAATAACTTTGACACAATTGCAGTTTAAACCCTGAACTTTAACTTTAATCTTGAATACAATTATTTGATCCAACAATCTCCCCCTTTGGATTCAAGATTAAAAAAAAATTGCAATTATCTTCGGGTCTTCACTTGTCTTCACTTTTCTTCAGATATGTCGTTGATAGCTTCAAAACTTCATCAGTCTTCAGATTATATTATCCTTCTTTGATAATTCTCCGTTTTTGTATCTTCTCCCCCTTTTTGATGAGTGGTGAGAATCATCATCATCAAAACATAACAAAACAATTTCCCCCTTTATGGAAAAATCTCCCCCTTTGTCTTTATAGACTTCAATTTAGCACTTTCTTCATGTAATGAGCCCTGTAAGAAATAAGAGCAGTCTTCCCAGATGGAAAGACTGATTATTTCAATCTTTTCAGATTAAAATAGAAAGTAGTAACCATTTGAATCTTTTCAAATTCAAACAGGTAATAAGTGTGTTGGGAACTGAAGATTTGCTTAAGTATGATTACTACTGCTGAGACAGATTACTACTGCTGAGACAGATTACTACTGCTAATCAAGGTTAATACTGCTTGAAGAAGTTACTACTGCTAAGCAGAATTAGTGCTGCTGGAGATTAGTACTGCTCAGAGTGGTTAATGTTGCTACAACTTAATACTGCTTATGAGATGAAGACTCAGTATGGAAAGAAGACAGCTGTATAGAAGACTTGCTAAATTAAAGGAGATAATTATGGACTGAAGATCAATTGTATTTTGATAATTATCTTGTTATATGTCTTGTATAAACTGTATAGAAGTCTTTGATAGAATTAATTTTTGTTTGATAAGTTTTTAGAGAGAGAATTAACCTCAAGGTTTTTAATCCTAGTTCTTGAGAAGTAGAATTCGTCTTGGTGAGTCTGTTCATCAAGATTGAGGTTTTTTTTTGAAAGCTTGTAACTTTAATCATTCAATAAAGTTTACAAGTTGTGATTTCTGATTCACTGTTACATTGATAGTTGAATATTAAAGTGTTATTCCACAACTCCTTTAATAATGTTTCTGAGTTCATTATTCTTGTTACGAATTAGATCCTGACAAGTGGTATGAGAGCAAGTATTCTCAGAAACCTTCATTCATCATGGACAACACAGGTGAATCAAACAGTACTTTTGTTTCAAAGGTTCCCATGCTCAAACCTAATGAGTTTGATATGTGGAAAATTCGGATCAAGCAGTACATCCTCCTTACAGACTGTTCTATGTGGGACATTGTTGAGAATGGTCCCTCTGTTGAAGGTAAAATTGGACAAGATGGCAGAAGACCACCTCCAAAAACTGATGGTGAGAAGAAAGTCAGACAGTTGGAGATGAAAGCCTTAAGCACATTGCTTTTGGCCATTCCTAATGAGTATCAACATCAGTTTCAACACTGCACTGATGCTCAGGTTCTATGGAATGCTTTAGAGAAGAGATTTGCTGGCACCAAGAGCACTAAGAGGAATCAAAGGGATATTCTCAAGCAGCAATATGAGAATTTTACATCTTCAAAGAATGAGTCTATGACTCAAACTTTTGACAGATTTAATAAGCTAATTGGTGAGTTGGCTACTGTTGGAGTTCATATGGAACAAGATGATGTCAACCGCAAGTTTCTCAGATCTCTTGGAGATGAATGGACCATGTACACTGTTTCATTCAGACAGAATGACTTATTGGAAGAAAAGGAGTTGGATGATCTATATAATGATCTGAGAGTGTTTGAATCTGAGGTGGAAGCAAAGAAGAAGCCTACTGGATATGTGCATAATGCTGCACTCCTATCAGCATCAATTGATTCTACTGCTAACCCTAAATCAGTTAATGCTGCCAGTGGAGTAAATCAAGAAAAAGGCTATGAATCTGTTTTTGAAGCCTTTCTTTCCAGCCATGGTAACTCCTCTTTAATCAATGATGACTTAGAACAGCTTCATCCTGATGATCTTGAAGAGATTGATATTAAATGGCAGATGGCCATGCTTTCTATGAGGGTGAAGAAGTTCATTAAGAGGACTGGGAGGAACAAATTCTCTCAAAGAAGAGAAGATGGAGCAGGCTTTGATAAGTCAAAAGTTGAGTGCTATAAGTGTCATATGAAGGGACACTTTGCCAGGGAATACAGAAGTTGAGTGTCTCACAACAACCACCAACAAGCACAGACTGGAAGCTTCAACCAGAACAGAAACTCAGCTCAAGCTCTTGTTTCTCAACAAGGAATGGTGTTTGACTGGAGTGATCAAGTTAAAGAGGACATTCAAAATCAAGCTCTCATGGCAGAAGTATCAGATCTCCCAACTGAGGTACTTTCTAATCTCTGTTCTCAAACTTGCATAGACACTGTTAAAAGGTACAGGGATCACAACCAGATTATGAGTGATGACCTTAAGAGGTTAGAAAAGGATAGAAAAGACTATGTGAGAATTGTTGAGAGGTTTGAGGAAAAAATCAAAGGTTTCCAAGCCAATGAACTTCAGCACACATATGATACAAATTACTGGAAGTGGGAGAACAATGATCTAGAAATCCAACTGACAAAGTCCAAGGAGGAGAATGAAAAGTTGAGAGGAGAACTAGACAAGGTTAAGCTAGATGTGGAAAAGTTTTCATATGCCTCTAAAGCCATGGATTCAATTCTAAAGGTCCAAATCCATGATAAGCTTAAACCAGGAATTGGGTACAATACCACACCACCACCATACAACAACAACTACATCCCTCCTAAATCAGACTTGCTAGAGACCAAGGATAAGAAGGACTTGCATGTGGGAGCCACTAAGATAGATCCTTTAGATGAAGTAGTTGTTGAGGACAAGACTGAGAAAGAAGCTGGTAAGAGTAAGGATAACACTGTGAGTGGTGAAATTCCCTTAGAAAATAACATTCTTACCAATGAGGGTGGTGGAAGGGATTGGGTCAAATCCAATGGTGTAGAGAAGACTGAGGGAAAGTCCAAAAAGGTTCATTACAAGCAGACTACAGTTGTGAATCCTGTTCCTTGCAAACAGTGTGCATGTAATAAATCTGAGTCCCTAAAACAGGATAAAAGGAGGGGAAATCAAAGAAATTGGAATAATCAGTGGGCTCAGAAACAAGGAGTTGATCTGAGCAGAATCATCAGACCAAAACCTTGTTTCATATGTGGAAAATTGAATCATCTTGCCAAACACTGTTATTTTAATCCAACTAACCAAAGGCTAATTTTTCAAAGATCTATGCAAAAACCCTTTGGTTATAGGAAGAATGAAAGGAACCATGTGGCTAAGAAACATGTTAAATCTAAAAGTCATATGAAGAAAAAGACTATAAAAGAGAGTATCAAAATGTGGGTTCCCAAAAGAACTAAAACTGTTAGTACTGCTACCACAAATAGTGCTGCTGACAAAGATAGTGCTGCCAGAAGCAATACTACTGCTATCAATGTTAGTGTTGCTAACATTGCTAGTACTTCTTCAAATGTTAGTACTGCTAAACCTGTTGGTGCTGCTAACTCTGTTAGTACTTCTAAAATTAATACTGCTTCTAGTGTTTGTGCTGCTAGACCAATCATCTTGACAAAGTACTCCAGTAAAGAGTGCTCTGATTTTAAAAATCTCATCAAAAAGGAATGTAAATACTTTGATGATAAAGGGAGACCCGAGACCACTTTGGCTTGGGTTCCCAATCAATACTAATTGATTTATCTTATGTGCAGGGCAATCAGCAGCTCAAGGGAAAGAGCATCTGGCATGTTGATAGTGGTTGCTCTAGCCACATGACAGGGAACATAGCTTGCCTCAAGAATTTCAAGAAAATTGATGGAGGACATGTTGCCTTTGGTAATACTCCAGATGGAGGTAAGATTAGTGGTAAGGGTGATGTAACAAAAGGTAAGATGACCTTTGAGGATGTTTTCTATGTTGAGCAGTTAAGGTACAACCTGTTAAGTGTATCACAGGTTTGTGACAAAAAGCATAGTATATTATTCACTGATTCAGAATGCATTATCCTTGCTCCTGGTTTCAAGGTAGTTGATGAAAAGATGATACTACTAAGAACTCCCAGAAAGGATAATGTCTATTGTTTGGATATGGAAAATGTTTCAACTGATTCATCCCTAAACTGTCTTGTTTCAAAAGCATCTTTGGATAAATCATCACTTTGGCACAGAAGGATGTGTCACATGAACTTTAAAACAATGAATAAACTTGTTAAAAACAACCTTGTAAGAGGTTTGCCTTCAAAAGTCTTTTCATGTGATGATCATTGTGTTGCTTGTCTCAAAGGCAAACAACACAAAACTTCTCATAAGTCCAAAGAAGTGAACACAATTTCTTCTTCTCTTCAGTTGTTGCATATGGATCTGTTTGGTCCTACAAATGTTATGAGTATAGGTAAGAAATCATACTGCTTAGTTATTGTTGATGATTACTCTAGATTTACTTGGGTATATTTTCTAAGGACTAAGGATGAGACAAGTGGACTGATCAAATCCTTTATCCTAAGAATTGAAAACCAAACAAATCAAAAGGTAAAAGTCATTAGGTCAGACAATGGTACTGAATTTAAAAATCTTGACCTAAACACCTTTTGTGAGGAAAAAGGAATTGAGAGGCAATACAGTGCTCCTAGGACTCCACAACAAAATGGTGTTGCTGAGAGAAGGAATAGGACACTGATTGAAGCTGCTAGATCTCTATTAGATGATTCAAAACTTCCAATTACTTTCTAGGCTGAAGCAGTTAATACTGCTTGTTATGTCCAAAACAGAGTTCTAGTAGTCAAGCCTAAAAACAAGACACCATATGAGCTTTTAAATAAAAGAAAACCATTTATTGGATTTTTCAAACCTTTTGGGTGTCCTTGTACCATTCTCAATACCAAAACTCACTTAGGAAAGTTTGATAGCAAAGCAGATGATGGATTTCTCGTTGGTTACTCATCTCAGAGTAAGGCCTACAGAGTATTTAATTCTTCTTCTAGATTAATTGAGGAAAGTGACAATGTCAAATGCAATGAGAACACACCAAATCCTATTGGTTCAGGTCCTCAATGGCTATTTGACATTGATTCACTAACTAACTCTTTGGGTTTCAGTAGTGATGATCTTGCAGGATCAGGAAGTAGAGGATCAGAGGAAGAACAAGTACAACATATTATTCCTCAGTCTGTGATCTTTCCATTTCCTACAATGGAACCTGTTGAAATCTGTGAAAAGGAGACTGTTACTGAACAAATTTAGAGTGAAGAAGAAAGAAGAGATGAGGAGAATCCAGAGCATGAAGAGCTAGAAGCAGCTGATGTGATTCCCTCAGCTGACTTAAATGATTCCAATTTAGATGTGGGAATTAATGAAGAACCTAGTCTTCAGACAAGAACTCAGAAGAATCATCCTCCTGAGCTGGTAATAGGAGACATCTCTTCTCCTATGATGACTAGGGAACAAAGCAGGCTTCAAGACATGCAGGATCAGCAGAATATAGTACTCTCTTGCTTTCTATCTTAGATTGAGCCTAAGAAGGCTTATGATGCATTGAAATATTCAAGTTGGATAGAAGTCATGCAAGAAGAGTTACTACAGTTCAAATTGCAAGATGTTTGGGACTTGGTGGACCTTCCAAAAGGTCATAGAGCTATTGGCACCAAGTGGATTTTCAGAAATAAAAAGGATGAGAGAGGAATAGTAATCAGGAACAAAGCAAGGCTAGTGGCACAAGGGTACACTCAGGAAGAAGGCATAGACTATGAGGAAGTGTTTGCTCCAGTTGCAAGGGTAGAGGCGATTAGGCTGTTTCTAGCCTATGCTTCATTTATGCAGTTCAAGGTATATCAAATGGATGTGAAGAGTGCCTTTCTATATGGAACAATTGATGAAGAAGTATATGTCTGTCAGCCCCCTGGATTTGAAAATCCATCATATCCTGACATAGTGTACAAACTTAAGAAAGCACTCTATGGTCTACATCAAGCCCCAAGAGCATGGTAGGATACTCTGTCTACCTATCTATTGGAAAATGGGTTTGAAAGGGGAATAATTGACAAAACCCTTTTCATCAGAAGAAGTAAGAAGGACATCCTACTTGTTCAGATCTATGCGGATGATATCATCTTTGGATCCACAAAAGATCAGATGTGTAGAGACTTTGAAGAGTTGATGCACAAGAGCTTCAAAATGAGTTCAATGGGTGAACTTACTTTCTTTCTTGGGCTTCAAGTGAAACAGCAGAAAGATGGGATTTTCATAAGTCAATCAAAGTATGTGAAAGACATCCTGGACAAATATGGTTTATCAGACTCAAAGCCAGCAAGCACACCTATGGAAACACACAAAAAGATCACTGTTGATCTTGAGGGGGAGGATGTTGATGTCCATCTTTATAGATCAATGATTGGATCTCTCATGTATCTCACAGCCTCAAGACCAGATATCATGTTTCCATTGTGTGTGTGTGTGCCAGATTCCAAGTCAAGCCAAAGCAGTCACATCTTCAAGCTGTTAAGAGGATTTTCAGATACTTAAGAGGGCAACCTAGATTAGGTCTTTGGTATCCTTATGAATCTTCTTTTGACTTGATTGCATATTCAGACAGTGACTTGGGTGGTGCTAATATGGATAGAAAGTCTACTTCAGGAGGATGTCAATTTTTGGGTGCAAGACTAGTATCTTGGCAGTGCAAGAAGCAAACCACAGTGTCCTTATCCACAACAGAAGTTGAGTACATTGCTGCTGCAAGTTGCTGCTCTCAGGTTCTATGGATTCAGAATCAAATGTTGGACTATGGGGTAACCTTTCTTCACACTCCAATCTTCATTGACAATAGCAGTGCTATTAGCATTGTGAACAATCCAGTCAAGCACTCCAAAACAAAGCACATTGAAATCAGGTATCACTTTATTAGAGACTGCAATGAAAAGAAGCTTATTCAAGTTGCTAACGTTCATACTGATAACCAGTTTGCTGATCTATTCACTAAAGCTTTTGATGTGGGTAGATTCACTTTCTTGGTCACAAGTGTGGGCATGATCAACTCTGAAGGAGCCCATGTTTAAAAAGTGATTGTATACCTGTTATTTGTTTATTTTTGGTGCTACTAATCATCTTTCTCAGGAAGTGTATTGCCTTGCTCAGACTAACTCAAGCTTCAATAGTGTAAGTTAGTTAATACTGCTATCAGTTAATACTACTAGTTAGTTAATACTGCTAGTGGTTAATACTGTTCTCAGTTAATACTGCTAGTTAGTTAATACTGCTAGTGGTTAATACTGCTCTCAGTTAATACTGCTAGTTAGTTAATACTGCTAGTGGTTAATACTGCTCTCAGTTAATACTGCTAGTTAGTTAATACTGCTAGTGGTTAATACTGCTCTCAGTTAATACTGCTCGTTAGTTAATACTGCTAGTTAGTTAATACTGTTCTGAGTTAATACTGCTTCTTTCCCGAATCATATAAATACCCTCTTTGCCCGCCTAAAAGCTCATAACGACTTTTTGAATATTGTTCATCTTCTCTCTAACCTTTTTCTCTCAAGCACCTAGTGAGTTTCAGTCCAGTTTACTCAAGCTCGATGGCATCCATGGCGTTTATTGATGAACACAACGAGATCGCAATGCTTCAAAAGCCTAAGCAGGCTACTGGATTTCATCAAATAGTCGATTTCCTCAAGTCCAGCCATATCGCTCATGCTCTTACAGTGTCACCATCAATCTACATTGAGCACCAGAAGCAATTTTGGGCCAATGCCACCGCTATTACTGAAAATGGTGTGTAGGTTATCAAGACAAGGGTGTGTGACAAACCCTTGACAGTTTCTGAAGAGGTAATTCGCATCTGTCTACGACTAGACGATGCCTCAGGTATCTCATCTATCTCTAATGATGATCTGTTTTCCACTCTCACTAGAATGGGGTATGGAGGCCCATTGGGTGTTTTCAAGTTCTCCAAAGCTAAATTTTCTCCCCAATGGCGTTTCTTTGTCCATACCCTTATGCATTGCATTTCTAGAAAAACTACTGGATGGAGTGAGTTCAGTAGTACCATTGCTTATGCTTTGGTCTGCTTGGCCACTGCCATAAAGTATAATTTCTCAAAAATGATTTTCAATGACCTTGTGTCAAACTTGGGGAATAAAAAGAGTTTATTTATGTATCCAAGGTTTGTCCAGGCAGTTATCACCACTGAATTGACGGATATACCTCAATTTGATGAGGTATATGTACCTAAAATCCCCAAGGGCAAGGTCTTTTCAAATATGAAGAGATCTCCCATGGACTCGGAAGGAGTTGACACCCCATTGTTCTCTACAATGATGGTGGTGTCCCACAATCAAGAAGGTATGGCTTCAGGGTCAAGGCCCTCATTAGACCATCCCACTGAGAGCCAATCCCAACCTTCAATCACTATATCAATCCCTCAGTCCTTTCTTCAAAAACCAACTTCACCCATCACCAATACTTACATAAGGAAAAATGTAAAGAAGGCTCCTTCCCTTCTTGTACCTTCACCCACAAAGCCTTTAAGCCCTCTAATGGAGAATTCTCCATTAGAGAATATCTATAGGGAAACCACAGGGGTGTCTCCCAACCCCAAGGAGGTGCTCACTGAGGAGATGCATGAGCATATGGGTGAGAAGGCTGCCACTACTCCTGCTAGCACAGAGGAGGACAGTGGTAACATCAATAAGACCTCCCCCATGGCAACTTTGGATGAGCAATCATCCAAAGGTCCCAGGTGCCAAGAAACCAAGGGGGTGGAGGGTGCTTCTGCTAGGCAGAAGACTTCCACTACTAAATGTTCCAATGATCCTTCAAAAGGGGGTAACACTCCTGGAGAAGGTGAGGATAGATATAACTACCAAGAATTGATGGATACAATGGGTAACATTAATCTAGACGTCATCAAACAGGGAGCTGATATAGAAGAGATGAAGTTGGTAATTCTATCTCAACAAGTGCAGATTACCAAACTGAAGAAGCTAGTGAAGAAGTTGGTGCAGAAAAGGAAAAGAAAACAGTTTGTCTTGAAGAAGAGGGCAGATGCTTTCAAAAAGGGGGAGAAACAGGATGAAAAGGAGAAACTCAGTCCTAGTGGTATGGAAGAATAATTTGAGGGGGAGCTGAATAGGGAAGCAGAAACTAGTCAAGCAGCAGAAACTGTTAAACAAGCAGAAGTATCAGAAAAAGAACAAGCAGCAGTAACTGAAAAAGATCAAGCAGCAGTGACAGGGCTATCTGTTGAAGAATTAGAGATTGCAGAAACATTGGTCAAAGCCAGGAATGAAACTCTTAAGGCTACTCAAAAGGCCAAGGGAGTGGTCATTAAAGAAGGAGCTATTGAGCAGAAAAGAACAGAAATCAGTGAGGCAGAATTAAAGAGGAAAGGAAAGGAAAAGGTGGATGAATCTGCAAAGCCACCAAAGAAACTGAAACAGATTGAAAAAGATGAGGAATTGGCTAAGAAGCTGCAGGCTGAGCTACAACAAGAAGAAGAGACTCAACAGGCCAAAGATAGACAGATTGCTCTAGATCTGTCTACTAAGCAGAATGAGGAGTATCAAAAGAGCCTGAAAATAGCAGTTGAAGCCAAGAAAAGTATAGTAAAAGCAACAAAGCACAGACTGTCTTCAAAGATTCAGAAAAGACAACCCTCTAAGACCTTTTTGGCCAATCAAGAAAGAAGAAAAATGATAAACTTTCTGAGAGGCTCAATTGGTGTAAAAGGGGAGATGTTTGCTAACATGGCATACAGCAAAGTTGAGGAGCTGTATAACAAGCAAATGGCAAAGCTTCAAGGGGATTCCTCTCAAAGGGAAGAAGCAGAAAGGAGGATGAAAGAGAGGTATGATCTCAACATCCAACAACCCTTTCCTGAGGAAACCACTCCTTCAACCACTCGTTCAAAGGAGAAAGCAGAAGAAAAGAAGGAAGAGCAAGTTGATGTAGAAACCAAATATGCAAAGAGAGTGAAAACTCTAGCCTCCAAGAAACAGTTCAAAAAGCCAAGGATTGAAGAAGCAGAAAAAGAGGCAGAACCATCTGTTGTAGGTCATACAGAGCAATCAAGTCAAAGTGCACAACAACCAAGTCAATCTAATGTGCATTTTGAGCTTTACATGACTGTAACAGATGATGAACCAGTACAAGCTGATCCCATTTCTATGAAAGCACCTGAAATCATCTTTTGGGATATCCTGGAAGATCAAAGAAAAAAATACTTTAGGATTAAGAGAATGGGAGACATATATGAAGTGTATTCTACTTGGGGGAGAATCATTAGAGGCTGTTCAAGATCAGATCTAGAAGAGATGTTTAAAGTTGGAATGAGTCTATATGAAAAGGATCTGACAGGAGAAGAAATAAGCTTAATCAGATTAGCCATGGAGTACTTGTGTATGATGTTTGATCCTAGCAAAGTTCAACATGTGATCAGAGATTTGCATCTAAAGAATAAATTCCAAAGAATAGAAAACTGGATGATATTTGAAAGGTGTGGAGTCTATGTCATCATTGTAGACAGAGCTTATCATGAGTACTACTTGGTTGATAAGATCTATGATCATAGCAAGGGTAAACTGCAAGCAATGTTGAATGCCAAGCTTACATGTTCAAAGAATTCAGAAATGGCAAAGATTGTGGTAAGCAGAATCATCAATCAAAGCTTGGGTTTGGATCCTAATCTAGGGGTGTAAACCTAGGTTTTGAAAGCATCTTGAAGATCTTATCTGAAGAACTTGACTTCTCTTTCTAAAAGTCAAGTTAGGGGGAGATTGATGGGAACTGAAGATTTGCTTAAGTATGATTACTACTGCTGAGACAGATTACTACTGCTAATCAAGGTTAATACTGCTTGAAGAAGTTACTACTGCTAAGCAGAATTAGTGCTGCTGGAGATTAGTACTGCTCAGAGTGGTTAATGCTGCTACAACTTAATACTGCTTATGAGATGAAGACTCAGTATGGAAAGAAGACAGCTGTATAGAAGACTTGCTAAAGTAAAGGAGATAATTATGGATTGAAGATCAATTGTATTTTGATAATTATCTTGTTATATGTCTTGTATAAATTGTATAGAAGTCTTTGATATAATTAATTTTTGTTTGATAAGTTTTTAGAGAGAGAATTAACCTCAAGGTTTTTAATCCTAGTTCTTGAGAAGTAGAATTCGTCTTGGTGAGTTTGTTCGTCAAGATTGAGGTTTTGTTTGAAAGCTTGTAACTTTAATCATTCAATAAAGTTTACAAGTTGTGATTTCTGATTCACTGTTACATTGATAGTTGAATATTAAAGTGTTATTCCGCAACTCCTTTAATATTGTTTCTGAGTTCATTATTCTTGTTAAGAATTAGATCCTGACAAAGTGTAACCCTAAATCAACAAATGACTCAGTTAAAATGTCTGTCAGTAACACAAAGTTACTGAGTAACACAAAGTTACTATATAAGGAGCTGGTTTTGATGTTGGCTCCCCAGGTCTTCCATTCAATCATCGAATCACACATGGTTACCTATGAACGTTCTAATAGAAAACAAATTTCTGTGTCCTCGTGCATGTGTATGAAAAAATTAAGCACAGATGTTTGCTTTTCATTTTAGGCTCAAAGTATGTAAACTTGTTGAGATAGCAACAAATTATACAAAGACTCAATGTGCATGAGAAAGAGTTCGAAGGTGGGGCAACTTTCCTTCTTTTTCAATATTAGTATCTTCCAAATGAAGAACCAATAGCGTATGTGCTGCTTCCCCAGAAAATGTGAAACATTCTCTTTTTGAGAAAAGAATGAGTAGCTGGTGGGGTTGTATGCAAGAGATGGCATGGGCTAGTTACCTATTTCAATGATGGTCACCAAAGAATGTGAACCAATCAGATTATGTGGCTGCCCGGCTCAGAAAGTGGTTTTGTGCAGAGTCTAGTATTCTTTTACTCTGATCTCTCACCCTCTTTCTTTTAATGCTCACTTCTAACCAATCTCTTTTTTACATTTTACCTCTTCACACACCATCACTCAATTCTTTTTACCCCTCTCCCCTCAATCACTCAGGGTATACTTCCTGGGTAGGAAACACTGGTTAACGTGAATCCATGGAAGTTCTGTTAAGTTCTCATACTGAATCCCATGTATTTTCCTAAAAGAACATGTTGTTCAACAGGCTTTTTGTACATGTAATCACAAATACCACTTGTTACATGAAGAATAAAAATTTTGGAGAAGTCAAAACAGTTGTGTTTGACGATGCAATTATCCCCCTCAACCTAAAAGTGGTTGGCAATAAGCTCATATCAATTTGTCATGAAGAATAATATGCTGGAGATTCAAAAACGAATGTTGTTTATATGAACAATATATAAACATATTTTCAATGAAAGCACATGAAATGACGTCTGATTCAATCAACAGTGAATACAAAGAACGTGAGTATTACCATAGAACGATTTAACTTTTGATACATGGTAATAACAAAGTCAAATAGAATGTTCTGAACCGTTAAGTGTATGAATACTTGACAAAGTATATTGACAAGATAAAATGCAAGTATTTATCCTTAAGAACACACGGTCAGATAAGCATTTAAGTATCCAAAAATCTGTTAATATCACAGATATTCTCCCCCTTAACTTAATGTAAAAAAAAATTTATGCAGAAAAAAATAAATAAAGCACTGAAGTGCGGGTTCTAATCTGATGTGATTATAAGCCATAGCCCATTGAGGTACGAGTTCTAAGCTGATTTACTTAGAAGCCTTCATTTTGACAATGAGGCACGAGTCCTGATCTGTAGTAATCATAAGTCATTGTTCTTTCTCCCTCTTAAACTTTGGGTGCCTGCAACACAGATTTAGCTTTTGGTACCCACTGGTATTTGGGTCCTAATGGGTTAGTTGCAGTTCTAGTGGGAGATATGAAGTAAGAACCATACCAGTTATTCACATAATCTTTTCTTACAAAATCATTTGAGCCACAGTAGGAACAACTAATTTTCTTTTGTGCTAACCTGATCAATTGATTGATTGTGTAAACCACATCAGGTTCGCCAAAAGTTTTACCTTTTGATGCATTGTTCCATTTTGCATTTGATGTATGCACAAATGATTTGTCTGACTTTTTCTCCTCTGGAGATCCTTTAACTTTCCAGATCCAATTAGCTTTATCTTTCTCATCATCCTTTCTCCAGAAGCTTTTCTTCTGAGACTTAGTCTTCTGGAAGTTACCTGAACCATCAACATTTTTGTCATAGAAAAGGTTAGAAGGACGAATCTGATCATTAGATTTAGAAGTAAGACTATTATCTGAATTACAGAAAGGATTATAGAAAACATTTGAAACATGTGAACTTGAATCCTTTTTTAGTGAACAATCTGAATCAGTTTGATCATCTCTCGGTGATTGAGCTATTGATTTTGGCGTCTTGTGCTCAGTCAGCTTCACCTTGAATACGATCTCTTCAAGTTCCTTTATCTTTGAAGACAAACTGTTTCTTTCCTTTTCAATCAGATCAAACTTCTTATGCAACTCAGATTTTGCATTCTTCTCCTTCATGATGTTTGTTGACAATTCAGATAACTTTCCTGTCAGCTTGGCTATCTCGGTCTCAAATATTTTCTTTTCTTCAGAAAAGTCTATATTTGCTTCCTTCAGCTCAGCTTTCTTCTTCTCATTCTCAGCCTTTTCTCTCTCTAGAATGATAATCTTCTCAAAGTCTGAAACTTGTTGAGAAAGCTTAACACATCTAAGCTCAAATGATTTCTTCTCTTCAAAGGCTTTTCTGGAGAAATCAGAGAATTTCTTAGCAAATTCTTTTCTCTTTTTCTCAATCTTCAACATTTCATCTTGAGCTATTGTATTGTCTCTGTTTTGGGTTGCCTTTTCTTTCAGCTCATTGATCTCAACCTCAAGACTGAGAACTTTATCTTTTAGTTTGTCTCTTTCAGCAAAGACTTGAGAATTTATCTGTCGTAGTCCTATACTAGTATCCTTTGCAACACTTGTACTCCTTCTAAGTTCCTCAAGCTATCTTTGCATTGCATCCTTCTTTGACCATGTTGAGCTAGATTCAGATCTTTTCAGCTTTGCTTGGAGGTCTAAGATCTCTTTTTCTTTAGACGCAATTATTCCTGCAAGGTCAATTATAGAATCAGAATCTTTTGAATTTTCTTTTAAAGCATTAATCTGAATAAGAAGAGATGAGTTCTGAATCTTTAGATTTTCAATCTCAGCTTCAAGAGGTAACATCTCGGATTTGAGCTTTGTAATCTCCCTTTCACAATCATCAGCCCTGTCTCTATTTCTTGACAACTGTCTAGCAAGATATTTAGCCTTTTCTTTTACTTCAGAAAGAGGCATGTTGTTAAAATCAAGGCTGAAACCTTCAGACATATTTAGCTGATTCGACATCCTAGCTGTATGGTTAGTAATCAAACTTTTCTGTACCAAGACAACCAACTAGATGAGATCGTTAGAATCAAAATAAAAACCACACTAAAAAATTTTCAGAAAAATAAATTTCCAAAAAATAATTAAGTGCAGAATTTGCACAGTATAAAGCACAAAGAAATAATACTGAAGAATGAAATTAGGAAAATTTTGATCAAGCACAAAACGTTTGTCCCCCTTCGCAGACTTGTAGAGGCCATATAACAGTTTGCAAAATTTTGTCGAAGTATGCAAAAAGACAAATTTTGCTCGACCGATGTGCTTGACCGGTGTTTTCTTCGACCGGTAACTTGCAATGACCAGTAAGATATAGGAACGGTAACTTGTAAAGACCGGTATAACGTTCGACCGGGATGGTGAGTGGACCGGTGTTGATGCTTCGACCGATATACTATTCGACCGATGTGGACTTAGGTAATTCGACTGGTATTATGTTAGGACCGATAGTAAGTTCGACCGATATAGGGATATAGACCGATAAAGTGTGATAGATCGGTATAGGATTTGACAGATAGGATGAACTCGACCGGTAGTGTGCCTTGACCGATAATCTATGTTCGACCGGTATGTTCTTAACCAACCCAGAATGTCGATAAGCAGCCCAGAAATTTAACACAAAAATCGCACAAAACACATAAATTTAATGCGAAAAATATACCTTTGTGCTCCAAAGCATAAACCAATCACAATACAATCAAACTCAGAGATCAATTTCAACTTTTAAGCATTCGATTTGATAAGCACAGTGTCGACTCCTCTTTGAACCCAGAAAACTCAAAATCACAAATTCAATCACTTGATACTTTCTAATGCAATTAATCAATCAGATAGTGTTCAATAACGCAAAACACACCTAGTCAGATCAATCTTAAACATAAACGCACATGAAATCAGATGAACAGTAAAAAAAAAAATCGATGAACAGTGGTCGATGAATAGTATCGATGAATAGTAAATTCAAAAAAATTGATTCTTTTGGCTCTGATACCACTTGTTATCCCAGTTTAATCTAGTTGATGATTAACAATCACAGAACACAATAATATCAAGAGATATAAAGATCAAAATAACATACCAATCCCTTGAACAAACAATGAAACCTTGTGTGTTCTTGATACCCTTGAATACAGAGAAAACTTTCTACCTCACTATATGATTATGAAAGTAATTGTGAGGATTCACCTAAAACCTAAACTAATAAACACTTTAAATACCCAGGCTTTTAGGCCTAATGGGCTTATGGGCTTGAGGCCCAATAGCTAATACCTATTTACTTATTAACAATCAAAACAAGAACTAGAACTAGAGTCGATGAAGATAACTTTCGACCAGGACGACCTGGGCGATTTACATTAAAAACATCATGATGGGTTAATTGTTCAACATAAGATCGGCAACTGTTTAACTCGGAGGTTGTTGGTCGATAGGGGAAGCTCAGCGAACATAATCTTTCTCGACACCGTCAAAGCCAGGGGACTTGACAAGTCAGAGATCGTTCGACGTTCGACGACCTTGGTTGGTTTAAGTAGAGACGCGACAATCACCTTTGGAGAGATCACTATGCGAGTGTACGTTAAAGGAATCAACAAGTAGACCAGGTTCAGTGTCATCGACTGTTCAGCAGCATACAACATTATTCTCGGTCGGCCCTGGATTCATGACATGAAGGTCGTCCCTTCAATGTTTCACCAGACGATGAAATTTCCCACGCCATGGGGAGTCCAGGAGATCAAGAGTGAACCAAAAGTTTCACGCAACTGCTACAAGATAATGATGAAACCACGAAAGCAATCCATCTAGAAATTACAGAACCAGGATGCACCCGACATTGTCGATGATTATCGTTTGGAGGAAGTCATCATGGACCATAGCAAGCCTGGTCAAGTCGCCTTCGTAGGTTCGTCCTTCGATCCTTCCATTAAAAACGAACTAATCTCTTTCTTGCAGGAACATGTTGACTGTTTCGCTTGGACGCACGAATACATGGTCGGCATTGACCCTGACGTCATTTCACATAAGTTAAACGTAGACTGTCGTTCAAACCTATCAAGCAGAAACGTCAAAAGTTCGCTCCAAAGCGAAACAAGGTGATCAATGACGAAGTCGACAACCTCCTCAAAACTGGGAAAATTCGAGAAGTAAAGTACCCCGACTGGTTAGCCAATGTCGTGATCGTACAAAAGAAAAATGACAAATGGAGGGTGTGCATAGAGACATAGATTTTACAGACTTAAACAAGGCGTGTCCGAAGGATCTGTTTCCTTTACCACCTATCGACGCTCTAGTTGACGCGACCACTGGAAACGAACTCCTAACATTCATGGACGAATACTCAGGCTACAATCAAATACTTATGCACGTCGACGATCAAGAAAAACAGCCTTTATGACAGACAGGGGTATTTATTGTCATAAGGTTATGCCTTTTGGTTTGAAAAATGCAGGTTCTATATATCAGCGATTGGTTAACAAAATGTTCAAGGATCGACTAGGCGATACCATGGAAGTATACATTGACGACATGTTCGTCAAGTCACGACAAGCTATCGACCACGTCGAACATCTACGTCAATCATTCGACATTCTCAGGAAATATCACATGAAGCTTAATCCAACAAAGTGATCCTTTGGAGTAAGCGCTGGGAAATTCTTGGGACATATGGTGACTCAACGAGGGATCGAAGCTAATCCTGATCAAATTAAAGCCATAGACGAGATCAAATCACCAAGGAACTTCAAAGAAGTCCAACGTTTGACCGGTCATGTGGCAGCCTTGAATAGGTTTATCTCACGATCGTCAGACGAATGCCACTTATTTTATAACGTCCTGCGAAAGAACAAAGGCTTCCAGTGGACAGACGACCATGAGCAAGCATTGCAGAAATTAAAAGAATACATGGCGTTGCCTCCACTACTGTCGAAACCACAGGACAATGAGGTCTTACAACTATACTTGGTCGTTAGTCCTAATACGGTAAGTGCAGTCCTGGTAAGAGAGGACGATAAACACCAATTGCCAATCTACTAAGTAAGTAAATCTCTATTAGATGTTGAGACCAGGTATTCCTCAATGGGAAAATTGTTATTGTCACTAGTTACAGCTACGAAAAAGCTACGATATTACTTCGAGTCACATCCTATAACTGTTGTTACTAACTTTCCACTTAAGTCTGTTTTGAGAAAACCAGAATTGACAGGTCGTCTAGTGAAATGGAGTATATATCTCAGCAGTTATGACATCGACTCCAAAGCTAGGACCGCGATCAAATCGCAAGTCTTGGCAGATTTTGTCGCTGACTTTAGTCCAGATCTAGAGGAAAATGCACAAGTCGAGGCTTATTCTGTGGCTACTCACAACGACAAACTCTCGACTTTACATGTCGACGGATCGTCCAACACTAGAGGCACAGGACTGGGCATCGTCTTAAAGTCGCCACAGGGGGGAAAAGACGGTGTACTCCATACGATGTGAATTCAAAGCAACGAACAATGAAGCAGAGTATGAAGCTTTGATCGTGGGAATAAACATGGCACTCGGCTTGGAGGCAAAAGGGTTGCACGTCAAGAGAGACTCCCTCCTTATCGTGAAACAAATGAATGGTGAGTTTGCAGCGAAAGACTTGAATATGACATCATATCTCAAGATAGCTAAAGCAAAATCAAAAAAATTCAAGCCATTTTCGATTGAACAAATCCCGAGAGATCGAAATACTCAAGCTGATGCCTTGGCCAATCTTGGATCGGCACTTAGCAGACCTCTGTTTGACACAATACCCATGATACATCTCGCGACATCATCCATTGATCACGACGACATTGTCCAGATCGACGGTGAGGAAGAAGATTGGTCGAGCGACATAATGAGCTACTTATTGCACGACCAACTTCCAGAAAACAGAATAGAAGCCCGAAAGATCAGATTCAAGGCATCCAGATATGTCATGATACAAGGCAGACTCTATCGACGATCGTCCACGGGACTTAATTTGCGGTGTGTCACTAACAAAAAACAAGTCCAAAACATCTTGCAAGAAATGCATGACGGTAAGTGTGGCAATCACTCGGGCGGTCGTAGTCTGGCCAATCGAATATCACGACAAGTAGACCTGGCAAAACCTGACACGACACGCTAACCCGACACGAACTTGATACGAAATAAACGGTTTTGGATAATACATTTCAACCCGTTTAAGTAAATGGGTTGGCACGACACGACACGAAAATTAAACGGGTAAGGTCAGGGTCAAAAATGTCAACTCGAAAATGACCCGAATAACCCGTTTATATATATATATATTATAAGGTTTCTTTTAATTGTTTTAGATTTTGGTTAGAACTTATAAGTTTGAACTATAAAATTTGGATTTCTAATGCTTTCATTTGAATTTTGGATTTATACTTTTTTGTGAATTTTCAATTTTTAGTTTTATAAATGTTAAACGGGTTAAAAGGGTTATGCGGGCTTGTCGGGTTAGGCGGGCGGGTTTGGATTGGGATTTTCTGACCCGTTTATTAAACATGTCGGGTTAGGGTTAGACACTCTTAACCCGTTTAACTTTGAACCTGACATGACACAACACATTTTCCAGATCTAACGAGAAGGCTACTATTGGCCGACACTAAGACGATACGCCGTCAGGTACGTACAAAGTTGTGATGCATGCCAACGACATTCAGGTATGACGCATAAACCCTCTGAACCTTTACACTCGACATTAGTTCCATGGCCCTTCATGAGGTGGGGAATGGACATCGTCGGAAAATTACCACCTGCTCCTGGGCAAAAGGTATTTCTACTTGTGCTTACAGATTATTTCTCTAAATGGATAGAAGCAGGCGCTTTTTCCCATGTTCGGGACAAAAAGGTTATAACTTTTATCCAGACTAACATTATATGCAGGTTTGGGATACCATCCGAGATTGTCTGCGACAATGGATCCCAATTCATAAGCGAAAGAACTCAACAATTCTGTGAGGATCGTAATATAAAACTACTGTAAACTCGATCAAGAAAAGATTGAAAGCAGCAAAAAAAAATGGGTCGAAGAACTTCCTTCAGTTCTTTGGGCAAATCGTACGACTCCACGTACGTCCACGGGACAAACTCCTTTTTCCTTGGTCTATGGTTGTGAGGCGGTTCTAGCCGTTGAGGTCCAAATACCGACATCGAGGCAAACTTCAGTAGACCATAACCTAGTCAACCTAAGTTATGATCTCAACGCCCTTGAAGAAATGAGAGAATCAGTATTGATTCGAATGGCATCTCAAAAACAATCAGTCGAACGTCATTTCAACGAAAACGTAAAGACCAAAATCTTTCAAGAAGGCGACTATGTCTTACGTCGAGTTTTCCAAAACACTTAGGAGCCGAACGTAGGTAAACTTTCCATCAAATGGGAAGGTCCTTATCGTTAGACCTGGCAAACGTGTCGTGTCGGGCTCAAAGTTAAACGGGTTGAGAGTGTCTAACCCTAACCCGACCCGTTTAATAAACGGGTCAGAAAATCTCAACCCTAACCCGACCCACTTAACCTGACCCAACCCGCCTAACCCGTTTAACATTTATAAAACTAAAAATTAAAAATCGAAAATTCGCAAAAATAGTACAAATTCAAATAAAAGTATTAGAAAATCCAAATTTTATAGTTCAAACTTAAAAATTCTAACAAAATCTAAAACATTAAAAATCCAAATAATTAAAAAGAAAACTTATAATATATATATATATATAAACGGGTTATTCGGGTCATTTTTTAGTTGAAATTTTTGACCCTAACCTTACCCGTTTAATTTTCGTGTCGTGTCGTGTCAACCCATTTACTTAAACGGGTTGAAATGTATTACCCAAATCTGTTTATTTCGTGTCGAGTTCGTGTCCGGGTAGCGTGTCATGTCATTTTCTTCCAGGTCTACTTATCGTATATCTAAAGTCGTAGGAAAAGGAGCCTATAGGCTCCAAACCCTCGACGACCAAGAAATCCCTCGTAGTTGGAATGCAACACATCTCAAGAGGTATTTTTTTTCTAAGTCCTTTATTCTTTACGATTATTTGTCACAACCAATACTGACTTAAGCATCGGAGGGTCGTTGGTTAGCCAACAACCAACCCCTGACATTGTTTCCTTGCAGGATCGCACGACATAAGAACGCAAGTCCCTTACACGACTTGGTCTTGTAAGGACTCAAATCTAAGTTTTTAACTTAGAACTTTTTTTTACTATGCCTTGGTCGCAAGAATATTTGAACTACTTGGATTGCCATAGTCGCAAGTGTCTTTGAGTTATGTTATTTGTGCATCCATAGATTGAATGACTTATGTTTTAATTGCTTTGTCGTACGATTCTTAGGTTTGAAAAGTTCCAAGTACTATAATGACTTATGTCTTTATCATATGATGTCGTGTACATTTATTTTATAACACTCGACGTACTCGATAGATAAGATAAAAAACATTTCTATTAAAAACCAAAAAATAAATGGTTACACGTGGAAGGCTTGACCATCAACAGTCGACCATATAAAAAACCAAAATAAATAAAACATAAAAAGCTAGAAAACTCAGGATGAAGGAGCATCTTATGTTGGTTGCGACGTGGAGGCATCACCCACTTGAGCTTCATCGACCTTGGCCTCATCCTCGACCTCGATTACCTCGACGTCTCTTTCATCTTCGGAGTCCATGTCCTTTTCGTTCCCGATTTCTGCCAGATAGATCTTGAGGTCTCCTTCAGTGTTGGCAAGGGGATTCTTCCCATCAAGATGGTGCCTTATGATCGCCGCCTTCGTCGTCCATCGAGTAAAAACCTCGACAGACCTTAACTCTTCCTCTAGCTCCTCGATCTTGGCCTTATGTTAGGCCTCCCTTCTCTTGATGTCATTGATCTCTTTTTCATTCGCGACCAAGGACACCTGGGCCCTCTCCAGTTCTTCTCGCGTCCCTTTCAGGATCTCGCAAGACACTTGAAATGTGTTTGCAGATCAGCCGTCTGGCGACTAGAGTCCTCCAAGACCTTGTGAACTTCTTTGAGCCTCACAGACAAGGACTCCATTCGGGACGTGGCCTCCCTCTCCCTAGCTAAAACGGCTCGCTCCCTCTCCAATGCCGCTTTCTCTCTTTCAAGAGCAAGCGGCAGAGCTCGCCTGATCCTCTCAATCTCGCTGTAGAGACTCAGAGTGGCCTGGAACGTCTGCAAAAAACACACGACATTAATATACAAAGTTAAAAATAAAAACAAAATATAAATTGGTAAGTTCTCGAGACTTACCATAAAGCAAAAGACCGGCGACATTAGACCCCACATCGTCGACCGACATTCCCCTAAAATGCTCCCTGAAGACTGAGAGTTGATATCTCCCCAGATGGGGAAATATCTTTGCCCTGTCGAGGACGTCATCCACCATAAAGTCAGATCGCAACGTAAAGTTAACTGTCTGAACTTCTGCGGGTTCCTTCCCCTTGTCGGACGACCGGGGAATGGAGCCAGAGGCCTCTGTCGCCTGCCCCTGCTCCTGCACTGGTGGAGGTCGCTCGACACCAGTCCAGTGAATTCACCACCGGAGGCGCAACATTTACGGGGACCACTGCTATGGGGTCACCCATCTTTGCCTTCTCGGAAGTGGAGACCTTCGACGCTTTGTCACCCCTCGACGACAGTTCCCTCGAAACCGCCATCCTCGTCCGCTTAGGCAGAACCGACCCAGCAATCGCGGCCACCTTTCTTTTTTCTCGACCCTTCCGGGCCAACTCCAGCTGGGCCTTCCTCCTGTCGGCCGCAGAGGACATCTTCACTGGAAAACCACCTAAACACAAGCAAAGTAAAAAGTTAAAACGCATGACAAAAAGAGGAAAAAATGAAAGAAGCCAAGAGACGAGTACGCTACCTGCCTTCTCATCTCTCTCTTCTTCTTTATCTTCTTCCTCTTCCTCCTCCTCCTCCTCAACCTCCTCGACCTCGGATGGTTCGACGATGGTCACTTCGTCGTCGTCGTCTGTCGATTGATGGGGGGGTGTATGATCGCTCGTCCAAGATGTAGCCCAAAAAACGTGTAATCTTGTACATCGAATCGTTATTCGACTGTACCTCGTCGAACTTGATAGCTGAAACCAAAGATAAAGGAAAACGTCAAACAAAAATTAACTACAGAAAGCATACGACAGAAACAAAGACTAAAGAAAAACTCACTCGACGTATTCCAGTTGGGTTCAAGCCAATCACTGTCTGGATCCAGCGAGGCCATACGCACAAATGCGTACCTTTTTTTCCATCCGCGATCGTTAACCGCAGTATTAAGCACCAAGGTGCGATCACCTCGGTACTTCGAAAATAAACTATAACGGTGAAAACCGTCTGTCTTCACCATGTACGCCGTGAGGAGATCGTTCACGTCAAATGGTGACCCTCAATCCCCCGTTAGTTGCTCGATAACCGAGACGACTCTCTAGAATTGGGGCATAAGTTGCCCCGACGCGAGGTTGAACATAAGCATAAACAACCTCGATATTGGTGAGTAAGGCCACTTAAACCCTATCTTAAAGGGGTACTCGTATATAACGAAATACCCCTCCGGACACATATCCGGACGTATTTGACTAGGAGAATTGATCGCCACAGAAGACGGAATATGCGCTAAATGCCTAAGGTCGTCAAGATCGTCTTGACTTTGGATCGAAGTCGCTGGTTCACTCGACATAGCTAAACCTTTCAAGCTAATTTTTAGTTCACTCAAACCTAAAATATCCCAATTTCTCCTACGTTTCCTAGCCTAAGTCTTAAATCGCATGAAAGAGATTAAGGGAAGATTGTACCTTAAATAGTTGCTCTAAAACCTCGATCGAAAGCTAAAACGAGAAGAGATTCAGTAAGTTTGGCAAGGATTCGCAAGTAAATCTCTCTCTAAAAACTCAGAAGGTGTAAATGGAAATTATCCCCAGAGATCCCTATTTATACTAGAAAATCATATCGTGTGAAGTCACTCGATGATCGACACATGTCGATCGACTCTTCGTGAGCGTCGACGGATCTTTGACACCTATCACGCACAACAGTCATGTGTGTTCCCTCACGCCTCCATGACATCACACTTGTCAGTTAGACCATCATGGGTCTAGTTGGAAACGAAACGCTTCGGTTCTGACGTGACTAGAGCCTTTCCCCAGATGACACGTGGCGACCGCCAAAAATCTCGAAAAACTTAAAATTCAAAATTGCCACTTAATTTCAAATTTTGGGGGCAAACTGTTTGGGTAAAAATCCACGACCATGACGAATGATATTTAATGCATCTTACATACGACTGGTCTTGTATTAAGATAAGGTCTTGTCGACCAAACATATCTATAACATTTGTCGACACTTTTTTGGACGTCGGTCGAGCGTTAATCATACTATCGTCAGACGATTATACACAACCACGACTATACTAACGTACGATCCAACGTTCTTCTGTTATTTATTTAATGTAGGTTTAATGTTCTTAAAGACCAACAGCTATAACCGACCAGAGTCATTAAAGTCATTATGAAGCTTCGACCGTAACAAAGACACATTTATGAAGATCAAAGACTATAAATATACGCCTTCAACTACATATACGATATCTGAGCTCCAATATTACAAGCTACACGAAGAATTCTCAAGCGCTCTCTATCGTACTATACGATCATAGTATAACATACACGACCAAAGTGTTTTACACACGACCTACACTCATTACTGGTTTCTACGGTTGTATTTCTTATTTATCTTGTGTAAGCACTGTAATACATAAGGACATCGCCCCTGTTTGGCGATCATAATGCTCGACGACCCTTCCTAGTCGTCCGCGGTTTTTTCCTCGTTGAGGTTTTTCCGCGTCACCAAATCTTTTGTCTCTCTATCTTGTTATCATCATACGTCTTATCGATTGGATACTTTCTTTAATTGGATAAAGCTCCACACCGACTTTAAATCTTCCATTGGACGATTTTTGGCATTAATAGTTAACATGCAACGTGAGACATCAGACATGTCACTGGTGGTATGAAACTGGCGACAGGTAACTAGTGACCTGTAACTAGCGACAGGTAACTTGCAACCCTGTCCATATGTGGAGACCATGGTTCTCCATGTGTATGGTCTTCAGAACTTTATCTTAATACAAGAGTGGTCTTAAAATTGAAGATGTTTGGTTTTCTTGCGTCGGTCGAGGGTGTAATTTTTTACCCAAACAGTTAGCCCCCCGAGATTTGAATTTCAAAGCCCTTTGAATTTCAGATCTCGCTCCAAAGTAAAACTAGCTTCTACGAAAATGATGAAACGTGTCACCAATGATATATGAATCATTAGAATAAAACCTATTAAGATCGTGAGACTGGTCGATAGTGTACAGATGGTACATTCGATAAGGAAATGTTTTCTAGTATCTACAATTGATGTAGTCGTTAAAGACTTATGTTCTAGCGTTCATAGTCGATAAGTCATTAAAGACCTATGTTTTGGCGTTCACAGTCGATACGGTCGTTAGAGACCAATATTCTGGCGTTCACAGCCGATACGGTCGTTAGAGACCTATGTTCTGGCGTTCACAGTCGATCGGTCGTTAGAGACCAATGTTTTGGCATTCAAGCCGATACGGTCGTTTGAGACCTAAGTTCTATTGTGTCTAGCGCTTTTTGGCTATTTATAAGTTTTGTTTTACCGATAGTCGGTTGCAATTTTACCTTACGGGTGATTGTATGGTTAATCTTGCGACTCGCCTTTATTGGTGATCATAAGATTCAACGTATGAGTCACTTTTATTGGTGACTATGCATTTTGACATGCGTCTTACCATGAATGGTGATCGTCATATTCAAAGTACGAGTCGTCTTTATTGGCGACAATACAAATATGTGATTTGTCATGACTAGCGATCATGAGATTCAATATATTCAATATGCAAGTTGTTTATATCGTCGACGATCATAAGATTCAACGTATGAGTCACCTTTATTGATGACAATGCGTTTTAACATATGTCATGACTAGCAATCATGAGATTAAATCGTGCGAGTCGCCTTTATTGGCGACCATGCATTTTAAACTATGACTTTGTCATGAATGGCCATCATAAGATTAAACATGTGAGTCGCCTTTTTTGGCCACCATGAATTTTAACCTGTGTTTGCCATGACCGGCGATCATAAGATTCAACGTGAGTCACCTTTATTGGCGACTATAAATTTTAACCTGCGTCCGCCATGACCGGTGATCATAAGATTTAACATGTGAGTCATCTTTATTGGTGACTGTTAATGCCAAAAATCTTCCAAAGGAAGATCTAAGGTCGGAGTGGAGCTTTAACAACTAAAGTAGGCAATCACTCGACAAATCACACGACAAGAATAAAAAAAATAAGATTAACACAAAGATTTGGTGACGCGAAAAACACCGTCGAGGGTAAAAACCACGGACGACAGTGAGGATCGTCAAGTGAACTATGGACGTCAAATAGGGATGTCGTCCTTTAGAAGGAGTGAATACAAGTACAATTGACAATATTACAATAGTAAAACAGTGTAATCATGCGATTGAGTTAGATGTCGTGTAATAGAACACTTCTGTCGGAAGATTCTTCTTGAGAGAATTCTTGAGAGTTGTGTCTTTGTAAGTGTTTCTTAATCAGATAATGTTCCTCCTGTGTAGCTCTTCGAGGTTGTATATATAACTTTAGTCACCATAAATGAGCATTGATTGTCCAAAGGTCTTGATATTGATTGATCTTTGATAACGATCGTCCGTTATATCCGTTGGTCATTATGTGCATTAAACCTGTAATGAAAGATTCACAAAGGAAAAACGGTTGTATGCAATAAAAGATCAGTGATCGTTAGTAACGTTACATAGGTCGTAAGATATAAGCCTGTCGAGAGATTCCTGTTAGTCGTGAACGTGGGAAACTCTCGACGATCATCGTCGAGGACGACGATGTCTAGTGTCGTGCGATGTCGGCAGGACCTTATCTTAATACAAGAATGGTCACTAGACTGGAGACGTTTGGTTATCTTCCGTCGGTCGTGACTTGTGGAATTTTACCCAAACAGTTTGCCCCCAAAATTCGTAAATAAGGCGGCAAGCCGTTTTTTCGAATTTTGTAACCAGGTGTGACACGTGTCAATTTCTTGTAACCGAATCATTTCCTTGAGAACCGAAGCGATTATGAGGGGAAGCGTGCAACCGTTTTAACTGTTGTGACGTCATGGCGACGTGGGGCGCGTGGTGTCAGTCGTAGGGACAGGTGTCCTCCATCCCTAGAGAAGGGCGAAGAGTCGATAACAGGTGTCGACCATCTGATGGTTCATCTTGTTATCGAATCGTTTATAAATATTGACCATACTTGAATCATTTCCTTTTACGCGATCAAAAATTCTTAGAGAGTATCTTTGCCAAAAACCTGCATAGCATAGAAAATCGTTGCCGAAATTGTTTCGAGGTTTTTAGAGCTTTAAAAGGTACGATATCTCCTTTAGTTTTTATGTGTTTTAAGACCCAAGCTTGCAAGCCTAGGAAGAACTGGGACGCATTCGGCTTTTACGTAGCGACCATACACGATCCTGACTTTTCAATGTCGCTAGATCCCATTAGTGTTTTTAGTGAGGAGGAAGACATCGAGTCTTTCCGGCTCTTAGCTGGGATTCCGGCGAATGTGACCCTTAGTCCACCAGTGTTACTTCGTCTAGAGCAATGTCCGGACGGATATTTCATAATATATGAATATCCGTTCAAGATAGGGTTCACATGGCCCTATTCACCATTGTCGAGATCGTTCCTCACGATCTTTGACTTGTCTCTGGGGCAGATGATGCCCCAGTTTTGGAGTATCGTTCATGTGATTGAACGATTGATGGATAAATGGAATCGTCATTTACCATTTATGACCTCCTCTCCGCCTATACAGTTAAGGCGGAGGCGAACCACCGGTACAACCTCTTTTCTAAGTATAGAGGGCCTCGTACCTTGGTTCAAGCGACTGCAGTTAACGACCGCAATTGGAAGACAAGATATGTCTTTGGTCGCTTATCATCGGTCGCCGATGACATCCAGTGGCTCACCACGAGATGGAATACCGAAGGTAAGATGTTGAATCTTTTTCAGTCGTAAGTTCGTTCGAAGGATAGTGGTCTTGAGGCCACTGTTCCGGAGAAGACGAAGGTGTATTCGGCGATCGATGTAGAGCCAATTTCGCAGGCTTTTCCTATCGGGACGACGGTACAATCTTCCTTGTCTCAGGACAAGGGGAAGGGTCCGCAGGTCAAGGAGGCTTTGGCCCCGATTGATATGAGTTTTACCCTCCCAGGGGATTTCATGTCGTCGGACAATCTGGGGAGGAAGACTTTGTTTCCTCATCTGGGGAAATTCCTCGACCGACGACTTGGTTGCCCATGTCTCGGGGCTTTCTTTCATGGTAAGAATATTTTGATTCCTCTATTAGGTTTATGATCCTTAATTATTGACGTTACTTCTTTGTGTAGGCCTTTGAAGCTGGACTAGTCTTGAATACCCGTATGGACCAGATCCAGGGTATCGTCCCAAATGCTCTAGCCAAAGAGCAGGCGGTACTTGCTAGGGCTTTGGAGGCGGAGACTAGGGCCAAGGCAGCGAAGGCCAAGAAAGAGGAGTACCCATCCGACTTGATGACGCCCTCAATCAAGTTGAGGTCGACGATCATATAAAGGAAGAGCTCTGTGGGCAGCTGAGGGAGGCCCTTGGTCGAGCGTCTGCGGCGGAGGCGGAGCTGGAAGCGACTAAGAAGGTCTCGACCGTGAATAAAAAATAGGTCAAGGCCCTTAGATCGGAGCTGGGGGCGGCAAAGGAGCAAATCGCCGGACTTGAGGAAGATGTGAAGTCTATCGAGACTTTCACTCATCTCAAGGTTCGTGCGTCATTGATGCGACGCCACCTGAGGGGCCAAGATCCCCTGGGGTCGGCTAAAGACGAGCTCAACTTCTTTTTGAAGGTAGTCGGGGCTGAGAAGGATCTCGACTCAGAAGATGAGCAAGAGGTCGAGTCGAGGGATGACTCTTCTAAGGGTGGAGATGTTGCGTTCGACCCCCAGCAGCAACAGGAGCAACTGGGCCCTTGGTTTTCTTTTTTTGTACTTTTGATCGGGCGACTATCGGTGGTCGTGCCATGTACTGAAATATCTTTTTCAAGATATTAATGAAAAATATTTTTGAACAGATCGAACTGTCGCAACATCTTATACTTCGTCAAAACAGATAACAAAGTAATTTCATAAGTAACTTACGACAGAAGTAAGGAGAGTAAAGGTTAATCAAGATTAATGAAAATTTAGGTAATCCATAACAGATATAAGAAAATGATCGTAAGATAACAAAGATTAAATGAAAATCTAAGTAACTCACGACAAACACAGATGGCTAGAAGCATAAAGTACTTCGAACATAATCAAATGCTAGTTGAGCTTACGACTGAGCAAGCGTATAAACAGCTTGTGTTTCAACGCAAATCACAAGTACATAGATTGGCGACCTATTTAATTAAGATAAATTCACAAGTAACTTACGATTTGTCCAAGAATTAATAAGGTTTGGACCTTAAGAACCTTTGGATTTATACGATATGGTCGTGAGATAATTGTAGGGTGTAAATATACTCGAATGATTGACTGATCCTGCAATAAAATTGCTAAAAGAAAGGGGGTCATTGGTTTGACCAACGATGCTTCGATGCTTAAGTCAGTAAAGCTTGTAGAAGTATAATCGTAAGCAAAGAGGAAATAGGTTTTAGAAGAAATACCTCTTTAGATGTACTGCATTCCAACTTCGGGGAATGTCACGACCATTGAGGGTTTGTAGTCGGTAAGCTCCTTTTCTGACAACCTCGGTTATTCGATACGGTCCTTCCTACTTGGTGGTTAATTTACCTGAGCCAGGCTCTTGTGTATTTTTGAATACTCGTCGTAAGACATAATTACCTGTTTGAAAGATTTTGGCCTTGACATTCTTATTGAAATGTTGTTCGACCAATTGCTTGTGCGAAGCCATCCTGATTAAGGTTGACTCTCGCAATTCTTCCAGTGCATCGAGGTTGTAACTTAGATCGACTAAGTTGTGATCGACCGTCGAGTGTAGTGAGGTTGGAATTTGAGTCTCGACAGACAAGACCGCTTCACAACCGTAGACAAGAGAGAAAGGAGTTTGTCTTGTAGATGTACGAGGTGTCGTACGATTAGCCCAAAGAACTGTCGAAAGTTCTTCGACCCATTTGCCTTTGGCAACCCTGAGTATTTTCTTGATCGAGTTAACAATCGTCTTGTTGCTTGATTCAGCGAGTCCATTGGATTGAGGATATCAGGGTGTTGAAGTCGTAAGTTTGATGTTACGATCTTCGTAGAACTGCTGGGTTCTATCGCTTATGAATTGTGACCCATTATCACATATAATTTCAGATGGAATTCCAAACCTGCAGATGATGTTAGTTTAGATAAAAGAAATGACTTCTTTGTCCCGAACTTGGGAGTGAGTTGTCGCTTCTATCCATTTTGAGAAATAATCTGTAAGGACTATAAGGTATACCTTTTGCCCGGGAGTTGGAGGTAACTTGCCGACTATATTCATTCCCCATCGCATGAAGGGCCATGGAGTTAAAGTCGAATGCAAGGGTTCGGAAGGTTTATGGGACATACTTGAATATCGCTGACATGCGTCACAACTTTGGACGTACCTTGTTGTGTCTTGTTGTAAAGTTGGCCAGTAATACCCTTGTCGGGAGATACGATTTGCCAAGCTACGACCTCCTGAGTGATTGCCACACTCACCATTGTGCATTTCTTTCAAAATGCTTTGGACTTGACTTTTATTGGTGACGCACCGTAAGTTTAGTCCTGTCAACGATCGTCGGTAGAGTTGATCTCTAATCATGATGTATCTGGATGCCTTAAATCGAATTTTTCTGGCTTCCATTTTGTCTTTAGGAAGTTGGTCGTGTGTTATAAATTTTTTGATATCGCTCGACCAATTGTCTTCCTCTTCGATCATCTGTACATCTTTTTTTGGTCGATGGATGATGTCGCCAGATGAATTATGGGAATGGTATCGAATGGATGATACCCAAGTGTCGACCCAAGGTTAGCTAATGTGTCAGCTTGAGTATTTTGATCTCTTGGGATCTGTGAAATAGTAAATTCTTCGAATTCTTCGGATTTGTCTTTGGCTATCTTGAGATAGGTTGTCATTCTTGAATCTTTAGCGGTAAAGTCTCCATTCAAATGATTCACAACTAGGAGCGAGTCGCTCTTAACATGAAGCTTTATTACCCCCAAGTCGTGGGTCATGTTCAATCCTGCGATCAAAGCTTCATATCCAGCCTCGTTGTTAGTAGCTTTAAAGTCACATCGTATGGAGTACACCATCTTTCCCCCTTGTGGCGACTTGAGGACGACGCCAAGTCTTGCCCCCGGGCGTTGGATGATTCGTCGACATATAGATCCATGTTGGGTCGTCGAGAGTTGCCACAATATCTGTCGATGTCTCCATTTCTGGACTGAAATTTGCGACGAAGTCAACTAATGCCTGCGATTTGATCGCAACTCTTGGCTTATATTCAATGTGTCAGGATCGAATTCTCAACAAGAATTAATTCTCAGAAACAATATCAAAGAAGTTTGCGGAATAACACTTTGATATTCAATGAAAAAGTAAATCAATACAGAAAATATGAATAACAAACTGTAAGCTTGTATTGAATGCTTTGAAGTTACAAGATTACTCACTCAACCTCAATATTGATGAACAGGCTCACCAATACGAATTCTACTTTTCTAGAATTAGGATCTATGCCTTGAGGTTGATTTTTTTCTCTAAAAGAATGAAAACTAAAGTTTTTTTTTTAACTATTCTAAACAATACAATATATATACTGAATACAAAGATAATTACAATAAATAAAATATCTTCAGTATATCTTCTATGTATATCTCTAAGCTTCCATGTATATCCTTTCATACGAATCTTCATCATATAAGCAGTATTAATCTTCAGCAGCATTAACTTCCTTCTAGCAGCATTAACTACTAAGCAGTACTAACCACTAGCAGTACTAACTAGCTAAGCAGTACTAACTTTGTTCAAGCAGCACTAACTTTGACTAGCAGTATTAACTACTAGCAGTAGTAACACTCAGCAGTATTAACCTTTAAGTCTTCTAGCAGTATTAACTCTGAATCAGCAGCATTAACCATACTTGAGTTTTTCTTCAGTTCCCAACAATCTCCCCCTAACTTGACTTTTAGGAAGAGAAGTCAAGTTCTTCAGATGCTCCCAAAATCTTCATTGATCTACTCCAATATTAGGATCCAGTCCCATACTCTGATTGATAGTCCTCTGAATTAGATACTTGGCCATTTCTGAATTTGGTGCACAACCCAACTTCTTATTCAACATGGCATGAAGCTTAAGATTTGTATGCTTGTAGACCCTATCCACCAAGTAGTACTCCATGTGGAAAGTATCCAATGCTAGTTCATAGACTCCACTCCTTTCATAGAGAGTCCATCCTCTAACAGTTTTGAACACATCTCTGATTAAGTGCTTCACTACTTCTGGATTGAATAACATACACAAGTATTCCATGACCAGCTTCACTATAGGTAACCCTGGAGCTTTCAACTGATCTGCATAAATTTTCATCCCCACTTCAAACATTTCTTCCAAATCAGATCTTGAACACTCTCTGACAATTTTGTTCCAGGTGTTGTATACTTCATACTTCTCATCATTTCTTTTCAATCTGATGTATTCTTTCCCATCCACCTCCATAATATCCCAATGGATGACTTCAGGAGGTTTAAATCCAACAGGTTCAACTGAAATAGGCTTTGGAATTTTATCCATTACCACCATGTACATGTTTACATCTGAACTCTGTGGTATTTCTTCCTGAGTTTTAGCTTCATTCTGAGGTGCCTCTTCTTCTTCAGTAACCTTTTGCTCTTCTTCTACTCTAGGCTTCTTTACACTTTTCTTTCTTTTAGCCATCATTTTGGTTCTTTTCAGAGTCTTTTGAACCTGCACTAAAGTAGCTTCCTTCTTCTTTTCTTCCTTGTTCTCTGCCCTTTCTTTGATAGGAGTTCCCTCTTCACTTTCAGGGAATGGTTGATGTATATTCACATCATGTCTCTCATTTGCCTTCTTTTCAAACTCCACTCTATCCTTTTCATTATTTTTCAGCTTCCCCATTTCTTTCTCATAAAGATCCCTGATTTGATCAAAAGTCATCTTCACAAACATTTCTTTCTTTACCCCAATTGCACTCCTCAAGAAAGTTATCATTTTGTTTCTTTCCTGAGTGGCAAGGTAAGTTTGTGAAGGTCTTCTTTTCTTTGCACTTGATTTGACTAACATGGCCTTTCTCAAGCTTATTGCCCTTTGCTTAGCTTTCTCTGTTTCAAGCCCTTTCTGATAAGCTTCATTTAATTCAGCAGCTAGAGCCTTTGCCATCTCCCTGTCTTTTTCAACCTGAACTCTTTCTTCTTTTTCAATATCCTCCTGCATCTTCCGGGCTAGAGCTTCATCTGATTCAACCAACCTTTGCTTCTTGACTGGTTGATCAGATTCCACCATCTTTGCTTTTCCTTTGTCTTTGTTCATTGGCTTCTTACTGTTATCTTTCTTGCTCACTTCTCCTTTTTCTCCCCCTTCATTTATTACCACTCCCTTTGTTTTGGGAGTGTCATTCTTTGCTTTGATGAGCATTTCAGCTACTTCAATTTCTGTTGGAGATAACTCTGTTACTACTGCTTGTGAAGTTTCAGCAGTATTAACAGTTTCTGCTTCTAACTCCCCCTCAATACTGTTCTTCTCCCCATCATGCTCCCCCTCAACTTGTTCTTTTTCCTCATTCAGGTTTACTTCAGCCTCTGACTCCCCCTTTTTGGGAGCATCAGACACTGGTTCCCTTCTCTTTAGCACAAATTGTTTCCTTTTCTTCTTTTGAATCAGCCTTGTCACCATCTTCTTTAGTTTTGCAATCTGGACTTGTTGTGACAGGATCACCAGCTTCATCTCCTCTATTTCTTTTCCTTGTTTCAGAACATCTATGTTGATGTTACCCATTGTCTCCATCAATTCATCATAGTTATATCTGTCCTCACCTTCTCCAGGAGTGTTACCCCCTATTGAAGGATCATGGGATCTTTTATTAGTGGAAGTCTTCTGCCTAGCAGAAGCACTGTCCACCCCTGTGGTTTCTTGGCACCAGGGACCTTCAAATGATTGTTCATTCAAAGTTGCCATGGGGGAGGTCTTATTGATGTTACCACTTTCCTCCTCTGTGCTAGCAGGAGTAGTGGCAGCCTCATCACCCATATGCTCTACCTCCTCCTCAGAGAGCACCTCCTTTGGGTTGGGAGACACCCTTGTGGTTTCCCTTTGGATATTCTCTAGGGGAGAATTCTCCCTTAGAGGGCTTAAAGGCTGAGTGGGTAATGGTACAAGAAGGGAAGGAGCCTTCTTTACCTGTTTCCTCTTGTAAGTTTGGGTGATAGGAGAGGTTGGTTTTTCAAGAAGGGACTGGGGAATTGATTTTGAGAGGGAAGGTTGGGCTTGGCTAGCAGTGGGTTGGTCTAATGGGGGCCTTGACCCTGCTGCCATACCTTCATTGGTTTGGGACACCACCATCATTGTAGAGAACAATGGGGTGTCAACTCCTTCAGAGTCCCCAGCAGATCTTCTCATATTTGAGAAAACCTTGCCTTTGGGGGGTTTAGGTACATATACCCCAACAGGTTGAGGTATATCCGTTAATTCATGAGTAATAACTTCTTGAACAAACCTGGGATACATAAAAAAGCTCTTTTTGTTTCCCATGTTTGAGACAAGATCATTGAAAATCATTTTAGAAAAATTATACTTTCTGGCAGTGGCCAAGCACACCAAAGCATAAGCAATAGTGCTGCTGAACTCACTCCATCCAGTAGTCTTTTTGGAGATACAATGCATAAGAGTATGAACAAAGAAACGCCATTGGGGTGAGAATTTTGCTTTAGAAAATTTGAAAACTCCCAATGGGCCTCCATACCCCATTCTTGTAAGATTTGAAAATAGTTCATCGTTTGGGATAGAAGTTATACCAGAGGCATCGTCTAGACGTAGACTGATGCGAATAACCTCTTCAGTAACTGTTAGTGATTGATCACAGATTCTGGTCTTGATCATTTGCACACCATTTTCCACAACAATGGTTGCATTAGCCCAGAACTACCTTTGATGCTCAATGTAGATTGTAGGGGATACAATAAGAGCATGAGCAATGTGGCTTGTCTTGAGGAAATCCACAATCTGATGAAATCCTGAAGCTTGCTTTGGCTTTTGTAGCATCGCAATCTCGTTGTGCTCGTCGATGAAAGTCATGGATGCCATTGATCTTAGTGAAAAACTTGCCTGAAAACTTCGAACTTGAGAGAGAAAAGGTTTTGAGCGCAAGAGAACAGTATGCAAAGAGTCGTTATGAACTTTTAGGCGGGCAAAGATTATTTATAGTATTCGGAATATAAGCAGTATTAACCTAGAGCAGTATTAACTACTAGCAGTATTAACTGAAAGCAGTATTAACTACTAGCAGTATTAACTACTAGCAGTATTAACTACTAGCAGTATTAACCACTAGCAGTATTAACTACTAGCAGTATTAACCACTAGCAGTATTAACTACTAGCAGTATTAACCACTAGCAGTATTAACTACTAGCAGTATTAACTGAAAGCAGTATTAACTACTAGCAGTATTAACTGAAAGCAGTATTAACTACTAGCAGTATTAACTACACTTACTCCTTTTAAACTTGCTAAACACTGAGTACTGCTATGCATATCCTGAAAAAGAAGATTAGTAACACCAAGAATAAAAATATACAGGTATAAAACCACTTTTTGAGAAGGAGATTATTCAGAGTTGATCATTCCCACACTTGTTACCAAGAAAGTGAATCTACCCACATCAAAAGCTTTAGTGAATAAATCAGCAAACTGATTATCAGTGTGAACTTTTACAACTTGAATAATTTTCTTTTCATTACAGTCTCTTATGAAGTGATACCTGATCTCAATGTGCTTTGTCTTTGAGTGCTTGACTGGATTATTTACAATGCTAATAGCACTGCTGTTGTCAATAAAGATTGGAGTGTGTAGAAAGGTTACCCCATAATCCAACATTTGATTCTGAATCCATAAGACTTGAGAACAGCAACTTGCAGCTGCTATGTACTCTGCCTCTGTTGTAGATGTGGATACTGTGGTTTGTTTCTTGCACTGCCATGAGACTAGTCTAGCACCCAAAAACTGACATCCTCCATAAGTAGATTTTCTGTCCAAGTTTGCCCCACCTAGATCACTGTCTGAGTATGCTATTAGGTCAAAAGGTGAGTTATGAGGATACCAAAGTCCCAATCTGGGTTGCCCTTTGAGATATCTGAATATCCTCTTAACATCTTGAAAGTGAGATTGCTTTGGCCTAACTTGAAATCTTGCACATACATAGACTGGAAACATTATATCTGGCCTTGATGCTGTGAGATACATGAGAGAGCCAATCATGGATCTATAATGATGCACATCCATATCCTCCCCCTCAAGATCTGCTGTGATCTGCTTGTGTGTTTCCATAGGTGTGCTGGCAGGTTTTGATTCTGAGAAACCAAACTTGGTTAGAATATCCTGCACATACTTGGATTGACATATGAAAATGCCATCTGACTTCTGTTGAACTTGGAGTCCAAGGAAGAAAGTAAGTTCCCCCATGGAACTCATTTTGAACCTTTGATGCATTAAATCCTCAAACTCCTTGCACATGTTGTTTCTTGTAGATCCAAAGATAATGTCATCAACATAGATTTGGACCAGCAAGATATCCTTCTTCTTTCTTTTGATAAATAGAGTCTTATCAATGACTCCTCTTTCAAAGTCATTTTCCAAGAGATAGGATGACAGAGTGTCATACCATGCTCTTGGGGCTTGATGTAGTCCATAAAGTGCTTTCTTTAATTTGTATACCCTGTCTGGATAGCTTGGGTTTTCAAACCTTGGTGGTTGACAGACATATACTTCTTCTGCAATTGACCCATAGAGAAAGGCACTCTTTACATCCATTTGATAGACTTTGAAGTTCATGTAAGAAGCATAGGCTAGGAATAGTCTGATTGCTTCTATTCTAGCCACAGGTGCAAACACTTCTTCATAATCTATACCCTCTTCTTGAGTATATCCCTGAGCTACCAGCCTTGCTTTGTTCCTTATGACAATACCTCTTTCATCTCTCTTGTTTCTGAAAATCCACTTTGTGCCAATTGCTCTGTGACCTTTAGGAAGGTCTACTAGATCCCATACATCTTGTAGCTTGAACTGTAACAGTTCCTCTTGCATTGCTTCTATCCAGCTAGATTCTTTCATAGCATCATGTGCCTTTTTAGGCTCAAGCTGTGATAGAAACAAGAAAGCACTGTATGCTGTTGATCTTGCATTTTCTGAAGTCTGCTTTGGTGTCTAGTCATCATAGGAGAAGAGATATCTCCTATTACCAGCTGTGGAGGATGATTCTTTTGAACTCTGTTGTTATGACTAGGTTCTTCATTCAGTCCAGCCTCAAGATTAGATTCATGCAGCTCAACTGAAGTGTTTTCAGATGCCACTTCATTATTTTCTTGAGTCTCCTCATCTCTAGTGTCTTCTTCACTCTGACTTGGTTCAGTAATTGATTCCTTTTCACAATCTTCACCAGAATTTACTGTGGGTATGGGAAAGATCACAGATTTAGATATACTTTCTTGAACTTGTGTGATCCCTGATCCTCCACTTCCTGTTCCTGTATACTCATTACTGAAACTAAAAGAGTTAGTTAGTGAATCAATGTCAAATAGCCACTGAGGTCCAGATCCAACAGGATTTGGTGTGCTCTCATTGCATTTGACATTGTCACTTTCTTCAATTATTCTAGAAGAAGAGTTAAATATTCTGTAGGCCTTACTCTGAGATGAATATCCAACAAGAAATCCATCATCTGCTTTGCTATCAAACTTACCTAAGTGAGATTTGGTATTTAGAATTGTACAAGGACACCCAAAAGGTTTGAAGAAACCAATAAAAGGTTTTCTTTTATTTAAAAGCTCATATGGGGTCTTGTTCTTTTGCTTGACCACTAGAACTCTGTTTTGGACATAACAAGCAGTATTAACTGCTTCAGCCCAGAAGGTAATTGGCAATTTTGAATCAGCCAACAGAGATCTAGCAGCCTCTATTAGTGTTCTATTCCTCCTTTCAGCAATACCATTCTGTTGAGGAGTCCTAGGAGCACTATATTGCCTCTCAATACCTTTTTCTTCACAAAAGGTGTTTAGATCATGATTTTTAAACTCAGTTCCATTATCTGATCTAATGACTTTTACTCTTTGATTAGTTTGGTTTTCAATTCTTAGAATAAAGGATTTGATAAGACCACTTGTTTCATCCTTAGTCCTTAGAAAATATACCCAAGTAAATCTGGAGTAATCATCAACAATAACCAAGCAGTAAGATTTCTTGCCTATACTCATAACATTTGTAGGACCAAACAGATCCATATGCAATAACTGGAGACAAGTAGAAACAGAATTTAACTCTTTGGTCTTATGAGAAGTTTTGTGTTGTTTGCCTTTAAGACAAGCAACACAATGATCATCACATGAAAAGACTTTTGAAGGTAACCCTCTTACAAGGTTATTTTTAACAAGATTGTTCATAGTCTTGAAATTCATGTGACACATCCTTCTGTGCCATAGAGAGGATTCATCTACAGAAGCTTTTGAAACAAGACAATTTAGAGATGAATCACTATCAACATTGTCCATATCAAGACAGTAAACATTGTCCTTCCTTGGAGTTCTAAGTAGTATCATGCTTTCATCAACTACCTTGAACCCTGGAGCAAGGATCATACACTCAGTATTTGTAAATAATATACTATGTTGTTTGTCACAAACCTGTGATACACTTAACAGGTTGTACTTTAATTGATCAACATAGTAGACATCCTCAAATGTCATCTTACCTTTGGTGACATTACCTTTTCCACTTATCTTACCACCAGTATGATTGTCTCCAAATGCAACATGTCCTCCATTGATATGCTTGAAATCCTGAAGGCATGACATGTTGCCTGTCATGTGCCTAGAGCAACCACTATCAACATGCCAAATGCTCTTTCCCTTGAGCTGTTGGTTGCCCTGCACATTAGATAAATCAATTAGTATGATTTAGGAACCCAAGCCAAAGTGGTCTTGGGTAACCCTTTCTCATCAAAATATTTGCATTCTTTCTTGACAAGATTTTTGAACTTTAACTCCTCATTCTTGGAGTACTTTGTTACAATAATAGGCTTGGAACTATGTTTGCTAGAATCAGTACTAGTTTTAGAAGTACTAACTACCTTGGCAGCACTTGCATGCTTAGCAGCACTAACTTTGTTAGAAGTAGTAACTGTGTTAGCAGCAGTAACTGTGTTGGCAGTATTAACTTTTGAAGAGGTATTAACAGTATTAGCAGCATTAATATTTTCAGCAGTACTAACACTGTTAGCAGTAGTAACTGTGTTAGCAGTACTAATATTGTTAGCAGTACTAATACTGTTAGTACTTCTAGGCACCCACATTTTGATACTTTCTTTTAAAATCTTTTTCTTTAAAGTGCCTTTACTTTCAACATATTTCTTTATCACATGTTTCTTTCCAGCCTTCCTATAACCCACAGATTTTTGCACAAATCTTTGAAAGTTCATCTGTTGGTTAATAGGGTTAAAGTAACAATACTTAGCCAAATGATTCAACTTGCCACATATAAAACAAGGTTTTGGTCTATTGATTTTATTCAGATCGACTCCTTGTTTCTGAGCCCATTGATTATTCCAGTTTCTTTGATTTCCTCTTTTTAAACCAGAATTTAGGCTCTTGGCTTTATTGCAATCACACTGTTCACAAGATCCAGGATTCACAACTGTGGTTTGTTTGTAATGGACCTTGTTATCATTTCCGTTAGTCTTCTCTATCTCCTTGGACTTGACCCAGATTTTCCCACATCCCTCATTGGTGATAATATTGTTTTCTAATGGTATCTTTTTACTCACATTATTATCCCTGTTCTCACTGGCACTTTTCTCAGTCAAATCCTTAACCACTACCTCATCCAAAGGATCTATCTTAAAAGCTTCTTCAGACAAGTCCTTTTTCTCTTTAGTTTCTAACAAGTCTGAAGTAGGAGGGATATAATTGTTATTGTAAGGAGGAGGTGTATTGTTGTATCCAATACCAGGCTTCATCTTGTCATGAATCTGAGCCTTTAGAAGAGAATCCATTGCTTTTGAAGCATATGAAAACTTTTCTATGTCAAGCTTAACTTTAGACAGTTCCTCTTTCAGCCTATCATTCTCTTCTAAGGACTTAGACAGTTTGGTTTCTAACTCATTCTTTTCCCACTTCCAATAGTTTGTGTCATAAAAGTGTTGAAGTTCATTAGCTTGAAAGCCTTTGATTTGCTCTTCAAATCTCTCTACTATCAACACATACTCTCTTCTGTCCTTTTCTAATCTTTTGAGGTCATCACACATACTTTGATTGTGATCTCTGTATCTTGTGACAGTGTCAATGCAAGATTTAGTGCAAAGATTAGAACTTACCTCAGTGGGGATATCAGACACTTCTGCCATAAGAGCTTGGTTCTGAATGGCTTCCTCAGCTTGATCACTCCAGTCAAATCCCATTCCTTGTTGAGAAACAAGGGCTTGAGCAGGATTCTTGTTCAGATTGTATCCTCCATTCTGGGCTTGTTGGTGGTTGTTGTTTGGAATAGCACTCCTGCATTCTCTAGCAAAGTGTCCTTTCATGTGACACTTATAACATTCCACCTTGGTCTTGTCAAAACCAGCTCCATCTTCTCTTCTTTGAGAGAAGTTATTTCTTTCAGTTCTTTTAATGAACTTTTTCACCCTCATGGATAACATGGCCATCTGCCATTTAATATCCATCTCCTCCAGATCATCAGGGTGAATTTGATCCAGATCATCATTAATCAAAGAATTGCTGCTATGACTGGACAAAAAGGCTTCAAAGATAGTTTCAGTGCCTTTTTCTGAACTTACTCCACTGGCAGTACTAACTGCTTCAGGGTTGGCAGTAGTATCAGTGGATGCTGAAAGAAGAGCAGCATTGTGAATATAACCAGAGGGCTTCTTCTTGGTTTCTACCTCAGTTTCAAAAACTCTTAGATCATTGTATAGATCATCAAGTTCTTTCTCTTCCAGATTGTCACTCTGTCTATATGAGACAGTGTACATAGTCCATTCATCCCCAAGAGATCTGAGGAACTTTCTGTTGATATCATCTTGTTCCATCTTCACCCCTACAGTAGCCAGTTCACCTATGAGCTTATTGAACCTATCAAAAGTTTGAGTCATAGACTCATTCTTTGTGGAAGTGAAGTTCTCATACTGCTGCTTTAGAACATCTCTTTGATTTCTTTTGATGCTCTTAGTTCCAGCAAATCTTTTCTCTAGAGCATTCCAGAGAATCTGAGCATCAGTGCAGTTGCAAAATTGATGCTGATATTCATTGGGAATGGCCAAGAGCAGAGTGCTCAAAGCCTTCATCTCTGTCTGTCTGATCTTCCTCTCACCATCTGTCTTTAGTGGAGGTCTTTTCCCATCTGGTCCTATCCTTCCAGCTTCAGAAGGACCATTCTCAATGATATCCCACATTGAGTAGTCAGTGAGAAGAATATATTGTCTGATTCTGATCTTCCACATGTCAAACTCACTTGGTTTGAGCATTGGAACCTTAGAAACCAAAGTACTGCTTGATTCTGTAAGATTTTCCATGATGAATAACTGTTTCTGTGAGAGTTAAGCTCTGATACCACTTGTCAGGATCGAATTCTCAACAAGAATTAATTCTCAGAAACAATATCAAAGAAGTTTGCGAAATAACACTTTGATATTCAATGAAAAAGTAAATCAATACAGAAAATATGAATAACAAACTGTAAGCTTGTATTGAATGCTTTGAAGTTACAAGATTACTCACTCAACCTCAATATTGATGAACAGGCTCACCAATACGAATTCTACTTTTCTAGAATTAGGATCTATGCCTTGAGGTTGATTTTTTTCTCTAAAAGAATGAAAACTAAAGTTTTTTTTTTAACTATTCTAAACAATACAATATATATACTGAATACAAAGATAATTACAATAAATAAAATATCTTCAGTATATCTTCTATGTATATCTCTAAGCTTCCATGTATATCCTTTCATACGAATCTTCATCATATAAGCAGTATTAATCTTCAGCAGCATTAACTTCCTTCTAGCAGCATTAACTACTAAGCAGTACTAACCACTAGCAGTACTAACTAGCTAAGCAGTACTAACTTTGTTCAAGCAGCACTAACTTTGACTAGCAGTATTAACTACTAGCAGTAGTAACACTCAGCAGTATTAACCTTTAAGTCTTCTAGCAGTATTAACTCTGAATCAGCAGCATTAACCATACTTGAGTTTTTCTTCAGTTCCCAACACAATGTCGTAACTACTAAGGTAGATACTCCATTTTGCCAGCAGACCTGTCAACTCTGGTTTTCTTATGACATACTTAATAGGAAAGTTAGTCACAATAGTAATAGGGTGTGATTCGAAGTAATGACGTAACTTTTTCGCTGTAGTAATCAAGGCTAACAAGAGTTTTTCCATGGAAGAATACCTGGTTTTCGTGTCGAGAAGTGACCTACTTACGTAGTATATTGGTCGTTGTTGTTTGTCATCTTCTCACACGAGGACGACACTTCCAGCGTTCGGGCTGACTGCTAAATATAGCTGGAGGATCTCGTGATCCTCAGGTTTCGATAGTAAAGGTGGGGACGCCATGCACTTTTTTTATCTCTTGGAGTGCGTTTTTGTGATCGTCCGTCCATTCGGAACCCCTATTTTTTCTCAAAACATTGTAAAATAAACAACATTTATCTGAAGATCGAGAGATAAACATGTTTAGTGTTGCGACACGGACTGTGAGTCGTTGGACTTTTTTGATGTTGAGCGGAGACTTGATATCCAGAATGGCCTTGATTTGATCAGGATTGGCCTCGATCCCCCGTCGGGTGACATATATCCCAAGAATTTGTCTGCACTTACTCCAAAGGGGAATTTTGTAGGATTAAGCCTCATATGATATTGTTTAAGGATATCGAACGACTGTCTTAAGTGATCGATATGATCGATAGACTGTTTTGATTTGACGAGCATGTCGTCGATATATACTTCCATTGTATCTCCAAGACGTTCTTTGAACATCCTATTGACTAATTATTGATATGTTGATCTTGCATTCTTAAGACCAAAGGGCATGACTTTGTAACAGTAGATCCCTTTATCTGTCATGAATGCTGTTTTTTCTTGATCGTCTCGATGCATCAGGATTTGGTTGTATCCTGAGTACGCATCCATAAATGTAAGCAGCTTGTGTTCAACAGTTGTGTCGACCATGGCGTCGATATGCGGTAAGGGAAAAGGATCTTTTGGACAGGCCTTATTGAGATCTGTAAAGTCAATACATACTCTCCATTTCCCTTTTTTTTTTGCACAACTGCGACGTTGGCCAACCAATCGGGATATTTAACTTCTCGAATTTTTCCAGTCTTGAGCAAGTTATCAACTTCGTCGTTGATTACTTTGTTTCGTTCCGGGGCGAACTTGCGACACTTCTGTTTAATAGGTTTAAATGAAGGATCGACATTGAGTCGATGTGTGATGACCTTTGGGTCGATGCCAACCATGTCTTCATGTGTCCATGCAAAACAGTCGGCATATTCCTGCAAAAAAGAAATTAGTGAACCCTTTAAAGTAATGTCTAGTGACGTACCGATGTAGACCACTCTATCAGGTTTCTCCTGATCCAGGACAACTTCTTCTAATTGATAGTCATCGACAGTTTCAGGATCTGCCTGGCTCTGTAACTGCTAGTTGTTCTGATTTCTATGCTTCATAGAGATTTTGTAACATTTGTGAGCGATCTTTCGCTCACTTTTGATCTCTTAGATGCCCCAAGATGTAGAAAATTTGATCGTCTGATGGTACGTCGAAGGCACAGCTTTCATGTCATGTATCCAGGGTCGCCCCAAGATAACGTTGTATGTTGATGAACAGTCGAGGACGTTGAATTTAGTCTGTTTGTTGACTCCTTTGTCGAATACTGGGAGTATGATTTCCCTGATGGTGTTAGCCATGTCTCCATTGAAGCCTACAAGGACCGTTGAACGTCATACGATCTTGGATTATCGATTCCCATCGCCTTAATCATGTTGTGGAAGATAATATTAGTCGAACTTCCACCGTCGATCAAGATTCTTTTTGTCGAGCAATTACCGATCGTGAGTTGGATTATCAAGCCATCATGATGCTTCTGCCATTGATCACCAAGATTCTCTTGGTCAAAGGTAATGGGCATGGTTTCCAATTCTAGATCTTGTTTGGAACGTGACATCCGTGGAACATGAGATTCTCCGGATCCTTGGCTAGCATGACGTTTCGCTGCTGAATAGGTTAAGCCGCAGATGTCGGATCCTCCCGTTATGCAATTGACAACCTTTGTATGCTCAGGTGAGGCTGGTTGCACGTTTACACCCAATAAATCTTGCAAATGTCCCTTGGGGACGTGCCAATCCAATTCTCATCTTAGAGCGATACAGTCGTCCATCATATGACCATGATCGTTCTGGAAATCGCACCACTTAGATTTGTCTTTCCTGGCATCATCTTTTTCTCTTTTTGATGGCCATTTAACGTTAGTCTGAGCATTCTTAAGAGCTTCAACGACATCTTTGGATGTTCCCTTAAATCCGTAAGAAGAGATCTTAGGATGTTGGGGGAACTTATTTACTGGAGCAGTTTTCTTCTTGTCGAATCTCACGTTCGAGACCTGTTTGGAATTCTCGACGCGAGCAGCCGTTTTTGCTTTGAAGTATGGCTTCTTGACACTCAATGATTTCTTATCGCCTAAATGCTTACGACAGAAAGCTGCATCATCCTCGACTTGCATATAAGCCAATGTGCGAGCTCGTACGTCTTCAAAGTTTTCTGGGGGATATTTCATCAAATCCATGTAGAGATCAGAATTGTTGTCGAGACCTCACTTGTATGCCTCGATCGCAGTTCGAACATCACATTTTTATACGCCAATCATCTCAGAATTAAAGCGGTTGAAATAACTTCGAGCTGATTCTCCTATCTTCTGAGTGATGTAGTAAAGATCGCTAGTTTGTTTCTCCATCTTACGACTGCTAACGAATTGTTGAAAGAATTGGTTGACCAACTCTGCAAAACTGCCGATGGACTTGGGTCGCAAATTAATAAACCATTACAAGGAAGCTCCAGTGAGGGTTGCACCAAAACTTTTACACATGCAGACTTCTTGATACTAGTGGGGTATCGACACAGTCCACATTAGTTGCTTATATTGTGCGATGTGCTCCGTTGGATCGCTGATTCCCGAATATTTTGGTGTGAACATCGGGATGTTATATTTCTTCGGCACGTCGACTAGGGAAATCTCATCGACGAAAGGTGATGCTTGAAATCCAGTCCTTGGTTCGACGTCTATTGGCACAGCGGACCCAGGTAGCTTTGTAAGCAGTAATAACATCTTTTCGACAGGATCATCTGGATTAGCACCGCTGCTAGGCATGAATCCAGAGTCTTGAGACGTAGGACATGTATAGGTAAAAAACCATTGTTTTGCGACGTGCCCCCGTTATCTCCATTTATTGGTGCATACATGTAAGGCATGGTTACTGATGGAAGCATTGTCACAGGAGGTGGCATTGTAGGGATTGTTGGGATGGAGAAGGTAGCGACTCCAGTAGTTGCTCCCATACCTTGCGTTGGCCTGAGGTATGGAGGAGGTGGAGGTGGAACACCTGCAAAAGAAATGTTAAAGGGGGGTCTTGGACCGAATGGAGGTCCAAATTGGTTATTCATGTTTGGATTCCTCATTGTTAGATTTATCATGGCAAAGAGTTCTTGATTAGTCCTGTGATTTTGCTCTTCCAATGTATGAATTTGGTTACGAGCAGCGTCGAGTTCCAGCGCATTTGAGCGATGATACTAACTTGAGTTCCTTGTGCTGCCATAATCCTGTCAAACAAGAATCCTGCACCTAAGTTGTTAGTAGGTCGCACTTTTTGGCGATGATGTTACTCTAGATGGGGCCCCACGGTGGGCGCCAAACTATTAATGCCAAAAATCATCCAAAGGAAGATCTAAGGTCGGTATGGAGCTTTAACAACTAAAGTAGGCAATCACTCGACAAATCACGCGACAAGGATAAAAAAAATAAAGATGAACACAGAGATTTGGTGACGCGAAAAACCCCATCGAGGGTAAAAACCGCGGACGACAGTGAGGATCGCCAAGTGCACTATGGACGTCAAACAGGGACGTTGTCCTTTAGAAGGAGTGAATACAAGTACAATTGACAATGTTACAGTAGTAAAACAGTGTAATCATGCGATTGAGCTAGATGTCGTGTAATAGAACACTTCTGTCGGAAGATTCTTCTTGAGAGAATTCTTGAGAGTTGTGTCTTTGTAAGTGTTTCTTAATCAGATAATGTTCCTCCTGTGTAGCTCTTCGAGGTTGTATATATAGTTTTAGTCACCATAAATGAGCATTGATTGTCCAAAGGTCTTGATATTGATTGATCTTTGATAACGATTGTCCGTTATATCCGTTGGTCATTATGTGCATTAAACCTGTAATAAAAGATTCACAAAGGAAAAACGGTTGTATGCAATAAATGATCAATGATCGTTAGTAATGTTACATAGGTTGTAAGATATAAGCCTATCGAGAGATTCCTGTTAGTCATGAACGTGGGAAACTCTCGACGATCGTCGTCGAGGACGACGATGTCTAGTGTCGTGCGATCTCGGCAGGACCTTATCTTAATACAAGAATGGTCGCTAGACTGGAGACGTTTGGTTATCTTCCGTCGGTCGTGACTTGTGGAATTTTACCAAAACAGTGACCAAGAATTCAAACCTTTATCGGTTACCAAGACTGGCGATCATATGATTTAACATGTGAGTTACCTTTATCGGTGACCAAGAATTCGAGCCTGTGAGTTTGCCAAGACCGGCGATCATAAGATTTAACATGTGAGTCACCTTTATCGGTGACCAAGAATTTGAACATGTGAGTTTTCCAAGACTGGCGATCATAAGATTTAACATGTGTTTTGTCTTGAGATGCGATCCTGCAAGAAAAAAGTTAGGAGTGGTCGTTGGCTTGATCGATGACCCTCCGATGCTCAAGTCAATACTTATATCTTAGATCATAGTAATTGAACGAGGAAGATATTTAGAATATATATATAAGGTACACCGTATTCCATCTAAGTGGGACGTCACTGTTACCTGTGGCTTAGAGCCGATAAATGCCTTTTTCAAGGACTTTTGAAATCAAATATGGTTTATCCCAATTTGTGGAGAATTTACCAAACTTTTGGATGACGCGATACATATCGCTAGTTTGTTTTTTATCTTGCAACTACTAGTGAACAAGATGGGGAAATAGGTCCATTGAGAGTAGGGGTGCTCAAAAAACCGACCAACCTGACCAACCCTATCAACCCGGAAAAAAAATTAACCTGAGATAAACCGACATATAATAGATACAAAATTAGGACAACCCGAATCTATTGGGTTGATATTGGGTTAGGCTCAAAGTTACCCGACCAACCCGATAACCCGATAAACGTTTTAGCGACTTCTCTAAAATTATTTATATTTCCATTTAATATATATACATTACCAAAAACAACTTGGCAATAACGAGCAATGGAACTCATAAGAGGACATTATTGGAAAGTTATATGTAATACCTAAATATTTAATGAACTCGTATATTCTTTTGAATAATGAATCGTATTTAAAAAAAATTCCTTATTTTTGTGTTTTCAATATTGTTTTTACTTTGTTTAAACACAACCGGACCAACCCGACCAAACCGATCAACCCGAACGAGTTGGGTTGGGTTGCACTTTTGTTTGGGTTGGGTTGGGTTGAAAATTCTCAAACCACCAACATTGGGTTGGGTTGTTGAAACGCCCTAAACCCGATCAACCCAACCCGTGAGCACCCCTAATTGAGAGGATACGGGTGATGGTGCAAGTAAATCTTGTGATTGCATTGTCGGGAGATTTTGTCGAAGATTTATAATTTCTTGTTGTGCTTTGCTCAATTGATTGAGCACCTTTTTGATGAGTGTCTTCCAACTCCGCTTGCATTTTCGTCGTAATGGTCAACACTTGAAGTCGACAAATTAGAAACGAAGATCTACAAAAACTAATATGTTAGTAATATGTTGTTTATTTTGAAGGAAATCCTTAGTTGGGTCCCACGGATGGCGCCAAACTGTTAATGCAAAAAATTGCACTAAACTGTATATGGCAAAGACCGCACAAAAAAAAGACGACCAAAGGTTTGGTTTCAGACCTTATCACTTACAGATTGAACCTTCGAAATAAACAAGAAAAATGACGAATAAAATGTAAATGAGACGAGCGATTTTGGTGACGCGGAAAACCCCGTCGAGGGTAAAACCGCGGAAGACAATAGAAGTCGTCAATGCACTATGGACGTCAACTAGGGACGTCGTCCTTAATAATAGCAATTACAATTACATATCATGGATAAACATGTCGGTAGAGGATAATAATCGATGTCCTGGGGACAAAACATGGATACTAGTTGTTATCAGTAGTTTCGGATGTGGAAAATAGCTGTGGTCGTTACTTCTGGACGTGGAAAATAACTTTGGTCGCTACTTCCGGACGTGGGTAATGTTGTGGTCGCCACTTTCGGACGTGAGTAATGTTGTGGTCCCCACTTCCGGACGTGAGTAATGTTGTGGTCGCCACTTCCGGACGTGAGTAATGTTGTTGTCGTTAGTTCAGGAAGTGAGGACGTTGTTGTCGGACGTGAGGACACTATCGTAGGACGTGAGGACACTGTCACAAGATGTTATGATGCTGTCACAAGACGTGGAAAATAAGGTTGTCCTGGAAAATAAATCAAGTAGCAATTCTACTTGTAGAGAACTCTTTTTTAGAGCATTTGTCAACTCATCCTCCCCCGTCCAATGTCTTGATCCTTCTATTTATACTTGAGCATTTGTAACCTCCAATTTAATGATCATAATGATTGTAACGGTCGTGTCTTGCTGATAGAAATAAATGTTGGTCGTCGGTTACGTTTGATGTATTGATGAGATGAATCTTGGTCATTACTCTCCTGCAATAAATAAAGAACACAACGGTCATCGATTAATGAGGATTAAATAACGGAGTTACCTTCTTGAGTTGTCTTTGCTTAACCATGACCAAGGGTTGGGTCTTAAGACAAAAGACATGCGACTACTGGTGACAGTTAACATGCAACGTGAGACATCAGACATGTCACTGGTGGTATGAAACTGACGATCTGTAATTGGTTCTCGATGTGTATGGTCTTCAGGACCTTATCTTAATACAAGAGTGGTCTTAAGATTGGAGATGTTTGGGTTTCTTGCATCGGTCGAGGGTGTGATTTTTTACCTAAACAGAAAGCATTCTCAATGTGCTAGCGAAACCACTAATCTAAATTCAATCCCTCCCCAAAACGGTGTAAACAACCCTGTAAACAAATCCTAAATGTCCTTCAAAACAAATCTAAACAACCCCTAAAACAGTTCTAAATAGTCCCTAAATATGGACCCAAAACAGTCCCGAATGGTACCAATTTTTACAACTACAATAATACAAGTTTATATCTCAACCATTTGTATGCAGGGATTAGAATGAAATATGTCAAAAGAATTTGAATATGTCTATTTGGTTCGCTTAATATAGTAGTGGTGGTGTGATGGAGGCGACAATGGTGGCGATGGTGGTAGTAGTGGCAGTGGAGATAACCGTGGTGACTGTAGTGGCAACAAAGACAATGGTGGCAATGGTGGTGATGGTGATGATAGTGGTAGGGGTGAAGGTGATAGTGGTGGTGGTGGCGGTGGTTGTGATAATGGCAACCATCATGGTGGGATAGAATTGAGTAAACATAAGAATACAATAGTTTTTCTTAAAAGCTAGGACGAAGGAATTGGAATTCCTTGGTAGAACCCAAGGAATTGGAATTCCACCAAATGTGGAATTTGAATTCCTCACCAAAACTGTAAAAATGAAACAAACCTATGACCATTTCAATTCCTTCAAATTTTGTTGGATTCCAATAAACCAAACGCTACCTAATAAAAATAAAAATTAAAATATATTACCAAATACACAGTAAAATTTAAACAAAAACTAAAAACTAAAACTTTTAATTGTATAAGCTATTTATTACGGAGTATTTTAATTATAAAACAAACTAGTTAATAAATAATACTAATTAATATAAATAATAACAATGAATTTTTTGGTTATTTTACATGTACAAGAAATCCCAAACATTCGTAAATAACAATTTATTACATTTTGATATCATAATAAACTAATTTAAACATTTTTTATAAAACATTTTTTTATCATCGCATAAGTTGATAAACACTTTTAACTTAAAAATTAAGTTATTTTAAATAAGCAAATCCCAAACAGCCCCATAAAATAGAAAAAAATATGTAAGAAAACGTGTTGGAAAAACAGGAAGGGTTTTATAATGAACATATGAAATGGAACTTTCGAGCGTCTTCTCTTTGTTTTTCATCACTACTCTCAAGAGCTGACCTCAATCTCCGTGGAACTACACAGAGAAAAGGCCAGAGATTTCAGTTTTGTATCCAATTTCAAGGTCGACGACGAACAACTACCTGATCACATCTTCACCTGGTAATTTCTCTCCCCTCTATACGTGATCATATGTCTGTTTATAGGGATGCAAAAAATTTCCTCCTTCAATTGTAATTGGTTCAAGTATTGATCGATCAGAAAAAAACTGTTTTGTTTTATGCCAAGTCTATTGATTGGACTACTATTTTGTTTCTAAGGTTTCCATCAAATTTGCAATAAATTGGGCTGTACGATAAAATGTGTGAGATCTCAACCTAGGGTGTAAAGAACAAACTGCAAATTTGGGGATTTTTGGTGTTTATGAAGATTTGGTGTTGTTTATGCTTCGGGGAAGAAGACGAAGAAGAATACAATAAGAAGAGGGAGACGATGAGAGAGAGGGAGGACATCTTCGGAAAGAATGATATGGACGAGGTTAAGTTTGAAGGAGTTGAGAATGCGGACCTAGGGTTTCAGAACCCTGAGGACGATGGTGGAGAAAACATTCAATTGCGGTTGGGTAGTTTACGGGAGGGTTCTTCTACGGCTAGTACTTTGGATATTAATTTGAATTTGGGTCTTGGAGAAGAGCCTTCATCTTCATCAGCTGTGGCTGAGCCCAAAAGAAGTGGTCTTGATCGTGGCACACACTGTAAACGTCCCAAAGTTCAGTCCTTTGCATTGTGAGACCTCCTTTCTGTAAACTTTTTCCCTTTAACATGCCTCTCTTCTACTGTTATGTGATACGTTCCATGCTTCTTGTTCTGGCCAATGGTGCGATTGTCTTGTGCTTTACTGGTACATGCATGATTATGTGTTTGCCTCTTTCAATATTTGATTCACTATCTAGGAAACACGTGTTCTTTGGACAAAAGAAACAAAATGTGATTCAAGAAGGTTAAAATCTTCCTTGGTATTTCCTTCTAGCAGTGTCATGCTCTAAGTTGGGAAGCAATGAAGCTTCAACGTGTGGTCCTCTGGTCTAAATAGAGCTTGTTATTTTGGGGTCTTGTTTATCTTATCTAATATTAGTGCCTCTTGATGACCGTTTTACTGTTCACTGGTGTTTCTTACTACAATGCATCCATGTCGGAACATTGATGTGAATGCTAATCCGAAATAAAAGCAACCTGAATGTGACCTTTTGTCTTTCGAATATCAATGATTTTATTTTGGTTTTGTATGGTGACTATCAACACCTTTTCAGGGAATGGGATATCCCTTTTGTATCTATGCCTGCTCAAGAAGGCAATCCTTTTGGTTTGACTGAAGAAGAATATGAGAGAATGCTAAATAGTGTGGGTCACTCCCTACCACAGGCATTTGATGGCGAAGAAAGTGACCACACTGTTGACTCTACAAATTGGGTGGCCAATGGAGATGACCACTTGTCCCCAGAGATGGATGATCTGGAAAATAGAATGGATCTAACTGACGACTTGTTGCATATGGTATTTTTTTGCCTTTTCATCTTTCTTTTTCTTGTTTGCATGTTTCGTTTACCTTTTTGATGAACTGCCTGTTTTTATTGGTTCAAGTCTTAGCTGATATTTTAATCTTGTCTTGTTAGGTATTTTCTTTCTTGGACCACATCAATCTTTGCAAGGCTGCTAAGGTTTGCAGGCAATGGCGTACAGCTAGTACACATGAAGATTTCTGGAGGTTCTTGAACTTTGAAGATCGAAACATATCTCTGCAACAATGTAAGATTTGCATTATTATGTTATTTTGGTTGATTGTGTAACACGCTACGGGATTCGGAATTTTAGACAAACAAGCTTCAGATTTGACGTTCTTTTTTCTGTTTTACATGCCTAGTCTATAGAAGTAAATGTCAAACTTGAAATAACAACCGATCTTGGTAGATCAAACTCAAGGCATGGTTATCCCATTTTTGGTTTGTTGAGCCATATGGACTGCTTTCTTCACTTTACAACTCAAAGATATGCTTTGTCATTTTGATTTTCAAATATGTAACTAGGACTAAATTATAAATGATATGAAAATCATAAAATGGAAGGGACCAAAGCGTACTTTGTCAAAGAGAGATGAACAATATATGGAGTATAATGTGCTCCAATGAGCCAAGACAAAAAACCTAAAAAGATATATACATAAATACTTATATACTATACGTATATCACTTCTTAATTAGAGCACAAAATATCAAACCTGCACTAATAATTACCTATAAGATGAATGTGATCCCTTACGAAGGAGCTCGGTCAAGATGTCGAAAGTCTAGTCTCTGGACACAATCAAATCGCCCGATCAAGATGGGGTCATTAGAAGTATAAACTATGTTATCACAATAAAATGAAGATTTTAATCAATGTGTTTGGTGTACTCTTGAAAAAAATTGTTTCTCGGAAATATACGTAAGGTTCATCAATCAAACTGAGTGAGGAATCTTCCATCTCATAAACCACGCATCAAAACAAACAATTCACTTTACATGCCTTGGCTTGATACTCGATGCATTGACACATACATTCCCCAAAAGAAGCCACAAGGTGTGGTTCCATATTTTTGTTTCCTAAAATCATGTTTTAACCATATCATTTCAGTGATGTGTCCCTTGTCAATTGAGGAAGATTGCATGCATCCTTGAGATAACTCCAAATTCGTAAAATGAGATCCCAAAGGCTAGTATGAGGACATGAAATAAACTCGTTAACTTGAGAGGAAATAACATATCTACTAATTGTGATGTAGTTTTATGTTTTTAACTAGCCTATCATATTTTTGGATGATCGAGAAGTTCATTGTTATTTGGATGAAGTTTCACATTTGACATAATAGGAAAGTCTACAACATGATTTGCATCTCAACCTTAGCTAAATATTGATGACATACTTTTTTTACTTTAGAAGGCTATAATAGCATAATGTTTCTATCCCTCCCTTCTTTGTCTTCAAAAACGTTTTAACAAATTACTAGCTACCAGATTAAAACATACAATTTATTTCTGGTACTCTTGTAAAATCTAGCCACCTCAATACCCAAGAAATACCTTAAAATACCCTAATCTTGTATTCAAGTTCACAATAAGCACAAAACTTGAGTGTAACCCCCCTCTCTAGTTGTTACTAGTTATTAAACTTGTCAATACAAAATTCTGCAACAACCTGATTGCGATATGAATATTGAAAGAAAACAGAGATATCAATATTGAAAGAAAACAAAGTCATACAATTTGTGCCTTGTCAATAGCCTCAACCACAACTAAAGAGTACTTAAAGTTCTCAATGATAGAGCGATCAACAATGACAAGCTTGGGTTGTGTATTGAGTTAACATGGAAAAAATAACAAAGATAAAACATTGAACACATGTAAACAATGCATCTTTGCATTAAAGGACAACAATAGCCAGATACCAACCTATATTGGCTAGTTGTGGCTATGGGATCGAGTCTGGTAAGCTTGAGACACATATCATGGACATAACAAATGCAGCCAAAAGTTTAGGCCCAATATGAAGAGAGGGGGGGGGGGGGGTTGGAAGAGCATAAGACGTGATAAAGGAGCTTGACCTTTTCAGACAATGGAAGCCTGATGTTATGACTCGTTGTAAGAACGACACATCTCCAAACGCGGTGGGGTACATTATAATGAATCAGCATGGTGTTTCCAACCTTAGATGAATGTCAATTTTTGCATTTGATGAAGCTATTTTGTGAAGTTTAGTAAACTCTTACTGCATGACTTGGTAAAGGATGAGTCATGAGACATATTCATTTGCATGATCTGTTTGGAGTATCTTATAAATGTATGTAACTAATTTTACACATAAAGACAAGAGTTAATAAAATTTAGAGACAATTTAAACAATTCAACAAATAAACATAATTTCCCCTAGAACAATCATTTGCAAAAGCAGGAATATTGAAACCGCTGGGCGCTTATTAAAGGAACTCCACGTGCTGGGATGAATCAATTCAAAATTTTAGAAAATACAGGCTTAATTTTTTTGATTGATTTGATACATGTTCACTCAACTGACATGGCTCGAGATAAGGTCATAAAGTAAACAAATTCAATCCCTTTTTTAAAGTTAAAGAATGAAGGATGACCCAATTGGTTGTGTATATGCATATTTTTCTTACTAAGGAGTTTAGTAGAAGGCCTATTTGAAGTATACAAACCATGAATCACTTAAACAAAAAGGATATTGCTGAAAAAACACCAATGTTTATCATTGGTTGTGTACTTCATTCGTTTGGGTGAAGTACAATGCTGAATGAACACATGTCTTTTGATTGCTAGAAGCTCAAATTTGTATTCTTCCCATTTTTCTTTTCTGTTGTCATCTTTTCTTATCCAAGGCAAATCTAAAAGAAGACAAGAAGCAGTCGTAGTTGACTCACAAACATGGAGCACAAGTGATTCCTTGGATGATGAAATTCAATGTTAAAAAGACTTGTCCTTCATAAATGATGCATTGAAAGTGCTTGGAACATGACCGCGTCACGGCATGCCTAACCTAAAAGTTGAAGAGAAGGACCTTTTATTTGGGAAGTGGCAAAGTTGTTGTGGTCGAAACTCGAATGATAATGTGAAGATCAGGCAAAAGACAACAAGTATCCATCAAAGGAGGGTAGCAAAAACATGTTGGATGTTAGGTTTTTATTTAAAGTTTTACTTTTTTTGGCTGGTTTATCTCTCTGCTACCATGAAAAATGCAAATGACTAAAACGGTACTTGGTTAATGAGAAGTAGTAATGCATAGAGCAGAGAGTGGGATTATGGACTGAGACATAAAACCCTAAAAAGGCATAAAGTAAAGTGCTAATATCCTATATACATAGTTGCGAGGATATGGGTATGGAGAAACAAGTGTCTGGCTTTTGAATGGATGGATTCACTAAAACTAAAAGGATATGTTGTATATGTATGGGTTTGTTTACATTTATGCAAGTCATGAATGACATCAATAAAAGAAAGAAGCCATCATCATAACGCAAACACTAAGGGTGTGTTTGTTTTTTTAAATCTGACTGAAGCAACACTTATATTTGATTTAGTCAGACATTTATGCATTCAGATAGTTTGTTCTGTTTTTACTTTCAGATTTGAATAAAGTAGAATCCTTCTGAACAATCTCGCAAAAAAAGTTTTAACAAGAAAAATCATATATGAATATCAAATGGTTTCCATCGCCTCTTTCCCAATCATCGGATCACCACTCTTTGATTGCTCTGCCCTTGCCGTCATTTCTCTCCCATTATCATGCCATCACCTGATTCCCGAATCTGATTGCTCTGCACCTGGATTTGGCTATACTCATGTTTTATGCTTCTCCTTAGTCCTTACTTGTTTTTCTCTTCAGAGGGAGAGAATTTAAGATTGAGATGGAGTAGCACTATTGATGAGTGAGAGAGAGAGAGAGAGAGACAAGGGGGTGGTTATTGGATAAGAGAGGGAGAGAAATACAAGGTGGTTGATTTTTCTATCCTTTTTTTATTTGGTTATACTTTGTAATTTAAAAATATTTAAGCATAGTGTTTGTGTTGTTTAAGGCGTTTGCAAGTATTTCTCAAGCACCCTCTGTAAGTGCAGACTGTGAACTTAATGAGCATCATGTAGGTTGTCACTAAAGAATATTGGGGTATGATTATGTACCCGGAAGAACCAATGGAGTTTAGCACCTGACAGGTGCCCTTACATCAACCTCTGATTAGAATCCAAAGGTTTTGTAGTGCTGAGATATGTTTAAGAGGAGGATATGGAGACTCCCAATGTGATTGTGATATAGTCGAGGGTGTAGAAATTTTGAAGTTGGTTCTTGTAAGGCTGTGCATTAAATTCATTCTTTTACTATGCATCAATTAGAGGCAGAAATGGAAAAATATAGTGTCGGGCTTTCTCATTGTCTCGAAATGAATTATATTACAAATTACAATAAGTGGGAGAAGGATAAGTTTATTTTCTGTACATTGTCTGCAAAGACCACTTCAGCACACAATAAAGGTAATATACCATACTCGAATATCTACACGTTTAACTCTAGTTTTATCTGTTGGATGATTTGAGGTATTTTCTCCACAAAATTAGATACTGAAATGGAATGGAAACTCTCCGCGCTACCATGGGACCTCTCAATTCTTGGTTGTGAGATACAGATTGAGGGATAATCTTGTTTTCTATTTTGTAATTTTGGTTAGGCATGTCTTCTTTATTTCTTCATTCCTGGGTCTATGTCATTTGTCATACATTTTTAATTGTGCCTTCACAATAATGATAGTGCCCTATCTGGTGATGGGGTTAGCTCTTTGAGTTTGAGATAAAGTTGCTGTTTTATTTTCGTAAGCTCAGCTAATGCCTGCTTTAGACTATTTTTTTTTTTTATTTTGATCAGAGTGTGTGAGCATTGATGGTGGTTTAGAATGATTTATTCTTAATTTTCGCTATAGTCAATTTTCATTACATTTCTTTTTTAACCCTTTAGTTTTAGCTTCTTATCGTCTAAGGTAAATTTGATGGTGAAATATTATGATCAGGATAATGACTTGATTTAGAGAGTAGTTGCTAACACATCTTCCAATTAATAAATTTATCATGGAAAACATCTTGTTAGTTCCGAGATTGTTCTCACAATGCTTATGGATCGTGTGCCTTTGCAGTTGAAGAGATGTGTAGTCGATACCCAAACGCCACTCAAGTGAACATTAAAGGCTCTCCCGCAATTCATACACTTGTTATGCAAGCTTTTTCTTCATTGAGGCAATGTTCTATTTCTGCCTTTGAATATCTCTTCATTCAGTTATGTGTTTGATTGATGACGGATTTGTCTCTTTTCAGGAATCTTGAGTTCTTAACTTTGGGTAAAGGACAGCTCGGGGAGACCTTTTTCCAAGCCTTAACTGATTGCACCATGTTAAAGAGTTTAATTGTGACTCATGCCATTCTTGGCAATGGTATTCAAGAGATACCAATATACCATGATAGGTTAAGGCACCTTCAAATTGTGAAATGCCGCATGGTCCGTATTTCGGTCAGGTGATGCTTTATTCATTTAACATGTCACCACTGTTCTAAATAGCTGCATTATCAAGTTGTTCTAAAGAAGTAACCTTTTTATTGTTTGCAGGTGTCCTGAACTTCAGACTTTGTCCCTGAAGCGAAGTAGCATGGCACATGCTGTACTGAATTGCCCTCTTTTACGTATTCTTGATATAGCATCTTGCCACAAGCTTCTAGATGCTGCAGTTCGCTCAGCAGCGACTTCATGTCCGCTCTTAGGGTCCTTAGACATGTCAAACTGTTCATGTGTTAGTGATGAAACTTTACGTGAAATAGCACTAACTTGTGGCAATCTTCGTATCCTGAATGCATCGTACTGCCCAAATATCTCTCTTGAGGTAATTATTGTGGGTTTGCTGTTATTAAAATAATTTCATTTACATTTGCATAATCCCCGTTTATTGTGTTTTTGTAGTCTGTAAGGTTGCCAATGTTGACTGTTCTCAAGCTTCATAGCTGTGAAGGCATAACCTCTGCTTCTATGGCTGCAATAGCACATAGTTATATGTTGGAGGTGTGCACTTGCTTTCTTCTCTTTCAATATTGACTGCCAGCTTTCCTTTGTATGGTCTTTATTCAGCTTTTCTGTCATGTTCCTTGCTACAGGTTTTGGAGCTTGATAATTGCAGCTTATTGACATCAGTCTTCTTGGATCTTCCTCACCTGCGGAATATCAGACTTGTACACTGTCGCAAGTACAGTACTATACATCAGACCATAATTTATGAGGGGAATTATTTCAAATTTGATTTTTGACATCATAGAATCAATAATTTCTGAAACTGACCTGGTTGCAGATTCGTGGACTTAAGTTTAAGAAGTATGCTATTATCTTCCATTAGAATCTCTAATTGTCCTTCACTCCAGAGAATCAACATAACATCAAATTCACTGCAAGTATGCCATAGTCATCTCGGTTCTTTGAGTTCCAATCTTTTTGGTGTGCTTTTATTCTGGGTGTATGAATGCCTGCCATTTTGTCTATGCAGCAACTAGTTCTGCAGAAACAGGAAAGCTTAACTGCATTAGAACTGCAATGCAAGTGTTTACAAGAAGTGGACCTCACAGATTGTGAATCTCTTACAAATTCTGTCTTTGAAGTTTTTAGTGATGGCGGTGGATGCCCCATGCTTAAATCATTAGTTCTTGATAACTGTGAGGTCCGTGATTTTCTTCTGATGCTTATGCTGATTTGTTGTTGATCTTAACTGTTTAATTGTTAGAAATCATGTGGATGTTGGCTTATAGAAAATATTATGATATAGCAGTTTTATCTGTGAAGTTTTTAGTGATGGCGATGGTTGCTGTATGCTTAAATCATTAGCTCTTGATAGCTGCCTGGTTTATAATTTACCTCTGATGCTTCTGATGACATATTGTGTATCTTAACTTTTTTTAATTTATAAAATTCGCATGTAAAACCATGGTGTATGCTCACTGCTGATGACATTGTTTTAATCGTTGAGACTTGGTCTGATGTTAAATTGAATCTAGAGTTATGGACAAAATATTGGAATGTAAAGGTTTTAGATAAAGCCATGCTAAGAAGTAGATTATGGTGCAACTTCAATGGCGTTGATAGGGAAATGGAAGATGCTGTAGTATGTCAGATAATTAGGTGATCTTGTAATCACATTGAAGTTGAATGGTAAATGTCAATGGAAAGTGGTGGATTTGCCATGGTTTATGGGCTACAATCTTGGGCCACCAAAATCAACATATTTCTAGAAACACAGTGTGATGTGGATTTGTGGCCAAGGATGCATAGGACCAGAAGTTAAGATAACCATGGAAATGTGGGTGACGGCAGTTCAGAAACTAGGCATAATGTTTGAGGTGGTTTGAAGCATGGTCATAGGAAGAGACATTGGTTTTCCCACCCCGAGGTGGTTTTGGGGGGGGGGTTGGTGTGTGTGCTGAAGAAGGCTTTGATCATGCCCAAGATAGAATGGTGTGAAGGATGTCATTCATTTTTATCAAGTCATTGGAGGGGTTATATTTCCCAATTTGTTTCATTTTGGTATATACCTCTGGATAAAAGCGCATGGTGGTGGTTGTATTTGCAGCAGTTATTGTATGTAGTATCTACGATCAGGGGCTGTTTGGCAGTTGCTGAATGGTTTGGTGCAGAATGATTAAGAGGCTCTTATGATATAGTGTAAAATGAAATATGGTTGTTTGGTGATTGTTCATAATGAAATCAGGGCGCTTAATGGTTAAGGGAGACCCAATGTACAAAATCATTCAGAGAGTTTTGGAACCATTAAGAGGCAGATTTTTTTTTGCCAAACAAGATTCACCTCTTAACGATTTAAAGGTTGCCTCTTAATGGAACCATTAAGAGGTAAACGAACAGCCCCTTAATAGCTTATTCAAAAAGTCATTTTATAGAGTAAAACCGTTACTACGAAGGAAAAAAGCCCCCCATCTCGTTCGACAACACATATGCCTTTACTAGAGCTTTAAAAGCATTATGCTAACTACATTAATTATTTAAAAACCATAAGTTTGGCTATATTTACGATTTAAAGTTGTTGGTTGTAGTTATGTATAATATTTATCCCTTAACTACCTTAGCAACCCATGACCCACGTCATTTCAATGAGTCGACTCATCAGCGGCTTAGGACCATCCTATCAAGTTAGAAATTGTGTTATAGTAGTTTTTTCCCTAATGAAATGTAGATTGTCATATATGCTTTTATTATTAAATGTTGGAGCAAATTGACTATCAAATAGTAATTTTAAATTTTCATATGTTAGAGCCAGCCTTAGTTGTTCATTCCATATTGGAACCACACCTAAGTTGCTTATCCCATGTCCAGCCTAAGTTGCTTATCCCATGTCCAATCTAAGTTGCTCATCCCATGATGTCCTCAGCCTGCCCCCTCAACCGTCACCCTTTCTATCCTCTTCACTAGAGCCGCCGTCTGTCTCCTACTAATGTGACCATACCACTGCAATCTCCCTTCCCTCTACTAATCCGTGATAGGTGCAACTCCCAACACTTCCCGGAAGACCTTGTTTCGTATGCCATCAAACTTGGTTTTACCACAGGTCCATCTAAGCATCCTCATTCATGCATACACTATATTTTTTTTGTTGATCCATCGTGACTAAATTTGGTAATATTATTTGAATCATATACTTATAGTTTAATGTAATATTGTTTTAATACATCATACACCTTATCAAATTTGATGTTAAAGAGTAAATCTATTTTTATTTTTGTGGTGTTGGCAAAAGATAAAAAAGCACAATTTTCTATTTGAATACCTTTGCCAGCAAAGAAAATAAAGTAAGCAATTTCATATGTGTATTATGTATCTCAAATTGTCTTCTAACCTCCTAGTGGAAGGCAAAATTTTGTAATCTTCATTTAAAAAAAAAGATTACTCTAAAGGTAGTATATTTTATAGGATTATCTTTTTAATATTGTTAGGAATAATGGGAGTGATGATGGGTTTTATTTTTCACTAAAAAGCCCAAAGACTTTGCTGCATCAGGACCGACACATATGACATGCTGCATTCAAATCCAGTCATCATTTTTCCATTAGTAGGTGGATGGATTATTACTGCGATGACTAGACTACGGAATCTACACACGTTGATAAAATCATTAAGAGTAATCCCAGAGTGACCAACAATGGGTTTTGCCTTTACTATTGTCTTTGCAGCGGTAGCTAAATCAGAAAGATAAAATAATAAAATATATGTTATTTTCTAAAAATAGGCTCGTTAAGTTTGCAATTTGTTAAAATATTCAAGTCAAACATGCTGTTTTCTTATTCTTAGTTCATAACATATTTTTTTATAGCTTTGGTGACAATTTGCCTACTACCTCTAGTCTTGGCAAGCAGGGATGCATATTTTTTTTCATTCCAAATTTTCAGCATCTTTTTGGAAGTTATCTAATATTTCCTAATGTCATGGTGTAATCTCTTTTTTTAATTGTTAATCTTTTGGTTGTTTGGAAGGTCTCAACTTGCTTTATTTTTATGCATGTGCACTAGTTGTAGGTTCAGCATGGGTATTTGTCACATGTACCTTGTCGTTTTCTTTTTATGTTGTTGGGACTTTATCCTTGCTGGTGCTGCCTGTTATGATAGATGAAACAAGAACTTTCAGTCGGACTTATTATTCATCTATACCTTTGTTTATCTTCTATTTTCATGAAAAAGGGGACTCAGGCAAGTGCTTTTATACAAACACATATAAAAGAGCATATTCGTTTATCCACTTCATGCTTACCGTAACTAGTCATTATAATTTTCTACTAGCAGCTTCAACTATAATCTCGACTGCTATTCATTGGTTTGAGCAAGATACACTTATTTGATACTAATTGCATTTAAAAAGAAGGTTGTTAACTTCTGTGCATCTATAGTTACGTGTCAATTGGAAAATGCCATGGTAATTCAGATTTAAATTTTAGCATACATAGTGCGTTTTTCTCTCCTTTTTGAAAGGGTTGAACTTTTCAAAAAAATCATCTACTTTTGCATGTACATCTTGAATCCTTCTTGATCACAGCTTGTTTGTTATTAGTTGAGGCTGTGTTGTATTTCCACACTCTCAAAGGTCATCGATCTTGCATATGCATATTTATCCCTCCTTGATGACCTATGGTTTTGTGTTGGCAAGTAATTAAGGTGGTATTGTAGTTCTTGGTCGATGGTATTTTCGACTCAAACGTTCATTAATGGAGAAATTCTACTACAGTTTTGCATGATAATATCCTCTAGGCATTATGATGGAAGCCAACTTGAAAGTTACATTTCTTACATAATGAGTGACCAACTGTGGGGTCTGTGGCCTTGTCCTTATGGTGCAAGGGGGTGGCAACTCGATCATCTTTGAATCTAGTTCTGCTAGCTTTTAGTTGTCTTTTTCCCCGACTCATGATACAGAGGACATATCTTAATAGGTTCCAGTTTTTGGCTCTAATTGTAGTGTCTATCTTAAGTTTTTCAAAGCTCTCTTAAGTGCCTCCCCTTTTGAATCCCATGTTAGGTCTGTGAAGCCTAATGTGCTTGATTTTGCATATTTGGGTCTGGCAACTTGTTACTAACAAAAAAAATAGAGATGGGTGATGACCGAGATATGATTTGCATCAATTCAATTATCCATGCTACCTTCTACTAGATGGTGGCCTCTATACCCATCGGGGTAGAGGTAAGGTCTACGTGCATCCTACCTTCCCTAGACCCTACCTCTGTGTGGGATATAGCATTGTTTGGTTTGGTTTCTTCTACTAGATGATGGCATCTTGGTTAGTTTTTCACTCATATCATTGTCACTCAGTTTGTTGGTTGCTTATGAACTGATTTTGCACAATTCTAGCTAATTTTGTGTCAACTTGCTAAGTGTGGTTATATTGTTTATTGGTTCAGAGTTTGACGTCGGTGGTATTCTGTAGCAATTCTTTAACCAGTCTTTCCCTTGCTGGTTGCCGTGCTATTACTGATCTTGAACTCACTTGCCCTTACCTTGAGCAAGTCTCTTTAGATGGATGTGATCATCTCGAAAAAGCGACCTTCTGTCCAGTAAGTATATAAATCATCTCTTTTCTACTTTCTAGTTTCATCATGTGAACTCACTATGCTACTCATTTCTCGTCCTTTCTAGCATAAGTACTGCATTCTTATGGCATTGTGTGCTTTCTTTGTGCTGCTTCATTTCTTCATTTTTATCAGTAGTCTTATCGACACCTACATGTTTCCTAATCATGTTTTTCGAAATATTTTTACAAGATTGAAACCAAACCATAGAACTGCAAATGGTCTTAAATGGTGCATCATAGACTAATGTGAATCTTAGGGGTTGTTTGTTTTTTTTAAGAAACCTCTTAATGGCTCTTAAGTCTGAATCGTTCAGACCTTTTTACACACCACCTCTTATTAATTATAACTAAAATAAGACTTCAGACTTTAGACCTCTTAAAAAACAAACGACACCTTAGAAAATTGAGAACAATTATACAATGTACCTGAAACAAATGGAGGTGTATTTGTTATAAGTTATAGCAATTTATAGTTCTTACTCTGTAGTTTTGAACTTAAGCCACCCATGGCAGCTATATGTTTCTCATTCACCAGTTTGCTTTGCAATATTATTTTGATTACTTTAACATCAACTTTCCTATTTAATATAAGCACCTGTAATCTATTTCTGTATTTGAATGGTTTCTTAATTGATTTATCCTTATTCATAATACTGTTATTTGCTTCATATACATCATGTTTTCACTCTACCCTATTAAATGCATGATGCATCTATAGCATAGCAGTTATGTCATGTGGCATAAGCATGTGCCTATTGGAAAAAAGTGCCATGTTGCATGGCACATCACATGGCACCTACCAGTTTATATAAGTATCTAAAATATAAGACAAGTTGCATTCTGTCTTAGTATGTCCATTTTAGAGTGCCAAAATAAAACTAGCTAACCATTCCTGATTCCAACTAGAAATAACAATAAGTGAAATGATGTACATGATAGTCAATCATACCATTCCAAAAGTACCGGGGTTTCTATTTATGTCAATTTAAAGTTTTAACCATATGATGAATTGTCTTATATTATAGCTTAGGAATGAAGCTATCCTTGCTGATTAGATTGTTTGAAAGGTGGAATTATTGATGAGGACGTTTGGATATATCAGAGTATGTGGGCCTCTTTCTGTCGCTGTGTCTGTCGCTGTTTGGTTTGCCATCCTCTTCCGTCTCCCGGTCTTTTTTTCTCTCCATCGTTGTTTTATATGCCATGCTTGAGGTAAAAAAAGTAGTGTTATGAGTATGACCATGCCATGTACCATATCCCAAAATGCTGCAAATGGCACTGACCTTTTTTTTGGTTGCATCATTACATTTTATACCATACCTCAATTTCTCCAAACTGTGGCATGCCCCTTGACTGCTAGGATCAAGTTGGGTGATATGATCATTAGTACCATTCCAACTTTGATGCCCATGAAACCTAGTTTAAGAGATGCATCAAAATCTTATGTACAATAGACAAAAAAAAATTGTTACTGCCAGAATTCTGAACGATGAGAACCTGAGAGTGTTCAACCTAGGCAGAGTTAACTTGCGTCTTTTGTGTTTTAGGATTCTGCCAACTAGGATTATGACATATCACGTGGTTTTGTTTTCTGCATGTTTGCTAATAAATGTTCTGTAACAGTTGGTTAGTGCAATCCTTTCTTTGGGATGGACATCGTTTGTCTGATTGATCTTTTTTCTTTTTTTCTTCTTTGCCAGGTTGGCCTCCGATCTCTTAATCTGGGAATCTGTCCTAAACTTAATGCACTCCATATTGAAGCACCAACTATGGTGTTGCTTGAGCTGAAGGGGTGCGGTGTATTATCTCAGGCAGTAATTAATTGCCCCCTATTAAAATCTCTGGATGCTTCATTTTGCAGGTCATGGAAACCTCACTCTGTATATTGTCAGTCGCTACTGCTTTTTCACTATATCTTTGGGATAAATTTTTTGTTGGTTGTCTTCTAATGTGTTGCTAACATTGTGCATTTTACCTATGCAGCCAACTGAAGGATGACTGCTTATCAACAACTAACTCTTCATGCCCTCTTATTGAGTCATTGATATTGATGTCATGCCCGTCTATAGGTTCTGATGGGCTCATGTCTTTGCGTTGCCTTCCACATTTAACTTCACTTGATCTTTCCTACACCTTCTTGCTGGACTTGCAGCCTGTGTTTGATTCCTGTATGCAGTTGAAGGTAATTGCTATTTCTAGGCCCAAAAATATTTCTACTATTATACGTGGCTTTTTTCCTGTTTCTAAGGCAAGCCTTGAAGTAACCATTAAGGTTGTTCAATATCTTGCAAAACGCAAGGGGAAAGCTGCTTTTACAGACATCCCTGCCTGTCCATAGCCATATTGAGCTTTGTTTCATTGGGATCACCTTCTATGCTCTTTTATGTCATAATTTGGGCTAATTCTACTATATTAAAGGGTCCAAAAGTTCCTGGGATTGTAATTTTTTCCCCTTAAGTAGCAAGTTACACCAAGTAATAATATTTATATTTCGTTTTAGGGACCCAGTCCATACTTCAATGTAAATCATAAGGACCAAAAATGTAATGCACTCTTTAGATACATGTTTATAATATCATAAACAATAATATAATACTATGAACTAAAAATATATATTGCCCCCTCTTGAATCCTAGAATATGTGTATATATGACCAACCGAACCCAATGAATCCCACATGGAGTAGGGTCTGGGGAGGGTGGGATTTACGCAAACCGTACCTTTTACCCCGAGGAGTAGAGAGGTTATCTCCGTGAAGATCCCCCGCTTGTAAAAGGGTTTTGAGTTTGACAATTTTGATAGAAAGGATAGATATTTGAATATAAAAGAAAGAGATGAAGTTTAGAATACACACACATACATATATACTAGAAAAGTAACCTGTGTAGCGAAACTGCGGTGGAGAGGCTGCTGTTCCAGCTCCAACGATGACTATTTCTTCCTTCCGGACATCAGATCCATCACTAACGATTGTTAGAGATGTGGGTTTGGTTCATTTTCTGGATTTTATTCGAATTGGTTGGGTTAGCTGCATACTACTCGTTTCTTGATGAAGAGACGGAGAGTGAAGGGATAAGAAAGATGATGAGAATGTTGCCATAATTGTGTGTATGTGTGTTGTTTGGTGTTTCAGAGAAGCCAGCATTGTGTGTGTTTTGTGACCACTGATTTTGTGGCAAGAAGTTAACCAGGTGAGGCATTGAGATTATCCTGAGAAACTCTTGAGCTGTATTCAAGCCGAAACACTACTTAGAACAATACTCTAGCTGAACCATTTCGCGTTTGAAGATCAAGCTTACGGCCCCATTTTGACAAATACTTTTTAATGATACTAGTTGTTTACTCATACAATACAACAGGATGTAAGATATTACCGTAAGCCAAGAATAGAAATTAATGAAATTTCTCACTAGAAAAATCTGAAATTTGTGTTTGAATAAAATAGAAATTACAAGTGGTTGTAAAAAATTCTTGGTAATATGAAAAGACCAGATAAAAAAAACCCCAAAAAAGTACATCGATGTTGGTTTCAAATTAAAGATTATAAATTTCTCGTATTTTTCATATAATTTGTTTAAATTCAAAATTTTATTATATATTTTAGTGTAATGATGAAGTATTTTGTGTGGATAAAGATAATGATAGAAGTTCTTCACTACTAGTATTTTTTTTTTTGGATAATGAAGATGATCATGCTGTATATGAACAGGTTTATTAGTTGGTTATTAATTAGTTTTATGGAGTTCTGAGAGCTTTTAAAATTTGTACGTATGTAGTAATTGCTTGTAAAATTGAAATTTGAGGGTAACTGCATTACTAAAAATATCTAATGCTTAATAAGTCATTTATAAGCCTTTTTACTTAAATGCTTTAGTGTGTATATGTATATGTGTGTGGGTGTCAAATTAAATGTAATAAAATGATCGTTTGTTTGGTGTAATTTGTTGTGCTCCAATTTTGATTATATTTTGTCGATTTTGGATTAAAAAAATAGGGGAGATATTTTTATATTTAAAAAGAGGTTGTTATAACCATCTTTTTAACCACTTGTGGTGAATCATATCAATTTAGCGGTTTGGATGAGTTCTTTGGTTTTTTTTTAAACAAAATAAAAAATAAAAAACAAACAAACAAAGAACTCATCCAAACCGCTAAATTGATATGATTCACCACAAGTGGTTAAAAAGATGGTTATAACAACCTCTTTTTAAATATAAAAATATCTCCCCTATTTTTTTAATCCAAAATCGACAAAATATAATTAATTTAGCAGTTTGGATGAGTTCTTTGGTTTTTCTTTTTTCTTTTTTTTTTTACGGTTGAGATCTATTGTTGCTTTCTCATGCTTTCTGTTAAGCTCCCTATATGTATATATATGATTAAACACACCCAAAGAAGTGTAATCATATATGATATTGTAACTTCTCGCCTTCTTGCAAAAATGTTTAACTTCTCATCCTTCCTCTCTCTCTATATATATATATATGGAAGTGTTCAAACGAGAATACCTTCATTTTACGAAAACACGAGAACACCCTTCTACTACAGTCAATCACATGTGATGGTAAATCAGATGTGCGCAACTTTTGGCACAACGGCCAAGTCACCCGCACACCACCAGGTCGCCTTATGTGTATTATCACATGTGATGAGGCATAAGGGTGATCTCGCATTTTCGTAAAATGAAGGTGTTCTCGTTTGAATATATACAGTGTGGCGCGGTCGGGCTAACAGCAAAATCAGAAGTCTAAAATGCAAGCCGGACCAAACCAAACTGCAAAAAACGGCACGGTTTGGTTTGGTTCGACCGGTTTGCACGGTTCAATGGTTTTTATGAACAACTCCTAAATCAAACCCAAGGTTTCTCTAGTGAAGTTCAGATTGTGATGTAAATATTTCTCTTAGAAGAATGCTTGCGTGGCAGTTTACGGAGCGCCAAACATCCACTCTGTGCATTGGTGGCACAAGCTCAAATCAGCTATGCTATGGTGTCCTACATGAATAGATGCAAAGGTTAAAAGGGGAAGGCCAAAAGGAAGGAGTAGAGTAGGGAGTTGATGATGTGTATGGGAGTTCCATCATTTAGAAAAATCGGTTCTTTTCTTGTTTCCCATTACAGGGCTTCCTGAAATCGTCAAAACTGATGTTATTTTTTTGTTTAGGTACAATCTTTTTTGTCTTTCTACTTCTGCTTTACTAGTTTGTATTTTTCATGAAGGTTTTGAAATTGCAAGCATGCAAGTATCTTACTAACTCATCACTGGAACCTCTATACAAAGATGGTGCTCTCCCCACTCTCCTTGAGTTGGACTTGTCATATGGAACGCTGTGCCAGGCTGCCATAGAAGAGCTTCTTGCTTGTTGTACTCATTTAACTCATCTCAGCTTGAATGGATGTGTGAACATGCATGACATGAATTGGGGTTTTACCATTGACCGCGTGCATGAGGATGATCTCCGTGTGCCTGTTGAGCAGCCACATCGTTTGCTACAAAATCTCAACTGTGTTGGTTGTCCAAATATCAAGAAAGTATTCATCCCTCAAATGGCTTGTTTTTCACATCTGTCATCCTTAAATCTCTCCTTATCTGCAAACTTGAAAGAAGTTGCTGTGGCCTGTTCTAATTTGTGCTTTCTCAATCTAAGGTATGATGAGTTTCATGGCATAATTTGTGCTATCAAAGTATTGCTCCATTTGCAACTAAAGATTTTAATTGTGTGCGCTACCTCTCAGCAATTGCTGCTCCTTAGAAATTTTGAAGCTGGAGTGTCCAAGATTGACTAGCTTGTTTCTGCAGGTATGCATTGGTGTCGTTCGATAAAAAATTCATATGTTTCCTTTTTTGTGTATTCAGTTTTGACTGTTGCGGTCAATGTTATGCACTGCGTATGTTATCGATTCTAGAAGAGGATAGAAGGGGTATTTTAGTGATTTTGTGGAATTATTTGTTAGCAGAAGGGGCATTTAGGTCATACCTAGAATAATCCTATTATGCTTGTAGTATAAACTTGTTTCTTTCTGTGTAGTCTTGCAACATTTGCATAGAAGAAGTTGAATCTGCCATATCACAATGCAGCATGCTTGAGACCCTGGATGTCCGCTTCTGTCCAAAGGTGAGTCATTGAGCCAAAGCATATAAGTATTATTATTGTTATTATTATTATTATGAAAACTTTCATCCTTTTTTTATAATCATTTTATGAAAGGACAAAGAAACATGTTTTGTGTAGAAGAGGAAAATGAAATAATGATGGTGTTGCAAGTAACTGATTTTTTGTTTTGGAACACGAATAATAGATAAGCCCAGTGAGCATGGGGGGGAGATTACGGACGGCATGCCCGAGCTTGAAACGCATATTCAGCAGTTTGGTGCCATCTTGAAGTCAAACCTATCAGCAACATTAGTACTACATTGTTGATTGTATGTCTCAACTGTTTTTGTTCTCTCTCTCTCTCTCTCTCTCTCTTTTTCCTGGTAATTTGGATTTGTTTCAAAAGATATCGGGTGTGTAATAAAGTGTTTTATCATAATTTATTTATGAGAGTTTATTCGAAAAAGAGAGCCGAAATTAATAGATCCTTTTGATGTTTGAAATTGTCGGCAATAGGCCATGGTTAAAGCTGCAAGCTATTCAAGTATTTGTTGGTGAGGTTGTTTTTCATGTTTTGATAGCATAGCAATGATGGGGTCCAGATCCTCTTGGCTCCATTTGTCTATCATCTACTTTCGTTGTATCCCTTTTTTCTAATACGGTAAATTGCACTCGCATTTTTTACCTTGTGAGGTTTGAACCTTTAATCTTTACGAAGGTTGGGTTACTGAATACTCTGCCGTTTCATTGTACGAGCAGAAGGGGAAAAAAATGCTTAAAGGGTACTCAACAAGCGATTTTAATGCAATTTTGTGGCTAGTTGTCTTTGAAATAAATGAAGTATAATCTTCCATCAATTTTCAAATTAACACTTGAATAAAGCCAACTCGTTTATATATTTTACACATAGCCGTTAAATTCAAGGGTCGTACATCTCTATATAAAAGTCTCCCCAAGAGGCTTTGAATTGTTCCATTTCGGCATGTTTAAAAATTATCTTAAAGATATTTCCTTTTTTGAACAAATATATCTATATTATATTATAAAAACGACATAAAAAACTTTTAATTACAACATTTTAAGCACAAGTTACAACTAATTAAAGCCAATTACTTAATTTACAATTTCTTAATGTTTTGGTACAACCTTTCGAAGCACAGTATCTCACATAATCATCTATTTGTGGAATGGATACTCATTTATTAATATAACTATTTGTTTTTTTGGTGGAGGATTTTATAAAATAGATTTTATATTAGCATAATCTATTTTAAATGTAGATTTTACATTTAAATCTATATTAATAAGGTGTAATATAAAATCTTTTTTCTTTCGTATTTTTTTATATTACATTTATAAAATCTTTTTCCATATTTTATTTTATAAAATCTTTTTACATAATGAGATGTAATATAAACTCTTTTTTCTTCCGTATTTTTTTTGCTAATATAAAATCTATTTTATTTTATAAAATCTACACGTATTTTATATTAGCATAATATAAAATATACACGTATTTTTTTTTCGCGACCATTAAAAGAAGAAAAAAGAAAGTTGATATGAGTTAAAAATAAAAAATAACGAGATACACTAATAAATTATCGTATTCTTTAAAATAAAAATATTTCGCAATACTTTCCAAATTAACCAAGTGTAAAGAAAATAAAATAGAAACGATGTAGATATAAAAATATTTTTCCATATTTTTAATATATTTACATTTAAATGTAAAATCGAAAATAAAAATAAAAGATTTTAAAATATTCTCTACATTCACTATAAATATATATAGTTTCTCTATGTATCATCCGAGTACAAGAAGAAGACAAACGGTCGGGTGTCAATGGCGGAACCTGCAACTGAACAAAAGGTATTCCACTATATTTTTGTTTCTTTGAAAAACTACTTTTTTATATTTTATTTTATTTACTGAGGATTTGTTTATATTTTTCAAAACCCACAATCATATTTTTCGAAGTAGGGGAATAAGATATATATATACATATCTTTATTTTTATCAACTAATACTATGAGGTCTTGAAGTCAATAGTCAGATAAATATGTTGTGAGACATGTCGTTTGAGTTTTAAATAATATAATACAAAACTATTACCAATATTATTGCACAAAGTCATAACAACAAACGATTAAGAATATATGCAAGTTAACCACTTATGAAAATACATTCGTTTTTCACATTGTATTTCATTAATTGTTAACAGAGAAATTACGTTTTATTTTAACTCGGTTCAATATTCCAACAAAAAAATTATCCTCCCGTGCAATGCACGGGCCCAACACTAGTTTATACTTGAATTGAATTTGAATTTGAACTTACTTTTAACAACAAATACATTTTGTGGTTTCACGACACATATTTTGAGGTTGCTTGACCTCGTCTTGCTTCTTTCAGTGCCCACAATTGTTGTGTATGCATGGATTCGAACCCTGGACATATGAAATATTCCACCACATCCCCCGGTGCCTTAACCAGTACGCCACAACCGTTGTGATTTGACTAGGGATCTTTGTTGTCATAAAATTCATCCATAATTGATATAGTTTAGTGAATATGTCTGAAACTACATATCTAGTCCTAAAATGCATGAGGATAACTTTGCTAAGAATTATTGAACTAGAGTTATCACACATAGTTAGAATCTCATAATTGTGCATCACAAATGTTTGTTTCCTCCATAGTACTTGTGAACATGCCCTTCAATCCGATCATGACATATTCGGCTTCCTTTGTTGATAGAGTCGTGGAGTTGTACTTCTTTGAAAACCAATATATAATGTATGCAAATGCTCTGTTTATGATTTCTCTATTGACTAATTGTTTACTATGTAATACTGGAAACAGAGGTGGATCTTGGAAAATTTTCAAGCGTGAAAACACAAAGTATTTAATGTAATGTAAAATCAAACAAAAATTAATTATAAAAAGTACGGGTTACTTAAAATAAAATACAAATGGTTTTGTGCAACAGGCAAGTGGTTTTTTCTTCTTCTTTACATTTTCTTTTGTGTTGATATTACCAAAAAATTAAAAGAGAACTAAAAAAATATTCAAATTTGTAATAACATTACCACCAGACAACAACCACTTTTTGTTAACTAATGAGAACAAATATAAGTTAAAATGCATTCGCAAAATGACCCTTCTTGTTGCATACATAATATCTGTCAGAAGTTCGTCATCGGTATGTTTTCTTCCTGATGAACTACACATTTAAAAACTTCTAAACAAATTGCCACTTCCATAGTAGATTAAGCACCCCTCCCTACTCCTTAAATCCGCCTCATCAATAATATTAGCTTACCCATCATACTCATTTCAAGTTCATCGAGGATTTTTCTTAGAGATCACCGATTCGAGTCCTGCACGGTCGCTAGAATTAGTTATTCTCTACGGTCGCTAGAATTAGTTTAGGTTCATATAAGTTGGCTTTGACACCACGGTTAAAAAAATTCATGGAAAACTTGTCATACAGTTATACCATCATTGTTCTTCTTTTTAACAAATAAAGTGTTATATAATCAGTTTTAAGGGTATCTCCAAACCAACCACTAAAAAAATAACACTAAAAACACTAAAAATGGTGGGTCTCTTGAATACTAAAAAAACCCAACTCCAACCACAAACTAAAACAAACAAACATATTTAATATTATAATAATAATAAAAATAATATTAATTAATGTATAGAACTATTAATCTATATATAATTATAAAAGTTGAATAAAATAATAATATTTGATTTTAATGATCTATTTTATTGGCCTCCAAATATAGAGGTTTCTTTATCAACCTCCTATTTTTTAGTGTTTTAGTTCTAGACTAGAGACGAAAATATCACCATTTTTGTGTTTTTAGTGTTGGGTTGGAGATGGTCTAATAGATAATGGTTTTTGATCTAGTCGAATGATCGTGTAAGAAGTTGAGTTAACAGTGAGCAGCGTGAGAAGTGGATATGAACCGTTGGTCTCTTTTAACCTCAAGTCAGCCCTCCCATGAATTGGGAGGACTTAGAAGGGAATTGATCTGGTGCATCTCATCCTAATATAATCCATTTTTCATCCAACGGTCGATAACCACTTCTCGCAACTTTTAACCGGAATCAAGCTTTTGATCTATTATTATAGTTTTGGAGTTTGTTTCAATCCAATAATACTTTGTAGAACTTGTATTACATAATTGGAGAGTTGTTGCAACCGCTGTGGTATTCCCCTACCACAACTTCAAACTCCAACGAACTGGAAACCCCTTTCTCTCTCTTTCTCTCTCTCTCACACACACACACAATGTGTTCATCAATGGCAACGAGTCTATGCATCACCTTCCTCTGTACTCTCTTCATCTGTTCATTTGCTGCTCATGATGAAAGTAAGTTCTGTTACTCGTATCTCCCATTGCATTTCTATGCAGAAATACCTGAATTTGCTCTACTAGACCAGTTGATTTTGATCATCATCTTTAGCTTGCGTGTTTGGTTGCTTCGTGGCTCTGATCTGATTTAGAACTTCGAGTTGTGGAGGCTTCTTTTTTCTTGTGCCTGGATTGCGTCTGTGCTATTTGTTTTGGTTGATTACGAAAAATATCGCAATGTAGTTAGTTAACTCGGCGATTGCACCAGATTTTGTTTCGGATCTGATTTCTAAGTGCCTGCTTAGTTCCAGAAGTTACTTTTTCTTTCTTCGTTTTTTCTTTCCCCGATTTATACGTGTCCGTTAAAGAAGAGACTGATTTGAGGCGGATAAATCGTGGAAAATGTCTTTGTGGATCATGATATACCTTGAATTGGGTGTTACCTTCAAGGTTTCTAAAAGTAACATCTAAATCTGGAAGCGAAAAGAATAGTAGACAGAATCACAATGAAAACTGGTAAGTAGAAGATCATTATTATTATTATATATATTTTTTAATGTAGTAGGATTAGTGAACTATGGTGTTGAATCGGAAGATCAGGCTTGCCGTTCCAACAAGGATGTCCACAGTTTCTAAGATTTAATGTAGTCAATTGTGATATATGTTGAAGTTTTTTGTTTATACATGCTTCGTGTCCATTAATAGCTAGTGCGATCCATTTGTGATGGTCTGTTTTGTTCTGTGAGGAAAACTCCAAGGAAACACCCTACTGATACTCTCGTGAGCAAAAATATTCTCCCTTCTGCCGATTTAGGATTTCATCCTAGTGTAGAAATCATTGCTGCAAGTTGCATCTTGTGCTTTAATCATGTCACTGTATCATGATGGAACAGAACATTTAAGATCTGAAGTTGTATCTAAGTGAATTCAAAGAAGAGAAAAGAACTCCATCAAACATCATGTAGTTGTGCCTTCCCAAGTTGGGAATCGATGCTAAATTACATTGTTCTTGCAATAGGATCATCCTGTATTTGGATTTTCAAAGTGTATACCCTCAAGCAGCCTTGCTCCCAACTTAAATGTTCTTGCACAACATAATATACCAGTAGATAATATTTATTGCCCAACCTGATAGTCTTTCATATCCATCTAGAGTAGTCCATTTTAATCTGCTCTTGCTTGCTCTCCACTAATTGGGCATTTTCCACCGCTATTTAAAGTTTAAACTCGTGTGCATCAAGCATTAGTGCCGAGCCATCAATATCGCATGATTCATGGTTTGAATCATATGATTTGCCGTTTGAGTTGTATGATCAGGTTCAATTCGTGAAACCAAATAATGCAATCCCATTAGCAAGTCAGAACTGCTTCTGAATTGTCATCTTATTGGTGAATTGTCCTTGTATCATTGAACTGAATTGTATAATACAGTTCTGTAAGTTATCTTATAGGTTTATGTTGATTTGGGTGTAGGTTTATTGATCCAAAAGTTATTAGTAGCCACATGAATAGAAATGTTCTTCTACTGGTATATGGCAGTGTTTTACACAATAACTAATGAGATCAGACAACATTCACATGATTAATGGACGTATATTTTGGTTCTTACATCACTAAAATGCTTACCATCTTCTATCTTTTGGAAGTATACAAAATAACAGAAACAAATTCAAGCAAATCTACAATCCAATTTCACTCATGATTCTAAATGAGTATAAAGATACTCTGATTCAATTAACAAGTCGACAACTATGCTAAAGAGTAATAGGGAATCTTGTTGAATGGAAATAGTCCTGTAAGTGGCAATGGGAAAAAGATAGATGAGAGGAGGTCAGTTATTACAGAGAATACACGTATGTGAGGCACTTATTTGTGTAGATAAGGGTATCATGTTGGGCTGTGGACTCTTCTTCTATTTTGTTCTTCTCTAATGGAGAGCAATGCGTTCTGTTTGGTGGATGAAAGATGCTATAGCTTTAACTCTTCTCAAATATTTTCTTTGAAAAAGAACCATAAAAACAAGACAACCATCCTTTTGCCATTCACAAACTGAACTCGAATCAGTTATAGATGAAAGAGTAGGCTTTCTCTCTAGGTTAAATCATGAAAACACAAAAGTCAGCACTTTGCATTGGCAAAACAAAGATTGCAACATTCAATTAGAACTGAAAGTAAAAACTGATGATGCAATTGATCTAATGAAGGCGATAGTTATATGAAATCCTTTTATGCTTATTTATGAGTTTATCTGTATGGTTAGCTGGATTTCATCCTAGAGAACTTCTTGACTGGTTGAATTTCTGATTTGAGCAGCTTCATGTTTATACATTCTAGATGATTTGGTATTAAATTAAAGAAATATTTGGCCATGTTTCACACCATTTACGAAATTCGTTCATTTTCTTTCTAGCTCTACTTAACCATGTTAATAACTGTCATGTATTGTGAAGAAATTCTGACCTTCTGATGAGTCCATTTTTTCCTAAAATTACAGAAAAGGTTACAAACAACCCAGCGGACGAGCTTGTAGCCATTGTTAATAGTAACAGAACAGCACACAAAGCAGCTTCCCTCTATAACAATCCTGGCTTAGGCTGCTTAGCCCTGCAATACATCAAAGCCTACCAAGGCAAATGTGATGATGTTGGTGGGTCCAATGCCAAAAGACCCGCTGACTCTGAATTCGCTGAAACCTTCGCACCTAACTGTGGGGTCGAATCCACCACACTCTCCCCAATCACAGGCCGTATACTTGGGTGCCAGTCCAAATACGTTACTCCCGATAAAGCATTCACAGAAATACTAACAATGAAGAACCGAAGCTTGAATATAATCTACAATACAACCCACACTGAGGTGGGAGCGGGTGTGAGCGGTTCAGATGGCGGAGGCCCGTACTTCTGGTGTCTTCTTTTTAGTAACGGGAAATCGAATAGTAGCTTTCAGTTGGAAGGAGGAGCGGCTAAGATAACCAGACCAGGATGCTTTAGTGGTGCCAATGATGATTGCAGTGGTGCTGATGCTTGGTCACAAAATCTCAACATTTTGACCATCTTTGCTGGAGTTTTTGCTGCAATTGCTTATACAATTGGGGTATGAGTGTATGATGTGCAGAATGAGGTTGTTTTCTTTTGACTTCTCATATTAGTTGTTGTTTTTTTTCCTTTGTTGTGATTTCATCATCTATCCATTGGTTAAAGGTGAAATATTCATTCCACATGTTACTCCCAAGTCTCTCGATCTTTGTTTTGCAATCTTGTCGAAACCACTTTGTACTGTGTGTTCTCTTTTTCCTGAAATGTTTTTAGATAATTGTTGTCTTAACCGATTAATCATAAGCATAAGCATCGTGAGGGCCAGCCTTGGGGTTGAATATTTTTTTTTTAATTATTATTTTATTTTATAGTATATAATTACTTAACTATTACATATGTTAAGCCCAGGTTCGAATCCTTGAGCTTTCATTTTACTGCTTTTTTAAAGAGTAAATTAAGTTATCCATCCCTATGGTTCATCAAAGATTGCAACTTTAGTCCCTTGAAATTACAGCTTTTGTTCCGATGTTCATTGTATTTTTCATCGTTGTTTTAAATATGAGGGATTAAAACAAGAATGACATGTAAAGACGAAAACAACATTAAATTGTAAATCATAAGAATGAAAAGGAGACAATTTTCAAATTACTTATGTAAATAATTTTTTTCATAATTTATTTATTCTCTAGTAATTATATAACTTTTTTTGTTTCCTAATTTTTTTATTAATTCGATGATGAAATTATATAATTCTTTGTACTATGGTTTATTTTTCAACTCAAGCCCAAAATCACTAATTTATTTTTTTATTTTGTTTTTCAATTTTCATTCGTCGTTATAACAAACAATAACTTTTTTTTTACTCTTCCACTTTAAGAACAACATTGAATTCAACAACTTTAGTTCTTTAGTGTTTTTTCTAATGGTCTTCAATAATTTTCTTTGAGTATATATAAAATTTAGAATTTTTGTAATCCTTATTGATTTATCTAAATGCTTTTTTGAACATTTTTTTAGTTTTTAATGTCAGTGAATTTTTTAAATAATAATATATTAATAAAACGTTCTTGTTGCTATTGTTTTTCCTAATTCCCAGTAAAAGTTGGTTCTATATAAAATATGATATATACAACTAAAAAACTAGAATCATATATTTTAAACATCAAAAAAGAAGAGCTTGTTTGCTCCTTCTGAGAGCAGTTCTCTCCTGGTGAGAGTTTTGTTTATTGCTTTTTTCATTTAGGATCATCTAAAGGATCTCGTTATCTCGGAAGAGGAAGATGTCGGATTGGAGTTCACCGTTCTTGGTGAGGGCAACAACATAACAAACTATGATCTTTGTTTGGTGGGTACTTTTATTACCAATCGACAGATCAACTTCCGAATCATGAAGCACCGTCTTGCAAGTTTGTGACGGTCGGGAAAAGGGATGTTTGTGCAAGATCTATTGTTTAAGTTCTACTACCATCATGACATTTGATGGGTTATGGAAGGAGGACTTGGACCTTCGATAACCACTTACTTGTTCTTCACGAACTGCAACCAGGAGAGGACCCTACCGAAGTTGCTCTACAAGGTATTGTTTTAGGTGCAGATTTGCAACCTTCTGGCAGACATCTTCACAGAGATGGTTGGGAAAGTCTTGGCAAATTACATCGACACTTTTTTAGCGTACGATGAAAGAAACAAGAAGTCGGCGGAGTGATCCGATCTTCGGGTTCGAACTATGGTGGATATCCACAAGCCGCTGAAGAGAGATAAGAAGGTCAGAAACTGGGGGTTACTGGATCAATTGTACTTTTCAGTATGAGCGAATGTTCGGACACATCAATCGTCTTTGTGAAGTGTGAACGATACTTTCAGGTGGGCGAAGAAGAGATTGTTCGAGCGTGGGATGCGTCATTACGGGCACCAAATAGGAGGCTGACTAATTTAGGAGGAGAGATGTAACACCCTCAAATTTGGAAAGGGCAACTAGTTTAAATTTTTCAATAATACATCAAACAGATGATAAAATCTCTTTCTACAAATCAATACTTGAAATACCTCAATTGGAATTCTAGATTTAACCTCAACAAAAATAAATCAAGTCCTATAGACTAATTAAAGGTCGGGTGTTACTAAACCCATAAACAATTGTTATCTCCAAATGTGCGGAATACCTCACTCAATAGTTACATCATTCTCGTGCATCTAACTAGCACTCAACTCTTTACGGTGTCGCTAGTACCATTCCCCAACAAGGATCTGATGCATTGCTGACAAATAAAAAGGGTTAGGCTTAACACCTAGTGAGTTCAAAAGTTTTATCAATTACATAAGACGGAAAAGTAGAAAGAATATTATTTAAATCACAATCCTCAATATGCAAAGTAATTATAATAGAAAGTGATATTTCCCAAAACCCCATTTTCGTGATAAAATACTTGAATAGAGACACCCCATAATCATGGAACCAAACCCAATACTTACACGAAATATCATAGGATTAAAATCCAAATACCCAAAACATGGGAGTAATTCCTTTATTCAAAACATTGATATATGGAGGGGATCCAATAAGTTAAAGTCATAAAATGCGGTTACTCGCCAAAACCCAACAAAATTAAAGCATATATATTACAATATCCAAAAATAGCGTTCAACAATGGGGGAGACCCATATCCGTTGAGATTGAATGGAGCACATGAGTATGTCACTCGTACAACGTTAATCGTATAATACTTTGTGACTAGACGTCCAAATGTTCCTACGAATTCTTAACAAGTTTCACCTCAAAAGTCAGTTGACCTTAGTGTATATTCCCATGAATTCCACCTCAAGGCCCGACACACTTAAGGTTCTCAACCTTTTTATGGTTCTTATTTGATTTAGCCCTATATGGGAATAATCAAATGAGAACCATAAATTGATTGAGATTAGCGAGGACTATGTATTATTTTACATTGTGAAACAATGCAAGTGAAAATACAATGTTGTTTTACAATATGATTATTTTTAATGTATATTTTCACGCCATGAAACAAACACATGATTACTTGTTTCGACCCTTTTCTTGTTCTCGTTTGATTATTCACACACACACACACATATATATATATAGGGGTTTGATCATTTGAGAACTCCAAAATTTGGGAGATCCATGAGATTCATTCTAATCCAATCATTTAAATTGATTAATTTTATATATTAATTAAATATAAAAGGTTGATTTAGTAATTTAATTATTAATGACAAATCATTAAATCATTTTTTAGGAAAGTCATTATCATTAGAGTGAATTATGGATTTTGTCCTTGTGTTTTGATGTTTTTTCTGACTAGGGTTCTTCTGGTATGTTTATTGTAGTTTTGGTCCTTTTGGTATTCATTTTGTTTTGGCTATGGTCCCTCTAACTAACAACGTTTAATTAAATTCATTAGCCCAGTTAAATCAAGGGTCATTTTAGTCTTTTTGTCTAGTTTTTGTCTTTTTTCCTATTAAAAAGGTAAAAACAATATACATATATAATTATGTGAAGTGCTAAATATATGAGAAGTAGACAAAAAGTATGAGAAGTGCTAAATGTATGAGAAGTAGAGAAGTGATTATAGTCATTCACCTAGTCAACATTTGCGGCTCTGACTGTAAAGCACCGGATAATTCTTCGCATGGTCTGCAGAAAATAGAGAATTAATTTCATAACTTTTACAAATAGACGACAAATAAGTTCATATGTAAACCCGTATGATTCACATATGAACTATATATTCATATGTGAACCCGTAGGTTCATATGTGAACCTGTAGGTTCATATGTGAATCAGTTAATTAGTTCATATGTGAATCTGTTAATTAGTTCATATGATTCACATATCAACCTATGGGTTCATATATGAATCAGTTAAAATAGTTCATATGTGAATCAGACGGGTTCACATTTGTAAAAGTATGAAACTACAACTCTGTTTTTGGCATAGCCGCAAATTTTGACCACTCAAAGCTGCAATTCTTGACAAGTTAGATCCGATCTTGATTGTATGAAGGGCTATGATTACTTCTCTATTTCTCATTTGAACCTATGGCTATATATATATATATATATATATATATAAAGAGAGAGAGAGACGAAGGACCATGTGAGAATAGGAGTTAAAGTGAGAAATGTAATAAAAGATTTAAACCCTTGATCACTTTTAATTAGTGTTCATCTAATAGTTCAGATTAAGTCCCAAAATAACCTATGAATTAGCTTAGAAGGAAATTTTCAATTGATCTTCAATTACGATTGATCCAAGGGTGGAGATTCCTTCTTACCCTTGTCACGATAAATACTATTCTTACCGGAAATCAACTCTCTCCGCTACACACACACACATACATATATATATATATATATATATATATATATATATATATATATATATTATATATATATGGGAGCGATCATGTACAAACCACCCCTATTCGTACAAACCATGCAAACCGAATTCAGTCAATCAGATTTTCTTGAAAATTTTTTCATTGTTTTTTAATGTTAGGGGCAAGTGCGTCAATGTAGTTTAAAGGAATTTAACTAATTCCTATTATTTTGGGAAGGAATCTTATCTAACCGTTTATTTTTGGAAGGAAGACATTTTTTTATTATTTTTTATAATTAAAATAAATCGGATATGCTACCCTTTTTTTTTTGCCAAATTTTCATAAAATTTACAAGGATTTCAAAAAAAACCTAGAAATATGAAGATTCTTTTAAAAAATATTAGGGATTTCAACAAAATTTGCCACATTTTTATTTAATGTGAATTATCATTTATTTCATGAAATAATTAACATACATGAAATAATGAAAGTAATTCATAAAATGAAATGAACTAATACATGAACACCATGAAATTGATACATGAACACCATGAATCTGTTGATACCATAAATTTGATATATGAAACAATGAAACCCATGAAACTGATATATTAAACAATGAAACTGATTCATAAAAATTAAGAATATACTTATATATTAAAGACGTTTTCCACAAAATCAGACTTTGAAAAGTCACGTTTACGATTTTAATTTTGTAACACGGCCAACTTTAAGTATTTAGTTTTAACAAACTATAATTAATTAAAGTTTTACTTATAATTTGTCTTATATATATTTATTAACGTTATTTAATTATTTTGAGATTTATTCTTATAAATATTTTTATTCTGTGTTAATTAGAATTGTTATTGATATTTGACTATAAATAAAATAAAAAAATTTGTTTGTTTCATCAAAATTTATTTATTTATTGTTAGTGTAACACCCTGAATTTCGTTATGTAATCTTGTATTCTAGTGTTAAGCTTTTGTCGTTAGCACCCCGTTTGGTATAAAGTTCAAGTTTATGGTTTTCGGTGAAAATGTGAACTTCCAGTGAGTTTCGCGACTTGCTCGCGACTTGGAGTCGCGGCATAGGTCGCTAAGTCCGCTATTGGTTTTGGGGTTTGAGAACACGGGCGAGTTATGCCGCGAGTTGAGGTCGCGGCATAACCCGCGAAAGTCCCTGGCCGACTTAAGTGGCTTCAACCACAAATATCTCATTTGTGAGATATTTTCTCTCTCTCTAAAATCGATTTTCTCTCTCTCTAAGTTTGGTTGGTTTTCTTTGGATCTTCGAGCTTCCGTTAATCGCTAGTATTAAGTGCATTGCTCGGGGTTTCGGTGTAGAAAGCTTCGTCTTCGTAAGGGGGTCGATATCTGGTTTTTCGAGTTTTTATCTAAAGCCTATCTGGTGAGTTCCTACTACCTTTTCAACTGTTATACACATAAAATGTTATATTTGTGAACTCCGATGTATTTCCATGGTTGGATTTAAGCTTGATACATTTTTGGATAAAACTTGAGTTTGAGGAGATTTTAGGGTTCTCGATCATTTCCGACTAAAGTGATGGGTTCCGTCTTATTTAAAGTAAAAGGATGGTTTTACTTGCACATTTATGTGGACTATTTGGAAGAATGTATATTAACTCATTTTCATTATTTTATGTTCTCTACATTTTGATATAAATGAAGTTTTTGGTGATTTTCGGGGTTCCCGATCAGTATTGACTAAAATGACGGGTTCCGCCTTATTGGAAGTAAAATGATGTTTTACTTGCCCATGTTTGTGGCTTATTGAAAGAAGGTGTATAAACGGGTTTATGACTATCTTTCTTACCAGCAGTTGATCTGGAAAATGACATTTTGAAATATAAATGTGTTGAAAGCTGTTTATCTAGCTTTGTTGGTCACATGAAATATTGTGACAAGTCATGACTATACTAGTGGATCCCTAGGTATCGAGTCGACTTATGGCTGGGAAAGTTGTGCCCCTTCCGTTGTAGTTAGATACATTTGATCTTCGGGGGCACTTGGTACGGTTATGTGAGACCGGTTACTAGCCATGGGTCAAATGTAGTCTAACGAAGAGTATGAATGGTTCCTTGGGGGCCTCCCTCACATCGTAGTACGGACCGAAGCGTTCGTGGCCATGGTTCCAGTATTTAGCTCATAACTCAGATTGGTGGTCTACTTTGTGTTACACCACAATCCTTGGTAAAATGGTTCTTTTGTCATCGTATGATGAGTTTTGGACCGAAAAGGCCCGATTGTGGCTAAATGTTATCTTTTATAAATTAAACCTTTATGAAAAGATTTCCTTATGATACTGATGTTTACATTTCGGGAAGTTTATAAAAGAACTACTTGTGCATTAAATTGTGAGGTTCTGGAAAGAAGATTTATGGTCTCGTTTTAATGGATTTCATTCTTACCAACAGTTAACTTGGAAATGTTTATTTGAAAAGATTCCCTTTGATACAAAAGTTTATATCTCTTGAAATTTATAAACTGTATGTTCTCACTAGGCTTTAAGCCTAACACTTTTTCTCAAATGATGTGTATAACAGGTTTCCCTTAGCGGTGGGTTGCACAGGGTTTTGAGAGTCGAGCGTGGACTCGAGGCATTTTGAGATGTCTATTATTTTGGCGTTGGGCATTGTTTAAGTCCCATCTTTTAGTGAACATTGGTTCGTCAAGTGATGTAGTCTAGACAGTTATGTTTAGATTAGTTTTGTTGATAAATTATATATCCGTTCAGATTTTGTATAGTCTTAAGGACTGATCCCCTTTATGGGAAGTTTATATCAATTCGGATGTCTTGTTGCCATATTTCCAGGTTTTATTTTACTCTGAATTTTAGAGTGTTACAGTTAGGTTGTTATGTTACATTAATTTTGATTCAACATATTTTAATTTCATGTGAGTATGATAGTTTTTATGTATATGATAGTATATATCGTTTAAACTAATATTATTATTTATTAATGTTTATCCAATTAGTTTACAATATCAATTGATTAATTATTTATTTATGTTAATATTTAAATGTTTATCATCATTATAATTCATAATCTTATAATTACTTTTTGGAAGTTACACTTCCAAGCCCCATAACTTTTATTATTTTACCAAAAGCTCCAAAATAACATGAATATTAAAATATCATTCAAATGTCTATTTTAATTGTGAGTTCCTACTCATAATTTTCAACTATATAATTAATTTTTTGAAGTTACACCTCTAACCTCATATGTTTTGGTCTTTACCAAAAGCTCCAAAAATATTATTAAGGTATTAAAATATTAAAATTGGCTTCATATGCCAAACTCATAGTTTTTTTGGTCGCATCCCAAATCTCTATAATTAATAATGTTATATTTAAATGAAATGAATCACAAAATATCGACTGGATTTTGTCAAACGGGTGTAAACAGCCCAGTGGCGGATCCAAGATTTTTTCCTGGTGGGGGCTCCTTTAAGATACATTGAAGGCTCGCAAAGTAGTACGATATATTTTTAGCATAATTCCAACGTTTAGAGGTATTTTTGAAGTTTTATTGATTGATTTCAAGGGATTTCTAAGTGTTTTTGGTGATTTTGAGTGACTTATTCAGTTTTTTGGTTGATTTCGAGAGTTTTTTTTGGTTTTTTGATTGATTTCGAGATACGTTTTTTGGTTGATGGGGTCCCATACGAAAAATCAGTGGGGGATCTATGGTAGAAATTAAAAAAAAATGTTTTTAACCTTGAAAATTTGGTCTTTTGACTTTTTGAGTGGGGTCCCTTCCCCCCACCTTTTTAACCTTACATCCGCCCCTGAAACAGCCCTAAGATTTGTGGGGATTTAAGAAATCCATGTGATTCCCCTACTACATGGAAATCCAATAGATTGAGTGATTTCTTTTTCGCAAATTGAAATATCGATGAAGTATTATTAATAAAATTAAAGCATACAAAAATCCAATATTGTTATGATAATGAAATTTCATAACCAAAATCCATTTCCTTATCAAAAAGAAAATCATATATTATCCTTTATATATGTAAATGGTTGAAACAACTCATCCCAAAATCAACGTCGTAAACTCAAAAGAATCTGAGTATCATAAATGAGTATATAAACCTCCTTTTGAAAAGGTACAAGAAAATACCTAAAGTCCATCAACTCCCCATTGACTCTAAAACCAACCTCTTGAAAAGGTACAAGCAAATACCCTCATGTTTTGAGACGACATATAAATCCTAAGTTTCATAGGAATACCTTTACTAGAAACCCCCAAAGAAATGTGGGATGTCCCGAAAGGGATAATCGGGAGTACTCATGAATATGTACTTCCCGAACTAATCGTACAGTGGAATGAAACCCACTTACTCAATTACAAAAAGGTAACTGATTTCAACAAAAAATGTTATATCCAAAACACGTCTCAATCTTTGTGGCAAGGAACTCACAGAAGATGCCATGATTCTTAACATTATTTCCACCTTTCATATATCAAAAATATTAATGAACTAATATAAGTTGGAATGTAACCTTTAGACAAACTCATCAACCTACTGCAAGTGGTTGAGAGACATAACAAGGTTTTTTCGAATAACAATACCACATATGTCGAGACAAAGAAAATTCTCGAGATCAATAATGAAAGCATTAAAGGTGAAAACAACTCCAAAGAACAGAGAGTTAAAAACAATTTCACACATGTGACATTTATGCACTATGTGGACGAAACCCTAGAACGGGTCAGGGTCTTGGTAAGAGTCGGGAATGATTTTTCAACATCTGGAGTAGAGATACAACTACTGGCCCAGGTGATAATGGATAGTCAGATAAGAAATGCACTAAAGAGTGCTCCTGTCGAAAAGGGAACAAGTTGAAAATGAACTATATCATATTAATCCAAGAATGATAAAGCATAGGTTTCTTTGAAATTTATTTTATAGTATTTAATTAATTCCTTTTGCTTAAGTAAAATCAAATATGTAACCATTATAGATGTAAATAAATACACCAAAACAAATACAGAACTATTGATATTCTCCGTTCCGTATAGGAATGTATCGAGGAAAACTTGATTTTTTGTAGGACATATTCCACACAATCTAAAATGATAGACAAATACTTATTTTATAATTCATCCAACCAAAATACTTAGACGATGAACTGTCATTTTTTTGTTGGTACAAGATCAATAGGAACCTTGTAAAGATATTCGTATCAAATAGAAATTATAATGAAAATGAGCATATATACATAAGTTCTAATGAATATGAAAGTAAACATATATCATGGAAACTATGTGTCAAACTAGTAGATTATTGAGTCATCGAAACATTTTTGTCACCAATAAAGAACTTTAGGGAAATGACACATATATGTTTCGACATGACCATGTGGGACACCATGGTTATGACATAGTGATCCGTGTATTACAGAATGCACATAGACACATTCTCTTTCGAGTGAAAGACAAAATGAGGCAAATGCAACTGTTGACTTCTGCAACATAAGAAGCAACACCATCATAATATGCCTTCTTGAATACCTAAAAGTTTTGTATACCTTGATCCTTAGCCAAGACAGGAATGAGACTATCCTAAAGCTAAAGACATAATACAAACATATTCCATTGTTACAACGAATACAAGGTGATATTTATGGACATAAACATCCAGAATGCGGGCCATTAAAGTACTTTATGGTTCTGGTTTCAACACGATGAACGCATGTCGTATTATTGTCCACATGAAATACTGCACTCCTAGCACTAACTATACGTTTAAGGGTCACCACCCTGATTATTTCATCAAGTCTACATGACTTGGAATGTTGGAGAATTTACATCATAAGGATTTGATGTTAATCGCATATGTATTAGGATCAATGTAGAGTTTTCTATACCCCATGTGTATATATAAAATGATCTCATAGAAGTTGTTATCAAAAGAATATGATGACATCTAGGGTATTAGTAATGCACACTAATTTACCCACATCTACCTGGGGTTATGCAATTATTATATGCAGTTTTTTTTCGTTTTTAGACCCACTGCTTGCTAACCAGCCTCATGCATACCAGTTGGTAACTGGATATAAGCCTGATATTTTACATTTACGCATGTTTGATTATACGTGCCAATTGCGCCCCCACAGCGCATCGAAATAGGTACTTAAAGACGATTTGGTATATGTTGGATATGAATCCCCAACAATTATCCGCTAATTAGAATATTTGAGTTGTGATCTCTTTACCGCTAGATTTGCGGGTTGTCACTTTCATGAGACAGTCTTCCCGTCGTTAGGGGGAGGTAGGAAAAAGGATTCTCCATGGGAACGACAGGAAGTGTCATTGAATATTCCCACTCTGTCTCATTTTGATCCCCAAAACTTCACAACGTAATGTTGAAGTCAAACGAATCAGACTCGATACTTGATACGTTTAATGTTATTCCAAAAGTGACAAGATCACATATACGAGCTGTAAATATACTCGCAAGGTTAAAAAGTCCCCAACAGGGGCACAACACCATTGGAAAGTGTGTTGCAATCACATATAGTGGAGGTGTGGTTGAGGTCGTAGCTACCAAATGGAAGTGGTGGAAGCTACTTGGTTCGATGGATACTATTCTAAAGGAAGAGAATAGTTAGGCACATCCATTTATCATCAATACACAAAACTCTCATGAGATTGTCTCTAATTATAATTATGTCCATGAATCATTGATATGTATTGAGATTTCAATACATATTGCGTATTTTTCTTATATTTTAGGATTTAAATTTTTCTTTATCCCAAATAATTGAGTCATTTTCTTATCTTATTTTCTATTTTTCTCATTCATGGAGCTAAGTTTATTATTTGACTAATTGTTGCTATTTTGCGTAAAACAACCTAAAATCTTTTGTTTATTGTAATGTCAGGTTGATGCTGCAGCATTGGAGGCTGTTTTGGAAATGAAGCTTGGAGGACACTTTTTGAAGAAAATGAAAATCTTGACTTTTGACCCTTCCAAATCTTTTTGATATATTAGAAATAGATTGTTGGCTGGAAGTAGGTGCATCTTGTTGGACAAATCTTTGGTCATAACTTTAGTGGTTGTACCTTTTAGTTTATTTTAAGTTTCCTATTTTACTAGTTTGCCATCCATGATTTGGTATAAATAGGTGTAGTGTTCTCTTGTTTTGATATATCTCTTTGGTATTCATCAGTTTGAAGAACTGATTTTCGTGACCTTCTCTCTCTAAATTTAAATATCAAGTCTTTAAGCTTTTATAATTCTTGTTCTTCATTATCAAGTGTTGCAGAATTGCTTCAGCATTACCTGTTTTTACATTTCGTTATTACTTATTGTCTTTACTCTATGCACTTTACATTTTCATCATTTATATTTCCGTCATTTAATTTCTGTCATTTACATACCGTCATTTACATTATGTCTTTAATTTATGTCATTTACTTTTCTTGCAATTTATATTACGTAATGAGTAGCTAATTTTATAGTTTGGGTGTGAGACGAAAAGGGAGTTTGTAAACCAAAAACTAGTGGACTTTGTTCTTCAATAACATTGTTCCACTATGTCATTTTAAGTTTTATAAATCCAAAAGCACTTCTTGACGAATTGATCACTTCTTAAAGTGTGAAAGTGCCATGGACTTAGGAATAAGCCATGAAAAAGCACGTCAGTTTGAATGATACGGGAAGTATACTTGGAAGAGTTACTAGCAAGGGAACTTGCTATCTTTGTTTTTCAAACCGATTGATTCTTGACGGGTTGATCACTAGTCAAAGTGTAGTGGACTCAGGAATGAGCCACTAAGAACACGTCAACTTAAATGATATGGGAATCGACTCGGAAGGGTGATTTTTAAACAAAGGCATTTGTTTTTCCATATACTTTAAAGAAAACATTTGACACTCACACTGGTCCGGACATTTGCATAGGCATATGTTGATTGAAGGCTAAACAAAAGTGCAATGGTAGATATCCGGAAGGATCCTCTTTAAAGTACATGGTGGAACTTGTTGTTGCTGAAGTAATGCTATAGCATCCCTATAGAATTGACCTCCAGAATTTGTGTTTACTCCTCACTTTAAGTCTTGCACCCATTCTATCTTTATATATCTTGTTAATCATATCACTGTTAACCAACTCAAACAAAGTCTTCAAATTTGCCATCTGAAATCTCTTCTTTTACTACAATTTTATTATACTTTTACACCAATCTTTGTGGGACGATATTCGATATTTTACCATTGTATCACTTGAAAAGATGATATTGGATCCCATTGTATACTTGCTTTGAGATTCAACTATTACATGTCTTAGTGGTGTGCAAACATTTGTATCAATCATCACTGGAGGACGCTCCGAAGTTAATATTGATTCTAGAGATGAATATTAATCTCAAATGAACTATGAGAGTACATATGAGTCGATGGACAAATCATATATAATCATTGATGATTTATTCTCATATATGATGGCTCATAAGATGATCGAGCACGACGACATCGAACCAGGCTCAGTTGAATAATATCAACAAAGAGCATATTGGCCTAAATGTAAAGAAACAATCCAGAAAGAAATATATTCTTTGACAAATGATCGGGTATTTGGTCAGGTAGTGCTAACCTACCAAGTGTAAAGCCCGTAGGACATAACTGAGTCTTTGTCATAAAGCATAATGAGAATAATGAAGTTCTAATATGTAAGGCTCTCATTTGGCACAAGGTTTCTCATAACGCCCTGGATTGACCACGAGGAGACTTACTCTCTCATGATGGATGTTATGACATCCGAATAATTTGTTATCCTAGTAGTTTCCGAAGGACTGGAAATCCAGCTCATAAATGTGGTTACCACATATCTCTACGGGGATATAGATTTAGAGATATATAAAAGTGCTTGATAATATTACATTACCAAAACCACGTAACTTTAAACCACGAAATGCGTTTGCAATAAAATTGAAACGCCCACTTTATAGATTAAAACAATATAAGCGGATGTGGTATACCCGCTTAATGGAATACTTGATTGGGAAATGATATATAAGAACGATGAATTGTTCCCTTGCGTATTTATTATGGAAAACAAGTTCCAGATTTTCAAAGTAGCTCTATATGTCAATGTTATGAACATAATAGGCACTCTTGATAAAATAAGAGGAACCACAAGCTACTTGAAATATGATTTTGAGAGGAAAGATCTTGGGAAAACTTGGTTTTGTCTAGATATTTGAGCTAGGACACCGAGTTTGTGAAATATTAATTCACCGATCGCATATGTCCATAAAATAATCAGGCAATTTAATATGGACAAAGTGCATCCGGTTAGCACTCCCATGATCGGTCGAAGTGTCAGATATAAGGAAAGATCCATTTTGTCTAAAGAATGATGACGAAAAATGTTGGGAGCTGGAATTCCCTATCTAAGTACAATATGCGCATTATCGTACTTAGCATAATACATTTGACCATATATTATATTTCTCAGTGAACTTGTTAGCTAGATTTAGCTCAGCGCCAACGCAACGTCATTGGAACCATTGACATGGGCTTATACTTTCCCTATAGAAAGAAAAATGAGATTGATAATGGAACTTCAATACCTACTTAAAATGTAAGTAGCAAAAGTACTAGCTCTTATAGAAAAACACCAAACAATGTCTTAATATGTCTTTGCTGATATTAGGTATCTGCCTAATCCATACAAATGTTGTTCTACTGGATAAGGAATTACCACAATGAACACCCAAATTGCTTGAAAGTAAGCTAAGCAAACCCTTGTAACTACCTCCTTGAACTATTCTAAGAATATTACTCTCCATGAGATAATTAAAGAATGTATATGATTAAGGACTATCATTATATATATTAGAGGAACTAGTAATTTTTTACTTGCATATATGGAAACAATGCATCATGTATCGAAAAAATTAATATAAGATACATCAAGGGTGATAACACAAAGCATATTCTGCTTAAGTTTCTATACAATCAGCAATAAAAGACTCTTTTTTAGATTCAAGTGAATGAAGTAAGGTGTCAAAAGTGATAATCATAAAATCTCAAATACAACAAACAATTACTCAAGATTTATCATAAAAGCTCAAGAACTAGAGAGAGAAAGTCTAGAGAGAGAAAGTAGATCTTATATTCATATCACATGTGTCTGAATTACAATGTATGAGCAGCTCTCGTAGTTACAAGATTACACAACACAAACCCTTATATACTCACTATCTAAAACAAAGCCTTAATGGCTAAGGAAACTAAACTAGCTTTGACTTTCCTAATACATTGACAATATTGACTTCTAAGATTGACTTTCCTAATTAAATCTTGGATACAATATTTAGACTTAACAATCTCCCCCTTTGTATTCAAGATTTAATAAAAAAATTTGACACTAGTCTTCAGCACTTGATTCTTCAGCTTTTGTCCCTTTGAAGCTTTCACAATCTTTACTCTTTCAGCTCTAGAAGAATCTTGGAAAGTCTTTTTAATCTTTGAAGCTTTGAAAGTCAACATGTCTTGAACAGGAAACAGATTTCTTTAATCTTCTGAAAAACTTTGACAACTTTGAAACTTCTGAAAATTCTTTGAAACAACATGATTATGTATCTTCATCTCTTTGATCTCTGGATCATCTTTGGAAGAACAAAATTTCACAAATCATCTTGAATTAACTTTGAACAATCTTCTTCAGATACATTTAACTTTGTAACAGCGGAAGCATTTTGAAATGCATTTGAAATTCTGACTTAAATCTGAAATTGAATCTTTATAAAATGTCTCCCCCTTTTTGATGATTGAGAGCATCATGATCATCAAAACATCTTCAATTTCAGCACAGTCTTTGATTTCCCCCTTTGAGAACAAATAACAATCTCCCCTTTGACAGTCTCCACTCGTTGATCTGAATAGCCGTCAATTCATGAAAGGTATATATCTGAATCTTTTCAAATTCAGACATAATGAACGAGGTAACCCTGAATCAACAAATGAAACAGTTAGAAGTGCCTGTCAGTAACACGGAGTCACTGTGTACAACGAATGTACAATATAAGGAGTTGGTTTGATGTTGACTCCCCATGACTTCCATTCAATCATTGAAAAAACACAAGGTAATTCTATGAATGTTCTGACAGAAAAACAGATTTTCTGTGTGCTCGTGCTTGTGTATGAAAGAATTTTAGCACAATGATTGTGTTTCATTAAGGCTCAAATTGTGTAAACTGTTGAGACAGCAACAGATAATACACGGACTCAATGTGCATGAAAAAGGGTCGAAGGTGGGGCAACTTTTCTTCTTTTTCAATATCAGTATCTTCCAAAAGAAGATCCGATAGATTTTATGCTGCTTCCCCAGAAAATGTGAAACATTCTCTTTTTAAGAAAAGAATGAGTAGCTGGTGGGGTTAATTCAAGAGATGGCATGGGCTATTTGCCTATTTCAATGATGGTCACCAAAGAAATGTGAACCAATCAGTAATGTGGCTGCCCGGCACAGAAAGATGTTTGGTGCAGAGTTCTGATATTCTTTTAACTCTGATCTCACACCCTCTTTCTTTTAAACATATAAGCTCACATCTAACCAATCTCTCATTTCCATTTTACCTATGCTCACTCCCACACTCAATTCTTTTAGACCCCTCTCCCCTCAATCACTCAAAGGATTTCTTCCGGGGTAGGAAACACTGGTTATCATGAATCCATGGAAGATTTATTTAAGCTCACACACGAATCCCATGATATTTCCTATGAAGAATGGTTGCTCAACAGTTTAACTGAAACAGTTTAGCACAAGATATATGATACCATTGTCAATATGTATGCTCGTGAGATTTGAGCAATTGAACAATGAAGATTTCTCAAAACAATGATATTGAGTGAATGAAATGAAATCAAGAGAATTGTTTTGAGAATCTGACAATGAATCAATCAGATCAAATCAAAAGGTTAGGGTATCAAAGAATTGGAAATTTGTTTATATGAACAAATATAAACAATTTATCAATGAAAGCACAAATATGAAAAAAAAAATGAATGATGCTCATCAACTTTGAACTTCAAATGGGGGTATTATCATCGAAAAATTGTTTGAATTTGAGACATGGTAATAACAATTTCAAATAAAATACTGAACCGGTGTGTATGAATACTTAACAGTATATGGACAAGATAATACACAAGTATTGATCTTTGGAAACACACGGTTAGTTAAACATTAAGCTCAAAATTTGAAAAACATTTAAAATCACACTTCTAGATTCATAAAATCCTTTGAGAATAAGAAGTGGTTTGAACATTTAAGAAACTGTTTTTCATGTTCGAAAGTTGTTCTTCTTTCAAACAATCCGAGATCTAGGATCAGAAGATATTTACTTTTTCAGCTCCCCCTCAAATCATGATTAAATGATTTATATCTTTTAAGCTCCCCCTGGATATTAGCACAATATCCGTCTTTGATCATTGATGAACGGGTCCTGATCTGTCATGTGATCAGAAGCCACCACCTTTACTCCCCCTTAAATTAAGCATCTGAAATATTACAAGTAAAACAGGATAGAGATCAAATACTCCCTTTTGAATTGTTAGACCATCAATATCAGAAAAATCTAGCAAAGAAAAAGTATAGGATAGAGATCAAATCAATTCTCTTGGGATGAAGACCATCAATATCCATCGGATGCAAGCATACAGGAGTAAGGTCTTTTTGATCGCTGAGGTCCGAGTCCTAAACTGTTGTGTTTAGAAGTCAAGCTCCGTTGAAGAACGGGTCCTAAGCTGATGTGCTTAGAAGCCACTGTCTTTTATCTTTGAAGTCCGGGTTTTGAACTGTTGTGTTCAAAATCCAATGTTCTCTTACTCCCCCTTGGCTTGAGGTGCCTGCAACACATAATCAATTTTCTTCTTTGGTACCCACTGGTATTTGGGTCCAGAAATGTTAGTTGCAGTTCGTGTAAGAACCATACCGGAAATGATCACTGGTCTTATGGATATGATCATGTGTATAACAAATAGAACAATAATTTTTCTTACCGTTAGGTGCTTTGTTCTTCTTTTCTTTGTGTACAGGTACACATGATTTTTTCTCTTTCAGCTCATCAGTCTTGTCATCTTTGACTGATTTCTTCATCCAGACCAGTTTCTTTTTCTTGAAACTTTTTCTCCTTGGATAAGAATTTGAACTATCTAAATATTCATCAAAGAAAAGGTTAGTACGACGAATCTGATTAAATATTTGACTGACCTGTTTGAAGAGACAGATTTATGATTTGAACTTGAAACAGATTTTTCAAGCTCTTTGATCTTTGACGCAAAGATGTCTCTTTCTTTCTCAAGCAGGTCAATCTTCTTCGAGAATTCAGATTTCGTCTTCTGCTCGTGTAGCGCAGAAGCAGATAGATCAGATAATCTTGAAGTCAGCTTTTTGATTTCAGTTTCAAAGATTGAGCGTTCTTCTTCAAATCCTTTTTCTGACTCATTTCTCTGGCCGGATAATTCTTTAAAGAATCCCACATTTTTCTGTTCTATGGCCTTTTTCTCTTTATCAAACTTCTCTCTTTCCAAAATCAGTATTTTCTCAAAATCGGAGATTTGTTGAGAAAGCTTGATGCATTTAAGCTCTACTGACTTCTTCTCTTCATAACACTTATTTGAGAAATCTGAGAACTTCTTTGAAAAAATTTTCTTTTCGCTTTCAAAATCCGCTTGATATGCAACAAGCTGTTTTTCCAAATTAGATAAATTCTTTTTAAGCTCAGCATTCTCAGATTCCAATCCCTCAGTCTTCTCTTTGAAAGCCTTCAACTCGTTTTGAAGCTCAACTGATTCTGCTTGTAGCTCAGGTGATTTCTGTTCAATTGTCTTCAGTTGGCTTTGAAGAGTTATAATCTCATTTCGCCTTTTCTTTTATCTCTTTATCCCTCTCATAAAGGATACCCGAAAAATTAGAACTATTTTTAGTACAATTTATACATTCAGGAGTTTTAATACAATTGAACAATTTAATTTGCAACTCCTGAATCTTTTTGAGGTATTCTGAATTTTTCAATTTCAGATCATTTCTTTCAGCTTCAATACCAGATATATCAGATCTGTAGTAAATTGACATCTTGAAAAGTAAACAGCTTGTTGTGAATGATCGTTCCAAACTATATATCAGAAAATCAAAAATCAGATCAAAATTGAAATCTTAAAAAAAAATATTTCGTAAAAAATGAAAATTTGAACAACACATCTTATGGCGCAAAGTTTTTAAAAAAAATTCCATATATGACAAAAAAAAAATTCCAGTGAGGTTTGCGGGTCAGCCTTGAAGCGCAAATGAAGGTTTGCGGGTCAGCCTTGAAACGCAAAGGAAGGTTTGCGGGTCAGCCTTGAAATGCATAGGAAGGTTTGCGGGTCAGCCTTGAAGAGCAAAGTATGGTTTTCGGGTCCTGCTTGAAACGCAAAGTAGGGTTTGCGTGTCCCACTGGAGACGCAAAGTAAGCTTTGCGTGTTGAACTTGATGCGCAAGATGAGCTTTGTGTTTCCAACGTGAAGCGCAAGATGAGCTTTGCGATTCCAACTAGACCTTCATGAATGAAGCGCAAACTATATGATAGAAGCGCAAACCGTATGATAGAAGCGCAAAGTCGATTTCTTGGCTGTTTCAAACTCAAATTGATTCAAACCTGTGAATTTGATCTCAAAGACTTGTCAGCATCATAGAAAAACAAATCTAAATACAAATTCACTATCAATTTTTGATTAAAAACACCAATTAGCACAATTTCAATCAAGAACAGAAACTGAACTCGTTTTCACGAAAATCTCAAAAATCAAAAATTGAAACCGATTTTGTTCGAATTTCGAGATGGAATCAAAAAAACAATCAATCATCAACATAAATCGAACACAATGAATCCATTTTCTTGCATTAAAACCAATTTTTCACAAAAATTCAGATGAAACAGTAACAAACTCGTTTCTTGAAAAAAAAAATCGAAAATAACGATTTTCAATCCAAAAACACACAAATTTCAATTCAAATCATGATCTAATCATTCCTGAAAAGTTTGGTACGACTCTAATACCAATTGATAATCATAAAATCACAAATACAACAAACAATTACTCAAGATTTATCATAAAAGCTCAAGAACTAGAGAGAGAAAGTAGATCTTATATTCATATCACATGTCTCTGAATTACAATGTATGAGCAGCTCTCGTAGTTACAAGATTACACAACACAAACCCTTATATACTCACTATCTAAAACAAAGCCTTAATGGCTAAGGAAACTAAACTAGCTTTGACTTTCCTAATACATTGACAATATTGACTTCTAAGATTGACTTTCCTAATTAAATCTTGGATACAATATTTAGACTTAACAAAAAGAATGTGACATATTTTACCAAGTCATTACCTAAAACCATATATTGGGAAACATGTAGAAAGTAAATGTAAATGTTTTCAAACTCCCTTGATTAATGCACGAATCAGGGGGAGTAGTAGACAAAAGGGGGAGTCTACTATATTTGTGATATTGGTATGTTGTGCTCTTCCCTTCAACCAAGGTTTTATTTTTCCCATTGGGTTTTGTTCCTTGGTGTAAGGTTTTAGTGAGGCAACTGTTTATATACCATCATGTTTTCCTAACTCTCATGATTAAAGTACGAATCTAAGAGAAAACTAGACTGAAGGAAAAGTCTATGTATTGCAAAGGGAACTGGTGCGTTGTACTCTTTCCTTCGTCATATTTTTATTTTTTCCCACTGGGTTTTATTTTGGCGTAAGGTTTTAACGAGGCAACAACTGTGGACCACCACTCCTTTAACTCGGCACAAGGGGGAGTGTTGTAGGATAAGTGTGCCATCGTCTAAAGGATGTGACGATAGAGATAGAGATATAGATACTGATAAACATATTAGAGATAGATTAGAACTGATATCTCTCATAGCTATCTACTTGTAACTCATCCCTATTTAAAGGGCTTTTGATTAATGAGAATTACATATTCATTCTCTCCATATATTATTGTTCTGTTTGGATTTTCCTTTAACAAAATATAATTTAATTTTTACTTTTCATTCATTAGTTTTTGTAATAAAAATAGATTGATGAGTAAATTATGCTTCTGTTGTTATTTAACATAAAATAAAATAAATAAAATATGAATGTTAAATTGAGAAATCAAAAATTAAATATGGCCGACGAGAGGGGGTGCGTGAGTTTGGTGGGGTTTTTTTAAAACCTGAAAGGGGGTCAGATATGGCCGACTAAGGAGGGCTTCGTCGGTGCTCAAATGTGACCGGCAGGGGCTGAGATCGGCGGTGAAAAGGGAGGTTGGCAGAGGGAGGGGGTCGGCGACGAAGGGGAGGTTGATGGAGGGAGGTGACCGGCGGTGAGATGTGTGTAATACCCTAGAAATTGGGTAAATTTAAAACTTAGAATTTCGGTAATATGACATCTAAATTATGAAGGTTTATAACTCTTGTAAATATGAATGACTAAAACCCAATAATGTTGGGGTAGTTGCATCAATAAAGTAGCGGGAGATTAAGACATAAAACACGACAACCTATTTAATCTAAAACATCAATTAAAGCTAGATTAAAGGTGGGTGTCGCTATGACTCCAAAACGCTCTTCTCTCAACGATTCCCAAAAAGCCCGGTCCTCCAAGGATCCTAGGTGTGCGTCCGACGAATCAAGGTGCCCTATGCACACCACTAGTAGGACCTGTGAGCCATTAAACACCAAAACAAGTGTTAGACCAAAGTATGGAGATATTGCAAGAATTTAACAGTTTATAATGTAAACAATTACAATGTAATTAATTATTACCGAAGTACCCGAAGGTTGGACCAATCCCAACATTCGATTCGTACAAGATGTTCCATGCCTGTACAAATACACAAGAGATATCTCTTGAAAGACGGGAGATACCTGTTTCCATCTTGGGTGACGAGAACACGTGAATGGGGTCACCCGTGATGTTATTGGATTTCACCTCATATCCCGGTTCTAGTTCCCATACCATAAGAGACATCAAAATCCTCAAACCGTTTATGCCTCTATTGCCTACTCCGTCGAGTTACACCTCAAGGACTTACGGACATGGGTGCCTATCCAATCTAGACGAGTTGCACCTCAAGGACTTACGTCCCCTATTGTCTACCCCGCTAGTGACCCAACGGTCAACAATTGAAACCAAATACATATACCATCTAAATCCTCGTGCACGAGGAAATAGACATTAACTTCACATTTAGGTCATGATCAAGTAAGAATAGTATATCTCATGCATGACTCGTTCCATTCTAAAACATGATAATGCATACTTCATATTCATATCTAAGCCATGCAATTCATTTATCAACCAAAACCACCATCATATTCATGTAATAAGTCTAGTTACAATATAAGCATTTATAACTAAAACGTATATTTGTGAAAGATAGTTCTTCGTCAATGTATAACTCATTTTACGAGATTTATATGCACAAAGGGACTCTCATGGCATAAAATGTCTTCTACAAGAGGAAATAACCATATACTAGCAAGATTCACAAAACCCTAGTTTTTATGTTAACTCCAAGTTTACCAACAATTATCAAATAAGCATATTTATGGTAAGATTGTAACACCCGTAAAATTTATTGTACGATAGAAGTCTTCTTATGAGTCTATTTGTTAGCCTTAGAATTTTGCTAATATAGATCCTTTTGAAACTTTGAATTTTAGGATCGTGGCTTGGTTTTGGACTTGAATTTTGAGTCTTGGCTGGGAGGGCAGTGAGTTGAGCGGGCTAGGGCGCGGCCTCCAAGCCACGGCCCAAGTCGCGGGACTCACTGGATGTTTGAACCTCAGAGACACACGCGGCTTAGTGCGCAGCCTCCAAGACGCGGGAAGTCCCTGCAGACCCTATAGATGAGATTTCACCCATCTTCCTCATTCACTTCTCTTCTACTTCATTTATTTTTCTCTCAACCACCCTCCTCATTGAAGAACCGATTTCTAGGGTTTCTAGGAGCATTTACTCCCCTTTAATTCAAGATCTTGGTTTAATCATTCAAGATTTGGAAGCTAGGGTCATCATCTCATTCTCCTCCAACTTCACCTTTCTCAAGAAGGAGATTTTAGGGTTTAGGGTTTTCATCAAAACCCACCTTTGTGAATTCATTCTTTTTTAATAAACTTTATACATGTCAAAATGTGAATTTTTAACCTTCTCAATATCTCCATTTTGATTTATTTGAGTTGGGTGAGTTTTCACCTAAAACCTAATTTTGGAGATTTTGGGGGTTATGTGTAAAGGTATGGTTTGGGGTCAAGAGTATGCATTTTGGGTTTAGTTATGGATTTTATACATGAAAATATGCTCCCTATAACCTTGTGATATATTTACAAGAAAATCAAGATTGGGTTTTGAAATGTGGGTAAGCATAATGGATTGGGCATTTGGGTAAAATGATGTATTATGGGTGGGAGTATTATATAACCATTTGAAATGGAACCTCTTGGAAACTTGGGAGTAGTTATTTGGATTCATAAATTTTGTACATATGTTGGCATTTTAATTGAGGAAATTACTGTCTAGTTTTGTGGAAATCGTATGGAATATTTGGTTGCATTTGGGAATCATGAACCCACATATTTATATAATCTTTGACCCAATGTTGGAACACTAGTTTTCCACATTGAGGCATGTTTAGGCATCGGATGAGGTATAAGCCCTACGTGCTAAGTACGTGATATTAGATGAGGATCTCAACGTAAGGGCCCTATGTGGTTGAAGTTGACTTTGCGTGGGTGTACATTTAAAGCCACTGAGCCTGACATCCATTGCGGGTACTTTTATGTGTTTGGTTTTGCTAACACGTCAAGTGGCTTACTTTTGTGTTCCGTCACTTGTGTTAGTAAGCGGGTCTCCCTCGTCAACCCAAGAGGTATTTGCGTTATTGTTGAGACTACCTACATGTATTCCAATGGCATTTCTTAAACTATTTTAAATGAGAGTATTGATTTTCCATTTACAAATGTTTGATCTCACTATGTTTTAGCCTAACACTTTTTCTTAAAATGACATGTATAACATGTACTTCTAGCGGTGGCTTTCCTCGGGCTTGAGTGGAGGGTAAATCGAAGGATCTAAAGCATTTTTGGAAGGATATAGAGGCATGTTTTGGACATAGAATTGATATACTTTGTAGGTGAAATGTCAACACCCGTTTGTAATCTAGAACTAGATGGACTAGATTAGTAGGTTGTTGTATTCATTTCCCTTTAGTTATGTATTTATAAACGCCATGCAACTATTCCCCTTTTTGGGATGATCCTTTTTATATTAGTCTCGTTTATTCCGCTTTCGTTTTCAGGTTTAAACTAACCCCTATTTTTAGGGTGTTACAAAAGTGAAGGTTAGGAGACTCACCAAAAAGGTTTACAATGTAAAAACACTAAAGATGATGAAAACCCTAGAAATGGAGAGTGGATGAGATGAGACTTGGATCACTTGAATCTTGGAAGAGTTGAAGTTTCCTTAACCTTAGGACCCTAATAATCAATGGTATTAATTACTCACCTACCATAACATTAAATGAAATGAGAAGAGGAGGAAAGTGTGTGAAAATCGCACCTTTGGTGTGTGAAATCGACCTCTAGGCTGGAAATCCCCAAACAAGAAACCCTACCCCCAAAAATAGCATTTAATGAGAAAAACCCGTCTGGGCGTGTGCGACAATGCCATTGGCACAGTCGCGGGGCACAATCACCCGGACTGTACCGTGGCTATCCCCTGGTTGGCGACAATGACCCAACGATTGTGACACGACACTATCTCCGGTCACAATCGCTCCTGGTGTACCGAGGCCCATGGTCCCTTAGCGATAGTGACATTGTCACTGTCGCTGGCACAGTCGCCGACCGACCCCAGGCCGCTGTCCAAACATGACGATTCGACCCGATTCGACCCAAACCTTTATGCCACGCAATATTCTATCGGGAAAATAGTCATACATATAAATTCTATGGTATTTCAGACGTAACACGAGGTACAGAATTTGGGGTGTTACAATGTGAGAGTTAGGTTCTTGAAGGAGGAGTGTTTCTCATGTCTATATATATATATATATATATATATATACACACACACACACACACACACACACACACACACACAGAGAGAGAGAGATAGAGAAAGGAAAGTTCAAATGAAAACTCATCTTTCATTGTGTACGTGAGGACAAATCTCAGTCATTCCATCTCTTTTGATTCAGCAATTCATATTAAATAGAGTTTTTAATTTTAAAATGTCTAGGGTAAAAATGGAAGATAATTTAAAGTCACGTCTACCATATTTGACTTTTTATTTTCTTTTTTAATTAAAAACTTTTACCCAATTAAAGTTTAAAATAAATTATCTTAAAAATTACTAATATTTTAATCAAACAAATTACATTAAAAAAACAAGAATTTTGTGCTCTTCGATATGACATCCATCTCGATATAGTTTTTTTGTCGTTTTAACCGGTTTTTACATAAAATGCTATATATGTGTTATATTCATTATGAATATTTATGTACGTTCAAGTTTGTACAACACCTCAAAACCGTAAGTATGTAACTCGACATAATCTTCTTCAACACTTTCTTCAACGTCGTAAGGCATCACGTTTCTTCAGCACCATAACCCAACAAGACGAATCGAGAACCTATCGAGTAATTTTGTTGTGAATCGGGGAACAAAAGAGAGTGCGTCAAGTCTCCACATCTTCACAGGTCATTCATGTGTTATTCATCATGAATAATGTATCATTCAGGATGAATAATACAACATTCAGGGTGAATAATTCACGATTCATGAATTCGTGTATTATTCGTCATGAATGTTGTGTAATTCATCCTGAATACTCTATTATTCATCATGAATAATGAATGAACGTTCACATTTGTTATTCATACTGAAGGTGGGACATCCGGAGATGCACATACATATTCATAATGAATTAAACCAAATTTCGGTTGTGAATTGGGAAACAAAAGAGAGTGCATCATGTGTCTACACCTTCACGGGTCATTCATATATTATTCATCATGAATAATGTATCATTCAAGATGAATAATAGAACATTCAGGATGAATAATACACGATTCATGATAAGTAATACATGAATCATGGATTCGTGTATTATTCATCCTGAATATTGTATTATTCATCATGAATAGTGAATGAACGTTCACCTTTGTTATTCAAACTGAATGTGGACACCCGATGACGTGCATACATATTCATAATGAATATAATACATATATAGAATTTCACGTAAAAAACGGTTAAAACGAAAAAAAAACTATATCGAGATGAATGTCATATCGAAGAGCACGAAATTCTTGTTTTTTTGATGTAATTTGTTTGATTAAAATATTATTAATTTTTAAGATAATTTATTTTAAAGTTTAATGGGTAAATTTTTTAATTAAAAATAAAATAAAAAGTCAAACAAGTTAGACGCTGATTCAAATTTCCAATTTTGTCCTTAATATCTTCTTAATTATAAAGCAGGGATAAAAAAACTCTTAAATACAAATTATTAAGCACAATATACTATCATTTTATGCAAGATTTTAAAAATCTCTTAATTTACAAGTTTCAAAGCACAAGATACATATTACTACTGCAGACTTCTAACACCCACCAATTTGGTATGTTCACACCTTCCTTTTATGCAGACATTTCTATGTATCACTATTAATTAATATATTATATTACTATAAATTTGTTTTAATTATATTATTAAATATGTAATTGGTTATTTTTTCTAGATGTCATTAAAATATATAAGATAATCATTGAATTCTAACAAAATACTTAAATTTTTTTATATAAAAAACATTATATTATTAAGCCTAAATTAAACAAATTTATAAAAAAAAAAACATTATCACTTTCTCAAAACCATCCAAAATCGTACTGTAAATCAACAAAAAAACAAAAAATAAAATGAAACATTAAAATCATGATGTATCTCGCTGCATTGCGCGAGTACGCTTCTAGTTATGTATTTACCATTGATTAGTTTTCTAAATTTTGATTAATGGTTAAAATTTGTTATCATGTGCACAATGAAAGATGAGTTTTTATTTGAACTCACCCCTATATATATATATATATATATATATATATATAGGGGGGGAGGAAAGTTCAAATGAAAACTCTTCTTTCATTGTGCACGTAAGGACAAATCTCAGTCATTCGATCTCTTTTGATCGAAAAACTCATATTAAATAGAGTTTTTAATTTTAAAATGCTTAGGGGTAAAAATGGAAGAAAATTTAAACACACGTCTACCATATTTGACCTTTTATTTTCTTTTTTAATTAAAAACTTTTTACCCAATTAAAGTTTAAAATAAATTATTTTAAAAATTACTAATATTTTAATCAAACAAATTACATCAAAAAAAACAAGAATTTTGTGCTCTTCGATATGACATCCATCTCGATATAGTTTTTTTGTCGTTTTAACCGTTTTTTACGTGAAATACTATATATGTGTTATATTCATTATGAATATTTATGTACGTTCAAGTTTGTACAATGTCTCGACACCGTAAGTATGTAACTCGACATCACCTTATTCAACAATTTCTTCAACGTCGTAAGGCATCACGTTTCTTCAGCACCATAACCCAACACCCATCCAGACGAATCGAGAACCTATCAAGTAATTCTGTTGTGAATCGGGGAACAAAAGAGAGCGCGTCACGTCTCCACATCTTCACAGGTCATTCATGTGTTATTCATCATAAATAATGTATCATTCAGGATGAATAATACAACATTCAGGGTGAATAATTCACGATTCATGAATTCGTGTATTATTCGTCATGAATGTTGTGTAATTCATCCTGAATACTATATTATTGATCATGAATAATGAATGAACGTTCACATTTGTTATTCATACTGAAGGTGGGACATCCGGAGATGCACATACATATTCATAATGAATTAAACCAAATTTCGGTTGTGAATTGGGAAACAAAAGAGAATGCATCATGTGTCTACACCTTCACGGGTCATTCATATATTATTCATCATGAATAATGTATCATTCAGGATGAATAATAGAACATTCAGGATGAATAATACACGATTCATGATAAGTAATACATGAATCATGGATTCGTGTATTATTCATCCTGAATACTGTATTATTCATCATGAAAGTGAATGAACGTTCACCTTTGTTATTCAAGCTGAATGTGGACACCCAAGGACGTGCATGCATATTCATAATGAATATAACACATATATAGAATTTCACGTAAAAAACGGTTAAAATGAAAAAAATCCTGAATATTATATTATTCATCCTGCATACGGTATTATTCATCATGAATAGTGAGTGAACGTTCATCTTTGTTATTCATACTGAATGTAGACATCCGAAGACGTGCATGCATATTCATAATGAATATAACACGTATATAGAATTTCACGTTAAAAATGGTTAAAACGAAAAAAAAAACTATATTGAGATGAATGTCATATCAAAGAGCACGAAATTCTTGTTTTTTTTTATATGTAATTTGTTTAATTTAAATACTAATAATTTTTAAGATAAATTATTTTAAAGTTTAAGGGGGTAAATTTTTTTTAATTACAAATAAAAATAAAAAGTCAAAGAAGGTAGGCGTTGATTCAAAATTACAATTTTGTTCTTAATAACTTCCCAATTAACTTTGTTATGTATTAACCATTGATTAGTTTTCTAAATTTTGATTAATGGTTAAGATTTGTCTTCATGTGCACAATGAAAGATGAGTTTTCATTTGAACTCACCCCTAAATTTCAATTTTGGTCCCTGTAATTTGTATATGTATTTATTTATTAAAGAAAAAATATGATAAATATATAAAAGACTAAAATACCCCTCATTTAACGGGTTCTTCTAACGGCCGTTAGAGTCAGGGGCCAAATCCGGTCGCTTTTGTATATTCGAATGGCGATTCTGTAATTTTTAATTTTTAGGGACCAAATGTGTTATAAACAAGAAACCATAGGGACCAAATTTGCAATTTACTCTTTAGATAGTCAATTGGAGCACAAATATCACCATAGTCTCCATTTTTCTCTATTTTAGATTTAAAATAGAGAAAAAAGAGAGAAGCAAATTTTCTTTTAATTTAGAAAATCTTTAAAATTTAATGTTATGGAAGATAGATGTATTTTTAATTGTTTTCTTCTTTCTTTATCTCTCTCTCTCTCTCTCCCATTTTTTTTCTTTTTAAAATTTATTAGGGTATTAAATGTATTAAATATTTTTAGTAATATAATTAATATTAAAATTTATAAAATAAACAAACTATTAAAATTAAATATAATTTTTTAAAAGATTTTAGGTTTTAATTTTCTATTTTTGAAGAAAGCAGAAAATGGTCGTAAAAGACAATCAAGGCAAACAATATTGTCATGATCATGATGTGCTTATTCCAAAAATGGAATATCTAATGCAAAGTTTATCTTTAAATTTAGAGGTTGTTTATTAAACTCTTACATTTGCGTTTACAGGGTAAAAGATGTTACCATAATCCATTTGATGGCTGAGAATATTACCCTACAATTATTTACTAAATAGCCCCTTAGATTCATTTTGCATTAGTGTACATATTTACATTTTTACTCTTTGAAGTTTTGTTTTTCATGTTTTGCCCAAAAACTTTGCATTCATCAGAGACTAAGGTGTTGTTTGTTTTTTAAGAAGTCTAAAGTCTGAAGTCTTAATTTAGTTATGATTAATAAGAGGTGGTGTGTAAAAAGGTCTGAACGATTCAGACTTAAGAGTTATTAAGAGGTTTTTTTAAAAAAACAAACAACCCCTAACATAATTTCAAGGAAAACACTTACAGGGCGAAAATAGTATTTATAATTGAGGAACAAAAAAATTTAAATTTACACAAATAGTCCTTAAATTCTCAAAAAACACGTATTATGCACATATAAATCATATAATTACATTTAGACATAAATACGTCATATAAGTTCACAACTATCCACATAACAGTTTCAACACATAATCACATCTTGGTATAAATATATTTGAAACACATATAAATAGTCTAGGGATTGCAGTGTAACAGATTTTTGTGAAGGATTCAGTGGTCAATAAATCATGATAAGATTAATAAATTGTTTTCTAAGTCCAACTTAAAACGACCATATCTATGGGCTAAAATACGGCCTCTGTTAATTGTTTCGACCCAACTTATATTGTGCTATAATCATGTTTTCATAAATACTTCCGTCTTCCAAACGAACACGACTTTTATACCTCAGTTGCCTCTACTTTCCCCTTTCTCGTTTTCTCCTTCACCTTTGGTTTATATTGCTAAAGGAATCCGACACTAGATTTGCAGGTTACAAGATCTGTTAGAAGCAAATCGTTATTGTTCGTGAGTCTATGGCAATCGCTCTCGGATAAGCGATTAATCTTTATGTATGTGTATACTTGTAAAAAAAATATATGAGTTCTTCCATTTCTGGTATATCTATAATTGTGGTAAAATCTTTAATCAACAGTGTTTTTTCTTGCTTGGTATGTAGACGCATATGCAGTTCAGCGCAAACTTTTGGTATATCTAGAAAATCGAAGTTGCGATTGTCAAAGCCATCTAGAACAGGTATTTTAATTATGCTGTTTACGATTCTTCTTTTATGTTAGGTTTATCTTGCTTATACAGTTATACACATATGATATAAAGACTAGAAGCGTACTCGCGTGATGCAGCGAGATACATCACGATTTTAATGTTTCATTTTATTTTTTTTGTCGATTTACAGTACGATTTGGATTGTTTTGAGAAAGTGATAATGTTTTTTTTATAAATTTGTTTAATTTAGGCTTAATAATATAATTTTTTTTACATAAAAAAAATAAGTATTTTGTTAGAATTCAATGATTATCTTATATATTTTAATGACATCTACAAAAAATTACCAATTACATATTTAATAATATAATTAAAACAAAATTATAGTAATATAATATATTAATTAATAATGATAATGGAAAGGTCTGCATAAACGGAAGGCTCTGCACATACCAAATTGGTGGGTGTTAGCAGGGGTCCAGTAGTAATATGTATCTTGTGCTTTGATACTTGTAAATTAAGAGATTTTTAAAATCTTGCATAAAATGATGATACCTTATGTCTAATAATTTGTATTTAAGAGATTTTTATCCGTGCTTTATAATATAGTATAGATTAAGACAATTCCACTGGATAAAGTGGACATGTTAATCATATCAATTTGGTAGGCCGATTTCCATTTTGACTTTATAGTTGGCCGATTCAAATTATTTCATAAGAATAAAACAGTTTTAATTCGAAAGATACTGACAAATGTCACTGTCACAGTTACTGATCAGACACTTACCACATGAATCATTCTCTGTTACCGAGTCGGTTTAGTTAGACGTTACCTTTAATTTAATTTGTCTTTTAGGTTACTTGCATATACACATATACAAGTCCAAAGGGGATATAATTCTATAGTCAACTCATTATATTTTTAAAGGGAGATATAATCATACATTAATATATGTTTACCTAGTGTAAATATGGCCATACAAATCACTTTTCGTATCTCATATACATAAACGTACAAAAGCTAGAGATGACAATTAGACGTGTTTTCAAAGTAGCCATATTTTATCCTGACCCGCCTAGAAGAAACACTAGACACTGCAATTTGACAACAAAAAAATAAAACGGTGATTAAGGGTGTAAATCTTGTATCAAACAAGAAGTTACCAATCATATCAATTAAGTTGGTAGCTAACAACTTTGGTTGACAATATCGTACCAAGGGCCCATTTACTTGCCCGGCAAATTACTGGCTCATTTAACTTATTGGATGAACATGACAAGGACCAAGAATCTTACCCAATAAGAGTGATTATAAGGATGGAGAGTTCTACCCGGTAAGTGAGGGTGACGACCTTTACCCAGTAAGCGTTGACCGGGTAAATTGTTGCATACGATACTGTTATGATGGACTACAATCTTACCCGATAAAGTAAGTTAGAGTGTTGACTCTTACTGATAATGCTTACCGGTAAACGTTTGGGTAAACGATCCCTAACTTTGTAATAATGATATATATTTTTGAATGATAGTACCACACCAACTAATTTCTTTAAAACTATTTATATATGTTTAATAATGTGTGTATATATATATATGTATATATATATATATAGACGAAGGATTGTGTGAGAATATGAACTAAGGTGAGAAGTGTAAGAAAGGATTTGGATCCTTGATTACTTTTAATTAATATTGATATAATGATTCAGATTAAGTCTCAAAATAACCCGTAAATTAGCTTAAAAGGGTATTTTCAATCCTTTTGAGGATAACAACTATTCTTACAGGAAACCAACTCTCTCTCTCTATCTATACATACATACACACACACACACACACACACACACACACACACACACACACATATATATATATATATATATATATATATAACGGTAATCAAATGAAAACCATAAAAGGTTGAGAACAGTGAAAACCAATCTCATTAATCAATTTGTTTCCATCCAACCAAGGTTCAAAATGGCGTGAGGTGTGACGTGACGGTGAGGTCAAACCTCAAGTCTTACATGTCATGGCGTGGACATGGCGTTTTTCAATGTGCGACAAAAGGTGGCAAATTTATGTCATATAAACAAATTTTATATATACATATATGTTTTATATATATTATCTAATCAGATAATGTTATTACAAAAGTTACATTCATATAGAAGAAGAAAAATCATATAGACTATTATTACAAAAATAGTTTTTGATCAAACATTTAAAATATAATTTAGAAAGATAATTTTACAAGTTCGTTTTAATCGTGAGTCCATACCATTTATGCATTTGTGAAACTCGGAGTGATATGATTAGATAAATCTATATAAACGTAAATAAAAAAAAGTGTAAAACACAAAAAGATAAAAAAAAACTAAAAAAATATTTTTTTTTTGAAAAAAAAAATCACGTCTTACAAAAAACGTGCATTGCGGCACGCCTCAAGGCGCCATGGCATGAGTCACACCTTACAGAATTGTTATGAAACATTTTGTAACGACGGAAACGCATCTTACGCCATATCCACCATAGCGCCTTTTTAAACATTGACATTTAATTAACCTTTTATTTGTAATACAAAAGGGTTAAATTGTCATTTTTCTTTTTTTAGTTTATCTCCACGGACCACGGTTTTTAATTCCTTTCAAAAGGGTAAGACTACTTATTTTAATTTTGAGTAAATTACATTCCTGGTCCCTGTAGTTTGGCCATATTTTGGATATGGTCCCTAATTTGCGTTTATTACACTAGGCGTCCTTGTGGTATGCAAAAGCGCACACAGAAGATCCCTCCATCTAACGAAGTCTGTTAACCAAGTTAACTCAAAGGGTATTTTTGTCTTTTTACACCTGTTTTTGTCTTTTTCCTAATAAAAAAATAAAAAAAACTAACCACCCCCCCACCCCCACCCCCACCCCCTCTTTCTTCTTCCCCAAACCCACCAAACCAGTTAACCCAATAGATTCATCCCCAAAACCAAACCCACTGCCGTCATGCCCCATGTGTAACTCCACCCATTCGTCGTGCCCCAAAGAGCAATCTAGATCATCAAAACTGAAATATACTCATAATTTTACAAGGAATTAACTTAGAAGTTAGAGCTATGATTGAGATGAGAAACCAAAGAGCAATTCTCCATTTCTTCCTCTTATCGTATTCTTCTTCTTTTTCTTCACCAGACAAAAATGGAGCTTTCAAGCTCTCCAGTTTCACCATCATCTCTCACGTTTTCCAAGTGTGACTTTGAGGTAAACATCGCGAGTTAACACCATTTTTTGCCGATTTAAGGTAACCGATTAGTTAGGGCATCAGGAAGAGAGCAAGACGAAGAAGATGGGTTAACACCATTTTTTTGCCAACGGTGAGATGGGTTAGGTGCTTCCCAGTGGGGAAGAAGAAAGTGTTGTTGGGGGGGGGGGGGGGGTAGGGGGTATGGTGGCTTTATTAATTTATTTATTTTTTTTATTTCTTATTAGAAAAAAGACAAAAATATGTGTAGAAAGACAAAAATACCCTTGAGTTAACTGGGTTAACATACTTGGTTAGACGGAGAGACCTTCTGCGTGCGCTTTTGCATACCACAGTGACGCCAAATGTAATAAACGCGAATTATGGACTATATCCAAAATATCACCAAATCACAGGGACCGGGAATGTAATTTACTCTTTAATTTTTGAAAAATGTTGAATAAATTTTAACCTTATAAACTCACTTGTTTGTTTTTTGAACACTTTAAACTCACTCCTTCTCCTTCTCCTTCTCCTTCTCCTTCTCTTCTCTTCTCTTCAAATATTAATTATTGTGTTTTTGTGTTGAATATGCCAATGAATTTGAACATTTTTTTTTGTTGATAATTGTGTTAATTAATGGTGAGAGATTTATTTGTTTTTAGGAATAAACATATTGTCTTGTTTCATGTTGTGAAACATAATGGTTTTAATATATTATGTTACTTCATATTGTGAAACAATACATGAATTTATAACAAATTAACTCAGTGTTGTTTCACATCATGAGCAACGCATAAGTTAAAACTTAAATGTTGTTTCATATTATGAAACAACACAACATCGCTTATGTTAAACAACGTAGTGACATATGTGTTCAGATTGCAAAAAATATTGTTTTACTCTATAAAGTGTTGTTTCACACTATGAAACATTGTAGTGAACATATTGATACACAAGTGTTGTTTCACAAGATGAAACAACATAACATCAATGGACTAAAACGTAGTGAACATATGTGTTAATGTAAATGTTGTTTCACACTATGAAACAACACATAAATTAATATTGACGTATTGTTAATCGTTAAAACAATGTCCCTAATGTGCAACAATGAGGTGGTGTTTCACATGGTGAAACAATACATAAACTAACGTTGATGTGTTGTTAATTGTTAAAATGAAAACACCACTAATGTAAAATAATGTAGTGGTGTTTCACATTGTAAAACAACACACAAGTTAAATCATTTGTAATATTTCATGTAAAAATCATAACGGTAAAATATCTCAGAAAAATATAATGATATTAGTGTCAAGTTAAAAAGAATAAATTGATCATTTATTTGGTATAATTAAAGTTTTCTTGTAGTTAAAATATTTTAGATTTTAAAAAATAGTGTTTTATTTTGGATTTAAAAGAAGTAATGTTTTATTTTTAGTATAAAAATTATAAGAATTTATATTTTGATAATCCAAGAAAAAAGAAGATATTCACGGATCTTTACAAACCTTAAATTAGAATTGTTTTGCAAAGTTCCATTTTTACCCTTTAAACACACCTTAAATATTCAACTTGGTTAGAATTTGTTATACATTATAAAAATGTTGCCTTGTTCCATAACCTATGATCAAAATCCATGGATGACTGAGATTGGTTCTCATGGTCCTCAAATATCAATTTGTGATGATGCGGAAAGTTTTAAGATGACATGTGGTAACAGAGTAAAATCACATGTGATACAACATGTCCAAAAGAATAAGAGTGACTTGGTCAACACAACCAAAGGTCGTAGGAAAGATCCCACTTTATGGCTGGTTAAAGCAAAATGTTTGTATCACACATGATTATGTGTTTTTATCACATGTGAACTTGGAACTTCTCGTTTGCTAGCAAATTGATCGTATTCTTGTTTGATCTCGTCTATTATATATATATATATATATATATATATATATAATTATAGACGAGGGATCATGTGAGAAGAAGAGTTAAGGTGAGAAGGTAATAAGGGATTTGGACCATTGATCATTTTTAATCTCAGCCCCACCCCATAAATCACGATTTTATCATCGTAATGTGCATCTCATCGTAATGTGCATTCACGGGTGGAGATCCCTTCTCACCGTAACTTACATTCTTACCGGAATCAAACCATAATATACTAAATAGACTTTTGTGAATTACCCATTTACCCCATAATATTCGGGTTTAATCCATACTTGTATGGTTTATGTTCTTTTGCCATACTATCTATCATACTTGACCATTTGAATATTAACAGTTGGACTTACAACCACACTTAAACGTCGAGGTTGTAGTTATACTTAGGGGCGTTTACCAAACAATTATCAGGTAAGCGCTTACTGGATATCATTTACTTTATCTTGTGAATATGTCAAGGCCGAGAATCTTACCCGGAAAGAGGTGATATAAGGACTGAGAGTATTGCCCTGTAAGTGAGTGAAAAGACTCTTACCCCGTAAGCATTTACCAAGTAAAAAGTGTTTACCAACAATCAATTTTGATGACCGAGAATGTTACCAATAAGGTAAGTAAAGGGATTGACTTTTGCCCGTAAGCGTTTACCAGGTGTACTTATCTTATCGAGTGAGCATGACAAAGACGAAAATCTTACCCGATAAGAGACATAGCAAAGACTGAGGGGCCGTTTACCCAAATGCTTAACCGGTGGCGGTAAGCGATTACCATTAAGATTTAACACTCCAACTTAGGGATTGTTTACCAAACGCTTATCCGGGTAAGCCTTTACCAAGTCACATTATCTTACCAGATAAATATGGCAAGAACCAAGAATCTTACCCTATAAGAGCTAAGGCAAGGACCGAGAGTTTTACCTGGTAAGTGATGCTAAGGCTCTTACCACGGTTTGGCGCTTACCGGGAAAATTGTTGCATACCATACCATTTTGGTGGACTAAAATCTTAGTCGGTAAGTAAGCGATAGTGTTGAATTTTATCGGTAAGTGCTTACCCGGGTAAACGTTTGGTAAACGGCTCATGAGAATCTTATCCAGTAAGCGAGAGAGAAGACTTTTACCCTGTTAACTGGTAAGAGACACTTACCAACAATCCATTTTAATGGCCGAAAATGTTATCCTATAAGGTAAATGAAAGTAGTGACTCTTGTTGGTAAGTGTTTGATAAATGATCCCTTAATAATATAATAGACTTTTGTACTTCAATAACAATCCTCTGAGTGATCTTTCTTTCCTTTTGGTTGATTTTGGACAATTTGTTCGTATGTTAATTGACTAGTGTTGTTTAAAACTTTGAAGTCATTAGTGAAGTAATGAACATCGATCATGTTTTTGCTTCTCTTTTTTTCTCTAGGCATTATGTATACAACTTTATAGATTTATGATCATGATATTTGTATTCTACCATTACAAACTTGTACCAAAATTATTGGTATATGGACTTCGAAAAGGCCGGCCTTGGGGGTGTGTCGATTGTGCCGTCGCACGGGACCTCCAATTGTATGGGGCTTCCGTATATTTCAAAGAGTAGTTTATTATAATGTTTCTATATATATTAATTAATACGTTATTTCACAAAGAATGTGTTTAGCGGATTGGTAAAGCAACAAAAGTTAAGGATAGTCAGTCGGGAGGTCCATGTTAAATCCTCTGTGGGTTTTGCAGTTTTTAATTCTTTTTTATGATTTTTTGTTTCTTAATTCTTTATTAATATGATAATTAGATTATGTAACAATTTCTTTGTTTCCTAATTAAATTTTTAATGATATTTTGTTTCCTAATCAAATTTTCTAATATTTTTCATTTTTAATGATATTTTGTATTCTGATTAAATTATCTACTATTTTTGTTTCCTAATTAAATTTTTTTAATTAAATTTTGTTTCTTGATTTGTATCAATCTGATAATTAAATTATGTTATTTTATCAATAATTTACTTTTATAATTTTTTTTTTAAACCTAAAACCCCTAACTCTTACTTATTTTATTTTGTTTTCTTTAATCTATATTTGTCGTTGTCAGTTGTCAGCAAACAACTTTTTTTTTTGGCTCTTTTACTTCTAAAGTTCTAGGTACAAAATTGAATTCAATAATTTTAATTATTTAATACTTTTTATATTTTTAATAATTTATTATATAATTTTCTTTGTTTATTTAATGGAATGTAGAAAAAAAATTAAAACTTTTGTTGATTTTTTCTATATGTTCTTTAGAACTTTTTTAATTTTTAAGGTTACATGTTTTTTTAGTGATTATATATTACCAATAACGATTGACTATTTCTATATAGAATATGATGTCTACAACTACAAATTTGAATTGGATAATTTTAAACATAAAAAAGAAGAAGAAAAGATGAACATTTTTTTTCAAAATCAAAGAGGAACCATCGATTGATTTATTATCAAACACATGTCGGAATGTATATTAAAGAAAAATAAGGGTCACATATAGTTTATCACACATGGCCTCCAAATTGTCAGGGCCAACCCTGGGCTTCAATGGCTGATATTGGTACAAGGATTTGTCTACCAATTATAGTTTGCAGTATGATACTTTGTTTATGAAAACAATATAACCATACCATGTTCAGTAATAGTATTTTTTACATTTACATTTTTATAATTTATTTAAAACTGCTAATTTTACAACGATATTCTTTTGACACTTGTTTATTTTGAAATCTGACTAGTATTATTTGTTTAAAGTCCTCAAAAACTAATATTCTAAAAGAATAATATATTTTCATTCAATTCTTATTTTGAAAAGCATGTTTTTTAAGTTACATATAAAGATCTTTAAATATATATATATATATATATATATTTTTTTTAATACTTGTCTTTTTGTGTAACGTAGATTTAGAAAGGTTTTTAAGGCTGTATTTAGGGGTGTTTGGGATTGCATATTTGAGGTGTTTTTTAGCTTATTGCAATTTGGCACCGGAGATAAGCACTTTTGAGTGTTTGGATGAAGAAAAATTAAAATGGCTTATAGCGGTGCTAAACCGCTGAAAAACACTTTTTGATAAATCATTTGGTTTTAACTTATCAACTTATTTGAAAAGTGCTTATCACTTTTTTGTTTATTTTATATGTATAAGCAATCTCAAACACTTTTAAATAACAACTTATTAGCTTATTACGTTTTGATACCACAATAAGCTAATCCAAACACTTTTTTAAAAACTCCGGTTTGACATCGCATAAGTTGATAAGCACTTTTTAAAATAAGCATAAGTTGTTTTAAATAAGCAATCCCAAACACCCCCTAAGTATATGGGACATGACAAGATAGAACAAAAGTCACTGTCCTATGTTTAGTGTGACATAAGACAGACAGGACAAAAATTCATTGTCTCATGTAAAAAAACAAAAAATACTTATAAATTAAATTATTTAAATATTTTATTTATGTCATTTATAACTATTATATAAATATAAAATCATCTAACAACTTTTAGAGACAATCCATCTTGTCTAATCCCGATCATACCAAGGCTACGGAAAACATGTAATGATAATCGAAAATGGGTATTTGAGGCATGACGCGGGAAAGCAGACCTGAAAAGTGAGAATCATTTCTTTTTCACATAGACAAAGCCAATTAAGAAATTAATTCCCCAAAGTCCCTAAAAGTCTCCCATCACAAGGTTTCATGGATTCTTTCAAGATTACTGTATCTTATCCTATTGTTCTTCATGTTACTGGGATTCTATCGTTATGTTTTTTTCAATTTATTTGTTTATTCAGTGCTTCTGCGATCTGGGGGGTTGACTTGGAAGTTCTTATCAAGAATTCATTTACAACTCCTTTCAGGGTTTTAGTTGCAATTCATGGAGTCTGATCACAATCTAGGGTTTGGGGAAGTTCCTGATCATGTGAGTGGAACCAAGAGGATTTCTGTTTCTGAAGGAAGCAGTGGGAATTCAGATACTGTAATCAAGAAACCTCGGCTTTCCATGAAGCTTAATGATGATGATCAGGAAGAAGAACCTGTATTGAAACTGGAGATTGATCTTAATGCCTCGACCATGGAGGAGGAGGAGGAGGAGGAGGAGAATGGTGTTGGAAAATGTAACCAAATCGGACTTGGGTTTGATCTTAATAAGCCACCAGTTAGGGAGCTTATTGACATCTCATCAGATGATGAGAAAGTGGATAAAATGTTAGGTAAAGAATCTATTGTAAGTCTTGATCTTCGGCTGGGAATAAATGATGAAGATGATGGCGGTAATTCGGTGGGTGTTGAGAGGAGATCATACTCGAGAGAGGAAAAAGGAAAGGCAAAAGTTGATGACTTTTTCTCATTGTCGCTTGCAAGTCAAATTCCACAAGTGGATGTGAAGCACGATATCAAATTGGGTGAGGCCCGTGAGAGTTCTAATGGTTTAAAGCTACTGGCTGCGGTAACTTTAGAATATCATGCAGAAAACCTGAAAAGGGAAAGAGCATTTAGAATAAGAAGAATTCGTGAGTTTGAACAAAAATACCATCCTAAAGATGATTCTTGGAATGCCAAGTTACAAAACTTATCTGGCTCATTTTCTGCTGAACTTAAGGCTGTTATTGATCGAAATCGAAACACTACACAAAGAGGTCAAGAGTTGATTGAATGGAGTGCTCGTAGTCCTGAATTTCGGCCTAGGCGTGTTCCTTCGTTGCTGGATCTTTCCTTAAATGTTCTTTCCAAGAATCCTGATGCGATTTCTTCATTTGAGGATGTCCCTGACTGGTTAAGGCGAAGGCTCGTCAACTTGCTATGTGATGTGCATAAAATGGATATTCGTATGTTGGAGTTGCTTTTTGGGGGTTCTCCTACTGAGATACGTGTCAGTAATTGTTCGTGGATGACGGAGAAACAACTTGTTGATGTGCTTAAAAAGTCTGACTTGCAGAACCTGAGAGTGAGTATCCATGTTCTTCCTTTTGTCACCTTACTTCTGTATTTTTATGCTTTTCATTGCAGTGTCTAACTTATTTGGGCTCGATATTTAAATGCTTCTAGTTGATAATACGAGAAACATAATCCCCTTGTCGATATCGATAATCCCCTGAGGTCGCGGCCAAAGTCATGTGAATCACATGTGATTTTACACGTGATTATAGTGTAAAATCACATGTGATTTGGCTGTTCTCATGTTCTCTTATTTGGTTACTGTTCTCGTTTGAATCGGACTCTCTCTATATATATAGAGTGGGGCTTATTATACTTACTTTATTAGTTATGTTTAGTTAAATTTGTAGTTCCTATAGATATTATATTATATGATGGATAAAAGACTAGGGCAGAGAGTAGTTTTATCATGAGTGTGTAGGCTTTATTTCGTTAGTTTTGGGATATTATACTAACAACATTCTGACCTTGTTAGGATAATTATTGTTTATTCGAATTGCTATTAGGATAGTTATTATGATTTTGTTGGCTTTTAGCTTTATCATTAGGATGATTAATAGTTTTTTCCTTTGCCTTTAATGCTAGGTTAACTACTAGATTTATAATTGTTAGTCTTTAGTTTCATTGTAAATAGTCTTGCAGTCCTCAAGAATGATCATTAGATAATGGAAAAAGGAATCGAGTGTTTTCTCTATATTTTTGGTAGAACCCGAAGGCGTTATTGACTGAAAGCAAAAATCAAGCAAAGGATTATGTTCGCAATAATGTGTTCTGCTATGTAAATCACTGATGTCGTTCTACTTACTTTTTAGGTACCCTAAGGGTGCATGTGATCATGGTCTTCTTATGCAGAAAAGGGTCTGTTGGGTCATCTAAGATTTAAAGATAACCTCTCCTTAGTCTTTATTGATGTTTGAACTTTGTACTTTGATTTATGGTTCTTTGTAATAGCTTAGTTATGGTTAAACAGATCGGTGAGTCGAAGACAAACCGAATTCAACATGAAGGAAGTCTACTATGCGGATTGAGATGAACTTCAAAGTGAACTAAGCTTGATCTGCCGATTTCGTATTCGGCAAATCACCCTTGTGCCGATTTCCTATTCGGCATAACCTTCCCTTGTTGCCGAATCATCCTTGTTCGGCAGATCTCTCATCTGCCGAATCATCCTTGTTCGGCATCACATGCCACCTCTTCGGCTGTTTCCCTTCTTACCGATTGCTCCTTTATCTGCAAGATCATTTATGTCAAACCCTCTTGATTTGACATACTTTCTCATTTCCAATGATCTTCTGACAATGGGAATGGAAGCTTCCTTCTATGAGAAGATATACACTTGGTCTAAATGTGATTGAGACGTTTATTTTCTAATAGATCTCAAAAAGATTTTCCCAAGTATATTTTATTTAGATATTGTACTTTCATAGTACAAAAGTTATCTTTTGTATTGTGATAAGTCACATAAAATATCTTATAATTTATTGACAATATCTCAACCACCCTTGCCTTTATTGTTCCTTGTCCTTTGCACTCATTACATTGGATAGTATATAAAGGATGGAGGTAGCATCTTGCTACTTACGCTTTCAGCTCAAGACTTCTCATTTGCAACATTTCAAGCAGGTTGATAGCTTTCACTTTCTTTCTAAGATTTAGTCTTTGTGTTCTTTAAAGTCTTCTTAGTGTTAGATTGTTTTGAGTAGTTCTTAGCTATTCTTTTCCGCAAACAATCTTTGTTTTCTTTGTGTAATTCTTGATATTCATATCAATAAAAGAATTAAAAATTAAGTAAAATTTTGTGTATTGTATTCAACCCCCCTTCTACAATACTTGTTTTGCTAACAAGGGACCAATAGGGTCAATTGTGGATAGAATGTCTGCATAGTAGAAGTGCTCCTTTACATAATATTATCATAGTGTGTTTTTTAAGTTAATCTTCTATCATGGTAAAGCAAGAAGCAGGATATAGTTCTCATATCAAGTTTCGAGTTTGAATATCATGTCATAGCTTGAACTGCTTGTGAATTATCTCGGGTTCATCATTAACACAAGATTGATTTATTCTAATGAAGATGTGCTGGAATAATGAACTTTTCATGCACATCCCTAACAACCAATTTTTCCATTGTCGCACGTAGCAAATTGAGGTTGATTGCCATGCTGTTAATGAGAAAGTAGTAGGGATTGAGCCAGTTTGGGTCTACTGTGGAGATCTGGTTACCAACATTTTCACAACACCAGTGTGAAGGCCTCAAATTAGTCCTATTTGTTATCAATCGGACATGTTTAATATTTATACTCCAGCTTGAGTTAGAATGATACAGCCTATCATTGTACTCCATTTATTCACTGTTTGCTTAATGATAAATCATAGTTTGAGAGTATTGTTGTTCAATTAGGATAATTGTTAGATTTACGTTTTAGCAATATTATTAGGTAATTCACTAGTCTTACTATTGTTGGTTATTAGGATAGAGATGCACTTTTTAAGAATGATTATATGATGTATTAAGAACTTTGAGGGATTTCTCTTTGGCCATGTGAATCGATCACCTTAGGCTAGATGCCTTGGCTTATCTTGGATGTGATGCTTCAGTGACCCTAGGTATTCTTGGTCTGAAGCTTGGTGTCTTCAGTTTATTTATTGTGCATTAAAATCCTTCGTTCTCTATAATCTCTCATGTGTAGAATATATGTGGACACATTTTGTTATATATTCATAATTGAGGAAGTACTTAGCCTATGGGATATGATGATATCCAAACTCGCATTTTGTTGTTTTATGATGAAGAACAAAGTCACGTTGTTTAGGTGTATTCTTTTATTTATTTCAATAAAATTTTCCAGAGGTACTGTCCTCTTTCAAAAAAAAAAAAACTCAGATCTACTGAATGCAAATAAGTTTAACTATCATCAAGTTGAGAGTTGGTTGGTAAACGGATTTTTCAGTTACTACTTATAGGCGTAGATTTTACCTTGTATTATAGTCTTCGGTTATTATCCAATCATTGAGGGTAAATTCCCAAGCCCCAACAGAGGTTTACAACTGAATTTACTCCAGTAAAATGTTTTGCTTTCATGACTCTCTATAAAGCTTTTTGGGGGTTGCCGCCTGCTACTTGTGACCCCTTGCATCCTTGCACCTTCAAAGAAGTCATCGACTCATCGTCCCTCAGGCAACCTGTATTTTTGTGGGTTGTTTTAAGTCCATGTTATGGGTGCTTGTTTTTATGACATACCTTTTAGAAACTTATATTTTTTTGGTTGCTAATTAAAAATTTCTGATATTTTGCTTAACGATTAGTGTTTGTCTCATATTTTTCCATGATTGAGCAATTATGGTTGTTGATAAAAAGTTAACAGGTTTTCTTTTCATCCAATATGTGATTTTGGTATTTCTGTTGCATCCGGAAGCTTTAAGGGGTTTCCTGCACTAGGTTAAATTTCAGGGGTAGCCTTTTCATTTCCAGGTTTACGCATTCTTTGTTTTTTTGGATTAGTCTAAGAAGGTGTTTGCTCTTAGCTGAAAGTTGAGGGACTTGTCTAGAAGTCTTGAAGCTTTCTTTTGTTTGTTTGACATTTTTCATCATTAGCTGCTCCTTTACTTGAATGTAAGGAATGCCACTCGTATACATTCTTGAGTTTGAGGTTCCTGATGAGTAGATCACTATGCCCTTGTTCTGGAAGAGTAATCCTCCTATTACTAGGTTGTTTGCGTCGTTGTATTTTAAGAGGAGCGATCCTCCTTGCCTAGGTGGAGAAACAATTCAAGTTCCTCTTATAGACGAGGAAAATCTGTTTTCTTGGTCTTGGTTATGAGGAGTTGATTGATCTTGTGACATTTATCACAATTGGGATTGACCCACCTTATGGGTGAGTCTTTTTTTTTTTTGGAAGGGTGTCCTGGGTTATGTCTAGACTAATCCCTTGGCAAATTATGACTGTAAGACATCAGCCCTGATTAAACCTCAGTGGCCACAATTGTTGTGTACGCCTGGGTGAGTCTTGTTTGGGAGTTACGGTTAAGTGGTTTTTCAGTAGAGTAAGCTCATACGTTAGGTTTCAATAGGATTTGTTTTTCGACCTTCAGCTCTTATCATTTCGTTGGTTAATTCTTCGTTCAAAAGGCTATATTTCTTCTTGGGCAGATTGGTGCTGCAATCCGAGAACCTGTTTAGGAGACCGCTATTAGTGTTGGTGCATGGCTGTCCTCAAATGTTTGTTGTTGGGGGGTTTCTTGGTCCTCGTTTAATTGTTCTTGGTTGGTTGTCTTGGTCTTTCGTAGGTTGTTTTGTCTGTATTCTTGTCAATTTTGCTTGCTGTTGTTGGTTAGATCTTTGTTTGTTGGGGTGACCCCTGCTTTGTTGCCTTTTTCAAAAAAAAGTATCTGATTCTTCTTGCCTATTTTAGCTTCTGTATTTGTATATTATTTGAAATTCTCTTTTGTTACAAAGCAGGTGCTTCAACTTGACTCTTGTGGGCAATGCTCATTTGATGACATCATATGTAATTCCCTAGCTCTGTCTCCAAACAGCTTGGCTTGTTTAGGGATCTTGTCCCTAAGGGCTGCAGCTCGTTTATCTGACCACACTCTAAAGCATCTTCTTGCGTCAGCGCCCTTGCTTCAGTCTATTAATTTAGGCCAGAGCTCCCTCCTCACCTGCGACGGCATTAAAATTTTAGCTGATTCTTTGAAAACAAATTTGAAGGAGCTATATATAGATCAATGCCCAGGAATAGATGCTATGCGTTCTTTATCATCAATGATGAAGTTTGAACATTTGGAAGTTCTTTCAGTGGCAGAAATTTCAACTGTCAATGATGAATTTGTTACACGCATCACTAGAGCATGTGGTAGAATACTGAAGGAGCTTAATCTGGCCGGTTGTGTGTAAGAATTTTTGTATATTTCAAGTGATGTTTTATTTTCTTAATTTGATTATGTGCTTCCAACTAAGTTTGTTTATCATTTTGACAGGATGTTAACAAATGGGAGTTTGCAAGCTATTGGAAACTTTTGTTCCGTTTTATGTTCACTCAACATTTCAAATCTGCATTATGTGACAGATTTGGGTCTGTGTTATCTTGCTGATGGTTGTAGGTCACTTGAATCACTCAATATTACTCGTGATGATTTCAGGTACTGTTCTAATTATGCCAATTCTAGTTTCAAGCGACTTCATAAAGTAGTTCTAAATGTCATGTTGTTTTTTTATTCGTTCTCTTAGGTGTTTGCTTTCTATCTTTGAAATCATTTCCTTCTTGAACTACAAAAACTGATGTAAGACGATGAATTTTCAAAATTTTCTTCCCCCTTCACTCCTACCCCCACCCATCGTGCCCAACCGTGCCAAACCTGATCCCATCCATATCTCAAGTGCATTACATTAGTTTTCACTCATCCATGACAAAAAAAGAACACCTAAATTGTAACTTTTATTTGGCCAACGAAGTTATATACTCTTCAAGATATATTGTTATGGTTGTAGATTAAAAACTTTATTATTAAAATGTAAGAATGTGTTACTATGTTATAAGTCTCCTTTACACTGTTTTTCGAGTGTTGTGAAAAGTAGAAGGGTCAGTAGAGGCATCTAAGAGTGTCGAATATCTGTATGGTCAGGTTTGAGAGGACAGTTTTTTAATCAACTGAGCTGAACTACTTCTTGCAAGGAATATATACGTTATCATGCAAGTATTACGGAATTTCAACCCATTTATCTCTGGCCTTGTTTGTGGATGTATGCATGGTTTTCAAAATCGCTCGAGGCGTACGCCTTGAGGCGAGGCGGTCCAAAACCGCTCTTGAGGCTTAAGCCTCATGTCCCTGGACGAGGCTTACGCCTCAATCGGTGAGGCGGTGCCTCGAGGCGGTGAGGCGTGAGGCGGTGGTGAGGCGCAAGCCTCAGCTGCTTTACTATTTTTGGTGAGACTGATGTTTGTTTTTTTATTTTTTTTAAGAGACTTGTACTTTATAACCTTTTGTCTATTTGAAAAAGGTAGAAAAAACCAAAACAAAAGCAATTGTATTTTTAATAATTTTAAAGTACAAAAAAGTCATTTTGGGTGTCCTTTCCTCTTCTCAACAAGAAAGAAGAAGCTGACCTTTTTTTTCTCCACCATTTTTTGGATTGTTGTAAGGTTTCTCTTCTCAATTTACTCATGTTATGTTTTTAGCCTTATAACTTTTAGGTGCCGTTTGTTTTTTAAGAGGTCTAAAGTCTGAAGTCTTATTTTAGTTATGATTAATAAGAGGTGGTGTGTAAAAAGGTCTGAATGATTCAGACTTAAGAGCCATTAAGATGTTTTAAAAAAAAACAAACAACCCCTTTTAAAAAAAAAAAAAACAACCCCTTAGATTATTATGTTTTTAGCCTTATAACTAGTAATTTTATGACCTTATGACGTTTAAAATTTGGTATGGAATTATGTTTTGCTTATTATTAGTATTTATGAATTTTATTTGGTATGGAATTATGTTTTCCACTTTGTATTATACACACACACACATATATATACATATACACGCCTCGAGGCTTACGCCTCGGACCGCCTCGAGGCTTACGCCTCGCCTCGTGGAGGGAAAACGCCTCGAGTCCCGATTGGGATTTTTAAAACTATGGATGTATGAACTGGGGATAGGGTTTTCCAGAGACCTACACTCTCGTGCTATGAAAAGAAGGGTTCTCTGCTTCAATCATTCAGTAAATGCTATTATATATAAAATACATACGTAGGTTGACGTACCCAAACATTAATAACAATAGATAGCATGCCTATGTGTATAGAAGACCATATCATTCATATAGAAGGTGCCTGTATGTGTTATCATTCATATAGAAGGTGCCGTTATGCAAAGTCCGTATATCATCCTGTTTTTTTGGGGTTATATATATGTACATATATTATTTTGTGGCACTCAATTTTCTTGTGATGGTCTTCTGAGATGCTCTCTTGTTGAAGACATACTCTATTGATAGAATGACAGTTTTAAAACACAAACAAAACAACAAATTGATGATTTTGATTCCTATTTCCTGCATATCATTATGATGAATTTTGTCATGTGACAGTGATGTAGTTGTTGCTGCTTTTCTGGAAACTTCTGGACGGTCCTTGAAAGAACTTTCATTAAATCACGTCCGCAAGGTAAGGATAACCATGAATTACTGACATCTACACCTTTCTCCCTTGTATTAGTATCCAATGTTGTCATTATCTTATGTTGGCAGCCTCCACCCACTCCTATTGCATGTTTATACAAATAATATTTGTGTAGTTTTAAATTAAATGACATAATATATAGGTGATACGTGCATAGGAACACTGGGCGGATGAGGAGGGTCAAGAATGTAATGGTGGAGGAGGTGAATAGGAGGGGCAGACTGAGGAGGTCGTGGATGAGCCAGCTGAGATCGGAAATGTCAGCTGTAGACATTTTCGACGACATGACCTCATATAGGAGTATGTGGAGACGTAGGACTAGGGTAGCACATTTTTTGTACGAACTTGTGGGGTACTGTGGTCCGGGAAGGGGTGGTTAGAGTAGGATGGGTAAGAACTATTAGAAGGGCGATGATCATCTTTGTTAAGGTTTGGGGGGGGGGGGGGGGGGGAGTCTTCATTTGCAGCTTTTCTGTTGCATTTTGCAGAGAGACTGCTTCTATTTTATGCATATTGCTTACTGTTGTAAAAAATCAATTGCAGGTTAGCTTCAATTCTGCTTTTGCGCTTGCCAAATTCTCAAGGAAATTGGTAAGTCTGGATCTATCATGGTGCCGTCAAGTAACAGATGAAGCACTCGGGTTTATTACTGATAACTGCTCGTCACTAAAGCTGCTGAAAATCTTTGGATGTACCCAGGTAACCACGCAACATATGATCTTCACTCGTCACTTTTCATAAGCCGCTCTACTCTTTGAGGTAGAGGTCATGCATACATCTTAATACCATCCCCGACCCCACCTCCGGGTGGGATGCTCCTTTGGTTTGGTATGGTTTAGTGACATCTAATTACCCTTTTGTGTCAACTCCATGTTCGTTGACTAGTATCGTTTATCTTCCAATATTGGTCATCATTTGGTCACTGCCCAAGATGCGATAACCAAAAAGTTTGATTTGTTTCTACAGATCACAGACACTTTTGTACTTGGCCGTGCAAACTCACAAGTGCACGTTGTGGGACGGGACTCAGTTTCAGTGTTGGACCATGTGAAGATGTTGGAGCCTGTGGAAGTTCTGCTACATTATTCCCCTCTTGAGACTCCTGCACTTCCCCATAATGATGGCATGTAACTTAACCTTTTTCCCCTTCTATATATTTCAAATAGAAAATAAAATCAAGGAAGAAATTATATACAAGTTAGTTTATATGTAACTTTAGGAGTTGCATACAATTATGTTATATTTTCCTAGCATAATTAGAAGACACTGAAATTTTTAGACTTACCATCAACATAGCTACATTCATGCATCAAATTTTCTCTCTTTTCTTTCTCATGATTTAAAGCCTAAAAGGCTCTACACTTTAAAACAAGGGTAAGAACTATTAGAAGGGCGATGATTCCGCCTGAAGAACCTCCAACTCTGTATATCCAGTAAGGATCAAACCTGGTAAGGCTATGATCCAAGTAACACGAAAAAACTGCGACAATGATGAGAAGTAACAAAACTAGAAGCAGATAAGTGGAAATGCTGAGTAACGGTTGCTCTTCGAGCTCCAATTCCTCGATGGTTTGTGGTTTCCTGTCGATAAATAGTGGTGAGGCTACAGCCACAAGTCCCAAGCTTATTGCCAGTAGCCTTTCGGTTGATGAGTGCCTTCCATTTCTCCTGGTTGTGCCTTGATGCTCCATTTGAGATTTTTGCTTACTTTTTTTTTTTTTTGGTTATTCTGTTTTATTTATATATGGGAACTTGATTCCAATTAAAAAGATAACAGAATAATATCCTTTGGAAGATATGGATTCTCCATAGCATTAGGGAAAATATTGTAAAAGGACCATAGATTCGAGTTTTAGTAACGTTTACAACAACATATAATGTTGTTCATGTGGAATCGGATGCTAGCAGCACCATTTCTAGTCAAAATACTCTACTTTCTGAAAACCAATCTCATCCCCAGATTGAAAAGCAATGCATTTCAATTGGGAACTTTCCAAAATACAAATATTGAATTAAACCATTTCTTCTTCTTTTATGATGTTGTGAGATGAGATATTGGTGCAAGAAAGGATGGGTCAGTTTCAGTTTGAGATGATGGAAGTTGGGCAGGAAGTGCTGAAGCAGCAGTGGTTGTTTCCATGGTTGCTCACTTTAATTTGAATGAATCAATAATCATCCCACTTTGCATACATACATTTTGTTGATAACATTTAGTTACAAACTAACCGATGAGCTACCTATTGTTTAATAAGCTAACTGTTGGTAGAAGAAATATATGTTGGCTGATAAGTTAGCATAACTTTATAAAGTAATCATGTATGGTAAATCTAGTTGATAAGGTAGATGATAAATGTAAACTTACTTAAAAGAGATGTCAAGAAATGACAATTCTAACATTATATAATATAATTAAGACAAATATCTAATTCATTTCATTATATTAAAATAAATAGTAATAAAAATAAGAGTAAACTACGATTTTCGTCCCTGTGGTTTGATGTTTCTAACAATTTTCGTCCCTGGTCTTTAAAAACTGCTTTTTTCATCCCTGTGGTTTCCATTTTGCTTCTATTTTCATCCTTCCATCCAATTCCTTTAAATATAAACGTTAATTCATCCAAAAAAATTACATATTTGGTCCTTATAGTATTCCAACTTTTACATTTTTATCCTTAAATTACACAGTTTTACATTTTTTACTTTTTACATTTTTTACTTTTTACTTTTCTTTCTTTATTATATTTCATGAACACATTTAATTTTCTATTAACTATATTATATATTTTTAAAATAATTATAACTTTAATTATTAAAATAATTAAATAATTATTAAAATTATTGACAAGTACATGACATTTTTTTTTTCTAAAGGTTAGGTTGAAATCTCGTAAAATTAATATTTTTTATCTGTTGGTTTATTAAAACTTTTAATTCATTTTAAATTACCATTATTGGAAAAAATTTAGTAAAATTCAAGAAAAAATTAGTTTTATGTTATAGCAACTGGCTGGTGATTTTATTAATTTCACTTTACTCCCATTATTTCATATTTTCATTTAAACTTTATTTTTTATTAATTAATCAAAATTAAATACTCACACAAACAAATATATATATATATATATATATATAGAGAGAGAGAGAGAGAGAGAGGGGAGGGAAGATCAAACGAAAACAGTAACTATTTAAAAAAACACGAAAACTAATAAATTCATTAGTGATTTTACATTAACGTGCAAAAAAGCCACGCGGACCTGAAGCCACGACCAAAGTTCTTTTTTTGTGCGTTAATGTAAAATCACTAATGATTTTGTTAGTTCTCGTGTTATTTTAAATAAGTATTGTTCTCGTTTGAATCCGAATATATATATATATATATATATATATATAGGGTCAGGTTCAGGGGAAAACCTCAAAAAAACAGAAAACTGAAGAACACCCTGATAGCCTTCATCTGGACGGTATGCACTTGTGCATACAAGTAATTTGTAACATGCACACGTGTATATGCACAAGTGCATAATTCATTTGGTCAGCATCAAAGAATGATGCTAAATAGCGTGAGACATGACTTGTGGCGGCAAATTTATATATCGTTTATCATGTTACATATATAAACCTTTGTTTTCTATAATTAATCAATGAGTTAATAATACTGAACATTTCAGATTAGGTTATATATTTAAAACAAAGACAATAAAAGGATAAGAAAAATTCAATATGGTGTTACAAAAAACACGTATTGGGCCATGGCGTGCCACAGAGTCAACGTGACATCAGACACAAGTCTCACGCTATTTAGAACCTTTGTGCGTGTGTGTATATATATATATATGTGTACGTGTGTGTTTAATTTAAATATTAAACAAATTTGATTAATTAATGAAAAATAAAATTTAATGAAAATATGGAATAATGGGAGTAAAGTTCATTTAATAAAACAACAGCCGGGTTGTTATAAAATAAAAGTAACTTATTTCTCGAATTTTATTAAACTTCTTCCAATAATGATAATTTAAAATGAATAAAAAGTTTTAATAAACCAATAAATAAAAAATATTAAATTTACGAGATTTCAACCTAAACCTTTGAAAAAACAATGGCATGTACTTGTCAATAATTTTAATGAAATTATTTGATTATTTTTATAATTAAAATTATATCAATTTTGAAAATATATAATATAGTTAATAGAAAAATAAATGTCTTTATGAAATATAACAAAGAAAGAAAAAGTAAAAAGTACGAAAAATGTAAACTATGTAATTTAAGGATAAAAAAGTAAAAGTTGGAATACTACAAGGACCAAATATGTAATTTTTTTGGATGAGTTAACGTTGATATTTAAAGGAATTGGATGGAGGGACGAAAATAGAAGCAAAATGGAAACCATAGGGATGAAAAAAGCAGTTTTTAAAGACTAGGGACGAAATCGTTAGAAACATCAAACCGCAGGGACGAAAATCGTAGTTTACTCTAAAAATAAAGAGTTTTTAGGTTTAATGGATGTTATGTTTTGACCTAGATTAGTTGACCATAATGATTGATAAACATGGAGATGGAGATGAAGTGTGATGATAAATTAGGTGAAGTATCTTGCAAACTAAGAAGAAGCTAAAAACAATATATACTATAGGGAGAAATACAAAATGACACAACACACCCTTGAACCACCATGTGCCAGCTGCAACCCATCTCTCTCTTAATTGACTTCCTACAACCCATCCCTTTCTCTCACTCTCACTCTCTCTTAATTAACCACATGCAACCCCTTAAACTACCCCACATATAGACAACGCATCCCCATACCACCACACCATTGACACCTACAATTTTACACACACTCAACCCACATTCTTAGTTGTTGATCTTCAAAGAGTGGAAAATTACTGGAAGAGACAATACACAATGGGTTTACCATATATACACATATGTGAAAAACTTAAATCAGATAAGTTTTTTTTATTGTTGTTGTGCAATTCACTAAGCACAATGTACAAGTGCTTGATGTATGGATTAATTTGGACCATACAAATTTGGAAGACTTCTTGGAGTTTATCTTATTAGAAGACATATTGTATGGTGGATAATGCATGATATTTTTTTTTGCATGAGAAATATGGAAGACAACTAAGATGACAACTTGCATGTATGATCTTTACACCATGCATGCATACATAGAAGACATGAAGTGAAAGTCTCAGTGTACCATGAAACCCACTATCTTAAGTTATGCCGACCCATACCCATTTTGTCTTCTTGCTCCAATCTATCACTATATAAAGCCATGCATCTCTACGTAAATATCATCCCATATACCACCTTTGAAGAAGAATTTCTTTGGTCTTCCATTCTTTCTCTTGTCTAGACTTATATATATATATATATATATATATATATATATATATATATATATATATAAGTGAGGAAGATTTGGGTAGCTCATTCGTTGATTCAAGGATCTCGTAAACACGTTGTAATTTCTCCTGGTTGGTAATATAAAGATCTCTCTCTCCCTGTGGATGTACACTATCACACTGATAGTGGAACCACGTTAAATCTTGATGTCTCGATTTATTTTCCGTTTCGTTATATTTTATCGTATATTCGATAACTGCTATATTTATGTTTGTGGATCGGTATGAATCATTAGACCAAAATATACAATATTTAGATCTCGTTGTTCCGCATTTGTTGTATTGAGTTAGTTGCACGTGATTTATTGTTATCACTTTTGGGACCATAAATCACTTGAAATACGATATTGTAAATGCCATCGACCCTTACAATTGGTATCAGAGCTGCTAGATCTAAAATTGACTTTGATTGTATATTTTAGTCGCACGATAAGTGCTCGTAAAAATGTCTGTTGATTCAGGAAATCCATTCGCCGGTTCCGTTTCCAACTCAGACCCAAATGTTTATCAAAAAGGTGCTTTTAAACTATCGGGGTCCGGGATTAGAATAGAAAAATGGAACGGGGAGGGTGATTTTGGTAAATGACAGTTTACTACAGCAACAACACTGTTGATCCAACTCTCTCAGTGATTTGATAATGACCATCTGTTATACTTAGTGAAAATTATGTTTAACTTCTGTATGTATAAGTGTTCCTCCATCAGCGATAAAATACCGAGTGTGTTCAGTATCGCTGATGATTTCTCTTGTAAACAGTTAGACTTAATCCCTGAAGACAAGTTTCGCTACAAAAGATGTTCACTGCTGAATCGAAGACAAAGTTGTTGAACAAAAGACAAGTCTACTCATGATCTGATGCAGATATCAGTGAAACCAAGACAAGTCTACATACACGCGAAGAAACCTGAGGAAAAGCTTTAGCGATAGCTGAACTTCCTTCTATCCCTGTGAAGGAATATATATTTAGCGATCGAAGATCACATAGCTTATGCTCCAAGTTTCTTTTGTCTTACCTTTTGCACACATAGTACAACTGTCAGAAGAGACATACCTCTGTGACAGATCGTACAACAACTCTGATATCTACACTGTTCACCATACGACCAAAAACATGTCTCCAAAAGTCAGACACATGCAACCAACCATAGAAGGACACGTGTAAAGTACCCTGCCATGCATTTAATGTATAGGGTATAAATAGAAAGATTAAGACTCTATCTGAGAGTTGCCTTCTATCTTTCTAAACATATAGAAACCCTTGATTAATCTCTATTCTCTATTTCTTGTGCACAAATCTGTGTGGTTCTTAAGTTTGTTTAGATTAGGTTTTACTTAATCTTATTCTGCAACAAGCTTGTAAATTGTATTTTGATTTATCAATAAACAGTTTATTAAACCTTTAAAATTTGTGTTTGTATTCAACCCCCTCCCCTTCTACAAACTTGTTAAGCACCTTCGGGACCAACAAGTGGTATCAGAGCAGATTGTTTAATCTCATAAACAAGATCTTGCTTTATTCTCTTCCTTGATATTCCAAATATGGCACTCAATACAAACACTAACTAATATGATAATGGTTCTCTCTCAAAACCTCCTCGATTTAGCAGAGATAACTTTGCTCTCTGGAAAAATTGAATGATGCTATTTCTAGAAGGTGTAGATCTCACTATATCTGAATATGTAGATAATGGCCCTTATGAACCCTTTACAATCATAGCCGCAGTTCCTGCTATCGCCACCACTCCTGCTGTTCCTGAAAGATATGCTATTAAGGAAATTAGACAATGAAGTGATGAAGATAAAAAGAAAATTGGTTTAGATGCCAAGACAAAAACCATTATCTCTATGGCTCTGCCTGATGAAGCCTTTCATTCCATCATGCATCTGAAAACTGCTAAAGAAATATGGGACACTATATGTGTTCAATATGAAGGTACCAGTGAAATCCAAGAAACCAGAAAGATTAATTTGGTAATACAATATGAAAGTTTTATCTGTGGTAAGAATGAATCCCTGTCTGATGTTCACCAGAGATTTAACTGTCTAATCATTGATCTAAGAACTGTTGGTAGGACCTATTCTAACTCTGAGGTCTTAACTAAATTCTTTGAATGTCTTCTTGAAAGTTGGGACAGTTATTCAATGTGTCGTAAGCTAACAAAAGACTTAAATTCTCTCTCTCTTAGCACCTTATATGGAATATTGCTCAACTATGAGCAATCAAATCTCCTAAAGAAGAATCTTGTAAAAGATTCTAAAGAATCCAAAAGCACTCATGTTGCTTTAGTCTCTTCAGAGATTACTCCATTTCAACGATCTACTCTCACTATCACTGAGTTAGATTCTGACTCTAAAGAATTATCAGACGCTGATCTTTCAGAGTTTGATGAATCCATAGCACTCTTGACAAACTCCTTCAAAAGATTTGTAAGAAAGAGCAATTTTAGAAGAAATAAGCCTCTCTCTATAACTGATAAGCCAAAATCAACTCCTGTTGATAAGGCTACTGCTACATGTTAAGTTGGACATTTTGCAAGTGAATGCAGGTCAAAGAAAGCTTTCAAACCTTCTACTTCCAGGAAAACCAGCGATAACAAATACCTTAAGCTGAAAGAAAAATATCAAAACCTGGAAAACTTCAAACAAAAAGGTAAAGGTATTATCGCTGAAGAGCATGACTAGGCTGAATCAGAAGAATCAAGTTCTGATGAAGAAGAAGTTGCTAATCTCTGTCTTATGGCTGAGATTAAAGAAGAAGTGGAAGAACCAACAATAACTTCCATGAGTTACATCTCCTCTCAGGTATCAATCTCTACTAATCCCTCTCTTTCTGAAGCTGAGAGAAGTCGCGCAGTAGATGTGATGACAATAGACTTGTATAATGCACTAAATGGAAAAACTCTAGCTGAAAACAAGAATATTGATTTAAATGAATAGTTAGAGAAATGTCATGAAAGGATCAAAGAACTAACTCTTCTAGAGGAAAGTTTAAAAGATCAGGTCATTGTCAATGAAATTATCAGCATTGAACGTGAACAAACCATCGTTGCTTTAAAAGCAGAAAAGGCAACTGTTGAGGGATGGTGTAAATCTTCAACCAAGATCACTGAAATCATCAGGGCTCAAATCCCTGCTAATGACAAAACTGGTCTCGGTTATCATCCTGAAAAAGATGAATCTAGCAGAGATTGTTCCATGCTTAAGTTTGGAATGTTTGTCTCTTCTATCCCTGACACTTCTTCTACTCAGTGCTCTTCGTCTTCAAATTTTATTCCTGAGGACTTATCAAAGAGCTCTAAGCTCGCTGATAAAGGGAAATCCATTTCTCATCATCCTCAGAAGGCTATCAAGAAATCTAAACTAAAAGTCTCTTCCAAACCTTCAGTAAATCAATCTTCCAACTCTGGAACTAAAATCACCGATATCTCTCAGAGATCAACTCCAAAGCTGAAAATTGATATTAAGCCTAAGAAATCTGAAGAACTGAAAGTTCCTCCAAAATCTTATGTCAAAGACATTCTTGGAGCTGACCCTACTCATCTCAAGTTTTCCAACTCAACTGCTCATAGTCTAAAAGGCAAATTTCGTCTATAGAAAGTGTTATCATGTGGACTTACTGACCATATTGCTAGTAAATGTCCTACTACCACAAAAGCTGAAAAGACAACTAACGTGAAGATGATTGCCTCCAAGGATAAGAAGGTCACCAAAGCTGAGAAATCTGCTAAGGTGAAAAATGCCACTAAGGTTAATCAAATAACCAAAGTGAAGGTTACCACTGAAGCTGAATCTTCAAATGTCGTGAAGATTGTTGAACCTTCCATCTCCACTAACACTGCTGGACCCATTGAAAAGTGGGTACCAATCAAAACTTAATCTTCCTTATGTTTTCAGGGATCGAAGGATATCTGCTATTTAGATAGCGGATGCTCTCGACACATGACTGGACAAAAAGACCTGCTTACTGAATACAAGGAAGAGAAAGGTCCATCAGTGACCTTTGGTGGAAATGGAAAAGGCTATACCAGAGGGTTTGGTGTACTCAGCAATGGGACAACTACCTTCCGAAGAGTTGCTTATGTAGATGTACTGAAACACAATCTTCTCAACATCATTCAGCTGTGTGACAAAGACTATGAGGTCCACTTTTTTAAGAAAACATGTTCAGTGATGAATGAAAAAGGGAAGCTCGCTCTTAGTGGTTATCGTATGGAAAATGTCTATGCAATAGATATGGACTCTACTACCACTGAAAACGTTTGTTTTCTTTAAGGCCTCTTCAAATATCAACTGGTTATGGCACAAAAGGCTATCTCATCTCAACTTCAAAACACTGAATTCTCTCTCCTCAAAAGAACTAGTCTCCGGTTTTCCTCAGCACTCATATGCCAAGGAATCCCTTTGTTCAGCATGTGAGAAGGGAAAGCAGACTAAAACTAGTTTCAAATCAAAACAAGTTTCCTCACTGACATGTACTCTTCAACTCTTGCATATGGATTTATTTGGCCCTGTCAATATCCAATCCATAGCTGGAAAGAAATACACACCTGTCATTGTAGATGAATACTCTCGCTACACCTGGGTAATCTTTCTTTGCTGTAAAAGTGAAACTCTAGAAGAACTGATATCTTTTGTTAGAAAGTTGGAAGTGCTAAATAATCTAACTGTTCGCTCAATAAGAAGTGATCATGGAACTGAATTCAAAAATAGTTCCCTGAACAATTTCTTTGAGAGCAAAGGAATCTCTCTCAATTTCTCTTCACTAAGAACTCAGCAAAACAGTGTCGCAGAAAGAAGAAACTGAATGTTCATTGAAGCTGCAAGATCAATGCTCAACGATTCTCATCTTCCAACTCAGTTTTGGGCAGAAGCTGTCAACACTGCTTGTTTTACTCAAAACAGGTCTTTGATAGTAAAACGTTTCAGCAAAACAACATATGAACTCTTTCATGGAAGAAAACCTTCTATTAGTTTTTTCACATCTTTGGTTGTCAATGTTTCATCTTAAACAACAAAGATGCACTTGGAAAGTTTGACCCAAAAGCTGATGATGGAATCTTTTTTGGCTATTCCTCAATTTCTAAAGCCTACAGAGTTTTCAACAAGAGAAGACAAATAGTAGAAGAAACAATCCATGTCACCTTTGAGGAATCCATATAAGCAAACTCTAAACCTATCGCTGACAATAATGAACTGAATACTTGGATGTTCTCTTATTATAAAGAAACATAACCTCTCTTCAACACTTATCAGCATACAAATTCTCCTAATGTTGATGAAGATCCAAACATCATTCCTCCTAATGCTGAATCCACCTCTTGGGTTTCAGTTGTTCCACTTAACATACTTCCTCCATCAGATCTTTCCTCGTCTGAAAACCTCTCAGTAAATAATGGTCTATCTGACACTCAACATCTGATAGCTGAAGAACCTCAAGTTTCTTCATCAGTAAACATTCATATTGATGATCTAACTCCTGAGGTAAGCGATCATGCCCTAGCTCAGCGATGGACCAGGGATCACCCCATAGATCAAATTCTTGGTGATACTGATGCAGGTATTCAAACACGACGAAGTTCAGGTAACATTTGTCTCTTTGTTAATTTTATTTCTCTTATAGAACCAAAGAAGACTGATGATGCCCTCAGAGATCCAAACTGGGTCAACACCATGCAAGAAGAGCTGACTGAGTTTGCTAGAAACCAAGTTTGGAATCTCGTTCCCCGACCATCTGATAAATCTGTTATAGGCACTAAATGGGTGTTTAGAAACAAATTAGATGAACATGAGACTGTAACCCGCAACAAAGCTAGACTAGTTGCTCAAGGATACAGACAAGAGGAAGGCATAGACTATGATGAAACCTTTTCCCCTGTGGCTAGGCTCGAAGCAATTAGATTATTCTTAGCCTATGCAGTTTACAAAGACTTCATAGTATATCAAATGGATGTCAAATTAGCATTCCTAAATGGAAAGCTGAATGAAGAAATCTATGTTGAATATCCCCCAAGGTTCTATGACCTTAAGCATCCAAATTATGTATATAAATTGGATAAGACTCTCTATGGGTAAAACAAGCTCCTCGTGCTTGGTATGACACCCTCTCTTCTTTTCTTATCTCTGGAAAATTTGAGCGTGGTAAAATGGATAACATATTATTTTTCAGAAAGATAAAAGTTCATATTATTCTTGTACAAATATATGTTGATGACATTATATTTGGTTCTACTCATCTTTGTGTACCCGTTTCGCTGAAAGAATGAAGAAAGAATATAAAATGAGTATGATGGGTGAACTAACTTACTTCCTTGGACTTTAGATCAAATAATCTGACAAATGTACATTTATTAATCAATGTAAGTATGTTAAAGATATGCTGAAAAAGTTTGATCTTACTCAAACATCAGCAATGAAAACTCCTATGGCACCTCTCATGACATTAGACAAGGATCCACCTAGAAAACCTGTTAATGTCACTGCCTATAGAGGAATGATAGGATCGTTGCTGTATCTAACAGCGAGTTGGACTGATATCATGTATTCTACCTATCTTTGTGCTCGCTATCAATCAGAACCCAAGGAATCCCATCTGATCGCTGTCAAGCGAATTTTCAGATATCTTAAGGGAACTCCTAACCTCGGTCTTTGGTATCCCAAAGATTCAGGGTTCAACCTAACTGGATATTCAGATAGTGATTTTGCAGGTTGCAAACTTGATAGAAAAAGCACCACTGGTGGATGTCAACTCCTAGGTGGAAAGCTGGTAAGTTGGACAAGAAAAAAGCAAAATTCAGTATCCACTTCCATAGCTGAAGCTGAGTATGTAACAGCTGGAAGTTGTTGTGCTCAAGTCTTATGGATGAGAAATCAACTATTAGACTATGACCTTCAGCTATCCAAGATTCCAATCTGTAACACCCGGAAATTCTCAAGGTAAGTATTTGTTCCCTTAATGCATAAATTGTGTCTATTTGAGAATATGAGCCTTTGTATGCATTTAATGATCGTTGTTATATTGAAATGTTGTGTAAACTGATATACCATCTTAATCATTTAAACCTCGCGTTCGTAATCGTGTCAGACTGCATTTTTGGGCTGATGTGAGAGTGGCGCGAGAGTGCCACGCGATAGTGACAATGTTACTATCTCCGGTCACTCTCGCGTGGAGTGTACCGAGAGTTGGGGGAAGCCGCACGATTGTGACACGTGATAGTGCCAATGGCACTATCGCGGTCGGGGCTGTTTGACTTAAACGAATTCTCAGCCGATTTTACCTCATTTACAATATTTCCCACTTCTCTCTTTGGCGATTCTTGAGCTCCAAAATCAGTTATTTCCTTCCCCAAAACCCTAACCCTCATAAATACTTAATCTTTTGGTGGTTGGATCTTGTCTACTTACATTTATTGTCACCCAAGAAGATTTCTAGGATTTCTCAAAGTGCACCTTCTCATCTTCAAGTCTCATCTTCATTTTCTAGGGTTTCCATCTTTTCTAGGTTTTGGTTCAAAACCTAGATTGTGAGTTTACTTACCCTTTTGTTAAAACTAGATACACATCATTATCTCTTACTTGTTATCATTATTATTATTACTCAAATGTTCCTATCAAATGTGTAAGCATTTGGGGATTTCCCATGGATATGTGTATATGAGTAACTTACCATGATTTAATAAATGTATATCTTGGCATTATGATGATTTCTACTTGGAAGGCCATTTGGGCAATATTGTATCTCCATGATGAAGATGGATGTTATATGGGTATATGTTGAGCTTACATGATTAGGATGGTAATATTGTACCTATGGTTGGTATTGAAATATACTTGGTTGAAATATACCTCACAAACCTCCTATATGTTTTATGTTGGACGAACCAAGTTAGTAGAGACTAGGAGGATGTAGTCTTGGGCGCCACCGTGTGGGTATGTGCCTAGACCTCCGCCATTCGGGGTAATGCCATGGTTGTAGTCCTCGGGTGTGCCGGGCCTTTGGGATGTCACTCTTAGTAGTAGGCATCAAGGTACATTGTCTCTTTGGGTGGAACTTGATTGGTGCTATGGGTATCCCCCATTGACTCCACATATGTTGAAATTTGGTTAACTGCTGATAAGAATTGTAAATGCTCTAACATGCTATTTCTTGTTCAACTCACTAGGCTTTTTGGCCTAACACTTGTTTGGTGTCGATGTGTATCTCAGGTTCTAGCGGCGCCGATTCTAAGTTGGCATAGTTGCTTGAGTGAGAGCTTGGGGATTTCTTGCAATTGGACATACTTTTGGTAGAAGAACACTTGGGTTATGAATGACACCCCTTTTGTAATCTTTTTTCTAGTTATAGAAATTAGATTAGTCGGTTGTTATTTATTGTCTGTTAAATTACAACTGTAATTAAACAGGTTTGTGTATTTACCCATTTTTGGGAGGCTCTTGCTATGGCAATTTTATGTACCACATGTCCGTTTTTCGGATTTTTGTTATCCCTATTTTTAGGGTGTTACAAGTTGGTATCAGAGTTTTAGTTTAAGTGAATTAGGTATTGTTTTAGCATATCTAGACTTAAGCTTTAGACTTTATAGTTTCACTGTCCATTTGGGGTAGAAATCCTAGGTGGGGAGAGCGTTAGGAGTTACGGAATTACTTTAATTGAAAGTTGTGACGATGGTAACAAGAATTCTTGTGTATGGTTCGTTCATAATTTCACTTAGCTACTGCTATTATGAATGCATTATTACGTGAGCATACTTGGTTTACTATTATTATGATAATTGATGAAGGTATTAGTACGTACAATGAGTTCAACTCGTTTAGTCTTTTCTCAATCTATTTCTCGTACATGTGTGGCAGATTGAAATGGTAAACACTCGGAGTAGGAGGCCGGGTACACCAGAGGGCCACATGGAGGTGGAATCTACCGCAGACCGACCTCCCTTGGGCGTAACCTCCGAGGGACCTCCCATGCCTAATCTCTTGGGAGGGGGACCCGAACAGATTCCACGCGTGAACCTCACGGCTAACAATGCTATCATGAAGGAGGTAACTATAGAGACCCGGATCAGAGACAGTATGATGCTAGCCATGAACTCGGCCATGGCTCAACAACAAGAGTTTTTCATGAAGCTTTTGGAAGATCGAGACGCCAGTCACCAACAACCGGAGACTATGGCAGAGAACATCATCATGGGGTTGGGTGGACCGGTTGTTGTGACTGTTGAAGAACCAACGGATAACGGGAACAAGGCAAAGGCCAAGGGCTGCACCTACAAAGCTTTTCTTGGGTGCAATCCGAAGGAGTTTTCAGGTTCTGCAAATCCAGTTGCGTGCATGTACTGGCTGAAAGAAGTATAGATGGCCTTCGAGTCTAGCGAGTGTGATGTCTCGCAACGGGTGAAGTTCGCTTCCCAATTACTTCGGGGTGAGGTCTGATCTGGTGGAACCTCACACGGTCCGCCCTTACTCCCGAAGTTTTGGCGAAGTTGACTTGGCCAGTTTTCAAGCAGAAGATCATGGAAAAATACTGCAGTGAAAGGTCATTGGACAAGCTAGAGGCGGAATTCCGAGGGTTGAATAAGGGGACCCTATCAATTGCTAACTACTCCAAGATTTTCTTGGAAAAACTGAATTTGGTGGGACATCTAGTCCCGGATGAGAGATCAAAGATAAAAACTTATCAGCAAGGACTACCGGCAAAGATGAGGACGACAGTAAAGAATGCTAGGGGTTTGACCCTTCAGGATGTGATCGAGGAGTCTTTGCTGATAGAAGACGATTTTGAAGCAGAGCAGGATGAGAGAGTTGTTGTGGGAGAGAAGAGAAAGTGGGAAGGGCTGTCTGGGCCCATTCGTCAACCTAAACCATTTGTGGGCGGAAGAGCCAACGATAATCGTCGTGAGTGGCGGTGGTGTCACAACTGCAAAGCCAAGCACTCTGGCCCATGTGACCCAAAACCTCACTCGGGTCCGGTTGAGTGTGCCAAGTGTGGCAAGAAGGGCCATGCTATTCGAGATTGCCCTATTCGAGGGCCGGTTTGTTTTGAATGTCGGGAACCGGGGCACATGAAGAAGAATTGCCCAAAGCTTGTGGGCGGAAACCGAGGGAATTCTTTTGGATCGACGGCGCGAGTCGAGCAACCGTCGAGAGCGCTAAGTCGAGCATTCCGAATGACTACCAAGGAGGCGAAGGAGACTGCTGATGTTGTTTCGGGTACGTTTCTAGTAAACTCCTTGCACGCTCGTGTTTTGTTTGATTCGGGTGCTACATGTTCCTTTGTATCGAATACCTTCTGTAAGCACTTCACTACCCCTATTAGTGTCATTCCCGATGCATTAGTAATAGAAATAGCGAATGGGGATCAAGTGATTGTTCGAGACCGTTTCTGTAATTGCACCTTAGAGATTGATGGGAATTGTTTTGGAGTAGATTTGTTACCTATGGCTATAGAAGGGTTCGATGTAGTTATAGGCATGGATTGGTTGGTGAGGCATAAGGTGGACATCTTTTGCTCCAAAAAGATGATCCAAGTGCCGTTGTCGGAAAATGGCGTGGTCACCATCTACGGGGAGAAAGGAGGAAGAAGTAATCCTATCATTTCATCTCTTAAGGCTCGCAAGTTTCTAGCGAAGGGTTACCTTTCGTATCTGGCTTATGTGGTCGACACGAAGAAAGAAAGGAAGTCGGTGGAAGATGTGAAGGTCATGCAAGACTATCCGGACGTCTTTCTGGAAGACTTACCCGGGTTACCGCTGGAACGGCAAGTGGAGTTCCAAATTGACCTCACTCCGGGAGCGGCTCCGATAGCCCGTGCTCCATATCGTTTAGCCCCGACGGAAATGAAAGTGATGATGATGCAACTACAAGAGTTGTTGGAGAAGGGTTTCATCCGACCGAGTTCGTCACCTTGGGGAGCACCGGTTTTGTTCGTAAAGAAGAAAGACGGATCCATGCGGATGTGTATCGACTACCGAGAGCTAAACAAAGTCACGGTGAAGAACACGTATCCTCTACCTCGCATCGATGATCTTTTTGATCAACTTCAAGGCGCGGGATGCTTCTCAAAGATTGATATTCGGTCCGGATACCATCAAGTGAGAGTGAAGAAAGAAGATATTCCGAAGACGGCCTTCCGAACGCGATACGGTCATTATGAGTTTTTGGTGATGCCTTTCGAAGACGACCTTCCGAAGACGGCCTTCCCACTTCTCTCTTTGGCGATTCTTGAGCTCCAAAATCAGTTATTTCCTTCCCCAAAACCCTAACCCTCATAAATACTTAGGGAGTGTTTGGGATTGCTTATTTGAGGTGCTTATTAACTTATTGCGTTTTCAAACAGCAAATAAGCTGTTTTGAGTGTTTGGATTGAAAACTGCTTATGACTTCTCCACTCCGCTAATAAGCAGTTTTTGATAAGTCATTCTCAACTGACTTATTTGAAACTATTTATTAACTTATTTAACCAAATTACATATTTGCCCCTTCTTCCTATAAGTTAATAAGCACTTTACAAATAACCATAAGTTAATAAGCACTTTTGCAAATAAGCATAAGTTGTTTTAAATAAGCAATCCCAAACACCCCCTTAATCTTTTGGTGGTTGGATCTTGTCTACCTACATTTATTGTCATCCAAGAAGATTTCTAGGGTTTCTCAAAGTGCACCTTCTCATCTTCAAGTCTCATCTTCATTTTCTAGGGTTTCCATCTTTTCTAGGTTTTGGTTCAAAACCTAGATTGTGAGTTTACTTACCCTTTTGTTAAAACTAGATACACATCATTATCTCTTACTTGTTATCATTATTATTATTACTCAAATGTTCCTATCAAATGTGTAAGCATTTGGGGATTTCCCATGGATATGTGTATATGAGTAACTTACCATGATTTAATAAATTTATATCTTGGCATTATGATGATTTCTACTTGGAAGGCCATTTGGGCAATATTGTATCTCCATGATGAAGATGGATGTTATATGGGTATATGTTGAGCTTACATGATTAGGATGGTAATATTGTACCTATGGTTGGTATTGAAATATACTTGGTTGAAATATACCTCACAAACCTCCTATATGTTTTATGTTGGACGAACCAAGTTAGCAGAGACTAGGAGGATGTAGTCTTGGGCGCCACCGTGTGGGTATGTGCCTAGACCTCCGCCATTCGGGGTAATGCCATGGTTGTAGTCCTCGGGTGTGCCGGGCCTTTGGGATGTCACTCTTAGTAGTAGGCATCAAGGTACATTGTCTCTTTGGGTGGAACTTGATTGGTGCTATGGGTATCCCCCATTGACTCCACATATGTTGAAATTTGGTTAACTGCTGATAAGAATTGTAAATGCTCTAACATGCTATTTCTTGTTCAACTCACTAGGCTTTTTGGCCTAACACTTTTTTGGTGTCGATGTGTATCTCAGGTTCTAGCGGCGCCGGTTCTAAGCTGGCATAATTGCTTGAGTGAGAGCTTGGGGATTTCTTGCAATTGGACATAGTTTTGGTAGAAGAACACTTGGGTTATGAATGACACTCCTTTTGTAATCTTTTTTCTAGTTATAGAAATTAGATTAGTTGGTTGTTATTTATTGTCCGTTAAATTACAACTGTAATTAAACAGGTTTGTATATTTCCCCAGTTTTGGGAGGCTCTTGCTATGGCAATTTTATGTACCAAATGTCCGTTTTTCGGATTTTTGTTATCCCTATTTTTAGGGTGTTACACAATCTATTGCGACAGCACAAGTACCATTGCTATATCAAACAATCCTGTACTACACTCAATGACAAAGTACATAGAGATCAGATATCATTTTATCAGAGATCATGTGATGAATGGTGATATAGAACTCCACTTTATCCCTACTGACTATCAGCTCGCTGATCTTTTCACCAAACCTCTTGATGAGACAAGATTCAACTTTCTCATCATTGAGCTTGGAATGCTGAATCTTGAAGATTAACTTTTCAGCATTCATGCATCATGTCAGTTATAAAGGGTTACACCTATCCTCATAATCCCTGATTACATATCTCTGACACAGGTATGTTCTCTCATTCTCTCTCGCTGAATCCTATTCAGTAAGACGTTTTCAAAAACCAAAATTTTAATCACTGAATCTTCAAGTGGTTAAAAGCTTTTTGAAAAACAATCCTTATCACTGATATTTCTCATCAGTGATCCTTTTTTAGAAAACATATCTCTGAATTTTGTCAGTGATACCTTTTAAAATGAAACGTCTCTTTCTCTCTCCTATGACGTCATTCGAACCAATAATCCATGGCACGACTTTTTCTGACACGTTCGTCCGTTGCACTTCTTGTCCAATAAACTTCGTGGGATGTTTTCGTGTCATGATGACCTCCTTTTCCCGCTTAATTCTTTCTCTCTCCTCATATAAAAGGATTTCCATTTCCATTTTTGCCTTTTACGCTCTCTAAAAACTTCAAAGGCAAGAAAACTCTCTCGACATTCAAGCAAAGAACTTAAGAATACTCATCTTCTTCAAATCTTCAATGACGTTAAGGTTTGTGTTCTTAACTTTTATCATCTAAAAATCACTTGTTTAATCCCAAATCTTCTTTCATTTTGGATTTAAAGTGTTTTTATTATTAAAATCATTTTCTTTATTGATAATCCAAGAATCCTCTAAATCTAGAGAGAGAAAGTAGAGAGAGAGAGTCTAGCACAAAGTAATCTTGATTAGAATTATTGTGCGTGAGTTTCTTAACAACACCCAAAGCCCAAAGGGACTTAAATACCCGAGGCTTATACAACATAGAATATGACCCTAAACACTTTATAAGACCAAGCCTATAAATACAATGATTACTATAAAATCAGACTTAACAATCTTCCCCTTAGTAATCATTGGCGCTGTGGTCTTCAAAATCAATCTTCTAAATCAGCATGGACCATCTAACCGACTTATCGAAGAAGCTTCTTTGACTTAAAAAAAATTTATTCTCAGCATCTTTCAGGCTCAATTGCTTTTGCTATCTTGACAAGACTGGACCTGTTTGTAATTGCCGTTGTCTGTTCTTAGAAGTTTGACCGGTTTCTGCAGATTCACTTGGGTCGTATTCAGGAATGTGATGAGAACATCAGGTGTCTCATCCTTTGAACGTAGAAACTTGACCCAAGTGTATCGCGAGTATTCGTCCACGATAACTAGTATGTACTTCTTTCCGCCTAGACTTTGTGTTCACATCTGACCGCATAAGTCCATATGCAACAATTATAACGGAGCGCTTGTACTCGGTTCAGGCTTTGGTTCATGTGGAGCCCTCTTCATCTTTCCCTTTTCACATGTTGCACAAAGATGTTCTTTTTCATACTTCAGCTCTGGAAGTCCTTTGACTAGTTTTTGTTGGTCCCTAAGGTGCTTAACAAGTTTGTAGAAAGGGGGGGGGGGGTTGAATACAAACACAGAATTTAAAATTTAATAAATTGTTTATTGATAAATCAAACACAATTTACAAGTCTGTTGCGGAATAAGATTAAGTAAGACTCAATCTAAACAAACTTAAGAAAACACTAAGATGGTTGCACAAGAATTTCAGAGAATGGGGGATTTAGAATATTGAAAACAAAGGTTTCTATTTGGGGTTCAAGGATTGAGCACACCTCAGATGGAGAGGTGATCTTCCTATTTATACCCTATGCATTAAATGTATGGCAGGGCACTTTACACGTGGCGTTCACAGATTGGCTTTGGGAGTCTGACTTTGGGAGACATGCTTTCGGCCGGATCATGAACAGTGTAGTTGACAGAGTTGTTGTACGAATTATGGCAGAGGCATGTCCTGTCAGATACATCGTACTGAGTTGTGTAAGGTAAGACAAATAGAAACTTGAGGTATAAGCTTTGTGATCATTCAATCGCTGAATATCTCTTTCATCAGAGATATCAAGAGTTCAGCGATCGCTGAAGCTTTCCTCATGTTCCTTCACGTATAAGTAGAGTTGTCTTTGCTTCACTGATATCCGCATCAAGTCACTAGTAGACTTCTCTTTGTTCAGCAGCTTCGTCTTCGATTCAGCTATGAACATCTGTTGACGCGAGACTTGTCTTTAGGGATTACGTTACTGTTTACATTAGAACTATCAGCTATACTGAATAGAATCAGTTTGATTACTGATAGTGAAACACTAATACATACTAAATGTTTATAAGAAGACTATCAGCGATAACTGAACAGACTCAGTCTGATCGCTGATGGTGAAACACTAATACATATTAAACGTAATTTTCACTAAGTACAGAAAAGGGTCGTTATCAAATCACTGAGAGAGTTTGGATCAGCAATCTCCCCCTATTTGATAATGACAAAGTAACTGAAGAAAATTACTTTATAATTCAAAATGATGGAATAATCAAGACTCATAACATACATATCCCAATTACTATTTTGAGGGATCTTTTACAGCACTGATAGAGTTAAGTACTTCACTGAAATTCTCATTAATCCAAGAAAAGAATTATAAGGTATGAAAATTACAAGTACAAGTGATGTACTAACTACTGTAAGTTAAACTAATAGATTACAAGAAAGAAAACTAATCTATTAGCTATCTAAAGAGGGTTTAGGAGGATTGATCAAATACTCAGGTATTTCTTCTCCTTTTTGCCTTCGCTCTAAAGATTCTTTGCAGATGATCGCTATGATTGGCTCAGCAGCAGGAGAGAGTACACCATAGGCACATGAGATCCTTGAGAAGAGCGAGGGGACAGATAGGGATTTCAGAGACTCTTTGAAATATGAGCTGTTCCTCATCATCTCTGAAGAAGATTCCAAAAGGTTCTTTAAGAACTTGTCCCGCAACGTATGGTCCGCCAGGAGGCAGAGATAGATCCAGAACTGAAAGATCAGGAGGAGGACTGAACAGAGCTTCTCTTGAGAATTTGATGGAGGTTTCATTTCTGATCACTGCGACATTATCAGATGAGGAGGAGATAGGCTTTCTCTTGATTTGCTTGGACTTTGGAGGAAGAGTAGACGACACCTTTAGTATAGCAGCGACTCTGTTGATGAGGGCATTATTCAGCCTTTCAACATAGCCTCTGTATGTTGACTTTGATTTCTTCAGCGCATCTTTGAACTCAAGCCACTCCATGTAGCCGAAGTCTTCCAGCTTTGAAATGAACATAGCCTTGCAGCTTCCATCCTCTCTGGTAATCTCCATGGTGACAGAAAGTTTATCCTTCTTCTTTCTCCCAGAGATAGCAACAACTACGATCTTCATTGGGTCAGAGCGATAGTCAATTTTGTGCTTGCACCAATCGACTGTATTATCGCTGACCGCTTTTTCTTTGGAGCGTTCCTCTTCAATCTCTTTCAAAAGAGCTGCTTGGACTTCCACTGGTTTGCTTTTCAGCTTCTTGTCTTTGACTTGAGAGGACTGAATTTTGAGAGCCAGAGAGGCATCTCTTTGACAGTCAGCAATCAGCTTCTTAGCCCTGACGGATTCTTCGATTTCGGCTTCAGTCAGGAACTCTAGATCCGTTGATTGAGAGGGGATCTTTCGACGTTGATTCTCCAGATGAGAGATCATCTCTGTTATTTTCTTCATCTCTTCCTCTGACCAGTGAGATGGTTTAGAGGGCCTTCCATGATGTTGCAGGGACTCTTCTTCTTCTTCTTCCTCTTTATCAATCTCTCTTACAGAGATTGGGATTGGTTGGTCATCAGCTTCATCAGCTGGGATTATTTGGAGCTCTTTACGTTTAAGCAGGGGAGAGAACTGTCTGGTCAGAAAATGAAAAAAGGTTAGTTTATTTTTATGGAAGAAGAGAGATAAAGGTTAGAAAGAAACAGGGGTGGGATTTTTATAGAAGGATAAGGGAACGAGGGAAAGGCATACATGAGAAGGATTCTCCTCAGATAGTGAAGTCTTCTTCAGGCTTCCCTCAGCAGTAGCACCTTTGCTTTGGGAAGGGGTTCTAAAGAAGTTCCATGGCTCCCCCCGCTTTGATAACTTCTTTCGAAGCTATCGCTGATGATGTGACGGCTGAAGAACACCATAGCAATGGATCTTCTTCATCGTCATCATCATCATTTTGATGAGGTTCTTCCTCTTGATCTTCAAGATCAAGGGCTTCATCTTCATCGTCCTCTTCTTCTTCATCATTGATTAAATCTTCGAGAGAAGGAGGGGCTTTTTCAGCAGCTATCCCCCCCTCAACCTGAGAGGGAGTTTCCTTCTGTTGGACCTCAGCAGCGACTTCAAACTCCGTATTTTCTTCAGCTGCCTTCTCCCCCTCTTTGTCATTATCATTGAGGGAGAGATCTTTGGAAGGAGATGAAGCTTTTGCAGCAGCCAACACCTGAACTTCAGCCTCCAAACAGTCCAGACGGCCTTCAAACGCAGGAAGATCTGACGTAGCCTGATGAATGAACTCCACGACAATGTTCAGTGATGTACGATCGTTCTCTGTGAATGAGGGAGTAGGAGTCGGAGCTGGTGCCTTCAGGTGAGTCAGGATTTGCTGAAGAAGAACTTCACAGGAATCAACCTTTGTAGCCAAGGCTGCAAACTGTTGTTGTGAGTCTTCCCTGACTTTGACAATCGCTTCTTGGAGAGTAGCGATTTGAGAAACGTCAGCTTTGGAGGCACAGTTGGCTGTCAGCGTCTTCAGTGCTTCACCAGCTGATTGAACAGCATTGGTGGTGTTGTTGAGAGAGGCAGTCAGAGACTCCACCTTTGCACTCAAACTGTTGACATTGGTGTCAATAGTCGCCAAACTAGGACCTGAAATATAAGTTAGTTTTTGAGAAACAGGCTTATATGGTGAGTTGGGAGAAGTGTTTAAGGTTATAGGGATACCTGAATTATCAAACATTTTGTAGAATTGTAAAGATTCCTCAAAAGATTGATGTTTAGGTCCTATGGGTCCAAACTGTGGTTGAGTAGAAATAGATGGAGGGTTAGAGATCAAAGAAATAGAAGGACTAGAGATAGGGATAGAAGATGTAGGGATAGGGGTAGTTACCTCAGGTTGTTGTTGAACTGGGATCGTAGGTTGCGTCACTGTTGTTGTGACAGCGACCGAGATCGCTGGCACGGTTGAAGTGGGTATCGCTGAGGATGTGGAGGAGAGACCCATGAATGCATCCAAGGAAGTTTGTTGATAAACATCCTTAGGTATATAGCTAGAGGTAGCTTTCTCCTTGGTCACCTTGGCCTTCTTCGAAGGACCAAGGGAGCCAGTTGATGGTCGTTTAGAAGGGGTAGCGGCAGGGATAGCAGAAGAAGGAACCTCCTGCGTGGCCGCTGAAGACGAAGAAGTGAGGAGAGAGAGTCGGGAGCGTAGTTCAGAGATGGGGAGCGTCTTGACCTCCAGGGAGCGCTGACCCACTTTTGGAAAAGATGCATCCGAGTTAGTGGGGTAAGTAGCAGGGTAGAGGAACTTCAGGTACGCGCAGATGAAGCGTACGTACTTGGGATCCCTCTCGGTCTTCTCTATCTTTGAATTTAGATCGTCGAAGATAGCTGTTGCGTAGTCGAAGTTTCTTCCAGCGATCACTGAGTAAGCCATCTGGACCTGAATCTTGCTGGCTTGGTCTAGTGACCCACTCTTCCCACTCATACACTGAATGAAGTGTGAGAAGATGTAGTTAAGCTGAGAAGGCATCAATGCCTTCTTCACAAGAGTCAGCTTCTTGTTTGGAATCATTGTCCTTGGCTTGGGTTCCCAAGAGTATTCCATTGCATCCAGGAATTGGATGAGTTCAACATCAGTTGGCAAGGCATCGAATCCATTCCTGGGTTTGTCAGGAAAACGCAGAGCTTTCCTCAGCCCTAAGGCAGTCATCATCCCTGATCCAAGTTCAGTGCTGAAGGAGATAGCAGGAACCTGTTCACACTTTTTGTTGGTGATAGAGGTTTCTTCAGCGGTAAACCAGAATTGTTAGAGTAGAGCTTTGGAAGGAGTGGGCTCCACAGTGATAGAGTAAGAAATACAGGATTGCTTTAGAAACATTGCGGCTTCTTTCAGATGTGGGTATTTGACACCATCAAAGTCAAGGCGAGCAAGATGATTGTTTTTGGGAAGCTCAGAATCAGCGATGGCAAACTTGACGTTCTTAGAGGCGACAAGTGCAGATTGAGACATTCTGAGAGTGAACAGATAGAAGAATAGAAGAAAGGTTTTAGTCTAAAAATAAAGAAAATTTGTCCAATTTGTATTTTGAGAAAGAAACATAGAAAAATCAACATATTTGAAGATTAAAAAGGTGTTCTTAATATAAGATATAAGAACAAGAAGAAAAACCAAAGATTTTGAATGAAGAAAAATCAAAATAAAATGGTTTTTAAAGAATAAAATCAAAAATGAAAATGATTTTATGTGATAAGAATCTTATAAACCCATAATGGCAGTCCATAAATGGAGTTTTATGTAAAAATATTTAAGATAAGAATAAGAAAAAGATCAAGAATAACCTGTTGATCTTTGAAGAGGATGATGCAAATGATTGAGAATGCTAGAATGTTTGAGAGAGAATTCTTGCTTAGAAAGTATTTCCAGAAAGCGTAAAATGATAAGAATGGAAAAACATTCCTTTTATACGTGAGAGAGAGAGAGAGTGTGTGTGAGAGGCGGGAAAACAAATGCTCATCATGACATGGACACGTCCCACGAAGTTGATTGGATGGAAGGGCAACGGACAAACGTGTCAGAAAAAGGCATGTCGTGGATTATCGGTTCAAATGACGTCATAGAAGAGAGAGACTGTTCATTTGTCCGTTTTGAAATTATCGCTGAAGAAAAGTCAGCGATAGATTTTCTTTTTGAAAGTATCCCTGATGAGAAAGTTAGGGATGAGTTTTCTTTTTAAGAAGGATCACTGACTAGAAATATCAGTGATAAATTTATTTTTCAAAAAGCTTTTAATCATTTGAAGAAAGTTCAGTGATTAAGGTTTATATTTTGAAAAAAAATTTAACTGAATGAAGATTCAGTTGTAGGGATGGAGAGAACATACCTGAGAGTCAGAATGTTTATCAGAAAAAAAATGATAAAAGGGGAACTTATGATTACTGACACAATGCATGAACGCTGAAGAATTATTCTTCGAGATTCAGCATTCCAAGCTCACTGATGAGAAAGTTGAACCTTGTCTCATCGAGAGGTTTGGTGAATAAATCAGCAAGCTGAAAGTCAGTAGGGATAAAATGAAGTTCAATATCACCGTTCATCACATGATCTCTGATAAAGTGATATCTGATCTCTATGTGTTTTGTCTTTGAATGTAGCACTGGATTATTTGCTATAGCGATAGCACTAGTGCTGTCGCAATAGATTGGAATCTTTGATAGCTGAAGGTCATAGTCTAATAGTTGATTTCTCATCCATAAGATCTGAGAACAACAGCTTCCAGCGGCTACGTATTCAGCTTCAGCTGTGAAAGTGGACACTGAATTTTGGTTTTTGCTTGTCCAACTTACCAGCTTTCCTCCTAGGAGTTGACATCCACCAGTGGTACTCTTTCTGTCAAGTTTACAACCTGCAAAATCACTATCAGAATAACCAGTTAGATCGAACCCTGAGTCTTTGGGATACCAAAGACCGAGGTTAGGCGTTCCTTTCAGATATCTGAATATGCGCTTAACAGCGATCCGATGGGATTCCTTGGGTTCAGATTGGTAGCGTGCACATAAACAAATGGAGTACATGATGTCAGGTCGGCTCGCCGTAAGATACAACAAGGAGCCTATCATTCCTCTATAGGCAGTGACATTAACAGGTTTTCCAGAAGGATCTTTGTTAAGTGTCAGAGAAGGTGCCATAGGAGTTTTCATTGTTGAAGTTTGTGTTAGATCAAACTTCTTCAGCATATCTTTAACATACTTACCTTGTCTTATAAAAGTACCTTTGTCAGATTGTTTAATCTGAAGACCAAGAAAATATGTCAGCTCACCCATCATACTCATTTTGTATTCTTTCTTCATTCTTTCAGCGAAGTGAGTACATAGAGATGGGTTAGTAGAACCAAATATTATGTCATCGACATATATTTGTACAAGAATTATATGACCTTTTATTTTTCTGAAAAATAACGTATTATCAATCTTGCCACGTTCAAAATTTTCAGAGATACGAAAAGATGAGAGAGTGTCATACCAAGCACGAGGGGCTTGTTTTAGACCATAGAGAGACTTATCCAATTTATAAACATAATTTGGATACTTAGGGTCATAGAACCCTGGAGGTTGTTCTACATAGACTTCTTCATTCATCTTTCCATTGAGGAATGCTGATTTTACATCCATTTGATACACAATGAAGTCTTTGTAAAATGCATAAGCTAAGAACAGTCGAATTGCTTCGAGCCTAGCCACAGGGGCAAAGGTTTCATCATAGTCTATGCCTTCCTCTTGTCTGTATCCCTGAGCAACAAGTCGAGCCTTGTTGCGGGTTACAGTTCCATGTTCATCTAACTTGTTTCTAAACACCCATTTGGTGCCTATAACAGTTTTATCAGATGGTCTAGGAACGAGATTCCAAACTTTGTTGAGAGAGAACTCAGTCAGCTCTTCTTGCATAGCGCTGACCCAGTTTGGATCTCTGAGGGCATCATCAGTCTTCTTTGGTTCTATTAAAGAGAGAAAGTTGACAAAGAGACAGATATTACCTGAGCTTCGTCGTGTCTGAATACCTGCATCTGGATCACCAAGAATTTGATCTATTGGATGATCTCTGGTCTATCGCTGAGCAGGAGCATGATCGCTCAACTCAGAGGTTGGATCAACAATTGGGATATTTACTGATGAGGACGTTTGAGGTTCATCAACAATTAACTGTTGAGTAGTGGACAGACTGTTGTTATCAGAGAGGTTTTCAGACAGAGGTAGATCTGATGGTAGTAAGGTGTTTAGAGGTTCAGCTGAAATCCATGAGTTGGATTCAGCGTTAGGATGTATGATGTTTGGATCATCATCAACAGTAGGTGGATCTGTGTGCTGATGGTTTGAGAAGAAGGGTTCAGTTTCTTTGTAGTGAGAAAACATCCAAGCATTTAACTCTTCATTGTCAGCGATTGGTTTGAAGTTCGCTGAGCGAGTTTCATCAAAAGTGACATGAATTGTTTCTTCCACAGATTGTCTTCGTTTGTTGAAAACTCTGTAGGCTTTTGAGATGGAGGAATATCCTAGAAATATTCCATCATCAGCTTTTGGGTCGAACTTTCCAAGCTGATCTTTGTTGTTTAAGATAAAGCACTGACAACCAAAGATATGAAGAAAGCTGATAGAAGGCTTCCTTCTATGAAAAAGTTCATAAGCTGTCTTTCCAAATCGCTTTACTATCAGCGATCTGTTTTGAGTAAAACATGCAGTGTTTACAGCTTCTGCCCAAAATTGAGTAGGGAGATGAGAATCGCTGAGCATTGATCTAGTAGCTTCAATTATCGTTCTGTTTCTTCTTTCAGCGACTCCGTTTTGCTGAGGTGTTCTTACTGAGGAAAAGTTATGAGAAATTCCTTTATTCTCAAAGAAATTATTCAGGGAACTGTTTTTGAATTCAGTTCCATGATCACTTCTTATTGAACGAACAGTAAGATTATTCAGTACTTCCATCTTTTTAACAAAGGATATTAGTTCTTCTAGAGTATCACTCTTACAGCGAAGAAAGATAACCCAGGTATAGCGAGAGAATTCATCTACAATGACAAGCGTATATTTCTTTCCAGCTATTGATTGGATATTGACAGGGCCAAATAGATCCATATGTAAGAGTTGAAGAGGACTTGTCACTGAAGAGACTTGTTTAGACTTGAAACTAGCTTTTGTTTGTTTTCCTTTTTCACATGCTGAGTAGAGAGATTCTTTAGCATATGAGTGCTGAGGAAGACCAGAAACTAGTTCCTTAGAAGAGAGAGAATTCAGGGTTTTGAAGTTTAGATGAGAGAGCCTTTTGTGCCATAGCCAGTTGACATCAGAAGAGGCCTTAGAGAGAAAACATAAGTTTTCAGTGGTAGTAGAGTCCATATCTATTACATAGACATTTTCTCTGCGATAACCACTGAGAGCAAGTTTTCCTTTCTCATCCACCACTGAACATGCTTTTTTAGAAAAGCGAACTTCGTAGTCTTTGTCATATAGCTGACTGATGCTTAGAAGGTTGTGCTTCAGTCCATCTACATAAGCGACTCTTAAGCGACTTTTCGAAAGGTAGTTGTCCCATTGCTGAGGACACCAAACCCTCGGGTATATTCTTTTCCATTTCCACCGAAGGTCACAGAGGGACCTTTCTCTTCCTTGTATTCAGTAAGCAGGTCTTTTTGTCCAGTCATATGACGAGAACATCCACTGTCAAGATACCAGATGCCCTTTGATCCCTGCACACATAAGGAAGATTAAGTGTTGTTTGGTACCCACTTTTCAATGGGTCATTTAGAGTTAGTGGATGTGAAAGATTCAGCAGTCTTCACAGCAGATGAAGATTCAGCTTCAGTGGTGATCTTCACTTTGGTTAATTTCTTAACCTTAGTGGTATTCTTCACCTTGGTTGATTTTTCAACTTTGGTGACCTTCTCAGCCTTAGAGGCATTTATCTTTACTTTAGCTGTTTTATCAGCTTTAGTGGCAGTCAGACATTTGCTTGCAATATGGTCAGTAAAACCACAATGATAACATTTCTTGTATTTGAAAGTGGTTTTAGGACCAGAAGTAGAAGGTTTTGCAAGTTTAAGATGAGCAGGTCCAGGTACAAGAAGACTTTTCTCATGAGATCTGGGAGGAATTTTCATTTCTTCAGATTTCATGGGTCTAAGATCAATCTTTAGCTTTGGAGGATAGAGATCGAAGATTTCTATCATAGAGCTAGAGGATTGATTCACTGAAGGTTTAGAAGGAACTTTCAGTTTTGCTTTCTTGGTAGCCTTCTGAGGACGAAGAATGGATTTTACTTTATCCGCAGACTTAGTGTCTTTGGATTTTTCCTCAGGGATAGAATTAGAAGACGAAGGATAAAATTGATCATAAGAAGTGTCAGAGATAGGAGTGACAAACGTTCCAAACTTAAGCATGGAATTTTCTTCTTTAGGCTCATCCTGTGGTGTCCAAAAGCCAAGACCAGTTTTTATCACTTTCAGGAGTTTGAGCATTTATTATCTCAAAGATCTTTGTTGATGATTTGCACCATTTTTCAACATGAGTTTTTTCTGCTTTTAGAGCAGCGATGGCTTGTTCGCGTTCAATGCTGATGATTTCATTTATAATGACTTGATCTTTCAACTTTTCTTCTAAAAGATTTAGTTCTCTGATCTTTTCATGACATTTCTCTAGCTCTTGAGTTAAATGAACATTTTTATTCTCAGCTTGAGTTTTGTCGTTTAGAGCATTATAAAGGTCAATCGTCAGCACATCAACAACGCGACTTCTCTCAGCTTCAGGCAGAGAGGGATCTGTAGAGATAGATACCTGAGATGATATGTAGCTCATAGAAGGTTCAGATGGTTCTTCCACTTCTTCTTTAATCTCGGCCATGAGGCAGAGATTAGCGACTTCTTCTTCATCAGAACTTGATTCTTCTGATTCAGCCCAGCTTTTGATATTTACCTTTTCGATGAGACCTTTACCTTTTCGCTTGTAGCTTTTCAGCTTTTGATATTTGTTCTTCAGCTTTAGGTATTTGTCATCACTGGATCTTCTTGAGGTAGAAGGCTTGAAGACCTTTTTAGACCTGCACTCACTAGCAAAGTGTCCAATCTTTTCACAGTTATAGCAAGTGGCAGTAGCCTTATCAACAGGAGTTGATTTTGGCTTTTCAGTAAGAGAGAGAGGCTTATTTCTTCGGAAATTGCTCTTTCTTGCAAATCTCTTAAAAGAGTTTGTCAAGAGTGCTAAGGACTCATCGAACTCTGAAAGATCAGGGTCTGATAGATCCTCAGATTCAGAATCTAACTCAGTGATGGTGAGAGTAGATCGCTGAGATGGAATTATCTCTGAAGAGACTAAAGCAACAGGAGTGCTTTTGGAGTCTTTAGAATCTTTTACAAGATTCTTTTTCAGGAGATTCGATTGCTCATAGTTGAGCAATATTCCATACAGAGTGCTTAGAGAAAGAGAATTTAAGTCTTTTGTCAGCTTAAGACATATTGAATAACTGTCCCAGCTTTCAGGAAGATATTCTAAGAATTTTGTTAAGACCTCAGAATTAGAATAGGTCCTACCAACAGTTCTTAGATCAATGATTAAGCAGTTAAACCGCTGATGAACGTCAGAAAGAGATTCATTCTTACCAGCGATGAAACTTTCATACTGTCTTACCAAGTTAATCTTTCGAGTCTCTTGGATTTCAGTGGTGCCCTCATATTGAACACATATGGTTTCCCACATTTCTTTAGAAGTTTTCAAATGCATGATGGAATGGAAAACTTCAACAGGCAGAGCCATTGAGATAATGGTCTTTGCTCTTGCATCTATACCTACCTTCTTTTTGTCTTCATCACTCCACTGTCTTATTTCCTTAACGACATAGCGTTCAGGGACAGCTTCAGTGGTGGCAGTAGCGGGAACTGCAGCTATAATTCTAACAGGTTCATAGGGTCCATTTTCTATATATTCAGGTATAGTAGGATCAGCACCTTCAAGAAATAGCATCATTCAATTTTTCCATAGAGAAAAGTTATCTCTGCTAAATCGAGGAGGTTTAGAAAGTGAACCATTATCATAGTAGTTTGTGTTTGTGTTAAGTGTCATTTAGAATAGCAAAGAAGAGAATAAAGCAAGATCTTGTTTATTAGATTAAACAAACTGCTCTGATACCACTTGTTGGTCCCTAAGGTGCTTAACAAGTTTGTAGAAGGGGGGGGGGTTGAATACAAACACATAATTTAAAATTTAATAAATTGTTTATTGATAAATCAAACACAAGATGGTTGCACAAGCATTTCAGATAATGGGGGATTTAGAATATAGAAAACAAAGGTTTCTATTTGGGGTTCAAGGATTGAGCACACCTCAGATGGAGAGGTGATCTTCCTATTTATACCCTATGCATTAAATGCATGGCAGGGCACTTTACACGTGGCGTTCACAGATTGGCTTTGGGAGTCTGACTTTGGGAGACATGCTTTCGGCCGGATCATGAACAGTGTAGTTGACAGAGTTGTTGTACGAATTATGGCAGAGGCATGTCCTGTCAGATACATCGTACTGAGTTGTGCAAGGTAAGACAAATAGAAACTTGAGGTATAAGCTTTGTGATCATTCAATCGCTGAATATCTCTTTCATCAGAGATATCAAGAGTTCAGCGATCGCTGAAGCTTTCCTCATGTTCCTTTGCGTATAAGTATAGTTGTCTTTGCTTCACTGATATCCGCATCAGGTCACTAGTAGACTTATCTTTGTTCAGCAGCTTCGTCTTCGATTCATCTATGAACATCTGTTGACGCGAGACTTGTCTTTAGGGATTACGTTACTGTTTACATCAGAACTATCAGCGATACTGAACAGAATCCGTTTGATCACTGATAGTGAAACACTAATACATACTAAATGTTTATAAGAAGACTATCAGCGATAACTGAACAGACTCAGTCTGATCGCTGGTGGTGAAACACTAATACATATTAAACGTAATTTTCACTAAGTACAGAAAAGGTTCGTTATCAAATCACTGAGAGAGTTTGGATCAACAGTTTTCCACTGACCAGATTGTTGATGTACCGAAAGTTGAGGTGAGAGAGTCGTCGATGCCATAACCAACTTTGTTGCATCGAGGCTTTCGTTAGTAGACAAACCTGCTTGTCAGTCTGGACGTTTGACAAATTAATTGTGTAGAGGTCTGACTTTCTCGTGCCAACCAAGAGTTCTTTGCCTTCTTCAGTGCGAACTGAACACCTCTTGGATTTGAAATTGACCTCTAAGCCTTTGTCACAGAACTGGCCGATACTGAATAAGTTGTGTCCTAAGCCTTCAACATAACTCACCTTCTTTATCGTGACTTTGTCATGTACCATATCACCATAACCTAGTATTGGTGAAAACTGATCGTTGCCGAATCTAACTGTTCCGCAATACTTCTCTGTAAAGTTGGACAACATCTCTTTTTGTCTAGTCATATGCTTGGAACATCCGTTATCCAAGTACCACATATGACGGATCTGCATAAGAGAAATAACGAAACAAGAGATTTAGATATTCATTAAACAATAATTGAAGTAAAGACTTTTGAGCATTGAAGTGTGGGTCTTGAACTGTTGTATTCAAGAGCCATTGTTCTTTGAGGTATGAGTCCTAGACTGTTTTGTCTAGAAGTCATTTCCAATAATCTCCCTCTTAAACTTTGGGTGCCTACAATACAGATTTAGCTTTTGGTACCCATTTGAAATTGGGTCCAACTGTGTTAACACAAGATTTTGGTACCCATTTGAAATTGGGTCCTCTTTTCATTTGAAATTCATTGGAAGCATTAGAATGATTAGAATGCACATGATAAGTTCCATACCAAACATCAGAATCTTGACAAGAAGCATAAACATGTTTATCATAATATGAAGACTTTCTAGCAGATAAAGATAACTGGAATAATTGCTTCATTGAGTATTTCTTGCGATAAACGACAAGTTTTTGTTTCAAAATAGCAACATTAGCAATTAAAACATCTTTACTAGGCGAAGTCTTATTACAATCAACAGTACAAAAAGATTTTTCAGTCTTGTAAGTCTCCTGTTTTGGTTTCCATTGAGATTTAACTGCTGGCCTTTTCTTGCTCAGATCTGAAACAGTTGAAACTTGTGAGTTAGACTTGTGAGCAACAACTGAATGCTTCTTCTTTGGGTTACCAGTAGTGATCGGTTTCTGTAAATGCTGAGATTTAATCTTACCTTTAGCATACTTAGTATTCACAGAGACTGATTTATCAACTTTCGTTGATTTTGCACTTTTTACAGTTGTACTGGTTCTTCCTAATGATTTCACAATAAAAGATGAATGGTTAAGAAGTTTCGCATTAAAATCAAATTGATCAAGACAACCATCTAAACCACCGTCAGAGTTTAGAAAATCAAACCCTCCATCAGTTAGACCAAAACTATCATTAGATTTTGAAGCCTTAGAAAGAACAGTATTTTTAAACACATTTGAAAAAACATTTTGTTCAATGTTCATCAAAAGTCTTTCATCTGTTAAAGAATTCTCAAGTTCAGAAATTTTACTTTCCAAAACGAGGGGAGGGACGTAAATTTTACCTTTAATATGCTTCGCCTCCATTTCTTTGACAGAATAACTCTGAAAGAAGTCATTTGAAAGAGTTTTCTTTTGATATATAGGATTATCATTATAACTATTATTCAACCTTGCATAACGAAATTGAAGTTGAACTTTAGTTGTGTTCTTCCGTTTTTCCGTTTCCTTGGCTTCATCCTCTTTTGACAATCCAGTCCAGAAAACTTTAAGCTCAGGGATTCTTCGAGCTAGTTTCAAAAATGTTAAATCATAAAGTGCAGGCACTTCAGATTTACCCTTTTTAAGGTAGTAAGGATTCTCATACTCGAGTCCCCATTTCTCTATTTCCTCTTTGGGTTTGTTCAGATGAATGGTTTGTTCAGTTTGACCTAATTTGTATAACTTCTCTTCCAAACTTTTTAATTTAGCAAGTAAAGAAATGTTTTCTTTGGAAGTTGAAGAATGCAATTTCGTAAGCTCGATGAAATCAAACTCACTCTTTCTCAATTTAGTCTTTGTTTCAGTAACTTCTTGAAGAATTATGGTCTGTTCTTTCGCGCTGGTGTCAATGTTTTTGTGTAAGGTCTCAACCAATACTTTCTTCTCAGCAACAACATTGCTAAGTTTCTGTATCGATTGGTTTTGTTCAAGAATGACACCCTTTTCTCGCTTAAGCTTCGACTCTAATTCTTGGAGTTTTATATTCATGGCACACATTTGATTTAAGATATCAGAATAAGATAAATCACATACCTCATTTTCCTCATCCTCTGAGTCAGCTTCAACTTCTGATTCCTGCTTTCCCATCAAGCACATGTTGGCTTTCTCATTCTTCTCTTCATCTTCCTGGTCTGAGTGATCTAGCCAGTATTCATATTCAGCCATCAATGCCTTACCCGCCTCCTGTTGCTTTGCAAGAAGCATTTTGTTCTTGTAGTAGTCGGAGTTTCTGACTTTGGGTCTTCGGCAGTCTTTGGCAAAGTGACCTATTTTGCCACAGTTGTAGCACGTTGGTGGTTCTGACTGACTGGATACTTCAGCTTTAAACCTTCTCTCTTCAGGATTCCTCTCCTCTATTCTCTTCCCTTCAAACCTATTTCCTTCAACCCTTTCCTTGTGAACATAGTTGTTAGAACCAGAAGAATACCTATGACTGTTTGAGCTTGGCTTTTTGTAGAATTTCTTCTGAAAAGCCTTAGTCAACATGAGCATTGCCTGCTTTAGTTGTTCACAGTCGTCCGAGTCAGAGTTCCCTTCAACTTCATCCTCTTCTGGTTCAGACACAATCATCTTCTTTTTCTTCTTTTGAACAACAAGAGCAACATCATCATCAATTGTCTTCCCAGTCTGCCTCTTTTCATCGAGTATTTCATCTATCTCTTCTTCATTCTGTTTGAGGGTTTCATACACCTTATGAAGTGAAATCTCGTTTAAATCTTTGATTTGCTTCATCTGCCTGGCAAATCTCTTCCATTCAGGCTGGAGGATGCTGAGAAACTTGACATTCAACTCTATTTGCGATTTGTTGACCTTGTTCTTGCTTAGTTCGTTCAGCAAGGTTACAAACCTGTCGTATGTTTCTACCAGTGACTCTCCAATTCTGCCTTTTAATTCTTCATAATTGTTTAGGCAGTTGGATATCTTCAGCTGATTCCCAACCTTTGAACCTAGCATCATCTTTTCTAGCTGATCCCACATCTGTTTGCCTGAGGCCTTATAGCTGTCTATCTTCACATAAATTTCGTTTGTTATGCCTTGAATAATATAAGACTTTGCTAATCTATCACCTTTAGCTCTTCTGAGATTATCACCTTATAGTTCATGAAACTTAAGTTCAAACTCTGTTTCCACAGTTCCTTCCATACGAGTTTCCTAAATTGGTTTCATAACCCCTTCTTCTATCGATTTCCTGATGAATTCACCCAACTCATGTCTTTCAATAAAGTCCATGAACCGATCCTTCCACTGTTCATACTCTCCCCTAAAGAGTACTGGTGGTTTTGAGTCAGTTCCGATTGCTAGGGCTTCTCTTGAAGTCATCCTGTTTGATTGAGAAAACTTGAATATGATCGTTAACCCAGATAAAATTTGATCACACAAGAAATTTTGTCCCCCTAGGCAGACTTAGCACGGGGGTCCCGCTAGAGAAAAAACATTATGACAATTAAAGACCCTATTACAGTTTTGAAAAAATTCTCAGAAAAAATATTCTAAGTATAGAACAGTGATTGGCACAAAACCCAGAAATGCGCTAAAGGCAGTGGCGCAAAAGGATGGTTTATGATTTGCGCGAGCTGAGGGTGGCGCAAAAGGGTGGTTTGCGCGAGCAGTGTCTGGCGCGAAACACGGTTTGCGCGAGAAGTTGATGGCGCAAACTGAGGTTTGCGTGAGTAGGTGATGGCGCAAGACTTGAAATTCGAGATTTTCGCTAAGTGTAGGTGGCGCAAAGTGAGGTTTGCGTGAGACGTTGGTAGCGCAAATTGAGGTTTGCGCGACGAGCTTGTGGCACAAAGTACGGTTTGCGCGAATAACGTGAAGCGCAAAATGATGATATGAACTGGCGCGAGTTTGAACTTTGCGCGAGTTCGTCCCTGTACTTCGAAAAATCGATCTAAAACCTGTTTTGACTTTGATTAGCAGTACCAAACTATAGCAAAATGACCACAAACACTTCTAGAACATATTGTTACCACTCGATCTCGATAAAAATCACTTTTTGAGAATATGATCGATGGAACAATGAACTTTTTATAAGTCGACCTTCAGACACCAAAATCACAAATTGGAACTCGATTTAAGTGTAATAATGAAATTAAACACTCACAACTCGATCTAGCACCCTAATCGATGACAACATGATAGATTTCAACCCCTAAAACACCTTAAATCACGAAAATGATTTTGAAAGTGAAGAACACAGAGTCGATAGTTTAAAAACTTGATTTTGATCGGGATCAGCTCTGATACCAATTGTGTGTCCCTGTATGAACAAGGATCTTTACCAGATAAATCAAATAAACGATTACCAACCTGTTTGATTGATAAAACAACGATTACAAGGTTGATCTTTGATCTTTGAAGCTCTCTGTGTTTTACACCTTTTGTGTGTGTGTTGTGTGTGATCTGATCTAATCTTAGCTTCTAAGATACTCTATCAACCAACAACTTGCAAGACAACTTGCAATATTAAACTATTAAAAACTAACTAAACTAATATCTAAAAACATTAAAATACAATAAAACAAACTTTGAAATTTTATTACAAATGACATTAGACTAATATTTAAGAGTCGACTTTTCTGCTTTAGCTTCAGATTGGATCTTCAGATTGGATGATCTTGAATCCAATAGATATGTGATCTAACATTATCATCTCCTTAACTTCTCCCCCTCATGACCTTGATGATCTGAATCAACTTGGTCATGCAAATATTGGAGACGAGACAACTTAAGATCTGCAAAATCAGAGTAAAGGAAAATAGGAGAGGTTTTGCGCTACATGTTGGTGGCGTAAAGTGAGGTTTGCGCTAGACGAAGGTGGCGCAAAGTGATGTTTGCGCTACCAACTGTTGGCGCAAAGCTGACTTAAACTCAAAATTTTATCTGATAAGCTCTTTGACTCCCCCTACACAAATGCACTTAATATGACAATTCAAGTTAGCATTCATATAGAGTATCAGATACTTCCCCTCGAAAATAGATATTATCTTTCAAAAAAATTTCCTTATTCACTCCCCCTTGAATAATGCACAAACCCATTTAAAAATAAATGAGAACACAATAATCGAAACATCAATGTAGAAAGAAAAATATACTGAATATGTATTTTGAAACGACTAAATATATAAAAATTTAAACACTATACAAATTAAATTCTACTTAGTAAAATATTACAATCAAATCCATCAGATGAAATCAAATGTATGTGATTGGATACAGAAACAAGTTTTATTGCATATCAAGTTAAGACATGTTCAGTTTCAAAAACTTTCATCAATCTATTCAGTGTGCTCGCATGTGAACTTTGATTAGCTTAAAAAAATGCAATTCTAAAAATATAATAGAGAACTTTGCATGTACTCACATTAAGCCATCAGAATTTAAGATTTTCACAAATTTATAGGTTTATCGCAACTCAAACATATCACCAAGTATCATGAGATGTGTGCTCATTGGCATCTTTTAGCATTGTGCTCTATGGCATCTTTACATGAGTATGCTCTTTGGAATCTTTTAAGCTTGTGCACTTTGGCATCTTTTTAATCAAAAAATTTGGTAAGTAAAGAACATGCCGTAAACGTAACTTTCTATCTGACCCTATTGCAGGATTTGTGTCAGCCACTCCCAGACCAGTTGGCCTTAGGGGACTAGGTGTCAAGCACCCCTTGGAACTTACTTTCCCAGATCAGAAAGGCTACATCGACACATCCTAAACCCATTCATACCAGTAGAACATGACTTTCGATCTGATTCTATAGAAGGATTTGGGTTCGATCACTCCCAGATCAATTGACCTTAGGGGACCAGATGACAAGCATCCCACGGAACTTACTTTCCCAAACCAGAAAGGTCACAGGTACAAACTTTTAAACTTAGAGATTTCTGATTTATAAGAATTTAATACATCTCAATCACTTAGTTTTACATCTAAGTGCTTAGCCCATATTTTCATTACGATCCATAATTCTGACTTTTTAGGTTTTCTAAGCATTGTAGACTATAAATATTCCGAATCACACAACTTTAAACCAATATCAAAAGCTAAAAACATGTTGCTGACTTTTCGACTTTTGTTAGAGTTGAAATTTGAACATATAAAAACTTTAATATTAACAAAGCAACTTGAAAATTTATCCTAGACACACATTTTATTCAAAAGAAAGAAAATTGTAAAAATTTTACTTTATAGATTTTTTTTAAACGGCAAGATTATATTCAGTTGAAACAAAATATAATTCAATAATACCATCTTTCACATAATGTAAATTGAATTTGTGTCTCAAATGAAAAATTTTAGGTTGAACAAAATTCAGGAGAGAGTTTGAAAAGCTCAAATTCAAGAAAAGGTTTGAGAAAACTGGAGAAACATCATTAATCAGAGATGAAATGCAGCAGAATTAAGTAGATGTACTAACAATTTCTCATTAGTCAGAAGCGGAATTGAAGAACCAGTCTTAAACTGACATGTTTAGAAGTCGAAGTCTGTGAAGTACGGATTCTGAGCTAAATTACTCAGAAGCCAACATTTCTCTTACTCCCCCTTGACATTAGATACCTGCAACTTAGAAGCAATTTGAGATTTTGGTATCCACTTGAATTTGGGCTCATGTTTGTTAGTTGCAGTTCTTATGGGGAAATATTTGTAAGATTTGACAGATAAAGCATGAGAGATATTATCAGAATAATGAACATAAGAATCAGAAGAAGAGAAAGCATAATCATCTGAACTCGAATCAGAAGAAGAATATGAGACATTTTTGGAAATTTGAATCATTTGCTTTATTGAATATTTGGAAATTTTATTACACACAGCAAATGAATCACTTTTATATTGTTTGTCTACATATAGATCCTCATCAGTCGTAGAATCATCTGATGTCCGCTTGACTCTCCATAGCTGCTTTGTAGACTTGCTCAAAGTCCTATCTGAAATATTAGAATCAGAAGAATTAGAACTATCATAAATGACTTTATCTTGTTTCTTTGACTTCTTAGACCTTCTTCTTTTACGCTTAGGTTTATAATAATCATCATTGAGCGTAAAAGAATCATCAAGAATTTTCGTGTTAAGATTGGAATCAGAAGAAACAATTTTACCTAAGACACCCAACTGATCAAACAATAAATCTGAACTAACCTCGGAGTCAGAAAAATTTTGAGAAAAGATTTTAGAATTAGAAACTTCCTTTTTGTTTTCTTTAATAGAAGAAGAAAGGCCAGAAATAGAAAATGAAATTTGTTTTTGAGAAAATATTTTTTTCTTCAAAACTTGACGTAATGAAAGAAAGAATAATATCAGATTCAATTTCTTTTTGAATGCATTGATCTTCCATTTTATCTTCTAAGTCAATGATTTTGCCTTCTAAAACTAAAGGAGGAGTATATCTCTTAGAATCATAAAAGATTGGAGATATATTTTCCTTATCAGATAGATTGACAAATAAATCAACAAAATCATCAGACACTGAAGACTTAATGGGAGATATATCATTTAAACCTTTTCTGCCCTTCTTTGATTTATCAGGAAAATATTTGGCATTTTCGCTCGTATAAACAAAAGGAATTTCTTTTTTCTTATTATTCATCATTTTCTCATTTTCGATTTCTAATACTTGTTTTTCATTCATCCAATCAATTTTAAATTGAGGAGCATATTGAGCAAGTGTTAGATAATCGTATTTATATAAATTTGGGGATTTTTCTATTGCATTGTTTAAACAATGTGGATTTTCAAAACCAAGTCCCCAATTTTCTTTTATAGACTCATAACTCCTCGGTTTGTTCAAATAAATAGTTTGTTCAGATTGATTCTTTCGATATAATTTTTCTTCCAACTCATTTATTTTAGTCGAAAAATTATCTTTTAAATTGGTCATTTCAGTCAAAGATTCAAGATAAGACTTATTTGATTTTTCCAAATTATCTAATTTCTTTTGAAAGATGTCTTTTGTATTTTCCAAAATAGATTTTTCATCTTTCAAAGAAATTTTCAATTTGTCAATCAAATCTGACTTTTCTGAATTTAAATTCTTTTCAGATATTAACTTCGAGCGAAAATCAGATAAAACATTTATAATAATGATCATTTGAGAAGAAATGAAGTTGTAATCGAACTCAGAAATTACCTCATCTTCATCAGTGTCAGAATCAATATCATCATCAGATTGATCATCTCCGATTAAGCACATTTGAGCAGTCTCGACATTGTCAGCTTCATCATCGGAGTGATCCAGCCAAAATTCCTCTTCTACGAGCAAAGTTGTTCCGTTCTCTCTTTTCTCGGCAAGTTCCAGTTTCTTCCGATAGTATGCCGAATCCCGAACCTTCTTCACTCTACACTCCTTAGAAATGTGTCTGGGCTTTCCACAGTTGTAGCATGCAGCCGCTTTCTTAGCCTCAGGCACTTGATCATTCTTTGACCCAGAAGTAAAGCGAAGATTGTTGGAACCCTACCGAAGTTGGAACTTTTTCTGATAATGTTGAGAAAGAAGGATCATAGCTTTCTGCAGTGCCTTGCCATAATCATCAGTGGCCCCATCGTAAGCATTATCAGACAATGCTTGATTTGCCAGATGGCTCGTTAAAAGTGCAACTGGGTCCACTGATTTCTTGTTTTTCTTATCGAGTTTGGCCTTCTTCTCAGTTACAATGCACTCATCAGTCATTAAGATCTCAAACATCTCTTGGATCTGCATTGAAGATATTTTGACATCATTCCTCAATCTGTGACAAAATTTATTCCATTCTGGTTGAAGTGCATTGAGGAATTTCAGATTTATCTCAAGCTCAGTCTTTTCCACTTTTATCTTTCTCAAATCATTTATAACGGCACAGAATATGTCATACACAGTTTTCAATGGCTCCCCATCCTTGGCTTTGAATTCTTCAAAGTTGTTCATGTAACGAGTATGTCGGAGTTGAGTAGCAACTGAAGAACCAAGCATAATCTTTTCTAGCTATTGCCACATAAGATTAGGATGATTTTTAAAACAATCAATCCTGTTGTAGATAGAGTTTGGCAAGGCTAACATCAGATTTGCCTTTATATCACGATCAACTTGATACTGCGATAACTCATCTGGTGTATATTCTTTGGTAGACTTATATAATCCAGAAGCCAGAATGGGTTTTTCAAATGGTCCTTCAGATAGAATATTCAGCATGTCATTTCCTTTCTTTTGACGCTCGATAAAATTTAGAAACCTATCTTGCCACTGTGTAAACTCGTTTTCATCAATCAGCACTGGAAAACGATTTTATGTACCCACTGACATCATGAGATCATTTTTGTAGAAATGAGCTTGATAAGCAAACTTTGCAGAATCCATATCTCAGAAATCCCAAAAAATTCTAATTCTTGACTAAGCTGGCGCAAACTTAAGGTTTGCGTGAGGCAGATAGCGCAAACTGAGTTTTGCGATAACAATGGATAGCGCAAACTAGACTTGCATGAGACACGGGTGACGCAAATTATGATTTGCGCGATCAAAGACTAGCGAGAATCTGGCTTTGCGTGAGATGCTCGAGGCGCAAAAGAAACTTCTCGCGAGCTATATATGGCGAGAACTTGACTTTGAAATGATGATGAGAACCACTCTTTGCGTGAGGGGTGAGAAGCGAGAACTGAGCTTTGTGTGATGAATTGAAGACGCAAAATACACTTTGCATGATATAGAGATGATGCAAAATGGATTTGCATGAACTTAATATGACGCAAACTTTCACTTTTGCAAAGAACTTAGAACCCCTCGAAGAACTAGCGCAAAGTCCCTGATGAACTCGCGCAAACCGTGAAGAACTCACGCAAAGTGCAGATCTCGCGCAAACCGCTGAAAAACATGAAAAATCAACAAAATCGATTACAGATTAGAAAATAATGTCGATTTCTTTCACAGATATGATCGAAAACTGATTTGTAACAACTTTTATTCAAAAAATTCGATCAAAAATCACAATTTCAATAATTCGAAAATCAAACAGTACATAAAAACCGAATTTTCAAGAACTCGAAAAAAACTTAAAATTGAAGATCAGAAAGTTGTTTCTTGAAATTTGATGTGAATCAAAAGTGTTTTACTTGTAAAACCGGATCCAACAAACCAAAATTCAAAGAAATTCGATCACAAACAAGTCCGAATTTGATGAAAAATCCAAAAACGAGATTTTCTTGAAAAAATCCAAGAAAATCGATCAAAATTTTCAGATTAATGCACAAATTCAGTATATGAAAAACGATTCTCTCAAATCTCTCAGATTTAGATTGGCTCTGATACCAATTGATAATCCAAGAATCCTCTAAATCTAGAGAGAGAAAGTAGAGAGAGAGAGTCTAGCACAAAGTAATCTTGATTAGAATTATTGTGCGTGAGTTTCTTAACAACACCCAAAGCCCAAAGGGACTTAAATACCTAAGGCTTATACAACACAGAATATGACCCTAAACACTGTATAAGACCAAGCCTATAAATACAATGATTACTATAAAATCAGACTTAACATTTATGATTTTATCTTATGCAAAAACCTTTGATTTTTAAGATTGTTCTTCTTCCTTCATAGAACACTGTTTTAACAACAAATATATGTTTTCAAGTTTCTTTCCTTCTAAAACTTCTATTCTATTCCCCACTTGTCTCTAATTCCAGAAATGGCCACCCAAGCTACTCTCATTCCTTCCAAATCAGTCAAGTTCGCACTCGCTGAATCTGAGGTTGCCAAGAACAACCATTTGGCAAGATTGGATATCCCTGTTGACAAATATCCTCACTTACTGAATGCTGCCAACTTTCTGAAGGAATCTTTCTTGGGGTATGCACTGAAGGTTGACCCCGTTCCCTCCAAAGCTCTCCTTCAACAATTTTGGTACACTGTTGTCAAGGGTGCAGTGAAAAACAAGAAAGGCGAACCAATTCCTGCCATCACTTTCCAAACTCGGCATGGCCCTGGGAACATCACTACTCTCGCCATCCGCACTTCTCTCCGTTTCCCCTCTAAAACTAAGTCAGGTTTCGACGCCCTACCCACTGACACTGAATTCATTTAGTTTCTTGATCACATGGGTTATTAGTGGGACTTCAAGCCTCGCACTACCATCCCCAACAAAAAGCTGACAAAGATCCAGAAATCCAACATGCCTGCATAACTAAACTTCATCTTCACTCACATCATTCAAAGCATGAGTGGAAATGTTGGATCCCTGGACCAAGGCAGCAAAATTCAGGTCCAGATGGGATACTCTTTGATCGCTGGTCGGCACTTCGACTACGCTGGAGCGATCTTTGACGATCTCATGTCAAAGATCGAGAAATCTGAAAGGGATACTAAAATTCCCTATGTTCGGTTCATCTCTGCCATTCTCCACTTCCTCCTTGGTGACAAATATCCCAAGGGCAGCCACTGCCATCTCTCCAAAGTTGGGCTCCGAGTTTTTGAGGTCAAGCAAGCAGAAAATGATGGTAAGTCTTCAAACCTTACGATTCCGTCTCTCTCAAACTTCTTCGACTTCAGTGGCTACACCGATGGTTCATTCATCAGCTATCCCCGCCACTACCACCCCTCAAAAACGCAAATCAACATCTCCCACTGGTCATTCCAAGAAGGCCAAGAAGACTGTAGAACATTACCTCTCGACAAAGGTACCTGAGGTAGTCTCTCAACAGACTACCTTAGATGATTTCCTGGCTCGCTCTTCCACAACTACTCAACCATCAACCGTATCAGTGGCATCCATCGTTGATACACCATCGATGACTACACCCATTTCCTCAGTGACTCAAGCCCCAACTGAGGTAATTTCAATAATCATCAGTGCTCCTTCTTCTATCCCCACCATTTCTCCTTCTTCTATTTCTTTGGTCTCTAGCCTCCCTTCTTTACAGCAGCCAATTCTTAGCCCTGCACATGTAAGACCTGTTGTGCCTCAAACATCGCTACCTTTTCCTTCCTTTGAAGGAGACTTGAATTTCTTAAACATGTTTGACACTTAAGTTATTCCTAAAACCATATACACTTCTCCCACCTCTCTAAATAAGCCTGAGCATCGTTTTGCTCAAACGCTAACTTGTGTTTCAGGTCCTACATTGGGAACTGTCGATACTCATGTGACCAAGCTCGCTGATAAGGTGGAATCTCTGGCTGCTTCTCTCGACACCAACACCACCGCTATCAATACAACGGGTGAAGAGCTGAAGACCCTTACTACTGCTACTTCCACCAAAGTTGAGGCTTCTTAGCTTAGCTCTCTTCAGGCAGAGGTCAACACGCTGAAGGATAACATGGACCGAAATACATATCAAATTCAATTCCTCACTGGCCATGTTGATCACCTGACTGGCGAAGTCAAGAACCTCAACAGCAGGCTGGAGAATGCCAATCATCTGCTCACTCAGATTCTATCAGCAGTGACTGCACCAGCTCCCGCTTCCACTCCCTCATTCACTGAGAACGACAGAGTGTCTCTGAATGTTGTTGTAGAATTTATTCATGAGGCCACTTATGCTATTCCAGCGATAGAAGGACGTTTGGATAAGCTGGAGGCTGATGCCCGCGAGTCCTTGTCGTTGACGCTGCTGACGCCCCTTCTACTGACCTCCCCTATCATGATGACAAAGAGGGGAGAATAATATCAATGAAGAAAATCAAGCGGATGCACAGTAGGAAACAGCAGATGAACCTCTCCCACAAGCTGAGGGGGAGAAGGTCGCTGAAGAGAAGGTCACTGAAGATCATACCCCTCCTTCTTCTCAAGTGCAGAAAGTAGAAGAAGAAGATGAAGACGAAGAAGAAGACGAGAAAGAACTTGATCTTCAAGATCAAGAAGGTGACTTCGATGTCATCGCTGACGATGATGAAGACGAAGACCCATCTCAGTGGTTCTCTGTAATAAACGTCTCATCAATGCCAGTGATGAAAGGCGTTGTTATCACTAAAGCAGGGGGAGACAAAAGGAAAAAGCTTCAGGTACTCCATCCCAAGGCAAGCAGAAGGGAATTGCTGTCGAGGGAAACCTGAAACTCCTATCACCTTCTGAGGGGGAGCTACCTTCTCAGGTATGTTTCTCCATAGTTCTTTTATCCTTCTTTTCTCACCATCCACCCCTGTCTTTCTAGCCTTTATCTCTCTCTTCCTTAAAATAAACACTAACTCCTTTTTCTTTTTGATCAGGCAATTCCCTCCCCTGCTTAAGGGAACTTTTCTTCAAATAATCCCATCTCAAATAGCTGAAGAACCAATAATCCCAATATCTGTAAATGAGATTGATGAAGAAGAAGAGGATGAATCGTTGAGTAATCCAAAAAGGCCCTCTCGACCTCTTCAAAGGTCAGAGGATGTTGCACAAAGTCGAGCAGAGATGATCTCCAAACTGGAAAGTTTACGGCTGAAGATCCCTCCTCAATCCTCAACTGAAGAGCTTGACTTCTTAACCAAAGCTGAAATTGAAGAATCTGTCAGAGCTGAAAAACTTCTAGCTGAATTCACACTGATCTAGCTCTTGAGGTTCATTCATCTCTTTTCAAAGACGACAAGATGAAAAAGAAATAGAGGAGGAAAACGCTAAAAGAAAAGAGATCAGCGATGCAAATATAGCATGGTGCATGAAAAAGCTTGAACATCGATCTGATCCAATGAAGATTACAGCCATAACTATCTGAGGAAGGAAAAAGAAGGATCGAGCCTCAGTCAACATGGAGATATTCAGAGAAGATGGAAGTTCAAAGGCTATGTTCTTATCAAGACTGGTGCACTTAGGCTATTTAGAGTGGTTAGAGTTCAGAGAAGCACTGAAGAAAACAAGATCAACATATAAAGGCCAGGTTGAAAATCTTCTTGAAACTCTTATCAACAGGGTCGCTGACAACACAAATGTGCCCTCAGTTCCTCTATCTCAGCCAAGACTGGTTAAAAGAAAGCATGCCTCTTCCTCTGAAAATGATGCAGTTATTAGAAATGAAACTCCATCAAATTCTCCAAGGATGCACTGTTCGGGCCTCCTCCTGATCTCTCAGCTCTAGATCTATCACTGCCTCTTGGTGGACCTTATTTACCCGGGCAAGTGATAAAGAAGCCATATGGAATCTTCTTTAGAGATGATGAGGAACAACTTAGATTTCAGAGAGTCTCTGAAATTCCTATCTGCCCACTAAGCCATCTGTAAGATCTTCTATGCTTGTGGTGTGGATACTCTCCATCAGCGGATCCTATCAAAGCTCTCATTCAACAAGAAGCCGCTGATCGAAGAAGGAAAGGAGAAAAAGTACCAGATTATATGATCTTTCCAGAGACCTCCTGAAAACATAGTTGATAGATTCTCTTCTACTTCTTGTAATCTATTAGTTAGTCTTACAGTAGTATATGACTTCTCTTGTACTTAAAATTTTCATGATTCTAATTTGTAACTTCTTTTTTATAATTTAATAAAAATTTCAGTGAAGTACTTAAACTCATCAGTATTGTAAAAGATCCTTCAAAATAGTAATTAGGACATGTATGTTACGAGTCCTGACTATCCTTTTATTTTGACTTAAAGTAACTTTCTTCATAGTTACTTTGTCATCATCAAATAGGGGGAGATTGTTGATCCAACTCTCTCAGTGATTTGATAATGACCCTTTGTTATACTTAGTGAAAATTACGTTTAACTTCTGTATGTATAAGTGTTTCTTCATCAGCAATTAAATACCGAGTGTGTTCAGTATCGCTGATGATTTCTCTTGTAAACGGTTAGACCTAATCCTTGAAGACAAGTTTCGCGACAAAAGATGTTCACTGTTGAATCGAAGACAAAGTTTCTGAACAAAAGACAAGGCTACTCATGACCTGATGTGGATATCAATGAAACCAAGACAAGTCTACATACACGCGAAGAAACCTGAGGAAAAGCTTCAGCGATAGCTGAACTTCCTTCTATCCCTGTGAAGGAATAGATATTTAGCGATCGAAGATCACATAGCTTATGCTCCAAGTTTCTTTTGTCTTACCTTTTGCACACATAGTACAACTATCAGAAGAGACATACCTTTGTGATAGATCGTACAACAACTCTGATAACTACACTGTTCACCATACGGCCAAAAGCATGCCTCCAAAAGTCAGACGCATGCAACCAACCATAGAAGGACACGTGTAAAGTACCCTGCCATGCATTTAATGCATAGGGTATAAATAGAAAGATCAAGACTCTATCTGAGAGTTGCCTTCTATCCTTCTAAATATATAGAAACCCTTGTTTTCTATATTCTATTAATCTCTATTCTCAATTTCTTGTGCACAAATCTGTGTGGTTCTTAAGTTTGTTTAGATTAGGTTTTACTTAATCTTATTCCGCAACAAACTTGTAAATTGTATTTTGATTTATCAATAAACAATTTATTAAACCTTTAAAATTTGTGTTTGTATTCAACCCCCCCCCCTCTTTCTACAAACTTGTTAAGCACCTTCGGGACCAACAAGCACTTAGAAAAAACGATGTTCACCCTGTAGTCTTTGCTCCGGAAGAAATAGACCAGGATATGTCCACCTTAGAAGCTAAGGAAATGGAGGCTTGGGCCTTCACTACCTTACATATGGCTATGGGTTCAAATGTTATTTCTGAAATCGTTTCTGAAAAGACAGCCGCAGGGATTTGGAAAAGACTTGAGAATCTTTATCTCAAGAAAACTTTGACTAACCGACTGTTATTGATGAGGTCTTGCCTGTTCTTCAAAATGAGGGAAGGTACTACCATTCAGGCCTACATGACTGAATTCGAAGACATCATCATAAAGTTGAAGGCAACATATTCTATTTTTGCCACAGATAATGAGGCACTTGCCTTGATTATGTTGTATTCACTTCCCGAGAAATATTCCCAGTTCACTAACAATTTTATTTATGGAAGATATTTCATTTCTTTGTCTAACGTGAAAGCAGGGATGATATATGAAGAATAGAGAATTAAGATGAAAATCGGTAATAGTTCGCGGGAGAACAACCACAACAGTCAAGGTCCATTTGCTGAGAGACCAAGACGATCAGCTTAGGGGAAGAACTCATGGTCGCTCCCAATCTCGTAAACCTGGTTATCGCGGGAAATCTAAGCAACGTGGCAATTGTAATTATTGTCATAAACCAGTTCATTGGGTCAGAGATTGTCCAAGTTTGAAAAACAAGGACAAGAACAAAGCAGAATCTTTAGCAACGGTTACTGCACCGCAAGGCGACAGGCGTTGGGTGTTGGATACCGGAGCTTCGTGCCATATGATACCATTTCGGGACTGTTTCACTACTTTCGAAGAGTTTAAAGATAACCATATTTATATGGGAAATAGTACATCGTGTGTCACTCGGGGCATCGGTTCGGTCAGAATCAAAATGTTTGACGGTACCATTCGAACTTTATTAAATGTTAAATGTGTATCGTCTATGACTCGTTCTTTGATTTATGTTGGACAACTATCCAAACTTGGCTGTAAGATTCGGATTAAGAATGGGAGTATGCGCATCTCTAGAGGGAACTTTATTGTGATGAAGGGTGAGCAGGCAGAAAATAACCTGTTTCATCTGGAAGGCGAGACAGTCAGTTATGATGCGTGTGTTGCGGATAGTTCGAGAAACTTAGATGTGACCCGTTTGTGGCATCTTAGACTGGGGCACAATTCAGAGAAGAATTTGGAGATTCTGCGTAAGCGAAAACTCATTGCAGTTGACACGCCTACGAGTCTGGACTTTTGTTCAGAATGTGTCTCAGGTAAACAGACGCGTGTTTCTTTTGGTGTTGGAAAACACAACACCGAAGGGATCCTCGATTATGTTCATATGGACGTCTGGGGACCATCTTCGACACAATCCCTCAGTGGAAGTAAGTACCATGTTACTTTTATTGATGATTTCTCGCACAAACTTTGGGTGTATGTGATTAAGTTAAAGTCAGATGTTTTTGAAATATTCAAAATTTGGTTAGCACTAGTTGAAGTCGAGACTGAAAGAAAATTAAAAATGCTTAGATTTGATAATGGTGGTGAATACACTAGTGGTAACTTTAAAGACTTTTGTTCATATAGAGGTATTCACCGACACTAAACCACACCTGGCGATCCACAATCAAACGGAGTCGCCAAGCGGATGAATAGGACCTTGTTAGATAAAGTCCGATGTATGTTAGTTACATCTGGTTTCCCTAAAATGTTTTGGGTTGAAGATCTTCACACTGTTGTACACATTGTGAATCGGTTATCGTGTTCAACCATTGGGGGAAAGATTCCGGAAGAAATTTGGAAGGATAAGGGTTGTATCTGTTTGAAATAGATACGTGTATTTGGTTGTTCTATGTATATTCATGTGACAGGTCAGGACAAGTTGGATCCCAGAGCCACCAAGGGATTCCTACTCGGCTATACAGATGGAATTAAGGGTTACCGAATCTGGAACCCGGTGACCCGAAAGGTGATTCATTCTTGACATGTGACCTTTGATGAGTCGATTATGTTCAAGTCTAATCATAATCGACAACCCGCTCTAGAACTGGAAATTATCTCTTCTGTCTCTCCAACAGCCGATGGAGATGAGATAATTGTCAGTTCTATCTTACCCAGCTCATCTGCTTGTGGTTTTACTTTGGGATCAGAATTTGAAGAAGATATTAGTCCACCAGATATATCTACTTCTGATCCAGTTAGTCCAGTTCAAGAAGAAGTTCTGAATGATGGTGGAGGTCAAGGCAATAAAATTCCAGTATCAGTACCTACGAGGCAGATCCAAAGAACTATTCGTCCTCCTAATAGGTATGGTGATTAGGATTTTGAAAATATGAGTTTTACTGACCAGCTTGAGTATGTTTTGCATGTTGTACAGGATGAGTCGTTTGACTATTCGGAGGCCCTAGCTTCAAGCCATTGTGATAAGTGGTTAGGAGCTATGCAGGAGGAAATGGAAGCTCTATCTAAAAATAACACTTGGGAGCTTTGTCCATTGCCTAAAGGCAGTCGTGCAATTGGCTGCAAATGGGTCTATAAAGTCAAAGACTATAACCGTTATAAAGCTCGTCTGGTTGCGAAAGGCTTTGCACAGCAGAAGGGTATCGAGTATGACGATATCTTCGCACCTATGGTTCGACACACATCTATCCGGGTCCTTCTGGCCCTTGTGGCAATTCACGACCTGAAGCTCGAACAGTTAGATGTGAAAACAGCTTTTCTGCACGGAGATCTTGAGGAAACCATCTATACGAAGCAACCGGAAGGTTTCATCTCCGACAACAAACCCGATTGGGTATGTAAATTGAAGAAGTCCCTCTATGGACTTAAACAGTCGCCTCGACAGTGGTACAAGAAGTTTGATTTGTTTATGTTCTCGTTGGGTTTTGAGCATAGTGAGAAAGACGCTTGTGTCTATCACAGATCAAGCGATGACATTTCTATTTATCTACTTCTTTATGTTGATGACATGCTGATAGATTGTAGGGATCGTTCTGAAATCAACCGTTTGAAAGATAGGTTGAAATAAGAATTTGAAATGAAGGATAAGCTCGTGTTATTCTCGGCATGGAAATTGTTCGGGACAGGAAGTCCCGTACGCTCAAGCTAACACAGAAGTGCTATATTCAGAAGATTCTGAAGCGGTTTAATCTTGATGGAGCACGTCGGTTTCTACGCCACTTCCAAGACACATTAATATTACAAAAGACGATTTTCCAGTAGACGATATTGGAAAGGCTGAGATGGCAAAGATTTTGTATGCCAGTGCAGTCGGGAGTCTCATGTGTGCAATGGTATGCACTCGTCCCGATCTTGCACATTCCGTTGGAGTAATTAGTCGGTTTCTATCGAACTCAGGCAAGTTACATTGGAATGCAGTGAAAACTGTATTTCGTTACTTGAAAGGTACGGAAACTCACGGTCTCATTTATGGTATGCAAAAAAACTGTAATATTCTTGGTTACTGCGATTCAGATTACACAGGTGATCGTGTCAGTAGGAAATCCACTTCTGGTTATGTTTTTACATTAGGTGAAACAACTGTCAGTTGGAGATCTCGATTATAGTCTGTTGTTGCATTATCGACTACTGAGGCTGAACTTATTGTAGTGGTCAAGTCTGCTAAAGAAGCAATTCATTTACAGGACCTCTTGATTGGTTTGGGCCTGAAGCAGACTACTGTTCGTATTAATTGTGATAGCCAGAGTGCTATTCACTTGGCTACAAATTTGTCGTTCAACTCTCGAACGAAGCACATTAATGTGCGTGATGCATTTCTGGTAGCTTTACACGACACAAAGGTTGTGTATTTGAAGAAAATCTTATCTTAAGATAATGTTTTCGATATGTTCACCAAGTCGTTTCTGCCAGCCGAATTTGAGCATTGCTCGAATTTGATCCATCTCAAGTTGTGTTAGTGTCGTTTGGCACCTTGTGGGAGAGATGAGAATATTGCTACAGATGACATAGCGACATCTTTGGGGAGTTATTACTTGGTACGTGTTTTTAGGTTGCTTAACTCGTTCGTTTATTGAGATTGCTCACTTGAGGATTTTTGCTTTTGATTTTGACGGGTGATGGCCGAGCCGAAGCTCGTCACGGTCAAAATGCATTTTGTTACCTCGTGTCAATCTCTATCAGCTATTTGTTCGTGTTCAGGGGATTGGTTTGTGCTTTGGTTTTGTTGGGTGATTTGCACATCATGGTGGAGTGTTGAAAAACTTAAATCAGATAAGTTTTTTTATTGTTGTTGTGCAATTCACCAAGCACAATGTACAAGTGCTTGATGCATGGATTAATTTGGACCACACAAATTTGGAAGACTTCTTGGAGTTTGTCTTATTAAAAGACATATTGTATGGTGGATAATGCATGAGATTTTTTTTTGCATGGGAAATATGGAAGACAACTAAGATGACAACTTGCATGTATAATCTTTATACCATACATGCATACATAGAAGACATGAAGTGAAAGTCTCAGTGTACCATGAAACCCACCATCTTAAGTTATGCCAACCCATACCCATTTTGTCTTCTTGCTCCAAACTATCACTATATAAAGCCATGTATCTCTACGTAAATATCATCTTATATACCACCGTTGAAGAAGAATTTCTTTGGTCTTCCATTCTTTCTCTTGTCTAGAGTTATATATATATATATATATATATATATATATAAGTGGGGAAGATTTGGGTAGTTGATTCGTTGATCCAAGGATCTCGTAAACACGTTGTAATTTCTCCTGGTTGGTAATATAAAGATCTCTCTCCCTGTGGATGTACACTATCACACTGATAGTGGAACCACGTTAAATCTTGCTGTCTCGATTTATTTGCTATTTCATTATATTTTATCGTATATTCGATAACTGCTATATTTACGTTTGTGGATCGGTATGAATCATTAGACCAAAATATATAATATTTAAATCTCGTTATTCCGCATTTGTTGTATTGAGTCAGTTGCACGTGATTTATTGTTATCACTTTTGGGACCGTAAATCACTTGAAATACGATATTGTAACTGCCACCGATCCTTACACACACTACATTTTATATAAGTGAATGCATGGGGTTCATCGGAGAGTTGCATATGTCTTGTGTGTGTTTGTCATGTGTCTTGTAGGTGGGTTTGGGTTTGTGTGTGTGTGTGTGTGTTGTGTATATAAACAGTAAAGAAGACATGTACGATGGATTGATGGTATGTAAAACCCAAACCCAACCTCTGTTTTTCACTTAAACCCTACTTGTTTCACCTTCTTACCTGCACAACACACACAAACACTCATACACACAACAAACACAGGTGGGGTTTGATGCTAATTACAAGAACTTGCATGATGTTAATTCATCGTGATACAATTACCATCTACTAACATTTAATATTCTGGAAACTATGATGTCTTCATACAAAGTGTGTTTATTATCTAAACTAATAAGAACATTACAATAATCATCGATGACTATTGATTAAAATAACTTGCATGGGTTAATTCATCATGATGAAATTCCTCCTAAAAAGACGAACCAAATCATAAATAACGATATAATTTAGGTTTGAAAAAACAACATAAGCAAAAGTTTACCTTCAAATCCCGCCATTACTGTATCACCACCAGAATCAACATTGCTTTCTTCGTTAATAGAAAAATCGCACATATTAACCTGATTTGGTGGGACAATTTCAGCAACCGAAGGCGTATAATCTCTGACTTTGTGTAAAATCGATTCATTTAATGGCTCATTGAACATGATCACCACTTTAACTGCTACTGTTTCGCTTGAAGAAATCATGAATTGCTTGAAGAAACGAATAGGAACGAATTAGCCGGTATCGAATATTATGATACTGAAACTAAAAAAATGAGATTTGCTTGATCTGTGGAAAGCGATTCATACAAAATCCGATTTTGATATGAATGAGGTGTTGCAATCCCTGATTTTTAGGAAGTGAAACACTATCCTAAATTAATCCATTCATAACATGATCTTAATACCCTTTAATCTGAATTTTGGAAATTATTAATTCTATAATTATTTTAAAAAAATGATTGGCTGAGAGTTGTGTCTTCGTTTTTTCTTAAATAGTTAGCATTCTCGTTTCAATTGCAAACTCTATTTTCATTGTGAACATGAGAACTGCAGCAATCGGGGGAGGCCCCGAGTACATAGACGAGGTGGTCCTGGGAATGAAAGTCCATTCCGTCGTGTTCTGGAACTCCTTTTCTTCGGTTTCACAAAGAAGGATCTCGACCCTCCATCTCTATTGATCCAACAACTCACATTAAATAGAGTTTTTAATTAAAAATATTAATTAAGTTAGTGGTAAAAAATGAATTTCATTTCAATCTCACGCCTACATTATTTGACTTTGTTGTTTTTCTTTTCTAATTAAAACCTTTTACCCCCTTAGAGATTAAAATAAATTATTTAAAAAATTACTAATATTTTAATCAAACAAATTACATAAAAAACGGGAATTTTGTGCTCTTCGATATGACATCCATCTCGGTATATTTTTTTTTACGTGAAATGCTATATATGTGCTATATTCATTATGAATATTTATGTACATTCAAGTGTGTACAACAGCTCGACACCGTAAGTCCGTAACTCGACATCACCTTCTTCAACACTTTCTTCAATGTCGTAAAGCACCGCGTTATTCCCGCTGACTTTGTTTGGACCATAACTCCATAAGTGCATGTTCTAATCTATATTCTCTCACACCCTCTGCGGACTGGTCTGCATAAGCAAGTAACTCAGTTGATAGTGGTGGTACAACACCAAAAACCCTTGGTTTGGTCTTCTTGAAATACTGCATCTTGAACTCAGGACCAACCAGTGCATCATGTCTTCTTAGTATTTCTCTGTTGGAACGGAGCATAGTTCTGACGAATAACTGAAGAAACCTCTGAAATGGAATGAAGGACCTGGCCTTGGACGACTTGCTTTTGTCATCTACAACATCGATGACATCATTCCAAATTAGAACGGCGTAACCATAGTGCCGGTTGAATACTATCCCATGAAAGATCCTCAAGACTGAGATACAGACCGGTGTGCTTCGAAACAAGGCACCGATTTACTATTTGAGAATAGAGTATAGTAAATCAACGGTAGATGCATGCTCTTGAACTTTGACACGGTTGGCAATGGAGCATTGTACCCTAAAGACAAAATATCGGTGCACAACTGATCTTCAATTACCATAGTATCATAATCCTCTCTGTTGGGAAACTCTGTAGCTGATGGTAGTGAAAGGACTCTTCTCATCCTTTTCAATGTCAATCTGGTTTGGAAATGATCAATAACTGGTAGAAAATTATGATAATTGATCGCGGGAACAAACATCAAGGTGTACCAAAACTGCTGCAAGAATAGATGAGGAACTATGGTAGATGCAGTTAGAGCAGATCTCAGTGGGTGTCCTTTGAGTATCTCTAGTACAACTGGATGATCACACCTCATATCAAAGTCGAGAGAGTGGTTGTTTGCTTCTAACTTGAGAAAGGTTGATCTGGGTATAAGCAAATCATCTGGATTAGATGCGTTCACTGATGGATAAGATGATATGTGGGATGGCATTAGGTTTTCGTCATCAGGCTAGTTTTGGTCATGAACTTGGATATCTACCATTGGAACCTGTAAACTACCCTTGTTAACCTTCGTGAAACACTAGCAAAAATTTCTAAGTGTAGAATGTCGCACACCAAACAATGTCGCACACAAATAAGGAAAATGTCGCACAACACTTTGTGCGATATCAGAGAATATCGCACAATAAGGTTGCGATATTTAGAACTTATCGCACAAAGGAGGTGCGATAAATCAAGATGTCGCACGAAGAGTGGTGTGATAACCCTAGTCAATAACGTGTGATATCTCTGTGGATTATTTTAATGCAACATTTTTGAATGATTGAAGACACCAAGAACATCAAAACCCAGATTCAAAAATTTATATTAGAAACCCAATAAAACCCAACTATCATGATACCCATAGGATTGATTCGACAAAACAAAAAGAATCAACACTAAGAACCCAAAAGATCGACTACAAACCCTATAATTCAAAGAACTCAGTATACCAGTGTGAACAGTTACCAAATACAAATCGAATGTAGATGAATCGATAAACCCTAGTTTAAATGGAACACAATCAAATGTATTTGCTACAAACAATCAAATACATGTATAATAAAAAAGAAGAACATACCTGAATTAAATTAAAACAAGAATCAAGATGATACTGGAAGTCGATTGAGCACAAGAAAGAAATTGCACACTATAGAGAGCAAAATATCGAATAGTAAATGGAACAGAGAAAGTCAAACAATGAAACTTATGTACTCAGAGACAAAGGGACACGTGTCATGACTTGATTGGATCTAATAACCAAGTTTGACCAATTTTGACCAAGTCAACATGTCGCACAAAGGACATGCAACATTTCACTGTTTATTCAAGATGTCGCACAACACATGTGCGATATCTTAAAGGGCAAGGATGTCGCATAACACATGTGCGACATGTTACTGTTCATCAAGGATGTCACACAACACATGTGCGACATACTAAGATGTCGAACAAAACATATGTGACATTTCAAAGATGTCGCACATAGCTTGAGCGACATTTTAAGGATGTTGCACAAAGCTTGTGCGATAACTTTCCATACTTAGACATTTTTCAAAGAAAAATTCAATAAATCCAAAATTTTACCACATTAAAAGATGTCCAATTTTTAACTGGTTTAAGCTCAATATTTTTCAAAAATATTTTTACTCCCTCTAAAATAATGCATAGGATTCAAAAATGTTTTTCATCACTTAGAGTTAGCAGCAAAAACTTTTTATGATCAGAATACTTACCATCAACTCCCCCTTGAAACATGCACATCATTTACCTGTCTCACAAAAAAGATATATCACTTACAAAAATATGTGAGTACTCCCCAGTGGCGGATCTAGAAATTTAGATGACTGGGGTCATACTTAGGAGCGTCGAAATTTTTTCGAAACCAAATGACCCACCCAAACCAAAATGGTTTTCGGTTAAACGGTTCGATTTCGGTTATTCTTTTACTATTTCGGTTAAATCGAATCGCAAATTATCCCATAACCTTTTCTATTTTGTCTGTGGATTGGTTTGAGACTTTGAGCATATAAAAATAATTAATATATAATAAACCAATTTATATTAAAGTTAAAATAACAAGATATTCAGATTGATTTAATAAAACAATACGGGAGAACTAGATATTAAGATGCCTAATATTGAAATGGAACAAAACCATACACTAGATATTGAGATTAATATATTTCTTTTGGTTTTGGTGGAAAAAATTCGAATGTATGGGGTCTTATAAAAATTGAATGGGTTCTTTAATCATGAAACTAAGCCTTTTATGAAGTTTTTTTTTTTCAAAGCTAAATATAGTTTGTTTTAATTTTTGACTAGGGTCAAGAGACCCCATAACTTCATGTGTCTCTGCCACTGGTACTCCCCCTAAAATTATGATTAGATAAAATTCTTTCTTACCCCCCCCCCCCCCAAATAAATATATGAACAACCATTAACAAGCAAATAGCATTTAAAGACAAATATGCACATGAAGAAATAAGTACACCGACTCACACTTTGAAAATACAGAATTCTAAAATAAATGAATTTAACATAAAGAAAATTCAAATATGATGAAATTAGAATTTGTCAATCAAGAATGAAAAATAAAACTTTCAACTTATTGAATAAATTTTATAGAAAAATCATACACTTGAAAAATTCAAGTTTTCAAATTTAACATGCCAAGCTTGGATATCAGAAGATTAAACCGTTTTTCATCCAAAGCTTTTGTAAACAAATCATCAAGTTGATATTTTGTGTTAACAAAATACAATTCAATGGTACCTTTTTCTATGTGATCCTTAATAAAATGGTATCGGATGTCAATGTGCTTTGTTTTTGTGTGTTGGATTGGATTGGATGAAATTGTAATGACACTCTTGGAATCGCAATAGATGGGGATCTTGTTGTAATTAAATCCATAGTCCTTAGGTTGAGTGAGCATCCACAAGACTTGCGAGCAGCAGCTACATACTCAGCCTCGACAGTTAAAGTAGAAACACAGTTCTGCTTCTTGGATGCCCAATTTATCAACTTGTTTCCCAAAAACTGAACGTGCCCAGACGTGCTTTTTCTATCAAGCATACACCCTGCATGGTCTGCATCTGAATTGGCCGTTAGCTCATACACTGTATCCTTCGGGTATGACAAGCCAAGAGCAACAATACCTTTCAGATATCTAACAATGCGTTTAACCGCAGAAAGATGTGACTCTTTTGGCTTCGCCTGATATCTCGCACAAAGACATGTGGGAAACATTATATCAGGTCTACTCGTCGTTAAATACATTAAAGAACCTATCATGCCTCTGTAGGTCTTAAGATCAACAACTTTTTCATTAGGATCAGCGCCAATCTTAGAACCTGGTGCCATCAGTGTTTTGATAGGAGTACAATTCTCCATTTTGAATTTCTTCAAAATGTCAGATATATACTTAGACTGGTTAATAAAAATCCCCGAAAGTTGTTTGACTTGTAATCCGAGGAAAAAGTTCATTCCCCCTATCATACTCATCTGAAACCTTGACACCATTAAGGCAAAAAAATTCTTACAATATTAGGATTTGTAGAACTGAATATAACATCGTCTACATATATTTGTATGAGAATTATGTCACCTTTCTCTTTCTTGATGAACATAGTTGTATTTATTTTACCTTTAGAGAAGACAGACTTGACAAGGAACTTTGAAATAACAACATACCATGCTCGAAGGGCTTGCTTAAGATCGTAGAGAGCTTTGTCAAGAATATACACATGATTCGGTTTGGATTCGTCAACAAAACCCTCTGGTTGTGAGACATAAACTTCTTCTTTTAATATAATGTTCAAGAATGCAGTCTTTACATCCATCTAGAAGACTGTAAAGTTCTTATCCGCTACATAGGCCAGAAACATTCGGATGGCATCTATTCTTGCAACAGGAGCAAATGTCTCATCATAATCAATACCCTCTTGCTGTCTGTATCCTTTGGCAACAAGTCTTTCTTTGTTTCGCACAACAAAATCTTTCTTTCTTTTTGTTGGGAGAAGAAGTTTTTCCAAACATAAACATGCAACGAAAGCTTATAACAAAAAAAAACTTCTTCTTCTAAGAGAGGATCCATTGTACAATTGAGATAGTAACTTAAAAGGAGGAAGATAAAATCATACCCTTGATGACTTTGGAGGATCCAAGTAAGAATCCCTCTATCAAGTGCACACCCAAAACTCCAAAAGTTGTAGCAAGAAAACCTTCTCACCAAGAACCTTTTGAGAAAAAAGGTTATCTCTTCTTTTTCCTTTTGAGAGAAAAACACTTTTCTTTTCATGCAAAACATACACTTGTGTGTGTGTGTGTGTATTTTGGCCGAAGGTTTGGAGAGAGGGAGAGGAAATGGGTTTTAATTGTGGGAATTAATGGAGGTGGTGTGTGGTACTCACCAAAATGATGACACTTTTACTTTTGTGTCTCCTCCATTTTACAACATTAGTCCCTCAAATTTTCCTCTAGTTTCTAGTTAAACTATCACTTATGATGTTCAACAAACTTTCCCTCTAACCATATAATTCTTGCAATTTTAGTTTGGACTTTTTGTGCGACCGAATAGGATAATGCCGATAATTAATTATTTTGTGTCAACGGGCATATCTCCAACAGACTCCCACTTGCACTTGACACAATAACTATATAATGGCATTGTTGTGTCATTCAAGACACTATTTCTGTAATCAAAACCAGAAGGTATGAAACAGTCCATTATATAAGTGATCAATTATCCTTTTGTTCTAGATATCCATATGGACGCGAGACATGGTATAGTGTCAATCTTCAAATCGTTCAAGATTACATTTCTCAATAAAGATTTGTGATGACCTAAAATAGACTGCAAAATTGATCTAGTATCAATTCAGTCTTAGTATGGCCATACATTTAAATGTCAGTACCAAATCATTGAGGGGCCCATGGATATCACTTTTACCATGAGGCAAAAGGAACAAATTGCTTTGACTACATAGACCTCCCCACTAATCTTGTTATATTTGATTAGTCCCTTTATAGCTGCCAGTTACGGACAACGTTGGAGAATGGTCAAAACATAACCGACTTCGTGTCAGGAGTCTTGTGCATCTCTACTCTAGGATAAAAAATATTACGATCTTAGAATTACTTGTGACAGAAACCATTAAGTAATCTCTGAGTGTTGGTCACTCCAAAACTTAATCTCTATCAAGTTTATAGGAGTGTAGTTGCATTCAAGCTATATCAATATCTATGGATAATCAACTCACACCTCATATCAGTCTTAATTTATTACTCCCTTCATTTGGAGAATAAACTACTGTGGAGATTTTTGAATAAACTAGTATTTAAAGGAAGTTTATAAACATGCAAAATAGAACACAGTGATACACCAATGAAATGATTGCTCCAAGCACATACTGTAATCTCAACATAATAATCATCATGTCATATGCAAATGTAAACTATTTAAGTTTCGAAATCTCAGATCAACAAAAATACAGTCAAGCCAAATCGCTAACAACTTTAATGCCTATAGACCTAGTATGAGCATCATGCTTGGTCTGCGGCATGGGTTTGGTGAATGGACCAGCCAAGTTCCTAATCAAGTCAACTCTACTAATGATAATGTCTCAATCTTCGACAACCTTCCGAACGTAATGAAACTTCCTGAGTATATGTCGCGTGCGCTTATGTGATATGGGTTCTCTAGCCAAGATGACTGCACTCTCATTGTCACAAAAGATTTCTATGGGATCAAGAATAGTACGAACTACGCCGAGATCCTAGATGAACTTCTTCATCCATATGGCCTCTTTTGCAGCCTCATTAACTGCAATATACTCAGCCTCTATTGTCGAATCTGCTATAGTGCTCAGCTTGGAACTTCTCCAAGTGACCGCTCCACCGTTTAGCAAAAAACACGAATCCTAATTGCGAACAGGAATCATCTCTATCAGTTTGGAAGCTTGCATATGTGTAACCTTTCACACATAACTCTTCCTGGCCACCATAGATCAAGAACATGTCCTTTGTTCTTCTCAGGTACTTGAGAATGTTCTTGACTGCTATCCAATGAGCTTCGCCAGGGTTGGCCTGATATCTGCTTGTCATGCTTAAGGCATATGATACATCAGGCCTAGTACAAATCATGGCATACATGATCGATCCCACATCCAAAGCATATGGAACTCGACTCATCCTGTCTAATTCCTCAGCAGAACTAGGACATTGAGATTTGCTCAGTGCCATGCCATGCTACCAGGGCCATCCCTGGCCACGTACAACCCATGTAATCGCACAGGGCATCAAAGCCCAAGGGGGCATCAAGTTGTCATTTATTACTAGTTTTGGGTTTAATAATTTCGAAATTGGATAGCTAGGCATTAACTATAAAAATAGACCAAGGCCTGGTAGTGATAGGATATTGAATGGGCATCGTGAATTGAGGAATGGCCAACATTTCAGGAACTAAAGTCGATTTCTACTTTGCATCTTAACGAACACGAACAAATAATTTTTCTTAATGAACAAATATGATCACAAAAAATTTCGTTCTTCTACGTTCATTCGTTTAACATATTAACAACTGGACATTAACGAACACATTTTTCTTTACGAATGAACAAAAATACAAAAAAAAAAACCGTTTATTTACCGTTTGTGTTCGTTCGTTTGTTCGGTAAGTTAAACGAACGAACAAGAACACAAAACCTTTTGTTCAATTACCGGTTGTGTTTGTTTATTTGTTCGGTTAAGATAAACGAACGAACATGAGCAAACCTCCGCTTGTGTTCGTTCGGTTCATTTTACATATTAAAATTTGCAATACACATGAGTACATCACTGTATTACCACAGTTGGAGCATGCTGCACAAAAATAACAACATATTGTGATATTGACTTATTGGGCACTTGTTCTTTGCAACGCATTATGAGTTTTACAATTTATCATTGTTCTTTTGAGTTTTGTTTACTTCAAGGTTTGGCATTATCATATTAGATTTAGACTTTAGTTTTTAGATCTGTCACTTTCTAAGTTTTGTTCTTTGCTTACTATGACATTAACTTCGATGTAATTTACTATTTTAATTAAAACTAATTATAGTTTTTCTTATCTTTTAGTTTTAAGTTTTATATATTGAAGTAAATGTTCTATTGTGCTAATTTAAATTTGGAAAAGGGAAAATCGGAAAGGAAAGAAGTACGATCTTAATTCAGGTTTTATCCTTTTATCATTCCATATTTTGTAATTCGGGGTTTTGATTAATAATGGCCTCCCTTTATATTTTTTAATTATAATTAATAAAAATCAACGTGAGGATGAGCCACCTAGCTTAACTAGGTTCCGAAACCTTTAAAAAATTGTATGTTTCGTCATTTTATTTGCTTAAAAAATAGGCATAGGGGCATTTTTTTAACATTTTCGCACAGGGCATCAAAAACCCTAGGATCGGCCCTGTATGCTGCATAGGCAAGAACCCCTTGGAGTCCTGCATCTTGAATTTCTTCAAGATCTTATCTATGTAGGTACTCTGGCTTAACCCAATGAGCCTCCTGGATCTATCTCTATAGATCTTGATGCCTAATATGTATGTCGCATCTCTCATGTCTTTCATGGAAACACAATTCCCTAGCCAAGTTTTAACACTTCGTAGTGTTGGGACATCGTTTCCCATGAGTAGTATGTCATCGACATACAATATAAGAAAGACTACGGTACTCCCACTAGTTCTGACATAAACGCATGGTTCATCTTCACTTCTGAGAAAACCAAATTCCTTGATCTTCTCTTCCAAATAAAGATTCTAGCTACGAGACGTTTGTTTGAGTCCATAAATGGACTACTGAAGCTTACACACTCTATTGGGATGCTTAGGATGTACAAAACCTTAAGGTTGTGTCATAAACACATCCTCAGTAAGCTTTCCATTAAGGAAGGAGGTTTTAACGTCCATTTTCCATATCTCATAATCATGAAATGTTGTTATGGCAATTAGTATCCTAATAGATTCAACATAGAGATTGGTGAAAAAGTTTCATCGTAGTCTACACCATGAGTTTGTGTGTAACCCTTTGGCAACAGTCTGGCTTTGAATGTGTGTACTTTGCCATCCATATCAGTCTTCTTCTTGAAGACCCATTTACACCCAACTGTTTTAAGGCCAGGTGTTTGATCAACCAAGTCCCATACATGATTATCATACATGGATTGGATCTCGCTTTCCATAGCCTCCTTCCATTTAGCAGACTATGGGCCTGCCATGGCTTCTTGATAGTTGGTAGGTTCATCAAGATCTACCAGTGACACATCACCATCAGAAATGAGTAAACCATATCTTTCAGGTGCATGATGTACCCTATCAGACCTGCGAACAGGTGGTGGCTGAATGTCAAATTCTCCATTAACATCAGGTTATACAACCTCTTGATGGCAACTAGTGCCAACGTCGTATTCCATGTTGGTTGATTCTTGAAGTTCTTCTAGATCAATTCGTCTCCCACTGGCCTCCTTGGATATCAGCTCCCTCTCTAAGAATACTTCCCTTCTAGCAACAAAGACTTTGTTTTCAGAAGGTTTGTAAAACAAATATCCAAAAGATCCAGTAGGATATCCAACAAAATAACACTTCTCTGATCTGGGCTCTAACTTGTCTTGAGATTCACGACGAACGTAAGCCTCGCAACACCAGATTTTTTAATATGCTAGTGAAGGAACTCTACCACTCCATATTTCAGATGGTGTTTTGGAAACCTTCTTGGTTGGAATGAGGTTAACGATTTTTGTTGCAGTCTTTAGAGCATAACCCCAAAAACTGATCGGAAGCGTAGTGCGACTCATCATGCAAAGAACCATATCTAACAATGTTCAGTTTCTCCTCTTGGATACACCATTGTGTTGTGGTGTCCCAGATGGAGTTAACTGTGAGATAATCCCACAATTTCTAAGATGATCGCTGAATTCTAGACTAAGATACTCACGACCTCTATCAGATCTGAGGATCTTAATCCTTTTATTCAGTTGATTCTCCACTTCGTTCTAGAATGTCTTGAACACCTCAAAGGTATCAGATTTTTGTCTAATCAAATAAACATATCCGTATCTACTGAAATCATCAGTAAACATAACGAATTATCTTTCGCCGTGTCTTGTGGGTGATCTGAACGGTCCACACACATCAGTGTATACAAGGTCCAACAGATCTTTGCCCCATTCACAGCTTCCTGTGAATGGTGCTTTAGTCATCTTCCCAAGTAAACAAGATTCACATTCATCATAAGATATGTGATCAAATGATTCCAAAATTCTATCCGCTTGGAGTTTGGTGATGTGTTTCTTGTTAATGTGGTCAAGACGACAGTGCCACAGATACGTCTTATCCAAACCATTTTTGGATGAAGTCGAATCAACATTAAGGATTGAACTATTATTGTTTCTTAGGCTGATGTTGGTTTCATATATGTTTTTACAAGGACTAGCTTTAAAATATAGTAACTCGTTTTTAAACACAAGTATTGATCCATCATCAAATATAAAATTAAAACCATCATCATACAGCGCTTTAAAAGAAATAATGTTTTTGGCCATTTCGGCCGAGTAGCAAACATTTAATAAAACCACAGACAGACCAGATTCAAAAGTAAGCTCATAATTCCCAATCCTATCAACTGGAGCAACATGCTTATTCCCCATGATTAGGTCGAGCTCTCCCGCATCTTAGTTTCCTACTTCGTTTTAGTCCCTGCACATAAGTACAAATGTGAGTACCACATCCTGTGTCCAATACCTAGGAATTAGAAGAAGAGGTGTTGTGGAGTTCAATCATATACATACCTAAAGGTTCGACCATACCCTTGGCCTTGAGCTCTTTAAGCCCCTTCAGGTATTTCGGACAGCTACGTCTCCAGTGTCCTTTCTCCCCGCAGTGGAAACATGTTGCATCCTCAGGAGTTTTCGATTGAGGAATCGTTGAGTTAGCTTTACCCTTGCCTTTGGGCTTAGGGTTGGAGTTGGATTGGCCAACTTTTCTTTTCCCTTTGCCTTTGGGGGGGTGGCTTCTTCTTCTTGACTCCTCCTTCCCTGATGGCCAATATGGGAGCAACAGACTTAGTATAGGCTATGCTTAACTCAGCGGTCTTCAGCATGCCATGGAGCTCCATGATGGTTTTCTCCATGTTGTTCATATTGTAGTTCATTATGAATGATTCGTATGAACTAGTCAGGGAGTTTAGGATGAAATATGTGGCAAGCTCCTGACTAAAGGGAAAACCAAGACGCTCTAGCTGGTCAATGTACGATTTCATTTTAAGAACGTGCACACTGATGCTGCTTCTCGGGGCCATTTTGCATCCCACTAGAGATTTGACTGTGTCAAACCACTCTTGCCTAGCCTGCTGTTGGAACATGTCTCTCAGTTGGTTAAGCATGTCATACGCCCTAAGGCTCTCCATACCCTTTTGGAGTTCAGGTGCCATTGTCGCTAACATGAGGCAAGCGGCCTCGGTTGATTCGATCAGACATTTTTCGTACTCTTCCCGAATCTCCCGAGATGCTCCGGTTGGCGGTGCCTCAGGGAGGGGTTTCTCAATGGCTCTCTGCTTCTTTTCCATCCTGAGTATGATTCTCAGGTTGCGAAGCCAGTCCATGAAGTTCAAGCCCGTGAGCTTGTCCTTCTCGAGGAGCCCTTTCAGACAAAAGTTTGAAATTGATGAATTCGTGTTGTTGTTTGACATCTATCAAAGTAGAAAAAGATATTTTAGTGATCTGAACTGAATAATCCTTGTTATAATAATTACCCAAACGTTTAAATAAACAATTATACTTAACAAGGCTAAGACTCATATTTCACTTCTTAGCTACGACGGGTATGCCGCAGATGGCAACTAGAAGTTATTTAGGTAGATAAACATTTTATCGATTTCATTCTCTATGAAATTCTTAGATCCTTGCGGGATTCGTTGACATCCATCATGTCACTTGGCATGTTTAATCCCTTCAACGCTTATCCTTTCTCGTAACGGTTATGCCGCATATCACAAGTTTAGATTGTAAACCATCCATGATAAAACATGTGACATTCGGCCCAAGACTCTCGGGTTTCGCGAATTTCACATCATCATCCCTAATGTCTAACCGACGTGTTGGCTTTAGCACTTCCCAGGCCAGAAAAACGGTTAGTTCAAATGTGTGTTTTATTCATGGGTAGCGTTTGATTTACTTAAAACGGGTTTTTGTTTTCTAGTTAAAACCTTTTAACTTTCTTTTAGCAAAATTTTGTTTTACACCATTTTAAAACAACTTTTATATTTTTGCTAAAAAACATTCGCTTGTTAGTTTGTTAACTCATTAACCAAACTTTGTGATTGTTTAATTATTTGAAAATAAAATTTTCTAGCATGCAAAGCCTAGACAAATTTATAAAATTAATAAAGCAACCACAACAAGCAAAAACGGTAACATTGCCTCAAATCCTATGCGTTTTTCCGGTGAGCCAACACACGGAAAAAAACATGGTCAACCTAGGGACATATTCAAAAGATATGACCGGCTCCCACTAAACTCGCCATCACCATTTGATGTTTGGATGGACTGCCTTCAAAATGTCATTCTTCATAACTCCCTTTTTGTTGCACCGTCTTCGATTTACAATTATTGGAAAAATAATTTCTTACTCTATTCTATGCTATTTTACAAATACATAAAATTTGAAACGATACGAAGGTCGCATATACGTTTACATAACATGAAAGAAACGACATGCAAGTCGCGCAAATTATTACAAACCAATAATTAATCAAATACAAACCAAACATCACAATCACATGGGTCAAGAGAGGCACTTGTGACCGGATCCATACAAACACACAAAAAAAGAACCAAAACAAGGAGTGCCAAAATCCTTGTAATCCATATTTTGATAAAGATTGATTTAAACATATACTTTTGGCACTTAAACAAAAATCAATCTTTGTTTGCATGTTTCTATGCCATCAAAAAAAATTTTGACAACATAAACACACTTTTATTTTTTGTAAGTATGGTTTTCATGTCAAAACCATCCAAACAACAACATGCAAGTGAATCAAAATATTTTGGGAAAACAAAACTCAAAAATCCATACTTAATGGAAAAAGCAACTTTTTCTTTTATTTGTACAAATACTAGTTTTGTAAAACAAGGTTTTCAAGACTTTAATTTATTTTTCCCTCTTTCATTTAATTTATATCAAAATAAAATAAAATCTCTTGGTATTTTCGGATCCATCACAAAAATTCCGAAATTTTGATCTTTATAAATATTGGACCATTACATAAAAAAAATTCGTTTTTCAAACATGCATGTCAAAATCGAAGGTCCAAGAGGGAAGGAAAACAAACTTAAAACTAGAAAAAGCTTAGAAATCCTTTTGCATGTTCTTTACACATCTTTTCCCGAAAATGTGTACAAAAACATTTGTTAGTGCACATATTTGTTGGATACAAGATCATGAAGACTGAAGGTCAAAGTAAAGCCAAGTCAAAGCTCAAAGTCAACTCTCAAGCAAAGTCAAAGTCCTTTGTAATAAAAGTCAAAGTCAAAGTCTTTGTGTTTTGTGTTTGTAAGCGCGTAGGCTTTGTCTTTAATAGATATATGGCTAGAAGTTGTAGTTGTGTAAGTAGAAGTTAGAATAGTTGTTGCAAGTTAAGAGTAAGTTTGTACACTGAGTTGTAGAAAGAGAAAGTAATAGAGAGTTCATTGTACGAAATTTGTGATTGAATTGAAACAAGTAATTTGATTGAGATCTGTGTTCATCATGTTATCTGAATTGAAAGAACTTGATAATTGGGAATTAACAATTGGTATCAGAGCAAATCCAAGGTGAAATCTATCAAAGAAAAATGGAGTCGCACTGTTCTGTTTGAGTTTAGATTGAATTTCAAAATTTTACAAGTTTTTGGAGTTGTAATTGTATTCTTTGAGTTCGTATAAGTGCATAGATCGATCTTGTATTGGTTTGTTGTTGGTTTGCACTGTAATTGATCTTCAATTTTGAAATTTTTCGAAATTTTTCGAGTTTTAGGGTTCACAAGTTCTTTGCACTGTATTGGATCGAATTTATAAGTTTAAGTGTATTTTGTTGAAATTCTTTGGGCGAATTTGGTTCTAGATGTATTAGTGGACTAATTGTCGGAGTTTTGGATTGAAAATCGAAGGTTAGATGGAATTTTGAGTGAATCAGAGTCTTTTTCCAATTTGATAATTCAAAACCGATTTCTTCAAGAAAAAGATGAGAAAAGTGTTATCACCTTGTACAAGTGGCTCTGATACCATTGTTGGGAGAAGAAGTTTTTCCAAACATAAACATGCAACGGAAGTTTATAACAAAAAAAAAACTTCTTCTTCTAAGAGATGATCCATTGTACAAGTGAGATAGCAACTTAAAAGGAGGAAGATAAAATCATACCCTTGATGACTTTGGAGGATCCAAGAGAGAATCTCTCTATCAAGTGCACACCCAAAGCTCTAAAAGTTATAGCAAGAAAACCTTCTCACCAATAACCTTTTTGAGAAAAAGGTAATCTCTTCTTTTTCCTTTTGAGAGAAAACAATTTTCTTTTCATGCAAAACACACACTTGTGTGTGTGTATTTTGGCCGAAGGTTTGGAGAGAAGGAGAGGAAATGGGTTTTAAGGGGGTTGTTAAGCCTACCCACTGCTAAAATGTATACCCCCTCCTAGTAGGTTATCATTCTCACGTGAAAGACAACAAAATCCAAAAAGTTGACTTTAATAGATTTTAATATATATAGTTATACTTTATACCCCCAGGGCCGTTTCTAGGGGAGGGAAGGTTGGGCGTACGCCCAGGGTCCAAAATAAATAGGGGCCCAAATTTTTTTAGTATATAATAGTAGTTCAAAGAAATTAGTATGTAAAAAAGAGACAAATCTTTTTAGTATCTAATAAGACTCAAAAGGTATCATATTAAGAACCCATACATGTATTAATTAATTAAATTGGAGAAGAAAATATGTAAAAAGTTATAAGTTTTTTTTTCTATCTAGTATCAAAGTCTAAAACTAATTGCCTAGAAAACTTTGATATATTCTCTATCATTTATCTCCAGCCGACTCTTTTCGTTATTCCATCTACATTAGTTATATTTTTGTGTTAGAATATATAGTAGATTTCTTGTCATTAATCAAAAAAACTCCTAGCTTTTAACCAAAATTACCAACTATATGAGACAGTCCAACTTATATCTATATTTAGTATTTCAAAACTACTATTGTTTTTTCATACATTATTGATTTTTTATTACCTAATATTAAGTGCATGAATTTTAGGTGTTTTCCTACCTCTAAAACAAGAATAAGATTTCAAGATAAAACCAACATAGACTTTTGATTGTAAAATTGATGGTTCCAAAACAGTTTTATTTTAACCCTAAGAGTTTAAAACGTTGAGGAATAACATTTAAATCTATTGATTTATATAGTGTTATTCCAAATTGTCAACGTTGTAACCCAAAATAATGTCAATCTATATATTAAAAGTATAACATAAGATGTTTTTTACGGTAGAATGGATTGAAAATGCTATATATGTAAAAATGATATGGTAGATAATATTAATTTAGAAGTAATTATTGATTGAGTTTGCGTCTAAAAATACTCAGCAACACGGTTTATATGAATCATTAGTATTTCTTGAATTCAATGTTATTTTCGATGATAAAACAATATATTAAAGATTTTTTCGTACATATCGAGGGCCCTTTTTACATCTCGCCCAGGGTCAATAAAATGTCAGGAACGGACCTGTATACCCTATAATTATTTAGTTAGTTTATTTTATACCTTTTACTTTTCTAATTTTCATTTTACATCATCATCATATTAACACATATAATCGTATATTAACTAAAATACGTTTTAATTTTAACAAGTTACACCATTATAATCGTCTCTTCGATACATTCGAAATGAGCCAAATATTGAATATTTTTTTATTTAATTATTTTATTATATATTAAAATATGTTAAAAAAATACGTTTTAACATATCACATTAACATACATAATTACGTTAAAATAGGTTAAGGAAATCGATATATATATATATATATATATATATATATATATATATATATATATATATATATATATATATATATATATATATATAATGAAAACAAAATCATATGTGATTTGTAGCAAAACACAATTAACATTAATGTATAAGATCACATGTTAAAATTAATGTATAAGATCACATGTACTGCAAAACGTAATTCATAATTTTCATCAAATCATATGTGATTCACAATTAATTGATTTTTTTTTCAAAATGTTTTCCTAATCATATATGATTTAAAATTTGAAAACAATGATTCAAATTAAACATTGAAAAAAAATAATGAAAACAGAATCATATGTGATCTGTAGCAAATGTCGATTAATTGTGGATATCACATGTGATTTTTGAAAAAAATTGTAAAAAATTCTTAAATAAACTAATTCAATAAAACTAAATATTTAAAATGAAAAAGTAAATTACATTTATTTTAATGTTGTAAAAAATTATAAAAGATAATTCATGAATAAATACCTTAATTAAATTTGTTACATAATCTATATAAAAATAAATGAGTTTCCATATATAATATGTACAGAACAAATGACACATATACCCTTTTAGGTGATTTTTAATAAAGTTTTATTTAAGGTATTATTTAATAAAATGATTAGCCCAAAATTATTCTCTTATTCTTTTAAATAGGTATCATTTTCGTTTGAACCCGACTCTCTCTCTCTCTCTCTCTTTCTCTCTCTCTATATATATATATCGAACGTCATTCGATATATATATATATATATATATATATATATATATTTGATTTGAAATAAAGTAAAAACAATTGATTTGAAATAAACTAAAAACAATTCGATATATATATATATCGAACGAACGATTTGTTCATTTTCATCGATTTCATTTTAATACGATAACTCTCTCCCTATATATATATATATATATATATATATATATATATATATATATATATATATATATATATATATATATATACTACCTTATAATGCATTTAGTGAAAAACTCTTAAAGACAATTTACAATGCACAATGTACTGCTTTTTTATGCATAAACTTAAAAAACTATGAATTACATGTTTGGAAGCACAACGTACACATTATAAATGCATAACTTATCTTCAACCAACACCAAACACCAAATTTGATAATTTTAGAACTCCCTTTCTTCCATCAGAATTTTCTTGTTCCTCTTTTTGCAAAATAAGCGGCAATTTTCTCCCCCTTCGACTCTAAAGTTGTCAAATTTTCAAATTTCAAACTACCGGAGTTATCAATATCGAGAGAGAGAGAGAGAGAAAAGGGGTGTATGTATTGTGTCTGACATTTATTCCAAAAACTTCATCGTGCTTTTGTATAACCCATTCTCCTCTTCCCCAATAGTTGATTATCAATGTTAGGGTTCTTTTGCAGGTGATGTCAATTTCGAACGAGCCACTCCAACATTTGGAACTCTCACCTAAGACCTACGACCCTAGATCCTCCTCATGGTGAGTTATAATTATCTCGATGTTGAGTATGTTAATTTCATTAGATAATTACAGTTAATTGAGTGGTTGCACACCAGTTGTTTGATAAAAGTTCTTGGTCTTTTTTGTTCTTCCGTTATTAGTTCTTTTTCATGTATCTTGTTTTTCTGCCCGTTAAACATCTTGATTATCTTTTATCATGTTTCTTTGGAACTTTCTTGAATAATATCAAAACAGGTTTGTCACAAACTAAGCCAATAACTTTCAACAAGGCAAGGTTGAGAAGATATCATGCTTCCACTAATAGATTTTTGGCGAAGGTGGGCCCCCATGGTTTGGTGAAGGTTATTAGTTAATATTAGTGGGAAATCAATTAATGCATCTAAAATGCATTATGCATATCTGATGACAGAAACTCGAACACCCCAGGGAATTGAATTGGTTATATAATTCAATAATTACAAAAATCACAGTTTTTATCGACATGTCTTCATCTTTTTACCGACGTTTAACTTTGTCTGATGTGTTTTACCCTAATTCCTCCACTTCGAGGGATTTTTTAAAGCTTTTTGCTTGATTTCGAGGGATCTTTAGGTTTTTTTTTTATCGATTTCAATGGATTTTTTCGGTTTTTTGGTTGATTTCAAGAGTTTTATTTTTGTTTTCTGGTTGATTACGAGGTATGGTTGGACCTTCTTAAAGTTCCAAAATTATACGGTAGCGCCTTCAAAAACGATACAGTTGCACCTTTCACGAACCTAAATTTTTGTACCCTTCGTCGGAGAAATAATACGGTGGCACGTGCCACCATTACCACCTAAGTAGATCCGTCCTTGGTGGATCTGCAAAGACTTATCAAATAGACAATGTTCATATTTTTTTGCCCTTGCTCTTTTAAAAGGGCTAGAAATGATTTAAAATAGTGTTGCTGACATCGTCTATCCACATTAGTTGCTTGTCAGCCATATGCTTAGTGCTTTCTTTATATAACCAATCATTGCACCCAAATTGTTCTTATTGCATCATTAAACTGTTGATATTTGATTTGATTTTATATTTACGTTTAATGTGAAAAAAAGCCATTGCTAATCATCAGCTTTCAATCTGGGTAGGCTGACGGTGGATTCTAGGCTTCTTGCCCTGGGTCTTTATGCAATGTTGCTAATGCCTAGCTTCCTCAAAGGTGAGTTTTGTGTCTAGACACTTTTTTCTTTGGCAAGTTTCCAAATATTCGAGCTTTCGTACATTGCAGTTCGGTATTGAATGTCTGGTGTTGGGTATCATGTTTTGGAAGCCAAAATGTATCTAGGAATGTAAACTGAAATGATAATTTTCTAATTGTTAGGCTTCGTACATAATATTTGATCCTGTCTTTCATTTTTTTTTAATCATGCACACAATTTAAGAACAACAAAATTCATCTAATAAAATGGTAATAAGTTTGTATAGTTGTAAAAGGCGAGATTGTCAAGGTAAAGATTACATGTTGCATACCCGTAAGCCTCAAGGTAAACCATTTTTCCTTTCATTAAATAGGATATATATGTGATAAAAAAATATCAGATTGGTGGTAGCCTATTTACATAGTGAATTTAATCTGTTAAAATGGTTGTATGCAGATGCTTTGGATTTACCTATGGAGCAATTTGAACGAGAATCAAGATGATCTTTCTTGCATGTTTGTTGAAACAACCCCATCAAAATCCTTTGGGGATTTTTTTATCAAGTTACTGAAAATGGAAATCCACATCTCTAAAAGAATCAACATACATTTTTGTTGAGCATAGGTATGCATTTGCTTCATGTTACCGCTTTTGTCCACTCAATGCAAATAATCTAATGATGCAGACTTGAAGAAAATCGGCAAGTGAAGAGGAAAGTAAGGTTCACACACTTACAAAGAGATCGACCACGAATCGAGATTTGATTGATCATAATCATTCAAATAAGCAGAAGTCATCAACAGGGAGGAATTCGTCAGTAGGGTTTCTATACAACTGTTGGTAATACATTATTTCGCAGGCAAACGTATCCAAAGATTTGTAACCGCATGCTATTTTTAGTGTAGATTGTTCCAGGGGTTACTAATTTACTTCTTTTTGGTAATATTCTTGAGCTAACAAATTCTTCATGTTTCTTTTGTAGTGACATTGATGATTCTCAGACATTCAATCCATTGACCTATATGTATCAATTTCTCATCCGTAAGTAGCACTTTTCACTTTTCTCGTAAGAAAGTTCTGTTTTTACTTGTGTTATATTGTTGATGACAACACACAAACTTCTCTTCTATTTTCATAATTTCAATTCTCTTTCTAAACATTTGGGAACCTAGAACTGAATATGTGTGTTCTGTTTTTATGTATACTGGGTGGCTCAGTTTGTCAATTCTTACAAACTTGTGCGAACTGGTCTGGTTCGTTAGAATGATCTATTAGAAACATACTTATATAGTCAAGTTTAGAAAAGATGAAAACCCAAGTTTTGGATGATGTTCTTACTCATGTGTGAAGCATACTCAACATAACCTTGGACAAATGATCTCTTTCATGCTAGCAACTGCAATCTTCACATAATGGTGGTGACAATGATGAGTATTGAGATGGATCACATTCTGAGGCCCACTTGTTTCCTTGTGATAATGATTATTGTTGTTCAAAGTAGAAGATAAATCCGAAAGTAGAATTTTGTGTATTAAAATTACTAAAAGTAGAATTTTATTTCTTGTATTACATTTAAAATGTAATGCAATATATTGGACATAAGCTTTAATGGGTGAAAATAACTCTTTTTTTATGCATACACTCCAGAGAGTAGTCTCAAAGGATATAGATAGATTGCTAAAGATATTGAGGCCAAGACAACACAAAACATGCATTTCTTTCTTTTTTTAGTTGTGCATTTGATTTATTAACATCACACTTGTCTTTACTCCATTGACATGTATATTCATTTTGTTTTACATTCCAAAACTATGATACTAAAGATGATGAGAATGATCAACCAAAAAAAATGGTCAAGGCCTGAAAAATCCTGGTTGTTGGTCCTAAATTTTTGGCGAATGATCGGTTAAGGCTTCACCCAGTCTTTTCTTTGCTAACGACTGTACTTGTGCACCTCTAATTGTAAATTTGTTTTGAGATGGCATGTGATAGCATCTCCATATTTTTGTCATTTAGGTACTATATCAATTATGTTGGTTTGGCTACTTGAGACCATTAGTACATGTAGAATTATAAATTCTATCTATGTAATTTGTTAGCATATTAATGGGCTATCGAGAATTAATTGTTCTTTGATAATAATCTTATTGCATGTAAGAGTACTTAAAATTGAACTTATAAATGTTTGATCCCCAATTACCTGTTGAGGATTCCCGTTTCCCGTTAGGGACGGGATGGGGATGTGATCATATTCCCCAACGAGGATGGGGATGGGGATGGAAATTGGGATCGGGGGATGGGGACAGGGATTGAGGTCCCCGCCCCATCCCCACCTCATTCCCATGCCAACTAATTTGAACGTTCTACACATATAAGCATAAAAAATAAATTATTTTATATATCGGTCTACTAAAGTACTTGTTAAAACGCATGTATCGAAGACATGGATTATAAATAAAAAAATCATCGGTTCCTGCAGCATTGCGCGGGTACCTAACTAGTATATATATATATATATATATATATATATCAAAGTTGCAGATGACAAACATGGGAGAAGATTTGACATCAAAATCAGAATTTGTCACCAACCAGGTACAATATTATGATAACTAACATTTATGTTAATTAATACTTACGGGTACAAGTGAAAGTTATAACAAAATATAATAATTTCAGGTGTTCAACTCTCGAGAAGAAATAACTGAATGGGTGCGTAATGTGGGACATTCGGTTGGTGTCGTTGTTATTACCAAAAGATCAAAGATTAAGCCAAATGGAGATGTTTATAAAGTCGTGTTTATGTGTGAACATAGTGAGGTTTACAAAAGTGACAAAATTTTCAGTCGTCATACTAGAACAAGAAAGTTTGGTTGTCCATTTGAGTTGATAGCACTATATTTGGCTAAGCATCATTGGTGGACATTGAGGATTGTGTATGATACAGATAATCGAATGTGGGAGGGAGGGGGTATGGTTTTTTGTAGGGGGGGTATGTTTATATTCTCCCGGTTTTAATTGTGGGAATTAATGGAGGTGGTGTGTGGTACTCACCAAAATGATGACACTTTGGTGTATCGGGTGATCCTCCATTTTACAACATTAGTCCCTCAAAATTTTCTCTAGTTTCTAGTTAAACCATCACTTATGATGTTTAACAAACTTTCCCTCTAACCATATAATTTTTGCAATTTTAGTTTGGACTTTGTGTGCGACCGAATAGGATAATGCCGATAATTAATTATTTTGTGTCAATGGGCATATCTTCACCATTTTTAAACACCCATCTTGTGTCGACGATGGTCTTGTCCTTAGGACGAGGAACGAGCCGCCACACCTTCAGACTTTCAAACTGGGTCAACTCTTCTTGCATTGCAGCAACCCAATGTGGATCTTCTTAAGTTTCGAATACCTTAATTAGCTCAATTTTGCTTAGGAAAGGTAGCATACATACACTCATTGGCTGAAGCGGACCTGGTTCGAACCGGTAAAGAAGCATCTCCAATAATTTGGTGTATCGGGTGATCCTTTGTCCATCTCTGAGTGTGTGGGAGTGGAGAATAAGTTGATTGATCATTTTGTGTATCAACATATTCATCTTGGAAGTTAGGCTGAACATCTTCAAGTGGAGATATTGTTCCAGAATCCTCAGCTAACTAATTAACTGTTGTAGATACACTTTCAGGATCAACAGTTAACTAAACTTCTGGTTGAATAGGCATTGGAGTATCATCACTTGAAGTAGATTTTTCTTCTATTGTATGGGGAGTTGATGCAGCAGAAGGAGTTGCAGTAGATTCTGTAGAAACTGGTGATTCAGAAGGACCAGATAAGGAAACTGGTTATTCGACTCTAGCAACTTCTTCGTTGTTTGACACATTAGATGTAGAATTGTAAGCGCCAAAGTATTCATCATAATATTCTCGAATAATAAATCCAAATCAGAAATATTAAACTTTGATGTAGAAGCATGATTCAGATTAACTTGGTCTTGTACAGGTTCTGAACTAAGTTGTTCAAAAGCTTGTACACCAGTTAAAACGGTTTATGAACAGATTTTTTTAGAAGCCAAGTCTGCTAATTCATCAAATATCACGTTTACGCTCTCAGACACATATTTAGTTCTCCAATTGTAGACTTTATATGCTGCGGATTCTGAAGAATAACCAATGAAGATTGCCTCATCTACTATATGACTGAACTTGTCGAGATCCTCTTTGTCATTAAGAATAAAACACTTGCATTCAAAAGCATGAAAATATTTGACGCTAGGTATTCTATTGTTAATAAGCTCATAAGGTGTTTTACCGAACCGCTTGTGTATGATTGATCTGTACTGTATGTAACATGCAGTAACAACGACTTTGGCCCACAGAAAAGAGGTAGATTAGATTGACTCAGCGTCGTACGCTCAACTTCAACTAACGTTCTGTTGTGCCTCTCTACCACCCCTATTTTGTGTTGGCGTCCGAGTTGCGGAGAAGGTGTGTACAATTCCAACAGATTCTAAATAGGCACCAAACACCTTATTTTTAAACTCCGTACTGTTGTCAGTCCGAATTGATTGAACCGACTTCTGCAAGTTGACTTTTACACTCTTGATAAAAGATATAATCAGCTTTGGAGCTTCGTCTTTCATTCTTAGAAACTTAACCTAAGGGGGTGTTTGGTTCATGGATTTTGAAAGAATTGGAAGGGATAGTTCCTTTGACCAAATTCCAATTCCTTTGTTTGGTTCACATATTGATCATGATGGAATCCTTTGAATTCCACAAATCAAGGAATTCGTCATTCTTTGCCTAAGGTGAAAGAATTGAATTCCATCCAATTCCTACCAACCAAACGCGTGGTCAAATTCCATTCCAATTCCTTTAAAGTCAAATTCCTTCAATGGATTCCAATTCCATCAAATTCCATCAAATTCCATTCTGTGAACCAAACGCCTCCTAAGTGTACCGGGAAAAATCTTGAACCATCACAAGAACGTACTTCTTACTGTTATTCCCAATATTCAAGTTCTAATTGCTAACAAACAATCAAGATGAGAATTCCAAATCATATGTCATTGAATCCAAACAACAAAGATTACAAATTACAACTTTCTCTCTCTAGACTCTCTCACTAGAAACGTATTCTAATTAGCTCTTCTCTAATCTGCTCTCTCTCTCTCTAATTCGTGTACATCTCACACACTTACTTACAACTGATTGATACCTGATTACAAAGACAACAAAGGTATTTATACCCTTGACAATTACAAAGAAACAAAATACAATTACATTGACTTTGACTTTATTAACAAATGACTTTGACATTGATAAGAGTTGACTTTCTCAGCTTTGACTTCTTGAACTTTTGTCTTCAATTTTTATGATCTTGAATCCAATATATTTATGCTCTAACAATCTCCCCCTTTGGATCAAGATCATTACAAAAAGATTTAGCAATGCAATCTTCTTTCTTTAAGCTCGATTGAAGTAACTCCCCTTTGAACAATCTGTATCTTCACTTGTAATCTCCCCTTTTGAAACAAACATGATATACAAACTCCCCCTTAACACAAAGAAATTCTTCTTTAGCTTTGTCTTCAAAAACTTTCAACAATCTTCCCAACGTCTGATCTTCAAAAATAGTAACAATCTCCCCCAAGGTTATAAGCAAACCTCTTTCAGACATTGAAAGAAATTATCTTCATTTTCAGCTCTGAATGATTTATCCAACTTTCTTCAAATAAACTTTCTCCAAAATCTGCTTGCTTTCGAAGTTCTTTGAACTTTCTCTTATCAACTTTGATCAAACTTCAAATCTAAAATATCTCTCTCCATATGCAATACAAACACTTCTTTCCGGACATTTCTTTCAACTTTAACATTTCTTTGAATCACACATTTCTTCTCCCCCTTTTTGATGATTAGAGCATCGATATCATCAAAACTTTGTTCAAGAAATGTTTTTGACCATTCTGATTCTATCAAGAGCCTCTGATTCTGTGATCCATAGCCAAGTATTCATCTAGATCTTTGCAAATCCAGACAAAATAAGAACATGTAACTCTTGAATCAACAAATGAATCAGTTAGAATGCCTGTCAGTAACACGAAGTCACTGTGTGTAACGAATACACAATATAAAAGAGCTTTTTGATGTTCACTCCCCCAGGGCTTCCATCCAATCATCGAAACACCACAAAGGCAATTTATATGAATGTTATGACAAAGAAACAAATTCCTTGTGTGTTCGTGCATATGTAGAAAGAATTAAGCACGAATGATTGCTTTTATAAAGGCTCAACATAGTGTAAACCACTGAGACAACAATAGATAAACACAGACTCAATGTGCATGATTGAAGTGCGAAGGTGGGGCAGACTTCCTTCTTTTTCAATATCCAGATTTTCCAAATGAAAACCAGATAGATTATATGCTGCGTCCCCAGAAAAATATGAAACATTTTCTTTTTGAGAAGAAAATGAGTGGTTGGTGGGGTTTTATCAAGAGTTGGCATGGGCTATTTGTCTGTTTCAATAATGTTCACGAAAGAATTGTGAACCATTAGTAATGTGGCTGCCCGACTCAGAAAGTAGATGGTGCAGAGTTTGATATTCTTTTACTCTGATCTCACACCCTCTTTCTTTTGATCATTAAGCTCACTACTAACCAAGCTCTCTTTTCCATTTTACCTCATCACACCCACACTCATTTCTTTTTGACTCCTCACACTCAATCACTAAAGGATTAACTTCTTTGGTAGAAATCACTGGTTAACGTGAAATCATAGAAGTTCATTTAAGTCCTAGCACAAAGAACCCATAATATCCTAATAAGCATGTGTTGCTCAAGATGGTTTAACTTTATCAGTTAAAGCTCATATACAAATGTCAGATAAAGTGAATGCTCAGATGATATAATCATGAAGATATGAGCATTTTTAAACATTGAAGTATTTTCAAACAAGTATATTGAAAGATTAGATATGAATGCAAAAGACTTGTTTGAAAATCTGACATTGTATGAAAATGATCAGAAATGAAATTATATATCAATTAAGGCTTATGGTCAAGAATAACGGATATAGTCTATATGAAACAAAAATATAGACATTCTTGAAATGAATGCTTCGAAATGAAATGACGCTCAAAATTCATTGAAGTACAAGCGAGGTGTCTTACCATCGAAAATATGGTTCAATATGAGACATGGTAAAAACTATTTGTACAAGAAATCAAACCAGTGTGTGTGAATACTTGAAAGTATGTGAAAAGACAATACGCAAGTATTTATCTTTGGAAACACATGGTTTGTTAAACATTGAAGCTCAAAATAAAAATGAAAACATTTAAAATCACACTTCCAAATTATAAAATCTGTTTAAGAATGGGGAAGTGGTTTGAACATTTCAGAACATGTTTTCTATATCTGAAAGTTGTCCTTCTTTCATATACATTTGAGATTAAGATAAGAAATTTACCTTTTCGCTCAATCTTAATACTCATAAAGTCAGCTGAAGTCAAAAATGATATGATCGTGTCATCCTCTCTCATCCTGCATAAGTCTCAAAGTCTAGTCAAAGCAACTTTATTCACAAAATGTATTCGAAAATAAAAGATGTAAAACAGTAAAACGATTAAAGTACGAGTTCTGATTTGAAATAATCAGAAATCATCTCCTTACTCCCCCTGAAAATATGCATCTGAAATTTATCAGTGAAAAAGGCACATGATAGAGATCTACAACTTCATTTGAAGTGTAGTTCATCATATCTTCCGAATACATATTTCCAGAAAAATTTATGTACTCCCCCTTGAAGGTTGATTTCCTCTTCTGAGTATCTGAGTACATCTTCATATCAGCCCGGGAGTAGCATCTCTTATTTATCGTTGAAGTACGAGTCCTAAACTGTTGTGTTTAGAAGTCAAACTTCGTTGAAGTACGGGTTCTAAGCTGATTTACTTAGAAGCCTTTGTTCTTTTACTCCCCCTTGATTTGTGGTGCCTGCAACATAGAATCAGTTTTCGGCTTTGGTACCCACTGGTATTTGGGTCCATATATGTTAGTTGCAGTTCGAATGGGAGTAATCGAATAAGAACCATACCAGTAATGATCACTAGCTTTATGAACAAAATCATAAGTACGACAATAAGAACAATACCTCTTTTTAGATAACCTGATCAATTGATCTCTCGAATAAGCAAGATCAGGTTTACCTTTCAGCACTTTGTTCTTCTTGGTTGTTGATGCATGTACAAATGATTTATTACTTTTCTTCTCTTCCTTCTTTCCTTTCTTTTCTTCCTTCTTCTCATCATTCGTCTCATTTTCAACCACTGGTTTCACTCTCCATACCAGTTTTTCTTCTTTATATCTCCTTCTTCTATGTGTACCTGAACCATCTATTTTGCTATCATAGAAAAGATTAGTAGTACGAATCTGATTGGAAGATTTAAATGACCTTTTTGTAGAATCAGTTTGCTGATGTGAGCTTGATGCTGGCTTATTATAACCAACTGAACTATTTCTAGGTGAGTGGATTTTTGACTCTAGAGTCGTTTGCTCAATCACCACCACCTTTGAAACAATCTTTTCAAGCTTTTTTACCTTTGAAGAGTAACTGTCTCTTTCTTTTACAAAAAGGTCAATCTTCGTCTTGAATTCAGACTTCGTTTGTTGCTCTATAAGCACACAAGTAGATAGCTCAGATAACTTTGCAGTTAGCTTCTTTATCTCTGCTTCAAATAAGCTTCTTTCTTCCTCAAAGCCCATTTCAGCATTTGTCCTCTGACCAGATATTTCTTTGAATATCCCGACATTCTTTTGCTCTATGGTCTTCTTCTCTTTGGCAAAATTTTCCCTTTCCAGAATGATTACTTTCTCAAAATCAGAGATTTGTTGAGAAAGTTTTAAACATTTCAGCTCAACTGTCTTCTTTTCATCAGCACATTTTCTGGAAAACTTAGAGAACTTCTTAGCAAACTCTTTCTTTTCTTTCTCAAAAGCTGATCTGTCTTCAACAATTTGCAATTCTAATTCAAAGATCTTCTTTTCATTAGTACACCCTGTTTGCTGAAACTTGACAATTTGATCTTCTAATTCTGAAATCTTGTTCTTTAACTCAGTGTTTTCAGCTTCCAAAAACAAGACTTTTCCTCATTAAGCCCAGAAGTCTGTTTCAGCAGATCTTCATTTATTTTCTTTAACGCACTGACTTCTTCTCTCAGTAGCTTCCTTTCATCATTATATCGTTTTGACCTCTTTGAGTAGTAATCAACTGAAGAAGCAAGATTTTTTGTTCTCTAATTTGAGCTTTTCAATCTTCTTTTCATCATCATCAGAAAAATATCCCATCTTGAATTATCTGTTACAAAAAGAAACTTGAAATGATCGTTAATCCAAAATGAAATCACAAGAATACAGAAAAACTTGAAATAAAAATTCAGAAATTTTGATCACAATCAGAAATATGTCCCCCTCCGCAGACTTAGCACGGGGGTCCCGCTGTGGGGTCAAGGGGCAACGCCCTTGCGGGGTCGAGGGGCAGCGCCCCTAGAGAATTTTTTTTTACTATTAAAGGCCATATTACTATTTTGAAAAAATTGTCTATGTCCTCCACACTTTGCGCTTCAAGTGCGATGCGCAAACTTTTACTTTGCTTTTCAAGTGCGATGCGCAAACCTTTACTTTGCGTTTCAAGTGCGATGCGCAAACCTTTACTTTGCGTTTCAAGTTACTAACGCAAACCACAACTTGTCTCTGAACTCAATCACTTCTACTTTGCGTTTGTCATTAAAAACGTAAATCCCACTTCTCGTTTCTCGTTGAAGTCGCAAATATCACTTTGCGTTTCTCATTGAATATGCGAACCTCTGAAGAACTTACACAAATCTTGATGAATGAAACGCAAACCTTGATGAATGAAACGCAAACCTCTGAAACAAACAAATTTTCACCAAAAAGACATCTAGACCTCGAAATCTAACTCAAAACTTCGACAATTTGATCGTTTAACCATCTAGAACACAATCTTAACAACTAATTTCGATCAAATACACAAAAATGTATAAATCAACTCAATTACAGTGCACAGGACTCGTGAACTTTGAACTCAACTAAAATCAAAATTAACGATAATTATGCTTTAACGCGCATAGGTCCGCACAAGTCCATGTGGATTAACTGTAGAGGACGCTTTGTGCTAAATTCAACATTTGGCTTGTGCGAAGCTCTCTTCATTTTACCTTTTTCACACACAACACTTAGATTCTCTTTTTCGAACTTTAAATCTGGTAAGCCTTTGACCAACCCTCCCTTCACAAGCTTGTTGATATTCTTGAAATTCAGACGAGAGAGTCGTCTATGCCACAACCAATTCTGTTGCATAGAGGCTTTAGATAACAGACATACAACTTTCTCGGTCTTTAAGTTGGACAAATCAATCGTATAAAGGTTTGATCTTCGAGTCCCAGCTAAGAGTTTTGTACCTTCTTCAGTTCGAACAACACATCTCTTAGCTTTGAAGTTTACCTCTAGATTTTTGTCACATAATTGTCCAATGCTAAACAGATTATGCCCGATACCTTCAACATACGAAACCTTCTTTATCGTAAAATTGTCTAGTACAACATCACCATACCTTAGGATAAGAGTAAAATGATCGTTGTCGAATCTAACCGTCCCACTATATTTGTCAGTGTAGTTGGTGAGAATCTCCTTCCTTCCACTCATGTTCTTGGAGCATCCAGAATCAAGGTACCACACATGACTGCTCTGCAATCAAAAATACTAGTCAGATTTAGGTACCCATTTGAAAATGGGTCATTTAGGGTTAGGTGTAACTTTTGATTTTGGTACCCACTTGAAAATGGGTCCTCTTTCTTTTGTTGTGAAACAACATTTTCCTTAGGATTAGGAACATAATAAGAACCAAAATAACCACACACAACACTTTTCTCAACAAAATCATTCACATGACAAGTTGAACAATAAAGTTCATCACGAGCAATCCGAATAAGTTGCTTTATTGAGTACACTTTGCACGGAAAAACACCATTTTGTTCAACATAAGCAATGTCATCAATTACAACATGATTAAGATTGTTTTTCTTAGCTCTATTATCATATGTAAATGATTTTGCTATGTCCACTTCAGAGACTTTTGCTTAACTCCAAAATTTTTCAAAGAGTTATCTGAAAAATCAGACAAATGATAGTCAAAAGAATTAGAAGAATGAATATGACGCTTTTGAGACTTACCAGTCTTTTTGCATTTATGTGAATACCTTTTTGATTTGCATTTTGAATAATAGGTATTCACATGAACTTTTTCAAAATTAGATTTTGAGGATCCACCTTTCTAAAAAATGACTGGTATTACTTTTCTTTACCTTTATCAATGAAATCCAAATGGCTTGGAAGTTTTGGTGATAAGCCAAACTTATCCATTTCTTCATCAAAACATTCCTTAGAATCCATAAGTGCAGAAAAATCAAGCTCATACAAACCATCCTCATCTAATTCAGTTAATTTACAGGAAGATTTTGGATTCATAAAGTCATTGAACTTTTTATCGCAATCTTTTCATAATCAGATTTATCAAAAAAATTTGACTTTCCTTTGAAAAGAAAATTCCCCATGAAATCCTTGCAAGGAGAAACATTTGAATCAATAATATTATTTTCACTTAAAGTATTATCTGATTCAGGAATGTCCCCAAGCTTAACATGGATTTTAGATTCAAGGTATTTAATTTTAGATAACAATGCAACTTTCTCCTCTTCAAAAATAGTTATTTCCTTTTCAAATGCATTTTCAAGCTGAACAATTTTACTTTCCAACACTAATGGTGGAACATAAGTTTTACATTCAACTGGTTTTGCATCAAGTTCTGTTTGTGAATAGCTTTGAAAATAGTCACTTGAAAGAAAATCATAATCTTTTGTAAGATAACTAATATCCAGCTTTTAATACGAGAAAGGAAGTTGCATTTTCACTGTATTTTTCCTGTTAAAGTCTTCCTGTTTTTCAACTTCATCAGATGATTTTATCCATCTGATCTTGTATTTAGGATAAATTGAACCAATATCTATGAAATCAATCTCATACAAAGTTGGAACTTTTGAAAGAACTTTCTTGAGGTATTGAGGATTATCATAACCTAAACCCGACTTTGGATTAACAAAATGTGATTCCTTTGGTTTATTCAGATGAATGGGTTGATCAGTTTGACCATGCTTGTAAAGTTTTTCTTCCAAATCTTCTAATTTCTCAATTAACTTGTTTTTTTTTTCAAAAAGACTTTAATTAAGTTTGCAAGCATATTCATCCTTTTCATTCTCCGTTTTATCAAATTTATCAGAAATTTAAGATAATTGACAAAAATTCTTTGTCTTGAGCAAGTTTTTCCTTTTCATCTTTTAAAATGTTTGCCCAACAAAGATTTCCAGCATTTTCTTCACTTATCCTTGTGATCACTTTGTCTTTGCTTTCCAATCTTGCTTCTAGAGTAGAAACAATATTTTTCTCTTTTTAAGTTTATTTTGCAAATATTGTGATCACTTTGTCTTTGCTTTCCAATCTTGCTTCTAGAGTAGAAACAATATTTTTCTCTTTTTAAGTTTATTTTGCAAATATTGGAGTTGAAGCATCATGGTTTGCATATGAGTCATAAAGTCAGCATATGAAAGAGTATTTACCTCCGAGTCAGATTCTGAGTAACAAGAATTTTGATCACTGTTGTCGGAGTTCTCATCATACTCTCTAGCCATAAGACACACGTAGGCTAGTGTTTCATTATCTGCTTCATCATCAGTTAACTCCAACCAATGATCATCTTCAGCCATTAAAGCTTTTCCAGCGTCCTTTTGCTTTGCCAAAAACATTTTGTTCTTATAATAATCTGAATTTCGAACAAATGGCTTTCGACAGTCTCTTGCATAATGACATGGCTTACTGCAGTTGTAGCACTTGACCACCTCATCACTCTTCTTTTCCTCATACCTTTTTGTCACAGGCTTCTAGTCCTCAAATCTCTTCTCCTCAAACCTCTTCTTTCCCTCACATCTGTCTTTATGTTCATAGTTCTTTGACCCAGATGAATACCTCTGACTGTTTGACCCAGACTTCTTGTAGAATTTCTTTTGAAATGCCCTGGCCAATAAAACCATAGTTTGCTTCAGTTCTTCTCCATCATCAAAATCACTCTCATTCTGTTCATCAATATCAGAATCATTTCTATTTTTCTCTCTTCTATAACCTCTTGTTGAATGTCTTTCTTCTCAACCACCAAAGCTAAAGGATCTTCCTTTGATTTCTCAGATTTCTTCTTCACATGCAAACCAATATGATCCAAATCCCTATTGTGCTTGATGTAGGAAACAAATTTTTTCCACTGGTAGTAGATTACTCAAAAACTTGGCATTATTCTCAATAATTGTTGTTTAGTTATTTTGTAGAATAACTAAAAAGAAAATTATCTACAAATTAAATGGATCTGAATGTGAGGGTTAGGTACACAAAGGCAAAAATAACTCTACATAAACATGAAAGCCGACAAAATATAAATGCTCTTTAAATTAGGGGCGTTCATCCAAACAGCCAAACCATCCACATCGCACCACAAAGCGCGTTTTAGAACTTTCGTGGTGCGGTTTGCATTTTTACCAAACTGCACTATGCGGTGCGGTTTTAAGTTATCAAACTACGGTTCAAACCGCACCACATATTTTGTATATTTTTAAATTTTTAATTTTATATATAACATATATATGTGTTCAAATGCAACCATTTTTAATGGTGCAACCCCATGCAACCCACCTATCTACCACTCATTTTGTTTTCACCTTTTTAATTAAAAAAGGTGAAAATAAAATGAGTGGTAGATAAGTGGGTTGCACGGGTTACACCATTCTATATATATATATATATATATATATATATATATATATATATATATAGAGAGAGAGAGAGAGAGAGAGAGAGAGAGAATAATTTATTTATAATTGTATGTAACATTTTTGGACTTGAATAAACAATTGGGCAATTGAGAGTTGGGACTTAAGGATCGAGACGAAAGAAAAAGTTAGACACATCACAACTCACACGTCTAATTTAGTTTGAAGTTTGTTTTTTACTTTTTAAACTATTTTTAATTATACAATATGTATTTGGAAATCGGATGTAGTTGAAACTCTTTATTTTTTGTAGTACGGTTGCTTTATTGTTGATTTTATAATATATTTTTAAACTTATAATTTTTGGATTGTAGACATAAAGTACGATAGGGACAAACCGTATAAATCGTACCGTACCGCATTTTATAGTACGGTTAAGTGCAATTTAAAGTTTATGCAATGCGATTTACGGTTTAAAAAATGTTCAAACCACATATATGATACGGTTTGCGGTTTAACCCCAAACCGCACCAAAGACACGCCTAATTTAAGGGAAATTGACCGAAATGGGCCAAACTCGGGGTGGGTTTGGCCTCCTAGCCATCCCTTTCCCCGGTTTACCCAAATGGCCCAAACGACGCAAATGGAGACCCAGGGCGCAAATGGAGCCCTAGGGCGCAAATTGCGTCCAGGCGCAATTTGCGCCCTAGGGCTCCATTTGCGCCTTGGGTCTCCATTTGCGCCCGTGGGTCTTCTTTTTATATTGTGAACGGCCGACATAAAACCCCACCTACCATTTTTAAATTACATCCATCGATTCAAAATTCACGTCGGAGAGGAGTCGTCGTTTTCTTTGCCCCACCGACGATTCTCCCATTTTTTATTCTATTTGGGACCACAAATGGAGGTTAGTGACTTATGTTCTAACTTTTCTACCATTTTTTAATCGATTTTTTATATATTTTTTGTTGTATATTTTTGTTGATAATTTGTTGTCTATTGGTTGAATGATAATTGTTTGTTGTATATTTTTGTTGATAATTTGTTATATATTTTCTAGGAATAATATAATAATTTTCTGTTTTGAAAATATAAAATTGGTATATTATTGTTGTTGTATATTTTATTATCTAGGATTTCAAAACATAAAATATGTAGAGAAAAAAAGAAAGTTAATATTAAAAAGTTGTTAACTGAAAATATTAACTATAGTACAAAAATTTGTCATCCAAAAAAGTTATGTGTTGCCAAATTTTGATAAATTGTATATTTTTCTTGATAATTTGTTGTATATTTTTGGATGATAATTTATTGTTGTTATTTTTGTTGATAAGTTGTTGTTATTTTTGTTGATAAGTTGTTGTATATTTTTGGATGACAATTTTTTGTATTTTTTGTGTTGATCGATTTTGTTGTTATGTATTTGTATGGTTTTAAATGGTTGTAGTTATCATTTTTGGAGTGGATGATAATTTTTTTTTTCGTATATTATCATTTTATATTTAGGGTTATAATTTTAGTGTCATAGTTTTAAATTTAATGTAGTTATTAATATAGTTTACACAAATTATAGAATATTTTACAATAGGACAATAATTTTGTAAATACCCAAAAATCCGTAACTTTAAAAATTTACACGAAAAAATTGTTAACTTTAGAAACTGACACTTTAGGTCCCTTAACTTTAGAATTTTACACTGTAGGTCCCTCTACTTTAGAAACTGACACTTTAGGTCCCTCTACTTTAGAATTTGACACTTTATGTCCCTTAACTTTAGAATTTGACACTTTAGGTCCCTCTACTTTAGAATCTGACACTTTAGGTCCCTTAACTTTAGAATTTGACACTTTAGGTACCTTAACTTTAGAATTTGACACTTTAGGTCCCTCTACTTTAGAATCTGACACTTCAGGTCCCTCTACTTTAGAATCTCACACTTCAGGTCCCTTAACTTTAGAATCTGACACTTTAGGTCCCTCTACTTTAGAATCTGACACTTTAGGTCCCTATACTTTAGAATCTGACACTTTAGGTCCCTATACTTTAGAATTTGACACTTTAGGTCGCTATACTTTATAAACTGGCACTTTAGGTCGCTATACTTTATAAACTGACACTTTAGGTCGCTAAAGATAAGTATTATATCATTATTATGCAGGGAGCAAATTTCTACAATGCAAAGTTGAACCTGAAGAGTAAGATAGGGGTGGTGGATTTGATTATCCAGAAATTGAACCCCACATGATTAGCACTATTCAGAGAGACATGTTTCGGTCATTGGTTGGATCTGACCGATACAACTGCCGACCCTATCTTGGTGCACATATTTTTACAGACCCAGGTATTCCCGCCAAACCTACGGGATGATGAGATGTTATTCGAGGTTGGTGGCCACCGTCTTCGTTTCGGCCGTGAGGAGTTCTGTCTCATCACAGCGTTTTGTTTCGGACTGGACCCGAAGATGCATAAGAATAGGTCAACTGGTTTTGTTATACGGGTATTCCCACGAGACACGCTGACGGTGCGGAACATCCAGGATTTATTCAATCTGATCGGCACTGATGACGAGGGGCGGGCGCATATCGATGACGATTATGCCGTCCGTATTTGTCTCATGATGATGGTTGAGCTGTTCTTTCACGGTCATCAGTTGACCAAGCAGCTTCCCGAATATCTACTTCGGGCCATTGATGATTTAAGCGTCTTCAATCGGTTTCCCTGGGGATCCCATATTTGGGCCCACACCTACAAGCAGATGAATGCAGCGATCCGGAAACGACCGGAGCATGGATATAGGATGTCGTTATCTGGTTTTTTATTTGCATTCAAGGTTAGTAAGTTGATATCAAATTAATATTTTTACAATCTACACGAATTCCCTATTTCTACAAAATATTTACTACTATCTTGGTATTCTAATTCACAGATATGGATCTTAGAGACCTTTCCCATGGCCAGCACGTTTTATATTTTGACCACCAGGATGCCACGTGCTGTTCGTTGGGATAGGTCTTCGATCGGTATTGTTAGCAATTATGCCTTTGCTCTCATAGATGTATCAGCGGTAAGTTACATTAACTACAACGGAAAAAAATTGTATTACATGAGGCCCTCGTGTGGATTTCTAACATGATTATTTTTCAATATATTAGCCCGAGCGTTTCCCACGTGAACGGCTTGAGCCTACACCATGGGAGGAGAGCCAGGAATGGTATATCTTGAGCGATCACTGGTTTAGTAGTTTGGAGGGGCGTCGACCGTCGAAGAGGTCGAGAGTTATGCAGGCTGTTGACGAGGGTGAGAAGTCATTCTAAGTTATCCGATATTTATAATTTTTTATAACGAGAAGTCGTTCTAGTGTTTATGATATTTATAATAATGTTGTTAATTGTTTGTATAGACGAAGGATCCGAGTCAGAGGGAGACGACCAGCCTGATCATGACACGGGCCCCCCGTCCCATGCAGGCATCAGCAGGGCACACGAGGCCACCTCGGTCGAGGAGCCACCATTTCATGCTGGGCATAGTCCATCCTTTCACCGTGAGCATAGTCCAGCAGGCCACTATCAGCATAGTCCACATGTTGACCCCTATGCTGACCGGTGGGCTGAGTTTACGAGGTGGAAGGATGATTTCTATGACGATCGGACTTCTCATCGCACAGAGCATGATGATCTTGAGAGACACCTTGCCGAAAAATGGGCAACTGAACGCTCAGAGCGTGAAGTTACTGAGAGACGCCTTGCTGAGCTGGAGAGGCTTACTAGCCAGTTTAACTCTTTCCAGGTAAGTTTTTAACTTAATTTATTGGACATGGTTTTAATTTTTATCTTTTGGAACTTTATGTGGTTTGTTATGCTTGATGACAGATTCCAGGCCAGCAGCAGGGTGGACAGCCCTCCCAACCCGCCAACACGCAGCACGGGTTTGGATCTTCGATCTTCGGAGGCCCGTCCCAGTACACGGATAATGTTAGTCACTTCAATCTTTATGTTGTATCATTATTTGTTTTCAATAAGACATAAAAACAATGGCTTAGATTAATATGCAGAGTTCATCATCCTTCCTTGATGACATATTCGGACCTTCGTCGTTCGTTACACCGACCCACCACATGGCACATGTAAGTTATTTAATATGGTGGGTATTTTGATTTTTACATTCAGAATATAAACTGAATAACCTCAATTTTATATTACAGGGCACAGGGGCATCATTCCGGGAGTTTAGCGGTTAGTCCACTGGCCAGTATACACAGGGCCAGTATATGCAGCCTGTAAGTTAGGAGATTCGTTTGTTACATTTGATATTTATTTGTTATAGGAAACTTGTGAGGACCCAACTTATTTTGCAGGGCACATTTGGGTCGTTGCTCCATGAGACCGGACCGACTACGGTGGGTTCAGGTATGTCGGGGTTTGTTGGGGTGTTGTTCCAGGATACGCCACAGGCGAGTACATCCGTCGGCCTCTCGACCTCGACGCACGTCCGGCCTCGGGTGTCCCAGGACATTCAGGTTGCACCGCCGGCGGATGTACACCAAAGGCCGATGTGGCAGAAAATTCCTGGGAAACAATTGCGCCCTCCTTACACCGGTTTGCCTCCTACTACAGACCCACCTGTCCAGCGCCGCGTATCAAAGATGCATGTTGGTCGTAAGACCGCTGCTGCTGCTATTGCTACCGCTGCTACTGCCGCTGCCACCACCAGTTCCGATATGAACTCTTACACTTCATCCGCTATTTCCGCAAAATGGCATAGGCATGAATTGCCGGATTATTATCTTAGGTGCATATCCACCCATCCTGTGGGTAGGGACTGGTGGGGCTTGTTACTCGGGTTGAAGGGCTCAGGGTGGCTCGAAGTTGATGTTAGTATAAAACGTCATTTTAGTTTCTATATTATAATTTCTATTTATATCTCTAACATCTTTTTTTTAAATAGCACATCGACGGATGGGTTCAGTTCATCCGTGAGAGTCGTCCGCCCAATGCAGGGTGGACGGTGATGACGTCCGAGTTCATGCATTTCCTGGTCGTTGGTGGTGGTCCGACTTCCGTCTACGAAACGCTGAAGGCTCCGGACTTTGTACCATGGTGGTCTGTTCGGCATGTATGAATTTCACTTTAAATATACTTGTTATTTCTAACTACGTATAGTTTAATGTTATTTACTGTTGGTTTGTTTTTGAACAAATATTTCAGGTGTTCATTCCGATTTGCATCGACCTGAAGCATTGGGTGGTTGGCGACTTCAACCTAGAGCTCATGGAGATGACCGTATATGATAGCTTTAGGAATGATTCATATAAGGACAACTTCAGAAAAATGATGGCCATGTTCGCCAACAGTCTACATGAACTTTTTACCCTAACTGAGTGCACATCACTTGCAGAGCACAGCCACGAGTTCACTTGGGTATACGCAACAGCAGGGTTCATTGGGCGATTGTGGTCCTTTGTCATGTATGTTCCTGACATGTTTGGCGAACAACGAGGTCCCAACACCAATGGAGGATGAGTCGTTACGAGCGCTAACCTGGAGGGTTCGGATGGCGGATGTCTTTTGGTCCATGATACAGACATATCGACTTGTATGATTCCTTTTAGTAGCGTGTATATTTAGCTTCCTTTTAGTAGCGTGTATATAGTTTCATGATCAATTTATTTATTAAAAATTTAGTCGTTCAGTTTAATTAAAAGATCATTTCATTACAATGCACGTATTTAATAACATAGAACGGATACATGTATTATGACTTCTACAAAACAACCAACCATATGGTCATTTAAACGTCAAAGTACGGCTACACGACGCTTTGGTTTTCTGAAATCGCCACCGACTTCTTATATGCTATGGTGATACGATTTTGGTAGTGACCACCTCCACTTTCTCGTTGTACACTTCAATGACGGTATGGCCGTCAACATACTGACGTATAAGGGCTATATCTTTATCGGTATCCATCGGTTTCAGTCCAGTCAATAGGTCTGAATTCGGACGTTTAAAATACAATTTATAATATTTCGTTTCATCGTAACCTAGCTCTTTCATGATCTGGTGAAGCAGTCGCATTGAAAGATCGTCGACATCTAACATGTCAACATAGACTTCTAGACCACAAAAGTACTGCCTTCTAGGTGGATCTGTGAAGTACCCTTGATGGTAGAGTTTCATGTTGAACATTTGTGGATACTCAGTTGTTCAAGATAGAGGTTAAGAAGGTTAGCCTGAAACAATATTCAACGCAAGAAAAAACCAAATAAACATAAACGCTAACCGTATAACTCGGTGGTACCGGCTGGAAGCGATTGAGATAAACATATGAAGTTCCATACATGAAGATTTGGGGATGCCATGTAACTTTGTTTTGTTTCATTTAGGACTCCCCATCGTTCTCTATTTATAGCCAAAGGTAGTGCACAAATTACAGGGGGCACAATTGCGTACCTGTAAAAAGCTTCAAGATTCGTCTGAAAAGATTGAAGATTAGCCTGAAAAGTTTCACAGGCGTACCTATTTTGTTTGGTAGCATAATATTCACAGACACTTGTTTCGAAGTAGTTTAAACATATAAATGCATCAAACCATAGAAAGTACATCTATCAACTAGTAACGAAGAAAAAACCAAATTACAAACCCAACAACACAAGCACCACAAAAACAAAGTGATAGAAAGTACGGGTACAAACTAGTAACACGGAAAATCCTGAAACGCAAACAACATCTAAGAATAAAGTGTTTTACATTGATCAATCCAATTTTGTTTCTAGGCAACGTGCTCTTGCAGTACTGCAAAATCCTACATAATCTTGTTTACTTGACCGTTGTCGTGGCGAATACGGTCTTCTTTGTCTTTTATCTCCCGCTTCAACCTTTTTATCTCCTCCTTGTCAGCATTGATCCTTCTCAAGTGGCCATCTTTCTTGGCCATCATTTCCTTCCACTCATCGGTTAGTTGTTCGATCTCCGCTTCACTTTTCTCTATCGCCTTTTTTAGTCGGGAGGGCATTATTTGTGAAGAAGGTGGGTTTGAGGATGATGCATTTCCAGCCATGTGTTTGGTCAAATAGAAGACTAGTATGCTATGAATGGTGTATGTATGGTGTGAACTATAATGTTGGTATAACCCAAGTATTTATAGCCAAATTCTAAGTACAAACCCTAGATAGGGTTAATCGGGGGTTGCCACGTGCAAAAGGGACGCAATTTGCGCCCTAGGGCGCAATTTACGCCCTAGGACGCAATTTGTGCACATAGGCTTTTCTGGAGAATCTTGCAGGGGAATCGTTTCAGGCTATGTAGGGTCAAATGGCACGCTTTGCAGGGGAATCTTGGCGGGCTCTTGCAGGGAAATCCTGTCAGGCTGTGCAGGGGAATCCTGGCAGGCTTTGCAGAGGAGTAGTGGTGCGCAATTTGTGCCCATACGCAATTTGCGCCCATACGCATCGAATATAAATAGATTCTATGGTGAAGTAGTAATTCACAACTTGCTATCTATCCTCTCTGCCCTCCACACCGATTACAACCATTCTCTACATTTTCATAACTTAATGGCTGAAGGTTCACGCGATAGGGGAAAAAGGTCAGCAAATGGGGCTGGCACGTTACGCTCCGTCGACATCGAACAATTAAATGATGGAGCTTCAAGGATTGACTGGAATCCACCAGAGACAACAGAAGAGTGGCTGCAGTATGGGATATCTGCTTACGATGCACCGATCACGCCTCAGGAGTGAGAGCAGTTTAATAATGCACGAGAAGCACACTACACTGCTCATGGGGGAAAAACCCCAACTACGTATCAACCTAACTAGGGGTCTGGCCTACCAATGTCTTAGGTACTTCCTGACAGGTTGAAAAGGTCATGTGATGAGGCAAATGCGGAGATACGAAGTCTAGGCAGGACGTGGCTACAAAACATGGAACTTCAGAAGGAGAAAGAGGCAATTATTGTGGAGCAGAAGAAGTTCCTAGAGATGATGAAGCGCGATGTTAGGGAGAAGCAAAAGGAGATTAGAAAGTTAGAAGATGAACTGGTAGACATCAAAGAAAACTACACCGGCATGGAGGATCAGATGAAGGCAAAGGCTGGCTGGATCAGGAGGATCCGAGACATCTACCCGTAGTAGATTTCTCAAAGGGTGGTTGTTATATGGATGCACTTCATCTGTTTTATTTGGTTTCAATAAAATATTGGTTTAATGCTTTAATGTTTACTTTAGTTTAGTAAATAACACAAGACAACTTAACAACCACGCTAAGGTAAATAAAATCAACACTAAACATAAACATAATATCACTTAGAATACAAGACGTAGTCGTTACAATCAAGTGAATTCAATCTTAGGGAAAAATAATAATATTTAAAAAAAGTTTATTACATACATGGTTTACTCGTTTAGATCGACGTTTAAATCAAAAGTACCATGTCTCAAACTTTCATAATTCTCTTCGGTTGTTACTGGTTGAGTTTGTCGACTACCAGATGCCCTTTGAGTTTGTCGACTACCAAATGCCCTTTGACGGCTCACATTTACCGGTGCAGGAGATGGACAGTTTGCTCGAGTGTGCCCTGGTTGTCCACACCGAGAACATCTCCTCTAGATGGGATCCTCACCCTGAGATGGGATACGATCATGGTTACTCGGTCGACCAGCCCGTCTTATTACGACCGGTGGTCTAACGGTCATAAGCGGGTGGTCTGGAACTACCCATGTTTCCCCTGGACCGACTGGATGTATGAGCTCTGCGTAAGTTTGTCTGAAATTATCCGACGCGTAGTAGCCAGTCGCCAGATAGGAGACATCTGTACACCGTTGATTTCTTGCGACGGCGATTGCATGGCCGCATGGTATTCCTTAGAGCTGCCATTTCCTGCACGAGCAAAGTCGATTATTGAAGTCAACTTCTGCATCCCTAAACCCATCGCGGACTTCCCAGTAACCTCGGCCAATCTCATGTACAGTCCACGTTGCAAACTTGTGAATTCTTTTCTCAATTTTGGCCTCCGCCCAAGGCGTGAGACGATTCGCCATTTCCTCTGCGATAACACATATTTGTTACGTTAGTATTGCAAAGATAAAAACATAAAATTCAAACAGTCATAAATCCAAGGATGATAACCCCCATTTCTTCGACGAATCGAATACCATTCTTGCTGAAAACATCGGAAATAATCCATAAGGGCCACAATAGGCAGGCTCCGTGCAAAACGAGACAATGCATTCACCGACTCGGCACTGTTCGAAGTCATTATGTTGTAACGCATTCCTGGGAAATGGGCCCTTGACCATTTCTCCGGTCCAACCTGGTCCATAAGCGGAGCTCCAAGAGGTAATGCAACTCGTAGACCCGTCATGTTTAGTTCAAACTCCTCCACCGTATATGCTTTACACGTCCTCCAAAATAACTTCTTCCTGTATCTGACCCTGTTGTCCCTGGTTTTTACATTCATCATTAGATGGCGACAACAAAGTGCATGATGGGCGCCCGGGTACACTGTATTAATTGCTTGGTGAATTGAATCAGCCCTATCGGATACAAAAACCAACCCCTCGGGTTCCCCGATACAACGCTTCAGCATGGTTAAGAACCAAGTCCACACATTCCCACTCTCAGACCTACCAACTCCGAAACCGATGGGCACAATCTGGTTATTTGCGTCCATAGCAACGACTAAGAACATTGTGCCTAAGTAAGTACCCTTCAAATGAGCAGCATCGATGATAATGACCGGACGAAGGTGTGTGGTAAACGACCGAATCTGAATATTTAAGGAATTTTCATATTATAACATTATTCAATATAGAAGTTAAATAAACCATATAGTGACGCGAAAGTTACTAAAATAACAACGTACCGCGCAACCGAGGGCAGCGAAACACATCTCAAAACGTCCTCGAGCGTCTGTCCTTATTGAGGTAACGGTACCAGGATTACGGAGCTCCAGGTTATAGAGAAAGCAGGGGAGTCGGGTAAACGATTCTTCAGGGGTACCACGCACCATCGTCAGTGCATAAGCTTTTGCGCGCCAGGCTTGCCAGTAAGAAATATCTATTTTCAAATCCGATCTTACGTCGTTGACAATGTCGGATCCATGGTATGTCCTGCTGGTATCCTTCACTTTAGGGTAAATAAAATTACCCAATACTCTATTGTTTGCTTGATGGTGGTTGGGATGCAGCTGCGTCCTCGAGCAAGTGTGTACGTCATCCAATATACGAACATGAAACATATTGGTATTTTCGACAGAGGTCGCATAGATACGCCAAGAACATCCGGCTTGCCTACATCTGGCATCGTATCTCGTTTTATTTGAACGGTGAACTCCAAACTCAAAACCTTCTTCAAGAAACTTCAAACCGAGAGCGAGTGTAAGATCGTTTTTGGTCGGGAATACTTGACCCAAACTTACTCTTCCACTACGGTGATAACGTGGGGGTTGGTTGGGTGTGATGACTGGGGCCGTTGATGGAAGTGGAGGGGGCATATCAAAGAAATCATCTATACCACCGTATGATTTGATAGGACTACTTTCTGGTTCATCGTCGTCTTCATCGGTATCAACATCAGATAAACCCAAGTGGTAAACATGAGACTCCTCATCATGTCTATAAACTTCGTCGTCGTCATCTTCTTCCTGTTCTTCTTATTCTCTTTCTTCTTGTTGTGTTTCAGGAACAACATCTGGGGTATCATCAGATTCATCCACATCGCCTCCGGTGTTCGAAGTACCACCAAGATCGCTTCCACCGGACATCGATGAATCGACAAACACACAGAGTGTTGGCGGATTATTTTCACCGTCAATAAATTGAATGAAAGACGAAACATCATCAGAGTTGCATAACTCATAAAGGGCACCATCATATTTATATGATATTCTAATCCTACCAAGAGCAGGATCGATAAGAAATTTTCTGTGAATACAACTAACCAACCTCCGACGCGTAATGTTTGAAGCCACCTTCACGCGGGTTATCGGTTGATCGGTAACATACTCCCACCCGTTATCTGTCTGTTGCCATGAACCACCGCTTAAGAGATGTAGCTTCACTTTATCCTCTCCGGAAGTCATATTTTTTTAAAAATACACACAGAAAAGGAAGAAACACAAGGAAACAATTGTATGAAATTGTGGATGAAAAGTGTGATTTACATCTTCAATGGTTGCTGGATTTATAGCAATAATTTAGGGAATCAAATTTGTACCACCACAGGGAAATAATTCATCTGCTAAAGTTGATTTGATATCACAACTTTTTGAAAAATACAGTACACATCAACTTGAAAAACCAGCTTAAAAACGTGAAAAAATAACAAACCATCCAAAATATAAGGAGAAACCCTAATTAGGGTCAATATCAGCTTGACACGTGCCCAGGGGGGCAAATGGGTTTGCGCCCTAGGGCTCCATTTGCGCCCTGGGTCTTCATTTGCGTCGTTTGGGCCATTTGGGTAAACCGGGGAGAAGGATGTCTAGGAGGCCAAACCCACCCCGAGTTTGGCCCATTTCGGTCAATTTCCCCTAATTTAAATAATCCATATCCAACTACCTCCCGTCTAGGGGTGTTCGCGGTCCGGTTTGGGCGGTTTAACCCCTTAGACCACAAACCAAACCGAAAGTGGCGGTTTATTGATTTTTCAAACCGAGCGGTTTGACATCAAGTGCCCAGACCGGTCAAGTCGGACCGCGGTTTAGGCGGTTTGGTCGAAAGGTTTAGGCAGTTTGGGCCTTTTAGTGGGCTTTAAAGTTTAAACATAAAAACATATAAAACTTTGAATTATAAAGGCTAATTGGCTTGAGTCCACTTGAAATAAAGAACAAAGTTCACAACAAAATAACAAAGTCCACAAAAGTTAACAAAATATCTCAAGATAAAACACTAAAAAAAGTAATATGCAAAGTGCAAATAAAATCCACGGCTTCACTTCTTCATTTTTCCGTTATTTGTATTCTACAATCCATAAAGATTTCAATTTGTTAAAATACCTTAGGCCTTTTTGTATATACTTGGACATTTGGGTTTTATATAATCTATTCTTTATAATAAAGGTATATATAAAAAAATAAAAAATATATATTTATATATTTGGCGGTCGGTTTGGTCCAAACCGCCCAAAAAAACCTCCAGACCGCAGACCGGACCGGACCGTCCGGTTTGACAATTTTCCAGACCAGACCGGACCGCCAGACCGCTCAAATCGCCAAAAACGGTCCGATTTGACTTGGTTCAACCGGTTTGAGCGATCCAACGGTTTTTTTGAACACCCCTACTCCTGTCCATGATAGGATCGATGTACCCTTTATTTTTAACGATTAACATGTTTTTTTATTGCTTTTATAAAAAAAATGAAATCTATAATAATAATAATAATAATAATAATAAATACAAATAAATTTCAATATACGATAATTGTATATCCAGTTTGTAATAAAATAATGACCGCATGTTAATCATGACTCTACCTCCAGTCAACTGCCACGTGATATATTATCCAAATTGTCATAACAAAAATTAATTTCACTTAGACCCTCAATATTGTGGCTAAATAGCAATTCAGCCCCTAAAGTATGTAAAACTTCAAAAACAAAATGTTACATACATAGTTTACTTAAGAATACTTTTATATTATTATTTGAATATTTAAAAAATACTTTATAATCAAACCTATGACAATTTTAAAGATTAAAAATCGAAATTAGTTTCAAATATTACTAATCATTAGTTAAAAAAAGGAAATATATGTATGAAATTTGAAATAAACGATAGTATAGGTATTGAAATGAAAATTATTAAATTTTCATTTCCAACGCACGCGGTTTACGGTTATGATCAAATCTCTCTCTCTCTCTCTCTCTCTCTCTCTCTCTCTCTCTCATCAGAGACACACAATGACGACGGATCTCCTCCGCATCTCTCTCCCACTTCAACCCAAGTCCACCGTCTTCAACCACCGCATTTTCACCTGCAATGTTGACTACAAGCGACATCGTGGCTACCGTTACCGGCCTCCGCCACGTATCGTTCACAAACGATTTCCTAACAACCTCCTCGTCGTCGCCAAGGCAGTCGATCTCAACTCTCCTTCCAAGACCACATCTGAAGAAGAACTACAACAACAATCAGGCCGGGAAGACAAGACTTCTGTGCTCCTCGATGTAACTGGAATGATGTGTGGCGCCTGCGTCTCACGTGTCAAGTCTATCTTGTCGTCTGACGAGCGAGTGGAGTCGGTGGTGGTCAATATGTTGACCGAGACGGCGGCGATTAGGTTGACTGCTGATGCGGAGGTGAGTGGTGCGAATGCGGCTGAGGAATTTGCTCGGAGGTTGACGGAGTGTGGATTTCCGTCAAACAGGAGGGCGTCGGGGTTGGGGATTGAAGAGAAAGTGAGGAAATGGAAGGAGACGGTGGCAAGGAAAGAGGCGTTGATGATTGAGAGTAGAAATAGGGTTGTTTTTGCTTGGACTTTAGTTGCTTTATGCTGTGGATCGCATGCTTCTCATATAATGCATTCTCTCGGCATTCATGTCGGTCATGGTAATTCTTTCATCCTTTTTTGTTTTCAATCTTTTACCCCCCGAAGTTGTGATCATTCGCTCTGTGCCAGTGGTGTGCCTTGCCAACATTCGAAAAATTTGACTCGAAATAGCTGCCGGCAACCTTATTTAAATGTTTTGGCCCTTTTTCTATGGTTCGATAAAACTATTTTCTCCCTCTCGCTTGAATCCCATTTTTGGTTGCTTTTTGGTGGTAAATTAAATTTTGCCTTGGCATGATGTCATCCTTGGCTTTCATTTGGTAGCACTTTAAAACATTTACCTTTTGAGTTTAATTGCTAAATCAATCCCTTGGTCTTTTTTTAATAATGACGATGAAGGTTTTATTTTTGGGAAGACTGCAAGAATCCCTGAAAAGTGGTTCTATACTTGGAAACTTAAAACATTTTTGCCTCAATTTCTGCAACTACAATGGTTGTTGTGAAAGCTAAAGTCAAGCACAATGGTTATAAATGTTCAAGTTTTCTTTGGGATTTCTGCAACCATGATGGTCTTTTTGAAAACTAAAGCCAATCACAATGGTTACAAAGGTTGATCACTCTATAGCAGAAACCATTCTGGAATGCTAGCTAGACAATGTAGAGTGCTTCTTATATAGTGCTTTGCCTTTTTGCTACCTGAAATGCTTTAACTTCTGGTCTTTACAGGCGCATTTATGGAAATACTTCACAACTCCTATTTCAAGGGCAGTTTAGCTGTTGGCGCTTTGTTGGGACCTGGAAGAGGTTGGTAATAGTTGTTGCTGGCCTTTTTGGTTTTGCTTTATTCCTTTCGATCAATTATACATATTCATTAAATCGTATTTGATTAACAAGATAGATTCATACCTTGATCCAAGTTTTTCTCGTTCAAATATATGCCTTGTCTTGTATATTGACATAAATACTGCAATCAGTTCCCAAGTGTCCTTACACAATCATCAGAGAAAAGCTGTCAACTTCTCTGTGTGACTTAATTCTATAATTTATTAATACAGTTGTTTATGACACTTCTGCAATGTAAGTTGATGATATAGCTTGTTCTCATGATATCTTTATGATACTTCATAAATGTTCCCATACATGTAAGGCATGCTAGGTATAATTATGAATGATCAATTTAGTGATTATTGATTTCTATGAAGCTTGGAGAGAAATGACCAGTCTTGGAATACTTCATTCAAGGAGGAATCAATATTGAAAAAGTAAATTCATAGGGATGTATGTTGGTACATGAAAGCATGCAACAGGATATGACACTGGGAAACTTTTTCTTTCACTTACTAAAAGAAGGAGCTATATAATTCCCTTTCGCATTACAAATCTAGAGAGCCTAGTAAGATTACAATCAATGATGAATCACATAAGTCCAAAATAGTACCAATTGAAGGATTGGATTCTTATATATTGCTAGAAATGTCATATATTACGAGCAAAGGTGACTAACTAGATGACTTAAAGTAGATATAACAATTTAAATTTGAAAATCATTTGATGTCATCTCAATTTTTTGCCGATTTATGCTGTTTTCTGGACTAGTTGTCTGTCTCCTGTTTGGTATGACTAGACAGGATTGGACGAGTTGTCTGTATAGTTTAGTAAGCCGGAGAAGACAATGATGTTAAACTGAACGGTTTGCCTCTAAAATGCTGCCCAAAGTATTTTAATCATATAATAGATATAAATGATAAAAGGACAGTATGACACAAATCAACTAAATACTTACATAAATTTATGCATAAACATTCATACATTATTGATATACTATATTTATAAACGTTCGTACATTATATTTATATTCTATTTGTTAAAATTGATACATAGCTTTTATATTCTATTTGTAAACTTCTCATACGAAATTTGTTAACTTTAGCGTCTAAATTCTCATCCAAAACCATGTTTTTACAACTCAAGCTTACACACATGCACACAAGATTTAGAAAGTAGCCCAAAATATCTTGATGGGTATGAAAGCTTATGAATTGAAATGAGAAACCCAATACTGAAAATTTTATTTAGATGCCAAAAAATGAAGACAATGAAATCAGTAGTGTACAAACACACACCACAAAAGTGGATGTGCAGATAAAAAGGATTTGAAGTAATTGCAGAATAGAAAAGCCATTGTGCTAGGTTGGAAAGCCAGGTGAGATGACATGGGTTCTAAATGATGACGATGTGGCCAACCAAGAAGGATAAGTCAGATTGAAGTGAAGCAAATTTATTGGTAATTTGAGTTCATGGTTGCTGAAAGTAGCTGAGGGTGAATTGCCGGAGGTAGAGAGTTCTTCAGTGATAACACCCGTGATGGAGTGGGAGGGGTAGCAACCGAGCAAGAGTACAGAAAGTGAATTGGTCATGAGAAGGAGTTGTGGACGGTGACGAGCAGGAGAAAGGGATACGTTGGTGATGGGGGAGAGGGAGGTAGGCCACGTGTGAAGGGTGAAAGGGTTAATGTTTTAACGATTGCTCACAAATGGATTAAATGAAAACTGTTGGTAGTTTATTTTTGTTCCACCTATTTTGACGGGAAAACAAAAATGCATTTTTGTCGCACTCAATCCTGTCCCCGTCTAGTGTCGTGACAAACGTGGGACAACAAGTTTTTGTTCTGTCCTGTCATGTCTCACATACCAAACACACCCTTATTGTTTTATTCCGAACTTGAAATAAAGAAGTTCTCTATTCTGTTGATAATCTAACAAAAATTAGATCATTCTTTAGAGGCAAGTGACTTACATGTAGGGTGCATTTGGTACACGAGACAAGACGGGACAAAAAAGTTTTGTCCGGTGTTTGGAAGTGATACATCTGGGATATGATGGGACTAGGTGGGACAGTATTGTGATTTTTTTTGTCCCACCAAATTCCATATAACAAGGTGGGACAAAAAACCAAAAGACAATTCTAAATAAACTATTATTCTTTCTTCTAATCTTCCTCTCCCTCTCTCTCTCTATATATATATATATTAATTTTTTTTTGTTTAAATGCTTTTTAATAAAATTATATAATAATTACTTGGCATATCTCTATTATATAGTAAAAAGAACATCAAACAACTCTTTTGGAACAATTTGGTCATTTTAACATTTTGTACTGTCCTGTATTAGCCTTACCAAATAGTATAGAGACAATTATTCTATCCTATGCAGTCCAGCTCTGTCCTGTCTGGTCCACGTACCAAAAACAACCTTAATAGAGAGGTTTGCCAGCCAAACCATTTGCTCCGACTGATGTGATGCTTTTTAGGACTTGGGAAACCTGATATGCATGTGAGTTTATCAGGTGTTTGAAAACATCCCTACCGCTCGCTTTGCACTCCTTGTAATTCATTGGGTCATCCACTAAGTGTGATATTTAAATTCAGATCCTCAAGTTTATTGTGTACAAGGTACAACCACTAGAGCATTGCACAACTAGGCATGGCTAATATCAGATACCTCACAGTTCCACATTCATGGAAGAATTCACGTTATAAATCCTTCTTGGTCCTGATTTTTAAATAACTATAAAAATATGCCAACAGAAAAATGTTTATATGGATTATAGGAACTCAAAAGAAAATACATCAAGTAAAACTGAACTTTACTATTCACAGATGCATAATTCTTGTCAACTTCATCTGTTTCAACAAGTTTTTGGCGTTGAACAAAACCCACAATGTTGCTTCAACCCATTCAAGTTTGGGGTTATTTATGTCTCAAGTTCCCAAGATGGCAACATGGTGTGTTCTAGAATATAAAAAGAAACAATTACCCATGTAACAAGTTATATAAAAGAGATAAGTTGTCTTAATGAGTTAATGGTGGCCTTTTTTGAAATAGGACAATTGAACATGAACATTCAACCAAACACAAAAGAGGACGTTATTAGATCATTTTGTGTTCGAAGGGTCACTCTTTCAGCTGATCTTTAAATGAAACCTTTCTCAGATTTGCTATCTGATGGTCTTACGGCATTCTTTAAGGGATCTCCAAATATGAACTCTCTTGTTGGATTTGGATCCATTGCTGCATTTATGATAAGTGCGGTGAGCTTCTCTTGCATATTATTTCTGTTAATTTTTACATCTTTTACACATTTCATACAACTAATGTATCCTCCATCTTTTAGATCTCACTTCTAAACCCCGAGCTTGGATGGGATGCGACATTCTTTGATGAGCCGGTTCGTTTTATGTCACTAATATCTTCTCAATTTGACACCTTTGTGTTTATCCAGTCACATTTAATTGCTTAATACCTTGTTTTGCTTTCTACTCGTTCAGTTACTGTTTTAGAAATGAATATCTCCCTTCTCGGATTCTGTATAGTGGATGTATGAGGAATAAGATAATAGTTTTCTCAATCATAAATTTTTTCATGAAAGGGTGCTCTCTTTTAGCCTGCAGGTCATGCTTCTTGGTTTTGTTCTCCTGGGACGTTCACTCGAAGAAAGGGCAAGACTTAGGGCGTCTAGCGACATGAATGAATTATTGGTAAGTTTATTTATTCACTCCAACCTTATGTTCGTATTTGCTCTTTGAGGATATAGAGCAAACTTGTATCAGATTCAGATGCATCACTGTTTGTTGCTAGTTTCTATTCTTCCAAACCATCTACAAGACAGCATGATTCTCAATTCCCTTACATTGTAAGCGCTATAAGTTGCTTGCATAACCTGCAAACATTGAACTAGAAAACACTCTTGTTTATGTACGTATATGGTATACTATCCACAACTCATTTGAGAATATAACATTGAACCTATTTATTTATTTATTAGTACGCCCATATTTATATTTGGCTTTGCAAGCTGCAGTTCCACAAATAGATATTTGACATGGCAAGTGACATTGCCTTACAAGAATAACCTAAATTGTGAAATCAATGATGTCTACACATGCTTCCATGTCTATGTTGCCATATCAGATATATTACAAATTTAACGAACTTGTTTGAAGTTAACATCATGAATTGGCAATTTGCTTGACTTTTATATCATGAATTCATGCCTCTGAAGTTTGATAATTACTGTAGGGCTACTCCTGTGGAAATTTTAAAAATTTGGGAAGCTTTTGTGTATTATAATTCAACAGTGGTACCATTGAGAAGCAACCTTTTTCGTAATTAAATTATTAGGTAAAATTTCACTGATATGGTATACCTTATATGGAAGGATCGACTTCAGCACTTCTGCAATGGAGTATCCCAAAAGTTAGTGATATTACAAGTGTTATGACATGTATACAGTCCATGATAGTGTATATGGTCAATTTGCACAATTAATTTAATGTTACTTCTGTTTAGATGTCTGCATTATATTCATCGTGACTAGAAACAAGGCTAGTTACCGGGTATATGAAGCATGTTGATGAGGGACAAAGATACGGTTACAAATATAAAAGAAAATGGTAAACAGATCTGAACATTTGTTTGTGTGATATTTACTTAAATTTATTGTCATCTACAAAATGTTTGTATTTCCCTTCAATTGATAAACCCAATCATCAAAATGGATTTGTTCCCTTTTGAACATAAAACAGTTGTACGATTGTAATACATCACTAACAAATATGATAGTTTTGAAATAATACCCTTGTGTCTATCATGTTCATGTAAGAAACTCAGATGGTCACTATAGAAAATACACCCCCTTTTATGTCTGAATTACTCATATCACCAAACTTGCTGCTAAGTGATAACTAAGAACAAGAACCTGATCATTTTTATGTATTGGCATGTAATCTCTCTTCAGTGAAGTATATTTATTGGTATATGAATATATAACATGTTTTATGTCTCTGCAGTCGCTGATATCCACACAGTCACGATTAGTGATTTCTCCCTCTGAAAGTGATAAATCTGCTGATAGCATACTAAGTTCTGATTCAATCTGTGTTGAAGTCCCTACTGATGACATTCGAGTTGGAGACTTGGTATTGGTTTTGCCAGGAGAAACTATTCCTGTAGATGTAAGTGTTGTTAACTTTCATGTTAACCATTGTTATTTACATCCAATGCATACTGTAACCACATAATCTTGTGGTGATCTACATTGTCAATCATATGAACCTTAAGTTGCTATAATGAGTGAATGGATCTCAAATTTGTTGTTTTGAAAAGAACTTCATTTCTGTGAGGCTTACAATTCGTTCAAGTGATTATTAGTGAGAAGTCCTAATTCATTCTTTAGTTCGAGCAGTTTTTGTGTGCTGTGCAGCAGTTTTTGTGTGCTGTACAGCAGTTTTAATGGTAGCAGTAATCATATAACATATCGTTTGCTTTCACTTGCCTTAGAACCAGAAATTATTTAGTTCACTGTATGAAGAACTTGACAAGTGAAAGAGTGCTTAAATACATCTTCAACATGTCATAAACAGTCTCATAAGGAGCCAAGTGTTGAGTACGATCATAAAGTTGCTGAAAGTTTTGGTGATGCAAGATTTTCGGAAACCCTGTCTGCATATTATGATTTATATGTAAATTCCATGTTTCCTTGCATTAAGAAGTTTGCGTTTTATATGATAAATTAAACTGTGTACAGGGTAGAGTTGTCGCAGGACGAAGTGTTGTGGATGAGTCCATGCTCACTGGCGAGTCCCTTCCTGTTTTCAAGGAAGGAGGTCTTTTAGTCTCAGCCGGAACAATAAACTGGGTATGCTGCTCCAACTAGTTTTAGTTATGAATTTTAAGCATTCAGATAAAAACAATTATGATCTTTGAACATGAAACTGTTTATGACTACTCAATTAGAATTGTAAGTTTTTTATATTGGAAGTGTAGCTTTGATGCTAACCTTTTTGCTAAGTGGCGAAGTGCCAAGTTACTATTTAAGTAAATCAGGGAATATATGAGATTAACTTATGCCTCATATAAAGCATCAATAAGACCACCCTACCTTCTGGCTGCTTTTGTCAATTTAACTGCATTTCCTGCCGATCTCATAATTCTAGCTTGAATGGTTGGTGTTGGTTGTGGTAGTAAGCTGCTGGCTATCAAGGTTTATCTACTTCTCTTTTTCAGTCAGTATTTTCCTTTTCCAAAATAAGGAGATCTAAACATGTGAACATATCTCCCCTTGGAATTGAACTCACTACCCTATGTCATGGTTAAGTATATCAACTTTAGTTTTAATACAAAACACCTTTAGGTTTAAGTTCCATGTAATATATATCAGTTTTTGGAATTTTAACATGCAGGGCCTGTTCCTCACAATATGGCCTCTTATGTCATCTAACTAAAAAAGTTTTAATAATGTTTGAGGATGGATTTTCGAATGTGACGCTTCTGCTACTGCCCTGGCTTGATCATGACCATGTTTTATGATTGTCTATCAGGACGGTCCACTGAAAGTTGAAGCTTCTTCCACGGGCTCCAACTCAACAATAACAAAGATCGTCAAAATGGTCAGTATTTGTTTTCCATATTGACTAGATGAAATATCAGAGTAAACACATTTCTATGCTTCACATCCCAATTATCAGGAAGTTCACGTGCATGGATGCTCTGGTTCAGTCTTGAATATGTTAAAAGACACATGGGCATGTTAATGGTCAATCTAAGATGGTGGGGCACTGATCCATAAGTCCATAACCACTACTGGTTAATGTGGTGGGGAAATGGACAGTGCTGTCCTGGGCTATTTAGTGAACACTGCATCTATAGCCAAACAATAGTGATTCAACCGCCTTGTATTTGACTTCTATCCCAACTTTAGCATGAATGTTTGTTTTATTTATCTGTTCTATGCAATGTAAGTACGTAACTAATTTTCCTCAGGAGCAAAAGGTGCTCCTGGCTACTATACTTCACAAAAATTCAAGCCGGGTGCATAAGGATTAATTACTCCACCCTGGCCAACTATAGTCCAGATAGTTTTTTTCATTAATTTTTCCCCTTTTATCCCGAGTTATAATGCCTGATTGCCTGGATTAGATTTTGAGACAAACAAGCAAATGCATTTGTGTGCGACATTGAGAGAGAGAGAAATACATGTTCTCACCTTGACACACAGCGACACAGAGATCATTAATTCTCTATCAATACCTCTCTCACTTATCTGCCTAAGAATCCTAAGCGGATCATGTTAATGTAGATAAGTATTTTTTTAGTTCTTGTCTTTGATGTGCATTTTATTCAGAACTTATACTTGGAAAAATCTATCTTATTCAGTTTATAGTTGATGATAGCATGCTAACTCAATCCATTAGCTCAGTTTTTTAAAGGCCCCAGTCTCCCAGATGTGCTCCCTATAATTATTCCAGGGCTTAGACTGTCCTGGATCATCATCCAAGATGATAATTCCTAGGTTAGTGGGTAATCTTTTCACTTTTTCTGTCTGTGGTGCAATCTCTTTGTTTACTGTATTTGTTTGCATGTTCAGCTTTGCCATTGTCTCAGAGACAAACAAATTGTCTGTGACTTGAGAACTGGCTCTCTACAGTGAGACCATTTTGTTTGGTTATTGGTGTGGGTTCTAGAAGCATTGCAGTATAGCGAACTTCGATTTTATTACCATCCATCACATTGACAAATACCTTCACACAGATGGCAACTAAAACTATTCTGTACTGATCAATACTGGCCCCTAATGGTATTGCAAGTTTTTGCAGTGTCTAAAGCACCATTTTGTACCTTCTTTAGGTAGAGGATGCTCAAGGCCGTGAAGCACCTATACAGAGGCTTGCAGATTCAATTGCTGGGCCATTTGTGTACAGTGTTATGACTTTATCGGTAGCAACATTTGCCTTCTGGTATGCAACTACTTATTTTTCATTTACGACAATAATGCAAGTTTAAGGTACTGATATGGAGATTGAATAGTAGTTAGAAAGACTTGGAAGATCGCCTAAACCATAACCTGCTTAATAATCATCAGCAAGAAAACTAGAGCAGATACTGACCCCAATGCAGAGTGCTATTAAACATGATCAACATCAAGGATATCCTGACTGTGCCCTGGAGTAGTTTCACACTTGCATTAGTGGTCTCTAGTTTGTGTTTTAATATACAATGTTTTTGAGTCTTCAAATTAGTGGGTAAGATATGATAAAATAACCAAGTTCCTGTGTTCTTGAACTTACAATACTAAACCTCAATGTCAATGTGCACTGCCATGCCATCTTTAAATGAACAGAACTTGGATCATAATGCCAAATCATTGCACTGATTGTCTTTGTTGCTAGTTCTTTGTCTTAAATTTGTGTGATGCAATTCTAGATCTGTTCCTCATAAGGAAGTACCTCTCTCCTCCATGTTGAGCCAGCATGGATGCTTGACTATATTGTTTGCGATGGCCCAATTTTCAGTTTCTAAGTGAGTTATAGTATAGAATGGAAAATCCCATTCCTACATTTTAGATGATGAGAAGGCTTTTGTAGTTGACATGATAGGCCAAATAGTTGCAAAGTTTTGTAATTTTTTTGCATGATCTTTCATGTATGTAGTTACCCTTGTCGATGATGATGATGACGACCTAGGAGATAACAACATTATATGTGAGTATATTTGTTATTTTTACAACAGTTACCGAGTTATCCTTGTTGCTTTTTGTGTTTTGTTGTCAAGGTACTATGTTGGGGTAAATGTTTTTCCAGATGTGCTGCTTAATGACATTTCTGGGCCAGAGGGAAATCCTCTGCTTTTGAGCTTAAAGCTTTCCACGGATGTCTTGGTGAGTCATAGGGAACATGAAGTAGTGCATAATTAACCAAGTGATAATTGCTTGAGGATATTGGTCAACATGATTTCCTTTTGTTTGCCTCCAAACTTCATGTTTGTTGATTTTAACTTTTCCTACTCGAGGATGATCTTAGAATTTCTTACTTTTTATACTTCCGAGTTCCGAAGCTGATGCGATACTTCTTATAAAATGAGCATCTGTCGATGCTCCCTATTTCAAACAAAGAAGTTACGGAGATATGTCTGCATGCAGATTTACCATCCTACTTTGCTTATCAATACATTATTTTTCAGGTTGTCTCTTGCCCATGTGCACTAGGCCTTGCGACACCAACTGCCATCCTTGTCGGAACCTCTCTAGGTACACCATCTAATATAAGTGACCCTCTTGTGAGTATTTCTCTTGCCTATATCTTCTAATACTGGTCAATCATCAATGATATTTAGATGTCATGGAGGGCATCTCAGCCCTTGCTTTCAGATTACTATTTTTTCTACACCATCACATTCTGCCCAACAGACAATTAGGGAGTAAAAAGTATAATAGTAATTGAAAAGGAAAAGCTGAAACTTAAGTCTGTCCAAATTTTTTTAAGTACATCGTTCTGTTCATTTATACATCCATCTTATTTAGCACTCAAGAATGGGAACACATGGTGGCTAAGCTAGAATGGTGAAGCCAAAGAGGGTTACACAAAGCTTTTCTTGCTAACAACAATAATATTGTATTCCCCTTTACTCCTAAATATAGTGTCACTGTGAGAGAGCCAAAAGATTACCCATCTTATACAAGTTCTAACATACCTTTCATGGCCGATTTTTTGTCGCTATCCTGTTAGAAACCTCTTTATTTACATTCACTACACATACCAACAGAGTTGCTGAGGTTTGGGGTGGTTAACTGTTCAATCCTGTGCTTCTATGAACTGATATTTTTTAACAATGTGCCCAAGGTGTCTAGTTAACTAAGGCACTTTACAGCTATCTTTAATTTTTCCTTTTTTTTTTGGCTTTTTTGCTATGAATGTTGAGCAGGAGCTAAGCAGGGACTTCTTATAAGAGGAGGTGATGTGTTGGAACGTTTGTCAGGCATAGACATTGTTACACTTGACAAGGTATTTGAACACCCTTGTTAATGCTGTTTTCCTGATTTTTCTGTAGCTGGTGGCCAAGCTTTACAAAGTAGGCTTCAAGTTACAATGGAGTAATTGCTGACCTGTCTCATTCGCAATTACCAGACAGGGACTCTTACAGAAGGAAAACCTGCTGTTTCTGCTGTTGCGTCTTTTAGTCATGGAGAAGCGGAGATCCTCCAATTGGCTGCTGCAGTAGAAAAAACAGCTTCACATCCCATTGCAAAGGCTATCATATCTAAAGCAGAATCATTGAATTTAAACATTCCAGTTACAAGTAGGCAGTTGGCAGAACCAGGTTTTGGGACTTTGGCAGAAGTAGATGGGCATTTGATTGCTGTTGGCTCTATGAAATGGGTTCATGAACGTTTCCAGCACAGGAAAAGCATTTCTGATATAATAAATCTGGAGCAGGATGTGATGCAAAAATCATCTGAAGGTCGTTCATCATCAAATCATTCACAGACAGTTGTTTTCATTGGTCGGGAAGGAGAGGGGATCATTGGTGCTATAGGAATATCTGATAATTTACGTCAAGATGCTGAGTCTACCGTGAAAAGGTACTATCCTTGAATCTTTTTTCATGAAACAGAGTCATAGAACTCTATGTTGGGTTGATACTTGATATTTCTGTTCAATTATGGTGTGGTGGACCTTAAACATGAGCATACTCAGGAGCATGCACAATCTTGGATCATTTCATCCCATAGCTTCTATTTCTTGTTTATCTTCATTGTCTTAACATATGGGCGTAATCACGCCTATGACTCATGGTGTGGGTAAATAACCACCTTATTGAAGTTCTGGAAATACAAGCATATTCTGATTCTCATCAATGGAAGTTAACAACTTTAGATGTTACTTGCTCATCTTATTCTTGGTCAATGAATTTCATGATATAACTATTTGATACCACATGTCCTGTCTTTTTTGTGGTTTTTTCACTGTGCATGCTACTTGACTAATTGGTGCTAGCATGACACTGCAAGATATAAGAAACTAGATTGGAACTTTAGAATTCATTTAATATAGTAGGTGATAGATGATAAAAGAAATTGGCCTAGTTAAACTGAGATCTTGCAAAATATTAGGTCAATGGTTAACTATTAATCATGTGAAGATACCTAAGAAAAGAAACTTTTTCAGCTTTTTTCTGTTCCACCTGTCTCTGCCTTTCCCTTAAAATTCCCTTCTACATCAGTAGATAATGCTCAAGAGAGGGAGTGATATGTTTCTCTTTGTCTGCTTTGTTTTTTTTTTTTTTTTTTCACTTTTGATTCCAGATAGCAACAACTTTTCTCATATTGCAATTTGAACCCACACATCGTTGACAACCGCACCCCCCCCCCCCCCCCACACACACAAAAAAAAAAAAAAAAACACAAGAGATTCTTTTGATCAACATTGTTGAACAGATTACTTTACCCCTAACAGAAAAATTATATATAATTACCAAAGTTCTTTTTTCCTCTTCATCTTCAACACTACTTCAAAACTCATCTCAAGCTCATCTTTTACTCTTCAAAACTTATTTTCTTCCTAACTGTAGACAATCTTTTATCTTTTGGAGTTGCTAAAGATCCCCCACATTTATTCACAAAACTTTTTTGCAAGCCCGGGTCTTCACAGATTCAACCTGGGAAGGCCTGCATACATTTTACCCCTGCCTAGACCGTTGGATTTACTGGGTTAGTTTGGTTTGGTTTTTCTACAACACATCTTCATTTTCTTCACCACAACAGAAAGAACTGACATAATCACAAGATTAACAATCGAAACTCCTAATTGAAGAAAAAAGTAATAGAAGGACCAAGTTTAAAATAAACAGAAAACGACAAGTCAAAGTCTGTGCAAAGAGTGAGTTATATGTCTTCCCACAAGTCAAAGTGTGAGCAAAGAGTGTTATATGTCTTCATCTTTGATAGAACAACTATCAATGGATGTCAAATTCACTTAGGGCGCGTTTGGTTTGCGGGATTGGAATGGATTTGGAGGGATTTGGATTTCAAATCCATAATAAATAAAAAAAACTCAATCCAAATCCAAATCCAAATCCTACAAACCAAGCAAGACTTGTAAAGGAATGGATTTGAAATCCATTCCAAATCCTACAAACCAAACACACGAAGGGATTTCAAATCCCCCCAAAACCAAATCCAAATCCCTCCTTAAAATCCAAGCCATTCCATTCAAATCCTGCAAACCAAACGCGCCCTTAGAGAACAGCTCCGGTGATCCACTTTTCATTCACGATAACAGAGATAATCCTTCATACAAATCATACTACCACTTGTAACATCCCAAAAGAAAAACATGCATAAGAAAATACTATTAGAATACCTTATTGGAGGACACGTGGTGAAATGATCTCCAAAGGAAATTCAATTTTTTTGGAAAGGACTTATTTTATTTATCTTCTAAACGACGTAGTATCAATATCCCCTCCTTTGCAAATAAACTTTGACCTCAAGGATTGTAAGAATCCCATATATCAAAGGTAGGGAACCTCTTCTGCAGAGCAATACATCCTCTCATGTGCTGTCTTCAACCTTTGTGTTACTCTATGGCACTAAGACTTCCATGGAGAGGCGGGTTTTTTTCTTCACCATTCTTTTGTCAATGATCTTCAGAGGTACGGGCTGAAACTCCCCCGCATCAGAGACAGGGGCAGGGACTTGAAAACGAGTGGTCACCTAGTCTTTTGATTAAGAGAGATACATGGAACACATTTTGTATTCTTTTTCCGGGGGTAGGTCCAATTGATAGGCTACGGCTCCCCCTTCTTGGAGATTTCAACCCTATAGGCAGCATTCTGTTAATAGAAGGGCTTTCCTGCAAAGTACTATGGCCCATATCCGAGAACTAGAATTCACAATGTGTTCCATGTATCTCTCTTAAAGAAAATACTAGGTGACCACTTTGTTTCAAGTGCCCTGCCCCTGTCTCTGATGCAGGGGAGTTTCAGTCCGTACCTTTGAAGGTCATTGACAAAAGAATGGTGAAGAAGAAAAAACGCCTCTCCATGGAAGTCTTAGTGCAATAGAGTAACACAGAGGTTGAAGACAACACATGGGAGGATGTATCTGCTCTGCAGAAGAGATTCCCTACCTTTGATATGTGGGGTTCTATCAATCCTTGAGGTCAAGGATTATTTGCAAAGGAGGGAGTATTGATACTACGTCGTTTAGAAGATAAATAAAATAAGTCAATTTTCTCCCATTTTTTTGAATTTTCTTTGGGGACCATTTCACCATGTGTCCTCCAATAAGGTATTATGTTAGTATTTTCTTATGCGTGTTTTCCTTTTGGGTTGTTATAAGGGGTATGATTTGTATTCAGGATTATCTCTGTTATCATGAATGAAAAGTGGATCAATAGAGCTGTTCTCTGAGTGCCTCCAAATACCTCTTCCACGCAAGTGTTTTTTCTTCCATCTCCGACATTAAGCCTTGGTGCCATTGAAGTGCCCTACCCTGTAAATGGATTGAAACAAGACGAATCTTCATGTTCTCCGGAGTATTGTCAACTGTCAAGTTCAAAGAACTAATTGCATTTGTAGTGCCAGTCTTTGAAGGCCTCCCCATCAAACGAAGGAAATTCCAATTTGGTCATTTGATTGACCAATTGGTATCCCTGTTTTTTCTTAGTCATCGTCATCCCCTTGAGACGTATCTTCATCATCCAAGACATATCCAAATGAAGGTTCAGGTTACTGGATTATCTTCTTTTTTCCCCTGAGAAGTCAGTAGAGTTTCACCTTGTGTCACTTCAGCATTCAACAGCTGGAGGTCTGTGATGCTTGCTTGAATCTGTCTCAACTCATCATCATGGCCATCCAATCTACGAGTGACTTCTTCGTACCTTTCCATCAGTTGAGCATTTGTCACCCGCACCATACACCACACCAGGACTGCAGGAATTTAGAGCTCTGATACCAATGATGGAACATCTATCAATGGAGGTCTAATTCACTCAGAGAACAGCTCTGGTGATCCACTTTTCATTCACGATAACAGAGATAATCCTTCATACAAATCATACTACCCCTTATTACAGCCCAAAAGCTGGAGGTCTGTGATGCTTGCTTGAATCTGTCTCAACTCATCATCATGGCCATCCAATCTACGAGTGACTTCTTTGTACCTTTCCATCAGTTGAGCATTTGTCACCCGCACCATACACCACACCAGGACTGCAGGAATTTAGAGCTCTGATACCAATGATGGAACATCTATCAATGGAGGTCTAATTCACTCAGAGAACAGCTCTGGTGATCCACTTTTCATTCACGATAACAGAGATAATCCTTCATACAAATCATACTACCCCTTATTACAGCCCAAAAGGAAAACACGCATAAGAAAATACTAACAGAATACCCTATTGGAGAACACGTGGTGAAATGGTCCCCAAAGGAAATTCAGAAATTGGGAAAAAAAGACTTATTTTATATTTTTATTTATCTTCTAAACAACGTAGTATCAATCTTCTATCCGCTTAAACTTGGCAACTTGAATCCAGTGTACAAACTTGAACATCATCAACATAAAAACTCAACAACTTGAACATCATCAACATAAAAACTCAACAACTTGAATCTACATCTCAAAACCACTGCATATTGAAAATCTCTGATTCGGTAGCCAGTAGGATATCTGATCAACTCTAGAGATGGAAATTGAAAATCTCTAACAGATATTTCATTAATTTCATTTCATCTCCATCTTAGTCATTGAAGAAGAAGCCATTGAGGTGTCCCATGGAATCCCAAAAACCAAAGGAATATGTAGCAGAGGATTCCTTTGCCATCAGCCCCTGCCACCTTGCCACCCTATGTAAATCTGGGTTCAAACCCTAATACATTAATGAACTAGATGAACCCCCAAGACAAAATCCAAATTAATATTTAAAACAAGATCTGATTCAAACCCACGAATTGGGTGCTTAAGAAATTGCAAAACTCTTAGAATTTTCAGGATTTAGCATTATATCTGAACAACAGAAACATTAAAAGCAGAAAGAGAGATTTTATGCTCAAAATCAAAAACTTCCAAAATCCAAAAATCCTTGAACAAATAAAAGAGGAAATGTAAAAAAAAACATACGAATATGGTTTCACCAATTGCTCTGTGATTCAATCGCTTTTGTGGGGAGCCTAAGGAGAAAGAGTGATGGTGCAGGCAGTGTCGAGAATGGGGCCCTGGGCATTGTTTTTTTCTGTTCCTCTTGAATTTTAGTTAAAAAAATATGAGGTTTTCTAAGTTGTCAAGGATAAAAGGTAATGTTTCTATTTTTGGTCAAGTATAAATGGGCAAACACATTCACTGGTCTAGATGACAAAAGTGTGGATTGGTAACTGGGAAACAAATTCAGACCAGAGTTCTTGGCCGCATATACTCATAATCCCCCTTCAACAGCAACTTTTCTGCCTACTGAACTCATGCCATTTAACATTAATTGTTAATGTTGCTTCTTCGAGACCTTTTTATTTTGTCACCAGAAAGATTACCAGTTAGAAACATCTAAATCCTTTTGAATTTCTATTGGTAGCATGCCAATCCTGAAGTATGATGGCGACTGCCTGTCTAACATTTTGTTGCTTCTTTTGTTGCTTACCTTTTCAAGGCTACAGCAGAAGGGGATTAAAACAATCCTCTTATCAGGAGACAGGGAAGAGGCAGTTGCAAGTGTAGCAAAGACGGTGGGAATAGGAAGTGATCTTATAAATGCATCCTTGACTCCACAACAAAAATCTGGTACCATCTCAAATCTGCAAACTGCTGGCCACTGTGTTGCAATGGTAAGATTTTCTGTCAACAAATATAATGTGTATACGGTTTATTATACTGAAATCTAATCATAATGCTGAATATCAATCAAGAATTAAAATGTTGAACACACCAAGAAAGCTATTTGGCGCAATTTGATTATTCAATAATCGCTAGAAGTGAAATTGTGCAATAAACTGGATGCATTGGCTGATCTGCATATCAACAATTCATTTCTTTTATTCAACTTGGCAAGTGAAATTATTGATTCAATGCATTGTTATTTCTGTAAAATCATGGTAATAATTTGATGTCCATGTTGTAATTCCAGCCTCCATAATACAAGGTATGCCTGCTTTTAAATTGAGAAGTTGAAGGAACGTCTCATGTTCTACGCACCTCTCTCTTTGGTTTGATGTATTTTTAAGGTATCTTTTCATGATGTAACTTGTTAATATGAAACCCTTAAAACATCAACCTTATCATGGTTTTAAAAGTTGATCGAGCTGGTCCAAAATGATTTCTGAGGCTGCACTTCTGCTGCTGGGATTAAGGCATATGCTTTACAAGGATGAGACACAATATGAGGTGTACTAAGGCGAGGAAGGCATATGAGACGACATGAGACGACTTGTCTTCTCCTCTTTATTTGATAAATGAAACGCTAAAACTGGTCTCTTTCTCTCCTCTTCTCTCATGCACTATTCTGTATTCTTCTCCCTCATGCATGTACAACCTTATCCCTAAAAAACTGACCTTCAAGATAAACAAGTGGTGGTGGTTATGGAGGTGGTGAGAAGGAGCATTTGATGGGTGAAGAAGACAAAAAGGGATGAAGGGTGAACTACAGGTGGTCGAGAGGCAGGGGATAAGATCCGAAAGTTATAGCAGAGTTACCCCCAATTTAGAGTATATTACCAAAATCATACCTCAACTATTGCTCAAATTACTGGTTTAGTAATTTGATATGGAATTATGCGTGGTTTGTTATCAATTTTATGAGTTTTTGTATTTATTGTTGAGGTGTACGCCTCGCGGTAGCAAGGGAAAACACCTCGCCTCGTGTTTTTGTCTTTCAAAACCTTGAACCATATAGAGAAACTTGAATGGAACTTAGGGAATGCCCAATCCTTTTGATTTTATGGACATGAATAATGTATACTATATTCATATTTATTGAGGACTATAAAATGTCTTCTAACATGACTTAAATCTATAAAGGCCAGCGATGGACATCAATACTACCTCCCATATAAGGACTATGAAATGTCTTAGTTCTAACAAACTTAAACCTCTAAAAGGTGGGCGATGGAATCAATGATGCACCCTCTTTGGCTCTAGCTGATGTTGGAATCGCTTTGCAAATCGAAGGACAGGAAAACGCTGCCTCTAATGCAGCATCCATTATACTTCTTGGGAACAAACTTTCACAAGTAAGCATTTACATATAACTGCTCCTCAAAGACATTCAGTGGAATAAATACCAAGTACTGCATTGTGCATTCATTACATTATTACATGGAACTGTTACTAACTTGTAAAGTTGTAGGTGGTAGATGCACTCGATCTTGCAAAGGCAACAATGTCGAAAGTTCATCAGAATTTGTTGTGGGCAGTGGCATATAATGTGGTTGCAATCCCAGTTGCAGCTGGATTGCTGCTTCCTCATTTTGATTTTGCAATGACCCCTTCACTATCAGGTGATTCAGAATTTCCGTTCTATGATGTTTCTTAACTTCATGAGTCCCACATCGGCTAGACTAGACCTATTCTCCTCGATATATGTTGGAATCTCCCTTCTCTCTTCAAAGGCTCTTTTCTTTTGGATAGTAATCTAATGGGGTTCCACATGTTCTCAAATGGTATCAGAGCGAAGGTCTATCACTCTAGGACTCGACACTCTGAGGCAATGTGTACTCCTCTAGCCCCCTCTTGAGACTTTGGGATAATCTGTGTCCGTCTAGTCTCCGTTGGAGAGGGTGTGTTAGAAGTCCTATGTTGGCTAGATTTGGACCTATCCTCCTCAACATATGTTGGAATCTCTGCTCTCCTTGAGGGATTTTTTTAGAGAGTAATCAGATAGGGTCCCATGTATCCTTCACCTTGAAAGTTTGAATATAGCGGTTGCAGAAGTGTAGAAAATTGATACATGTTTGTTTTGATAGGCGGATTGATGGCGTTCAGCTCCATATTTGTCGTCAGCAACTCGCTACTTCTACAACTTCATGGGAAAAATCAAAAGAGAGATACCAACTCAATTAGTTGAAATCTTCTTCTTAAGAGTAGTGAGGTTCTTGTGTCTGTTGATAATTTTATCGGTTAATTAATGCGGTTATTGAGCTCTGATTCATGATATATGTAAGTAGAGGAAAGGCCTGGGCAAAGGAATAATGGTTGAAGTTATTGTAGCTTTGCCATGGCTCAACTATATATAGAGTAGAAGCTCTGTTAGCAGATGTTATGTCTGATGTTTATGTATGCTGAGATTTGAAGGGACAGAATCATCATCCTGTGGTTGTTGGAAAAACTTTTACACGATAAATTCGTCTGAAAAGTGTTGATAACAATGAATGTTGTGAAATTGAATCAGCTGCAAGTCTGTGACATAGGGCCAAATGAGCGACTGATGGAGATGTGTTGCTGCAACTAGAACAAAACCGAAGGGTCATCGGTCCCATCCGAGGAGGAGGTGAAGGATTTAAACATATAATACTTTTGTTGGAACCATTAGGATGTATATTACAAGTTTTTGTGATGAGAATGATGCAACTAGGACTTTTAAGTAGATCAAAAACAAATTTTTCAGAGCCATCTAGTTTTACGTAGGGGTCATTTACCAAACGCTTACCCGGGTTAGCGCTTACCGGTAAAATTCAACACTATCACTTATTTACAATTGTATTGTATGTAACAATTTTCTCGGTAAGCACCAACCATGGTAAGAGTCTTCGCCCTCTCTTACCGGCTAAGACTCTCGGTTCTTGTCTTAGCTCTTACTGGGTAAGATTCTTACTAAATTCTTATCGGGTAAGCACTTACAAGCCGGAGATTCACCTTCATTTACCTTATTGTGTAACATCATTGACCATAAAAATGGATTGCTTGTAAGCATTTTGAATCCGATAAGCGCTTATCGGGTAAGAGTCATTTCCCACACTTACCGGGTAAGACTCTCGGTCATTCCCTTGTATCTTACCGGGTAAGTTTCTTGGTCCTTGCCATGCTCCATTAATAAGGTAAATGATATTGGTAAGTGCTTACCCGGTAAGCGTTTAGTAAACAGTTTCTTAGTCCTTGCCATATTCATCCGATAAGGTAATGTGACTTGGTAAGCGTTTGATAAACGGCCCCTTAGACGTGAACCCCCCCCCCCCCCCCCCTCCCCAACTATTATAAATTTAAGTTTAAATGGTTTTACAACCGCCAAACGTAGATGTTACAAAGTGGGCTTTGAGCCTGAGACCAGTCGGTTATGATATATTGAAGTTGGACTAGTTAAACAACCGGTTACAAGTAGACCCGGTAAAAACCGATGCGAATACGGCACAAAATAAACAGGTTTGGGTAATACATTTCAATCCGTTTAAGTAAACGGGTTGATCCGACACGACCCGAAAATTAAACGGGTAAGATCAGGGTCAAAAATTTCAACTCGAAAATAACCCGAATAACCCATTTATATATATATATATATATATATATATATATATATATATATATATATATATAGTGGAAGGATATTTTGCAACCCTTAAAAAGGTTGCAACCCTTGCAACCCACATCTTAACCGTTGGATTCATGATCGACGGTTATTTTATTTTTATTTTTCTATTTTTTTAATTAAAAATATTGGGTCTCATATCTATTGTAACCGCCGATCATGAATCCGACGGTTAAGATGTGGGTTGCAAGGTTTGCAACCTTTTTAAGGGTTGCAAATTAGACAACCCCTATATATATATATATATACTCAATCTTCTTTTTAATGTTTTGGATTTTTAATGTTTTAGATTTAATTAGAACTTATAAATTAGAACTATAAAATTTGAATTTCTAATGCTTTCATTTGAATTTTGGATTTGTACTTTTTTTTTTATGTATTTTCAATTTTTAGTTTTATAATGGGTTGGTCCTCAAATGAAATATTATGGAATATGGATTTGAACTATTTGATTTGCATTTATTACACGCACTGATGTTACCCACTGATTTTCTTCACAACAAGACCAACAACTTCATCTCCTATCTCAAACAAAGCGAAAATCAAGAAATCATCTCAAGGTTTGTCTCCTGCTGGTTTCCGGTCATCTTCTCCAGCAAATTTCCCATTTTCGGCCACTACATAATACAAGTATGTAATACCCGTTAATTTCGTCAAGTAAAAAAATAGCCCACCTAGCGTGTTATGGCCTGCATGTTATAAGGAACCGTGAAAGAGTGATCTAGTCCTGGTAAAAGGAAGTGCCGAGGGAGTTTAGGTGCGAAAAATGGAACTTTCGGGCTTCGGCATGCACAACGCGACTATGTCCGACGATTGTGACATTGTCACTATCGCCGAGGGCAATGTCGCCAGAACTCCATGCCTCTCGGTACCAGAGCGGCAACAGTGCCCGCGACTGTGCCATGAGGGCACTATCGCGGAGCAAGGTCGCAAGCGGGAGGCAGGCCACGGTGCTCTTCGGGCGACTATGCCCGCGACAATAACACTTGTCATTGTCGTCGGGCAAGGTCGCAGTCGGCCACAGAGACTTTTAAAACCCAATTTTGGCAACCTCTTGTCATTTGTTACTAACTCCTTCATACCCCTTTCTCTCTCAAACGAACCCTCTCGGTTACTTAGGGTTTTTAGCATTTTGGAGCCCCAAATGCTTGGTTTTCAAGGAGGTCTTTCATCACCAAGTTGGAGATGGAATGCAAAGGTTGGAAGTCTTCATCTCACACACGTTTTCTAGAGTTTTAAGCTTCTAGGGTTCCACCAAACCCTTTTCCCATTCTTTTGATGATTTGGAATTTGAGGTCATAGTGGTGATCTAAAGGAGTGTTGTTGATGGGTTCAAACTTTGGTAAAGGTAATATTCTCTTCCCTTCAACTGTGAAATTAGGGTTTCGGGATAAGATGAGATTTTTCATGTAAAATGTTTGGGGAACGACTCTAAATGGTTGGATATGATTATTTATGGTTGTAAATTTGTGGATCTAGGTTTTGGAAGAATTTTGCTCGTGGATTCAGATTTCTTCAAGGAAGCTCAAGTTGGGGTAAAATCTAGATTTAGCCTAAATCTAGCAAGGTGAGTTCAAGTTGATTTGTGAAAACGTTGTGCATGCTAAAATGTCCATTTTAAAGTATTTATGTGTTTTACATGAAATTGTCAATTGTTGAGTTATTTGGTAACTTTTTGTTAGTTGAAGTGTTTAGCTTATTAAACTTGGTAAAACACCCACATTTGGGATTTTTAGGCATTTTGATAAATGTGTCATAAATGGATGTGTTTTGATGATTTATTGCATAAATGGATATTTGGTCAAAAATGCACTTTTAGTGTTTGTCGGGTTTTATGCATCATTCATGGAATGGTACGTTTTGAAAATACGAATGTGTGAGTCCTTTGGTTTTGGTCATTCCCGACCTTGGGAACATTTTAGAAATAGTAAACCTTTTTGGGTTTTGGGCCGAAGACCAATTGTGATTTGAGAAACAAAGATTTTGGGAAAAGATGTATTTTTGATTATACAACCACATTGGCTCGCGTATTTTAGCCGAACGTCTATTAAGCCTTTTGGGGCCTGGTTTATGCTCAGATGAGTCTTGGAACATTTGTTCAGTTTTGGTAGCTCATTAAGGAGCCTTGGACGTATAGTGTACTTAGTTGCATGAGAGTTACATGTTTTGAATGCGATAGTTCATTCGTTTGAGTTATGTAACGTTTTAGACTGTAATGCATTGGATCCATAGGCATATAAGTCAGTCAGTTGGTTTAGTTGGGGACTTTATCCCTGTTTTGGGACTGGAAATTGTTTATGGCTAGCGGGAGCTCGAGGTATAGATCGTGGGTGGTTGAACTCGATAACCGTGTAACCTTTAGTGACTCGAGGTATAGATCGTGGGTGGTTGAACTCGATGCCCGTTTGTAGTCCAGTCTGGTTATTCATCATGGAATTTAGTGTCTGCGTTTCAAGTCTAGTGAGTGGTCCCCAAGTCATGTTTTTTTGTAAGCTTGCGGTGGTGCTCTGCAGAGCCGTATATGGAGCTAAGTCTTGCGGTGGTGCCCATTGTGAGCCGGGTACGGGGACTTGTGGCTTTTGTGGTGACACTCATCTAGAGGTCGAGTAGACACTAGGGTCATTTGAGTATCTTGCGGTGGTTGCTCAGTAAGGAGCCGTATACGGGGATCCATGACTCTATGTGAAGCTCGAGAACATCGATAAGTGGCTTAACATTGTGTGCCCGTCATATTCGATGGAATTCGGGTCTCCCCCGTCACCGAAAGATGTTGTTTTGGGTATTGAGTTTTATTATCCATGTTTTCGGCGACGTTTTGTTTATATGAGTTTTTATCCATGGTTTATGGGTTGAGTATATGCTCCACCAGTTTCTTGGGTGTTTCGGGATATAAAGTTTTATCCACGTTTCATAAATTGGGAGTCCACTTTCCATTCTCACTTTGAGTGAGTTTTGGGTTGAATTTAATTTACGAAAGAACGTTTTATATCAGGATCTTAGTCCTTAAAATAGTTTGGTTTGGAAAATGAGTCGTTTTCATATTTGGAGCATACCATTTTGAAAGATTATGATTTCAATTGCATTTTTCATTTTAACGATATATTTATTAATGTTGAAAACTCTTGAACTCACTAGGCATTAGCCTAACCTTTTTATTTGTCGGCATGTGCAACAGGCTTCGTTGGGAATAGTTCTAGTGACACTGTGAAGAGAGGAGTGCTAGTTGCGTGCTCGAGGAGTGTGTAGTTTGGCGAAGCCTTCTGCATATATTATGGGATTTGCAGCTTGTATTTGGGTTAAGTAACACCCGTCTCTAGTTTAGTCCTTGTTTGAGACTGGGGTTTATAATTGTTGAAGTTAAATATAGAATTCTATCTAGAGATTTATCTTTTATTTGATGAAATTTTGAAATTTTAATTTAGTTGCTCTTTCCAATAATGAGGGTGTTACAAGTTGGTATCAGAGCATAAGTTTGAGAGATTTAGGTGTTAATTTCGGATACCTAAACTCAAACTAGCGTCTTTCTAAGTGATGAAAGTGAGATCATACCATCAGCCACTTTAAGATAGGATGCTTTGAGGTCAATGGAGTCACTAGAATCGGGAACCACGACGAGGGTAGCAAGGACAACCATGTACAGTATGTTCATAATTCCACCTGGCCAGTGTCATGGTGAACTAACATGTTACATGTGCGTACTTGAATCACTTTTATGTGATGACCGATGTGGTAGTGGATGAGTTCCTAAGGAGTAGTAGCTATAAGAAGTTGATGTTTATAGCATTGTCATCTAGAGTGACGGTTAAGAATGATGAACACATTAAGTTGACCATCTTGGGTCGGAGCAATTGGTGGACGTAGAACCATAGGCTTATGGAATCGACTTTATTTCAAGAAGAAATTGTAAGGTTAACCGATTTGGCTGCCTATCGTTACCTTAAGGTGTTGAGCATCCGGATGTCGGTAGTGAGATCGTTGGACTTAGTAAGCTCAGTTCTAAGATTTGGGTCTTGACCAAAACTCATGCATAAAACATGTTTTTAAAATAAATTGCATAAAGTATTTCATACTTTCCTAAAGTATCATGCAGGTCGCATTTTGGATCCGTGGAAAGACCTTTGACACGCACGAAATTTTAAACCACGAGTTTGAACATGCATAAAATTGTTTTATTACACATGGTTGCAAACTTTGTTGAGATTTTCTTTGTTCCTATTTTGCCAAACACTATTTGGATATTGTAAATATTTACGATTTAACCTTTGTTTAAGGTCTCGGACAAGTAACTGTGATTTATGACCTTGACATTGGATCTCCTCCACATATGTTAAGGTTTTAAAGGCAAAGGTTATTCCCACGATTTGGTGTTTGAGTTTTGTTGGAATTTTTACTCCGTGCGAGTTTTTGTTGAAAAGTGTCACTTTATATCATATTGCGATAAAAAGGAAACTTTTGGAATTATGACACTCTGGCCATAACTCTGCCTTATGCTATTTGAATATTGGGAACGAAAATTTTGGCACCATTTGATTTTTGGGTGTCATTGAGTCTTATCGAGTTTTATGGAGATTTTGTTGAGTCTTATGGAGTTCCATTTTACGACATTTTGCGTCGCATAGATGAATTTTGAAACGCGTATACTTGAATTATTGTGTGCGTTAACTTACGAGTTTTTATTTAATATTTTTGTCTCATGCAAGTTTTGCACACATCATTCCGCAACCGTACGAGACGTCTTAAGAGTCTTGATGTTGCATGACTGCATTTTTGAGTTTTATACAAGTGTATTTCGTTGTACGCTATTTAATATTTGAATCGACTTATACTTTTGGTGTGAGTAAACATATAAAGGACCTCCGACGGTTCGTGTTGAACTTTTGCTTTGTACTTTCTTGATTGTTGATTCTACTGTTATTGTCTCACATGATGCATTATATTGATTTACTGGTATACATGACTTTATAGCCACCATTTTTGGACAAGTGCATTTTATTCGTGCGGCCCAAGGTTTGAAATCGATTTAAAATTTATTTACGTTTGACCAAATCGCATGCACCTATCGTTTTACTAAGTTTGGGAAATAAAATGATGTATGTGAGTCTTGTTGGAAATTTTATTCCATGACATGTCGTGGTTTACAGGTGTGATCATAGATGTAATTGTTTCATTTGGGAGACCCAATCCAAAAATTTTGATAACCATGGGGACGAAATTTGTAATTTACTCTTTACAAAAAGAGAACAAAAAATCCACCCCACCTAACATCTTCGACTCTACTCCGTTTTGCCACACACCTGCAACTCTAGCTATCATGACCAGGGCAGACCTAGTAAGGGCCGATTGGGGTCCCGTGCACCCGCTTAGTTGATTGTCGTAAATGAAATAATTGTTGGCATCATAAAGGTGCACCCACTTGATTTTTTAGGGTGCTCTAAAATATTTTAAAAGTAAATCTAAGACATGAAGATGCATTTGGTAAAATGGTTTTTGCGACCGAGGTAAGGCTCCTCTTAGTGGAGGTCTGGGGTTTCGAATCCAACCATTTGCATGCATTATTTTTATTTGTTGACGCTCCAGAAATCTGGATTTGCATACAACATGTATTCTTTTTCTTTGTTTACCCTCCTGAGAAGAGATCTGGACCTCGGAAGTGTGGGACCAATCTATCTATCTATCTATCTATCTATATATATATATAAAGCAGAAACATTAGGAGATGATGTGGCGTCTCCAGAGCAAAGAGATCCTACCTTACTTTTTTTTTTTCTAGAATTTTGCTTTTTTTTTACTTTGTAATTTTACAAATTAATGTTATTATTTAACTCCAAGACCCTTCCCCTTCCCCTTTACGTTCTTTCTCCATCTCTTAATCCCTCAGTTTCTGTTTTTTTTACATTCTCCTCCATTTCAATCTCCATGTGTGGGTTGTGAACAACTGGTATGTTCTCCTATTCCATCTCTTGCCTAGGTTATATTTTTACTTTATTTAAGGTTCTCCATCTTTTTCCTTAATTTAAATATTTTCCTTCCTTTTAAACTAATCATCTCCCATGTTGGAACACATTTTCTTTTCTCAGTCAACATTTACCCACTGGCCTATAAGAACAAATGATTCACAAAATATATGGGTTATATGTCTGTTCACAACAACCATGGATAATGGATTCACATTATAGGGTTATTGACTGGTGTGTTTTGTTGCTTTACATCATAAATCCACATATGAACCACACAAGTGTTTTTTTTTTTTTTTTTGTCAATTTGTTTAGTAGGAGATCCATTACGAGGTTAATTTGGTATTAATTCATAAAAGTTAAAAACTTTATCCAAGTCGAGTATTGTTTCGGTATGATAATGTCTGTTAGATAACATAAGAAAGCATAGAGATACTTTATATTTTCAACCGTAAGGCTTAAATATACTTGGTTTGTTTTTTGAAGTAAATAATTTGATTCCACGAATATTGAAAATACAAAGCTTCATCACCTGTGAGTAGTGATGGCCAAATAGCGGGCTCGGGTCGGGCCGAACCAAAAAGGGCTTTGGGCCCAAACAGTAAAGCCAAAAATTGGGCCAAGCGGGCTTCGGGCCGGGCCGGGTTTCACCCAAATATTGGTGGCCTGGTTAATGTTTAAAGAAACCGGTTCTTAGAAAACTGGGCTGGGCCGGGCCAAAAACTGGGCCATGATCGGGCCATGCTTTTTTCTTGTTTTTTTAAATTTTTTTTTAATTTCTTTATATAATAATTAATTATATAATAAACTTTAAAAAATAGGTTTAATTATATCAGTTAATAAACTTTTAAAAACTCAATTATATCAATTACTAAACTTTAAAAAATAAAAATTGGATTGGAATCATTGGATCACTAAAATACACTTTAAAAATACGTTTGCATTGCGCTTTTTTTGAACCGTCGGGGAGGATCACCATGTTGAAATGGTTCCAAATCGGTGCTTTTCGTCCATGCTCGGCAACAACTTGGTAATTTTGTGCGGCCATTTTGAGAGTAGAGAACTAGAGATATTAGACTAGAACTTGCGATAAACGAATATAGCGAGAAATGAGAATTGTATGCGTTTTTTGCGTTTTGTAAGTTGGTGTCTAACTCCATAATCAACACAAGTATTTATAGGGGTTTGGGGGGGTAAAAAATACAAAAAAAAAACGGTCAAAAACGGCTATAAACGACTAATTTTTTTGAAACCATCGAATCGGGTCGGGCCAAAAAACGGGCCTTGAACCGGTCCCGGGCCGGGCCGGCAAAACCTCCAAAATCCTAGACCGGTTTGGTTTTTCGGGCTATAAACCGGTTTACTACTGGACCGGGCCGGGCTTTGGGCGGGCCGGACTTCGGTTAATCGATCGGACCGGGTCGGGCTGGCCCATTTGGCCATCACTACCTGTGAGAAAGAAATTATTATTATTATTATTAAAATCATAACTAAGAAATGTGATAAGATGATGTAGATGAACCATTTAACCATTTTTTTGTGCTTTTTATGGGTGAAGAAATCAAAATGTGTGCAATGGTGAAAAATAAAATGAGATTCCAAAAAGAACGAACATGCTACATATTATTATTTAAATATTATTTACCTTGTATTTTTAATTATTTAATTATTCCAACAAATTTTTTATTTAAATTCATAAACTTATTATTATTTTTATTTAATTAATTAATAAGATTTATTAAATTTATGAACTTATTATTTTTATTTATTTATTTTTTTTGTATTTTTCTTTGTAAGCTAACAATCTATATCTATATCTATATATAAAAGAGGATCCTAAAGAGATGATGTGATACCTACTAATGCTTAGGATAATTTCTTATTTTTTTCTCAATTTTTGACTTTTTAAAATGTTGATAATGTCTATTAGATAACATAAGAAAGCATAGAGATAGTTTATATTTTCAACCGTAAGGCTTAAATATACTTGGTTTGTTTTTTGAAATAAGTAATTTGATTCCACGAAGATTGAAAATAGAAAACTACATCACCCGTGAGACAGAAATTATTATTATTATTAAAATCATGGCTAAGAAATGTGATAAGATGATGTAGATAAACTATTTAACCATTTTTCTTTGTGCTTTCTATGGGTGAAAAAATCAAAATGTGTGAAATGGTGAAAAATAAAATGGGATCCCAAAAAGAACGAACATGCTACTTATTATTATTTAAATATTATTTACCTTACATTTTTAATTATTTAATGAATCAAACAAAATTTTTATTTAAATTCATAAACTTATTTTTATTTAATTAATTAATAAGATTTATTAAATTTATGAACTTATTATTTTAATTTAATTTTTATTTATAAGCTAATAATTTATATCTATATATAAAAGAGGATCCTAAATAGATGATCTGACACCTACTAATGCTTAGAATGGTTTCTTATTTTTTTTTCTCAATTTTTTTATTTTTTAAAATGTTGAATATATTAAAGACTTTTTTGCCCCTATATGTAGACTATATTTTCATAAAAAATATAGACTATATGTAGACTATATCTTTTTAATAACTTTACACACCTATTGCAATTTATGTTTATTAATCATTTGTTTTCCCTTATTTATGTTATTAACTATTCATTTTCCATCATTTATTATTGTAATCATTTGTTTTATTACAATTTATGTAAATTAACCTTTTATTTTCCCTCCTTTATGTTACGAACCATTTGTTTTCCTTTTTTTAATTAATTAATCACTTTCCCTTATTTAAACGCAAGTGATTTTTTGTTCTTTGTTGGTTATGTTTTTGGTCTTTTAACCTTTTTGTCATACAAGAACACATTTTCTCTCACTAGATTTCTCTTGCTAGACGATCAATCTTTGCTACAGATTTTTGTTTATTGTTAAGTTATTTGCTATTGTGTCATTGTATGATTTTTATGTTGTCTTTTTTGTAGTAAGTTGTAGTAACCGTGTTTAAAAGCTAATAATTGTAGTTGAGTGAAGATTTTATATTAAGTAATAGTTGAAGGGCTAAAGGGTAAGTTGGCTAAAATAGGGGTTTAACCCTAGAGGCCTCTTTCTTTTCTTTGTTGGCGGCTGAAGTTTAGAGAGAGAGGAGAGTTTGGGCGATTTTGGGATTTTGGGTCTGTGCATTCATCACCTTTAAGGTAAGATCTCTATGCTTGTAGTTTTCCATTATTGAGAGCTAGTAGTCTGATTTAAATCTTTCTTTAAAGAGTGAGGTCTGATGTTTGGTTTTAATGGGTTTTGTGTAAAGAATGTTAGAGAACCCCTTTTTGTCCTTAAAATCATAAAAAGGGAATGATTGGTAAATTGGTTAGATTAAAGCTAGATTGTGAACTTAATTCTATGGATTTGATGTTTAAATTGGTGGGATTAAAGGGTTTTGGATTCGGTTCAAGGGTTTGGGTCCGCATAAAACCCTTCGATTCGTCCTGCGTTTGTGTAGAACAATCCAGTCGATCGGTGGAGTAACCCGAGCCGCAAGGGGCCGGGCGACGCATGAAGACCCCGGGCCATAAGGCACCGGGCGTGAGCATGGGAAGCCCCGGGCCGCAAGGCACCGGGCGAGGGCGTGGAGACCCCGAGCCGAAGGTGGGAGAACCTGGGCGGCACCACCCCGGACGGAAGGCTCTTGGGCCGCAGCCCACCGACGTGCCGAGCCCAAGCCCAATCTGTGTTTGGTGTTGGGTCAGTGACCTCCTTTTAGGCCTTGTGAGAATGTTAGCATTGTAGTATGTTTTCTTATCGTCACTAGGGAGTATTGGACTTAATGTCGTATCGTATGGCGGAATGGTGAGTTATGATTTATGGGCCTTTGTCATTTTGTACAATAGGTCGTGAGACGAGTCCTAAAGGGTGCGTGTGATCGTTAGTGAGGAACGTCAGGTGAGTTTTCAAAAATAAATGTTCTTCGATGATAAAGTGGTTAAAAGCATGTAGAAGTCATTTAAAGCATTTTATTTATTTATATATGCTTTATACATATGCGAACTTTACCTTAAATGTGATTTTACACTTTTATTGTTGGTTAAAATGTATGCATACATTGTGTTGAGCAAGATGCACAAGTCGGGGGGTGTGACCCGCCTGTGCTCATACCGGGGTGGTGTGTCCCGTTTATGCCATTGGGGGTGTGTCCCAAGTAAGGCAGTATGAGCCAGACACGCCGTTGCCTCCGATGACGGTAGTGTGTCTCGGTAGCTAAAGTTGTTGAAGTGATGTATTATCTTTTCAAGCTGAACTGGTTTAATCTTTTTTTTAAATCTGTTATATGTTGTGGATCTGTATTGAGGGGAACTCACTAGACCATCGGTCTAACCCTCGCTATTTTCAAAACTAAAACATTTTCAGGTAAACGCAAAGTAGGTGGATCCAGTAAAGGGAAAGAGAAGGTGTGAGATGTACCCTATTTTAGAAGACTACCTATAGTATTCTCTTTTATTCTCAGTTGTGTAATAGGTTGCTTCAATGCAAACCTAGAATTTTATTATTGATTTGGGACCGTTTTAGGCATGGATTTATATACTTTGGTTATGCTTAATCGTTGGAAGTTTTGGGTTGTTACAATTGGTATCAGAGCCATAGTTTATGGGATTTAGGTGACCAGATGAGCCTAAACTTAAACCGTGGAGTACGGGACACAACTGAGATTTAGGAAGCCTTTAAGGAAGACCTTGATTATCGAGAGTGTAACATCCTAAAATTTAGGGTGAAATTAAAAATTGAAAATTCGGCTATATAACGCCTGAAAATAGAAGAAGCCAGTCCACCCAAAAAGGGTGACCAAATAACCTGTATAAGACGGATATGACCAACTAATCCAAGAGTATGTCGACCCAATCACGGGGAACATAGTATGACAATTACAAACCCAAAACAATTTAAAGAATACAAATCGACAACCTAATAATCTAACTTGGACAAGTAAGATTAAGGTCGGGTGTCGCTATTCTTCCAAAAAGTATACTATATACTTCAATGTATTGGTCACTAAATCTTCAAAAAGACCGCTCTCGAACCCAAGGTTGTCCTCTCAATCCCGACGAGCCCCACTGCTAGGATGACCTACCATACATGACCACCAAAGAACAAGTGTTAGGCTAAAGCCTAGTGAGAACAGTTAAGCAGAAATAATATTTAGATGATAAACCCGTTCAGAGTCACACAGCCGATCTAGTCGTGAGCTAAATCAAAACAAATCCAGATAAACTATTAGTGATCATTATAATATTACAAATAATTTAAATCACGTAGCAAGCTCAACTACTCCAAGTTTATTGCTCGAAAACATCAAGCCAACCACTCTAGGTCTATTCTTGAGAGTTCCAAAACAGGGGAACTCAAGCACGATGGAATTACACTTTACTGCCCATGGGACGCTGCCCGACCGTATAGGCCCACACCTTACTTACCATGGAACCCGATGCCTATTCCGTGCTAAAGTGGTGAACCAAATGTCCCAAAGTGGAACATAGGAACACCGTGCCTATGGATCCATTGCACTAAGTCCAAATACCAAAACAATTATCATAAATGCAAGTAAGGTATATACACAAGGTTGACAAAGCGAAATCTTACCTTCCGATATCGGGGAACTTTATTAATATAGTCCCCAGCAATAGCACTACATATTCTCTTTCCAAAGTCATGGTTGGAATCAATCAACAAAATATTCACTTTTCCCCCAAACCCTAATTTACCCTTTTATTCATCAATAACCCATGGAATGATAATTGACCACCAAGTGAATAGAAGTTTTAGAAACATTATTTTAGTTTAGAACTCATTTCCTTTTATGTTATAATAGTTCTAGTAGTCCCAAATCTCATGATTAAATCAAATACCACAAGACCCAATATATAACTTGGAGTCAAAAAATGAGGGTTTTAGCACATCAACTTAGTAAATATATAAAGACATAGATAGAAAACTCACCTTATAGTGTTTATACACAAACCCTAGGTGTTGAGGGTGTTAGAAAAGGAAGACGAGGAAACCCTTGAAGTCTTTAAATCTCTATACTTCTTAAATGATGATCAACAACCCTAAATCAAACACTTATGAGACTTTAATGCAATCACCAAGGGGTAATCAATGAAGAGAGAGATGAACTAGGGTTGAAATGCTTACCAAAATGCAGAGAGAAAACTCTAAACTCAACTCCCAAATCAGTTCCAAGTGATTAAATCCCGTCAAGTGGAGTTTTTATACTCACAGCCCCTGATGGCGACTATGACCGGCGACAATGACCAGGTCATAGTCGCTGGGCAAAGTCGCAATCCAACCCCAGGCCGCTGAATTTTTTCCAGAACCTCACCCTCTCCCCGCGACAATGACACGCGACTATGCCCTGTGGCATAGTCGTCAGGGCAATGTCGCCCCAAGACCTTTGGGCACACCTTCGGCCTAGACTGGTCCGATTTAGACGAGGGGAGGTTAGTCAAGTTTTGCAAACCAAACCAAATCACGAGGCATCAAAATACTATAAGTCAAATACTCACGATGAAACCGAGAGGAGAAAGTTTATACAAAATTGTGGGTGTTACAGAGAGTCGTGATAATGATAGTGAGAACTCTCATGTAAGGTAAATTCAGAATTGCATCTGGCCAATGACATTATGAATTTACAGGTGCATGGGCATACTCGATTTTTATTGTTGAGACAATCGATGGGTGTTGTTTTGGGTAGCGAGTCGTATAATTGAAATGATAGCGTCGGTCTGGCGTGCTGGGTGAGCTCGCTTATGGTTTTGAGGTTAATACCGTTTTGTTGGGAACTGAAGATGTGAACAAGTCTTTAATGCTGCTAGTTCAGAGTTAGTACTGCCAGAGGATCTCAAAGTTGATACTGCTAGGTATTACTACTTCTAGTAGAATTAATACTGCTAGTCAAAGTTAGTGCTGCTTGAACAAAGTTAGTACTGCTTAGCTAGTTAGTACTGCTAGTGGTTAGTGCTGCTTAGTAGTTAATGCTGCCAAGACTCAGTTAATGCTTCCAAGGTGATCAAGGTGATTAATGCTGCTTCTAAGATAATTTGAAGATAATGTTGAAGAGATAGCGTCTGGAGATAAACATGGAAAGCTTGAAGATAATTATGAAGATTATTTTGAAGATCTTTTTATGTTTAGTAATTATCTTTTATTCTTCAATATATATATAGATTTGTTTAGAATAGCGAAGTAATTTTTTTTGTGAGAATAATTCTGAGTTTTTGAGATAGAGAGAGAATCAACCTCAAGGCATCGTTCCTAATTCTAGAAAAGTAGAATTCGTCTTGAAAGAGCCTGTTCTTCAAGATTGAGGTTGTGAGTGAAAAGCTTGTAACTTGAATCATTAAATAAAGTTTACAAGTTGATTGTGATTCACTGTTTCATTGTTTTTCTGTTTATTGAATATTAAAGTGTTTTTCCGCAACTTCTTTAATATTGTTTCTGAGTATTCATAATTTTTGTTGAGAATTCGATCCTGACAAGTGGTATCAGAGCCTGTTCTCTCAGAAACATTCATTCATTCATCATGGAAAACTTTACAGAATCAAACAGTACTCTTGTCTCTAAGGTTCCAATGCTCAAACCCAATGAGTTTGACATGTGGAAGATCAGAATCAGGCAATACATTCTTCTCACTGACTACTCAATGTGGGATATCATTGAGAATGGCCCCTCTACTGAAGGCCAGATTGGACCAGATGGGAAAAGATCTCCACCAAAGACAGATGGTGAGAGGAAGATCAGGCAGACAAAGATGAAGGCCTTGAGCACTCTGCTCTTGGCCATCCCCAATGAATATCAGCATCAATTCTGCAACTGCACTAATGCTCAGATTCTCTGGAATGCTCTAGAGAAAAGATTTGCTGGAACTAAGAGCACCAAAAGAAATCAAAGGGATGTTCTGAAGTAGCAGTATGAGAACTTCACTTCTTCAAAGAATGAGTCTATGACTCAAACTTTTGACAGGTTCAACAAGCTTATTGGTGAACTGGCTACTGTTGGAGTGAAGATGGAGCAAGATGATATCAACAGGAAGTTCCTCAGATCTCTTGGGGATGAATGGACTATGTACACTGTCTCATATAGACAGAGTGACAATCTGGAAGAGAAGGAACTAGATGATATGTATAATGATCTAAGAGTTTTTGAATCTGAGGTAGAAGCTAAGAAGAAGCCCACTGGGTATATTCATAATGCAACACTTCTATCAGCATCTACTGATACTACTGCCAACCCTGAAGCAGTTAGTGCTGCTAGTGGAGTGAATTCAGAAAAAGGCACTGAAACTGTCTTTGAAGCCTTTTTGTCCAGTCACAGCAACAACTCCTTGATTAATGATGATCTGGAACAACTTCACCCTGATGATCTGGAGGAGATGGACATTAAATGGCAGATGACCATGTTATCTATGAGGGTGAAGAAGTTTATTAAAAGAACTGGGAGGAATAATTTCTCTCAAAGAAGAGAAGATGGAGCTGGTTTTGACAAGACAAAGGTGGAATGCTATAAGTGCCACATGAAGGGACACTTTGCTAGAGAGTGCAGAAGTGGTGTGCCAAATAACAATCACCAACAAGCTCAGAATGGAGGCTACAATCAAAACAAGAACTCTGCTCAAGCCCTTGTTTCTCAACAAGGAATGGGGTTTGACTGGAGTGACCAAGCTGAGGAAGCCATTCAGAATCAAGCTCTTATGGCAGAGGTGTATGATCTCCCCACTGAGGTAATTTCTAATCTTTGTACTCAATCTTGCATAGACACTGTCAAAAGGTACAGGGATCACAACCAAAACATGTGTGATGACCTCAAAAGATTAGAAAAGGACAGAAGAGATTATGTGTTGATAGTTGAGAGGTTTGAAGAACAAATCAGAGGCTTCCAAGCCAATGAACTTCAACACTCTTATGACACAAACTACTGGAAGTGGGAAAAGAAAGAGTTAGAGACCAAACTGTCTAAGTCCAAAGAAGAGAATGATAAGTTGAAAGAAGAACTAGCTAAAGTTAAGCTTGATATAGAAAAGTTTTCATATGCTTCAAAAGCAATGGATTCTCTTCTAAAGGCTCAGATTCATGATAAAATGAAGCCTGGTGTTGGATACAACAACACACCCCCTCCTTACAACAACAACTACATCCCTCCTACATCAGACTTGTTAGAGACCAAGGAGAAAAAATACTTGTCTGAGGAAGCCTTTAAGATAGATCCTTTGGATGAGGTGGTTGTTGAGGATATGACTGAGAAAGAAGCCAGTGAGAATGGGAACAATGCTGTGAGTAAAGAGATACCCTTAGAAAACAACATTATCACCAATGAGGGATGTGGAAAAACTTGCGTCAAGTCTAAAGAGATAGAGAAGACCAAAGGAAAGGCCAACAAGGTCCATTACAAACAGACCACTGTTGTGAATCCTGGCCCTTGTAAACAGTGTGCTTGCAATAAAACTGAGAGCCTAAATTCTAGTAAAAAGAGAGGTAATCAAAGAAACTGGAATAATCAATGGGCTCAGAAACAAGGAGTTGACCTGAGTAAGATAATCAGACCAAAACCTTGTTTCATATGTGGCAAGTTGAATCATTTGGCTAAGCACTGTTTCTTTAACCCTATTAACCAAAAGATGAACTTTCAAAGATTTATGCAAAAACCTGTTGGTTATAGGAAGGCTGGAAAGAAACATGTGGCTAAGAAATCTGTTGAAACCAAAGGCCAAATGAAGAAAAAGGTTTTAAAAGAGAGTATTAAAATGTGGGTGCCTAGAAGCACTAAAACTGTTAGTACTGCTACATCAAATAGTATTGCTGACAGGGATAGTGCTGCCAGAAGTAATACTGCTGCTATCAGTATTAGTACTGCTGAGAATATTAATTCTTCTAACACTGTTAGTACTTCTTCAAAGGTTACTACTGCTAACACAGTTACTGCTGCTAACACAGTTACTACTTCTAACAAGGTTAGTACTACTAAGCATGCAAGTGCTGCTAATGCAGTTAGTACTTCTAAAACCAGTACTGCTTCTAGCAAAAGTGCATTCAAACCCATTATTGTGACAAAGTACTCCAGCAATGAGGAGTCAAAGTTTAAAAATCTTGTCAAGAAGGAATGTAAATATTTTGATAAGAAAGGGGTACCCAAGACCACTTTGGCTTGGGTTCCTAATCAATACTAACTGATTTATCTTATGTGCAGGGCAACCAACAGCTTAAGGGGAAGAGCATCTGGCATGTGGATAGTGGTTGCTCTAGGCACATGACAGGTAACATGTCATGCCTTCAGGATTTCAAGCATATTAATGGAGGACATGTTGCATTTGGAGACAATCTTGCTGGTGGAAAAATAAGTGGAAAAGGTAATGTTACAAAAGGTAAGATGACATTTGAGGATGTCTACTATGTTGATCAGTTAAAGTACAACCTGTTAAGTGTATCACAGGTTTGTGACAAACAACATAGTATATTATTTACCAATACAGAATGTATGATCCTTGCTCCAGGATTCAAGGTAGTTGATGAAAGCATGATTCTACTTAGAACTCCATGAAAGGACAATATTTATTGTCTCGACATGGACAATGTTTCAAGTGATTCATCCCTGAACTGTCTTGTTTCAAAAGCTTCTGTGGATGAATCCTCTCTTTGGCACAGAAGGATGTGTCACATGAACTTCAAGACAATGAACAAACTTGTTAAAAACAACCTTGTAAGAGGTTTACCATCAAAAGTCTTTTCATGTGATGATCATTGTGTTGCTTGTCTTAAAGGCAAACAACACAAAACTTCTCATAAGTCCAAAGAGTTAAATATAATTTCTTCTTGTCTCCAGTTATTACATATGGATCTGTTTGGTCCTACAAATGTGATGAGCATAGGGAAGAAATCATATTGCCTAGTTATTGTTGATGATTACTCTAGATTTACTTGGGTATATTTTCTAAGGACTAAGGATGAGACAAGTGGACTGATCAAATCCTTTATTCTAAGAATTGAAAACCAAACTAATCAAAAAGTAAAAGTCATTAGATCAGACAATGGAACTGAATTTAAAAATCTTGATCTAAACACCTTTTGTGAAGAAAAAGGCATTGAGAGACAATATAGTGCCCCTAGGACTCCTCAACAGAATGGAGTTGCTGAGAGGAGGAATAGAACACTAATAGAGGCTGCTAGATCTCTGTTGGCTGATTCAAAACTGTCAATTACTTTCTGGGCTGAAGCAGTTAATACTGCCTGTTATGTCCAAAACAGAGTTCTAGTGGTCAAGTCAAAGAACAAGACACCTTATGAGCTCTTAAATAAAAGAAAACCCTTTATTGGATTTTTTAAACCATTTGGATGTCCTTGTACAATTCTCAATACCAAATCTCACTTAGGAAAGTTTGATAGAAAGGCAGATGATGGATTTCTTGTGGGTTACTCATCTCAAAGTAAGGCCTACAGAGTTTTTAATACTTCTTCTAGAATAATTGAGGAAAGTGACAATGTCAAATGCAATGAGAACACACCAAATCCTATTGGGTCTGGTCCTCAGTGGCTGTTTGACATTGATTCACTAACTAACTCTTTTGGTTTCAGTAGTGATGATTATGAAGGTTCAAGGAGTGGAGGATCAGGGACTACACAAGTTCAAGACAACATACCTCAATCTGTGATTTTTCCCATACCTACAGTGGATCCTGTTGAAGACTGTGAAAAGGAGCCATCTACTGAACCAAATCAGAGTGAAGAAGAAAGAAGAGACGAGGAGAGTCAAGAAAATAAAGAACCAGAAGTAGCTGCTGAAATCACTTCAGTTGAGTTGAATGACACCAATCTAGAGGTGGGACTCAATGAAGAACCTAGTCATCAAACAAGAACTCAAAAGAATCATCCTCCTCAGCTGGTAATAGGAGATATCTCTTCTCCTATGATGACTAGAAATCAAAGCAGGCTGCAAGATATGCAAGACCAACAGCATACAGTGCTTTCTTGCTTTCTATCCCAGCTTGAGCCTAAGAAGGCTTGTGATGCTATGAAAGATTCCAGTTGGATAGAAGCCATGCAAGAAGAGCTGCTACAATTCAAGCTGCAAGATGTTTGGAATCTGGTAGACCTTCCTAAAGGTCAAAGAACAATAGGCACAAAATGGGTCTTCAGGAATAAGAGAGATGAGAGAGGAATAGTAATAAAGAACAAAGCAAGGTTGGTGGCACAAGGGTATACACAAGAAGAAGGAATAGATTATGAAGAAGTATTTGCACCAATGGCCAGGATAGAAGCAATTAGATTGTTCCTGGCCTATGCTTCTTATATGAAGTTCAAAGTCTATCAAATGGATGTAAGAAGTGCATTTCTATATGGCTCAATTGAAGAAGAAGTATATGTCTGTCAACCACCAGGGTTTGAAAACCCAAGCTATCCAGACAGAGTATACAAACTGAAGAAAGCACTTTATGGACTGCATCAAGCACCAAGAGCATGGTATGACACTCTGTCATCCTATCTCTTGGAAAATGGCTTTGAAAGAGGAGTCATTGATAAAACTCTGTTCATCAAGAGAAAGAAGAAGGACATCTTGCTGGTTCAAATCTATGTGGATGATATCATCTTTGGATCCACAAGAGACAATATGTGCAAGGAGTTTGAGGACCTAATGCATCAAAGGTTCAAAATGAGTTCCATGGGGGAGCTTACTTTCTTCCTTGGACTCCAAGTCCAACAGAAGTCAGATGGTATTTTTATTTGTCAGTCCAAGTATGTGCAGGACATTCTAACCAAGTTTGGTTTCTCAGACTCAAAGCCTGCCAGCACACCTATGGAGACACACAAGCAGATAACATCAGATCTTGAGGGGGAGGATATGGATGTTCATCACTATAGATCCATGATTGGCTCTCTCATGTATCTTACAGCCTCTAGGACAGATATAATGTTTTCAGTCTGTGTGTGTGCTAGATTTCAAGTTAGGCCAAAGCAATCACACTATCAAGCTGTTAAGAGGATATTCGGATATCTCAAAGGGCAACCTAGATTGGGACTTTGGTATCCTTATGACTCATCATTTGACCTACTTGCATACTCAGACAGTGACCTAGGTGGAGCAAACTTGGACAGAAAATCCACTTCTGGAGGATGCCAGTTTTTGGGTGCAAGACTAGTATCATGGCAGTGCAAGAAACAAACCACAGTGTCCACATCTACAACAGAAGCAGAGTACATAGCAGCTGCAAGTTGCTGTTCTCAAGTCTTATGGATTCAGAATCAAATGCTGGACTATGGGGTAACCTTTCTACACACTCCAATCTTTATTGATAATAGCAGTGCTATTAGCATTGTTAATAATCCTGTCAAGCACTCAAAGACAAAGCACATTGAGATCAGGTATCACTTTATAAGAGACTGCAATGAAAAGAAGCTTATTCAAGTTGTAAAAGTTCATACTGATAATCAGTTTGCTGATCTATTCACCAAAGCTTTTGATGTGGGTAGATTCACTTTCTTGGTAACAAGTGTGGGAATGATCAACTTTGAATAAGCTCCTACTTAAAAAGTGATTCAATACCTGTATATAGTTTATGCTTGGTGTTACTAATCTTCTTTCTCAGGACATGTATAGCAGTACTCAGTTCATCACAAGCTTAAAAGTTACCCAGTGCTCGCTAGGCAAGAATCCTTGCGTACAGATGGCTTCAATGGCGTTTATTGATGAGCACAACGAGATAGCAATGCTCCAGAAGCCAAAACAAGCCGAAGGTTTTCACCAGATAGTCGATTTCCTGAGGTCAAGCCACATCGCTCATGCTCTCACAGTGTCTCCTACCATCTACGTAGAGCATCAAAGGCAATTCTGGGCCAATGCCACTACTAGCACTGAAAACGGAGTGTCGTGCATCAAAACAAGGGTTTGTGACAAACCCTTGACAGTTACTGAGGAGACCATTCGCATCTGTCTACGTGTAGACGATGCTTCAGGTATATCTTCTATTCCAAATGAGGATTTGTTTTCAAACCTCACCAGAATGGGGTATGAAGGCCAAATGGGGATTTTCAAGTTTTTCAAAGCTCAATTTTCACCCCAATGGAGGTTCTTTGTTCATACCCTGATGCACTGTGTTTCTAAGAAAACTACTGCCTGGAGCCAATTCAGCAGTCCCATTGCCTATGCTTTGGTATGCTTATCTACTGCTAGAAAATATAACTTTTCTTTGATGATCTTCAATGATCTTGTCTCAAACCTGGACAACAAGAAGAATTTCTTCATGTATCCCAGGTTTGTACAGGCAGTTATAACCAACGAATTGACGGATATACCTCACTTTGATGAGGTATATGTACCTAAACCCCCTAAAGTCAAGGTCTTCTCAAACATGAGAAGATCTGCTAGGGACTCGGAAGGAGTTGACACCCCATTGTTCTCAACAATGATGGTGGTGTCCCAACCACAAGAAGGTATGGCCTCAGGGTCAAGGCCCTCATTAGACCAACCCACTGAGAGCCAATCCCAACCTTCCCTCTCTCAAATTTGTCCTCAGTCCTTTGCTGCTAAACCCACTCCTATGATAACCAAGACTTATGTCAAGAGAAAGGTACACAAGACTCCTTCCCTTGTTGTCCCTACTATTAACCAAGAGCCTCAAAGCCCTCTATTGGAGCATTCTCCAATAGAGAATATCCAAAGGGAATCCAATAGGGTGTCTCCCAACCCTGAGGAGGTGCTCTCTAAGGAGATGGATGAGCATATGGGTGAGAAGGCTGCCACTACTTCTGCTAGCACAGAGAAGGACAGTGGTAACATCTCTAAGACCTTCCCCATGGCAACTTTGGGTGAGAAATCAACCAAAGGACCCCGGTGCCAAGAAACCAAGGGGGTAGTTGGTGCTTTTGCTAGGCAGAAGGCCACTACTACAAGATCCAAGGTTCCCTCAAGGATGGGCAAAACATCCGAAAAGGGTGAGGACAGATCTGAAACTGATGAATTGATGGCAAACTGTTCCAAGGATCCTTCAAGGGTGGGTAAAACACCTATAGAAGGTGAGGATAGCTATACTTACTTGGAATTGATGGAAACAATAGCCAACATCAATGTTGATGTGGTTAATCAAGGAAAGGAAATCAAGGCATTGCAGCAAGTGGTCATCTCCCAACAACAGCAGATTTCAAAACTCAAGCAACTGGTGAGAAAGCTCATTGCCAAGAAAAGAAGAAAACAGTTTGTTCTAAGGAGGAGAAAGGGGGCAACGAAAAAGGAAAATGAGAATGCTTCCAAAAAGGGGGAGAGTTCAAGCTCAGAAAAGTTAGATCAACAGATTGAAGGGGAGTTTGTTGAAGCACAGGGAGAGTTTGTTGAAGAAAAAGCTGAAGGTGTAATAGAAACAGAAAGTGCCAAAGCAGCAGAAACAACCCAGCAGCAGAAACTGTTAGTGCTGCTGAAACTACACAAGCAGCAGTAACAGGGTTAACACCTGAAGAGGTTGAGGTAGTTGAGATGCTTGTAAAAGCAAAGAATGACACCCCCAAAGCAAAGGGAGTGGTCATAAATGAAGGGGGAGCAAAGATAACAGAAAAGAAAGACATGGCTGCAGATGCAAAGAGAAAAGGGAAAGAAAAGATGATAGAATCTGATCAACCAACCAAAAAGCAAAAGATGGTTGAGTCAGATGAAGCATTAGCCAAGAAACTGCAAGAAGAGTTAGATCAAGCAGAGAAAGAGCAGTTTGAGAAGGACAGAGAGATAGCCAGAGCACTAGCCAATGAATTAAATGAAGCATTTCAGAAAGGGTTGGAAACAGAGAAAGCAAAGCAAAGAGCAATGAGCTTGAGAAAGGCTATGATGGCCAGATCAAGTGCAAAGAAGAAAAGGCCTTCACAGACTTACCTTGCAACTCAGGAAAGAAACAAGATGATAACTTTCTTGAGGAGTGCAATTGGTGTGAAGAAAGAAATGTTTGTAAAAATGACTTTTGATCAAGTCAAGGGCTTATATGAGAAAGAAATGGGAAAACTGAAGAGTAATGAAAAGGACAGAGTGGAGTTTGAAAAGAAAGCCAAGGAGAGACATGATGTGAACATTAATCAACCCTTCCCTGAAAGTGAAGAGGGAACTCCTACAAAAGAAAAGGTAGAGATAAAGGAAGAAAAGAAGAAGGAAGCTACTATAGGGCAAAGTCAAAGGATTCTGAAGAGAACCAAGATGATGGCTAAAAGAAAGAAAACTGACAAGAAGCCCAGAGTAGAAGAAGAGAAAAAGGTTGCTGAAGAGGAAAAGGCACCAAAGAATGAAGAAAAGAGAGTTGAATCTCAGGAAGTACCACAGAGTTCAGATGTAAATATGTACATGGTGGTAATGGATAAAATTCCAAAGCCTATCACAGCGAAACCTGTTGGAGTCAAACCTCCTGAAGTCATCCACTGGGATATTATGATGGTGGATGGTAAAGAGTATATCAGATTGAAAAGAAAGGATGAGAAGTACTATGTGTTTGCAACATGGAACAAAATTGTCAGAGAATGTTCAAGATTTGATTTAGAGGAGATGTATGAAGTTGGTATGAAGTTACATCCAGATCAGCTGAAAGCTCCAGGGTTACCAATTGTGAAGCTGGTTATGGAGTATTTGTGCATGTTATTCAATCCAGAAGCAGTAAAGCATTTAATCAGAGATGTGTTTAAAACTGTTAGAGGATGGACTCTGTATGAAAGGAGTGGAGTCTATGAATTGGCCTTGGATACTTTTCACATGGAATATTACTTGGTGGATGGGGTCTACAATCACACACGTCTAAAGCTTCATGCCATGTTAAAGAAGAAGCTGGGTTGTGCACCAAATTCAGAAATGGCAAAGTACCTAATTCAGAGAATTATCAATCAGAGTATGGGACTGGATCCTAACCTTGGATTGAATCAATGAAAGTTTTGGAAGCATCTGAAGAACTTGACTTCTCTTTCTAAAAGTCAAGTTAGGGGGAGATTGTTGGGAACTGAAGATGTGAACAAGTCTTTAATGCTGCTAGTTCAGAGTTAGTACTGCCAGAGGATCTCAAAGTTAATACTACTAGGTATTACTACTTCTAGTAGAATTAATACTGCTAGTCAAAGTTAGTGCTGCTTGAAAGTTAGTACTGCTTAGCTAGTTAGTACTGCTAGTGGTTAGTGCTGCTTAGTAGTTAATGCTGCCAAGACTCGGTTAATGCTTCCAAGGTGATCAAGGTGATTAATGCTGCTTCTAAGATAATTTGAAGATAATGTTGAAGAGATAGCGTCTGGAGATAAACATGGAAAGCTTGAAGATAATTATGAAGATTATTTTGAAGATCTTTTTATGTTTAGTAATTATCTTTTATTCTTCAATATATATATATAGATTTGTTTAGAATAGCGAAGTAATTTTTTTTGTGAGAATAATTCTGAGTTTTTGAGATAGAGAGAGAATCAACCTCAAGGCATCGTTCCTAATTCTAGAGAAGTAGAATTCGTCTTAAAAGAGTTTGTTCTTCAAGATTGAGGTTGTGAGTGAAAAGCTTGTAACTTGAATCATTAAATAAAGTTTACAAGTTGATTGTGATTCACTGTTTCATTGTTTTTCTGTTTATTGAATATTAAAGTGTTTTTCCGCAACTTCTTTAATATTGTTTCTGAGTATTCATAATTCTTGTTGAGAATTCGATCCTGACACGTTTGGGTTGAGTTTTGTGCAGGAGGTAGATATTTCATTTTGAGAAAGTACCTCTTGGGTCCATAAGGAAAAGAATATCGATTGGTGGTGAGCTTTTCATTTCAAGGGAGTCTCCGGTTTGGTAGTTTGTTATGTCGATCATTGGGAATTAGGAGAGTGTTAACCTAAGAATCGAAGGATAGAAATAAGGATTTGAAGCTGTATTTAACTGAAGGGTGGTTGAGAGACGATATCAGTGCTGACTGATGAAATGTAGTGAGGATCAGATGGAAATGAGTTATGGTTGGTAAGTTTGTTTGGGGTCAAAGTGAGGACACATGATTTGCGAATTAATAGTCGCGATGGTAACTAATTGTTAGACATTCAAGGATATTGGGAAGCATTGGTGCCGGAGGTTGTGGCAAATATGAGGACCTAGACTGGTTGATCAGAAGTAGGAAGTCTGGGATGAATTATAGTGAGTGCAAGCAGTTGACCTTGTTAGAGTAAATAACCTTCAATGTCAAGTGAGTCTCATGCATTGTGTTTCAAACAAATTGTTGGAGTCCTTAATATAATTTAAATCAAATATCTTGGCGTGTGTGTGCCTTGCGAGGTATTCGTTTTAAAAACGTGACGATGCATGTAAACGTGAGTTTGTATTGAAAAGACAAGTTTATTGCGTTAAGTGATAAAATTTCGATTTTTGGTGTGGGATAATTACTTTATCTCTTTATAAATGAGTTAACTTTTGTTGTGAAAATCATAACAGCGTTTGATCACATGATTTTATAAGTGCATTGGGTACGAACACGTGTTGTCATATCAATGAGGGTAAGAGTCGTCTGACTCGCTCAGTGTAAGCAATTTTGTAGTATTTTTATAAATCACCCGGGTAATGTTTAGCGAAAATAAATTCAATTGTGTCAACATCGATTTTGGGGTGGGGTGAGGTGTAATTTGTCGTAGAGTTGACAATGAACGATTCTCGAGATCGTTGTGCATGGTTAATCAATGATGTCGGTGTAGTGTGGTGTACACTCAAGCTTGTTTCATAATGTGGTACATACTAAATTTTCAAATATGTCAAAAGTTTAAATTTATGGTGTGTCACGCATGAAGGCTATGAACTCTCTAGGTCATGAGGAAGGTTTTGAGAGTGGAAGTAAGGCGCTCGAACAGTGGGTGGTCGACCCATGACTTTGGTATTTCTTTTAAGGAAGGTTGGTGAATAGCGGAGGTGGTTAATGGAGTCCTTGACCTTTGATGTTAAAGATGTTGTATTATAATGGCTTACCCGTTTTCTCAGTGACTTGAGATGAGGATGTTGGCAAATGGTTGTGTCTGGGGTGGAATTTGAAGTCGTTAAGATACTTTTATAACAGTAAGTTGCTGCATTGAAAGGGGTAGGTTTCATTGGGAATCCTTGTTAGTCGGAGACATGGTGGAAGTATCACAATGTCGACTGTTGATGTGGAAGTTAGAGACCAATTTCGTGGTTAATGGCAGGACGCTGAAAATGAAGATGTAGCTATGGATAGTTTCGTTGAGTTTTCATGAGGAAGCGAAGAGTTATTCGGAAAAGGTGTGTACCCGGTGTGATGTTGGACCACCTGGTGCGAGTATTACGAAAATGGAAGACCGCTAGTTCGGTCAGGAGATTTTTTTTCAATGAGATTTTGATGGTTTATGTGGGAGTGAAGTTATATAGCTCAACTGGAGGGGTTGCACTTCAAGCATTTAAGTCTACGAGTGTAACAACCCAAACTTTAATTACATCAAAATATAATATTTCAACTAAAAAAAAACGGCCCCAAGCTTATAATCAAAAGAATAGGGTTGCCACTACAAACTATTACACAACTGAGTAAAAAAGGAAACTATTACAAGGAGTCTTCTAGATCCTGGATTTATCTCACATCTTCTCCTTACCCTTATCGATACTTGCTATCTTGCGATAACCTGAAACAGGATTATAATTTTGAAAGAGCGAGGGTTAGACCAATGGCCTAGTGAGTCCCCTCCAAACATTTCTGCAACAGTTCAAATATTACTTAAAACATTTAAACAAAATCTTACGCTTCATTAGCGTAATTCACTTTACTGATCAAACATTTATCATACTTTTACGCTTCGCAAGCGTAACTCGATCTACTGGCCAACACTGACCACACTTTACGCTTCACAAGCGTAACTCAAACTACTGACCAACATTGTCGTCAAAGACGGTATGTCTGTCTCGTACTGCCTTATTTTAGGGACACACCCTAATGGCATAAACGGGACACACTCCCCGGTACGAGCAGGCGGGTCACACTTCCCGACTTAGGTCAAAACTTCTGAATCAAATGTATGCATACATCTAATTAACAACATTATATAAAATGAGTTTATATAAACATAGCATAAACATGCTAACATAATTAAATCAACCTTTTCAATAAACCTTCACATTTATCAAATAACTTTTGAAATCGTAAAGGATTTAGTTTGAAATACTCACCTCAAGTTCTTCTTGCTTAAAGTCTGTCTTCTAACGATTAACACCACCTACGATGGTATCGAAATAAAAAGAGATAAGCTAACTCACACATAACACTCTTTCCTTTTCTAAACATTTCAAAGACAACATACTGTTACTACCCTGATCGAGACCACTCCGGTCGAGACTACCACGGTTGAGACCGGTTAACATTACACCGGTTGAGACCGGTCGCTACATACACCGGTCGACACCGGTCTGGTCACTACACCGGTCGGTCGACACCGGTCACACTATACCGGTCGGTCGACACCGGTCGCACCACCCCGGTCGGTCGACATCGATCGGCCCCGGGTCCGGTCCATATTCATTCAAACACTTGAACACTTGCAGGCGATACAGAACTTCGTACAAATTACCCAGATCCTTAAATCGATAATTTTCACGGATAAAAACTTCAACAACGAGATCATTTACCGACTATAACTCTTAGATTGAAGTATTAGACTAGAATCATACCTTTACTTGCAAAGAAACCGTATGATTCTTCAAAACCTAGTCTCCTTCTCCCTGCTCTCGCTTCCTTCGGTCGCTCCAGAAATATCAAATTTGAGTTATGATAAATAACTCTTAGGGTTAACAATATATATATATATATATATATATATATATATAACCAAAGTTTCAAATAACCCCTTGAACTTTGGGTCTTGCTTAACTTTTCACCCAACTTTCAAAATTATTAAAATTTTCGGACCCGGATATTACAATGAGGTAGTACGCTTAATCTTTCAGGCTGCTGGAATTTGTTTCTAGCAGGTCGTGATGAGCCGGCAAGGAGCGATATCTTGTTGAGTGGTTTAGAGGAGCATGGTCTTGCAATTTATTCAAATTCGATAAAGACAAGGTCGTGAAATGCCTTGAATTCAGATATTAGTATTATGATCAGTGAAAAGAGGACGTTTTAGGTATGTGTGCAAAGTGGTCGTGAAGATTTTTGGTTGTTCTGTGATGAGGTGGTAGGGTGATGGTTGTATCTATGAGTTGATGATGTTTTATGACATATCTAGACATGCAAGTCATTAAAGTGGTAAGGAGCTTCCTTGAGGATATGTAGAAGGTTGGTGTTATTGATATAGGATGAGCGTTCTCGTCCAGAGATTTCTGGGGAATGATTTGTAAGTGGTAAAAATATGGATGGGACGTGTGGATGTTTAGTTGATATCGGGGTATTACTAAGTTGAGGATAATTTTTGAATGATAAGTTGGCGGCTATCTAGAGAGGAACCATGTGTTCTGGGTTGCGGCGAGTTGTGGGTAGGTTTATCTTATACCCCTAGAATGTTGTTGGAAGTGTCGAACTGCTTAGTTCAGGAGGTTGTGTTGTAGATAAGAAATCCGTGAGAATGTCGAAGTATTCTTTTGGGTGTGAAAGGATTTTAACAAGATTGGGCAATCCTATGTGGAGAGTGAGAATTGTGCGGTGCTTGTGAGTAGTGGGTGATGTTTTGGAAGAGCTTGGTGGATTACCTCGCGTAGGAATTATGGGTGATCAATTGGTTAGGTATAGAATGTAAATGTGTATTCGACATATTTGGGGAATCATCGAGGATTGGAATGAACAGGGTTGGGTGAACAGTATTTCATTCAACGAGAAGAGAGTGAAGTTATTATGTTGGAAAGGTAACTAATCTGAGAGGATGAAGTTTGGCAAGTGGTGCAAAAAGGTGGAATTATGTTTTCAGATTTTTCGTTAGAAAGTTTATGAATCCCAAGCATGGGTGTGAGAAAAATATTATGGCGTACATTGCGGTTTGGGTGTTGAGTAATCTAGATTATGCGGTTGGCCTAAAGCTTGCACCACAAATCAGTGAGCCAGTGTTTAGAAGTGGTGGTTAGATGTAGTGCTTAGAGTGAAGGATCAAAGTGTCAAACTTAGTATTGTGTGGAAAAGGTTTCATGTGAGTCTGTCTTCCAGGGATAAGCTATTCGAAATGGTGTGAGGTCAATATGATCACTTCGGGTTTGGAACGGACGATGCTCGGACTCATTGCAAATTTGGTCGGGCGATTGTTCGAGGTGATGAGAAATTGAAGTATATGTCATATTAATTATGTCAATTGGAGCTAGTGGACTATGGAAGTGACGAGTGGTGGAAGTTTTTATGTTCTTCAGGTAAGTAGTTGGGGGTGATGACGTTTGGCGCGACACATGTTTAATACGTATGAGTTGTGCAATATCGTTGAGTGGTGACCATTGTGATTTGAGAAAGAAGGTGCTTTTCGCACTAGGCGTTTGTAGTGCTGAGGGAAGCTGTTTTGTTATGACAGGTTACTTGATGAAGAAAATCATATCGGTGAGTTCATAGAGATGTCTAAGGTTGACAATGTTAAGTTGGCAATTTGAGATGTTATTATCTTAGTCTGGGATACATGCTATTGTGGCACCATCTCCGTTGATGTTCGTTAGTGAAAAAAAGTAAAGTGGTATGAGAAACCTTAAAGAGACACGTTGTAAAAACCGTGAGTTCAGGTGTGTGGACAAAGCGGACAGTATCCGGTACGGTTAGCCTGTTAATTGGTATGGCGCTGGTTTTGGCAAAATATCTCGGGCAACAAAGTGAAGTTAAGTTGATATGATTAAAAGGACGTGAGACTTGTAAATCTCAAGTTGAGAGGGCGCTACTTGATACGAAAGTCGTTCCCATAGAGTGAAATGGTGCATTCGAGGGAGAGCTCGTGTGGGGCCACATTTTGGAATCCATTGAATTTATGAAAAGAGTTGGAGAGATAGTGTGTGGTTTGGAAATATGCGAGGAAAATCCGTTTCGGACGTCACGCCTCTAATTAAGAGAATTTATTGGAAGTTGGGCGACAATACCTTCTAAAGGTATGCAAACAAATAAGAAGTAAGGATCAAAAGAGATCCATCATGCGAAGGTGTAATGGCGATGTGATAAAAAGGAGCAAGAGACTACATGGAAAGTAGAGGCTAAGATGAGGTCCCAGTACCCCAGTTTGTTCAACAATGGAATTCCGGGGACGAAATTCTTTTGAAGGGGGGGGGGATATTGTAGTAATCGTGTTTAAAAGCTAATAATTGTAGTTGAGTGAAGATTTTATATTAAGTAATAGTTGAAGGGCTAAAGGGTAAGTTGGCTAAAATAGGGGTTTAACCCTAGAGGCCTCTTTCTTTTCTTTGTTGGCGGCTGAAGTTTAGAGAGAGAGGAGAGTTTGGGCGGTTTTGGGAGAAAGCAAAGGAAGGAGAAAATTTTGGGATTTTGGGTCTGTGCATTCATCACCTTCAAGGTAAGATCTCTATGCTTGTAGTTTTCCATTATTGAGAACTAGTAGTCTGATTTAAATCTTTCTTTAAAGAGTGAGGTCTGATGTTTGGTTTTAATGGGTTTTATGTAAGGAATGCCCCTTTTTGTCCTTAAAATCATAAAAAGGGAATGATTGGTAAATTGGTTAGATTAAAGCTAGATTGTGAACTTAATCTTATGGATTTGATGTTTAAATTGGTGGGATTAAAGGGTTTTGGATTCGGTTCAAGGGTTTGGGTCCGCATAAAACCCTTCGATTCGTCCTGCGTTTGCGTAGAACAATCCAGTCGATCGGTGGAGTGACCCGAGCCGCAAGGGACCGGGCGACGCATGAAGACCCCGGGCCATAAAGCACCGGGCGTGAGCATGGTAAGCCCCGAGCCGCAAGGCACCGGGCGAGGGCGTGGAGACCCCGAGCCGAAGGTGGGAGAACCCGAGCGATACCACCCCGGGCGGAAGGCTCTTGGGCCGCATCCTATCGACGTGCCGAGCCCAAGCCCAATCTGTGTTTGGTGTTGGGTCAGTGACCTCCTTTTAGGCCTTGTGAGAATGTTAGCATTATAGTATGTTTTCTTATGGTCACTAGGGAGTATTGGACTTAATGTCGTAAAGTTTTTTCCGTATGGCGGAATGGTGAGTTGTGATTTATGGGCCTTTGTCATTTTGTACAATAGGTCGTGAGACGAGTCCTAAAGGGTGCGTGTGATCGTTAGCGAGGAACATCAGGTGAGTTTTCTAAACTAAATGCTCTTCGATGATAAAGTGGTTAAAAACATGTAGAAGTCATTTAAAGCATTTTATTTATTTATATATGCTTTATACATATGCGAGCTTTACCTTAAATGTGGTTTTACACTTTTGTTGTTGGTTAAATGTATGCATACATTGTGTTGAGCAAGATGCACAAGTCGGGGGTGTGGCCCGCCTGTGCTCATACCGGGGGTGTGTCCCGTTTATGTCATTGGGGGTGTGTCCCAAGTAAGGCAGTATGAGTCAGACACGTCGTTGCCTCCAGTGACGTAGTGTGTGCTGGTAGCTAAAGTTGTTGAAGTGATGTATTATCTTTTCAAGCTGAACTGGTTTAATCTTTTTTTTTTTAGATCTGTTATATGTTGCGGATCTGTATTGAGGGGAACTCACTAGACCATCGGTCTAACCCTCGCTATTTTCAAAACTAAAACCTTTTCAGGTAAACGCGAAGTAGGTGGATCCAGTAAAGGGAAAGAGAAGGTGTGAGCTGTACCCGATTTTAGAAGACTACCTATAGCATTCTCTTTTATTCTCAGTTGTGTAATAGGTTGCTTCAATGTAAACCTAGAATTTTATTATTGATTTGGGGCCGTTTTAGGCATGGATTTATATACTTTGGTTATGCTTAATCGTTGGAAGTTTTGGGTTGTTACATAAGTGGCACAAACAAAAACTAGCTATCTAAAGATCGCTAAATACGTTGAAAAACTTCAAAGTTTTATCATCAAGACACACTTATTATTATTACATGTAAGTCTTTCATTCGAGTACTCTTTCAATTTCAATCTATTATCGATTTTGTTTATTTTGTAATTTCGTGATTTTATAACTATCTTAATTCTCATTTATATGTTTCTTAATTCAAAAAATTGAGTATTGTTTATTTTGATATTAGATTGTTACTCGCAAAGGAACAATAAATCTTTATTTCTACATTAGTTTCTTGATTTGGTATATACTAGTATATGTTTTTAATGTTTCATTTGAAAAATCAAAGTTTTACAAGAATGTAAATCGGCTTATATTTTTCAAAGTTTGTTTCTCAAGTTGAAAACTAAATTGAATTCATTTTTTGAATTTAGTTTTTTTGCTTCATACAACTTAATAATTCCAACCTTAAAATTTTACTACAATAATGAGATCAATGCCACTGTCAATAATGTATCGGAGAAAATCAATTTGGAAAATGAAGCCGATGAATCACCTTTATACAAGAAAAGTGAAAATGAAGGTGTCTGATAATGCTATATAATCGTGTTCATGTGACGCATGCATTAATGTAAATTTTGACCCAAACTGCCAAAAATCAAAGAATTGTTGATGAAGGAGAAGAAAATATTGGAAGAATAGAAGTTAGTGAGTAAACGAAAAAAGAGTGGATTCTTGGCAAAAAAAATCATATAATTTAAAGACATCTACGTCAGTTTTTATAAAAGAAAATAACAATATTGATAAATATAAACATTTTATTTCATTTAATCATGTGTTGTATTTTTCTTAAAAGATAATTATAGTTTTAGAAAAAATCATATCTCTAATGTTATATATAAGTATTTAAACTATGGCTATTACTAATGATTTTCATCACACATCCAAAACATTTCATAATTCTATTAATTGAATATGTTCAAAACAAAACTTTATCTAAAATAAATTGTTATATATGGATTTGCAACATATTCAATATTTATGAAAACAGTAAAAACAAATTTTACATTTTTGTTAACATAAAATTTGATCATCGCGCAACGTACGATGTTAGACACTAGTAATTTAAATAAAAAAAACATGAATACATATTAAAATAAACTGGAGGTCCCAATATTTTTTAATTATTACAAATAGAAGCTCTAAGCCTCCATCCCTATTGAGTTTTTAGATTAGCTTTTACCAAAAAAATCGAAAAATTCTTTAGAAATCAACCAAAAAACTATCTCGAAATCAACCAAAAAAACCAAAAAAATCTCTCGAAATTAACCAAATTTTTTTTTAAAAAAACCCAAAGGACATAATTCGGCTAAAAACACATCAAGCGGCTTTGCCGACATTTGATCCAATTTAAAAGTGTACCCGCTCAGCCAAAATCCTGCGTCCGCCACTGATCATGACCACCATCAGCCACCATCATCTTCCTCCTATCATCACCATCACCTTCTTCAAATCTCTTCCCTGCACCGCCCCTGAACCCTTTGCCCCCTCCCTCCTTCCATCTCTTCATCACGTATCATTTCCCCTACACTCCAACCTCTCTCTAGCAACGACCAACACAAACACTTCTTCCTTCACAACCGACCTCCTTCCCACCACCATTCGTTGCCTCCTCCCATCTTCGTGTAAGTTTTGTCATAGAAGAAGGCGTTTGAAAAGGAGCGCCAATCACCGAAGAAGAAGGGAAGATGGCATAAAAGTTGGACAGTCGCGGTGCAGGACGTTGGGGTACATCACGTGGGTCGAGATGTTAGGGAGGTTAATTAAGAAGAAATGTTAATTTTTATATTTTTTTAATGCTTTAACAATTTGTACATAGCTCGTGTATACTATTTTTTAAAAGAAATGGCAAAAAGACAAATATACTCCTTATGTGAATAGTGTGTGAGAGCACTTTACGACAACGACTAATGAACGTTAGGGCTAGGAATTAAAACCATAATGAAATGTAAATCACAATTGGTATAAATACTAAATACCGAAGGTGAATGACTAATACTAAAATTTCTCAAAACTAAAAAAGGATTCTTTTCTGTATTTGTAATTTACTCAAAAATAAATGTATTTACGGGTCACATTCATAAAGTCCAATTTGGGATAAGGACGAGTGGTTTAACTAAACATCATTCCTCACTTATCTTTTCTTTTCTGCTTTTCTATTTTATTTATTAAATATTTTAATTTGTTTAATAAAGGTAAAAGAAAAGAGTTTATTGATAAAGGCGAGCCAATGTCATATATGCTTATATAGATGAATTCATAACTTTTTTTAATATAATAATAACGTTGTAATTTCAATAGAACATTTTTGTTTGAGAAATACATGAATATGAGATTGAGTTTATATATAATTAAGGTTTTAAGTAATGAGTCATGGTGATAAGTAGACACCATTTTCATCAAGACCTTAAGGTGTCGTTTGTTTTTTAAGAAGTCTAAAGTCTGAAGTCTTATTTTAGATATGATTAACAAGAGGTGGTGTGTACAAGCCCTAAGTTTTGCAACAAAAAAAAAGGGTCATCTAAAAAGTAGATAGTATTGTCCAAAAAATGAATGCACGCCCTATCCAAATAAACAAATCCCTTATCGTTTCACATAAAGTTTACGTATCAAATTCTTGTTTCATGAAAACCCAAAATTAAGTAATTCCTTAACTAAAACGTGTTACAAATGTAATGTTTATATGAGTCTGCGAAAATGCTTTTCCTATTTGAACAACTATATGGACTATGGTAAACTAAATATATGCACGTTTAAGGGCGGTACTACCGACTCCGTAGTTAGAAGGGCCTCATGTACACATTAGATAGGACTTGATGCAATGCATCTTTTCCCTGTCCAATTTAATTTATGTTTGAGTCTCGCATTAATGAAATTTTGACCTATTCTCCTCTATATATGTTGGAGCATCCCTGGTCTCCTTAAGGGTCTTATTGGATAGTAATATGGGGGTTCCACATATTCGTACATGGTATTAGAGATAAGATCTACTATTATAGGGACTCGACACTCGGGGCAATCTATACTCACCTAACCCCCTTCCCTCTAACCCCCTCTCGATACTATGTGCTAGTCTTGCCTCCATTGAAGGGGACGTGATTGAGTCACACATCAGCTAATCCTCTGTATATATTGGAGCATCTCTTCTTTGTATAAAAGCTCTTTCAAACAGTAATACTAGGATTCCACACTTTATTGTCTTTTTGCATGCAATCATTTTTTTGCACTATTGTCAGTGTCTTTAAATACGTTATTTTACTTGCATTCTACTTCTCTCTAGACACGTTATGACTAATTTACTATCTATTAAATATTTAATAAATATGTAACTATATTATTAAAATATATTAATACAATTTAATTTAGGGAAAAGTTCAGAAAAACTCAACGATCTATACTATTTTGAATGATCAAGTCTTTAAAAAAAAATTTAATTTAAAGATCATTAAACTTTCTCATTTTGAATGATTAAGTCCCTGAATATTTTTTTTTGCAATGGAAAAACATTTAAACTTTTTTATTTTAAATGAGTAAGTTCTTGAACATTTTTAATGGAAAACCCATTGAACTTACTCGTTTTGAATGATTAAGTGCATGAACAATGTTTTTAATAAATAAACCATCGAACTTTTAAAAATTGGTTACCTACATTCTTTTAAGAAAAAAAACTATTTGTAACCGACTGAAAATGTTTTAAAGTAAAAAGAAATATAAATTAGTTTTATACCGTTCCAAACCCTACACCATTCAAACCCTCGCAAACAATGTTATCACTCCCCCTCGCCACTTCCCGTTGCCCCATCGTTGTCCGTTCTCTATATCGCCTATCATGTTATCGGCTCCTTCCATCGATCTCTCTCTTTTTGATATGTTTTTTTATCTTTTGATTCTCCCTCTTTTGATAAATAAAAATAGATAAAAAAGAGGGAGGTCGATGGCAGGGGCCAACAACGTGATAGGCGATATGAAAAACAGATGACGATGAGGCCAACGAGCATTACTAAACAAAGGGATTTTTCCGGCGGATTTCCGGCAAAAGTCAAACGGGTCAAACCCCGTTGAATTTCGCCAGAAATCCGCCGGAATATTTTTTTATTTTTATTTTTTTTTTAAAATTAAAATTTTTCGGCGGATTTCCGACGGATTTCCGACGACATTTAATTTTTTTTTATTTTTTTCATATTAATTATAATTAATTAATTATTTCCAGCGGAATTTATTTAATCCGCTAAAATAATTAATTAATTATTTTTCTTAAAATAATTTTAAAAAAATAAAAAAATTTAAATTTCCGCCGGAAATTATAAAAATATTCCGGCGGATTTTCTGCGGATATTTTGTAATTTTTAAAAAATAAAAAAAATTAAAATATCCGCCGAAAATCCGCCGAAAATACAAAAAATTAATTAAATACTTATTTTCTTAAAAGAATTAAAAAATAAAAAAAATTAAATTTCCGCCGAAAATTATAAAAATATTCCGGCAGATTTTCGGCGGATATTTTGTATTTTAAAAAAAATAAAAAATTAAGATATCCATCGAAAATCAGCCGAAAATACAAAAAAATTAATTAAATATTTATTTTCTTAAAAGAATTATAAAAATTAAATTTCCGCCGAAAATCCGCAAGACAAAATGAAAATATGAAAAATAATTAAATAATTATTTTATTAAAAAAATAAAAAAATTAATTTTTTTTTGAAAAAATGGACTCATTTGGGCTTTAATAGATCCGATTGGCTTTAACGTACCCAGTTGGACTTTAATGGATCCGGTTGGTTTTAATGGATCCAGTTGGGCCTTAATGGATCCGATTGGGATTTAACGTACCCAGTTGGGCTTTAATGGATTCAGTTGCGCTTTATCGTAGGCAGTTGGGCTTTAACGTACCCAGTTGGGCTTTAACGTATCTAGTTGGGCTTTAATGTACCTAGTTGGGCTTTAACGGATCCAGTTGGATTTTAACGTACCCAATTGGGCTTTAATTGATCTAGTTGGACTTTAACGTACCCAGTTGGGCTTTAAGGGATCTGGTTGGCTTTAATGGATCATATTGTGCTTTAATGTGTCCAGTTGGTCTTTAATGGATCCAGTTAGACTTTAACGTACCCAGTTAGGCTATAAGGGATCCGGTTGGGCTTTAATGGATCCTGTTGGGCTTTAATGGATCCCGTTGGGCTTTAATGGATCTTGTTGGGCTTTAATGGATCCCGTTGGGCTTTAATGGATCCGGTTGACTTTAATGGATCCAGTTGGGCTTTAATGTATCCAGTTGAGCTTTAATGGATCCAGTTGGCTTTAATGGATCCAGTTGGCTTTAATGGATTCAGTTGGCTTTAATGGATCTAATTGGGCTTTAACGTACCTAGTTGGGCTTTAACGTACCAAGTTGGGCTTTAATAGATCCGGATGGCTTTAATGGATCCAGTTGGGCTTTAATGGATCCAGTTGGCTTTAACGTACCCAGTTGGGTCTTAATGGATCTGGTTGGCTTTAATGTACCCAGTTGGGCTTTAATGGATCCAGTTGGGCTTTAACGTACCTAGTTGGGCTTTAAGGGTGCGTTTGGTATGCAGAACAAAGTGGAACAGGACAGAACAGAACAGGCTTGTCCCATGTTTGGCGTGACCATATGTGGGACAGGTTAGAACTAAGTGGAACAAGCATGGGACACACTTGTCCCACTCCAACCCCCTGGAACTAAGTAGAACAACAATACTTTGACTAATATACTCTTTGTTAAAAACATAAAACATGTCTTCTCATCATCTACGTCTCCAAGCTAGGGGTGTGCAAAACCCGAATAGTCGAAAATTCGAATCCGCATCCGAACCGAAAATAAGGTGTTTTTGCAAAACCCGAATACTCCGAAATCCGATAATCAGAAACACGACATTTGGGAGGATATCCGGGTTTGGATTGGGTTTGATCGTTGGCCACCCAACCCCTCCGAAAACCCGAAATAACATAAATCTATATTTTAAATACTATATATATATATATATATATAATTATTTTTTGAAAATCATATATTATAGTTTGTTGAAATATTTTCTAAATTTTAAAGTTGCTATCAATTTCATCAATCTTTCAATCGATTGTATTCATACTAAAAAAATGATTGAATTTATATATAACTTTTGCATTATATAATACCCGAACCCGACCGACATCAATCCGAAACCCGACCAACCCAAACCCGAAACAACATAAAATCCGAAACTTAAAATTTGGGTTTTGATTTCCATATCCAAAATCCAATCGTGATAAATTAGTTTTATGTTTTTGATAATCCATTGCACTATGTATTAGTGATGTAATCTATGATTTTTCATCAGGGGTAAATTCGTCATTTAACCGGTCTAGTCCTGTTCTGTCCAGTTCTATCATGTCTTGCCAAACGCTGGACAGCTGTCCTGTTCTGTTCTGTCCTGTCCTGTCATGTTTGCGTACCAAACGCACCCTAATGGATCCAGTTGGCTTTAACGTACCCAGTTGGGCTTTAATGGATCCGGCTGGCTTTAATGGATCCAGTTGGGCTTTAATGTACCCAGTTGGCCTTTAATGGATCCAGTTGGTAACGTACCCAGTTGGAATTTAATGGATCCAGTTGGATTTTAATGGATCCGGCTGGGCTTTAATGGATCCGGCTGGGTACGTTATAATAATAATAATAATAATAATAATAATAATAATATATAAAAAAGAAATTCCGACGGATATCCGGCGGAGCTATCCGTCGGAAATTCAAAATTTTTTAAAAATTCGGCGGACTTTTCAAAATCTTTTTAAAAAATTTAGTTTTTGGCGGATACCGCCGCCGGTAATTCACCAAAAATTACGCGAATTTAGAGTTTACTGATTGGGTTTCTCTTTCACTTTTATGCCTCTCCTCTTCATACCTCTCCTCTACACTACCACCTCCGACCTCCGACCAACCCACCACTGCCACCTCCGTCGTTGCCCTATAACCACCACCAACCTCCACCACCCGCTGCCACCACCAATTGAACCCACTGCCACCACCGACCTCCACCATTGCGACCACCGGCTGCCACCACCAACCTCCACCACTGTGACCACCCCATTGCCACCACTGCGACCACCCCACTGTAAGTCTTTTTTATTCTTAATCTGCTTTTTTGTGTTATTTTGCTCAATTTCTTTGTGATGTATTGCCTTTGATGTCTGGATTGATGTCAATTAGTTCTAATCATTTTCTTTGTGATGTATCTAATTACACTGTATTCATGGATGAAGTCTTATTGATTATGCTTGTGAAAATTGATGTGAAGTTAGAAGATAAAACTGAAGTTGCCTTCACAAAAAAGCTAATCTTTTTGATCATGGATGTGAAGTCTTATACATAAAACTGAAGTTGTCTTATTGATTATGCTTGTGAAGTCTTATTCATGGATGAAGTCTTATTGATGAAGTCTTATTGTTTATGCATATTTCTATTGAAGTTTTTTTACATGATATACTAAAGTTAGTTGGTGATTAGTTATATATCTAAAGTCGAGATTGATCAAAATAGCTAATATTTTGGTAAAATTGATCAATGTCTTTATGTGTGTATGTATAAATGTGTTTTTATATGTAGATGTGTATGTAGATAATTGTATGTAGATAATCTCGTATGTTCGTATATGTAAAAAACATATGTGTATAATGTATCGTATATATGTATGCATTGTTGGGTAAATTGTTTTAGACAAATTGTTGGGTAAATTGTTTTATAAATTATAACAAGTCTATTGATTTGTATAAGTTATAAAAATGGCAAAACATATATTTACGAATGGGTCATGCCGAATTTTTCTTAGAAATTTTAGTTTAAGAAACGGGTGCACTTAGAGCTTTCAAGCACACAAACCCAACCTTATTTTCTTCTATATACATGGTTTGACTTCCAAAGAGTCAAACGGGTGCACTTAGAGCATTCAAGACAAACCCAACCCGGGTTTCTTCTATATGCATGGTTTGACTTCCAAAGAGTCAAACGAGTGCACTTAGAGCTTTCAAGCGCACAAATCCAACCCGGGTTTCTTCTATATGCATGGTTTGACTTCCAAAGAGTCAAACGGGTGCACTTAGAGCTTTCAAACACACAAACCCAACACAGGTTTCTTCTATATGCATGGTTTGACTTTCAAAGAGTCAAACAGGTGCACTTAGAGCTTTCAAGCACACAAACCCAACCCGGGTTTCTTCTATATGCATGGTTTGACTTCCAAAGAGTTAAACGGGTACACTTAGAGCTTTCAAGCTCACAAACCGAACCATATTTGTTCTATATTCATGGTTTGGGTTTCAAATAGCCTAATAGGTGCACTTAGAGCTATCAAGCGCATAAACCGAACCTTATTTGTTCTATATGCATGGTTTGGGTTTCAAATAGTCCAATATGTGCACTTAAGGCCTTTATGCGCACAAACACAACCTTATATGTTCTATATGCTTGGTTTGGGTTTTAAATAGTCAAACGGGTGCACTTAGAGCTTTCAAGCGCACAAACCCAACCCGGGTTTCTTCTATATGCATGGTTTGACTTTCAAAGAGTCAAATGGGTGCACTTAGAGTTAGAGCTTTCAAGTGCACAAACCCAACCCAAGTTTCTTCTATATTCATGGTTTGACTTCCAAAGAATCAAACAAGTGCACTTAGAGCTTTCAAGCGCACAAAACCAACCCGGGTTTCTTCTATATGTATGGTTTGACTTCCAAAGAGTCAAACGGGTGCACTTAGAGCTTTCAAGCGTATAAACCGGACCTTATTTGTTCTATATGCATGTTTTGAGTTTCAAATAGCCTAATAGGTGCACTTAGAGCTATCAAGCGCACAAACCAAACCTTAATTGTTCTATATGCATGGCTTGGGTTTCAAATAGCCTAATAGGTGCACTTAGAGCTATCAAGCGCACAAACCCGACCCATGTTTCTTCAATATGAATGGTTTGACTTCCAAAGAGTTAAACGAGTGCACTTAGAGATTTCAAGCGCACAAACCTAACCCGAGTTTCTTCTATATGCATGGTTTGACTTCCAAAGAGTCAAACGGGTGCACTTAGAGCTTTCAAGCGCATAAACCAAACCCAGGTTTCTTCTATATGCATGGTTTGACTTCCAAATAATCAAACGGGTGCACTTAGAGATTTAAAGTGCACAAACCCAACCCAGTTTTCTTCTATATGCATGCTTTGACTTCAAAAGAGTCAAACGGGTGCACTTAGAGGTTTCAAGAGCACAAAGCCAACCCAACACACAGTTACTTGCCTAATACCCCAAATAGTATTAAAACACGGATATTACAAGATCCGTAAATAGTGTTTGACATGAAACGAGGATAAAGAGATTTTCAATAAAATATTTGCAACCACGTGCGACAATCATGCACGTATAAGCTCACAGTTTAAAATCTGATGAGTGCTAAGTGCTTTATCAAGACTTCGTAACATAACTCACTTTATACTTTGAAAATATGAGAAACAATTTATGCAAACTTATCTAGAAATAAAGTTCGTGCATGAATTTGGTCGGCACTCAACATCTTAGGACTATGCTTCTCAAATTCCCGTCATACTATTGTCATCCGAAAGCATCAAACATCTTAAGACAACAATCACCCTAATTTGGTCAACTTACGATTTCTCCTTGAAATAGAGTCAATTCAATAAGCTTATGGTTCTAATTCAACCAATGACTTCGACCCAAAATGGTCAACTAATTGCATCTGGCATGCTTAACCATCATTCCAATATGACAATGCTATAAACATCAACTCTTTTATCGGCTACTCGCTTAGAAACTTTCTCACTACCCCAACGGTCATCATACCAAGACAGATCAAGTATACACACGTAACACGTAGGTTCATCATAACACTGGACATGTGCCATTATGAACATACCGTACATGATCATATCCTTGCGATCCTCGACAAGTTTCCCGTTTCTAGCGACTCGGTCAATTCCAAAATATCGTATCTTAAGGTACCTAATGTGCAATTTCATTTTCAATTACCTAAAAGAACGCTAGTTTGAGTCTAGGCGTCCAAAAATCAATACCTAATTCTCTTAAACTTAAGCTGTAACACCCCAAAATTTGGATAAACAAAAATTTCCATAAAAAGGGAAACATGATAATCAAAGATGCCATAGCATGAGCTCTTCCCAAAAAGGGAGACAATGACGCATGTTAAAATTACAAGTTTGTAATGAATAACAATCTAAGGGAACACAACCCTTTAATCTAAATCCTAACTAGGAACAAGATTAATACAAGTTGTGATCCAATCCAAAATTAAACTTTCTAAGCAAAGCGTCCCAAAAATGTCCCCAAGCTCGCATCTAAGGCACCTATACCTTCTTGGCGGTCGTGCCGCTAAAACCTGAGATACATATCAAACCAAACAAGTGTTAGGCCAAACGGGCCTAGTGAGTTGTACAAAAGCATGGCATGACATTCGATAAACATGAAATAGCACAATTAACGACTCGGTCCACATGGTCATACTGGAATCAATGGGGGAGATCCATCACACCAATGAGTTTTACCTCAAGTAAATATACCTTGATGTTTAGTTCGTATGAACAACATCCCAAAGGCCCGGCACACCGTCCCGGTGGCGGGGGCATTAGGCGCATACCATCCCGGTGGCACCTAAGGCTACATCCTCCTGGCACATACTCATGGTTCCTCCAACATACATATATATATATATATATATATATATATATATATATTTCCATACATATCTCGCATCAACAAGATATATACACATATTAACCATCCCTATACATATCTCGCATCAACAAGACATATATATAAGGATTTTCATAACTTCAATCCCATGTTAGGCCCAAAACACCCAAGCATGTAGGTTTAATCAACAATCTTCACATAATCTATGATATTAACCATCATAACCAATAATAACGATGTTAACAACACAATGACTCCATATATATACCTCAATAGTCAAAACCCCCAATTACTCATGAAAATAGCATTTAGGTCAAACTTATCAGGTGATCAGATTTGTGCATACATAACAAGTAGTACAAGTAAACACTTAAGATATGTATCCCATTTAAAGATTTTGGTAAAGAAAACTCATAATCTAGGTTTTATAGCAAAACCCTAGAAAACTTGGAAGAAGAAGATGATCTTGAAGCTTGAAACCTTGGGTTGAAATCTTTGGTTGGGGGTTGTTTGATTCTTGCAATAAATGAGGAAGATTAGTGGTTGAAAGGGTTAGGGTTCGGTTTTGGGAAGGAGTAAATGAAGAGAGAGTGTTTGAGAGAATAGAGATTGAGGAGTAATGAGAAATGGGGCTGAAAACTCTATTAAATCCGTCAGACCAATCTCGCGGGTTGTGCCACGGGTGTAACCCGCGTGGCAAGTCGCGAGACTCACTGTCTTACCCGCGGATAGTGCACTTCGCGGTTTGTTCCGCGGGTGTAACTTGCGTGGCAATTCGCGAGAGCCACTATTCCTTGCCTTTCTCCTTGAATCAAAATTCAGAGTGTTACAATCCTCCCCACCTAATAAGGATGTCGTCCCCGAAATCAGGACTGATCAAACAACTGAGGGTACCTCCTTTTCATATCTTCCTCCGACTCCCACGTCACGTTTGTTCCCCGATGATGTTTCCATTGGACCTTTACCATAGTCACTTCCTTGTGTCGTAATTGTTTCGTCTTAGCCTCAAGTATGGCTTCCGGCTCTTCCACGCATCGGTTGCCGTTGTCCACCCGAATCTCTGATAACGGTATAACGCTCTCCTCTTCCGCCAAGAATTTACGAAGGTAGCATACGTGAAAGGTAGGGTGAATCCCGTTCATCTCCGGTGGCAATTCTAGTCTATAAGCTTGGAGCCCAATCTTTTCCAAAATTGTGAAGGGTCCAAGGAAACGAGGACTAAGTTTCCCGCGCTTCCCGAATTGAATGATCCCCTTCCATGGTGACACCTTCAACATGACCTGTTCTCCCACTTGGAACTCGACTGATCTCCTTTTCTTATCCGCATAGCGCTTTTGACGATCTTGCACCGCTTTCAAACGTTCTCGAATGCCTTTGACCTTGTCCGCCGTCGCTTGAACTATCTCCGGTCCCGCAAACTGCTTTTCTCCCGCCTCGATCCAACACACCGGGGTCCTACATTTTCGTCCATAGAGTGCTTCGAATGGTGCCATCCCAATGCTCGAGTGATAACTATTGTTGTAAGCGAATTCCACTAATGGCAAGTGGGAATCCCAGCTTCCTCCAAAGTCTATGACGCAAGACCGAAACATGTCCTCAAGAGTTTGGATGGTCCTTTCGCTTTGTCCGTCGGTTTGAGGATGATAGGTCGTGCTCAACTTGACTCTCGTATCCAATTCCCTTTGCAATCCATCCCAAAACTTAGAGGTGAACCGACTATCCCGATCCGAAACTATGGATAGCGGAACACCGTGCCGCGATATCACCTCATCTATGTATAACTTGGCCAATTTATCCATGAGCAACGTCTCCCGCATTTATAAAAAGTGCGCGCTCTTCGTGAGTCGATCTACTACCACCCAAATAGTATCGTGACCTTTCAAAGTCTTCGGCAATTTGGTGACGAAGTCCATTGTGATGTGTTCCCACTTCCATTCTGGGATGGACAAAGGTTGTAAACTTCCATAAGGCCTTTGATGTTCCGCCTTGACTTGAAGGCATGTGACGCACCTCTCCACGTACTTGGCTACGTCGAGCTTCATTACCGGCCACCAATAATGAAGTTTTAAGTCCCTATACATCTTGGTACTACCGGGATGTATGGAGTACTTGGTCTTGTGAGCTTCCGCCAAAAGTAGCTCTCGATTCCCTCCAATTCTCGGTACCCAAATCCTTCCTTGGAAAAGTTTAAGGCCGCGACTATCTTCCGTTAATGTTTCCCGTTGTTTCACCATGACTTCATCTTTAAGGTTTTCCTCTCGAAGTGCCTCCACTTGACTCCTCTTGATATCCTCCATTAGACTCGACTTCACGTCAATTCTAGTAAGAGTTATTTTGGCTTCACCCCCGTAACTCTTTCGGCTTAACGCATCCGCCACTACATTAGCTTTACCGGGATGGTACAACAACTCACAGTCATAATCCTTCAAAAGCTCTAACCACCTTCGTTGCCGCATGTTGAGGTCCTTTTGGTCAAAGATGTACTTCAAGCTTTTATGGTCGGTAAATAGGGTACACTTCGTCCCATAAAGGTAATGTCGCCAAAGCTTTAAGGCAATTACCACCGCCGCCAGTTCCAAATCGTGCGTAGGGTAATTCTTTTCGTGATCCTTGAGTTGTCGTGAAGCGTACGCGATCACTTTTCCCCTTTGCATCAATACACAACCAAGACCTAATTTAGAGGCGTCTCTATACACCACAAAGTCTTCGGAACCTTCAGGTAAGGATAGGATCGGTGTTTCACATAATTTTCTTTGGAGGGTCCGGAAGGCCCTCTCTTGAGTTTCGGTCCACAAGACCTTAACATACTTTCTTGTCAGTGACGTGAGCAGAAAGGCGATCTTCGAGAAGTCTTGAATAAATCGTCGGAAGTAGCCAGCCAAACCCAAGAAACTCCTTATCTCTGATGGATTCGTCGGTGGTTCCCAATTCATCATTGCCTCGATCTTTGTCGGATCCACCTTTACCCCATCCTTCGACACCACGTGGCCCAAGAACTGGACTTCTTGTAAGCAAAATTCGCACTTTGAAAACTTTGCGAACAAATTTTCCTTTCGAAGGAATTCCAAAACCTCTCGCAAGTGTTGTCGGTGCTCCGCTTCGTCACGAGAGTAAATCAGAATATCGTCGATGAAGACTATGACAGATCTGTCCAATAGAGGTCGGCATACACGGTTCATCAAGTCCATGAAAACGGCCGGTGCATTAGTCAACCCAAAAGGCATGACTAAGAATTCGTAGTGGCCATATCTAGTCCGGAACGCCGTCTTTGGAATATCGCTCTCCTTCACTCTCACTTGATGGTAACCCGATCGCAAGTCTATCTTAGAGAAGCATCCCGCTCCTTGGAGTTGATCGAAGAGGTCGTCGATCCGGGGAAGCGGATACTTATTCTTCACAGTGACCTTGTTGAGTTCGCGGTAGTCGATGCACATTCGCATCGACCCGTCCTTTTTCTTCACAAATAGAACTGGAGCTCCCCACGGCGACGAGCTCGGTCGTATAAATCCCTTCTCGAGAAGTTCTTGAAGTTGCGTCATCATTTCTTGCATTTCTGTTGGGGCTAGACGATAAGGAGCACGAGCTATCGGAGCTGCTCCCGGAGTGAGGTCGATGTGGAACTCTATTTGTCGCTCCAGTGGTAGTCCGGGTAGGTCTTCCGGGAAGACGTCCGGGTATTCTCGCACCACGTCCACATCTTCTACCTTTCTATTTTCCAACTTCGCGTCGATTACGTAGGCCAAATACGATGCACATCCCTTGGGTAGGCTCTTTCGTGCCTTGAGGGACGAGATAATCATACTGGCCTTTCGGTTCTTCTCCCCGTAGATAATCACCTCGCCACCAAACGACAAGGGTACTCTAATCAGCTTTTTGGAACATAAAATACCGGCGTCATACTTGGATAACCAATCCATCCCGAAAATTACGTCAAACCCCCCGATGTCCGCCGGTAACAAGTCTATTACAAATGACTCACCATCTAAACTTAAGGTACACCCAAAGTAGCATTCCCGAACTATCAACTGTTCCCCCATTGGCTACCTCTACTACTAACGCATCACGCAACAGACTAGGAGGTGAAATGAAATTCTTGCAGAAAGATGAAGATACAAATGATCGGTTCGCACCCGAATCAAATAAAACACGGGTAGGTAGAGAGTTTACTAAGAACGTACCCGACACTACGTCCGCCGTCTCCCTTGCCTCATCAGCCGTCATTTGGAAGGCCCGACTTGGCGCCTTCGGTTGGGTTTCCTTCTTCGGTACTGAAACACCTGGAGCTCCTTGACGACCCATTGATAGTTTCGGGCAATTCCTCTTGAGGTGCCCCGGTTCTTTACACTCATAACAGACTCCTGGTCGAGAATAACAATCCTTACTCGAGTGGCCTTTCTGACCACAGTTGGAACATTCGATGGGGTTGGGCAAGGATTTCTGACTGCAGGGCCCAAAATGTTTACCCTTACACCTAGAGCACCACAGTGCCTCGCGTTTTGGCTCTACACTCCTTCCCCTGATAAAGGGTTTGGATGGTCGCACGGGCCCGGTCGGCCCTTCCCATTTCCTCTTCTCTCCTTGCTGTTTCCTTTCCTCCTTGTCCTCCATCACGTCATCCTCTACCTGCTGGGATGCCTCGATCACATCTTGCAAGGTGGTCTTGTGGGTGTTTCTCACGTCCGTCTTCATATTCACCGGTAACCCCCTCATAAACCACTTTATCTTTGCCTCTTCATCTCTTGCCACATGTTCCACTAGGCTGAGCTTGTCCATAAATTGCTTTGCATAGTCGACAATGGTCAGATTTCCCTTCTTTAGATTTCGGAGCTCTTCTTCTATCTTATCGAGCGCTCTCGCATTGCAAAATTTCTCCATAAGCTTCTTCTTGAAGGTTGGCCAAGTGAGCTTGGCCAAAACCTCCGGCACCAGCACCCTTCTAGTGACGTTCCACCAAGTCAGCACGTCCCCTCGGAGTAGTTGGGACGCAAACTTGACCCATTGAGTATCCGCGTACTCACTCGCCTCGAAATCCATTTCTACTTCTTGAATCCATTTCATACACGCAAGCGGATCGGTTGTCCCGGAAAATTCCGGAGCTCGACTACATACGAATGACTTGAAGGAACAACCCCCTTCCTTCTTCTTCTCGGCCTGGATAGCATGTTCTTCCGTCCCAACTGCATTTTCAGCTCCGCCCGATCCCATCACTGCATTGTCCCCCACCGTCTCATGTCTCCGATTGCTTGCATCCCTGTCTTCTAAGACTTTCATCAATTTCTCGTCCCGTTTATCCATTGCAGAATTCATCATCTGCATAATGCTTGCCAATAGAACTGACTAAGGGTCCACTTCTTGAATGACCGGATCCTCGGTTTCCAAGTTTACTTGGGGAATTTCATCTACGATCCCCGCCAGCATTCTGGGAATCGGTGGAATAACTTGGTTTACTGTCGGGTTTGCTTGCCACGTAGATCCCGGGGCGGTCACACTTGCCTCATTCGCATCCTCGGCCGCTCCAACCCGACTCCTTGTGTTTACCATGGTGAACTGTCACACACGATAAGAGTCGTACCGGTTAATTCTTTAAAAGATAAGCGGTTCACTACGTACTACTACAATGATTAATCATCATAACAACAATTTCAAGCATACTCATGTAATCATAAATTCATAACAACACTGGCCAAGTGAGATTGTGAACGTATCTTACATAAGAACTCTCGTTGCCATCGTCATAAATTTTAATCAATGCAATTACGTAATCCTAATACTCTCCCCACCTAGAAATGCTCTACCCATATGGATAGTGATACTAAAGGCTCAACCAGTTTAAGTCTAGGTATGCTACAGTCGACACCTAGTTCACTTAAACCAGAGCTCTGATACCAACTTGTAACACCCCAAAATTTGGATAAACAAAAACTTCCATAAAAAGGGAAACATGATAATCAAAGATACCATAGCATGAGATCTTCCCAAAACGGGAGACAATGACGCATGTTAAAATTACAAGTTTGTAATGAATAAGAATCTAAGGGAACACAACCCTTTAATCTAAACCCTAACTAGGAACAAGATTAATACAAGTTGTGATCCAATCCAAAATTAAACTTTCTAAGCAAAGCGTCCCAAAAATGTCCCCAAGCTCGCATCTAAGGCACCTCTACCTTCTTGGCGGTCGCGCCGCTAAAACCTGAGATACATATCAAACCAAACAAGTGTTAGGCCAAACGGGCCTAGTGAGTTGTACAAAAGCATGGCATGACATTCGATAAACATGAAATAGCACAATTAACGACTCGGTCCACATGGTCATACTGGAATCAATGGGGGAGATCCATCACACCAATGAGTTTTACCTTAAGTAAATATACCTTGATTTTTAGTTCGTATGAACAACATCCCAAAGGCCCGACACACCGTCCCGGTGGCGGGGGCATTAGGCGCATACCATCCCGGTGGCACCTAAGGCTACATCCTCCTGGCACATACTCATGGTTCCTCCAACATATATATATATATATATATATATATATATATATATATATATTTCATTTCCATACATATCTCGCATCAACAAGATATATACACATATTAACCATCCCTATACATATCTCGCATCAACAAGACACATATATAAGGATTTGCATAACTTCAATCCCATGTTAGGCCCAAAACACCCAAGCATGTAGGTTTAATCAACAATCTTCACATAATCTATGATATTAACCATCATAACCAATAATAACGATGTTAACAACACAATGACTCCATATATATACCTCAATAGTCAAAACCCCCAATTACTCATGAAAATAGCATTTAGGTCAAACTTATCAGGTGATCAGATTTGTGCATACATAACAAGTAGTACAAGTAAACACTTAAGATATGTATCCCATTTAAAGATTTTGGTAAAGAAAACTCACAATCTAGGTTTTACAGCAAAACCCTAGAAAACTTGGAAGAAGAAGATGATCTTGAAGCTTGAAACCTTGGGTTGAAATCTTTGCTTGGGGGTTGCTTGATTCTTGCAATAAATGAGGAAGATTAGTGGTTGAAAGGGTTAGGGTTCGGTTTTGGGAAGGAGTAAATGAAGAGAGAGTGTTTGAGAGAATAGAGATTGAGGAGTAATGAGAAATGGGGTTGAAAACTCTATTAAATCCGTCAGACCAATCTCGCGGGTGTAACCCGCGTGGCAAGTCGCGAGACTCACTGTCTTACCCGCGGACAGTGCACTTCGTGGTTTGTGCCGCGGGTGTAACTCGTGTGGCAAGTCGCGAGAGCCACTGTTCCTTGCCTTTCTCCTTAAATCAAAATTCAGAGTGTTACATAAGCTCTGATACTAACTTGTTACACCCTCAATTCTGGAAATAGCAACTAGTTTAAAATTTTCTAAATACATCAATAAATGGTTCATAAACAATCACAATTTAAGGTTTAACCTCAACACACACAATTTATTCTCTACATACAGTCTATAACAAGGACATGTGCTACTATAACCCAATAATAGTCACTATCTCCAAACTACAGAAGACTTCACCAAATACTTACACTTGTGAAAAACTAAGCACATCTCTTTATAGAATTGCGAGAACCAAACCCCCAACTGGAACCTGATGTATATGCCGACAAATAAAAAGGTTAGGCTTAACGCCTAGTGAGCTCAAGAGTTTTGAACATAAATAAATTAATCGTTTAAAAAGGAAGGATGCAATTAAAACCATAATGCTTCAAGATGATATGCTTCACTTATGAAAACGACTCGTTTTCCAATAATATGCATTTTAGGCAAAGAAACACCGATAAAAACGTTTTCCAATCCAAACTACTTCAAGGACAAGATCTCAATATAAAACGTTCTTTCATAAATTAATTTCAACCAAAACTCACTCAAAACGTGAACAGAAGTAGCACTATCCATTTATGAAATACGGTTAATACTTTATATCCCGAAACACCCAAAACAAGGATGGGGCATGATACTCAACCCATAAATCAAGGATAAAATCCATTTATACAAAACGCCACCGAAAACTTGGATAATAAACTCAATACCCAAAAACAACACCTTTCGGTGACGGGGGATACCCGAATTCCATCGAAAGTGGCGGGCACATAAACTTAAGCCACTTATCAATGTTCTCGAGCTTCACATAGAGCCATGGATCCCCGTATACAGCTCCCAACCGAGCAACCACCGCAAGATACCCAAATGCCTCTAGTGTCTACTCGACCTCTACATGAGTGTCACCACAAAAGCCACAAGTCCCCGTATCCGACTCACAATGGGCACCACCGAAAGACTTATCTCCGTATACGGCTCTGCAAAGCACCACCGCAAGCTTACATAAAAAACATGACTTGGGGACCATTCACTAGACTTCAAACGCGGACACTAAATTTCACGATGAGTAACTAGACTAGATTACAAACAGGCATCGAGTTCAACCACCCACGATCTATACCTCGAGCCCTTCAATAGAGGTTACGCGGTTATCGAGTTTAATCACCCACGATCTATACCTCGAGCCCTTCAATAGAGGTGACATGGTTATCGAGTTCAACCACCCATGATCTATACCTCGAGCCCTTCAATAGAGGTTACGCGGTTATCGAGTTAAACCACCCACGATCTATACCTCGAGCTCCCGTTAGCCATAAAACAATATCCAGTCCCAAAACGGGGATAAAGTCCCCACTAAACCAACAGACTGGCTCATATGCCTATTGATCCAATGCATTACAGTCTAAAACGTTACATGACTCAAACGAATGAACTAACGCATTCAAAACATGTAACTCTCAATTAAGATGCAACTAAGTACACCGTACGTCCAAGGCTCCTTAACGAGCTACCAAAAACTGAACAAATGTTCCAAAGACTCAACCGAGTACAAATCAAGCCCCAAAAGGCTTAATAAACGTTTGGCTAAAACTCGAGAGCCAATATGGTTACATAAACCAAATTACATCTTTCCCCAAAATCTTTGTTTATCAAACCACCATTGGCCTTCGGCCCAAAACCCAAAAAGATTATTATTTCTAAAATGTTCCCCAGGTCTGGAATGACCCAACCCAAAGGACTCACACACTCTTACTTTCAAAACGCCTCATTATATGAATGATGCATATAACCCGACCAACACTAAGAATGCATTTGTGACCAAATATCCTTTTATGCAATAAATCATTAAGACACTTTCGTTTATGACCTATTTATCAAAATACCTAAAAATCCCAAATGTGGGTGTTTTATAAAGTTTAATAGGCTAAACACTTCAAATAATCAAAAGTTGCCAAATAACTCAACAGTTGATAATTTCATGTAAAACACATAAATGCTTTAAAATAGACATTTTGGCATGTACAACGTTTTCACAAATCAACTTGAACTCACATCGCTAGATTTAGGCTAAATCTAGATTTTACCCAACTTGAGCTTCCTTGATGAAATTTGAATCCGCAAGCAAAACCTTCCAAAACCTATATTCACAAGTTTCCAACAATGAATATACTTATTCAACCATCTAGAATAGTCCCCCAAACATTTTACATCAAAATCCCCAAATTTGGCCAAAACCCTAATTTTGACCTAACTTCTCCAAAATCCTCAAACCCAAAATTTGAGGAATAAAAACATTAGAGTGTCATCAAAGGAACATTTATAACTTATAGAAAATATCTAGAAGAGATGAGAATAACTCCCCACTTGGATTTTGAGCAAAACCCCAAAACCTAGAAATCTCAAGAGATAAGGAAGAACACTTGATTTAGCCCTTGAGGTTGAAGTCACAAGTTTGGTGATGAAGAAACACTTTGGACTCCAAGGAAATGACCACAAAGTAAGTTATAGTTTGAAATGCGGAGTGAGGAAACGATTTAGGAGAGAAAGGGTGAAGGGTTATGAGAAATGGTAGCAAAATCGGCTCATTTAAACATCCAGCCCCCCGACCGCGATTATGACAAGCAATAGTGACAGTGTCACTATCGCGAGTCACTCTCTCCGAAGATGTACCGCGGCCATAAGGCCCTCCGTGAGAGTGACACGCGATTGTGACACATGTCACTTTCGCCCAGACTCCTCGAAGCCCGAAAATCCGATCTTTTTCGACACTAAGGTCCTCGACACTCTTTGGAACTTTTAGTAGTGTTTTCCCAACATGAATCCCACCAAACACAAGGTACAGAAACGCCTGGGAGGCTCTATACTTACCGAAAATTACGGGTGTTACAATTGCACCCATAGGGGGAAACGAAGACGTGGATGAACCCATCCGTCTTGTCACAGAAGGAGAAGACATCGAGGTAGCCAATGATGGTCGTGACAAATGGCATGTTAACGAGAGTGATGACGAAGAGGAAGAGTTCCAAGACTCGGATAGTGACTCTGATGAAGAAGAACTTGACTTGTCTGATCAATCATCACATGATTAAATAGTATTTTAATCTTAGGCTTACTTAACTTTGTGTAGTTAGGGCCTTTATGTGTATCTCTAGCATATGTCATATGTTTGTGTATCTTTAGCATATGTAATATGTTTGTATACTTAGGGCCTTTATGCGTACAAACCCAACCCTATTTGTTCTATATGCATGGTTTGTGTTTCAAATAGCCTAATAGGTCCACTTAGGGCCTTTATGTGCACAAACCCAACCTTATATGTTATATATGCATGGTTTGGGTTTTAAATAGCCCAATATGTGCACTTAGGGCCTTCATGCGCACAAACCCAACCTTATATGTTCTATATGCATGTTTTGGGTTTCAAATAGTTAAACGGGTGTACTTAGAGCTTTTAAGCACACAAACCCAACTCGGGTTTCTTCTATATGCATGGTTTGACTTCCAAAGAGTCAAACGGGTGCACTTAGAGCTTTCAAGCACACAAACCCAACCCGGGTTTCTTCTATATGCATGGGTTGACTTCTAAATAGTCAAACAGGTGCACTTAGAGCTTTCAAGCGCACAAACCCAACCCGAGTTTCTTCTATATGCATGGTTTGACTTCCAAAGAGTCAAATGGGTGCACTTAGAGCTTTCAAGTGCACAAACCGAACCTTATTTGTTCTATATGCATGGTTTGGGTTTCAAATAGCCTAATAGGTGTAATTAGAGCTATCAAGCACAAACCAAACCTTTTTTGTTCTATATTCATGGTTTGGGTTTCAAATTGCCTAATAGTAGGCCTATGCATCAGTCGGGTCGGGTCGGGGCCCTAAACCCCAAACCCGATCGGATATCGGGTGGTGTGTGGAAGCCCCGAAATCCGACCGATTACACTTCAGATATATCGGGTTCAGGGGGTTCGGGTTCGGGTTTCGGGTGGCTCGGGTCGGGTATTCGAGTAGCAATCAATCAATCAACAAATTTGAAAACAGTAAGGTAAGATTCGTTTAGAAATCAATCAACAAATTTGAAAACACTACAAATCAATAATTTCCATAAGAAACCTGGATTGGAAACCAAGTTTCACAACTTCTCAAAATCAAAATGGAACCATAAACAGAGTTACCAGTTGATGAATACCAGTTTCACAACTTCTCAAAACCAAAATCGAACCATAAACAGAGTTACTAGTTGATGACTTTAATACTTTATGGAGTTAACAAAGTTACCAGTTTCACAACTTCTCAAAACCAAAATCGAAGGGTTGAATGACTCGAATCGAAGCCGCTGGAATTAATGGACGATGAGTCGGTGGTCGATGACTCGATGGACGACTGGACGAATGGACGGTGCGCCGGACGAGTCGATGATGAAGATTGAAGGCGATTGCGATTTGGATTGAAGGCGTCGGACGAGTCGATGATGATAAAGGGTCGAGAGTGAGTCGATGAATATGATTTACTGATTTAGGAAATTAGGTTTAGGATTTAAGTTTAGGTATTATTTATATTATATAAATTAGTTTTAAAAAAATTATATATAATTTGGGCTTTCGAGTCGGGTCGGGTGTGGATTTGGATACCCACCCTGACCCATTTTATCTGGGAAAATCATTCGGATCAGGGCGTTCGGGTTCGGGGTTTTTGGGTTGGGCTATTTTCGGGTTTGGCGGGTCACGGGTCGGGCAGGTTTTTCGGGTCGGATCGAGTTTGCTCACCCCTACCTAATAGGTGCACTTAGAGCTATCAAGCACACAAACCTAACCCGGGTTTCTTCTATATGCATGTTTTGACTTCCAAATAGTCAAACGAGTGCACTTAGAGATTTCAAACGCACAAACCAAACCTGGGTTTCTTCTATATGCATGGTTTGACTTCTAAAGAGTCAAACGGGTGCACTTAGAGCTTTTAAGAGCATAAACCCAACACGGGTTTCTTCTATATGCATGGTTTGACTTCCAAAGAGTCAAATGGGTGCACTTAGAGCTTTCAAGCGCACAAACCCAACCCGGGTTTCTTCTATATGCATGGTTTGACTTCCAAAGAGTCAAACAGGTGCACTTAGAGCTTTCAAGAGCACAAACCCAACCCGGGTTTCTTCTATATGCATGGTTTGACTTCCAAATAGTCAAACAGGTGCACTTAGAGCTTTCAAGAGCACAAACCCAACCCGGGTTTCTTCTATATGCATGGTTTGACTTCCAAATAGTCAAACAGGTGCACTTAGAGCTTTCAAGATCACAAACTCAACCCGGGTTTCTTCTATATGCTTGGTTTGACTTCCAAAGAGTCAAACGGGTGCACTTACAGCTTTCAAGCGCACAAACCCAACCCAGGTTTCTTCTATAAGAACGGTTTGACTTTCAAACAGCAAAATGTTGAATTCCTACCTAACTACAATTTATAATTGATTTGTAGCTATGTCGACTAACACCGATAGAGGATGGATGTATAAACGAGTAAATAAGAGTGGTGAAATAAATCATATTTTTAGTGTTGAGCTTAAAAGATTTTTTGATTTTGCTATCACCAATGAGCAATCTAGGCTACCGAGTGGATCATACGACGGGGTTGAAATATTTATAAAATGTCCTTGTAAGAAACGATCTACCTATTGTGGATTAGAAGGGTCGATTGTGGAGTCATATTTGGTGAACGAACTATCTACCTATTACGCGTTGTATTTTGAACCAACAGTAGAGATGCGGCTAAACCGTGAGCCTCGAAATTTTGCCCCCGAATGTGAGTCTTCCGACCAACGCTTAAGCATATTAAAAACCTCGTGTCGTCTATTATACGATAAGGCCAAAAGACATTGTCAGCTAGCAGATGTAGATATGCATAAACTCACACATACATCTAAATTAATTGTGAAGAAGTCTTTCCTTTCATAACCATTTCCAATAATTGGATTAAACGTTCGGGGTCATATATCGATGAAGAGGAGCTCGACAAACGTAGAGGTGACCACTTTGCTGATTGGTTTGAGAACTACGTAAGTATACATATGAACTTTTATTCATCATCATTTATATGTACTTAATATAATATTACAAATAAAATAATATTTTATAATATAGGTTATGACTCGGCCCAACCCCTCAATCGACCACTTGAAAGTTTTGGCACAAAGACCGCTACACTGTGCTTGGAGACACCCGTTTTTTTTGTAAATGGTTACCAGTTCCAAACTCAAACTCACGGTAGGAATCACACCACACATAATAATGGAGTTTGCGTGAGAGGCTCTTGTTACTCAGAGTATGATGCAGACTACTATGGATTGTTGGATGAAGTGCTAGAGATAGAATACCATGGGTATAGACTCGATCGATGTGTTGTCCCAATATTCAAATGCATATGGTTTGATACAGTTAACGGCGTTCTAGTTCACCCAAAGCATAATCTTGTGAACGCCAAACATATATCAAGACTTCGTTCAGACGATCCTTTTATCCTAGCGTCACAATCTGAACAAGTCTACTATGTACCATATCCGTCGAATGAATTAAAATATTGGTAGTCTGTAGTGAAGACAAAGCCTAGAGGGGTCTATGAGTTGGCATCAACTACACACGAAGTACCGACCAACGAAAATGTGGATGGGGAACAGTTTTTCCAAGAATATGATAGAATTTCACCCATAGGGGGAAACGAAGACGTGGATGAACCCATCCATCTTGTCACAGAGGGAGAAGACATCGAGGTTGCCAATGATGGTCACGACAACTGGCATGTTTATGAGAGTGGTGACAAAGAGGAAGAGTTCCAAGACTCGGATAGTGACTCTGATGAAGAAGAACTTGACTTGTCTGATCAATCCTCAGATGATTAAATAGTATTTTAATCTTAGGCTTACTAAAATTTGTGTAGTTAGGGCCTTTATGTGTATCTCTAGCATATGTCATATGTTTGTGTATGTAATATGTTTGTGTATCTCTAGCATATGTAATATGTTTGTGTACTTAGGGCCTTTATGCGTACAAATCCAACCCTATTTGTGCTATATGCATGGTTTGGGTTTCAAATAGCCTAATAGGTCCATTTAGGGCCTTTATGCGCACAAACTCAACCTTATATGTTATATATGCATGGTTTGGGTTTCAAATAGCCCAATATGTGCACTTAGGATCTTTATGCGCATAAAACTTACCTTATATGTTCAATATGCATGGTTTGGATTTCAAATAGCCCAATATATGTACTTAGGGCCTTTATGCGCACAAACCCAACCTTATATGTTCTATATGCATGGTTTGAATACTTGAATTACTGTTGTATGATTTCTAACGTTGCTTTGTAGACAATGCCACGTACGCGTGTGGCTGGGTTCGGACGAGGTACGCCTAGCCGAGGAGGAGCCTCTAGTAGCGGCTCGGCACAACCAGACGATGGGGCGTCTAGTAATGTCTGTGGCATAGCTGTTCCGGAGCAGCTCCCGACACAAAGGATGGAGCTAGCACCTCGTGATGTCAGCTCTTACGAGTAAATTCATTTATATTAACTTGTTCATTATATTATATGCATTGTTATTTGTATGGATATTAATTCAATTCCTTATGTAGTTGGAACGTACAAGACGCGAGCCAGATGGCCACTAGGATAAATCGGGGCTTCTTTACTAAGCCATGGCGTACTTGGTCTCACATCCCTATTTCCCAAAGGGATAGAATGTTTGAGCATTTCCTGGTTCGGATTGTATATTTAAATAATTATATCTTTGATAGTTTTATTTCCGACTTAAGAATAACTAAACTTGTACGTACAAAACCACTACACGTGGGACCCATCTTTAGACACCCGGATGCGAGATATCTGGGAGAGAAAGTGTTCGAAACATTACAATGACAACTTGAGTTTCGCTCGGAGCAGAGCCACCAGGTTGTCCACAAATAATGGGCATCCCTATCGTGAGAACAACCCAACCGAGATATGAACTTGTTGAAGTCATACCTTCCCGATTGGATCTCCCCGGCTCACTGGAGGGCGATGATCGATGGATGGAACAACGATCATTGGAAGGGGGTTATGTGGTGGCGCGTAAGAACCGGATGACGGAGGTGGATGGCGAAATATCCCAAGCACTGCAATGGATCGATCACGTTCGGAGAGACATCGACTCATTTGGTAGGACCTTAAAATGTTATAATTAACCATTGGTTGTTATTTAATATGTTATAATTAACTCATGTTTATATTATTTTCCCTTTACAGACTAGAGCAAAGGGCGTGCCACCGTCAGGTTTGGAGCTCTTTGATGTGACCCACAAGAAGAGGTGGTCGGGTTCGGATACCTCGTCTTCATCCGGGGATTATGTGACTACGAGGTGTAGCCGGGTTGCGGTAAGTATTTTGCACAATACTTTAGAATATCTATATATATTTCATGTTTAACTTTAAACTTTATATATCTAGTTGGGGTTGCCATTTGTTGGGCAAACATTAGGATTTTTATACCGTAAAGCTTTATCTTAGTGTGTATATATGTATATATCTATCTAGTTTGGGTTGCTATTTGTTCGGCAAACATTAGGATTGTTTAACATAGTTGAGTATGTCCCCTTTACAATCATTATGTTGTCGAACCGAACCTTATATGTTATGTATGCATGGTTTGGGTTTCAAATAGCCTAATATGTGAATTTAGGGCCTTTATGCGTACAAACCCAACCTTATATGTTCTATATGCATGGTTTAGGTTTCAAATAGCCCAATATGTGAACTTAGGGACTTTATGCGCACAGACCCAACCTTATATGTTCTATATTCATGGTTTGGGTTTCAAATATCCCAATATGTGCACTTAGGGCCTTTATGCGCACAAACCTAACCTTATATGTTCTATATGCATGATTTGGGTTTCAAATAGCCTAATAGGTGCATTTAGGGCCTTTATGCGCCGAAACCCAACCTTATATGTTCTATATGCATGGTTTAGGTTTCAAATAGCCCAATATGTGCACTTAGGGACTTTATGCGCACAAAACCTGTAACATCCCCCGTCCCCGTGGTTCGGAACGGGTGATGTCACGAACAGAACTTAACATAATTACGCAACTAAATCAGAGCTACTAATAACTCTAAACATATATTACAATCCATAATTTTTACACTTCAAAAAGTGTTTATAAACTTAGAACATATACGATAAAGTAAGTCTAAGAACTTCAAAATTTTCACGCTCGATCTCAAGTCCCGTCCCCGTAATCGTCACTTTGAACCTGCCGTGTCAGAAAACAAAAACACGGCTGAGCACAAGGCTCAGTGAATGGATTATAATATAAATTCGTAAATAATAATAAAAACATCGATAACGAAGCGGAAGACTTAAAAATTCAATTCGAAGAAAGTTCTTGAGACTGAAGTTCATAGTTCATTTAAATCAAAAGAAACGTTCGGTAATATAATCAAAAGCAATAATCTCAAGAACAGTTCACACTTTAACTTCAAAATGTAATATAAATAAAGTCCGTCAATTCCAGTCGTTGTGTTTGTGGGGTGGCCAAACCACACGAACTGGGTCGGCATGCGGGCACACACAACGGATCCCCCGTGAATTTAACCACGGTCACATATTCTGTGGGTAAAATTCTAGAATCGATTCATCCGCCCTGGAGCCAACAAAGTTAGCCAAATCCTCCCAGAGTGGTTTCACGTAAGCCACATAGGCTTAACTCTGGTGGACCGTCATCTGCAGGACGCTATGACAACAAAGCCGCCATAGAAGGCATCCCAAATAATGTGCCCATTTATTGGGTTCTTTTAAAATCAAAGAAAACTAAACATGTGCCACTTACCCAAATGGCGATCACAGAAATTATAATCTATATACTTCACATTTTTTTTAATAAACAATCTCATACGAGACACAGTTTAATAAAACTTCAAAATGTTCAAACAATTGATTCAATAAACCAAAATCAATGTGTATGTGTGTGTACAATTCGTATTTGTTGATCACGTTCGGTTGATCAATCACAAGGTGGTGAACCACCTTTAGGAAGGGTCAACTACAACAACTAGTTGCCCACGATTCAAAAGAATTGAAATCCATACCTTGATCGGATTGAGATGCAACACGTGATTAATCGAGACCGACTACGAACTTTAACCCGTTCGATTGCCTATTTAAACCATCAATTATTAATAATCACATAACCTAAAACTCAAAGCTTATTATCCTAAGCTTAATAATAAAATTATATTCTCTTAAACATTAAACCGATCACTTGGTGTGCGGTTAAACATCTAGTTATAAATATCACCATTTTGATTCTAAACTTTACCCGTTTGTAATTTTGACAAAAACAAACATTCTTATACATGTAAATGATTATAACTTTACAATATATAATCATAATCTACCAACCAACTTCAACTACCCTAACTTACCAACTTAAATAACATAACAAGAAATTTATACCTCTAAGAAGGGCTCGAAGAGTAGATTCTGAATACGTAACTGTTTCTTCGATTACTTCAACGATTTGAGAGATATTTTAGAGAGATGAAGAGATTTAGAGAGAGAGAGAAAATGAGAGTCGGTTTGAACAGGGACGATGAATTGTAATTTCTTCTAAAACATAAACAAACTCATGATACTTATATTTATACTAATTAATTAATTTATTTTTTTAAAGAGTTTAATTGTTGGACGATTTTAACCCCTCAACTATCTTTGGTTGCTATTTTTAATTACGGTTAAATTCGGGAAAGAATAATTACATTTTTTTTATCGAGTCTTACAATTATTCCCCCCCTTAAAAGAGATTTCGTCCCCGAAATCGAATTTAGAGATGAAACTCACATTGATTAAAGAACTCGGAGTATTCTCGTCGTATGTGTTCCTCAGTTTCCCACGTCGCCTCACGTTCAGAATGATTTTTCCATAGAACTTTTACGAAAGGAATCACTCTCTTTCGTGTACCTCTCTCATCACGATCAATAATCGCTTCAGGTTCCTCGCGATAAGAAAGATCAGGTTCTATACGTTCCAAGGGATATTCAATGACGTGTAAGGGATGATAGTTGTACCCTCGAAGTGAAGATACATGGAACACATTATGTATTTGGGATAATTGCGGCGGTAGGGCTAACCGGTAAGCCACAACGCCAACCCTTTCCAGAATTTCGAAGGGACCAATATATCTCGGGCTCAACTTTCCTTTTAGACCGAAACGTCTGATACCGCGAGTTGGGGAAACTTTCAAGAAAACTTTATCTCCCGGTTGGAACTCGATAGGTCGTCGTCGCTTGTCGGCGTAGCTCTTTTGACGAGCCTGAGCCTCTTTCATCATTTGACGCGCAATTTCGACCTTCTCGGTAGTAACTTGTACCAGTTCTGGGCCTTCAAGAATACGTTCTCCAACTTCATTCCAACAAGTCGGTGTTCGACATTTTCGGCCATAAAGTGCTTCATACGGGGCCATGTCGATACTTGACTGCCAACTATTATTATAGGAGAACTCTATTAAGTACAAATAACTATCCCAACTTCCATGCCATTCCATCGCACATGCTCGGAGCATATCCTCCAGTGTTTGAATCGTACGTTCAGATTGCCCATCAGTTTGCGGATGAAATGTTGTACTAAAATTCAAACGTGTGCCCCAAGCTTTATGTAAACCTTCCCAAAATCGAGATGTAAAACGTGGGTCTCGATCGGAGGTAATTGATACAGGAGTGCCATGGAGACGTACAATCTCACGTTGGAATACTTCTGTCAATTTATCAATTGACCATGTTTGTCGGATAGGAAGAAAATGAGCCGATTTTGTCAGTCGATCAACCACTACCCAAATGGCATCGTGTTTCAAGGTCGTGCGGGGTAGTCCGACTACAAAATCCATAGTTACGTGTTCCCATTTCCATACCGGGATGTTCAGCGATTGGAGAAGACCACCCGGACGTTGATGTTCACTTTTAACTTGTTGACAAGTGAGACAACGAGCTACAAAATCGGTGATATCTCGTTTCATTCCAACCCACCAGTAATGGGTCTGTAAGTCGCGATACATTTTTGTTGTACCCGGGTGAACAGAAAACATAGATTTGTGAGATTCGGTCATAATCTGATCTTTAAGCTCCGAGTTATTCGGAACACAAAGACGATCCCGAAACCACAACACTTGATCATCATCGATCCTGAATTCCAAACTAACATTCTCTTTTGCTTGCTGGAAGTTCACCCACAATTCAACGTCGTCTTGTTGGGCTTCTTTTATCCGAGAAATTAGAGTCGGTTCTACCATCAGATTCGATAGAATTTCTGTTTGTGAACTCGGATAGATTTCTAGTCCGAACCGTTCAATCTCCAAAGCTAACTCTGTAGGAACAAGTAACGAGGAAACCTGTCCCACAACTTTACGACTTAAAGCGTCGGCGACTACATTAGCCTTACCCGGATGATACTGTATATGAACATCGTAATCCTTTAGAAGTTCGAGCCACCTCCGTTGACGCATATTTAACTCTTTTTGAGTAAATATATATTTAAGGCTCTTGTGGTCGGTGAAAACTTCACATGTTTCACCGTACAAATAATGACGCCAAATTTTAAGTGCGAAGATAACCGCAGCCAATTCGAGATCGTGAGTCGGATAATTGACCTCATAAGGCTTTAATTGACGTGATGCATATGCGATCACTCTACCGTTTTGCATAAGAACACAACCGAGACCTATCTTTGAAGCATCACTGTAAACTTGAAAACCTCCGGTGCCAGACGGTAATACAAGAACAGGTGCGGTAACCAATCGATGCTTCAATTCCTCGAAACTAGATTCTTGTTCGGAACCCCAATTGAATTTGACTCCTTTTCGGAGTAATCGGGTTAACGGTAGAGATATTTTAGAAAATCCTTCAACGAATCGTCTATAATAACCGGCCAGACCCAGAAAACCACGAACTTCAGATATGTTCGTAGGTCGAGGCCATTTAGTGACAGTTTCAATTTTCGTTGGATCGACTTTGACACCTTCCGCAGAAATTACGTGTCCGAGAAAAGATACTTGATCAAGCCAAAATTCACACTTAGAACGTTTTGCGTATAACTTTTTCGTTCGAAGAGTTTCCAAAACGATGTGAAGATGTTTATCATGTTTCTCTCTTGACTTTGAATATATCAATATGTCATCAATAAACACGATAACAATGTCGTCGAGATAATCTTTGAAAACCCGATTCATAAGATCCATAAAGACCGCTGGAGCATTAGTTAGCCCGAAAGGCATTACTAAGAATTCGTAGTGCCCATATCGAGTTCTGAATGCGGTTTTCGGAATATCACAATCTCGGATACGAAGTTGATGGTACCCGGACCGAAGATCAATTTTGGAAAAGTATCGTGCCTCTTGTAATTGATCGAACAGATCGTCGATTCTCGGCAACGGATACTTGTTACGGATCGTTACTTTATTAAGCTCCCGGTAATCAATACAAAGACGCATCGTACCGTCTTTCTTTTTAACAAAGAGAACCGGAGCTCCCCAGGGTGAAACGCTGGGTCGAATGAAACCTTTCTTTAATAAATCATCGAGTTGAGTTTTGAGTTCCTTCATTTCAGTTGGAGCCATTCGGTAGGGAGCCTTAGAAATAGGAGAAGCTCCCGGAACTAGATCGATGGTAAATTCGACTTCCCGGACTGGTGGTATACCCGGTAAATCGTCGGGAAACACATCAAGATATTCGGAAACAACAGGTATGGGTGCAGATGTAGGGATTATCTGTTCGGGATCTTGTAACGAGGCCAGAAAACCTTCATTACTTTGCCAAGTATACTGGTGCACCGTAATAGAAGTTAAAGCGCTAACATCTTCTTTTGGAGTACCTCCTTGGAAGATTGCCTCTGGTTTGTCAACATCTCCAAATAATATTTGCTTGGCGTTACAGTCTATAGTTGCATGGTGGTGTGACAACCAGTCCATACCCAATATTAATTGAAAGTGGGACATATGCATTGGAAGTAGAGTGACCTCCCGTATGCGATCTCCAACAATTAACGGACAATTTGAAAATCGAGTTAACACACAGATTGAACCACCCATTGGGGTAGATATTATGACTGGACATTCGGTGGTTTGTTCATAAGGTTTTAACCGGGATTCTAATTGTTCAGAAACAACAGAGTGTGTTGCTCCGGTATCAAACAAGGCATAAACAGATAAATCATTTAAGTTAACATGGCCTGAAATCATACCCGCTTGAGATTTGTCGCCAGGTAATGCAAAGACTCGCCCACTAGTAGTTGCTTGTTTTCCTTTTCCTTTTCCAGCTTTAGGACAATCTCTGGCCATATGCCCTTGTTCTTGACAATTAAAACACGAACCGGTCATCTTTAGACACGGACCCGACCGATGTCGAAGATTGCACTTATCACAAATATTAATTGGACTCGAAACATTTTGACTCCCTCTGTTAGAAAACACTGGAAGTTGTGGCGTGAATTGACTTGAACTTTTATGTGGGTTAATGTTCGACTTTGACTTTACAAAACGAGGGTTGCTTTGGAAAGATCCAGGTCCACGTTTCTTATTGTCAACGCGTGAAGTTAACTGTTGTTGTTGTGACCGATCAATATTCTTCGCTGCGTCGGCCACTTCAGTAACGGTATTAAAAGGAAGATTCAAGAGACTATCCTTATACTTCGAGTTAAGTGTCCATTTAAACTTATTGGCTTGTTGCGCTTGTGTGCCTGCGGTATTTCCTGCAAAACGAGAAAACTTAAGAAAACGAGCCATGTAGTCGGCAACGGTTTCTTCCTCGCCTTGTTGGATCGTTGAATAGTCTTGCACATAAGCATCGCGATCTGCCGCCGTAAAATACTGATTGAAGAAAAATTCTTTGAAGTTATCCCAAGATAAGTTCTTAACAGATGGGTCTGTTTGAACGCAAGCTTCCCACCAATTGTTCGCTTCTTTCTCAAACTTGTAAGTAGCCAAGCGGACCCTGTACTGATCTGGAATATCTAAGACATTAAAAATCTTTTCGATGTGCCGAATCCAGTGTTCAGCATCTACTGAATCTACGGCCATTGAGAAAGATTGAGGTTTCTGTTTATTAAACCTCTCTAGCCATGTATGCATTTCTCCCGTTGGATTACCCGAACTTGATCCGGGATTTCCAATATTTGATGTAGGACCAAAATTTGGATTTGGATTTGTATTCGGATTTGGAGGAAGATTTTGTGCCGTCTGTCGCATAGCCTGGATGGCTTGTTCAAGATATGCAGGCATCATACTTGACATGGTTTGACGGACCACATCAGCAATATTAGGTTCACTAGTACCGCCCACTGGGTTGGGAATTGGGTTACCCTCATGTTGAGATCTAGACTTGCGCGGGCGACCACGTCTCGACATTCTAATACAAAACAACATCAAGATCAGAATTCAAAACAGTTACGGATTGAAAATCAATAAATATAATTAAATTCTAGTATACCCATTCTAATGTCTACCCAATTCTCACAGGTCAAACTTATTTAATCTACAAGTCGTAACCTATGCTCTGATACCATATTTGTAACATCCCCCGTCCCCGTGGTTCGGAACGGGTGATGTCACGAACAGAACTTAACATAATTACGCAACTAAATCAGAGCTACTAATAACTCTAAACATATATTACAATCCATAATTTTTACACTTCAAAAAGTGTTTATAAACTTAGAACATATACGATAAAGTAAGTCTAAGAACTTCAAAATTTTCACGCTCGATCTCAAGTCCCGTCCCCGTAATCGTCACTTTGAACCTGCCGTGTCAGAAAACAAAAACACGGCTGAGCACAAGGCTCAGTGAATGGATTATAATATAAATTCGTAAATAATAATAAAAACATCGATAACGAAGCGGAAGACTTAAAAATTCAATTCGAAGAAAGTTCTTGAGACTGAAGTTCATAGTTCATTTAAATCAAAAGAAACGTTCGGTAATATAATCAAAAGCAATAATCTCAAGAACAGTTCACACTTTAACTTCAAAATGTAATATAAATAAAGTCCGTCAATTCCAGTCGTTGTGTTTGTGGGGTGGCCAAACCACACGAACTGGGTCGGCATGCGGGCACACACAACGGATCCCCCGTGAATTTAACCACGGTCACATATTTTGTGGGTAAAATTCTAGAATCGATTCATCCGCCCTGGAGCCAACAAAGTTAGCCAAATCCTCCCAGAGTGGTTTCACGTAAGCCACATAGGCTTAACTCTGGTGGACCGTCATCTGCAGGACGCTATGACAACAAAGCCGCCATAGAAGGCATCCCAAATAATGTGCCCATTTATTGGGTTCTTTTAAAATCAAAGAAAACTAAACATGTGCCACTTACCCAAATGGCGATCACAGAAATTATAATCTATATACTTCACATTTTTTTTAATAAACAATCTCATACGAGACACAGTTTAATAAAACTTCAAAATGTTCAAACAATTGATTCAATAAACCAAAATCAATGTGTATGTGTGTGTACAATTCGTATTTGTTGATCACGTTCGGTTGATCAATCACAAGGTGGTGAACCACCTTTAGGAAGGGTCAACTACAACAACTAGTTGCCCACGATTCAAAAGAATTGAAATCCATACCTTGATCGGATTGAGATGCAACACGTGATTAATCGAGACCGACTACGAACTTTAACCCGTTCGATTGCCTATTTAAACCATCAATTATTAATAATCACATAACCTAAAACTCAAAGCTTATTATCCTAAGCTTAATAATAAAATTATATTCTCTTAAACATTAAACCGATCACTTGGTGTGCGGTTAAACATCTAGTTATAAATATCACCATTTTGATTCTAAACTTTACCCGTTTGTAATTTTGACAAAAACAAACATTCCTATACATGTAAATGATTATAACTTTACAATATATAATCATAATCTACCAACCAACTTCAACTACCCTAACTTACCAACTTAAATAACATAACAAGAAATTTATACCTCTAAGAAGGGCTCGAAGAGTAGATTCTGAATACGTAACTGTTTCTTCGATTACTTCAACGATTTGAGAGATATTTTAGAGAGATGAAGAGATTTAGAGAGAGAGAGAAAATGAGAGTCGGTTTGAACAGGGACGATGAATTGTAATTTCTTCTAAAACATAAACAAACTCATGATACTTATATTTATACTAATTAATTAATTTATTTTTTTAAAGAGTTTAATTGTTGGACGATTTTAACCCCTCAACTATCTTTGGTTGCTATTTTTAATTACGGTTAAATTCGGGTAAGAATAATTACATTTTTTTTTTATCGAGTCTTACAAAACCAACCTTATATGTTCTATATGCATGGTTTGGGTTTCAAATAGCCTAATAGGTGCGTCTCATTTACACTCGTTATGCTGTCGAAATTGACTTGTATGTATTTTTTAAAAACCACAGGGTAAGTATTCGACAGGCCTCAGCTAGAGGTACGACGATGACCCCAACCAGCATCCGACTTTTGACACCGAGTTGTGGCAGGAGGTTGCTAGGGGAGTGAAGAAAGGTCGTACGTTTGGGTTTGGGTACCACACAGATCCCAACGCGATCTTGACTGGGACACCCTCACAGGGTGGTGCTTCTTCTTCTTCTTCTTCCCGACAGGTGCGTACCACATTTCATTATATGAGCTTTATCAATTTATTTTATAATTCATGTTAAACTTGTTCTAACGTCTTTTTTTATTTTATAAATGGAGGATCTAAGGACCCAACTTCAGGAGTTGAAGGAGTGGGAAGAGAGACGTGCGACGGAGGAAGCGTCACGTCGGGCGGAGGAAGAGGCACATCAGCGGGAATGTGATGCCCAATACAAGCGTATGTGTGAAATGGTAAGGCGTTTCTGTTATTCCCAGCCCCCACCACCGCCACCGCCACCCATGTGATGAGACATTTGATTTTGTTGAACAATTTGTTGAATTTGTTGTTGTAACGTATTTTGGAACAATATTTGAACACTTGAACAATGTATTTGGATTTCGGACGTTAAATTATGGAACGTTCGTTGTATTTTATGTTTTTTACAGTTCAGACGTTAAATTATAGTTTTTACAGTATTCAGTGGATTTTTACAACTTTTTAGCATGTTTTTACTGTTTTTAGCAGGGTTTTTAATGAAAAAACAGGTTTTCCGGTTTTTTTTTTAATTTTTTTGACGGATTTTCGGTGGATAGGACAGGACTGGACAAGTTTCCCTAAAAGTTGTTTGATGATTTTATATGTCATATAATAGTTATAAATGACACACATAAAGTATAACTTTAAATAATTTAATTAAAAAACATTTTTATCTATTTACTCCATTTTCATATATATAAATACGTATAAAAACAATGGTAGGAAATTTGAATAAAGAATCTGAAATAATTAATAGTAGTTTGAAAAAATCCGATTTATACAAAGAAAATATAATATTGAGTAAACTACGGTTTTTGTCCCTATGGTTTGATGTTTATAACTATTTTCATCTTTGGTCTTTAAAAATTGCTTTTATAGTCATTGTGGTTTCCATTTCATTTCGTTTTTCGTCCCTCAAACTAACTCTGTTATATAAGTTTTGTTAAATTCAGGGTAATTTGGTCATTTTATATTTTGTTTTTAGTTTCCTTTTTCTTTTATTAGATTAAAGCATTAGACTAAATAAAAACAAAACTTAGGGGGTGTTTACTTGTGGCTTAATGGGCTTAATAAGTGAGTAGGCTTATTCACACAGACATTTTGACTTGTTACTTGTGGCTTATTGGATTTTTTTTTTGGCTTTTTCGCGCAGCCAAGAAGGGACACTTGTCCCCATAAAGACAAATTGAGGAAAATACACGCCTCAGACCATCCTCCCTGACTCCTTCTTTCCTTGTTGACATCCCCCCTCTCCTACACTCGATCGACGACCCCCTCTCCTTCTATCCTTCTGTTGGCGACCACCCTCTGCTGACGACCACCCTCTGTCGGTGACCACCCTCTGCCGGCAACCACTTCCTCCCCTCACTCCCTACTCAATCGGAGACCTCTTGCTCCCCTCACTCCCTACTCAATCGGCGACCTCTCGCTCCCCTCACTCCCTACTCAATCGGCGAGGATAGTTGCAGGTTCGAGCAAAAACACCATAGTTGCAGGTTTCAAGCAGGAAGTTTGGTCTCTTTTGAAGTTTCCAGTTTTCAAAATAGTTTGATGGACAATAGCCTTTTGGTTTGATTAATAATAGAAAATGTTCAACATGTTCAAAGAAGATAAACAACAGTAAACAACACCACATTTTTGTTTGAGGGGTAGATCGGTCATATTTATCATTCAAACTGTTGATTCAGTTAAAAAGGTAAACAACAACACATTTTTATCCAGACAGACAAATTTATCCATACAAAGACTTAATGGAAAATTTGATAAACAACCCCTTAAGCACACATGGCCACACCTGAGCCCACCTCCTCCACGTGACCTCCTTAATCTTCATTTCTTGACCAAAAACATCTTCTTCTCCTCTTAGTCTCACACCCATCTGAAACATCATCTTCTCCTCCATACCCATCAACCTGCAACATATTTTTTCCCTTTTTTTCCAGTAACCCTTTCTCAAAATCCCCCTTTACTCCTAAATCCAACACAAACCAAACCCATTAATGGAAACCTCTTGATGGTGCACCTCTCCTAATAGGCGCTCCAACAGCCACTCCATTAGATTGAATCGAAATCACAGTAGGAAACCCAAAAAATCAAAAAACCCATTTGTAGTTGAATCACAAACCAATCCTTGAGGTTGAATCACAGACCAATTCATCATTCATCATCAAAAGGCAAAACTCATTTGAAGTTGAATCAAACCTAAGAATGAAAACCTTGACCTATCTTCTTCAAAAAAAAAAATTACCAAAAACCATTTCCAGAAACGCAGGGTCAATAATTTAGTGAGTGTTGGTTCTGAAACAATGAGCAACAGACGCCTAATTGGTTGCTCCTGGTTCAGTCACTCGAGATGAAAATACAAGAGCAAAAATCTCGATTTTAACCTCAAAGATTGGACATATCCCTTTGATCTCGGTCCCCTTCATCCCTGTTTTTTTCTCGATCCTTGTTCTGGTGGTAGCAAGCATCAAGTTTAGCCGTTGAGAATCAAACAACCATGTCCCTGTGTATGTAAATTGCTTCCTGTGAAAGGGGCTGAAAACATCTGGGAAGAATGGGGGATGGGGAGGTGCTGCGAGAAGGCAGTGGTGGTTAGTGATGGCCATCTCGGCCCAGCCCGACCAGTTAACCGGAGCCCGACCCACCTGAAACCCGGCCCGGCCCGGTGTAAAACCGGTTTGAAGCCCGAAATCACGAACCGGTTTGAGTTTTTGGGTGTTTTGGCGGCCCGGCCCGGCTCGGCCCGGAACCGGTTCACGGCCCGGTTTTTGGCCCGGCCCGGCCCGATTTTCTATATTTAAAAAAACTAGCCATTTTCTAGTCGTTTGAGACCATTTTTTGACCCTTTTTTTGTATTTTTTACCCCTCCAAACCCCTATAAATACTTGTGTTGGTTATGGATAGTGACACCAACTTACAAAACGCATACAATTCTAATTTCTCGGCTCTCGCTATATTCGTTTCTCGCAAGTTCTAGTCTAATATCTCTAGTTCTCTACTCTCTAGTCTCTACTCTCAAAATGGCCAAACAAAATTACCAAGTTATTGCCGAGCATGGACGAAAAGCACCAATTTGGAACCATTACAACCTGGTGATGCTCCCGACAGTACAAAAAAGCGAAATTCAAACGGTGTGGAGATCTCCTTGCGGCGGCCGCAAATACCACGTTAAAGCGCCACTACGAGTCTTCGTGCAAGAAGTTGAAATCGGGTGACGATCCAAATCAACCCATACTTGACAATTCCGGTCAATTATGGTCGTATGATGTCGCGTTGGCCCGAGAAATGCAAATGAAATGTGTCATTCAAGTGGGGTTGCCGTTCGGACATTTCGACAATCCTCACATTACGAACATGATCAAACTCTCGCTCCAACCACGCTACGTGGGTTCGGTAAGTCGTCAAACTCTTAGACGTGATGCTATAAAACTTTGGAAAATGGCCAAAAAGGATACGCGACAAATGTTTTTATCATTACCCAACAACATTTCTTTAACGTGTGATATATGGAGCGCACCATTCGGATTGCCACAATCTTATATATGCATAACGGCACATTGGATTGTGCCGCAATTGTGGCAATTATGCAAACGTGTAATCACGTTTGAGCACTTTGGTTCACCACATTCGGGTGAGCGTCAATTTAGTATAATTATGAGAAACCTTGAATATTATAATTTAACTAATAAGGTTATTAGTATTTCATTTGATAATGCTAGTAATAATACGTTATGCGTGGACAAATTAAGGTTGACTTTATCCCCTATTTTAAATGGAAAATTATTTCACACGTTGTTGCGCACATATAATAAATCTAGCCGTTCAAGACGGCTTAGTAGTATGTAAACATTCTTTAACTAAGTTTAGGCTTATGTTACGCCGGATTTTCACAAAAGGTAAAAAAATGCAACAAGCATATAATAAATATTGCAAAGATGTCGATTTTAAAGCTTTGGGACCGACACAGGATATGCCGGTTCGATGGAATTCGACTTACAAAATGATGGATAATTTATTAAGACAAAGACTATATATTCAAGTATTTTATAACATTCAATACCCGGATAACACAATATCTGAATATGATTGGCAAATGCTTGAAGGCTTACATGATATTTTGGGCGATTTCAAAACTGCAACAACTATGTTATCAGGTATTTATTATCCAACAAGCCCTTTACTTTTAAATCAAATATATATTTTGGCAAGTAAAATTTCTCAATACGAAGAACATTTCAACTTTCAAAATGTGGTAGCACCAATGAAAGCAAAATTGTTAAAATATTTTAAAGAGGTCCCCTTCAGTTTTCTTTGTGCCGCGACATTAAACCCGTATTTAAATGTTACGGGTGTCAAAGTTTTAATACAATCAATATGTGTAGCGTTTGGTTTGGATACGGCTACCAATTCTTCTTTTTCAAGGAACCGCATACTACAATTTAATAGTAATTTTCATCAATTATTTGATATTTATAGAATTAATTATGGGGGAGGAAGCCAACGAACCCCTACAACTCAAATGTTTTCACCGGGTTCTAGTTCTAGTTCTCGTGGTCGAAACCGGTCCGAATTAATGGCAAATTTAATGAACTCAGTTTTAAATGAATCTAGTAAAAAATCTAGATTTGATGGGGATAATTTGGGTGAATTCAATATGTACATACATACTAATTTTATAGCGGCATCCTCCACAACCGTCAACGATGTTGAATCACTAGATTTATTAGAATGGTGGAAAGTTAAACAACCTCAATACCCAGTTTTGGCATCTATTGCCCTTGATATACTAACAATCCAAGCTAGTACCGTAGCTTCGGAGTCTGCTTTTTCTCTTAGTGGCAGGATCATATCGGAGCGTCGGTCAAGATTAACCCCGGAGTCGGTAGAGTGTTGCATATGTTTGAAGGATTACTTGGATAGCCAACAAAGAATTCAACATGAAACAAGCCTGGAGGCGGATATAGACGATGTGGAATTAAACTTAGCCGAAAACGAAGTGGACGAAGGACTAAGTACGCCGGGAACCGTAACTGAGGACAATGCTAGTAGTGGCGTCTCACGTTACGACGATGAAGAAGAAGAACCGGACATCGACTGCCTTGATGATAATACGGCTGTTGATCGACTGGAAAAGTACGGAACTCTTGAAGACTACAATCCAGAGTATAATCCATACTACAATCCATACAATTACAATCCATGGGGATGGGGTGATGGTGGGAGTTTGGGAGCGGGACCTTCGGGTTCTTAGAATTTATGTATTGTAAATTTGTAACTTAAAATTATAAATAAAATGTATTTTTAAAGTGTATTTTAGAGATTTATTATAAATAAAACGTATTTTTAAAGTGTATTTTAGTAATCAAATCCAATTTTTATTTTTTAAAGTTTAGTAATTAATTATTTTATATAAAGAAATTATAAAAAAAACGAGGCCCGATCTTGGCCCGGTTTTGGGCCCGGCCCAACCCGGTTTTGGTTAAACCAGTTTACCCCAAGCCTAACCGGGCCACACTTTTTCGGGTGAAACCCGGCCCGACCCAGCCCGAAGCCCGATTAGACCGGTTTTCGCTTTCACTGTTTGGGCCCGAAGCCCGTTTTGGCCCGGCCCGAACCCGATTTTTGGCCATCACTAGTGGTGGTCATGGAGGCTGGAACAATAAAGGATAGTGCTCCAAGGCGGTGATCTATGATGGAGAAAACGGTGACGAAGAAGACTGAAAATGGTGGATATGGAATCAATTAGTCGGTGGTAGCCAATGCTCTGTGTCGTATGTATATATATATATATATATATATATATATATATATATATAATATGTGTGTATGAAACCTAATAATACAATATATAAATTTTAATAGAACATTAAAAAGATTGCAAAAGACCAAAATACCCTGAGTTAATAGACTTTTTCTAACAGAGTTAATACTAAGGACGAAAAGAGAAACAAGATGAAAACCATAATAACAAAAAAGCAATTTTTAAAGATCAGAGACGAAAATAGTTATGACCAAAAAACCACAGGGACGAAAATCGTAATTTACTCTATAATATTTGATTCAATTTGGAAGATCTTTATGAATTTGCGGATGCATAATTGCAGCGACATGTAAAGATAAAGGCGATGGGTGGCCGGTGAAGGACGGTAGTTGTGAATAACGTGAAAGATAGTGGATAGTGGTGGTGCATGAGGTTGTTGTGGTTGATGTGGTGGAGGTATAGGTGGTCGACGATGGTAGTGGTGGTGGGGTTGGACAGTGGTAATAGAGGTTGTTGTAGTGGAGGAAGAGGCGGAGGTCACCAATGGTGGTTGGCGGCGAGCGACGGTGGTTGGCGGTGAGCGTCGGTGGTGGTGATCGGCGGAGGTGGCGATGGGCGGTGGTTGTGGAGGTGGTGGAGGAAGTTGTTGTAGGGGAGGAAGAGGTGGAAGTGGTCAACGATGGTTGGTGGTGGCTACCGGTGGCCGTCAATGGTGGTGACGGCCATAGGTGGTGGTGATCAGTGTTAGTGGAGGTGGTCGACGTTGGTAGTGGTGGTGGGGATGACCGATGATTGTAGAGGTGGTGGAGGAGGTTGTTATGGTGGAGGAATAGGTATAGGTGGCCGACGGTGGTTGGCGGTGGCTACTGGTGGCCGCCGATGGTGGTAGTGGCGGCGATGGGTAGTGGTGGCCCTTAAGACTAATATCATATTAGGATTATATATCAAATGGTGGTAGATCAGTAATTTTTAGTTTATGTCTCACTTTTGTCCATGTTGTTCCACCTATTTTGGGTGGAACAAGAAAATACCTTTTTTGTTCCATCTTGTCTCACCCTGTCCAATCTTTGTCCCTGTCCCATGTCGTGCCAAACGTGGGACAATGAATTTTTGTCTTGTCCCATGTCACGCCAAACATGGGATGGTGAATTTTGTCTCATCCCGTCCCACCTAGTCTGCAAACCAAACGCATCCGAGATGATGTTTTTTTTGGAGATTTTGACTTTTTACTTCTTCATTTTGAAGAAGCTGTTGGAGATGCTCTTAGGGGGTTAATTAAGGCGAAATGTTATTTTTTATTTTTTAATGCTTTAACAATTTATACATAGTTCTTGCATACTATTTTTTTAAAAGAAATGGCAAAAAGACAAATATACCCCTTATGTGAACTAGCATGTGAGATCACTTTACGAGAACGACTAATGAACGTTACGGCTAGGAATTAAAACCATAACGAAATGTAAAAACCACAAATTATTGATGTAAATACCGAAGGTGAATAACTAATACTAGAATTTCCCAAAACTGAAAAGTAGATTTTTTTTTTTTTTTTTGTAATTTACTCAAAAATAAATGTACTTACGGGTCCCATTCATGAAGTCAATTCGTGATAAGGACGAGTGGCTTAACTAAACGTTATCCCTCACTTATCTTTTCTTTTCTTTTCTGCTTTTTTATTTATTTATAAAATATTTCAATTTGTTTAATAAAGGTAAAAGAAAATAATTTATTGATGAAAATCAGCCAATATCATATAAGCTTAAATAGATGAATTCATAACTTTTATAATAAAACTAGGTATATACCCGTGCACGATTTGGCGTGAAAAATCGTGCAATCGAAAGAACAATTGACAAAAGTATGTATCTGCTCGCGAAACATCTCGAAATCAAAATGACAACAACGTTTTCATTTTAAGTTTGTATTCTTCGTTCTTATCGATACTTTAGTCTATGAAAACACGGTGCTTGAGTCGTTTAGTATATGTGAATCATAGACTAAAGTGTCGATAAAAACGAAGAAATACAAACTTAAAATGAAACGTTGTTGTCATTTTGATTTCGAGATATTTCGCGAGCGGATACATACCTTTGTCAATTGTTCCTTCGATTTCACGATTTTTCGCGCCACATCGTGCGCGGGTATATGCCTAGTTTATAAAAATAATGAAATGTATTTTTAATATATTTTAGTTGATCTGCGATTATGTATTTTTAATATGCTAAAGATGAAAAAAAATAAAACGTATGGATAGAAAACAAATTAATTCATAGATATTTATGATATTTAATAGTACGATTACATTAAAAAATATTCAATATTAGGCTCGTTTTGAAGATATTGACGAGACGGTTATAATGGTATAATTTGTAAAAAAAGAAACATATTTTTTCATTGCATTTTGTTCATATACCATTATTTGTGTTAATATAACAAAGGTGTAAAATGAAAAATGAAAAATGAAAAAGTAAGAGGATATAAAGTAAATTAAATAACTAATTGTAAAGATGTTAAATGTTACATTGAATTTTGAAAATAACCGTTTTACAATTTTAATATAATAGTATATATAGATAGTATATATATATATATATATATAATGTTACACATTTATGCTACCCATAAAAATATTCAATAATTAGTTTATATTAAAATTAGTGACGAAAAAATTATAATATTAGAAATTATAATACTAATGAAACATATTTTTTTTATATTTTAGTTGATTTACAATTATGTATTTTTAATATGCTAACGGTGAAAAAAAATAAAATGTATGGATAGAAAACAAACTAATTCATATTCATAGTTTTTAATAGTACGGTTAAATTAATAAAATATTCAATATTGGGCTCGTTTTGAAGGTATTGACGAGACGATTATAATGGTATAATTTGTAAAAAAGAAACGTATTTTTATTGCATTTTTGTTCATATACGATTATTTGTGTTAATATGATAATAGTGTAAAATGAAAAATGATAAAACAATGGATATAAAGTAAATTAAATAATTAATTGTAAGGGTGGTAAATGTAACATTGTAAGAGTGATAAATGTTATTGTATAAAAGATTGTATAATAACCGTTTTAGAATTTTTAGGGATATAAAGTAAATTAAATAAGTAATTGTAAGAGTAGTAAATGTAACATTTAAGGGTGGTAAATGTTATTGTACAAAAGATTGTACAATAACCGTTTTAAAATTTTTATATAAAACAATTTAATCCGTAGATATTCATGATATTTAATAGTACGGTTAAATTAAAAAATATTCAATATTGGACTCGTTTTGAAGGTATTAACGAGACGATTATAATGGTATAATTTGTAAAAAAAGAAACGTATTTTTTCATTGCATTTTTGTTCATATACGATTATTTGTGTTAACATGATAAGGGTGTAAAATGAAAAATGAAAAAACAAGAGATATAAAGTAAATTAAACAATTAATTGTAAGAGTGGTAAATGTAACATTTAATTTTAATGGCTTTCCAAAAACCGTTTTTTAAGAACCGACTTTTCAAGAACCGTTTTAGAATTTTAATTATATAGTATAGATAATAACGTTGTAATTTCAATAGAACATTTTTTTTTTTGAGAAATACATAAATATAATATTGAATTTACATGATTAAGGTTTTAAGTAATGAGTGATGGTAATAAGTAGACACCATGAAATTAAGTTTTGTAAAATAAAAAAAAAGGGTCATCAAAGATAGTATGTCCAAAAAATGATATGATGCATACCTTATCCAAATAAACCAATCCATTAGCGTTTTAGATAACGTATCAAATTGGTTCTTAAAAATCCAAAACTACGTGCTACAAATGTAATCTTTTTATGAGTTTGGGAAAATGCTTTTCCTATTTGAACAACTATATGGAAAATGGTAAATTAAATATATCCACGTTTAAGGTCGGTACTCGGTACTACCGACTCCGTAGTTAGAAGGCCTCATGTACACGTTACCTAGGACTTGATGCAATGCATCGTTTTTCTCTCCAAACTTATGTTTAAGTCTCACATTGGTTAGATTTGGACCTAACTATTATCATCTATATATGTTGGAGCATCTATTTTCTCCTTTACACGTTTTTTTTAATTTATTTATAGTAATCTGGGGGTTTCATATATTCTAACATGGTATTAGATCAAAGGTTTACCATTATAGGGACTCAACACTCTGGGCAATCTATACTCGCTTAACCCCCTTCCTTTCTAACCCCCTCTCGATACTATGTTCACGTCTAGCCTCCACTGAAAGAGGCATGATTAAGTCACACATCAGCTAGACTTGAAAAAATTGTCCTCTATATATATTGGAGCATTCCTTCTCTGTATAAGAACTCTTTTAAACAATAATACAAAGATTTCACACTTATTGCCTTTTTGTATGCTATAATTTTTCTCACTATTGTCAATGTCTTCAAATACGTTTTTTTACTTGCTTTGTACTTCTCTCTAGACACATTATGACTAATTTACCATCTATTAATATTTATAAATATGTAACTATATTACTAAAATATATTAATACAATTTATTTAGGGAAAAGTTCAGAAAAACTCAACTAAAATTTGAATTATCAAGTCCCTAAACTATTTTTTTAATGAACAAAACCACTAAATTTTATAATTTTAAATCATTAAGTCCCTAAACATTTTGTTTAATGGAAAAACCATTAACCTTTTTCATTTTGAATGATTAATTCCTTAAATATATTTTTAATAAATAAACTATTGAACTTTTAAAAATTGGTTATCTACATTTTTTAACAAAAAAAATATATTTGTAACTGACTATGAATGTTTTAAAGTAAAAGAAACACAAATAAGTTTTAGCGTTCCAAACCCTACACAATTTAAACTCTTGCAAACAACGATATCGCTCCCTCTCGCCACTCTACGTCGTCCCATCGTTGTCAGTTCTCCATATCGCCTATCACGCTATTGGTCTCTGCCATTAATCACCCTCTTTTTGATCTACTTTTATCTATCAAAAGAGGGAGAATCAAAAGATAAAAAACAGATCAAAAAAGGGAGATCGATGACATGGGCCAACAACGTGATTAACGATATGAAAAACATATAAAGATGGGGGCAATGAGTGGTAAGAGGGAGTGATATCGGTGTTTGCGGGGGGTTTCAATGACGTTGGGTTTAAGAACGGTAAAACTGATTTAGGTTTCTTTTTTACTTTAAAAACTTTCTTTTCGGTTACAGGTCATTCTTTTTGGGTTAAAAGGATGTAAATAACTAATTTCTAAAAATTCGATGGTTTATTTTATGAAAAAAAAAATGTCAGAGACTTAATCATTTAAAATGAGAATGTTTGATGGTTTTTTTAATTAAAAAAATAGTTCATAGATTTAATAATTCAAAATTTAAATGTTTAATGGTTTTTTCATTCAAAAAAATAGTTTAGAAAATTAATCATTCAAAATAGATAGTTCCTTGTTTTTTTTTTTTTTGAACTTTTTCTCTTTAATTTAATAACTAAACATGTACGTAATACATATAAGTATATAACCTATTTCGAAAATATGCATACAATGTCATTATATAAAAGAAAAAGAAAAAGAAAATTAAAACTTTTATATAAATCAACCATATAAAACAATAACTTTCTAAAAGTTTCAAGTATCATAAAGCTAATCAAAATTTGAACTAATCAATTTTTAAAAACTTTGATCAATCTTTTCTTATTTAGATACAGTTAAAGTTGATAACATAACAGAGTGATAAAAAGATTGTCTTAATAATACATAAAACAAGCATCTTTTTTCGAACTTATATGGTCGTAAATACCACATGTACACATATACCCCTTTTCGGATATTTTCTTTTCGTTTGTCTCGTATCAATCATTCAAAGTAGAGGTGGTCACAAAAGACTGAAAATCGAGATTAGACAAATTAGAAAAAGACCGATTAAAACAGGACCAGTTGGACAACAACTTCTAACAATTTTCAATCTCGGTGGAATTTAAGCCAAATCTTGAACTATATCGATGCAAGTTGACCATTGACGAAAATGATCTCATGGAGGATACATTCTGCTTCTGTAACAAAGATGGTTTGTTGAATTGAGATTGTGTGTTTAAGCCATGATCCTCGCTTTCTGACGCAAAGCGCAACGTCAAGGTTTTGGGTTTCTTTGATATCCGTCCTATGCTGATATTTGATAGTTGGAAAGTTGGGTTCTTGTTCTTGGGGGATGAAAGAGTCGAAGCTAGAAGATTTCTTCGTTTTCTAGTGTAGGCATTCTCGGGTTTTGCAATGTCTTTAATCGATGGTGTTGATGAAGGCCACACATCCGCTAAACATGTGAAGGATCTTGACTTCCCGTTGTAGAATGTTGATATTCCCCGTCTGTTAGAAAAAAATATATATTTGTCATTAATTTTTGTAGTTTTGCTCAACCAAGGGAATAGTGGCTAATAGCATCTTTTAACTTTTGGCTAATAATCTAAATGTTGGCTAATAATCTAACTGTTAGTTGTTAACTAATAAACTAATCATGTTTGGTAATAGCTAGTTGATAAGTTAGATGACAATGTAAAATAACCTAAAGAGACATTTTGACAAACTAATTGAAAAAAAATATAAGCGATGTAGTAACATATAAGTTAGTTTATGGCTAACCAAATAATATATATATTTTTAATAAATTTAAACATGTTTACAATGGATTATAATATGGTATGGTTGTGGGTTCAGACACCTCATCATCATCTTTACAAACCAAGTAACCAACCCAAGCACCAGGGTACAAGTTAAAAGAGCAGGTGTACAAGGGATGATTTTGGGATGTTAATGTCTACATCCATGATGTTCTGTTTCACATTTTAGAGCTGTGATCCAAGTTGGACCAACAAATCCATTGATGAACAACATGTGGACATATGATCATCCATGGATGTATTTTAAACCTACCCAAAAGAAAAGTTGCACCAATTCAATTCACATTAAAAACCACTCACAAAACATGGTTGTTTTACTTTCTTTGGTCCCCCTTATCTTATCTTTTACTTTATAAACTAATAAACAAAAACAGGATAATACAAATTCCACAATGTCCCTTTCTGATGTTCCCTCTCTAGCTAGTCGGTATCGGGCATCCACGGGCAGCCCACTAATCCGCCGCTGTCCCGGACCAGCTTACACTAAACCTAGAGCCCAACCACAGTCTAAGACTGGGTTGGGAGGCAACCCAGTCAACTACTGGACCTGCCCAAGGACTGGGTACTCCTCATGCCCTCAAATTGACTCCCCTTGGATTCGAACCCGGGTAGATTGGGATACCATCCACAACCCCCCCGGATGTTACCGCCCTTGAGAAAACCAACTGAGCTAGACATGATTTGTCAAATATTATACTTATTGCAACTTCTAAAGATATATTTAGGTCGTGATTTCTAAGAAAATATTGGTTTGAAAATAATTTGGGATAGGTTTTAGGTCTGCCATGTGGTCCAAATGTTGACTTGGGACTGTGAAAAACGTTCTATTATTTATAATACTCTTCTGATAACATTGTTTTAAAAAAAAATTATGAATTAAAATATATGTAAATGGTGTTTTTGAATTGATCATATGAGTTTTGTTTGAAGATTTGTCAAAAAAGAAATATAGAAATTGTAATTGATCTGGGACACAAATCATTAAATATTTGTGATGAGAGAGTGTACCAATGTAGGAAGACAGCATATCCCTTTCATTCACCCCAACTTTTCCTAATTTTCATCCTCAACCATTGAGATAATCAATCAATGAAATAAGTTCCCTAATCGATAGCTAAAAAATTTGTGCCTATAACAAAAGTAAGCTCTAAAACATAGATTTGTGCCTCTAATTCCCCGATCGATAGCTAAAAAATTTGCTGAACGATACTATGAATTACATTACACAAGTATCATCGTTGATCTAGATGCATATTGCATAAAATTGGTCATGGAAAACGAAACAGTAAAGAAATTGAATCAGAAGAAACAAAATTAAGCACCTATTTGTTACGAAACACATCATACGAAAGCATAACACATTCAAGTCTATCTACCACAAGTGTTATCTTCATACTGTTGACAAACAAAAGTTAACGAAGGAGAAGATGAAAACGAACCTAATCGGCAGCGCTTCCTCCAGAGCTTGAATTGTATCATCGAGAGATCCATTCCTGATTTTGTTGTTATTATTTTCAATATTGTTGTTGTGATGATCAGCCTTATAAGAACTCTCAGCATCTCCTTGGCGATCGTCGTCGTTTTCGTCGTCGCTATTGTTACCGATAGACGAACTGCTGGACGAATTACATTCTTCTTCTATGATCCTCATGAACTTGGTTGTTCCTAAGATTCCTCCGTCTTCTATTCTTCCTCCTACTCCTCCATGATTAGTCATCACAGTTTCCGGCGAAGGCAACGATGATATCTGACAACCACCACCAATTCCTTCCAAATTAAGTTTCATCCGATGGATCTAGCAAAACAAATGTCAGATTTTACAAATATCGCAGACGAAGAGCCAACAATGGGCGCCCCAGTTTAGAATTCACAATCAGTGTGTGAGTGTGAATATATATATATATAGAGAGAGAGAGGGGTGCTCAAATATATATATATATATATATATAGAGGGACAGGTTCAAACGAGAAGCTAAATATTTTACGAGAAGGCGAGAAGTGTTTAATCACATATGATACACAAGCTTAATCATATATGATTAAACACATGTTATATTGGCAATACATAGACGTTTAATCATATATGATTAAACACTTCTCGCCTTCTCGCAAAATGTTTAACTTCTCGCATGATCCTTACTCTATATATATATATATATAGGGTCCCCTTCATTTGCTAACCGTGACATTGGTGCTAACCGTGTTAACCAAATTTCGACCAATCAGAAGCTTTCTAGAGTTTTTGTTATCCATAAATGCTATTAAATATGAAAGGGTAATATGGGAATTTGCTAAATATCGCCCATTTAATCTGTTACCATATTTAAAGGAGTTTTTATTTTGGTAGTTATCCTGATATTAAATATATTAATTAATTAAAATTTTTATTTTGATTTGCATCTTATTAATTTTGGAAGTTATCTTTTACCTTTTTTAAGCATTTTATTTATTTCTAACTGCACAATCAGTTTACCTATCGATCTAGATAATTTTTTTTTACGTATTGGAACTATTGTTGAAGAAAGTTGTTCGTTTATAGTGATTAGGACTATGCATATATGCATTTGGGAAATATGTCTGTACCTTATCCGATAGTTGTACACATATGCATGTATGATTATAGTACATGTATGAATTTCCACAAAAGTGCACATATGCATTTTTAATTATAGTGCATATATGCATGTATATATGCCAGTATGGACATGTGCACTTCATTTTCATTATGTAATTTCCAAATATGAGAAATGCACACATAATTAATCATATGTGATTGAAAATTATGTATGGATATACCCAAATATGCATATGTGCAATGTGTATATTTTAATTCTATATGGACAAACACAATCATATACCATATAACCACATATGCACTGAGAACAACCACAAGTTTTTGTTTTCCCTTTATGTTTTAATGGTTACCTAATGATTCTAGGGGAAGAAATCCCTAAATGTTAGGGACAATGCTTCTAGGGGAAGAAATCCCTAAATGTTAGGGATTTTACGATTTTAAAACTTGTTTCCGTAAATAAAGTTGGATTGTTATTTTACCAAATTAACCCTGTGCACTTGTGCATTGTTTTAAATCAATCTTTAAGTATAATAATTAATTAAATGAAAATTCAATTAAATATGGGTCGTTGATCATAGCAATTGATGGTTGAGATTGGTTAGCACCAATGTCACGGTTAACAAATAAATGGACCTCTCTCTCTCTATATATATAGATAGATATAGGAAGAGGTTCATTTGAGAAATGGTAAATATATGAGAAATAGAGAAGTAATCTTAGTCATTCATCTGGTCAACATTTGCGGCTTTGACCGCAAAGCACCGGATAATTCCTTACATGGTCTATAGAAGGTAGAGGGGTAGTTTCGTAAAATACGCGGGATGAGTTCATAAATGAAACTATATGATTAACATATGAACTATACGTTCATATGTGAATTAGTTAATTGGTTCATATGAGAATCAGTTAATTAGTTCATATATGAATCACAAAGGTTCATATATGAATCAGTCAAAAGAATTCAGATTTGAATTACACTGATTCACATATAAACATATAGTTCATATGTGAATTATACAGGTTCATATATGAACATAGCTCGTGTATTTTGTAAAAATTACGAAAGTGTCCTTCTATTTTTAGAATAGCCGCAACTTTTGACCAATCAAAGCCGAAATATTTAACCAGTCAAATCCGATCTTGACCGTATGAATGGCTAGAATTACTTCTCTATTTCTCATATATTTACCATTTCTCAAATGAACCTAAGGCTATATACATATATATATAGGCATATACTCGCACGATGCAACGGAATGTAAGTAAATAACGGACAATTAATGTTACTTCCTTATAGACATGTCATCAACAATCAACCATGACCTAAGAATCATAATTTATAAAAATCCTAAACCCATAAAGATATTTAATAATTAGTTTATATTACAATTATTGATGGAAAAAATTATAATGATATAATTTATAATAAGAATGAAACGTATTTTACGATTATGTATTTTTAATGTGCTAACGGTGGAAAAAAATAAAACGTATGGATAGAAAACAAATTAATTCGTAGATATTCATGATATTTAATAATACAGTTAAATTAAAAAAGATTCAATATTGGGCTCGTTTTGAAGGTATTGACGAGACGATTATAATGATATAATTTGTAAAAAAAGATAAACGTATTTTTTTCATTGCATTTTTGTGCATATACGATTATTTGTGTTAATATGATAATGATGTAAAATGAAAAACAAGGGATATAAAGTAAATTAAATAAATAAGTGTAAGGATGGTAAATATAACATTGTACAAGAAACACTTTGTACAAATAACCGTTTTAGAATCTTTATAATATAGTAGATATATATATAGGGTCAGGTTCAGGGGAAAACCTCAAAAAAACAGAAAACTAAGGAACACACTGGTAGCCTTCCATCTGGACGGTATGCACTTGTGCATACAAGTAATTAATTAGTTTTTTGGTTTTTATGCACATGTGCATATTATACACTTGTGCATATGCACGTGTGCATGTTATAAATTATTTGTCTGCATAAGTACATACCGTCCAGATGAATGGCCACCAGAGTGTTCTTCAGTTTTCCATTTTTTTGAGTTTTTCCCTTGAATCTCCCTCTCTCTCTCTCTCTCTCTCTATATATATATATATATATATAGTCATATACCCGCACGATGCAGGAGAATGTAAGTAAATAACGAATAATTAATGCTACTTCCTTATAGACATGTCATCAACAATAATCATGACCTAAGAATCATAACTTATGAAACCTTAAACCAATAAAGATATTTAATAATTAGTTCATATTACAATTATTGAAAAAAAAAATTATAATGATATGGTCATATACCCACGCGATGCAGCGAAATGTAAGTAAAGAACAAACAATTAATGCTACTTCCTTATAGACATGTCATCAACAATAACCATGACCTAAGAATCACAATTTATGAAACCTTAAACCCATAAAGATATTCAATAATTAGTTTATATTACAATTATTGACGAAAAAAATTAAAATGATATAATTTATAATAAAAATGAAACGTATTTTTAATATATTTTACGATTATGTATTTTTAATGTGCTAACGGTGAAAAAAAAATAAAACGTATGGATAAAAAACAAATTAATTCGTAGATATTCATGATATTTAATAGTACTGTTAAATTAAAAAATATTCAATATTGGGCTCGTTTTGAAGGTATTGACGAGACGATTATAATGGTATAATTTGTAAAAAAAAAATAAACGTATTTTTTCATTGCATTTTTGTTCATATACGATATTTGTGTTAAAAATAAAGGATATAAAATAAATTAAATAAGTAAGTGTGAGGGTGGTAAATGTAACATTGTACAAGAAACCACTTTGTACAAATAATCGTTTCAGAATCTTTATAATATAGTAGATATATAGAGAGAGAAAAATTCAAATGAAAATTCATTTTTCATTGTGCACGTGAGGACAAATCTCAGTTACTCGATCTCTTTTGATCCAACAAATCATATTAAATAGAGTTTTTAATTTTAAAATGTTTACGGGTAAAAATGGAAGAAATTTAAACACACACCTACCATATTTGACTTTTTATTTTCTTTTTTAATTAAAATTTTTTTACCCAATTAAAGTTTAAAATAAATTATCTTAAAAATTATTAATATTTTAATCAAACAAATTACATCAAAAAACGAGAATTTCGTGCTCTTCGATATGACATCCATTTCGATATAGATTTTTTTGTCGTTTTAACCGTTTTTTTACGTGAAATGATATATATGTGTTATATTCACTATGAATATTTATGTACATTCAAATTTATACAACGCCTCGACACCGTAACTATGTAACTCGACATCACCTTCTTCAATACTTTCTTCAACGTCGTAAGGCATCACGTTTCTTCAGCACCGTAACCCAACATCCATCAAAACGAATCGAGAACCTATCGAGTAATTCTGTTGTGAATCGGGGAACAAAAGAGAGCGAGTCATGTCTCCACATCTTCACGGGTCATTCATATGTTATTCATCATGAATAATGTATCATTCATGATGAATAATACAACATTCAGGGTGAATAATTCACGATTCATGAATTCGTGTATTATTCGTCATGAATATTGTATAATCCATCATGAATACTATATTATCCATCATGAATAATGAATGAACGTTCACATTTGTTATTCATACTGAATGTGGGACATCCAGGGATGCACATATATATATATTCATAATGAATTAAACCAAATTTCGGTTATGAATTGGGAAACAAAAGAGAGTACGCCATGTGTCTACATCTTCACGGGTCATTCATATATTATTCATCATGAATAATGTATCATTCATTATGAATAATATAACATTCAGGGTGAATAATACATGAATCATGGATTCGTGTATTATTCACCCTGAATGTTATATTATTCATAATGAATGATACATTATTCATGGGTGAATAATACATGAATCATGGATTCGTGTATTATTCATCCTGAATACTGTATTTGTAATACTCGGTTTTAAAATCGTAATTATTCTTACCCGAATTGAACCGTAATTAAATATGGCAACCAAAGATAGTTAAAGGGTTAAATTCGTCAATTAGCTAAACACTTTTTAAATTTAAGAAAAATAATAATAAGAATTATATATATATTTCCCAAAATTAGTGTAATTACAATCACATCGTCCCTATTGTTCTCACCGCCATTCTCTCTCTCTCTCTCTCTCTCTCTCTCTCTCTCTCTCTCTCTCTCTCTCTCTCTCAATTTGTCCAAGCAATCAAAGAAACAACTATATATTTGGAATCCACTCTTCGAACCTTCGTAGGTAAATCTTTTCTTAGTTTATTTAAGTTGGTAAGTTAGGGTAGTTGAAGTTGGTTGGTAGATTATGATTAGATATTGCAAAGTTATGTTAATATATATGTTTAGAAATGCTTAGGTTTGTCAAAATTACAAAGGGTAAAATTTAGAATTAAAATGATGATAATTGTATCTAGATATTTAACCGCATACCAAGTGTTCGGTTTGATACTTAAGAGAATAAACTTTCGTGATTAAGCTTAGGATAATAGCCATTAAGTTTTATGTTATGCGAGTAATAATAATTTATGATTTAAATAGGCAATCGAATGGGTTAAACTTCGTCCTGAGTCTCGGTTGATCACGTGTTACATCTCAATTCGATTAAGGTATGGATTTCATTTCTTTTGAATCATGCACAACTATTTGTTGTAGTTGACCCTTCCGAAAGGTGGTTCACCGTCTTATGATTGATCAACAAAATGTGATCAACAAATGTGAAATTATACACACACATACACATTAATTTTGGTTTATTGAATCAATTGTTTGAACATTTTGATGTTTTATTAAAATGTGTCTCGTATGAGATTGTTTATGAAAAATGTGAAGTATATGGACTATAATTTCTATGATCGCCATTTGGGTAAGTGGCATATGTTTAGTTTTCGTTGATTTTAGAATAACCCAATAAATGGGCACATTATTTGGGATGCCTTCTATGGCGGCTTTGTTGTCATGGCGTCCTGCAGATGACGGTCCACCAGAGTTAAGCCTATGTGGCTTACGTGAACCCACTCTGGGGGACTTGGCTGACTTTGTTGGCTCCAGGGCGGATGAATCGATTCTAGAAGTTTACCCACAGAATATGTGACCGTGGTTAAATTCACGGGGGATTCATTGTGTGTGCCCGCATGCCAACCAAGTTCGTGTGACTGATCACCCCACGAACACGGCAGGAATTGACGGACTTTATTTATATTACGTTTTGAAATTAAAGTGTGAACCGTTCTTGAAATTATTGTCTTTGAAAATTACTGAACATTTATTTTGCTATGAACTTGAGTTTCAAGAACATTATTTGAAATGAATTTTTAAGTTTTCCGCTTCGTTATCGATGTTTTCATTATTATTTACGAACTTACATTATAATCCATTCACTGAGTTATGTGCTCAGTCGTGTTTTTGTTTTCTGACACGGCAGGTTCGAAGTGACGTTTACGGGGACGGGACTTGAGATCGAGCGTGATATTTTGGAGTTCTTAGACTCACCTTATTTTATAACTTTCTAAGTTTATAATGACTTTTTGAGGTATGATAGTTTGGATTGTAATATATGTTTAGAGTTTATTAATAGCTCTGAAATTAGTTGTTTATTATGTTAAATCTCGTTCGTGACATCACCCGTTCTGAACCACGAGGACGGGGGATGTTACAGTATTATTAATCATGAATAGTGAATGAACGTTCACCTTTGTTATTCATACTGAATGTGGACACCCGATGACGTGCATGCATATTCATAATGAATATGACACATATATGGAATTTCACGTAAAAAACGGTTAAAACGAAAAAATCCTGAATATTGTATTATTCATCATGCATACGGTATTATTCATCATGAATAGTGAATGAACGTTCACCTTTGTTATTCATACTGAATATGGACACCCGAAGACGTGCATGCATATTCATAATGAATATAACACGTATATAGAATTTCACGTAAAAAACAGTTATAACGAAAAAAAATTATATCGAGATGGATGTCATATCGAAGAGCATAAAATTCTCGTTTTTTTGATATAATTTGTTTGATTAAAATATTAGTAATTTTTAAGATAAATTATTTTAAAGTTTAAGGGGGTAAATTTTTTTAATTAAAAATAAAAATAAAAAGTCAAAGATGGCAGACGTTGATTCAAAATTACAATTTTGTTCTTAATCAATTCCCAATTAACCTTATTATGTATTAACCATTGATTAGTTTTCTAAGTTTTGATCAATGGTTAAGATTTGTCCTCATATGCACAATGAAAGATGAGTTTTCATTTGAATCCACCCCTATATACATATATATATATATATAGAAGAGATCAAATGGAAATCACTCTAATTTTGCAAACCGTGTAAACCATCGATTCCATTGGTTATGTTAATGAAATTGGTTCATGAAATTGTTTAATTTGATGAAATTGTGTTATATAATTCTTTTGTTGATTAAATTGTTTTATATATTTGTGTTTTTTTATGTAAAAATAAAATTGTTTCATGTATTTTTTCATTCTGATGAAATTGTTTCATTTTCACATAAAAAACACAAAGGTAGAGGGGTAATTTCGTAAAATACACGGGATGAGTTCATATATGAATCTGTATGAATCACAAAGATTCATATATGAATCTGTTAATTAGTTCAACTGATTCATATATGAATCTTTGTGATTCATACAGATTCATATATGAATCTTTGTGATTCACAAAGGTTCATATATGAATATTTGTGATTCACAAAGGTTCATATATGAATCTGTTAGTTAGTTCAACTGATTCATATATGAATCACAAAGGTTCATATATGAATCACAAAGGTTCATATATGAATCAGTTAAAAGAGTTCAGTTGTGAATTGCACTGGTTCATATATGAACATATAGTTCATATGTGAATTATACATGTTCATATATGAACACAGCCCGTGTGTTTTGTAAAATTTACGAAATTGTTCTTCTATTTTTGGGATAGCCGCAACTTTTGACCAGTCAAAGCCGTAATTTTTGACCTGTCAAAGCCACAATATTTGACTAGTCAAATCCGATCTTGATCATATGAATGGCTAGGATTACTTCTCTATTTCTCATATATTTACCATTTCTTAAATGAACCAAACAGTATATATATATAGTTATATGCTCGCGCAATGCGACGGGTGTAAAAGTTTATTTTTATCTTCCAAATTTATTTAAAAAGTTAAATAAATGGCAAAAGGGGCAGTTGAAGATAGACGTAAATTCCAATAATTTCATGCTTATAGTATAATCAAATCAATGATTACAAATATCACTTCGCTATACTGAATTCGCTAGTTGGTGATTTATGTGAACTGTTTCAATAATTCTTTATGTGTGTTACAATGTAACTTTTTTAAAATAAAATGAATTGATGAAACGTGTTTTTAATATATTTTAGTTGGTTTACGTATTTTTAATATGCTAAAGGTGAAAATAGAATAAAGTGTAAGGATATAAAACAATCTTATTTGTATGTATTCATGATATTTAATAGTACGGTTAAATTAAAAAATATTCAATATTGAGCTCATTTTGAAGGTATTGACGAGACGATTATAATGGTATACTTTGTAAAAAATTTGAACGTATTTTTTCATTGCATTTTTGTTCATATACGATTATTTGTGTTAATATTATAATGGTGTAAAATGAAAAATGAAAAAGTAAGAGATATAAAATAAATTAAATAATTAATTGTAAGGGTGGTAAATGTAACATTGTAAGGGTGGTAAATGTTATTGTATAAAAGATTGTACAATAATTGTTTTAGAATTTTTATATAGTAGTATAGATATATATACACACATATATTTATATATATCTTGAGATTGTTTCTCTTTATCCTCCCTGGCCTGGCACCCTCTTGTCTATGGTCTGATTTTTATCCGCTTTGGCTTTTTATAAAATTAGACTGAGGGGAGTTTACTGAACAATTACTTTGGTAATAGCTGTTATATTCATATGAGATATTCTTAAGCATATGATAACAATAATGAAAAATAGAGAAACATATAATATATATTATAAATCGATTCAACATGGTACAATAATAGTGTAATAAAACTAACATGGACCACTCGCATTGGGTGCAACAAAATTGATTGATGCGGAAGCAATCATCGTTGCTTGTAGATCGAAGTTTTCTAAAGCTCTATACAGTTTGCTTCAGAATGAGGCTGAACTGAATGCAAATTTGTGTAGACAATAGGGACTTGACCTTCTTTGTTTATAGGACACTAGAGACTCATCTCATAAAGAGTCATAGTTTATCTATAGATTTGAATTTTAAATAGAAGATATACATTAACCTTAATGTTAATCAGGTAATTAACTTAATGAATTCTCCTACTCATATTAGGAAATATATATCCAAATATGTAACTGGATTGTAATTGATATAGGATTCTCTTGATAAGTAAAAAAATTTAAATCAAATTGTCCTTTAATATTTAATACAGATAACGTTAAAGTCGAATTTATTTCCAAAATTCTCCTACCAGACTTAACATAATCTGAAAGGACAAGAGGACCATAAACATTATACATATCAAATGAAGGGCATGGTGAGAAATTCTAACAATTGTGAATTCATTTAAACTTGGTCAGAATAGACACCGTATGCAGGACTCAGAATCTACACCAATTTGGCAAACTAGTTTGATTAAGAACCACTAACACACAATATCATATTCCACATAAGTTTATAGGTGTCTAAATTTGAGTTTTTATGCAAGTTATTATATCTGCCTGAATTAGCATAAAAATGTAGCTTATAGTCTACCGAATGCTTTAGAAAAAGTTTCTAAAACTTACAAGCAAAAGTTCTAACATTAGTGAACCAAAATTTGCTTATGTAGTCAGCAATTTTGCTTAAGTGCGGTGATTTACTTGTTTGATATAGATAATGACATAAATTTAAATTTGTAAAACAGTAACATGACTTATATACTTGAATTCCTTATTTTATTACAAATGTACCAAAAGAAAATTACAACGAAAATGAAAAAAATTACAAAATAACTGCTAAACTAATCTTAACTCCCACTAATCTCAAGCATCGAGTTCAGGTAAGATTCCCATATCCCTAACATGTTTTTTGAAACTCACCACTGAAAAGGCTTTAGTGAATGAATCTGCAAGTTGAGATTCTGTACCAATATGTTCAACAATAACCTCTTTTCTCTTAACCCTTTGTCTCACACTGAAATATTTAAGACCAATACGCTTTGAACTGTTTGATCTTTTGCTATTTCCATTGAAAAAGACTACAACTTCATTGTCACAGAACATCTTTAGAGGACTTGAAACTATAGAGCTTAAGACATTCGTTTGAATCAAGAAGTTCTTGATCCAAATACCTTCACAAAACCTTCATAAATGGCTATAAATTCAGCTTCCATAGTTGACTTTGCAATTAGGGATTGTTTCATGGTTTTCCATGCTATAGTTAGGGCTGTAAACGAGAAGATAGTTAATTTGCGAGAAGACAAGAAGGAATATGAGTCACATAATCCATTTATTAGAAATACCATTAAAAAAGAAAAATAATTTTAGAAATTAGGATAATTACCATTTTAAATTGCTCATTATATGTTTTAGATTTATTTATTTTGTCAATTCTAACTAATACATAAGTAGGGTCAGGTTCATTTGTTAACCCGATATTTTGTACTAACTTTGTGAACCAAATCTTGACCATTGATATTAAGATGAAGGGCTAAGATTAAAACCCATTTACATTAACTCTTATTTATTAGCCTTATAATAATTAATAATATGGAACATATATGATAGGAGCTTTTGAGGAAATTCATAACCCTTTTTCACATTTAGTATTGTAACCCCCACATTAAATAAATGTTACAATTAACAAAAAAAAAATCAATAATGACATCATATTTTTATTGTACATATATATTAAACCAAGGCTAACAATGGCTTACTAATGGTTGAATTATGTTAACAAAATTAGTATGAATGGGATGGGAAAAAAGTAAAAGAATTTGTAAGGGAACATATATGAACATGTATATATTAACAACCACTCCATTAGTGTTCATTTGAGAAAGTGAACGTATATGAAAATAAATGGACATATATATCACGACCGAACATCTATGATCATTCATTAGAGTTCATTTGACATATTTGTTGAACGTATATGAACATATATGGGTATGTATATAACGAATGAACATCTATGATCATTCATTACAGTTCATTGCATGTCCTTGTTTAGTTCATGACAGATATGTTCATCTCGTATATCGGACAAATTTCTCGAAAAGACCAACTATACGATATACGGATTTAACGAAAAATGAACAAATCTACTATAAAAATATTCAAAATATTCAAAAAAAATATGAAAAAGGATACAATTCTGAAATCGTAACCTACACCTAAATTTGGAATCTTGATATTTGTAACTCCTATACAATTAATGACATAAGATTACATATCAAAATGACAATACTACCCTTTTCTATTAAATAAATAAAAAAATAAAACATAAACAAACCTTGCAATCTTATTGGTTGATGACTGTTCACATAGTTAGCAAGAAACACACGGTTAACAAATGATCCTCCCTCTACATAAGTATTTTTAATGAAATTTTATATAATTTTTTTGTCTATCAACACTTTTGATTAAAAAAAAGTTCACAACTTTTATCAGTTATCACATGTAATATCCACAATAATTCATGTGTGATAATTATAGATATTTTTGTTAATCATATGTGATTATGTATATTTATATTTTTAGATCTGTTTATGATGTAAATATTATCACATGTGATAATACGTCACTTATATTAAGACGTATATTATTATATGTGATATGTGTAAAAAATTCACATAGTGGATCATATGTAATACATAATAGATCATATGTTAAACGAAGCTAATCACATATGATTCAAAATGTGGATACAAAAATAGAGAAAAATGGTGCAAAAAATAATGAATTGATTTTGGGTATCACATGTGATATTCGATAAAAAAATGTGATTTTTTTATTATCAAAGGTATAAGTAGAAAAATATTATGAATTAATTAAAATTAAAAATAGATAAATCTAAAAGATATAATGAGATTTTTCAGGATTTATCCAATTCAAAATAGTAATTATCCCGATTTCTAAAATTCTTTTCTATTTTTTTATGGTATTTTTTAATTAATGAATTATGTGACTCATGCTCCTTCTCGCCTTCTCGCAAATTAGTTTGTTTCTCGCATGATCCTTACTCCCTCTCCCCCCCTCTCTCTCTCTCTCTCTCTCTCTCTCTCTCTATATATATATATATATATATATAGGCGAAGGATCGTATGAGAAGTTGAGTCAACGGTAAGAAGCGTGAGAAGTATTTATCAACCGTTGGATGAGAAATAGACGCATATTAGGATAAAATGCACTGAGATAAGATGCACCGAGATGCACCGGATCAATTCTCTTCAAAGCCGCAATTCATGGGAGGGCTTGAGATTAAAAGAGATCAACATTTCATATCTACTTCTCACGCTTCTCACCGTTAACTCAACTTCTCACCGGAACCTAACCATATATATATATATATATATATATATATATATGGTGCGTTTCATTTACAAACCAAGCAAATTCGTACAAACTATACAAACCAATCTTAGTCGTTCATCAAGTCTAATAAATATCTGATTTTATTATGTTTCCTAATATAAATTCATGATCATAATGAATGAACTTATCGGTTTCCATATATATCACAATCATTATTAGTGAATCATAATGATTATCCATAAATATATCTATTGTTTCCTAGTATAATGGTTTGCAAAGTTTGTACGAATTGTTTGGTTTACAAATGAAACACACCCTATATATATATATATATATATAGAGAGAGAGAGAGAGAGAGGGGGGGGGTGTTCAAATGCAAACTTTTTAATGGTGCAAACCCATGCAACGCATTTATCTACCACATATTTTATTTTCCCATTTTTTTATTAAAAAGGTAAAAACAAAATATGTGGTAGATAAGTGGGTTGCATGGTTTGCACCATTAAAAAGTTTGTATTTGAAGGTGCCTCTCTCTCTCTCTCTATATATATATATATATATATATATATATATATATTGTAATACTCTCAAATTTGGTAAGAGCAACTAATAAAATTTCGATATAATCATCCAATAAAGACAACATATCTTCCTACAAATCAAAACTCAATACGCCTTAAATATAAAATTCGATAAATAACCTCAACAAACACAAACCCCAATGATATACAAGGACCAAACTGAAGTCGGATGTTACTTAACACAAATACAAATTGCTCTTCCCAAACAAATGCGAAAGACTTCAACAAGCTATTCACTCCTCGAGTTACAACTAACACTTCTCTCTTCACTGTGTTACTAGAACTACTCCCAACCGGAATCTGTTGCACATGCCGACAAATAAAAAGGTTAGGCTAACGCCTAGTGAGTTCAAGAGTTTTACATGAATAAATATACCTTTAAATGGAATGAACTTCACTTAGAATCATAATCTTTTAAATGATTTACTTTAAACTTGGGGATGACTCTTTTCCAACATCATGCATTTTCAAATATGAGCGCATCATTACAAAACATTCTTTATAAAATGATGCAACCCAAAACTCTCTCAAAACGAGAGTAGAATCGGCTTACAATTTAAGAACCACGGATAAAACGTTATGTCTCGAAACACCCAAGGCACGGGTGGGGCATAATACTCGACTCATAAATCAAGTACAAAAATCCATATATATATATATATATATATATATATATATATATATATATATATATACTAGTTGTGTACCTGCGCGATGCAGCACGGATGAATCACAATTTTGAATCAATAACTTAGCTCTCAATTATGTTTCTTTGTCCCTTTCGATTTTGTTTCATGAGTTTGCGTGATTTATTTGCAAGTCAACTAATAAATAAAATTGAAGGTTAATATAATGTATTAGCAAGATATTTTGGAAAAATAATTACATGAGTATTGACAAGAGCGATGATAAGTATGAAGAGTCGTACTCGGTAAGTGAGGGTGCTAACTCTTGCTCGATTTTGATGGGCTACAACCTTACCCGATAAAGTAAATTGAAGTGTTTATCCGTACCAGTAAACGATTACAAGGAAACGCCCCTAAGTTACAATTTGGCTTAAGGGATGCAACTTTGTTTAGGAAGTAAAGTTAATATAAAATCAAAAAACTTTGTCAACCCAAATATAATCATTAAATTTATGTTGTGCATATTTTTAAAAAATAGCCCAAGCACCAATCCAACCATATAGGATTAAAATATGGTCCACAACCAATATTCATCCCATCAAAGCCCAAATCCATAGAAATTTCACCATCTATCATTCATATCTCCACCAATCTTTATTACTTACCAAAAATAGATATGTACAGAACACAAACCTGCTTTCTTCAACCTTCCCCAACTCAAGCTCATGTCTGTTGTTTTTTCCATACTGATAGAGCTTCCCAAGGAATATGGGAAAACACACCAAGGATCAGACTTCCAAGGTGCATTATTCCCTTTTCCACAAATTTTGTTCACAAATCCTTCCTCTACTCTTTCTACCACAGTTCAACCACAACCAAATAAACTTTTTATACTTCTTTTTGTATTTCCCATACAAACATAAATCTCCGCAAAAGAAACAACAAACTCCACACACAACATTTGATCGGAATCTGAAAGATGGTCCAAGCATAAATCCAGCTGAAACCAATTAAATCTTTTCTTCTAGCCTTTCCTCTCCAACAGATTTCAAGTCATACAACTGCACATCTAAAATTGTCAATCCATAGATAAATTCCAGATATAGCTTTAACCATGTTATAAGTATCAACATTGATACTCCAGCCCTGTATTTCCTTCCAGCACCAGACCCCTTCTAACCCAAATTCCTTATCAACAGAGGCAACCATATATGCAATTTGGCCACAGGCCATTGCAAACATCTTTAATCCATACATTAACAGTCTCCAAATTCTGGAATTGCCAACAATAGGGAAGGAACTCAAATTATTGCAAGGCAGAAGCATAATAATACTCAACATCAGATCACCATGCTTGAACCAGTCACATATGAAATTTCTAATCTTTGAGCATATTGTAATGGTCAAAGACCAAATTACACAAATAAGACCAAGGAATAGAGAAAGAAACAACTGTTGGGAAGCTATTTTGGATCCTAACATAGAACATATAGGGTATAACAGACCAATAAAAGAGCTAAGAATCAAAAGATTGTTGATCAATAAGACCATCAAGGTTAAGAACATATGCAGAACCCAATATATGCCAATTTGGCCATGGACCATTGGCATAACACAATCAGCTTTATCCCTCATCATAAACCATCTGCTTTGACCATGAGATATTCCCCAACAGTGTAACTTGAGAACAATACTTTTAATTCTCATTTTAATCACATCCAGCCAATCTGTACAGCCAATCAAAAACCACAGTGTAATGGCCATAGGCCAGATTACACACATAGTTGCTAGTAACTGCAAGGGGAACCACTGCTTAGCCAAAATATGAATTAAGCCATAAAGCAAACTTCCAAATAACAAACTTCCTTATTTCTCCAAGACTAGTGAAAACACCCATAACATTATGAATTAAGCCAAACACCAAACACCCATAAAGCCAACATTATGAGTTAAGCAAACTTCCTTATTTATCCAAGACCAGTGAAAACAATCTAATATCCACAAACTAAACCCAATAACAAGAATAAAAATCCACAAGGAACCAAAAAAAGTGTTCCAAAATGGAACTGGGAAAAGCAAGTAAACCCAAAAACCCTCCTCCCAAAAATATAGAGAAAAAAGGCATCAACCAACATCCCCTGTTCACCAAATGAAATAAACTCACCCAAACCTCCCAATAGACCTCCTTATCACTCCAAATCAAGTTCAAAAATCTAAACTCTTCTACCCTACATCCCCTTATACCTTCATCCCTTTGACCCTTCCCTAGAGCTGAGCATGAATTTGAGATAAAGGAGTACCTGGGTTTTGTGGAGCAGCGAAGAGGAAATTGATTTGTAAAACCCTGTGGTCTCACTCTTTCTCCATCTCACATTGTTTATATGCAGGTAGGAGCTTACTCTCGGTATGGATGGACGTGAAGAGGTACTCTCGGTATGGCTGGAAGTGAAAAGGTAGAAGGGGAAGTCAGACTTGTAGTAGGTATAGTAAAAGGAAGCCATACCTGGTTCTCCATTTCAGTAGGAAAGCTGGAAACGTTGTTTTTGGTTCTCCATTCCAGGAAGAAAGGTTGGAGGTATGGGTTGAGCATGTACCATCTTTATCCACCTGTTTTAATTTTTTTGCATCAAAGACTTGTATACTATGCTTTAAAAGTTGTCTTTTAAGAGATTTTTAAATTTCATGCTTAAATTAGTAGTATATTGTGCTTAAAAACTTGTCTTTAAGACTTTTGATTAAATGTATATTAAGGTAGTGTATATATATATATATAATGTCATAAAAAACATGGATACTAAAATACAATACCCAAAACAACACCCTTCGGGGACGGGGGAGTCCCGATTCCATTGAATGTGACGGGCACACAAAGTTAAGCCACATATCTATGTTATAAGCATATCTTCAAGGATGGACAGCCATTGACATCAAACCTATCCATGGATCTTTAGTCAAGGTAGACATCAACCCTATCCATGGATCTTTAGTCGTTAGGACATCAGCCCAAAGAATCACCAAGTTCAACCCTATACATGGATCTTTACCTTGGGACCCCACCATCCTTGACACGCTTGTTCATTTAGAAATTACATCGCATCACCAATGCTTATTTCCAAATTACAACACGAGAATCCTATCCCACTTACACGAATAAGCCGACCTCTATGCCTATGGATCTATTGCATTACAGTCTAAATTGTTACATGACTCCAAATGAATGACTAACGCACCCGAAACATGTCATTTTCAAATATGTGTAATAAATGAATATCTTTACCAAAGCCCGACATTGAGCTATGTAAAATCGGACAATTATCCCATAAGACCTAGTGAGTAAAAAAAACAGAGCCAAAAGTTCAACAACCCAAATGGCTATTTATTTAAAAGTCATGATAAGTATTAAAATGTATTTAACCGACATTTATGCAGACTCATGCTCCTAAGGTATGAGTAACTCAAAACCCGCCATTGATATTTTGCAACAAAGACATATTATTTATCCCCAAAAATACTTTATATCACAATAATATGTATTTTTCCCATTGACTTAAGAATTTAATAACTTTAAGGATGCATAAGTTTCAAACAATCTCCACATGTGAAATAATTAACCAAAAATACTACACTTTCAATATTCATTTACCAAAGTGTTCAAAAACCCAAAATATGTGTGTTTCACGAATTTTATAAATCAAATGTACCAAATACGCGAAAACTCATCAAATGACCCCACTTATAAATATCAAGTAAAGTATAAATGCATCAAAATGAATATTTTTGGCATCTACAACGTTTTCACAAAACAATTTGAACTCACCTTGCTATATTTAGGCTAAATCTAGATTTCCCCCAACTTGAGCTTCCTTTGGTGAAGACTTTGGACCCATCAACACCCATCTCTTGAAACTTTATCTGGGTCACAACCGAAGCCTATAGATGTACCAAAAGTAACCCCAAACTCATATAAGAAACCTTAGTCAAATCCCCTAATTATCTAAAATACCCAAAGTTTGCCAAAACTTTAAAATATGGAAGATACATCAAAAGGGATGTTCTAGTAGGTTAAAATGAAAGGTTTTAACAAGAATAAAGGTTTAGAAGGTTAAGATTGACTTACAATTCGTTTTTAGGAAAAGCCCCAAAAACTAAGTCAACAATGGTGGAAAGCTTGGTGAGGAAGATGGAGAAGATGAAGATGTTGAGCTTCCACCCACAAGGCTTGAATATCTAGCTCCCAATATTCTAAAAGCATTTGAAGATTTTGATTTGGTGAAATGAATGGGTTTGGACCGATTTGGAAAAGAGAGGTGAAGGGTTGGTGAAGAAACAAATGAAGAAATGAGAGGAAAAATTGGATTTAAATGAAACTTCCAGCCCAGATGGTCGCGGGCGCGAGCAAATGGTTGCGTGGGCCCGAGCGATGGTCGCAGGCGCGAGAAAATGGTTGCGCGGGCGCGAGCAGTCAAATTTTCGACCAAAGATTGATTTTTTTTCCAAAAACGATATCGAACCCAACTAACACTCCTAATACTTCCGAAAGACCAATTTAAGGTTAAATTACCTATTAAACTTGAAATTATACTTACCCCAAAAATCCGGGTGTTATATATATATATATATCATATCGTAATCTATATAATCTGGTTTTATGAAGAAAAAAAAATCCAAGCACGTTTTGTTTTGTTTTTTTTCATTGAAACAAATTGATAAGTTAAATTGGTTTATGAATCTATGTGAATTTAGGCTCTGATACCATTTGTTATATTCATATGAGATATCCTTAAGCATATGATAACAATAATGAAAGGCATAGGAACATAAACACATATTAAAAATCGGTTCAACATGGTACCATAATAGAGTTTAATAAAACTAACCTGGATTACTAACATTGGGTGCAGCAAAAATTGATGCGGAAGCAGTCATCATTGCTTGTAGATCGAAGTCTTCTAAAAAGCTCTATACGGTTTGCTTCAAAATGGGGCTGAACTGAATGCAAATTCATGTAGGCAATAGGGACCCGATCTCCTTTATTTATAGGCCGCTAGAGACTAATCCCATAAGGAGTCCTAGTTTATCTATATATTTGAATTTTAAATAATAGAATATATACATAACCTTATTGTTAATCAGATAATTAACTTAATGAATTCTCCTACTCATACTAAGAGATATATATCAAAATATGTAACTGAATTATAACTAATATATGATTCTTTTGATAAGTATAAATATTTAAATCAAATTGTCCTTTAATATTTAATTCAGATAATGTTAAAGTCCAATTTATTTTATCGCTTCAATTAGCTTACGTGATGTAATAACCGGGCTAAAAATCATTGAATTTAATTTTTGGGTGAAAAAGTAGAAAGAGTCCTTAGTAAAGGGGCCTATATGTAAAAGAGAGGATAATATGGATTTAACCCTATTACCTTGTAGAATTTGGTGTAGCGGCTGGCATTTTTGAGAAAAGAGCGAGAGAGGGAACTTTGGTCGATCAATCGAAGGGAGAAAGAGACTGAAATTGTTGGTGTTCATCAATTCATCCAAGGTAAGTTTAATCCTATTCTCCTTTTTCAAGTAAGGATTAAGCATTTTAATTCTCAAAAACCTCTTGTTGGATGTTTGGGTTTCTGATTTTGGATTAGAAATGGTATGGAATATCTATGTGATTAATGGATTTGGTTAAAATAGAGTTTATCAAATGTTTATTGAGTTCTGGATTGAGTTGTATCAATACTTAAGAATTAGACTGGAAGTTGTGTATTGATTTATCGATGCTTCGTGGGTTTTGTTCATTCGTCTGGGCACCGGTCGACAAGGTGATTCGGTCCTCGGGTTGGGCACCGGTCGACCCAGGTTGTTGTTTGGCATCGGTCACCGGGGGGAAGACCCTGATCGCTTTTTGACACCGGTCTCCGAGGATTAGACCTCGGTCGTATGCGCATCGGTCGAAGGGGAGGGCACCGGTTGACCCCAAGGCCGGTCAACCCAGACCCCGGTCGAGTATGGGTAGCAGACCCCGGTCCCCGGTCTGTGAAGTGTGGGTCGAAGCCCAAACTGAAATTAAGTCAATTTAGGGTCGAAGCCCAAGCCTAAGTTAAGTCAAATTTAGATTAAGTTTAGTTTGAATTTTTTAGTGTTGGGCTTCATTTTATGGACTGGCCCATTTACATTTTGGGTATATTAGGATGCTTTAAATGTTGCTTTGAGTTGGATTTTAGTGAGTCGGGTTTTCTTAATTAATAGGAGACCGTTGAGATTTTTGGGTTTAGGGCCAACTTTGTTAAAATAGAAAGTATCGAAAGTTCACCGGGCAATGCCTTGTTTTATAGGTTTCGGTTCGGATTATAAAAGTAGACGTAAAGCTTTAAGCAAAGGACACCAGGTGAGTTTTTCTGAACAAAACCTTTTGTTAACAAAAGCATGTGAAGTTAAAGTTTTAAACTGCGATTTATTTACGATGGCATGTTTATTATGAAATGATTTAAGTGTGTTATAAATTGTTGATGTTTAAATGTATGCATACATTATTTGTGGAGATTGTGACCTAAGTCGGGGAGTGTGGTCCGCCTACTCGTACCGGGGAGTGTGGCCAGTTTATGCCATTGGGGTGTGTCCCAAAATCAAGGCAGTACGAGTTAGACACACCGTCTTCGGCGGTAGTGTGGTCACTAGTGTGATTTTTCCTTATGTGATTATAAATCTGTTGATTTGAATTTCTGGAAAGTTATTATATGTTGCTTATCTGTTAGAGGGGACTCACTAGACCTTTAGTCTAACCCTCGCTCTTTCAAAACTAAAAATCTTTTCAGACATGCGTGAAATAGGGAGAGCAGATAAGGGCAAAGAGAAGATGTAGCGGGAAGAGATAGAAGACCGTCATCTTAGATACTCCTTATTATTATCTCAGTTGTGTTTAGGTTGCCTCTGCAAACCTTGAATTTAAGTTGTACGCTTGGGGCCTCTTTGGCATGAATTTTATTTTTATGATTAAGATTTAATTGTTATATTGTCGTTTTTGGTTGGGTTGTTATAGTTGGTATCAGAGTCATAGTTTGTCACACCCCGCTAAAGCGGAAACACGGGGTATAACAGTTTTCGATAAACAATCCACAAGCATAAAGTTCAACCACCATACATTTAATAAAAATACATTACAAAATTTAGTAGTAGAAAGTTTATCGTGAAATTACAATCCCGAGATAATTCAAGATAGCATTGTCCAAAAGTTTGTACATCCCCCAAGCATATTCATATTATACGCAGAACGACCCTTAAAGTTTACCTTCTTGATTACCTGAAAAGCATGTACAAAAATATGGTCAACTACGAGAGTTGGTGAGTTCACAGGTTTTAAATATGCACAAAACATTTTATATGCAAGATTTGATAGTTGGAGCATGTTCGTGCTCAAAAGCTTAACTTGAATACTTGGAGCATATACGTGCTCAAATACTTGGAGCATATCCGTGCTCATTAGCTTAACTTGAAAATTTCATGAGTATTGCTTTACGTATGACTTGAGTCGGTATAACTTAAACTTGGTTGAGCCACTACTAAACCGTCCCGGACCCTTGTTTTTGCCCCGTGTGCCTTGACTCAGAGGTGGTCTCAAGCGCCACATGTTCAATCACTTCTCTAGTATAGTGCACTCCTAGCTCGTCAGCTGTAAGAAGTGGGGTTGGTCAAGCCCAAATAGCGCTATCCACTAATACTATAGGCCCAATTTTCTGGGTTAATAGTAGTGTCGTCTGGGGACTAACTCTTAAATACTCAACATACCAACTATTTAGCGTCATACATCTTACTTTTTAAAATGCTTGAAAACAAGCCTTGGCGACTTAACAGCGCAAAACATTTCAATTAACTCATGAATCATTATAATCGTACTTAAGCATGCTTTTCACCCCAAAATACGTAAAACGATAAAAGAGGGGCTGTGAATACTCACCTTGAGAGTGAACTTGGAAACTTAACGATAGTGCTCAAAATAGGTGCCGCTTCCTTGGTTCCCTATAGTGAAGGTTGCCATAGTGGAAATACGTTAATACCCGTTCCTATGTCCAAATGACCCATCCAAATAACTTATGAAATGCCATTAAGTAGGTGTCAATGTCCAAAACCATATTTAGATCTATTATAGTCTTATTATGTCTTAACACTAGTCTAGATCTCATTATGATCACTTTTCTGAAAAATTCAGCAGAAGCTGTCCAAATTTTAGTCAACAAAACCACTATAGGAACATATCTTCCCTAAGGAATGAATTCACCAAAATTTTTGTGGTAATACTATAGTGTGTAAAGAGTAAATCTGCACTTTTTCATAATTTTTGGATGAGTTTTGATACCTGAAATAATTTCCACAAAGCAGTGTGTCACTGATTTCTGGATCAGTGACATACCTCACTTATAGCATGCTTTTGGGGTATCAATTCTTTGAATTAGCCAATAATCCTTATATGGGTGTAACCCTAACTCAAAATTATATCATTTGGAAAAAGATTCACTTAATTTGGGATAAGAAATGAGGAAGTTATGGCCTCTACAAGATAGGTGTATGAATCTGTCTTCACTGGACAGATTGCACCATTTTCTTGTAAAATCCATTTAAGTGCTCAAATCATCTCCAAAATTAGTGTTTTCGGACTTTTTAGAAAGCTAACACCCTAAATTAAAGTATATAAGCAAAAAGCCCAAATTTTGACATGTAGAACATGATTTATGCATGTTGGAAGTAGGTCCATTTTCTGGACAGCAAATCTGTGTAGTACAAGTTTTTGTATTAAACATTAAGAGGTCCATTTCCCATGGTTTCTTGTGAAACCATTTGGATTTAAACACCTTTTTACAATATAATGATCTAAGAATGAAATATATACTTTTGAACACATATAAAACTACAAAAATTTCATCCAAAGTGAGTTGCATGTGACAAAGAACACTAAATAAGTGATTTTTCATCACTTATCAATTTTCAAGACTCTTAATCACACAAGATTGAATAATCTTATCATAAGAGTTTGTTTAAACTTGAAATTACTACTATAATGTTGATTATAAACCAACTAAAACATCAAAATTTTCGTACACAAAGTTGTACCCATGATAAAATTGACATAATCAACAAGAGACTCAAAATTTCACTTTTTAACTTGGTTTTTCATGGAAGATCATCTTATGGCATCACTTTATGAATGTTTTATTCATAAATGATGTCCATTTCACTTCTAAAACCATAAATGAAATACTTCTACACATGCATGAGGATTTTTATAAAGTTCAAAACATAAAACTTGAATAAAACATGAAGAAATGAAGAAATAGGGTTTGTACCTTGTGTAGATGATGAAGTAAACTTGAAATCCTCAATAATCTTGATGTTTTGATCTTAAAACAATCCTTAATTTGCTGGAAATTTGTGTTCTTGGTGGTGTTTGAAGGTGAAGTCGAAAATGAGAGAGAGGGAATGAGGAGGTGAAGGGTTGATCTTTCAATTTTTAGAGTTTGAAATGAGCTTTTCAAATGAGAGATTTTTTTTTAAAAATAAGAGAGGGAGAGGGTGGAGGGCCGGCCATGTGGCCTCTCCAAGCCCATCTCAACATTTTTTAAAAAAAAAAAAATGTAATACATCACAATCTCACAAATAAATCAGATAAATTGAGAACCGACAATTTTTAAATTCTCAATTCTCTCTAAATTGAGTAAATTTTTACAAATAAATATATATTTACCTAAATAATATAAACCTCATTATTTTATGTATTTTAGACATGTGACATAATATTTGGCATTTCTGAACAGTGACGGTCAGACACGGAACTGTTCCGGGCAATCTACGCAACCTCCTAAATTTTCAGGAAACTTTTATCTTAAAAATTTTATACAAATTAAGGAGTGGCAAATACTTAAATCTTAATTTTCATTAACTTAGAAATTAACTTGAGCACTAATCTTGACGGTTGTCACAGTCTCCCCTACTTCGAGAAATTTCGTCCCGAAATTTAAAGTTTGTCACTTCCGGACCGCCTCTTGATTAAACAAGTGAGGATACTTGCGCTTCATAAGATCCTCTCTTTCCCACGTAAATTCAGATCCGTGACGCGACTTCCAACGAACCTTTAAAATAGGACTTTTACTTCTCCTTAATCGCTTAACTTCGCGACCCAAAATTTCAACCGGCTCTTCTCTGAAAATAAGCCGTTCGTCCACTTGAATTTCATCTGGGGGTACAATCGCCAACTCATCAGTTATACACTTCTTTAAATTTGACACGTGGAACGTGTCGTGAATGGCACTCAACTCTTGTGGCAACTTAAGCTTATAAGCTACTGGTCCAATTCTTTCTAATACTTCATATGGACCAATGAATCTTGAGCTTAATTTACCCCTTTTTCCAAATCTCACAACTCCTTTCCATGGAGACACTTTCAGAAGAACCTTGTCACCCTTTTGAAATTCTAAGGGTTTTCTGCGATTATCTGCATAGCTTTTCTGTCGATCTCTTGCAGCTTTAAGCCTGTCTTGTATGGTCAAAATTTTGTCAGTAGTCTCCCGTATAATATCAGGCCCAAACAATTGGCTGTCACCAATTTCCACCCAACTAAGTGGAGATCGACACTTACGTCCATAAAGGGCTTCATATGGCGCGCATTGAATACTGGTATGGTAGCTGTTGTTATAAGAAAATTCAATCAATGGTAAGTGCTTATCCCAGCTACCTCCGAAGTCTATAGCACAAGCGCGTAACATGTCTTCAAGAGTCTGGATGGTTCTTTCAGATTGACCATCCGTTTGTGGATGATAAGCAGTGCTCAAATCCAACCTGGTACCCAGAGTTTTCTGAAATGCTTGCCAAAACCGAGAGGTGAAACGACTGTCTCGGTCTGAAATAATGGATAGTGGTACTCCATGACGAGAGACAATTTCATCAATGTATACTTGTGCCAATCTTTCCATTTTGAAATCCTCTCGGATAGGAAGAAAATGCGCGGATTTTGTAAGTCTATCCACAATAACCCAAATTGCATCATTACCTCTTCCTGTTCTGGGTAACTTTGTGATGAAATCGATGGATACTTGATCCCATTTCCATTGAGGTATCTCCGGTTGCTGCAAAAGTCCAGATGGCTTTTGATGCTCTGCTTTGACTTTAGCACAAGTCAAACATTTTGTCAGGATCGAATTCTCAACAAGAATTAATTCTCAGAAACAATATCAAAGAAGTTTGCGGAATAACACTTTAATATTTAATCAAACAGAAAATAAAGACAGAATATAATCAACAAACTGTAAACTTGTATTTAATGCTTTGAAGTTACAAGATTACTCACTCAACCTCAATATTGATGAACAGGCTCACCAATACGAATTTCTACTTCTCTAGAATTAGGATCTATGCCTTGAGGTTGATTTTTCTCTCTAAAAGAATGAAAACTGAAAGTTTAAATTATTATTCTAAACTATACAATATATACTGAATACAAAGATAATTATAATAAATAAAATATCTTCAGTATATCTTCCATGTATATCTCTAAGCTTCCATGTATATCCTTTCAGACGAATCTTCATCATATAAGCAGTATTAATCTTCAGCAACATTAACTTCCTTCTAGCAGCATTAACTACGAAGCAGTACTAACCACTAGCAGTACTAACTAGCTAAGCAGTACTAACTTTGTTCAAGCAGCACTAACTTTGACTAGCAGTATTAATTAATACTAGCAGTAGTAACACTCAGCAGTATTAACCTTTAAGTCTTCTAGCAGTAGTAACATTGAACCAGCAGCATTAACCATACTTGATGAATTCTTCAGTTCCCAACAATCTCCCCCTAACTTGACTTTTAGGAAGAGAAGTCAAGTTCTTCAAATTTTCTTCAAGATGCTCCCAAAACTCTATTATGGTCTAAATTCCTGTGTTTGCATCCAATCCCAAACTCTGATTGATGGTTCTTTGAATCAAGTATTTAGCCATTTCTGAATCTGGAACACACCTTAACTTTTTCTTCAGCATGGCATGTAGCTTCAATCTGCTATGATTATACACTCTATCCACTAGGAAGTATTCAGTGTGATTTAAATCCAAAGTCACTGTATATACTCCACTAATTTCATATAAAGTCCAACTGTTTACTGATTTGAAGACATCCTTGATCAAGTGCTTTACTTCTTCAGGTTTGAACATCATACACAGATACTCCATTACCAATTTTGTAATTGAAATCCCTGAAGCCTTTAGAATATCTGCATACAACTTCATTCCTATCTCAAACATCTCTTCAATATCTGATCTAGAACATGTTCTGACAATTTTAGCCCATGTGTTAAACACTTCATACTTTTCATCCTTTCTTTTCAGCCTTATGTATTCCTTTCCATCCACTGTCAATGTATCCCAGAAAATCACCTCAGGAGGCTTAACTCCTACAGGCTCTGCTGAAATTGGTTCAGGCACGTTGTCCATCACTACCATATACAAATTAACATCATCAGTGTTAGATGGCTCTGTCTGTTTAGATAACTCAGGTGCCCCTTCTTCTTCAGCAACCTTATCAGCTTCTTCTTCAGATACTCTAGGCTTTTTAATTTGGTTTCTCCTTGCCATCATTTTTGTTCTCTTTAAAGTCTTTAGACTTTCTCCTAGAGTGGTCTCTTTCTTAGGGGGTGTTTCTTGCTCATCTGGAAATGGCTTTTGATAATCAAAGTCATTACTTTCTTTCATCCTCTTCTCCATCTCCACCCTAGCAGTTTCACTTCCCTGAAGCTTTAACATCTCTGAATCATAGAGTTCTTTGATCTTCTCAAAAGACATTTTGGAGAACATCTCCTTTTTGACTCCTACAGCGCCTTTGAGAAATATAATCATCTTGTTTCTCTCTTGGGTACCTAGGAATGTCTTTGAGGGTCTTCTCTTCTTTGCAACTGTTTTCACCACAGATTTCTTCATACTTGCAGCTTTCTTCTGTGCAATTTCAGTTGCCATGCTCTGTTGATAAGCTTCATTCAGTTCAGCAGCTAGAGCTTTTGCCATTTCCCTGTCCTTTTCCATCTGAACTCTTTCTTCTTTTTCAATTTCCTCCTGCATCTTTTTAGCTAGGGCTTCATCTGATTCAACCAACCTTTGCTTTTTGATTGGTTGATCAGATTCTACCATCTTTGCTTTTCCTTTATCTTTGCTCATTTCCTTCTTACTGTTATCTTTCTTGATCACTTCACCTTGTTCTTTTATGATTACACCTTTGGTCTTCAAAGTGACCTTGGGAGTATCATTCTTGGCTTTTAGTAATGTTTCTGCAATCTCAAGATCTGTTAACACTTCTTTCACAGTTTCTGCTGCTTTATTAATGTCAGCAGTAGTAACTATTTCTTCTTGCTGCTCCCCCTGAACATCAACTTTCTCTCCATCAAGCTCCCTCTTTCTTGTGGCTTCTTCCATGTTGATCTCCCCCTTTTTGGGAGCATCATCCTCAGTGGTCCTTCTCCTTAATTGGAATTGCTTCCTCTTCTTCCTTTGTACCAGACTAACCACCATCCTTTTCAGCTTAGCAATCTGTTCTTGTTGTGACAGCATTACTAGCTTCATTTCTTCAATTTCTTTGCCTTGTTTGAGAACATCTTGATTGATGTTCCCCATAGTTTCCATCAATTCATCGTACGTATATCTGTCCTCACCCTCTCCAGAAGTGTTACCCTCCTTTGAAGGATCATTGGATCTTTTATTTGTGGAAGTCTTCTGCCTTGCAGAGGCACTATCCACCCCTGTGGTTTCTTGGCACCAGGGACCTTCAAATGATTGCTCATTCAAAGTTGCCATGGGGGAGGTCTTATTGATGTTACCACTTTCCTCCTCTGTACTAGCAGGAGTAGTGACAGCCTCATCACCCATATGCTCTACCTCCTCCTCAGAGAGCACCTCCTGTGGGTTGGGAGACACCCTTGTGGTTTCCCTTTGGATATTCTCTAGGGGATAATTCTCCCTTAGAGGGCTTATAGGCTTAGTGGTTAATGGTACAAGAAGGGAAGGAGCCTTCTTGACCTGTTTTCTCTTGTAAGTTTGGGTGATGGGAGAGGTTGATTTTTCAAGAAGGGACTGGGGAATGGATTTTGAGAGGGAAGGTTGGGCTTGGCTAGCAGTGGGTTGGTCTAATGGGGGCCTTGACCCTGCTGCCATACCTTCATTGGTTTGGGACACCACCATCATTGTAGAGAACAATGGGGTGTCAACTCCTTCAGAGTCCCCAGCAGATCTTCTCATATTTGAGAAAACCTTGCCTTTGGGGGGTTTAGGTACATATACCCCAACAGGTTGAGGTATATCCGTTAATTCATGAGTAATAACTGCTTGAACAAACCTGGGATACATAAAAAAGCTCTTTTTGTTTCCCATGTTTGAGACAAGATCATTGAAAATCATTTTAGAAAAATTATACTTTCTGGCAGTGGCCAAGCACACCAAAGCATAAGCAATAGTGCTGCTGAACTCACTCCATCCAGTAGTCTTTTTGGAGATACAATGCATAAGAGTATGGACAAAGAAACGCCATTGGGGTGAGAATTTTTCTTTAGAAAATTTGAAAACTCCCAATGGGCCTCCATACCCCATTCTTGTAAGGTTTGAAAAGAGTTCATCATTTGGGATAGAGGTTATACCAGAGGCATCGTCTAGACGTAGACAGATGCGAATAACCTCTTCAGTAACCGTGAGTGATTGATCACAGATTCTTGTCTTGATCATCTGCACACCATTCTGAACAACAATGGTTGCATTGGCCCAGAACTGCCTTTGATGTTCGATATAGATTGTAGGGGATACACTAAGAGCATGAGCAATGTGGCTTGACTTGAGGAAATCCACAATCTGATGAAATCCTGCAGCTTGCTTTGGCTTTTGTAGCATCGCAATCTCATTGTGCTCGTCGATGAAAGTCATGGATGCCATTGGTCTTAGTGAAAAGCTTGCCTGAAAACTTCGAACTTGAGAGAGAAAAGATTTTGAGCGCAAGAGAGCAGTTTGCAAAGAGTCGTTATGAACTTTTAGGCGGGCAAATAGTATTTATAGTATTCGGAATATAAGCAGTATTAACCTAGAGCAGTATTAACTACTAGCAGTATTAACTGAAAGCAGTATTAACTACTAGCAGTATTAACTACTAGCAGTATTAACTACTAGCAGTATTAACTGAACTTACTCCTTTTAAACTTGCTAAACACTGAGTACTGCTATGCATATCCTGAAAAAGAAGATTAGTAACACCAAGAATAAAAATATACAGGTATAAAACCACTTTTTGAGAAGGAGATTATTCAGAGTTGATCATTCCCACACTTGTTACCAAGAAAGTGAATCTACCCACATCAAAAGCTTTAGTGAATAAATCAGCAAATTGATTATCAGTGTGAACTTTCACAACTTGAATAATTTTCTTTTCATTACAGTCTCTTATGAAGTGATACCTGATCTCAATGTGCTTTGTCTTTGAGTGCTTGACTGGATTATTTACAATGCTAATAGCACTGCTGTTGTCAATAAAGATTGGAGTGTGTAGAAAGGTTACCCCATAATCCAACATTTGATTCTGAATCCATAAGACTTGAGAACAGCAACTTGCAGCTGCTATGTACTCTGCCTCTGTTGTAGATGTGGATACTGTGGTTTGTTTCTTGCACTGCCATGAGACTAGTCTAGCACCCAAAAACTGACATCCTCCAGAAGTAGATTTTCTGTCCAAGTTTGCCCCACCTAGATCACTGTCTGAGTATGCTATTAGGTCAAAAGGTGAGTTATGAGGATACCAAAGTCCCAATCTGGGTTGCCCTTTGAGATATCTGAATATCCTCTTAACAGCTTGAAAGTGAGATTGCTTTGGCCTAACTTGAAATCTTGCACATACACAGACTGGAAACATTATATCTGGCCTTGATGCTGTGAGATACATGAGAGAGCCAATCATGGATCAATAATGATGCACATCCATATCCTCCCCCTCAAGATCTGCTGTGATCTGCTTGTGTGTTTCCATAGGTGTGCTGGCAGGTTTTGATTCTGAGAAACCAAACTTGGTTAGAATATCCTGCACATACTTGGATTGACATATGAAAATGCCATCTGACTTCTGTTGAACTTGGAGTCCAAGGAAGAAAGTAAGTTCCCCCATGGAACTCATTTTGAACCTTTGATGCATTAAATCCTCAAACTCCTTGCACATGTTGTTTCTTGTAGAACCAAAAATAATGTCATCAACATATATTTGGACCAGCAAGATATCCTTCTTCTTTCTTTTGATAAATAGAGTCTTATCAATGACTCCTCTTTCAAAGTCATTTTCCAAGAGATAGGATGACAGAGTGTCATACCATGCTCTTGGGGCTTGATGTAGTCCATAAAGTGCTTTCTTTAATTTGTATACCCTGTCTGGATAGCTTGGGTTTTCAAACCCTGGTGGTTGACAGACATATACTTCTTCTTCAATTGATCCATAGAGAAAAGCACTTTTTACATCCATTTGGTAGACTTTGAAGTTCATATAAGAAGCATAGGCTAGGAATAGTCTGATTGCTTCTATCCTAGCTACAGGTGCAAAAACTTCTTCATAATCTATACCCTCTTCTTGAGTATAGCCTTGAGCCACCAGCCTTGCTTTGTTTCTTATAACAATACCTCTTTCATCTCTCTTGTTTCTGAAGATCCATTTTGTGCCAATTGCTCTGTGACCTTTAGGAAGGTCTACTAGATCCCACACATCTTGTAGCTTTAACTGTAACAGTTCCTCTTGCATTGCTTCTATCCAGCTGGATTCTTTCATAGCATCATGTGCCTTTTTAGGCTCAAGCTGTGATAGAAAACAAGAAAGCACTGTATGCTATTGATCTTGCATTTCCTGAAGTCTGCTTTGATGTCTAGTCATCATAGGAGAAGAGATATCTCCTATTATCAACTGTGGAGGATGATTCTTTTGAACTCTGGTGTTGTAACTAGGTTCTTCATGTAATCCAGCCTCAAGATTAGATTCATGCAACTCAACTGAAGTGTTTTCAGATGCCACTTCATTGTTTTCTTGAGTCTCCTCATCTCTAGTGTCTTCTTCACTCTGACTTGGTTCAGTAAATGATTCCTTTTCACAGTCTTCAACTGAATTTACTGTGGGTATGGGAAAAATCACAGATTTAGATATACTTTCTTGAACTTGTGTGATCTCTGATTCTCCACTACCTGTTCCTGTATACTCATTACTGAAACCAAAAGAGTTAGTTAGTGAATCAATGTCAAATAGCCACTGAGGTCCAGACCCAACAGGATTTGGTGTGTTCTCATTGCATTTGACATTGTCACTTTCTTCAATTATTCTAGAAGAAGAGTTAAATACTCTGTAGGCCTTACTCTGAGATGAATATCCAACAAGAAATCCATCATCTGCTTTGCTATCAAACTTACCTAAGTGAGATTTGGTATTTAGAATTGTACAAGGACACCCAAAAGGTTTAAAGAAACCAATAAAAGGTTTTCTTTTATTTAAAAGCTCATATGGGGTCTTGTTCTTTTGCTTGACCATTAGAACTCTGTTTTGGACATAACAAGCAGTATTAACTGCTTCAGCCCAGAAGGTAATTGGCAATTTTGAATCAGCCAACAGAGATCTAGCAGCCTCTATTAGTGTCCTATTTCTCCTTTCAGCAACACCATTCTGTTGAGGAGTCCTAGGAGCACTATATTGTCTCTCAATACCTTTTTCTTCACAAAAGGTGTTTAGATCATGATTTTTAAACTCAGTTCCATTATCTGATCTAATGACTTTTACTCTTTGATTAGTTTGGTTTTCAATTCTTAGAATAAAGGATTTGATAAGACCACTTGTTTCATCCTTAGTCCTTAGAAAATATACCCAAGTAAATCTGGAGTAATCATCAACAATAACCAAGCAGTAAGATTTCTTGCCTATACTCATAACATTTGTAGAACCAAACAGATCCATATGCAATAACTGGAGACAAGTAGAAACAGAATTTAACTCTTTGGTCTTATGAGAAGTTTTGTGTTGTTTGCCTTTAAGACAAGCAACACAATGATCATCACATGAAAAGACTTTTGAAGGTAAACCTCTTACAAGGTTATTTTTAACAAGATTGTTCATAGTCTTGAAATTCATGTGACACATCCTTCTGTGCCAAAGGGAGGATTCATCTACAGAAGCTTTTGAAACAAGACAATTTAGAGATGAATCACTATCAACATTGTCCAAATCAAGACAGTAAACATTGTCCTTTCTTGGAGTTCTAAGTAGTATCATGCTTTCATCAACTACCTTGAACCCTGGAGCAAGAATCATACACTCAGTATTAGTAAATAATATACTATGTTGTTTGTCACAAACCTGTGATACACTTAACAGGTTGTACTTTAATTGATCAACATAGTAGACATCCTCAAATGTCATCTTACCTTTGGTGACATTACCTTTTCCACTTATCTTACCACCAGTAAGATTGTCTCCAAATGCAACATGTCCTCCATTAATATGCTTGAAATCCTGAAGGCATGACATGTTGCCAGTCATGTGCCTAGAGCAACCACTATCAACATGCCATATGCTCTTTCCCTTGAGCTGTTGGTTGCCCTGCACATTAAATAAATCAATTAGTATGATTGGGGACCCAAGCAAAAGTGGTCTTGGGTCTCCCTTTCTCATCAAAGTATTTACATTCCTTTTTAATGAGGTTTTTAAACTCAGAGCACTCTTTATTAGAGTACTTTGTCAATATGATTGGCTTAGCAGAACCAACACTAGAAGCAGTACTAACCTTAGAAGTACTAACAGAGTTAGCAGTACTAACAGGTTTAGCAGTACTAACAGGTTTAGCAGTACTAACCTTGTTAGCAGCATTAACATTGTTAGCAGTAGTATTACTTCTAGCAGCACTATCATTGTCAGCAACACTATTTGTGGTAGCAGTACTAACAGTTTTAGTGCTTTTAGGAATCCACATATTGACACTTTCTTTAACAGACTTTTTCTTCATGTGGCTTTTAGTTTTAACAGTTTTCTTAGCCACATGATTCTTTTCAATTTTCTTATAATCAAAGGGTTTTTGCATGGATCTTTGGAAATTCATCCTTTGTTTCATAGGATTGAAATAACAGAATTTTGCAAGATGATTCAATTTGCCACAGATAAAACAAGGTTTTGGTCTATTGATTTTACTCAGATCAACCCCTTGTTTTTGTGCCCACTGATTATTCCAGTTTCTTTGATTTCCCCTCTTTTTGTCCTGTTTTTGGGGCTCATTCTTCTTACATGCACACTGTTTGCAAGGACCTGGATTCACAACTGTGGTCTGTTTGTAATGGACCTTACCAGACTTTCCCTCTGTCTTCTCTATGTCCTTGGATTTGATCCAAGCCCTTCCACAATCATCATTGGTGATAATGTTATTCTTTAGAGGAATCTCACCACTCACCTTGTTCTCCTTACTCTTGCCAACCTCTTTCTCAGTCTTATCCTCAACATCTACCTCATCTAAGGGATCTATCTCAGTGGCTCCCTCAGGCAAGTCCTTCCTATCTTTGGTGTCTAACAGGTCTGAAGTAGGAGGAATGTAATTGTTGTTATATGGTGGAGGTGTTGCATTGTACCCAATTCCTCTTCTCAGCTTATCATGAATCTGATTTTGTAGTAAAGAGTCCATTGCTTTAGAAGCATTGGAAAACTTTTCTACATCAAGCTTAACCTTGGTTAGCTCCTCTTTCAGTTTTTCACTCTCCTCTTTAGATTTGGTCAGTTTAAGTTCTAAATCCTTTTTCTCCCACTGCCAGTAATTGGTGTCATATGAGTGTTGTAGTTCATTGGCTTGAAAACCTTTGATCTGATCTTCAAATCTCTCTACAATCCTTACATAGTCTTTTATATCTTTTTCTAATCTCTTAAGGTCATCACTCATCTTCTGATTGTGATCCCTGTACCTTTTAACAGTGTCTATGCAAGTTTTAGAACAGAGATTAGAACTTACCTCAGATGGGAGATCAGATACTTTAGCCATAAGAGCTTGATTCTGAATAGTTTCTTCTGCTTGATCACTCCAATCAAACCCCATTCCTTGTTGAGAAACAAGGGCTTGAGCAGAATTTCTGTTGTTATTGAGGCTTCCAGATTGAGCTTGTTGATGGTTGTTGTTGTGAGACATTCCACTTCTGCATTCTCTAGCAAAATGTCCCTTCAGATGGCATTTGTAGCATTCTACCTTTGATTTATCAAACCCTGCTCCATCTTCTCTTCTTTGGGAGAAGTTGTTTCTTCCAGTCCTCTTTATAAACTTCTTAACCCTCATGGAGAGCATGGCCATCTGCCATTTAATATCCATCTCTTCCAGATCATCGGGATGGAGTTGTTCTAAGTCATCATTAATCAAAGAGGAATTTCCATGATTAGAAAGAAAAGCTTCAAACACAGAATCAGTGCCTTTATCTTGATTTGTTCCATTAGCAGCATTAACTGATTCAGGGTTAGCAGTAGAATCAATTGATGCTGATAGGAGTGCAGCATTATGAATATATCCAGAAGGCTTCTTCTTTGCCTCCACCTCAGCTTCAAATACTCTAAGATCATTGTACAGATCATCAAGTTCTTTTTCTTCCAACTGATCATTCTGTCTGAATGACACAGTGTACATGGTCCATTCATCTCCAAGGGACCTTAAGAACTTTCTGTTCACATCATCTTGATCAATCTGTACTCCCATAGTAGCTAGTTCACCAATTAGTTTATTAAACCTGTCAAAAGTTTGAGTCATGGACTCATTCTTAGTTGAGATGAAATTTTCATACTGTTGCTTTAAGATTGCCTTTTGATTTCTCTTGGTACTTTTGGTACCTGAGAATCTCTTCTCTAGAGCATTCCAGAGCATCTGTGCATCAGTGCAATTGCAGAATTGGTGTTGATACTCATTTGGAATGGCCAAGAGCAGTGTGCTCAAGGCTTTCATCTCTGTCTGCCTTGTCTTCCTGTCTGCATCTGTCTTTGGAGGGGTTCTTTTGCCATCTTCACCAATCTTTCCTTCATCAGATGGGCCATTCTCAATGATGTCCCACATAGAGTAATCTGTGAGGAGAATATATTGCTTGATTCTGATCTTCCACATGTCAAATTCATTGGATCTAAGCATTGGAACTTTTGAGACCAAAGTACTGCTTGATTCTGTAAGATTTTCCATGATGAATAACTGTTTCTGAGAGAGTTTTGCTCTGATACCACTTGTCAGGATCGAATTCTCAACAAGAATTAATTCCCAGAAACAATATCAAAGAAGTTTGCGGAATAACACTTTAATATTTAATCAAACAGAAAATAAAGACAGAATATAATCAACAAACTGTAAACTTGTATTTAATGCTTTGAAGTTACAAGATTACTCACTCAACCTCAATATTGATGAACAGGCTCACCAATACGAATTCTACTTCTCTAGAATTAGGATCTATGCCTTGAGGTTGATTTTTCTCTCTAAAAGAATGAAAACTGAAAGTTTAAATTATTATTCTAAACTATACAATATATACTGAATACAAAGATAATTACAATAAATAAAATATCTTCAGTATATCTTCCATGTATATCTCTAAGCTTCCATGTATATCCTTTCAGACGAATCTTCATCATATAAGCAGTATTAATCTTCAGCAGCATTAACTTCCTTCTAGCAGCATTAACTACTAAGCAGTACTAACCACTAGCAGTACTAACTAGCTAAGCAGTACTAACTTTGTTCAAGCAGCACTAACTTTGACTAGCAGTATTAATTAATACTAGCAGTAGTAACACTCGGCAGTATTAACCTTTAAGTCTTCTAGCAGTAGTAACATTGAACCAGCAGCATTAACCATACTTGATGAATTCTTCAGTTCCCAACACATTTACTCACAAATTCAGCAATGTCCTTCTTCATTCCCGGCCACCAATAATACTCTTTTAGCTCCTTATACATTTTGTCGGCTCCCGGGTGAATCGAATACTTCGATTGGTGCGCTTCTTCCAAGATCGACATCCGCAGACCTTCCACTTTTGGTACCCAGACCTTATTCTTGAAATATTGTACCCCATCTGATCGGGTTTCAAATTCTTTTTCTGACTGATGAAGTACCCCATTCTTTAGATTCTCCTCCTTCAGTGCCTCTTTTTGAGCTTCATAGATTTGTGTTTTGAGGCTCGTTTGTACCAACATTCCCATAGTTCGTACTCTTGTTGGTTTTACCTTCTCCTTCCTACTCAATGCGTCTGCTACTACGTTAGCTTTTCCGGGATGATACTTTATCTCACAATCGTAGTCACTGAGTAGTTCCACCCATCTTCGTTGTCTCATGTTTAACATTTTCTGATCAAAGATATGCTGGAGACTTTTGTGATCAGTGTAAACGATACACTTGGTACCATAAAGATAATGTCTCCAAATCTTTAAAGCGAATACCACTGCTCCTAACTCCAGATCATGAGTGGTATAATTCTTTTCATGAACTTTAAGTTGTCTTGAGGCATAAGCTATAACTTTATCTCTTTGCATCAATACACATCCCAAACCTTGATGTGATGCATCGCAATATACCACAAAATTTTCTGTACCTTCTGGTAACGCTAGAATTGGCGCGTTGCATAACTTATGCTTCAGCGTTTGAAATGCCTCCTCCTGTTTTTCTCCCCAATCAAACTTCTTATCTTTTTGGGTTAGCGACGTGAGTGGTTGAGCAATCTTGGAAAAATTTTCGATAAATCGTCGATAATAACCTGCCAGGCCAAGAAATTGACGAATTTCCGTCAGTGTCTTAGGAGTTTCCCACTTTTTAATGGCCTCAACCTTTGCTGGATCAACATGAATCCCTTTCTTATTAACCACATGACCCAGAAAATGTACTTCTCGAAGCCAAAATTCACACTTGGAGAACTTGGCGTACAATTTCTGTTCCTTAAGCAATTCCAACATCAACTTCAGGTGTTGTTCGTGGTCCTCCTTGCTTCGCGAATAAATCAGAATATCATCTATAAACACGATCACGAACTTGTCCGAGTATGGTCGGCAGACTCTGTTCATCAAGTCCATGAAAACTGCTGGAGCGTTTGTCAGTCCGAAGGGCATAACTATAAATTCATAGTGACCGTAACGAGTTCTAAACGCCGTTTTGTCGATGTCTTCTTCACGAACTCTCACTTGATGATATCCCGACCGTAAGTCAATCTTTGAAAAGTACGATGCGCCTTGCAATTGATCAAATAAATCGTCGATTCGGGGAAGTGGGTATCGATTCTTTAAAGTCAGCTTATTGAGTTCCCTATAATCAATACACATTAGGAACGTCCCGTCCTTCTTTTTAACAAAAAGTACTGGTGCTCCCCAAGGCGAAGAGCTAGGCCTAATAAATCCCTTGTCGAGTAGCTCTTGTAGTTGTTCTGACAGTTTTTGCATCTCCGAAGGTGCCAAACGGTACGGTGCCTTGGCCACCGGTGCAGCTCCTGGAACCAAATCGATACGGAATTAGACTTGTCTCGGTGGAGGTAATCCAGGTAACTCCTCAGAAAATACTTCAGGAAATTCTTGGACTACCGGAATATCTTGCAAACGCTTCTCCTTAGGTTCTTTACTTATTACATGCGCCAGAAATGCGTCACATTCTTTCCTCAGGTACTTCCGCATTTTCATACAAGACACCATCTTCAGTTTTCTCTTAGATTTTTCTCCAGGTACTATAAGTACTTCTCCTCCCGGTAACGGGATTCGGAGAATCTTCTCGGAACAACTTATCTCTGCATGGTTCTTTGACAACCAATCCATGCCCACGACTATATCAAAGCTACCTAGATTTATTGGGATCAAATCTATTTTGAAATCCTTTTTAGCTAGACTTAAGGTACAATTTGGAAGTACATCTTTGACCCTAATTTCTTGCCCATTAGCAAACTCAATGACATAGTCTTCTTTTAATTTTTGTGTCATTTGTTTAACTTTTGGTCTAAAATTTAACGACACAAAACTTTTATCTGCTCCCGAATCAAATAGTACAGATGCGGAGTGATTGTTTAAGAGAAACGTACCTGTAATCACATTTGGGTCCCGCCTTGCTTCTTCCGCCCCAATTTCAAACACTCGGCCTCTTGCTTGGCCCCTTTGATCCCTCTGTCCAACTGGCCGAATCTGATTCGCATTCGCCCTTCTGTTCACCCTAGGACAGTTGTTTTTAAAATGATCCGGGCTCCCGCATTCAAAACAAACTCTCCTTCCTCCAGCCTTGCAATCCTTCTCGTAATGACCTCCTCGGTGGCACTTGCGACATATAATACAGTTTCCGACATGTGGCCTATTACACTTGTCACATCTTGGATATGACCCTTTTCCCTTATCGGCTGCCTGCACCTGAACTCCATAGTTACCCATGATCCTCCGATCCTTTCCCCTCCTTCGGTCATCCTGCCTCCTTAAACCCTCTTCAACTTTCCTCTTTCCTTTGGCTTTGTCACCAGAGAAAAGTCCTGAACGAATTGCATTATTGGTGAGCTTCGTTGCTAAATCCACAGCCTCTTGAAGAGTTTTCGGTTTTCCCGAAGTTACATCTCCTCTAATTTCCGGTGCTAATCCCCAGATGTACCTGTCAACTCGATTTTCTTCCGGTGTCACCAGATGTGGTACAATTTTTGCCAACTCATTGAATCGTGCCGTGTATGTATCTACATCATTGCCTTTCATCTCATGATCCCAGAATTCCGCCTGCAACTTCTGCATTTCACTCCTTGAACAGTATTCCCCTTTTATCATCTCTTTGAACTCGTCCCATGTCAATCCATTTGCTGCATCTCTTCCTCTCGTTTGCACTTGGGTGTTCCACTAAGTCAGTGCTCTCCCTTGTAATAAACAAGTTGCAAATTCTACCTTCTTAGTTTCCGGACATTTACTGATATGAAGGACATACTCCATTCCTTCTATCCAAGACAGTAATCCAACCGCTCCTTCAGTACCATGGAATTCCTTTGGATTACAAGTCCTGAAGGCCTTATATGTACACTCTCTTTCAACGTTAACACCAGCTCCTGGTTGGTTAGGTGGATTTGCATTTAATCCCGCTGTTATCTGGCTAACTATGGCAGGGAGTGTTGCAAGAATTTGTTCGTTTACAAGCCGAGCAATCTCGGGGTCTTCCCTTCTTGGCGGCATAGTTCTAATTGCAATTTTTTTTTTTTTAAAGTCTAATTAAATTCCATTCCACCATACAAACATGATACGATAATTAAATCATAAAGAATACATTCTTAAAGACTTAGAATCATGCATAACAAAATATATCATAAGCATTCATCATCAAGACATACATCATCCAAACGTTTACAAAATGTGACAATCCAAAATGAGTCAAGTGTTTTAAAGTCACGGGCTACAAGCCCCAAAATATAGTTTTTAACAACCCAAATCATGCATCAATCACAAACTACAAACGCCAATAGTGCACCATCACCAAAGCCACAATCACTACCAAGAATCCCATCACGGTCGACAAACAAGTGTGCAGCCAGGTCACCATCGCTCTAGTCTCTGCTAGCTCTCCAAATATCTTCCCTATCATCTCATCACTAGTTCCCATCATCGATATCATCCCCCTTTGTAATATTGTCAGTCATACTCATCATTTTCCTAAGTGAGTCAATGGAATGCTCATGGTAATCAACTTGCAACCTACACCGTTCCATACTCCGAGACAAACTCCTAACCCAGTATGTCTCAGCCTCAGTCATGCCGGCTAGTGGGAGTGCCGGTATCCTAGCAGGCGAAGGGGGTGATAACCTCAGACCCCTGGGCCGAGAAGGCCCTGCCTCATCTCTAGCTGGTATAGGAGTCTTCTCACACTCAGGCGTGGCACATGATGTCGGATCAGGTGTGGGCGTAGCGGATCTTACTGGTGTATACTCGGAATCAGAATACTCATGCTCAGAAGGGTCATACTCTTCACTAGGAGGAGAATTTCTCCCGGGTATGTGGGTGAGATAACCTGATTCGTCAGGGGGTTGCTCTCTAGGTGGGGAACGAGACATGTAGACTGCGATAATTAACAAAATTTAATTATTAAGCACATGATAATTTCCTTTAATAACCAAAAATGTCATGCGAACTCACAAACAAAACATGCTTTATGTCTTTGAATTGAAAAGTTTCTATTTTTAGTAACTTTTAGCATACCCGATCCATGTCTCCATTATGCACACTCAAATTAAACAAAGGTGATCAAGCTTTGCCTAAGTTAGGGTGTGATTACGAAAGACACATCTTAGTCATGCTAGGGATGTACTCGGGTTCGTAATTTCGTTTGTAAAATAAAATAAATTTTTTTTTATAAGGTTATAGTGTATGGTTTTGTATAAAACCGACATTCTCTATAACCTGTGGCTTTGATACCAAATCTGTCACACCCCGCTAAAGCGGAAACACGGGGTATAACAGTTTTCGATAAACAATCCACAAGCATAAAGTTCAACCACCATACATTTAATAAAAATACATTACAAAATTTAGTAGTAGAAAGTTTATCGTGAAATTACAATCCCGAGATAATTCAAGATAGCATTGTCCAAAAGTTTGTACATCCCCCAAGCATATTCATATTATACGCAGAACGACCCTTAAAGTTTACCTTCTTGATTACCTGAAAAGCATGTACAAAAATATGGTCAACTACGAGAGTTGGTGAGTTCACAGGTTTTAAATATGCACAAAACATTTTATATGCAAGATTTGATAGTTGGAGCATGTTCGTGCTCAAAAGCTTAACTTGAATACTTGGAGCATATACGTGCTCAAATACTTGGAGCATATCCGTGCTCATTAGCTTAACTTGAAAATTTCATGAGTATTGCTTTACGTATGACTTGAGTCGGTATAACTTAAACTTGGTTGAGCCACTACTAAACCGTCCCGGACCCTTGTTTTTGCCCCGTGTGCCTTGACTCAGAGGTGGTCTCAAGCGCCACATGTTCAATCACTTCTCTAGTATAGTGCACTCCTAGCTCGTCAGCTGTAAGAAGTGGGGTTGGTCAAGCCCAAATAGCGCTATCCACTAATACTATAGGCCCAATTTTCTGGGTTAATAGTAGTGTCGTCTGGGGACTAACTCTTAAATACTCAACATACCAACTATTTAGCGTCATACATCTTACTTTTTAAAATGCTTGAAAACAAGCCTTGGCGACTTAACAGCGCAAAACATTTCAATTAACTCATGAATCATTATAATCGTACTTAAGCATGCTTTTCACCCCAAAATACGTAAAACGATAAAAGAGGGGCTGTGAATACTCACCTTGAGAGTGAACTTGGAAACTTAACGATAGTGCTCAAAATAGGTGCCGCTTCCTTGGTTCCCTATAGTGAAGGTTGCCATAGTGGAAATACGTTAATACCCGTTCCTATGTCCAAATGACCCATCCAAATAACTTATGAAATGCCATTAAGTAGGTGTCAATGTCCAAAACCATATTTAGATCTATTATAGTCTTATTATGTCTTAACACTAGTCTAGATCTCATTATGATCACTTTTCTGAAAAATTCAGCAGAAGCTGTCCAAATTTTAGTCAACAAAACCACTATAGGAACATATCTTCCCTAAGGAATGAATTCACCAAAATTTTTGTGGTAATACTATAGTGTGTAAAGAGTAAATCTGCACTTTTTCATAATTTTTGGATGAGTTTTGATACCTGAAATAATTTCCACAAAGCAGTGTGTCACTGATTTCTGGATCAGTGACATACCTCACTTATAGCATGCTTTTGGGGTATCAATTCTTTGAATTAGCCAATAATCCTTATATGGGTGTAACCCTAACTCAAAATTCTATCATTTGGAAAAAGATTCACTTAATTTGGGATAAGAAATGAGGAAGTTATGGCCTCTACAAGATAGGTGTATGAATCTGTCTTCACTGGACAGATTGCACCATTTTCTTGTAAAATCCATTTAAGTGCTCAAATCATCTCCAAAATTAGTGTTTTCGGACTTTTTAGAAAGCTAACACCCTAAATTAAAGTATATAAGCAAAAAGCCCAAATTTTGACATGTAGAACATGATTTATGCATGTTGGAAGTAGGTCCATTTTCTGGACAGCAAATCTGTGTAGTACAAGTTTTTGTATTAAACATTAAGAGGTCCATTTCCCATGGTTTCTTGTGAAACCATTTGGATTTAAACACCTTTTTACAATATAATGATCTAAGAATGAAATATATACTTTTGAACACATATAAAACTACAAAAATTTCATCCAAAGTGAGTTGCATGTGACAAAGAACACTAAATAAGTGATTTTTCATCACTTATCAATTTTCAAGACTCTTAATCACACAAGATTGAATAATCTTATCATAAGAGTTTGTTTAAACTTGAAATTACTACTATAATGTTGATTATAAACCAACTAAAACATCAAAATTTTCGTACACAAAGTTGTACCCATGATAAAATTGACATAATCAACAAGAGACTCAAAATTTCACTTTTTAACTTGGTTTTTCATGGAAGATCATCTTATGGCATCACTTTATGAATGTTTTATTCATAAATGATGTCCATTTCACTTCTAAAACCATAAATGAAATACTTCTACACATGCATGAGGATTTTTATAAAGTTCAAAACATAAAACTTGAATAAAACATGAAGAAATGAAGAAATAGAGTTTGTACCTTGTGTAGATGATGAAGTAAACTTGAAATCCTCAATAATCTTGATGTTTTGATCTTAAAACAATCCTTAATTTGCTGGAAATTTGTGTTCTTGGTGGTGTTTGAAGGTGAAGTCGAAAATGAGAGAGAGGGAATGAGGAGGTGAAGGGTTGATCTTTCAATTTTTAGAGTTTGAAATGAGCTTTTCAAATGAGAGATTTTTTTTTTAAAAATAAGAGAGGGAGAGGGTGGAGGGCCGGCCATGTGGCCTCTCCAAGCCCATCTCAACATTTTTTTAAAAAAAAAAATGTAATACATCACAATCTCACAAATAAATCAGATAAATTGAGAACCGACAATTTTTAAATTCTCAATTCTCTCTAAATTGAGTAAATTTTTACAAATAAATATATATTTACCTAAATAATATAAACCTCATTATTTTATGTATTTTAGACATGTGACATAATATTTGGCATTTCTGAACAGTGACGGTCAGACACGGAACTGTTCCGGGCAATCTACGCAACCTCCTAAATTTTCAGGAAACTTTTATCTTAAAAATTTTATACAAATTAAGGAGTGGCAAATACTTAAATCTTAATTTTCATTAACTTAGAAATTAACTTGAGCACTAATCTTGACGGTTGTCACAGTCTCCCCTACTTCGAGAAATTTCGTCCCGAAATTTAAAGTTTGTCACTTCCGGACCGCCTCTTGATTAAACAAGTGAGGATACTTGCGCTTCATAAGATCCTCTCTTTCCCACGTAAATTCAGATCCGTGACGCGACTTCCAACGAACCTTTAAAATAGGACTTTTACTTCTCCTTAATCGCTTAACTTCGCGACCCAAAATTTCAACCGGCTCTTCTCTGAAAATAAGCCGTTCGTCCACTTGAATTTCATCTGGGGGTACAATCGCCAACTCATCAGTTATACACTTCTTTAAATTTGACACGTGGAACGTGTCGTGAATGGCACTCAACTCTTGTGGCAACTTAAGCTTATAAGCTACTGGTCCAATTCTTTCTAATACTTCATATGGACCAATGAATCTTGAGCTTAATTTACCCCTTTTTCCAAATCTCACAACTCCTTTCCATGGAGACACTTTCAGAAGAACCTTGTCACCCTTTTGAAATTCTAAGGGTTTTCTGCGATTATCTGCATAGCTTTTCTGTCGATCTCTTGCAGCTTTAAGCCTGTCTTGTATGGTCAAAATTTTGTCAGTAGTCTCCCGTATAATATCAGGCCCAAACAATTGGCTGTCACCAATTTCCACCCAACTAAGTGGAGATCGACACTTACGTCCATAAAGGGCTTCATATGGCGCGCATTGAATACTGGTATGGTAGCTGTTGTTATAAGAAAATTCAATCAATGGTAAGTGCTTATCCCAGCTACCTCCGAAGTCTATAGCACAAGCGCGTAACATGTCTTCAAGAGTCTGGATGGTTCTTTCAAATTGACCATCCGTTTGTGGATGATAAGCAGTGCTCAAATCCAACCTGGTACCCAGAGTTTTCTGAAATGCTTGCCAAAACCGAGAGGTGAAACGACTGTCTCGGTCTGAAATAATGGATAGTGGTACTCCATGACGAGAGACAATTTCATCAATGTATACTTGTGCCAATCTTTCCATTTTGAAATCCTCTCGGATAGGAAGAAAATGCGCGGATTTTGTAAGTCTATCCACAATAACCCAAATTGCATCATTACCTCTTCCTGTTCTGGGTAACTTTGTGATGAAATCGATGGATACTTGATCCCATTTCCATTGAGGTATCTCCGGTTGCTGCAAAAGTCCAAATGGCTTTTGATGCTCTGCTTTGACTTTAGCACAAGTCAAACATTTTGTCAGGATCGAATTCTCAACAAGAATTAATTCTCAGAAACAATATCAAAGAAGTTTGCGGAATAACACTTTAATATTTAATCAAACAGAAAATAAAGACAGAATATAATCAACAAACTGTAAACTTGTATTTAATGCTTTGAAGTTACAAGATTACTCACTCAACCTCAATATTGATGAACAGGCTCACCAATACGAATTTCTACTTCTCTAGAATTAGGATCTATGCCTTGAGGTTGATTTTTCTCTCTAAAAGAATGAAAACTGAAAGTTTAAATTATTATTCTAAACTATACAATATATACTGAATACAAAGATAATTACAATAAATAAAATATCTTCAGTATATCTTCCATGTATATCTCTAAGCTTCCATGTATATCCTTTCAGACGAATCTTCATCATATAAGCAGTATTAATCTTCAGCAACATTAACTTCCTTCTAGCAGCATTAACTACGAAGCAGTACTAACCACTAGCAGTACTAACTAGCTAAGCAGTACTAACTTTGTTCAAGCAGCACTAACTTTGACTAGCAGTATTAATTAATACTAGCAGTAGTAACACTCAGCAGTATTAACCTTTAAGTCTTCTAGCAGTAGTAACATTGAACCAGCAGCATTAACCATACTTGATGAATTCTTCAGTTCCCAACAATCTCCCCCTAACTTGACTTTTAGGAAGAGAAGTCAAGTTCTTCAAATTTTCTTCAAGATGCTCCCAAAACTCTATTATGGTCTAAATTCCTGTGTTTGCATCCAATCCCAAACTCTGATTGATGGTTCTTTGAATCAAGTATTTAGCCATTTCTGAATCTGGAACACACCTTAACTTTTTCTTCAACATGGCATGTAGCTTCAATCTGCTATGATTATACACTCTATCCACTAGGAAGTATTCAGTGTGATTTAAATCCAAAGTCACTGTATATACTCCACTAATTTCATATAAAGTCCAACTGTTTACTGATTTGAAGACATCCTTGATCAAGTGCTTTACTTCTTCAGGTTTGAACATCATACACAGATACTCCATTACCAATTTTGTAATTGAAATCCCTGAAGCCTTTAGAATATCTGCATACAACTTCATTCCTATCTCAAACATCTCTTCAATATCTGATCTAGAACATGTTCTGACAATTTTAGCCCATGTGTTAAACACTTCATACTTTTCATCCTTTCTTTTCAGCCTTATGTATTCCTTTCCATCCACTGTCAATGTATCCCAGAAAATCACCTCAGGAGGCTTAACTCCTACAGGCTCTGCTGAAATTGGTTCAGGCACGTTGTCCATCACTACCATATACAAATTAACATCATCAGTGTTAGATGGCTCTGTCTGTTTAGATAACTCAGGTGCCCCTTCTTCTTCAGCAACCTTATCAGCTTCTTCTTCAGATACTCTAGGCTTTTTAATTTGGTTTCTCCTTGCCATCATTTTTGTTCTCTTTAAAGTCTTTAGACTTTCTCCTAGAGTGGTCTCTTTCTTAGGGGGTGTTTCTTGCTCATCTGGAAATGGCTTTTGATAATCAAAGTCATTACTTTCTTTCATCCTCTTCTCCATCTCCACCCTAGCAGTTTCACTTCCCTGAAGCTTTAACATCTCTGAATCATAGAGTTCTTTGATCTTCTCAAAAGACATTTTGGAGAACATCTCCTTTTTGACTCCTACAGCGCCTTTGAGAAATATAATCATCTTGTTTCTCTCTTGGGTACCTAGGAATGTCTTTGAGGGTCTTCTCTTCTTTGCAACTGTTTTCACCACAGATTTCTTCATACTTGCAGCTTTCTTCTGTGCAATTTCAGTTGCCATGCTCTGTTGATAAGCTTCATTCAGTTCAGCAGCTAGAGCTTTTGCCATTTCCCTGTCCTTTTCCATCTGAACTCTTTCTTCTTTTTCAATTTCCTCCTGCATCTTTTTAGCTAGGGCTTCATCTGATTCAACCAACCTTTGCTTTTTGATTGGTTGATCAGATTCTACCATCTTTGCTTTTCCTTTATCTTTGCTCATTTCCTTCTTACTGTTATCTTTCTTGATCACTTCACCTTGTTCTTTTATGATTACACCTTTGGTCTTCAAAGTGACCTTGGGAGTATCATTCTTGGCTTTTAGTAATGTTTCTGCAATCTCAAGATCTGTTAACACTTCTTTCACAGTTTCTGCTGCTTTATTAATGTCAGCAGTAGTAACTATTTCTTCTTGCTGCTCCCCCTGAACATCAACTTTCTCTCCATCAAGCTCCCTCTTTCTTGTGGCTTCTTCCATGTTGATCTCCCCCTTTTTGGGAGCATCATCCTCAGTGGTCCTTCTCCTTAATTGGAATTGCTTCCTCTTCTTCCTTTGTACCAGACTAACCACCATCCTTTTCAGCTTAGCAATCTGTTCTTGTTGTGACAGAATTACTAGCTTCATTTCTTCAATTTCTTTGCCTTGTTTGAGAACATCTTGATTGATGTTCCCCATAGTTTCCATCAATTCATCGTACGTATATCTGTCCTCACCCTCTCCAGAAGTGTTACCCTCCTTTGAAGGATCATTGGATCTTTTATTTGTGGAAGTCTTCTGCCTTGCAGAGGCACTATCCACCCCTGTGGTTTCTTGGCACCAGGGACCTTCAAATGATTGCTCATTCAAAGTTGCCATGGGGGAGGTCTTATTGATGTTACCACTTTCCTCCTCTGTACTAGCAGGAGTAGTGGCAGCCTCATCACCCATATGCTCTACCTCCTCCTCAGAGAGCACCTCCTGTGGGTTGGGAGACACCCTTGTGGTTTCCCTTTGGATATTCTCTAGGGGATAATTCTCCCTTAGAGGGCTTATAGGCTTAGTGGTTAATGGTACAAGAAGGGAAGGAGCCTTCTTGACCTGTTTTCTCTTGTAAGTTTGGGTGATGGGAGAGGTTGATTTTTCAAGAAGGGACTGGGGAATGGATTTTGAGAGGGAAGGTTGGGCTTGGCTAGCAGTGGGTTGGTCTAATGGGGGCCTTGACCCTGCTGCCATACCTTCATTGGTTTGGGACACCACCATCATTGTAGAGAACAATGGGGTGTCAACTCCTTCAGAGTCCCCAGCAGATCTTCTCATATTTGAGAAAACCTTGCCTTTGGGGGGTTTAGGTACATATACCCCAACAGGTTGAGGTATATCCGTTAATTCATGAGTAATAACTGCTTGAACAAACCTGGGATACATAAAAAAGCTCTTTTTGTTTCCCATGTTTGAGACAAGATCATTGAAAATCATTTTAGAAAAATTATACTTTCTGGCAGTGGCCAAGCACACCAAAGCATAAGCAATAGTGCTGCTGAACTCACTCCATCCAGTAGTCTTTTTGGAGATACAATGCATAAGAGTATGGACAAAGAAACGCCATTGGGGTGAGAATTTTTCTTTAGAAAATTTGAAAACTCCCAATGGGCCTCCATACCCCATTCTTGTAAGGTTTGAAAAGAGTTCATCATTTGGGATAGAGGTTATACCAGAGGCATCGTCTAGACGTAGACAGATGCGAATAACCTCTTCAGTAACCGTGAGTGATTGATCACAGATTCTTGTCTTGATCATCTGCACACCATTCTGAACAACAATGGTTGCATTGGCCCAGAACTGCCTTTGATGTTCGATATAGATTGTAGGGGATACACTAAGAGCATGAGCAATGTGGCTTGACTTGAGGAAATCCACAATCTGATGAAATCCTGCAGCTTGCTTTGGCTTTTGTAGCATCGCAATCTCATTGTGCTCGTCGATGAAAGTCATGGATGCCATTGGTCTTAGTGAAAAGCTTGCCTGAAAACTTCGAACTTGAGAGAGAAAAGATTTTGAGCGCAAGAGAGCAGTTTGCAAAGAGTCGTTATGAACTTTTAGGCGGGCAAATAGTATTTATAGTATTCGGAATATAAGCAGTATTAACCTAGAGCAGTATTAACTACTAGCAGTATTAACTGAAAGCAGTATTAACTACTAGCAGTATTAACTACTAGCAGTATTAACTACTAGCAGTATTAACTGAACTTACTCCTTTTAAACTTGCTAAACACTGAGTACTGCTATGCATATCCTGAAAAAGAAGATTAGTAACACCAAGAATAAAAATATACAGGTATAAAACCACTTTTTGAGAAGGAGATTATTCAGAGTTGATCATTCCCACACTTGTTACCAAGAAAGTGAATCTACCCACATCAAAAGCTTTAGTGAATAAATCAGCAAATTGATTATCAGTGTGAACTTTCACAACTTGAATAATTTTCTTTTCATTACAGTCTCTTATGAAGTGATACCTGATCTCAATGTGCTTTGTCTTTGAGTGCTTGACTGGATTATTTACAATGCTAATAGCACTGCTGTTGTCAATAAAGATTGGAGTGTGTAGAAAGGTTACCCCATAATCCAACATTTGATTCTGAATCCATAAGACTTGAGAACAGCAACTTGCAGCTGCTATGTACTCTGCCTCTGTTGTAGATGTGGATACTGTGGTTTGTTTCTTGCACTGCCATGAGACTAGTCTAGCACCCAAAAACTGACATCCTCCAGAAGTAGATTTTCTGTCCAAGTTTGCCCCACCTAGATCACTGTCTGAGTATGCTATTAGGTCAAAAGGTGAGTTATGAGGATACCAAAGTCCCAATCTGGGTTGCCCTTTGAGATATCTGAATATCCTCTTAACAGCTTGAAAGTGAGATTGCTTTGGCCTAACTTGAAATCTTGCACATACACAGACTGGAAACATTATATCTGGCCTTGATGCTGTGAGATACATGAGAGAGCCAATCATGGATCAATAATGATGCACATCCATATCCTCCCCCTCAAGATCTGCTGTGATCTGCTTGTGTGTTTCCATAGGTGTGCTGGCAGGTTTTGATTCTGAGAAACCAAACTTGGTTAGAATATCCTGCACATACTTGGATTGACATATGAAAATGCCATCTGACTTCTGTTGAACTTGGAGTCCAAGGAAGAAAGTAAGTTCCCCCATGGAACTCATTTTGAACCTTTGATGCATTAAATCCTCAAACTCCTTGCACATGTTGTTTCTTGTAGAACCAAAAATAATGTCATCAACATATATTTGGACCAGCAAGATATCCTTCTTCTTTCTTTTGATAAATAGAGTCTTATCAATGACTCCTCTTTCAAAGTCATTTTCCAAGAGATAGGATGACAGAGTGTCATACCATGCTCTTGGGGCTTGATGTAGTCCATAAAGTGCTTTCTTTAATTTGTATACCCTGTCTGGATAGCTTGGGTTTTCAAACCCTGGTGGTTGACAGACATATACTTCTTCTTCAATTGATCCATAGAGAAAAGCACTTTTTACATCCATTTGGTAGACTTTGAAGTTCATATAAGAAGCATAGGCTAGGAATAGTCTGATTGCTTCTATCCTAGCTACAGGTGCAAAAACTTCTTCATAATCTATACCCTCTTCTTGAGTATAGCCTTGAGCCACCAGCCTTGCTTTGTTTCTTATAACAATACCTCTTTCATCTCTCTTGTTTCTGAAGATCCATTTTGTGCCAATTGCTCTGTGACCTTTAGGAAGGTCTACTAGATCCCACACATCTTGTAGCTTTAACTGTAACAGTTCCTCTTGCATTGCTTCTATCCAGCTGGATTCTTTCATAGCATCATGTGCCTTTTTAGGCTCAAGCTGTGATAGAAAACAAGAAAGCACTGTATGCTATTGATCTTGCATTTCCTGAAGTCTGCTTTGATGTCTAGTCATCATAGGAGAAGAGATATCTCCTATTATCAACTGTGGAGGATGATTCTTTTGAACTCTGGTGTTGTAACTAGGTTCTTCATGTAATCCAGCCTCAAGATTAGATTCATGCAACTCAACTGAAGTGTTTTCAGATGCCACTTCATTGTTTTCTTGAGTCTCCTCATCTCTAGTGTCTTCTTCACTCTGACTTGGTTCAGTAAATGATTCCTTTTCACAGTCTTCAACTGAATTTACTGTGGGTATGGGAAAAATCACAGATTTAGATATACTTTCTTGAACTTGTGTGATCTCTGATTCTCCACTACCTGTTCCTGTATACTCATTACTGAAACCAAAAGAGTTAGTTAGTGAATCAATGTCAAATAGCCACTGAGGTCCAGACCCAACAGGATTTGGTGTGTTCTCATTGCATTTGACATTGTCACTTTCTTCAATTATTCTAGAAGAAGAGTTAAATACTCTGTAGGCCTTACTCTGAGATGAATATCCAACAAGAAATCCATCATCTGCTTTGCTATCAAACTTACCTAAGTGAGATTTGGTATTTAGAATTGTACAAGGACACCCAAAAGGTTTAAAGAAACCAATAAAAGGTTTTCTTTTATTTAAAAGCTCATATGGGGTCTTGTTCTTTTGCTTGACCATTAGAACTCTGTTTTGGACATAACAAGCAGTATTAACTGCTTCAGCCCAGAAGGTAATTGGCAATTTTGAATCAGCCAACAGAGATCTAGCAGCCTCTATTAGTGTCCTATTTCTCCTTTCAGCAACACCATTCTGTTGAGGAGTCCTAGGAGCACTATATTGTCTCTCAATACCTTTTTCTTCACAAAAGGTGTTTAGATCATGATTTTTAAACTCAGTTCCATTATCTGATCTAATGACTTTTACTCTTTGATTAGTTTGGTTTTCAATTCTTAGAATAAAGGATTTGATAAGACCACTTGTTTCATCCTTAGTCCTTAGAAAATATACCCAAGTAAATCTGGAGTAATCATCAACAATAACCAAGCAGTAAGATTTCTTGCCTATACTCATAACATTTGTAGAACCAAACAGATCCATATGCAATAACTGGAGACAAGTAGAAACAGAATTTAACTCTTTGGTCTTATGAGAAGTTTTGTGTTGTTTGCCTTTAAGACAAGCAACACAATGATCATCACATGAAAAGACTTTTGAAGGTAAACCTCTTACAAGGTTATTTTTAACAAGATTGTTCATAGTCTTGAAATTCATGTGACACATCCTTCTGTGCCAAAGGGAGGATTCATCTACAGAAGCTTTTGAAACAAGACAATTTAGAGATGAATCACTATCAACATTGTCCAAATCAAGACAGTAAACATTGTCCTTTCTTGGAGTTCTAAGTAGTATCATGCTTTCATCAACTACCTTGAACCCTGGAGCAAGAATCATACACTCAGTATTAGTAAATAATATACTATGTTGTTTGTCACAAACCTGTGATACACTTAACAGGTTGTACTTTAATTGATCAACATAGTAGACATCCTCAAATGTCATCTTACCTTTGGTGACATTACCTTTTCCACTTATCTTACCACCAGTAAGATTGTCTCCAAATGCAACATGTCCTCCATTAATATGCTTGAAATCCTGAAGGCATGACATGTTGCCAGTCATGTGCCTAGAGCAACCACTATCAACATGCCATATGCTCTTTCCCTTGAGCTGTTGGTTGCCCTGCACATTAAATAAATCAATTAGTATGATTGGGGACCCAAGCAAAAGTGGTCTTGGGTCTCCCTTTCTCATCAAAGTATTTACATTCCTTTTTAATGAGGTTTTTAAACTCAGAGCACTCTTTATTAGAGTACTTTGTCAATATGATTGGCTTAGCAGAACCAACACTAGAAGCAGTACTAACCTTAGAAGTACTAACAGAGTTAGCAGTACTAACAGGTTTAGCAGTACTAACAGGTTTAGCAGTACTAACCTTGTTAGCAGCATTAACATTGTTAGCAGTAGTATTACTTCTAGCAGCACTATCATTGTCAGCAACACTATTTGTGGTAGCAGTACTAACAGTTTTAGTGCTTTTAGGAATCCACATATTGACACTTTCTTTAACAGACTTTTTCTTCATGTGGCTTTTAGTTTTAACAGTTTTCTTAGCCACATGATTCTTTTCAATTTTCTTATAATCAAAGGGTTTTTGCATGGATCTTTGGAAATTCATCCTTTGTTTCATAGGATTGAAATAACAGAATTTTGCAAGATGATTCAATTTGCCACAGATAAAACAAGGTTTTGGTCTATTGATTTTACTCAGATCAACCCCTTGTTTTTGTGCCCACTGATTATTCCAGTTTCTTTGATTTCCCCTCTTTTTGTCCTGTTTTTGGGGCTCATTCTTCTTACATGCACACTGTTTGCAAGGACCTGGATTCACAACTGTGGTCTGTTTGTAATGGACCTTACCAGACTTTCCCTCTGTCTTCTCTATGTCCTTGGATTTGATCCAAGCCCTTCCACAATCATCATTGGTGATAATGTTATTCTTTAGAGGAATCTCACCACTCACCTTGTTCTCCTTACTCTTGCCAACCTCTTTCTCAGTCTTATCCTCAACATCTACCTCATCTAAGGGATCTATCTCAGTGGCTCCCTCAGGCAAGTCCTTCCTATCTTTGGTGTCTAACAGGTCTGAAGTAGGAGGAATGTAATTGTTGTTATATGGTGGAGGTGTTGCATTGTACCCAATTCCTCTTCTCAGCTTATCATGAATCTGATTTTGTAGTAAAGAGTCCATTGCTTTAGAAGCATTGGAAAACTTTTCTACATCAAGCTTAACCTGTTTTCCACATCAAGCTTAACCTTGGTTAGCTCCTCTTTCAGTTTTTCACTCTCCTCTTTAGATTTGGTCAGTTTAAGTTCTAAATCCTTTTTCTCCCACTGCCAGTAATTGGTGTCATATGAGTGTTGTAGTTCATTGGCTTGAAAACCTTTGATCTGATCTTCAAATCTCTCTACAATCCTTACATAGTCTTTTATATCTTTTTCTAATCTCTTAAGGTCATCACTCATCTTCTGATTGTGATCCCTGTACCTTTTAACAGTGTCTATGCAAGTTTTAGAACAGAGATTAGAACTTACCTCAGATGGGAGATCAGATACTTTAGCCATAAGAGCTTGATTCTGAATAGTTTCTTCTGCTTGATCACTCCAATCAAACCCCATTCCTTGTTGAGAAACAAGGGCTTGAGCAGAATTTCTGTTGTTATTGAGGCTTCCAGATTGAGCTTGTTGATGGTTGTTGTTGTGAGACATTCCACTTCTGCATTCTCTAGCAAAATGTCCCTTCAGATGGCATTTGTAGCATTCTACCTTTGATTTATCAAACCCTGCTCCATCTTCTCTTCTTTGGGAGAAGTTGTTTCTTCCAGTCCTCTTTATAAACTTCTTAACCCTCATGGAGAGCATGGCCATCTGCCATTTAATATCCATCTCTTCCAGATCATCGGGATGGAGTTGTTCTAAGTCATCATTAATCAAAGAGGAATTTCCATGATTAGAAAGAAAAGCTTCAAACACAGAATCAGTGCCTTTATCTTGATTTGTTCCATTAGCAGCATTAACTGATTCAGGGTTAGCAGTAGAATCAATTGATGCTGATAGGAGTGCAGCATTATGAATATATCCAGAAGGCTTCTTCTTTGCCTCCACCTCAGCTTCAAATACTCTAAGATCATTGTACAGATCATCAAGTTCTTTTTCTTCCAACTGATCATTCTGTCTGAATGACACAGTGTACATGGTCCATTCATCTCCAAGGGACCTTAAGAACTTTCTGTTCACATCATCTTGATCAATCTGTACTCCCATAGTAGCTAGTTCACCAATTAGTTTATTAAACCTGTCAAAAGTTTGAGTCATGGACTCATTCTTAGTTGAGATGAAGTTTTCATACTGTTGCTTTAAGATTGCCTTTTGATTTCTCTTGGTACTTTTGGTACCTGAGAATCTCTTCTCTAGAGCATTCCAGAGCATCTGTGCATCAGTGCAATTGCAGAATTGGTGTTGATACTCATTTGGAATGGCCAAGAGCAGTGTGCTCAAGGCTTTCATCTCTGTCTGCCTTGTCTTCCTGTCTGCATCTGTCTTTGGAGGGGTTCTTTTGCCATCTTCACCAATCTTTCCTTCATCAGATGGGCCATTCTCAATGATGTCCCACATAGAGTAATCTGTGAGGAGAATATATTGCTTGATTCTGATCTTCCACATGTCAAATTCATTGGATCTAAGCATTGGAACTTTTGAGACCAAAGTACTGCTTGATTCTGTAAGATTTTCCATGATGAATAACTGTTTCTGAGAGAGTTTTGCTCTGATACCACTTGTCAGGATCGAATTCTCAACAAGAATTAATTCTCAGAAACAATATCAAAGAAGTTTGCGGAATAACACTTTAATATTTAATCAAACAGAAAATAAAGACAGAATATAATCAACAAACTGTAAACTTGTATTTAATGCTTTGAAGTTACAAGATTACTCACTCAACCTCAATATTGATGAACAGGCTCACCAATACGAATTCTACTTCTCTAGAATTAGGATCTATGCCTTGAGGTTGATTTTTCTCTCTAAAAGAATGAAAACTGAAAGTTTAAATTATTATTCTAAACTATACAATATATACTGAATACAAAGATAATTACAATAAATAAAATATCTTCAGTATATCTTCCATGTATATCTCTAAGCTTCCATGTATATCCTTTCAGACGAATCTTCATCATATAAGCAGTATTAATCTTCAGCAGCATTAACTTCCTTCTAGCAGCATTAACTACTAAGCAGTACTAACCACTAGCAGTACTAACTAGCTAAGCAGTACTAACTTTGTTCAAGCAGCACTAACTTTGACTAGCAGTATTAATTAATACTAGCAGTAGTAACACTCGGCAGTATTAACCTTTAAGTCTTCTAGCAGTAGTAACATTGAACCAGCAGCATTAACCATACTTGATGAATTCTTCAGTTCCCAACACATTTACTCACAAATTCAGCAATGTCCTTCTTCATTCCCGGCCACCAATAATACTCTTTTAGCTCCTTATACATTTTGTCGGCTCCCGGGTGAATCGAATACTTCGATTGGTGCGCTTCTTCCAAGATCGACATCCGCAGACCTTCCACTTTTGGTACCCAGACCTTATTCTTGAAATATTGTACCCCATCTGATCGGGTTTCAAATTCTTTTTCTGACTGATGAAGTACCCCATTCTTTAGATTCTCCTCCTTCAGTGCCTCTTTTTGAGCTTCATAGATTTGTGTTTTGAGGCTCGTTTGTACCAACATTCCCATAGTTCGTACTCTTGTTGGTTTTACCTTCTCCTTCCTACTCAATGCGTCTGCTACTACGTTAGCTTTTCCGGGATGATACTTTATCTCACAATCGTAGTCACTGAGTAGTTCCACCCATCTTCGTTGTCTCATGTTTAACATTTTCTGATCAAAGATATGCTGGAGACTTTTGTGATCAGTGTAAACGATACACTTGGTACCATAAAGATAATGTCTCCAAATCTTTAAAGCGAATACCACTGCTCCTAACTCCAGATCATGAGTGGTATAATTCTTTTCATGAACTTTAAGTTGTCTTGAGGCATAAGCTATAACTTTATCTCTTTGCATCAATACACATCCCAAACCTTGATGTGATGCATCGCAATATACCACAAAATTTTCTGTACCTTCTGGTAACGCTAGAATTGGCGCGTTGCATAACTTATGCTTCAGCGTTTGAAATGCCTCCTCCTGTTTTTCTCCCCAATCAAACTTCTTATCTTTTTGGGTTAGCGACGTGAGTGGTTGAGCAATCTTGGAAAAAATTTCGATAAATCGTCGATAATAACCTGCCAGGCCAAGAAATTGACGAATTTCCGTCAGTGTCTTAGGAGTTTCCCACTTTTTAATGGCCTCAACCTTTGCTGGATCAACATGAATCCCTTTCTTATTAACCACATGACCCAGAAAATGTACTTCTCGAAGCCAAAATTCACACTTGGAGAACTTGGCGTACAATTTCTGTTCCTTAAGCAATTCCAACATCAACTTCAGGTGTTGTTCGTGGTCCTCCTTGCTTCGCGAATAAATCAGAATATCATCTATAAACACGATCACGAACTTGTCCGAGTATGGTCGGCAGACTCTGTTCATCAAGTCCATGAAAACTGCTGGAGCGTTTGTCAGTCCGAAGGGCATAACTATAAATTCATAGTGACCGTAACGAGTTCTAAACGCCGTTTTGTCGATGTCTTCTTCACGAACTCTCACTTGATGATATCCCGACCGTAAGTCAATCTTTGAAAAGTACGATGCGCCTTGCAATTGATCAAATAAATCGTCGATTCGGGGAAGTGGGTATCGATTCTTTAAAGTCAGCTTATTGAGTTCCCTATAATCAATACACATTAGGAACGTCCCGTCCTTCTTTTTAACAAAAAGTACTGGTGCTCCCCAAGGCGAAGAGCTAGGCCTAATAAATCCCTTGTCGAGTAGCTCTTGTAGTTGTTCTGACAGTTTTTGCATCTCCGAAGGTGCCAAACGGTACGGTGCCTTGGCCACCGGTGCAGCTCCTGGAACCAAATCGATACGGAATTAGACTTGTCTCGGTGGAGGTAATCCAGGTAACTCCTCAGGAAATACTTCAGGAAATTCTTGGACTACCGGAATATCTTGCAAACGCTTCTCCTTAGGTTCTTTACTTATTACATGCGCCAGAAATGCGTCACATTCTTTCCTCAGGTACTTCCGCATTTTCATACAAGACACCATCTTCAGTTTTCTCTTAGATTTTTCTCCAGGTACTATAAGTACTTCTCCTCCCGGTAACGGGATTCGGAGAATCTTCTCGGAACAACTTATCTCTGCATGGTTCTTTGACAACCAATCCATGCCCACGACTATATCAAAGCTACCTAGATTTATTGGGATCAAATCTATTTTGAAATCCTTTTTAGCTAGACTTAAGGTACAATTTGGAAGTACATCTTTGACCCTAATTTCTTGCCCATTAGCAAACTCAATGACATAGTCTTCTTTTAATTTTTGTGTCATTTGTTTAACTTTTGGTCTAAAATTTAACGACACAAAACTTTTATCTGCTCCAGAATCAAATAGTACAGATGCGGAGTGATTGTTTAAGAGAAACGTACCTGTAATCACATTTGGGTCCCGCCTTGCTTCTTCCGCCCCAATTTCAAACACTCGGCCTCTTGCTTGGCCCCTTTGATCCCTCTGTCCAACTGGCCGAATCTGATTCGCATTCGCCCTTCTGTTCACCCTAGGACAGTTGTTTTTAAAATGATCCGGGCTCCCGCATTCAAAACAAACTCTCCTTCCTCCAGCCTTGCAATCCTTCTCGTAATGACCTCCTCGGTGGCACTTGCGACATATAATACAGTTTCCGACATGTGGCCTATTACACTTGTCACATCTTGGATATGACCCTTTTCCCTTATCGGCTGCCTGCACCTGAACTCCATAGTTACCCATGATCCTCCGATCCTTTCCCCTCCTTCGGTCATCCTGCCTCCTTAAACCCTCTTCAACTTTCCTCTTTCCTTTGGCTTTGTCACCAGAGAAAAGTCCTGAACGAATTGCATTATTGGTGAGCTTCGTTGCTAAATCCACAGCCTCTTGAAGAGTTTTCGGTTTTCCCGAAGTTACATCTCCTCTAATTTCCGGTGCTAATCCCCAGATGTACCTGTCAACTCGATTTTCTTCCGGTGTCACCAGATGTGGTACAATTTTTGCCAACTCATTGAATCGTGCCGTGTATGTATCTACATCATTGCCTTTCATCTCATGATCCCAGAATTCCGCCTGCAACTTCTGCATTTCACTCCTTGAACAGTATTCCCCTTTTATCATCTCTTTGAACTCGTCCCATGTCAATCCATTTGCTGCATCTCTTCCTCTCGTTTGCACTTGGGTGTTCCACTAAGTCAGTGCTCTCCCTTGTAATAAACAAGTTGCAAATTCTACCTTCTTAGTTTCCGGACATTTACTGATATGAAGGACATACTCCATTCCTTCTATCCAAGACAGTAATCCAACCGCTCCTTCAGTACCATGGAATTCCTTTGGATTACAAGTCCTGAAGGCCTTATATGTACACTCTCTTTCAACGTTAACACCAGCTCCTGGTTGGTTAGGTGGATTTGCATTTAATCCCGCTGTTATCTGGCTAACTATGGCAGGGAGTGTTGCAAGAATTTGTTCGTTTACAAGCCGAGCAATCTCGGGGTCTTCCCTTCTTGGCGGCATAGTTCTAATTGCAATTTTTTTTTTTTTAAAGTCTAATTAAATTCCATTCCACCATACAAACATGATACGATAATTAAATCATAAAGAATACATTCTTAAAGACTTAGAATCATGCATAACAAAATATATCATAAGCATTCATCATCAAGACATACATCATCCAAACGTTTACAAAATGTGACAATCCAAAATGAGTCAAGTGTTTTAAAGTCACGGGCTACAAGCCCCAAAATATAGTTTTTAACAACCCAAATCATGCATCAATCACAAACTACAAACGCCAATAGTGCACCATCACCAAAGCCACAATCACTACCAAGAATCCCATCACGGTCGACAAACAAGTGTGCAGCCAGGTCACCATCGCTCTAGTCTCTGCTAGCTCTCCAAATATCTTCCCTATCATCTCATCACTAGTTCCCATCATCGATATCATCCCCCTTTGTAATATTGTCAGTCATACTCATCATTTTCCTAAGTGAGTCAATGGAATGCTCATGGTAATCAACTTGCAACCTACACCGTTCCATACTCCGAGACAAACTCCTAACCCAGTATGTCTCAGCCTCAGTCATGCCGGCTAGTGGGAGTGCCGGTATCCTAGCAGGCGAAGGGGGTGATAACCTCAGACCCCTGGGCCGAGAAGGCCCTGCCTCATCTCTAGCTGGTATAGGAGTCTTCTCACACTCAGGCGTGGCACATGATGTCGGATCAGGTGTGGGCGTAGCGGATCTTACTGGTGTATACTCGGAATCAGAATACTCATGCTCAGAAGGGTCATACTCTTCACTAGGAGGAGAATTTCTCCCGGGTATGTGGGTGAGATAACCTGATTCGTCAGGGGGTTGCTCTCTAGGTGGGGAACGAGACATGTAGACTGCGATAATTAACAAAATTTAATTATTAAGCACATGATAATTTCCTTTAATAACCAAAAATGTCATGCGAACTCACAAACAAAACATGCTTTATGTCTTTGAATTGAAAAGTTTCTATTTTTAGTAACTTTTAGCATACCCGATCCATGTCTCCATTATGCACACTCAAATTAAACAAAGGTGATCAAGCTTTGCCTAAGTTAGGGTGTGATTACGAAAGACACATCTTAGTCATGCTAGGGATGTACTCGGGTTCGTAATTTCGTTTGTAAAATAAAATAAATTTTTTTTTATAAGGTTATAGTGTATGGTTTTGTATAAAACCGACATTCTCTATAACCTGTGGCTTTGATACCAAATCTGTCACACCCCGCTAAAGCGGAAACACGGGGTATAACAGTTTTCGATAAACAATCCACAAGCATAAAGTTCAACCACCATACATTTAATAAAAATACATTACAAAATTTAGTAGTAGAAAGTTTATCGTGAAATTACAATCCCGAGATAATTCAAGATAGCATTGTCCAAAAGTTTGTACATCCCCCAAGCATATTCATATTATACGCAGAACGACCCTTAAAGTTTACCTTCTTGATTACCTGAAAAGCATGTACAAAAATATGGTCAACTACGAGAGTTGGTGAGTTCACAGGTTTTAAATATGCACAAAACATTTTATATGCAAGATTTGATAGTTGGAGCATGTTCGTGCTCAAAAGCTTAACTTGAATACTTGGAGCATATACGTGCTCAAATACTTGGAGCATATCCGTGCTCATTAGCTTAACTTGAAAATTTCATGAGTATTGCTTTACGTATGACTTGAGTCGGTATAACTTAAACTTGGTTGAGCCACTACTAAACCGTCCCGGACCCTTGTTTTTGCCCCGTGTGCCTTGACTCAGAGGTGGTCTCAAGCGCCACATGTTCAATCACTTCTCTAGTATAGTGCACTCCTAGCTCGTCAGCTGTAAGAAGTGGGGTTGGTCAAGCCCAAATAGCGCTATCCACTAATACTATAGGCCCAATTTTCTGGGTTAATAGTAGTGTCGTCTGGGGACTAACTCTTAAATACTCAACATACCAACTATTTAGCGTCATACATCTTACTTTTTAAAATGCTTGAAAACAAGCCTTGGCGACTTAACAGCGCAAAACATTTCAATTAACTCATGAATCATTATAATCGTACTTAAGCATGCTTTTCACCCCAAAATACGTAAAACGATAAAAGAGGGGCTGTGAATACTCACCTTGAGAGTGAACTTGGAAACTTAACGATAGTGCTCAAAATAGGTGCCGCTTCCTTGGTTCCCTATAGTGAAGGTTGCCATAGTGGAAATACGTTAATACCCGTTCCTATGTCCAAATGACCCATCCAAATAACTTATGAAATGCCATTAAGTAGGTGTCAATGTCCAAAACCATATTTAGATCTATTATAGTCTTATTATGTCTTAACACTAGTCTAGATCTCATTATGATCACTTTTCTGAAAAATTCAGCAGAAGCTGTCCAAATTTTAGTCAACAAAACCACTATAGGAACATATCTTCCCTAAGGAATGAATTCACCAAAATTTTTGTGGTAATACTATAGTGTGTAAAGAGTAAATCTGCACTTTTTCATAATTTTTGGATGAGTTTTGATACCTGAAATAATTTCCACAAAGCAGTGTGTCACTGATTTCTGGATCAGTGACATACCTCACTTATAGCATGCTTTTGGGGTATCAATTCTTTGAATTAGCCAATAATCCTTATATGGGTGTAACCCTAACTCAAAATTCTATCATTTGGAAAAAGATTCACTTAATTTGGGATAAGAAATGAGGAAGTTATGGCCTCTACAAGATAGGTGTATGAATCTGTCTTCACTGGACAGATTGCACCATTTTCTTGTAAAATCCATTTAAGTGCTCAAATCATCTCCAAAATTAGTGTTTTCGGACTTTTTAGAAAGCTAACACCCTAAATTAAAGTATATAAGCAAAAAGCCCAAATTTTGACATGTAGAACATGATTTATGCATGTTGGAAGTAGGTCCATTTTCTGGACAGCAAATCTGTGTAGTACAAGTTTTTGTATTAAACATTAAGAGGTCCATTTCCCATGGTTTCTTGTGAAACCATTTGGATTTAAACACCTTTTTACAATATAATGATCTAAGAATGAAATATATACTTTTGAACACATATAAAACTACAAAAATTTCATCCAAAGTGAGTTGCATGTGACAAAGAACACTAAATAAGTGATTTTTCATCACTTATCAATTTTCAAGACTCTTAATCACACAAGATTGAATAATCTTATCATAAGAGTTTGTTTAAACTTGAAATTACTACTATAATGTTGATTATAAACCAACTAAAACATCAAAATTTTCGTACACAAAGTTGTACCCATGATAAAATTGACATAATCAACAAGAGACTCAAAATTTCACTTTTTAACTTGGTTTTTCATGGAAGATCATCTTATGGCATCACTTTATGAATGTTTTATTCATAAATGATGTCCATTTCACTTCTAAAACCATAAATGAAATACTTCTACACATGCATGAGGATTTTTATAAAGTTCAAAACATAAAACTTGAATAAAACATGAAGAAATGAAGAAATAGGGTTTGTACCTTGTGTAGATGATGAAGTAAACTTGAAATCCTCAATAATCTTGATGTTTTGATCTTAAAACAATCCTTAATTTGCTGGAAATTTGTGTTCTTGGTGGTGTTTGAAGGTGAAGTCGAAAATGAGAGAGAGGGAATGAGGAGGTGAAGGGTTGATCTTTCAATTTTTAGAGTTTGAAATGAGCTTTTCAAATGAGAGATTTTTTTTTTAAAAATAAGAGAGGGAGAGGGTGGAGGGCCGGCCATGTGGCCTCTCCAAGCCCATCTCAACATTTTTTTAAAAAAAAAAAATGTAATACATCACAATCTCACAAATAAATCAGATAAATTGAGAACCGACAATTTTTAAATTCTCAATTCTCTCTAAATTGAGTAAATTTTTACAAATAAATATATATTTACCTAAATAATATAAACCTCATTATTTTATGTATTTTAGACATGTGACATAATATTTGGCATTTCTGAACAGTGACGGTCAGACACGGAACTGTTCCGGGCAATCTACGCAACCTCCTAAATTTTCAGGAAACTTTTATCTTAAAAATTTTATACAAATTAAGGAGTGGCAAATACTTAAATCTTAATTTTCATTAACTTAGAAATTAACTTGAGCACTAATCTTGACGGTTGTCACATAGTTTAAGGGATCTAGGTGACCGGATGGGCCTAGACTTAAATTTAGAAAGTAAGTCACAACTGAGATTATAGGATTACCTTAGGAAGACGAGTGATAGAGTAGTGATGACTAACATGTAAGGTAAATTTAAAATTACATCTGGCCAGTGTAATTATAAGTTTACAGGTACATGTGTGTGCTTAACTTGCTTTATTGCTTTGGGATGTACCTTAATGAAGTTTGTGTGTTGGTGCTTTATTTGTAGTTATGTCGGAGAGAGTGACTAGGAGCAGATCGGTGTCGGCAGTAGAAGTGGCACCTGTGAATGAGATCGTCGAGGATGGACCAGTTGCTCCTCCTAAATCAATTGCTAACCGAGGGAAGGGTCGTAGCCGACCTAAGGGGAAAGCGACTAAGAAAGCGACCACTCAAGTGAATGAACCAGCTGCGGGTACTCGAGGGGGAAGGGCGACCCGTGTTGTTCGACGAGCTAGAAGTGTGGAGGCGAGGCCTGAACATGAAACTTCTCTTCAAGAAAGTACAACATCGGTAAGGGGTCGAAGGCAGGCAAGGAACCGAGGTGGAGGTCGAACTCAGGGATTTGTCACACAAGAAACCTTTGCAGCTGAAATGGGGAAGTTACAAGAAACCCTGAATGCATTGTTGGACCAGCGGACTGATGAGGGATCGACAAGCAAGTAAAAGAATGAGAGTAGAGAGGTGACTGAAATTTCTGACTCGCCAGTGACGGTGGTGGGAAGCCACTCACAATTGACTCCTGCAATACTGACCAAAGCTTCGGTTGAGAAAGGGTGTAGATTCAAGGAGTTTGCTGCTTGCAAACCTCCTACTTACAAGGGAGAATGTGATCCTGTGTAGGCAATGAAATGGGTGAAAGGGATGGAATTGGCATTCGATACCAGCAAGTGTTCTGAAGGGGATAAGGTAGTGTACGCGTTGTCCATGCTGAAAGATGAGGCGGTCATATGGTGGGACGTTGAATCAGGGGGACAGGGCTCGGCGACGGCTAGAGAGATGGCTTGGGAGGGGTTCATGAAAAGATTCAAGGCACAGTTTTACCCTCTGGCGGCGGTTAAAAAGTTAGAGAAAGAATTTCTGAGCTTGGAACAGAGGGATATGTCAGTCCGGGAATATACGACAAAATTCATCGAGAAATCCAGATTTGCAGAAGTCTATGTGCCTAATGAGGAAAGGCGATTGGAGCGTTTTATTTTTGGTTTGAGAAGCAACATTAGAGAATTCTTTTCGAACAGGGAACCTGCTACGTTTCAAGCGACGGTGAATGTCGCCGAGTTGAGAGAGAAGGAAAAGAACCGTCAGGCTACCGAGAGAAGTGGTGACAAACGAAAGTGGGAAGGGTCTACCCTTGATTCCAAGACGTTTAAATCGGCAAAGCCTGACCATCGAGTTAATTCGAAGTTTGAAAATAGGTCGTACAACAAGTGTAATCGAATTCACAAGGGGGAGTGTCTGCTGGAGCGAGAAGGGTGTTTCAAATGTGGGAAGACCGGACACATGGCTCGTGACTGTCGTGGGCCAAGATCTTGTTACCAGTGTGGGTCTCCTGATCATATCAGGACTGAATGTCCCCAATTGAAGAAAGGAGCTGCCGGAGGTTATGGAGATAAGGGAGGTGAGAAGAAGGTGGATCCAGCCCGAGCAAGGGCTAGGGATTTTAATATGACAGCGGAGGAGGCGGTGGAGACACCGGATGTGGTGACAGGTACTTTTCCTATAGACTCGATTTTTGCTAAAGTGTTGTTTGATTCGGGCACAAATCGTTCATTTGTGTCTCCGAACTTCGTGCATAAATTGCATGTGAAACCCAGGAAGCTTAGTCAGGGGTTTGAGGTAGAAATAGCCGATGATAGTCGAGTCTTAGTGGGAGAAGTATATGACGGGTGTAGTATAGACATTGGCGGTCATACCTTTCCATTGTGGTTATACCCGATGGGCATGAGGGAATTTGACGTCATTGTGGGAATGGATTGGTTGGCGTCTAACGATACCAACATTGTCTGTAATAAGAAGTTAATTCGTATAGCTTTGCCTGATCAGAAGGAGGTAATAGTATACACAGATCGTTGGGATAGGAAGTCATGCTTGATTTCTATGATCAAGGCTAGGTGTTGCCTAGTGAAAGGGTGTGTGGGGTTCTTAGCGTATGTAGTGGACGCTAAGAAAGAGAAGAAGGGATTAGAATCTGTTCCGATAGTGTGTGAGTACCCGGAAGTGTTTCCGGAAGACTTAACCACCTTGCCACCGGATCGGCAAGTGGAGTTTAAAATATATTTGATGCCGTGAGCGGCACCAGTAGCAAGGGCACCTTATCGTTTGGCGCCGGACGAAATGAAGGAGATGATGACTCAACTGCAAGAGCTGTTGGATAAAGGTTTTATCCGTCCCAGCACGTCACCGTGGGGAGCACCGGTGTTATTCGTCAAGAAGAATGACGGGTCTATGAGAATGTGTATAGACTAACGAGAGCTCAACAAGGTAACCGTCAAGAATAAGTACCCGCTCCCCAGAATTGATGATCTTTTTGATCAGTTGCAAGGAGCGAGTTACTTCTCAAAGATAGATCTGCGTTCGGGCTATCATCAGCTGAAGGTGAAGGAGGATGATGTACCCAAGACTGCTTTTCGCACGAGGTATGGACATTTCGAATTTCTTGTCATGCCATTTGGGTTGACAAACGCACCGGCAGCATTCATGGATCTTATGAATAGGGTGTGCAGTCCATTTTTGGACAAATGTGTCATCGTCTTCATCGATGATATTAATTTATTCACAGTCCATGAGCGACCATGTGGTGCATCTGCGATCCATGTTGGAGTTGCTCAAGCGGGAGAAGTTGTACGCCAAATTCTCGAAGTGCAAGTTTTGGCTAAGAGAGGTGCAGTTTTTACGGCACGTGGTGTCGGAAGATGGAATCAAGGTGGATCCAATAAAGATCAAGGCGATCAAAGAGTGGGAAGTGCCGAAAACGCCGTCTGAAGTGAGGAGTTTCCTTGGATTGGCGGGCTACTATCGAAGGTTCATCCAAGACTTCTTAAGGAAAGCCACGCCATTAACGGCTCTAACGAGGAAAAATGTTAAGTTTCCATGGAAGGAAGCTCAGGAGGATGCGTTCAACGAACTGAAGAAAAGATTGAGTAGTGCACCTATACTGTCTTTACCCAGCGGTACATAAGGGTTCGTGATCTATAGTGATGCTTCAAAGATGGGACTAGGGTGTGTGCTGATGCAAGATGGGAAGGTGATCGCTTACGCGTCTCGTCAGCTAAAAGATCATGAGAAGAATTATCCGACGCACGATCTTGAGCTGGCAGTTGTGGTATTCGCGTTGAAGATTTGGAGGCATTACTTATATGGAGTAAGGTGTCAAATTTACACCGATCATTAGAGTCTTCAGCATCTATTCAATCAGAAAGAGTTGAACATGAGGCAACGAAGGTGGATGGAATTACTGAGTGATTATGATTGTGAGATTCTATACCACCCAGGTAAAGCCAATGTGGTGGCGGACGCCTTGAGTCGGAAAGAACCTAGTGCGGTAACTAAAGTGGTGGCGCTCCGAGTTGAGGCAACTTCTAGTTTCTTAGAAGAAGTCTTGAAGTGTCAAGAGGAAGCGGTATTGGAAGAAAATTTGAAAAGCAAGAGAATCATTGGAATTGTTGATTCGCTTACCGCTGACAGTCGTGGAGTTAAATGTTTCGAGAAAAGGGTGTGGATTCCAAAGTTAGGAGATCTTCGAAAGAGAGTGTTGGAAGAAGCTCATAAGTCGCGATACTCGATACATCCGAGAACCAATAAGATGTATCGGGACCTGAAGCAAAGTTACTGGTGGCCAGGCTTGAAGAAAGATATAGCTTACTTCATTGAGCGATGTCTAACGTGTTTGAAGGTGAAAGCAGAGCATCAAAGACCATATGGGGAATTACAACCGTTAGTAATACCTGTGTGGAAGTGGGATGAAATCGCGATGGATTTTGTGACTGGGTTGCCGCGATCACCCAAGGGACATGACGCCATCTGGGTGATAGTGGATCGACTCACAAAATCTGCTCACTTTCTACCGATCAAGGAGACGTACCCGTTGGAGAAGTTTGCTAAGCTGTACATTGATGAAATTGTATCTAGGCATGGTATGCCGTCATCTATTGTGTCAGATCGAGATGCTCGTTTCACGTCGACATTTTAGAGAATCCTGCAAAGAGAATTGGGTTCACAACTCAAGTTGAGTACTGCGTATCACCCTCAGACGGATGGCCAGAGTGAGAGGACCATCCAAACATTTGAAGACATGCTTCGAGCGTGTGTTATTGACTTCAAGGGTTCTTGGGAAACTCATTTGTCGTTGATAGAGTTTTCGTATAACAATAGTTACCACGCTAGTATCCGAGCTGCTCCATTCGAAGCGTTGTATGGCCGAAAGTGTAGGACACCTTTGTGTTGGAATGAAGTGGGTGAAAGACAGTTAGCAGGACTGGAAATTGTGCAAGTAACGACTGATAATGTCAACCAGATTCGATAAAGATTAAAGATAGCCCAAGATCGTCAGAAGATGTACGTAAATAAGCGAAGGAAGCCGATAGAGTTCCAAGTGGGAGACTTGGTGATGTTAAAAGTCTCGCCTTGGAAGGGAGTGATTCGTTTAGGAAAGAAAGGTAAGTTGAGACCCAGGTTTGTTGGCCCATTTCCTATTGTGGAACGCGTTGGGGAGGTAGCTTACAAGTTGGATCTGCCCATGGAGTTACGGGGCATACACCCTACATTCCATGCGTCTAATTTGAAAAAGTGTCTAGCGGAGGTGGATGTGGTGGTACCATTGGACGACGTTCGATTAGACAAGAAATTATGTTATGTTGAAGAACCGGTAGCCATTTTAGATCGTAAAGCGAAGAAATTGAGGAACAAGGAAATTCATCTGGTAAAGGTTCAGTGGCAATTCCACAAAGGTCATGAGGCGACTTGGGAGCTGGAGTCGGTTATGAGGACCCAATATCCTAGTTTGTTCAATAAAGGAATTCCGGGGATGGAATTTTGTTGAGGTGGGGGGGGGGGGGATATTGTAATAACCGGGCTAAAAATCATTGAATTTAATTTTTGGGTGAAAAAGTAGAAAGGGTCCTTAGTAAAGGGGCCTATATGTAAAAGAGAGGATAATAGGGATTTAACCCTATTACCTTGTAGAATTTGGTGTGGCGGCTGACATTTTTGAGAAAAGAGCGAGAGAGGGAACTTTGGCCGATCGATCGAAGGGAGAAAGAGACTGAAATTGTTGGTGTTCATCAATTCATCCAAGGTAAGTTTAATCCTATTCTCCTTTGTCAAGTAAGGATTAAGCATTTTAATTCTCAAAAACCTCTTGTTGGATGTTTGGGTTTCTGATTTTGGATTAGAAATGGTATGGAATATCTATGTGATTAATGGATTTGGTTAAAATAGAGTTTATCAAATGTTTATTGAGTTATGGATTGAGTTGTATCAATACTTAAGAATTAGACTGGAAGTTGTGTGTTGATTTATCGATGTTTGGTGGGTTTTGTTCGTTCGTCTGGGCACCGGTCGACAAGGTGATCCGGTCCTCGGGTTGGGCACCAGTCGACCCAGGTTGTTGTTTGGCATTGGTCACCAGGGGGGAAACCCCGATCGCTTTTTGACACCGGTCTCCGAGGATTAGACCTCGGTCGTATGCGCACCGGTCAAAGGGGAGGGCACCGGTCGACCCCAAGGCCGGTCAACCCAGACCCCGATCGAGTATGGGTAGCAGACCCCGGTCCCCCGTTTGTGAAGTATGGGTCGAAGCCCAAACTGAAGTTAAGTCAATTTAGGGCCGAAGCCCAAGCCTAAGTTAAGTCAAATTTAGATTAAGTTTAGTTTGAATTTTTTAGTGTTGGGCTTCATTTTGTGGACTGGCCCATTTACATTTTGGGTATATTAGGATGCTTTAAATGTTGCTTTGAGTTGGATTTTAGTGAGTCGGTTTTTCTTAATTAATAGGAGACCGTTGAGATTTTTGGGTTTGGGCCAACTTTGTTTAAATAGAAAGTATCGAAAATTCACCGGGCAATGCCTTGTTTTATAGGTTTCGGTTCGGATTATAAAAGTAGACGTAAAGCTTTAAGCAAAGGACACCAGGTGAGTTTTTCTGAACTAAACCTTTTGTTAACAAAAGCATGTAAAGTTAAGGTTTTAAACTGCGATTTATTTACGATGGCATGTTTATTATGAAATGATTTAAGTGTGTTATAAATTGTTGATGTTTAAATGTATGCATACATTATTTGTGGAGATTGTGACCTAAGTCGGGGAGTGTGGCCCGCCTACTCGTACCGGGGAGTGTGGCCCGTTTATGCCATTGGGGGTGTGTCCCAAAATCAAGGCAGTGCGAGTTAGACACACCGTCTTCGACGGTAGTGTGGTCAGTAGCATGATTTTTCCTTATGTGATTATAAATCTGTTGATTTGAATTTCTGGAAAGTTATTATCTGTTAGAGGGGACTCACTAGACCTTTGGTCTAACCCTCACTCTTTCAAAACTAAAAATCTTTTTAGGCAGGCGTGAAATATGGAGAGCAGATAAGGGCAAAGAGAAGATGTAGCGGGAAGAGATAGAAGATCGTCATCTTAGCTATTCCTTATTATTATCTCAGTTGTGTTTAGGTTGCCTCTGCAAACCTTGAATTTAAGTTGTACGTTTGGGGCCGCTTTGGCATGAATTTTATTTTTATGATTAAGATTTAATTGTTATCTTGTCATTTTTGGTTGGGTTGTTATACGTGAGCATAACAAAGACCAAGAAGCTTATCCTGTAAGAGGAAGACAAAAATGTCATACTGGGTAAATAGGGGTGATACTCTTACCCAGTAAGCATTTATCTGGTTATAAACGCTTATAAATCCATTTTGATGATCAAAAATGTTACCTCTAAATAAAGAACTTTACATGGAAAAAAGAAAAACAGGAGGTGGTATGGGTATCGAAGGTTTACAGTTTTATTTACATGCTCGTTAAATTTTATTGAGCTTTTTTAATTTAACAAAAACACCCTTACAATTTATATTCGTTTTAATTAATAATCTTCTAAGTTAAAATTTAACCAAAGGTATAATGATAATTTTATTAAGAGTAAATTACAGATTTGGTCCCTGTGGTTTCATAAAAATTTGGATTGGGTCCTTCAAAAGAATTAATTACAGATATCATCATTGTGGTTTTAAATTTGTTACGGATTAGGTCCCTCGCCCTAACGACATTAACTTAGGACCCGTTAAATCAGGGGTAATATGGCCTTTTCATGTTTTCATTTATTCTTAAAAATAAAATAACATAACATATTTTATATTCATTTATATAATTATTATGTAGATAAATAGGAAACCCTACCGTGTCTCCCCCAACACACAGGAACCACCATAGTCTCCATCCTCCATTCTTTCCGACCAATCATCTCCCCCTTTCCGGCCACTCACAACTGTTGCCAGGGAAAAAACGACAACGATCTTCTTCATCTTTCCCCGTTCTACTTTTTCTTTCCACCATTATCGAACATCATCGTTTCCGTTGAACATCCACCACCATCTCCGACATCGTATCCGTTTGATTTACAAGCAAATCTGGTTAATTAATGAAAACATATTCGTTTTAAGCCTCATTTTCAGTTTTTGTTTTCGTTGATCCGGCATTTCTCCGGCTCCCTCGCTCAACTACGTCCAGCAGAACATTCCCACTGTTTACCTCCACCCTCCTTACATAATCGATCACCAGAAACTCGAATTATGGCCACCAGAAAGCCTGATGATTATGCAACAGAAAATCAAGTAACTAAAATCTATGTTATGATCACTAATAAAAATAAAGTAAATCGTCGGAGAAAAATGCAAATCCATAGTTCATGGAGTCCATCTCTCTCTCTCTCTCTCTGTGCTTAAAGAGAAACCTGCAACTATGATTTTCCTAAATCAGAAACCCACCATGAACTCGTTTTCTTTGGCTTTGATTTGAGATTTCTCTCGTTTCGATTGAAAACCAAAACTTGTGAGCTATATTGCAGATTTATTTGTTTTTTTGGGTTTTATTTCTTTGGTGTTTCACAGTGTTGTATGTTTGCCCAAGGTAGGTGGTCATTTTCTTGAGCCTTGCAAATGGTGGTGCTGGGACAATGTTTTGGAGCCTTAAATGTTGGTGGTTAGTGTTTTGTAAAGGGACGATCCATCTTGTGTATTAAAATATAATATATATATATATATAATACTTTAATATATAATACTAATTTATTTTTTATTTCTCAAAATAATATAAAAAAGGTGTAAGATGACCTAAATAACCTTGACTTGTAGGCTCTAAAATAAACAGAGTTAGTTTGAGAGACCCAATCTGTAACAAAATTGAAACCACAATGATGATACATGTAATTAATTCATATGAGGGATTCAATCCAAATTTTCATAAAACCATAGGGACCAAATCTGTAATTTACTCTTTTATTAATATACCTCAATATTTTGATAAAATGACACCAATTTTCTTTTGAAAGTAAATGAATCACCATTTACTAAATGCTTATTGGTAAGAGTTATCTTTCTCATTTACCTTGATTTAATTATAAATATTTATGTAAATATATACATCTTGAAATAAACTATAGGGATGGGTTATAGACTTATAGTGCAAATCAAGACATTTGTACAAACCATACAAACCGTTATATTAAGAAATAATTGAGATATTTATGGATAATAATCATTATTTATTATATGGAAGAGGATAAAGTTCTTTTATTATGATCATGACATTGGTTAAGGAAACAAAATAAAATTAGATATTTATTAGACTAGATGAACAACTGAGATTAATTTATCAGTTTATACAAATAGAAGTGGTTTGCATTTGATCGCTCCTCATAAACTATATAGGGGCTTAAAGCATCTTCAATAGATTCTTTAAATTAAAAAAATTAAAATTTAGAATTTTGAGTTATTGTTTTGCTCTTAAAGATTCTCCAAGTTTGAAAACTTTCTTAAAAATTGAATGTTAAAATAAAGAAATAATTTTTTTATTATTCCCACTAATACAAGATTTGAAATTAAATGGTTAGTATAGAGAATTATTTTTTTATTAAATATTTTAAATAGCAATCTACTTTGATAAATTTTCTTATTATAACATTATATTTTCAATTTTTGATATTATAATAATATATTTTTAAATTATTTTTTTTACTAAGACATTGTTCTTTAAAGTTTAAATTAATCTTTTACCTATTATAGCAATGGGTAACCTTTTGATTTGAATTAAGATGACATGACACATGTTACCAGATTTCCATGTCATATCATTGTCCACATGTAACAAAATTGTTAACGTAACATTTCTTATTACAACATTTATTTTCAAGAAATATGCAATTATTTAATAAATACATTAAATTAATTAAATAATCTCAATTATTCATTAATATAACAATAATAAGAAGACTTATAGGTCACAATTCATCTCGTTAACATCTAAAAAAATGTTAAAAGATGTATTTTTTTTAACAAGGAAAATAAGAGTTGTTACGTTTTCTTACAAATAAAATAATTATCTTGAAAAAAAAGTTAAAACAAAAAATATATCATATTTGTTTTTAAATTTTTTCTAAGTCATTCATTAATATAACAATATTAAGAAGATTTATAAAGCACATTTTATATCCCAAGTATTTTTTAAAAATTCAAAAAATATGTATTTCTTGAATAAAGAAAATAATAGTGTTACATTTTTTACAAATAAAATATTTATTTTCAAAATAATATATTATATTTAATTAAAAAATATGTCACTTTAAAATATTTAATTTGCTTACAATTTAAATAAGAGTGAATTTCTTTTGAATTTTTTTTAAAGAGAGTGATGAAAAAAACATAACCTGGGTGAGATATGAATGATCGGGACAAAAAGTGGGAAATTATTAAAAAATTGAAAGAGCTTTTTTTTTATGCCGTGTAATTAGAACAATGTGTCATCCACGTTATCCATTTCTATAATTGGTAGATTTTTTTAAATTACAATATGGGAATAAAAAATAATTTGAAAGTACATTGTTGTAATAAGAAAAAATGATAATAAAACAAATAAGTAAATTTATAAAAGTAGTTTGTTATTTTATTCATTTAACCTAAAATATAAAAGTTATAGAAATTGGAAGCATTTTTTTTTTAAAGTTTACCTTTTAATTTTTATTTTAAAGAAATTAAAAGAATTTGGTGAAGATGTTGTTCACCATCAAAGTTTACATAATATTTTGACTTTTGATCACAAAATATATAAAAAAGTTGGTATTTTTTAGTCAACTTATGTCATTTTTTACATTAATTCCAATTGAAAATTTGGTTGATTTTTTGGTTCAGTCCTATAAAGACTTTGCTCAAACCAAACTTCCATGGCCTCTACCCTCCATTATCAATTTCCCTTTATATTATGTTCAAATAAAAATGGGGGCAAAGTTGTAAAGTGTGGAGAGATTCTATGGAAGTGTATAATTTATTTGAAGTGGCAAAAAGTATACAAGTCCCTCTAGTTAGGTCATCTAGGAAATATCATTTGTGGGTTTAAATTCATATATAATAGATTGAGAAAGAAGTAAAAAATGTATAGAAATTAAGGAAATCATTTTGTAACTGACGAGACATCAATGTCGGAATTTGCATTGAGAATTGGGGGTTCATTAATCAAAACAATTGAAATTTTGCCGCATAAGACTAATAAAATATTTAGATTTTCGATCATGCAGTAACAAACTTTTGAGGTTTTGCAATATATTTTTGACCTAGTTTTGTTAGGAGAATCATGATGTACAAATAACATGTTACATCTAGAAAATGTCTATTAATTCAAATGGAGTAAGATTGCATGTTTAACCTAATGATTGTTAACTATTAAGTATCACTTGATTAACCAAATACAAATAGAAATAACCTAACTACCCTTACTAATAGTGATCCGTGTACCTACATAGTTAGGTCATCTCCGCTCCAACATTAAATTCCATTTTTAACATTATTGTGTACAATAATTTACTGCAAGCCAACACAAATTATCACACTTTATGGATGTTTGTGAATAGTATAACACCTAATTTGGAGTTCTACCATTCCATTTTGTTGATCTCATTCCCACCTATAGGATTTGTTAATGACACATATCTCATCAAACACTTGGTAGAATAAGGTCTTGCATTTTTGTAAACACTAAACACGTGAGGTCATTGAATGAGATTAGAATCGGTGTTCACTACCCTTATGTGAAAAGACATCTTAGTCTTTTTGCTTGAAATTCAATCTAATCCATACACATAACACCTTCAGTGAGTCGAACATAAGCTATAAAGACATCAAAACGTTACAACAAGACATTTAACCGACCGAATTGAGAAGATTGACAAATGCTTCTCAAGTTCAAGCCAATTAGAGAAGACTTATCGATCAAGCTTCATTCACCAATTTTCAACCACACTACTGGCAAAATGGATTGTTGGCAAGCATCTTACACCCGATAAACACTTACCAGGTAAGAGTTTTTCCCCTCACTTACCGAGTAAAACTCTTAGGCCTTGTTATGTCTTTTACCGGATAAGATTCCTGATCATTGTCATGATCGATCGGTAAGATAAATGATATCGGTAAATGCTTATCTGATAAGTGTTAAGGAAACGGCCCCTAAGTTTGTTTTTCTATAGGATACCCTCCTTACTCAATATTATATATAATAAAATTTATTTTTATGTTTCAAACTTATTTAAAAAGTCAAATACATTTTCATAATTCCAAACACAATAACATATATAAATTAAAATACACCATTGACATATACATTATGATTTATTTTGGTTACCGTTGTATAATATTATCTATACTATATTATAAGACACGGATAAAAAATTCTTAAATACAAATTATTAAACACAAGGTACCATCATTTTATGCAAGATTTTAAAAATCTCTTAATTTACAAGTATCAAAGCACAAGATACATATTACTACTGCAGGTTTTTAACACCCACCAATTTAGTATGTGCAGGACCTTCCTTTTATGCAGAACTTTTCATGTATCACTATTAATAAATATATTATATTACTATAAATTTGTTTTAATTATATTATTAAATATGTAATTGGTTATTTTTTCTAGATGTCATTAAAATATATAAGATAATCATAGAATTCTAACAAAATACTTTTTTTATATAAAAAACATTATATTATTAAGTCTAAATTAAACAAATTTATAAAAAAAATATTTTCACTTTCACAAAACCATCCAAAATCGTACTGTAAATCGATAAAAAAAAATGAAACATTTAAATCATGATATATCTCGCTGCATTGTACGAGTACGCTTCTAGTAATTTATAACACTATTATAAAATGGGTTGAATTTATAAACAACTAATAAATACATATATTATTGAAAATCTATATAAGTTCCCAGACTTTCCAAGCCCATTATTAATGAGGAAAAGAAGGTCAAGCTTTCTTAGGCTTAGGCTGGGCTGGATTGGGCTTTGGGGTTGGAAAATGACAGGACTGGGTTTTTTAGTGAACTTTTTTTTGGGGATTTTTGGGCTTAAATGGGCTTTTCCAGGCTGGGCATAAGAGGCCTGATCGAGCTTCAGACTCACTAGGCTTGAGTTTTTCAGGCCCGAGCTTCGGACTTGGCCCTTTTTGTGTATCTCTATTTCGAATATATTTTTGTTAATTGAACACTTCTCTCTTTAACCAAATCATAATTCATTGCCTTAGAGGTCGTTTACCTAATGCTTACTCGGGTAAGTGTTTACCAACACAATTCAACACTATTACTTACTTACCATGTGAGATTTTAGTCTACAAAAATGGTATCGTATGTAACAATTTACCTGGTAAGCGCTAACCGTGGTAAGAGTCATCGCCCTCACTTATCTGGTAAGACTCTTGGTTCTTGTTTTCGCTCTTACCGGATAAGATTCTTAGGGGGCGTTTACCTAATGCTTACCCGGTAAGTGCTTACCAAGTCACGTTATCTTATCGATGGACATGGCAAGGACGATGAATCTTACACGGTAAGAACTATGGCAAGGTCCAAGAGTCTTACCCGGTAAGTGATGGTTACAACTCTTACCCGGTTAGTGCTTACCGGATGATTTATTACGTACGATGCCGTTTTTCATGGACTAAAATCTTCACGGGTAAGGTAAGTGATAGTGTCGAATTTACCGGTAAGCGCTTACCGGGTAAGTAATTGGGTAAACGACCCCTTAGTATCGATCATATTCATCCGATAAGGTAATGTGACATGGTAAGCATTTAGTAAATGAATTCTTAGTTTAATTCAGCCTCAAAATTTGGTGGTCGGTTCTAAAATGTGTGATTTTAAGTTATTGTAATTATATTTAAAAAGGATCATTTTTTGCAAAAAAAGGGATAAAAAATAGAACGAATTATTTTATATTTATATATTAATGTAGTTGCACATCAAAACGAAGGGGATGTAGCTCAGATGGTAGAGCGCTCGCTTAGCATGCGAGAGGTACGGGGATCGATACCCCGCATCTCCATTTTTGTAGTTTTTTCACATATTGCAGAAAACAACCCACAAGTTTGAGGAATTTTGCAATTTAGTCCTTCACGACAATTAGAAAAGACAAACGTAACATTTTATGAACCACCTTGCATTTTTTTAAACCAAAAATAGAGATCATACGTAAATATTGAAATTAAAATTTGTTAAATCTTTTAATGATTAGCAGCATCTTATTTTATTTTTATAATATTTGTTTTCAAAAAATAAAAATTTTAATCAATTTATATTGTTATTCTCTTTTCTTAGTAAAAAATATATATCTATACTATATTATAAAAGAAACATAAAATATTCTTAAAAACAACCTATTAAGCATTATAAACTATTATTTAATGCTAATCTACTTAAAATCTCTTAAAAAACAACTAATGAAGCAATATGTACTACTTTTAAATGCTTTTAACCCTAATTAATAAATTTCATCATTATCTCCAAAATCCTTATCTCTAATCCCCAAACCCTAAAATTATGAAATTTGAATCCTGATAAACATAATCAAAACAGAATAAACATCTCAATTTAAATATAAATTTTTTTAAATATATAAGATAATTAATGAATTTTAACAAACTACTTAATTTTTTTTATATAAAAAAATTATATTATTAATCCTAAAATTATGAAATTTGAATTCTGATAAACATAATCAAAACAGAATAAACATCTCAATTTAAATATAAAAAATTTTAAAAACAGAATAAACATCTCAATTTAAATATAAAAAACATTATATTATTAAGTCTAAATTACCCATTAAGCATTATGTACTATTATTTAATGTTAATTTACTTAAAATCTCTTAAAAAACAACTAATGAAGCAATATGTACTATTTTTAAATGCTTTTAACCCTCATTAATAAATTTCATCCTTATCCCCCAAAATCCTTATCTCTAATCCCCAAACTCTTTGAATTCTGATAAACATAATCAAAACAGGATAAACATCTCAATTTAATTATAAAAAATTTAAAATATATAAGATAATTAATGAATTTTAACAAACTATTTAATTTTTTTTATATAAAAAACATTATATTATTAAGCCTAAATTAAACAAATTTATAAAAAAAAAACATTATCAATCTCTAAAAACCATCCAAAATAGTACTGTAAATCGATAAAAAAACAAAAAATAAAAAAAAATATTAAAATCGTGATGTATCTCGCTGCATTGCGCGAGTACGCTTCTAGTATTGTTTAATGTAGTTTTCCTGCTTTTCATTTCATGAAAAAATCCGCCTTTTCTTTACATTCCAATTGTGTCTAATAAATTGATCTAACAATTCAAAACATAAAATTTTTAAAAGGGTAACAACGTATAGCATCAGATTATCAAGTTGTTATATTTTATTTAGTAAAGTTATATACAAATATTTGGGCCAATAATTAATCTTTGTTGTAACAGAAATAAAAGTTACAAGATGGCTCATCACTTGCGGTTTAAATTTAAAAAGGAATCATTGGTGACTCATTGTCCAATTGGATGTATAAATCTAGACCAAACTCTCTGGTTTACGAAAGCAATAAGACGTTATGATTCTTCAGTGCTGACTCATTATCCAATTGGACGTGTAAATCTAGATCAAATTATTTGATTTACGAAAGTAATAAGAGGTTATGATTCTTCACTTGAGGTTGGAGAGAGAGAGAGAGAGAGAAGCTAAGAAATGGTGGAGTTGGTCCGAAAGTGAAAAGAGAAGAGTAAAGAATCAACTGAATTAAAGGTAATTCTCTATTATGCCAGTTTTTGTGGTACTTTTGTAGGGCTACCACCTATAGCAAGTGTAGCCCTACGAGAGTAGACGCTATCCACGTATGTATGAATAACAGAGAAAATTTATCAAAGGAAATTTTGTTTTGTGAATAGGAGGGTCTTCACGAGGAAAAAAAAAGATCTACGAATTAGATTTACTGGATTGGTTAGGTTCGATGTTAACTTATCAAACGAATTGTGTAGGCTTCCATAATTGACTCAATAGGTTAATAATGGTTTGTGCAAGTTCACATAAGAATGAAAATCATACAACAATATAAAGAGTGTAGAGAAGAGATATTTGATATATGATTTGGACAACTTGTTTTAATCAACTTCTCAATCACTCAACATAAACCATTTGTACAAGTGACCACTTGATGCAGTACTACAAGAATGCGAGTTTACAAACAATTTGTCTACTTTATGCAGTCCACTTCCCAAGCACTCGACATAAAGTTGTTTACAAACAATTTGTCTACTTTATGCAGTCCACTTCCCAAGCACTCGACATAAAGTTGTTTACAAACAATTTGCCCATATGTAAATAAGATTTGAGTTATGCACTAAGGGGATCATAGTGAGTGTTGTATGGTTGTGATAAAAGCTAAGCCAAGAAATAATGTTAAGGGACCGTTTACCCAAAAGCTTACTCGGTAAGTGCTTACTGGTAAGAATCGACACTCCCACTTACGTTACCGGGTAAGATTATAGTCCATTGAAATGATGTAACACCCCGATATCTGAGTAAGCAAATACTACCTTTCTACCATGTCTCGCTTGTAGTATAGTGTTAGTTAATGATCTTACCTTGAAACCTGTCTTATTTGAGGGTTGATCGTTATAGCGGAAAATGAGGGCAAAGGGAACAACAGTGTTCCGCGCGGATCTCCGCGCGACTTGAACCGTGCTGCCATCCCCGCGGGGCTCTGCCTTAACGCGACTCCAGTCCTTGGCGCGACTCTTCGTGTGGGCATCCGCGCGGACCTCCTGGTCGATTAAATAGGGAGAAATCGACCTCAAGACTCTTATTCTCCCAAAATCACTTCCCTAAAACACTCTCTTCTTCCCCCTTTTCATTAATTTCGACCTATAACATTTATTACTACCATTTCCCTCCAATCTTCAAGTGGAAATCATTATCTAAAGGCTTGGAAGGCTAGGGTTCAAAGATTTACCACCTCATCATCTTCATCTTCAACATCAAGACTCCATCTCCATTTCTAGGGTTTTGCCATTTTAGGGTTTTTACATCATAAACTCATTTGGTGAGTCTCCTAACCTCTATTTGCCATAAATATGTGTTGTTATTTGCTAATGTGATGATTATAGTTAATTTGAAGTTACCCTAAGAACTAGGGTTTTGGGAATCTACTAGTATATGAGTATTCTTTCTTGAAGAAGGTATTTAATGTGATAATGGGGTGTTATATGCATGTAAAATCATAAAATGAACTACATATTGGTAAAGAATCATCTTTCATGTTAATGGGTTTTGGTTACTAATGATGATATCGATTGTTAAGCTTGTCATAATAATTTAATGGGGTCTTTTATGCCAAATAAATTGTGTATATGAATGTGATCATGAAATGTGTATTATCATGCTTTAGAAAAGAATGTATTATTCATGAGAAATGTTATCTTTATTTAGTCATGACCTAAATGTGAAGTAATGTCTATTTCCTTGTGCACGAGGATTTAGATGGCAAAATTACTTGATTATAATTGTTGACCGTTGCGTCACTAACGAGTAGGCAATAGGGGACGTAAGTTCCCGAGTTGTAACTCGTCTAGATTGGATAGACACCCATGTCCGTAAGTCCTTGAGGTGTAACTCGACGGAGTAAACACTAGTGGCATAAACGGTTTGAGGATTGCGATGTCTAGAATGGCATGGGAACTAGAACCGGGATATGTGGTGAAATCCAATAACATCACGTGTGGCCCCATTTACGTGTTCTCGTCACCCAAGATGGTAACGGGTCTCTCCCGTCTTTCAGGAGTTATCTCTCTTGAAGTTGTACAGGAAATGGAACATTTGTTCCGAATAGAAATGTTGGCATTGGTTCAACTTATGGGTACACCGGTAACAATTAAGTATATTGTACATGCTTACGTTATAAACTGTTAAGTCCTTGCTATATCTCTAGACTTTTGTCTAACACTTGCTTTGGTGGTTAATGGCTCACGGGTTCTGCTAGTGGTGTGCAAAGGGCACCTTGATTCGCCGAAAGCACACCTAGGAACACCCAAGGACCGAGCATTTTGGGGAATTTGAGAGAGACCATTTTGATGTCATAGCGACACCCACCTTAATCTAGTTTGACAAATGTGTTAGATTGAATAGGTTGTCGTGTAATATGTCTTATCTTTCTGCTACTTAAATGATGCAACTATCAACTTTATAGGGTTATAGTCAATCATGTTTACAGGTTTATAATCCTCTTATTTTAGACGTTATTTTGCCGAAATTTTAAGTTCTTAATTTTACTCATTTTTAGGGTGTTACAAGTTGGTATCAGAGCTCTAGCTTAAGTGAACTAGGTATGTAAACTCGATGCCTAGACTTAAGTTGAGACCCTTAGGTTATGGACTGTGAGAGTGGGGTAGAACTTTTAAGATGGGACGACCTTAGAGTCAACCGAAACTACGTCGTTGAGAATTATAAAAGTGGTAGTGAGAATCTTTATGTAGTGTATGTTCATAATTTCAATTAGCTACTGCTATTATGAATGTATGATTATGTGAATATACTTGAATTACTATGATTATGATGATCGATGAACCGTATTAGTATGTTTCTTGTGTAAAATCTTGTGTTGTTATCCCTCACTCTCTCTCGATTGTGTGATAGAAGAAAATGGTAAATACTCGGAGTCGCCTTCAATCATCTCCGGAGGGTCAAGTCGTGACCGAATCCACGACCGATAGGCCAAATGAAACTGTAACAGTGGTACCTCCACTTCCGCCTTTGCTTGGCGGGATGATTGAGCAAATACCAAGAACCAACATTGCCACCGCCGACCCAGTTCCAACTGAGGTAATGTAACACCCCGAAATTCATGATTAAACTCTATAACCCTTTAAGACGCTCATATTATAATTAACTCGATTGAGTCGCCACTTTATCTAATCTCACTTTAGAAATTAGTCAACTTCGCTACTTGAGTTTGTGTGCTTAAGTTATTCTTCCTAAGTGTGAGTGCTTGAATTTACTAATCGTACATGTGTCATGTGTATATGTTTTTATAATTGCATTATGTGCTAAATTCGTAGGTAAGCGAAGGATGATCGTAGTTGCGTAAAACCATGGAGGTTATAGTCATTGTATGTTTGTAATCGTGAAGCTTTTAGAATCAAATTTTGTGAGTCAAGGAGAGGCCGACGACTATGCCCGGCGACTTTGCCATGGGCATAGTCGCGGTGGTCATTGTCACGGACAACATCATCGAAACCAAAATTCCAGTGAGTGGGGCGTGGGGTACGACTATGACCCGGCGACAATGCCATAGGCATTGTCGCATGGGCATTGTCGCCCGCGGGAGGTACATGTCTGATTTGAGGACCGATTTATAGACCAAACACATTTCACTTTTCTCATTTTTCAGATACATATCGACTCATCTCAACCTTTGGACGATTTTCCACTCTCTTCCCTCCTCCCTCCTCATTCAAAGCCCCTACTCATATACTTGCATTTATTGATCTTCCAAGTGGTGGGTGAGAGCTATTGTTGGGTCCTTGGTGCCATTAAAGCTTCAAGAAATCCACATCCCTTCCAAGTCCATTCTTCTTATAGGGTTTTTACTTACAAACCCTAGTTAGTGAGTTTCTACTCCTTAAATACTCTATTACTTATTTATTACTTGTACTAAACCTACATTATTCATATATGTTGTCCATTTGGGATTTGTGACCAAACTTGTAGAGTTTTCAACTTTATGAACCCTAAAAGGGTGAGCATGTCTAGTAAACCTAAATAATCTCTTTTATGATAACTAAATGAATATGGATCTTTGATTCCATGCTTGTATGATGAGTTCATGAGGAAACCCTTGTTGTTATGGTTTTGATCTAACTACTGATAACTTTATGAAGATATGGTATGAGTAAAATAAACCTTTGTGACTGCATGTATGAGATCATGAGGAATGTGGTACCTTGAGAAGTAAACATGAACTGATATTTACATGTAGAAAAGAGGTGTATAAGTGGTTATAAATGCTTACCAAATGTTGATCACCTGATAAGAATGTGAACACTACTCCTTGTGCACAAGGAGGTAGTTGTATATTATTTGGACCTTGTGTTGGTCATTGTGGTTTACTAGCGAGTAGGAAATAGGGGGTCGTGGACCCTTGAGGTGTAACTCGTCTAGATATGGATAGGCAATAATGTCCCGTAAGACTTTAAGGTGTAACTCGACGGAGTAGGCAATAAAGGCAGTGATTATGGTTTGAAGTTGTGATGTCGTTATGGCATAGGAACTAAGACCGGGACATGAGGTGTAATCCATTAACATCATGGGTGACTCCACTCCCGTGTAAACGTCACCCCGATGGAAACGGTTCTCCCTCGTATTTCAAGGGTTATCTCTTGTATGTTTGTGTTCAGGTACTAGATTATGGTTGCGGTGGAAACAATAATTGTGAGACGATGGAGTTCGGTAACCCAAGTCTTGTTTTAATTAAAATATGATATTATTGTTTGTGAATTATATAACTTATGAAATCTCACTAGGCTTCGTCCTAACACTTGTTGTGGTTGTTGTTTCCTCACAGATCCTACTCGTGGAGGAAATTAGGACGTCGGGCTTGTCAACGTGGCATGTAGGAGTTCTCGAAGTGCCGGTATTTTGGGGAATTTTGTGAAGAGAGAATATAGTAAAATCGCAACACCCATTTTAATCTAGAATTGAATTGATCCTAGATTAAGTAGGTTGTTGTAATATTGATGTCCCATCCTCTGTTGCAAACTTTGTAGTGCAAACTAACCCGATTAATTATGGGTTTTTAGTTGTCTTAAATATTGGGTTTGTTATTTTGGAATTTATATTTACAGGGTATTTGAGCCTTTGTGTTTTAGACGTCTTATTGCCGAATTTTCGAATTTTATTTGTCCAATTTCTAGAGCGTTACAGGTAACCCATCAAACTCAAATGATGGATATGATGAGAGCCATGAACGAAACCATGGCAAAGCAGCAAGAGATGTTTATGAAGTTGTTGGAGGACAGAGAGGGTAGCAATCACCGACACAAGATTATAGAAGAAAATGCAGCTATCGCGGGCTTCGGGGGTACCGGGGATGAGAACCGCACCGATGGATTGGTGACATTAGAGACGAGACAACTTGGGAAAACTTGTTCCTACAAATCCTTCATAGGATGCAAACCGCTGGAGTTCGCCGGATCCGATGACCCCGTGGCTTGTATGAATTGGCTCAGGGAAATCGAGCACGCATTTAGTGCTTGTGAATGTGGTGAGGATTAGAAGGTAAGATTTGGTTCTCAGTTGCTCCCAAGGTTCTGCTTTGACATGGTGGAACGTTTTCACCTCGACCATAGAAGAATCGGTGTTGAACAAAATGACTTGGCCCGTGTTCAAGAAGAAGGTTTTGGAAGAATATTGCAACGAGCAAGAGATAGACTTGATAGAGGAAGTGTTTCGAGATTTGAAGAAGGTGGATTTGTCAGTGAAGGAATACACCCGACTTTTCATGGAAGAGTTGAACCTTGTGGGGCATGTGGCCCCAACCGAGAAGGAGAAAGTGAAGGCCTATCTGAAAGGTTTGCCTGCGGATATGATGGCGAGAGTCCGTAACTCAAAATCCACAAACCTCCTTTGAAAAAAATACTATTGCGTTCTTCTGTGCTCTCATCTACTGTTGCTCGTCTCTTTGCTCTCGTCTTCACCGTCGATCTCCAACTGTAGAGGTTTGCTTTCTTCTATGTTTTTGTTAAAGTTATTACATGTTATTGACAATACATTGATGATTTTATACTATGGTTCTGATCAATTTGTTTGATTTAGCAACTTACTGCCATTAGAACAAACCAGAGCTAAGCAACATTTTTTTTTCTTCTTCGTTGATGTATGTTTGTTGAAGGGCCTTATACAAATATGTCTTCTTTAATTGGTTTTAATTAGGTGGTCTTAATTTGCACACCAAGTGTTTGTAATAATGCTTAGCCTAAGTTTAGAATTTTATTTATTCAATTTATCTACTTAGATGATGAAGGAATTTAATTGGTTGTTGTTTCCACTTCAAATCCGACTAGTAATTGGATACACATACAAACTAGCATGATTTTTTTCTTCAATTTTACATAATGGTGAATTGTGGATTACTTGCTTCTTGGGAAAGAGTTTAACATCTAATCCAAGGAAGAGAAGGCAAAGCTCATGGAAAGGGTCTACGCGTAAGACAAGGAAGAGAAGTCGAAGGTCGTTGAGAAGAGAAAGTGGGAGAGCCCGCCGAGCTCATTCAAGAAGCCAAAATTCCAACCAAGTGGTAGAAGCCTTGATAATCGCCGGGAGGCGAAGTGGTGTTCCAAGTGCAAAAGCAAACACTTTGGTTTTTGTAACCCCAACTCAATCTCATGATTTAAGTGTGGCAAGCTGGGTCACACTAGTCTGAGTTGTCCTATCCAAGGGGCAACGTGCTTCGAGTGCAAAGAAATGGGGCACGTGAAGAGGGGTTGCCCCAAGCTAAGGGGAGGAGCGAGAAGAGGAAACCCGACGACCCAACCAAAGAAGGAAGTCATCCCTAAAACCCAAGGGAGGTCCTTCCAAATGACGAGAGAAGAAGCGAAGGAGACCACCGACGTGGTATCGTGTACGTTCCTACTCAACTCCCTTGCCGCTAAAGTGTTATTTGATTCTGGTGCCAATTTCTCTTTCGTATCCATCGAGTTTTGCAAAGCCTTGAATGTGCCCTCTAGTACTCTTAGTGATGCCTTGGTAATAGAAGTAGAAAACGGGGAGCAAGTGATCTTGCACGAAGTTTTGGAAGTGTGTCATCTAGAAATTAGTGGTGAACTCTTTGAAGTGGATCTACTTCCCATGGTGATCGGGAGTTTCGACGTGGTGATCGGGATGGACTGGTTGTCTCGACACCAAGCGGAGATGCTTTGTTCAAAGAAACTGATCAGATTACCGACCTCAAGTGGGGATTTCATCTTTGTGTATGGGGAGAAGCGTAAGGGAGAAGTGGCTCTCATTTCATCCATCAAAGCAAGAAAATGTCAAATGAAGAATTGCCCATCATTCCTCGCCTACGTAATGGATGCCAAAGAGGAGAAGAAGAAGATCGAGGACATGTGGATCGTTAGTGAATATCCGGACGTATTTCCCGATGACCTTCCGAGCTTGCCGCCCGATCGCCAAGTGGAGTTCCGGATCGATCTAGTTCCGGGAGCGGCGTCGATATCCCGTGCACCTTATCGCCTTGATCCGACCGAAATGAAAGAGATGATGTCGCAAGAGCTGCTAGAGAAAGGATTCGTAAGGCTAAGCTCTTCGCCTTGGGGAGCTCAAGTACTCTTCGTCAAGAAAAAGGATGGGTCAATGCAAATGTGCATCGACTACCGAGAGTTAAACAAGGTGACCGTGAAGAAAAAGTATCCGCTACCCCGAATAGACGACCTTCTCATTCAACTACAAGGAGCCGGATGCTTTTCCAAGATTGATCTTCGTTCGGGCTACCATCAAGTGAAGGTTAGAGAAGAAGACGTCTCCAAGACCACCTTTAGAACCCGTTATGGTCACTAAGAGTTCTTGGTTATGCCTTTCGGGATAACTAACGCGCCAGCTGTGTTTATGGATCTGATGAACCGGGTTTGCCGACCCTTTCTAGATAATTCGGTTATTGTGTTCATCGATGATATCTTGGTGTACTCAAAGAATGAAGAGGAGCACGAGAGACATCTCAAAGAAGTATTGGAAGTGTTGAGGGACGAGAAACTCTACGCCAAGTTTTCCAAGTGCGAGTTTTGGTTGCAAGAGGTTCAGTTCCTAGGTCACGTGGTGACAAGAGAGGGAGTTAAAGTCGACCCGTCAAAAATTGAAGCCATGACGAATTGGGAACCACCTAAGAGTCCCATGGAAATTTGGAGCTTCTTGGGCCTAGCCGGCTACTATCGGAGATTCATTCAGGATTTCTCCAAAATCGCCTCTCCATTGACGTCCTTGACAAGGGAGAATGTGAAGTTCCTTTGGACCGAAAGTCAAGAGCGGGCCTTTCGGACTCTACAAAGGAAATTATGCGAGGCGCCAATCTTGTCCCTACCAGAGGGAACGGAAGATTTTGTGGTCTACAGCGACGCGTCTAAGATGGGTTTGGGATGTGTATTGATGCAAAGGGGAAAAGTGATAGCCTATGCATCAAGGCAATTGAAAGATCATGAGAAGAACTACCCAACCCATGATCTCGAGCTAGCGACGGTAGTGTTCACTTTGAAGTTGTGGCGACATTACCTTTACGGCACGAAGTGCACTCTATTCACCGACCATAAAAGTCTAAAGTATGTCTTCGACCAAAAGGAATTGAATATGCGACAAAGAAGATGGTTAGAGCTACTCAAAGACTATGATTGTGAACTTCTATATCATCCCAGAAAGGCCAACGTCATGGCAGACGCCTTAAGTCGGAAAGAGTATTGTAGTGGCGTGCAAGCTACTTTTGAAAGGGTGGAAGTCGTCTCAAGTATAATAGACAGAATCAAGATATCTCAGTCAGAAGCACTCCTTGAAGCGAACATTAAAAGTGAAGCTATGGTGAAGCAACACCTCCAATTGACCGAAGATGGTAGAGGTTTGAAGTTGTTCCAACTTCCAAGGTCGGATCTGGGTACCGAAGATCGGAGGATGTCGAGACTTATTATTGGAAGACGCGCATAAATCCAAGTACTCTATTCATTCGGGAAGCACGAAAATGTACCGAGACTTGAAGCTTAATTATTGGTGGCCACTTGGCTTAATTCAATACCGAAGAAGATTAATATTTTTATGTGGAGGGCAAAATTAGGTAGACTTCCTTTACGTGGGGTATTGGACAATATGGGAGTCGATTTTGACTTTCAGTTAAAGATATTTGATTGGGTGATGCGAAGGGACAAGGAAATTGCGGTGGATTGGTTAACGTGGTTGTCGAACCCTGGCGGAGTGTAAGGCGACTAGGAGAGCAACGGAGAATCAGTAGGTCGTTGTCCCAATTTCGAATATGCAATTCGATTTATGAAGGCTGCTGAGTGGGGCTGCAGCAGATCGGTGGTGGAAGTGATCGTTGGTGCAAACATGAAGATCGGGATTGCGGACATTAGAGCTCTCGTCAAGTACGGCTGATTGGGACAGTTTGCCACTCGCAAACTTCACTGACCCCCTACGGCTGTGATATTCTATGTTTGCTGCTGATGTTCTGCTTAACGCGTGATCCGGGTCGGCTAATTGAGTTCGAGTGTCCTTTTTAACACATCGGTTTTGCGGTTGCTTTTGATTCGAGTCTGCAATTTGCCAATGTGATTTAAAGGTTGCTGCAATTTGTTTGATGGTAGCTACGGTTCGATGGCACAACAACGATTAGGATGGCTGTTGAGGGTTCTCTTTGCTGGTTCGGTAGTTTGATTCTCATAAACTCGGTACATCTTAGTTCTTAGCTAGTTTTGTGTTTGATCCTACGTATGATCTAGCTGCTGTATGTTGGGCTTTTCTATGTTTGTTTTGACTCTCTTGTATCTTCTTTTGGTTGGTTTGGTTATATATAAGTTACTTGTTGCTGTTAAAAAAAAAACTCCAAAAATAATACAAGTACATAGCTTTTTTGTTCTTGAAACCAAGAAATCTTGATAATTGAGGTCACACTAATCCCTCACAACATCAAAGAAAATTGAAACTGATAACCAGCGAACGTCAGATAAAACTATCACACTCAATAAAAAGAAAAAAGAAAGTAGTAAACGTATACTTGTGTGTTGGTGGTGTTAAGATGATGAGGAGCTAGACACACAAGAACTGGTAGAGGATTTTATTAAAGTTCTTGGGCTGTTCAAGCTGAGGTACATGTCCTGCCTTCTTAATCACCTCCAATGATGCATTCTTCCCCAACATTCTAAAACACAACAACACTATCACACTTCAATATACATATACAAAACTGTATGTATATGCCAATGATTAATTATTCATGGTTCACAAAATTCATTAACAATTAGATGTCATATCCGTCGAATCATAAGAAAACAATCGTCTTCATATATGATCCAAACATGTATTGATGTATACATACATATGATTATGTTTATAGGGTTGTGTTCACGTGAGACCAGTCTGTTTTCATGAGACCACATTTTTACACTTGAAACTTCACAGCAAAACAGCATGAAGGTAAAGAAAATCTGAATTTTCACGGCAAAAAACACTGAAAGTTACCTTTCACACTGTTTTGCTGTGAAGTTTCAAATGTGGTCTCACGGATCTCACGAAAACAGGCTGGTCTCACACGTTCCCAAGTCTATGTTTATAAGTATTATATACAGCGATATGTTTATAGTTATATATTTATAAACATATAATCGTCATTATAATGAAATATATAAACCATTTTACTATTTTAGGATAAGCAAAGGGAAGGAAGCCATACTCTTTTAGCTCTTTTGCCATATCCAACAAAAAGAGGTTATCCTGCTCACCCCATATGATCAACACTTCCTGCATTCAGTTACATATACGGGTAAAAACTCAAATAAAGTGAACACAAAGACCATGTTAATATGGGATTTTGTTGCAAATGACTCATTGTACATGTAAATATATAGCAAACATTCAAGTACTCAAAGCTATTCGGTTTGAGCAACTTCCGATAGTTAGTTTGCCATGAAACTCCGGATAAATTGATCAAAATTGCAAAATCGTATTTTAATTGTGAGATATATGAAACCCCATTAAATTACTCTCTAATTTTTTTTTGGAGACAAGGGGTTCTGGCATACGCTTAGAACAAAATGTGCAACTAGCCAATATGGGATTCTAATACACCCTCTCCAGCATAGGCTAGACAGACACAGATGCTCCAAACTGTCTTCCCTCAGTCATAAATATCCTAACAGAATGATAGACACTAGCTCTAATACCATATAAAATACGTAAAAACCCTACCAGATAACTCTTTAAAAAGTCATTTAAATAAAAAGAAAAAGTGTGCAGGTCTCGTTAAAGGGAAAATAATTGTTTTAGCCATTTTTTAAAGGTGGTTTCACCTTCTAGCCACTTTCTCCCTATTTTTACTGAAATAGCACCAGGTCTGCAAGCTCAAAAATACAAAAACTTTCAAATTTAATCGATTTTCCTCAAAAAAAAAAAAATTACCCAGGTCCGTAATATGCAATTTTTTTTTGGAAAATCGATCAGATTCGTTTTTAAAAGGTAGTTCCACAATTACTGATATATTTTTGCGGACCTGGTGCTATTTTGATAATTTTAAGGAGAATATGAGTAAGAGGTTAAACCACCCAAAAAAAAAATACCTAAAATAATTAATTTCTCCTCATTAAAATATACAAGATGATAAATTTAGTGTTAGATGAGAGCATTGATAGAACCTGTTGAAGAGGGGAAATGTTTGGGGTGTCATCTTGGCCAAGTGTCAGCCCTTGCAGCAATTCCAACTTCTCCTTCCTGTTTTCACCATACAATTTCTGCACCCATAATTACACTCTTTCTTAATTTTCTATTACAATTCAAATATTTCACACAAATTATCCTTCACTATATTTAGATATGAAACTATGCATATATCTTTATGTCTTATTTTTCCTTAAAATATAACACAAAAAGATGATCAAATAGTACAAAAAACGAGCAGTCTCGAATAAACATATCAATCTTAATGTCTTTTTGCGTTTCTATTTCTACAATTTGTTGACAACCATTGACTTTGCCAATTGTATATTGGTTTTCATATACTTCTACACAAACGATAATTAATTAATTACAGACGCCTAAATTCATAAACGGTTCAGGGTCGTCTGTTAGGTACGTGTTTACCGGTGTCACTCAGTTACCTTACTTACCGGACAAACATGAGAAAGACCGAGAATCTTACCCGATAAATAAGTAAGAAGACTTTTACCCGGTAATCATTTACCGAGTAAAACATGCTTATCAATAATCCATTTTGATGACAAATACCAAGAATCTTATCCCGGTAAATAAGGATGATGAATCTTGTAGTCAAACACTTAGGCGCGTTTGGTTTGCGGGAATGGATTGGAATTGGAGGGATTTGATTTCAAATCCATTCCAATCCCATATTTGGTTTGCAGGATTGTCTGGATTTGAAATCTTTGGGGGCGTTTGGTTCGCCGGATTCCGCCGGAATCTGGTGGAATTGGAATGGTCACTTCCGTTGACCAAATTCTATCCTGATGTTTGGTTACCCATGGAATGGAATTGAATTCCAAAGATTCCATCAAACATGGATTTGATCATTCCTTCTTAAAAGTGGTGGAATTGAAATCCATTCCATCCAATATTTTGAAAATAACAAAAATACCCTCATAACAAAATTAAGACCTTAGCCATCGCTGGAACTCATATCGATCCATCTGCTTCATCGTTTTGTTCAAACGATCATCATCTGCAACTCGTTCAATCGATCATCGACTGCGTTTTGCTTCATGTTTGTGTGTGTTTCGTATGTGTTTGTATGTGTTCTTTGTTGATGGTTGTGGAGGAACGGCACTTGGTGGTACGAAGATGACGACTGTGTGATGATGATGTATATATAATAAAAGATTTTGTATAAATAATCTTTTTGATCATTTCTTAATAAGAGAAAGTGGAAAAATATAAAAGATAAATTGTTTAAAATTTATATATGTTTTTATAAATGGTAAATTACATATCCTTTTCTCATTAAATGTTAATTTTATAATTACTTATAATTAAAAAATTAAAATAAAAATCAAAGAAAGGGTATTTTTTTCATTTTTCAGAATTCCATTCCAATTCATTTGCAAACCAAACAGACAGATTCCAATTAATTTGACTGATTATATTCCATTCCTGCTGACCAAACAATTGGTCAAACTTGATAACATTTCATTCTAATTCCATCCAGATTCCAATTTCTTTGACATATTCCATTCCTTCATAAATCATTCTGTGAACCAAACGCCCCTTAGAATTTCTTTGAAATTCCTCCAAAAAATCCCAAGGGAATGGCTAGAATTTCAAGGGATTTTGTATGATTTTATATAATAATGTTTAAAAATATGTTAAAAACACTTGTTTTTAATAATCAGTTAAATAAAAGATAATATTATTTTTATATTTTTTATAATATTTTATATAAATAATGGAATTCAAATCTATTCTAATCTTACAAACCAAAGATACAAAAGGATTTTAAAGCCTCTCAAATCCAAATTTCAAATTCATATATCAAATCCAATCCAATTCATTCCATTTCTACAAACCAAATAAACCTTTATTGTTTGGTGAACAACCCTTGCCATTTTATTTTTTAAGCCAAAGCCTTAAAGAATGTAGATAATATAAAGCATTTTTATAAACAATAATCATAATCAATATTTAATGATATTTTTATAGGAAATTATTTCCAAATAAAATGAAATCTACTCTTCAGTCATCAAATTATTATATTTAAACAAACGGCAATTATTTCAGGGACCGAGTGTGTATAATGACAGAATTTAATGTTATATTTTAGGGTTATATTAATATAATTAATTATATTAAGAGCCAATATTGATGGCGCACCATGAAAACGACAAACATTTTAAACTGAAAAAAAAGAGAGACTTACGTCAATGAAATCGTTGAGAAAAAAATCCGGCAAGTAGCCACCGTTGAAAACAGCCAAACGCAATAACGTCCGGAGCTGCCCCGCCGTCTCCGGCAGCATCAGCTCCTCGATTGTCTCCAAGTTCGCCCTCTTCAGCAGCTCCTGATTATCCCTCCGCCTCATGTTCACTCCTGAACTCGCGATCACCACCTTCTCCAACCTTTCCGGCCACATCTCAGCCATTCGGTACGCCACGAAACCACCGTAGCTTGTCCCGATCACCGAGTACTTGTTCACACCAACCTTCTCCATCAGCTTCGTAACGGCACTCGCTTGGAAGATCTCCGATCGTTGGGAGGAATTCGTGGTGGATTCACCGAAGAACACTAGATCGGGGATGTAGACGTCGAAGTGAGTCGCCAGAAACGACACCTAGATATGTATAGCAATAGATTCACAAATTAACATTTTAAACACCAAAAACTGTAAGACATGATTTGGTAGGGAATTAATAGTAATACTGACCTGTTGCCGCCACTGCCATATGCCATGAGGACCGAATCCGTGAAGTAAAAGCAGCGAGGGTTTCCGATGGTCACCATTTGAGGATGGTGAATCGGCGAGTGGTTTAGGTCCCCAAAAGTGAATGGTGGTGTCGGCATCAACGTCGAGTAATTGGGAAGAGAGTCCAGCGGCGGTGAGGGAACGGCGGAGGAAGGAGCCGTACAAGGAGACGAAGCTGAGGCATGAGGTCACCATTGTAGTTGGAAATGAATTCTGATGGGAGGTTTTTTTTGGTAAGCTACCTCTGAAAATGGGCATGGAAAGAAGGGTGAAAAAATTGGTACAACAGTTTCTCTTTTTTGTAATGTGTTCTTTCAATGATTCTTTGGTATTTTGTTTTATAAAATCGATCAAGTTTACGTTCATCATTATATATATATAGAGAGAGGTTCAAATGAAAATGCTAACTATTTAAAAAAACACAAGGACAACAACATGTGTAAAATCATATATGATTTGGTATTAACGACCAAAAAAATTGGACGCGGACGACTTTGACGGCCACTTAAGTCGCCCGCAATTATATATGATTTTGTACATGATTTATTGTTTTCTTAAGTAGTTAGCGTTCTCGTTTGAAATCACATCTCTCTCTCTCTATATATATATATATATATAGGGAGAGGTTCAAATGAGAAATGTTAAATGTGTGAAAAATAGAGAAATGATCTTTGCCCTTCATCTGGTCAACATTTGCGTCTTTGACCGTAAACCACTGGATAATTCCTCGCATGATCTGTAGAAAATAGAAGGGTAGGTTCGTAACTTTTACAAATAGACGACAAACAAGTTCACATATCATATGTGTACTAGTTAATTAGTTCATATGAGAATCATTTAATTAATTCATATGTGAATCTGTTAATTTATTGCACTAATTCACATATGAATCTACAGTTAGAGCATCCCCAATGGGAGGTTCATCAATCCATGTCATCAAGGAAGAACCGGTTTACAAAAAATCAAACCATTGGGAAGAAGTGGTTCATTGCCACGTGGAAGGGAAAGGTCCATGTTTATGGACCTCTTCTTCTTTCATTTATGTGGGTCCCACCCAATAAAATATGTATAAATAATCAAATTACTTTTTATTATATAAATTATGGACCGATCCATAATTGAGAGTGAAAGGTTTATAAAATGTGTAGGAAAGAGAAAACTGATGTGACAAAGTTATGGACTTTTGATAAGGTCCATTATTGTAGATGCTCTTACTTAGTTCATATATGAATTACAAAGGTTCATATGAAATAGCATATGATGCAATAATTCTCAAGGTTATCATAATTTCATGGTTTCTTAAAAGAAGACTCATATATATATATATATATATATATATATATATATATATATATTTCATATATGCTAGTTCACATATGAACTATATATATATATATATATATATATATATATATAGTTCATATATGAATTACAAAGGTTCATATGAAATAGCATATGATGCATTAATTCTCAAGGTTATCACAATTTCTTGGTTTCTTAAAAGAAGACTCCTCTCTTTCTCTCTCTCTCTCTCTCTCTCTCTCTCTATATATATATATATATATATATATATATATAAGATCCAGAGATAACCCTAAAAAATAAGAGAACCAGAGAACCAAGAAAAAAACAGATAAAAAAATATAACAAAATGTATGTCAAATTAGATAATAACATGGATTTTTGTTTACTAGTTACAACTTATTCATGAGACTTATATTGAGACAAACTTATTTCAAACTCTCACCTCATGTTAAACACACCAAAAAAAACACATTCAATTAATATGATAATATATTTTATTTTAAAATTGAAACAAATGTTTCATTGATCAAAATTCTAAATAAATTATACACATTTCATTAACAATTATTTTTTACTTTTTTTTTTTGGCTAAAATAAGATTTACAATTTAAAATTAAATAAACGAAATATTAAATCTAATATAAGAATCAAGTAATATTTATTAAATATTGTTAGCTACATTGAATAATAGAGATGAGTTCATACGAAAACAACATCTATTTAAAAAAAACAAGAACAATCGAATACATAAAAAATTATATATGATTCACATACAAAATTATATATGATTCATGCGGCTATGCGTGCGACCTTTAGGTCGTGCTAGACATCGTCTGCGTTCGATTTCTTCTTATTAGTGTAAAATAACATATGATTTTGTACACGATCTCCTATTTTTTGTTGTTTTATTAAATAGTTAGCGTTCTTGTTAGAATAATCCTATTAAATAATAATACACATAATAATATATGATGAATAATTAGATGGCAGCCATTACCGTTCTAAATCACTATTTTAGACCGTCGAGGCTGATGACTATTAACAAACATATATTATTTTAGACTGCCGATTAAGAATGATGACCATTGACCAGCATATGCTATTTTAGACGGTCAACTTAAAGATGATGACCGCCACATATATTTTAATTTACCCATCGGTAGCCATCGGAGATGCTCTAATTAGTTATAGACTATGTTTAACAAACTAGTTGATAAACTAACTCATGAAATAGTCACGTTTGATAAAAACTAGCTTATAAGATGTAAAATTATCAAAAAGAATATTTAGCAAAAATAATCAATTACGATATTTAATAATATAATTAAAATAAATTTATAGTAATATAATATATTAATTAATACAAATAAGGTAGTAAATAATATTATATGTTAATTAAAAATTTTGAAATTTATTATTATATATATTATAAATTTTGAATTTTAAACCAAATTTTAAAATATATATATATATATATACATTAACTTTTGATTTTAAAAACACCATTACATATGATATGGAAAAAAATAATCTAATAATAATTAGAAAAATAATAATAATTGATAACTAAAATATATTGATAAATATTAAAAAGTTGATATAATTATCAATATTTCTAAATAATTAAAATTTTATATCAACGTATATTTAAAATTTATGTTATAATTTTTAGATAATATTTATTAATTAATTAATAATAAATTTTAATAATTAATATTTATTTATAATTAATAGTTAATATATAATAATGAATATTAATAAGGGTATAATTGGAATAATCATAATGGATATTAAGTAGCTTATCATAAAAAAGTTAGCTTATGTCCATCCAAACATGTACCCAAAAAATAAGGTAGCTTATTTTTGCCAAACGATGCCATAGAGTCAACATTATTTTCAGTCATGTTTTGTTGATTTTTTAGTTTTGGTTCCAATGATTTGTTTATTACAAATTTATCATCATAGTTTATTGTTTTGCTTAGTTTTACTTTTGATCATTATGTAACACCCGTAATTTTCGGTAAGTAGATGTCACCCGGATGTTTTTGTATCTTGTGGATGGTGGGATTTTTGTTGAGAAATCATTATTTCAAGTCCCTTAGAGTATCGGGGGTGTTGGCGTTGAAAAAGTCGAGTTTCGGGACTTGGTTCAGGCCCGACTACAATGCCCGGCGACTATGACGAGTCACAGTCGCAGGAGGGAAGCAACAGCCTTGGGCAAGCTGGCGACAATGCCAGGCGACATTGCCCTGGGCATAGTCGCTTGGCAATGTCGCATGGTGGGGAACAACCTGCTGTAAATACGGGTTTCAACCTCTTTTTCTCATTCTTCACTTCTCATTTTCTTCCCAACTCTCCCAAAACCCTCCCAAGACTCACTTTCTTCATCTATGGTGTTTTGGGGTTCTAAATCCTCAAATCCTCAAGTTATGAGGTATCCATACTCTACCAAGTGCAAGGATGAAAACTAAATCTTCATTTTCAACCTCAAGCTTCACTTAGGGTTTTCTAGGTTTTTACCAAAACCTAAGTGGAAAGTTTATCCTCCTAGGTTTTAACCTTGGTTATAAGTTATAAATACTTCCTCGATGATTTCCTAGTGTTTGGTTTCTTAAATCTCGGCACTTTGACTTTATAAACTTATGTAACACACATCTTTGTGATTTTTAGGCATTTTGATAAATAAATCAGTTTGATATGTTTCTTTGATGATATAATATATAAATGGAGGTCATTTTATATAATTGTCCATTTGGTGCATACGATTTTATAAACCGTTGGAAAATGCATATCATTGTATCATGAGTCATTTTGGCAACATGAAGAGAACGAGTTCATTTGGAAAATGTTTTGTTTCAATCAATGAGAAGTTTTGGGTTAATTACCATTTTTGGTTATGGTGTTTGCATAATTGTTGGTCAAACGTGTTTCGATGTCTATACTGGCTCTCATTGGAGATTTACGTAAATTGTTGGGCCTTTGGCTCAGTTTTGACTAATTTTGAGTCTTGAGGACATTTGTCCGAGTTAATAACCGTTGTGGAGTTTTAAGTATGATGGCGTCTATTTCGTGTCTTTTGAGAGTTATATGTTTTGGGTGCTTTGGTCATTCAATTGGAGTCATGTAATGTTAGACAGTGTTGTATTGGATCCATAGGCACGTAAGTCTGTCTGTATTGGGAAAGCGGGTAAGGTTGGTTATGATCGTTGACCGCTTGGGTTCGCTAGCGAGTAGGCAATAGGTGGCACGAGCCTCCGAGTTGAAACTCGTCTAGATTGGATATGCACCCTTGTCCGTAAGTCCTTGGGGTGGAACTCGACGGAGTATGGCTAGAGGCAATAAACGGTCCGAGGATTGTGATGTCTGGTATGGCATGGGAACTAGGACCGGGATATGTGGTGAAATCCAATAACATCACGGGTGGCCCCATTCACGTGTTCTCGCCACCCAAGATGGAAACGTTGAGATGACATGCGAGTACGTTCTATGGGCGGCCTACTCGTGTGTTCCTCTACTCTCAACGTATACGGGTCTCCCCCGTCGTCGATCAGTTGTATTTTAAATGTTAATGTCGTATATTACCAACTTTGGTTTTTGTGTGGTCGACGGTAAATGATGACCTTAATATTGGGTTTCCCCCCGCGTATATTAAGGTTTGAATGGAATACGTCATTTCTACGTTTCGGTATTTGGTTCCTTCCGTTTTATGCTTGTGTGAGTATAGGGTCTAACGTCCGTGTTTACGGTGATATTTATTTATATGGGTTTCCGACAATGGATAAACAGTTGTGTGTGTCATGTCCCACCCGTGTCTTGGGTGTTCCGAAATATAAAATGTTACCCATGTTTTATAAAATTGGGAGTCCTCTCTCTATTTTCCTTTTTATCAAGTTTTGGGTTGAACTTAAATTTACGAAATAACGTTTTACATTGGGATCTTCGCCTTTAAAACAGTTTGGTTTGGGTAATGATTAACTCGGTGTCTCTTTCGTTTAAAATGCATAATTATTGGTAAATGAGTCGTTTTCATAAGTGAAACATATCATTTTGAAAGATTGTGATTTTAATTGCATTCTTCCTTTTTTAAACGATTAATTTATATATGTTGAAAACTCTTGAGCTCACTAGGCGTTAAGCCTAACCTTTTTATTTGTCGGCATGTGCATCAGGTTCCAGTTGGGGGTTTGGTTCTAGCAGTACTATGAAGAGATGTGCTTTAGTTTTTCACAAGTGTAATTATTTAGTGAAGTCTTCCGCAGTTTGGAGATAGTGACTATTATTGGGTTTTAGTAGCACCCGTCCTTGTTATAGACTGTATCTAGAGAATAAATTGTATGTGTTGAGGTTAAACCTTAAATTGTGATTGTATATGAATCATTTATTGATGTATTTAGAAAATTTTAAATTAGTAGTTATTTCCAGATTTGAGGGTGTTACACATTAACTTTCATGGGTCAGATTCACGGGAAAACCACAAAAAAAATGGAAAACTGATGAACACCATGGTAGCCCTTCATCTGGACGGTATGCACTTGTATATATAAGTAATTTGTAACATACACACGTGCATATGCACAAATGCATAATGCACACGTGCATAAAAGCCAAAAAACAACTTAAATTACTTGTATGCACAAGTGCATACCATCCAGATGAATGACTACAAGGGTGTTCCTCAGTTTTTTATTTTTTTTGAAGTTTTCTCTTGAACCTCCTTCTAAATTTCATTTGTTACACGTGGAATCTCTTAGTATTTTTTTCTATTTTTCTCTTGTTTTATATTAAAAGATTAAAAAATCTAAAAATTTATTAATTATATGTTGTATTAAGATATATAAAACTTAACCACAAGGGTTGTGGAGTACTGGTTAAGGCCCTGGGGGATGTGGCGGAATATTCCATCTGCCCAGGGTTCGAATTCAGGCGTACACAACAATTGTAGCCACTGAGGTTTAATCAGGGTTGATGTCTTACAGTCATAATTTGCTAAGGGATTAGTCTATAGCCTAGGACACACTTTCTAAAAAAAGATATATAAAACTTGATATTCTATCTTCTCTCCAATTGTTGCTCACCACCTTCTTCATTGACTACCCCTCATTTCCCACGATTTACCCTACCGTCCCCTCCGCCTCCTACTTTCTCATTAGTCTTTTCCATATCTCATCCATCTTATCTTCATCGTCATCTGATCTAAATCAATCTTCCTCCAGATTTCCTAAAATCTCTGATCACCCGATTCAATTTGTTCAAGTATTCTTAGAATAAAATCTAATCAAACCACGACTGCGGTGATCAAACCAGTCGAAATTGTGATCTTGATAGGAGCTTAATTGTCACTAATGGGAACAAACTATATCTATCCATTGCATTAAGATTCGTGTTGAAACAACTATATATTGATCTTCCCCAACTTCTAAATGATCCAACCTGAGATCATTCTTTTCATGATTACAAAATCTTACATACTAGGAAAAGTTGTTTTGTAACACTCGAAAAATGAAAATAAATAAGGAATAAAAGTAGCGGGGATAAAATAATTCAAACGCAAGTGAAAGGTTAAAAGTGAAAGGATGAGAAAAGGATAAGGGAGGAAAGTGTAAACTTCAGGGACCAAATATGCCAAGTCCACAAAGTTTTTGCACGAACGTGGGGAAGGGGGCCTAAGTCGATTGTAACTCGTTATGTATGCATATGATACTCATTTGGAGTGTATACATAGAGAGTTTAGTATCATTCTCATCGTTTCTGAAATTCGAGCAAGTTTAGTGTTGGTGCAGCGTGAAACGGTCTACAGGTTAGGGAGAAAACGACCGACGAACGGTGCAATATTAGGTGTTGTCGCGATGGATTACGGTGAGTTCTCCCATTAGTTTTTGCATGTAAAGGCTTAAATTCGGTGTGTTATGTTCATTATATGTTTTCTGGAAGTTTTGGGTCGTAAAAATGACCCGGAGTCCGTCCTTTTAGTCGGAAAAGCAATATGGTGAGTTTCGGTGAAAAAACAAAATGTTTGGTCGCAAATTTAGGCTTTACGATTCATCGTTTTTGATGAATCTTGAGCCATTAGGTGAGGAATTGTGTCAAGGTGAGTTAACGTAAAAAGATCGCAGAAAAATGCGAAGAAAATAGCCTAAACAGGCGAAAACCGCGGCTGCCGACATGCACGACAACCGACTTGGGTCTGGGCTTCTAGGTGGGGCGAGTCGGTCGGGAGGGTAGGTCAGAGGCAAGCAAGAAGACGAGGTATGTTGATCAAGAGGGTCTAGGTGGATCTGGCCCTCAAGATCCTCATAAGGGGGAAAAGACATAAATGCAACAAGAACCCATTCCTACAACCCCTCTGAATGTTGTTCCCGTCTAGGCCCAGGCTCAAAAACATTAGTAACAAAAGACTACCACAAACCAAGAAGATCAAGTGCTTGAAAGAACTGAACGAGAGAGACCTTTTGTCTCTACTGATGAACCTTCTATGCCCGAAGTCTTAGCCCGAGGTGTACACTTTGAAAAGACAACAAGAGTTAAACATTGAGATCAGGGATGATGAAGACACAGAGGAAAAGGCTCTTGTCTTCAAAAGAACCAAGAAGCTTTATGTATCTGACCCATCATCATCTGCACCTTCAAGAAGACCCTCTCCACCACCAAAGACTGCTACCACCTCCACCGAGGATAGAATTGATCAAGCCAAAAAGAAGATGGATGAGATGAAAATCAAGATTCCTGAGAACCCGAACCTTTCTATGGAACCAGAGCCTAAGCTGACAGAGAACATCCACAGATACCTCTACAAATGATAAAGTTGAAAATATATTTCTCGAGCCTAACTTCCATCCAACAATCAAAGAAGACATCAGAGAAGATTCATCCTAAGAAAAACTTAAGAGAAATCTGTTGGATTCTCTAACTCTGCTATTGAGAGGGTTCTGGGCATGACCCTTAGGTCTTTAATGCACAAATCTATTTGGTATGCAGAGTACTCCATTGAAAGAGAAGATGGGTCTCTGTGGAAGTTCACTGATGCGTATCTCATCAACCTAAATGCTTACAATCTTCGACAACTTTTGGGTTTTATAGAGCAGAAGTTGGGCAAGAAGAAATAGTACACCCTGGCTAATGGGAGAGTCAAAGAGATCCTGAGAGAGCTCATCAAATACTTCATCAAGATGAATTTTCAGATATCTCACAATCTTGGATTTGAAAGGTTGGCTATTACAGAATCAAAAGAATCTTTTGAAGACCTTGATCAAACCCTCATTGCCTCAGTTATTGTTGAACCAGAGCTTGAATTTGTGTACAAGAACGAGATAAAGGAGAAGAGGCTATTCAGACCAAAAGAATCACAGAAGTACTCCAACAACACCCTCCACTTGTTCAAGCATGAGATACTCAAAAGGATTTGAAGACCTATTATGCAAACAGAACCTGTTCAAGCCTTAATATCTAATATAGATGCCACAATTAGGTATAGGGAATTGATCATGTCTTTCAGTATAATCCTTGCTATAACCTTTATCAACTCAGTCAACGACTTTGCCTAGTCTTCTGTATAGCCTTCACATTTTGTACTTTCTTATTGAATGAAATATCTTTAACAGAGGTTGATTTTCACCTCTTGCTTTCTAGTGCAGCTTCTTTAATTGTTTATTTTTATTTTTTCAATACTTAGGGGATATTGTTAGTCCCACCATTTCATACTGTAAAAATAAGACAAATCCTGAAGCCAGAGGACCTCTGCATTAGAAGTATCATTGAACCAGAGCCTATCCTTACTACCCGTATCATGCAGAGCACGCCTAACCAGAATATCAACACGGAGAGGCAGAGCCTTAGCCATCTATGTATCTAAGCTCAGGTTCAACAAGTATTTTCTCTCAAGTGTGAAGACCCAATCCAAGTATGCCACGTTAGCTCAAAGCGGTTATTTCACCTTTACACGTGGAATCCTCTCATTAGCCAATGCTTTGACTTTCCTGATTTGGGCCTATATATACAAGATTTAATTTGTTGTAATAGTACACTTGCAATATCAACTTCCACTATTACACAAAAGATTCCACATACATACTTGAGAGATAGTGAATTCTTGAGAGCATTTTACACACCAATACGTGTTCTTGGTGTTCCTTACTGTAATCTCATAATTCCTTTCAATACAATCATGATGATGATGACTACAAACTGTTTGTTCCTCACGTAATGAAAGAAAAATGGAATATTTTTGTATTTTTTAAAAAAGATAATGAAAGAAAAATGGCAAAATAAAAAAAACACCCATCACGTAAATGATGGAATTTAAACTCGTTACAGGAAGGGACCAATTTCGGGCAAAAATGCAAACCACAATAGTAAATATGTAATAATAAAAAGGGGTAGGAAGCAAAATCAAGAAAAATCAAAAAGGCACAAGGAGCAAAAATATATTTACTTTAAGGTGACGTTTGTTTTTTAAGATGTGCTAAAGACCAAAACCTGATTTCATATCTGATTTTTTTAAGAGGTGGCGCTGAAGTCTTCTGATTTTTAAGAGGTGATATTGAAGTTAGAAATCAGAATCAAATAAGACTTGTTTTTATAAACTGACGAACGTCTGAATATGTATAATTGTCTATTTTATCCATCAAAATGTTAAACTGTTGAATTAATAAAAACATCAATTCATTTTAATTAATATATACATTTCGATTTGCTTATTCATCATCATTATAAAATTTACATCTAAATTATAAACTAGCAATTCATTTTAACCAACCTACATCATCATCAATTTTAAATACATTCAAATCTCATTAAAGTACATCGATTGATCCAAACACAGTAGAAAATATGAACGAAATTTCATAACAATTAAAATCAATCTTTTTTTTTAAATTCAGGTCCTATTTAAATATGTCAAATGATACACACTTTTGAGATCCACTCTCTTTAAAAAGATTACAATTATAAATACAAAAACCATGGTTTTCGCCGATAACAAAACAACCATTGGATAACATATATTTCATTCTCACCAATCTTATGCTGCAAACCTTGAGATGGAAGTACCACTCCAAAACCAGTGTAATATATAACACCATCTAATTCAATTTCAGATTAGAGGGGAAAACCCCACATCCACATATAAGAAAGCCACCAAACTTAGATGACTAACAACAACAACAACAACAACAAAAAATTAAACAACAACAAACAACATTAAACAGCAAAAACAACAACTATTCAGCAACAAAACAACAAATACCAATATACACTATTGCTATGATTATAAACATATGGAGACAGGTTAGAAATCAAGTGAAAACCTATTTAGGTTGCCGTCTAAAATCTACAGAAACCCATATTTCTTCATATATGATTTCTTGTATATTTAGAAAAAAGAAGATGAACCAACATGAGATAGAGGTGCAAACGAAGCTTCAAAAGTTGAGCTCCACCATGAGGTAGCACATAGACTTCTGGACAAATGTGTGGGGACTTGAGATATATATAACACATAGACTTTGGACAAATGTAAAAGACCATACATCACATTTGTTCTTGAATAAACCTTAGAAGCACTATATCAGTAAGGTATTTTGGAACATTGGCTAGTGCCACCACCAAAAAGGGCTTTCCTAATAAACCCATCATCATAATACAACACAATAATTTTCACATTTATCGATTTAATTCTTGATAATTGTAGTATTTCACTCATTCCATGAAATAATAGCAATCATGTTTGTGAATGAAGAAACATAAGCATGAAATTAGTACCATAGTTTGAAATTAGTACAAGAAGATGAAATTAGTACCATAGTTTATCCTAGATGAAATAGAAGCATGAAATTAGTACCATAGTCTAAGCAACAGAAGGGATGACTGAATCAGACAATGAACGAAAACAAACATAATGGAGTTGATGCTTTTGAGCTAACGGAACGAAAACAAACAGAAGCAAATTAGGGAACAACCATCTTTTGAGCAAACAAGGAACAAAAACAAACAAGGATGAAAAGAAATTAAACATACCTTGAAGGAGGCGATGGAGTCGATGAGAGAACCTGTTTGCCATGGAGTCGATGAGTTGGGGATAGACGTCTGATGGAGGCGATGGAGTTTGAAGGAGGCGTATTAAGTATAAGCGAATTAGAGGTTCTTTTAGAGGTTAGATTATTACTTTTTGATTTAGATGTTTTTAAATACTAAGAGCCTCTGGAAAAAAAAAACAGTTTGAATTTCAAAATGTTTGACCGAATCAGACATAAGTAATAATTAAGAGCTGATTTAGAAAAAAAAAAACAAATAAGGCCTAAGGGTGGTGGTTTAACCATAGGTGGCGATTAAGCTTAATAGTTAAGAAATTATTAATAATCCATGTTAGTCTCACATTATTTCCACTTCATAATCCAAAGGTAAAATAATCATATTATTATCATGTAATGAGGTTTAACAACTAAAAGTTAACCACTATTAATAATCATGATCAAAATCAAAAGCAAATGCATATCAAAACCTTAACTTATAATAAATAAAAATTGAAGGACAAGAATCCAAACATTGGTTCATGTGGACCAAATTGTGCGAAATAGTAAAAAATATAAAAAGGCAAGTTGGTGCCCATTCGTGTTATGGTTCATGTGTCAGAAGTCAGAACAGAATATTTGAATTTTGTTAAATACTACTTTTTTTTTTTTACGGCAACTTGGGTTATGCCCACACACACGCATCCGCGGTATCCGGGCATCCAATTGGGCAGCACCGACTAATCCGCGGCGATCCGGCCCAGCCCAAATCGACTGGACCCGCCCAGGTACGACTAAGCCCGGTCAAGACCGAACCCGCATACCCATAGACTGGTATGCCCGTAAACCTGGACCCGAAGGCCGACCCAAGGTCTGTGTATCGCCGAAGTGCATCCCCCAGGATTCGAACCCTGGTAGATAGGCATACCATGCACTATCCCCCAGGGCCTTACCACTAGGCTAGCACCTCTTTGATAAATACTACTTTTTTTTAATCGGCCATGTATATAAATTTTTAAGAAAAGTAACTAGCGTTTTGATTTAATGATATGGTTTTGATGGATTTGGATTTAGAATTATTATTGTGTTTAGTTTGTATGATTTGAAATTTGATTGAATTTCATTCTTTATAAATAGTTTATAAAATTTAAATTATAAATAATAATAAGAACAAGTAAATTATCTTTTTTATTAATTGATTATTATAAATAAGATGTTTTTAATACATTTTAAAACATTTATATACTATCTCATGAAATACTAACCATCCTTAATTCCCTGTATGATTTCAAAATTCTATGTTTGTGGCATTTCAATAGGATTTTAAATCCAGAAAATCTTTCTAGCCAAACATGAGTTGGAAGAAAATTCAATTGCAAATACTATCCAATCCTACCAACACCAAATGAGACCTAAGAAGCTGTTTGGCAGTTGCTGAATGGTTTAGTGCAGAATGATTAAGAGGTCTGAATGATTAAGAGGTTTTTATGATATAGTGTAAAATGAAATATGGTTGTTTGCTAATTGTTCATAATGAAATCAGGGCTCTTAATGGTTAAGGGAGAGTCATGATACAAAATCATTAAGAGGATTTTGGAACTATTAAAAGACAACACTTTTTTTTGCCAAACAAGATTTACCTCTTAGCGATTTAGAGGTTGCCTCTTAATGGAACCATTAAGAGGTAAACAAACAGCCCATAAATGTATTTGTTTCATATGAGGGTGACGTTTGTATCGATCATTGCCAATTAGTAGATTCACCAATAGATAAAGATTTTTGACGAGCAGGTACACCTTTAAGGTGGATTAAAAGTTCGTAAACTTGTTTGATGTGTTTTTACTAGGGGTGAGCAAAGGCGGGTACCCGCCTAAAATTCCCGGAACTGGAACCGGAACCGGCGGTTCCTGGAATGAAGGAACCGGAACCGTTTATACCAGTTCTTTATATTTGGGAACCGGAACCGCCGGTTCCGGTACCGGGTACCCACTGTCTAATTTTTAATTTTTTTTTATAATTCATATTATAAAAAGGTAAATATTAATTATATTACAAAGTCCAAACGTAAAGAAATAAATACCACAAACGTGAAAACTAATAAGATAAAAACTAAAAACTAATAAATTCTACAAACGATGCTTACAAAACAAATAAATATTACAAACAATACTTACAAAACAAATAAATACTACAAACGGTGTTTCCAAAACACTTCACGTCATTAAATATAGTTGATGCTAATAAATACTACAAACGATGTTTCAGTAAAAGGTAGTTTATTAAAACTTTATAAATAGATAAAATATATTTTATTAAAAAAATAGCGGGTACCCGCCGGTTCCGGTTCTGGGTACCCAGCAGGACCGGGTACCCGGTCCCGGCGGGTACCCAACGGGTAACATTTCTAAAAAAATGAGAACCGGAACCGGTCCCGATTGGTTCCATATTTTAGGAACCGGAACCAATCACATCGGTTCCGGTTCCGGAACCGGCAGTTCCGAAGCGGTTTCGGTTCCAAAGACGGATACCCGCTTCCGATGCTCACCCCTAGTTTTTACCGAAAGACTTTCTAAGTTTTTTTGATTGATTACGGGAGATATGTTGATTAATTTTAAGAGATTTTGTGTTTTTTTTTTATTGTTTTTAAGGGATTTCTTGGTTTTTTGGTTAATTTCGAGTGGCTTTTCTTGTATTTTCTAATATCGCAAAGCACCCTCAAAGCTTAGTTGTGCATCTTTTATACCCGAAAAAAATGTATACTTTCAAAAATCGGTTGAACAGATGCACCTTATACGTACGAAATAATGGTATAAATCATTTATTGGGAACAGGCATTATGTTCGGCTATATTCATTTTATAAATATCTTTTGAACAACTTAAAATTATCAAAGAATTAGGATGAAATTCGTTTGGTTTATATGGAACAAAATGAGATTGCAAGTCATTTCATGTTTGTTTTATAAATATAAATGTTTAAGATTGAAATATAACTAATGATAACAATCTAAATCGCCACTCATTCAATTAATTTGTCGTTTTCTATAGGGGTGTTTAAGAAAATGGTGGTTTCAATTGCACCCTAGTCTATATGCCATTTACACCCTAGTCTAATAAGGTTGTGAGGAGGGGATGGGATAGTTGAATGCTTGGTTTTTTGATCCAGTTGCACCCTAGGCATATAAACTAGGGTGCATATGGCAACACCCTTAAGAAAACTGTTGGACCATTTAAACCGGTCAAATCAAGTCAAAATAGACCGTTTTTTTACTGTTTGAGCGGTCTGTGTAATACCCTCAAATTTGGAAAGAATGATTAATTTAAAACTTTCGATAATATATCAAATAAGGAATAAACTCATTTCTAATTGTTAATACTTGCCTGCCTATAAGGTAGTCTAAGATTTAAAACCAAAAAATAATAATCCAGACCTTACACAAAATCTATATTTGGGGCGGGTGTTACAAAACCCCAATCACGATCGCTATCTACAAATGCGGAGACGTCATCGAATAGCTAGGTCCTTCACATGCCTCTAATTAGCACTCACCTCATCACAGTGTCGCTAATACCATTCCCCAACAAGGACGTGATGCACATGCTGACAAATAAAAATGTTAGGCATAACACCTAGTACGTTCAAGAGTTTTCATCAAATATATAAGACGGTAAAACTTGAAGAATGTTATTTGAATCACAATTACAAAATGAAATATATTAAATATGAAAACAAGACCTCCCCCAAAACCTACCATTTTCGTGATAATATATCATTAACCAAAACACTCATTTATCATAAGACTCAAAAGAAATATACTCATCCAAAATGTGAATGAGGTTTAACATTTAAATATTGAAAACATGGATAAAACTCTATTATCCAACACCTCCAAAAACATGGATAATGTTCAATGCCCAAAACCATAAATAAGGAAAACCACTCCATACTTAAAACAACACCGAAAACATGGTAAGCCGCTATCCGGGAATAACACCCTTTGGTGACGGGGGAGACCCATATCCATCGAATACGGCGAACACAAAAGTAAGCCACAAATCAACGTTAACGAGACTCAAATTAGGGATCATACGATCATCAAGTTCAACCACTCATTGTCTATAGTTTGAGTCCCACGCTGATCCTAGGCAAGCTTGTTTGCTAGAAATGATAGCCACTACGGAATACACGGTTATCAAGTTCAACCACCCACAGTCTGTAGTTTGAGTCCCCAACTACGGATCATATGGTCATCAAGTTCAACCACCTATGGTATGTAGTTTGAGTCCCCCGTTACATCTGAGTTTCTAGCAAGAATACAGGGACGACAATCTCATTCCAAACCATCAAATTGACTCTTATGCCTATAGATCCATTGCATTAAAGTTGAAATTACATGACTCAAAATGAATGACCAACACACTCAAAACATGTAACTTACAAGTAAATATTACATAACTGCATATAACCCCAAAAGCTCAATATTGAATAAATTTAAACCAGACAAATGTCCCCATGACTCATCTGAGTCTTAACCAAGCCAAAAGCTCAACAAACCAATTGACCATTCAATAATAGTCAACTTAAACAATATAAAAATGTACTTAATCATTGATTATGCAAGCACATGCTCTAAAGACATGATTAACTCAAAAGTCCATCATTGGCGTTTCCCACGTGGTTTATATAACCAAAGACACTAAGAATGCATTAACGTCTAATAATCTCTATTTATGAAATAATTCATTAAAATGACAAACTTCAAGATTTATTTACCAAAGTGTCTAAAACCCTAAATATGAGTGTTTCACAAGATTTATAAATCAGATGTACCAAATATACATAACTCATCAAATAATCCAACAACTTATAAATATCAAGTGAAACATATAACACATCAAAATGGACATTTTTGGCATGTACAAAGTTTTCGCAAAGAAAATTGAACTCACCTTTCTAGGTTAGGTTAAACCTAAATTCCAAACCCATCTCTAGCTTCCAAAATGAAGAGTTTAAATCTTCATGCTAAACATCTAGATCTACGATGAAGATCTTCTCAAGAACATATCATTTACTCTAAAACATACACAAACAAACCCAAGAGAAGAAATGAGGGTTGAGGTGAAAAGAACCAAACCCTTGGTTAAGAAATGGTTAATTATAGGCCTACCTTTCAACTTTTAGGGACCAAAAACCTTCAAGGAAACTGTACACCCTAAAAGTAGGGGTTCATTTAAACCTGAATGAATGCGGAATAAACAAGGCTAGCATTATCAAAATACCCAAAAAGGGAAAACAATAGTATGGCCTTTACATTACAAGAATGAAGTAAAACGGAAACCAACAACCTACTAATCTAGGCCAACTACATCCAGATTATGAACGGGTGTTGACATTCTACCTCCAAAAGTATACTATCACTATACCCAATGTATGCCTATGCAAGCCTCCAAAAATGCTACTTCTCTTCTTGACCTTCCATTCAAACCCGAGGAGTTACACCGCTAGGATGACCTGTTATACATGTCATTTAAGAAAAAGTGTTAGGCTAAAGCCTAGTGAGATCAAACATTTATATAGAGAAACTAGTAAATTCCAAACAGGATAATTAAAGAGAGACCGGTGAAATAAATATGGATAATTCTTCACTTAATACAAATACCTCTTGGGTTGACGGGAGAGACCCGTTTACTAACATAAGTGACGGAACACAAAAGTAAGCTACTTGATATGTTAGTAAAACCAACCACATAATACAGTAGGACTTACTCCACATCCGAAGCCTAGCACATAGGGCTTACTCCACATTCGATGCCTAGTAGGACTTATACCACATCCGATGCCTAACAGTGCCTTGATGTGGAAAACCAATGTTCCAACATCGTATGAAATGATATAAATAATTTATGGGGTCATGACGCCCAAATGCAACCAGATAATCAAGTCCATACCAACAAGGACAAATCAATAATTTCAGCAGTTAAGTTCCACCAAGGATGCACAGTTATGAATCCATGTATCATTCTCGAAATTCCAAGAGGTTCCAAAATAATTCTTTAAATAATACTTCCATACACTACATAAATTTATCCAAGTCCTCATTCAATAAATACACATCCATTCTTCAAAACCCTAGTTTTAAATTTCAAAGTGTTTAAACATGAGGTTAGAGAAAAATATGTTTCTCATAAACAAGTCCACAACTAGTTCAAGATATGAGCTTATTAACCTTAAAAGCATACCTATCCACAAAACCCCTAAAATCTCCAAAGTTAGGTTTTGGTGAAAACTTACCCAAATCAAGTAATTCGAAAGGGAGATGTTTTAGAAGGTTAAAATCCACATTTTAACATGTATACAATTTATAAAAAAAAGGATGAACTCACCTTGTAGGGTTGTAGCTTAAAACCCTAACACCCAAGAACTAATAAGATGAGAGGAGATCTTGAGAAGACTTGGACTAGCACCAAAGTTGCTCAAAACACCTATAATGACATAAATGCTTAAGGGCTTGAGGTAGATGGGAGATATTAATGGCAAGAGAGTGAAAGAGAGTGACTTACCAAGTCTTTCTTGAGAGAAAAACGCAGCCCCAAAGAGTTCTAAATGCAAAAGTTAGAATAAATGAGGGCTTGGGGCCGAATTTTCTTTTATTAGCAGTCTGCGCTCGTGCGCGAGTGCTCGCGCAGAGCACTGGAGCCGCGATTAGATAGAGTCCCATGCGGATGGTCGCGCGGTTCCACTCGCACGGTAAACCATGCCAAGCACTGGAGGGGAAATTACCTGTCTTCAAACCAAATCTTGCTCAACACCAACTAATACGGGATTCTAAGTCAAACCACAATTGAGACCCAAATTTCGGGGTGTTACAATCCTCCCCACCTTGGAATGGATTTTGTCCCCGAAATCTCGACTACTCGAATAAATGGGGATACTGACGCTTCATGTCCTCCTCCGATTCCCACGTCACATTAGCACCGCGATGGTGCTTCTATTGAACCTTAACCATCGTGACCTCTTTGTGACCGAGTCTTTTGGTCTTTCTCTCTAGAATAGCTTCAGGCTCCTCAATACAATGATTGTCGTCAACTCGAATTTCTGATAATGGTATGATGCTTTCTTCTTCCGCCAAACACTTCCGCAGGTAACACACATGGAACGTAGGGTGGATTCCGTCCATCTCCAGTGGCAAATCTAATTTGTTGGCTTGCAGTCCAATGCACTCTAACACAGTGAACGGTCCAAGAAAACGGGGAATCAACTTACCGCGCTTTCCAAACCATATCAAACCCCATTTGAAATTCCACCGGGCGCCTCTTCTTATCGGCATAACTCTTTTGTCGATCTTGTGCCGCTTTCAATCATTCCCGAATAGCTTTAACCTTGTCGGTCGTTTCTTTAAAAATTTCCAGTCCGACGAATTGCTTCTCGCCCGCCTCTAGCCAACACACGGCGGTTCTATATTTCCTCCCATACAAAGCTTCAAATGGTGCCGCTCCAAGGCTAGAGTGGTAACTATTGTTGTATGCAAACTCCACCAAGGGTAAACGGGTATCCCAATTACCACCAAAATCGATCACACAAGATCTAAGCATGTCCTCCAAGGTTTGAATTGTCCTTTCGCTTTGTCCGCCTGTCTATGGATGGTATGATGTACTTAAATTCACACGTGTCCCCATCTCTTGTTGCAAAGTTCCCCAAAATATTGAAGTGAATCGACTATCACGATCGGAAACTATAGACAAGGGTATACCATGCCTAGAAACCACTTCGCTAATGTAGAGTTTCACCAGTTTATCTATCGGCAAGGTTTCCCGCATTGCTAGAAAATGAGCGCTCTTCGTCAAACGATCAACAATTACCCAAATGGTGTCATTACCCCTCAACGTCTTCGGTAGCTTAGTCACGAAATCCATGGTAATCTTGTCCCATTTCCACTCGGGTATTTCCAAAGGTTGCAAGCTCCCATACGGTCGTTGATGCACGACCTTTACTTGCGAACAAGTCACACACCTCTCCACGTAATGTGCCACTTCTAACTTCATAACCAGCCACCAATATTGCAACTTCAAGTCTCTATACATCTTGATGCTTCCCAGGTGAATGGAATATTTGGATTTGTGAGCGTCCTCCAAGAGTAGCTCTCGATTTCCTCCAATCTTTGGCACCCACACACGCCCATTGAAGCATTTAACCCCACGGCTATCATCCGTCAGTAGTAATCTTTGCTTGGTCATTACTTCTCCCTTAAGGTTTTCTTCCAACAAAGCTTCGACTTGGGCTCTTTAATTCGATCCATGAGACTCGAAACCAGTTCAATCCTTGAGAGCTTGGCTCGAAGTCTCCCGCTATATTCTTTTCGGCTCAACGCATCGGCCACTACGTTTGCTTTACCCGGATGGTAGAGCAAGTTACAATCGTAGTCCTTGAGTAGTTCCAACCATCTTCTTTGCCTCATGTTTAGCTCCTTCTGGTCGAAGACATACTTCAAACTCTTGTGATCCGTGTATAAGGTACACTTCGTGCCGTAGAGATAATGTCACCACAACTTTAATGCGAAAACCACCGCCGCTAGCTCCAAATCATGAGTGGGGTAATTCTTCTCGTGCACCTTTAGTTGCCTTGACGCGTAGGCGATCACCTTTCCTCTTTGCATAAGCACACAACCTAAACCCATCATGGACGCATCGTTTTAAACCACAAAATCCTCCGATCCTTCGGGCAAAGATAAGATCGGGGCTTCATAGAACTTCTTTTGCAACGTCCGGAAGGCCTTATCTTGAGCTTCGGTCCACACGAACTTCACATTCTTCTTGGTCAAAGTTGTCAATGAAGAAACAATCTTTGAAAAGTCTTGAATAAATCTTCGGTAGTAACCCGCTAAACCCAGAAAAATTCGAATCTCGGATGGACTCTTGGGGGGGTTCCCAATTCATCATAGCCTCTATCTTGGCGGGGTCCACATTCACATCGTCTTTTGTGACCACGTGCCCTAAGAATTACACCTCTTTCAACCAAAATTCACACTTGGGAAATTTGGCATATAGCTTATTCTTCGTCAAAACTTCTAAAAACTCACGAAGGTGTTGCGTGTGCTCAGAGTTATCCTTGGAATGTATTAGAATATCATCAATGAATACGATGAGAGACTTATCAAGAAATGGTTGGCATACGCAGTTCATTAAATCCATGAATACCACCGGAGCGTTCGTTAAGCCGAAAGGCATCACCAAGAACTCATAGTGCCTGTAGCACGTCCTAAAAGCCGTCTTTGGGATGTCCTCTTCATTGACTTTCACTTGGTGGTAGCCCGAACGTAGATCAATCTTTGAGAAACATCCCGCTCCTTGAAGTTGGTCAAACAAGTCGTCGATCCTAGGGAGTGGATACTTGTTCTTCACGGTTACCTTATTCAACTCCCTATAATCTATACACATCCGCATGGTGCCATCCTTCTTCTTCACGAACAGGACCGGTGCTCCCTACGGTGACGAGCTCAGTCTCATGAATCCCTTCTCAAGGAGGTCTTGTAACTGCCCCATCATCTCTTTCATGTCCAACGGGGTCAAACGATAAGAAGCTCTAGCTATTGGAGCTGCTCCGGTGCTAAATAAATCTTGAACTCCACTTGGCGATCGGGTGGTAATCCAGGCAGGTCATTCGGGAATACATCAGGAAATTCATTTACTACCTCTACATCTTCAAGCCTTTTCTTCTCGAGCTTGGCGTTTATGACATATGCCAAAAAGGATAAGCATCCTTTCGATAAACACTTCCGCGCTTACACCATGCTGATGAGTGCCACCTCGCCTTTCTGTCTTTCGCCGTACACGATCACCGTCTCAACATCCGAAACTTGAATTCAAATCATCTTCTTTGCACAAAGAATCTTGGCACGATTATTTGCTAGCCAATCCATTCCTATGACAACATCAAATCCTCCAATAACCATTGGCATTAAATCAACCGGAAATTTCTTTCCTTCGATTTCTAATTTGCAACCTCTGAGAATATCACGAACCATTACTTGATCCTCATCTGCTAGATCTACCACTAAGTCGTCCTCTAAGCTACTAGTGGGTACAGATAACTTTTGACAGAAAGAACTCGACATAAACGAAAAACTTGCGTCGGAATCAAACAATATACGTGTAGGTACGGAGTTTAGGAGAAACATACCCGACACCACATCTATCGAAGCCTTCGCCTCCTCGGTGGTCATCTAAAAAGATCTTCCCGTCGCCCTCAAAGGATCCATCTTCTTTCCCCCGGTGCCTCCCGTCTTCACCCTCGGATACTCACTCTTTATATGTCTCGGCTCCTTGCACTCAAAACATATTTGCCCTCTAATTGCGCAATCCTTGAAATCTTGGTCGGCCTTGCCACACTTGAAACAGTTTCTGGGCCCCAAGTTGCATGGACCTTGGTGTTTACTTCGACATTTGGAACACCATGGGGCCTCGCGCCTAGGTCCGATCCCCCGTTGGTTGTTGAATTGCCTCGGCTTCTTGGGGGGTATGGAATTTCCCTCCCATTTCCTTTTCTCAGTTACTACACTTCTTTCCACCTTGTCTAAGCCATAAGAATCTTCCCCCAGTTGTGCCTCTTCGATCGCCTCTTGAAGAGTAGAGGCCTTAGACACTTGTACCATGTTCATCATCTCCATCGATAAACCTTTGATGTAGGCTTTGATCTTTTCCTTCTCAGTGGGGACCAGATGTCTCACCAAGCCCAGCTTGTCCGTGAACAATTTTTTGTATTCTTTCACAGAGAAATTCCCTTTTTTCAACCTCCGAAATTCGTCAATGATCCGATCCATAGATCTCTCGTTGCAATATTCTTCAAGCACCTTCCTCTTGAAGGTTTCCCAATCCAACTTGTCAGGCACGGACGTCTCTAGATACATAGAGTAGATGTTCCACCATGTGAGGGTCGCCCTTCTTAGCATTTAAGAGCTGAAAGTTGCTTTATGGCCTTCTCCACATCCACTCGTTCAGAATGCTTGCTCCATTTCACGAATCCAATTCATACACATTATTGGATCGTTGTTTCCTTTGTACTCGGGTGGTCTGCAACTTAAGAAGGTCTTGAAGGAGCATGTCTTTGTTGGTTGCCTTGCTTCCAAAGTTGCCACTCCGTTCGTGGGGATTTCGTTTCCAATTCCCCCGAATCCCACTGCAATTATATTTTTTGCAACTGTTTCATGCCTGCGGTTGTTAGTGTCCCTATCCACCAACAATTTCAGGAACATCTCTTGTTGTTGATCCATAACCGCATTCATGGCTTGCATCATTCGGTCCATCATTCTCGACTCTGGAGTTACTTCTTCTATTTTCGGCTCAGATGTGGCTATGTTGCGTCGGGGTATATGCTCAGGACCTCCGCCCAAAACGTTATGCTGGGTTGGGGGCAATTCAGCCCCTGTCACCCTTGGTTGGTTGGATGTGGATGTCGTCGCATCATGACCATCTAGCCTATTACGAGTGTTTACCATTTAGTCTGCCACACACATACGAGAATAAAGATGAGAAATAGACTAGAAGATTTAAACATAAGGAAACGTACTACTAAATTCATCAATCATCATAACAGTAGTAATCTAAGCATGCTCATGTAACAACACATTCATAATAGCAGTAGCTAATTGAAATTATGAACACGTCACACATAAGAATCCTTACTACCACCGTCACAATTCTCAACTTATGTAGTTTCGTTAGTTCTAAGACCATATTATCTTAAGAGTTCTATCCAATCTCACAATTCATTACTTATCCGATCTAAGCTTAAGTCAAGGTACCTTAGTTTCATACCTAGTTCACTTAAACTACTTCTCTGATACCAACTTGTAACACCCTAAAAGTAGGGGTTCATTTAAACCTGAATGAGTGCGGAATAAACAAGGCTAGCATAATCAAAATACCCAAAAAGGGGAAACAATAGTCTGGCCTTTACATTACAAGAATGAAGTAAAACGGAAACCAACAACCTACTAATCTAGGCCAACTACATCCAGATTATGAACGGGTGTTGACATTCTACCTCCAAAAGTATACTATCACTATACCCAATGTATGCCTATGCAAGCCTCTAAAAATGCTACTTCTCTTCTTGACCTTCCATTCAAACCCGAGGAGTTACACCACTAGGATGACCTGTTATACATGTCATTTAAGAAAAAGTGTTAGGCTAAAGCCTAGTGAGATCAAACATTTATATAAAGAAACTAGTAAATTCCAAATGGGATAATTAAAGAGAGACCGGTGAAATAAATATGGATAGTTATTCACTTAATACAAATACCTCTTGCGTTGACGGGGGGTACCCTCTTACTAACATAAGTGACGGAACACAAAAGTAAGCTACTTGATATGTTAGCAAAACCAAACACATAATACAGTAGGACTTACTCCACATCCTAAACCTAACACATAGGGCTTACTCCACATCTGATGCCTAGTAGGACTTATACCACATCCGATGCCTAACAGTGCCTCGATGTGGAAAAAACAACGTTCCAACATCGGACGAAATGATACAAACAACTTATGGGGTCATGACGCCCAAATGCAACCAGATAATCAAGTTTATACCAAGGCCAAATCAATAATTTCAGCAGTTAAGTTCCACCAAGGATGCACAACTATGAATCCATGTATCATTCCCAAAATTCCAAGAGGTTCCAAAATAATTCTTTAAATAATATACACTACATAAATTTATCCAAGTCCTCATTCAATAAATACACATCCATTCTTCAAAACCCTAGTTTTAAATTTCAAAGTGTTTAAACATGAGGTTAGAGAAAAACATGTTTCTCATAAACAAGTCCAAAACTAGTTCAAGATATGAGCTTATTAACCATAAAAGCATACCTATCCACAAAACCCCTAAAATCTCCAAAGTTAGGTTTTGGTGAAAACTCACCTAAATCAAGTAATTCGAAAGGGAGATGTTTTAGAAGGTTAAAATCCACATTTGAGTTTGATGGGTTACCTCAGTTAGAACTGGGTCGGCGATGGTAATGTTGGTTCTTGGTATTTGCTCAATCCTTCCGCCAAGCAAATGCGGAAGTGGAGGTACCACTTTTACAGTTTCATTTGGCCTATCAGTCGTGGATTCGGTCACGACTTGACCCTCCGGAGATGCTTAAAGGTGACTCCGAGTATTTACCATTTTCGTCTGTCACACAATCGAGAGAGAGTGAGGGATAGCAACACAAGATTTTACACAAAAAAACATACTAATACGGTTCATCGATCATCATAATCATAGTAATTCAAGTATATTCACATAATCATACATTCATAATAGCAGTAACTAATTGAAATTATGAACATACACTACATAAAGATTCTCTCTACCACTTTTATAATTCTCAACGACGTAGTTTCTGTTGACTCTAAGGTCGTCCCATCTTAAAAGTTCTACCCTAGTCTCACAGTCCATAACCTAAGGGTCTCAGCTTAAGTCTAGGCATCGAGTTTACATACCTAGTTCACTTAAGCTAGAGCTCTGATACCAACTTGTAACACCCTAAAAATTGAGTAATTTAAAACTTAAAATTTCGGCAATATAACGTCTAAAAATAAGAGGATTATAAACCTGTAAACATGATTGACTATAACCCTATAAAGTTGTGATAGTTGCATCATTTAAGTAGCGGAAAGATAAGACATATTACACGACAACCTATTCAATCTAGCACATTTAACAAACTAGATTAAGGTAGGTGTCGCTATGACTTCAAAATGATCTTCTCTCAAATTCCCAAAATGCCCGGTCCTTGGGTGTTCCTAGGTGTGCTTCCGGCGAATCAAGGTGCCCTTTGAACACCACTAGCAGAACCTGTGAGCCATTAAACACCAAGGCAAGTGTTAGACCAAAGTCTAGAGATATAGCAAGGACTTAACAATTTATAACGTAAGCATGTACAATATACTTAATTGTTACCAGTGTACCCAAAAGTTGAACCGATGCCAACATTTCCATTCGGATGAGATTTTCCATTTCCTGTACAACTTCACGAGAGATAACTCCTTAAAGACGGGGGAGACTCGTTACCATCTTGGGTGACGAGAACACGTGAATGGGGTAACCCACGATGTTATTGGTTTTCACCACATATCCCGGTTCAAGACTACAACGGACTTTGCAAAATCTATTTGATCACAATTGACCATATCCCTTTCAATTCCCAATACCTGCAACCATGCTAACTTTAATTGTGTGGCAAAGGAATCCGTATAAAATTGTCGAGTTTATCATCTGTTGCCATAACTGAATCAGTATTTTAACTTCGACCAATCAAAGTCTCCTCAATAAAATGACTTCCACTTAAGGTTTACCTCAAATATTCACACTAAATTCCTCCAATGCGAAGGATTGTGTGAGAAGTTGAAGTTGTCGTGAGAAGCGTGAGAAGTGGATCTCAGTGTGTTTTAGAAGAGAATTGTGTTTTAGAAGAGAATTGATCTGGTGCATCTCAGTGCATCTTATCACGGTGTATCTCTTCCTAATAGGCATCCATTTCTCATCCAACGGTTGATAATCACTTCCCACCTTTCTCACGTTAACCTCGACTTCTCACCAGAACCCAACCCATTCCTCCAAATAGTTACTATAAATAATTTGTCGTTTTTTTCCTTGACTAAATTCCTAACAACTAGCTTGGTTTGGTCTCACACAACTCTGAATCCGTACCCCAAACTGTGAGGATGCACGTCAACTGTTAGGATTCCCAAAAATTTCCTTAATCAAGCGATTCTTGTCATTAGCCTGACATTTCATTCAAAAACTTAAATACATCTAAGGGTCCGTTTACCCAAATGCTTACCCGGTAAGCGCTTACCGACAAAACTCGACACATTAACTTACTTTACTGAGTAAAATTGTAATCATCACAATGGTATCGTGTATAACAATTTACCCGGTAAGCTGTTGCCCGGGTAAGAATTGTCACTCTCACTTACCGGGTAAGACTCTCCATCCTTATCACCGCTCTTACCGGGTAAGATTCTATGCTCTTGCCATTTCCATCCGGTAAGTTAAATGCCTTGGTAAGCACTTACCGTGTAAGTGTTTAATAAACAGCCCCTAAGAAAATATTTTTTTTCTTCTAAATATTTAAATAAAATGTTTTTTTTGGAAAAGAATATTAAGGGGGTGTTTGGTTGGGGGTATTAGAAGGTAATCAATGGGAATGATATCCATTGTATACGTTTGGTTAGAAAAAGGAATGATTGATAATGTTTGGTTGCAAGTAATATAATCAATCATTATAATAGAAATGTGTAAAAATCATTCCCTTACAAATTGGGGGGAATGAACCATCTATGCATCAACTGTTGTTCTAACCCCACATCCATCTTCCCCATAAGTTCTCTGTTGGCGATTGCATCCCAGAAGCATCAAGAGGTTGACGACGATTGCAGCCCAGGGACGTTGTTAAAGGAAACCTGGTTTGTTTAGTTTTATTTTCCAATCTTGTCTGGTCCTGTGAACCGATTTTCTTCAAATCTCATTTCTTGGTCGTGGGTTTCAAGATCGTGGGTTTATGAATCGATTTTCTTCATATCTGATTTCGTGGTCGTGGGTTTATGAATCGATTTTCTTCAAATCTCATTTAGTCCTGTTAATCGATTTTCTTCAAATCTGATTTCATGGTCGTGGGTTTATGAATCGATTTTCTTCAAATCTCATCTGGTCCTGTTAATTGATTTTCTTCGAATCTCGTACTCCAATCTCATTTCGTGGTCATTGTTTGGGTAAAAAATAACCAAGGTCCTTTGTCGTACGTCTTTAGATTCCAAACAATCCATTAGCCTATAGTCGCACGACCAGAGAAATAACTGACGTCCTTCCTTTGAGCGACTTTGACCAGACTATCAAAACTCGTCCACGATGGCTGTCATACGACATGGTTTCAGTTACTAATTTGCAACATACTTTATATTATATTTAATGCAGGATTTCAAGGACGTTTATGATGAGAGATCATAACGGAAGACGTTACCAACAACAACGGATATAACGGATGCCATCATCAATATCAAACGGTTACTCCATTAAAGATATGCATTCAAGACTTGCTAACTGAAAAGTGGAGTATAAATATGAAGATTGAACTTCACATTCGGACATCTGATTCTCATACCTTACAAGCTCACAAATTACGTTCTCAAGCTCTCTCAATTTCTCTCGAAGTTCATAAGATCTACTGCTGTTTGTCACGCGACGCACGACCGAAGTCCAATTACATACGACGCACGACCAACTTTACTTTATTGTACTGTTTTACATTACATTTCATTTGTAACACTTGTTAACCAAGGACGACGTCCCTGATTGACGTCCATAGTGCACGGCGACTCATACTCGTCCGCGGTTTTTACCCATTTTAGGGGTTTTCCGCGTCACCAATTCCCTTGTCTCATTTATTTCATTTTAGTTACTGTCGTGCGATTATTAAAGTTACTTTCTTTGGTTGGAGTAAGCTCCACATTTACCTTAAATTTTCCTTGGGAGATTTTTGGCATAAATAGTTTGGCGCCCACCGTGGGGCCCCATCCAAAGAAAATCTTCGATAATCTAACGACGTGCTAACGTTTTCCTTCGAGTGTTCTCTTTTTTCAGTTATTCAGGATAATGTCATTCCAAGGAACTCAAGATCATGTTGTGGCCCAAATGAACATGGAGCTGACCGTTGCTCGTGCCCGTATTGACGCCCTAACAGCTCAGGCTCGACAGGCGGCAGAAACCATCGAGCATCTCAGAAGTCAAAGTGGAAACAATGTGACTGGGACTACGAATGCTTATACTGGTGCTTGGAACGTACTTCCTCCATTGCCTAATTATCCTCGTCCACCACCAGTTAATCCTGCGACCTTCGTAATCCCAACCATGCCTATGCCTTCTATGTCGTTCAATGGATATGCTTCTGATTCTTCGCAGCAGACTAACTTCAACGGATCAGGTTATGTTCCATTGGGTGTTCCCGGGGGTATACCAATGGATCCCGTTGCACAACGATTGAAGTTTCTAGAAGAGCAGAATGAGCGTGTCTTGTCGATGCTGGCCAAATTGCCAGGGGCAACAGTCCCAGTTGATGTCGAGCCACGAACAGGATTTCAGGCGTCGCCGTTCGTCGATGAAATCGCTTTGGTGGACATCCCAAAGAAATATAGCATCCCGACCTTCTCCCCAAAATATTCAGGTGTCACTGATCCGACAGAACACGTCGCCCAATACAAACAACTCATGTGGACTATTTCGATACCACATCAATTTCAAGAAGTATGCATGTGCAAGAGTTTTGGAGCGACTTTGACTGGAGCAGCGTTACAATGGTTGATCAATCTCAAACCCAAAACTATCGGGTCTTTTGCAGAATTAGTGAATCAATTTTCTCAACAATTCGCTAGTAGTCGATAAATGGAAAAACAAACGAGCGACCTTTACTATGTCGTACAGAAGAATGGAGAGTCCATCCGGGACTACTTTAACCGGTTCAACGCGGAAATGATTAGTATCCGAAATTGCGACGTGAAAACAGCCATTGAAGCATACAAACGGGGTCTGGATGATAGTTCAGGGTTATATCTTGACCTTACGAAATATCCTCCAGAAACCTTTGAAGACGTACGAGCAAGGACACTCGCCCATATGAGGCTCGAGGATGACCTCGTTTTCAGAAAGAAACATTCAAACGACATGAAAGGTTTAGGTGTTAAAAAGCCAGATTTCAAACTGAAACCAACCGTTCGATCAGAGCCTGCCCGACAGATTTCGAACGTCAGATTCGAAAAGAAAGGGACGACGACTTCTAAACCTGTCCAGTATCCTAAGGTGTCATCTTATGGTTTCCCTGGGTCAGCCAAAGACGTCGTCGCGTCCCTGAAACAGCTCCAACAAAACGTTCGATGGCCAAAGAAAAGCGATAAGGACAGTGATAAGAAAGACAAAACAAAATGGTGCGATTTCCATAATGACTTCGGTCATCTAACGGATGATTGCATCGCCCTGAAGAAAGAACTGTCCTGGCTTAATTCGAAAGGTTATTTACAAGAATTGATGGAAAAGAAGGACGTGCGTCCCACATCCCCAGAGCATGCCAAGGTGATTAATTGTATCACCGGAGGCTCTGATGTCTGTGGGACCACATATTCAACTGCTAAGAGACATGCTAGTCGCGGTCCCGACGACCGACCAATTCCAAAGGAGGCAAGACCCAAGGAGGACGCAGAATTAGAAGCTATGCCCTTGACGTTCGACCAAGCAGACCTCGACGACGTCCATCAGAAACATCATGACGGACTAATTATCCAATTGAGCATTGGAAATTGTTTGACAAAGAGGATACTCGTCGACGGAGGTATTTCAGCTAACATTATCTTTTTTGATGCAGTGAAAGCCATGGGAATCGAAAAATCCGAGATTACACGACGTTCGACTACACTCGTTGGATTTAACGGAGGAGCGACAAGTACCATGGGGGAAATCACACTACCAGTATATGCTAAAGGAATCAATAGACAGACGAAGTTCAACGTCGTCGACTATTCATCAGCTTATAACGTCATCCTTGATCGACCATGGATCCACGATATGAAAGTTGTACCTTCGACGTACCATCAAATCTTGAAATTCCCCACGCAATGGGGGGTACAGGAGATCAAAGGCGAAAGAAAAGTTGCTAGGGAATGTTACAAAGTTTCTTTGAAGCCCTCGAAGCAGACAGTATAGCAATTACAGAACCAGGACGTTCCTGGGACTGACGACGACTATCGCTTAGAAGCTGTCGTCCTAAACCAGGATAAGCCAGATCAGATGGTTTACATAGGTTCGTCGCTCGACCCTTCTTTTAAAAAGAGACTAATATCTTTTTTGCAGGATCACAATGATTGTTTCGCATGGACGCACGAAGATATGGTGGGTATCGATCCAAGTATCATTTCTCATAAACTCAACGTTGATCCATCGTTCAAGCCTGTTCAGCAGAAAAGACGAAAATTCGCTCCTGAAAGAAATAAAGTTATCAACGACGAAGTTGATAATTTGCTTAAAACATGAAAAATGGCAAATGGAGAGTCTGCATTGATTTCACAGACCTTAACAAGGCTTGTCCAAAAGATCCATTTACATTGCCACACATCGATCCTATGGTCGACGCTACAGCTGGACATGAATTACTCACTTTCATGGACACATATTCTGGATATAACCAGATATTGATGCATCCTGACGACCAGGAAAAAACAGCCTTCATGACAGATAAATGTATTTATTGTTATAAAGTAATGCCTTTTGGTCTTAAGAATGCAGGTTCGACGTATCAACGATTGGTGAATATGATGTTTAAAGAACATTTGGGCGACACTATGGAGGTATACATCGATGACATGCTTGTCAAATCAAAGCATATGGATGATCATATAGGACATTTGAAGCAATCGTTCGACATTTTGCGTGAATACAAAATGAAGTTGAATCCGACAAAATGTTCTTTTGGAGTTCGAGCTGGCAAATTTCTCGGTTATATGGTCACACGACGAGGAATCGAAGCTAACCCAGACCAAATTAAAGCAATTATCGAGATAAAATCACCCAGAAATTTTAAAGAAGTCCAACGTCTAACAGGATGTGTAGCAGCGTTGAACAAGTTCATCTCTCGGTCGTCCGACAGATGTCACCTATTCTATAACGTCCTGCGAAAAAATAAAGGATTCGAGTGGACTGATAAGCACGAGGAGGCATTGCAACAACTCAAGAAATACATGACCTCACCTCCCTTCCTCTCTAAACCTGAGAAAGGTGAAGCTCTTCAACTCTACCTGGCCGTCAGCATTAATTCGGTAAGTGCAGTCCTTATACGAGAAACCGACGGACAACAACTGCCAATCTACTATGTAAGTAAAACTCTACTAGACGCTGAAACCATGTACTCGTCTATAGAAAAACTTTTGCTTTCGTTAGTCATGGCCGCTAAGAAATTACGACATTATTTTGAATCACATCCTATAACTGTGGTAACTAACTTTCCATTAAAGTCTGTGTTAAGAAAACCTGAATTAACAGGACGACTAGCTAAATGGAGCATCTACCTCAGCAATTATGATATGGATTTCAAGCCTAAGACGGCGATCAAATCACAGGTCTTGGCAGATTTTGTTACAGATTTCAGTCCGGAACTAGAAGAAGTGACGACGTCCAACGAGTTAATTGTGGCGACTTTGCACGACACTACTTGGACGCTCGACGTCGATGGTTCGTCGAACATACGAGGAACAGGCCTGGATGTCGTCCTACAGTCCCCACAAGGGGGCAAAATAGTGTACTCCATACGGTGTGAATTCAAGGCAACAAATAATGAGGCAGAATATCAAGCATTGATTGCAGGAATGAAAATTGCTCATGACTTGGGGGCAACATGTCTACATGTCCGGAGCGACTCGTCCCTAGTTGTTAACCAAGTTAATGGAGAATTTGCAGCAAAAGACTCAAGGATGATTGCTTATTATAAAATAGTAAAGGAAGAAGCAAAGAAGTTCAGTCGCTTCATAGTCGAATAGGTATCAAGAGATCAGAACACTCAAGCTGACGCATTAGCCAACTTGGGATCAGCACTTAGTCAAACGACATTCGACAATATCCCAATAGTCCATCTTGCAACACCAACAATCAAAGACGACGGTAATACTCTGGTCGCACCAATTGAGGAAGAAAGCTCCTGGTCGGATGATATTAAAAATTATTTGGAAAACGATCAACTGCCTGATGACAAAATGGAAGCAAGAAATATTAGACTTAAAGCATCCAAGTATGTTATGATCAGAGGACAATTATATCGAAGATCATCGACTGGTCTGAATTTGCGATGTATCACCAACAAGACGCAAGTCCAGAAAATCCTACAAGATATGCACGATGGTGAATGTGGAAATCACTCAGGAAGTCGCAGTCTAGCCAACCGGATATCACGACAAGGTTACTATTGGCCGACATTAAGGCAAGATGCGATCAGGTAAGTACAGTCGTGCGACGCATGTCAAAAACACACAGGTATGTCTCATAAACCCTCTGAACCTTTGCACTCAACTTTGATCTCATGGCCCTTTATGAAATGGGGAATGGACATTGTTGGGAAACTCCCACCTGCCCCTGGGCAAAAAGTATTTCTTTTAGTTTTAACAGATTATTTCTCTAAGTGGGTCGAAGCAGCGGCTTTCTCCCAGGTTCGGGACAAAGAATTCGTTTCTTTTATCCAAACTAACATCATTTGTAGGTTTGGAATTCCATCTGAAATAACGTGCGACAACGGGACACAATTCATCAGTGATCGAACGCGAAGATTTTGTGAGGAAAGGAACATCAAGTTGGTAACATCAACGCCTCGATATCCACAGTCGAATGGTTTAGCCGAGTCGAGTAATAAAACTATCATCAATTCAATCAAGAAAAGACTCAAAGCTGCCGAGGGAAAGTGGGTGGAAGAATTGCCTTCCGTTCTATGGGCTAATCGTACGACACCTCGTACGTCCACAGGACAAACTCCTTTTTCCTTAGTCTATGGATGTGAAGCTGTGTTACCTATTGAGGTACGACTACCGACTTCAAGACATACGTCCGTTGAGCATAACTTGGTCGACCTAAGTTATGACCTCGACGCTTTAGAAGAACTTAGAGAAGTTGCGCACATTCGCATGGCGGCACAGAAACAAGTGGTCGAGCGACATTTCAACAAAAATGTCCAGATCAAAGTTTTTCAAGAAGGTGATTATGTTCTACGTCGAGTATTTCAAAATACTCAAGAGGTCAATGCGGGTAAGCTTTCCATTAAGTGGGAAGGTCCTTATCAAATCTCTAGCGTCGTGGGTAAGGGAGCTTATAAAATCCAAACCCTCGACGGTCGAGATATCCTACGAAGCTGGAATGCAGTTCATTTAAAGAGGTATTTCTTTTAAATTTCATATTTATTTCCTTCGATTATTTCTTAAGAAAGATTACTGACTTAAGCATCGGAGGGTCGTTGGTCAAACCAACGACCACCCCACTAATGTTGTTTTTCGCAGGGACGCACGACTTATTTAAAAATCGAAGTTGTCAAAGTAAAACTCATGTGATCACACGTATATGTTCGATTTTAATGGATGACAAAGGTTAAATTATGTACTTGATGTTCAATACTTAGAATCAAGAACCATTATTGTAAATTGCCCAAGATCGAAAGTTTCAGTTGATTTCTTTATATAAGTGATGATGTGGTTGAATGTCTGATTTAATGTAGTTGTCCATCTACTCGACATACGATTAATTATAAAAACAAGTAATAAGCGTCGATAAACAAAAAAGGTTTTTTTTCATTTGATATCAAATTACAAATATAAAGGACGACCACGTACAGCCGACCTTTAGATGAGAGGTTCAAAAGAAATTAAGTAGGAGGAACGTCAGGTTGTCCCTGGACGACAACGGTCTCCTCTGCTACCACTTCTTCTACGACGTCACCCTCTTCCAGATCGTCGTCTTCATCCAAGTCCCTCTCAGTCCCGACAGTGTCGAGGTAAGTTTTGAGTTCTTTGGAGGCCGACGCCATAGGATCCTTCCCCTTCAAGTGACGCCTCATTAAAGCAGCTCGGGCCGTGAAGCGGGAGAAAGCCTCGATTTTCTTATTCTCCATCTCCAAGTCTTTGACGTCGCCCTCCAGATCTTCGACCCTCTTCTTCAGAGTCGCGATTTCGTCAGCAGAAGCAGCAACAGTGGTGACAGCCTTAATCTTTTCGACCTCCAACTTAGTCGACAACGCCTCCAGCTCAAGAAGTCGGTCCCTGAACTTGATCTTCTCACGATTCGAAATCTCTAATAGACTTCGAGCATCGGTGAGTCCAGTCTTAAGGCCCTTGACCTTCGTCTTTTCAGCCTCGACCAACTCCAAGGCGACCTTCTCTCTTTCAAGAGCCTCGTCAGCCCTTTTCTTGACGTCAGGAAAGGACGACCTAAGACCTTATGTCTGAGCATAGAAGCTCAGACAAGCTTGGAAAGCCTGCACGACAAAAGGAAAAGAATTAGTAGTAAAAATACGAGCAATGAAAAAGATTCAAAAGAAAAACTTACCATGAAAGAGAGGCCAGCAGCATGTGCCCCCGTGTCCTCCACTCGAGATTCTTTGTACCGATCGTAGAAAGTCGGGAGGAGAAATTTTGCTAAGTGTGGAAAAATGACGTCTCTTTCGAGAACGTCATTAGCCATAAAGTCAGCTGGGAGAGTGGCTTTGAATATCATCTCTCCCACTTTTTCTTTATTCTTATCCTCACTCCTAGAGGAAGAAGAAGGTGCTGCAAAGGGCTTGTCAACGCCCGACACCCCCATTGTTGGGGCATCCTTCGTCGCCTTGGTCAAACCTCCAAGCTCGACCCCAGCAACGGTTTTCTTCGCTGGTGTCGCCCCTGAAAGGGACGACAGAGTGGCATCGCCCGTCTTCTTGGGCGAAGACCGAGGTTTGCCTCGGACACGTCTTGGATCTACCCCCGTGGAAGGGGCAGATCTTTTCCTCGCTTTCTCCCTCCCTTGACGAGCGAGCTCCAGTTTCTCGGCTCGCTTAGCGGCAGCCGATTTTACAGCTGCGTCCTCTGAAAAAAGAGAACAAGTTAAAAAATGAAATGACGTACGATATACAAGTTAAAGGTATTGTCGAGCGACTTACCGGTCATTTCTTCTTCTCTTTCTTTTTCTTCTTCTCTTTCTACTTCTTCCCTCTCTCCTTCTCTATGAGAATCCTCGACAGACGTCACCTCAGCTACAAAAACGACTTCATCTTCCTCGTCGTTCGACCGAGGGGAAAATGAACGATCAATAATACTTCTCTCCAAGATCTTCTGAATCTTGTCGTAAGAATCTCTCCTTAGCTTCACTTTAGTAAAGTCGATCGCTGCCAAATAAAGAAAAACATAAGAAAAAACACACGACAGAAAACGCACGACAAAAACGCACGACAAAAACATTAAATCTACCCGATTCGTTCCAGCCGGACGACAACCATTGGCTGTCTTCGTCATTTACAGACACCACTTGGAGGAAAACGTACTGACGTTTCCAACCACGATCATTCACCGCGGTGTTATGTATCAGTACATTGTCTCCCTTCGAACGAGGGAACAGACTATACCGGTGATAACTATCCGGTCGAACACTATAGGCAGTCAAGAGGTCGTTTACATTGAACGGTACCTCCCAATCGGCCGTAAGACGATCGATCACCTGGACAATCCGCCAGAACTGAGGCATTAATTGTCCAGGCGTCAAGTCAAACGCATCCAAAAATGCCCTGACCAAAGGGCTAAAAGGCCAAGAAAAACCTATCTTAAAGGGATATTCATACAAAACACAATATCCATTCGGAACTTCATCCGGCCTTAAACCTTCAGGCGACACTAGATTTATTTCATCTGGAAGCTTAGCCAAACTTTGAAAGTAATCTAAATGTTCTTCTTCCCTAAACATGCTCACAGGTTCACTCGACATCTGGAAATCAGGGATGTTAAGAGTCGCACACCAATAGCTAAGAATATCCCAAGCTTTCCTAGGCTTCTTGGCTATGGACTTCTTATGCATAAATCGATACAGAGAGAAGAACGGAAAATCGTACCTTAAATAGTGTTCTAAACCTCGAATTTAGAATGGAAAAGATTTTGGTCGATCGGAAAGTGAATCTCGCCGGAGATATATGTTTTTTAGAAAGGTAAGCGTAAAAAAGGTAAGGATTGAGGGTAATCCTTATTTATATTGAAAATCAGAAACCAAATCGTCAGAAAATTGAATCGCCAGAAAATAAAATCGACGGTCAATGAGACTGACACATGTCGTTCGTGTCAGGCAACCACTCGAGTACACTCAACAAGAGTATGACACCTGTCCTTCATTAGCTGTCAAGTTGTTTATTCTAATTAACATGACGTCATCATTCAGTTGAAAACGAACCAATTCGGTTCTATGCAAGTTACCCGCTTTTTTCTTTTATAACACGTGTCTTAGTCTTAAATTTAAATTTCAAAAAGTTGCCGCTTGAATTTTAAATTTGGGGGCAAACTGTTTGGGTAAAAAATAACCAAAGTCCTTTGTCGTACGTCTTTAGATTCCAAACAGTCCATTAGCCCATAGTCGCACGACCAGAGAAATAACTGACGTCCTTCCTTTGAGCGACTTTGACCAGACTATCAAAACTCGTCCATGATGGCTGTCGTACGACATGGTTTCAGTTACTAATTTGCAACATACTTTATATTATATTTAATGCAGGATTTCAAGGACGTTTATGATGAGAGATCATAACGGAAGACGTTACCAACAACAACGGATATAACGGATGTCATCATCAATATCAAACGGTTACTCCATTAAAGATATGCATTCAAGACTTGCTAACTGACAAGTGGAGTATAAATATGAAGATTGAACTTCACATTCGGACATCTGATTCTCATACCTTACAAGCTCACAAATTACGTTCTCAAGCTCTCTCAATTTCTCTCGAAGTTCATAAGATCTACTACTGTTTGTCAAGCGACGCACGACCGAAGTCCAATTACATATGACGCACGACCAACTTTACTTTATTGTACTGTTTTACATTACATTTCATTTGTAACACTTGTTAACCAAGGACGACGTTCCTGATTGACGTCCATAGTGCACGACGACTCATACTCGTCCGCGGTTTTTACCCATTTTAGGGGTTTTCCGCGTCACCAATTCTCTTGTCTCATTTATTTCATTTTAATTACTGTCGTGCGATTATTAAAGTTACTTTCTTTGGTTGGAGTAAGCTCCACATTTACCTTAAATTTTCCTTGGGAGATTTTTGGCATAAACAGTCATCCGTTTATAGATGAAATGGGAAGAAGATGGTGGTGGAGATGAACCACATAACCAGGGAAGATGGTTTGGGACTTTGGGGAAGATGTATGGCAAAGTGGGTTTGATTTTTTATTTTTTTTATATAATATCAATAATGGAGTAATATAATATATTGGAATAAGAAATAATGATTCCCATTCTACTTTATTATTATTATCAATCTCATTTCCATTCCTTCCAACGAACCAAACGTCGCTAAGTATTAGAGATTTTATTAAAATTAATGACCAAAAATTATAAACAGGGGAAGTTGGGGGAGTAGTACAAGGTGAATAGAATTGGTAGTACCCTTGAAGTACACACTAAACCAAATCCTCCTCTTCTCTCCTATACTGCTGTCTGTTCCCTTTTTTATAAACCAAACGCAACCTTCCTTCCATAGCTTTCCTTTCTTATCTCAACCACCAACCAACCACCCCTTCCTTCCGATCTATCCATCGCCGGCGACGCCACCATGATGCACATGACCTTCTACTGGGGTCGAAACGTTAATCTGCTTTTCGATTCATGGAAGACGGACTCATGGTTCAGTTACTCTCTCACCTTAATCGCTTGCCTCCTTTTTTCCGTCTTCTACCAATACATGGAAGATCGCCGTCTCCGATTCAAGCTCCTCTCTTCCTCCGCCCTTCGCAGTAACGCCGATGGAGCTGTCGACACCACTCCTCTCCTCTACACCAAAATTTTCGCCCGCGGTAGCCGGTGGAATCTCGGTAGGTTTGCTGGATCTGCGCTCTTCGGGATTAATTCCGCGCTAGGTTACTTCCTCATGCTTGCGATCATGTCGTTTAACGCCGGTGTGTTTATTGCCATCGTCGTCGGGCTCGCGGTTGGATACTTGTTGTTTAGGAGCGGCGATGATGAGCAAGTGGTGGTTGTTGATAATCCTTGCGCTTGTGCTTGACGATAGTTAGATCCTGATTACGTTTCTCGCTAGATCGATCTGACTACGACGCGAAATTGGGGATCCGCTCTCTGTATTCTACATTTGATAGGATTGAAACAAAAACCTACATGTACGTAAGTTTGAATTCGTAGGCCTGTTCTGTATTATCATCATCTATTCTTGTTTGAAATTGAAAAAAAGTAAAAACAATGATCTTATGTACTTTTGGTTTTGGATCGGATTGTAGTTTCCTTATATGCAAAATATTGTGAAGAAAAATTTCATTAGTTTTTTGTATAGCTTTTGGATTCAATTTCTGGCAACTTGCGAATATAATTTTCTCAATATTTGGCTTTGGAAACAACTACATCGAGGAAATCATGATAAACTTTGACTTTCGAATTCAATTTGTGGCTTTGTTGCATCTTGTTTCTTTGCTTAAATTTTCAGATTCGTCGTCGATCATATCTTTGACATTTCATCAAATAGATGGAAGAGGTCAAATTTGGGGATTTTTTTTTTCTTTCTTTCTAATTTTGCTGATAGCTGAATTTGGTTTTCATGTTATATGATCTCATGGAAACATTCCATGAACATGAAAAATTAAACAAATCCAATATATATTCAGTTTCAATCGTAGTTTCTTTTTGGTATATCACCAGATTTTGGGATCTATCCATTCATGATAATTTGTAGATACAGACAACTTGAGGATTCTCTGTATATCCAATAGAGAGCTTGTTCGTCGTCCCTTCAATTCCATGGTAGATTGTGAAGGAATTGGAAGCCCCCAAATCTCCATGATCATCTAGGTCTCTGTCTCCTTGATTATGGATTTCAGAGTAATTTTGATTTGTAGCTACCTACCCCGATTATAGTCGCAATTCCATATGGAGTAATAAATATTATACTTTCTCCAAACATATCTGACTTGGGGGCTTGGGTCTGTTTGGTTGGTTTTCCATTAAGGCTTTGTTTGGCAAACTAGTTTATAAGCTAGCTTTTCAAAACGCTACTATGAGTAGCTTTTCAATAAGCTAACTTATGATCATTCAAACATGTACCAGGAAAAAAAGCTAGCTGATAAGCTAACTTTTTTTTGCCAAACATAGCCTAAATCTTGTATGGATAAAGGTGACTGTATGGATTAATCAGTCTGTATAGATTAAGATACCTTGTTGTTTGTTTGTTGTGCTGAATAATCTGTCTGAACGTCACATATGACTATTTCCCCCTCATCTTCATCAACAAACTTTATGCCATATATACATAAATCAATGATGAAAAACCAATTTTTTCAAGTTTCTTGGTACCAAGTCATCTTCTATGAGATCGCATTTTCATTAAAACATCAAAAGAAAAAACTGGACCATTAAAATCAAATCCTCATCATTTATAAACATTTGTAATGTCACCAACCCCACCAAATTATACACTAAAATCACATAATTTGATAAACTAAAACATTTAACTCAATCATAAAGGAGCTTTACGAAGAAGCTTTTCAACCTTACCTGAGATTTCCATGGCTGGAACTGAGATGGGTTTGATTTACATGGCTTGATTCATCCCTCGTATTCTTTTTTTCTTTAGGTTTATGGTTCTGAGATTTCCATGGCTTGACGTGGGTTACGGCTTTGAGAGGTGGGGAAGAGAGAAGGGGTTGTCACTGCGAGATGGATGCTACTGGTGGTGGTGTAGGGGGAAGAAGAAGATGAGGGTCAAGATGGGGAAAGGAAAGGAATGGAATGGTTGATGACTGATGAGGGATACAGTTTTGAGAGAAGGGTAGGATTGGAAATCTCATAGCTTAATGGATACAAGAAAATGGGATGGGCTTAGCGAATAAGCATTTTTCTTCCCAAATAAGCCACAAACAAACACATTTATATGGCTTACCGAATAAGCTATATAGGTTATTAAGCCAATTAGGGGTTGTTTACCAAATTTTTCATTAAGTCATGTATGGATAAATGTGTCTGTCTGGATAAATTGGTGTTGTTGTTTACTTTTTTATCTGAATTAATAGTCTGAATAACAGAAATGACCAATTTACCCCTGAATATGAATTTTAAGTTGTTTTATAAATTGTTGTTTATTTTTTAAGCCATATATTCATAAATTCATTGATATAATCCAAAAATCAAACAAAAATTCATTAAGTACTTAAACTTCCAAGTTCAAACACAATGTAGCCAAGTTCAAACAAAAAGTAGTAAGTATGAAACAAGTATGAAATCGACATTGTAGAAATCATGATTACAAAAATCTACATTGCAGAAATGTCGAGCAACTATGGAGAAGAAACAAGTATGGAACAAAAATCGACTGAAAAAACAAGTAAGGAACAACAACCGATTGAAGAAAACAAGTATGGAACAACAATCGACTTAAGAAATAAGTATGGAACAACAATCGACTGAAGAAACAAGTATGGAACAACAATCGAGTATGGAGAAGAAACAAGTATAGAACAATCAGTAAAACCATTACCTTTGGAGAAATCGACCAAAGGAAATTATTGTCTAGGGTTGAAATCGAACCAACAATGAATTGAAATAGTGTAATCAAACCATCAATGAACTCGAAGCAGTAAAATTGAACGAGCGGTGCAGGTGAAATCGAAATCGAACAAGTAGTGAAGGTGAAATCGAGCACCTAGGTTTTTATTGCGTGATTATTGAGTAGAAAGGTAGACATGTCTTTATTTTTAAAGGGTATAAATGTCAAAGATGTGTCTTAATGGGGACAACACATCTTTCCCTTACTTAGTTATTAAGCCGGAAATGTCTGCGCGAATAAGCCGGTTTTGTCATTAAGCCCCAAGTAAACACTCCAAACGTCTGCACAAATAAGTCAGTTTTGTCATTAAGCTCATTAAGCTCCAAGTAAACACCCCGTCTATAACAAACAACCCCTTACTGTTCAACTAATTATATACTCTTTCATGTGGAAACTTTGTTGTTAGATCCGATTTTATAGTAATCATTGTATTTATTTCCTTTATCTGTCAGTGCTTATTGTTCTTTTCTGTCTTGTAAGTGCCTTGAGGTATTTAAGTCCTCTTGGCTTGTTTGCTTTGTAAGAACTTTCACATATTTTGAAATCAAGATACTGTTACATTTGAGCGCACACTTTCTCTCTCTAGATTCTCTCTCTACAGATCTTGTGATCTTGGCTTATCAATTGGTATCAGAGCACACTGCTAAAATATGCCAATGAGCACACATCTCTTGATACTTGGTGATATATTTTGAGCTGCGATAAATCTGTAATTTTGTGAAAATCTTAATTCTTGATGTCTTAGTGTATGTAAATGCAAAGTTCTCCATTTTATGTTTAGAATTGCATTTTTCTTGAAGTTAATCAAAGATCGCATGCGAGTACACTGAATAGATACCTGCATGTGTTTGAAGCTGAACATGTCTTAACTTGATATGCAATGAAACTTGTTTCTGTATCCAACATCTCTTGTTTGATTTCAACTGATTGATAAATCTGAGAAATTTTACTGAGTAGACTTTAATTTGTTTAGTGTTTAAAATTTTATCTATTCAGTTGTTACAAAATTTATATTCCATAAGATCATCTTTCATATTGATGTCTTTATGTTTGTTATCTGTGTTTTTGTCATATGGTTTGTGCATTTTTCGAGGGGGAGTGTATATCTGGGTTCCATATCTGCTAATGTTCTATTTTTGAGGGGGAGTGAATGTTGCTGATTAATTACTTTTTGTGATGATCAGAAATTCATAAGGTAAGTATTTCTGAAATTACTATGCAAATGCTAAACTAATTTGATAAATTTTGTGCATTTGTGTAGGGGGAGTAATGGGGGCTTATCAGGTAATTTTCTCATAGTTATTTTTTTAAGTATTTTTTTTTGAATATATAGAAGTAAGAGTGTATTTTTTCTTTTCTTTATTCCCTTTGAACTTGTTTGTCTATTCATCTTCCCTCTATTCTCTCTGCGTTTTCTTCTTGCATTCTCATCTGATTCTTTTCAGATTGTGTCTTTGGAATTTCAGGTATGTTTTTGTTTTTCGTTCTATATTTGTAGTTTGATTAGTGTTCCATTATTTTGTTTTTGATTTAATTCTTGGCCTCTTATTGTGTGTTTTTTCTGACCTGCGTTTTTTTTACTGTTCATCGATCTCTAAAAAAAAAAACTCAGATTCGAGTTGATTTTGATCAATTTGCGTATTAGGGTTTGTTTAGATCTTATAATCGACAATCAGGTATGTTTTATTTTGGTTTAATTTAGTTGTTTTGTGCTTAGATTTATAGTTTTGTGGTTTTCGGGTTCGAACATACGTGTTTTAGGGTTTTTGTTCAAGTTTTTGAGACCCGCAAAGGCTACTTTGCGTGTCCTGTTAGAACCGCAAAGTGTTCTTTGCGTGTCTTACTAGACCCGTAAAGCATACTGTGCGTTTCTAACAAGACCCGCATAGTGCGCTTTACGTGTCTCTTTAGACCCGCATAGTGAACTTTGCATTTTACTTGTAACCCGCATTCTTCTAGTTTTTTTGTTTCGTTTTCTGTGTAGTTTACGTCTCACTAAGATTACGCAAAGTCTATCTTGCGTCTCTTTAGTGACACGCAAACTCATTGTGTGTTTCGATGTTTCAAAGTATGCTTTGCGTTCCATTAAGTACACGCATTCCTTCCTATACGTTCCCTTCAGGACACGCATTCCTTCCTATGCGTTCCCTTCAGGACACGCATTTCTTACTTTGCGTTCCCTTAAGGACCCGCAAACCATACTTGGAATATTTTTCGTGTTTTCTGTTGAATGTTTAACTTTGTTTTGTTTTTGTGTTTCAGATTATCATGTCTTCTCAAACAAATACTTATCCAATGATTCAAGACGAGAATGTCGTTCTTGAGGATCCGGCTGATCAGGCATCTCATGATGCACCTATGCCGTCTGTCCCGTCTGTTGGGGATGATCTTTCTATATCTATGCGAACTCCAAATAATGTGTTCCCTAACATCATGTACATGCCTTATAAGTCTAACAACTACTTTTTTGACTTTGATCGCATCAAGATTCATCCTGTCATACGCTCCATTCTTCATGGACATCCGCTCTCTCAATCTCTCTGTTCAGTTGCTGATGTTCCGGAAGTCTATGTTCAGCAAGTCTGGCACACCATCACAAAGAACGAACTGGCACGTCCTCATCGATTTGATCTCAAAATTGATCAATTTGATTCATATATTTCTTACAAGCGTTTACGGTTGATTCTTGAGCTTCCTAAACCTACTTCTAGACATGGAAGGACAACGTATGATAACTTTCCATCCGAAGAGGAAGTTTTTAAGGGCATCAAACGACTAGGCTATGTTGGTTCACTGGAAAAGGTTGTAGACTTTGACAAGTCTAATCTTCCTCCTGTCTGGTATTCTTTATTTTCTGTCATCAACAGGTGCTTAACTTCTAAACATACAGGCACGGATAGTTCTAGTCTTCACTATCTTCGACTATTTCATGCAGTAGTCTATGACTTGCATGTCGATTATACGATTATTTTCTGGACCGAGCTTTCTGAAGTAGTGAAAGACAAGTTAACCAATAAGCGCCGAAAGTTCATTCCTTTTATCAGGTTTCTCAAGCTGATTATTAGAAGCATGTTTCGAAGCAATCCGACCATTCCACGAAGATTATCTTGGCCGCAAGTTTAGGATTCCGAGATGCTTTATCTTCAGAAACAGAAGAAGTCCTTCACTTTTTCTATGACCATTCCTTATGGTCATATTGCCAATTATGCTGACATGACCAATGACAGTGTCATCGATTATTGTTTAGAAAATGAATTTGAAGAGGCTGAACAGGAAGAACCTTCTCATGGCACTCCAGCTGGTACTACTCATGAAGAGCAAGTTGAAGCAACTACTCAGGAAATAGTTACTGCCGTTGCAACTACACTAGAGACAGATGTTGATCTTTCTGCAGCACCACAAGATGTTGCTACTCATCACGTGAAATCTGTCATTGCTGCTATTGAAGCTGAAGCCACTACTGTTACTGCTGATGTTAGAGAAGATGCTAATCCTGATGAAACTGGAGTTGCTAATGATGATGCGACAAATGCTGATCTTTCTGATGATGGTGAAAACACAACAAGTGATTCAGACAATGATGATGATGATGCCGATCAACCCAACATGAAAGTGTATGAACGGAAAATAAGATCACCAGAAGTGGTTGTTGTCCCAGAAGATGTTTCAGAAGACGAATCGGTATCTATTGATCCTTCTGCTGCCCGTCTAAACGTTGATGAACTGGATATCTCATTTGCTCAAATCTCCACTCAAACACAGAGTCAAGCTCCTGCTTCTTTTACTGTTGATGTTACTGCTACCACTGTTTCTGCTGTTGAGCTTTCTGTGGTTTCTGCACGTGTCTCTTCGGAGAAATTTACAACTCTGAATGAGGTAATTCGTCAGTTCTCAGAAAGGGTGGATGCTCAAAAGGAGGAAGATATTAACAAGCTGAAGTCGTTTTTCAAAGGGAAAATGCCAGAGATAGATACTTCGGTTATTCCTCCTGAGAATCTTTTCCGTCGTCCATCAGGGGTGATTCTTCGAGAACCTTCTTCTGCGGTGTCTTCACCTACATCACCGATTGTATCTCTTCCTTTTCCGTCAATGTTCACTCAGTTTGCGGATATTTCCAGGGCTTCTATTCATGATTCTCCGATTTCTGAGCTATCTGATCTTCTTTATGCGCGTCTTCTATCTATGTCTCCGCCACAACATCAAGATCAAGATTTGATCTCTCTGCTGAGGAACTTCCAGCCAACGCCACCTCCAGTTTCTTCCTCTTCCGATTCTGATCGCATTAATGCTTTATCTCATGAATTTCAGGAATTCAGATCAGAAGTTAGATCCAGCTTATCTGATCTTCGTTCTTTTATGTCACAAGCTTTCTCCGATCTATCTAACAAGATTGATCATCTAGAGCAATCATGCAGGACTGAGGCTGTCCCGTCTCTTAAACGCCGACATGACCAAGATGATCCGATCATCAAGGCCATGAGGGGGAGATGGCAAAGAGACAAAGAACAGAAGGGTCTTCTGAAACACGAGAAGTTGTTCAAAAAGAAGTGGCTGGAGATAGAGAAAAGACTGCTGATACAGTTCAAGATTGCAGTATCCAAGATTTAGTGAATGTCATGGTTGACAATGCTGATGTAACTGCTTTGCATAATGAATTTAATATGTCTGAAGCAAATATTAATAATATGCAAATTGTAGCGTATGTGGATCCAGATGTTTCAGGTAGAGCTTATGAAGTTGAAGAGTCGGAAGCAACAAATGACATGAGATCTTTCTTCGCGAACTTTATAGAGATAACTTCAGATGATGATGAAGAAGTTAGATTTGAGAAAGTTGCTCAAGTTAAAGAAGAAGATTGCAACAATATCATCATCCTATCTGATACAGAGGATGATACTGTTTTCATGGATGCTTCAGATACAAAAGAGGCTGAATTGCTATATGGTGATCTTCCAAGTCAAGGTGAGATTCCAGAAGATGATCAACCTTCATCTACTCCAGTAACTAGTTCTGCTCCGACAACCAATATTCCGTCAAGTGCATTTGAAGTCGGTCAGTCATCTAGAGCTCAAGCAGATATTCCTTCTTCCGAACCAGTAATTCCTTCATCTCTTCAAGAAGAAGGAGAAGCTTTATCTAGGCAGCAAAGGCAGAGAAATCTACAGCAGAGATATATGGCTTCTAGACTCAGAACAGCTTTTCTTGAAGATATCCAAAGCAACATCTTTGTTTCAAGAAGAAGGACAATCAATATATATGCCATACTTGGAGTAGAGAAAGAATCAGAAGCTTATCAGCATGAATACTTAGCGTTTATCAAGTGCCAGCGCAAAAAGAATAACACCGTTGCTTCTCCTCATCTAATAGTTCGAGTTATCAGTGTCACATTTAATGAGTTTTTGAACATTTGGTATCCAAACCTTGAAGTGGAAAGAAGAGACTGCAAGCGGTACAACTTTTCAGAGGCTGATTTCACTGATCTTTCAATTGATGATATTGAATTCTTATATGATCACTTCAGGAATCTTTATCACCGGACTCAGGATGTTTCTCAAACTCTTTTTGTTATTAAACGATTCATTCGTCGTCAGATCCGATTTTTTCGTGTTTTTGACTTCCAGATGGCCGTCGAAAGCTTTCAGCCTGTGGTTAATCTTGAAAGGCCCAATCGGAGTTTGCAAAATCTAGAGTCTTATCCGTTATTCACCATTATCGAAGATCCATACGGAGTAGTATATAAGAACAACTCAAGTGAAAAATGATTTCTACGATTTGATGAGATTGGATATTACTCTGATGGAACTCTAAAGGTGATCAAACTTCAGTTGGAGCATCGTCTACAAGAGGCTAGAAGAAAGTTTTTGGAAACAAGAAGAGAGTCATATCTTTTTGAAAATGATGAAATTCGTCTGATCCGTAGAACTTTGGTCACTATTCAAGATAGACTGAATCTCCGTTCAACTCTACGACGATTGGAAGTGTTAGTTGGGCTGAACAGACTACGTCAACGAGAAGAACGTCAATGATCCTTCAAAGTCGCCTAGATGGTCAATACTGTTTTTGAAGATTTTTTTTTAAAGACCTCGGCGCCAATGATTACTAAGGGGGAGATTGTTAGATCCGATTTTATAGTAATCATTGTATTTATTTCCTGTATCTGTCAGTGCTTATTGTTCTTTTCTGTCTTGTAAGTGCCTTGAGGTATTTAAGTCCTCTTGGCTTGTTTGCTTTGTAAGAACTTTCACATATTTTGAAATCAAGATACTGTTACATTTGAGCGCACACTTTCTCTCTCTCTAGATTCTCTCTCTACAGATCTTGTGATCTTGGCTTATCATTTGTTGTTGTTTGTTTATCTACTTTTTTATATTATTTTATTTAATTCCATTTGGTTTTAAGAGAAAATCCATATGGTTTCCATCACTTTTCTCAAAAACTCGCTAACATAGCTCAGGGTTTGTATCTAACGTCTCGTTAAGCATGTGGTTGATGCCCGGTTTTTTGTAACGCCATGTCCCAATGCTTGCCACTCCTTGTCCGACATCATTAGAACCTTGATTTTGATTTACAAAGTTTTGTTTTCAAATGATATGGTTTGGTTTGTGATTTATGGTATCAAAAATTGCCAATCCTCAATGGCATAAAACTAGCATTTTAGAACATCTCCAACAGTATTTCTAAAATAGAAAAAAAGGGGTTTATTTTGCTATTCATCTCCAATAACATTGCTATATTTTTTGCTAAAATAGAGAATAATGAAAAAATCTCTAAATATAGAGAACTCTGTAGAATTCTCTAAATAGGAGAGAAAAATATTATTTTATTTCATCCCACCAATGAGATTTAACTTTTATCATTTTATATTAAGTTGTTTTTTTAAAGTGTATTGGGATGATAAATTAGAGAATATTATAATAATACACGTTGTTTTAAAATTTCTAAAATAGCAAATATGTTGGAGTTGAATGTAATACATTTTATAGAATTTCACTTTTGATTTTTTATTTTAGAAAAATTATAAGAAAGTTCTTTAAGATGCTATTATATCCTTTCTCGTTTACACCACTCATATATGATAATCCTCTTTACTTGCATAAAACTTCTATAAGAAAAGTTATGAAAATAATTCACCAATTGCAAAACCAAACGGAATTGATGAATTTGAAAGAAATGAAATCTATTGAAACCTGCGACCATCTTTCTTTTAAGTCCACCCAGAGAGGTTTTAAAATAGGAAAACGATTAGAAAACTCAAAACTTCAACAAGTTTTCCATTTTAAATAATTAAATCCTGAAATTATTTTTTTAAAGGAGCAAGACATTAAACTTTCTCATTTTGAATAATTAAGTTCATGAACTTTTTCTTTTTTGAATAATTAAAGGGAAAAGTTCATAAAAACCCAACAAACTATTCCATTTTGAATGATTAAGTCTCTAAACTAATTTTTTGAATGAAAAAACTATTAAACTTTCACATTTTGAATATTCTTCTGAAACTCAGCATTAGCATCTTCCAAACTTTTAATCTTCTCCTCATACCTTTCAACAGATGCTGCTTGCTGGAATTGCACAATCTGATTTTCAAAGTCAGAGATCTTTCTTTTCAGCTCAGAATTTTCAACTTCCAAACTCAGTATCTTTTCATCATTCAGCCCAGAAGTCTGTTGCAAAAGATCTTCATTTAACAACTTTAACGTACTGGCTTCTTCTCTCAGTATCTTCCTTTCATCAGAATATCTCTTTGACCGCTTAGAATAGTAGTCAACTGAAGAAACAAGATTTTTGTTCTCTAATTCGAGCTTGTGAATCTTTTGTTCATCATCATCAGAAACAACAAGAACTTGAATATCTGTTCCAATTGTTATTCCCATCTTGAATATCTGTTCCAACAAGAACTTGAATATGATCGTAAGAAATTCAGAAACAGTTCCAACAAGAACTTGAATATGATCGTAAGAAATTCAGAAACAACCTATTCAACAAAAATCAAATTTGGTCAAATATAAAAAAAATCAGAAAATATTCTAAGTATGGAAACTCGCAAACCACAGAAATGAACTTCGCGCAACAACAGTGATGTGCGCGTTTTAGACTTCGCGCACAAGGAATGAACTCAGAACCAACTTCGCGCAAACAATTATGTGCGCGTTTGAGGTTGACGCACAACACAAGATGCGAGTTTATTACTTCGCGCAAGAAGGGTCGTGCGAGTTTATGGATCGCGCACACCAAAGCTTGCACGTTTCTCACTTCGCGCACGAGGTAGCCTGCGTGTTCTTGACCCTTTGCGCGTTCGAGACTTAGAAAAATATTGAAAATCCACTTCGCGCTAAATGTAAACACGCAAGAACAGTACTTGCGAGTTTTGAACTTAGACAAAATTTGACAAACCCTCTTCGCGCACAACAACTTCTTGCAGACTTCACTTCGCGCACGATGAAGTGAGATGAACAGTAGAAACACGCACACAATGATTTGCACGTTTCTACTTCGCGCAAGATGAAACTTGCGAGTTCTTCATTTCTTGCGAGTTTAAGCTTTGTGCGAGTTCTTCATTCTTTGCGTGTTCTTGATCTGCGCGTTTTCCAGATCTTGCCAGTTCTTGGGTTTCTTCGAACAAAAATGCAACTTTTCGACTGAAATCGACCCAAAACTTGTCCAATCCCTCTGAAAACTTGTAGATTGTGTCTATTCCATCCCACGAACAAATTACAGTACAAAGATTTCAAACTAAAACACTAAACATTCAGATTCGATCGATTTACAGAACACATGCAAACTTTGAACAATATTTCAAAAAAAAATCAAAAATTTACACTGAAAAATTGTGAATTTGACAAAGTAAATCAAACGTAATTTGTTCTAAACATCTAATTGAATACAAACAAATAAAATTCAGATAAAAAACATCACTAGATTTCAAAAATCGAATCTGAACAGTAAATTGCGAGTTCTTGAAAAACTGTCGATCAAAATCTTGAAATTAATCCATTTTTCTGAATTTCCTCTTCTCTGATACCAATTGTTAATCCCAGATTCCAAGTTCTAATCAATCAAACAATCAAGATGAACAATTTGTGAAAATCATATGTCATTGATAATGATCACAGATTACAAACTCTTACTTTCTCTCTCTACATTCACTCTCTCTCTCTACAATTCTCTCTGAATTCAAACTCAATTTCTAGTCATCTATCTATTAACAAAAACAAAGACTATTTATACCTATCAACTAATTACAAGGAAACAAAACAAATACAAAGACTTTGACTTTATTAATACAAGACTTTGACTTTCCATGAGAGTTGACTTTAGCTTTGACCTTCAACCTTCAGTCTTCTATCTTTTATGATCTTGTATCCAACATATTTCTGCTCTAACATTGTTGCAAGATACCTAACGACCGTGACTCATTGACTATCAACAAACGTTTTTTCCTATGTCTATTTATTTCAGGTCATAAAGCATTTATGGACAAACGGTCATAACGGAAGAACGCTATCAAAACCATTCAATACAAAGACCGTTGGGACATTAAAGCTCATTTATGACGACCCAAGCTATATACACAAAGCTATGAAGAACTCTGGGACACACAAAGCTACAATTATCTTACGACAAGCAAGACAATCTTACGATTTGTTTACTTTTTAGTTGTATTATTGTTAATTGTACTCTCGAACACTCCTTCTAAAGGACGACATCCCTATTTTACGTCCATAGTGAATTGACGATCTTTGCTATCGTCCGTGGTTTTTTCCCTCGACGGGGTTTTCCGCGTCACCAATTTCTGTGTCTTTTCTTTTATTTTATTTTGGTCGCACGATTTGACGAAAGATTCTTTACTTTAGTTGTTAAAATCTCTACACCGACTTAAGTTATCTTTTGGGTAATTTTTGGTATTAACAGTTTGGCGCCCACCATGGGGCCTCAACTAGAGAAAATCTTCGACAAAGAGTATGTCTTACTAATGATCTCTTGAAGTTTATTTGATTGACAAGAGCATATTAGGACAAGGAGCTTATCACAACGCTCTTGCTCATATGTGCATGGAGTTAGATGTGGCACGCAATCGTGTCAATGCATTAGATGAGCAAAATCGTAAAGCAGCCGAAGAAATCACACTCTTGAGGAGTCAAAACACAAGGAATTTCTTTGGATCATGAAATGGTCCAAGACCGCCCTTTAACATGTCTTTTGCAGGTTATCAAATTCCTCTGCCTCTATATCCAAGGCCGACGTAGAACATTGGTACTGCATCCTATCCCATTCCAACGAGAATGTCAGGTGGGTGAGGGTCGGTACTCCCAGAGGAGACCATCGGGTGTGGTAAGGTGGAGGTGGGGATACGGACATCAAGGAAGGGAAAGGTGCTTACCGAATCTCTAAGATTGGAGGGTGGAGCATCGTCGGGTCCAACGGCGGCAGTGGTGTGAAGATCGACGACAGACACGACGGCGGTGGTGTGGACGTCGACGACAGAAGGGGAGGCGGTGGGGTGAACAACACCGACAACAACGGGGGTCTCGATGACCTTGCTGGCGTTTGGTGCAAGGATGGGGGTTACAACTTCGACAGAGGCGATGGACGAGGGTGGGTCATCGACAGAAGGCCCGTTGCCGGCAACTACCGACCGACGAGCGGCGCATCGAGGATGGAGAGACGCGTCGGGTCGGGTTGGGTCCGAATGTGAGTTTCTTGACCCGAGCCATGGGTGGGGGAAGGTTGAGTGGTGAGAGTTTTAGGGAAGATGGAAGGTTTAGAGAGGGAGGGTTGAGAAGTGGGTTTTCTTAGAGAGAGAGAGAGAGTAAAGTGAAAGTGATGGAGGTGGGTGGTTTTCGGTCATGGGGAATAGAAAGGAGAGAGTCTTGTTTTGTTTTTGTTTTTTTGAAAAAAAGTTGATGGGAGAGGGGTATAGGCTGGGTATGGAGAAGGGTGAAGGGAGGTTTACTTTTAGGCTAGGAAAAAACACTATTATTTTTTTATGAAAGAAACAACTTTTTCTCCACCAAAAGGTGGTTAAGAAGTATTACCAAAAGGGATGGAAACTTGGGGAACCAAAAATTATCTTAGGGGACAAAAAATTATCAACCTTTTCAGGAACATCCTATTATCCACCAAATATGCATCGGCCTGCTACTGACTTATGGTTGGGACTATTGGGTGGAGCCACCACTATGGCCAAAACTGCAACACAAAGAAAACCTTTCACCACTTCTAAAAATGAAATAAAAATGTTGCAGTAAAAAAATAAAAGCAACTAGATCCTAATATTTACATTGGTTACAACAAACCCCAAAGCTCAAACGGAGTATTTGGTTTCGTTAGGAACTTCCTTGGGAAGGTAGTGCTTAACGCGATGTCCATTCACTCGAAAAGTGCTGTCATCTTGTGGATTTATTAAATCCACCGTACCAAATGGGCTAACATTGTCGATCTTGAAAGGTTTGGACCAATGGGATTTGAGTTTACCCAGTAACAATTTTAAGTGAGAGTTAAAAAGCAACATTTGTTGACCTTCCGAAAAAATTCGTTGATTAATTCTACGATCATGCCATATTTTAGTTTTTTACTTGTAAATTATGGCATTTTCGTACGCGTTGTGCCGTAATTCCTCAACTTCAACAAGTTGGAGCTTTCACTTATTTCCTGCGATATCCTCGGCCATTTTTAATTATTTGGTGGCCCAAAACGCTTTATACTCCAATTCTAATGGTAGGTGACAAACTTTACCGAAAATAAGACGATACGGTGACTTGTCCAAAGGGACTTGAAGACTATGCGATAAGCCCAAAGTGAATCATCTAACTTTAGCGACAATCCTTACGATGAGGCTTGACGACTCTCTTCTAAAATTGTTTTAATTTCTCGATTTGAAATCTTGACAAGCCCATTCGTTTGCGGATGGTAAGAGGTTGCCACACGATATTGGATGTTGTACTTGCTAAGAACAACACTTAACATTTTATTGATGAAACGAGTTCCCTCGTCGCTAATTAAAGCTCGAGGTGTTCAAAAACGGGTAAAAATATTTTTGTGCAAGAAATTAATTACTATCTTAGCGTCATTGTGGGGATACGCAATTGCTTCCACCCATTTTGACACGTAGTCAACTGCAACTAATATATACTGATTGTTAAAGGACATCGAAAAAGGTCACATAAAATCAATACCCCAAACATCAAAGATTTCAACTAACAAAATATTGTTAAGGGGCATTTCATTTCTTTGAGACACATTTCCGGTCCTTTGACAACGATCACATCTTTTTACAAATTCGAATGAATCCTTCAAGATTATTGGCCAAAAAAATCCACCTTGAAAAATTTTAGTGGTCGTTCGTTGGGTACTAAAGTGACCGTTGTACAGTGATGCATGACATTCTTGCAAAATGCTTTGCATTTGTGACTCGGGTACACAAAGTCTCAACACTTGATCCGCTCCCATTTTAAAGAAGAGGAGATCGTCCCACAAAAAACGCTTACAATCATGGAGAAACTTTTTAAATTGTTGCATGGTGAGGTTATATGGTCGTAACCCACTAGCTAGGTAGTTGGCTATGTCCGAATACAATGGATGTGTTTCTCCAAGAAAGTGTTGAATTGCCAAGATTTGTTCATCGGGAAAAATTTCATTGATTTCATGGTTTCCTCCACTTGAAATTACACCTTCCAACCGAGAAAGGTGACCCGCCACTTGATTTTCGACCCCTTTTCGATCAACTATCTCGAGATCAAACTCTTGTAGGAGTAAGAACCAACGTATGAGCTAAGGCTTGGCGTCGACTTTGTTGATGAGATATTTAATCGCGGAGTGATCGATATGCACAATAACCTCGGTTCCAATGAGATATGATCGAAATCGGTCAAAAGCAAATACCACGACAAGCAATTCTTTTTCGGTGGTGGTATAATTAATTTGAGCATCAATCAAAGTTTTGCTTGCGTAATAAAGCAGGTGAAAATTTTTACCCCGCTTTTGACCGAGGACGGCACTAACGACCTAGTCACTCGCATCACACATAACCTCAAAAGGTAATATCCAATCAGGGGCTACGACAATTGGGGCCGATACAAGTGCGGTTTTGATTTATGCAAAAGCAGTTTTACATTCCGAATTAAGATCAAAAACTTGGTCATTATGCAAGAAGTTACACAAAGGTTTTGCAATTTTTGAAAAATATTTAATCAACCTTAGGTAAAACCCGGCATGGCCCAAGAAGCTTCTAATGCCTTTGACCGAGGAAGGCTCCGACAATTGCATTATAACTCCTAGTTTTGCTTTATCGACTTCCAAACCTCGTGGAGAAGCCAAATGTCCCAAGACTATTCATTCTTGGACCATAAAATGACATTTTTCCCAATTTAAAATTAAGTTATGTTTTTCGTATCTTTTCAAACTCTTTTGTAAATCCTTAAGACAATTCTTAAACGAAGTTCCAATCACTGAAAAATCATCCATAAACACTTCCATGGTGTCTTCAATCATATCTGAAAATATAGACATCATACACCATTGGAAAGTTACAGGCGCATTACATAAACCAAAGGGCATTCTTCTAAATGCAAAAGTGTCGTAAGGACATGTGAAAGTAGTTTTCTCTTGATCCTCGGGTGCAATATGGACTTGATTATACCCCGAGTACCCATTTAGGAAGAAAAAAAATTCTTTTCCCGCCAACCTATCGAGCATTTGGTCTATAAAAGGCAATGGAAAATGATCTTTCTTAGTGACTAAGTTCAATTGCCTATAATCGATGCAAATGCGCCAACTGGTCACAATCCTCGTTGGGGCTCATTTTTGTCATTGGTGATCACCGTAGTGCCACCTTTTTTTGGAACACATTGAACCAGACTCACCCAACTACTACTAGATATCGGATAAATTATACCCGCATCTAACCACCTTAAGATCTCCTTTTTCACCACTTCCTTCATAATAGGGTTAAGTCTTCTTTGTGGTTGCACTTTTCCAACGCTATTTTCTTCCAAAATAATCTTATGTTGGCAAATCGAATGTCTTATTCCCTTAATGTCGGCTATGGTCCACCCTAGCGCTTTCTTATGTTTCTTTAAAAGCTCCAACAATTTTATCTCTTGCTCAAGATTCAATTTAGATGAAATGATTACAGGCAATTTTTCATCTTCTATAAGATAAATATACTTAAGGTGACTAGATAAAAGCTTAAACTCCAAATCGGGTGGTTGGACTGTGGATGGGAGTTGGGTGGTTTTATCCTTAAAATCCAGTTGCTCAAAAGCTGCTAAATCTTCCAAAAAATCATCGTCAAAAATCAAGTCATCTTCTGTCACCATAGTGGTTGTGAGGTTGTGCCCACAATCTCCCAGATTTAAACTTAGATCATCACTAATGGCCGAAGAGTCCTCTATCTCTCCATGAAACTTAAGGGTTTTAAAAGCATTGATGTTTCGTGTTGGTCATTTACCCTCATTGTGAGTTCACCTTTTTAGACATCGATTAAAGTTCTTCCCGTGGCAGAAAAGGCTGACCCCAGATGATTGGGACATTTTTTTCGGCTTCATAGTCTAAAATTAAGAAGTCTGTCGGGAAGATAAATTTATCGACTTTAACCAATATGTCCTCAATTTTACCCTTCGGATAAGCCAAGGATCTATCCGTCAATTGTAATGTCACGGTGGTGGGACGAACTTCCCCTATTCCTAACTTGTTAAAAATGAACAAAGACATAAGATTAATGTTTGCTCCTAAGCTGCACAAAGCATGTCATACTTCTTGGCCTCCTTTGGAACATGGAATAGTAAAACTTTCAGGGTCTTCAAGTTTGGGAGGAATCCTACAAGTAAGGAGAGCACTACATTCCTTTGTCAATGTTATAGTCTCATACTCATTTAACCGTCTCTTCTTACTGAGGATGTAGTTGAGGAGTTTTACATAGTTTGGCATTTGCTCGAGAGCTTCCACCAAAGGTATGTTAATGTGGAGTTCTTTGAAGATGTCCAAGAACTTCTTAAACTGATCATCCATGTTCTTTTGTTTCATCCTACCAGGAAAAGGGAGATCCCTAAAGTCTGGTTCCATAAGCTTCGGAGTTGTTAACTTTTTTGCTCGATTTGTGGTCACAGTGTCACCATTGTGGCCAGAAATAACCGGAGATACTTCCGGTACAGCAGGCTCAACCACAATTGGGGTAGTTTGAGCTGTTGGGATCACAGAAATTGGAGGAAACAAATCCGGAAAATTTTGTTTGTTAAAAGTGTGCGTTGTTCCCCCTTCTTCTTGCATGATCATAATGTCCACTAGGTCATTACTACTTCTTAGCATGACGGATTTTACATGCTCTTTGGAAATCTAAGGGGTTCAGTGTCGCTTGGCAAAGTGCTTCGTTGTCATCCCCCTCAACTCGGATGCAAATTGACCTAGTTGAGTTTCGAACCCTCCTCAATGTGGCATTGGTTTGGTTAATGAATCCCTTAGGTAATGATTCCAAAGAACCATTATCCATTGAGCCTTGTTGCCTAGAAGCTTGCGGAAATGAAGCTTGACCATTGTTTTGAGAGGGTGAGGACCGCCCACTGTTGTGAGGATGTGGAGAGTGCCCATTGTGGTGAGAATGTGGGGACTGCCCACTGTGGTGAAATCCAGAAGGATTTTGAGGTCGGTTTTGTCCAGAACCTACCCTAAGGGGGTTGTAGTCCCAGATTTCCCGCCCATGAAAAGTTGGGGTGGTTTCGCCAGTTCGGGTTGTAAGTGTGAGAATACGGACTGTTCCTTGAGTGATTTCCTGCATAGTTAACTGAGATGGGATTACCTGGACAGTTTTCATAAGAATGGTTTTCATCACAAAATGCAAAATTTTCACGTGATAAATTAGCGTTCATTGCATGCGCTTGGTTTTTCTCTCCTAAGTTCAAGTTAGTTTTTACCAAGTTTGTTAAAGCAACAATTTGTGCATTTAAGGTTGTGATGGCGTCCAGTTCATGAACTACCGATGCCTTTTTTGGAAGAAGTGCACGGGGGTTTGACCACTCAGTGTTATTGTTGCCAACCTTCTCTAGGATATCATATCCTTCATTATATGTCTTGGCGGTAAACGCACCACCAGCTGTAGCATCGAGGACAATTTTTGCAGAGTTGGAAAGAATAAAATGTTTTCAATTGGATGCAATGGGGGATTCTATGATGAGGGCATTTCCGAAGAAGTTCTTTGAACCTCTCCCAAGCAACTGACACTGCTTCGTCGTCCCCTTGCTGAAACCGTAAAATTTCATTTTTGAGTTTTACATTCCCCGTTCGAGGAAATTATTTTTTTTCAGAAATTTTTCCGCAAGATCAGGCCAAGTAGATATGGACTGGGGCGGTTGGGAATTTAGCCAAACTTTAGCTCCATCTCTTAGTGAAAAAGTGAAGAGAATTAGCCTTAAGGCATCTTGAGAAACTCCTTGAACTTAAAAAACGTCCGCAATCTCTAAAAATGATTTTAAATGCAAATGCCGATCTTCCGATGGTAATCCTCCAAATTGACCCATTGTTTGGATCATTTGGAAGTAATATCGGGTCTAAGAATTCCCGAATTTAATTGAGTTAATTCGGGGGTAGCATAGTCCCTTATTCCTCGATCCTTGTTATCGGCAACCTTTACCGTAGTTTCCACAATAGGCGAAGATGGTGGACCTTTGGTTCCTCCTCCAACGTCACCCATAGTGTTATTAACGGGAGGTTGTCGATTACCTCTTCCTCTTCTACTTCGTCGACGTCTCCGAACGGGTCTTTCGATTTTGGGATCTAGAGGTACAAGTTTATCGTGTTGTAGTCGTCGCATACAACACGAGAAAATGAAAAGAAAAACTCGCGACTCGGACTCAAGTGAAAATCAATATCTTATGATAAAAATCGTGCTAATCTCCGGTAACGGCGCCAAAAACTTGATAGTGGAAATGCAAACGTATAAAATGTGGCACAATAATGGCGCAAGTATACACTATGGATTGTGTTCGCTTCACAAGTAATATAATGGTAAAGACCAAATATCGTATCCACGGTGATTGGGCTACTAAGATTATGAGTTTTTCGCGAACTTCCGGTGCAAAGTTAGATTTATAAAATTGATTGGTTCATTTATAGCGAAATATTAAATATTAAAGATAACAAATAATAAAAAGTGGGTACGAGTGTAAGGTTTCCCCGAGAGTATTTTAATAACGTAAATGGTTAACAAAACCGGTCACAATGTGACATTACACGATTTCCTCCTCTTGAAGCTACGTCGTATAGGTTGCGATTACGGTTTTATTATAAAATTACCACAAGTGCTAACTTTCAGTTTACCAATCTCACTAAGTAGATCTCGAAGATCTTAGACCCGCCAGTATAGAGAGATGCACATATCTCTATGACACACTAACTTGACCAACATTTGGACCTTAGTTCGATTATGCAAAAATCCATATCTTTATGAGATTATTGAAGATTTTCTCAAACTTCCTTGCATCACCCAAGTCGTATTCGGATCCGCCCCTCTTGAGGTCAAAGATCTAAATATTAACACATACAAGTGATCGGCTTGTCCGGTTGTGATGAAGTTTCAACTTGGATGACTAAACCGAAAAGTTAGCCAAATGCGATAACACCCAAATGTTATATTTTAACCTCTCGGGTTTGGCTTACACCTGCACCCAAAGAGGGGTTTAAATACTCATAAAAATATAAGACATAATGAAGAAGACGAAAAACGTAAACTAAAATTGCATTAAACGTAAACGTACTATTGTGGCCACAAGTTTACCACAGTGGTAGACAGAAAGTATATAAACTAGAAAATGAAACTAAAAGAACTTGAAATAAAACTCTACTACTAACTTCAGCTGATTCCAAGTGTTTGAGATATGAAAAGATGATCTCCAAAGCAAACCAACATTGGTATATATAGGGAAGGAGGGAGAGGAGTGAAAGGGACATGAGAGGTTGAAAGAGGCCTCTCATGTTTGCTTTCTTCCATTTTTTTGGCTTCACATGCTTTGTCCTCATCTTGCCTCCTCTTTTGCACAAGCAATAAACATGCATCCTCTTTCATAAAAATGACCAGCATTCGCCATAGTGGTGACATTGTGGCCACAATGGCGCACCAAAACGTGAATTTTTTTGATCTCTTCGGTTATTTTGAATATCTTTGAACATTTTAGACCAAAGGAATTAAAAAAACTCAAATGGGTACGAAAAAGTGTAAAAAGGGTTTAAAAAGAGTGACAAATAATTCTAAATTTGAGGGATATCACCTACCTTATTTGACTTTTTATTTTCTTTTTTAATTAAAAAACTTTTACCTCCTTAAAGTTAAAAATAAATTATCTTAAAAACTACCAACATTTTAATCAAACAAATTACATCAAACACAACAAGAATTTCATACTCTTCGATATGTCATCCATCTCGATATAGTTTTTTTTTTCATTTTAACCATTTTTACATGAAATGCTATAAATATATAAGGTTGAAATTAACTTCCGTTTTTACCCCTAATCATCTTAATTAGTAATTTTAATTAAAAACTCTATTTAATGTGAGTTGTTGGATCAATAGAGATGGAGGGTCGAGATCAATACTCATGTTCACAATGAAAATAGAGTTTGCAATTGAACTTTCATCTCTCTCTCTCTCTCTCTCTCTCTCTATATATATATATATATATATATATATATATATAGGATTATGTTCATTTGAGAAATGCTAAAAATATGATAAATAAATAAATGATCCTAGCCCTTTATCTGGTCAACATTTGTGGCTTTGACCGTGAAGTACCGAATAATTCCTTGTGTGGTATGTAGAAGATAGAAAGGGTAATTTCGTAAAATACGCGGGACGAGTTCATATATGAACCTGTATGATTCACATATGTTCATATATGAACCGGTGTAATTCACATATGAACTCTTTTAACTAATTCATATATGAACCTTTACGTTCATATATGAATAAGTTAATTAGTTCATATGAGACTCACAAATGTTCATATATGAATATGTTAATTAGTTCAACTGATTCACATATGAACCTACAGTTAATTAGTTCATTTCTGAATCAGTTAATTGGTTCATATATGAATCATAAATGTTCATATATGAATTAGTTAAAAGAGTTCATATATGAATTCATCCCATGTATTTGTAAAAATTAAGAAACTGTCCTTCTATTTTGGGAATAGCCGCAACTTTTGACCAGTCAAAGACACAATATTTGACCGGTCAAAGCCGATCTTGACCGAATGAAAGGCTAAGATTACTTATCTATTTCTCATATATTTAGTATTTCTCAAATGAACCTCTCCCAATATATATATATATATATAGCCTTAGGTTCATTTGAGAAATGATAAATATATGAGAAATAGGGAAGTAATCCTAACCATTCATACGGTCAAAATCGGATTTGACTGGTCAAAAATTGCGGCTTTGACTGGTCAAAAGTTACGGTTATTCCAAAAATAGAAGGACACTTTTGTAATTTTTACAAAATACACGGGCTGTGTTCATATATGAACCTGTATAATTCACATATGAACTACATGTTCATATGTGAATCAGTGTAATTCACATCTGAACTCTTTTAACTGATTCATATATGAATCTTTGTGATTCATATATGAACTAATTAACTAATTCACATATGAACTAATTAACTGTAAGTTTATATATGAATCAGTTGAACTAATTAACATATTCAAATATGAACTTTTGTGATTCATATATGAACTAATTAACTGATTTTCATATGAACTAATTAACTGATTCACATATGAACGTATAGTTCATATGTGAATCATATAGGATCATATATGAACTCATCCCGCGTATTTTACGAAACTACCCCTCTGCCTTCTATAGATCATGCAAAGAATTATCCTGTGCTTCGCGGTCAAAGCCGCAAATGTTGACCAGATGAATGACTAAGATTATTTCTCTATTTTTCATACATTTATCATTTCTCAAATGAACCTCTCCCTATATATATACTAGGTTCGAACCTGTGTATTACACGGGGTAATTTTAAAAAATTAAATCATGCCAGAAAACTTATCTTAAAGATATGAATGATCATCGAAAGTACGATGCTACTTTTCCAAACTTTTTTCCCTTCAGAGTTGTTTTTTTTGCAGTTGGTTACAAAATGTCCTTGTTTTAGGCAGTTTTCACAAATGATGTTTTGCAAAAAAATTAATAAAAAATATGAATTAATATTAAAAATTTATAAAACAAAATTTATAATAGAACGTAAATGAAATTATGGAAAAGTACATAGTTAAAATATTAATAAAATAAGAACCATGTATCATAAATTATCAAATATTTCTTTATATACAACATTCTTTGTTCTATTGCTAATTATACCTTCATCATATATAATTAATATTTTTAAACCTTGCCTACTTTTTACTCTAGATAAAGCCACACAACTGACCATGGGTGAAAACTAGTTGTCTCAGAAACAAATCAACCTTCGATAATGACTATCCTTGGCTTTTATTTATGGTCATGGCAAAACATACAACAATTGAAAATTGTCTTCTTTGAAACTTGAAAGGAATCTTTTTGTCTGTATGTGTCAAAGACATTCTTGGAATAAATGTTCGGCTTCCAATATTGCTTTAAGATATGATCTCTGCTTATATAACCCGATTTCCTAAAGATAATACCCGTAGTCTAGTTCAATTACATAACCCAAATTTCTGATCAATATTCCTGAGTAAGATAACTGGAACACCGACTTTTAGTACTATCTTATGGTTTGACAAACTCGATAATTTAAGACCATTTAAGACATCAGGTGAGTACAAAGTTTCATCAAACTGTTCGTGAAGATGCTCTGATTAATACAGACTATCTGAACTTGCGTACTTCTTTTCGTCTCCTGGAAACAATGATAGAAAACGATCATTTATTTCTTGAATGATTTCATGCTTGGGTGCAAGTATTGCTCTTTCCTGAAAATAGGATGAATTCTTGACATTTACAAGAACAGAAGGATAGACAAATTCAATTAATGCAGATATAGGATCCGTTGAATCGGTAATGAGAAGATCATCAGGTATATCGATAATTGACTCACCGTCATTCACACTACCAATCTTGTCTTCTCCAAAATCCAAAAGCCAGTTTGCAAAAATCCTTGTTTGTTCGATATCAGAAGCTTGACTGTCAACAGTTAACCTCATGTTTTTAGTTAACCTTAGGACTTTGCATTTTTCCCAAATGTAAGATGAACTTAATTTTTAATTCTTATCTCTCTCTCTCTCTCTCTATATATATATATATATATATATATTAAGTTAATCTAGATAAAATGGAACATTTATAAATTTATAATAAACATTTATTTTCGAAAAATAAAAATATAAACTATTAGGTTGGATATGTTATTTCGCTTAAAATAACTTTATAAAATAACTTTTTTTTAATGAAAAGAGAATATATTTGGTTGAATATGATGATTAATTGATTATATGTCAAGGTTTTTAAGTAACTATATGTAAAGATTTGCTAGAAGACAATCATAAGAAAATAAAATACAAAATCTTGTGAGTTTTTAAGTCTTGAATCGATAAGGTCGGTATTGAATCATCCACAAATTAGCAAAAATACATAAAAACGCTTGATTAAGGTGTCGTTTACCTAAACACTTACCTGTTAAGCGCTTATCGATAAAATCCAACATCACTTACTTAACGGGTAAGATTTTAGTCCACCAAAACGGCATTGTATGTACAATTTACCCAGTAAGCGCTAACCGTGGTAAAATTCTTGGTCCTTTTATATTCATCCAGTAAGATGATATGACTTGGTAAGCGTGGCGCCTTAAATATCTATATCAATCATATACTTATATTGTATAATAATATCAATCAAAAATTTTTATATAAGTATAACCAAATCAACTATTATGAAAGATTAATTTAAAGTGAATTGACGTGAAAGCATAACAATCTGACTTTGAAAATATCATTACCTAACCATCTGTTTTTTTTTTGAGAGGGTATCCCAGACCACATTGGGCCCAGACTAATCCCTGGCAATTTGGGCCGAAGCCCGACTGCTAAAGCATGCAGCCCGGGGTCGAAGCCCCCGTACCTCCAGGATGCGTCCCCCAGGGTTCGAACATGAGACCGCTACTAGCAAGTCCACATGCCTTACCACTAGGCTAACACCCCTTTGGTTACCTAACCATCTGTTGATAACTGATATTATGTAGTTCAATTAGAATTAGAGAAAATAATATAATCATGATTAAGAAAGTATAAATAATTAAATATACTATACTAAAATATTTTCATATTTATATTTTTGAAAAAGGTTCGAACTAATAATCTAAAAGTCTGTTGATAAGTGATATTTTTTTCCCAAGTAATTATATCTCTTATGATAATTCTAAGGGTGTTTCGTTGACATAATGAAATTTGATAGAATTGTAATTCGTCGAAAGAATTCGACTTTGAAGTAAAAATTGATATGAAATTGCAAAAAAAAAATCACGACAATTTAGTGATTATTTGTATCAAATCTCATACTAATTTCAACAAATCTCATACTAATCACGACACATTATTTCATATTTATTTATAATATTTAATAATATAATTAAATCCAAAAATATTCAATATTTGGCTCATTTCGAAGGTATTGACGAAACGATTACAATGGTATAATTTGTAAAAAATAGAAATATCTTTTTATGGATTTTAGTTTATCTACATTATTTATGTTTATATGATAAGAGTCTAAAATGAAAAATAAAAAAGTAAGAGATTAAAAGTAAACTACATACTTAATTATAAGGGTAGTAAATGTAACGCATAAATTAAAAAAATTGAATTAAGCAGAGATTTAAGGAGGAGTGAATGTGGGTGTGCTAATTGAACTTATAATGTAAATTGTGTCCAGATACATGTTTAGGCGGGAAAATACTGAAGTCGGCTCACCAGATGACAACACGTGGCATGCTAGTTACTTATTTATTATAGGTATAGATAGATATAGGGGTTAAATCATGTGAGAACCAAAAAAAGATTGAGAACTGTGGGAACCGATCCAAGCCGTAATTTGGTTTTGATCCTATTGTTGTAACTACAAGTTGTTTCACCACATGAAAAGGGCATAATCATCATTTTGGTAAATGGGATGCACCATATGAAACATATACTATTTCACCTCATGAAATAAAAACAAAATTTTCATAAATATGATATTTCATATATATATATATATATATATGTTATTTCACCACATGAAACCAAACACTATATGTTATTTCACCACATGAAACCAGAAACAAAAAACCCTAAATTATGTTATGTGTGTGAATCTTGTTTGAACAATGATCGTGAGGTGCAGATCGAGGCCGGGAGTAAGAAATCGTGAAATCCACCTTCTCAAACCCATGATCTTGGAGGACGTCGATGTAGAAGGGGAAGACGAGTGACACAACAGACGTGTCACGAACGAAAGTGGAGGAGTATCCGGAACATTAGCGATCACTAATTATTCTAAACTTGATGAATGGAAGTGATGATGATGAACAGATCGAGGATTCAACTGTGTCGCTGCTTGCGTTAAAATCACCTGAGGTTTCTCCACCACTCCTTTAAGCAAATCCCTCTCTGAATCCCTAAATCTCGAATCACCCTCACCTTGACTCAAAGAAGCCATTAACGCACGAACAATATCCTCAATAGAGCTATAATCGGTGCGTAACGAGGTAAATCTGCACCGAAAAATCAGACAAATAAACTCATCGAGAGGCCTCGTCTTCTCCGATTTGGTGGCCGCCGCCCCTATGTAAATAAAATCTTCACTTGCGTAGCTTACCATTTACCCACCATTTCTTCTGAGTTTACCACTTCTACATGTGACCCATCATTATAAATAAATTGGTGAAAAACTTGGATGCTGTGAAATTGGAACATAGGTTTGAGAATGTGGGTTTGGTCCAATGGGGTCTTCAAAAAATTCAACAGATAATATTTTTAATACCCAATATACCCTTTCACTTTTAATTTCAATCCATAATAAATCATAAACTTCTAATTTATTTCAAAATTTCCATTGTCTTTAATGACCATATATTAGAATCAATTAATGGTTTAGATCAATTTTCACGGTTCTCAACCTATTTTTGGTTCTTATTTGATTATTGTTATATATATATATAGCCATAGGTTCAAATGAGAAATGTTAAGTGTGTGAGAAATAGAGAAGTAATTCTAGCCATTCATACGGTCAAGATCGAATTTGACTGGTTAAATATTGCGTCTTTGACTGGTCAAGAATTGCATCTTTGACTGGTCAAAAGTTGCGGCTATTCCAAAAATAGAAGGATAGTTTCGTAATTTTTACAAATACGCAGGACGAGTTCATATATGAACTTGTAACCAGTGTAATTCACATATGAACGCTTTTAACTGATTCATATATGAACCTTTGTGATTCATATATGAACTAATTAATTGTAGGTTCATATGTGAATCAGTTGAACTAATTAACAGATTCACATATAAACCTTTGTGATTTATATATGAACTAATTAATTGATTCTCATATGAACGCATAGTTCATATGTGAATTACATAGGTTCACATATGAACTTGTTCTGCGTATTTTATGAAACTATCCCTCTTTCTTTTACAAACCACACAAAGAATTATTCGGTGGTTCATGGTCAAAGTCGCAAATGTTGACCAGATGAAGGGCTATGATCATTTTTCTATTTGTCACACACTTAGTTTTTCTCATTTGAACCTCTCCCTATATATATATATATGTATGTATGTATGTATGTATGTATGTATGTATGTATGTATGTATACATAAGGGCTTAATTACATGAGAATTCAACCGTTAGATTCGTTATAAACTAATCATTTTATGTAATTAATTAAATTGCCTTAATTATTAAAGGACGTATTAGTAATTTTAAAATTTTGACAACTCATTAAATCTTTTTATGGATTGCATCTATATCCTTAAAAAATCCTCTCCCTTTTTTCTCTTAATATCCCTAACTATCGCCATCTTTCATCTTCATTTATTCTATCCAATTCACATAAGATATATTTTGCTCCGACCACAAAATATGCAGATCTCCATTTATTTTGACCACCATCTCTCATCTCTCCTGCTTTTTGATCAACAAAGATCGTCACACCCACGTCAATGGTTGCGAATTCCCAAACAGATCTTAAATAACAAGTAAGAGCACAAGTACAAAGTAGAGACTAAATGGAATCCAAATGCCATATATATTATTGATCACAAAATTACAAAGAGAATGTAGAGGGAAAATATTACAATTGAACAAACTGTCAAATGTTACAATGTGCAAAAATAACTCTAACAAGCTCTCTAAAATACTATTTATAAAAGAAACTCTAAAGTCACATGATAGTCAAATACAAACTAATGAGAACAAGCCACGTGTTCTAGTTTGTTATAATTCCCTTTGAATAAGATCTCAAGACTCATCTTTTAAGCACCAAGTCTGAATAGAGACTTTAGACTTTCTCCCAGATCTCTGACCCTTCACATCTAGATCTCTAACCTTCATAGTCAGACTTCTGAGCCTTTGTCTTTAGATCTATAAGCTTAAGTTTAATCCTTCACTTAGACTTAACACTTAGGAAATCTTTGAACCAACATTAAAAATAGATCTTTCAATCTCCCCCTTTGTTGTATGTACTCGGCTATTCTCGTGTTTTCTTAAATAGATATTGTTCTCGTATGAACCCACCTCAATTGAACCATGGGTTAATATTTTCATTTATTGAGCATCAATCTATTGTGTACAAAATATCTAATGAAATTCAGTTCATGAAAACTAATCAATTAAAAACTTTTCCTCAAATGTCTTACCAATTATTTTCTACCACAGTCATAAAAATTTAAGCCTATACTCATTATGAAATCCTTTGACATTGTTTATGTATATTCATCTAAAGTTCCAAAGAAAACCAAACACATTTTTCATATATGTAAAAACTGCCAAATTTCATTCTTCCTCGTTAATGATTGGGTGATCCCAATTCATTGTTGTCAACTTTCATGCTTATCGAAGGACAACAAAAAGTGGGTGTTGATCCATACTCTCTCAGTGATTTGATAATGACCATTTTCTATACTTAGTGAAAATTACGTTTAACATAATGTATTAGTGTTTCATCATCAGCGATCATATTGAGTCTGTTTAGTTATCACGGATGATCTTTCTTGTAAACATTCATATGTATAAGTGTTTCACTATCAGCAATCAAATACTGAGTATGTTCAGTATCGTTGATGATTCCTCATGTAAACAGTTAGACGTAATCCCTGAAGACAAGTTTCGCGACAAAAGATGTTCACTGTTGAATCGAAGACAAAGCTGCTGAACAAAGACAAGTCTACTCATGACCTGATGCGGATATCAGTGAAGCCAAGACGAGTCTACACACGCGAAGAAACCTGAGGAAAAGCTTCAGCGATATCTGAACTTCTTTATATCTCTGAAGGAAGAGATATTCAACGATTGATGATCACTTAGCTTATGCCTCAAGTCTCTTTTGTCTTACCCTTGCACACATCGTACGATTGTCAGAATAGACATACCTCTGCAGCAATTCGTACAACAACTATGTCGACTACACTGTTCATCATACGGCCAAAAGCATGTCTCCTAAAGTCAAACCCATGCAACCAATCAATGAAGGACACGTGTAAAGTACTCTGCCATGCATTTAATGCATAGAGTATAAATATAAAGATCAACACTCCATCTGAGTAGCCTTCATCTTTCTAAATATATGGAAACCCTTGTTTTCTATACCCTCCCAATCTCCCATTCTCTATTTCTAGTGCAACCCTTCTTAGTGATTCTTAAGTTTGTTTAGATTAGGTTTTACTTAATCTTATTCCACAACAAACTTGTAAATTGTAATTTGATTTATCAATAAACAATTTATTAAACTTTAAAATTTTGTGTTTGTATTCAACCCCCCCCCCCTTCTATAAACTTATTAAGCACCTTCGGGACCAACAGTGGGTTTGTCTTATTATCTTCAAATTTGTTTTCAAATAACATATTTATCAAATGTTTCATCTTTTCAATAAAGGAAAATAGTATCAACCGTTGGAATGATGAAACTAATCTCAATCTATTGTTGTATCTTTAGTACCTACACCCCTTCCTTGAACCACATCCTCGGGTTCTGGTTTATCATTGGTACAACAACGGTGGCATATGTAACTATTGGTGCATCGGCCTCTTCATCAATGGCGTTTGGTTCCCCTTCACCGTTTCTCCAGTAATGTTTCCTGGCGCTTCTGATTCTTGTATACCGATGTTTGGTTTCGTTGCAATATCATCTTTATTATCGAAATCAATCAAAACCGGAGAAGACGTTGTGTTCTTAAATCTTGAGAATGAATATTTCAACATGATTCTTTCGCTCCTCTTTTGATTCTTTCGCTCCTCTTTCTCACTGAAAAGAAACCAACCAAAACCTAATTAGTTGAAATCCATCCATGAATGAGGAACCCTAATAATGTAGTTGTAACATTACCTCGATTTGGTTCCGCCATTATTAGTTGTCAACGATTTTCTATTAGAATATGGTTCGAGTTCTTGTGGGGGACGAATTCGGAAACTGGTTGAAAATGGTAGAGGATTTTTTGCGATTTGATATTGATGAACATTGATTCCCATCTTTAAGCCGGTTTTTGATCACTTTGGTTTTGACCAAAATACCTTTTAGCGAGTATATAATCTTAATCTATATATATATAAAACAAAATGTGGAGTTGCTTAGGTGGCACAATGAGAAAGCTTCATTCATATTTTTTTAATTTCTCATAATTTTGAATTTCTTTTAAATAAAAAGTTTATCATTAAATGAGTTTTAACCTTTCATTTTCTTTAGAGTAAACTTCACTTTAGGTTCCTAACGTTTGTCAATTTTAACGGATATCGTCCCTAAACTATCGAAACTCGGATTTGGTCCCTCATGTTTGTCATTTCCCTTTGGTTTTGGTCCCTCCCACTAACGATTGTTACCTTTTTCCGTTGACCAAGTGAGCAAATCTGCATCCCACCATGGCATAATGCCACCATCGGATTTGCATCGAACTCCTACTCCATCACGAGGCCACCACCACCAGATCTACAATCAGACTCTCACCATCGCTACCAATTTTCTCAGTACCTCTGCCTTGGATTTGTGGTGCTACCACACATCAGTCTCTGGCTCCCCCTTCAACCTCAATCTCTTTCCCTTATCTCTCACATGAACAAACCAGATATGTGATGTAATCACATCCATGAATAGCTTGAAGCCAGATATGTAACACCCGGGAAACTCAAATAAGTAGCACTGTTCAAAATCCCCGTTTTGGGAGATGTCTCATTTTGGAAACCGTTTAAGAACCTCGTTGACACAGTTTGGGCTTTTGGATTGATAGAACGGAGGAATTGGCGCCAACCAGGCCTAGCGCGACCTTGCTCGCGACTATGACAGGGTGTCATAGTCGCCTGTCACAATCGTGCGGGAGGGAAGAGGCTCGGTACGCTCGGCGCGACCTTGCTAACGATAGTGACACAAGGCAAGGCCGCTGGTTACTCTCGCCGGGTCGGTACCGTGGGCGGGGGGCATCTCACGACTATGACCCGCGACGATGCCCTTGGCATTGTCTCCAGGCATTGTCGCTTGCGGGGGTCTGACTGCATATAATTCCCTTTTTCACCCAATTAACCTCATTTCTCTCCCAACTTATTTCAGATTCGTTTTGGAGAGCCTCTTAGGCGATTTTCACTCCATAAATCCCTATCCTCATTCTTTGCCAACCTAGGGTTCGTTGAGACCAAGTGTGGATCACCAAGAACTTAAGCTTGTGGGTTCAAGTGTTGTGGCCAAGGTAATCTCTTCCATTCTTCACTTAAAAGTTAGAGTTTTGGTATTTCCTTTCCTTCTTCCATTTTGTTGGGATTTAATGTAGCTATGAGAATATTTGTGTCTAAGGATCTTGGTTTAGAGTTTGGAGCTAAGGATCTAGAAGGTTTCAAGCCTTCCTTCAGGGAGCTCAAGTTGTGTTGGTAAAAACCTAGATTTAGTCTAAATCTAGCAAGGTGAGTTCTAGTTGCTTTGAAAAACTATATACATGTCAAAATGCATATATTTTGGGATTTGGAAAATATATCTATGGGTTTACCTTAGTTTGACAAGTTTTGTGAATATTTGTATACTTGCATATTTTGTGCTATCAAACTCTTGAGAAATAGGTTACAATATTTTATGATGTGTTTGAGTCACTAAAAAGGGATTTTTGAACATATGTTACAAACACATTTTACATTTGACGAGTTTCATGGCAAATGGATATTTCACATACTTGGGATGTCAAAGCTTTATAAGGGTTACTAAGTGTGTTTGGGGTGTTTTAGCATCAAAATGATATTCAAGAAAACTAAAGGAGTTTTATTGGAAATATTAAAGAAATTAGGCAACATGAGATGTTGGGTTTTATTTTGGTGAAAAGTTGGGTACAAATGGCGGTTTTGGGATTTTAGTTTACTTATGAGTTTGAGATATCGATGCTTTAAACAATTTCGGCTTTAACGGCGTGAGTAAACGGAAACTATCATTTTGGACACTACGAGTATTTTGGGAAATTATGAATCCTACGGTTTTGGCCTTCGGCCGACAATACATTGATGGAAATGCATATTTTGGGAAAATTATACTTCGACACGTGTAGTCATATTGGTTTTGCTTTTATTGGCAAATGTTTTAAGATGCCTTGTGGCTTGAGTTATACTCTAATGAGTTTTGGGATGTTGTCCCGTTTAAACAGCTCAATATGGGAGCTTTATGGAAATACAACTATTATACAAATGTTGGTTATTACATTTTTTGGATGCGTTAGTTCATTCATATGGAGTCATGTAATGTTTAGACTGTAATGCATTGTATCCATAGGCATATGAGTCGTTATGTTCATCATGGAGTTTGGATGTCCATGTTTGAGTCTAGTGAGTGGTCCCCAAGTCATGTTGTTATATAAGCTTGCGGTGGTGCTCTTGGAGAGCCGTATACGGAGCTAAGTCTTGCAGTGGTGCCCATGGTGAGCCGGATACGAGGACTTTTGACTTTGTGGTGAGACTCATCTAGAGGTCGAGTAGACGCTAGGTCGTTTGGGTATCTTGCGGTGGTAGCTCAGAGGAGCCGGATATGGGGATCCATGGTCTATGCGAAACTCGAGAACGTTGATAAGTGGCTTAACTTTGTGTGCCCGCCACATTCGATGGAGTCGGGTCTCCCCCGTCACCAAAAGGTGTTATTTTGGGTATTCCCTTACCCATGTCTTCGGTGTTAAAACGTACCATTTAATTTACATAAAGAGGCTTTTGACGAAATACCGTGTGGGTGCGTTTTGAGGAAATTTTGGGTGTCGAATGATTATTTAAAATGGGTGTTTGGAAAATTAGAAGTAACTTGATTAGCAAATAAAGCCTCTTTATAACCAGTATTTCTAAAATGGTCTTATTCGGAGTAAAACGTTCACTTTAAATGTTTTATGATTTATATGATGAAAACTGCTTTAACTCACTAGGCGTTAAGCCTAACACTTTTTCTTTTCGACATGTATATCAGGTCTTAGATGGATCTGTGTGGCGAGTGGAGATATGGGTAGAAGTTCCGGTAGGATGGCTTTAGTGACGTCATCCGGTTTGGTGAAGATAGCAGCTTTGGTGGTTTTAGTAACACCCGATTAATGTTGTCCCTAGTTTGTGGGACTAGATAGCTCCGTTAGAACTCTGATACATTGTTATGGTGATTCTTCCTTGTAACTTTAGATATTTGATATTTCAATGCTTTGTATTTAAGAGTTTTTGGAAGTTTTGATTTGTCTGCTATTTTCGAATTTTAGGGGTGTTACAAGATATGTGCCTAACTAGATTTTTCATTCTAAAGGTTATTATTTAGGTTATGATCTTACGGTTTGATTTATGTTATATGGTTTGTATACATCTCATTTTCATCGCTATCTCCATCTCCATCTCCATTTTCATTTGATTTAGTTTTTGTTTGATTTATGTTTTTGGGTTTTGATTTGGGATCAATTTAGGTTTAGGGTTTTATGATATTGATTTAATTTAGATTTTGTATCTCTTTGAATGAACTATTTTCGGTTTTATTAAGATTCTTGAGCTTGGACATATGTTTCAATTACAACTTTGAATACCTATTTTTTGTGTTTGGATTTGTGATTGTGGTAGATGGTGGTCCACGGTGGTGGACGGTGGTCAATGTTGGTCAACGGTTGGATTTATATTATATAATATATTTTAAATTTTAATAGGAAACTAAAAATATGGAAAATAACCATAATACCCCTTATTTAATTGGAGTTAACAGAAATAATTAACAGCCGTTAGTGGGAGGGACCAAAACCAAAGTGAATTGACAAACGTGAGGGACCAAATCCGAGTTTCAATAGTTTAGAGACGATATCCGTTAAAATTGACAAACATTAAGGACCAAAAGTGAAGTTTACTCTTTTCTTTATTATTTTTATTTGCAAAACATAAATACATCAACAATTATTTTATATTATTTTTATTTGGTTAACCATACACTTCACATATTTCTAGTGATTCACATGACATCATCAAATTATACAAATATCCGACAGAGATAGTATATGAAATGAGGGGGGTATGCCTTGAAGATTAAAAAAGTTGGGTGACTAAAAATGTGAGACTTGCCATTTGGATTAAATGACAATTTTGAAGTCATGTGATAAAAATATTTTTATTTAAAAAATAACAGCTTTCATTTTTGATTTCATTAAATGTAAAATGTTCATTAGAATCGAATCAATACAATCATGAATATAAATATGAATACAATAAATATCAATATGAAAAAAAAAATGTTGGCTAGAAAGTATTGACATGATACAATGAGAATTTTGTATTTTCTCAAATAATGAATTGTAGTTGAGTTTTGTTTATCCCACATTGATGAATATATGAAAGAAGGAGAGATATTTTGATATATTAGAAGGGTATTGACAAATGTACGACGAGAATTTAGTATTGTCAGGTTTTGGTTGATGTAGCATCATAACATTTTTATATCTTATTTGATATGTGTTTTTATCATCGTGCAACACGCTATGTTGAAGAGTAGTATATATAAAAGTAAGATCCAAGGATGATGACGTGGCACTCTAAAATTGGAGTATTCTATATTTCTTGAATGAATGTTGATTTTTGTCTATCCCACATTGATGAAGAGATGAAAATTTGACAATTGATATTAGGTATATGAAAGGAGGTTGAAATGTCTTTGTTTCATCTTATGGGTTGGATCCCCTTGGCTAATCCCTTAAACTTATGTTGTTGGTTCATGTCGGCTAACCCTCCAAACTCATGGGGTTGGTTTATATTTGCCAACCCTCTTTTTGCAAAAATGTTAATATATATAGAACAAATATATTTATATATACAACAGGAAAACCTACGAGTAATGAGGTGGCACCATGAGAATTGAGTATTCTCAAATGGTGGATTGTGGTTGAGTTGTAGCTATCCCACATTGGTGAAAAGTTAAGACATTGGAATAAAGATGTGTGTATAAGAAAGGTGGATGTGACGACTTTGTGTCAATTCTCATAGAGTTGTCTTATTTTAGATAACCTTCTTTTTGCATCATGAGAGTATTCTCAAATAATAGATTGTGGTTGAGTTTTAGCCCTCCCATATTGGTGAAAAATATGAAAATTTGGAATAAGAGGTTTGTATAAGAAAGGTGGATGTGATGCCTTTGTGTCCATTCTCATATGGTTGTCTTATTTTGGATGATTTTCTTTTTGTATCATAAAAATTGAGTATTCTCTAATGGTGGATTGTTAGTTTAGTTTTAGTTATCCCACATTGGTGAGAAGTTGAAAATTGGAATAAAGAGGTGTATATAAGAAAGGTGGATCTGATGCCTTTGTGTCTATTCATGGGGTTTTGACATATAAGGTTATATTATTTTAGATGACCTTTTCTTCACAAAAATACCATCAATTATCAATTATCAATATATATATATATATATATATATATATATATTAAAAGAACCAAAAGGTTATGAGATGGCACCATGAGATACGAGTATTATCAAATGGTGAATTGTGGTTGAGTTTGGTATCCCACATTGGTGAAAAGTTGAACTATTGGAATAAAGAGGTATGAATAAGAAATGTAGATGTGATGTCTTTGTGTTCATCCATGGGATTATGATGCATAGGTTGTTTTATTTCGGATGGACTTTTTGCAAATAAAATCTTATTATATAAAAAATCAATCGATTAACATATCAATCGATAAATAAAGATGTTAAAAATCCGATAATTGATTCAAAGGGTCATGAAGTGACACCATGAAAACTAAGTATTCACAAATGGTGGGATAGTTGAGTTTTAGCTATTCGACATTGTTGAGAAGTTGAAAAATTAGAAATATTTATATATATATATATATATATATATATATATATATATATATATATATAAGAAAGAACCATAGAGAATGATATGACATTATGAGATTTGAGTATTTTCTAATCTAACATTGTGGTGGTGTTTTACTCATCCCACATTGATAAGTAAATGTAAGATTGGAGAATGTAGGTAGTTATAAGAAAGGAGGACATTTGGATTTGATATGAGATATGAGTATTCTCAAATACTTCATTGTGGTGTTGTTTTACACATCTTAAATTGATGAAAGAATATAAGATTGTAGAATGAAGATAGCTATAAGAAACACTGATATTTGGATTTTGATAAATTAAATGATTACTTGGTTAAATATTATTTTTGGCTGACCGTTATTTTCGTTGAAAAAACTATTTATATAAGCAAATAAATCGATAGATAAATGTATAGAGATCATCATATTTCATCAATTTATATAATATTATCAATGTTTAATCATTATGTCTTTTTTGTTATCTCACAAGTCACAAGAAAATTTAAGTATTTTCAAATATTGAATTGTGATTATTTGGTTATCCCACATTAATAGAAAGACAATAAATTTGGAAGAATTGATGAGTATGTAAAGGTGAATGAGATATTTTATTTGATTATCCCACATCGACGTAAAGACAGTAGATTTGCAAGAAGAAGTTATTATATAAAAGTTGGATGAGATGTCTTATTGTTTATCCCACATCGGTGAAAAAACGATAGATTTGAAAGAAGAGGTTAGTATATAAAAGATGCATGAGATGTTTTATTTGGTTAGTCCATATCGACAGAAAGATAATCAATTTGGAAGAAGAAGTAAGCAAAGGAAAAGGTGAATAAGATGTCTTACAAGTTTAAAAGAGTTTGTGGCAACTTATGTGGTTGTCTTTTTTAGTCGACCTTTTTCGCTAAAAATCAATTTTTATAAAAAATTAATCTTTATATAACTTTATTTATATAAAAAGAACAACCATAAATTATGAGATGACATTGTGATATTTCAGTATTCTCAAATATTGCATTGTGTTATAGTTTAGTTATCCCACCTTGATGTGAGGTGTAAGATTGGAGAATGAATGTGACTATAAGAAATAAGGGATGGTTTAATTTTAGTTGGCTAAATATGTTTTAGCTCACGATTAGAATCCCATAATAAATTAGCAAGAAGGTAGGATCTGGAAGAGAGGATCGATACTGGCTGCCAACCCTCATTTTTCTAAAAAAAAATGAATATTATATATATATATATATATATATATATACAAATTAACCACTCATGGACATACATTAATTATTTTATATTGTATTTAATTAATTGTTAACTGAGGAATTACATTTTATATATCTTATCTCGGTATATATATTTCCTGGAATAATTATCGCCACCGAGGAGAATCTTGAACTGATGATGTGGCTTAACCAAGTTTGAGTATTCTTAAACGTTAAATTTTGGTTTCGTTTAGGTTACCCCACATTAATATGAAGATGATTTTTTTTTTAAAAAGATGGTTATATACGAGTAGAAGATGGCTTGGAAAATTAAAAAAATGTGTTTGACTAAATATATTGGTCAACATTTATTTTTTCAAAAAATCTATACATCTATATTTATATATAAAAAAAATTAACTATATCATCCATAAATCAATTTATATATATAAATAAAAATTTTGAATAGGTGATATGACACAACTAAATTTAAGAAATTAGGAAAGAAATCTTTATAAAACTTTGAAATGTGGTGAGTTTGGTAATCCCACATTTGAGAGAATATTTTTTTAATCAAACACGTGAGTATTATTGGCAAGAGGAGACGATGCCAATTTGTGGTAACTTATAGGGTTGACTAATGTTAGTCCAACATTTTTATTGGAAAAGGAAACTTCAAACCCTTTAACAACAATAATGATATGGATTTGCGACATGTTTGATTCTAAATAAATAACAAGAAAATTATTGTCGATACATGTCAAACTCTTCGTACAATAAAAGGCTGTCAATACATGAAAATGAACCACTTATGGAAATACATTCTTCATTCTAATTTGTATCTCATTAATTATTAAGCGAAAAATTACATTTTATCTTAACTCGGTCAAGTACTTGCTTAAAATATTTATCGCTACCGCGCAACCTGCGGGCTCGACACTAGTTCACTATTAAATTAATAAAAATGAATAATTAAATGAATAATTCTTTGTTTTGATCTTAACCGTTGATCACTATCTTAATGATGATGATATGGGTTGTAAGGATTGTTACCTTTTCATGAGGTGCAAATTAAAGGACCCCTATATAGCCATATAGAGCTGGGTTCAAACAAGAATATTAACTATTTAAAAGAACACGTGAACCAACAAAATCACATATGATTTTACATTAAATGCACGTTATGCAGGTTTTTGGCCGCGACTTCAGGTCCACATGGTTTTTTCGCGCATTAACGTAAAATCATATATGATTTTGTTGGTTCTCGTGTTCTTTTAAATAGGTATTGTTCTCGTTTGATCCTTCCTCTAGCCATATATATATATATATATATATATATATACACATATACATATAGGTGGAGGTTCAAACGAGAACACTCTCGTTTTACGAAAATGTGAGAACGTTTACGGTAGGGGTGCTCACGGGTTGGGTTGATCGGGTTGAAGGTTTTTTAACAACTCAACCCAATATAGGAGGTTTGAAAATTTTACAACCCAACCCAACCCAATCAAAAGTACAACCCAACCCAACCCAAACCATTCGGGTTGATTGGGTTGGTCGGGTTGTGTTGAAACAAGATAAAATCAAATTTAGAAATATAAACATAAAGGAAACATTTCTTTGAAATACAACCGAATGACCGATAACTCATGAGAGTATGTAAGTTCATCAAAAATATTACGATATTACATATAAAAATGTCTAAACCAAATGATAATATGCCAATCAACAACAATCGTTTTAGACGTCTCCAACCCCGATGCTTTCTTTCTTGGCCTTGAGGTTGGTCGTGCCATCATCAACCATTTGGTACAACTTATCCATACTTCTTAAATCTTAAATATATCACATTTAGTTAATTTTTTAGTTTGCGCGCACACACACACACACATATATATATATGTATGTGTGTGTGTGTATGTTTACATTTATTAAACCTATATATAAAGGAGTTATATAGAGATGAATAATAGATTGAAAATATATGTAAATGAAGAGGGTACGCAATAGTGTAATTGTCTAATTTACATATTAATAGAGACTTAATAATCATATTAAATCAACAAAGTAAAAGGATCGGGTTCATCGGGTTGGGTTGGGTTGGGTTCAAATAAAAGTAACCCGATATCAACCCAATACCTACGGTTTGAAGATTTTACAACTCGATTAGACATCGGGTTGCTTCAGTTTGAGTTATTTGCGTTGGGTTGGGTTGGGTTGATCGGGTTGGTCGGGTTGATCGGGTTTTTGAGCACCCCTAGTTTACGGGCCTTAAATTATTTATATCATACTTAAAATTAAAAGTAATTTAATTAAGGATAATCATGTGATTTTGTATTTATCTGTAATATTTTTTTGGGAAGGGTGTCCTAGGCTATGCCTAGACTAATCCCTTGACAAATTATTACTGTAAGACATCAGCCCTGATTAAATCTCAGTGGCCACAATTGTTGTGTATGCCTGGATTCGAACCCTGGGCGAATGAGATAATCCACCACATCCCCTAGGACCTTAACCAGTACGTCACAACCCTTGTGGTTATTTATCTGTAATATTGGTGACTTCTTTATCTCTAAATTCACGTAAAGATAATATATGCACCGATCACAATGTATCAAATCATTATCACGTTATTATCACAACAAAATCACATAATAAACAGACAGAGCGATGATTATAGAGGTAGTGATCACTAGTCTTCGATTATCACAATGTTATCACAATAAAATAACATAATCATCATATCATTATCATAGAAAAACCACATCATAAGAAATCTTCAATTTATCAAAGCATTATCATGTTATTATCACGTCACAATCAAATGATTATCACATTACTATCGGCAACGGAGACATCAACGTAAGAAGTCTCATATGATAATAACAATATTTAAGGGATAAGGACAAAATAGACAATTGTGTATAAATACTAATTTATCTTTATTTGATTTAATGTTTACTAGAAGTGTACTCGCGCAATGCAGCTAGATACATCACGATTTTAATGTTTCATTTTACTTTCTGTTTTTTGTCGATTTACATTACGATTTTGGATGGTTGTGAGAAAGTGATAATGATTTTTTTATATAAATTTGTTTAATTTAGACTTTATAATATAATGTAATTTATTTTGGTTTAATAATATAATTTTTTTTATAAAATATTTTGTAAGATTTTTTAATTATATTTTAGATTTTTTATATCTAAAATATGTTGAGAGTTATTTTAGGAGAGTTAAAGTGAGAAATGATTTTAGGGGAATTAAAATGGTTAGAGATAATGATTGAAAATTAGTGAATAGCATTAAATGTAGTACATACAGCTTTTATGGTTGTTTTTTAAGTAATTGACATTAAATAGCGGTACATTAAGTTTTAAGATTTGTTTTTAAGAGTTTTTTATGTCATCTTTATAATATAGTATAGATATAGATTATGAGTAAATTAATTTGAAAGTCCAGAAGTGTTCTCGCATTTTCGTAAAATATGAGTGTTCTCGTTCGAACCCTTCCCTGTACATACATATATATATATATATATAAGGCTGTTTTAACTCATTTCCTTCTAGATCATTTTTGATGAATTTATTCAGATCTGGAAATGATGAAACTGTTCATAACAGTATGACTGAGGAATATGATATTCCCCAGAATTTAGAACTTCTAAACAATTGGACTATTCCAAAGGTTGAACCCAAATTTATTTATAAAATTGGGACTTTTGAAAAACTAGGTTTAAAACATATTGTTAAAACCACTGAATCTTCAGTACCTCTTCATGAGGATGAGATGATGGTTCGTCTTTTAAATAAACAGGATATTTTCCCTTATTTAAAAACTCATAAGTTTTTACACATTGGTCTTGTCCAAATTGCTTTTAGACCCCTTACTCTTGAAGGATTACCTGAAAGTTTTCTTGCAGCTCTTAGAGATGGAAGAAATCTTGATTGGCAACAATCTTTAATTGGCATGATCCAATCCAGTCTGGCCCATGGACCAGTCTATTTTGATGTTTATCCTAATTTATGTCTATCTTTATCTGATATTAATATTCTTGACTCTTTAACATTAAATGTTAAAACTCATGGTTATAATTATACGGCAGGAACAGAAGTTATTTGTATTTGTTATCGCATATATTTTAAACCTCTTTTTACACTTAATCCTAGGTGTAAAAGAATTGATAAAGATATGAATGAAACGATTCTTATAGAAACCAATTTCAATAGATCTAATATTACTACTCGTAGATCTATAAAATGGAATGAGATAAATTTCCCAGAAAATTGGACTTTAACTAGGAATATTCCTAAGAATCCTATTATTCAGAGTGATTTTAGTAATATCACTCAAACCAATGAAGGAATTGTTAATATACAATTCAATGATATTCAGAGAAGAATTTGCTCTGGAAAAGGATCTCTATTAAGATCCAATTCATTGGCTCATAATCATATTTCTCCTTTTGGTTATATGGTTGATCATCAACCGTCTAGGGCTTCTACCTCTTATATAAGAGATAATGAAACTTCTTCTTCTCCTAGATAAGATGAAGGACAAGGATCTTCTTTGGAAGATCATATCAATGATCTTAAAGTTCACAGAAATGGTATTGTTCATAATAATACCAGAAAGCCTAAAAATAAACAAATTTAGACTATGTCTGATTTTAGCATATAATTCCATGATTAATACAACTAAAAGAAATTGGCTTTTGGAAAATGGCAAAATTGACTTTTCCACAGGATCACCTGCTAGACAGGCTGTTTGTAATGATTATTATGGTGATATTAAATGGGTTCCTTTTAGAACTTGGTATACTGATAGTTTTGTTCATGATGAAATTAAAGGTTTTTCTGAAGAATTTTATAAATTCTGTGAAAAGGAGAATGAGGTTTTTTCGTTTATCCCTTGGTTTATAAATACTCATATTAAACATTATATTAATGTTATTGAAAGAGATTATCAATTAATGACAGGGGAAATCAGGACTGCTATTTATCCTCCCCAAATGCCTTTTCAAATAACAAAAAATGATTCGACTATTAAGTTTTCGGCTTTTTCGAAACTTCTTAAAGATGATACTCTTTCTATTACTTCAGCTCATATTAATGAATTATTAGAAAAACAAAATTATTCTAATTTATTAGTTCGTATTCTTGGAGAACAAATTTCGTCTCTGGAGGATCATATTTCTTCTATATATAAAAAAATTTGTCAAATTGAACAAAATCAGAAGAAAATGGATAATACTGATCCCTCTTCTTCTAAAAAAATTATTCTTACTTCAAGTTTTATTCAGCCTCCCCCTGAAATCAAAGATTTTAAGTTGCAAAACAAATCTGAGAATTTTATGGACCAACTTGATGTTAAGTTAGTCAGTCTTTATATTTCCAAGCCTTCTGTGTCTATTCTTAATAAGGATAATGATTCAGATGATTCTAATATTAGTCAAAGTACTAATCATAATAATCAAGATTTTGATCAAATAAATAAAATAAAATGGGCTAGCAAGCCTACTTTGAATAAGTATTATTATGGTCGTCCTACTCCCATGGATGTTCTTCATGAAGAACAGGAGTACATTATAAATAATAGTTATAATGGTAAATGTATTTATGAATGGAGTCTTGATGGCTTCACTGATAAGCATATTTATAATATGGCTCATCGCATGCTTATGTATAGCACTGTTTGTAAAACCACTGGTAATACTGATAAAAATATTGCCAAAATGATTATCGCCGGTTTTACTGGTCAGCTAAAAGGTTGGTGGGATAATTACATCCCTCAGGACCAAAAAGAACAAATTTATAGTTCTGTTAAAACCGAAGATGGTGGTGAGGTAACAACCAATGTTGTTTATCCTCTTATTCTTACTATTATTGAGCATTTTACTGGTAGATTCTCTGATGATAGTGAGAATATTCGAACTCTTATTAGTAATCTGAGATGTAAAACTTTAACTGAGTTCAGATGGTATAAAGATACCTTTCTATCTAGAATCTTTGAGCTCAAAGACTGTAATAACAGCCATTGGAAAGCCATTGGAAAGCCATTGGAAAGCCAAATTTATTGATGGTCTTCCTCATCTTTTTGCTGAAAAAATAAGAAAAACTCTCAAAAAGGATAACATATCTGTTAACTATGATCATTATACTTATGGTCAATTAATCAGCACTTGCGTTGCTGAAGGTCTTTCTTTGTGCAATGATTTAAAATTAAATCATCAAATTAAGAAACAAAATCTTTTGGAAAGAAAACAGCTAGGAGATTTTTGTGACCAGTTTGGTATGGAGGTTCTTTATAAGAAACCTAAAAAGAATTTTCATAAAAATAATATGGAAGCTGATTTCCGTCATTATAAAAAACGCTTCCATAAGAAAAGATTTGAAAATAAAAATCTTGAGAAAAAAGATTTTAAATCAAATGATTTCAGAGAAAAAAGAATTTTTAAAAAATCTAATAACTTCAAAAGAAATAAAATCATTTGTCAAAATTGTGGTAAGATTGGTCATTCTTCAACAAATTGTTGGACCAAGAAGAAAATAAATAGTTTGAATATTGACCAAACTATAAAAGACTCTCTTTTAAACATTTTTCTAAATTATAATGAGGAAAATCAGAGTGACACTAATAGTGATCCTGATTTACATGATAGTAAGTCTATTATTTCTTCTAGCACTGAGGATTCTTCTTCTAATTGTGATGTTTGTGATATAGGAAAACCTTGTGCAGATTGTTCTAAAGATATTAATAATATCAATAAAGGAAATGAAGAAGAAGAGTGTTATAAACTCTATTCTCAATTTCAAGATTTAAATATAAATGTTTTATCTGATGATTATGTTTTAAAGCTTTTAAAGAAAATTAAAGATCCAGTTATTTGTGCTGAGATTTTAGAAAACATTGATGTAGGTACTACTCCTAAAAATCATGAGAGTACCTCTAATAATATCGACTATTCTATAAAAGAAGTACATAGACTTCTTGAAAATAAACATTTTAAAGGTAAAGAGATTTCCCTTCAAGACCTCAATAAAGAGGTGAATGTTTTAAAAGATGAAATTAAATTCTTGAAAAGTGACAATCTTCTGCTCCATAAACATATTTCCTTAATTCTTGATAAGAATGTTTTAGAGAACTTTGAAAATATTAAAGATTTTCAAGAACCTTTCTCTAAGAAACCACCTGATGAGGCAGTTCTTTCCACTCTTAGCAGGATAATATCCCAGAAATGGTTTACCAAAATAACTCTTCTTATAGGAGGGCATTTTAAAAAAGATTTTACTGCTATGATTGATAGTGGTGCTGATTTAAATGTTATACAAGAGGGTCTTATTCCTAGTAGGTATTTTGAAAAAACCTCTTGTTCTCTTTCCCATGCTGGAGGAGGTCCTTTAAATATAAGATATAAGCTTTCAAATGCAAAAATTTGCAATCAAGCTAGTTGTATTTCTACTAGTTTCCTCCTAGCCAAAGATATTTGTCATGAAATAATTCTTGGGTTACCTTTTTTATATAATATATACCCTATAACTAGGATTGATGAAGTTGGTCTTACAGGTACTTATAATAACAAGCCTATTAGATTTGACTTCATAAACAAACCCATTAAAAGATTTTTAGATAATCTCCAAGAGAGGATTGATAGAAAGACTTTTCATTTATATTCTCTTAAAGATGAAATAAATTCTTTAACTATTGAAGAAAAGATTTCCAATCCTAGGTTAAAATCTAAGATAGATTTCATTCATAATGATTTTTCTCTAAAAATTTGTAATGATCATCCTAATGCTTTCTGGGAAAGAAAAAAACATATTATTTCTCTTCCTTATGAAGAAGAATTCAATGAATCCAGTATTCCGACTAAGGCCAGACCTTGTCAAATGAATTCTGAGTATCTGGTTTTATGTAAGAATAAGATTTCTAATCTCATTACTAAAGGTCTTATTCGTCATTCTCAGTCACCTTGGTCTTGTACTGCTTTTTATGTTAATAAACATTCAGAACAAGAAAGAGGCGTTCCTAGGCTTGTATTTAATTATAAGCCTCTTAATAAAGTTTTAAAATGGATTAGGCATCCTATTCCAAACAAAAAAGATCTTCTTGATAGGCTTTTTCAAGCTTTAATCTTTTCCAAATTTGATTTAAAATCAGGTTATTGGCAAATACAGATTGATGAATCTGATATTTATAAGACTGCTTTTAATGTTCCTATGGGACATTATGAATGGAAAGTTATGCCATTTGGTTTAAAAAATGCTCCTTCAGAATTTCAACAAATTATGAATGACAATTTTTATCCTTATAGCAGTTTTATTATTGTTTATATTGATGATATTCTTGTTTTTTCTAAAGATATTGAAAGTCACTTTAGACACTTAAATATCTTCAAAACTTTAGTTATTCAGAATGGTCTAGTCATTTCTAAACCAAAAATGTCTTTATTTAAGACTAAAATCAGGTTTTTAGGCCATGACATTGAAAAAGGAACCATTATTCCTATTCAAAGAAGCCTAGAATTTGGAGATAAATTTCCTGATAAAATCCTAGATAGGACCCAACTTCAAAGGTTTTTGGGCAGCCTAAATTATATTTCGGCTTATATTAAAAACCTTAGTAATTATACTTCTATTCTTTATAATCGTCTTAAAAAAGATTCTGGCAGTTGGACAGATGATCATACTCTTGCTGTTCAAGAAATTAAGAAAAAGGTTAAAAACCTTCCTTGTCTCATGCTTCCCAATCCTATTTGGGAAAAGATTGTTGAGACTGATGCTTCTAACATAGGATATGGGGGCATTTTAAAACAGATTGATCCTAGTTCTAAGCAAGAGTACCTCATTAGATTTTATTCTGGAAAATGGAAATGTGCTCAGCTTAACTATTCTACTGTTGTTAAAGAACATTTTGCTATTGTCAAATGTGTCTTAAAATTTCAAGATGATTTATATAATCAAAAGTTTATAATCAAAACTGATTGTAGTTCTGCTCAATTTATGTTTAGCAGAGATTTTAAACATGATGTTTCAAAACAAATGTTTGCCAGATGGCAAGCTCATCTTGCTCCTTTCGATTTTATAATTCAACATATTAAAGGTGTTGATAACCATCTTCCTGATTTTTTAACTCGTGAATATTTATCATGATTTCAGGTATGAGCTCTAATTACAGCTCCTACTCCTCTTATAGGGGAAGTGGAAGTTCCTCAGGAAGAGGAAGAGGTAACAATTTCTCTAATAGAGGAAGGGGTAACATTGTTATTTCCCAGATGGGTAAACAGAAGCTTATAGCTTCAGACTTGTCTCATGACAAAGATCAGTTAAAAGGCTTCATGGATAATATCCCTAAAGATCATCCTCTAGCCAAGGAATACCTTAATTATATTAAGGAGAAGGAAGCAGAGTCTTCTTCAGTAGCTGCATCAGCTAATTCCTACGCCAATATTAGCAAGGAAGATTCTTCTAATTCACAGTTCCATGAGACTGCATTTAAAGAAGTTATACTTCTTATTGAAGAAAAAGATCTTCAATGGAAAAGCAACCCGGATTATATCCTAGAAAGATATCTTAATAAGACATCTTTTGTACATGGTGCTTTAAAGCAAAGACAATATTTTGAAGGTCTTTTGCTTTCCACAAAATCTGTGGAGATTACTCATCACACTGCTAATAGCAAAGATGAAGTTCAGGGCAATTTTAGTTTTTCTAAACTTGTTATTAAAAAGATTATATCTTTTGAAGAATGGGGTTTTTCTCCCCTTGCAGAGAAAGAATGGTATTCCCCAATTCATAAATTCAATTTTAAATTCAACTATTGGGATTATATCCAAAGTTTTTCAAATGTTCTTTTTTATGAAAATGAGAACAAAAGACATTCTTGGTTCTTAAAAATTTGTGAAAATTGTTTTCATACACCAATTCCTAACTGGTTTTTTATATGGTGGAAAAATTTTGGAACCTCTTCAGATATTTTTCCAGATATTATGAAGAAACATCTAAAAAATTGGATGTTATTTTCGCCAACAGCCAATGACTGTAAAAATTTGTATAATATTGAAGGCAACAATATCTGCTTATTTTTTTTATAGAATTTGGGTTTCCTTGGATTTGGAAATGGAAACCAATTTTTAGTTATAATGATTTAATGATTCCTTGTATTAAGAGGCAAGGTCTAACCAAATATTGGGATAAATTAGATCGTATTTGTCCTGGTTCTACTCTTATAGAAGGAGCTGATCTCTACAATTCTATTGAGAAGAAAATTCAGCTTTATAAGCAGAATTTTGAGCAGAAAAAGGTTAAGAAGGACTCAGACATTCCAAGTCCTTTCCAGCAAATTTCTCAGAAATATGCAGGAACTCTTTCTAAGGAAGAGATCATTGATCTTTATATTGAAGAAATGAAAAAAGATCTTCAAGAAAACATAGGGCCATGCTCTTCAAAGTCAGATGCATCCATGAACTCAGACTTACACCAAGATGCTCAAAGTGAAGAAGGATCTGAAGAAATTATTATTTCACTAGACGATGCTCTAGAAACCTTGAAAGATTCGTTGAAACAAGGAAAGTAAGAATTTGCCAGCTATTGTACCTTTTATCAAAGGTGGCCGACAAATGTATCAATTTGTCAAAAGATGCTTTCAAGAATTTGCCAGCTATTGTACCTTTTATCAAAGGTGGCCGACAAATGTATCAATTTGTCAAAAGATGCTTTCATAAAGCTTTGGTTTTTAGTCCTTTTTACTGTTGACTTTTATAAAGTCTTTTGTTTTGATACAGCTGTGATACAGCTGTTTTCTTGATTAGTTTCTTAGACTCTATTTAAAGAGAGGCATGTCTCTCTTCTGAAGCAGAGTTTTCTTTACCACTTTAGTATTTTCTTTGTTTTCTCTGTAATCTGTGAGTTTTCAATAAAAAATTTAGTGGCCACGATCCAGTGAGCACATCTTATGGATACAAAGTAAGTTCTTCCATAAATTATTAAATATTTTATTGCTTATATTCTAATAATGATCGGCTAAAATAGGAAATATGAGTTAAAACATGCTTTTGATAAGATATATCTGTAGATTTACATGGAATGGTTTATATGTTCAAATCTAGTAATATACCTATATTTTTTTTTTTACTTGCCTCCTCTGAGACTGATCGTCGCCCGTTGAGGCCAGAAGAGCCGTTTTAAGGTATTTGATCTTGGTTTGAGGAAAAAAGTGACAACAAGATATATGTGTTTTCTAGGTTCTGGGTATAAACATTATATAAATTAATATAAAAAAATTAATTTCTTAAAGGGAAATTAAGAATTAAGTTAAAAACGAAAATACCCCTCACTTAATGGCAAAGGACGACAATTGCAATTTACTCTTATTAAAAATATATTAAATAGTGAGTAACTTACGGATTTGGTCTATATGGTTTGGTGAGTTTTGCGAATTTTGTCCCTAAATATCATTTATTACAGAAGAAGCCTCAATGGTTGTATTTTGCTTTGGATTTGCTCCCTCAATCTGACGTTCATTGACCTTTTCCGTTAAGTTGGAAGGCAAAATGGTCATTTTATCATTTTTATTTAATTTAACAATTTATTGCCAAACCATTATAAAATAAGGGCCAAAATGTAAATTATATTTGTTATTTATCATTTTTTGTTATAATATATATTTCCTTACTTAACCCATAAATTAATCATCAAATTAACAAGTTTTGATGAAGGGTTTTACCTTAAATATGGGTCGTTATTTTCAGTTTCTTTAAAGCCACAGAAGATTTTTTTGGTGATTATCTTTTGGGTGTCGTAGGATCAATAGAGGTCTTTGCAAGCTAGTTTAGATACCCATAATTACAAAAATTATTAATAATAAACATGATTATATGTAGGACATATCGTCCGAGGAAGGATGACCTTCAAAATATTTATACCCATATGATTTCTTGTTATAGGTTACATGATGATTATAAAATGATGTCTTAATAACCTTGGGATAATTCATCAAGTGCTACACGTTAGAGCATCTCCAACAGCTATGTTATAATTTTTCTAAAATAGAGTAGAAAAACTTAAAATCTCTAAATAAAATTACATTAAACTCCAACAGCTACTTTATTTTAGTAATTCTATCATCAATTATATTAATAAAATATTATTTCTCTCTATTAAACACACAACTTCAATGTTTCCTATTGGTGGAAAAGAATCTCTCTCTTAAATATGGAGTTTTAGAGATTTCTCCAAATTTGGAGATTTTTACTTTCTCTCTCTCTTATTTTCTCTATTTTAACATACGATATAGCATAGCTGTTGGAGCAAAAAAGTTGCTAAAATCTCACTTTTTCTATTTTAGCATAACTGTTGGAGATGCTCTTATAAACTTTTTCTTAATTTATGCAATAATAAATTACAGGCGACGACATTGGAAAAGAAAATGACCTTACTTCGAATAAAAATACAAGATTTCCCAACAAAATACCTTATTTCTCATTTTAATTTGGTAATGAAAATACATCAAGGCTTATTACTCTTAAGGATAAAGAGTTAATCCTTGCAACTTCTTCATAAAAATTCATAACAATATCAAGATTACAAATCAAAGCTACAACAATCTAATTATCTTCAAAATATTTGAAGATAAAACCCTAACTACACAATTCCTTTTAGAGAGAGAAAGAGACGAAATCCAACTTTTATATGCAACATATTTCCAAAATAGTCCTTGCACACTTCACAGAAGTACCCTGCTACCTTTATACTTCTGCCATAAGTGAGGCACAATCCTCTAAGTATTTATCATCTATTATTTGCACAAACAGTCCTTGAAACTTCAGAAAATAACATAACAATAACTTAAGTTAGAATATGCCAAGATTGAAACAAATGATTATCATATTTTAACATTTCTTACTCTACGGTTGCTTCTATACCTTTCACCCTCGATCTTTTGCCTCTTGTAACCATCGATATTACAATCAATGAAGTTACACTTACTTTGTGATTGTAACCAAATCCCCTGCTTATTTAAGAATATAGAGTTTTCGAAGTGAAAAAATACAGGAAAGATGAATATTTCGTTTGCATCCATTGTATCCTCAGAAACTGGGGTGCCATTGCTTTAAGAAAATTGTGATTCGCATAGGTCTCTTAATAACTATTTCATAGTTAATATAATGATAGTATATGTGTATATACATACAAACTAATATGCGACGAAGTTTGATTAATTTATAACCACAGAGTGTAGTAAATAAATACAAAAGCAAATCGTACCACGAAAGTTCCAAACCATGTGGTTCAATGTGGTGCAGATGGGTTATACGGGTTGTACAATATTGTGAACACCCTTATGAAACATAGTATATGTGTTGATATGAAGAAGCCACATAAGCATGTTAAGGGTAGGCTTGTTGATAGCCTGATTTGACTATTTAATTTTCTTTAGCGTCATTGTTGGAAATTTTGGGTTTTATACCCGATTTAGACCCCAAAATATACTTGAACCCATGTTCGAGATGGATAGATATCTATGGGTTTGCATAGTCCCTAGTGAAAGCTTCGATTCGACCTATTGCTCGTATAAGATGGAGTTGATATGAATGAGAAATTGATCATCAAAGTAGTGAATAGAGGATAGTTGTTAGAAATGGAAGTGGGTTTGCCCCACATTGATGGAAAAATGAAACCTATATGGGTTTATAAGTGATTTCATAGTTGAATGAAATAAGACTTGTTGGAGGAATGATTCTCTCCACGTAATCATGCAAGGTGGGGTGCAAAACTGGGTGAAATAAGCTAGCACCATTTTTCCTCACATTTTTTATTTCGAAAATCAAATAATTCAGATTTTGAATACGAAACCTTCAATTGTTTCCTTCCACAACACATTTCCCGGTAGTATAAATAGAGAGTCTCGGCTCTCTCAAAAACACATCGAAGCAGGGACGAACTTGGTGTATGGAATACGGTGGCACGTGCCACCGTATTATTTCTCCGTCGAAGGGTTAAAACTTTTACAATTACGAAAGGTGTAACTGTATGTAAGGTTTGATAAAATTTACCACACATTGAGGAGGCTATATTATTGAGTATTTATAATACAAAGGTACACAAAATTAGGAAAATATATTTACAATCAATGACTATTCTAATTTTGTAACACCCTCAAATCTGAAAATAACAACTAATTTAAAATTTTCTAAATACATCAATAAATGATTCATATACAATAACAATTTAAGGTTTAACCTCTACACACAATTTATTCTCTACACACAGTCTATAACAAGGACGGGTGCTACTAAAACCCAATAAAAGTCACTATCTCCAAACTGCAGAAGACTTCACCAATTACTTACACTTGTGAAAACTAAAGCACATCTCTTCATAGTATTGCTAGAACCAAACCCCCAACTGGAACTTGATGCACATGCCGACAAATAAAAAGGTTACGCTTAATACCTAGTGAGCTCAAGAGTTTTCAACATATATAAATTAATCGTTTACAAAGAAAGAATGCAATTAAATCATAATCTTTCAAAATGATATGCTTTACATATGAAAACGACTCGTTTATCAATAATTATGCATTTTAAGAAAGAGACACGAGTTAATCGTTAATCAAACCAAACTGTTTTAAAGGTGAAGATCCCAGTATAAAACGTTCTTTCATAAATTTAAGTTCAACCCAAAACTTGCTAAAAAGAAAATAGAGAGAGGACTCCCAATTTTATAAAACATGGGTAACATTTTATATTTTGGAACACCCCAAGACACGGGTGAGACACGACACACACAAATGTTTATCCATTGACGAAAATACCCATATAAATAAATATCGCCGTAGACACGAACATTAGACCCAAGACTCACACAACCATAAAATGGAAAGAACCCAAATACCGAAACGTGAAAGTGACGTATCTCATTCAAACCTTAATATACGTGGGGGAAACCCAATATTAAGGCCATTATTTACCGTCGACCACAGAACCAACGATAATAAAGTATGACGTTGACATTTAAAATGCTAATGGACGACGACGGGGGAGACCCGTTTCCATCTTGGGTGACGACAACACGTAAATGGGGTCACCCGTGATGTTACTGGATTTCACCACATATCCCGGACCTAGTTCCCATGCCATGCCAGACATCACAATCCTCGGCCCATTTATGCCTCTCGCCATACTCCGTCGAGTTCCACCCCAAGGACTTACGGACATGGGTGCCTATCCAGTCTAGACGAGTTTCAACTCAGCAGCATCGCGCCACCTATTGCCTACTCGCTAGCAAACCCAAGCGGTCAATAATTATAACCAAAATCTCAGGCCTTACAAAACAGACAGACTTACGTGCCTATGGATCCAATACAACACTGTCTAAAATTACATGACTCCAATTGAATGACCAAAGCACCCAAAACATGTAATTCCCAAATGGCATGAAATAATCTCCATCATACTCCAAAATTTCACAACTGTTTTTAAACCGGACAAATGTCCTCAAGACTCCATTTAGTCAAAACTGAGCCAACAACTCAACAGTTTACGTAAATATCCAATGAAAGCCAGTAGAGACATCGAAATACGTTTGACCAACAATTATGCAAACACCACAACCAAAAAGGTAATTAACCCCAAAACTTTTCTTTGGTTGAAACAAAACGTTCTCCAAATGAACTTGTTCTCTTCATGTTGCCAAAATGACTCATAGTACAATGATATGCATTTTCTAACGGATTATAAAATCGTATGCACCAAATAGACAATTATATAACATGACCCTCATTTATAAATTATATCATCAAGGAAACATATCAAAATGATTTATTTATCTAATGCCCAAAAATCACAAAGATGGGTGTTACATAAGTTTGTAAAGTTAAATATATCCAAGTAACCAAAAACTTATCAGCAGTTAACATTTTAATGTAAAACACAAACACTTTAAAATAAACATTTTGGAATGTACACCGTTTTCACAAATCAACTTGAACTCACCTCGCTAGATTTAGGCTAAATCTAGATTTTACCCAACTTGAGCTTCCTTGAAGAAATTTGAATCCGCAAGCAAAACCTTCCAAAACGTATATTCACAATTTATGAGACTAAATGTCTCATCACAATCTATGCCGGGACGTTGACTTTTTCCATTGGCCACTAGACGGGCCTTATATCGATCAAGAGTGCCATCGGCATTAAGTTTCTTTTTAAATAACCAAATGGACCTAACAATATTCACCCCTTGGGGTCTCGGGACGAGGACCCAAGTACCATTTTTAATAAGAGCATTATATTCTTCTTGCATGGCAGATTTCCAGTGAGGGTCGTTTAAGGCTTGTAAGTAAGAACGGGGTACGGGGGAGGTGGTAGTGGTGTGTAGATTTAGGCGAGTAAGTGGTTTGGAGATACCACGTTGGGAGCGGGTGACCATAGGATGTTGTACGGGAGGGGGAGGAGGGGCCATTTCGGCCGAAGGTGGCGAGGAGGCAACCTCGTGATGGGATGAGGAGGTGGGGTTCGGTGTGGCGGAGGGTGGTGAATTGGGTGGTGGTGATGAAGTTTCGGGAGGAGTGGGCGGGGACGGTGGCGGTAGCGAGGTGATGGGTGGAGATGTCGTTGTTAGGAGGCGGCGAGATATAGGGGAGGGGTCGTAAGAAGTATATAGAAAGTCGTAAGACATGTCGGGTTTTAGAGTGATGGACCAGAAAGGAAAAGTGGACTCGTCGAAAGTTATGTGGAGAGAAATGATGATTTTCTTAGTTGAGAGGTCAAGGTACCGAAAACTGCGATGATTGGACGGGTAGCCAAGAAAGATGCATGGAGTGGTACGTGGGGCAAGTTTGTGTGGGGGGTAGATGTATGGGTAACATAAGCATCCAAATACTCGAATGTGAGAGTATGTAGGTTTTTTGTTGAAAAGTTTAGTGAAAGGGATGTTGTTGTGAATAGAGGTGGAGGGTAGGAGGTTGTGAAGGTGAGTGGCCATGTGAAGAGCTTCCACCCAATATGTGGGAGGAAGGTGTGCTTGAAAAAGAAGAGTGTGAATTATGTCGTTGATGGTACGAATCATGCATTCGGACTTGCCATTTTGTTGGGAGGTTTTAGGACATGAGAAACGAAGTTGTATGCCATTGGTGGCGAAAAGGTCATGTAAGGCGGTGTTATCAAATTCGCCTCCATGATCGCATTGAAAAGCTTTTATTTCACATTTAAATTGGGTTTTTATGTATGCACGAAAATGTAAGAATTTTCCGAAAGCATCGGATTTTTGGCGAAGCGGAAAAACCCACAAAAAATTGCGAAAAATGGTCTAGAAATATAACATAGTATTTTAAACCACCAATACTTGAAATAGGAGAAGTCCATAAATCGAAATGAACAATGTCAAAACTAGACGTAACAACAGTCTCTGATCGGACAAAATGAAGTCGAACATGTTTGCCAAGTTGACATGCATGACAAAGCGTGTTGGTCTTAACGTTATTACAAGAAATAAAACCATTAGATAATAAAGATTGAAACGCGTTATCGCCGGTATGACCCAGACGTTGGTGCCATGTGGAGCAAGTTGAGGACAGAAGAGTAACCGGTGGAGTTGTGGGGAAGGCGGGATATAAATCGCCAGAGCTGTCACATCGGAGGAGGAGTTGGCGGGTCCGGAGATCCTTCACAGAGTAACCAAACTCGTCAAATTCAATAGAGAATTTATTACCTTTTGTGAATTAGCGAACGGATATAAGATTTTTAATAATGTTGGGTGTGACTAGAATGTTATGAAGATGTAAGGGACGAGAGGATGTAGAGGAAGGTAAAGTGGTGTACCCCATGTTGGTTACAGGAATAGACGACCCATCATCTACAATAACAGAATTAACAATGCGATTATTAAAAATAGATGAGAGTTTACCTATATCCAAGGCAAGGTGTGAGGTGGCTCCGATGCTCATGTACCAACCGGCATCCCCCGGGTCATTGAGAGACATAGCGTTGAACGCTTGAGGAAGGGCGATAGGTTGATTGGGTGACCCATTCATGAACCATTGCCAGGGGGAAATCGTAGAAGTGGATGAGTGAAAAACTTGTTGAGGACCGGGGCCAAGGAGGCCGTTGGAAACAGTGGGGGAGGCCGGCGGGAGTCCGATTGTTGCGGCGGTCGGAACGTGGCCCGAGGATTGGTTGGCGGCCACCCGTAGACACCTCAAGGGGTTTGGTAAAACCCCATGTGATTTTGGAGAATATATTTATTGATTCTTATGAGATATAACCTTAATATTGTATTGTTTTAAAAGGTGTCACTGTATGATATTCAAAAGTTTAAGAAGGTGCAACCGTACCTTGTAATCAACCAAAAACCAAAAAAAAACTCTTGAAATAAACCCAAAAAACCGAAAAAGTCCCTCGAAATCAATAAAAAAAACTTAAAAATCTCTCGAAATCAAGCAAAAAACTATAAAAATCGCTCGTAACGGTGGAATTAGGCCAAAAACACGTCGGGTGATATTGAACATTGGTAACACATTGATAAAAACCGTGCTTATTGTAATTATTTTTTATCTATATTATATAGTGTAACACCCCGAGTTTCGAGAGGTATCAATGCAAATTAAATACAGAAACCGACATATCAAGGAAAATAAGATATTTAATTTTGGACTTGAATCCTGGATTTTATAGTTTAGATAGATGAAGGATTCAATTACGATTCCAACGGTTCTTTCCGGAGCAAAAACGAAGCTATAACGAAGAAGTTATGGCCAAAACAGTGTCGGTACGTACTCGGCTATAGTGCCCGGCGATTGTGACACTGTCAAAATCGTCTGTCACAATCGCCAGAGCCCGAAAACTCTCGGTACAATCTCAGAGATTGTGCCCGGCGATTGTGACATTGTCACTATATCCCTGGAGGTATCAGGGTGTTAAAATCGCGATTTTCAGCCTCAAGTTTCATTTCTTCATATCTTTCTCATCCTAGCTCCGATTTGGGTGATTCAAAGTGCTACGGTTTCGTTTTTGAGAGCTCTTAAAGGATCTAGCAAGAGATTGGATGTCTATTGGAGTATACAAGAGTATTTTGTGGTGGTAAGCTCCTCATCTCTCCTACTTCATCTTCTTCACCAAATTTTCTAGGGTTTCATCCACCCTTTGTGCTTCCTTTCATAGATTGGAGATTTGTGGCCATTTTGGTGAACTAGAAATGTTTTGGTTGGTGGATTCAAGCTTGGGTTAAGGTAATCTTCTATCCTCTTAGGTTATGAAATTTAGGGTTTCGGTATTAGTTGAGGTATTCATGTACATGGTTTGGGAAACGATTATTTGTGGTTGATTATGTATATTTATGGTTAAATATGTATGGATTTAGGTTTTGGAAGTGTGGTCTTGAAAATCCAAGTGTTCTTCAAAGGAGATATAGTTGGGGGAAAATCTAGATTTAGCCTAAATCTAGCGAGGTGAGTTCAAGTTGATTTGTGAAAACGTTGTACATGCCAAAATGTCTATTTTAAAGTGTTTTATGTGTTTTCATGAAATTATCAAATGTTGGGTTATTTGCTAATCTTTGGTTATTTGAATTATCTAACTTTACAAACCTTGTATAACACCCACATTGGAGATTTTTGGGCATTTGATATATGTGTCACAAACGAATGCGTTTTGAAGTCTTTTAACATGAATGGATCTTTGGTCAAAGAAATATATTTTTAAATGTTTATCGAGTCTTATGCATCGTCATGAAATGGAGTGTTTTATGAAGTATCACTTACACATTTATGTGAGGTAACTTGAAAGAATGTTTATAGTCTCATTTTATGATTTTCGTTCTTATCAGCAGTTAAATTTGGAAAACGCATATTTTATGTTATGAGTTCATTTGGAAAATGGATTGTCTCAACTAATGTTGAGTTTTGAACTAATCTCACTTTTGGTCGTGATGTTTGCATATCCGTTGGGTGAGTGCGTTTTATCGTGTTTTTATTCCATTTATTAATGAGTCAATGGGTTGCTAAGTCTGCGGCTTGGCATTGTTATTTTGATGGGGTTTTTGGACAATAGTCCAGTTTTGATAGCTCGACTTCGAGCCCTGTTGAGCCTTATGTGTATTATTTGGCTTATTTGATGCATTGGGAGTTATGATCCCGTATTTGGTTTATTATTGTCCGGCGTTGGGACGATTAGTCTTCCACGTCGAGGCACGTTAGGCACCGGATGTGGGTGTAAGACCTTCGTGCTGCACGTTAAGGTACCGGATGTGGGTATAAGTCCTTCGTGCTCAAGTATTACGATATTGGATGAGGAGCTCGACCTAGCAATCCCTCGGGGTTGAACTTGAGTTTCCGTGGGTGTATGTTTAAAGCCACTGAGCCTGACATCCCTTGCGTGTACTTTTGTTTATGTGACTAGTCATAACAACATAAAATGGGCTTACTTTGTGGACCGTCACATTTTATGGAATCGGGAATCCCCCGTCACCGAAAGGTGTTGTTTTTGGGTATTGAGTTTTATTATCCAAGTTTTCGGTGACGCTTTGTACAATTGGGTTTTACCCTTGATTTATGGGTTGAGTATTATTCCCTACCCGTGTTTTGGGGTGTTTTGGGATATAAGGTTTAACTGCATCTTCATAAATGAAGAGTTCAATTTATACTTACGTTTTGAGTGAGTTTTGAGTTAAAAAAAACTAATTTATGAATGGGCGGCCTATGTTGGTATCATTATCTTTGAAGTAGTTGGTTTGGAAAACATTTTAATTGGTGTTCTTTACCTAAAATGCATATTGTTGGAAATGAGTCGTTTTCACATGTAAGACGTATCATATTGAAGGACTATAACTTTTAACCGCATTCTTTCTTTTAAACTATTATTTCATATATGTTGAAAACTCTTGAGCTCACTAGGCGTTAAGCCTAACCTTTTTATTTGTCGGCATATGCATCAGGTTCCAGTTGGGGTTGGTTCTAGCAGCCATGAAGAGTTGAGCCTTAGCTTTGTGCAATTGTAAGTAGTTGGTGAAGTCTTCCGCAATTTTGGAGATAGCGAATACTATGGGGTTTTAGTACCACCCGTTCTTATCATAGGCTTTTGTATACAATGAATGTTTGTATTGAGGTTAAATCTTAATTTATGGTGGTAGATAATTCCTTTATCGGTGTATTTAGAAAATTTTAAATAAATTGTTATTTCCAGATTTGAGGGTGTTACATATAGTGTCACCGTATGAAAAAAAATTTGGGTTCGTCCCTGCACCGAAGAACATAGTCTCTTCTACTCCTTTTTGGCTCGATTCCTCTCCAAGGTAAAACTCACGCGTTTGTTACGTTTGCGGTTTTCCCAAACCGTTTCGACCGTTGTATCCTGCAAAACGAACGCCCCATATGGGGGAGAAACTGTTTTAAGGAAACCGTGTAAAATACGGGTATCATCGGCTATCCTTTTTCGTTTATAATTACTTGATTTCGAATACATATGTTATACATTCATAACATCACATAATTCTATTCGTGGAACTCTTTCTAGATATAAGGATTGAAGAATGAGGTTTACATGCTCTCGGATAACAAGTTCTTGAAGTTTTAGCAAACCTCATATACCATCGATTATGAAATCCAAGATAAGAGAATTGCAGTAGAAAGACTATCTACATATCTAATTAGTTTGACTCCAAGATGATACAAAAGACTATCTATATTGGGATAAAGTTGTGGGCACATTATATGCTTTTTTACAAGATTTGCTTAAGGTTTTTTTTATTCATGATGCTTACAAGATCTTATTTTGACAACAACAAACAAACAAAATACAAATTTTGTACCAATAGAAAAAATTAAACAACATTTAAACTTAGAAATTATTTGGTTCATGGAATTGGAAAGAATTTGAAGGAATTGGAAAGAATTTGAAGGAATTGGAATGGTCAGTTCCATTGACCAAATTCCAAGCTCATGTTTAGTTCACGGAATAAAAGCGATGAAATCCTTCCAATTCCATTGAATTCCACAATTTAAGGAATTCATCATTCATTGGCTTATGTGAAATAATTAAATTCTACCAACCAAATGCGTGGTCAAATTTCATCAAATTCTATTCCAATTCTTTTAAAGTCAAAATTTTTCGATAAATTCCAATTACATCAAATTCCATTATGTGAACCAAACACGCCCTTAGTTTCACAGAATTTACACGACTGCAACAAAAAAACTGGAGTAAACTCTGATTTTGGTCCTTGAGGTTTAGTGAAAAGTCTGAAAGTGGGACCTGAACTTTAATAAGTCTATAAAACATCCTTATGGTTTGCATTTTACTCTGAAAATGGTCCTTCGTCACTAACTCCATTAATAATTGTCTGTTAAGTAAGGGGCATTTTCGTATTTTGACTATTTTCTTAATTATCTTTTAAAATCTGTTTTATTAAATATTTTTTGACTTTCCGGTCATCCCCTATTTGTAATTTCGGTCATCCCCTCCAGCTGCCATCAGGCACAAGAACAGCAACACTCCGTTACTAAAAAAACCGAATCTTAGACCATTTTCATTTTTTGTATCGAGTTCAAGAACATGAAATACCTTCACATCTGAAACTCTGCTTCGAGACTTTCGCCTTGTTTTTGGACTATCAAGAGCTGATGTTTTCCATCTCTGCAAATGATTGAAATGCCTTCGAGCCAACCACCTGCAAATAGACCTGGCAAAAACTAACACGACACGCTAACCCGACACGAACTCGACACGATATAAACGGGTTTGGGTAATATATTTCAACCCGTTTAAGTAAACGGGTTGACACGACACGACACGAAAATTAAACGGGTAAGGTCAGGGTCAAAATTTTCAACTCGAAAATGACCCGAATAACCCGTTTATATATATATATATATATAAAATAAATTTTCTTTTTAATGCTTTGGATTTTTAATGTTTTTTATTTGGTTAGAATTTATAAGTTTGAACTATAAAATTCGGATTATTAATGCTTTCATTTGAATTTTATATTTGTATTTTTTTTGTGAATTTTCGATTTTTAATTTTTTGTTTTATAAATGTTAAACGGGTTAAACAGGTTAGGCGGGTCATGTCGGGTTAGGCGGGTCGGGTTAGGGTTGGGATTTTCTGACCCGTTTATTAAATGGGTTGGGTTAGGGTTAGACACTTTCAACCCGTTTAAGTTTGAACCCGACACGAATTCGACACGACACGACACGTTTGCCAGGTCTACCTGCAAATAACTGCAAAACAGGATGAATGAATGTAACCATTTGAACTGCAAAAAATTTCAAAAAACAAAAACAAAAACGAACGAACGAAAAAAGCGGGTACCCGATTGTATATGTACAGTTGCGGTCAAATGCTCATCCGGTGATCTTGGTGCAAATTGGTGATTCGATTTCTTTAAAACATTACGCCCCCTTCTTGAATTTTCACCGCGTACAACTGCAAGCAAACGAACAAACCAATTACCAGTGATAGAAACCCAAGATCCGCCTTTGCCAGAACTCCAGTGGTGGTAGGGAAACCGCCGGAGAAATCGATTTCAAATTTCAATGACAAGTTTGGTCCCCACTCTCACTCTCATAGCTGTCTGGTTCTCAAAGGTAGTGTTTGTATCAAACACCTCTTAAACGTAAGCCTCCGCCACCCCTTCTTTCCTCAACGGCATACCTCTACCTTGTGTTTTTTTGGTAACGGACAAATAAGGGATAGCCGGAAATCTGGAAGGGATGGCCGGAAAAGTCAAAAAATGTTTAAGAAAACATATTTTAAAAGATAATTAAGAAAATAGTCAAAAGACGAAAATGCCCCTTACTTAACAGACAGTTATTAACGGAGTTAGTGACGAAGGACTATTTTCAGAGCAAAATGTAAATCATAAGGATGTTTTATAGACTTATCAAAGTTCAGGTCTCACTTTCAGACTTTTCACTAAACCTCAAGGACTAAAATCAGAGTTTACTCAAAAAAACTGGTTTATTTTATAATATTTATAATGTGAGAAACAAATTGACATTTTCTGAAATTTAACTTTTAAAAAACAAAGTAGGAAGCTATTCTCTTTTTCAAAACTTATCACGTTGACGATTTGTTGACCAAAATTTGTTCTTAATATTAGTTAATGTAGAAATTTTAAAAATTGGTTTGTCAAAATAATTAAAAATTGGTTCTACAATTAGAGAAAAATAATTGTAAAGATGGATTTTATTTTTATTCAATTATTCGTTTGAAAACCATTCATAGTCAATCAAACACATGAAAGAAGGTGTTACGACATTTTGAATATATTGTTCAAAGCAAAATAATCGAGAGTTTGAGCATATTTTTGCTCCAACAAATTTTTTAAAATAAAGAAAAGTTCTCTCTACACTTTTCTTTGGTAGCACATAGAATGGAATTGCGTTTGGTACAGAGAATGGAATTGCAGAGAAAGAGAATTGGTCCGGAGAATAGGAATTGACTCTCCTGTTTGGTAGCACATAGAATTCAGCCAAGAAATGTAACAGGAAATCATTTCTCTTGTTTGGAGCACAGAGAAATGTAACAGAGAATTCAACAACAAATCATCAATGATGGAAGTGAGATCTTTTGGGGGATTTCCAACCCAACAAAAACAAATTCACTGACATTATCATCATATATAATTTTTGACCAAACCCCATACAGAAACAAGAAATCATGAAATTAACTGCAGAAATACAGATACATTTTGATTTCCAACCCAACCAATTTAGCATTTCTTCCCACATGAGGGTTGTTCTTTTGTAACACCCGTGATTTTTCGGTAAGTAAACGTCAACCGGACGTTTATGTGACTTATAACCAGTGGGGGTTTTGTTGGGAAATGTGTTGCTTAAAGTCCCTAAGGGTTTCGAGAGCATTGGCACAGAAGAAGTCAAATTTTGGGACTCGGGGAGACTTGGGCGACAATGCCCGCGATAGTGACAAGTGTCACAGTCGTCGTGTCACAGTCGCGAGAAGTGTACCGTGAGCCCTTAGGAGCGGGCGACTATGCCCCGCGACTATGACAAGGGCATAGTCGCCATGTCATTGTCGCACGCGGGGGCTGAGAGGCTGTTAAGTCGCGAGCAATCAACCCATTTCTCATTTCTCACTTACCTTCTTCTTCCCTTTTCTCTCCCAAACACCAAAACCGAACCCTAACCCATTTTGAGGGTTTTTCCTCCTCAACCCACTTGATTCTTCACCATCTAACTAGTTGGGTCAATGAACCACAAAACCCTCATCTTCATCTACCTCATCAGGTTCCGGTTGGAAGCTCGAGTTGAAGTGTTGGATTGGGTGTTCTCGGAAAGTCTCGTCATCTTTAATGGTAATATTCTTTGATTTAAGGTTATATATGTTCTTTGGGTGTTTCCCTGGTGTTTGGTTTATCAAATCTCGGATTTGTTAGTTTTGGAGAAACTAGGGTTTTGACCTCGTTTAGGGATTTTGGTATATAATGTTGGGGAATGTTTCTATGTGGTTGTTCTTGGATATTTATGGTTCGGTATGTATGGATCTAGGTTTTGGAAGTTCTCAGCTTGAGGATTCAAGCGGCCTTCAAAAGAGCTCGTTGGGTGAAATCTAGATTTAGCCTAAATCTAGCAAGGTGAGTTCAAGTTGATTTGTGAAAACGGTGTACATGCCAAAAATGTTTGTTTTAAGTGTTTTGTGCCCCACATGAAATTGTTAACTGCTGATAAGTTTTGTTAACTGCTGATAAGTTTTGTTAACTACTGATAAGTTGAGTATTTTAAAGGTGTTTAACTTTATAAACTCATTTAGCACACATCTTTGGGATTTTGGGAATTTTGGATAATTAAATCATATATTTTGGTATCTTAATGATTTATTTTATAGAAGTAGATTTTGAGTATAAATGTATTTCATTTTGTGTTTTGGAGAAATGCATGGTTTTGTGTTATGGGACGTTTTGAGAGGTAAATGTTATAAACTCACTTGGAAAATGATTTGTCCCAATCTAAACTACGTTGGAATTAATTATATGTTTTGGAGTATGGGTATACATAAGTACGGGTTGTTTATGTTTGATTCCAAATTATGATTTTCAACGTTGAGTCTTTGGATTTGTTTGAGCTTATGGCTCGGCTTGGATTTTGTTGGGTTTCGAGGACACTTGTCCGCTTTTAATAGCTCAATGTTGAGCGTTTGGTTATGATTTGCATTTACTGCATCTTAGTTGAGAATTACATGTTTTGGATGCATTAGTTCATTCACTTTCAGTCATGTAATAGTTTAGTTAGTGCAATGGATCTATAGACACGGTGTTCCTATGTCCCCGCTTTGGACATTAGGTTCGCCACTTGGCACGGAATAGGCATCGGGTCACCATGATAAGTAAGGTGTGGACCTATACGGTCGGGCAGCGTCTCATGGGCAGTAAGGTGTAATTCCCTTGTGCTAGAGTTCCCCGTTTTGGAACTCTCAAGAATAGACCTAGAGGGGTTGACTTGATGTTTTCGAGTGATAGACTCAGAGGAGTTGAGCTCGGTGGGTGTTTTATGTGTAACCCACATGTTTTGATTTCTTACATAATTATGTGACATACTTTGTGTCCGTCACGTACCATGTAACCGGGTTTTCCCCGTCACCATTAGGTGTGGTTTTTGGATATGGAGTTTTATAATCCATGTTTTCGGGGACGTCTGAGTGTGGGCATTTATCTATGTTATAAAGGTTCGGTTATTGAAACTCATTCGAGTTATTGGGATATCTTGGAAGTTTGAGTTATCTACGTTTTCAACGTTTGATCATTATAACATCATTTATGTTTTACGTGCGCCTTGGGTTTTGGCTTTATTTAAAGAGGCGTGTGTTTTATGATTTTAACCACGAAAGGGGTGAATGATGAAAAGAGATTGTTTTAAGATTTAAAGTATTTTATTTCTAGTTGTTTCTAAATTAGTTGTATTATTTTTTGGGAATTCATGATTTTAAATAACATTCCTAAAGTTATCGCTTTATTTATCTCTAACGAAAACTCTTGAGCTCACTAGGTGTAAAGCCTAACCTTTTTATTTGTCGGCATGTGCATCAGGTTCCTGTTGGGTTTTGGTTCTAGCAGTGCTTTGAGGAGTTGAGCTATAGACTTACACGGGAGTAAGTAGATTGATGAAGTCTTCCGCAGTTGGAGATAGTGACTATTATTGGGTTTTAGTAGCATCCGTCCTTATTATAGACTGTATGTAGAGAATAAATGTGTTTATTGAGGTTAAATCCTATATCGTGTTTGTAGATAAATTATTTATCAATGTATTTTAGAAAATTTTAAATTAGTTGCTATTTCCGAGTTTGAGGGTGTTACATCTTTCAATGTCAAAATCCCTCGCCTTCAAGAACCTGCAACTATGAAGGAAGATCGAAGGTGAGAGAAAGCGAGAGCGACGTGAGAGAGCGAGAGCGGCGGTCTCGACGACTGCTGCTCGGAATCGCGAACTGAGTGAGAGCACCGAGAGGGAGAACGAGAGGGAGAGCGCCGAGAGGGAGAGAGAGAGAGCGACGAGGTGAGGGCTTGCCGAAGAGAGAGCCAGAGAGGGAGAGCTCGCCGGAGAGGGAGAGCGCCGAGAGGGAGAGAGAGAGCGACGAGGTGAGGACTCGCCGGAGATGGAGAGCTCGCCGAGAGGGAGAGAGAGAGCGACGAGGTGAGGGGCTGAGGGCTCGATGTGTTTTCTACTTTGGAAGATCTCTCAATTCCCTGATTTTGAAATCTCACCATTTCTCTTCACTTTGTGGAGAATTAAAAGTAGGGAAAGAGAATTGGTTTATTTCTCATTTTTCTTTTCTCTGAGTTACCAAACAAGAGAAATGAAATTCATTTCCATTTCTCTGTCTTCAACTCTCTGTACCAAACACACCCTAGAGAAATCTTCAAAAGTAATTACGAGAAAAAAGAAACAATTTTTTTATATTTCACAAATACAAAACCTAGATGTTAAATATTTATGGAAAGAAATAATATTTTATCATGTAAAAAATGTTTCAATTACATAATTATTATTGTAGCCTTCAAAATAAAAAATTTGAATGCAATTTTTTAAAAATTTTGAGATTTGATTCTCCATTAAAATTATTAACAACGTCGTTGGAAATTCTCTCATGGACGGATACACTATGGTGGCTACGGTGGCACGTGCCACCGTATTATTTCGTCGACGAAGGGTAAATTTTTTAGGTTCGTATAAGGTGCAACCGTATCGTTTTGGAAGGTGCTACTGTATTTTTTTGAAAACTTCAAGAAGGTGCAACCGTACCTCATAATCAACCAAAAACCAAAAGAAACTATCGAAATCAACCAAAAAAACCGAAAAAATCTCTCTAAATCGATAAAAATAACTTCAAAATCTCTCGAAATCAAGCAAACAGCTTTAAAAATCGCTCGAAATTGTGGAATTAGGCTAAAAACACATCAGACAATATTAAACGTCGGTAAAAAGATGAAGACACGTCGATAAAAACCGTGTTTTTTACAAAAAAAAATGTCGGTATTATATGGTGCTACCGTATGAAAAAATTTCTAGATCCGTCCTTGGATTCTCTTAGGACATCTCTAGCCGTTTGGTTAAATAGTGATTTTGGCATTTTCCTTCCTACAACGGCACGGCAAAGAGAATTTTTATTTACCGGTTTGGGTTTTCAGACTATAAATATACCATGTGGAAAAATGAACATCAAACCATGGGACTCACAATTTTTGTCGGTTTAGAGTATAAAACCATAGGAATCACCATTTTTTGGTCGTTTAGAATATGGTTGAAGTTAATTATCTTTTAATGTTTAAGAGCTTACTATTTTTGGTGTTAGATGGTCTTAATCGGTGGAAGAATGTATAAATTGCGATTTCATTCAAAAGGAAACGGTTACGTGATCATGTTGAATAAAACAGTGATTTATTCCTGGATTCAATTAACTCCTCGATATCCATTGGAAAATGTCAAATCAACTTCAGCAATGGGGATCTTCAAAGCTAATTATTAATTCCTCATAATTGCTTACCTAATAAACCGATATCCATCAATTATCTATGCTAAAATGACAGCCGTTCGATCGGACAAGTGAAGATGACGACGGCGACGATAACCGGTGGTGGTAGTTGGAATTCTCCGATTCAACAGAGCTAGAAGATCTCGGCGATCTCGGAGAATCTAAACTTCTGATCAGAAGTTGTTTCACGGCGGAGATGAGATCCTCCGTCGGATTCAACGGCGGCGAACTCATCGACGATCGGAAGTTTTTACAGAATCTCATATGCCGATCCAACGCTTCTTCCTCCGATTCCGAACAAGATCTCTCCATCTCCTCCTTCACCGCCTCCGTACACAGTCCACAAATCCAACGGCCATGGTTACTCTCTCTCACCGTCGCGATGTACGTCTGCGTACACTCTTCCGTCAACCGGCAGCACTCGCATTTCACAGACTCCACATCACCACCACCACCACCACCGTCTACCTTAACTGACTTCAATTTCGGTTCGATGCCAGACATCATAACCGTATCCTTCACCATTATAATCGTCGTCGTAGAAGATCAAAATCAATCAAACAGAGAAACAAAAAAACAGCTTACAATCAATAATCTACAATCAACACAGGATATATAACAGTCAAGAGATCAATATCCAAACCGGTACGAATTTAATGACAATTTGTTTTGGAAAAACAAAAATCAAAACTCACCGATCTTCGTGATTGACGAGATAGACGTTCCAAATCTCTCTAGATTTCCTCCAAAAATTGAAAAGTAGGAAAAAAAAACTTAACGTTCTTTCTCCCACTCGCCTTCTTCTTCAACAACCTCTCCACCAATCAGCAACAGTTTGAAGCACAACAATTTCATATACATTTCAGAGCCCGTTTTGGCTCGAAAAATAGAGATGAAAATCGGATCGAATTGAGCAACAAGAGGGGAAAAGGTTCAGGAATTCTCTGTTTGTTAGAGATGTAGATATACGAAAGAAGGTGGGGAAGACGACAAAGAACTGCCAGCTCTGGTGATTTGGCTGTTTTGAGGACCTGTAACTTTCTGCACACGTCGGCTTGAAACAAAATTCACGTGGGTTACGTCCTACTGGTGCATTGCTGCTTTCATGTCTCATCGTTAAATCCAACCCTTCATTTTGAAGTTCCCCCAATAGATAAAGATACTAGGTTTTTTTTTTTTTTTTCTCTTCTTTTTTGTGTGTATCCTCCTTTTGTTTCTTTTAATATACTATTAAATAATAATATTTTTTTCCCAGCAGAATCTCAGATTTTTTAGTTTGACTCCATAATGTTAACATTAAAACAAAATTTAAGTTCATTACTTTTTTTTTTTCCCTTTAATTATGGTTGTCCATGTCGGTTTGCATGACTCAAACCAGTAATTTTTTTAAAAGGATCTATAAAGGTTTAAGTTTTATTGTCAATTTAGTTAATCTACAACCATAAATTTTGATTTGATATTTGATATGATGAGTTTACATGGAAAAGTTTGCATAAAAGGAAGATCCTGCATATGTCAATTTGTGGGTGTTAGAAGTCTGCAGTAGTAATATTTATCACTATTAATTAATATATTATATTACTATAATTTTGTTCTAATTATATTATTAAATATGTAATTGGTTATTTTTTCTAGATGTCATTAAAATATATAAGATAATCATTGAATTCTAACAAAATACTTAATTTTTTTTATATAAAAAAATTATATTATTAAGCCTAAATTAAACAAATTTATAAAAAAATATTATCACTTTCTCAAAACCATCCAAAATCGTACTGTAAATCGACAAAAAAATAAAATAAAACATTAAAATCGTGATCTATCTCGCTATATTGCTCAAGTACGCTAATAGTTTTATATTAAAACTTGAATTAGATAAAATCTTAATTGATTAAATTTAAATAATTCAATAAAAATTCAACCTAATTTTACCGACGTTAGCAAGTTATTAGATTCTCATTTACGTCAACAACTTGAGTTTTAAACAAAAAACTGTTTCTAAAAAAATTATTATTAAATTATTCTTTTTCAAGGTCATCTTCTTATCTTCTTCTTCGAAGTCTTTCAAATTTTCTGATTTCTTCAACAAGGAAAATACAAAACTTTTATAGCAGATATGGATAGGGGTGAGTAAAGTTGGGTATTCGACCAAAATTTATGGAACCGGGTTTGGAACCGACACCAGTTACACCGGTTATTTATATTTGGGAACCGGTCCCATACCGGGTATCCGGTGTCTATTTTTTTTTTAAATTTATCATTTCACACTATAAAAAATTAATTATTAGTTTATTACAAAGTCCCAATGTAAAGAAGTAAATACTGCAAACGGTGAAAACTAATCTGATAAAAACTAAAAACTAATATACATAAATAATTAAAGAAGTCGAGTGAAGGAAACGGTTGCAAGTGTGAGTGTGTAACGCTAAAAGGTAAATTAATAATTTTAATTTTAGTTTATTAAATATAATAAACATATAAAATATTTTTTATTAAAAAATAGCGGATACCCGTTGGTTCCGGTCTTAGGTACCCGGTTCCGGAACCGATCTCAACGGGTACCCAGCAGTTAACGCTTCCAAAAAAAAGAATGAAAACCAAAACCAGTCCCGATCGGTTCTATATTTTAAGAACAGAAACATGAACCAACCACATCTGTTTTTGTTTCAGTTTTGTTTTTGTTCCAGAACCGGCAGTTTTAAAGCGGTTCTGATTTCAAAGGTACTCAGTTTCACGTTAAGTATTGATGTGTGCTTTGAAATTTATTATTAGGATGGTTATCACTTGAAGCTAAAATAATCATTTTATAATATTTGGATAAAGAAATTACGTTTACGAATATTTGATCATTTATGGCTCAAATAATTAGTTTATATTGACTGCTATAAAATAAAACTATTATTAAAAGATAAAATAAAATTACTTATTTACCCTTGATTAACCTAATTGAAAAGACTTCTCTCATTTTACAAGACGCACCCATTTCTCACAAAAATGTTACTTTTAATCAATAAGGTGGCGTTTGCTTTTTAAGAAGTCTGAAGTCTTAATTCTTATTTCACTTATGATTAATAAGAGGTGGTGCTAAAGTCTTAAATCTGAATCAATAAGACTGTTTTTGTAACATATGGAAGTGTTTTGAAAGAAATTAGAGCATATGAAATGAGGCGGGATAAGAGATTTTAAGAAGTTAGTCACTACTTTTTATTTAAGATGTATTTAAGAGCTATTAAGAGGTTCTGAAAATTGGACAAAAACAAACGGTCTGAATGTCAAAAGGTCTAAACGATTCAGACTTAAGAGTCATTAAGAACTATTTTTAAAAAAACATACAACCCCTAAATTTATTTTATATAGAGAGATAAAAGGGTTCAAACGACAACACTAGTTGTTTACGCAAATGGGAGAACACTTTTAAGCTCGTTATTCTGTCTTAAATCACATGTATAAAAGGATTAAAATATTAAATTAATATTTACTGTTTTTTAGAAGTATCAAAGAAATGCATGGTTAAAATGGGAAAAAGAAAATGCAAATCACATAACAAAGCCGATGATCAAGGACATGATAATTACAAGTGTAGCAGACGACCATCATTATTACAACATTTGATAGGGAGGATTAGTAGAGAAAATTCGACATCATATCATAACATTCGATAAAGAAGAGTAGTGGGTAAGACCGAAGTCAGATATAGAAGTGATATCGACATTGGAGGTAGGGACATAAGAAGGGAAGGATATGCACCATCGATAGAGAAGTGGTATCACATATTTATCACAAACTCATCAGATATCGAATATACAATGACTAAATAAGTGGTATCACATTGTAATCGAACATAATTTTGTTTCACTGATTGTAATCGATCATTGATTTTGTAATCTTTATCAGTGATTGTAATCGAGCACTAATTTTCTATGATATTGTAATTGGTCACATCTTTATTGGTGATTTTGTAATCAAAGGTATGATATTATTTACAATAGATGCAATTCATTCATTGATTTGGTGTAATATTTGTAATCGATTGTGCTATATGGTTTATCCTCTTCAAAATTCAAGGGTTTTGAAACTGAAATATATTAATATGATATGGTTAGGACGATGAAGAGAAGCTATAGGATATTGTCTAACACGAAGTTGGACAAGTATGAACAAGTAGCGAACATTGGGTAGTGACTATGGGCGTAACTCGAAAAGGTAAAAGATTTGTTTTTTAGTTGTCTAGAGATGTTGTAGTTGCTCTTATCACATGTGATAAACTAATAAAGAGGCTTCACCGACGGATTTTTCCATCGAAAATTTCCAGCAGATCACTGATGGATTGACCATAACAGATAGATTACCGATGGATTTTTCATCGGCAATTGTAATTTCGCCGATAATTCACCGGTAATCACAATCATGGGACAAACTTTCTCCGTCAATGAGACCTGCCAGTAAATCCACTGGTGATGGCTTTTCCCGGCGGATTAACAATGGATTTTTCCATCAGTGAAGCCTCTTTGTTTTGTAGTATTAGTATATGATATTTCATTCATAGAGATGTGTCACATGTGATTAGTCACTAATTACTAATCTGGGTATGAGTTATGTAGCTTATCATATGTGATATGTTTATTGGTATTTGATATTTCAATTGTAGGGATGCATCATATGTGATTTGTCATTGATTACTAATCTGAGTATGAGTTATGTAGCTTATCACATGTGATAAATGTCAAAAGAACCTCTGCAATTAACACACTTATAAAAGTAGAAGCCTAACATAACATGAAATCGAATATTATCATCTATGTTTATCGACACTAGCATAATTTAAGGGATAAATACAAATAATTAAGATAATAGAAAATCATTGATAAATACATAATTACATTACTACTCTTAATGGTTATTTATTCTAATTTTAATTATGGTTTAACTAATTTGGAGTCCCAAATGTTCTCACATGTTAACGTTTGAATCCATGCCTATATATATATATATATATATATATATATATACTAGAAGTGTACTCGCGCAATGCAGCTAGATACATCACGATTTTAATGTTTCATTTTATTTTCTGTTTTTTGTCGATTTACATTACGATTTTGGATGGTTGTGAGAGAGTGATAATGATTTTTTTTATATAAATTTGTTTAATTTAGACTTAATAATATAATATAATGTAATTTATTTTGTTTTAATAATATAATTTATTTTATAAAATATTTTGTTAGATTTTTTTAATTATATTTTAGATTTTTTATATTTAAAATTTGATTTTTGTTTTATATTTAATTATGCTGAGAGTTATTTTAGGGGAGTTAAAGTGGGAAATGATTTTAGGAAAGTTAAAATGGCTAGAGATAATGATTGAAAATTAATAAATAACATTAAATGTAGTACATACAACTTTAATGATTGTTTTTAAGTAATTAGCATTAAATAGCGGTACATTAAGCTTTAAGACTTGTTTTTAAAAGTTTTTTATGTCATCTTTATAATATAGTATATATATATATAGGTGTGGTTTTAATTGGAAACCAAATTTCATTGGAAACTTTGGAAACCAAATTTCAACCATTGATCTTTTTAATTAATGGTCAAGATTAATTTGAATTATATATGACAATAAATTAATTAATTTATTAATAAAAGATAATAATAATATGTCAAAAGGGTAAATGTGTCTTTTTCTTTTGTGTTTCAAAAATCAAATTTGGCAACAAAGATGAAATATGCTTAAATATAGAAAAGCGTATATTTCTAAAAAAAAAAAGAGAACATATCAAGACTACCTTTTTATTACTTGTTCATCAATATGCAGTGTGTAAAAACTCAAATATGTTTCATTACCATTATTGTTTCATTACCTTTCCATTATGTTTCACTATATCAAATATGTTTCATCAGGTTTCACTATATTAATATTTTGTTTCATTACCTTTCCATTATGTTTCACAATATCAAATCTGTTTTATCAGGTTTCACTATATTAACATTTTATGTTTCATCAGGTTTCACTATATTAATATTTTGTTTCACTATATCAAATCCATTATGTTTCACTATATTAATATTTTGTGCCTTGAGGTAATATTGAAGATTTCATATGAATATCAACTTTCATTCATTGGATGAATCAATCACTGATTCATAAGAATAAATAAATAATTTGATTTGTAGCTTGTGTATGAATCAATTTGTGTTTACCTAAATTAAATGTTTCATGTTTAAATTAATAAAAGATCAATATTACCATATATAAAATATATTAAAATTAAATAATTAATATTATAATAATAATAACACTTACCATATATATTATGAAATTATGTAAAAGACTAAAATAACCTTATCAATTAAAAATAAAAATAAAAAAACGAAATTCAATGATTGGTTAATTTCACTTTTCAAAGTTTCCAATGTAATATTGGTTTCCAATTGATCCCTCCCCTATATATATATATATATATATATATATAGAGAGAGAGAGAGAGAGAAGTTCAATTGCAAACTTCATTTTCATTGTAAACGTGAGGATTAGGGGCGGAACACAAGCTTTCCGACCGCAGGGGCCGAACCGAGGGATAGACCTAAAGAAGGGTCACCGGTGGCACGTGCCACCGTATTATCTCTCTGCCGAAAGGTCAAAAAAAATTAGTTTATGAAAGGTGCAACTGTATCGTTTTAAAAGGTGCCACCGAATGATATTCAAAAGTTGAAGAAGGTACGATGCACCTATGAACTCATTTTAATGATTTTCATTCTTACCAGAAGTTGAACTTGAAATGACGTTTTGTTTATAAAATGCTTTTATACCATATGACTATCTATGGTTGGTCACATATGTTTTTGTGACGAGTCTGTACCATTACTAGTGGATCCCTAGGTATTGAGTCGACTTATTTTATTAGGATGGCTAATTCCCCATTTTGTAGCTATGGATACATATGATCCTCGGGGGCAATTTGATACGGTTATGTGAGACCGGTTACTAGCCATGGGTCATAGTGGTCCTAGTGAACGAGTATACATTGGTTTCCTCGGGGGCCCTACCTCACATCGTAGTACGGACATTTTGTGTTCGTGGCCATGGATTCCAAGTGTTTAGCTCATAACTCGTATTTTGGCCTACTTTGTGTTACGCCACCATACTTGGTAAAATGTTTATTGTTGGTCATTTGATGACGAGTTTTGTATCGAAAAGGCCCGGTTGTGGCAAAGGCTTCATTTGTAAAATTTAACCTTATTGGAAATATTATCTTATGATACAATTGTTTATATCTTTGAAATTTATAAACTGTATGTTCTCACTAGGCTTTAAGCCTAACACTTTTTCTCAAATGATATGTATAACAGGTTTCCCTTAGCGGTGGGTTACCAAGGGTTTTGAGAGACGGGCTTGATCTCGAGGCATTTTGAGATGACTAAGTATTGATAGTTGGGCATCTGTTAAGTCTCATTCTTTTGATGAATTTTGGATCGTCAACTGATGTAATCTAGATAGTTATGTTTAGATTAGTTTGTTGATGAACCCTTTATTCGTGCAGATTTTTTTGTAAGGTCTTAAGGACTGATACCTTTTTGGGAGGTTTATATCAATACAAATGTCATATTGCCTATTTTGAGAAGTTTTAAATTACTCTGAATTTTAGGATGTTACAAGTTGGTATCAGAGCTCTAGTTTAAGTGATCTAGGCATGAATGTAAGATGTCTAGACTTAGACTGAGTATGCTAAGTATTGATTCTTGAGTTTGTGTAGAACTTCTAAGATGGGTTAGTCTTAGAGTCAACGGAAATTATAGTTATCGAACGTTGTGGCGATGGTAACAAGAACCTTTATGTATTGTATGTTCATAATTTCACTTAGCTAATATTATTATGAGAATATTTATACGTAATTGTGCTTGAAGTACCGTTTCTGTGACAATTGGTAACGTAGTAGTACGTTCCTTGTGTTATTCTGTTGTCCTGTCTCTTACTCTTTCTCATGCTTGTGTAGCAACCATCCTCTGGTATGGTAAATAGTATGGTGAATACACGTGGTCGTCCGTCGGGCGACGGAAATCTACGCGATGTTAGTTCGCGTGATCTTAACTCTGTGGTTCGAACGTCAGCAGTCATTCCTTCGAATATGCCACCTATATTTACTGGGGGAGCGGAGCCAGAGCCAATAGTGGAATTGGCATCCACCGACCCCGTTATTCGAGTGGCAAATCCTCAAACTGATATGATGACCAGTGTCATGCAAATGGTGACGTCGGCCATGGAGAAACAGCAAGAGGCATTCTTAAAGATGCTAGAGGACCGAGATCCGAGCCACAAGAGGCCTGAGGCAGTAGAGGAGAACGTGGTTTGTGGCTCTGGGGGCATTGAGAACAAAGTCAGATCAGAGGAGCATAGAGTCATTGGCGCATCGAAGGGTGGGAAGAGTTGTTCCTACAAATCCTTTCTGGGTTGTGGACCACCAGAGTTTTCTGGTTCCGAAGACCCGGTTGCATGTATTAAGTGGATCCGAGCGGTCGAACAGGCTTTCGGGTCATCCGAGTGTGGTGATGACCAGAGGGTGAGGTTCGGTACTCAATTGCTCAGGGATACAGCACTGACGTGGTGGAATATTATCCAGTCCACTCTCTCTCCTACTATTCTAGCCCAATTGACTTGGGGCGAGTTCAAGGTGAAATTGTTGGAGGAATACTGCAATGAGATGGCTATGGATCGGATCGAGGCAGAATTCCGAGCTCTCGAAAAAAGGAATTTGACGGTGAGGGAGTATACCCATCAATTCATGGAAAAACTGGGGTTAGTGGGGCATGTGGCCTCTACTGAGAAAGAAAAGATTAATGCCTATCTGAAAGGTCTACCGTCGGACATGATGACTATGGTCCGAAACTCGAAGGCTTCTAACCTTCGGGAGACGATTGAGGAGGCGCAAGTTATGGAAGAGGTTTACGCGAAGAGTAAACCGGAGAAGGCAGTGGCAGTTGCTGAAAAGAGAAAGTGGGAGAGCAGTTCTGCTCATCCCAAGAGATCCCGACCTTTTGTCGGAAACCGAAGCTTCAGCAGTCAGCAGGAATCTAGATGGTGCCACAAGTGTCGAACCAAGCACCACGGTAACTGTAACACCACTTCTCAAACTTGTTATAAGTGTGGGAAGCCTGATCATACCGCCAAAGATTGTCCGATCAGAGGACTTATCTGCTATGAGTGCAAGGCACCGGGGCACTTGAGAAGAGATTGCCCGAAGCTTGTGTCGGGTAGCGCGGCGGCAAAGAAGGAGAACCTTCCTAGGGTTCCAAGTCGAGCTTTTCAGATGACGGCCGAAGAGGCCAAGGCATCCGCTGATGTGGTATCGGGTACATTTCTTATAAACTCTGTACCTGCTCGTGTTTTATTTGATACGGGTGCCAGTTTCTCTTTCATATCTGAGTTGTTCCGCCAAAAGATTGCTATGCCCACTACTAGTCTTGAGGATGCATTAGTAGTAGAGATAGCTGATGGTAGTCAAGTTCTGATCCGTGATGTTTTGAAGAAGTGTGCTCTCGGAATCGAAGGGAGAGAATTCTCTATTGATTTACTGTCGATGTTAATCGGAGGTTTCGACGTGGTAGTCGGTATGGATTGGTTGGCGAACAATCATGCCGAGATCATGTGTTCTAAGAAGTTAATCCGACTTCCCAATCCCTGTGGCGAAGTCGTTGTGATCTATGGTGAGAAGAGAAAAGGTGAAGTGGCAATAATCACAATGGCAAAGGCACGCAAGTGCTTAGTAAAAGGATGTTCATCTTTCCTAGCCTATGTGATCGACGCCAAGTTAGAAAAGTCAAAGCTGGTTGATGTAAGGATTGTGCGCGAGTTTCCAGACGTCTTTCCTGACGACTTGCCTGGATTACCACCTGATCGTCAAGTAGAGTTTCGGATTGATCTCGTGCCGGGAGCAGCTCCTATTGCTAGAGCTCATTACCGATTAGAGTCGTCAGAGATGCAAGAGATGATGGCACAACTCCAAGAACTTTTGGAAAAGGGTTTCATCAGACCGAGCTCGTCACCTTGGGGAGCTCCGGTCCTGTTCGTCAAGAAGAAGGATGGCACGATGAGAATGTGCATCGATTATCATGAGTTGAACAAAGCAACAGTGAAGAACAAATATCCGCTTCCGAGAATAGACGACTTGTTCGATCAACTTTCAGGAGCGGGGTGTTTTTCCAAGATTGACTTACGTTCGGGTTATCACCAAGTGAAGGTAAGAGAAGAAGATATTCCGAAGACAGCCTTTAGAACGCGTTACGGCCATTACGAGTTTCTTGTAATGCCTTTTGGCCTGACGAACGCACCAGCGGTATTTATGGACTTGATGAATAGGGTGTGCCGGCCATTCCTCGACAAGTTGGTCATCGTGTTCATTGATGACATACTCGTGTACTCTAAAAGCGAGTTGGAGCACGAGCAACACCCTCACGAAGTTCTCGATGTGTTGAGAAAAGAAAGATTGTACGCCAAGTTTTCCAAGTGTGATTTTTGGCTCGAAGAGGTACAGTTTCTGGGTCACGTTGTCACTCAAGACGGAGTGAAAGTGGACTCCTCCAAAATCGAAGCCATGATGGATTGGGAGCCTCCCAAGAGTCCGTCCGAGATCCGAAGTTTCTTGGGTCTGGAGGGTTATTATCGGAGATTCATTCAAGACTTTTCAAAGATCGCATCGTCCTTGACAGCTTTAACTCAAAAGAATGTGAAGTTTGTTTGGGCAGAAGCGCAAGAGAAGGCATTCTGAATCCTTCAAAAGAAATTATGTGAAGCTCCGATCTTATCGTTACCTGAAGGATCAGAAGATTTCGTGGTCTATAGCGATGCTTCAAAGATGGGTTTAGGTTGTGTGTTGATGCAACGGGGCAAGGTAATCGCTTACGTCTCGAGGCAGCTTAAGATACACGAGAAGAACTATTCTACCCACGATTTAGAGTTAGCAGCAGTGGTGTTCGCCCTGAAGCTTTGGCGACATTACCTCTATGGCACAAAATGTACGCTCTATACGGATCACAAGAGCCTAAAGTATGTCTTTGATCAAAAAGAGTTGAATATGAGACAAAGGCGGTGGCTCGAGTTACTCAAGGATTACGACTGTGAGTTGTTTTACCATCCTGGTAAGGCTAACGTGGTAGCCGATGCGTTAAGTCGGAAGGACTATAGCGGATGTATTCGGGCTACCCATTCGAGAATCGAGTTGGTGTCTAGTCTTGTTGAAAAGATCAAGACGTCGCAAGTTGAAGCATTGTTAGAAGAAAATCTTAAAAAGGAAGTCATGACAAAGCAACGTTTGCTCTTAACGGAAGATAGCCGTGGAGTAAAACTGCTTAGCGGTCGTGTGTGGGTACCCAAAGGCGGGGGTAACCGTGATCTTTTACTTGAAGATGCTCACAAGTCCAAGTATTCCATTCATCCGGGAAGTACGAAGATGTACAGGGACTTGAAGTTACATTATTGGTGGCCGGTAATGAAACTTGATGTGGCGCGTTATGTGGAGCGTTGTGTTACGTGCTCACAAGTTAAGGCCGAACATCAACGACCGTATGGGAGTCTTCAGTCTTTAGAGATTTCCGAGTGGAAGTGGGAGCATATCACCATGGACTTCGTGACAAAGTTGCCTAAAACTCTTCGAGGTCACGATACCATTTGGGTGATAGTTGATAGATTGACAAAGAGCGCTCACTTCTTGGCCATGCGCGAGACATTACCGATGGACAAACTAGCAAAACTGTACATCGATGAAGTGGTCTCGAGGCACGGTATACCATTGTCGATCGTATCGGATCGCGACAGTCGGTTCACTTCGAACTTTTGGGATGGGTTTCAGAAAAATCTTGGTATGCGAGTTAAGTTGAGTACGGCTTACCATCCACAAACCGACGAGCAAAGCGAGAGAACGATCCAAACATTGGAAGACATGTTGAGGTCTTGTGTCATCGATTTCGGGGGTAGTTGGGACTCTCACTTACCTTTGGTGGAGTTTGCTTACAACAATAGCTACCACTCGAGTATTGGAATGGCACCTTTTAAGGCATTGTATGGGCGAAAGTGCCGAACTCCCATGTGTTGGCTTGAAGCAGGAGAAAAACAGTTCGCCGGACCTGAAATCGTGCAAGAGACGGCCGATAAGGTCAAGTGTATTCGTGAAAGATAGAAAGCGGCCCAGGATCGGCAGAAGAGTTATGCCGATAAGAAGAGGCGGCCGATGGAATTCTAAGTGGGCGATCGTGTGTTGCTTAAGGTATCGTCGTGGAAGGGCATTATACGGTTCGGAAAGCGTGGGAAGCTGAGTCCCCGTTTCCTTGGACCTTTCAAAGTGCTCAAACGGGTAGGTTTGCAAGCCTACCAATTGGAATTGCCACCGGAGTTTAGCAGAATCCACAACACGTTCCATATTTGTTACCTTCGGAAGTGTTTGGCGGAAGAGGAAAGCGTCATTCCTCTCTCCGAGTTGACAGTAGACGAAGGTAACCATTGTATAGAAGAGCCTGACGCGATCTTAGAAAGAAAGTCTAAGAAGTTGCGTCACAAAGAAGTCACGTTGTTCAAGGTGCAGTGGAAGCATCACCGAGGAGCAAATGTGACGTGGGAATCTGAAGAGGATATGAAGCGAAGATATCCTCATCTTTTTGTATAGTTGGGATTTCGGGGACAAAATCATTCCCAAGTTGGGGAGGATTGTAACACCCTGGATTTTCATTATACGTATATCGTTGTATTCTTGTGTTAAGCTTTTGTCGTTAACACCGCGTTTAGTATAACGTTCTAGTTTATGGTTTTCGGTGAATCTGGAAACTTCCAGTGAGTTTCGCGACTTACTCGCGACTTGGAGTCGCGGCATAACCCGCGACATTCACTGTTGATTATGGGTTTACGTATCTCGCGACTTGCATGGGAGTCATACTCGCGGCATAACTCGCGACATTCACTGTTGAATTGAGAGTTTGGTAGCTACGCGAGTTACTCACGACTTATAGTCGCGGCAATAGTCGTGATGTCCGCTGTTGGTTTTGGGGTTTGAGAACACGGGCGAGTTCCACCGCGACTTGGAGTCGCGACATAACCCGCGACACCTCCTGGACTGACTTAAGGGTTTCAACCTCAAATATCTCATTTGGGTTTCTTTATCTCAAATCTCAGATTTCTCTCTCAAGTCTCTCTCTCTCTCTCTCTAAGTTTGGTGGTTAATATCTAGTGTATGATCCGAGGTTTCGGTGTAGAAAGCTTCGTCTTATCAAGAGGGTCGATATCTGGTTTTTCGGGTTTTCGTATAAACCTATTGGGTGAGTTCCTACTACTTTTCTAAAACTTTATACATGTCAAAAGGTTACATTTTGGAACTCCTATATATCTCCATGGTTTCAGATCTAAGTTTTCTACATATTTGATATAACTTGAGTTTTGGTGATTTTAGGGTTCCCGATCATTTTTAACTAAAATGATGTATTCTATCTTACTTGAACTAAAATGATGTTTTACTTGCACATTATGTGGGATATGTGAAAGAATGCTTATGAACTCATTTTAATGATTTTCATTCTTACCAGAAGTTGAACTTGAAATGGCGTTTTGTTTATAAAATGCTTTTATACCATATGACTATCTATGGTTGGTCACATATGTTTTTGTGACGAGTCTGTACCATTACTAGTGGATCCCTAGGTATTGAGTCGACTTATTTTATTGGGATGGCTAATTCCCCATTTTGTAGATATGGATACATATGATCCTCGGGGGCAATTTGGTACGGTTATGTGAGACCGGTTACTAGCCATAGGTCATAGTGGTCCTAGTGAACGAGTATATATTGGTTTCCTCGGGGGCCCTACCTCACATCGTAGTACGGACATTTTGTGTTCGTGGCCATGGATTCCAAGTGTTTAGCTCATAACTCGTATTTTGGCCTACTTTGTGTTACGCCACCATACTTGGTAAAATGTTTATCGTTGGTCATTTGATGACGAGTTTTGTATCGAAAAGGCCCGGTTGTGGCAAAGGCTTCATTTGTAAAATTTAACCTTATTGGAAATATTATCTTATGATACAATTGTTTATATCTTTGAAATTTATAAACCGTATGTTCTCACTAGGCTTTAAGCCTAACACTTTTTCTCAAATGATATGTATAACAGGTTTTCCTTAGCGGTGGGTTGCCAAGGGTTTTGAGAGACGGGCTTGGTCTCGAGGTATTTTGAGATGACTAAGTATTGATAGTTGGGCATCTGTTAAGTCCCATTCTTTTGATGAATTTTGGATCGTCAACTGATGTAATCTAGATAGTTATGTTTAGATTAGTTTGTTGATGAACCCTTTATCCGTGCAGGTTTTTTTGTAAGGTCTTAAGGACTGATACCTTTTTGGGAGGTTTATATCAATACAAATGTCATATTGCCTATTTTGAGAAGTTTTAAATTACTCTGAATTTTAGGATGTTACACTTTGGTCGATTGAGGAACGAAGGAACAGTCGATTGAGGAAGGAACAATCGAGTAGAGGAGGAGAATGGAGACGAGGGATTCACGGTTTGGACTTTATTCTGTTGGACTGAGTCTTTTTCTTTTAGTTATTTCCATGGCCATCGATTAAGTCATTAAAAGATAAAGATCAGATTTAAAACTCTTGTTGGACTGGACTCTGGAGTCATACTAATGGACTGAAGCTGTGAGGTGGGGGGGCCAAACCCATTTTTTTTATAACTAGATGTCAGATACCTCTCTATATAAATTGCAAAAAACCACAGGGGCCTTGGCCCCTAAATGCCCTAAGAGGCATCCGTCCCTGGTGAGGATCGATCTCGGCCCTCCATCTCTAGTGATCCAACAACTCACATTAAATAGATTTTTTAATTAAAGTATTAATTAAGGTGATTAGGGGTAAAAAAAAGAAGTTGATTTCCATCACATGCATACCTATTTTACTTTTATTTTATTTTAATTAAAAACTTTTACCCCCTTAAAGTTTGAAATAAGTTATCTTAAAAATTAATAATATTTTATTCAAACAAATTACATTAAAAAAAAAGAGATTTCATGCTCTTCCACATGACATCCATCTCGATTTTTTTTCCGTTTTAACTGTTTTTTACGTGAAATGCTCTATATGAGCTATATTCATTATGAATATTTTTGTACTTTGAAGTGTGTATAACAGCTTGACACTGTAAGTCTTTAACTCGACACCACCTTCTTCAACGTCGTAAGACACCACGTTCTTCATCACCACCTTAACCTAGGGGTGAGCAAAGGCGGGTATCCGCCTAAAATTCCTGGAACCGGAACCGACGGTTCATGGAATGAAGGAACCGGAACCGGTTACACCGGTTCTTTATATTTGGGAACCGCAACCGCTACCGCTGGTTCCGGTTCCGGTACCGGGTACCCACTGTCTATTTTTTTTATCATTCATATTATAGAAAGGTAAATATTAATTATATTACAAAGTCCAAACGTAAAGAAATAAATACCACAAACGTGAAAATTAATACCATAAAAACTAAAAACCAATAAATACTACAAACGATGCTTACAAAACAAATAAATATTACAAACGGTGCTTACAAAACAAATAAATACTACAAACGGTGCTTCCAAAACACTTCACGTTCTTAAAATTAGTTGATGCTAATAAATACTACAAACGATTATTCACTAAAAGGTAGTTTATTAAGTTTTTATAAATAAATAAAATATATTTTATCAAAAAAAATAGCGGGTACCCATCGGTTTCGGTTCTGGGTACCCAGCAGGACCGGGTACCCGGTCCCGGAACAGGTACCCGCCGAGTACCCAGTGGGTAACCGTTCCAAAAAAATGAGAACCGGAACCAGAACCGGTCCCGATCGGTTTCATATTTTAGGAACCGGAACTGGAACCAATCACATCGGTTCCGGTTCCGGAACCGACAGTTCCGAAGCGGTTCCGGTTCCAAAGGCGGGTACCCGTTTCCGATGCTCACCCCTACCTTAACCCAACACCCATCGAGACCGATCGAGAACCGATCAAGAACCCATCGAGATCAAGCGAGAACCTATCGACACCGATCGAGAACCCATTGAGAACCTATCGAGAAAGGCCGAGAATCCATTCATTGACTTGGTGTGTGTTAAACCATAACCTATCACCTTCATTTTCCATCGAGAAGCTATCAATTGATTTATTATTTGTTTGTGTGTGTTAAACCATAGGCTACCATTTTCAGCTTTTATCGAGAAGGATCAGGAACCTATTGAGACCAATCAAGAACACATTGATATCTATCGACAATCCATCGGGACTGATCGACACCAATCAAGACTAATAAAAAACCCATCAATTGACTTGGTGTGTGGTTGCGTGTTAAAATCATAGCATAACACTGTCATTTTTCATTGAGACCGATTGGGAACCTATTGATTAACTTATTATGCATTTGTTTGTGTAAAACCATAACCTACCACTTTTAACTTTTATCGAGATGGATTGGGAAATCTATCGAGACGAATCGGGAACTCATCAAGATCAATCGAGAACCCAATAAAGAAAAAAAAAGAAAAGAAAAGAAAAACCTTTTTTCTTTTGAGATACTTGTGGCTAGATGTGAAAATGCTACTCCTGTCCTCAGAAATTACTCAAAATTCAAGACCTCTGATGTTGTAGGCATATGATTGTCTCACATGGTAGATTTTCTAAGTTGGGCTTTCTCAAAAGTAGATAGATTCTTGTGTAACATCTCTGCTCAACTTTGAATTGATGATCCAGTTGGAAGCTTTAATTATTTGTCACAGAAAAACAGATCCTAAAGCTTCTTTGTATAAATATTATCTCATGGTGGCATGCTATCGTGTTAAAAGGGGTTTACAGCAGATTTTTGTTTCCAAGTTTATCATTAGATAAGATTGAGAAGAAATGTATCGGTGTTTGTACAGTAGGTTGGAGGATACATTCAATGATAGACATAACTAGTGCAAATTGTCTTATATGGAATCATTGACTGCTGTTGGGTAGTGTTAAAACTCAACTTTTTCCTCATCTATCCACATTGGTTGATTTTTATTACAAGTTTTTATTACAGATTTTTATTGGGTAGTGTTGATTTTTTCTCAACTTTATCCACATTGGTTGGCTATCCTATGCTAACAAGTTTTTATTACAGATTGCTGGATCTGCAATTGATTTTCCACATGGAATCATTGACTCAATCTGAGGTAATGAGTCTGACTAGCAATGTCTTACAAGTCATTAACTTTTCGAATAATTATACTTGGTTGATTGCACACATATGACATATCATAGTTAATGATGATGAAACTTTTCTGTTGTATTTATGTAAAGGTCTTCTTGATGATGTTTAAAACGTTACAAATCCCAAAGAAGGCTTATTTGTAGCTGTTTTTTTGGATTGGGTGATGTGGGATTTGCGGTGATTATTCTTGGATTGTGGTTGTTGAAATCATTACACATTTTTTACTTCTAACAATCTATTTATTAGGTTCGATTTTGGTATCAAACAGATCTGCGCTTTGACTATGGTGCCGTTTATCCGACGCGTACTTAGTAATGTTTATTGATAAGAGTCAACCCTTTCACCTAACTTACTGGGTACGATTTGACTCCATTAAAACGTCATCGTACAAAACATTTTTATCCGGTAAGCGTTTACCGTTTAAGCACTTATCAAGTAAACGTTTAGTAAACGGCCCCCAAAGTTCTTACCACTGTTTACCTTCAGGTTTTAAGCAAGCACTATTATGATGGTGTTGATGCTGCTGCTGCCTTCCGTTTCGGGAGTAGTTTGCCAACTTTGTATAAAAAGGTTAACTTGGTTTAATATATTCAGCTACTTTGTGATCCTTAAATAGGAGAACATTCAACTTGAAATTATATTTAGGCTTTAAATATTCAGTAATCTAATGAAAATTTTGATGGTTTATTGACTTGTTGCAGATAAAGAGGCAATCGTCTATGCAAAACGTGGTTCTACTTCATTATAAAAGAAGTTAGAAATTAGTTTGAGTGTCAATTTTGCGAGGAGTTAGGGAGGGTGTTAGAAAATGAATGTATGGATTGATTGGAGGTTAGGGATTGTTTTTGAAAAATTCTTGGGTTTTATATGATAAATGTATGAAAATTTATTGTTTTGAGATTTTTATGTTTTTTGTGTTGATTAGTATTATTATTTATAATACATATAATTATATATAAATATAAAATAATTGATCTTTAGAGAAGGAATTGATCTTTTAAAAGTGTATCTAAAGATAATATTTAGAGAAGGTTATGAGTATTTGTATCTAAAGATAACCTTTAGAGAAGGTTTGCAAATTGTAACTAAAGGACATCTTTAGAGAAGGTTTAGGTAAAATGTCACTAAAGACAATACTTTTAGAGAAGTTTTTTTGTAAACCTTATCTGAAAGTACTTTTTAGAGACATTTCTAAACCGTCACAAATACTTGAAAAACGTCACTAATAGATACTTTTAGAGAAGTTTTTTGAAAAAAGTTGACTAACCTTTAGAGAAGCTTTGAAAGTGTATCTAAAGCTCCAAAAAAGTCTCTAAAAGCTAACTAAAACACACCCTTCGAAAACCCTCCCTAAAAGCTTTAGCTACCCTTACATAGAGAATCTTTGTGACGTAATTGAAAAGCTTCTCTAAATCCTTTAGAGAAGCTTTTAATACTTTTAAGTTCAAAACAAAACCTTCTCTGAAGGTCATTTTTCTTGTAGTGTATTGGGCCGTTTGGCTCTATTATTTATTAAGGTTGGTTCTGTCTCTTGTCGTGAGAGTTGGGTTGTTACATATATTCGCGCGATGCAGCGGAATGTAAGTAAAGAACGAACAATTAATGCTACTTCCTTATATACATGTCATCAACAATCAACCATGACCTAAGAATCACAACTTATGAAACTTAAACCCATAAAGATATTCAATAATTAGTTTATATTACAATTATTAACGAAAAAAATTATAATGATATAATTTATAATAAGAATGAAACGTATTTTACGATTATGTATTTTTAACGTGCTAACAGTGAAAAAAAAATAAAACGTATGGATAGAAAACAAATTATTTCGTAGATATTCATGATATTTAATAGTACGGTTAAATTAAAAAATATTCAATATTGAGCTCGTTTTGTAGGTATTGACGAGACGATTATAATGGTATAATTTGTAGAAAAATGAACGTATTTTTTTATTGCATTTTTGTTAATATATGATTATTTGTGTTAATATGATAATGGTGTAAAATGAAAAATGAACAAGTAAGGATATAAAGTAAATTAAATAAGTAATTGTAAGGGTGATAAATGTAACATTATAAGAATAGTAAATGTAATTGTACAAAAGTTTATAAACGTGGTAAACGTGGTAACTAGCAAGTTTTCAAATTTTGAACTTTTTTCAATTCTATTTTTTTTTCCTCTATTTCTTTAGGGATTTGAAAAGGTTTTATTTTTTTTTCAATTCAAATTTTTTTTGCCGTCTTTCTTTCATTAGGGTTTCAAAGAATTTAGTTTTTCTAGTTTTCTTTTCTATTATTTGGCCGTCTTCCATTGTAACCTTCATCATCAATTCTCTCAATTCTTTCATCATTTTTCTTTCATTCTTTAAATTCTTCAATTCAACTTCTACTCAGGTATTATATCAAACTTAGAGCATCTCTAACAGCATTGCTAATTTTTTTCTAAAATAGAGAATGAAAAGTCAAAATCTTTAAAAACATTTTCTTCTAACTTCAACAGTTTTTCTATTTTAGAGAATCAATCATTATTTATATTATTATAATATTTCATAATTTATCATCCCAATACACTTTTTAAAAAAAACTTAAAAAAATGTTAAAAATTGAATCTTATTGGTTGGATTGAATAAAATAATATTTTCTCTCTCCAATTTAGAGATTATAGAAAATTCTTTATATTTAGAGATTTTTTGATCTTTCTCTATTTTAGCAAACCATATAGCAAAGCTGTTGGAGAGGAATAGCAAAGAAAAAGCCAAAATTTTCTATTTTAGCAATGCTGTTGGAGATGCTCTTATGACTTATATTTAATGTTTTTTATTTCTTTATCTTTTTTATAACTTTATTATTTGATTATTTATATATGTTCTTTGAAGGGTTTTTTTAATATTAAATGTTAGTGTTCTTTTAATAACAATAAATAAATAAAGAATTTGTTGATATGGTTTTTGTATATCCCAATAATGTTTGAATGATTTTACATATAATAGGATGTCTCCAACTAGAAAATTTGAATCGGGCTATTCTAAACTTCAAGAAAAGAGAAAGGACCATTATGTTCACTATCAAGGTATTAATCTATTTGTGTTATATATTATACTTGTACTAGTTATGTGAAAACTTTTAATTTTGTTATTAATTAAGAGCATCTCCAACAGCTATGCTAAAATAGAGAAAAGATGGATTTTAGCAATTCTTTTGTTCCAACAACTATGTCATCTTGTATGCTAAAATAGAGAAAAGATAAAAGAGATTGTAAAAATCTCTAAATTTAGAGAAAATATGTAAATAGATAGTTTCCCTCCAAAACTAATTATTGCCCCCAAAAAGCAAATTTTTCCTTGACCAAACTTTCCCTATATTGGATATTTTAATAATATAATTGAATAAATTGAATATTTTAATACGATAATTAATATTAGAGTTGCTAAAATAGAATAGTTGTTGGAGTTTGATGCAAAAATTTTTAGAAATTTTGGTTTTTTTACTTTATTTTAGAAAAACTTTAGCATAGCTGTTGGAGATTCTCTAACTCTTTACTTTTATCAACAGATTAATCATTCGAGATTTTTGAGCATTAAATTTGAGATATAAACAATGTTTTAGAACCCGGTTTTTTGGTTGACCCGGTGTGGTGACCGGGTCACGGTTCAACCGGGTGGTTGACTCGGTTTCAAGAAATTTTATGTATTTTTCATTTTCCTGCATACATATATATATATATATATATATAACCAAGAATTTGATGTCCACAAGTTAAAACATTAAAAATACACATAACAACAAGTTTTACATCAATCCAAAAACATTAAAAAAAACACATAACGACAAGTTTTACATCAATCCAAAAACATAAAACACACACACATAAGCATAAGTTTTTCATCAATCCAAATACATCAAAACGAAACATAATGTTCAAATCAAATCATGGATCTTGAGACATTGGAGTGTTAAATGCATCAAGCTCACGATCGCTTAGTAATTGAAATTAACTCTCAACTTCATGATCATCAACAACATGGTCACTTTCTACAATATCAAATAAAAAAAATATTAATGTAATGTAAAAAGCTAATAATAAACTAACAACACCAAATTAATATATATAGAAATAAAAAAATGTCACCTTGCGTTTGAGAAGTCGGTTCGTGCTCTTGCTCGTCAAGCATGTTTTCTAAGTCATTGTAATCAAGTTCTCCTTCCGGTTCTTCTTCGACCACCCAAAAGTCCGTCTTATCATTCATAGTCAATAGAATCATAAGACCTCTTCTCAACCTTAAGTCTACAAAAGCATTCACAAAAAAAATAAAACATAACTTGTAAAAATAAAATGACATTGCTATTATTAAATACTTTACTACAATATAACGTACCTATTTTGTAAACGCAAGTTGTAATGAACAAATACAAGATCATTTAGCCTTTGATGTTCCAACCTATTCCTCCTTTTTGTGTGAATCCTTTCAAAGACACTCCAATTTCGTTCACAACCGGAAGAAGATGCGGGTTGACTTAATATTCTAATAGCAAACCTTTGCAATATCGGAGTATCTCCGCCAAATAACTTCCACCACTTATCTATAAAAGAAATAGTTAGCAAAAAATATATTTCAGAATAATATATTTAATAATAATGTATAAAAGTTAAATACCTAAATGTTACCTGGACGAGTAATAGTACGAGAAGCAACGACACTAGATCTACCAAGTGCCTTCACTGTCACGAAACTTGCCTAAGGACATTGTAAGATCCAAAACGTCCCTACCAGAAAAATTCTTCTCAACCATATCAAGAACACATTGAAACACCTCTCTCTTCTAACAAAGATTCTCACGATCATACTGAAAAGTTGGATTTAACCAATAAGTCGCACACTGAATACTTTTTCTTAACATCCTATCCTAACGACGATCAATTATGTCAGTATAAGGCTTGTATAATTATTTCTTCTTGTTAAACAATTCCTTAACCCCTTTCATTACCCGATGCATTCCCTCATAAACATAACCTGTTGGTCCTGAAGGTGCTTAACAAGTTTGTAGAAGGGGGGGGGGTTGAATACAAACACAGAAATTAAAGTTTAATAAATTGTTTATTGATAAATCAAACACAATTTACAAGTTTGTTGCGGAATAAGATTAAGACAGACTCAATCTAAACAAACTTAAGAAAAACAAAGATGGTTGCACAAGAATATAGAGAAAGGGGGTTTTAGAAGTATAGAAAACAAAGGTTTCTATCTTGGTTCAAGAATAGAGCACCCCTCAGATGGAGAGGTGATCTTTCTATTTATACCCTATGCATTAAATGCATGGCAGGGTACTTTACACGTGTCATTCGGTGATTGGCTTTGGTAGTCTGACTTTTGGGAGCATGCTTTCGGCCGTATCATGAACAGTGTAGTTGACAGAGTTGTTGTACGATTTGTGGCAGAGATATGTCCGTTCTGACACATCGTACTGGTTGTGCAAGGTAAGACAAAAGGAAACTTGAGGCATAAGCTTTGTGATCGATTGATCGCTGAATATCTCTTTCTTCAGAGATATAAAGAGGTTCAACTATCGTTGAAGCTTTTCCTCATGTTCCTTCGCATATAAGTAGAGTTGTCTTTGCTTCACTGATATCCGCATCAGGTCACTAGTAGACTTCTCTTTGTTCAGTGGCTTCGTCTTCGATTCAGCTATGAACATATGTTGACGCGAGACTTGTCTTCAGGGATTACGTTACTGTTTACATCAGAACTATCAGCGATAACTGAACAGACTCAGTTTGATCACTGATAGTGAAACACTAATACATATTAAATGTTTATAAGAAAGACTATCAGCGATAACTGAACAGACTCAGTCGGATCGCTGATGGTGAAACACTAATACATATTAAAACGTAATTTTCACTAAGTATATAAAAGGGTCGTTATCAAATCACTGAGAGAGTTTGGATCAACAATCCAATGCAGGTTTTTCATCCGAATCACATAACCGCAAAAGCCTTAACAAAGGAGGCATCACTTTCACCGTAATCAAACAATTCCTCCAAAAAATTTTGTTCAAGACAATTTGTTTACATTCAACCGCATTTCCCACTTTCAACATCTTCTTAAACTCGTTAGATATGACCATTGCTTGTAAATCGGCTTTATGGCCATACAAACTTTTCAATGCAATGAACGCGGTACCAAAACGAGTAGCACCTGGACGGATGATTTTTGTCCAACCCTGTATTTTTCTTAACCAATTCAAGGGCCACTTATGATTATAAATAAAAACAATAACCCTGGATGCAAGAGTGACCAAACTTTTGACGTTATCCAATTCTGAAACATCCTTTAACACAAGATTAAGACAGTGTGCGACACATGGAGACCAAGTAATAGAAGTATATCTTTCACATAACTTACTACCAACAAGTTTGTAGTTAGCAGCATTGTCAGTAACAATTTGAACCACATTATTTTCTCCTACCATTTCAACAATCTCAGCAAACAAATTACACAAATTTGAAGCATTGCTCTCTATATCGGATGCATCAATAGATTTAAGAAATAACATCCCTTTCGGACAATAAATTAAGAAATTAATCAAATGTCGTTGCCTAATATCCCTCCACCCATCACTCATAATCGTGCAACCACTTTTAATACATTGACTTCTATACGAATCAATTAACAGAGAAACAGACTTCTTTGCATCTGTCAATAAATTGACCCTCAAAGCATGATAATTAGGTGCTTTGTACCCATGACCAATACTCGCTATTTTATCTACCATATGCTGAAAATAAGGAGAGTTGCAAGCATTCATAGGTACACATGCATCATAGAACCACATAGCAATAGCTAAATCGACATCATGTAGTTTTTCCTTACTTTGCATGGCAGGTTTAATAGTGGGTTGAGAAGGATCATTTATACCTTTTGTAAAAAAAAAAGGATGAAGACTTGATGTAGCTTTCCTTTTTCCCGCTTTAACAGATCGTGCTTTGATATTTCGCGATTGTGTTTCCCATGTATCGTCATCCGAGATAGTAATACCACCAATATCCTTATCCGATTTATCCTTCTCCGCTTCCTTTATCTGTTTCAAAATACCTTGCATAGTAAAACGAACTTCCGGAGTTACCTTTTTACAAGATACAACCTCACCGGTAACACCGGCAAGATGTTTCTTAAATCTATTTATCCCGCCACCTTTGAACATTTTTTGACAAAAACTACATATGTATGCTTTGCTTCCCTTTTCATCAACGACTAGAGTTGCATAATCCCATGCTTTATCCGTCTTTATTCTTACATTTGATTGAACGGAAGAATGAGATTGAGATTGAGATTGTGCTCCCATCGGTTCTTTGTCTCTAGGTTCCATATAGACCTGAAAATGTCCATTGACCATTTAAAACAAAAATATTAATGAATACATTGAACTACCATTTGAAGTAGACACATAAATACATAATTTGTAAATGGTAGACACATAGACACATAAATACATAATCTGTAAGTGGTAGACACATAGACAAAGTGTTCTGCTATGTTTGAGATTTCCCATTTGAGCTACCAAGTGGACCTTTTCAAGATACAATCTTTCCTATAATCTGTAAGTGATAAGAACACACATATGGTAGGAATTGATGGTAGGAATCGAACTCCAATAATATGTAAGTGGTAAGAACACATATGGTAGGAATCGAATGACCATTAACATGTTTATATTAAAGTTTAAACAACCATTAACCCCTTGTTCTAATGGAATAGATCGAAGCTGTAGATGGAATCGATCGAAGAAGGAATAGATGTACCTGTAGATGGAATCGATCGAAACTGTTTGTGGAATCGAAGAAGGAAGCTGTGAAATCGCCGGAGGAAGTTGTGGAATCGATGGAATCGAGTGTGGAATCGATGGAATCGAGCGTGGACTGATGGAATCGATGGAGTCGATGAAAACTGATGGAATCGATGGAAAGTGGAAAGTCAATATAACCCTAGCCGCGACATAAGAAATTGATTTTTTAACCGGGTTAAACCGGGTTTTTAACGGTTCGATATATTTTTTGAATTGAGTAATAATTTTTTTTGTAAACAATACAACTTAAAAAATTATAGGGTCACATTTATTTCTTTGCATGGGGCCTCCAAAATGTCAGGACCGGCCCTAGCAAAAATTAATAAAATCTTAAAAATACCCAACAACGATAACATAATAAAAAAATAATATTATTAAATCAATACTAGTGTATGAACCGCGCGTTGCGCGGTAACAATATTTTTTTGGTTATGAAATATGTTAAATTACGATATATGAAACATATTTTGTTAATTAACTAATAAAATATAATATAAAATAATGAATGTACTAAAAATGTTTTAGATATAAATTATTTTTATTGATTATATTTTTAAATATGAAATTAATTAGGTTTTTCACTCATAGATAGATACTTGAGGACAGTGGCGGACCCAGGATTTTAGGTGAGCGGGTGCACAAACGAAAAGCTTAAGAAATTGTTGTCGATGTGTTTTTAGCCGAATTCCCCTATTGGGAGACTTTTTATGTTTTTGGTTGATTTCGAAGGATTTTTTAAGCTCCTGTGTTGATTCAATGGACTTTTTTGGTTTTTTTGTGTTGATTCGAGGGAATTTTTGATTGATTTCAAGGGATTTTTTCGATTTTTTGGTTGATTTCAAGAATAAATTTTGGTTTTTTTGGGACGTGTGCACCTTTCACCCCTCAAAAACGTATATCACGGAGCACCCCCTGTAGTTGAGCGGGTACACCTTACGTACCGAAAAAAAATTCGCCCTTGCTAAACGAACTTGAACGGCTGCATGGGACCCCCCCCCCTTGGAAAGGGTAGGTCCGCCCCTGCTCGACGATCGATTTAATCTTCATAATAATGTGAACTTTGTTGGTTTGAAAGATTATAAATAAATACAAAAAAAATTTCGTTCATAAAATTAATGTCTTAGTAACAAAATGGAATCTTAAACATTCTTTTATTTAATTAATTAAACAAAATAATATTTCGAAGTGAGATTTTTTTTGGATAAAAGAATATGCTCCCCCAAGAGTATTTTATTTCAAACGAAAAACAACAATTACAAAAGAAAATTAGTCATCCTCAAGCAAAATACATTTCTTTCAAAAACATAGTTTGACAATGAGAAATTCTCTAAAAGTATAATGCTTTACATTTTTTAAATCCAATCATCCAAATGTAAAATCGTAAATTTTATTAGCCGACCTCTATATCACCAATTGGGCCAACAATTTGAAATTAAAGAATATATTAACAACCCACCATTTTATTTGACAATCCCTCATAGTAATATCCTATGCCCACTATGGCCATTTTCGCCAAACATTTTCGAGAACAAACACACTACTTACATTAAAATTCTCAGTTTACCCACTCCTTAAGCCCATAAAATCAATAATCACCAAATTAAATCTTTCAACAAAAAATTTCATTGCTTATGCATATTCTATATGTAATTAAACAAAAGAAACCAAAATCCAAGCAGCAAAGACGAAGACGAAGAAGAAGACTGAGTAGAAAAAAGAAGACGTTAATCATTTATCAAACCCTATCGACAAAGATATATTTATAAATGGACATAGAGAGAGGTAGAAGAAAAGAGAAATACCACGAGTTTTGTAGGATGTCCTTGAAGATGAAGGGTTTGTAATTAAATGTAATTCATAAATATTTAATTAATATTCATTGAAGAAAAATGTCTTTATTTAAAAAAATTCAAAACTATGAGAAAAAAGAAAAATGAGAATGAAATCTTCTCATTGTGCCACCTAAGCACCTCTAGGTTTTGCTTTTAGATATATACTAGTGTTTGGACCGCGCGTTGCGCGGTGACGAAAATACTTTGTAATGTAAGTAAGTTAAGATTAAACGTAACTTGTTATTTGACAACAAATGGAATACAATGTAAAAGCTGAACTCACATAAGGTATGTTATTTTAATGTTAGTGCCATTTCAGGCTTTTACGTGTGGTTTGCATCTTTATACATGTTTGGCTCAAATTAAGAAAGTGTTCTGCCAAGTCCTTTTCAAGTTGGGAATGTTATGAAAATAATTGTCCAATTGATAATCTTTTTTTTTTGTAGGAATGTGCTACATTGCAAGTTTATGTACAATATTTGCAAGTATTATTTAGAGTTGATGTGTTTAATTAAGTATTTGTCAATGATGAATGTTGATATAGTTTTAGTTTGAATAAGTAAAACAAATTACTTCATATTAGTTGAAAAGTGATCAATTCTTTGTGTATGTTTATAATTAACTTAATAGTTGAATTAATATTAGTCTCATTACAGGACCAATACTTAATATGAAGTTTTAGTAAATGTTTGAATTGATAGTTGTTTTGGTTAATTGTTAAGTCTGATTTTTTAGTAATCATTGTATTTATAGGGCTTGGTCAAATACTGTGTCTAATGCCGTATTCTGTGTTGTATTGACCAAGGGTATTTAAGTCCCTTTGGTCTTGTGTCTTTGTAAGATTTCACGTACATTCATTCAATACAGTTACTTTGCGCTTCCAAGTCTCTCTCTCTACTTTCTCTCTCTAGGATTAATTGATCGTGGACTCACAATTGGTATCTGAGCCAATCTGAATCTTGAGAGGATTGAGAAATTGATTTTTTGTTCCTGAAATTGTTGAATTGATCGAAAATTTGATCGATTTTCTTGAATTTTTCAAGAAAATCTCGTTTTCTTGATTTTTCATCAAATTTGGACTGTTTTTAGGTCGAATTGTGTTGTAATTTGTTTCTGTGAACTCGTTTTTGATAGGAGAACATAATTGTTTCATATAGTTTTGCATGAAAATCAAGTTTTGATCTTCGATTTTGAATTTTAAATATTTTCTGGAAAACCGTTCTTGAGTAATGTTACATTCTTGAAATCGTGTTATTGTGAATTTTAATCGAAAAATTTGATTGACAAGTGTTTAAAAGTTGTTTTCGAACGTGTTATTATAAGAAAATTTCATCAAAATCTGTTTTGAAATCGAGTTTTTGGAGTTTTTTCTTGATTTTGTGAACTTTGCGCAAGATCTAAAGTTTGCGCGAGATTCATATTGCTTTGCGCAAGTTCTTCCTACTTTGCGTTGCGTGTTCTACTAATTTTGTTCATTTGTTTCAGGTTTTCGCATTGGGTTTATCACGCAAAGCTTAAACTTTGCGTATCCAGTGCATTCCGAAAAGTTCTCGTCCTCCAGTTTGCGCATTCTACATAACACACAAAGTCCAGTTTGCGTTTCCTCCGTGTTACGCAAAGTTCAGTTTTCGTATACCGCTTATCACGCAAAGTTGCTTTGCGTATCAAGTTCATTACGCAAAGCAAGGTTTGCGCAACAAGTGACTCACGCAAAGTCCAATTTGCGTATCCTTCTTCTAACGCAAAGCTCAGTTTGCGTATCTGTCTGCTCACGCAAAGTCTCGTTTGCGTTTCAGCCTTCTCACGCAAAGCTCAACTTTGCACAAGTCTCAGACTTAGAATATTTTTGAACATCTGCCATGGATTATGACAAATTTTCTTATCAAGCTCAGTTCTACAAAAGTGATCTAATGATGTCTTTGGGTACAGAAAATCGTCCACCTGTACTGATAGATGAAAATGAATTTACACAGTGGCAAGATCGGTTCCTAAACTTCATTGAACGACAAAAGAATGGTAATGACATGTTGATCATTTTATCTGAAGGACCGTTTGAAAAACCTAAATTGGCTTCTGGATTATATAAGCCCACTAAAGAGTATTCACATGATGAGTTGTCTGCATATCAAGCTGATCGGGACATTAAGGCAAATCTGATGCTGGCCTTGCCCAACTCTGTATACAACATAATTGATTGTTTTAAAACTCATCCTAATCTAATGTGGCAACAGCTGGAAACGATTATGCTTGGATCTTCTGTTGCAACTATACTTCGACACACTCGTTACATGAATAATTTTGAAGAATTCAAAGCCAATGATGGGGAGCCACTGAAAGCTGTGTATGACCGATTTTGTGCCGTGATCAATGATCTTAGGAAGATTAAAGTTGTAAAGACTGAGTTTGAGACAAATTTGAAGTTCCTCAACACATTGCAACCTGAATGGAATAAAACATGTCACAGATTGAGGAATGATGTCAGAATCTCTACAATGCAGATCCAAGAGATGTTCGAGATTATGCTAACTGATGAGTGTATTGTGCTTGAGAAGAGAGCTAAACTAGAGAAAAAGAACAAGAAGTCAGTGGACCCGGTTGTACTCCTCACGAGCCAACTGGCTGAACAAGCGTTGTCTGATAACGCTTACAACGGGTCAACTGATGACAATGGTGAGGCTCTGCAGAAAGCAATGATCCTTCTTTCTCAGCATTTCCAGAAAAAGTTCCAACCAAAGTCAGGTTCCAACTCTTCTCGTTTCACTTTTGTGTCTAGAGCCAAAGTACCCGAGCTAAAGACTGCTGCTTGCTACAACTGTGGAAAACCGGGTCACATCTCAAAGGAGTGTAGAGCAAAGAAGGTTAAGGACTCAACTTATTATAGACAGAAAATGGAACTGGCAGAGAAAAGAGAGAGTGGACTAGCTTTGCTAGCCGAAGAAGAATTCTGGCTAGATCACTCTGACGATGAAGCAGCAAACGTAGAGATCGCTCAGATGTGCTTGCTTGGAGATGATCAGTCAGTCAGTTAGATGATTCTGATGAAGATGAGGTATATACTGATTTTGATCACAATTTTATTACCTCTCAGTTGAAAATTATGATATCTGCTTTATCTGATTTACGCTCTAAGTTTATTTCTGAAAAGAATTTAAATGCTGAAAAGTCAGATTTGATTGAAAAATTGAAGATTTCTTTGAAAGATGAAAAATCTATTTTAGAAAATACAAAAGACATCTTTCAAAAGAAATTGGATGATTTGGAAAATTCAAATAAGACTTATCTTGAATCTTTGACGGCTATGACTAATTTAAAAGATGAATTTTCAGATAAAATAAATAAGTTAGAAGAAAAGCTTTATCGAAGAAATCAATCTGAACAAACAATTTTTATGAACAAACCAAGGAGTGAAGAAGCTTTAAAACAAAGGTGGGGACTTGGTTTTGAAAATCCTCATTGTTTAAACAATGCGATTGAAAAATCCCCAACTTTATATAAATACGATTATCTGACTCTTGCTCATTATGCTCCTCAATTTAAAATTGATTGGATGAATGAGAAGCAAGTGTTAGATATGGAAAATGAGAAAAGGATGAATAACAAGAAAAATGAAATTCCTATTGTTTATATGTATGAAAATGCAAAATATTTCCCTGAAAAATCAAAGCGAGGCAGAAGAATTTTAAATGATTTATCTCCTATCAAATCTTCAATGTCTGATGATTTTATTAATCCTTATGCTTCTAATTCTGATAAGGAAAATATTTTTCCAATCATTTATGATTCTAAGAAATATACTCCTCCGTTAGTATTAGAAAGCAAAATCATCGATCTTGAATATAAGATAGAAGATCAAAATATTTGAAAGGAAATTGAATCTGATATCTTTCTTTCTTTCATGACTTCTAGTCTTGAAGAAAAATTATTTTCTCCAAAATCAGATTCTATTTCTAGTCTTTCTTCTGATGATCAAGTAAACAAAAGTGAAGTTTCTAATTTTAAAAACTTTTCTCAAAATTCTTCAGACTCCGAGGAAAATTCAGACTTATTAGTTGATCATATTGGTTGCTTGGATAAAATTATTCCTTCTGATTTAAATATTAAGTCTAAAATTCTTGATGATTCTTTTACACTCAATGATCAATATTATAAACCTAAGTGTAAACGAAGACGGTCAAAGAAGTCGAAGAAACAAGATATAGTTATTTCTGACTGTTCTAATTCTTCCAATTATAATCTTTCAGATAGGACTTTGAGCAAGTCAAAGAAGCAGATCTGGAGATCAAAGCGGACATCTGATGAGCCTATTTTTGATGGGGATAAATGTGTAGACAAATTCTATAAAAGTGATTCATTTGTTTCTTGTAATAAAATTTCAAAGTACTCTATAAAACAAATGATTCGAATTTCAAAACATGTCTCATGTTCTTCCTCAGATTCTAGTTCTGATGATTATGCTTTTTCTTCTGATGATTGTGCCTATCATTCTGATCATATTTCTCATGCTTTTAATATCAAATATTATAAATATTTCCCCATACGAACTGCAACTAACTTTCACGGACCCAAATTCAAGTAGGTACCCAAGTCTAAATTGATTCTAAGTTGCAGGCATCTCATGTTAAGGGGGAGTAAGAGATATTATGGTTTTTGAACACAGCAGTTCAAAACCCGGTCTTAAATGTCAAGACTTTGGCTTCTGAGTACTTCAGCTCAGAACCCGTGCTTCAACGACTACGCCTTCTAGACAAATCAGTCTAGGACTCGTTCTTCAAAGCATTAAGCTTCTGACTAATGAGAAACTGTGAGTGCATCTATTCTTTTCCGCTACATTTATATCTGATAATGATGTTGTTCCAGTTTTCTCAATATGTTTTAAAGAATCTGAGCAATTTTCTTCAACTCCTGATTTTGTTCAAACAAAATTTTTTAAGACACATATTCTTTATACACTGTATGGAAGTTGATATTATTAAATTATATTTTGTTTCAACTGAATATAAACTTGCCGATCAAATATTTCTAATTTTAAAATTTTCGGCATGTTGTTTTAAAAGTTTAAACCTTTACAAATTTTATTTTATAAAGTAAAAGTTTTACAATTTTTCTTTCTTTTGAATAAAATGTGTGTCTAGGATAAATTTTCAAGTTGATTTGTTTAAATTGAAGTTTTTTATATGTTCAAATTTCAGTTCTAACAAAAGTCGAAAAGTCAAGAAACATGTTTGTAGCTTTTGATATTGCTTTACAGTTGTGTGATTCGGAATATTTATAGTTTACAATGCTTAGAAAACCTAAAAAGTCGGAATTTTGGATTGTAATGAAAATATGGGCTAAGCACTTAGACGTAAAATCTTGTGGTTGAGATGATTATTAAATTCTTATAAATCAGAAATCTCTAAGTTTAAAAGTTTGTACCTGTGACCTTTCTGGTTTGGGAAAGTAGTTCTGTGGGATGCTTGTCATCTGGTCCCCTAAGGTCATTTGATCTGGGAGTGATCGAACCAAAATCCTTCTATAGAACCAGATCGAAAGTCATGTTCTACTGGTATGAATGGGTATAGGATGTGTCGATGTAGCCTTTCTGATCTGGGAAAGTAAGTTCCAAGGGGTGCTTGACACCTAGTCCCCTAAGGCCAACTGGTCTGGGAGTGGCTGACCCAAATCCTGCAATAGGGTCAGATAGAAAGTTACGTTTACGGCATGTTCTTTACTTAATAAACTTTTTGATTAAAAAGATGCCAAAAGTGCACACGCTTAAAAGATGCCAAATAGCACACTCATGTAAAGATGTTATAGTGCACAATACTAAAAGATGCCAATGAGCACACATCTCATGATACTTGGTTAAAATTTCTGAGTTGCAATAAACCTGTAAATTTGTGAAAGTCTGAATTTTTGATGGCTTAGTGTGATTACATGCAAAGTTCTCTATTATATTTTTAAAATTGCATTTTCTTGAAGCTAATCGAAGTTCACATGCGAGCACACTGAATAGATTGATGAAAGTTTTTGAAACTGAATATGTCTTAACTTGATATGCAATAAAACTTGTTTCTGTATCCAAACACATACATTTGATTTCATTTGATGGATTTTATTGTGATATTTTACTAAGTAGAATTTTATTTGTTTCTGTTTAAATTTTTATATATTTAGTCGTTTCAAAATACATATTCAGTATATTTTTCTTTCTACATTGATGTTTACATTCATTGTGTTCTCATAAATATATTTCAAATGGGTTTGAGCATTATTCAAGGGGGAGTGAAAAAGGAGAATTTTTCTTAATTGTCATATCTAGTGCATTTGTATAGGGGGAGTCAAAGAGCTTAAAAAGGTAAAAAAAATTCTGAGTTTAAGTCAGCTTTGCGCCATCAGTTGGTCGCGCAAACCTAGCTTTGCGCCACATTCGCTTCGCGCAAACCTTGATTTGTGCTACCTTCGCTTCGCGCAAACCTTGCTTTGCGCCACTTTAGTGTAACGCAAACCTCACTTTGCGCCACCAGTGTGACGCGCAAACCTCTCCTGTTTTTCTCTGTTTCTTTGATTTTGCAGATATTAAGCTGTCTCGTCTCCAACATTTGCATGACCAAGTTGATCCCGATCATCAAGGTCATGAGGGGGAGAATTAAGAGAAGTTAAAGGAGATTATTAAGAGATAAAGAGCTCAAATGTTTATCTGCTGATCAAGATTTGCTCAAAGATTCTATTCTCTCAGCCATTTTAATTCTTTTGCTGTTCCTGCTCCGTTTAGAGCACAAGCTACTGTTCCAAGTCTTGTCAAAACTTGTCAAAGGCAGCAAAGACAATTCAAACTGAAAGATGCTGAGAATATTTTTTTTAAAAGTCAGATTGCTTTTTAAAGTCGCTTTAATGGTCCGTGCTGATTTAGAAGATGAATTTTGAAGACCAAAGTGTCAATGATTACTAAGGGGGAGATTGTTAAGTCTGATTTTATAGTAATCATTGTATTTATAGGGCTTGGTCAAATATTGTGTCTAATGCCGTATTCTGTGTTGTATTGACCAAGGGTATTTAAGTCCCTTTGGTCTTGTGTCTTTGTAAGATTTCACGTACATTCATTCAATAAAGTTAGTTTGCGCTTCCAAGTCTCTCTCTCTCTACTTTCTCTCTCTAGGATTCATTGATCTTGGACTCACAATAAGTGAAGAATGTAGGCCTGGAAGTTCTTAAGTATATTGATAGGTAGATGATTTTATATTCATCTTAATTATAAATCTTTTAAGATAATGTTTATTTAGTTCTTTAAATTTTGACTATTTTTTATGTATAGATATTAGATGGTGAGATTGATTTTTTTTTATTTGTGAGGAGTGCTAATGAAGGTTTGTTCCATGCACCTAAAACAAATAACCCAATAACACTCCTCTATGAAGAACACCAACCCTCAGCCTTAGACCCGAGGAGATATAGTTATGCATATATGAAAACCTTTCAAGAATCCTTTTCATACTTGTTAAATCAAATTGAAATGAAGACATCCACTCTTCAATTGGATTATGCAGCTTGTAGTAATCAAATCTAGCACAATGTAAAGTTTTTAGGTGAATTGTTTGGTATATGATTTTTCATACTTCCTCATGCATATGTCTCATTTACTTTTCCCAAATAATATTTTATTATTTCGATTATATGTGATACAAAATCAACATATAGTGAAACATGCATCCATGATCCATTTGCCATTAAAATAATTAATAAAGAACCATGGGTTCTTGTTAACTGTGACGCTATTTTCATTTAGTAACAAATTTTATCAATGGTGGTCCTCTATGTATTCGCCTATACATATATATATATATATATATATATATATATATAAAAGTTGCAGTACATAACCCTTTAGGGGGTGTTTGGTTCGTGGAATTGGATGGAATTGGAATGTCCAAATCCATTGACCAAATTCCAAAGTCTTGTTTGGTTTACATAATTAAAACTAAGGAATCCTACGGATTCCATCAAATTCCTTCAAACACAGATTTCACAGTTCCACGGGGTATCCTACGGAATTCATTTTCTTTCCGACAGATTCATTACGCGATCAATCTCTTCTCTTCTTGATTTGTTCTCTACGTTTCGATCTGCAATCTCAGATCAGGTATGTTATCTCAGATCTGCAATCGAATTCCGTGAACCAAACAAAAAGATTCCAATTCCAATTCCATCCAACCAAACGCGACCAAAATGCGTGGTCAAATTCCAATTCCAATTCCTTCAAAGTCAAATTCCTTGATGAATTCCAATTCCATCGAATTCCATTCCACGAACCAAATGCCACCTTAGAGATATGGGATACTTTGTTGAATCTCGTGGTCACAAAAGTATAAAAAATTCATAAAAATGTATATGATTTAGTCGTAAACAAAATATATCATTTGATGACAGAAAAAACCAACAAAACGGGAAAGAAGGATTATACAATAACAAATCACATTCCTTGAACAATATTATGGCTACACTGTTCGGGATGTTTTGATCAAGCACGTTGTTCCACCTGATCTTGTATTATTTGATCAACCTATTTCTCTTCAATGTTAGTTACTTAAATATATATTTCTTTGATTGGGAAATTAATAGTTTCATTGAAAATTAAATGCAAGTAATGGGAAAAAGCAAACGAAGAGTTGGTGGTTAAACTCAATACATAAATTTACACAAAAACCGGCTAAAAATGAAATATACAATTGGGGTAAAATAATCTTTACCGTATTAAACATTTAAAAAATCAAAAACACTATGAGACTTTATAGCATCATTTTCTACTCCACAAATGTGCCTCCTCATTCGTTATAGTTTTTATTTATGTACACACACACACACACACACATATATATATATATATTATAAATAATAAAGATATATCAAATCGTTATGTGAATTAAAAATCATTTGAAATAAAAGAAATAAAAGAAATAAAAAATAATTGTGTAACCGAAGAAAATGAATAGTCTAATTAATTAAATGTTTGCTAACAATTACATAAAAAAGCAAAAGTTGATAAAAAAGAACATTACGATTTGGATACTTATATGATGTCATTGTTAGTGGTTCTTCTTTTAATACATATACACACACATCCTCTCTCTCTCTATATATATTGTTACATATTGTAACTGAAATAAAAATAATAATTTTTTTATTTTATATTGATTGTTATGTAATAAAAAAATAAAAAATGTAAAGTTTAGAAATTAATGTATTAAGTTTAGATTAAATATAAATCAATATATATATATATATATAATTGAATTTTCTCATTAAAATTTTATATCATATATATTGAAATGTATTAAATTGTCATAAGTATTTCATTTATTTATATGTATATACATATTGAGTTGTAATAATTAAAAAGGAATATAAAAAATTAGGTTAGCTAATGAGTATATTGATATATAATAATTACAAAAATACATAGAATATTTAATTAATTTATGAGATATAAATATATAGGTTCAAAAACAAAAAAAAGGATAAATAATAAAATCAATAATTCAATTATTCTGAAAATTTAACATTCAATCCTTTAGCTTTTTTTATAATAATATATTAATAATGAGTATTGATTGTTGTATAAATAAAAAATGAATAGTAAATATGATATTGAAATGAATTAAATTGTCATAATTATTTCATTTAAGTGTATTGATTAATGTGATAATTAGAAGAAGAATATAACAGGTTAGATCAAATAATGAAGTATATTGATATATAAGAATCTATACTATATTATAAAACAGACATAAAAAACTCTTAAAAACAGTTGCTAAAGCTTAATGTACAATCATTTAAAGCTAATTACTTAAAACTCAAATAAAGAATGAAACTTAAAATCTTTTCCTATTTAATCATTATCTCTAACAACTTTAACTTTCTAAAATTAATCTTTGCATAATTAAATACAGTATAAAAATCAAATTTTAAATATAAAAAATCTAAAATATAATTAAAAAAATATAACAGAATATTTAATGTTTATTTTATAAAAAAAACATTATTTTATTAAACCTAAAATAAATTACATTATTATTAAACTATCGAAGAAACTGTTAAAAACAAACTTTTATGCATTAAGTACTGTTTATTGATACACATTACTTAAAATTCAAGACTACTAATTATGATGCATGACTACAAATTTCTAAAACTATATGTTTGAATTCATAACTAACCGATATATCTATCCTATATTATAAAAACGACATAAAAAACTTTTAATTACAACATTTAAAGTACAAGTTACAACTAATTAAAGCCAATTACTTAATTTACAATTTCTTAATGCTTTGGTACGACATTTCCAAGCACAGTATTTATTAATATAAACATTTATTTTTTTGGTGGAGGATTTTATAAAATATATTTTATATTAGCATAATCTATTTTAAATGTAGATTTTACATTTAAATCTATATTAATGAGATGTAATATAAAATCTTTTTTCTTCCGTATTTTTTTATATTATATCTCATAAGGATTTTTTTCATATTTTATTTTATAAAATCTTTTTCCATATTTTATTTTATAAAATCTTTTTACATAATGAGATGTAATATAAACTTTTTTTCCTTCCGTATTTTTTTTGCTAATATAAAATCTATTTTATTTTATAAAATCTACACGTATTTTATATTGGCATAATATAAAATCTACATATATTTTTTTTGCTAATATAAAATCTACACGTATTTTTTTTACAAGCATTAAAAGAAGAAAAAAGAAGATTGATATGAATTTTAAAAATAAAAAATAATGAGATACACTAATAAATTATCGTATTTTTTAAAATAAAAATATTTCGTAATACTTTCCAAATTAACCAAGTGCAAAGAAAATAAAATAGAAACGATGTAGATATAAAAACAGTCTTCCATATTTTTAATATATTTACATTTAAATGTAAAATCGAAAATGAAAATAAAAGATTTTAAAATATTCTCTACATTCACTATAAATATATATATTTTCTCTATGTATTATCTGAGTACAAGAAGAAGACGAACGGTCGGGTGTCAATGGCGGAACCTGCAACTTAACAAAAGGTATTCCACTATATTTTTGTTTTTTTGAAAAACTACTTTTTTATATTTTATTTTATTTATTGAGGATTTGTTTATATTTTTCAAAATCCACAATCATATTTTTCGAACTAGGGGAATAAGATATATATACATATCTTTATTTTTATCGACTAATACTATAAGGTCTTGAAGTCAATAGTCAGATAAATTTTCAAGTGATACTGAGTGAATTTGAACTATACCAGTTGAGTTGCCGGTTACAAAAGATAGAAATCATTTTTTTTTGTCATATTTGATGTGGGTTGAATGTTGTTAGTTAATCTACAGATTTATACGTTCAAAGTGATTGTCAAGTGTTGTCGAGCAGGTTTCAGAAAAATTGCAAAATCTGTAAAAACGTATGTTCATATTTATAATTATTTCAATAATAGTGATATGTTGTGAGACATGTCGTTTGAGTTTTAAATAATATAAGACAAAACTATTACCAATATTATTGCACAAACTCATAACAACAAACGATTAAGAATATATGCAAGTTAACCACTTATGAAAATACATCCGTTTTTCACATTGTATTTCATTAATTGTTAACAGAGAAATTACGTTTCATTTTAACTCGGTTCAATATTCCAACAAAAAATTTATCCTCCCGTGCAATGCACGGGCCCAACACTAGTTATAAAAATACATGAATATTTAATCAATTAATAAGGTATATATATATATATATATATATATTTAAAAAACTAAAAATTGGATAAATAATAAAAACAATAATTCAAGCATTCTCAAAATGTCAACCTACAATTTTTTAGCTTTTTTCATTATTGTTAAACTAATACAATAAAATGTGAATAAATATATTTGTGTAAAATAAAAAAATAAACCATAAATAAACAAAATATATTTTAATCATATTGATTGTTTTGTAAATAAAAAATAATGGTAGATAAATATTAAATGTTAAACTAATAGAATAAATGACAATTAAAAATTTATTCATATTGATTGTTATGGAAAGAAAAAATAAAAACCTAGAAGTATAAAAAAAACTTTTAGTTCGTTACAAACTAAATTTACAAAACTTTTCAACAAATATATTTCGATGTTTCATCATGAAAAGAGCTTTCCACTAAGATTTTTGAGGATGGTTTTTTGGAAATGAAGTCATATACACCATAAATTCTTACAACAATGACAATAAAAAAATGTGAAGTAATCAAAATTTAACGCAATTATTAATCACGTATACACGATTATTGTCAGTGACGCTTAAATTTGAAAAAAAATTATGGGATCTTGTAATCACAAAATATCGGGATTTTATTTGAATCTATATGATTCAATAGTAAACACAATCATGTCATATGATAACAACAAATCCAACAATATGGAAAAGAAGAAATATGTAACAACAAATCACAATTTTTCAAAAATATTTAGAATCGTCCATATCTTCTTCAACTATCTTCATCATCTTCCATCCAAGGAAGTCTAAAGTTGAATCTATATGATTCAATCGTAAACACAATCATGTCATATTATAAGAACAAATCCAACAATATGGAAAAGAACAAATCACATTTTTTCAAGAATCTTTAGAATCATCCATATCTTTTGCAACTATCATCTTCATCATCCTCCATCAAAGGAAGTTTTATACTTTCATTTTGTTTATCGGGATTTTATTTGAATCTATATGATTCAATCGTAAACACAAAATATGATAACAACAAAATCCAACAATATGGAAAAGAAGAAATATGTAACAACATACCACAATTGTTCAAAAATCTTTAGAATCGTCCATGTCTTCTTCAACTATCATCTTCGTCATCCTCCATCAAAGGAAGTCTAAATTTGAATCTATATGATTCAATCGTAAACATAATAATGTCATATGATAACAACAAATCCAACAATATGGAAAAGAAGAAATATGTAACAACAAATCACAATTTTTCAAGAATCTTTAGAATCGTCCATATTTTCTTCAACTATCATCTTCATCTTCCTCCATCAAAAGAAGTTTTAGACTTTTATTTTGTTTATTATTGCAACTTACAAAAACAAATTTCATTAAAAGATCTTTGAAAGTAAATGAATAGACAAATAAAAAATTAGAGGTTAAACTTAGACATGTAAAATTACGAAAATGACCCAACTTAATAATGAATTACACATTTCCCATCAAGGGGCAAAAAAGACATTAACATAAAACTCAACATTTTAAAAAAATCAAAAAAATGAGAAAAAAAAATAAAAGAAAATCTAAGCAATAGGAGGTGCCACATCATCCTCCATAGGTTTTTACTTTTATATAGATATATAGATATATTGATTGTTGGCTTATTAAGAAAAAAAATTTATTTATAAATATTGTTGATTTATTCAATTAACTTAGGGATATTGTAAATAAAAAAATATTCGAAATTTTAAAATAATAAAACAAAAATAATTAAATAATTGTTATTAAAAATAAAATATAATTTAAGGTAAATAAATTAGATTTTTATTTACATTAATGATTTTTATTTTGATTAAAATGAAAAAAAGAGAAGTTTTAGACTTTTATTTTGTTTATTATTGCAACTTACAAAAAAAAATTCATTAAAAGATGTTTGAAAGTAAATGAACAGACAAATCAAAAGTTAGAAGTTAAACTTAGACATGTAAAATTACGAAAATAACCCAACTTAATAATGAATTACACATTTCCCATCAAGGGGCAAAAAAGACATTAACATAAACTCAACATTTTAAAAAAATCAAAAAAACTGAGAAAAAAATATAAAAGAGAATCTAAGCAATAGGAGGTGCCACATCATCCTCCATAAATTTTCCTTTTATATATATATATAGATAGATATAGATATAGATAGAAGATTTCTTTAACATGACAAAATTTTGAGTCAGTTTATCAATCTTTATATATTTAAAAGGAAAATCAAGGATGATGACATGACGCAATGAGAATCAAGTATTGATCAAATGGTGAATTGTGGTGAATTCTTGATTGTCCCACATTGGTGACAAAAGTGAAATGTTGGAAGTGCAAGTGACTATATAAATGACAAAGTATAGGTTGAATGTTCATTCAAAGTTTGATCCAATTTTGTGCTAAATAGTTATTTTTTATTTACATGACAAAACATTCATTTTCATTTCAGGATGATGACATGACGCAATGAGAATCAAGTATTGATCAAATGGTGAATTGTGGTGAATTCTTGATTGTCCTACATTGGTGACAAAAGTGAAATGTTGGAAGTGCACGTGACTATATAAAGAACAATGTATAGGTTGAATGCTCATCCAAAGTTTGATCCAAATTTGGGTTAAATAGTTATTTTTTATTTAGATGACAAAACATTCATTTTCATCAAATGTGAATTGAAAATTCAAAAATATTGAATTGTGGTTAAATATTTTTCTTTATATTATATTATATTATTATTATATATATAAAAGGAAAACCCAAGAGTGATGAGGTGCACCATGAGAGTTGAGTATTCTCAAAATGGTGGATTGTGGTTGAGTTATAGCCATCCCACATTAGTGAGAAGTTGAAATATTGGAACAAAGAGGTGTGTATAAGAAAGGTGAATGTGATGACTTTGTGTTCATTCTTATAATTAGAGTTGTCTTATTTTAGATAACTTGTTTTTTGCATCATGAGAGTATTCTCAAATGATATATAGTGGTTGAGTTTTAGCCCTCCCACATTAGTGAAAAATTGAAATTTTGGAATAAAGATGTGTATATAAAAAATGTGAAGGTGATGCATTTGTGTCCATTTTCATTCAGTTGTCTTATTTTAGATGATCTTCTTTTTGTATCATAAAAAATGGGTATTCTCAAATGGTGGATTGTAGTTTAGTTTTAACTATCCCACATTGGTGAAAAGTTAAAAATTTGGAATAAATTATTATTATTATTATTATTATTATTATTATTATTATTATATATATAAAAGGAAAACCCAAGAGTGATGAGGTGCACCATGAGAGTTGAGTATTCTCAAAATGGTGGATTGTGGTTGAGTTATAGCCATCCCACATTGGTGAGAAGTTGAAATATTGGAACAAAGAGGTGTGTATAAGAAAGGTGAAATAAGAAAGGTGGATGTGATCATTTTGTGTCAATTCTCATAGAGTTGTCTTATTTTGGATGACCTTTTTTTTGCATCATAAAAATTTTGTTTTCTCAAATAGTGGATTGTAGTTTAGTTTATCTATCGTACATTCGTGAGAAGTTAAAATCTTTATCTTATATATATAAAAGGAAAACCCAAAAGTGATGAAGTGACACCATGAGAGTTGAGTATTCTCAAAATGGTGGATTGTGGTTGAGTTGTAGCCATCCCACATTGATGAGAAGTTGAAACATTGGAACAAAGAGGTGTATAAGAAAGGTGAATGTGATGACTTTGTGTTCGTAGAGTTGTCTTATCTTAAATAACTTACTTTTTGCATCATGAGAGTATTCTCAAATGATAGATAGTGATTGAGTTTTAGCCCTCCCATATTGGTGAATAGTTGAAAATTTGGAATAAAAATGTGTGTATAAGAAATGTGGATGTGACACATTTGTGTCCATTCTCATAGAGTTGTCTTATTTTAGATGACCTTCTTTTTACATCATGAAAAATGGGTATTCTTAAATGGTGGGTTGTACTTTAGTTTTAACTATCCCACATTGGTGAAAACTTGAAAATTTGGAATAAAAAGATGTGTATAAGAAAGGTGGATGTGATGCTTTTGTGTCAATTCTCATAAAGTTGTCTTATTTCGGATGACCTTCTTTTTGCATAATAAAAATTTAGTTTTCTCAAATAGTGGATTGTAGTTTAGTTTTAGCTATCCTACATTCGTGAGAAGTTAAAAATTGGAATAAAGAAGTGTGCATAAGAAAGCTGTATGTAATGCATTTGTGTCTATTCATGGGGTTTTGACACATAACGTTGTATTATTTTAGATGACATTTTTTTACAAAAAAATATCATCAATATATATATATAAAGAACCAAATGGTCATGAGATGACACCTTGAGAAGAGATGGTAACGGGGCGGGTATCCCCTTACCCGGCCCCAACCCCGGTTTTGAAAACATGGCCCCGGACCCGGCCCCGGACCCCGGAGGGTGCGGGGATCGAATACCCGGCCCCGGTCAAAACCCGGTCAACCCCGCCCCCGATACCCGCTTACCCGACCCGGTTTAGACCCGTCAAGGATTATGTAATGACAAAAGTCCCATTTTTGACGATTCCTATTTCATCATAAGATCTTGAAATATTTATAGAGGTCTATAAAGGTCATCCTTTATATAACATATATTAATATATATGTATATATATATATATATAAAATAATACTTATATTATATATTCCGGGTACCGGACGGGTCGGGGGGTAGGCTACCCGACCCCGACCCCAGTTTGAGCATACCGGGTATCCCCGAACCCGATTTTGCGGGTATTCCCCGGACTCGTCCGGGTCGGGTGAACCGGGTTCCCCAACGGGTCGGGGCAAATTCCCATGCGTACTTGAGATATGAGTATTCTCAAATGGTGAATTGTGGTTGAGTTTGGCTATCTCACTTTGGAGAAAAGTTGAAATATTGGAATATGGAGGTGTGAATAAGAAATGAGATGTGATGTTGTTGTGTCCATCCATGGGGTTATGACTCATAAGTTTTATATTGGACGAACTTTTTGCAACAAAAATAAAAGATTCTTATTATATAAAAAAATTAATCAATAAATATGTTAAAAAACCAATAATTGAACCAAAGTGTCAGGAAATGACACAATCGTTGAGTAGTTGAATTTTTTTTTTTTATATATATAAAAGAATGAACCATAGAGAATGACGAGACATTGAGATTTAAGTATTCCCAAATCTAGCATGTAGAGATGCTACTCATCCCACATTGAAAAGTAAATGTAAAATTGGAGAATGTAGGTAGCTATAAGAAAGGAGGACATTTGGATTTGATATAAGATCTGAGTATTTTTCAAATACTGCATTGTGGTGTTGTTTTACACATCTCACATTGATGTGTTGAGAAGTTGAAAAATTAGAATTTTTTTATATATAAAAAAGAAAGAACCATAGAGAATGACGAGGCATTGTGACATTTGAGTATTCTCAAATCTAGCATTGTAGTGATGTTACTCATCCCACGTTGATAAGTAAATGTAAGATTGGAGAATGTAGGTAGCTCTAAGGGGCTGTTTGTTTACCTCTTAATGGTTCCATTAAGAGGCAACCTCTGAATCGCTAAGAGGCAACCTCTGAATCGCTAAGAGGTAAATCTTGTTTGGCAAAAAAAGTGCTGCCTCTTAATGGTTCCAAAATCCTCTTAATGATTTTGTATCCTGACCCTCCCTTAACCATTAAGAGCCCTGATTTCATTATGAACAATTAGCAAACAACCATATTTCATTTTACAGTATATCATAAAAACCTCTTAATCATTAACACCACTTAATCATTCTCCACTAAACCATTCAGCAACTGCCAAACAGCCCCTTAGTATTTTCAAATACAACATTGTGGTGTTGTTTTACACATCTCACATTGATGAGAGAATATAAGATTGAATAATTAAAGGTAGCTATAAGAAATAAGGATATCTGGATTTTGATAAATTAAAGTATTATTTGGCTAAATATTTTCTTTTTGGCCGACCTTATTTTTCTTAAAAAGAACTATTTATACAAGCAAATAAATTGGTAGATAAATGTATACAAATCATCATATTTCATCAATTTATATAATATTATCAAATGTTCAACCGCAATGTCTTTTTTATTATCTCATAAGTCATAAGAATATTTAAGTATTCTCAAATCTTGAATTGTAATGTTATTTGGTTATCCCACATTGATAGAAAGACGAAAAATTTGGAAGAATGTATGAGTATGTAAAAGGTGAATGGATGGCTTATTTGCTATCCCACATCGACGGAAAGACAATAGATTTGGAAGATGATGTTAGTATATAAAAGTTGGATGGTATGTTTTTTCTGTGTATCCCACATCTGTGAAAAACGATAAAGTGGAAAGATGAGGTAGCATATAAAAGGTGGATGAGATATTTTATTTGGTTAGTCCACAGTGACGGAAAGATAATAAATCTCGAAGAAGAATTTGAACACGCGACATTTTAATGGGAATGATCAAACCATGAGAACAAATCTACAGGGCTATCACCTTCTTTGGCCAGATCTTCCAAAGAACAATAACGATATGAGTGTGTGACATGTCGTTTGATTCCAAATAACATAACATCAAAATTATTGTTGATATATCTCAAACTCTTCGTAATAATAAACCGCTATCAATACATGAAAATGAACCACTTATAAAAATACACTCTTCATTGTAAATGTATCTCATTAATTATTAACTAAAAAGTTACGTTTTATCTTAAATTGGTCAAATACTTACTTAAAATATTTATTGCTACCGTGCAACATGCAGGGTCGACTCTAATTATAACTTATTCTAAGAAAACGTTGACAAATTCGTGAAAGCAATGAAATAGTGAAATAATCCTTACATGCGGCTAAGCAAAACAAGTTATATCTTATTATGAGTAAGATTTGGTTTTAAATCTTTTGTTGATATCATATCTTATTCTGATTCATGCTAATGTCTAATAAAAAAAGAGTTTTGCTTTGATCCATTGTATACTCAGGGACCGTTTACTCAAATGCTTACCCGGTAAGCGCTTACCGGTAGGATTAACATTATAACTTATTTTATCGAGTAATATTGTGTTACATCAAAATGGTATCAGATGCAACAATTTACCTGGTAAGCGTTTACCCGGGTAAGAGCCGTCACCCTCACTTACCGGGTAAGCTCTCCATCCTTATCATTGCTCATACCAGGTAAAATTATTGGCCCTTGCCATGTTCATCCGGTGAGAAAAATTACATAGTAACTTACCGGATAAACATTTAGTAAACGGCACCTTAATCTATCAAAAGTTGAACGTGATGCTTACCAAAAGAAAAAAGGAATTAAATAGCGATATATCTGTGTGTGAGATGGATGGAGCTGTCTATTTCCTAGCCAGTTGTATAATAAAATCGATCGACAAGTAAATCCTATGCATGTGTCGTGGACGTGATATTTAATTTTGTTAGAATGTTGGTTTTTTCTTACACGCATAAAAACAAATTAATGTGTCATTTTCTTGCATGTTTTTCTTCAACTATGATGGTGATTGGTGGCAAACATATATGGTCCTCTCGGCATGTATGCAGAAATGTTAAATTTTTTGTAAATACGGTTGTACTATAAAATATTTTTCATGTTTGTTATCATGGTCATTTCTGAAAAGATTTTTTTTTTGAAAGAGTGTCCTAGGCTATGTCTCATTTCTGAAAAATTGTTACACTAAGGGGCTGTTTGGTTCATGGAATTGGAAGGAATTGGAATGACCAATTCCATTGACAAAATTCCAAACCCATGTTTGGTTGATGAAATGAAAGCGATGGAATCCTTCCAATTCCATTGAATTCCACAATTCAAGGAATTCATCATTCCTTGGCTTAGGTGAAGGATTTGAATTCCTATCGACCAAAGGCGTGGTCAAATTCCATCAAATTCCATTCCAATTCCTTCAAAGTCAAATTGCTTCGATGGATTCCAATTCCATCAAATTCCATTCTGCGAACCAAACGTCCCCTAAGAAATACTTAGATGGGAAAATTTCGATGTTTCACTAAGAATGAAAGTTTGAAGAACAAAGTATCATATGCATGTAGAATAATAAGAAAAGAACGCTTAATATATCTTTCCCAAACCCTTTTATTAATTACCATTGTTTTTTAGAATGCATGCTTTTGTGATGTAAGAACTTCATTTTGTCCAAGAAATCGAAGCATTGATTCGAGAATCGAAAGTGGACCATGAGACCTGAGAGCCAAGAGGGCAAAGATTGAGAGGTGGAAATCTGTGAGGGCCAATGGAGTTTTGTTTTAGGAACTGGAATTGCGATTTTGTCATTTTTGGATTTTTGGATTTCTTTTTATCGAACCGTGTCTTAAGGATGTTAATTTGGACCTGTTTATTAAACACTCACCGTTTCTTACGAGGTAAGTGGTGCTAACCCGATAAAAATATAATTGTTTACCCACACCCTCTTACCCACATGTCACTGACCGAGATATTGTCCCGGTAAGAATCAAAAGCCTCACTTTGGTAAATTGTAGATTGTAAGAAATACATGCCATATTGAATAGGGATTCGAAGTTGAATTATTCGTTTCAAACTGTCAATTCATAACCCAAGATGAACATTTCGGATCTCAGAACAAAGTCAGGATCCCTCATGTCGAAATGCTTCCAAGCCGCACCATCACTTGGATTTGGATGTACTATCACACCCGGTTTCGTTCGATGATTATAATTCCATGTCATCTATTTCATGATCTTTTTTGACATATGCACTCTTTGGAGTCTAGGAACAATCGACAAGTACATCATCTGCAAGTTAGGGACCTTGCTTCGACCACTTGTCTTGAAACGATATTAATTGCACAATCGACAATTCGTCCACTCAGAATCACAGTTATAAAATAATATGCAATGGTTTTTGCAAATGTCCATCTTTTGTTTTGGTAGAGCAAACTTTTTCAAACTCTTATTAATCTCATAGAAGTTACCAGGTAGTTTGTCACCCTTGGGTAGCATATCTTTAATTATAGCAACATTACGACTATAGGTCGTCTTGGGTAAATTACATTCTGCCTTCCAATTCAACAATCTCGTCGCAGCTCCTAATTTCGAGTAATTTGGAGACCCATCCGATAAAGGCTCGTCAGCAGCTTGTAACATGTCATAAAATCCTTGGGCAGAAGGATTAGGGGTTTGTTCTTCCTAAGTCATGCCATTGTGTACCATGTGATTGTTCACCATTGTAACATACCATTCATTATGATTTACTATCGGATTAGAAGATTGACCTACGCTTGATGAGATGTACGGTAATAGGTTTCACCATGTGCCCACCAAATACTATAATCAGGCATTAACCATATCTCATCAAGTGCAGTCTCACGTCATCCCTTTCTTTATGGTGTCTGTTTCGAAACTTGGAGCAAGGGCATCTGGTACGGAACATTATCCCATCACGCGTAATTTTACTTTCAACATAAGCTTCATTGGCATAGGCTAAGTCCAAAAAACCGTCTACAGATCTGACATAGTCAACTCTAAGTGACCCCCGATTGTCATTCTTTATGTACATCCATCATCTATCTATCGACATATTTAATTACTACAACAAAAAAAGAAGTAGTTAGTCGACATAATCAAGGTAGAGGTGGTGTAGAGGAGTTGAGATCCTACAAGCAATTATTTGATTGTTTGAAAGTCAACCCATAGGTTTAGAGGTCTATTGAAAGCTAAACTGTAGGTTTATAGGAGTTTTGTATGACTTTGAAACTCTAAGTAAAATGGTTTGACTATTTGAAGGTCGAACCATAGGTGCGAATGAAGTTAGAGGTCTTTTGAATGACTTGAAAACACTACGTGTAATGTTTTAACTATTTGAAAGTCAAATCGTAGGTTTAAAGGAGTTTTGAAAACACTGTATAATGGTTTGACTATTTAAAGGTCAAACCATAGGTTTGAATGAAGTTAGAAGTCTTTTGAATGACTTAAATACACTACGTGTAATGGTTTGACTATTTGAAAGTCAAACCACATGTTTAGAGGAGTTTGAAACCACTATATATAATGGTTTACCTATTTGAAAGTCAAACCGTAGGTTTAAAAGAGTTTTGGATGATTTTGAAACTCTGAGAGTAATGGTTTAACTATTTGAAGGTCAACCCGTAGGTGTGAATGAAGTTAGAGGTCTTTTGAAAGTCTTGAAAACACTACGTGTAATGGTTTGGCTATTTGAAAGTCAAACCGTAGGTTTAGAGGAGTTTTAAATGACTTTGAAACTAGTGTAATGGTTTGACTATTTGAAGGTCAACTCGTAGGCGTGAATGAAGTTAGAGATCTTTTGAAAGTCTTGAAAACACCACGTGTAATGGTTTGACTATTTGGAAATCAAACTGAAAGGTTTATAGGAGTTTTGAATGGCTTTGTAACTCTAAGGGTAATGGTTTGACTATTTGAAGATCAACCCATAGGTTTGAATGAAGTTAGAGCTCTTTTGAAAGTCTTGAAAACACTACGTGTAATGGTTTGACTATTTGAAAGTTAAACTGTAGGTTTAGAGGAGTTTTGAATGACTCCGAAACTCTAAGTGTAATGATTTGACTATTTGAAGGTCAAACCGTAGGTGTGAATGAAGTAAGAGATCTTTTGAAAGTCTTGAAAACACTACGTGTACTGGTTTGACCATTTGAAAGTCAAACCGTAAGCTTAGAGGAGTTTTGGATGACTTTGATTATGTGTAATGGTTTGACTAATTGAAACTCAAACCGTAGGTTTAAATGGAAGATAGGTGTTTTGGACTGAGAAAAATGAGTTTAAAACATAAGCACATTTTTTTAAAATTTCGACGGCATAACGGCTATAAAATGAATACTTCCATATACAATCAAGCCTAATGTTTGCCCAACAATTGACAACCCACCTACAAATAAATAAAATCAAGCCTAATGTTTGCCCAATAATTGGCAACTAAACTACAAACAAATAAGAAAGTAAATGAATATTACATAAGAAAGTAGATGAATATTGCATCATATATGGCATTTTAACTATCATTCGGTTTTTATAAAGAATACACCATCTAATTTAATCAAGGATCAACCAATACGAGTAATAACTAGGAACAAGCAATGCCAATATTATGTGATGAAATTGGAATGCAAGAATCAAATTTACTTCCATTTGAGTCTAAAAATTGATTAGGTTATTAATGTATATAACGCAATAAATTCTCAAACCAACAGTGCAAAAACAATTAACTAAAAAAAACGGACCCTACATTTCCTAAGATTACTCAATTGATACAAAAAGTTAGTTTATCATGTTTTGAACATGTTTAAAGTAAAAGGTGCGACAAAGTATCAATAAAATTGGAATCATAACAAGGTTTTGTAACATATAACTGAACATTATGAGAGCAAGAACATTAGAACTAAACACTATCGCATCAAAAAAGGCAAAAATTAAAAAGGACAACTCATGGTGGCTGGTGGTGGTGGTGGATGAAACACTACGTGTTCGTGCTCAACGGTGACAGTGGTCACCAATGTAGAGAGGACGAACGGAGGTGGGGTGGTCGACAGGGGAGGGGAGGTAGTGGTCGACCTGGGGAGAGGAGGCGATGATCGATAGGGGAGGTGGTGTCGTGGTGGTGGCGATAGTGGTGGTTGACGGTGAAGGTGGCACCAGTGATGATGCCCGGTGGTCGTTCGATTTTGTCACGGGGTTTGGGAGCTCACAAAGACGTGGCCTCGATTTCAGATTTAGCGCTCCAATTTGGACCCCACTTTTTCTGTAACATAGTTTTAAAATAGCGACGGATTACCGACGGGATTCCATTGGTAATTAGTCACAGATTGTGTCCGGGAATCCATCACTATTAAAAACTATATTATAAAAATGAAAATATGTTATAAAATTCTATGATTATTTAAAAATAATTAATTATAATCATTATTTAAATAAATTTTAAATGTTTTTTAATTAATAATTACGTAATAATAAATTATGAAATAATAATTATAATGATTATTTAATAATTTATTAAAGAATAGTTAATTATAAATTTTAAATTTTCTATTATTTATTAAATTGTTATATTATTAAATTATTTGTAATTCATAATTTAATAAAATATTAAATAATTTTAAATTAGTAATTAAATAATTAATTATTATAAATTATTAAATATTTATCATATTATTAAATTATTAAAGAAAATAGTTAATGACTAAAATACCTCTTAATTAATTAGACTTAACCAATTAAAACCAATAAAACACGTTAAAGCTCTCTAAAACTCATTAAAACCCAATTTAATTCATTAAAGCCCAAGATCTATTAAAACCCGGTTAAAACCCTTAAAAGCTTAACAGAACCAATTAAATCCTAGTAAAACTGAATAAACCCAATATATCCATTAAAGGCCATAAACATCCATTAAAGCTCAATAAAACCGAATAAAACCCAATATATCCATTAAATTCTACTAAGATCAATTGAAGTCCAATAAGACCCAATGAAACTATTTAAAGCCCAATATAATCGAGATGACTAGAGCCCATATGCGGTTACCAAACAACACACACACACACATTATCTATACAACATATATACACATTCATATAAACATATATACAACACATACACATGCATATATATATATATATATATATATATATATATAGGGGAGCGATCAAATGGAAACCACTTTAATTTTGAAAACCGTGGAAACCTTCGATTTCATTGGTTAAGTTAATGAAATTGTTTCATGAAATTGTTTAGTTTGATGAAATTGTTTCATATAATTCTTTTATTAATGAAATCGTTGCATATATTTCTGTTTTTTGTGTAAAAATGAAAAAGTTTCATCAGACTGCGAAAATACATGAAACAATTTCATCATAATGAGAAAAATAGATGAAACTACATAAAAAACACAAATATATGAAACGATTTCATTAACAAAAGAATTATATGAAACAACTTGATCATATTAAACAACTTTATGAACCAATTTCATTAATTTAACCAATGAAATTGACGGTTTCCAAAGTTTCCAATTGAACCCACCTCTCTCTCTCTCTCTATATATATATATAAACATATATACAACACAAATACACATGCATATAAACATATATACAACACATATACACATACATATAAATATATACAACACATATACACATACATATAAATATATACAACACATACACATGTATACAACAATATGTACATAGATCCAATCGCGGTTACCAACCAACTCACATATATATATATATATGTAGGATCCCATTCATTTGCTAACCAATCTATTGGTGCTAACCATGCTAACCCATCTAGACCGTTGATTATTTAGATCAATGGTTAACAATTAATTACAATTTTAATTTTATAAAAAATAAATAAAAACGTTATGAAATTAATGTGCATAACTGCATAGGGTCAAAATTGTAAAATTGCATATCCATTCATTAAATACATGAAACCGAACACAAAAGAAATAGGCGAAAAATTAGGACAATTTTAAATTGAGATTCGATTTATTGAAGAAAGGATTACACAAATCATACAGGGGATTGCTCATCGATATCGACTCCGGCGAAGAAGGTGGAAACGAAGTCGTGAAGAAAGAATCTTATAAATCATCAATCGATTTGCTTCGGAACCCCGTGAAAAAAGGAAAGCTAATATCAATCGGGTTCGAAATTAGCGCGAAATGGAAGAAATCGAAGGCGGGAATCGACGATTGAGAGGTAAAAACCTAATTTTCTAAGGTTTATAAATGGGGTTTATACTCATATATACATTGTTGTTATCAACATTTCAGTAAGAAAACCTAGTGAAAGAATATTCAAGAAGTGTGAACTTTCAAGGTTTAAGAACACAATGGAAACACCAGTTGAAGTTGACCTTGAAGAAACACGTTCACTGAACGATTTGGTGCAAAGGATTTCAGGAGATACTGTGCTTCCAACAGATGCGTCGATTCAAGAAACAGAAAACGAAGGTAATGTTCTAGAAACAGAAGATGAAGGTAATAATAAATATCGTTCGATATGTTTTTTCTGCTGTTAGTTAAAGTTTACTTGATAAATTGTACATTCTTATGTTTTTTTTTGTTTGGAGTACTCTTCTTCTGGAATTTTGAATGTTAAATAATGCAACCTATGGATTCAAATAGTAATTATTATGGTGCATATATGCATTGTTATGTATTTGTGGATGGTCTGTGCATATGAGCATGTTTTTATTGAAAATTGAAAGTGCATGTATGCATTGTTATGGATTTCTGCATATAGGCATGGAAAATAGAACTATGTTTGGAATCTGTGCATATAAGCATATTTTATTGAATTTTGAAAGTGCATGTATGCATTGTTATGGATTTCTGCATATAGGCATGGAAATAGATATATGGATGGAATCTGTGCATATGAGCATGTTTTATCTACTTTTGTAAGTGGATGTATGTATTGTTTTGGATTTGTGCATATATGTATTGAAAAAGATCCGTGGATGGAATATGTGCATATGAGCATGTTTTAATGAATTTTGAAAGTGCATGTATACATTGTTATGGATTTCTACATATAGGCATGGAAAATAGAACTATGTTTGGAATATGTGCGTATAAGCATATTTTATTGAATTTTGAAAGTGCATGTATGCATTGTTATGGATTTCTGCATATAGGCAGGGGAATATATATATGGATGGAATCTGTGCATATGAGCATGTTTTATTTAATTTTGTAAGTGGATGTATGTATTGTTTTGTATTTGTGCATATATGTATTGAAAAAAGATCTGTGGATGGAATATGTGCATATGAGCATGTTTTAATGAATTTTGAAAGTGCATGAATGCATTGTTATTGATTTTTGCATATATGCATAAAAATAGAATTGTGTAATTTAATTTTCCAAGTTCATGTATGCATTGTTATAGATTTGTGCATATAGGCATATAGGAAAAAATAAATTATTTGTAGTTGTCCATATGAGCATAATTTGCTTAGTGTGCATGTGTGCATAAAAAATATATGCATATGGGCAGTGTAATTAATGCATATCTTGATGTGCATATCTTGATATGCATATAGGCATTCCATAACATATATACATTTTAGAATGTGCATATGGGCATTCTAGTGAATATATGTATTTTAGTTCTGTGATACAAGCATATGAGCATTCTTCCAGTGTTTAGTATTTCTACGCATGTCTACACAAATGCATGTAGGGACACCATTGAAAAGAAGAAGGAAAATACAAGGCTCAGCAACAGTTCCTGCTTATAAAGCTGAAAAAGGTAATTTATGCGAAAAATTTGTTGGCATCTAATTATCGGCCTCATGATATGCATATCATAATTAATCCCCTACAAACGTGGATTGCTAATTTGCATGAAGGATTTAATAAATATTTCAGGTAAAGAACCGCTGGTTGACAATGAATCCAATGGAAAACGCGTTACAAGATCCTGTGCACAAAACAAAACAAAACAAAACAAGGAAGACACATCGAAGCGTCATCGGTAGCAAGTGAGTATCAGAACCAACATCCTATAACAATTCAAAATAAACTAAAAAATAACATTGTTCATTAAACAGACATGTCTACAGACAGTGATTTCGAAGAAGAACCTAATATGAATTTAAGGAAAAAGAATAAGAATGAAGTGCAGGGTCAAGAAAAAAGCCAAGAGGATATAAAGTGCACAAAGGTTAGAAAGCAAAAAGATCCGAGGGGAGTACCTGGAATACGCACAAGGACATCACCTAAGGTGTTGTACGAGACAATTAAGAGCTTGAATGACAAACAAAAAATTGGAGTTAGGGAAATAAGTATGGAATCTTTGCTAGGTATGACAATAGACGGAATACCATTAAAGTTAGGCTACTACGTGGTGGACGCAATGAACACAACACAGATGCATTTGAAAGTTCACACCGGGGTGATACCAATTACAATGGAGTCAGTACATCATATTCTAGGACTTCCAACAGGGGGGATAGACTTGGCGAAGGAAGAGTCATTGAATGCAGATGAAAACCTGTCTTTGTTCTGGAAGAGACAGTTTATAAAAAGTCTGATTACACCACAAGATGTCATTAACGAAATACGCAGAATAAAGGAAGGTGACATCAAGTTTATGCTGAATTTCCTGGTGCTTGTGGTGAACACCCTAGAAGAGTGTATCCGGACCGGTCAGTGCAAGACTGACTTCCTGTCAAAGGTAACTGGGGTTCATATGATATCCGAGGTTGATTGGTCAAAGTACATATATGACTGTATACCGAATAGTAAGAAAAACTGGAAGAGAGAGAGCTCCCGGACTTTCTATGCTGGTTCATTGACATTTCTTACTGTAAGTATATCTGAACAATTACTTGCAATAATCTAAAAAAATCAATATTTCTTTATCACACAGTAATAACTTAACACAACGTGGCAGCTCCTATACGTTGAATCAACATGGGGTCCGGGAATTGAAGTTCAACAAGCAGAATTACCGACAAAGAGATGGACCATGGACAGTCTAAGGCATAGACAAGATCTAGAGTTACGCGGAGGGGGATTTGGTCATTTAGACTTAAAGCTTATTGGAGGTGAGTCTGAACAAAGTGAAAGCGTAAACCGTCGACATGCTGAAATCAATCAAGAGGTGGCAAGATTAGAACGGAAGAAGGTAAAGGCATGCATACATTAAAATATGAATTACACAATTAAATTTTAATGGATTGTATGGATTCCACCAACATAATCGTATTTTTCAACATTCAGACTGTCATGAGAAGAATTGAAGACATTATATTCAACATTCAAGGGTCGCGATGGGAAGCAGACACCGAGCTCACTGCAGCTATAGAAGAATTCAAAGGTAAAAAAAATAAGCATATATGCATTAAAATAATTAAATATGTACTTATAAATGTGTTTTGCACACATGCATTGCATTTTGCACTGAACATGTAAATGTATTTTGTATATATGCAATTAAGATGTAATGTCTTTTTTCAAATATGCACGATATCAAATTATGCATAAAACTAGGTGACTATCAACAAGATATAGACTGTTGGTAACTGTTTTTCTTTTCTTAAAATTTGGTAACTGTGTATAGGGGACACATACTTTGATAAATTCAAGCTAGACTTGGCAAGCATTTTCAAGAACAGCAAGTGGGATGTGGCAAATAATGCGGGTCGGGACACCGAGCCATCAGTCTCAATTGACAAGACCCATGTAGCGTTCGATACCGTTGGGTCACCTGGACCATTGGAAAATATAAATGAGGAGCGAGCCATAGTGTGTTATCTAGCATCCTTACATACACCTAGAACTGAACAGTATCACAACTCCCCTTTATCGCCCTACTGGGAAAGTCCTAGAGTGCATGTAGAGGTGGATATGTTATCAGCTGAGAAGACGGGTAATGTAATGGCAAAAACAAATGCGATAATTGATGGAACGGACAAGGATAACATCAAATCTATTGTGCATGAGTTAGATAAGGGAAAGCAAACGATAACAACAAATCCAGTTATGTTTGCAAGCATATCACCACCAGGTGTTGAGCTAGTATTAAGCACACAAAAGTCTCAGCCGTGACCATTAGAAGAAAGTAAACGAAAAGGTACGATCAAAGTCCATTAACAACAATGCATTTATGTTCATGTGGATTGAATGTTGAATAATGCAACATATGGATTCAAATAGTAATTATTCTGGTGAATATATGCATTTCTATGTATTAGGGGGTGGATTCTGTGCATATGAACATGTTTTATTGACTTATGTAAGTGCATGTATGCATTGTTATGGATTTGTGCATATAGGCATTGACATAGCTCCATTGATGGAATCTGTGCATATGAGCATTTTTTTATTGAATTTTGTAAGTTCATATATTCATTGTTATGTATTTGTGCATATAGCCATTAAAAAAATATTTGTGGATGGAATCTGTGCATATGACCATGTGCAATTGAATTTTGTAAGTGTATGTATGCATTGTTATGTGTTTGTGAATGTAGCCATATGAGAAAAAGTTAATTATTTGTATTCGTGCATATGATCATATCTGACTTAGTGTTCATATGTGTATACTGTCAAAATTGTTTATTAGGATTCGTTCATATGAGCATATCATAAAGATAAGACCTTTTGCAACTGATTGTGCATAAATGCATTTTATAGCACATATGATCTTATTACTTATGTTTAAACTTGATTGTGCATAAACTACGCAAACGTGAATTAGGAAAAGTACATGCCAATGAAACATAAGGAAGCAACAAATCTTTGATGTACATATGATTGTTATAAATTTACCACACACAAACCAAATCTTAATCGTCTGCGTAATTGCATATGATTATAATTGTTTATATGGACATTTTAACTCATGATATGGAAATGATTATGCATATGTTTACTAACAAAGCAAATGTAACAAATGAAGACAAAGGCAAACAGTCAGAGGGGGTTAGCTCAGATAATACACCGCTGGTGGCCTTCCCATTATTATCAACACCATCTTTCGACTTAGACATCAGCCCACAAAAGAGTCAAGATCATGCATTAAAAGAAGGTGAAGTCAAAGGTATCATCTTATTCACTTTCACAATAATTGATTATATGCATATCAGAACCGAATGATCATATGCACACATGGAATATTTCAACATATGATAAAGTCACAAATGCATGCATATAAAAATAAAATATCTATAGGTAAAGGACATGTATATACGTGCTTACGGTTAGTCTTTGATGTTTGTGCAGTTAAACTATGAATATGGAACTCAATGTACATAGTGTCATTCGGATGAATAAAATTTTATGTATTTCACTTGAAACGTGGTACAGGTGGGGATGCAGAAGCCGACACTTCAAAACCTGGAAAAAGATCAAAGAGATTGGGACCTATGTTTTGCTCCCCTTATGTATCCCGATCGGTTAATTTTGAAGTCACAAAGGACGAAACCAATCAGAGATCTTGGGTGTTAAGGGGTATTGGAGGATTAATGTAAGTAACGTAACACGTGTTCATCTATATTGTTGTTAATAAGATATATACACTACAATATGACTTAACATGAAATTCAGGGAGATTATGTACATAGATACAATGGGTATGAGGATAGATCGAAGGGATATGCAGTTCCTAGCTGGAGAGACAGCCATTCCAAGACGAATCATTGACGTCTGGTCAACGATTTTGAATTACGACGAAAGGCGTCGAAGCAATGACTCTCCGCGCAGATTTTTTTTCAACACAGAAATAACGGTAAACAATAAGTACACTATTATAATGCTATGTTGACATCATAAAACAAAAATCATTCATTAAATACATTTTAAAAAATACTAAAATTAACATTTGAGGATGCTAGATTGCTAGTAATAACTTTTGCATATCTACAATTTAGTATATTAGTTCATCTAGCATTAGTTGGAATGCCTGAAAGTAAAGTGTGGACAAACAAAGGTGTGCAAATTCGCACAACAAAAAATATACATACTCATTGATAATTAGTTGGTGCAAATATGTACATGGGAAACTGTTCTTTTAAATATATATATCTTTAACAAAATATTGTTTTCATATTTCTGATAAATTGTTAAATTAGATGGATCCGGTGCTCAATGACCTACAACTACCTGCGGTAACAAGGTACGAAGCATTCCGACGATATATCGATAAGTTGGGAAAATATAATCCCGATTTGATAACGATGAAGGACATTGATCTGGTATGTTATACAACTTTTTGATAATGCTTGATGTTTTCCAAATTGTTATTGTTTTATTTACTAACAAACCAGTGACTAATTATCATCTTTATAGGTTTTCTTCTCTGTTTTGGATGGTTTACACTATTATATCATTGTATTCAACCTGAAAAACCCATACGCTACCATCATAGACAGCGGAGATCGTGATGGTGACTACGAAGATTTGTATGAAATGGAGGCAGATGCAATGGTATGTATAATTTGTGTATATATTATTAGAAACCTGTTTTAAATACCTAAAAATAAAAACTTTTTTAAATTGAATTCTTCCAGCAATCAATGATACTTCATCATCTGCAAATCCACAACCACAAAAACTGGCATGCATTTCGAGAGGTTGGATCAATTGTTTTACAGATGAGATGGAGGGCAAAGAAAAACCAAGATGACAAGGGAATACTCTTGATGCGGTCTATGGAGATGTATTATGGTGACATGGGAACAAAGTGGGATACCGGATTATATAGGGAAAGCACCAAATAGAAAGGTCAGCTGAAGGTACTGCGTTCAAAGTATGTAATGAAAATACTTAATAGCGAGATGAACATCAGAAAAAACGCAATCAATATTGAAGTTATAAGATATATGTCGATGGAATCCAACATGAAGCCACAAAGGAAACGTCGGTGAAGAATTGATTGACTGTTGAACCACTTTACCTCGTGTTAAAATATGATCATCGTCTATGCTTTTTTGAGACTTTTATGGGTTACATAATGATTTTGGTAGCAATTACTTAGTATATTTCATTAAAAATGTCCACTTTTTACATTTAGTGCATATCAGCACAATTTTGTTATTAATATTAGTGGACATGGTTTCGTACATTTCTTATATATATTTACCATACGCTTTTGGAATTTGTTATATGCAACTCTACTTCGAGAATATTAATTAGTGTTTCTAACAAATTCGAAAACATTAAAACTAATGGATATATATATATATATATATATGCATATTATTAGTACTTCATGCCTATATGCACATTATTACTTAAATCCATACTCAATATTTCACTGCTAAAGAAAATTAACACTTAATATATTTCATTAAAAAAGTCTACTTTTTACATTTAATGCATATCAACATAATTTTGTTATTAATATTATTGGACGTGATTTCGTAAATTTCTTATATATATGCATATTATAAGTACCTCATGCCTATATGCACATTATTACTTAAATCCATAGTCAACATTGCACTGGAAAAGAAAATTAACATATAGACTTACATTACCTAAGATGCAACTTCACGATGAACTATGAATAAGAATGAACTGAGAAAATAAGTTTCATATACTACCGAAATAAGAACGAGAAAAAGGTAGTACCTAAACTTTAAAGATTCATTAATAGATAATACTAACAAAATGCATGCGTTTTGCGATAACATACGGAATCGGAAAATACATACTTTAACACATAACTGTGTTTTTTCTAACAAACCCAAACAACGATAAAAAAAACCGAACATTCAACTAAAGTAGATCGTCATCTATTCCTGGCATGTACACTTCATCTTGTAGATTAATAACTCGTTCTCGATCGACATCTTTTCCCATTGCATTAGCGCAAATTGACGGCGAAGATCATACAACTCATCACGAACATTTTCAAGTTCTTCATCTCGTTGGTTAAGTTGTATCTTCTTAAAATCACGAGCATCTTCAGCCTGTTATACTTTATTAAACAACATCAATATAGAAGAACGAATATAACGTAACAAGTACAACCGAAAAAAAAACAAATCAATCTAAAAACATACCTGCTGCAACTGAAGACGAAGCCTACGATTGTCATCCAAAAGCTTTTCGTACTCGGATACTATGTGTGATAACGATGTCCCGTTACCATGAACATTCTCTCGGTTGTTGTTATTCACCATTTTAGGAGGAAGTGTTTGTATGAATTTAGAAAAACAAAATACTTTGGATGAATATAGCAGCAAACTACACGATTTTTATCCTATATTTATCAATTCCACATGCACCAATCTCATTTAATGATATTAAGTACTCTCACCAAACATTCACCATAAATGACTTCATCAACCAACACCATCATTTACTTCTTCCCTTTTAAAATATAGATAAAATATAAAAAGCTACCAATTTGTAGGAAAGAATACTGATTTCTAATGAATACATACATATAGTGTCAGAGACAAAAACACATGAATACTTCATTTAATGGACAGAAAATTATGTTCAAATAAAAACAAAATCAAACATTAAATAGCACACAAATTTTAAGTGCAATTATCACGAAAATAATCATAGACAATTAAAAAAAAGGATCTTTAACTAATGTCATGTGCACAAATGAATATTAGGAAAACATACTAAACAATTTAAATTGATTTCACGATCGAGAATCGAGTGGGCAATTACGAGAATCATGTCCTGTGCTCTGACCACATTTCTTGCATTTACGATTGGGCTTTTTACTCTGCGACTGTATCCTCTCGGAAATACCAACCAACCGTTTTCCGGTACCACAACCCTTGTTCTTGAGACCAGTCGGAGGAAATATATCAACCTCGTCAGGAACAGGAACACCTAAGTACTCATTAATTGCATCGACCTTCTGCTTGCCTGGATCTTCAGGTTCCAACTGACTATCTATCTCTTTTTTCAACTCATCAAGCATTTTCGAAAGTTTACATAACCATGGTTTCTCGTTCCGAACACGACTAATAATTCCATCCATCTTAGAATATGCGTCATTTATTAATTCCTCCTTTTCCGGGTCGACCTCACCGTATCTTACTTTGACAGTTTGAAGTTGTACGGGTACCAACTCTGGCAACCATCGTCTGACAATATATTGATCTGGAATAGATTCGACGTTTTCATTCATCAACACCTTCAACACATGGCGACATAGAAAACCATTACGAACAAAGAATTTACATTCGCAATCAACGTTGTTGCTTGAAGAACTATGAACAACCTAATTAGAATGGAAAACAAATAAGATTATTCGAATAAGAAAAAACAGTTGAGACAATAATAGAAAATTAATTTAAAATTAACTTATAAAAAACCTTCATTTCCGACCTCTTATTATTATGACTAATAATAAATGTCTTGGTGTCACCAAGACATTCAAGAGCTTCCACCCCACAAACCAACATAGCCTTCTTTAATTCTTTCTGAAAATCGAAAAAAATGTTCCTTGTGTACAACTTGGCAGCATACCTTTCGATAGAAAATGCACTAACCAGCTGCGGGTAAGTAGTCCTGGTTACATGCTCATTCTCAGATTGCTTCTCACGTTGCGCCTCGATTTCAAAGTTTTAATTACTAAGAAACCGGACAAGATCAAAGTGCCATGCTACATAAATCTTAAAAAAAGCATTCGCACTCTCTGATCTTGAAGTTGTCTTCATAAGACCTGACATTGGAGTATCCCTATAAAAGGCGGGGATCCATGAATTACGAATTTCATACATCTCGGTGAACCATGGGTCATCGACAAGGTTGAATTTGACAATCATCGTTTGCCACAACCTCTCGAAATCATCAGGACTGATATTCACTTTCCATACAATTTTGTTTATAAAACGATTGAACTCTGGATCATGATTTAGTGCAACGCTCACCTAAAAGAAACAAAAACATATAATTTGATAAAAACATATCAGAAATAATGTAATTGTTACAAAAAGTACATTGTGAAAAATAAAAAAAAATTACCTTCGAAGGTACTTTCTTCATTATATGCCACATACATAGACGATGTCTAGACTCGGTGAACACAAACGGAACAACTTGTTTCATCGTCGAACGTTGATCAGTAATCACAACCAAGGGTTGTTTCTCGTAACATCTTAAAAAGGCCCTTAACACCCATTTAAAATTCTCAATAGTTTCTCCCGCTATCAACACGGATCCAACAACAACTGAACTTTGGTGGTTATCAACAGCCAAAAACGGAACAAATGCCAACACATGCCTAAAAAAACAAAAATTAAATTCAACTGAAAATATTAAAAACAATAATTTTTATAAAAAAACACTCACTCATTCATCCTATACGTAGCATCAAACGATATTACATCTCCGAAATTTCTGTAATTAATCTGGGCCACTTCGTCCGCCCAAAATATCGCATGCAACTCACGTTCATGCACTCCTTCCTATTGATCAATTTATTAATCAACATTTTGGCATCCTTGTTTCCCACAAACACATCGACGTCTCTCTTAAAGTTCTGGTAATCAACAACAGTGCAACGAACATTCTCAGCTTCACCCTCAAAGCAGTTTGCATGCGATGCGCTCTTGTTGCTCCAACCTTATAACTAGCGCTATTCAACACATTCCTACAATCAGTGTACTGCATCTTTCTATTTTTACGTGAAAAACGTCGATCATTATCATTAAACATCACATGATTATGAGTTTCAACAAAATCTTAAACCTCATATCGAGATTTGTCCTTTGTCAAATTCAACTTCACGCAAGCGTTGCAACCAGATCGTTTGACATTCGAGTTACGAACCCGACGGTCACCAGGACGGAGCTCAAGCGAATCAAAATTCTTTTTCTTCGGAAACCCCTCCTTACTACAAACTATCCAACGGGTCTGGATCGACCCATACTTGTTTGTCATCTTTGCCTTCAAACGAACATCAAACCCCGCCTTATTGGCATACTTTCTATACATAGCCTCGGCCTCGATAACAATCGCAAACTGATCACCCAACTTCGGTTTAAATTCATCAGGTACCGTCGGTATGCATAGCTTGTTGCCATCAGCATCCTCATCGACATCGACATCATTCACATCGACTACAAATACAAAACACGCAAATCATTTAATAATTTTGTGTGCATATATGCATACTGAATCAGATGATGCTCAAAATAAACAACATGTTCGTGTATCTATGTACTAACAAATAAATTTTAATGTTTTTGTATCAATATAACCAACATGGTCGTCTTGTTGAACGATTAGATTGTCATGATATGTACTGATGACATAAAATTCATCATTTAAGGGTATCGATGGGAAGCAAACACATATTTCACAGCCGCTATATAAGAATTGAATTGTAAAAAATCTGCATATACGAATTAAAGTCAATATGTACTTGTAAATGTATTTTGCATATATGCACTAACACGTGCATATGTGTAATCTAATTATTATGACTGTAAATTACAAACTGTTATCTGCGAATCTATGCAGTTTATGTAAATTTTCAACCACCCTGTGAATCATTTAAATTTTCGACAAATTTGTGTACATTATATCAACATGGTCGTCTTCAAAATAAATAAAAATTCCTTTTACCGGTATTAAATTATGGATGCATTGAACTAGATGATGGGAAATCCTCGATATTGGTCTCGATGGAGATGTCATCAAGTCCGGTAGAAATACCGAACTCTAACGGTAATCCGGTATTCAACGGTTGAACAGAATTATCAACCCGTGTGCACGTATCATCTTCTTGACTTCCGAAAATCGATTCCATTAAACTATCGTTATCAACAACAGACGTAATTCGATTATCGCTCATTGTGATATTACGAAGAAAAGATAAAGTCTATTGCACAAACTTAATAAACACAAAAACTGTAAAAAAACCTTATTCACTGATTCGATTGGTGGATCCATATAAAAAGTGATATAATGAAAAAAATATGTAAAGGATATGTTAAGATTTAAGATAATCTTTAATAATTTAAAATTTCAAACTATTATATTTAATATGGTATATCATTACCATAACAAACATTGCTATAATTATGGTACACATTAAATAGGCGATAATGATTACTTAATTTGAATATTCCGATTTTATATAAATTCCTTTATTACCCTTGTAAGTTTAAAATAATCAAAATCATTATCTAATCTCTAGGAGCATTCTGATTGGCCGAAAATGGGTTAGCATGGTTAGCACTAATAGATTGGTTAGGAAATGAATGACCCTCTATATATGTATGTATATGTTTAGGGTTTAGGGTTTAGGGTTTGGGTGATAGAGGAAGCTATAGAACTCATTAAACAAGAAAGCAGTATTTTAAAGGAAATTATTGAATTACCTTATGGGAAAGTAAAATTAAAGTTTGATAATTTTACATATTCTAAGTCTTCTTATAGAGAAGAATTTATGTCTAGTAGAAGTTATACTTCTTTGATTCCTTCACTTTATAAAGATGAAGCTAGAAATTCTATTTCTCTAATTCCTTCATTCCGGAAGGAAGATGTTATTTTAAAAAATACTTTAAACGGAGTAACTCAACCTCAATACAAGGTTGAAATACCTCCATCATCTTTAGGAATGATGTCTCCTACCCCTTCAGATATGGGAATAGGAAGTAGTTATGGAATTTTGACTATAACTCTTGAAAAAAAAAGATGAAGAATTTCCTATAGAGGGAAAGTTGAAAGAATTATTTTAATCCCCCAAAAATAAAACAAAAAGAAAATGGGTTTTTATGAAAAATCAAAAAACCCATAAAAAATGGTTTGATCTTTATAAAAGGTTTTTAATACAAATGAGAGAGGATGTTGAATTCTTTAGAGCTTTAGATGCTTTGTATAAAATATTTTCTACAAAAACCTTCCCCAATTTCGAAAACTTTATTGAACTACTTAAAATAAAGTCTACTTATCAAGATTTTATCTCAAAACAAGGTAGGATTATAAAGAGTGTTCATCCTCCAGAAATTAGTTTATCTATTGAGATAGAGAAAGAAAAAGTTACAACCACTCCTTATAAAAAGAGTAAAGACTTAATGGTGGGATAAATACGAATTCTTAATGAGGAAGAAGAATTTCAATAAAATGGTGGGATAAATACGAGTTCTTTCAAGATGAATCGGTATTCTCCACCAAAGGGATTATTAATCTCGAGCCTCCAAAGATTCCAGAAGCAAGTTTATATAATTCTGGAAAAGCCAAAATACATTTTGGAAACTCTAAAAGAGTTAAATCTAAAGGCACTTCCAAGAAGGAGTTAGAAGAAATGCTTAAAGCCATTTTTATGAATGAAGATACTACAAGCAATTCTCCTCTAATGATTCAAGGGAACAACTCAAGTGCAGGAGGGGAAGACGACATTATGCAAGATGCACAAGATCAAGAGTCTGATGATGATTTTCTTGACGAATAAGTGTGTTGACGTTATCCCTTACGACGTCCTCTATTATTGAAGAATCGTTGACGTCATCTTCGATTATTTGTTCTTACTGTTTATCTCAATTATTGTTGTAACTGTTTATAAAACAGTATCCATTTTCTTGCCTATATAAGGCAATGTTAGTTGGTAGAAAAGGATAAGTTGAGTTTTAGAGTGTTTGAAGTTTTTAGAATAGTGGATTTCTCCATAAGTTTCTACCAAGATTAGTGTTTGGTGTAATTCTCCACTTCTCCACCATCTTTGGTTTTCCTTCTTCCCTTTTTAATATATATATATATATATATATATATATATATATATATATATGTTTTATTGAAATAAATGCACAAGTTTTAGCTCCTATATTGTAACACCTGTAAATTCTAATAGGACGGTCAATGATCAGCTAGGCAAAACAGTCAGCGATCGACCGAGAGAAACGATCGGGGAGCGGTTTAGCACGAAAGGTGAGAAGGTGCACCAGGGACACGCGCGACTTAGCCCGCGGCCTCAAAGTCATGGCTAAACCCACGCAACCCACTGTTGTGTGCAGCTATGTAGCACGTGTGGCTTGGCTTGTTGCGTGGAGGCCGCGTCTAAGGCCACGGGAGTAGTCTGACGATTTAATACCCATTTTCTAGGGTTTTCTCATTCTCACATCCCCTTCCCACTTCTCTCATTTCACTCCCTCTCCTCACTTCTCTCCTTGGGCGATTTTGGGAGATTGAAGATAGTATTTTGGAGCATCAATGATGGTTCTATCCTAAAGTCACATAAAGGTTCGGTGTTTGGAAGCTCGGGTTGAAGAGTTGGATGGGTTTCCTTGGATAACTTTGGGTGGAAAGTCTCAATATCTAAAGTGGTAAGTTTCCTTGAGTAATCTAAGCTTTAGTATAAGGATCTTTGTAGATCTAAGAGTCTTATTTGTTGTTGGTTGTTCTAGACTTGAAGAAATGGGTTATTTGGAAACCCTAGCCTTTTGTTGGTGATAGCTTGGAAAGGGTGGAATCTACACTAATGGAGGCTAATGGTTGAAGTTGGAACCTAGGTTTAACTTAACCTAGAAAGGTGAGTTCAAGTTGATTTGTGAAAACGTTGTACATGCCAAAATGTCTATTTTAAAGCATCTATGTGTTTTACATGAAATTATCAATTGTTGAGTTATTCGGTAACTTTTGATTATCTGAAGTTTTAGCTTATTAAACTTTATAAAACACCCACATTTGGGACTCTTGGGCATGTTGATAAATAAATCATAAACTAAAGTGTGTTATTATTTCATTTCATGCATGAAGATTATTTGGTAAAATGTGTTTTTGTGTTGGTTGGAAATAGGCATAATTTAGGTTATGAGAGGTTTGAAAACAACAATGGATGAGTCCTTGAGTTTTGGTCATTTTCGACCTTGTGAACATTTTTGGAAACTTCAAATCTCTGTTTTGGGGAAAAGATGCATTTTAAGTACTTCAAAGAGTAAACTCTGAGCAAGTGAGCACGTGTCTATGGTATAATCTTGTTTGGGAAATGATCTATCTTATTCTAAGTTGTGTTAGAGTTGGTCGTGTACTTTGGAGCACGTGTTTTCATAAATGTTGGTCGAGTGCGTTTTATTACATTATATTTCCTTTGACAATGAGTCATTTGGTTGTTTGAGCCTGTGACTCGGTATTTTATTATGATTGGGTTTTAGGACATTTGTCCGGTTTTGATAGCTTGACTTCGAGCTTTGGTTGCGATATTGGATGAGGGACTCAACGTAAGGGCGTTTTATGGTTGAAGTTGATATCCCGTGGGTGTACGTTTAAAGCTACCAAGCCTGACATCCCTTGAGCTTGGAATCATTACGTCCAATGATGGAACACTAGTTTTCCACATTGAGGCACGTTTAGGCATCAAATTGGGCTATAAGTCCTACGTGCTAGTACACGATATTGGATGAGGGACTCAACGTAAGGGCCTTTTATGGTTGAAGTTGATATCTCGTGGGTGTACGTTTAAAGCTATCGAGCCTGACATCCCTTGCGTGTGCTTGTTTATATGACTAGTCTTAACAACATGAAATGGGGCTTACTTTGTGTACCATCACATTTTATGGAATCGGGTTTCCCCCGTCACTGAAAAGTGTTGTTTTGGGTATTGTGTTTAGTATTCAAGTTTTCGGTGACATTTGGTTCATGTGGGTCTTTACCCTTGGTTTATGGGTTGAGTATTATGCCCCACCCGTATTTTGGGTGTTTTGGGATATAAAGTTTTATCCGCGTTTCATAAATTGGGAGCCCCCTTTCCATTCTCGTTTTGAGTGAGTTTTGGGTTGGAATTTATTTACGAAAGAACGTTTTATATTGGGATCTTTGCCCTTGAAGTAGTTTGGATTGGAAAACGTTTATATTGGTGTTTCTTTGCCTAAAATGCATATTATTGGAAAATGAGTCGTTTTCATATTTGAGACATATCAAATTGAAAGATTATGATTTAAATTGCATCACTTCTTTTCAACGATATCTTTATTCATTTTGAAAACTCTTGAACTCACTAGGCGTTAGCCTAACCTTTTTATTTGTCGGCATGTGCAACAGGTTTCGGTTGGGAATAGCTCTAGTGACTCTGTGCAGAGAGGAGTGCTAGTTGTGTGCTCAAGAAGTGGATATCTTAGTGAAGTCTTCCGCACTTGTTTCGGGAAGAGCAACTTATAGTTGGGATTAAGTAACACCCGACTTTGGCCTAATCCTTGTATAAGACTAGAGTTTATATTTGTTGAGGTTAAATAGGAAGTTTATTTTGGAGATTTATCTTTTACTTGATGTAATATCGAAATTTTAATTAGTTTCTCATACCAAATTTGAGGGTGTTACATATATTCTATCTTTCTAATTCTCTCATCTCACTTTGAGAATTTATAATTCTCTTCATATACATATATCCAAATTTGAAAATCCTGTTATATTTGGTATCAGAGTGTAACACCCTAAAAATTCAAACAACTAAATAGGGAAAAAATTCCGGAAAATGGCAAAATAAAACTTCCCATTTACGACAACTAAAACCCAATAGAGTTGGAATAGTTTGTACAATTTCTAAATTAGCGGATGACGAGACATAATATACAACAACCTACTTAATCTAGAAACAATTTTTAAGACTAGATTAATATGGGTGTCATTATATCTACAAAAACACTCTTCACGGAAGATTCCCAATCGCCCGACCATCCAAGTGCTCCTAAGTGCACGACCGGAAATCAAGATGTCCTAGTCGCACCGCTAATGGACCTGAGAACCAATAAACACCACCACAAGTGTTAGGCTAAGAGCCTAGTGAGATCACATATAATAAACAATTCATAATTGGAATAACAATATCGTAATTAGATGTTACCGTAAATCATTTTGGTTGTACAAATACCAATATTCCACCTTGTAAACAATGTCCACACCTGAATATAAACTCACCAGAGATGTCTCTTGAAATTACGGGGGAGACCCGTTTCCATCAAGGTGACAAGAACACGTGAGTGGAGTTACCCATGATGTTATTGGGTTACACCTCATGTCCCGGTTCTAGTTCCCATGCCATCAAGACATCACAACCTCAAACCATTTTATGCCTTTATTGCCTACTCCGTCGAGTTACACCTCAAGGACTTACGGGACATTATTGCCTACCCAATCTAGACGAGTTACACCTCAAGGACTTACGTGTCCCTTATTGCCTACTCGCTAATGACCCAAAATTGCCAATCAATATGAACACAAAACTCCACATGGTCTAAATCCTCGTGCACAAGGAGATAGACTTCAAGAAACATGATATCCACATATTGCCTACCGATGCATGATCTAAATCCTCCCTTATTGCCTATCGATTCATGATTTAATTAGCATTCTAGAAACATGATATCCACATATAACATTTGTTTGCTCATGACATTGTATATCTCATAATCATATTAAAGTAACACATTCTCAACACCAAGTAATGATTTAAATAATCTAAAGAGATGAGTCTAGCTACAAGCATATTCACTTGAGCCAAAACCTCCTTTTGTAAGAACTGACTCTTCACTAGTACATATCCCATTTTACATTTCTTGAGTCATATATGTGCCATCATTATCATTAATTGCATCTAGTAAGGACCAAATGTCCATATTTAAGCAAAATCCACAAAACCCTAATTTTAGGTCAAGACCCAATGTACCTATATACCACATATAAGAAAATAATAACATTTACGGTAGTGTAAGGGTTGAGAAACTCACCAAATGGGTTTGTGATGTAAAAACCCTAAAAATGGCAAAACCCTAGAAATAGAGTGGATGGCTTGAAGCTCCCAAGTAGAACTAGATGACACACTTGAAGTCTAACACCAAAGAAGAATCATAAATGTTACTAGATGAAGTTGGATTGGCATTCAAAGAGGGGAGAGGATGAGAAATGGAAGGAACCTTACCTAACCTTGAAAGAAAAATTGAATTTCAAAAACCCTTCAATGCTACAAATGAGTCTCACCTAATTATACAAGGCATTTAAAGCCCCTCCTCCCGTCGGCGACATTGACATGCGAGAGTGCCATCGGCATTCTCGCCAGGCACTCTCGCTCCGGATGTACTGTGTCCTCTAGCCACCTCGTGATTATGCCCTGCGAGTATGCCCTTGGCAATGTTGTCGTGGCATACTCGCCCAATATGTACCGAGGTTGGGGTATGGGGCGCGATTATGCCTCGCGACAATGCACAAGGGCACCGTCACCGGTCATAGTCTCTTGGTACCCCCCCCCCCCTCGAGTCTCGAAGTTCCAAATCTGATCGATTTCATTCTCGATTTGACTTAGCAAACGATAACACTATAACATTAACATTTATACCCTCTATTTAACATAATTCCTAATAATTAGTTGCAATGGTTAAGGAATGACATTTAAAGTATGCAATGAGTGTCTAAGCCAAAATCTGGGGTGTTACATAGATCCATTGAGTTCTTATTATCTCCTTGGGAGATTAAGTCAGAAGAGGAGCAGGAACATTATTTTAATGCTCAACTAATCTGTCATCTTGACAGAGGTAATTTTAATTATAGTTGTTAATCATAGTTGTTGAATTTATTTATTGTATTTTAATTTTATCATGCTTTATAAATTAAAGTTTTAGATAAAACTTGTGTAACACCCTAAAATTTGGAGTGAATTTAAAATTCGAAAATTCGGCAATATAACGTCTATAAATAGAGTAAACATGTTAATCCTAAATCAGGGAACAACCAAACCTGAATAATATGAATAAGACATTTAAACCCAAGTGTGTCATCCCAAAACGGGGAATAGAGTATAACATTACAACCCAAATCAAATGAAGAATATAATTTCGACAACCTAACAATCTAACTTGGTTGAGAAAGATTAAGGTCGGCTGTTGCTATCCTTCCAAAATGTGTATTCTTTAAAGTCAATGTATTGGTCACTATATCTTCCAAAAAGACCACTCACGACCCAAGGTCGTCCATTCAGTCCCGACAAGCCCCACCGCTAGAATGACCTGCCACATACGACAACCAAGGAACAAGCGTTAGGCTAAAGCCTAGTGAAAATAAATTTAATTGAAATGGAAATGATAAAACCCATTTGAAGTCGTACGGCGAATCTAGCCGTGAGCTAAATCAAAACAACCAAATAAACCATTAGTGATTAAAACATGGTACAAATACACACCAATCACATAGTGAGCTCAACACCTCTAAGTCTATTGCTCGAAAACATCAAGTCAACCCCTCTAGGTCTATTCTTGAGAGTTCCAAAACGGGAACTCATGCACAATGGAATTACACCTTACTGCCCATGGGACGCTGCCCGACCGTATAGGTCCACACCTTACTTACCATGGTGACCCGATGCCTATTCCGTGCCAAAGTGGTGAACCTAATGTCCAAAACGGGACATAGGAACATCGTGCCTATGGATCCATTGCACTAAGACCAAATACCATAACATGCTAGCACATTCATCATTTATCATGTATGTAAGTAAATCATATATACAAGGTTACCAACGTGAAATCTTAACTCCCACCATAGAGGAGACTTTATAAATATAAGCCATCAACAATAACACTACATATCCCATTTCCAAAGTCAAGATTGTAATTAGTTAACCTAATACTTGCATTTCCCCAAACCCTAATTTCCTCTTTGGGTTCACTATAATCCCATGGAATAAGGGTTGGCTATCAAATAAGTAGAAGACTTATAAAACCATTAATTTTAGTTTAAAACACATATTTCCATATTCTTATTTAGGTTATAAAAACCCTAATATTCCCAAATCCTGTAACACCCTAAAATCTGGAAATAGCAACTTATTTAAAATTTTCTAAATACATCAATCATTGAATCATCGACAACCACAATTTAGATTCAACTTCAATACACAAACATTCAATCTATACATACGGTTTATAATAAGGACGGGTGCTACTAAAACCCAAAGATAGTCACTATCTCCAACTTGCGGAAGACTTCACCAATTACTTACTTTAGTGTCTAGCTAAGGCTCTACGCTTCATAGAACTGCTAGAACCCAACTCCCAACTAGAACCTGATGCACATGCCGACAAATAAAAAGGTTAGGCTTAACGCCTAGTGAGCTCAAGAGTTTTCAACATATAATAACATGTCTGTGAAAATGGATAATGTAGTTCAATTCATAATCTTTCAAAAGGTATGCTTTGAATATGCAAACGACTCGTTTTTCAATGATATGCATTTTAGACGGAGAACACCAACTTGGACATTTTTCAAATCAAACTACTACAAAATGATGATACCAATGTAAACCGCCCCTTCATAAATTACCTTTAACCCAAAACTCACTCAAAGCGTAAATATAACTGGAACTCTCCATTTAAGAAAGTACGGTTAAACCTTATATTTCAAAACACCCGAACACGGGTGGGGCATAATACTCAACCCATAAATCAAGGGTAAAACCCAAATATACAAAACGTCACCGAAAACTTGGATAATAAAACTCAATACCCAAAAACACCACCTTTCGGTGACGGGGGATTCCCGATTCCATAAAATGTGACGGTCCACAAAGTAAGCCCATTTTATGTTGTTATGACTAGTCATATAAACAAAAGTACACGCAAGGGATGTCAGGCTCAGTGGCTTTAAACATACACCCACGGAAACTCAAGTTCAACCCCAAAGGGTTGCTAGGTCGAGCTCCTCATCCAATATCGTAATACTTGAGCACGAAGGACTTATACCCACATCCGGTACCTTAACGTGCAGCACGAAGGTCTTACACCCACATCCGGTGCCTAACGTGCCTCGACGTGGAAAACTAATCGTCCCAACGCCGGACAATAATAAACCAAATACGGGATCATGACTCCCAATGCGTCAAATAAGCCAAATAATACACATAAGGCCCAACAAGGCTCGAAGTCGAGCTACCAAAACTGGACTATTGTCCAAAAACCTCATCAAAATAACAATGCCAAGCTGCAGACTTAGCAACCCATTGAATCATTAATAAATGGAATAAAAACACGATAAAACGCACTCACCCAACGGATATGCAAACATCACGACCAAAAGTGAGATTAGTTCAAAACTCAACATTAGTTGAGACAATCCATTTTCCAAATGAACTCATAACACAAAATATGCGTTTTCCAAATTTAACTGCTGATAAGAACGAAAATCATAAAATGAGACTATAAACATTCTTTCCAGTTACGTCACATAGATGTGCAAGTGATACTTTATAAAACACTCCATTTCATGACGATGCATAAGACTCGACAAACATTTAAAAGTGTATTTCTTTGACTAAAGATCTATTTATGCAATAAGACCTCAAAACACAGTCGTTTGTAACACATTTATCAAAATGCCCAAAAATCCCAAATGTGGGTATTATACAAAGTTTGTAAAGTTAAATGCCTCAAATAACCAAAGATTAGAAAATATCCCAACATTTGATAATTTCAAGTAGAACACATAAACACTTTAAAATAGACATTTTGGCATGTACAACGTTTTCACAAATCAACTTGAACTCACCTTGCTAGATTTAGGCTAAATCTAGATTTTCCCCAATGAGCTCTTTTGAAGGCTACTTGAATCCTCAAGCCGAGAACCTCCAAAACCTAGATCCATACGTTTCCAACCATAAATACCCATAACTAAACATTTAGAAACATTCCTCAAACATTACATACCAAAATCCCTAAACAAGCTCAAAACCCTAGTTTCTCCAAAACTAACAAATCCGAGATTTGAGATACCAAACACTAAGAAACCATCAATGGAGTATTTATAACATTATTTCAAGAAGGCTTACCACTAGAGATGACGAGACCTTCCGAGAACACCCAATCCAACTCTTCAACCCGAGCTCCCAACCGAACTTGATGAAGAAGATGCAGATGGTGGTTTTGTGGTTCAAGATCTCACAAGCTAGATGATGGAGAATCATTTGGTTTAAGGAGAAAACCCTTCAAAATGGGTTAGGGTTCGACATTTGGGTTTGGGAGAGAAAAGGGAAGAAGGTTTTAGGGTTTGGGTTAAGAGAATGAGGTTTGGTGGCTGAAAAATCTGTTTTATCTCACCAGGCAATTACGCGGGTTATGCCGCGACCTCCACTCGCGGCATAAGTCGCCCGTTTCCCTAAGACTCACATCCAGTGAGTTTCGCGACTTGTGCTGCGACCCCAAGTCGCGTCACAACTCGCGATGGCCCCAAAATTCCCGTTTCTCGCCTAATTCAATCCTCGATAATCCAAAAGTAAAACTTATCGAAAATCACGGGTGTTACAATCCTCCCAACCTTAGAATGATTTCGTCCTCAAAATCTACTCTTCTCAATGGAACACTGTCCGCAAGAAAGGTTGTCCTCAACCCAAATGTCAGAACTACTGATGGGACCCTAAAACTGATACTCACGTCAATTGCCCCTCTTTGGGCATATTACACTCACAACCAAGCGAACACTTAACGTTCTCAAAGTAACCTTTACCCACAAGGTTAAGGTCGTCTGCCAACCTTAAGTGACAATTACCATTTCCAGGTAAATTATGACTCCAATTCCCACCGATCAATTTCCTTTGGGTCTAAACGATTCGAACCCGACATCAGAGATCATAATCACACTTCCAAAATCCTCAAGTTTCACTGATCCATTCCTAATATTTATAAAGACATTCTTCCAAGGCGCCCCAATACGTTCCTTATGTAACCGGTTAACACAGAGTCGACGGTCACTTAACTCCGATCCAACACTAATCCCACAACATTCCTAAAGTAACATCCTTATCACCATAGAAACGCTTGGGCACATCAAAGCTTAATCCTCAATACCCAAACTCACTTCAAAATCCATCACTTAAAGGTCAGTAATTCCCATGTTCCAACCGGGATACATCCCAAACATTTCAAGATCCATTGACCTCGAGGAAACAAGTCGATGCCTAGGACCTAACGGTAACCTCGAAAATGTGGACATTCCGCCCAACATTTCATTCCAGACGAATTGTCGCACTAAGGTTGACACCTAACAGAAAGCTAAGATTCAAAATCTTACATTTCCAACAGACAAATCACCGAAATTTCCTTTAATTGCTGAACCCACTAAGACGGTACCCTAACAACACATACCATGATGTCATACCGACTAGCAATCCACCAAATCGAACCCAAACTAAATGCAGGAAATCACCTAGGATCTTAATCCGTATGATCGCCGAAATATAAACTCGCCTCTTAATTAACTGGGAAGACTTAAATCTACTATTTCCGTAAAACAAATGCGCACAGATTCAAAACTGAAACTCAAATTTTCACGACTGACCGCAAGTCGGAACATCCGACGCCTCCAATTCCAAGGACTCCCTTAGTCCCTAATTACAACTGCTCTTACGCCAGGGTTAAAATCTATAGACCTAATGAGTTCAAGGTTTTTCGACTAGTATGCCAATTTGAGTTTACAAAACTTTCGAATACAAAGGCTTCCTAACGATTAAACGTGCGGCAAAATACACTACCGTCCATGCGATAGGTTTCAAAATTGATTAACCACACAACGCATATGAAACCATTTCCAAAAACTTGTTTGTTCAATACTTACGTTAGTAACGACAACAATAAAACATGCGCAACAATTTACACCATATAAGAGAAAATAGATTCATGCACCACAACACGTGCAATAAAGGTTTGTACAATTCCAAAAGAGAAATTCACAACTTTAATTTTTAAAATCCTTCCTCTTTAACCAAAAGACGTTGTGGCATAAAATTATTAACCACTCCATATGCAACAGTTTATTCCCCAAAGTTCGATGAAATGATAAGAATGCAAATAATTCTCAAATCGAGTTTAAAACTTTAAGCCGCCTCGATAAGACACATTTGACCAAGATGGTAACTACAACGATATGCAATTCGAAAATTCATTTCATGTATTGCGGAAATTTATAACAGCAAGGTCAATAAGCGAAGCACGCTTAAATTAAAATTTAATTTAAGACAATATAAATATTTCGCATATTTACTCACGCGAGTGAAAGTCGGATTCAACCCAAAAGTATGCACATGTTCTCAAAATTATTTTACGCACGCAAAATGACGTAAGACGAGGCACCCTAAACCCAATTGAATTTTTCGCGAAACTCAATAATGCTAAAATCATGTAGTGACAAATTTTCATTTCTCAATAAGAATGCAAGACGACAATATGGCTAAAACACTAAGCCTTTAAGGGTTTCCTCTTTTAATGCGATGAAAGGTAAAATGACACCCTTTAACAAAATTCACATGGGACACGACGCCAAATAACTCGTAAGCTTAAAAGAAGCAAAATTAAAACTCACGCATGAAAAGACATCGCATAAAACAATACTCCATGAAATTTTAACAAAATTCACACAAACTAAAATCCCCAAGAAATTCCGACTCAACACGTGGGATTAACCTTTCCTTTAAAACCATCAACATACGTGGAGGTGATCCAATGTCTAGGTTAAAATCTCATAGTTACTTGCCCAACACCCAAACGACATTAAAACATGAACATTACAATATCCGCAAAGAGCGTTAAACACGAGACGTAAATAAGGAGACTTTTGATAACAATTTGCAATTACGTGCAACAAAACGATTTCAAGTATGCTTAAGCTCACAGTTTCAAATCTGATGCGTGTTAAATGCTCTATCAAAACTTTATAATATAAACCACTTTTTGTTTTACGAACATAAGAAACAATTTATGCAAATTTATTTCAGAAACAAATTTAGTGCATGAATTTGGTCGGCACTTGGCATCATAGGACTACACTTCCCAAATAGAACCCGACATACTATTGTCATCCGTACGCATCAAGCATCTTAAAGCCACAATCTCAATAATTGATAAACTTACGAATTTTCCTTGTATAGGATCGGTCTACCAACTCACGAATCTAATCCAACCAAGATTTCCGACCCAAGGGGATCAACTTAGTGACCTCCTCGCCCTTAGCTATCACTCTCAGGTGACCTTGATGTAAACATCAATCCTTCCTTAGCTAACTCGCTTAGGACTTCTCACTACCCCAACGGTCATCATCTCAAGGTAGCTCAAGTATACATATGTAGCATGTAGGTTCACCATGACACTGGCCAGGTGCCATTATGAACGCACAGTACACAATCATCCTTGAGACCCTCGATAAGTTTCCCGTTTCTAACGACTTGGTCAACCTCAAATTATCTTATCTTAAGGTACCTAATGTGCAACTCCACTTATCTTTGCTTATAAGAACGCTAGCTTGAGTCTAGGCATCCTAAAACCAATACCTAAATCTCTCAAACTTAAGCTCTGATACCAACTTGTAACACCCTAAAATCTGGAAATAGCAACTTATTTAAAATTTTCTAAATACATCAATCATTGAATCATCGACAACCACAATTTAGATTCAACTTCAATACACAAACATTCAATCTATACATACGGTTTATAATATGGACGGGTGCTACTAAAACCCAAAGATAGTCACTATCTCCAACTTGCGGAAGACTTCACCAATTACTTACTTTAGTGTCTAGCTAAGGCTCTACGCTTCATAGAACTGCTAGAACCCAACTCCCAACTGGAACCTGATGCACATGCCGACAAATAAAAAGGTTAGGTTTAACGCCTAGCGAGCTCAAGAGTTTTCAACATATAATAAGATGTATGTGAAAATGGATAATGCAGTTCAATTCATAATCTTTCAAAATGTATGCTTTGAATATGCAAACGACTCGTTTTCCAATGATATGCATTTTAGACAGAGAACACCAACTTGGACATTTTTCAAATCAAACTACTACAAAATGATGATACCAATGTAAACCGCCCCTTCATAAATTACCTTTAACCCAAAACTCACTTAAAGCGTAAATATAACTTGAACTCTCCATTTAAGAAAGTACGGTTAAACCTTATATTTCAAAACACCCGAACACGGGTGGGGCATAATACTCAACCCATAAATCAAGGGTAAAACCCAAATATACAAAACGTCACCGAAAACTTGGATAATAAAACTCAATACCCAAAAACACCACCTTTCGGTGACGGGGGATTCCCGATTCCATAAAATGTGACGGTCCACAAAGTAAGCCCATTTTATGTTGTTATGACTAGTCATATAAACAAAAGTACACGCAAGGGATGTCAGGCTCAGTGGCTTTAAACATACACCCACGGAAACTCAAGTTCAACCCCAAAGGGTTGCTAGGTCGAGCTCCTCATCCAATATCGTAATACTTGAGCACGAAGGACTTATACCCACATCCGGTACCTTAACGTGCAGCACGAAGGTCTTACACCCACATCCGGTGCCTAACGTGCCTCGACGTGGAAAACTAATCGTCCCAACGCCGGACAATAATAAACCAAATACGGGATCATGACTCCCAATGCGTCAAATAAGCCAAATAATACACATAAGGCCCAACAAGGCTCGAAGTCGAGCTACCAAAACTGGACTATTGTCCAAAAACCTCATCAAAATAACAATGCCAAGCCGCAGACTTAGCAACCCATTGAATCATTAATAAATGGAATAAAAACACGATAAAACGCACTCACCCAACGGATATGCAAACATCACGACCAAAAGTGAGATTAGTTCAAAACTCAACATTAGTTGAGACAATCCATTTTCCAAATGAACTCATAACACAAAATATGCGTTTTCCAAATTTAACTGCTGATAAGAACGAAAATCATAAAATGAGACTAAGATCTATAAAACACTCCATTTCATGATGATGCATAAGACTCGACAAACATTTAAAAGTGTATTTCTTTGACTAAAGATCTATTTATGCAATAAGACCTCAAAACACAGTCGTTTGTAACACATTTATCAAAATGCCCAAAAATCCCAAATGTGGGTATTATACAAAGTTTGTAAAGTTAAATGCCTTAAATAACCAAAGATTAGAAAATATCCCAACATTTGATAATTTCATGTAGAACACATAAACACTTTAAAATAGACATTTTGGCATGTACAACGTTTTCACAAATCAACTTGAACTCACCTTGCTACATTTAGGCTAAATCTAGATTTTCCCTAACGAGCTCTTTTGAAGGTCACTTGAATCCTCAAGCCGAGAACCTCCAAAACCTAGATCCATACGTTTCCAACCATAAATACCCATAACTAAACATTTAGAAACATTCCTCAAACATTACATACCAAAATCCCTAAACAAGCTCAAAACCCTAGTTTCTCCAAAACTAACAAATCCGAGATTTGAGATACCAAACACTAAGAAACCATCAATGGAGCATTTATAACATTATTTCAAGAAGGCTTACCACTAGAGATGACGAGACCTTCCGAGAACACCCAATCCAACTCTTCAACCCGAGCTCCCAACCGAACTTGATGAAGAAGATGCAGATGGTGGTTTTGTGGTTCAAGATCTCACAAGCTAGATGATGGAGAATCATTTGGTTTAAGGAGAAAACCCTTCAAAATGGGTTAGGGTTCGACATTTGGGTTTGGGAGAGAAAAGGGAAGAAGGTTTTAGGGTTTGGGTTAAGAGAATGAGGTTTGGTGGCTGAAAAATCGGTTTTAATCTCACCAGGCAATTACGCGGGTTATGCCGCGACCTCCACTCGCGGCATAAGTCGCCCGTTTCCCTGAGACTCACATCCAGTGAGTTTCGCGACTTGTGCCGCGACCCCAAGTCGCGTCACAACTCGCGATGGCCCCAAAATTCCCGTTTCTCGCCTAATTCAATCCTCGATAATCCAAAAGTAAAACTTATCGAAAATCACGGGTGTTACAAATCCCATGATTAGGTCAAATACCACAAAACCCAATATATAGTTAGGAGTCATGAATGAGTGTGATAATACATAAACCCTAGTAATTATATATAAAACATGGATAGAAAACTCACCTTGAAAGAGTTATAAGTAATCCTAGGTAATGGATGTAGAAGAGAAAGGAGTAGGTGAGCTTGAAGCTTGAATCTCTAGGAACTCTTAATGAATGAAATTAATCCTACGCCAACCAACAAAATCATCACAACGTGATTTCCTCCTTAGATAATGAATGAAGAGAGAGAGAGACTTACCCTAATTTCTCCCCCAAAATCGGCTCCACACAAAGCAAAATGAGAAAGTGAGGAAATAGGGTCAATTTTTATGCATTTACGAGGTCAGACCCCGACCGCGACTATGCCTCGCGAGATTGACATGGTCATTCTCGCTTGGCATTGTCGCCCAAGCTGAGTACTTTACGGTACACTCTCAGCGATTATGCCTCGCGAGAGTGACACATGTCATTCTCGCTTGGCATTGTCGCACACCAACCCCACCTCACGGTACATATCTTGCGATTGTGCCGCGTGAGAGTGACCCCTGTCACAATCACGGGCACAGTCCCCCCGGGAGTACCGAAGCCCGTTTTCACCCGTTTTTGACCCGAAGAACTCCTGATTCCAACACTAGATTCAATAATAGGACATAGGATCAGATTAGGGATTATTCTAAATGGAGGGGGTACTCAATAGGGACGTACCGAAATCACGGGTGTTACAATTTGATCTTTATACTAAGTATTCTCCAAAACCCCGAGTCGCGTAGCCTTATCAGTCCTCCGATCTAGCTGAAATTGGCGTTATGTGAGGTTTGGCGTAAACCATTGACAGTGACGAGAATACATTATGGATAGATTAGTTCGATCTTTTACTTTAAGATGTAATAACGATTATTCTATTAAGGCTTTAGAATTAAATAGTTTAAATAAAAATAAAGAACTTATAGTTCATGAAAATCTAGATAAAAATCTATTGGAAAATTCCGGCTTATCCACCCTCAAAAATATATAAAACAGATAGTTTTATGCAAAAATCTTATTATATTATAAAAATTGTCGAAGAAGCAATTCCTTTATTAGAAGGAAATAATTCTTTTAATTTATTTTCTAAAAGGCTTATAGCCTTACATAAAGAAAAATATAGATTTCTTCATATTGGAATGGTCCAAGTAGCAATTAAACCAGCTACAAGATTGGGTCTTAATACGTCGGCAGTTATTGCTGTCAGAGATAAAAGACATCTAAGATTTCATGATTCTTTATTAGGAGTTGTTCAATCTAGTCTTTGTGATGGGCCGATTTATTTTTCGTGTTTTCTATACTTGATGAATAAGTTTGTTGGCGTTATCCCTTACGACATCCTCTATTATTGAAGATTCGTTGACAACGTCTTAGATAATTTGTTCTTACGGTTTATCCCAATTATTGTTGTAACTGTTTATAAAACAGTATCCAGTTTCTTGCCTATATGAGTCAATGTTAGTTGGTGGAAAAGGATAAGTTGAGTTTTAGAGTGTTTGAAGTTTTTAGCATAGTGGATTTCTCCATAAGTTTCTATCAAGATTAGTGGTTGGTGTTATCCTCCACTTCTCCACCATCTTTGGTTTTCCTTCTTTCCTTTGTACTATATATATGTATATGTTTTATTGAAATAAATACACAAGTTTTAGCTCCCATATTCTATCTCACTTTGAGAATTTATAATTCTCTTCATATACATATATCCAAATTTGAAGATCCTCTTATATTTGGTATCAGAGTCATTGAGTTTTTATTATCATATATATTTATATACATAGGAGCAGGTTCAAACGAGAAGACGGTCAATTTGCGAGAAAGCGAGAAGGAATATGGGCCACATAATGCATTAATTAAAAAATATCATAAATAAAAAATAAAAGTAATTTTTGAAATTAGGATAATTACCATTTTGAATTGGAAAAATCCTTTAAAATCTCATTATATCTTTTAAACTTATTTATTTTTTAGTTTTAATAAATTCATATTTTTTTTTCAAATTTTAAATAGTTTTTTTCTAGATACATTTTGGATAAAAAAAATCATAATTTTCATCAAATATCACATGTGATATCCACAATCAATTTTTTCCCACCATTTTTTTACCTATTTTTTGGATCCACGTTTTGAATCACATGTGATTAACTTCGTTTAACATATGATCTATTATGTTTCACATATGATCCATTATATGTGAAATTTTGTACATATCACATATGATAATATAATTCTGAATATAAGTGATGCATTATCACATGTGATAATATTTAAATCACAAAAATATCTATAAATATGAATATACATAATCACATATGATTAATTAAAATATCTACAATTATCACACGTGATAATATGATATGTACAAATATTCACATAGTGGATCATATGTGATACGTTATAGATCATATGTTAAACGAAGCTAATCAAATGTGATTTCAAACATGGATCCAAAAGATAGAGAAAACTATTAAGAATATGACATGTGATATTTGATCAAAATTGTGATTTTTTTATTACAAGTGTATCTAGAAAAAAAAACTATATAAACTTAATTAAAAAAAGTTAAAAATTAACTGAAATAAAAAAATTTAAAAGATATAATGCGAATGTTAAGGATTTATCCAATTCAAAATGATAATTATTCTAAATTATGAAATTAATTTTCATTTATGTATTTTTTTTTAATTAATGGATCACGTGACCCATAATCCTTCTTGTTTTCTCGCAATTAGTTTACTTCTCGCATGATCCTCCTCCCCCTTTCTTTCTCTCTCTCTCTCTCTCTCTCTCTCTCTATATATATATATATATATATATATATATATATATATGTGTAGGAGCAACTTATTTGTTTGAAAGATATTTAAATGAATATATCCTAACATGGTATCAAAGTTGGGGTTTTACACGACCTATCTGTCACATCTGTTTTTGGGAGCACCGTCTAGCCTCCGTTTAAGGGGTGTGTTAAAGTCTTACATCGAATATACAGAGACCATCAAATTTCTATATATGTAGAAACCTCTCATCTCTCTATAAAAGTTAACTTACAGATAGATTCAAAGGGGTTTCACATATCTTAACAATAACGATGTTTGACCTTTGTCTGACTAAGTCTACTATTACATACATTAGATCATGTCAAAACTCTTGCATATGGAAATTTGATAAAGTTATACACTATATTAACTATAATGTTTTATGAGTGAATTGCACCGGTGGTTCCTGTAGTTTGCCTAAATTTTGGATTTGGTCCCTAAAGTAAGCTATCTACGTTGATTGTAACGATCATAAACCCTTGGAATTAAATAAGGATTTAGTAACTGGGGTAAAAGTGTGGAAATAAGAAAGTTGAGGGACTTGGTTGAAAATAAGGTCAAAAAGGGCTCAAAACCCTAGACATGCCTTTTGTCTGGATCATTTTCTTGTTGCGCGGCGCAAGAGCAGGGAAAAGGCGACTTGAAAACATTTGGGAGAAATCTTGGATTCGTGAAGGGAGAAAAGGAGGATCGATTAAGTTTGAAGATTCAGAAGTCAGGAATCAGAATCGAAATCGCATTGAGTTCATCTCAAGGAGGTAAGTATATAATCTAAAACCACATTTTATGGTATCGATTAAAATTTGAGGATTTAAATGAATCGAGTATGAGACTCGAGTCTGGTCTGGGTTGGGAAAGGGGTAAAAGGGTTGAGGAACTTAAATGATGTTACCAAAGGGGTGTTAGCCTAGTGGTAAGGCATGTGGACTTGCTAGTAGCGGTCTCTTGTTCGAACCCTGGGGGACGCATCATGGAGGTACGGGGGCTTCGACCCCGGGCTGCATGCTTTAGCAGTCGGGCTTCGGCCCAAATTGCCAGGGATTAGTCTGGGCCCAATGTGGTCTGGGATACCCTCTCCAAAAAAAAAAAAAAAAAAAAACTTAAATGATGTTAAATTAGAATTGGTGCTAATGTAAATGTTCAAATAATGAAATGCTGAAAGAAGATAGAGGGTCGATTATGTTGGGTCGTCTGTAAAGGATTGTCAAACTCAGTCCTGCAATCGCTAAGGTTCTAAGCCTATCGACCGGTGTGTGGGTCTTGACTGGTGTGTGGGTCTTGACCGGTGTGTTCGACCGGTGTGGGACCTCTTGACGGGTGTATGTTCGATCGGTGTGGGTATCTTGACCGGTGTGTGAGCTCGACCGGAGTGTGCTCGACCGGTGTGGCCCTTGACTAGTCCCGTCGACCGACTCTCATGATCAGAGGATCGGGGTCGGGATGGAGCCCGGGGTCCGCCCAGGGTCTAGAGACCGGGGTCCTTGGACCTTTACTCCAGCATCCATATCTATAGTAAACTTTGGGATCCTTCAAAGTGTTAATTCATGTTGTTTTGCCTTGGAATGTAGAACTCGTAAAATTTCAAGTCTAGTGTTCGGGTGTGTATACCGAGGTCTCTGAAACCAGGTGAGTTCCTTTATTCTAAAACCCTTGTAAACTGGAAATGGCTTCTCTTAACAATGTTTATGTATTTATTACGTCCCAACTATCATGATTTTGAACTGTGAATGTTTTGGTTTAATACATTGTTATGCATGTGTATTGTCTCACTGTTTATAATGTGAATCTTGGAATTGCTATATAAACTTAACGTATGGTTTATATTCAATCATCGGGGATGGTTGAAACCGGGTGTATAGAATTCGTTTCCTTACACTTCGGTAACGGCATCGACGAGGGGGCCGTATGGGGATCTACTGGGAGCCCCAAGGACGAGTGGTCCTGTTTCTTGGTAAAGGTTTGTGATGTGAGCTTGGTCATTTCCGGTGACTTTATGCGGTGAAATTTATCTTGTGAACTTATCTGTATTATGCTGTTATAAAACGGACGAGATTGGGAGCTCACTAGACCATTCGGTCTAACCCTCGTTTCCATTTTTCTTAAAACCCATTTTCAGGTAATAGGGTTGTTGCTGGAGCTTCAAAAGGGTAAAGAGAAATGTTAGAGAGTAGCATGCGCAGAGAGCGGGCCTTAGTTGCGGCATAGATTCAACTTTATTATTAGTTCTCGGTTGTATTAAATGATGTTGAACCATGTTGATCTCTTATTTCAAAACTTGGTAATGGTACCCGATTCTAGGGAATTTGATCTCACCTTGTGTTTTGTCAAATTTTGGGTTGTTACATTTGGTATCAGAGCCATAGTTTAAGTGATTTAGGCGACCAGTTGGGCCTAAACTTAAACTGTAGGATATGGGACACAACCGAGAAACTAGGATGTCCTAGGGGTACCGCTGTAGGAATATGTGTCTTGAAAGGTGGGGACTAACATGTAAGGTAAATTTTGAAATTACATCTGGCCAATGTAATTGCGAATTTACAGGTGCATGTATGTGCTCGAAGTACCACTCTATGCGTAGAGGTCAATGGAACGTTGGGTATACGGGGATAGTTTAGCTTTCTCCGCGATCGGAAGGTTGTTTTGTGGGGTTAGCCTACGAAGGGGTATTGTGATGGAATAAATTTCTAGTCATGTGTTGTTGGAAATAGTTTGATGCGGTGCGTGGGATTGTTTACGTGAGTTTGATGATAAACTCTAGAAGGAGCATTTCGAAGGCAATAACAAACAAACGAAGGTAGAGTGGTTTGTGCTCGAATTGGGTGAAGGTTTGATTAAAGGGAACTTTCAGTGTCAAGCAAGTTCCTATGATGGTAGTTGATGTGTTGATTGGTTTGGAAAAAAAATAAAAAAAAATAAATAAATAATTAAGTAAATAAAAGGTTTGGGTTAAGATTCTGAAAGGTTTAGAGCCAAGGTTGAGAGAAAAGTGGGATTTCATGATCTCCCAATCGTGATTGAATTAAACGATTAGTGGAACTGGATGAGGAAAAAATGTGATTGGTTTATCGATCTGTAGGGAATCAAAGACTGAAATCGCATAAATTATACACCAAAGCTCAAAGAGAGAACTTGGTGAGGGATCTGATGAATAGGGTGTGAAACACCAAAATTGCAAGTTGTTGTCAGAACGAGAAACTGATCGCGAGCCAAGGTTTGGATGCCAGGATAAGTGGGTGAATGTAACTGTTGACCTCAAATGAGTGATTAGCCTTCAATTACAAGTGAGTTCATGCTTGGTGTCTATAAAGGTGTCTCGAGAGTTTATTCAAGATTAAAAAGTGGATGCATACGAAACGAATTTCACATTTTTGGGAACAAATTAACGAGCGCAGGTGTGTGTTTAAATCAGAAAGGCAAACCCATATTTTCTCTGTAGCATATTAAAATTTTGAATTTATCGATTTGTGAATTATATCATTTTCTTCATGACGAGTTATACTTCATTGTGAAAATCACAAAAATAGTTGGCTGCAAGTTGTGCAATCGAAATGGGTTTGACACGGGATATCTTATAACCACCTACGAGAACCAACTGTTTTAACTCGGGCAAGCAGTTTCGTTCAAAACTTTCCTAGTGTATAGGGAAGATTTCTTTCCCTAGCACGATTGTCACGACACTGTTTTATTTGGTCACAATGGTATTTTATCAGAAGTTGCATGCAAATTATGCTCGAGATCGTGATGCATGACTTTGAGTTATGAGGATGTTGAGTCATATGTGCTTAAAAATGATTTCAAGTATTACGCCTTTGAACGTTCAATATGAGAAATAACTTTCAATTATAAAAAAAAAAAACTGTGAAGCTAAGCGCGATCCATTGAGCAAGATAAGCTCCGTTAGAAAATCTAGCATTTGGGGGCGGGCGCTATGGGAACATCGTTTTGTCGTTTTTTTTCACAGATCAGGGTTGGCAACTGTTTGAGATGTTGCCGAAGGATTGGAAGGCTAGACGTTTAGAGAAGGTGGATATTGTCGGGGGTGAGGTAACCATGTCGGAATGTTATGGTAATGGAAAGTGGTTACTTAGGTGGGGGAGTTGTTACCTATGAGATTTTAACTGGTTCGAAGGGGAGAAGTGTTTAGTACCATTAAAGGGAACGCATAGATTATATCCGGATATTGGGAGATGTGACACATTTGGATGAGAGAAGAGATGAGGCCAGGGGATGGGAATGGGTCTTGCATGTGAATAGGTAGTTTTGAAGGCAAGTTTGGTTATGTGTGCGAAAGATCATGAGGACTTGGTCTCGCCTTCTAACAAATTCAAGTGTAACAATGTCATGTGGTGAGAAGAAGGGGTGACTAGATTATATGAAAATGGTTGCAAATGACGTGTTGCAGGTATGATCAAGTGATTGATACTTTATGCCAAATTAGATGTGTAAGTCAGTGAGGTAATAATGGATTGTCGTTATATGGAGTGATAAATTTTGGTTCATGAGATTGGACAAAGGTAAGCGTAAATCTCGGCTGGAAATCTTGAAGAAGGATCCCAGTGCGACAGGTGGGTTGGGTGATAAATGGCGACTGTCTGGAAGAAGAACTTGTATTCTCCTCGGTTGCGGTGAACTTTAGGTGGGTTCATCGAATTCTAACAAAACATTTATGGGAATGTTTTAAGAGATAAGTAGATCCGGATGGTCAGATTGAAGTCTGGTTGTTGAGGAAATGGGGTTAGTATGTCGCCATAGGGGAGTAAGCTGAAACTGAGAAGTTCGTCGGTGGAACAGAAGAGTGGGGAGCATGGTTGTGAGGGTCATCTTTGCGAGCATTTAAACGCCACGCGAAATTTATGAGGAAGCTTACAATTATGGTTATGGGTTATTAATAATCCGTGTGTGTCTAGTCTAAAGCTTGCAACCTTTAGTAAGCCTTTCTCTGAATGTAGTGGTCTATGTTTTTCTTAGAATCAATGTAAAGTGATTGATCAAGATGCTCGAAGGGGATAGATCGAAGAATGTAAGTAAGTATTAGTGTGATAAGCATCCTGAGTGAGCATTAAGTTTGTTGTCGGGCAAGTTAAACTTGTATTGTGAGAAAGTATTGCTCTTCTTGTAGGGCAAATAAAACCAAAATAAAATTAGGGAAGTTATGGATTATGGATGGGTTAGTGGTATTTGGTTATGTGTTTGGGGCGAGCTAAACTCTTCGACGGATTTCTCGAAAGTTTACGTTCTCAAGTATTTATGTAAATGTGCAGAGAAATATGTGGGAATGATATTTCGGTTGAGTTATGCATGGTATGGGCATATTGGTATTTATGGTTATGGGTAAAATGGGTATTATCAAGTAGTGGTAATCGATGTTGGGGATGGGAGTAAGTTTTAAGGCAATGTGTATGGCCATAGGATTTTGATGTTTATTTTGTGTAAATCGGGATTTTTTTTCTTACATGGGGTTGTGACGCGGTGCGTTGGAAAGAAATGGACACTGATGTGATTATGAAATTTAGGAGATTGATGGATTCAGTGGTGTCCTGCCTTGCGCCTTTGGGTTTAATACAGCTCGACGGAGGAATAAATGGGCAGAAGAACGAAGGATTGTATATGGTTACATATAAATATATGGATATCCAAAGGATTATATATGAATGATGTTCTGGATAATATTGTCTTGCGCGGTGAAACTGTGGGCCATCAAAGATCTAGCGATCGGTGTTGTGCCATTACTGTTGGGTGTAATCATAGATGGCTTTACCACGAATTGTAATGTTGAATGAAAGGAATCTGGACCTGTAGCCTTGAAGTTAAATTGTAAGGGTGATACTGTGTCAAGATGGTGTTTTGGGCAGTTTCCTTTTGTGTGTGTGTGTGTTCAGAAAGGAATGAAGGGCAAAGGACGAAAGGACATCGAAACTCAAGTTGGGGAGAGAGTAATGTTGGTATTATCGCCATGGAGAGCAGTGGTCCGCCTTTGAAATAAAGGGAGGTTAAACCCACGTTATTTCGGTCCTTTCGAAGTTATTGAGTAAGTTAGAGAAGTGGCGTACAAGTTGGAATTACCCGAAGAGTTAAAAGGTATTCACAACACATTCCACGTCTCAAATTGAGAAAGTGCCTAGCAATTGTCGACAAGACAGTGCCTTTACAAGACATACAAGTGGATGAAAGGTTGAACTTCGTCGAAGAACCAGAGACTATTGTGGATCGTAAGACTAAACGACTAAGGACAAAAGATATTAACCTGGTGAAGGTTCAATGGAAGTTTCATAAAGGACGGGAAGCCACGTGGGAGTTAGAATCGGAGATGAAATCCAAATACCCAAACTTGTTCCATAAAGAGATTCCGGGGACGGAATCCCTTTAAGGGGGGAAGTGTTGTAACGATCATAAACCCTTGGAATTAAATGAGGATTTAGTAACTGGGGTAAAAGTGTGGAAATAAGAAAGTTGAGGGACTTGGTTGAAAATAAGGTCAAAAAGGGCTAAAAACCCTAGACATGCCTTTTGTCTGGATCATTTTCTTGTTGTCCGGCGCAAGAGCAGGGAGAAGGCGACTTGAAAACATTTGGGAGAAATCTTGGATTCGTGAAGGGAGAAAAGGAGGATCGATTAAGTTTGAAGATTCAGAAGTCAGGAATCAGAATCGAAATCGCATTGAGTTCATCTCAAGGAGGTAAGTATATAATCTAAAACCACATTTTATGGTATCGATTAAAATTTAAGGATTTGAATGAATCGAGTATGAGACGCGAGTCTGGTCTGGGTTGGGAAAGGGGTAAAAGGGTTGAGGAACTTAAATGATGTTAAATTAGAATTGGTGCTAATGTAAATGCTCAAATAATGAAATGCTGAAAGAAGATAGAGGGTCGATTATGTTGGGTCGTCTGTAAAGGATTGTCAAACTCAGTCCTGCAATCGCTAAGGTTCTAGGCCTATCGACCGATGTGTGGGTCTTGACTGGTGTGTGTTCGACCGGTGTGGGACCTCTTGACCGGTATATGTTCGACCGGTGTGGGTATCTTGACCGGTGTGTGAGCTCGACCGGAGTGTGCTCGACCGGTGTGGCCCTTGACTAGTCCGGTCGATCGGCTCTCATGATCAGGGGATCGGGGTCGGGATGGAGACCGTGGTTCGCCCGGGGTCTAGCGACCGGGGTCCTTGGACCTTTACTCCAACATCCATATCCATAGTAAACTTTGGGATCCTTCAAAGTGTTAATTCATGTTGTTTTGCCTTGGAATGTAGGACTCGTAAAATTTCAAGTCTAGTGTTCGGGTGTGTGTACCGAGGTCTCTGAAACCAGGTGAGTTCCTTTATTCTAAAACCCTTGGAAACTGGAAATGGCTTCTCTTAACAATGTTTATGTATTTATTACGTCCCAACTATCATGATTTTGAATTGTGAATGTTTTGGTTTAATACATTGTTATGCATGTGTATTGTCTCACTGTTTATAATGTGAATCTTGGAATTGCTATATGAACTGAACGTATGGTTTATATTCAATCATCGGGGATAGTTGAAACCAGGTGTATGGAATTCGTTTCCTTACACTTCGGTAACTGCATCGACGAGGGGGCCGTATGGGGATCTATTGGGGGCCCCCGAGGACGAGTGGTCCTGTTTCTTGGTGAAGGTTTGTGATGTGAGCTTGGTCATTTTCGGTGACCTTATGCAGTGAAATTTATCTGTATTATGCTGTTATAAAACAAATGAGGTTGGGAGCTCACTAGACCATTCGGTCTAACCCTTGTTTCCATTTTTCTTAAAACCCATTTTCAGGTAATAGGGTTGTTCTTGGAGCTTCAAAAGGGTAAAGAGAAATGTTAGAGAGTAGCATGCACGGAGAGCAGGCCTTAGTTGCGGCATAGATTCAACTTTACTATTAGTTCTCGGTTGTATTAAATGATGTTGAACCATGTTGATCTCTTATTTCAAAACTTGGTATTGGTACCCGATTCTAGGGAATTTGATCTCACCTTGTGTTTTGTCAAATTTTGGGTTGTTACATTGATGGTCTCTAACTTTATAACTTACTTTCACTCATAGTCCCTCCTACTTAACACCGTTAGTTTCATCCATCACATTGGGTTAAATGAAAGGGCAAATCAGTATTTTAATAAAAACAAATCAATTCCTTTATTTATTACAACATGACTTGAAAGTGACTTGAAGATCGCTGCATTTGCACCGATGGTCCCTGTGTTTTCCCAATCACGAACGATAACAAACACATTCACCGATCGTCCCTGTGACTTCATATCTTCACTTTCATCGATTGGTCCTTGTTTCGTCGATCGTCCCTATGTTTTCACTGATCACGAATGACAACAATCTGTTGAACTTTAGAGATTGGTCCCTGTGTTTCGCCGATTAGTCCCTGTGTTTCGTCGATCGTCCCTGTGTTTTCATTTATCGTCCCTGTGTTTTCCCAATCACGAATGACGACCTTCGTTTTCCTATAGCCATATTTGTATAGGGTTTGTCGGAATTCCTCCTGAGCCACTTGACGTTCAGCGACTTTCGCCTTTTTTGCGGCGGCTTTAGAAACTTTACGCTCTTCACCTTCAATCCTCAAAGCCTCTTTTTGAATCTCATATTTTCTCTATTTGTCGAGCCTTTGAAGCTCCATTTCCTGAATGTACTCCTTGCGAACTGCCTTTACCTTCATCGCGTAGTCCCGAAGAAGCCGAGAGAGCTTCGCTTGAGCCTCTTTAGGATCCTTCGGTGGTTTCCAGCTGTTGAAATAGTCTTTTTGTACGTGATATTGGTGGTTGCGTTGGTGGTCATTGTGATGAGACGACAAGACTGTAGTAGATAGAGATCGGTGTGGGAGGAGTTGTTAAGTAAAAATGTTATCAAGAATTCTAAGTCTTGTAGCACGGAGGAGCAACCATGAGCTCGCCATTAAAGCCGGCAACAGAACCACCGAGGGTTTTAGCATCGTTAAAGGGATTTTACCACTCGGGACATCGAATCGTGGGCTATCGGGCCAGATAGTCGACGAATTCGAGTGTCTGAGATAAGGTTGGCTTTTAGATTTAATAAGTAAATTATTATTTTTAATTAAATGACTGATTTGCCCCTTGATTTAAACAAGGGGTTGGATGAAATTAACGTCGTTAACTATAGAAGGACCATGAGTGAATGTTATTTAAAAAGTTAGGGACCACCACCGTAGATAGTTTACCTTTAGGGACCAAATCCAAAATTTGGGCAAACTACAAGGACCACTGATTTTTATTTATGTATTTTTGTAAGAAATGGTGGTTCATTAGAATAAAAATCAAATACAATAGTTAAAAAAACATTCCATAAAATTCAGTTATAACTGCTCCATCAAATTGAACTCCAATTTTAATTGGGATTTGGTCCAAATTTTTAACATCCAAATTAGATGGGTTGTTGAATAACAGTTAACAATTAAATAAGCCTGAAACGATATATTTCAATTGTCATTCAAATATCAGTAATGAAATATGTTATATTTTGATGTATGAGACTGGTTTTTTATAGTTTATGTTTATAAGTTAGGTTAGTTGTTTAATTTATATAAAAAATTATTTAAAATAATTTTTGTCGGCATCGACCGTTTCTTCTTGTCGGCATAGCTCTTTTGTCTATCTTGCGCCGCTTTCAACCGTTCCCGAATACCCTTTACCTTATCGGTCGTTTCTTGCACTATTTCGGGACCGGAAAACTGTTTCTCGTCCGCTTCAAGCCAACACACGGGCGTTCTGCACTTCCGCCTATATATGGCTTCAAACGGTGCTATCCCGATACTCGATTGGTAGCTATTATTGTAAGTGAACTCTACCAAAGGTAGATGAGAGTCCCAACTACCCCCGAAGTCAATCACGCAAGACCTTAGCATGTCTTTTAGCGTCGGAATCGTTCTCTCACTTTGGCTGTCGGTTTGGGGATGGTAGGTCGTACTCAACTTCACTCTTGTACCAAGATCTTTCTGCAAGGCCATCCCAGAAGTTTGAAGTGAACCGACTATCGCGGTCCGACACAATAGACAAGAGCACTCCGTATCTTGAAACCACCTCATCGATGTAGAGCTTTGCTAACTTGTCCATCGGTATGGTCTCGCGCATGGCCAAGAAGTAAGCACTCTTGGTCAAACGATCAATTATCACCCAAATGGTATAGTGACCTCGTAAGGTTTTAGGTAACTTAGTCACAGAATCTATGGTGATATGCTCTCATTTCCATTCGGGGGTCTCTATGGATTGAAGGCTTTCGTAAGTGTAAGATCCCACATTGGTTGGGGAGGGGAACGCAAGTTGCCTTATAAGGGACTGGATACCTCCTCTACCAGACGTGTTTTAAAACCGTGAGTCCGGGTGTGTGGACAAAGCGGATAATATCTGTACGGTTGGCCTGGGATGTTACAGATGGTATCAGATCCGGGAACTGGACTAATGTGCCAGCGAGGACGCTGGACTCCCAAGGGGGGTGGATTGTAAGATCCCACATTGGTTGGGGAGGAAAACGAAAGTTGCCTTATAAGGGACTGGATACCTCCTCTACCAGACGCGTTTTAAAACCGTGAGTCCGGGTGTGTGGACAAAGCGGATAATATCTGGTACGGTTGGCCTGGGATAGGGGTGAGCATCGATCAGGTCAGATCGGGTCGGGGCCCAAAACCCCAAACCCGATAGTATCGGGTAACGAGGAAAGGACTCGAAACCCGACCGAATGAAGTTCGGGTTGTTCGGATTTTGGGCCATTGGGTTTTGGGGATATCGGGTCGGATATAGGGTCATTTCGGGGATATCGAGTAGTCGACGGTGTGGAAGGTTGGAAGCTTGGGACTGGACTTGGAATGGGAGAACCGAGAATGAGAGATATGTTTTCTGCTAGTAACAGTATAGTTTAACCATGCATGAATTCTTCTCTTACATGGTTCTGTTTAATTAAATTATTTTCAATAAATCAAATATTCATAGTTATAGGTTGGTCCTTGATCTGCACACATGGTCTTGCTTGTGTGTGTATCAGATGTTGGAGGCATGAAGGTTTGGTTTTCTAATTGTCATTAGCGAATTCATTAAGACCACATGACCATTTTACTTGTGATTGTTGAAAGATATGGAAGCTTGGGACTGGACTTGGGATGGGAGAACCGAGAATGAGATATCTGTTTGGAATGATTTTAACTGAAAATAGAAAATAGAAATAGAGATATGTTCGGGTATTCGGGTTGGGTCGGGTGGGGGTTTTGGATACCCAACCCGATCCTACTTATCCGAAAATATTTACGGATATCGGGTCTTCGGGGGGTCGGGTTATCGGGTGGGAGTTCTTCGGGTTATTCGGGTAATCGGGTCGGACGGGTTTTTCGGGTCGGACGGGTTTTGCTCACCCCTAGCCTGGGATATTACAGTAAGGTCATTGATGCTCGACCTTCACTTACAAGCAAGTCACACAACGCTCCACGTAACGTGCTACATCTAGCTTCATTACCGGCCAACAGTAATGCAGTTTCAAATCCTGATACATCTTTGTACTCCCCGAATGGATGGAATACTTGGACTTATGGGCATCTTCAAGAAGGATTTCACAATTACCTCCAACCTTGGGCACCCAAACTCGTCCATTGAATAACTTCACTCCACGACTATCCTCCGTTAAGAGTAATCGTTGTTTCGTCATCACTTCGTCCTTAAGGTTCTCTTCCAACAAAGCCTCTACGTAGGATGCCTTGATCTTCTCAATGAGGCTTGACACCAATTCGATTCTTGAAAGGGTGGCCTGGATGCTTCCGCTATAGTCCCTTCGACTCAAGGCGTCGGCTACCACGTTCGCCTTACCGGGGTGGTAAAGAAACTCGCAATCATAATCCTTAAGTAACTCGAGCCACCAACTCTTTTTGATAGAAGACGTATTTCAAGCTCTTATGATCTTTGTAGAGTATACATTTCGTGTCGTAGAGATAATGTTGCCAAAGCTTCAAAGTGAACACTACTGCCGCCAACTCCAAGTCTAGGAAGGGTAATTCTTCTCGTGAACTTTAAGTTGCCTTGATGCGTAAACGATCACCTTACCTCTTTGCATCAAGATATACCCTAAACCCATCTTTGAAGCGTCGCTATAACCACGAAGTCTTCTGTCCCTTTGGGTAGAGTTAGAATCGGAGCTTCGCACAACTTCTTTTGTAAGGTATGGAACGCCTTCTCTTGTGCCTCGGCCCAAACAAACTTCACGTTCTTCTTGGTTAAAGTGGCCAATGCGGAGGAAATTTTTGAGAAGTCTTGGATAAATCTCCGGTAATAGCCCGCTAAGCCCAAGAAGCTTCGTATCTCGGATGGATTCTTAGGAGGTTCTCAATTCATCATTACTTCAATTTTTGAGGGTTCCACCTTCACTCCATTTCGAGTGACAACATGGCCCAAAAATTGAACCTCTGCAAGCCAAAAGTCGCACTTGGAGAACTTGGCATACAACCTCTCATTCCTCAACACTTCTAGGACTTTACGAAGGTGTTGCACGTGTTCCGCTTCGCTCTTGGAGTACACGAGTATGTCATCAATGAATACAATGACCGACTTATCAAGGAATGGTCGACACACTCTATTCATCAAATCCATGAACAACGTTGTTGCGTTAGTTAGACTAAACGGCATTACTAGGAACTCGTAATGACCGTAACGCGTCCTAAAAGCCATCTTCGGGATGTCGTCTTCCTTCAACCTCACTTGGTGGTATCCCGAACGTATATCGATCTTCGAAAAGTAACCCGCTCCTTGCAGTTGATCAAACAAATCGTCTATTCTCGGTAGCGGATACTTATTCTTTACCGTTGCCTTATTCAGTTCACGATAGTTGATACACATTCTCACGGTGTCGTCCTTCTTCTTGACAAATAAGACCGAAGCTCCCCAAGGTGACGAGCTCGGTCTTATAAAACCCTTCTCTGGAAGCTCTTGGAGTTGAGCCATCATTTCTTGCATTTCAGATGGTGCCAACTGGTAAGGGGCTCGAGCAAACGGAGCCGCCCCCGGAACAAGGTCAATCTGAAACTCTACTTGACGATCGGGTGGCAAACTAGGCAAGTCATCCGGGAAGACGTCGGGAAAGTCACGTACCACCTTTACATCCTCAAGTTTCTTCTTCTCAAGCTTGTCATCTATTATATATGCTAGAAAGGATGAACACCCCTTTACTAAGCATTTTCGTGCTTTAGCCATGGTGATAACTGCTATATCACCCTGCCTTCTTTATCTGTAGATCACCACCATCTCGCTTCTCGAAATGGGCAGTTGAATCAACTTCTTGGAGCACACAATCTCGGCTTAGTTCTCCGCCAGCCAATCCATTCCAACCACTATATCGAAACTGCCGATCAACATGAGCATCAATTTGATTGAGAATTTCTTCTATTCAACATCAAGTGTGCAACCCTTCAAAACATCGTGAATTACTACTTGACCACCACTCACTATTTCTACCACTAAAGCATCTTTTACACTACTAGTGGACATGGCAAGTTTATGATAGAAAGCATCGGATACAAAAGAGAAACTAGCACCCGAGTCAAATAACACAAGCGCAGGTACGGAGTTTAGGAGAAACGTACCTGAAACCACGTAGGTGGATGTCTTGGCCTCTTCGACCTTCATATGAAAAGATCGACCCGGAACTCTAGGAGGGTTCTCCTTCTTCTCCGAGGCACTCCCGATCTTCCACTTCGGATAGTCTTTCCGGAAATGTCCCGGCATCTTGCATTCAAAACAGACGATTCCCTTCACTGGGAAATCTCTTGTATCATGGTTGTTAGAGCAGAAATATGTTTGATACAAGATCATGAAGACTGAATGTCAAAGTACAAGAAGTCAAAGTTGAGAAAGTCAACTCTCATTAAAAGTCAAAGTCTAATTTGTAATAAAAGTCAAAGTGTCTTGTATTTTGTATTAGTTTTCTTTGTAATTAGTTGTAGGTATAAATACCTTTCTTTCCTTGATATTTGTAAGATGTCTAATTGAAGATTTCAGTTTTAGAGAGAAAATCGTAGAGAGAGAGAATGAGTTCTAGAGAGAGAAAGTTGTATTTGTTGAAAATTGAAAGTGAATCAAAACAGGTAATTGGATTAAATCTTGTTTGTTGTTACTTGATTTTAATTAGAAACTAGAACAAGGACTAACAATTGGTATCAAAGCTTAATCCAATTTGAAATCAATTCAAGAAAGTATTGACACTGTGTTCGTCAAAGTTCTGATCAATTTCTGAGTTTTAGTGCAAATTTCGAGTTGTAATTGATAAGGATTTGTTTGTTGAGTATAATCGATCGAGTTTGTATAGTTGAATTTGTAATTCGCACTGTAATTTTCTCAAAATTTCTCACGAGTTCATACGCACTGTATCATCGATCGTTTTGTATTTTGAATGTTTGTCTTTGAAATTCTTGCATTGTAACCTGTTTAATATTGAAATCGAGCATCTCTACAAAGTTTCAAGTCAATTGGACAAGGTTTGGATCGAAATCTGTGAGAAAAGATAGAATTTTGTTCGAAAACTCTAAGAACGCGCAAGATTTGTGAAACGCGCAAGTTCTTCGCAAGAACGTGCAAGTTGAAGTTTTTGGTCTAGAACGCGCAAGGTGTTATCTGCGAGTTCTATAAACTTGCAGATCGATGTTTGCGAGTTTGAAGTTTGAAGAATTTTTTCTAAGTATTGAAACGTGCACGTAGACATTAGCGAGTTCTACAAACGATCAAGACTAAGCGTGCGAGTTTATTCGGAAACAGTGATCTGCGAGTTTGTTCAAATCTGCGAGTTTCAGAAAACGCGCACGCTACCATTAGCGAGTTTAAGAATTAGATCAATCTGCGAGTTTGTTCAAACGCGCAAGTAGTGATTAGCGAGTTCAGGGAACGCGCACACCTCTATCTGCGAGTTTCTGAGGAACAGTCACTTACGAGTTTCAACTTCTGCGAGTTTCAGCGATCTGCGAGTTTGCCAAAACACGCAAACCTTTGCGTGCGAGTTTCACAAACACGTAAGCTAAAGCCTGCGAGTTTATCAGTGAATTGTGACTTGCGAGTTTCAAGCTTCTGCGTGTTTTAAGCTTCTATAGTGCTTTGCGATTTTTAACACTTAGTCAAAATTTCTGAGTTTCTGAATTTTTCTATATTCTTGTGATTTCATATTTGGACTAACGATCAGTTTCTAGTTTCTTATTGCATATCTTTTCAAAATAGGTACATACAAGATGACTTCAAAGGACGCTCTGTCTATTGGTACGGATGTAAAGCCTCCTGTTCTCTTCAAAGGAGAATACGAGCAATGGAAAGACAGATTTCTGGATTTTGTGGATAGGCATGCAAATGGGGAAAACATTCTGCTTTCAATTACTGAAGGTCCCATGATACCACCTACTATTCAGATTCCTGATGATGATTCATCTGACAGTGAGCATGGTGATGTGGACAGAGAGCAAAAGTTGAAAACAGTTCCAATGGATTTTTCACAATATTCTGAGGAGCAGAAAAGTCGTTTTAAAGCAGATAAAAAAGCAAGATCCTTACTTCTTCAAAGCATTCCGAACGAGATATACATCAAAATAGACAGTTACAAAGCAAATGCTAAGAAGATGTGGGATCAACTTCAGAAGATGATGACGGGATCGAAAGTTGGAAATCAGATAAAAGTAACTAACTGCATTAACAGCTACGAAGAATTCAAAGCAAAAGAAGATGAGAGCTTAGAAGACACCTATGAACGGTTTGTCCTGCTTCTGAATGAATTGTCCAAGAACAAAGTGAAAAAGAAGCAGATCGAGAACAATGTCAAATTCTTAAGCATCCTGCAACCTGAATGGAAGAAACATACGCGCAGGATGAAACAGATGAAGGATCTAAATGACATTCCGTTACATGAGGTTTATGAAACACTGAGGCAGAACGAAGAAGAAGTGGAAGAGAAAAGAGCTGAGAAAAAGAAGGCAGAAAAAGTACAAGATCCAATAGCATTGGTAGCCGGAGAGAAAGAGAAAGAAAAGAAAGAGAAGAAGAAAAAGAAGAAGATAGTGGTTTCAAGTTCTGAATCAGAGTCTGAATCCGATGATGATGATGGAGAAATCCTCAAACAAGCTATGCTTCTATTGACCCGAGCATTCCAAAAGAAATTTTACAAGAAACCGGGTTCAAACACTCAGAGGTATTCGTCATCTAGTTCAAAGAATCATGAACATCGGGAAAGAGTTGAAGGAAAGAGACATGAAGAGAACCGGTATGTGGAAAGAAAGCCGGAAGAGAAGAAGAAATATCTGAATGACTATGCTGGTGCTGAAAAGAAGACCGATGATCTGATAAAGTGCTACAACTATGGAAAAGTCGGTCATTTTGCTAGAGATTGTCGGAAGCCAAAGGTTCGAAATTCAGAATACTATAAGAACAAAATGCTCTTGGACAAACAACAAGAGGAGGGCAGAGCATTGATGGCAGAAGATGAATATTGGATAGATCATTCGGATGTTGAGGAAGTAAAAGATGAAGAAGCTCACATGTGTTTGATGGGCAACACTGTGAAGTATGATGATTCAGATTAAGAAACGGCTGATGAGATAATGAACTTAACTAAAAATGATTTCATAACCAAAAGGGAAGCCATGATGGTTGTGCTTCAAGATCTACAAATAAAACTGAAAAAGGAAAAAGACAGAGTTGCAAAAATAAATCAAAAGATCTTTGAGCTTAATAAATCAGTTTTTGGGAACAAAGATCTAATTGATTCTTTACGCAAGTCTGCTTCTGATTCTAAACTCCAAGTAGATTGTTTTGAAAAGAAGATTTCTGATTTTGAAGCTAAAATTTCTAAGTCTGATTTAGAAAAGAAAGAATCTGCACTAACTGTTTATAAATTGCAGGTTGAAAACAAGCTCTTAAATAAGAAGGTAAATGGTCTGGAAGCCAAACTTTATGCAAGAGGTCAAACAGATCAAACTATTTTTCTTAATGCACCTAATGATGAGGCTGATGTTAAGGAAAAATGGGGTCTTGGTTATGAAAACCCTCATTACTTAAAGAAAGCCATCAGAAAACAACCAGCATTATATAATTTTGATTTTCTTGCTGTTGCTGGTAAACATACTCATTTAAAAGCCAAATTTGTTACCAAATTACCAGAAGAAGTTGAGGCTAGGGAAACTGAAAATAGAAAGAATATTAAGAAAATGCAACTACCGTTTAACTATGAAAAGTTAAATGATAGTTATCTTTCTGAGACAGCAAAAGTTCTTTCAAACGACTATTTTGCTAGTTATTCTGTTTCTGAGATGGAGGCAAAACTTGCAGTTGCAAAAGTTTATGTTCCTCCACTCATTCTTGAAAGCAAAATAGTTGAACTTGAAAATGTTTTATCTGATGAAAGACTTTTGGTAGATATTGAACAAAGTGTATTTTCTACTGTTTTAAAGAACACAGTTTTTCAATCTAAATCTACAAAGTGTTCTAAAGTTTCAAAGGCACCTCAAACTTCAACTGATAACTTTGATGACTTATTTGCTTCTGCAAATGATTTTCTCAATTCTGATGATGGGTGTTTAGAAGAAATTGATATGTTTGATTTTAATGCTTCTCTTCTAGATCATTCTACTTTTCTTATAAATGGAGAAGTTTTACCAAGTGGTTTTGCAATTGGTGAATCATCAACTAAGGTTGGTGAACCAGTTTCTGTGAATGCTGATTACTATGCTAAAGGTAAGAAACATAAGAAACAACTTTCACAAAAACGGAACAACACTGGTAAACACAAGAAAAGCCAATCTCAGAAATCTGATTTTTCTAATAAATCTAAATCTTCTGTTTCAGTTTTAAGAAAGAAAAGGTTGGAAGCAAAGACTGAGTGGCGACCAAAAAGGAAGAATGATGAGACAGTTGAATCAATTTCTGATAACTCATGTAATAGATCTGATAGTAGTGATAATGATGTAGTTGGTCAACTTGCTTCTCCTAAACAAAACCTTGTAACTTCTTACAAGCGTTATTCAATAAAGCAATTGATTCAATTATCTCCTACTCCTACTAAATCTTTTCATCATAGGAGAAATGATTTTGCTTATCATCATATTTATAACTATTGGTTTGGATCATATCATGTTTATTCTTCTAAATCAAAAGTTTTTAGAAGTTTTCAAAAGAAAAGAGGATCCATATTCAAATGGATGCAAAAATCATGTGCAAATCTGTTAGGACCCATTTTTAAATGGGTACCTAAGTCTATTGTTTCCTGATTTCTCTTACAGACCCAGCATATGTGGTACTTGGATAGCGGCTGTTCCAAGCATATGACCGGGCAGAAAACTTTATTGTCTAATTATACAGAGAAATTCAGCGACAATGTGCGATTTGGGAACGACCAGTTTTCACCGATTTTAGGATATGGTGACATCATTCAAGACAACATAACGATTAGGAAGGTGATCTATGTCGAAGGCCTAGGGCACAACTTGTTTAGAATCGGTCAATTCTGCGACAAAGGGTTAGAGGTTAATTTCAAAGCTAAGAGATGTTCGATTCGTACTGAAGACGACAATGAACTCTTAGTCGGCAATCGAAAGACAAATCTCTATACCATCAATCTTTCAAAGGTTCAGAATAACAATCAGGTTTGCTTATTGACAAAAGCTTCGATGCAGCAAAGTTGGCTTTGGCATCGACGACTATAACACCTGAATTTTCGTTATATAAAAAAGCTGGTTAGTGGTAAATTGGTAAATGGACTTCCCGAGCTGAGATACGAGAAAGAGCACTTATGTGAAGCATGTGAAAAAGGAAAGATGAAGAGAGCTCCGCATAAACCGAAGCCTGAACCAAGTACCAGTTCTCCGTTAGAGTTGTTGCATATGGATTTGTGTGGTCCAATACGAACGCAGAGCTTGGGTGGAAAGAAATACGGGTTGGTTATCATGGACGATTATTTACGATACACGTGGGTCAAGTTTCTCCGATCAAAAGATGAGACACCCGAAGTTCTCATTAATTTTCTGAAGACGACTCAGGTGAATTTGCAGAAACAAGTCAAGCTTCTTAGAATCGACAACGGCACATAGTTCAAAAACAAGATTGTTGAAGAATATCTCGAATCGGTCGGGATTTAACATCAATACTCTGCTACCCGTACGCCCGAACAAAATGGAGTAGTAGAAAGGAGAAATAGGACGCTAGTCGAGGCCGCTCGTACTATGCTTAGCCAATATGACTTACCTCTATTTATGTGGGCAAAAGTTGTGTCTACTGCTTGTCATACTCAGAATCGGTCCATGATACCCCTCCGTTTTCAAAAGACTCCGTATACGTTGATCACCAACAGAACACCTACAATCAAGTATTTTCATATATTTGGGTGTAAGTGTTTTATGCTTAACGACAGAGAGAGTTTGACAAGTTCAGTGCCAAGGCGGATGAGGGTATCTTCATTGGTTATTCTTCGACATCTACTGCATATCGTGTTTACCTGAAGAAGTCAAAGACAGTTGTCGAGAGCGTTAATGTCACAATCGATGAAGAAATGGTTTCTGAACAACTCAGTTCAGAACCCGTGATAACTGGAGTTCTAGCTTCTGGGTCAATCAGTCCAGAACCTGTATCTGAACAAAACAAATCAGAAGGCGCTTCTACGTCTACTAGTCATTAATCTGATTTAGATTTGTTATTTGAATTCTTTTATGATGAGTTTCTAGGATCTAATTTGCCTAAATCTGTTGTGACTGACAGGTCTGAAGACACAAGTTGCAATAATCCAGTCTCTTCAGAAGTCATAACTGAACATGATCCCCCAGTTCAAATAAATACTCCTACAGTTGAAGAGGTGCAAGATATTGCTGAACCAGAAGTATCTGTATTAGTTGGTTGTGCTACATTGTCTACTCAACAGCCAGAATATGTTGTTCCAACTGTAACTTTTGCATCAAATATTTCAGCAGTACCCCCAACAAGTATTGTACAAGAAGAGACTGACAGTGGATATTTAGATGTCAACTATGATCAATCTGCATCTATTCCACTCCCTCACGAACATCGTTGGACCAAAGAGCATCCTTTACACCAAGTAATTGGAGATCTTAACAACTCTGTGCAAACTAGGTCAGCAACTTTATTCACGATTTGATGTTCTATATTCCTCTCTAGTCTAGATTCCTCGTCGATTCTTCCCCTCGTTCTTAATATCTTGGGCATCTCACTTTTCCATGCAACGCATTCTTTTCGATCTTGTACCCGCTTGCTCCGCATAGGCTACACAAGCGGTACACTGAACACCAACCCAATCTCGATGAAAAAAGTAGAAGCAACTAAAGAAGGGTGACGAAGCTTCTTTGCATCCCATAGTGTTGTCGCACTAAGCGACTACCGTTCCAGAGTCGTACAACGAAGTGATTAGCATACCAGAGTGACGCAAGGCTTTAAGCTCGTACCTTATAAGTAAGCTCTTTATGCTTTCGCTCTTTCTCCCAATCAGTCGCGAGGGTTCCGGGCATGAGAACGCAAGTGCCGGAATCAAACAAAAGGTCCGAACGCCCGAGGACGAAAGATAAAATGCTCCGCGGGGAAGTCGTTTCCATCTAGGATAGCGTATTCGTGCCGGTTAGACGCCGGCCATGAAATCCATCACTATACCGAGCAACCAGTGTCTGCATGACTCATTCCTCAGCAAAATAGAGCCTACTCGAGTATTAGAAGCTCTTGTTGATTCAGATTGGGTGTCTGCTATGCAAGAAGAATTAAATCAGTTTAAAGCCCTGAAGGTCTAGAGATTAGTTCCAAAACCAGAAGGAAAGACCGTGATAGGAACTAAATGGGTATTCAAAAACAAGAAGGATGAAGATGGTATTGTCATAAGGAATAAAGCTAGATACCGGCAAGAGGAAGACATAGACTACGATGAGACGTATGCTCCAGTAGCGCGTATAGAAGCAATCCGTATGTTTCTAGCTTACGCAGCTCACAAGAATTTTACAGTCTATCAGATGGACGTGAAAACGGCCTTTCTGAATGGCATTCTTAAGGAGGAAGTATACGTGTCTCAACCAGAAGGGTTCGTAAATCCAGATTAGTCAGATCACGTCTACATTTTGGATAAAGCCCTGTATGGTTTGAAACAAGCCCCTCGCGCATGGTATGATGTTCTATCTAAATTCTTGGTCAAGTCAGGTTTTGCCAAAGGTAAAGTCGATACCACTTTGTTCATCAAAAAGGAAAAAGCTGATATTATACTTATTCAAATATATGTTGATGATATAATATTTGGATCTACAAATCCTAAATACTGCAAAAACTTTTCTAACCTCATCGTGTCACGTTTTCAAATGAGTATGATGGGAGAGATGAATTTCTTTCTCGGATTACAAGTAAAACAGTTTTCAACGGAGATTTTTCATTAACCAATCTAAGTACATTTTGGATATTCTTCGAAAGTTCAAAATAGAAAATTGTAAACCAATTGGAACCCCAATGGCACCGGGTACTAAACTTAGCACTGATCCTTTGGGTAAAAGTGTTGATGTTAGGACTTATAGAGGTATGATAGGTTCTTTAATGTATCTTAATTCAAGTAGGCCAGATATTATGTTTTCAACATGCTTATGTTCTAGATATCAGGATGTTCCTAAAGAATCTTATTTGGCTGTTGTCAAACGGTTTTTTAGGTATCTGAAGGGGACTGCAGATCTTGGTCTGTGGTATCCTAAGGATACTGAGTTTCAACTGACTGCTTATTCAGACGCAGATCATGCTGGGTGCATGCTGGACAGGAAGAGTACTTCAGTTCACATTCAATTCCTTGGAGACAAGCTCGTTAGCTGGGCATCAAAGAAGCAATTATGCGTATCTACATCGACTGCAGAAGCAGAGTATGTAGTTCCTGCCAGTTGCTGCTCTCAGGTCTTGTGGATGAGAACACAGTTGCGAGACTATGGATTCAAGTTTGATAAAATTCCAATATATTGTGACTCGAAGAGCGCAATCGCGATATCTGCTAATCCTGTGCAGCACACTAAGACAAAGCACATTGATGTCAGGTATCATTTTATTAAAGATAATGTAGAAAAGGTACAATAGAACTTTACTTTGTAAAGACTGATTATCAACTTGCGGATTTGTTTACCAAAGCTTTAGATGAAAAGAGATTTAATTTTCTTGTATCTAAGCTTGGTATGCTAAATCTCAAAGTCTAGTCTGTAATTACCTATTAAAGTTTCTTTTATTGTAAATTTTCATCATTTCTTTATCAATATTTCTGTAAGGATATTTGCACTTTAATATGTTGTTGTTGTTCTCAGGGTGAGTGAGTAAAGATTCTAAGTTGATCAACATTCTTTTGAGGGGGAGCTTATCTAATTTCTGCATTTTACTAAACTGACAAATTTTTGTGATTCATAAATTTAGGGGGAGTGTCCAAGTCAAAGGAGTAAGACTATGATTTCTGATTATTTCAGATCAGAACTCAAACTTTTATCGTTTTACTGCTTTATGTTTTTGTTTTTTTTTGAATAAATTTGTGAATAAAATTTGCTTTGACATGACTTTGAGACTTGTGCAGGATGAGAGATGCTTACAAGATCATATCTTTATAACTTACAGCGTGACTTCATGAGACTTAAGACATTACTCAAAAGGTTAAATTTCTTATTGTTGGTCCCGAAGGTGCTTAACAAGTTTGTAGAAGGGGGGGGGGGGGTTGAATACAAACATAGAAATTAAAGTTTAATAAATTGTTTATTGATAAATCAAACACAATTTACAAGTTTGTTGCGGAGAAAGATTAAGTAAGACTCAATCTAAACAAACTTAAGAAACACTAAGATGGTTGCACAAGACTTTCAGAGAATGGGGGATTTAAGGAATATAGAAAACAAGGGTTTCTATTTGGGGTCCAAGGATTGAGCACACCCTTCAGATGAAGGGGTGATCTTCCTATTTATACCCTATGCATTAAATGCATGGCAGGGCACTTTACACGTGGCATTCACTGATTGGCTTTGGGAGTCTGACTTTTGAAGACATGTTTTCGGCCGGATCATGAACAGTGTAGTTGACAGAGTTGTTGTACGAATTGTGGCAGAGACATGTCCGTTCTGACATATCGTACTATGTTGTGCAAGGTGAGACAAAAGGAAACTTGAGGTATAAACTTTGTGATCATTCAATCACTGAATATCTCTTTAGGCAGAGACATCAAGAGTTCAGCGATCGCTGAAGCTTTCCTCATGTTCCTTCGCGTATAAGTAGAGTTGTCTTTGCTTCACTGATATCCGCATCAGGTCACTAGTAGACTTCTCTTTGTTCAGCAGCTTCGTCTTCGATTCAGCTATGAACATCTGTTGACGCGAGACTTGTCTTCAAGGATTACGTTACTGTTTACATCAGAACTATCAGCGATAACTGAACAGACTCAGTTTGATTGCTGATAGTGAAACACTAATACATAAAAATGTTTACAAGGACTATCAGTGATAACTGAACAGACTCAGTCTGATCGCTGATAGTGAAACACTAATACATATTAAACGTAATTTTCACTAAGTATAGAAAAGGGTCGTTATCAAATCACTGAGAGAGTTTGGATCAACAATCTCCCCCTATTTGATAATGACAAAGTAACTGAAGAAAATTACTTTATAATTCAAAATGATGGAATAATCAGGACTCATAACATACATGTCCCAATTACTATTTTGAGGGATCTTTTACAGTACTGATAGAGTTAAGTACTTCACTGAAATTCTCATTAATCCAAGAAAGGAATTACAAGGTATGAAAATTACAAGTACAAGTGATATACTAACTACTGTAAGTTAAACTAATAGATTACAAGAAAGAAAACTAATCTATTAGCTATCTAAAGAGGGTTTAGGAGGATTTATCAAATACTCAGGTATTTCTTCTCCTTTTTGCCTTCGCTCTAAAGATTCTTTGCAGATGATCGCTATGATTGGCTCAGCAGCAGGAGAGAGAGTACACCATAGGCACATGAGATCCTTGAGAAGAGCGAGGGGACAGATAGGGATTTCAGAGACCCTTTGAAATCTGAGTTGTTCCTCGTCATCCCTGAAGAAGATTCCAAAAGGTTCTTCAAGTGCTTGTCCCGCAACATATGGTCTGCCAGGAGGCAGAGATAGATCCAGAACTGAAAGATCAGGAGGAGGACCGAACAGAGCTTCTCTTGAGAATTTGATGGAGGTTTCATTTCTGATCACTGCGTCATTATCAGATGAGGAGGAGACAGGCTTTCTCTTGATTTGCTTGGACTTTGGAGGAAGAGTAGATGGCACCTTTAGTATAGCAGCGACTCTGTTGATGAGGGCATTATTTACCCTTTCAACATAGCCTCTGTATGTTGACTTTGATTTCTTCAGCGCATCTTTGAACTCAAGCCACTCCATGTAGCCGAAGTCTTCCAACTTTGAAATGAACATAGCCTTGCAGCTTCCATCCTCTCTGGTAATCTCCATGGTGACAGAAAGTTTATCCTTCTTCTTTCTCCCATAGATAGCAACAGCTACGATCTTCATTGGGTCAGAGCGATAGTCAATTTTGTGCTTGCACCAATCGACAGAATTATCGCTGACCACTTTTTCTTTGGAGCGTTCCTCTTCAATTTCTTTCAAAAGAGCTGCATGGACTTCCACTGGTTTGCTTTTCAGCTTCTTGTCTTTGACTTGAGAAGACTGAATTTTGAGAGCCAGAGAGGCATCTCTTTGACAGTCAGCAATCAGCTTCTCAGCCCTGACGGATTCTTCGATTTCAGCTTCAGTCAGGAACTCCAGATCTGATGATTGAGAGGGGATCTTTCGTCGTTGACTCTCCAGATGAGAGATAATCTCCGTTCTTTTCTTTCTCTCTTCCTCTGACCAATGAGATGGTCTATAGGGCCTTCCATGATGTTGCAGGGACTCTTCTTCTTATTCTTCTTCATCCTCTTTATCAATCTCTCTTACAGAGATTGGGATTATTTGATCATCAGCTTCAGCAGCTGGAATTATTTGGAGCTCTTTACCCTTAAGCAGGGGAGAGAACTATCTGGTCAGAAAAAGAAAAAGGTTAGATTTATTTTTAGGGAAGAAGAGAGATAAAGGCTAGAAAGAAACAGGGGTTGGATTTTTATAGAAGGATAAGGGAACAAGAGTAAGGCATACCTGAGAAGGATTCTCCTCAGGTAGTGAAATCATCTTCAGGGTTCCCTCAGCAGTTGCACCTTTGCTTTGGGAAGGTGTTCCTGAAGGTGTCTCTTGACTCCCCTCTGCTTTGATAACTTCTTTCGAAGCTATCGCTGATGATGTGACGGCTGACGAACACCATAGAGATTGATCTTCCTAGTCATCATCATCATCATCATCTTGATGAGGTTCTTCCTCTTTATCTTCAAGATCAAGGGCTTCATCATCATCGTCCTCTTTTTCTTCATCATCGATTAAATCTTCGAGAGAAGGAGGGGCTTTTTCAGCAGCTATCTCCCCCTCAACCTGAGAGGGAGTTTCCTTCTGTTGGACCTCAGCAGCAACTTCAACCTCCGTATTTTCTTTAGCTGTCTTCTCCCCCTCTTTGTCATTATCATTGAGGGAGAGGTCTTTGGAAGGAGATGAAGTTTTTGCAGCGGCCAACACCTGAACTTCAGCCTCCAAACAGTCCAGACGGCCTTCAAACGCAGGAAGATCTGACGTAGCCTGATGAATGAACTCCACGGCAATGTTCAGCGATGTACGATCGTTCTCTGTGAATGAGGGAGTAGGAGCCGGAGTTGGTGCCTTCAGGTGAGACAGGATTTGCTGAAGAAGAACTTCACAGGAATCAATCTTTGTAGCCAGGGCTGCAAACTGTTGCTGTGAGTCTTCCCTGATTTTGACAATCGCTTCTTGGAGAGTAGCGATTTCAGAGACGTCAGTTTTGGAGGCGCAGTTGGCTGTCAGCGTCTTCAGAGCTTCACCAGCTGATTGAACGACATTGGTGGTGGTGTTGAGAGAGGCAGTCAGAGATTTCACCTTTGCACTCAGATTGTTGACATTGGTGTCAACAGTCGCCAAACTAGGACCTGAAATATAAGTTAGTTTTTGAGAAACAGGATTATATGGTGAGTTGGGAAAAGTGTTTAAGGTTATAAGGATACCTGAATTATCAAACATTTTGTAGAATTGTAACGATTCCTCAAAAGATTGATGTTCAGGTCCTATGGGTCCAAACTGTGGTTGAGTAGAAATAGATGGAGGGTTAAAGATCAAAGAAATAGGACTAGAGATGGGGATAGAAGTAGGGATAGGGGTAGTTACCGTAGTGGTCACCTCAGGAGGTGGAAAAGTTGAGATGATTGGCGATGTCACTGTTGATGTGACAGCGACCTTAGTCACTGGCACGGTTGACGTGGGTATCGCTGAGGATGTGGAGGAGAGACCCACGAAAGCATCTAAGGAGGTTTGTTGAGAAACATCCTTAGGTCTTGAGCTAGAGGTAGCTTTCTCCTTAGTCACATTGGCCTTCTTCGAAGGACCAACGGAGCCAGTTGATGGTCGTTTGGAAGGGGTAGCGGCAGGGATAGCAGAAGAAGGAACCTCCTGCGTGGCCGCTGAAGACGAAGAAGTGAGGAAAGAGAGACGGGAGCGAAGTTCAGAGATACTTACCTCGTTGGGGAGCGTCTTGACCTCCAGGGAGCGCTGACCCACTTTTGGAAAAGAAGCATCTGAGTTAGTAGGGTAAGTAGCAGGGTAGAGGAACTTCAGGTACGCGCAGATGAAGCGTACGTAGGGGACCTTGGGATCCCTTTCGGTCTTCTCTATCTTTGACTTTAGATCGTCAAAGATAGTTGTTGCGTAGTCGAAGTTTCTTCCAGCTATCACTGAATAAGCCATCTGGACCTGAATCTTGCTGGCTTGGTCCAGTGACCCACTCTTTCCACTCATACACTGAATGATGTGAGAGAAGATGTAGTTAAGCTGAGAAGGCATTAGTGCCTTTTTCACAAGAGTCAGCTTCTTGTTGGGAATCGTCATCCTTGGCTTGGGTTCCCAAGAGTATTCCATGGCGTCCAAGAATTGGATGAGTTCAGCATCAGTTGGCAAGGCATCGAATCCATTCCTGGGTTTGTCAGGAAAACGTAGAGCTTTCCTCAGCCCTAAGGCAGTCATCATCCCTGATCCAAGTTCGGTGCTGAAGGAAATGGCAGGGACCAGATCACCCTTTTTGTTGGTGATAAAGGCTTCTTCAGCGGTAAACCAGAATTGCTGGAGAAGAGTTTTAGAGGGTGTGGGATCCACAGTGATAGCGTAACCAATGCAGGATTGCTTTAGAAACATTGCGGCTTCCTTCAGATGTGGGTACTTAACACCGTCAAAATCGAGGCGTGCGAGATGATTGTTCTTCGGAAGCTCTGAGTCAGTGATGGTGAACTTGACGTTCTTAGAGGCGACAAGTGCAGATTGAGCCATTCTGAGTATGAGTAGATAAAAGAGTAAAAGAAAGGTTTTAGTCTAAAAATAAAGAAGATTTTCTAGTTTATATTTGAGGAAAGAAACATAGAAAATCAACATATTTGCAGATTAAAAAGTTTATCTTAGAACAAGATATAAGAACAGGAAGAAAAACCAAAGATTTTGAATGAAGAAAATCAAAATAAAATGGTTTTTAAAGAATAAAATCAAAAATTAAAATGATTTTATGTGATTAGAATCTTATAAACCCATAAATGGAGTTTTATGTAAAAAGATTTAAGATAAGAATAAGAAGAAGATCAAGAATAACCTGTTGATCTTTGAAGAGGATGATGAAAATGCTTGAGAATGCTAGAATGCTTGAGAGAGAATTCTTGCTTTGAAAGTATTTCCAGAAAGCGTAAAATGATAAGAATGGAAAAACATTCTTTTTATATGTGAGAGAGAGGAGAGAGAGTGTGAGAAGCAGGAAAACAAATGCTCATCATGACATGGACACGTCCCACGAAGTTGATTTGATGGAAGGGCAACGGACGAACGTGTCAGAAAAAAAAAACATGTCGTGGATTGTCGGTTCAAATGACGTCATAGAAGAGAGACTATTCATTTGTCCGTTTTGAAATTATCGTTGAAGAAAAAAGTCAGCGATAGATTTTCTTTTTAAGGATCACTGACAAGAAATATCAGTGATGAATGTGTTTTTCAAAAAGCTTTTAATCATTTGAAGAAGGTTCAGTGATTAAAGTTTATATTTTGAAAACATTTTAACTGACTGAAGATTCAGTTGTAGGGATTAAGAGAACATACCTGAGAGTCAGAATGTTTATCAGAGAGAATGATAAAAGGGGAACTTATGATTACTGACACAATGCATGAACGCTGAAGAATTATTCTTCGAGATTCAGCATTCCAAGCTCACTGATGAGAAAGTTGAACCTTGTCTCATCAAGAGGTTTGGTGAATAAATCAGCAAGCTGAAAGTCAGTAGGGATAAAGTGAAGTTCAATATCACCATTCATCACATGATCTCTGATAAAGTGATATCTGATCTCTATGTGTTTCGTCTTTCAATGTAGCACTGGATTATTTGCTATAGGGATAGCACTAGTGTTGTCGCAATAGATAGGAATCTTTGACAGCTGAAGGTCATAGTCTAATAGTTGATTTCTCATCCACAAGATCTGAGAACAACAGCTTCCAGCGGCTACGTATTCAGCTTCAGCTGTGGAAGTGGACACTGAATTTTTCTTCTTGCTTGTCCAGCTTACCAACTTTCCTCCCAGGAGTTGACATTCACCAGTGGTACTCTTTCTGTCAAGTTTGCAGCCTGCAAAATCACTATCAGAATAACAGTTAGATCCAACCCTGAGTCTTTGGGATACCAAAGACCGAGGTTAGGAGTTCCTTTCAGATATCTGAAAATTCGCTTAACAGCGATAAGATGGGATTCCTTGGGTTCAGATTGATAGCGTGCACATAAACAAGTAGAGTACATAATGTCAGGTCGGCTCGCCGTAAGATACAGCAGGGAGCCTATCATTCCTCTATAGGCAGTGACATTAACAGGTTTTCCAGAAGGATCTTTGTTAAGTGTCAAGGGAGGTGCCATAGGAGTTTTCATCGCTGAAGTTTGTGTAAGATCAAACTTCTTCAGCATATCTTTAACATACTTACCTTGGCTGATAAAAGTACCTTTGTCAGACAGTTTAATCTGAAGACCAAGAAAATATGTCAGCTCACCCATCATACTCATTTTGTATTCTTTCTTCATTCTTTCAACGAAGCGAGTACATAGAGATGGGTTAGTAGAACCAAATATTATGTCATCGACATATATTTGTACAAGAATTATATGACCTTTTATCTTTCTGAAAAATAACGAATTATCAATCTTGCCACGTTCAAAATTTTCAGAGATAAGAAATGATGAGAGAGTGTCATACCAAGCACGAGGGGATTGTTTTAGACCATAGAGAGCCTTATCCAATTTATAAACATAATTTGGATACTTAGGGTCATAGAACCCTGGAGGTTGTTCTACATAGACTTCTTCATTCAGCTTTCCATTTAGGAACGCTGATTTTACATCCATTTGATAGACGATGAAGTCTTTATAGACTGCATAGGCTAAGAATAGTCGAATTGCTTCGAGCCTAGACACAGGGGCAAAGGTTTCATCATAGTCTATGCCTTCCTCTTGTCTGTATCCCTGAGCAACAAGTCAAGCCTTGTTGCGGGTTACAGTTCCATGTTCATCTAACTTGTTTCTAAACACCCATTTGGTGCCTATAACAGTTTTATCAGATGGCCTAGGAACGAGATTCCAAACTTTGTTACGGGTAAACTCAGTCAGCTCTTCGTGCATAGCGCTGACCCAGTTTGGATCTCTGAGGGCATCATCAGTCTTCTTTGGTTCAATTAAAGAAAGAAAGTTGACAAAGAGACAGATATTACCTGAGCTTCGTCGTGTCTGAATACCTGCATCGAGATCACCAAGAATTTGATCTATTGGGTGATCTTTGGTCCATCGCTGAGCAGGAGCATGATTGCTTAACTCAGAGGTTGGATCAACAATTGGAATGATTATTGATGAGGACGTTTGAGGTTCATCAGCAATTAACTGTTGAGTACTGGACATGTTGTTGTTATTAGAGAGGTTTTCAGACGAAGATAGATCTGATGGTAGTAGCTTCTGCCCAAAATTGAGTAGGGAGATGAGAATCGCTGAGCATTGATCTAGCAGCTTTAATGATCGTTCTGTTTCTTCTTTCAGCGACTCCGTTTTGCTGAGGTGTTCTTACTGAAGAGAAGTTATGAGAAATTCCCTTGTTCTCAAAGAAATTGTTCAGGGAACTGTTTTTGAATTCAGTTCCATGATCACTTCTTATTGAACGAACAGTAAGATTATTTAGCACTTCCATCTTTTTAACAAAAGATATTAGTTCTTCTGGAGTATCACTCTTACAGCGAAGAAAGATAACCCAGGTATAGCGAGAGAATTCATCTACAATGACAAGCGTTTATTTCTTTCCAGCTATTGATTGGATGTTGACAGGGCCAAACAGATCCATATGCAAGAGCTGAAGAGGACTTGTCACTGAGGAAACTTGTTTAGACTTGAAACTAGCTTTTGTTTGTTTTCCTTTTTCACATGCTGAGCAGAGAGATTCTTTAGCATATGAGTGCTGAGGAAGACCAGAAACCAGTTCCTTAGATAAGAGAGAATTCAGGGTTTTGAAGTTTAGATGAGAGAGCCTTTTGTGCCATAGCCAGTTGACATCAGAAGATGCCTTAGAGAGAAAACATAAGTTTTCAGTGGTAGTAGAGTCCATATCTATTACATAGACATTTTCTCTGCGATAACCACTGAGAGCAAGTTTTCCTTTCTCATCCACCACTGAACATGCTTTCTTAGAAAAGCGAACTTCGTAGTCTTTGTCACATAGCTGACTGATGCTCAGAAGATTGTGCTTCAGTCCATCTACATAAGCAACTCTTCGAAAGGTAGTTGTCCCATTGCTGAGGACACCAAACCCTCGGGTATATCCTTTTCCATTTCCACCGAAGGTCACAGAGGGACCTTTCTCTTCCTTATATTCAGTGAGCAGGTCTTTTTATCCAGTCATATGACGAGAACATCCACTATCGAGATACCAGATGCCCTTTGATCCCTGCACACATAAGGAAGATTAAGCGTTGTTTGGTACCCATTTTTCAATGGGTCCTTTAGAGTTAGTGGATATGGAAAGTTCAGCAGTCTTCATAGCAGATGAAGATTCAGCTTCAATGGTAATCTTCACTTTGGTTAATTTCTTAACCTTAGTGGTATTCTTCACCTTGGTTGATTTTTCAACTTTGGTGACTTTCTCAACCTTAGAGGCATTTATCTTCACTTTAGTTGTTTTATCAGCTTTGGTGGTAGTCGGACATTTGCTTACAATATGGTCAGTAAAACCACAGTGATAACATTTTTTGTATTTGAAAATGGTTTTAGTACCAAACATAGAAGGTTTTGCAAGTTTAAGATTAGCAGGTCCAGGTCCAAGAAGACTTTTCTCATGAGATCTGGGAGGAATTTTCATTTCTTCAGATCTCGTGGATTTAAGATCAATCTTTCGCTTTAGAGGACAGAGATCAAAGATTTCTATCACAGAGCTAGAGGATTGATTTGCTGAAGGTTTAGAAGTAACCTTCAGCTTTGCTTTCCTGGTAGCCTTCTGAGGAAGAAGAATGGATTTTCCTTTATCCGCAGACTTAGTGTCTTTGGATTTTTCCTCAGGGATAGAATTAGAAGAAGAAGGATAAAATTGATCATAAGAAGTGTCAGAGATAGGAGTGACAAACGTTCCAAACTTAAGCATGGAACTTTCTTCTTTAGGCTCATCCTATAGTGTCCAAAAGCCAAGACCAGTTTTATCACTTTCAGGAGTTTGAGCATTTATTATCTCAGAGATCTTTGTTGATGATTTGCACCATTTTTCAACATGAGCTTTTTCTGCTTTTAGAGCAGCGATGGCTTGTTCGCGTTCAATGCTGATGATTTCATTTATAATGACTTGATCTTTCAACTTTTCTTCTAAAAGATTTAGTTCTCTGATCTTTTCATGACATTTCTCTAGCTCTTGAGTTAAATGAACATTTTTATTCTCAGCTTGAGTTTTGTCATTTAGAGCATTATAAAGGTCAATCGTCAGCACATCAACAGCGCGACTTCTCTCAGCTTCAGGCAGAGAGGGATTTGTAGAGATAGATACCTGAGATGATATGTAGCTCATAGAAGGTTCAGATGGTTCTTCCGGTTCTTCTTTAATCTCGGCCATGAGGAAAAGATTAGCGACTTCTTCTTCATCAGAACTTGATTCTTCTGATTCAGCCCAGTCGTGTTCTTCAGCGATGAGACCTTTACCTTTTCGCTTGTAGTTCTTCAACTTTTGATATTTGTTCTTCACCTTTAGGTATTTGTCATCACTAGATCTTCTTGAGGTAGAAGGCTTGAAGACCTTTTTAGACCTGCACTCACTAGCAAAGTGTCCAACCTTTTCACAGTTATAGCAAGTGGCAGTAGCCTTATTAACAGGAGTTGATTTTGGCTTTTCAGTAAGAGAGAGAGGCTTATTTCTTCGGAAATTGCTCTTTCTTGCAAATATCTTAAAAGAGTTTGTCAAGAGTGCTAAGGACTCATCGAACTCTGAAAGATCAGGGTCTGATAGATCCTCAGATTCAGAATCTAACTCAGTGATGGTGAGAATAGATCGCTGAGATGGAATTATCTCTGAAGAGACTAAAGCAACAGGAGTGCTTTTGGAGTCTTTAGAATCTTTTACAAGATTCTTCTTTAAGAGATTCGATTGCTCATAGTTGAGCAATATGCCATACAGAGTGCTGAGAGAAAGAGAATTTAAGTCTTTTGTCAGCTTAAGACATATTGAATAACTGTCCCAGCTTTCAGGAAGACATTCAAAGAATTTTGTTAATACCTCAGAATTAGAATAGGTCCTACCAATTGTTCTTAGATCAATGATTAAGCAGTTAAACCGCTGATGACCGTCAGAAAGAGATTCATTCTTACCAGCGATGAAACTTTCATACTGTCTTACCAAGTTAATCTTTCGAGTCTCTTGGATTTCAGTGGTACCCTCATATTGAACACATATGGTTTCCCACGTTTCTTTAGAAGTTTTCAGATGCATGATGGAATGGAAAACTTCATCAGGCAGAGCCATTGATATAATGGTCTTTGCTCTTGCATCTATACCGACCTTCTTTTTGTCTTCATCACTCCACTGTCTTATTTCCTTAACGACATGGCGTTCAGGGACAGCTTCAGTGGTGGCTGTAGCGGGAACTTCGGCTATAATTCTAACAGGTTCATAGGGTCCATTTTCTATATATTCAGGTATAGTAGGATCAGCACCTTCAAGAAATAGCATCATTCGATTTTTCCATAGAGAAAAGTTATCTCTGCTAAATCGAGGAGGTTTAGAAAGTGAGCCATTATCATAGTAGTTTATGTTTGTGTTAAGTGCCATTTAGAATAGCAAAGAAGAGAATAAAGCAAGATCTTGTTTATTAGATTAAACAAACCGCTCTGATACCACTTGTTGGTCCCGAAGGTGCTTAACAAGTTTGTAGAAGGGGGGGGGGTTGAATACAAACACAGAAATTAAAGTTTAATAAATTGTTTATTGATAAATCAAACACAATTTACAAGTTTGTTGCGGAGAAATATTAAGTAAGACTCAATCTAAACAATCTTAAGAAACACTAAGATGGTTGCACAAGACTTTCAGAGAATGGGGGAATTTAAGGAATATAGAAAACAAGGGTTTCTATTTGGGGTTCAAGGATTGAGCACACCCTTCAGATGAAGGGGTGATCTTCCTATTTATACCCTATGCATTAAATGCATGGCAGGGCACTTTACACGTGGCATTCACTGATTGGATTTGGGAGTCTGACTTTTGGAGACATGCTTTCGGTCGGATCATGAACAGTGTAGTTGACAGAGTTGTTGTACGAATTGTTGCAGAGACATGTCCGTTCTGACATATCGTACTATGTTGTGCAAGGTGAGACAAAAGGAAACTTGAGGTATAAGCTTTGTGATCATTCAATCGCTGAATATCTCTTGAGGCAGAGACATCAAGAGTTCAGCGATCGCTGAAGCTTTACTCATGTTCCTTCGCGTATAAGTAGAGTTGTCTTTGCTTTACTGATATCCGCATCAGGTCACTAGTAGACTTCTCTTTGTTCAGCAGCTTCGTCTTCGATTCAGCTATGAACATCTATTGACGCGAGACTTGTCTTCAAGGATTACGTTATTGTTTACATCAGAACTATCAGCGATAACTGAACAGACTCAGTTTGATTGCTGATAGTGAAACACTAATACATAAAAATGTTTACAAGGACTATCAGTGATAACTGAACAGACTCAGTCTGATCGCTGATAGTGAAACACTAATACATATTAAACGTAATTTTCACTAAGTATAGAAAAGGGTCGTTATCAAATCACTAAGAGAGTTTGGATCAACACTTAACTTAATCTCATATATGGTTGAAAGAAGGACAACTTTCAATCATAGAAAACATATTCTTAAATGTTCAAACCACTTCCCGATTCTTAAACAGATTTCATGAATTGGAAGTGTGATTTTAAATGTTTTCATTTTATTTTGTGCTTAAATGAATAACAAACCGTGTGTTTTCAAAGATAAATACTTGTGTATTGTCTTTTATATATACTTTCAAGTATTCACACACATTGGTTTGATTTTTGTTCAAATTGTTCTTACCATGTCTCAAATTTGAAACATATTTTTCGATGGTAAATCACCCCGCTTGTACTTCAAAGAATTTTTTAGCGTAATTTCATTTCGAAGCGTTCATTTCAAGAATGTCTATATCTTGGTTCGTTTAGACAATATCTGTTATTCTTGACCATAAGCTTTGATTGTTATATCATTTCATTTCTGATCATTTTCATACAATGTCAGATTTTCAAACAAGTCTTTTGCATTCATGTTCATTCATTCAATATACTTGTTTGAAAATACTTCAATGTTTCAAATGTTCAAATTGTCAGGATTACATCTATGAACATATACATATCTGACCCATGTTTTCCATGTCTTAAATGTTCAAGATAAACCATTATGAGCAACATATGCTTTATAGGACAATACGGGTTTTTTTGTGACTAGCACTTAAATGAACTTCTATGGATTCACGCTAACCAGTGTCTCCTACCCAAGAAATTAATCCATAGTGATTGAGTGTGAGGAGTCTAAAAGAAATGAGTGTGGGATGTGCGTTGAGGTAAAATGAAAATGAGAGTTTGGTTAGCTGTGAGCTTATTGAATTAAAAAGAAAGAGGGTGTGAGATTAGAGTAAAAGAATATCAAACTCTGCACCAACTACTTTCTGAGTCGGGCAGCCACATTACTAATGTTTCAGAATTCTTGGTGAACATTATTGAAACAGGCAAATAGCCCATGCCAACTCTTGACAAAAACCCACCAGCCACTCATTTTCTTCTTAAAAAGAAAATGTTTCATATTTTTCTGGGGACGCAGCACATAATCTATGTGATTTTCATTTGGAAAATCTGGATATTGAAAAAGAAGGAAGTATGCCCCACCTTCGCACTTCAATCATGCACATTGAGTCTGTGTTTATACTACTGTTGTCTCAGTGGTTTACACAATGTTGAGCCTTATTAAAAGCAATCATCAGTGCTTAATTCTTTCTACACATGCACGAACACACAAGGAATTTGTTTTCTTGTCATAACATTCATAGAAATTTCCTTTGTGGTGTTTCGATGATTGGATGGAAGCCCTGGGGAGTGAACATCAACAAGCTCCTTTCCTATGTGTATCCGTTACACACAGTGACTTTGTGTTACTGACAGGCATATTAACTGATTCAGGTGTTACACGAATATTTTGTCTAGATTTGCAAAGATCTGGATGAATACATGGTTATGGATCAATGAATCAGAAGCTCTTGGACAGATCAGAATGGTCAAAGACATTTCTTGGTGAAAGTTTTGATGATACCGATGCTCACATCATCAAAAAGGGGGAGATGGTTTCAAGAAATGTTAAAGTTTTGGATTTTTTGAGAAATGGTTTTCAGAAATGTCCAAGTCAGAAGATTCAAAGTAAAAGATTTGACGAAGATCAAAGAACTTCTGAAGATGTGCTAATTTTGAGGAAATTTTCTTTGAAGATTATTTGCTAAAGCAATCCGAGCTGAATCTGATGATAATCTATTTCCGAAGTTTGAAAGAGATTTGTGAAAGTTTGAGGAGATTGTTGAAGACCTTGTTTATCATATTTTGGGGAGATTGTTATATTCTTCGAAGACAAACTTGGAAAGATTACAATGTTAAAGGGAGAGATTGCATCTGACAGAGCTTAAAAGAGAAGACTGAATTGTAAGTTCTTTCAATAGTGATCTTGAATCCAAAGGGGGAGATTGTTAGAGCAGAAATATGTTGGATACAAGATCATGAAGATTGAATGTCAAAGTACAAGAAGTCAAAGCTGAGAAAGTCAACTCTCATTAAAAGTCAAAGTCTAATTTGTAATAAAAGTCAAAGTGTCTTGTATTTTGTATTAGTTTTCTTTGTAATTAGTTGTAGGTATAAATACCTTTCTTTCCTTGTTATTTGTAAGATGTCTAATTGAAGATTTCAGTTTTAGAGAGAAAATCGTAGAGAGAGAGAAAGAGTTCTAGAGAGAGAAAGATGTATTTGTTGAAAATTGAAAGTGAATCAAAACAGGTAATTGGATTAAATCTTGTTTGTTGTTAATTGATTCCAATAACATCACGGGTGGCCCTATTCACGTGTTCTCGCCACCCAAGATGGAAACGTTGAGATGACATGTGAGTACGTTGTATGGGGGGGCCTACTTGCGTGTTCCTCTACTCTCAACGTATACGGGTCTCCCCCGTCGTCGATCTGTGGTATTTTAATGTTAATGTCGTATCTTATCAACTTTGGTTTTTGTGTGGTCGGCGGCAAATGATGTCCTTAATATTGGGTTTCCCCCGCATATATTAAGGCTTGAATGAAATACGTCATTCCCACATTTCGGTATTTGATTTCGTCCCATTTTATGGGTGCGTGAGTTTTGGGTATAATGTCCGTGTTCACGGCGATATTTATTTATATGGGTTTTCATCTATGGTTTATGAGTTGTGTGTCGTGCTCCACCCGTGTTTTGGGTATTTCTAGATATAACATTTTACCCGCGTTTTATACAATTGTGAGTCCTCTCTCTATTCTCATTTTGAGCAAGTTTTGAGTTAAATCTAAGTTTACGAAAGAACGTTTTATATTGGGATCTTAGTCCTTAAAACAGTTTGGTTTGGTCAACGTATATATTGGTGTCTCTTTCATTTAAAATGCATAATTATTAGTAAACGAGTCATTTTCATTATTGAAGCATATCATTTTGAAAGATTATGATTCTAATTGCATTCTTCCTCTTTAACGATTCATTTATAAATGTTGAAAACTCTTAAGCTCACTAGGCGTTAAGTCTAACCCTTTTTATTTGTCGGCATGTGCCTCAGGTTCCAGTTGGGGGTTTTGATTCTAGCAGTGCTATGAAGAGTTGAGCCTTAGCCTTACACAAGTGTAAGTAGTTGGTGAAGTCTTCCGCAGTTTGGAGATGGTGACTGTTATTGGGTTTTAGTAGCACCCGTCCTTACTATAGTCTGTATGTATGGAATGGAATTTGTGTATTGAGGTTCAATCTTAAATTGTGATTGTAGATGAATCAACTATCGATGTATTTAGAAAATTTTAAATTAGTTTCTATTTCCAGAATTGAGGGTGTTACAGTTCAAGTTTGTCAGGATCGAATTCTCAACAAGAAATAATTCTCAGAAACAATATCAAAGAAGTTTGCGGAATAACACTTTGATATTCAATGAAACGGTAAATCAAAACAGTAAATATAAAGAACAAACTGTAAACTTGTATTGAATGCTTTGAAGTTACAAGATTACACACTCAACCTCAATATTGATGAACAGGCTCACCAATACGAATTCTACTTCTCTAGAATTAGGATCTATGCCTTGAGGTTGATTTTTCTCTCTAGAACTAAAACTTAGAATGAATTGATTAATCTCTTCTATCAAATCTGTACATATACTGAATAAAAAAATAATTATAATAAATAAAATATCTTCAGTATATCTTCCATCATTATCTTCAAGCCTTCCATGAATATCTTGATTCTTTCCAGCTGTCATCCTTTCCATCCAGATCTTTAAGTTATAAGCAGTACTAACTATGCTCAGCAGTATTAATTTCTTCTAGCAGCATTAACTTGGTCTTAGCAGCATTAACTACTAAGCAGTACTAACTAGTTAAGCAGTACTAACTTTGTTCAAGCAGCACTAACTTTGACTAGCAGTATTAATTCTACTAGCAGTAGTAACACTCAGCAGTATCAACCTTTAAGTCTTCTAGCAGTAGTAACTTTGAACCAGCAACATTAACCATACTTGATGAATTCTTCAGTTCCCAACAATCTCCCCCTAACTTGACTTTTAGAAAGAGAAGTCAAGTTCTTCAAATTTTCTTCAAGATGCTCCCAAAACTCTATCATGGCCTAAATTCCAGTGTTTGCATCCAATCCCAAACTCTGATTAATTGTTCTTTGAATCAAGTATTTAGCCATTTCTGAATCTGGAACACACACTAGCTTCTTCTTCAGCATGGCATGAAACTTTAATCTGCTATGGTTGTATACTCTATCCACTAGAAAGTATTCAGTGTGATTTAAATCCAAAGTCACTGCATATACTCCACTAGTTTCATATAGAGTCCACTTGTTGACTGATTTGAACATATTCTTGATCACATGCTCTACTTCATCAGGCTTGAACATCATATACAGATACTCCATCACCAGTTTTGTAAGTGAAATCCCTGAAGTCTTCAGTATATCTGCATACAACTTTATTCCTATCTCAAACATTTCTTCAAGATCTGACCTAGAGCATGTTCTGACAATCTTGACCCAAGTGTTGAATACCTCATATTTATCATCCTTCCTCTTGAGTCTAATGTACTCCTTTCCATCCAATGTCAATGTATCCCAGTGAATAACTTCAGGAGGCTTTATACCAACAGGTTCTGTTGAAATTGGTTCAGGAACTTTGTCCATCACTACCATGTACATCTTTAAATCATCAGTACTTGAAGATTCTTTCTTTTCAGATGACTCAGGTACCCCTTCTTCTTCAACCACCTTATCAGCCTCTTCTTCAACTATTCTAGGCTTCTTGATTGACTTTCTCCTTGCCATCATCTTGGTTCTCTTTAAAGTCCTTAGACTTTCTCCCAGAGTAGCTTCTTTCTTTGATGGTGTTTCCTGCTCATCTGGAAAGGGCTTTTGTATCAGAAAATCATTACTTTCTTTCATCTTCTTCTCCATCTCCACCCTTGCAGTTTCATTCCCCTGCAGCTTTAACATCTCTGAATCATACAGCTCTTTAATCTTCTCAAAAGACATTTTGGAGAACATCTCCTTTTTGACTCCTACAGCACCTTTGAGAAATATAATCATTTTGTTTCTCTCTTGGGTACCTAGGAAAGTCTTTGAGGGTTGTCTCTTCTTTACAACTGTTTTCACTACTGATTTCTTCATAGTTGCAGCTTTCTTCTGTGCAATTTCAGTTGCCAGACTCAGTTGATAAGCTTCATTCAGTTCAGCAGCTAGAGCTTTTGCCATCTCCCTGTCCTTTTCCACCTGAACTCTTTCTTCCTTTTCAATATCCTCTTGCATCTTCCTGGCTAAGGCTTCATCTGATTCAACCAACCTTTGCTTCTTGACTGGTTGATCAGATTCCACCATCTTTGCTTTTCCTTTGTCTTTGTCCATTGCCTTCTTACTGTTATCTTTCTTGATCACTTCACCTTGTTCTTTGATGATTACTCCTTTGGTCTTTGAAGTGACCTTGGGAGTATCATTCTTGGCTTTAAGTAAGGTTTCTGCAATCTCAAGATCTGTTAATACTTCTTTCACTGTTTCTGCTGCTTTATTTATGTCAGCAGTAGTAACCGTTTCTGCTGCTTCTTGTGTTTCTATTGGCACTGAAACTCTTTCTGTTTCTGCTTCCTGCTCCCCCTCAACATCAAATTTCTCTCCATCAAGCTTCCCCTCTCTTGTGGCTTCTTCCATGTTGATCTCCCCCTTTTTGGGAGCATCATTCTCAGATTTCCTTCTCCTTAGTTGGAATTGCTTTCTCTTCTTCCTCTGTACCAGACTGATCACCATCTTCTTCAGCTTAGCAATCTGTACTTGTTGTGACAGAATGACCAGCTTTATTTCTTCAATTTCTTTGCCTTGTTTGAGAACATCTTGATTGATGTTCCCCATTGTTTCCATCAATTCATAGTAAGTATATCTGTCCTCACCCTCTCCAGAAGTGTTACCCTCTTTTGAAGGATCATTGGATCTTTTTGTAGTGAAAGTCTTCTGCCTAGCAGAAGCACTATCCACCCCCTTGGTTTCTTGGCACCAGGGACCTTTGAATGATTGCTCATTCAAAGTTGCCATGGGTGAGGTCTTATTTATGGTACCACTGTCCTTCTCTGTGCTAGCAGAAGTAGTGGCAGCCTCAGTACCCATATGTTCTACCTCCTCCTCAGAGAGCACCTCCTTTGGGTTGGGAGACACCCTTGTGGATTCCCTTTGGATATTTTCTACTGGAGAATGCTCCAATAGAGGGCTTAAAGGCTGAGTGGGTGATGGTACAAGAAGGGAAGGAGCCTTCTTTACCTGTTTTCTTTGATAAGTTTGGGTGATTGGTGAAGTTGGTTTGTCAAGAAGAGACTGAGGAATTGATTTAGAGAGGGAAGGTTGGGATTGGCTAGCAATGGGTTGGTCTAATGGGGGCCTTGACCCTGCTACCATACCTTCATTGGTTTGGGACACCACCATCATTGTAGAGAACAATGGGGTGTCAACTCCTTCCGAGTCCCCAGCAGATCTTCTCATATTTGAGAAAACCTTGCCTTTGGGGGGTTTAGGTACATATACCCCAACAGGTTGAGGTATATCCGTCAATTCATGAGTAATAACTTCTTGGACAAACCTGGGGTACATAAAGAAGCTCTTTTTGTTTCCCATGTTTGAGACAAGATCACTGAAAATCGTTTTAGAAAAGTTATACTTTCTGGCAGTGGCCAAGCACACCAAAGCATAAGCAATGGTGCTGCTGAACTCACTCCATCCAGTAGTCTTTTTGGAGATACAGTGCATAAGAGTATGGACAAAGAAACGCCATTAGGGTGAAAATTTGGCTTTTGAGAATTTGAATACACCCAATGGTCCTCCATACCCCATTCTTGTAAGATTGGAGAACAGTTCATCGTTTGGGATAGAAGTTATACCAGAGGCATCGTCTAGACGTAGACTGATGCGAATAACCTCTTCAGTAACTGATAGTGATTGTTCACAGATTCTTGTCTTGATCATTTGCACACCATTTTCAGCAACAATTGTGGCATTAGCCCAGAACTGCCTTTGATGCTCGATATAGATTGTAGGAGATACAGTAAGAGCATGAGCAATATGGCTTGACTTGAGGAAATCCACAATCTGATGAAATCCTGCAGCTTGCTTTGGCTTTTGTAGCATCGCGATCTCATTGTGCTCGTCGATGAATGCCATGGATGCCATTGATCTTAGTGAACAACGTGCCTGAAAGCTTCGAACTTGAGAGAGAAAGGGTTTAGAGCGCAAGTGAATAGTATGCAGAGAGTCGTTATAAGCTTTTAGGCGGGCAAAGAGTATTTATAGTATTCGGAACATAAGCAGTATTAACCTAGAGCAGTATTAACTACTAGCAGTATTAACTACTAGCAGTATTAACTGAAAGCAGTATTAACTACTAGCAGTATTAACAACTAGCAGTATTAACTACTAGCAGTATTAACTGAAAGCAGTATTAACTACTAGCAGTATTAACTACTAGCAGTATTAACTGAAATACTCCTTTAAACTTGCAAAACCCTGAGTACTGCTTTGCATATCCTGAAAAAGAAGATTAGTAACACCAAGAATAAACAATATACAGGTATAGAGTCAATTTTTTTTTGAGAAGGGGCTTATTCAGAGTTGATCATTCCCACACTTGTTACCAAGAAGGTGAATCTACCCACATCAAAAGCTTTAGTGAAAAGATCAGCAAACTGATTATCAGTGTGAACTTTTACAACTTGAATAGGTTTCTTTTCATTACAGTCTCTTATGAAGTGGTACCTGATCTCAATGTGCTTTGTCTTAGAGTACTTGACAGGATTATTCACAATGCTGATAGCACTGCTATTATCAATAAAAATGGGAGTGTGTAGAAAGGTTATCCCATAGTCCAGCATTTGATTCTGAATCCATAAGACTTGAGAACAGCAACTTGCAGCTGCTATGTACTCTGCCTCTGTTGTAGATGTGGACACTGTGGTTTGTTTCTTGCACTGCCATGAAACTAGTCTAGCACCCAAAAACTGACATCCTCCAGAAGTAGATTTTCTGTCCAAGTTTGCTCCACCTAGATCACTATCTGAGTATGCAAGTAGGTCAAAGGATGAGTCATGAGGATACCAAAGTCCCAATCTGGGTTGCCCTTTGAGATATCTGAATATCCTCTTAACAGCTTGAAAGTGAGATTGCTTTGGCCTAACTTGGAATCTTGCACATACACAGACTGGAAACATTATATCTGGCCTTGATGCTGTGAGATACATGAGAGAGCCAATCATGGATCTATAATGATGCACATCCATATCCTCCCCCTCAAGATCTGCTGTTATCTGCTTGTGTGTTTCCATAAGCGTGCTGGCAGGTTTTGACTCTGAGAAACCAAACTTGGTTAGAATGTCCTGCACATACTTGGATTGACAGATGAAGATGCCATCTGACTTCTGTTGAACTTGGAGTCCAAGGAAGAAAGTAAGTTCCCCCATGGAACTCATTTTGAACCTTTGATGCATTAGATCCTCAAACTCCTTGCACAAGTTGTCTCTTGTAGATCCAAAGATAATGTCATCAACATAGATTTGGACCATCAAGATATCCTTCTTCTTTCTCTTGATAAATAGAGTCTTATCAATGAATCCTCTTTCAAAGTCATTTTCCAAGAGATAGGATGACAGAGTGTCATACCATGCTCTTGGAGCTTGATGTAGTCCATAAAGTGCTTTCTTCAATATGTATACCCTGTCTGGATAGCTTGGGTTTTCAAACCCTGGTGGTTGACAGACATATACCTCTTCTTCAATTGAGCCATAGAGAAAAGCACTTTTTACATCCATTTGATAGACTTTGAAGTTCATGTAAGAAGCATAGGCTAGGAATAGTCTGATTGCTTCTATCCTAGACACAGGTGCAAAAACTTCTTCATAATCTATACCCTCTTCTTGAGTATATCCTTGAGCCACCAGCCTTGCTTTGTTCCTTATGACAATACCTCTTTCATCTCTCTTGTTTCTGAAAATCCACTTTGTGCCAATTGCTCTGTGACCTTTAGGAAGGTCTACTAGATCCCATACATCTTGTAGCTTGAACTGTAACAGTTCTTCTTGCATTGCTTCTATCCAGCTAGATTCTTTCATAGCATCATGTGCCTTTTTAGGCTCAAGCTGGGATAGAAAACAAGAAAGCATTGTATGCTGTTGATCTTGCATTTCTTGAAGCCTGCTTTGATGTCTAGTCATCATGGGAGAAGAGATATCTCCTATTACCAGCTGTGGAGGATGATTCTTTTGAACTCTGGTGTTATGACTAGGTTCTTCATTCAGTCCAGCCTCTAGATTAGAGTCATGCAACTCAACTGAAGTGTTTTCAGATGCCACTTCTGATTCTTTATTTTCTTGAGTCTCCTCATCTCTAGTTTCTTCTTCACTCTGACTTGGTCCAGTAGATGATTCCTTTTCACAGTCTTCAACAGAATTCACTGTGGGTATGGGAAATATCACAGATTTAGATATACTTTCTGAGACTTGTGTAGTCCCTGATCCTCCACTTCCTGTTCCTGTATAATCATCACTACTGAAACCAAAAGAATTAGTTAGTGAGTCAATGTCAAATAGCCACTGAGGACCAGACCCAATTGGATTTGGTGTGTTCTCATTGCATTTGACATTGTCACTTTCTTCAATTATTCTGGAAGAAGAGTTAAAAACTCTGTAAGCCTTACTCTGAGATGAATATCCAACAAGAAATCCATCATCTGCTTTGCTATCAAACTTACCTAAGTGAGATTTGGTATTGAGAATTGTACAAGGACACCCAAAAGGTTTGAAGAAACCAATGAAAGGTTTTCTTTTATTTAAAAGCTCATATGGGGTCTTGTTCTTTTGCTTGACCACTAGAACTTTGTTTTGGACATAACAAGCAGTATTAACTGCTTCAGCCCAGAAGGTAATTGGTAATTTTGAATCAGCCAACAGAGATCTAGCAGCCTCTATTAGTGTCCTATTTCTCCTTTCAGCAACACCATTCTGTTGAGGAGTCCTAGGAGCACTATATTGTCTCTCAATGCCTTTTTCTTCACAAAAGGTGTTTAGATCAAGATTTTTGAATTCAGTTCCATTATCTGTTCTAATGACTTTTACTCTTTGATTAGTTTGGTTTTCAATTCTTAGAATAAAGGATTTGATAAGTCCACTTGTCTCATCCTTAGTCCTTAGAAAATATACCCAAGTAAATCTGGAGTAATCATCAACAATAACCAAGCAGTAAGATTTCTTGCCTATACTCATAACATTTGTAGGACCAAACAGATCCATATGCAGTAACTGGAGACAAGAAGAAACAGAATTTAACTCTTTGGTCTTATGAGAAGTTTTGTGTTGTTTGCCTTTAAGACAAGCAACACAATGATCATCACATGAAAAGACTTTTGAAGGTAAACCTCTTACAAGGTTGTTTTTAACAAGTTTGTTCATAGTCTTGAAATTCATGTGACACATCCTTCTGTGCCAAAGAGAGGATTCATCTACAGAAGCTTTTGAAACAAGACAATTTAGAGATGAATCACTATCAACATTGTCCATATCTAGACAGTAAACATTGTCCTTTCTTGGAGTTCTAAGTAGTATCATACTTTCATCAACTACCTTGAACCCTGGAGCAAGGATCATTCACTCAGTATTTGTAAATAATATACTATGTTGTTTGTCACATACCTGTGATACACTTAACAGGTTGTACTTTAATTGATCAACATAGTAGACATCCTCAAATGTCATCTTACCTTTGGTGACATTACCTTTTCCACTTATCTTACCACCGGTAAGATTATCTCCAAATGCAACATGTCCTCCATTGATATGCTTGAAATCCTGAAGGCATGACATGTTGCCTGTCATGTGCCTAGAGCAACCACTATCAACATGCCATATGCTCTTTCCCTTGAGCTGTTGGTTGCCCTGCACATAAGATAGATCAGTTAGTATGATATAGGAACCCAAGCCAAAGTGGTCTTGGGTACCCCTTTCTCATCAAAATACTTGCATTCTTTCTTGACAAGATTTTTGAACTTTAACTCCTCATTCTTGGAGTACTTTGTTACAATAATAGGCTTGGAAATATTTTTGCTAGAATCAGTATTGGTTTTAGAAGTACTAACTGCCTTAGCAGCACTTGCATGCTTAGCAGTACTAACCTTGTTAGCAGTAGTAACTGTGTTAGCAGCAGTAACTGTGTTGGCAGTATTAACCTTTGAAGAGGTACTAACAGTATTAGCAGCATTAATATTTTCAGCAGTACTAACACAGGTAGCAGCAGTAACCATGTTAGCAGTACTAACAGTTTTAGTGCTTCTAGGCACCCACATTTTGACACTTTCTTTTAAAATCTTTTTCTTCATAGGGCCTTTCCTTTCACCATGTTTCTTTATCACATGTTTCTTTCCAGCCTTCCTATAACCAACAGGTTTTTGCACAAATCTTTGAAAGGTCATCTGTTGGTTAATAGGATTAAAGAAGCAATTTTTAGCCAAATGATTTAACTTGCCACATATGAAGCAAGGTTTTGGTCTATTGATTTTACTCAGATCAACTCCTTGCTTCTGAGCCCATTGATTATTCCAGTTTCTTTGATTTCCTCTTTTTAAACCAGAATTTAGGCTCTTGGCTTTACTGCAATCACACTGTTTACAAGATCCAGGATTCACAACCGTGGTTTGTTTGTAATGAACCTTGTTATCCTTTCCTTTGATCTTCTCTATCTCCTTGGACTTGACCCAGATTATCCCACATCCCTCATTGGTGATAATGTTGTTTTCTAATGGGATCTCTTTACTCACATCATTATGCCTATACTCACTGGCTTCTTTCTCAGTTAAATCCTTAATTACTACTTCATCCAAAGGATCTATATTAAAGGCTTTCTCAGATAAGTCTTTTTTCTCCTTGGTTTCTAACAAGTCTGAAGTAGGAGAGATATAATTGTTGTTGTAAGGAGGAGGTGTATTGTTGTATCCAATACCAGGCTTCATCTTGTCATGAATCTGAGCCTTTAGAAGAGAATCCATTGCTTTTGAAGCATATGAAAACTTTTCTATGTCAAGTTTAACTTTAGACAGTTCCTCTTTCAGCCTATCACTCTCTTCTAAGGATTTAGACAGTTTGGTTTCTAACTCATTCTTTTCCCACTTCCAATAGTTTGTGTCATAAGAGTGTTGAAGTTCATTAGCTTGAAAGCCTTTGATTTGCTCTTCAAATCTCTCTACTATCAACACATAATCTCTTCTGTCCTTTTCTAATCTTTTGAGGTCATCACACATACTTTGATTGTGATCCCTGTATCTTGTGACAGTGTCAATGCAAGATTTAGTACAAAGATTAGAAATTACCTCAGAGGGAAGATCAGACACTTCTGCCATAAGAGCTTGATTCTGAATGGCTTCCTCAGCTTGATCACTCCAGTCAAATCCCATTCCTTGTTGAGAAACAAGGGCTTGAGCAGGATTCTTGTTTTGATTGTAGCCTCCATTCTGAGCTTGTTGGTGGTTGTTGTTTGGAACAGCACTCCTGCATTCTCTAGCAAAGTGTCCTTTCATGTGACACTTATAACATTCCACCTTGGTCTTGTCAAAACCAGCTCCATCTTCTCTTCTTTGAGAGAAGTTATTCCTTCCTGTTCTTTTAATGAACTTCTTCACCCTCATTGATAACATGGCCATCTGCCATTTAATATCCATCTCCTCCAGGTCATCAGGGTGAACTTGATCCAGATCATCATTAATCAAAGAATTGCTGCTATGACTGGACAAAAAGGCTTCAAAGATAGTTTCGGTGCCTTTTTCTGAACTTACTCCACTAGCAGTACTAACTGCTTCAGGGTTGGCAGTAGTATCATTGGATGCTGAGAGAAGTGCAGCATTGTGGATATAACCAGAGGGCTTCTTCTTGGTTTCTACCTCAGTTTCAAAAACTCTTAGATCATTGTATAGATCATCAAGTTCTTTCTCTTCCAGATTGTCACTCTGTCTATATGAGACAGTGTACATAGTCCATTCATCCCCAAGAGATCTGAGGAACTTTCTGTTGATATCATCTTGTTCCATCTTTACTCCTACAGTAGCCAGTTCACCTATGAGTTTGTTGAACCTATCAAAAGTTTGAGTCATAGACTCATTCTTTGAGGAAGTGAAGTTCTCATACTGCTGCTTTAGAACATCTCTTTGATTTCTTTTGATGCTTTTAGTTCCAGCAAATCTTTTCTCTAGAGCATTCCAGAGAATCTGAGCATCAGTGCAGTTGCAAAATTGATGCTGATATTCATTGGGGATGGCCAAGAGCAGAGTGCTCAAGGCCTTCATCTCTGTCTGTCTGATCTTCCTCTCACCATCTGTCTTTGGTGGAGGTCTTTTCCCATCTGCTCCTATCCTTCCAGCTTCAGAAGGACCATTCTCAATGATATCCCACATTGAGTAGTCAGTGAGAAGAATATATTGTCTGATTCTGATCTTCCACATGTCAAACTCACTGGGTTTGAGCATTGGAACCTTAGAGACCAAAGTACTGCTTGATTCTGTAAGATTTTCCATGATGAATAGATGTTTCTGAGAGAGTTTGGCTCTGATACCACTTGTCAGGATCGAATTCTCAACAAGAAATAATTCTCAGAAAAAATATCAAAGAAGTTTGCGGAATAACACTTTGATATTCAATGAAACAGTAAATCAAAACAGTAAATATAAAGAACAAACTGTAAACTTGTATTGAATGCTTTGAAGTTACAAGATTACACACTCAACCTCAATATTGATGAACAGGCTCACCAATACGAATTCTACTTCTCTAGAATTAGGATCTATGCCTTGAGGTTGATTTTTCTCTCTAGAACTAAAACTTAGAATGAATTGATTAATCTCTTCTATCAAATCTGTACATATACTGAATAAAAAAATAATTATAATAAATAAAATATCTTCAGTATATCTTCCATCATTATCTTCAAGCCTTCCATGAATATCTTGATTCTTTCCAGCTGTCATCCTTTCCATCCAGATCTTTAAGTTATAAGCAGTACTAACTATGCTCAGCAGTATTAATTTCTTCTAGCAGCATTAACTTGGTCTTAGCAGCATTAACTACTAAGCAGTACTAACCACTAGCAGTACTAACTAGTTAAGCAGTACTAACTTTGTTCAAGCAGCACTAACTTTGACTAGCATTATTAATTCTACTAGCAGTAGTAACACTCAGCAGTATTAACCTTTAAGTCTTCTAGCAGTAGTAACTTTGAACCAGCAACATTAACCATACTTGATGAATTCTTCAGTTCCCAACAAAGTTTCAGAATCTAATTAGAAGCTTTCAATCGATTTTGGACTGTTTGTGGTGTTTTCGAAGTCGACATTTGAGGAATTCGCAAGATCTACACTTCTCGCATGAACCAACGAAGAACTCGCATGGCTCTTTGAATTGGTGTTGGTGAAATTTTTCAAAGTACAGAATCCGCATAAAGCTTGGTACGAAAAGTCAATAATTCGCACATAACTTCGTGAGAAAAGTTGAAATTCGCAAGAGCTTTGTACGAAAAGTGAGGATTTCGCATGACGTTACATGCGAAAAGCTAGATTTCGCACGCCCCTTTGTGCGAAAAGTGTGGAATCTGCAAGATGTTGTGTGCGAAAAGCTTATGTTATATTCTTCTATCTGCGAAAAGTTGTAGAATTCGCACACTGAAGTTCCTGAAATTTTCTAAGTCCAGATTTCTCACAATATTTTACGAAAAGTGAAGTTTTGGAAATTTTCTCAAGTCAAAAATTCGCACACCTCATTGTGTGAAAAGCTCAGATTTCGCACGCCTTTGCATGCAAAAAGCAAGAATTCGCAAGGCCTTGTATACGAGTTGTGTTGTTCAGTGTGGTGCGAAAAGTGATTTCAGTGGCCTGAGAAATATATACTTAGTCAATTTCTGACTATTTTTCAGAATTTTTGAAAAACTTTCTGATTTTGTGTTTAAAGATCTATGCTAATTTCAAGATGACTTCAAGTGATGCCCTAGCTATCGGAACTGATGTTAAACCACCGGTACTGTTCAAAGGAGATTACGAATAGTGGAAGGACCGGTTTCCGGACTTTATTGACAGGAATGAGATTGGAGAATATATTAGAAAATATTTAGAAGAAGGTTTAATGAAACCTCCAACAAAGCTTCTCACTACAGAAGAGAAAGAAGAAGAAATGATTACAAAAGAGTATGTTATTGCTCTAGAAGAGTATTCAGATGATAGAAGAAAAGGCACAAAGCTGATAGACTGGCAAGATCTTTCTTACTTCAAGGGATTCCGAATGAGATTTATGTTAAGATTGATAGCTACAAAGCTACTGGTAAACAGATGTAGGATCAACCAGAGAAGGTGATGTTAGGTTCAATGATTGGTAATCAGTTGAAGGTTTTAAATTGTCTCAACAATTATGAAGAGTTTAAAGCAAAAGATGGTGAGAATTTAGAGGCCACATATGACAGATTTGTCACTCTTCTGAATGAGCTGAGCAAGAACAGAGTGAAGAAATCTCAGATTGAGCTTAATGTGAAGTTTTTGAGTATCTTACAGCCTGAATAGAAAATATTTACTCGACAGATGAAACAAATGAAAGATCTCAATGAGATTTAATTATATGAGGTGTATGAGACTTTACGCCAGAATGAGGAAGAGGTAGAGAAGATAAGAGTTGAGAAGAAAAAAGATGAAAATCCAGTTGTTGATCCTGTTGCTTTAGTTGTTAAGAGAAAAGAGAAAAGGTCTGTTAGTCTGAAGAAAAAGAAAGTTATTGTATCTGAGACTAAGGAAGAAGAGAGTGTTGAGCTTGAGAATCTGATGATGGAGAGAACTTAAAGCAAGCAATGCTTTTGTTGACAAGGGCATTCTAGAAAAAAGTTTTATAAGAAGCCCAGTTCAAACAGTCAACGGTATTCTTTAAGATTAAAGAAATACGAGCACAAGGAACGGGTGGAAGGAAGAAGATATGAAGAAAATATATCTGAGGGTAAAAGATTTGAGGAGAGAAAACCTGAAGAAAAGAAATATGTGAATCGGTATGAAGAGAAGAAAGTGGATGAACCAGTTAAGTGTTACAACTATGGCAACATCGGCCACTTCGCCAAAGATTGCAGCAAGCCCAAAGTGAAGAATTCTGATTATTACAAGAATAAAATGCTCCTGGCGAAGCAAAAAGAGGCAGGTAAAGCACTAATGGCCGAGGACGATCACTGGTTGGATGTAACTGATTCTAAGAGTGAAAGGGAAGAGACTGCTCATATGTGCTTAATGGGGAAGAAAGTAGCTGAAATGGAATCAGATGATGAAGAGGATTCTGAAGAGGTAAATGAAATGACTGAATCTGATTTTTTAAATCAAATGCAATCCATGATGGTTGAACTTCAGGATCTGCAGTCTAAACTTAAACGTGAAAAAAGTGTCATGGAAAAGAAAAACCAAGCAATATTGAAACTTAACAAAGAAATTGTTGAGAAGACTGTATTGATTGAGTCTTTAAATAAGCATGTTGATACCTTTGGAAGAGAAAAGACTACAATTCAAAGTCAATTATCTGAAACATCTTCAAAATTTAAAATGTGTGAACGAGAGTTGAAAGAGGTTGCTAAGAAATGTTTATCTTTGAAGTCAGAGAATAAAACTTTGGTTGAAAAGGTAAATGGTTTGGAAAAAAAACTTTATATTTGAGGTCAGACTGATCAAACCATTCATCTTAATAAACCAAAAGAGTTCAGAATTTTTAATGAGTTTTGGGGTATTGGTTACAATAACCCTCATTACTTGAAAAAGGGTATTTATAAAAGGCCTGCTTTAATATGACTTTGATTTTCTACAATTGTCCAAGAAACACCCTAAACTCAAAGTCAAATGGACAAAGTCATCAGATGAAGTTGAGGCTAAGGAAGATGAAAACAAGAAAAATAAGGATAAAATGCAATTACCTTTATGTTACAGTAAGTTGAATGCTAGTTATAATACTAAACAGTTGAAATTTCTCTCAAATGATTATTTCCAAAGTTATTCTACTGAGGAAATGGAGGCAAAACCTATTGAAGGAAAAATTTATGTTCCTCCACTCATCTTAGAAAGTAAAATTTATGAGCTTGAGAACACTCTGGTAGAAGAGAGAATTTTGATTGATTTAGAACAAATGCTATTCTCTACTATTTTTCTGAAAACTGATTTCAAATCTGAAGTTACAAGTGATAAATCAGAATCAGGAAGATCTTGTGAAAACAACTCTACTGATTCAGATAAATCATCTTGTAAGCTCTTTATGACTGATATTTTTCCTGATCTAAAACCTTCGGATTTTGAACAAACGCTTTAACAAAAGAAGTTTTCAAAAGAGTTTAATCATTTCATGTATCCAAAAGCTTCCAAAGTTCCTCTATCAGATGATGATGATGTTGATTTTCTTAACTATGATGGTTGTTTTGATAAATGTGTTGAACAATTTGATTTCAATGCAAAACTTCCAGATCATTCTTAATTTATTGTTACTTATAAAGGTTTACCATGTATATTTGAAAAGGGTGAATCATCAACTAAGGTTGATAGATCAGTTCCTGTGAGCACCTACTATACCAAAGGTAAGAAACGAAAGAATAGGTACTCACAGAAACGGACCAACACTGGTAAGCCTAGGAAGAAACAATCTCTGAAAACTCATGGTTCTAACATGATTAATTCATATGTTTCAGATATAAAAAAGAAAATATCTGAAGGAAAATTGGAATGGAGACCAATGTAGAAGGTTGATGAGCATAAAAAATCATTTTATGTAACGAATAGTAATAGGATTACTGTTAGTAATGGTAATGTAAGATCATGATGCTTCTCACAAACAAAAACTTGTATCTTCTTACAAGTCCTATACAATAAAGAAATTGATCCAATTATCTCCGTCTATTACTTAGTCTTCCACATATCATAGAAATGATTTTGTTACTCGACAAAATTCTGATTGTTGGTTTGGTTCATATCATGTTTATCATTCTTATGTTTCAAAAGTTTTTCAAAGGTTAAGAGGACCCAAATTCAAATGGGTGCCAAAAACTTGTGCTAACTTGATATGACAATTCTATAAATGGGTACCTAAACCAATTGTTGCTTAATTTCTCTTGTGCAGACCCGTCATATATGGTACTTGGATTCAGTCTGTTCTAAGCATATGACAAGGTAGAAAGATATATTATCTAATTTTACAGAGAAATTTTGCGGAAATGTGAGGTTTGGGAACGACCAATTTTCACCAATCTTGGGTTATGGAGATGTTGTGCAAAAGAACATAACGATTAAGAAGGTGAGCTACGTTGAAGGATTAAGACACAATATGTTTAGCATTGGAAAGTGTTGCGACAAGGATTTAGAGGTAAATTTCAAAGCCAAGAGGTGTTGTGTCAGAACAGAAGATTGTAAAGAACTCTTGGTTGGCACGAGAAAGTCAAACCTCTACACTATTAATCTGTCCAATGTCAAGACGAACAGTTTTGTGTGTTTATTGTCAAAGGCCTCTATCCAACAGAGTTGGTTATGGCATAGAAGGCTATCTCACCTCAACTTTCGATATATAAACAAATTGGTGAGAGGGAATTTGGTGAAAGGACTTCTAGAGCTGAAGTATGAAAGAGAACATATGTGTGAAGCGTGTGAGAAGGGCAAAATGAAAAGAGCTTCTCATAAGCCTAAGACTGAACCCAGTACAAGTGATCATTTGGAATTGTTACACATGGACTTATGCGGTCCCATGCGAACCCAAAGCATAAACGGCAAGAAATATGTTCTCGTAATTGTGGATGATTATTCAAGATACACTTGGGTCAAATTTCTAAGATCAAAAGATGAGACATCTGATGTCATCATCTCATTTTTGAAGACCATCCAAGTGAACTTGCAGAAGACAGTTAAGCTGCTCAGAATAGATAATGGCACAGAATTCAAGAACAAGACTATAGATAATTATCTCGAATCAGTCGGGATAACGCATTAGTTTTCTGCTGCCAGAACACCAGAATAGAATGGGGTAGTAGAAAGGCGAAATAGAACTCTAGTCGAGGCTGCTCGCACTATGCTTAGTCAATCTGATCTACCTCTATTTCTGTGGGCTGAAGCTGTGTCTACTGCATGTTACACTCAAAACAGATCCATCATCCATCGTTGGTTTAGTAAAATGATGTATGTATTGATTAATAATAGAATACCTAGCATTAAACATTTTCACATCTTTGGATAGGGGTGTACGTGGGTTGGGTGGTTTGGGACATTTTTACAACCCAACCCAACTCTGGCGGTTTTGAAAAACTCAACCCAACCCAACCCATTCAAAAGTATAACCCAACCCAACCCCACCCTTGCGGGTTATGGCGGGTTGGGCGGTTTAGTAGTTTACATAAAATTGTAAAATGAACTACGATAAATACTACTAACAATATACAAGCGTTTAGCGAACCAAGAGGTTATTTGGTTAGCATTTAGCAGTGCTAGGGTTGTAAATGAACCAAACGTTTGGCGAACCGTTTGGGAGAATTTCATTTATATTCGTTTATTTAAGAATTGATCGAACATTAATACATTTTTTTATTGGTTTAGTTAAATGAACGAACATGAAAAATGAGCTCGTTCGTTCATTTACGTTCGTTAATGTCTGTTTATTTATGTTTGTTTACGTTTTGTAACACCCCGAAATTTATGGCCGAAGAGAAGGCGAAAAATGCCAACAGTGCCCCACACGACCCTCTACGCGAGTTGAGCCACGTCGGGAACCGCGCGAGGCTCTGTTTGCTCACGACTCCAGAGGACCACGCGAGTCGATCTGCGCCAGTGCTCGTGCGGAGCCACTGTGCGTATTTATAAGGCTAAAACTGGCCTCCCTCCCCATTTTCACCAAAACCCTCAAATCTCTTCCCATTTTCTCTCCCAAAACGACCCATCATCCTCTCATATGAACCCTAGCTTATTTTTTGGGGTTTCTCTTCTAAAATCCAAGTGTTCCTTCATCATCTAGCAAGGTTTGGGAAGCTAGAGCTAAGGTATCTTCATCTTCTCCATCATCACCAAGTTTCCTTAGGTTTTCACCCAACCATTCTCACCATTTTGAAGATTGGGAGTTTAAGGATCTTTTTGGTGACCTAGAAGAGTTTTGTTGATGGATTCAAACTATGGTAAAGGTAATCTTCTCTTCTCTTCAACTATGGAAAATTAGGGTTTTAGGTATCAGTTGAGGTCTTCATGTTTAATGTTTGGGGAATGTTTCCAAATGGTTGGATGTAAAACCAAACAAAGGACTTGAAAGTCCCTCCCACATTTTTGGTTATAAACCACAAAAATGTTTTACTCTCATTTCCTATGTGGGACAACTTCCCACACCACTTGGTTTCCACCAAATTCATCCCAAACACTTAACTTTTGGTATCGATATCTCATTCACACATATTCCGTTTTGGACACAAAATATATCGCTTCGAAGCTCCCATATAGGAGAACACAAACCCACGAAGAGTTAGATATATACTATAGATATACATGTATTTAATTGTGTCCAAAGTTAGCAAAAACTCATATTTTTACTAAATTTTTCCAACAGTAGATATTTATGGTTGAAATTTATGGATCTATGTTTTGGAAGTTTTGACTTTGAAGATTCAAGTTTCTTCAAGAAAGCTCTAAGTGGGGTAAAATCTAGATTTAGCCTAAATCTAGCAAGGTGAGTTCAACTTGATTTGTGAAAACGTTGTACATATCAAAATGTCCATTTTAAAGTATTTATGTGTTTTACATGAAATTGTCAACTGTTGAGTTATTTGGTAACTTTTGATTATGTGAAGTGTTTAGCTTATTCAACTTTATAAAACACCCACATTTGGGATTTTTGGACATTTTGATAAATGTGTCATAAATGAATGTGTTTTGATGATTTATTGCATAAATAGATATTTGGTCAAATGCACTTTTAGTGTTTGTCGGGTTTTATGCATCATTCATGAAATGGGATATTTTGAAAGTACGAATGTGTGAGTTCTTTGGTTTTGGTCATTCTCGACCTTGTGAACATTTTAGAAATAGTAAACCTTTTCGGGTTTTGGGCCAAAAGCCAATTGTGATTTGAGAAACAAAGGTTTTTGGAAAAGATGTATTTTGAATTATACAACCATATTGGCTCGCGTATTTTAGTCGAATGCCTATTATGCCTTTTGGGAATTGATTTATACTCAAATGAGTCTTGGAACATTTGTTCAGTTTTGGTAGCTCGATAAGGAGTCTTTGACGTATGGTGTACTTAGTTGCATCTTATTTGAGAGTTACATGTTTTGAATGCATTAGTTCATTCGTTGGAGTCATGTAACGTTTTAGATTGTAATGCATTGGATCCATAGGCATATGAGTCAGACAGTTGGTTTAGTTGGGGACTTTATCCCCGTTTGGGGACTGGAAATTGTTTATGGCTAGCGGGAGCTCGAAGAATAGATCATGGGTGGTTGAACTCGATACCGTGTAACCTTTAGTGAAGGGCTCGAGGTATAGATTGTGGGTGGTTGAACTCGATGCCCGTTTGTAATCTAGTATGGTTATTCATCGTGGAATTTAGTGTCCGCGTTTGAAATCTAGTGAGTGGTCCCCAAGTCATGTTTTTATGTAAGCTTGCGGTGGTGCCCATGGTGAGCTGGAAACGGGGACTTGTGGCTTTTGTAGTGACACTCATCTAGAGGTCGAGTAGACACTAGGGTCATTTGGGTATCTTGCAGTAGTAGCTCGGTAGGGAGCCATATACGGGGATCCATGACTCTATGTGAAGCTCGAGAACATCGAGTAGTGGCTTAACTTTGTGTGCCCGCCCCTTTTGATGGAATTCGGGTCTTCCCCGTCACTAAAAGGTGTTGTTTTGGGAATTGAGTTTTATTATCCATGTTTTCGGTGACGTTTTGTTTATATGTGTTTTTACCCATGGTTTAGGGGTTGAATATTATGCCCCACCCGTGTTTTGGGTGTTTCGGGATATAAAGTTTTATCGTGTTTCATAAATTGGGAGTCCGCTTTCTATTCTCATTTTGAGTGAGTTTTGGGTTAAATTTAATTTACGAAAGAATGTTTTATATTGGGATCATAGTCTTTAAAACAGTTTAGTTTGGAAAACGTTTATGTTGGTGTCTCCTTCGTCTAAAATGCATATTATTGGAAAACAAGTCGTTTTCATATTTGAAGCATATCATTTTGAAAGACTGTGATTTCAATTGCATTCTTTATTTTTATCGATATATTTATTAATGTTGAAAACTCATGAACTCACTAGACATTAGCCTAACCTTTTTATTTGTCGGCATGTGCAACAGGCTTCGTTGGGAATAGTTTTAGTGACACTGTGAAGAGAGGAGTGCTAGTTGCGTGCTCGAAGAGTGATTAGCTTGTTGAAGTCTTCCGCCTTTGTTTTGGGAAGAGCAACTTGTGTTTGGGGTTAAGTAACACCCGACTTTGGTTTAGTACTTGTATATTATTGGAGATTTTATTTGTTGAGGTTAGTTATAGAATTTTAACTTGAGGAATATACTGAGTTTTGAATTGTATGAGGGAAGTTTTGTTCCTTATGTTGATATTATACCAGAATTTTAATTAGTTGCTCTTACCAAATTTTAGGGTGTTATAAGTTGGTATCAGAGCTTAAGTTTGAGAGAATTAGGTGTTGATTTGGAACGCCTAGACTCAAACTAGTGTTCTTTTAAGTGATTGAGAGATAGAATTTCACCAATAGGCACTTTAAGATAAGATGTTTTAAGACTAATGGAGTCACTAGGAATGTGAATCACGTCTAGGGTAGCAAAGATGATCATGTACAACACATTCATAATTGCACCTGGCTAGTGTTATAGTGAACCTACGAGTTACATGTGTATACTTGAACTACTGGGATGTGACGACCGTTGGGGTAGTGAAGAAGTTTCTAAGTGGGTAATCGTTGGCAGAAGTTGATGACTTTAACATTCGTCACTTGGGGTGACAGTAAGCACGAAAATTGTATTAAGTGAACCATTTTGAGTCGGGATGATTGGTTGGATTGGAACCATAGGCTTGTGGAACCGACATTATTCAAAGAGAAGTTGTAAGGTGAACCTATGAAATCCTTGATTATTGCCTTAACATGTTTGAGCATCGGGATGACTATAGTGTGACTAAGAAATTGAGGAGTGTGGTTTCGAGATGTTGAGTGTCGATCAACTTCACGCACGTAATCTATTTCTAAAAATAAATTGCATCAATTATTTCTCATGTTTCCAAATCATCATGTGGATCATATTACAAATCTTGGAGCAATGTTTTAGCACACACAAGGTTTTAAACCATGATTTCGAGCATGCACAAAATTGTTTTATGGCATGAGGTTGCAAACTTTGTCGAGGATTTTCTTTATTCTCATTGTTGTCCAACGTTATTTCGGGTTTTACGATGTACGTATTTCGATGTTGTTTAGGGTCTTGGACAAGTAACTGCGGTTTATGACTTTAACATTGAATCTCCTCCACATATGTTAAGGTTTTGGACGAAGAGTTATCTTCCATTATTTTGGTGTTTGAGTTTTATTGACAATTTTAATCCATGCGATTTTGTGGATTTAATGGTGTGATTTTAGTGGCGTCCAGTGGTATTGTTTTCCTTGAGCTTTGTGTGAGTTGTTTGGTTGCATATAGTATGCGTACATGTCTATTTGGAACCTCCGTCATTGTGTTTTAACTAAAGTTTTAGAACGATGAGAGCATATCATTATTTGGCTTTGAACTTGAAACCGGCATAGATTATTTCATGTTTTTAACCAGAGCGCATACACATATTACTTTACTAGTCTTGTGAAACAACCCGTCTCATGCAAGTTTTGTTGTGGAATCTTATTCTGTGTCGTGTTGTGGCTAAAAGAGAGAAAACTTTGAGAGTTTGATATCATGAAAATTTTGTTTTGGGTTTTGCAAGAATTTTATCTGTACGGCCTAAAGTTTGGAATCAAACTAAATTATTCTTACGTTTTATCAAATCGCATGCGTCTGTCTTTTACTAAGTTTTGGGGAATAAACTGATGTATGCGAGTCACGTTGGGAAATTTTATTACATGACATTATATGGTTAATGCGAAAATTTCTGGAATTTGATTTCATGAATTTTCCCTTCTGTTGTTTTATACAAATGCCTTATTATACATTGTTTTAGTACGTAAAACTATTTCTCATTCATGGCTTAAATTTATGCATGTTAGGACCATAGTGGTCCATTCGAAAAACTTTTTGTATATCCTTGTTCCTCCTCATTATTAGCTTGAATAATAATCAGATAGTTTTCGAAATGATTTTATATGTGTGACAATGGTGACCACTTTGTACACCTACCGAGTAAACGGTAGTAAATTTTATTCATATGACTAATCGCTATAAAGCTTTTACAATTAGAGGTTTTATAAAAGTTCAAATTAGCATAGTAGTTTGAAAAACCTTGAACTCATTAGAGCTATAGATGTAAGCCCCCTTGTGATAGAGGTCGTGATTAAGGACTGAAGGAATCCTCAGAGTTTAAAGTGTCGGAGGACCTGACTTATGGTTAGTTTGAATTTTGGATTTGAGTTTCATGAACTGGTTCACGCAGAAGTATTTGAGGCGTTAGATTTATGCTTTCTCCCAGTTAATTAAGTGATGATCTTTACGCTTCGATAAACCTTCGGGTTAAAACCATGTGCGGTTGTTTAGGTATGGTTGATTTTGAATTTGTGGGTTAATGGTACGACGGCATACTATGTGTCTGTGGTGTACTATTTTAATGGGTATTCGTGAATAATGATGAGGTTATGGTTGGCTAGTAAAGTTGTTTGATTTGGGGTTTTATTTCCATGAGTAGGTGTCAACTTTATTCGACATTGCAACTCTGGAACGAAATATTTGGTGGTATACCCATGATTGCAGAATGGTCATTTCGAGGATAGGTGTCGACGCTCGGTTTTTAGGACAATAATTGTTGGTGTGCTTCAGTGCACTTTCGTTGGACCTGGTGTGTCTGCAGGTCAAGTGGTAACCTTAAGGAGATTAGATGTTGATAATTAAGAATCAATCATTGGTGTTTCGGTAATCGGCAAGACTTTCGTTGATTCGTCAATCGATGATTGAATGTATTATGGGAGTTGTGCAACCATGGAGTTTGGGATAATCAACTATCTGTAGAGTGTAATGGTACGTTTCTGGAGAAAACATCAGACCAATGCCTTGATCTACGGAAGTTTTGGGAGCCCTTGCAGATGCCATGTCTGTGTAAGCAATGAGGAGCGGGTTTAAGGTTGTGTTGGATCAGACCAAACTAGTTGTTAGGAAATTTCATCAAAGGAATGACGATGAATCTTTGGTGGTGATGTTTATTGGAGAAATTTGGTGAGAATGTCGAGGTAGAATTTAAGTACAAATCGATTATTGAGGAAACCTTGATGTGCCGGAATTGGAAGTACCGTTTCTGTAACAACGATGGGTGATCAGCTCAGCAGTTTTGTACGGATTTCTTCACCACCCGGGTACAGTCAGCATGGTTACGGGTACTCGGAATTGAAAGGAGTATGACCGATCTATGGTTGGACTCCTTCTGCAAAGGCTGTGGTATTCTTGAAGGCAGGAAAATAGGGTAACGTAATTCGATAATGGATGGTTGGAAATATTTAAAGGTAAAGTTCGCTTTGGGATACCCTTGATGGAAATGGTCAGATGAGGTCGTAAGTTATTCTTGCGGTAATGAGAACAACCTAAGGTTGGGAGGCAACCGAGATCTTAATGTTAGGAAGATGATTAAAGAAGGACTCGATGTTCATTCCGACCTCGGTAAGGTATATCGAACGTTGAGATCGGGTGCGTGACTGCTTGTTATGAGGAATACAATGAAAAACCTTAACCGGGATATAATCGGTTGTGTATATGAGACAAGGTTTCGTGAAGGTATCCCTTTTTAGATAGGGAACCAGTTGATCGCACTAAATGCAAAAATGGGTGTTTGGTCGGTGCCAGATTTCGAGGATGAAATCTCTTTTAAGGTTAGGAGGATTGTAACACCCCGAAATCTCTAGCCAAATAGAAGGCGAACAACGCCAACAGTGCCCCGCACGACCCTCCGCGTGAGTTGAGTCGCGCCGAGAACCGCGCGAGGTTCTGTTTTCTCGCGACTCCAGAGGACCGCACGAGTCGATCTGCGTCGGCGCTCGCGCGGATTCACTGTGCGTATTTATAAGGCTAAAACCGACCTCCCTCCCCATTTTCACCAAAACCCTCAAATCCCTTTCCATTTTCTCTCCCAAAACGACCCATCATCCTCTCATATGAACCCTAGCTTATTTTTTGGGGTTTCTCTTCTAAAAGCCAAATATTCCTTCATCATCTAGCAAGGTTTGGGAAACTAGAGCTAAGGTATCTTCATCTTCTCCATCATCACCAAGTTTCCTTAGGTTTTCATCCAACCATTCTCACCATTTTGAAGATTGGGAGTTTGAGGATCATTTTGGTGACCTGGAAGAGTTTTGTTGATGGATTCAAACTATGGTAAATGTAATCTTCTCTTCTCTTCAACTATGGAAAATTAGGGTTTTGGGTATCAGTTGAGGTCTTCATGTTTAATGTTTGGGGAATGTTTGTGAATGGTTGGATGTAAATATTTATGGTTGAAATTTATGGATCTAGGTTTTGGAAGTTTTGGCTTTGAAGATTCAAGTTTCTTCAAGGAAGCTATAAGTAGGGTAAAATATGGATTTAGCCTAAATCTAGCAAGGTGAGTTCAATTTGATTTGTGAAAACGTTGTACATGCCAAAATGTCCATTTTAAAGTATTTATGTGTTTTACATGAAATTGTCAAATGTTGAGTTATTTGGTAACTTTTGATTATTTGAAGTGTTTAGCTTATTAAACTTTATAAAACACCCACATTTGGGATTTTTGGACATTTTGATAAATGTGTCATAAATAAATGTGCTTTGATGATTTATTGCATAAATAAATATTTGGTCAAATGCACTTTTAGTGTTTGTCGGGTTTTATGCATCATTCATGAAATGAGATGTTTTGAAAGTACGAATGTGTGAGTCCTTTGGTTTTGGTCATTCCCGGCCTTGGGAATATTTTAGAAATAGTAAACCTTTTCAGGTTTTGAGCCGAAGGCCAATTGTGATTTGAGAAACAAAGGTTTTGGGAAAAGATGTATTTGTATTATACAACCATATTGGCTCGTGTATTTTAGTCGAACGTCAATTATGCCTTTTGGGGCTTGATTTATACTCAGATGAGTCTTGGAACATTTGTTCAATTTTGGTAGCTCGATAAGGAGCCTTTGACGTATGGTGTACTTAGTTGCATCTTATTTGAGAGTTGCATGTTTTGAATGCGTTAGTTCATTCGTTGAAGTCATGTAACATTTTAGACTGTAATGCATTAGATCCATAGGCATAGGAGTCAGTCATTTGGTTTAGTTGGGGACTTTATCCCCGTTTTGGGACTGGAAATTGTTTATGGCTAGCGGGAGCTCGAGGTATAGATCGTGGGTGGTTGAACTCGATAACCGTGTAACCTTTAGTGAAGGGCTCGAGGTATAGATCGTGGGTGGTTGAACATGAACAAACACATTTTCTTAACGAATGAACATGAACACAAAAAATTATGTTCTTTTACCGTTCGTGTTCATTCATTTGTTTGGTTAAGTTTAATGAACGAACACGAACAAGCTTCCATTAGTTTGTTCGGTTAAGTAAAATGTAGAGAGAGAGAGAGGTGGTTTCAATTGGAAACCTACATCAGATTGAAAACTTTGGAAACCATCTAGATACAATTGATCTTAGTAATCAATGGTCAAGATTCATTTGACTTGAATATCGTAATAAATGAATTCATTTATTAATGAAAATTTAAAATAATAGGCTAAAAGGGCAAAAGTGTCTTTTGCTTTTTGTTTCAATTTTGGCAACAAAATGAAATCCGTTGAATAAGGAAACCTTTTAAAGTTGTTGTTTCTTTATATAACTCTCTTGCACCTTAAAACATAATGATCAATAGACCTAATTTAGAGTTCTTTTTTATATATCTATGCTTAATTAATTAAGAGCATTATTAGAAAGTTGGTGAAGGGATAGAGTGATGAAAAGGTATACACACACATTATTGATGAAACCTATTTTTGTTGATGAAATCGATTTTTGATGAAACATTTGTGTGCATTGTATGGAATCTAATGAAAGCCATGAAACAAATTGGTTCATGAGTTTCAACATTGTTTCATCAAACACGTATTTGATGAAACACGTTTCAACATTGTTTCATCTATAACAAATTCATCATGTGTAAACGTGTTTCATCTATTCATGAGTTTCAACATTGTTTCATCAAACACGTATTTGATGAAACACGTATTGGTTCATGAGTTTCAACATTGTTTCATCAAACACGTGTTTCATCTATTGGGAATCTTATCAAAATCATTACTAGGAATTTCATCAACCGGACGAATAAAATACGATAAAAACGTTTCATCGTTGTCGAGTAGATCTCAAACATGAATTTTGTTAGCCGAAACACCATCAAACACGTTACCCTTCATTGCTCTGTATGGTTAAATTTTTACACCCGTAATTTTCGGTAAGTATAGAGCCACCCAGGCGTTTCTGTACCTCGTGTTTGGTGGGTTTCATGTTGGGAAAACACTTCTAAAAATCCCAAAGTGTGTCGAGGGCCTTAGTGTCGAAAAAGATCGAATTTTCGGGCTTCGGAGAGTTTGGGCGAAAGTGACAGCGAAAGTGACATATGTCACAATCGCGTGTCACTCTCGCGGAGGGCATCATTGCCCGCGGTACACTCTCAGCGAGAGTGCCAAGCGAAAGTGACATATGTCACTTTCGCCGGGCATACTCGTGGTCGGCCCCTGGTCGATTTAAAATCAGACTTTAACCCTATTTCCCATTTGTTACTTCCTCAATTCAATTCCTTTCTCTCTCAAATCGTTTCCTCTCCCTTCCTCATGAACCCTAATCCATTTTGAGGGTTTTTCCCTCTTGAACCACAAAACCTCCATCTTCATCTTCCTCGTCAAGTTCAACGTGTGGGAGCTCGGGTTGAAGAGTTGGAATGGGTGTCCTCGGAAAGTCTCATCATCTAAAATGGTAAGCTTCCTTGATTTAATGTTATAGATGCTCCATTGGTGTTTCCCTAGTGTTTGGTTTATCAAATCTCGGATTCGATAGTTTCGAAGAAACTAGGGTTTTGATCTCGTTGGGGATTTTTAGTAAATAATGTTTGGGGAATGTTTCTAAATGGTTTGGTATGTATGGATCTAGGTTTTTGAAGTCCTCGGCTTGAGGATTCAAGTGGCCTTCAAAAGAGCTCGTTGGGTGAAATCTAGATTTAGCCTAAATCTAGCAAGGTGAGTTCAAGTTGATTTGTGAAAACGGTGTACATGCCAAAATGTTTATTTTAAAATGTTTGTGTTTTACCTCAAATTGTTAACTGCCGAAAAGTTTTAGTTATTTTGAAATGTTTAGTTTTATAAGCATGTTGAGACACCCATTTTGGGATCTTTGGGTATTTTGGTAAATAAATAATGTTGAAATGTGTATTTGATGATTTTACATATATAGTTGGAGTTCAATTGGCGTAAGTGTCATTTTGTGTATTTGATTTTATAAACCTTTTCAGAAAGTGCATATTATTGTGTTATGAGACATTTTGAAAACATAAGAGTATGAGTTCATTTGGGAAAATGGTTTGTCTCAACCAACGATGAGATTTTATTTATTTATACTTTTGGTCGTGTTTGCGTATTAGATGGTCAAACGGGTTCCAATAATTATATCGGCTTTTATTTGGGTATTTACGTAAAGAGTTGGGCCTTTGGCTCGGTTTTGACTAAATGAGTCGTGTGGAAATTTGTCCGGTTTATAACCATTGTGGGTTTTATGACGCTTAATTCGTGTCATTGGTGAATTACATGTTTTGGGAGCTTTGGTCTTTCAATTGGAGTCATGTAATGTTAGACAGTGTCGTAATGGATCCATAGGCACGTAAGTCTGTCGGTTATGTAAGGCCTGAGGTTTTGGGTTACTTTTAGTGACCGCTCGGGTTTGCTAGCGAGTAAGAATATATGGTTCGAGCCGCAAAGTTGAAACTCGTCTAGATTGGATAGGCACCCGGGCTCGTAAGACCTCGGAGTGGAACTCGACGGAGTATGGCAAGGGGCAGCAACAGGTGCGAGGATTGTGATGTCTTGTGTGGCATGGGAACTAGGACCGGGGCACGTTGGTGAAATCCAATAACATCACGGGTGGCCCCATTCACGTGTTCTCGCCACCCTAGATGGAAACGTTTAGAGGACATGCAAGGAAGTCGCGTGAACGGCCTACTTATGTGTTTCTCTATTCTCGGTATTTACGGATCTCCTCATCGTTGATTCGTGGTATTTTATATGGTAATGTCGTATTTTACCAACTTTGGTTTTTATGTGGTCGACGATAAATGATGGCTTTAATATTGGGTTTTCCCCACGTATATTAAGGTTTGAATGGAATGCGTCATTTCTACGTTTTCAGCATTTGGTTTCTTTCCATTTTATGGTTGCGTGAGTTTTGAGTTTATTGTCCGTAATCACGGCAATGTTTATTTATATAGATTTTCACCTATGGTTTATGAGTTGTGCAACTTGTTCCACCCGTGTTGGGTATTTCGAGATATAACATTTTACCCGCGTTTTATAAAAATTGGGAGTTCTCTTTCTATTCTCATTTTGAGCAAGTTTTGGGTTAAATTTAAGTTTAAGAAAGAACGTTTTATATTGAAATCTTATTCTGTAAAATAGTTTGGTTTGGTTAACGATCAACTTGGCGTCTCTTTTGTTTAAAATGCATGTTTATTGGTAAACGAGTCGTTTTCATAAGCAAAGCATATCATTTTGAAGGATTATGATTTTAATTGCATTCTTCCATTTTAAACGACTTATTTATATATGTTGAAAACTCTTGAGCTCACTAGGCGTTAAGCCTAACATTTTTATTTGTTGGCATGTGCATCAGGTTCCAGTTGGGGGGTTTGGATTCTAGCAGATCCATGAAAAGTTGAGGCTTAGCTTTGCCTAAGGGTAAGTAGTTGGTGAAGTCTTCCGCGGTTGGAGGTAGCGACAGTTATTGGGATTTTAGTAACACTCGTCCTTATTTCGACCGTATATATAGAATGAAGTGTGTGTATTGAGGATAAATCTTAACTCGTGATTGTAGACGAATCGATTTTTGATGTATTTAGAAAATTTTGAATTAGTTGCTATTTACAGAATTTAGGGTGTTACAAAAACTCTGCATCAACTTTTTCTGAGACGGGCAGCCACATAATCTGTTGGTTCACAATCTTTGTCGACCTTCATTGAACAGGCATTAGCCCATGTCAACTCTTGATTTAAACCCCACCATCTACTCATCTTTTTCTTAACAAAAAGATGTTTCACATTTGATTGGGGAAGCAGCACATATTCTATCTCATCTTCATTTGGAAGATGTGGATATTGAAAAAGAAGGAAAGTTGCCCCACCTTCGACCTTCGATCATGCACAATTGAGTCCATGTAATACTGTTGTTGTCTCAATGGTTTACATATTTTGGAGCCTAATAAAGCAATCTTTATGCTTAATTCTTTCATATACAAGCACGTATACATAGAAAATTTATTTTTCTGTCAGAACGTTCATAGAATTCCCTTGTATTATTCGAAGATTGAATGGAAGACCTGGGGAGTGAACATCAGTAAAACTCCTTGTACAGTGCATTTGTTGTACTAAGTTGTGTTGCTTACAGACATTTCAACTGATTCATTTGTTGATTCAGGGTTACATTCTTATTCGTCTGAATTTTAAAAGATACGGATGAATACTTTATGAATTGACGGATGTTCAGAGGTTTTTTTTGGAAAGATCAGTGGTCAGAATATGATGACATTTCTTGATGAAAGTTTTGCTGATTTCTCTACTCTACGTCATCAAAAAGGGGGAGACATTATTTCAAGAAATGTTGGATTTGGAGAAAGTTAATTACTTGGATTAATTGGGAGACATTCAAGAAGTGACAAAGTTTGAAAGTTCAAATTCAGAAATATGTGGGAAATGTTTAGAATGAAAGAGAAAGTTCAAGAGTTCAGAAAGTTTGATGAAATTTTGCTGAAATTTTCATTAAAGATTATTTGCTGAAGCAAAGTGAGTTGAATCTGAAGATAATTTCTTTTCTGAAGTCTGAATGAGGTTTTTATAACGTTAGGGGAAATTGCTATAATTCTTGAAGAAGATATTCACAGACTTTGGGAGAGAATACTAAAAATCTGAAGATACTTCAAAGAAAGGGAAGATTGACTTTGAACAGATTTACTGATTATTCAATAGATACATGTTTATAGATAATCATATATACAAAACGATAATCATACACTTTTTAATCTAATTTAGTAATGTTTTATTTAATCTATTTATTAAGTAAGGTGTATGTCCTAGATCTATTCTTTTTCGTTTTCTTATAAATTAATTTGTTTCTCATATAATCATTCCTGTATATATAGATACACGTTAAAATACTTAAATGTATGCCTAATTTTTTTGACTATGAATGATTAAGATTTCAAATTATTATATTTGGCACTTCAACTTGAAAAAAAAAACGATTATTTTATGAAAATTATGAAATAAAGTAAGTGGAAGATGGTAGGTATTACGCACATCAGTTGACCAGGTGTCGATCTTGAATTGTCAATACAATATAGAGTAAATTACACTAGGAGCAGATTGATTGTCAAAGGAGAATTGTTCTTCAGAAATGTAAAGAGGAAGATTGTCCGTGAATGCTCAATTTCATTTTGAATCCAAAGGGGAGATGACATGTTTATCTTTGTGAAGATGCTAAAGGGGGAGATTGAACTTGTTAACGATCAGACAAAGGGGGAGATTGTTCATTATTGCTAAAATTTCTTTTTGAAGATAATCTTGAATCCAAAGGGGGAGATTGTTAGTGCATAAATATGTTGGATTCAAGATCATGGGAAATGAAAGTCAAAGCTCAAGTCAACTCTCAAGCAAATTCAAAGCCAAAGCTTCTAAGTGGAAAGTCAAAGTCGTTGCAAGTCAAAGTGCTTAGTTTAGTTAGTTTTGTCTTTGTAATATTCCTAGGTATAAATAGGCTTTTTGTTTGTATAATGCAAAAAACACTGTTATTGTAATACTTTAGAGAGAGAAATATTGTTGAGAGAGATTGTAAACTGTGGAAGATTGAAGATCAAATATATGGCACATTTAGTTGAATCTTTGTTGTTATCGTGATTATATTGCACATTAAGGGACACACAGGAACACAGAAGTAGGACAATTTCCAATTCATTAAGCTCTCCATACTAGGATCAAGGCCACGAACTCGCCGGCTCGTACTCAGATGTGAGGGAGGGCACCCAATGATCCTAATCATGCTCATTCGCTAGGATTACATTTACGACCCACAGCTAGTTTTTGGTCCCACATAACCGTACCAAGTTGCCTTCCTAGGATCTAATGTCTCAACTAGTTACAAACATAAACTAACCCAACATTAAGCCGACTCTATACCTATGGATCCACTAGTAATAGTCTAAGGCTTGTCACAATTACCTTTGTGACCAAAACTGTAATCACACATATAGTTCATATAAACATTCCCAAAATAGTTTACTTGCTTTCACAAGAATAGGTTTTCCAACTGTTATAAATTTGGCAATAATCACCATTGAAACCAAAGACCATCCATATGTTCTATTTTTCCCAACAATACTTTTATCAAGTAAATCCCAAGATATATGAAAATCATATATATAACCAAAATGCGTTTATTTAGGTATATACCACAAATGTGTAAAACAAAGCACATTTTATAGCTCAAAACATAGTATACTTTATCATATCTCAAAATGGTATAAAACCCAAGAAATCTCCAAAATGCTAAGTTAGGTCAAAATCATTTTAAACAAGAATAAATGAACAAGGACATGATTAAGAGTATAAAATCATGGTTTTGACATGTATAAGGTTTTAAAGGTTGAGAATATACTCACAATATGGGTTTTGTCAGAAACCCTAGAAAACCCAAGGTTCTTTGGGAAAGGAGGGTGGCTAAGGAGCTCTTGAAAATCTAGACCCTTGATCTTAGGTTGATGATGAAGATCTTGATGAAAGGATGGTAAAACCTCTTAAATGTGGACCAAAAATCGCCTCTTAACCTAGAATTCTTGTTGGTAGCATTTAAGAAGAAGATGATGAGAAATAAATGAGGTTGGAGGCTGATTTTTCCTTTTAAATGCGCACAATGGTCGCACGCAGGGCCGTCTATTAGCATGTTAAATGTGGGTTTTTGAACAGGACCTCTAAAATTTTGGGGCCCAATCCTATCTAATTTTTTTCAAAATACAAAAAAGGCTATTTATTAAAAAATACTCAGAATTTATCCATCAAATTGGGGTCATTGAAGGCCTATTTGACATTTCAGAATTTGCCGATCAAAAACATTCTTCTCACTTTGTCATTTTAAACATTTTTGTTGCTTTAATTTGTAAAATATTTAATAGGACATGACCTTTATATTTTATTTTGTTTATTACTCGCTTTAGACGATCTATAGTTTTATTACGGGTGTAACAGGCCTCCAAAAAGATTGGGACGACCCTGGTCACACGCGTGCGGTGGCGCAGTTTGAATCGCGCGGAGAGGCGCACCGAGCTCTAGAGTCGTGAAAGAGCAGAGCCTCACGCGGATGATGGCGCGGTTCGATTCACGTGGATCATTGTTGACATTTTTTTCGTTTTCTTTTCGGCTACCTCGCTCAACATCAATTTAGGATAGAAACTCCAGGTAAAACCAAGGACAAAAACTACACTACGAGCGATATACAAATTTAAGGGGATATTTTGCTTACCCAAAAATTCGGGTGTTACACTTTTGTTCCCCGGTTCATAACCAAAACTCGATAGGTTTTCAATTCGTCTCGATGGGTGTTGGGTTATGGTGATGAATAACGCGATGACTTACGACGTTGAAAAAAGTGTTAAAGAAAGAAGGTGATGTCGAGTTACAGACTTACGGTGTCGAGGTGTTGTATACACTTGAACATACATAAATATTCTTAATGAATATAACACATATATAACATTTCACGTAAAAAAAGCTATATCGAGATGAATGTCATATCGAAGAGCACGAAATTTTTGTTTTTTTTGATGTAATTTGTTTGATTAAAATATTAGTAATTTATAATATAAATTTATTTTAAACTTTAAGTGGATAAAAGTTTTTAATTAAAAAAGAAAATATAAAAGTCAAATATGGTAGGTGTGAGTTTAAATTATCTTCCATTTTTACCCCTAATTATCTTAAAATTAAAAACTCTATTTAATATGAGTTGTTGGATCAATAGAGATAAAGTGGCCGAGATTCGTCCTTACTTGCACAATAAAAATTGAGTTTTCATTTTCCGCCCCCCCCCCCCCCTCTCTCTCTCTCTCTATATATATATATATATATATATATAGTTGGGTTCCGGTGAGAAGTTGAGTTAATGGTGAGAAGTGGTTATCGATCGTTGGATGAGAAATGGACGCACATTAGGATGAGATGCACCGAGATAAGATGGACCGAGATGCACCAAATCAATTACTTCTAAGCCGCAATTCATGGGATGGCTTGAGATTAAAAGAGATCAACGGTTCAGATCCACTTCTCACTCTTCTCACCGTTAACTCAACTTCTCACACGATCTTTCGCATATACATATATATATATATATATATGTATGTATATATATATAGGGGTGGGTTCAAATGAAAACTCATATTTCATTGTGCACATGAGGACAAATCTTAACCATTGATCAAAACTTAGAAAACTAATCAATGGTTAATACATAATAAGGTTAATTGGGAAGTGATTAAGAACAAAATTGTAATTTTGAATTAACGCCTACCTTCTTTGACTTTTTATTTTTATTTTTAATTAAAAAAAATTACCCTCTTAAACTTTAAAATAATTTATCTTAAAAATTGCTAATATTTTAATCAAACAAATAACATAAAAAACGAGAATTTCGTGCTCTTCGATATGACATCCATCTCGATATAGTTTTTTTTTTCGTTTTAACCGTTTTTTACGTGAAATTCTATATACGTGTGTTAAGTCTAAATATTGTATCCAAGATTTAATGTGGAGAGTCAAAGATGTAAAAGTCAACATAGTCTTTGTATTAGAAAAGTCAAAGCTAGTTTTGTTTACTTTGTCATTAAGTTTTGTATTAGTTAGGTGGTATATATAGGGTTTGCTTAGTAATCTTGTAAGTATGACTTTAGAGATCTAATCTTGTAACTTTCAGACTTGTGGCTAATCAAGATCTACTTTCTCTCTCTAGTTCTTGATCTTAATTGTCATATATTGAGTAATTGCTTGATTGTTTGGGATTTTATGTTTAACAATTGGTATCAGAGCCGAACCAAACTTTTCAGGAATGATTTAATCATGATTTGAATTGAAATCTGTGTGTTTTGGATCGAAAATTTATATTTTTGAAAGTTTTTTAAGAAAACGAGTTTGTTACTGTTTCATCCGAATTTCATGTGAAAAATCATTTTTGGTGCAAGATTTAATAGGAAAGTCAAAGTAGTAAAGTCAACAAATGTCAAAGTCAAGGAAGTCAAAGTTGTTTAGTTTCCTTTGTGTTTTAGTCTTGTAATAGTCTTGTGGTATAAATAGGTTTATTGTCTTGTAGTTTTGTAAGTTTTGTAGAAGAACGTCTTTGTAATATTTCAGATGTGAGATAAATGACTTCAGATCTACTTTCTCTCTCTAGATTCTCTCTCTAGTTCTTGATAAATGTCATATCTTTTATGAGAATTGTGCTTGATAGATTGGGAAATTGCATTCACAAATATGTATGCGCATCCCCGGATGTCCCACATTCAGTATGAATAACAAATGTGAACGTTCATTCATTATTCATGATGAATAATATAGTATTCAGGATAAATTACATAACATTCATGACGAATAATACACGAATTCATAAATCGTGAATTATTCACCATGAATGTTGTATTATTCATCCTGAATGATACATTATTCATGATGAATAACACATGAATGATCTGTGAAGATGTGGAGACGTGACGCGCTCTCTTTTGTTCCCTGATTCACAACAGAATTACTCGATAGGTTCTCGATTCGTCTTGATAGGTGTTGGATTACGGTGCTGAAGAAACGTAATGTCTTACGACGTTGAAGAAAGTGTTGAAGAAGGTGATGTCGAGTTACATACTTACGGTGTCGAGACGTTGTACAAACTTGAACGTACATAAATATTCATAATGAATATAACACATATATAGCATTTCACGTAAAAAACGGTTAAAACGACAAAAAAAAACTATATCGAGATAGATGTCATATCGAAGAGCACGAATTTCTCGTTTTTTGATGTAATTTGTTTGATTAAAATATTAGTAATTTTTAAGATAATTTATTTTAAACTTTAATTGGGTAAAAAGTTTTTAATTAAAAAAGAAAATAAAAAGTCAAATATGGTAGGCGTGTGTTTAAATTTATTCCATTTTTACCCCTAAGCATTTTAAAATCGAAAACTCTATTTAATATGAGTTGTTAGATCAAAAGAGATCGAGTGACTGAGATTTGTACTCACGTACACAATGAAAAATGAGTTTTCATTTGAACTCTATGTATATATGTATATAGGGGTGGGTTCAAATGAAAACTCATCTTTCATTGTGCACATGAGGATAAATCTTAACCATTGATCAACACTTAGAAAACTAATCAATGGTTAATACATAATAAGGTTAATTGGAAAGTGATTAAGAACAAAATTGTAATTTTGAATCAACGCCTACCTTCTTTGACTTTTTATTTTTATTTTTAATTAAAAAAAATTTACCCCCTTAAACTTTAAAATAATTTATCTTAAAAATTACTAATATTTTAATCAAACAAATTACATCAAAAAAACGAGAATTTCGTGCTCTTCGATATGACATCCATTTCGATATAGTTTTTTTTTTCGTTTTAACCGTTTTTTACGTGAAATTCTATATAAGTGTTATATTCATTATGAATATGCATGCACGTCTTCGGGTGTCCACATTCAGTATGAATAACAAAGGTGAACGTTCATTCACTATTCATGATGAATAATACCGTATGCAGGATGAATAATACAATATTCAGGATTTTTTCGTTTTAACCGTTTTTTACGTGAAATTCTATATATGTGTTATATTCATTATAAATAAGCATGCACGTCATCGGGTGTCCACATTCAGTATAAATAACAAAGGTGAACGTTCATTCACTATTCATGATGAATAATACAATATTCAGTATAAATAATGCAGTATTCAGGATGAATAATGCAGTATTCAGTATGAATAATGCAGTATTCAGGATGAATAATACACGAATCCATGATTCATGTATTATTTATCATGAATCGTGTATTATTCACCCTGAATGTTCTATTATTCATCCTGAATGATACATTATTCATGATGAATAATATATGAAAATGACCCGTGAAGGTGTAGACACATGGCACACTCTCTTTTATTTCCTAATTCACAACCGAAATTTGGTTTAATTCATTATGAATATGTATGCGCATCCCCGGATGTCCCACATTCAGTATGAATAACAAATGTGAATGTTCAATCATTATTCATGATGAATAATATAGTATTCATGATGAATTACGCAACATTCATGACGAATAATACACGAATTCATGAATCGTGAATTATTCACCCTGAATGATACATTATTAATGATGAATAACACATGAATGACCTGTGAAGATGTGGAGACGTGACGCGCTTTCTTTTGCTCCCCGATTTACAACAGAATTACTCGATAGGTTCTCGATTCATCTTGATGGGTGTTGGGTTACGGTACTGAAGAAACGTGATGCCTTACGACGTTGAAGAAAGTGTTGAAGAAGGTGACGTCGAGTTACATACTGACGGTGTCGCGACATCGTACAAACTTGAACTTACATAAATATTCATAATGAATATAACACATATATATCATTTCACGTAAAAACGGTAAAAACGACAAAAAAACTATATCGAGATGGATGTCATATCGAAGAGCACGAAATTCTCGTTTTTTTTGATGTAATTTGTTTGATTAAAATATTAGTAATTTTTAAGATAATTTATTTTAAACTTTAATTGGGTAAAAAGTTTTTAATTAAAAAAGAAAATAAAAAGTCAAATATGGTAGGCATGTGTTTAAATTTTCTTCCATTTTTACCCCTAAACATTTTAAAATTAAAAACTCTATTTAATATGAGTTGTTGGATCAAAACAGATCGAGTGGTTGAGATTTGTCCTCACGTGCACAATGAAAAATGAGTTTTCATTTGAATTTTCCTCTATATATATATATATATATATATATATATATATATATGTAGGAGCACCTTATTTGTTAGAAAGATATTCAAATTATTTTATATATCCTAATGGTAGCAAATTATAGTGTACTGCACAACGGGGGCACAATAATACCTAGTGAGAGCACAAGTATATACTTTCACTAGAATCGCTACAAGTAATATAATGGTACAAGTACCGAGTATCGTTCTCACATGGACTGAACTACTGAGAATTACTGATTTTTATGAACTTCTTGCACAAGTTTCGAGTTTGGAAAAAATATTTGTTTTTGATGGTGATTTGACAGAAAATTCGGAATGAACTTTATAATTAAAAGATGGGTACGGATGTAAGCTTTTCTTGGGAAAAACGTAGTAACAAGATGGTTAGACTATTTGTAGTGCGGAATGTCTATAAAAAGTCCGATCTCTCGAAAATGAATTTTTATAGACCGGTCCTACAAAGTGTTCATAAAGTTTCCACCTTTACCGACTCTTGATCTTGTCGATTTAACTAAGTTGATAAAAATAATCAAGTTCTACCAATATGGAGATTTATACCCAAATCTCTTTGTGATATAAATCTCGACCGGTGTTTGAACCTTAGTAAATCATACAAAACTAGTATCTCTACATGGTTATCAAAGACTCTCTCAAATCTTTGTGCATCACTTAAGCTGTATTTCGAATCTGCCCCTCTCGAGGTCAAGATCTAATACTAACACATAAAAGTGATCGGCTTATCTGCGATGAGTTGAAGTCCCGACTCAAGTGACTAAGGTCAAGAGTTGATAACGATGGTCACACCCAAGTGTAGCCTACTAGACCCAAGTTGGCTTACATCCGCACCCAAGAGGGTGTTTAGCTCATAATGATAATAAAAGACATAATATAATAAAAGAAATACTTGTTAACTACTTGCATAATGAAAATGAACTACAATTATAAAAGGAAAGTACGTAATTTAATTACTTAAAAGTGTGGAAATTAAATACAATAAAGTAAGTACGAAATTTAAATACAAGAAATAAAAGTGCGAGAATTAAATATTGTAAATAAAAGACAGAATGGAAAGCAAGAAATAAAGACTAAAATTAACGCCTCACTTCAAGTCAAGATACTTTCAATCAAGTAATCTAGACTTGAATGAGGAGAATGTTGATGATAGGAGGTAGATGAGATGTTGATGGTGTGTAATAAATGCTTCCACAAAGTCTTCTATTTATAGGAGGGTGGCTTGAGCATCCAATGGTCATGATTGAGTCTTCAATGAGTGACCAAGATTATTCCAGCAAACTTGTGTTTCCAGCTCACTTTCAGCCTTTATAATATGCTGGATAAAAGTCTTTTTTTTTTGGGAAGGAGTATCCCAGACCACATTGGGCCCAGACTAATCTACGGAAAACAGGCCTTTGGCCTGCGAGCATTCATCCCGTGGCCACAAGGATGACACCTGTGCTAATATTTGGCACAAATGTTGCGTGTGAGGCTCGAACCCGGGCAACCGCTATGAAGTCCCCAAAGTCTCGGGTGCCCACAAACTGATCTGCAGCACAAATTCTTACAAGATTGACCACATTGGTTAAATTATCATATTTTGCAAACAATGTGGACCAAATGAAGGGGATAGAAGCAAAAGTGGGTTAAAAGATGAATAAAAACCTATAAAAATAGCAACAAATAACTCTAAAAAATGAGAGTTATCACCTAACAATGTATCATTGTTGGGGTTTTGCACGACCTAAGATTTGGCACACTCTTTTGCATTTGTTTTTGGGAGCATCGTCTAGCCTCTGTTTGAAGGGTGTGCTAAAGTTCCACATCGACTATATAAAGGCCATCAAATTTTTATATATGTAGAAACCCCTCATTTCTCTATAAAAGTTATTTTACAAATAGATTCAAAGGAGTTTCACATATCTTAACAATAGTGATGTTTGACATTTGCTTGACTAAGTCTACTGCTACATACATTAGATCCTGTCGAAGCTCTTGCATATGGATAATCGATAAAATTATACATTCTATTAACTATAATGTTTTATTTATGTATTTTTGTAAGAACGGTGGTTCATTGAAATAAAAATCAAATACAATAGTTAAAAATCATTCCATAAAATTCAGTTATAACCGCTCCATTTAATTGGGACTAGTTCAAAATTTTAACATTTAAATTGGATTAGTTGTTTAATAACAGTTAAAAGTCAAATAAACCTAAAATGATATAATTCAATTGTCATTCAAATATCAATAATGAAATATGTTATATGTTGATGTATGAGAATGGTTTTTTGTAATTTATGTTTATAAATTAGGTTAGTTGTTTAATTAAAATATAAATTTATTTAAAAATATCAAATAGAATTTATTGAAAGCAAAAACCAAGAAGCACCAGTGGTCTAGTGGTAGAATAGTACCCTGCCACGGTACAGACCCGGGTTCGATTCCCGGCTGGTGCAACCAATTGAGCCATGATGACACGCCTATTCTGATGGGTTGGGGCCATCAAATTAGCTTGATTTTCAAGATTGTTAACAAAGGCCCTTCTGAGCTCAAATTTTTACATTTCTGCCCCCTCTTTTTTTTTTCTTTTAAAATATTCGATTCATAACTTTCATTTTTCATTATGGCAGCTATATTTATTAGTTTTTTATTTAACAATTCGTTTCTTATGTTTATTAATTAGTAAATTAATTGAGTTTATATTTTTTATATCATATTTAACTATAATCATTTCTTTATGTATATTAATTAGTTGTCCTTCATGTTGTAGCCAAGTGGTAAGGTAACATCCTGGGGGGTCAGTGGATGGTATCCCTGACTACCCAGGTTCGAACCCCGTGGTGAGCATCCTGTGACATCCATGATCATGGGTCTGCCACATAGTGATACCCTTAATTGGGTTGGGTCGTGATCGACGGGGATTAGTCGGGTGGCACCCTTAAGTGGGAGCCCGGATACCTCGGGAACGTGTGCGTGTGTTAACTTGCCGTTAAAAAAATGTATATTAATTAGTTAAATTTGTAATTTTATATGTTATAAATTTATTATTTCACTATAATCATATTTTTGTGTATATTAATTAGTTTTAGCAACTTGTCCAATATCATGTTCATTTACATCATCCAATATATTAATAGGGGTGTTCGCGGTCCAATTTGAGTGGTTTAACAAAAATTAAGAGGTGTCAAAATTTTCATAAAACTCATTAACGCAAAAATCAAGAGGTGTTAAAATTTTCATTTCCCAACATAAAAGCATAAAACGAAAACAAGTCTAAAAATGTTAAAATTCTAAAACCACCACGTACGATAAAGTGATCATTTTCGACAAAACCTTCATGAGACACGACGCCCAAAAATCTCGTAAATTTACACGCAATAAAATTAAAACCCACGCATTTCGAAGTACACTCACGCGCCCAAAACGTCACAAAACAATATTCCATAAAATTCAACAAGACTCGTACAGACTAAAATTCCCAAGAAAATTCCGACTCAAGAACATAGGAACAACTCTCCCTGTAAAACTTTAACATACGTGGAGGAGATCCAATGTCAAGGTGTTAAACCAAGATCAATCTAAACTTAGAGAGAGAAAGTAGAGAGAGAAAGTAGGAGACGCATAATCTGATGTATTCAATATATGCGCTAAAAGTTTTACAAAGACAAAGACAAAGGGACTTAAATAACCCTTGGCTAAACATACAAGGTAGAGCAAAACTAAGCACAGTTAAAGCCATAAGAGATAAATACATTGATTATTACTAAAATTAGACTTAACAATCTCCCCCTTAGTAATCAATGGCGCTCTTCTCTTTGACGTAGTCGATTAAGTCCAAGCAAAACTTCCAAGCGTCTTAGGGTAGAACGGAAAATCAACCTCTCATCAATAGTATTCAAAGCTTTCTTGAGAAGTTGAATCTCATCATTCTCAATCACAAAAACACCTCTTCTTGTCTCTAAAAATCTTCTTTTAGCACCTTTCAGACGATGCTTCAGTTGTAGCTTAACCTTTAAAGTCCCGTCATAATAATGATTGATTTCTTCAAATCTTAGAAAGCAATTCTGACCAGAAGCATTTCTATATATGACCCCATAAGGATTCTGAAGAATGGTGAATAGAGAGAATGACTCAATATTTGATAAGCTACGATCAGGTCTTTGAAGATTCACTACCGGTTGAAAGCTTTCAGCGGCCATCTTGAAATCAAAAACTCGATAGAATCTGATTTGGCGCCGAATGAATCTTTTTATAGCAATCAAAGCTTGTGAAACATCTTCAGACCTGTAATAGAGATTCTTGAAGTGATTGTACAAAAACTCAATATCATCAATGGATAAGTCATTAAAATCAGCCTCAGAGAAAGTATATCTTCTGCAATCTCTTCTTTCAACCTCAAACTCAGGATACCAGATGTGAACGAATTTCTTTATAGATATGCTGATAACCCTTACTATCAGATGAGAAGAAGAAACCAGAAGCTTTCCGCGACGTTGGCATTTGATGAACATCAAGTATTCGTATTGAAAAGTTGTTGTCTCTTTCTCAACTCCAAGTATGGCATAAATGTTTATCTCTCTTCTCTTAGAAACAAAAATGTTCCTTTGAGAGTCCTCGAGAAAAGCAGATCTAAGTCTCGAAGCCATATGTCTTTCTTCTAGACTTTGTTGCCTTTGCTGTCTGGTCAAAGCTGGACCTTCTTCTAAGATACTTAGAGGAATCACTGGTTCAGAATCAGGTGCATCAGCTTGAGCTCTAGACGACTAACCTATGTCAAAAGAACTTGAAGGAGCAGTGGTAGTCGGAGCTTGATCAACAACAAGACTAGAAGAGACTGGAGGAGCTTCAGGAATGTCTTCTTGAGAAGGCAAATCTCCGTATAAAGTGTTAGTTATCTCTTCATCCTTCACATCAAGATAAAAGGCGTTCTCTTCAGTATCAGAAATAATAACAATATCATCACAGTCTTCTTCTTTTACTTTGCATAGCTTCTCATATTTTGCATCATTGTCATCCTCAGAATCTATTTCAATAAAGTTTGCAAAATAATTCCTCATATCTTCATATGCCTCAGAATCTTGCACATTTGAAGCTTCAGGAATTTCTGACGATAGAGGTGCAAACTCTGGATCTACATATACCACAATCTGCATGTTGTTCTCAACGTTCGGCTCAGAGATATTCAATTCATTCGACAAAGATGAAAGATCAACGTTATCTATCATGGCATTCACAAGATCTTCTACATCACACTCTTGAGCTTTATCAGCAGATTGATTTTCTTGAGCTGCTGATTCAGATTCATTTCTTTGGCCTTCATGAGCAGATGAACTTTCAATCCTCTGTCTCTTTGTCATCTCCCCCTCATGACCTTGATGATTTGGATCATCTTGGTCATGTCTTCTTTTATGAGACGGACCATCTTCATATCTGCATAACTCTTCATGACAAGCAACTCTGTCAAATAAAGCATTTAAAGCATGAGTAATCAAATTTAACCCCTCCTTTATGTCAGAAAAATTGCTATCTATTCTAGAAAAATAGATCGAGCTTCAGATTTAAAGGAGTTAAATTCAGCAGATAAGGCAGATATCCTATCTGAAACAGGAGCAGAAGCTGAAGCTGGGTTCGGTTGAAAGTTCCTTAACAGAGATAGCAAATCTTGATTCTGTTGATCTGGCAGAGACATAGAGAGAAGACGAGCATATAACATATCAGTTAGTTCAGAGATTGGAATATCCTGAATTGGAGTGCTTGTTGATGCTGGAGGAACAGAAGTTGATGCAGATAATCCAGCAGACTGTGTAAAGGATGGAGGAAATGGAATTGAGACTATAGCTGGAGCAGTAGTAGTGATGTTGGACGGTTCACGAATAACAACCCCGGATGGTCGTCTGAATGGTATCACTTGAGGAATCTCAGATTGATCTATTTCCACCATCTTACCCTTGAATAATGACTTAATCTTTTGAATTTCCTCGTTCTTTTGTGCATCAAATCATTCACTCATTTGACGGATGACCTCATTCAGAGTCATAAACTTCTCAGTTGTATCTCGAACTTGAACTGAAGAAATCTCGACAACAGATGTTAGTTCAACCGTAGTATGGATATCAGAGAAAGAAGTTTTTGTACCTTGAACCTGATGCTGAGCCATAGCATTAGCAAAAGCTAAATCTAATTCATCAACCTGTATATCAGCAACCGCAACATTGATTGGTACAAATTCATCGTCGGACAGAACATTTTCTTGATCATCCACTTCTGGTTCTCTGGTCTCCCTTTCTAAAGTTTGAATAGCAGACTGATCACCATCTCCGTCGTTACCATCATCATCATTATCATCAGAATGATCATGTACCGTATGATCATCAGCAAGCTCTTTGTCACTTTCAGTATGTTCATCATCAATCTGTTGTGTCGCATCACCTGCTTCAGCTACTTGTTCAGCTTGATCATCATTAGCAGGTTCGGCTTCTTCAGCTTCCAAAGAAAAATCATGATCAATGCAGTATTGAATAATGTTGTCATCAGTCGGATCAACATAATTTGCAATTAGTACAGAAGGAATCGACATCGAGTACTCAAAATTCTTCCTTTGGGATTGAATGAAGGTCATCTCATTGTCAGCAACCTGATCCCAAGAATTTCATCGAGGAATATGTCTGTTACTCCTTACTATGCTCCGAACAATCAACTTCATGAAACGAGCAAATGGAATGAACTTTCTCTTATTGTGAGTCACTTTGTCATGCACTCTCTCAGACAGTTCGGTCCAGAAGATTAGAGTGTAGTCGACATGCAAATCATATACGATTGCATGGAACAATCGGAGATAATGCAAACTAGCGTTGTCTGTACCTGAATGTTTCGATGTAAGACACCTGTTGAGTACCGAGAACAGCGCATACCAAACCGGTGGAAGGTTGGATTTCTCAAATTGACTCACTTTAGTAAGAGTACCAACATATCCCAAGTTCCGAATACCCTCAAGAACTTCTGACTCTGGAGGAAAGCAGTCATAAGTAGTTCGACCTGGTCGGGAATTCACTTCAGGTTGGTCCAGAATCAGTTTGAGTCTATTGTACGTGAGATAGGATTCAAATTGATCAACCTGTATTTCAAATCTGTGAGGCCTAACCAACTCATTCTTCTTAATGGAGTGCCATGCTTGTTGTATATAGACTTCTGGAACATCAGAACATATAGTTAAAGCTGGAGCAATCGGATGCCCACGAAGAATGGCTTTAATAACAGGATCAATCTTCAGCTTGTCAAAGTCAACATAGTAGTTATTCGGCTTGTATGGCAACACATATAGAACATAAGGAAATACTTCGTTTGGTGTTTGATGATGAACAGACAAATCCGCTCCGGAAGAGGGAACAGATGGCATTGGAGCGTCCCGAGATGCAGTATCAGATGGATCATAGTGCTCATCTTGGATTTGGTTCTCATGTTGATGAACAGAGATGTTTTCAAACGCCATTACAGTTCCTATCAAACAGAAATGAAAATGAAAATTAGCCTTTAGAATCAAACTTGGAAAAACAGAAGAAACTGAAGAAAAAAAATTTGCCAAGTCTGGTTTGCGCGACAAGTGAGTGGTGCAAACTGTGTTTTGCGCTACGTACAGATGGCGCAAAATTAACTTTGTGTTTCCTGTGCGTGGTGCAAAACTAAGTTTTCAAGATCTTGTGATGCAAAATTAACTTTGTGTGATTCACTTGTGACGCAATCTGTGACAGAAATATTTTCAAGATCTTCAAGACACAACAGAGATTTGCGCGATATGAAGGTGGCGCAAAAGTGACTTTGCGTTACCCACATGTAACGCAATTGATACTTGTACTTAAAGAAGGTTTGCGTTACACTAAGGTAGCGCAAAACCAATTTTGCGCTAACAACATAGAGCGTAAAAACCCTAGAAAAACTAGATTTTGTCGAGTTCATCTCTGATTTTCAAAAAAACTTAACAAACTTGATTTTAATCCATAATATTTGTTCGAATCATATAAAAGGAAGATTATAAACACATTTCGAACAATCTATTACAGATTAAAATCATTTTGCAACATCAAACTAGAAAATTTTGAAAAACGAAGATGAACAGTCGCCGACTAAAACTTCAAAATCAAAGAGAAATACAAAGAGATAAAAGAAGAAATCTCATACCTGTAGTCGAAATCAGTAACTAATACTAACCCAAAAGAAGATTTGATCAAAAATGAACTCACAATAAGAAATCCTCGAAGATGAAACAGTGTGAAGTGACAGAAAACGCACACTGTGTTATTTCAAAAAATAGAATCGATTAAGCAACAGAGAATATAATCTTGAATCAAATACTAAATGTAGTTAGAAAAACATACCTGATTCAATGAAATGGTCAGAAGAAAAAAAATTGAGAAAGAATATCGAACCAGAGAGAGATAGAGCCAAAAGAAAGATTTCAAAGAGAGAGGGAAAAATGACTTGTGAATAACATCAGCTTTGTTTTTATAAAGACAAAGAAAATGTCATTTTTCACCTTTTAAGTTCTTTTACTCCCCCTACACAAATGCACTAGATATAACAAATCAATTTAGCATTTGTATAGAAAATCAGAAATACTTACATGATAAACCTCTGATTTGAACTTTAATCATTGTATCAGATACGTACCTGTTCACTTTATTAAACCCCCCTCAAAATCAGAAGATTGTCAAAAATTTCATTCAGATTTTCTCCCCCTTGAAATATGCACAAACCAAAGTACAAAGATATGGGAACACACACAAGAAACATCAATGTAAAAAAGAAAAATATACTGAATATAGATTTTGAAACAACTAAATATATAAAATTTTAAACACCATACAAATTAAATTCTACTCAGTAAAATATCACAGATTAATCGATCAGCTGAAATCAAGTGTATGTTTTTGGATACAGATACAAGTTTCATTGCATATCAAGTTAATACATGTTCAGTTTCAAAAACTATCATCAATCTATTTAGTGTGCTAGCATGCGAACTTTGATTAGCTTCAAGAAAATGAAATTCTAAAAATATAATAGAATACTTTGCAGTTACTCACACTAAGCCGTCAAGAATTAAGACTTTCACAAATTTATAGGTTTATCGCAACTCAAACATATCACCAAGTATCATGAGATGTGTGCTCATTGGCATCTTTTAGCGTTGTGCACATTGGCATCTTCACATGATTGTGCTATTTGGCATCTTTTTAAGCTTGTGCACATTGACATCTGTTAAACTTAGTGATTTCTGTATTTTATATATTTAATATTCATCTCAATCACTCAGTTTTACATCTAAGTGCTTAGCCCATATTTTCATTACGATCCATAATTCTGACTTTTTAGGTTTTCTAAGCATTGTAAACTATAAATATTCCGAATAACACAACTTTAAAGCAGTATCAAAAGTTTCAAACATGTTGCTGACCTTTCGATTTTTGTAAGACTTGAAATTTGAACATATAAAACTTAGATATAAACAAAGCAACTTGAAAATTTATCCTAGACACACATTTTATTCAAAAGAAAGAATAACTGTAAAAATTTTACTTTATAGAATAAAATTTGTATATGTTTAAACTTTTAAATTCAACATGCCGAGTTTTGAAAGCAGAAAATTAAAACGTTTTTCATCTAAGGCTTTTGTAAAACTATGGGCAAGTTGATATTCAGTTGGAACAAAATATAATTCAATAGTACCTTCTTCCACATGATGCTTTATGAAGTGGTACCTCATATCGATGTGTTTGGTCTTTGTGTGCTGAACCGGGTTGACTGATATCGTGATCGTGGATTTGCTGTCACAGTAGATCGGAACAGTTTTGTACAGCATCCCGTAGTCACGAAGTTGTGTCTTCATCCATAACACTTGGGCACAACAACTAGCTGCGGCGACGTATTCTGCTTCTGCAGTTGAAATAGATACGCAGTTCTGTTTCTTTGACGCCCAGCTTATCAGTCTATCACCAAGAAATTGAATGTGTCCTGAAGTGCTTTTCCGGTCCAATTGATTTCCACCGAAATCTGCATCAAAGTAAGCAGTTAATTTATAATCAGAACTCTTAGGATACCACAAACCTAAGTACGGAGTTCCTTTGATGTAACGAAAGATTATTTTGACTGCTAACAGATGTGATTCCTTCGGCTTTGCTTGAAATCTGGCACATAAGCACGTAGAGAACATGATATCCGGCCGACTTGCAGTTAAGTACATAAGTGATCCGATCATCCCTCGATAGTTCTTGACGTCCACATCTTTTCCATCCGGATCTAGACCAATTTTAGCACCATGAGCCATTGGTGTGCCAATTGAAGTGGATTTGTCCATCTTGAATTTCTTCAAAATGTCGAAAACATACTTCGACTGATTAATAAAGATACCGTCCGGAAGCTGTTTCACTTGAAGTCCGAGGAAGAAATTAATTTCTCCCATCATGCTCATTTGAAACCTGGAGGTCATGAGATAAAAAAACCAAGTACATAAAGATTGATTAGTCGCACCAAATATAATATCATCTACATATATTTGAACTAAGCAGATATCCAATTTATCACGAAAAATGAAAAGAGTAGTATCGATTGATCCTTTGGTAAACCCATATTTTAGCAAGAAGGCAGACAACTCATCATATCACGCCCGCGGTGCTTGTTTCAAGCCATATAATGCTTTATCAAGAAAATATACATGATCAGGATGGTCTTTGTCAACGAACCCCTCCGGTTGAGAAACAAAAACTTCTTCTTTAATTTTCCCGTTTAGAAAGGTTGTTTTTACATCCACCTGATACACGGTAAAATTGCGATAAGCAGCAAAAGCAAGAAACATTTGAATGGCTTCTAATCTTGCGACCGACGCGAAAGTTTCATCGTAGTCGATTCCTTCTTCTTGTTTATAACCCTTAGCTACTAATCGTGCTTTGTTACGAATGACGATACCATCTTTATCTTTCTTGTTCTTGAATATCCACTTTGTGCCAATAATACTTTTTCCTTTTGGCCTTGGAACAAGTCTCCAAACTTTTAACGATTCAAATTGATTGAGTTCCTCTTGCATCGCAATTATCCAATTCGGATCCTCCAATGCTTCAGATACCTTTGTTGGTTCAATCTTACTTAGAAAGCAAGTGAATAGACATTCGTTTGGAGTTGCCGTCTTTGAACGAGTAGAGACACTTGCTTGAGGATCACCAATAATCTGATGTATAGGATGAGATCTTGTCCACTTGGTGGTGTGAGGGAGAGGATCTATAACCTCTTGAACAACTTCTAGATGTTGGGAGAGAGATTCATGTACTTCTGTATCAGACGAGGGAACAAAAAATATTTCAACAGAAGGAGAAGGTAATTCAACAACATCTGAATCAGACTATGGAATTGTCGGTTGAATATCAGCATTTTGTTCTTCTTCTTGAACTGATTCTTCTTGAACTGATTCAATGTGCACTTGCTCAGATTCTGATTGTTCTTGATGAGGTTCAGTAATAATGTTTTGAGATACAGAAGTGACTGGAACAACATCAGTTTCAGAGATAGATGCAGCGGAATTTGTAGTAGATGCGCTCACAGTTTCCTGATTCAAAACAGTTGAAGCATTTTCAGTGTTAGATTTTGGCAAATCATCATAAAAATGCTCAAATAGAAAATCAAGATCAGTAAGATTAAGCAAAGAAGAATGTGGATCCTGATTTGTCGGTTGTAGTGAAGGTTCTGAACTGACTTGTCCAGAAGCTAAAATCCCTGAAATTGCAGGTTCTGGACCAGTTTGGCCAGAAACCAATTCTGCAGCTTCGTCAAATTTAACATTGACGCTTTCTATCACTTTTCTGACTGAAGTAAGATAGACTCGGTAAGCCGCAGAAGTAGAAGAATAACCAAGAAAGATACCCTCATCTGCCTTTGAACTGAACTTGTTTAGATTGTCGCGGTCATTCAGAACATAACACTTACACCCAAATGATTTGAAATATTTGACATTTGGTTTGATGTTATTCATAAGCTCATAAGGTGTTTTGTTGAATCTTCAATGTAGAATAGATCTGTTCTGAGTATGACACGCAGTAGATACAGCTTCGGCCCAATGAGACAGAGGTAGGCCGGAATATGCAAGCATCGATCTGGCAGCCTCGACAAGCGTTCGATTTCTACGTTTAACAACACCATTTTGTTGCGGTGTTCGAGCAACAGAGAATTGTTGTTGAATTCCTTGATCTTCGTAGAATGCTTGAAGAGTGTTATTCTTGAATTTTGTACCACTGTCTGATCTGACAACTTTGACCGCTTTTTGCTTGTTATTCTGAATCGTTTTGATAAGATTGATGAGAATATCGGGAGTTTCATCTTTGGACTTGAGAAACTTAACCCATGTGTAGCATGAATAATCATCAACTACCACCAAAACGTATCTTTTCTTTCCGATGATCTTTGTCTTCATTGGTCCACATAAGTCAACATGTAAGATATCAAGAATATCGTTAGTGCAGGCTTCGGGTTTTGGCTTATGCGAAGCTTTCTTCATCTTTCCTTTCTCGCAGTCTTGACAGAGGTGGTCTTTCTGAAATCGGAGTGCTGGGAGACCTCTTACTGAATCATTATTGGCAAGTCGATCCATGTATTTGAAGTTGAGATGAGCTAGTCTTCGGTGCCATAACCATCTTTCATGTACAGAGGCTTTAGATAATTAGCATATATCTGATGGAATTTTAGCTTTGGAAAGATCAATAGTATATAAATTGGATCTTCTCTTTCCAACAAGTAAATCCCTGCCACTGTCATTCTTTACAGCAACTCGTTTGGATTTGAAGCTTACTTCAAGATCTTTGTCACAAAATTGCCCGATGCTGAATAGATTGTGGCTAAGACCTTCAACATAGCTAACTCGCTTGACAGTGATATTCCCTTGCACAAGATCACCATATCCTAGAATAGGAGCAGTCTCGCAGTTTCCAAATTTAACACGACCGCAACATTTTTCTTTAAAATTTGAAAGAAGTGATTTATTGCCCGTCATGTGTTTGGAACACCCCGAATCCAGATACCATAATTGACTAAGCTGCACATTCAGAAACAACACAGATTTAGGTACCCATATGCTTATGGGTCCTTTCTTGTTAGTCCGTTTCTTATTATTTTTCAAAATTTTATTTTTAGAAAAAAATACATGAATGATCAAAGAAAATATGAACACAATCATCAATGGAGGAAGAAACATAATCATCTGGATCACAATCAGAAGAAGAATATGAGACATCCTTTGCAATTTGAATCATTTGCTTTATTGAATATTTTGTGATTTTATTACAATGTGCAAATGTATCCTTATTACAAAGATTATCTACACATTGATCCTCTAAAATTGCAGATCCATTTGATCTTTGCTTGACCCTCCATATCTGCCTTGTTGACTTCTTCAAAGTCCGATATGAAATATTTGAATCGAAAGAATTAGAATTTTCAGAAATGACATTAGCTTGCTTCTTTGACTTCTTTGACCTTCTTCTTTAACGCTTTGGTTTATAATACTCATCATTTAGCGTAAAAGAGTCATCAAAAAACTCCGATTTAAGCTTTGAATTTGAAGAAGAAATTTTATTTAAGAAACCAAACTGATCATTCATCGATTTTGAACTAGCCTCGGAGTTATATTTTTCAGAAAAACACAAGTTTGAACAACATTTGCGCGACCCACTGGTGGAGCAATCTGTACTTTGCGCTACCAACTGCTGGCGCAAACTGTCAGTTTGCTCTACTAGTGGGTGGCACAAACTATCACTGAATGGAACTTTTTGCGTATTTTCCTTAGAATCAGTAGAAAATCCAGAATTAATTTTGTCATCAAAGTCTTGTTTTTGAGAAATTAAATTTTCTTCAAAACTTGATTTCATAATATAAAGAAGTAAATCATTTTCAAGTTCGTTTTAAAGACTTTGTTCTTCCATTTTAACTTCAAGATCAACAATTTTTCCCTCTAACACTAATGAGGGAATATATCTCTTAGTATCATAAGAAACCGGAGATATATTTTCCTTATTAGTGTTAGTGGCATATATATCGAAATAATCGTTTGGTAATGAAGATTTAATGGAAGATTTGACATTTAAAACATTTTTAGAACTTCTGGACTTCTTTGATTTTTCAGGAAAATATTTTGCATTTTCACGAGTATAAACAAACGGAATCTCCATTCTCTTGTTGTTCATTCTTTTCTCATTTTCGATTTCTAATTCTTGCTTTTCATTCATCCACTCAATTTTGAATTGAGGAGCATATTTTGCAAGATTTAGATAATCAAAATCATATAAAGTGAGGGTTTTTGTTATAACATTGTTTAAACAATGTGGATTTTCAAAACCAAGTCTCCATCTTTCTTTTATAGAAGTATAACTCCTCGGTTTATTCATATAAATGGTTTGCTCAGTTTGTTCTCGCAGATATAATTTTTCTTCCAACTTATTTATTTTATCAGAAAAACTATCTTTTATGTTTGTCATTTCAGTCAAAGAATCAAGATAAGTTTTGTTTAAATTTTCTAATTCATCCAATTTCTTTTGAAATTTCTCTTTTGTATCTGTCAAAATAAAATTTTCATCTTTCAATGAAATTTGTAATTTTTCAATCATGACAGACTTTTCTTGATTAATTTGCTTTTCAGATAAAAATTTTGAATGTAAGTCATGTAAAGCAGTTATAATGACGTTCATTTGAGATGAAATAAATTTGTAATCAAACTCAGAAGGTACCTCAGATTCATCAGTAGAAGTATCCTCATCCTCGTTGTCACTATCATCATCTCCAATAAAGCACATTGCAGCAGTTTCCTCATTTTATGCTTCATTATCGGAGTGATCTAACCAATATTCCTCCTCAGCTAGCAAGATGGTTCCGTTCTCTCTCTTTTCAGCAAGTTCCATCTTCTTTCGGTAAAAAGCAGAATCCTTGACAACCTTTAAACGACACTCCTTTGCTAAGTGACCCAGTTTCCCGCAGTTGAAACACGTAATAGCCTTCTTCTCTTACTTCTTTGGCTCGACCACTTTGGCAGGTTCGTATTTCGGAACATACGGCTTTGAAGGAGCACCAGTGTCCACTTTCTTTGAACCTGAAGTAAAGCGGAGGTTGTTGGAACCTGATCTGTGCTGGAACTTCTTGTGATAATGCTGAGAGAGAAGTATCATTGCCTTTTCCAGTGCTTCACCATCATCATCAGTTGCTTCATCATAAGCATTCTCAGACAATGCTTGTTCAGCCAACTGACTTGCTAGAAGAGCAATTGGGTCCACTGTCTTTGGCTTGTTCTTCTTGTCAAGCTTCGCTTTCTTTTCTTGCACTAAATTCTCATCAGTCATCAAAATCTCATAGAGTTCCTGTATCTGCATAGTAGAGATCCGAACATCATTCCTCAATCTGTGACAAGATTTGCTCCATTCAGGTTGAAGAGCATTAAGGAACTTGAGATTAGCTTCCAAATCGGTCTTTTTCACCTTTATCTTATGCAAATCGTTTATCACAGCCCAAAACCTGTCAAAGGCACTTTTCATATTCTCACCATCCTTTGCCTTGAACTCCTCGAAATTGTTCATGTAGCGTGTTTGTCGGAGTTGTGTTGCAACCGCTGACCCAAGCATGATCTTTTCTAACTGGGTCCACATCATCATCGGATTATGCTTAAAACAGTCAATTCGATTGTAGATGGGATTTGGTAGTGCTAGGATCAAGTTAGACTTTGCTTGGTTATCGGCTTGGTGTCGTAAAAGCTCTTCAGCCGTGTAATCACCTATAGTCTTCTCAACCCTAGTAGCCGATATGTTTCCAATGGCGGGAATATCTTTCATAGGCTTTACCATTGGTCCTTCAGTGAGTGACTTCATCATATTTTCACCATTGGTTTGTCGCTCTATAAAGTTGATGAAACTGTCTTGCCCTTGTGGAAATTCATTTTCGTTGACCAGAACCGGAGGACGAGTGTCTGATCCCAAGGACATCATGATGTCATTCTTGTAAAATTGTGCTTGAAGAGACATCTTCACAGTAATCACAAAGTCAGAATACTCAAAAAACTTCTAAGTCTGGAAGCAGAGAGGATGGCGCGAAACTATGATTGCGCTAATGACTGTAGCGCAAAAGATGATTTGCGCTAAGAGAAGCTAGCGCAAATATCAAACTTGAGTGAAACTGAACTGAACCCGCAAAACTCAACTTTGCGTTAATAGAGGCTGACGTGAAACTTGACTTGCGTGATCCTTAGAACACGAGATGCTGAGCTGATGAAAGTGGCGAAAAACTCAGATAAACTGGCGAAAACCTCATATAAACTGGCGAAAACCTCAGATAAACTGGCGCTGAACAGATGAAGTTAGCGCAAAAAGTGGATCTAGCGCAAACTCAAGAAAATCAAGAAAAAAACTTCTAAATCAGCACCAGAATCAAATCTGATGAAATTTGCTCACTCAGATATGTTCGAAAACAATTTTCTAACTTCAGAGAATCAATCAAATCGAACAATTATCGCAAAAACGTGAAATTGTGAATCGAACAGTGAGTTTATCGAACTTTTCCAGAAACCACAAAAAATCTTAAAATTGAACTCCAATAAGTGATTTTCTTGCAATTTGATGTGAATCAACAGTGATCTATCAATGAAAACGAATCCAACAAACCAAATTACAGGACAATTCGTTCAGATTTCAGAAAAAATTTGTGAAAAATTCAGAAAATGAGATTTTCTTGATCGAGATCAAGAAAATCAATCAAATTCTCTGAATTGATAACAAATTCAGAATGAAAAGATGAAACTCTCAATTCTCTCAAATTTAGATTAGGCTCTGATACCAATTGTTAAACCAAGATCAATCTAAACTTAGAGAGAGAAAGTAGAGAGAGAAAGTAGGAGACGCATAATCTGATGTATTCAATATATGCGCTAAAAGTGTTACAAAGACAAAGACAAAGAGACTAAAATACCCCTTGGCTAAACATACAAGGTAGAGCAAAACTAAGCACAGTTAAAGCCATGAGAGATAAAGACATTGATTACTACTAAAATTAGACTTAACACAAGGTTAAAATTTTTTACAGTTACTTGCCCAATACCCCAAATGACATTAAGACACGGATGTCACAATGTCCGAAAATAGCGTTAAACACGATACGGGGATAAAGAGATTTTCGATAACAATTTGCAATCACGTGCAACGAAACCATTTCATGCATGCTTAAGCTCGCGGTTTAAAATCTGATGCGTGCTAAATGTTTTGCCAAGACTTTATAATGTAACTCACTTTATGTTTTGAGAACATGAGAAACAATTTATGCAAACTCATTTTAGAAATAAATTTAGTGCATGAATTTTGGTCGGCACTCAGCATCTTAGGACTACACTCTTCCGTTTTTCCGTCATACTATTGTCATCCGGATGCATCAAACATCTTAGAGCAACAATCCTACTAATTTGGTTGACTTACAATTTCTCCTCGAAATAGAATCAGTCTAACGAACTTATAGTTCTAATCCAACCAATAATTCTGACTTAAGATGATCAACTTAATGCATTCATCGCACTTAACTATCACTCCAAAGTGACATTGCTATAAACATCAACCCTTCCTTATATTACTCGCTTAGAAACTTTCACACTACCCCAACGGTCATCATACCAAGGTAGTTCAAGTATACACATGTAGCATGTAGGTTCACCATAACACTGGCCAGGTGCCATTATGAACGTACCGTACATGATCATCCTTGCGACCCTCGACAAGTTTCCCGTTTCTAGCGACTTGATCAACCCCAAAATATCTTATCTTAAGGTACCTAATGTGCAACTTCACTTACAATCACTTATAAGAACGCTAGTTTGAGTCTAGGCATCCAAAAATCTATACCTAATTCTCTCAAACTTAAGCTCTGATACCAACTTGTAACACCCTCAAATCTGGAAATAGCAACTAATTTAAAATTTTCTAATTATGTCGATAATTGATTCATCTACAATCACAATTTAAAATTTAATCTTAATACACACATTTCATTCTATACATACAGTCTATAATAAGGACGGGTGCTACTAAAACCCAATAATAGTCACTATCTCCAAACTGCAGAAGACTTCACCAACTACTTACACTTGCACAAAGCTAAGGCTCAACTCTTCATAGCTGCTAGAACCAAACCCTAATTGGAACCTGATGCACATGCCAACAAATAAAAAGGTTAGGCTTAACGCCTAGTGAGCTCAAGAGTTTTCAACATATATAAATTAATCATTTAAAAAGAAAGAATACAATTAAAATCATAATCTTTCAAAATGATATGCTTCACTTATGAAGCGACTCGTTTACCAATAATTATGCATTTCAAATGAAAGTGACACCGAGCTAATCGTTAACCAAACCAAACTGTTTTAAATACTAAGATCCCAATATAAAACGTTCTTTCGTAAATTTAGATTTAACCCAAAACTTGCTCAAAATGAGAATAGAGAGAGGACTCCCAATTTTATAAAACGCGGGTAAAAACGTTATATCTCGAAATACCCAACACGGGTGGAACATGATACACAACTAATAAACTGTAGATGAAAATATATATAAATAAATATCGTCGTGAACACAGACATTAGACCCAAAACTCACACGACCATAAAATGGACGAAATCAAATACCGAAACGTGGAAATGACGTATTTCATTCAAACCTTAATATACGCGGGGAAAACCCAATATTAAGGCCATCATTTACCATCGACCACACAAAAACCAAAGTTGGCAAAATACGACATTAACATTTAAAATACCATGGATCGACGACGGGGAGACCCGTATACGTTGAGAGTAGAGAAACACACGAGTTGGACGCCCATACAACATACTCGCATGTCATCTCAACGTTTCCATCTTGGGTGGCGAGAACATGTGAATGGGGCCACCCGTGATGTTATTGGATTTCACCACATATCCCTGACCTAGTTCCCATGCCACCACCGACATCACAATCCTCGGACTGTTATGCCTCTGGCCATACTCCGTCGAGTTCCACCTCAAGGACTTACAGACATGGGGGCCTATCCAATCTAGACGAGTTTCAACTCGGAGGCTCGATCCACCTATTGCCTACTCGCTAGCGAACCCAAGCGGTCAACAGTCATAATCAACCTTACCCGCTTTCCCAAAACAAACAGACTTACGTGCCTATGGATCCAATACAACACTGTCTAAACATTACATGACTCCAATTGAATGATCAAAACACCCAAAACATGTAAATCTCAAATGACACGGAATAAACGCCATCATACTCAAAACTCCACAACTGTTTTTAAACTGGACAAATGTCCTCAAGACTCCATTTAGTCAAAACTGAACCAAAGGCCAAACAATTTACGTAAACCCCAAATGAAAGCCAGTAATAAACATTGGAACACGTTTGTCCAACTATCATGCAAACACAATGACCAAGAGTATGATTAACTCAAATCTCATCATTGGTTGAGGAAAACCATTTTCCAAATGAACTCATACCCTTATATTTCCAAAATGTCTCATAACACGATAATATGCATTTTCCGAAAAGGTTTATAAGATCAAATACACAAAATGACACTTATGTCAAATGAACTCCAATTATATATGTAAAATCATCAAAGAAACATTTCAACATCATTTATTTACCAAAAATTCTCAAAGATCCCAAAATGGGTGTTTCACCATGTTTATAAAACTAAACATTTCAAAATAATTAAAACTTATCAGGTGATCAGCAGTTAACAGTTTCATATAAAACACAAAACACTTTAAAATGAACATTTTGGCATGTACACCGTTTTCACAAATCAACTTGAACTCACCTCGCTAGATTTAGGATAAATCTAGATTTTTACCCCACTTGAGCACCTTTGAAGTAACTTGAATCTTCAAGGTCAAAAATTCTGTAACCTAGATACATAAATTTTCCACCATAAATATACATCCAAAACCATATAGAATCGATCCCTGAACATGTTACATTAAAACCTCCATTTTGGGCAAAACCCTAATTTTTGACCCAAATCTTCCAAAATCTTACAAACCGAAATTGAAGGAATCAAACACTAGGAAACCATCAATGGAGCATTTGAATCACCTAATAAGGTTTAGAGATGGAGAAAGTAAACTTACCACATAGGTTTTGGTGAAAACCTAGAAAACCCAAAAATGAGCTAGAGGTTGAAGATGAAGATGGAGATGGTGAATCCTTGACCATAACTTTCAATTTTACCACTTGATGGTGTTTTATCTTCATAAACTACAAGGATTTGAGCCAAAGATAAGTTAGGGTTTGAAGGGGAAAGAAGGAAAACGTTTTGGGAGAGAATAGAAGAAGTTTGGATGAGAGGAAATGAGGAAAAGGCTGAAATTTGCGACTTAACAACAGTCTGCCCTCTTTGGGCGACATTGCCATGCGACAATGCCCTGAGCATTGTCGATGGGTGCCCCATTGCTTTTGTTTCATGCTGCGACTTTGCTCGATGCGACTATGACACTGTCATAGTCGCCGGGCATTGTAGCCAAGTCGGTACCAAGCTCCAAAACTCGACTTTTTCAACGCCAATACCCCCGATACTCCAAGGAACTTCAAACAATGATTTCTCAACAAAAGTCATGCCATTCATAAGTTCCAAAAACGTCCGGGTGCCCTTTACTTACTGAAAATTACGGGTGTTACAAAGCCACTTATCAATGTTCTCGAGATTCACATAGAGTCATGGATCCCCGTACGGCTCCCTACCGAGCTACCACCGCAAGATACCCAAATGACCCTAGTGTCTACTCGACCTCTAGATGAGTGTCACCACAAAAGCCACAAGTCCTCGTATCCGACTTACCATGGCACCACCGCAAGACTTAGCTCTGTATACGGCTCTGCAGAGCACCACCGCAAGCTTACATAAAAACATGACTTGGGGACCACTCACTAGATTCAAACATGGACATCAAAACTCCAAGATGAATAAACAGATTGGATTACATGGGCATCGAGTTCAACCACCCACGATCTATACCTCGAGCCCTTCGCTAACCATAAATATTTCCAGTCCCAAAATAGGGATAAAGTTCCTAATTAAACCAACTGACTGAATCATATGTCTATGGATCCAATGCATTACAGTCTAAAATGTTACATGACTCCAATGAATGAACTACCGCATTCAAAACATGTAACTCTTAAACAAGATGCAACTAAGTACACCATACGTCAAAGGCTCCTTATCGAGCTACTAAACCGAATAATAATCCAAAGACTTGTCTGAGTATAAATCAAGCCCCAAAGGCATAATAAACGTTTGGTTAAAATACGGGAGCCAATATGGTTGCATAACCCAAATTACATCTTTTCCCAAAATCTTTATCTCTTAAATCATAATTGGCCTTCGACCCAAAACCAAAAAAGTTTACAATTTCAAAAATGTTCACAAGGTTGGGAATGACTAAACTTCAAATGACTCACATGTTCGTATTTTCAAAACATCCCATTACACAAACGATGCATATTTCAAAATGCATTTTGACCAAATAATCTCCATTTATGCAATAAATCATCAAAACAGTTTTATTTATGACTTATTTATCAAAATGCCAAAAAATCCCAAATGTGGGTGTTTTACAAAGTTTATAAAGCCAAATACCTCAAATAATCAAAACCCACCAAATAACTCAACAATTGATAATTTAATGAAAAATACATAAACACTTTAAAATAGACATTTTGGCATGTACAATGTTTTCACAAATCATCTTGAATTCACCTTACTAGATTTAGGCTAAATCTAGATTTTCCCCAACTTGAGCTCCTTTGAAGAAGTTTGAATCCTCAAGCCACATCTTCCAAAAAACCTAGATCCACAAGTTTCCAACCATAAATATTCATATTTAACCGTCTAGAATCGTTCCCCAAACATCTTATATCAAAATCTTCATTTTGGCCAAAAATCCTAATTTGACCTAATTCCTCAAAATCATCCAAACCAAAATTTGAGAAATATAAACACTAGAGAGTCATCAATAGAGAATTTATAACTCATAATAAAGCTTAGAAATTAGGAGGATGAACTCACCACTTAGGTTTTGGTGAAAACCTAGAAAACCCCAAATTCCTTGAAGATGAAGGTGATGATAATGACGAGCTTTTGACCTTTACTTCCAATCCACCACCAAATACTCTTGAATATTCCCAAAACTAACAATATAATCTTGAAAATCTCTCAAAAATGAAACTATAGCATTTTTTGTAACATCCCGATTTTCGAAAGGTATCATTTCAAGTTAATACAGAAACTGATATACTAAGGAAAAATAAGATATTTAATTTTGGACTTGAATCCTTGATTTTATAGTCTTGATAGATGAATGATTCAATTACGAGTCCAACGGTCCTTTCCGGAGCGAAAACGGAGCTATAACAAAGAAGTTACGGCCAAAACAGTGTTGGGGTAAGATTTTCGGACGGCAGTACTCCGCGCGGGTCTCCGCGCGGGTGGACCCGCGCCACCAGCCGTGCGAAGCCGCTGGGTGCACAAAAACGGGGAAAATCGGCCCCAAACCCCATTTTTCACCCTAACCTCAAATCCTTCCCCCAATTTCTCTCCCAAACCGACCCCCAAACCCCAAAATCAAACCCTAACTCATTTTGGAGAGTTTCCCTCCTAAATCTAAGTTTTTCTCCTTCATCTATTAGGTTGGGAACTAGAATCATCATCCCTTCATCTTCATATTCTTCATCAAGTTTTCTAGGGTATCATCCACCCTTGTTCTTCCTTTCGTAGTTTGGAGGTTTGTAACCATTTTGGTGAACTAGAGGTGTTTTGGTTGGTGGATTCAAGCTTGGGTTAAGGTAATCTTCTATTCTCTTCAGTTATGGAAGTTAGGGTTTCGGTATCAGTATAGGTATTCATGTTTAAGCTTGGGGGGGGGGAAATTCTTTGTGGTTGATTATGATTATTTATGGTTGAAATTTATGGATCTAGGTTTTTGGAGGTTTTGGCTTGAGGATTCAAGTTTCTTCAAGGAAGCTCAAAGTGGGGTAAAATCTAGATTTAGTCTAAATCTAGCAAGGTGAGTTCAAGTTGACTTGTGAAAACGTTGTACATGCCAAAATGTTTATTTTAAAGTATTTATGTGTTTAACTCGAAATTTTCAATTGTGGAATTACTTGTTGGGTTTTGATTAATGGAGGATTTTAGTTTTATAAACCTTGTAAAACACTCATATTGGGGATTTTTGGGCATTTTGATAAATGATTCATAAATGGGTGTGTTTGGTAATTATTTACATAAATGAGGTTATTTGGTAAAAAGGGCGTTTTTAGAGTTGTTTGGGTAAAAGGTTTAATTTCGTGTTGTGGAATGTTTTGAAAGAATAAAGAGTATAAATCTAATTGGAAAACCTTTTGTCCCGACTTAAACGGTGTCGAAGTCCATTCAAGTGTTTTGGAGCATGCGATTTCATAGTATGGGTCGAGTATGTTATTATTTGAAAAGCGTTAATCATTGGTTAAAAGTGGTTTTGAGTATTTTGACTCGATGTCGTTTTGAAGGAATCTTGAGGACACTTGTCCGGTTTTACTTGGCTCAGTGTAGAGCCCAGTTATGACGTACGTACTAGTGTACTTTGTTGCATTTTGACGTTGGTTACATGTCGGAGTGCGTTAGGCATTTTGGGATAAGTATGTAATGTTAGACTGTGTCGCATTGGATCCATAGGCACGTAAGTCAGTCTGTTTTGGATGGTCGATTGGGTATTGCAGGTGACCTTCAGTACCCATGTTTTATGACCGGAAACTTGACAGGTGATCGCTAGGAGGGTTGAATCTGTTTGTGCTGCCAGGACGGTAGGCACTAGGACCTCTGCCGCTTGAAGTAATGTCTGGGACAAGTAGTTTTTAAGTGTGCCGGGCCTTTGGGGTGGGGTTCTTCGGAAAATCCATCAAGGTCAACTGACTTGGGGTGACATCTGTAAAGAAGTCGTAGGGACACCTGACTGTGATGTCGGGAGGTGTCATGCGATTAACGTTGCATGGGTGGTATACTTATGTGTTTCCTCCACTCTCAACGGATACGGGTCTCCCCCGTTATCGGCTCAGTATTTTAATTAGAAAGATGTTTTACTTTAATGTCATTTGTTTTATATGGTCGACAATGAATGAGGACCTTAATATTGGATCTTCCTCCTCGTATATTAAGGTTTGAATGTTATATGTCATCCCCGTGTTTTGGTATTTAGATTTCTTTCGTTTATGATCGTGTGAGTAAGGGACCTAGTGTCCATGTTTTCGAACGTACGAGATACATGGTTTTATTAATGATTCATGTTTCGAGTTAGATCAAGTTGCATCAATTTATAAGCATGTGTGAAACGATGTTTCCATCTTTGAAAATTCATGATATTGGAAAAGAGTTGTTTCCCCGTTTTAAAGTACATCATTTGAAAGGTTATGATTATAAGAGAAGTGCATCAGTTTTAAAAGTATTTACTCATGTAAAACTCTTGAACTCACTAGGCGTTAGCCTAACCTTTTTATTTATCGCCATGTGCAACAGGTTCTGGTTGGGAATAGTCCTAGTGACACTGTGCAGAGAGGAGTGCTAGTTCTATGCTTGAGAAGTGGTTATCTTAGTGAAGTCTTCCGCACTTGTTTCGGGAAGAGCAACTTGTGTTCGAAGATTAAGTAACACCCGACTTTGGTTTAGTCCTTGTGTATTATTGGAGTTTGAACTGGTTGAGATTAAATAGGAAGTTTTATTTTGGATATTTATCTTTTACTTGATGTATTATCGAAATTTTAATTAGTTGCTCTTACCAAATTTTGAGGGTGTTACAAGTTGGTATTAGAGCTTAAGTTTGAGAGAATTAGGTATTTGATTTTTAGATGCCTAGACGCAAACTAGCGTAATTTTAAGTGATTAAATGTGATATTGCACAATTAGGCATTTTAAGATTTGATGATTCGAGGTGAGTGGGGTCACTAGGAACGGGAATCACGCCAAAAATGGCAAGGATGATCATGTATAGTACGTTCATAATAACACCTGGCCAGTGTTTTGGTGAATGTTACGTAATCGAATGATTACGTAAAGGAAATTGGATTAAAATGGAATTACGGATTACAATCTGGAAGGAAAGAATGAAGAAGACAATACACAGCCAAATCCAATAGGATCCCAGGGAAGAATTCCCTCCTCTAAGTTGTTACCTAGAGCCTAACAGATTAGTTATTTTCTGCATGCCCCCCCACATGACAACCCTTCCTTATTATAAAGCAACCAACTAATTCCCTTTATGGGCCTTGGGCCTTCTAGAGTAGAACTTCCACACATTGGGCTTAGACACAGGAAGATTTAATTGTTGACCCTGATCTGGATACGTAACACTTGGCCCTCCTTCAAAATTGGTCTTGTCCTCAAGACCAACTTCAGGGAATTGACTCTGAATGGTTAATGCGTCCTCCCAAGTTGCTTCTTCCAATGAACGACCCTTCCATTGAATTAACCACTGTAGAACCGTATCGCCTTGACGATTAAAGAAACGAGTAGCTCGGATGGATTCAGGGGTTAACCGATCAGCCACATCTAAGTCAAATTCTGCCGGCAACGTTTTTTCTATGATAGCACCCTGTACTGCCTTTTTCAACAGAGAAACGTGAAACACAGGATGCACCTTAGAAGACGGAGGTAGTTGTAAACGGTATGCCACTGGTCCTATACGTTCCACAATCTCGAAAGGACCAAAGAATCTTGCTGCCAATTTTTGATTAATGCGTTGGGCCAACGAAAATTGACGGTAAGGTCGAAGCTTAACATAGACTTGCTCCCCAACTTGAAAAACCACATCACGTCGCTTAAGATCAGCCTGAGCCTTCATCTGATTTTGCGCCTTTAATAAGTGAAGCTTCAATTGTCGTAGAGCCTCGTCTCGATCCCTTAGTTCTTGCCCTACAACTTCGACACGAACTTCCCCTGGAATGAATTGAGAAACATTTGGAGGCTTTCTCCCATACACAACTTCGAAGGGAGACAAACCCGTAGAGCCATGGAACGTGGAGTTATACCAAAACTCTGCCCACGTAACCCATAAGGACCACGCGCGAGGTTGGTCAATGGCAAAGCAGCGTAAATAAGCTTCCAGACACCGATTTATTACCTCGGTTTGACCATCCGATTCCGGGTGATAGGAGGAACTCATATGCAATTGGGTTCCTTGTAAACGAAATATCTCTTGCCAAAAATGGCTTATGAAAAGAGGGTCTCGATCGCTAACGACCATCTTAGGAATACCATGAAGTCGAATAATTTCCCGAACAAAGATATCCGCAATATGTCGAGCCGTATATGGGTGTTTTAAGAGGATAAAGTGGCTATACTTAGAGAGCCGGTCGATGACTACCAACACAACATCGAACCCTTTTGACTTAGGTAAACCAGTAACAAAAGCCATAGATAGATGCTCCCATATTGCTTCGGGAATATCGAAGGGTTGTAGAAGACCTGCAGGAGTTAAAGAGCTCGATTTACAACGCTGACAAACATCACAAGAGCGCACAAAATCCCGAACTGCTGAGCTCATCCCTGGCCAATACAGATTAGCGGCAATCCTGCGATAGGTACGATAAAAACCCGAATGTCCTCCCGTGGCCGACGAGTGGAATTCCTGTAACAATTGAGGAATCCACTTCGAGGTCTTCGGTATGACCAAGCGATTTTTATGATACAACACCCCATTCTGAACGGAATAACCGGGAAAAGCTTGAGGATCAGACTGCCAGCCTTGCACAAGCTGTTGGATTTGGGAGTCAGACTTAGCCTCCTCAAGTAATTGAGCTCCTTGAACCCAAATTGGTTGATACACCATAGAAGTCAGCTCTCAATCATCATTGCATCTAGAAAGAGCGTCCGCGGCTTTATTTTCTCGACCCGCCTTGTAACAAATTTCAAAGTGATAACCAAGAAGCTTGGCCACCCAGTTTTGCTGAGCAGGGGTTGTAATCCGTTGGTGTAAAAGATGTTTAAGGCTTTTATGGTCGGTATACACCACAAACGTCGTGCCCAACAAATAACTCCGCCAATGTTGCACCGCAAGAGCTAACGCCATTATTTCCCGTTAATACGCGAACTTAGCTAAATTTCGATCAACCAAAGCCTTGCTAAAAAAAGCAATGGGCCGTTGTTCTTGCATCAAAACATCCCCAATGCCTCTACCCGAAGCATCACACTCTACTACAAACGAAATAGAAAAATTCGGTAAGGCCAACACGGGAGCCGTTGTGATAGATCTTTTGAGAAGATCAAAAGAGTGTTGTGTTGCATCATCCCAATGAAAGTTATCTTTCTTGGTAAGTTCGGTTAATGGTTTAGCAATCGAACCGTAATTTCGGTAGTAACCGGTTAATCTAAGAAATCCACGAAGCCCTTTAACATGTTTCGGAGTGGGCCACTCAACCACGGCTTGAACCTTTTTGGGATCCATCGAAACTCCCTTCCCGTCAATAATATGGCCCAAATACTCAACTGATGTTTGACCGAAGAAACATTTTTTTTGATTGACGACAAATCGATTGGCCAATAACACCCGCAAAGCCGAAGAAAGATCCGTAAGGTGCTGCTCCCAAGTTGGACTGTACACCAAGATGTCGTCAAATAAGACCACGATGCATTTACGTAAGTAGGGTCGAAAGATGTCATTCATAATAGCTTGGAAGGTAGCGGGAGCGTTCATGACGCCAAATGGCATTACGAGGTACTCGAAATGACCATCATGCGTGCGAAACGCAGTTTTCTCCACACTGTCAGGAGTCATCCGAATCTGATTGTAGCCCGATTTAAGATCCAATTTTGAGAAAAAAGATGTACCGGTCAATTCATCGATTAATTCTTCGATCATCGGTATAGGATATTTATCCGGAACGGTAGCTTTGTTCAAAGCGCGGTAATCCATACACATTCTCCACGTTTGGTCCTTCTTCCGAACCAAAATAACCGGACTAGAGTAAGCGTTGTTACTTGAACGAATAACCCCTAAAGACAGAAGTTCTTGAACATGTCGTTCAATTTCTGATTTATGGGCGTGAGGATAGCGATAAGGACGGACACAAACCGGTCCGTGGTTAGGTAATAGACAAATGGAGTGGTCTTTGCTGCGAACCGGAGGCAGTCCCGTAATCTCACCAAAAACAGGCGCAAATTCATCACACAACTTACGTAGTTGCTGCGATTGAAACTCAGATAGACTATTTGTCGGACCGGATGCTTGCTCATTCGTTCCCTTCTGTGACAACAACTCTCCCTCGGCGTTTGAAAGCCAACTTTGAAGAGAGGATTAAGCGGAAAATGGGGAAGAGATTCCCTGTAGGCTGACCTCCCGATCCTTATAATGAAACTTCATCGAATGAGATTCCCAATTGTGCACCACATCTCCGAGAGTTTGTAGCCACTCAATACCCAACACCATATCCAAATGTCCCATTTCGAATATCAGCGCATCTATGACAAATTCACACGATCCCAAGGATATTGGCACCTCCGTACACTTCTGAGACACAAAAACCTTGTGTCCATCGCCCAATTTAATCTGTAAACCTGAGAAAACCGAAATTGGAAGATCCAAGGCATTTGCCAATTTCTTAGAAACGAAATTGTGCGTAGCTCCGCTGTCAATCAACACCACAATTGGAATACCCCGTAGGTGCCCTTCCAATTTAACCGTATTCAGTCCCGATTTAGAAACACCTCCTGCTCCCATGAATTCGATAACGAAACATTCACCACAATCCCCCTTCGGTTCCTTCATCAATTCCTCTTCGTTGAGCAGATCTATTGTACACATATTTGCATCCAATTCTGAGTCATCATCATCGGCTAACAACATCACTCGTAAGTTCGGTTCTGGACACTTGTGCGTTGGTCCAAACAACTGACCACATTTGAAACACAACCCTTTTTTTCTACGATCCTCCCACTCCGTTCGAGACAACGTTCGAAACCCTCGATTTCGTGACGTCGAATTCTGGCTACCTTCGTTCCTCACTGATCCTCCGCTTGATGAGTTTGAGGCTGATCGAGAAGGCTCAACCTTAGGAGAAGGTCGTCGATCAATTCCAGAACTAAGGTTATGGGCCTTAAATCTGTTCTGCCCCACTGGACCAATGGGGGACCCAAACGAATTAATATTTGTAGATTGGGCTTGGTAACGGTACCTTGAAGAGAGAGTCTGATGTTCCGACGACCGAAGCATCTCTTCGACGTCTTTTGCCAAATACATGGCATCGAGACGAGTCTGTGGACGATGAAGGCACACCCATCGTTTGACTTCTGGATGGAGTCCCGCCAGAAAATACCCCAGCGCCTGAGATTCCGGTAATCGCAGAACCAAAGACAAGAGATATTCGAAATCATCTATGTAATCGTGGATGGAGTTTACCTGTTTTATCGTCGAAAGTTGCTCGTAGGGATTTTGGATCTCCAATCCGTTAAACCGTTGTAATAGCTCCTGAGTAAATTGCTCCCAACTCAGATTCACATGGATGTCTTTTACTACCGAGAACCAATGATGTGCTACTCCAGATATGCTTAATTGAGCCAAATGTGTTCTCAATTCTGGAGAAGTTCCATGAATCTCAAAATAGAGTTCCGCTTTAGCAATCCACCCACGAGGATCGAACCCAAAAAATTCCGGTAACTTTATCTTCTTAACTGCGCAATACTGATTTTCCCCTGTTCTGCCTGTATTCACGTTGATCGGGTGAACGAGAGGAATACCCGATCCTAATCCCATCGAGCTATTGGGCGGAACAATCATCCCTGATCCAGGCGTCCCACTGGGCGTGCCACTGACTTCAGGATCTTTACCTTGATGAGATTTTACCCAAGGCATCATGTAAGTTCTGAATTCCTTCTGCTCAGCTTGATCTCCTTCTAGATTTTTCAGCGCCTCCTTGATCTGCAACACATCTGAGTGTAATTCCTGGATACGTTCTTCATGGTTCTCTATTCGGGATTGCAAGCGTGTCTCCATGAAATCCGGCAGGTCGGACCAATGTTACGTAATCGAATGATTACGTAAAGGAAATTGGATTAAAATGGAATTACGGATTACAATCTGGGAGGAAAGAATGAAGAAGACAATACACAGCCAAATCCAATAGGATCCCAGGGAAGAATTCCCTCCTCTAAGTTGTTACCTAGAGCCTAACAGATTAGTTATTTTCTGCATGCCCCCCCACATGATAACCCTTCCTTATTATAAAGCAACCAACTAATTCCCTTTATGGGCCTTCTAGAGTAGAACTTCCACACATTAGGCTTAGACACAGGAAGATTTAATTGTTAACCCTGATCTGGATACGTAACACTGAACCTATGAGTTGCGTGGGTATGCTTGAACTGCCTTGGTATGAAAACCGTTTGGATGGTGAATCAATTTCTATATGGGTAGCCATTAGAAGGAGATGATGATTCTAGTGTTCGTTACTTGGGGTGACGGTAAGCATGTTGATTGCATTAAGTGGACAGTTTCGAGTCGGATTGATTGGTTGGAATAGGATCATAGACTTTTGGAACCGATGATATTTCGAGGAGAAATTATAAGGTGAACCTATGACATCTCTGATCTTCGCCTTAAGATGTTGAGCATCTGGATGACGATAGTGTAACTAAGAAATCGAGGAGCGTGGTTTCGAGGTGTTGAGTGCCGATCAAATTCATGCACGAAATGTATTTCTAAAATAATTTACATTATTTATTTCTCATGTTTCTAAAATCGTCATGTGGATTAACTTGCAAATCTTGAGGCAATGTTTTAGCACACACAAGGTTTTGAACCATGATTTCGAGCATGCACAAAATTGTTTTATGGCATGAGGTTGCAAACTTTGTTAAATATTTTCTTGATTCACATCGCTATCCAACGTTATTTTCGGATTTTGCGATGTACGTATTTTGATGTTGTTTCGGGTCTTGGACAAGTAATTGCGGTTTATGACTTTAACATTGGATCTCCTCCACATATGTTGAGGTTTTGGATGAAAAGTTATCTCCCATTATCATGGTGTTTGAGTTTTATTGAGGATTTTAATTCATGCGGTTTTGTGGATTTAAGGGGGTGACTTTAATGGCGTCAAGTGGTATCGTTTTCCTTGAGCTTTGTGTGAGTTGCATATAGTATGCATACATGTCTATTTGGAACTTCCGTCATAGTGTCTTAGCTAACATTTTAGAACGATGAGAGCATATTATTATTTGGCTTTGAAATTGAAACCGACATAGATTTTTTTATGTTTTAACCCAAGTGCATGCACATATCACCTTACTAGTTTTGTGAAATAAACTGCCACGTGCAAGTTTTGTTGTGGAGTCCTTGAGAGTTTGATATCATGAAAACGTTGTTTGGGGAATTTTGTTTCATGACATTACCTGATTAAATGTGAACTCTTGGGTTTTGATTTAGTAAATATACCCTTCTACAGTTTAGCACAAACGTTTTGTTATACACTGTTTTAGTACGTAAAAAAAACTAATTCTCATGCATGGCACAAATTTATACATGTTGGGAACGTAACGGTTACTTTGAAAAAGGTCGTTGAAATATCTTTCGTTAGTGTCAGTATTACCTTGATTATTGATCAAATATTTTCTGAAATGGTTTTATATGTGTGGCGATGTGACCACTCGATACACCTACCGAGTAAAAAGGTAGTAGATTTTATTCGTATGATTAGTCGTTTTAAATCTTTTACATTTAGAGGTTTTATAAAAGTTCAAATTGGCATGGTAGTTTGAAAAACCTTGAACTCAATAGAGTTGTAGATGTAAGCCCTCTTGTGATAGAGGTCAAGATTAAAGACTAAAGGAGTCATCGGGGTTTGAAGCGTCAGAGGGCCTGACTTATGGTGAGTTTTGAATCTTTGGACTTCAGTTCATGAACTAGTTCACGCAGAAGAATTTGAGGCGTTAGACTTATACTATCTCCCAGTTAATTAAGTGATGATTTTTATGCTTCGATAAACCTTCGGGTTAAAACCGTGTACGGTTGTTTGGGTATGGTTGGTTTTGAATTTGTGGGTCATTGGTATGACGACATACTATGTGTCGGTGGTGTACTATTTTGATGAGGTTATGGTTGGCTAGTGAAGCTGTTTGATTTGAGGTTTTATTTCCTTGAGTAGACGTCAACTTTTTCGATATGGCAACCCTGGAGCGAGTTATTTGGTAGTATGCCCACGTTTGCAGAATGGCCATTCTGAGGTTAGGTGTCGACGCTCGGTTTTGAGGACAATAACCGTTAGTGTGCTTCAGTGCACGTCCGTTGAATTTGGAGTGTTCGCAGGTGAAGTGGTATCATTACGAGAAGTAGATATTGTTACTAAGAGATCGATCAGTGGTAATCCTGCAATACGAGGTTTCGCCGATCTATCAATCGATGCGTGAATGTATTATGGGAATTGTGTAACCGTGGGGTTGAAGTAATCCGCTATCTGTGGGTATTGTGCTTATGGCAACTTGAGGGTCAGCTCTACGGTTGTGTTGGTTCAGACCAAGCTGGTGTTAGAAATTGTCGTCAAGGAAGGGACGATGAATCTTTTATAGTACGGATTATTGGGGAATTGGGTTAGAATGTCGAGGTAAACCTTAAGTAGAAATCGAGTATTGAGGAGACCTAGATGTGTCTTATTTAGAGGTATCCAAGGGAAAAAGTTGCTTTGGGGTATTATTGGTGGAAATGACTGATTAAGGTCGTAAGTTACTCTTGAGGTAATATGAGCAACATAAGGTTGGGAGACAACCGAGATTTAATGATTAAGAAAATGATTAAGCAGGGACTCAATGTTCATCCCGACGTCGGTGAAATATATCGAACATTAAGATTGAGTTTGTAACGGTACGTTATCGACAACCTCAACCGGAATGTAATCGGGTCCGTATATACGGCGAGGTTTCATGAAGGCATTCCTTTTGGATAGGAAATCAATCGATCTTACCAAGTGCGATGTTGGGTGCTTGGTGGTGCCAGATTTCGAGGACGAAATCTCTATTAAGGTTGGGAGGATTGTAACACCCCGATTTTCGAAAGGTATCATTTCAAGTTAATACAGAAACTGATGTACTATGGAAAAAATAAGATATTTGATTTTGGACTTGAATCCTTGATTTTATAGTCTTGATAGATGAAAGATTCAATTACGAGTCCAACGGTCTTTTCCGGAGCGAAAACGGAGCTATAACGAAGAAGTTACGACCAAAACAGTGTTGGGGCAAGATTTTCGGATGGCAGTGCTCCGTGCGGGTCTCCGTGCGGGTGGACCCGCGCCACCAGCCGCGCGGAGCCGCTGGGTGCACAAAAACGGGGAAAATCGGCCCCAAACCCCAATTTTTCACCCTAACCTCAAATCCTTCCCCACATTTTTCTCCCAAACCGACCCCCAAACCCCAAAATCAAACGCTAACTCATTTTGGAGAGTTTCCCTCCTAAATCTAAGTGTTTCTCCTTCATCTATCAAGTTGGGAACTATAACCATCGTCCCTCCATCTTCATCTTCTTCATCAAGTGTTCTAGGGTTTCATCCACCCTTGTTCTTCCTTTCGTAGTTTGGAGGTTTGTAACCATTTTGGTGAATTAGAGGTGTTTTGGTTGGTGGATTCAAGCTTGGGTTAAGGTAATCTTCTATTCTCTTCAGTTATGGAAGTTAGGGTTTCGGTATCAGTATATGTATTCTTGTTTAAGCTTGGGGGAAACGATTCTTTGTGGTTGATTATGATTATTTATGGTTGAAATTTATGGATCTAGGTTTTTGGAGGTTTTGGCTTGAGGATTCAAGTTTCTTCAAGGAAGCTCAAAGTGGGGTAAAATCTAGATTTAGCCTAAATCTAGCAAGGTGAGTTCAAGTTGACTTGTGAAAACGATGTACATGCCAAAATGTTTATTTTAAAGGATTTATGTGTTTAACTCGAAATTTTCAATTGTGGAATTACTTGTTGGGTTTTGATTAATGGAGGATTTTAGTTTTATAAACCTTGTAAAACACTCATATTGGGGATTTTTGGGCATTTTGATAAATGAGTCATAAATGGGTTTGTTTGGTAATTATTTACATAAATGAGGTTATTTGGTAAAAAGGGCGTTTTTAGAGTTTTTTGGGTAAAAGGTTTAATTTCGTGTTGTGGAATGTTTTGAAAGAATAAAGAGTATAAATCTAATTGGAAAACCTTTTGTCCCGACTTAAACGGTGTCGAAGCCCGTTCAAGTGTTTTGGAGCATGCAATTTCATAGTATGGGTCGAGTATGTTATTATTTTAAAAGCGTTAATCATTGGTTAAAAGAGGTTTTGAGTATTTTGACTCGATGTCGTTTTGAAGGAGTCTTGAGGACACTTGTCCGATTTTACTTGGCTCAGTGTAGAGCCCAGTTATGACGTACGTACTAGTGTACTTTGTTGCATTTTGACGTTGGTTACATGTTGGAGTGCGTTAGGCATTTCGGGATAAGTATGTAATGTTAGACTGTGTCGCATTGGATCCATAGGCACGTAAGTCAGTCTGTTTTGGATGGTCGATTGGGTATTGCAGGTAACCTTCAGTACCCATGTTTTATGACTGGAAACTTGACAGGTGATCGCTAGGATGGTTGAATCTGTTAGTGCTGCCGGGACGGTAGGCACTAGGACCTCCGTCGCTTGAAGTAATGCCTGGGACAGGTAGTTTTTAAGTGTGTCGGGCCTTTGGGGTGGGTTTCTTCGGAAATTCCATCAAGGTCAACTGACTTGGGGTGACACCTGTAAAGAAGTCGTAGGGACACCTGGCTGTGATGTCGGGAGGTGTCATGCGATTAACGTTGCATGGGTGGTATACTTATGTGTTTCCTCCACTCTCAACGGATACGGGTCTCCCCCGTTGTCGGCTCGGTATTTTAATTAGAAAGATGTTTTACTTTAATGTCATTTGTTTTATATGGTCGACAATGAATGAGGACCTTAATATTGGATCTTCCTCCTCATATATTAAGGTTTGAATGTTATATGTCATCCCCGTGTTTTAGTATTTAGATTTATTTCGTTTACGGTCGCGTGAGTAAGGGACCTAGTGTCCATGTTTTCGGACGTATGGGATACATGGTTTTATTAATGATTCATGTTTCGAGTTAGATCAAGTTGCATCAATTTATAAACATGTGTGAAACGAGGTGTCCATCTTTGAAAATGCATGATATTGGAAAAGAGTTGTTTCCCCGTTTTAAAGTACATCATTTGAAAGGTTATGATTTTAAGAGAAGTGCATCACTTTTAAAAGTATTTACTCATGTAAAACTCTTGAACTCACTAGGCATTAGCCTAACCTTTTTATTTGTCGGCATGTGCAACAGGTTCTGGTTGGGAATAGTCCTAGTGACACTGTGTAGAGAGGAGTGCTAGTTCTATGCTTGAGAAATGGTTATCTTAGTGAAGTCTTCCGCACTTGTTTCGGGAAGAGCAACTTGTGTTCGAAGATTAAGTAGCACCCGACTTTGGTTTAGTCCTTGTGTATTATTGGAGTTTGAACTGGTTGAGATTAAATAGGAAGTTTTATTTTGGAGATTTATCTTTTACGTGATGTATTATCGAAATTTTAATTAGTTGCTCTTACCAAATTTTGAGGGTGTTACATTTTTGAATCGCCCAAAACGGAGTAGAAATGAGCAATATATGACCAAATGAAGAAAATCCCGATTTTATGCATTGCAGGTCTGGCGCGACCCTGACATGCGACAATACCCTCTGTCACTGTAGCGGGAACTGTCGCCCGAGATGTACCGAGGGCCCATTGCCTCTTACGACCCTGCCATGCTACAGTGCCCTATGGCACTGTCGCTGGGCACTATAGCCAGACTCGTATCGAAAGTTTTTTGACCGTTCTTCGACCGCTTTCTCGACGGCTTTCCCGACCGTTTTCTCGGCCGTTTCCCGACCGTTCTCGCAGCCATTCCTCGACCTACTCTCATAACATTTGATGTTGTTATGACAGTTATCGTGCCATTGTCATAGTTTCATGGCACATTCGTTGGGACGACCGCACACTCGGTAACGCCGGTGCTATTGTGACATATGTCACAACTGCATGGCACTATAGCCGGGACTACCACACTTTCAGTACCATTTGTGCTATTGTGACAGATGTCATAACCACATGGCACTATAGCCAGGACTACCACATTTTCAGTACCATTTGTGTTATTGTGACAGATGTCACAACCACATGACACTATAGCCAGGACTACCACACTTTCAGTTACATTTGTACTATTGTGACAGATGTCACAACCACATGGCACTATAGCCATACTTCATATTTGGTTCTTCATTTACCGATTCACCCAATTTAATACTTTTCCTCTAAGAGGATAAAAATCAGGATGTTGCAATCCTCCCAACCTTATAAAAGATTTCGTCTTCGAAATCTAGTTCATACAGAATACATTTCAATACTACACAACGTGTATTGGATTACCTCTGTTCCCAGAAGTAGCTTGGTCCTTTTTTGCAACAGTTAAACATTGACAAGAGAAGTCTACCGAACATTGATGGAGTAATTTCTAGCCATATGATCTCGGTTGCCTCCCAACCTTAGGCGACACATACTACTTCTAGGGTAACTTGTGATCTCAACTTCTCATTAACTAATTCATCTCAGTTCAATGTGATTCTGAATCTGAAAATCAATGATCGACATCAAACCCCAATGAATTCTCAAAATTCCTTAATAATCCACTCTTGATATTGATAGAGCCTTTCTTCCAAGGTCATGCCAATACACTTTCCAGGGAGTCGGTTTATTCAAATTAGACTATTGCGCAACTCCAAACTATACTAAAACATCAATCATTCAGTCGATATAAACCTTTACCATATCAAGAAAATCTTAATCATTGATACTTAATTACTAACATCTAATATCCTTAAAGTTACCACTTAAATTGTAAACAAACAGGATACATCAGAAGTGCACTGAAGCACCCCAACGGTCATTGTTGCCACTTGCATAACTGGATAATAACATAAATCTACTACCTTAATTATTCATACCTGAACAGGCTTCATGAAGTTGAATTCCCACAATTCAAATCTGTCCACAATTTGGATCATTCGCCCTTTCAATTCCCAAGGGCATCTCTAGTCCCTTATCACAACTTCTTTCTCAAGAGGTTTAAATCTATAGCTCTAATGAGTTCAAGGGTTTTCAACTAATATTTCGATTTGGAATTTTATAAGACTTTCAGACGCAAAACCTTTATAACAATTAATCATACGTGTAAAAATCCACTACCATATACTCGGTAGTTGTGCAAAGTGGGCACAAAGGATACCCATATAAATCCATTTTGAAAACCATTTGGTTATTACTCAAGCTAATAATGACAACAACGACAAATGCTCAACAAACTTTTCAAATGAACCACTATGGTCCTAACATGCATCAATTTATGCCTTGTACGTAAAATAATGTTATGCACTAAAATAGTGTGCAACAAAATGTTTGTACAAACCCCAAAAGAGGTTTGTACAAGTAAACGTTTGGCTAAATACGGGAGCCATTATGGTTGCATAACCCAAATTACATCTTTTCTCAAAATCTTTATCTCTCAAATCACAATTGGCCATCGGCCCAAAACCAAAAAGGTTTACAATTTCAAAAATGTTCACAAGGTTGGGAATGTCTAAAATTCAAATGACTCACACGTTCGTATTTTCAAAACATCCCATTACACAAACGATGCATATTTTCAACAAACGTTAAAAGTGAATTTTGACCAAATAAACTCCATTTATGCAATAAATCATCAAAACAGTTTCATTTATGACTTATTTATCAAAATGCCCAAAAATCCCAAATGTGGATGTTTTACAAAGTTTATAAAGCCAAACACCTCAAATAATCAAAACCCACCAAATAACTCAACAATTGATAATTTCATGAAAAATACATAAACACTTTAAAATGGACATTTTGGCATGTACAACGTTTTCACAAATCAACTTGAACTCACCTTGCTAGATTTAGGCTAAATCTAGATTTTCCCCAATTTGAGCTACTTTGAAGAAGTTTGAATCCTCAATCCACATCTTCCAAAAAACCTAGATCCACAAGTTTCCAACCATAAATATTCATATTCAATCGTCTAGAATCGTTCCCCAAACATTTTATATCAAAATCTTCATTTTGACCAAAAATCCTAATTTGACCTAACTTCCTCAAAATCATCCAAACCAAATTTTGAGAAATATAAACACTAGAGAGTCATCAATGGAAAATTTATAACTCATAATAAGGCTTAAAAATTAGGAGGATGAACTCACCACTTAGGTTTTGGTGAAAACCTAAAAAACCCCAAATTCCTTGAAGATGGAGGTGATGATGACGAGCTATTGACCTTTGCTTCCAATCCACCATCAAATACTCTTGAATCTTCCCAAAACTAAGAATATAACCTTGAAAAGCTCTAAAAAACGAAACCATAGCATTTTGAATCGCCCAAAACGGAGTAGAAATGAGCAAGATATGACCAAATGAAGAAAATCCCGATTTTATGCATTGCAGGTCTGGCGCGACCCTGACATGCGACAGTACCCTCTATCACTGTAGCGGACACTGTCGCCCGGGATGTATCGAGGGCCCATTGCCTCTTGCGACCTTGCCATGCTACAGTACCCTATGGCACTGTAGCTGGGCACTGTAGCCAGACTCGTACCGTGAGTTTTTCGACGGCTTTCTCGACGGCTTTCCCGACCGTTTTCCCGGCTGTTTCCCGACCATTTTCCTGGCCGTTCCTTGACCGTTCTCGCGGCTATTCCTCGACCTACTCTCAGAACATTTGATGTTGTTGTGCCAGTTATCGTGCCATTGTCATAGTTTCATGGCACATTCGTTGGGACGACCGCACACTCGGTAACGCCGGTGCTATTGTGACATATGTCACAACTGCATGACACTATAGTTGGGACTACCACACTTTCAATACCATTTGTGCTATTGTGACAGATGTCACAACCACATGGCATTATAGCCAGGACTACCACACTTTCAGTACCATTTGTACTATTGTGACATATGTCACAACCACATGGCATTATAACCATACTCCATATTTGGTTCTTCATTTACCGATTCACTCAGTTCAATATTTTTCCTCTAAGAAGATAAAAATTATGATGTTACATTATTTATTGGATATTGTTTATAGTTATTTTATTGCACTTGACACATTATTTGCAGGTTGGGCAGATGATATACTGGTTGGTCAGGTTTTTAGGTGATCCTACTCTTATATATATATGTGTGTGTGTGTGCACGTGCGCCTACACGCAATGCACATGCTTATATAATTTTTATTGCAAAAAAAACCAAGAATCACCCGTGGTCTAGTTAGTTGATGAATATACAAATATTTAAGTGGTCGTTCGGAACTTACTAGGTAAACACTTACCGGATAAGCATAATAAAGATCGAGAATCTTACTCGGTAAGAGGTATAACAATGACCCAGAATTTTACCGGTAAGTGAACGAGAAAACTCCTATCCAATTAACGCCTATCGAATAAAATGCAATTACCAATACCTCATTTTGATGACTGAGAATATTACCCATAAGATAAGGTTGGTGGTAACCCGAAAATATTTAATAAATGGGCCTTAGATAAGTTTATATTGTCTAATTTTATTTTTTTTACAATAATATTTATTTGTTTATTTGAATAGATAAATCACGATTTTAATGTTTTATTTTATTTTTTGTTTTTTGTCGATTTACATTACGATTTTGGATGGTTGTGAGAGAGTGATAATGATTTTTTTATATAAATTTTTTTAATTTAGACTTAATAATATAATGTAATTTATTTTGGTTTAATAATATAATTTTTTTTATAAAATATTCTGTAAGATTTTTTAATTATAATTTAGATTTTTTATATCTAAAATATGGTGAGAGTTATTTTAGGGGAGTTAAAGTGGGAAATGATTTTAGGGGAGTTAAAATGGTTAGAGATAATGATTGAAAATTAATGAATAACATTAAATGTAGTACATACAACTTTTATGGTTGTTTTTTAAGTAATTAACATTAAATAGCGGTACATTAAACTTTAATACAGTATAGATAGATATAGATTATCTTGATCTTAAAAAAAAAAGAAAAAAATTAAGATGATAAAGGAATATTACGAAAAACACCTCCAAATAGGGTGGGTGTGTAAGTGGTAGCGTGTCAACGTGTGTGTTTGCGTGGAAGGGTACATGGATAGATGATGGTGAGGTTCCTTCTCTCTTTATTTGTGGTGGGTGGTGATGAGGGTTTGTTCCCAAACAAAAAAAACCCAAAAACACTCGTCAACCAAGAACAACAACAACAACAACAAACAACCCTCAGATTCGCAGAGATATAGTTCTATACACACGAAAACCTTTTCAGAATCTTTTTTTCTACTTCTTCTTACTGAATCCTTCTGTTTTTTTGCCTTTCATTTCACATATATACTTGTTATTATCATCTTTTATTCAGATAAATCTATAAACTATCCGCAATGGATCGATTTTGTATGGTTTCTTCAATCATAGAGCTGCGCAAAGGTAATAATTGAGCACGTACACCTTGTGTGATGATCGGATCTTATGAAATCTAGTTGATTGGTTGGTTTTTGAGATCTCTTACTGTTGATGAATCGGAAATGTGTTAAAATGTGGTTTTGGATTATAATTGTTTGATGTGAAATTGTTTTATTGATTTCGTGTTTGCTTATTGTTTAGGGTTTAATTCAGTGTGTTATTAACATTGATTATTACTACTTGATTAGTTATGACTGCTTTTTTTAGTTTACATGATGTATTGGTTAACCAGGATCTTGAAAAGTGAGATTTTGTTAGATATGGTGTACATTCAATGCTAGATTTTGTGAAATATATGTTTTTTTTGCCTAATGATCTATGTTTTGAATTGGTGGTTGATTGTTTTAAACGGTGTTTGTTTCTCATGTCTCTCTAAACTGAAAAGAGGTCATTGTATGGAGTAGTATGTTGAGCGCATTATTTGAATAATTTTTTTGTGCTATTCGGATGAGTTAGAATTATAAGGTGCACAAAGTTTTGGTTTTACGATGTTATTCTTAAGCTACATGCACTGTAATATTCTCTATATTAAAAGAACTTGATATCATCAGCTATTTATTGGCAAGTTTGAGGCTTTATTCGAGTTAAAATAGCAGTTTCCCATAGACATTTTTTCTTGTTGACATGAATGCACAATCTAATTCACAATATGATTGTTGTTTAATTGATTGAACATGTAACGACATCTGTTGTGATATTATTACAGATAGATTCTTACTTTAATGTGAACCACACTCTACTAAGAAGCTGCTAAACTGACATCGGATAATAAGAACATAGGGGTTACAACTTTTTCTTAGGAAATAGGATTGTGGTGCCAACTGCAGTCTAATACCATTTTCATAATATCTTAGATGTATTATCACCCACTTGAGTGATTTCTGGCATAGGCACCACCCTCCAAGGCATCTAATCATTTTTTGTTGACCGGTGGTGGCAATAATGAAATCACACATGTCTACATAGATTGATAAATTATTACCGTGATGTATCTTGATACACAGATGGAAAGATTGACAGAGGGAAGGAGCAAACTGTTATGAACCAGATCAAATTGAGCAATTAAAATAGAACCAAGAGATAGGAACATTGTGTAATGCTTCAATTACAAGGAAAACAAAGACAAACTAGCATTCGAGAGGCTAGCACTCTCCTATTTAGAACTCACTAATTTCCTGCATACCTTCACTCTACCATCTCTCTCCTATTTATTAACATCCATGAGAGACTAATTACCAAAATTACCCCCTTCTAGAATACGCATCCTACTAATGGGCTTGGGCTTGGGCCGGTGCACAACATTACCTCGCCCCTAAAGAACCACCTTGTCCTCAAGGTGGATAGAAAAAATATAGGAATAGGTGCTGCCAAGCTACATCAACCCAATCCGCTGCCATTGAAGTCAAATCCTCCCAATCAAACTCCATTTCACCTTCATTGAAGGACCAACTTCTGTCATCACCAATCATTGAATGTATTGTAGCTATAATGACCTCATTCACATTCACTTCTATATAAATGTTCGCAGCCCATAGGCTGGGTCCTGCAATTTGAAACCAAACGGACATTTTCAGGTCATGTTTTGGGTGGTATGTTGAGCCCCAAAGCAGAACATTGTCTTCCTCCTCATTCCTTAGATCAGGAAAATATTTCATTTTCTCTACTTCCAACTCATCCCTCACTCTTATGTCTTCTGTGTTCTGAACCATGTTGTCCTCCTCCTCATCTTGAATGGTCTCAACCATCAGCCTCACAACAGTAGTTGGGAAAGGACATGCAAAGAGTACCCCTATTTTTTTCTCAATCAATTTTTTTGAAATCAACTTGTGGGCGACACCACTACCAATGAGTACTCCTACATTAATCCCTTCAACAGTGCCCACTAACTCCATTGTTTTTGGACTAATTAATCCTTCTGCAGATAAATATACCTTGAATTTTGATTGGATATTTGCGACTCCACTACTGTCCAGCAACTCTGTATTTAATTCCAACTCTTTGTCAATGTCCTTACCTTCATACATCACCACTAACACCTTCATCTTGTTATTTTTGCACTTATACCCTAAATTATACTTCTCATCGTGGCAACACAGCCTTTGCGCCGACTAGAGTATTGTGCCAGATAGTCGACGATACTCCCCCTCCAAGTCTACATCAGTCAAACTCAGTAATATCCACAAATACAAAGAATTAGGAGTATGATTAGGCAGAAGAAAATAATCTGGTGGTTTTGGGTTTGGTTTTGAATTCGAACTCAAAGCTAGTTTTGGATCCAGACTAAATTCAATCCTAGAAGTGGTTGTGTTTAAGGTTTGGTTTATAGCATCAGAGGTTATATCAGGAATTGGAGATAATGCCGTTCTGAAACTTAGGGCTCTAACATTTTCCTCCAGTCTTGTGGATTGAGATTGCTCCTTCAACATCGATCCAATAGTCTCCATAAGAGGACTGAATCGATCCACTCTCATATGTGCTCCTTCTGTTTTCCAAATCCTTGGTCCTTCACGTTCTACATATCTAATCATTGATGCGTTGATCGCAGTTTGAGCCCTGACTTGATGACCGAGAGTCTTAACAGTCGCCAACGAGTTGGGGCTACCATGGACCGTCGCACAAACCATTAATGGGCTGGGTCGAGTCTGGTCGTTATCCCTTTCTGCAACACTTGGATTCCATGAATAGTTGATCACTGAATTCTTCCACATCTCTACTTCTCTCTCAGTAGAACTCGGGGTTGTTGACGAATTCCCCATGGAGCAAATGTGCAACGGTGGAAAATATTCATTCGGTGGATCTGGGTCCAGGCCTCGATGGACACCCGACGATGGCAACGGGTGACGGTTACTGTGGCAGCGGTACAGCGGTGGTGGGGGTGGTAACGGCGGGGGAGGCGGTTTCCGATGAACGTCTCCTAACCAAATTTTCCCACACACTAATGATTCTGTAGAAAATTCAATTGTCCCAGTTATGTTGAAAACAGGCTTTGGCCTAGTTGAAATAGTTTGTTTGGGCTTGGGCCAAAATCGATCTACAAATCTGGGCCTTGATGACATCCCCCCTTTTTCTTTGTTCGACCGCTTCCTCATGATCGATCTTCCTAGGGCAGCCTCTGTTTGCTTCAACGACGGAGGAAAACGCAATAGATGGCTTCCTTCTTCTGATTTCTCTGTCTCCTGGGAGTTTTGGATCCTGATCAGAGGAATCAGCAGCGGTTGTTGATATGAAACTGGCCCAATCGCTTCTAACTGTAGTTCATTAATAAACCAAGTTGAATGGGTTTCACAACAAGTAATTGATTCACCATTACCTTCAATTCCTTCCTTGTATTCTTCTCCTCCACTTCTGTTCATTGTTGTGATCATGAAACTTTCATGGTACTGATCAAGGATTTTCCCATAGGTAGCTTTCTCAATCTCACCAGTCCTAATGAATCCACTAGATGCTATCTCCAAAGGATTGGATCGCTTCTCACCATTAATAGTGGAACCACCGGAATCGATCTCCAACTGTGAGGAACCGTTTGGTTTCGGTAGGGAAGGAGTGTAGAGGACTATTTTGGATGTATTGTCACGTACCTCGTCACGAAGATTAAGTACCTCTAGAATGATAGCATGAGTTTTGGCATTCTCAATCGATATCTCGTCCAGTTTCTGATTGAGGAACTGAGTGAATGTTGCCATCTGATCTTGGAGTTGTTGTTGAAAATCAGAAACCAGGGATTTTGACGGAATCACCTTCTTCGTAAAATCAAGCCTCTGGAAACTCATATCCCGAGCCATGGATCGGAACTGCTCTGATACCAATTTGTTATGAACCAGATCAAATTGAGCAATTAAAATAGAACCAAGAGATAGGAACACTGTGTAATGCTTCAATTACAAGGAAAACAAAGACAAACTAGCATTCGAGAGGCTAGCACTCTCCTATTTAGAACTCACTAATTTCCTGCATACCTTCACTCTACCATCTCTCTCCTATTTATTAACATCCATGAGAGACTAATTACCAAAATTACCCCCTTCTAGAATACGCATCCTACTAATGGGCTTGGGCTTGGGCCGGTGCACAACACAAACGTTATTCTGTGGTTTTGTCAAGTGCTGTTTGATATAATGGCTAAGCCTTACACCAAAAAGAAATTAAATACCACTAATTAGAAAAAGAAGCAAGCCACTGGATAGCAAATTATATTAATATAACTTTAGCATATAGATGGAATTGTTTACTATATATATATATATGACAGTTCTAGGAATCTGTTAAACAGCTTCAAAGTGGGTTCTCTCTGTAATTGTGCACATGGTTAGGTGTTAGGGTAGTGATTGTCAATTTATAGGAACTTGAGACCGATAATGTAATTTACTAGTTTATGAATGTGATTTCTTTCTTGAGCTTTATGAAGCATTCAGAAGTTACCAAATCATTGACAGAAAAGGAAATGTATGTAATAGTGCAACCATTCCAATGCTAATGTGCTATAAGTCATGTTGCAGTAATAATAATTTTTTCTGCATTTAGCCCCTGATCTTTTTCTTCATCTTCGTTATGCTATAGGTCTACCACTTAGAGGTCTATTTCTTCAATATCCTTGTATTCGCTAACAGCTTGCACTAGCTGTGTTTTAAAAGGAAGTCCTCATGCACAAGTGTGATTTATCATAAAATTTTGTTTATTATGCCCATTGCTGGTCACCTATCATGACTAGGGTGTCTGCATTCTAAAGCTGCAGTCTAAAATATCTGTTTTGCAGGATTTGGGTAACGCCAGTTGCAACTGGCAGGTTCGTCTTTAGAGTTCTATCACATGCCCATAGATTCATTTTATTTTTGTGAAGAAGAATGAGCTTGCTCAATAAAGGGGCTTCTGCCATTGACAAAAAGCTTGGCGCAACAGGAAAGGCAAAAAGCTTAAATCCAGATGCTGCAGAGTTCGTTCCATTTGCTTTGAGATCACCGTCCAGAAACACCACAGACACATCTTCAAGTTTTGGCAATTTTGGTGCTTCAACACCAGGGAAAGCAATACTCAACAGATCAGAGTCATCTGTGTCAAATAATTCAGATGATGAGGCCCACCAGTTCTGGCGTCACCAGCTACCTGATGATATCACTCCCGACTTTAATGTTGTGGGAGAAGAAGAATCTCAAGGAATCAATAGCATTCCTTTTTCAACTTTGTCCATAGTGGATGTAAACGGAACGTCAAGTTTCCCAGCATCAACAGCTGGTGTCTTTATGTCAAAGGAACAACATGACTTGTCTCCACACCAAATCAATGGCAGTAGCTTTTCTGAGAAGATGAGATATCCTCTTCCATCATATGGAGAAAATCCATCCTCCGCTAATTTTCAACAAATGCGTGCTAAGCCCTGGGATATGCATGGTGATCAGTTGCTCGCTGGTATTAGAGATGGGCCTCCCTACAATAGTGATCCTGGGGAAGAGTACATAGATGACATGCTTAATGAGCAACAGATGGAGGGTACAGAAGTAAACCCTCTTGGATTTTTGGCTTCCCAATTTCCAGGTTTTGCAGCTGAAAGTCTTGCGGAGGTTTATTATGCTAATGGATGTGACTTAAATTTGACCATTGAGATGCTTACACAGCTTGAGGTATTTTCTAACTTCAAATTTGTGGGTTCAGTTTTTTGGCTTATACAATTTAATCTAGTTAATACCTTCATGACAGGATCCTTTTTGAATTTAAACATAAATATATCATTAACTCTTAATGGCTCATGTATCATGACAGCCTAAACACTTCATATCCGACTTCCTGTCCTGACTTACAGGCCAAATAAAGGAAATGGGAGAAACAGCTGTTTCTCATCAACATGCAATGTTTATAATGGTTCCTATGCTAGATTGTTTGGTTAATATGCTTTTGTAATGTTATGCTTATTTTTTCGTTTCAGTTTGAATTAGGTTCCCAATTGTGAAACATTAAAGCAATCATTCATACTCCTATGATCATTATCGTCACCTGGGTGCTGCTAGGTTCGCTATTGCTACTGAGACTTGAGAGTTCCCACACCTTATTCTGTAGTTCTTTCCTTAAAGCAATATCCTTGTGAGAATGCCATCCTAGCATGCCTTTGACCACCATGTTGATGACCACTCGTTTTTACATCTGATATATACTTTTTACTACTGTATTTTGTAGGCTGTAGTTAATTCTTTTGTTTTTTTTATTAGTGCTTCAGAGTTCAGACCATGTAATTGAAGGTGTCAGATATTTCATGGCGTCGTCTTTCATTTGATAAGAGCATATGTTACTGTCTCTTTGCTTTCCTGCATTTCTTGTATAAACTTTATTCACATGCATGATTACAATTTTTGATACTATAAAGATTATAGCTTGAGTGCCCAATATCCTGCAGAATATGTTCCTATACTAAAACCACTTAACTGGGGTTTATTAGGTGGTTGTTTTTGAAGGCATAGCCTCTTTTTTTCCCTTTCATTATTTATTCTTTAGACTCCTTACCTTCAGTCAATTTATTTGTATTTTATTTCTTTACAGTGACTTGCTGTTCAGTAATTTCTGTACAGTGATCATTGACTTTCTAAATGATATTACATTGATGTAAAGTATTCATTTAATTATGTACACTTACGTGTAGTTAGTTTTTCCCTTAAGACTGTTTGAAAGTGCTGTAGTATCAATATAGGCACTATCTTAGTTGTTAGTATAAATTTAATTATCTGTTATTTGATCAATACCATAGGTATGGGCTTTTACACCTCTTGTCTTAGGCTTATGTCTCGTCGCATGGATGGTTGACTGCTCACATTTGTGTCTTTGGAGTAAATCTGTAGAAACCGTTAATATAACCACCAAACTCACTATCTTTTCCTTTCTTGAAGAGAGAGTGTCATTATGAAAGGATAATTTGCATCAACTTGCATGTTTACTTTATATATAGTAATGGTGGAGAGTTTGGTGGTAATTTTTGGTTGTTTGCATAGACATCCCTAGCCCTTTCCCATTTGAAACAATGACAAATAATTTTGCCAACCCTTTTCTGAATTTGTTTTTTTTTTTCAATGCATGCAGTAGTTTAACACACAGACATACTTCTCATAGTGTCATGTCACATTCTAACATTACAGAAATTTGTGCAAGTTGTTTCATGTACTGTTTACCACTCCATCATCTGGGTGGCAAGCAATGCCACTGATATGTTGGCAACAGATCAGTGTCAAGTCACATGCAGAATGGAAACTTCAGCTTCTTAAATTTATAGCAAGGGATCAGATCTGGATCATATAATGTCATATGATGAGATCTAGCTCTACTTGATTATGACTAATTGTAGCACTATTCTTAGGCACAAGGAAAAAGTTGCCTGTAGTTATTTCTTTTCGTATTCTGATTATTTGCACAATGGATGACCTGTTTCAAAGCCACTTTCTTGTACAGGGTTTGCAATTCTGATATAATCTATTCTCTTGTTCAAGAGTGGCTTACACTATATTTAACAATTGATTGCAGCTTCAGGTAGATAGTAGCCTGAACCAGAATCTGAACTCCAAGGCCTTGTCTGCTCCAAATCTCAGTGCTCTGGATTTTCCTGCACTGTCTCCCACAGATAATCAGAACAGGGTGCCAACATTTTCTGGACATGATCAGCAGCAGAATGTTAACTCTTATCGTTCTTTGGAGAAGGAATTGCTCATGTTCAAATCTTCCTCTACTGCTCCATCTCTAGGTGCTACAGATTTTGCTTCTGCAGTTAGGAAAATGGCGTCACAGGACTCAAGCATATGGAAGTATGATAGAAACCTTTCTCCAAATTCCACTATTGGATCAAGTAGAAGTTCTCTTGCGTTGGCTAGCAGTTATAGTGGTGGGCATGGAAGAGGCAGTTATGGGGATAGGTTGGCCAACCGGAATTCAAACCGTTCTGCTCCTGTCTGGCTTGAAACTGGGGAAGCAGTTGGTAATGTCTTCATTGAAACATCTCTCTACTTAAATAACATTTTAGATTAAATGTCTTGTGTCTATGCACTTTAACTTTGTTGAGATCACAGCAAATATGTATTCCGAAATGCGGGGTGAAGCTCGGGATCATGCACGCCTACGCAACGCATACTTTGAACAGGTATGGCCATTTATGTTTTATGGACTACCATCTTTCTCTAGCTGAACGATCAAATCATAGTAATAAGTTGTAGGAAAGGATATAAAAGCATCATGCAGTATAACTTCTTGAGATATAGTGAATTCGCTTCTGCTTTAACCATTCTGTTTCAGGGGTTTTAGAACAATTTCAAGTGCATCTTTGCATGTTAGTGTTGACTTGTTTCAAATTATTAGCATTTACGGACTTGATAAATTTCACATATGATTAGTATGCAGAAACATGCTGATGCCATGCATCTGTAGTAAATTAATATTTCAAGGTATTCAATATAATCCCCTTGCTTTCAGTAGTTTCAAGGCCTTTTGATGTTCACTTCCATTCGAATGCTAAAGGCAAGTGAAATCCTATACTCCTGAAATGCCACTGTAAGTGCCCATGTTTGATTTGTCACATCAACTAAAAGGGCCATTGACAATGTAATAAGGAGGAATAAAAGCAAATGATTTATTTTCATCAGGAAAACAACTTTGAAATCCATCTTTCTGTGGGTCGGAAATGAAAAAAGAACACAATGATACAAGTTAGAATCAGGTTATTTCATCAGGAAATCTGATGTCTGCTAAATCTTGGAAAAACAATGTCGAAGACATTATAAAGGTAAAAAGTGACCATGGATATCCACACCAAAGCTAGGTCATTAGAATGAAAATTAGAGTGAAACACCAAAGCTAGGTCATTCCAGGATATCCACATGAAGTTGAGTGAGATTTGAGACAAATTGAAAATTTGATGCTTGTTATAGGAATGAAAGAGAAAGTATTAAAGTATGGGGGAGTACATATCAAGTATTGAAATATGGAGGAGTACATATCAACTGTTACTGCATGAAGTGGTTGTACCATGTGTAAAATTGTGTTTTAGAACATACACATTGGGTGCTTGCCACTGAAAATTTGTGTAGCGACTACAACCATTTTTCACCTGGAGGTAATTTAGAGGATTTGTAGATAGTTGTTTTCTTGTTAAATATTTTTCTTTTCCTAGTCTTCACCTTATTTCAGAAGTCTATGATATTATGTTGTGAACATTATAAATATAGGATTCCCCTGAAATAATATCAGAAGATAACCTGGAACTTTCACATGGTATTAGAGCTAAGTTACTCTAGATAAAAACCCTAGCCACTGCAACCTTCTTCTGCTGGAACCCTGGCCACCAAAAATCTAGCCCTGAACCTCCTGTTTCCTGATCATCCTTTCATCTATTTGTCAATTGCTGCTTAATTGGCCTGTGTGACTATGAACCTATTCCTGATGGTAAACATCCGTTTGCTCAAGACCTTCTTCTAGCTAGCACTTGCAAGGCTGCCCAAAATTGCCTAACTCTAGCTTTCCTGCCTGAAATGGTGACCTTCATTATGCACCCATCTGGTTGGAACCCTGACTGTTCACGAGGGACCCCTGCTACCCCCTCGTCCAGTTATGCCCACTATCTTGTGCTGCCTTCTTTCTGCCACCATGTTCATAACTGATTTGCTCATTTGCTTTTTTATTCGAATTTGCCAAGTTGCAAACAGAACCTAGCCACCGTTAAGGAACTATAGCAGCTGCTTTTACGACCTGCTTTCTGTTGTATCACCTCTTGCTCTTTCTTGCTCTCTGATTTTTTGTCCAGCTGCATTTTGTAGTTATTTACTGTTATTAAAGAAAGGAAGAAGAAATACCTTGGCTTCTGTGTCTGATTCCTTGGTAAATATTGGCATCCTGATTATACATCTATGGAAGCCTCAAATTGACTATATTTATAACAATTTGGGCGTGATTAATATCTGTGCTCCAACTTTAGGAATGTTGGAGGATTGTTAGATAGTCATTATCTTTTTTCTTTCCTAGATTTTAACCTTATCCCATAAGCCTTTGAGGTTGTGTTGTAAACATTATAAATATGGGACCCCCCCCCAAAAAAAAAAAAAATAATATATCAGAAAAATAATGTGGAAATTTCACAAGTTATGTAACAAACTCGACTCTAATCATCGGTTCTTCCTTAATTAGATAACACAAACTATTCGACGGAGTCCTGAGAAAACTATGCTTCTTAAAGACCATTATTCTGACTGTTCATCTCATTTCTCTGATTCCCCAACTAAGCATTCGTTCACATAAGCTACATCTTCTTGCCATGTGCTATCAGAGAGGTAACTCTAATATACTTGCAATAACATAAATTTTCAATACTCCTAGTAAACATAAAAAATTAAAATAGTCTATGCCATTGAGAAAGAACTGGTGACAAAAAGACCCATTTCTCCCTAGTATCAAACTTCCCTAATCATGAGAAGTTTAAATCATATATAATCATAAGTCTGGTTTTCAGTTGCAAGATTCATTCCATTTAATGCAGAAAGTAGACTCGAGATTTTGTATAAACTGCTCTAGACTTGAATCTAATCTAGGTGTATTGCAAGTATTGGAAGTTGAAACATTCTGAGTACGACTTTGCATACGTAAATATAAAGTTTGTTTTCTAATGCACTATCTTCATCTTTGATCAATTGCATTTCTGGCATGGAAATAGGCACGGCAAGCCTACCTTGTTGGCCACAAGGCTTTAGCCAAAGAACTGAGTGTAAAAGGGCAATTGCACAACATGCAAATGAAGGCTGCTCATGGAAAGGCTCAAGAATCAATCTACTATCAGAGGTTAGTTTCATCTCTACTCTTAAAAGGCGGCATTATGTTAACATAGCTTCTTAGTGTATGAGGTAAATAAATTACACAGCTTTTACAGTGCTGTCAAAGTTGATTCTCTCCTTAAGATATAGGCTTCCATATGTCATTATATTTACACTCTTAACAAATGAGTTGTAAACATGATATATTCCATGATACCTTGTAAATGGTGTTTTGATGATTATGCAATCATTTATTTTGTTAGGAATCCGGTAAGTCCAGATATGCAGCAGGGCAATGGAAGAGGAGGTCATGAAAGGATAATAGATCTTCACGGGCTACATGTGAGCGAAGCCATTCACGTCCTGAAGCGAGATCTAGGTGTGCTGAGGAACATTGGCCGGTCAACAGAGCAGCGGCTGCAGGTGTACATATGTGTTGGAACGGGCCACCATACTAAGGGGACACGTACTCCTGCTAGACTACCTGTTGCCGTCCAGAGATATCTGCTGGAGGAAGAGGGTCTCGATTACTCTGAACCCCAACCAGGACTGCTCCGAGTTGTGTTATATTGATGAAAAAAAAAGGAAAGCAAATAGGAGTTTTTTTGACATGATAACAAATCAAATGATATATTCTTGTATGTGTACATGGAAGTAAGGTCAGAGAGATTAGAAAAGGAAAAGAAAAAGTGTATCTGTGTATTATAAAGGTGTAATCATCCCAACAACAGAATTATTACCTTTTGGTAGGGAGGTGGTTTTGGATCTTCTTGGTGTCTCACTTTCGATCGATCGATTGCAGGTGTAGTAGTGAGTCAGTCGGTGTAAAAGATATAAAAGAGTTGTTTCATTTGATACTTGAAATATGATGCAATTTACCTCATCAAAATTCACTTTCTTCCATCTATTGTTGTTTCCTCGGGCTGGTATATGGCAACAACTTGATGTACAATATGCGTTTTTACATGAAAAGTTTATACGCTACAACCTTGGGCTTCACTTATACCACTTTTAAAACAAGTACCACGAGCATGGCATGTAAGACTTTCAAGCAAGCTTCTTGAGCTTGGTTTTCGCTAATGACGAGCTGATCCATCTCTCTTACGTTATTCGCCTATATCTTGAGCTTGGTTTTCAAATATTGCTGCCTTTCTTTTAACGTAGATTGGGATGGTTGTCCTAACGATTGCAAGTCCGTTGGTTTTTGTATATTCTTTGGAGACAATCTAATCTCCCGTGGTTCAAAATAACAACGCACCATTTACCTGTTACTACAGAGGCATAACTCTTCCTTTTACCACTTGTTACATGAGTTGGGCATCTACCTTCCTTCCTCTTCACTCTATATTGCGACAACATTGGCGATTCTTATCTGGCCACTAATCTAGTCAACAACTCTTCGTTGGACTTGAATTACTACTTTGTCAACGATAAAATTAGTGTAAAATGACTCGATGTCTTTTTTTTTTTTTTTTTGGAAAGGGTATCCTAGGCCTATGGCCTAGACTAATCCCTGACAATTAGGGTCTTTGACCCAGCTACTAAAGCGTGCAGCCCTGAGTTTATCCTCAGTGGCCACAAGTGCTGCTAGTGGGGCTCGAACCTGGGTTGAGCGCTATGAACTCCCCAAGCCTTTACCACCACACCACAACCCTTGTGGTTTCGATGTCTTTGTTGTCTATAGGAAAAACCAATTGGCGAACATCTTCACTAGACCTTTTTCCATCAATATGATTCCACTCGTTCCATTCGAGCCTCACTGTCAGTATACTCCCCTCCGGCTTGCGGGGATTTTAAGTCATGATCCACTTTCTCATTTCGTTATAACAATTAGTTAGATGCTAACGTTGTTTTCTTGAGACCTTTTCATGAAGGAAACAGAGGGAAAAAAATAGGCAAAAGAAAAATCTCATGTTCTCGAATTTTTTAAGGAAGGAAAACAAAAGGAAAATGAAAGAAAATAAATGATAATTCCCCGGTTCCCTCCCCAAACCCCAAAAAAAGAAAATCTTCCCAAATGTGAGAGAAAAGAGAAGGAAATAAATAATAACCATTAGAAAGATTTGTAAATTTACACATCTACCCCTTAATTCTAAAATGGTGGTAAAACAAACAAGGGTATATTTATGAAAATGACATTGTTCTTTTTTTTTTCTTATTTAAGAACATGAAAATTTATTTTCTTTTCCAACAATACAAATAGAAAATATTTATTTCATTTCCTCCCTTTTTCTTTATAGTTCAGATTTATCTTAGTTGTATGGTTATGTCCTTGTAGGGCAGATTTGGGATTACCGGTAATTAATTGTTTGCCCAAATTTAATTAAGTCTCAATTTAATCATGCTACTATAGTTGAATGTCGTTGAATTAATTGTTTTAGTAAATATCATGAATTGACTATTGAGTACAACTTGTCTTTGTAAAATTTATTTTTAAGAAGTTGTTTGCTTTTATTTAAAAATACAAGATAATTGAATGTGAATAACACATATCAATTTAACCGATCTAATTCAATCATCATTTAAACATTTACGATAAAAAAATACATAAATAATAGTAATAATAATAAACAAAAGGAATGATCAAATAAGAACATGACCAAAATAAGATTCACGAAATCGGAGAAATCACATGATTTTCCACTGAAATCACATAGATTATAGAAAATAGAGAGTACGTGGATGACTTGGCCCATGAGCCGAGGTTGCAACCATAGTTGCGGGAATCATATGTGATTTTACAACTGATTTTAATGTAAAATAATATGTGATTTGAATGTTCTCATGTTTTCTTTTTTTGTCAATGTTCTTGTTTGAATATGAATCTAGTAAACAAACCATGAGACTTCGAGTTCCGTTTAAATGTATTTGAGTAAATTACAAGTTTGGTCCCTATGGTTTACACTTTTTACTCACTTTAGTGCCAAAATCAAAATAGGTACAAAGATGGGACTCGTAGTTTACATTTTTACATCCCCCGAGTCTTTGTCATTAACAGAATAAAAAAGATTCCTTCAACCCAGTTAAATCTAGGGTATTTTAGTCTTTTCATGTTTTTGTTTTTATCATCTTAAAAAAATTTAAAAATGTATATTTCTTTTTTCCTTTTCATATGAAGGGTTCAAGAACACTATATACAACATCATTAATATGAATAACAATAACCCTAAAATACTCAAGAACATCAATGAACATTAATAGTACAAGAACAATTTTGTTCAAATTCATTCAAAAGCTTTGTGATACAAAGCCAAATAAATCAAAAACCTAATCGAAATCAAAGAACAAACCCTGAAGCATATTCAAACTATTAAACCATTGAAATCCATAAACGAAAGCGAAACCCAGGTTCAAACACAGAAACGTAATTGAAACATTACGTTAAAATCAAGAATATAATCGAAGCCCAGATTCAAAATTAGAACCAAAATCAAAACAAAATTCAAACCTAAAATCTAAATTCATATTAAAACCTAGAAAATAAAGCAAAGAAGATTCAAATCCAAAATCGAAGTAGCTTTCCAAGTTTCGTAAGGGGTTGGAAACAAGATTCAAACCCAAAATCGACGTAGCTTTCCGAGTTTTGTAAGGAATTGGAAACAAGATACAAACACGAATTCTGATTCTATGGGTTTGGTAAGGGGCTAGAGATTGGGAGGAAGGTTGGATCTAGTAGCTTTTGATCGAAGATGACTATGAAGATGTTGTGGCTTCCATCTCTGATATGTGGCTTCCTAAAGATGATTATTTCCAGTTTATTATTGTTATTATTATTATTATTATTATTATTAGTTAGTTTTCTTAATTTCTTATTTAGTATTTGCTTAGTAAAAGCCATGTTCTTCTTTTAAGGAAGTCATGGGTAATGAGGCTATAGTAGTAGGAGAGTGGGTTAGTTTTAGAAGTTGCTTAGTTAGTATAAGTATTGTACTTTCGATTTATTATGAAATCAAGCAGAAATTTGTTGCAAAACTTCCTCTCTCGAGCTTCGGCTTTCATGGAGATTTACCATCTCGAATCGATCTCTATCTTTGGTACTTTCATTGACCACCATGCCTCCCAAACGTGATCCACCATCCTTGGAGGAGTCTATGGATGCCATGGTCGACAGCCTCGCCAAGCTCCTTACCACCTCCACCGCCAACGTCACCCAAATCGAAAAAACTAGCTACTCAAATCGCCACCCCCAAAATCCAACTTCCTTTCTTTGATGGATCTGCTCCGTTGGATTGGCTTTTCCAAGCCCACCAATATTTTAGTTTTTATCAAATTAAACCCGAACAACGCCTCTCTATTGTCGCCTTCCACCTCAAAGGGGACGCATTAATTTGCTTCATAACAACTGTCTTCTCACTGATTGGGTGTCTGTAACACCCGAGATTTTGGTATGTCATTATCGAGCACCCTTTCATCTAGAATGATCCCTAATCCAATCATAACTTTTAATTAGGAAACTTGAGTCGAGATTAGAGATTCTTCGGGGAGAAAACGGGTTTCGGTACACCCGGGGAGACTGTGCCCGCAATTGTGACAAGAATCACTCTCGCGAGGCACAATTGCGTGGATTGTACCGCGAAGGGGAGAGCGGGGGCGATAGTGCCAAGCGAGAATGACATGGGTCACTCTCGCGAGGCAAGGTTGCCGAGATTGTACCGCGAGGTAGTGGACTCGGGCGATAGTTTCCAAGAGAGAGTGACCATGTCAATCTCGTGAGGCACAATCGCAGTCGGGGTCAGACCTTTTTATTTCATGAAATCGGCCATTTTATCTCACTTTCTCATTTTTGCTTTGTTTGGAGCCGATTTTGGGAAGAAAAGGGGGTAAGTTTCTCTCTCTCTTCATTCAATGTCCATGGAAGAATCATACGGTGATGATTAATGTGGTTGGTGTAGGATCATTGACATTTATTGTGAGATTCTAGAGATTCAAGCTTTAAGCTCACCTCCTACTCATTCTTTTCTACATCCATCATCTAGGGTTTCTACATTATAATCCATAAAGGTGAGTTCATCCATCATCCATTCTTGATTTATTGATAGGGTTTACATATCCTAAATCCTCATTTATGGTTCTTAATTAATGTATATGGATTTGTGGAACTTTTAACCTAAAATATGAGTTTTAGAGATGTTAGGGTTTTATGACCCAAACATGAATGTTTGAGAAAAATGTTTTAACTAAGATTTATGGACTTTTATGCTTTCCCATTTACTTAATAGCCAACTCTTATTATAAGGAATTTTGGTAAACCCAAAGTGGAAACTAGGTTTTTGGTTAAGTTTCAAGTATTGGGTTATTTAATGATAAACTTGACATGTGGATTGGGGACTATGGTATTATTGTTTATGGGATTGTGCTATTAATGTCTTCTTGATGATGAAAGTCAAGACTCCATGATGGTAACTTTATGTATGTGCAACTTGGCTTTAATCTTTACATATATGACTAATGATAAATGTGTTGGTATGCTTTAATGTTTGGTCTTAGTGCAATGGATCCATAGGCACGATGTCCTTAATGTCCCGTTTTGGATATTGAGTTCACCACTTTGGCACGGAATAGGCATCAAGTCACCATGGTAAGTAAGGTGTGGACCTATATAGTCGGGCAGTGTCCCATGGGCAGTAAGATGTAATTCCCTTGTGCTTGAGTTCCCATTTTGGAACTCTCAAGAATAGACCTAGAGGGGCTGACTTGATGTTTTCGAGCAATAGACTTAGAGGAGTTGAGCTCATTATGTGATTGGTGTTATTTGTACCATATTATAATCACTAATGGTTTACTTGATTGTTTGACTTAACTCATGGCTAAATCCACCGCATGACTTCAAATGGGTTTAGTACTTCTATTTCAATTGACTTGTTTCTCATTAGGCTTTAGCCTAACGCTTGTTCTTTGGTTGTCATGTTTGGCAGGTCATCTTAGCGGTGGGGCTCGTTGAGACTGAGTGGATGACCTTAGGGTCGTGAGTGGTCTTTTTGGAGATTTAGTGACCAACATACTTGATTTTTGAAGATATACATTTTGGAAGGACAGTGACACCCGATCATAATCTTGTTGACGAATTTAAATTATTAGGTTGTCGGCTTTATTCTTCACTATAAATGGGTTGTAAATGTCTTACGTTATTCCCCGTTTTGGGATGATACTCTTAGGTGTGAATTGTTATGTCCAAAGTTATTCAGGTTAATTGATTCCTTGCTTTAGGGTGGAAGGTTTCCTCTATTTTTAGACGTTATATTGCCGAAATTTCGAATTTTATTTCACTCTAAATTTTAGGATGTTACAAGTTGGTATCAGACTAATGGTTAACACCAGGAACATGCCGGAAGGTCAAGAAGCCACGACATCCACGGTCGACCATCCGCGAGTGTCTGTAGCAGAGGAGCCTCCTCGGGTGGTCAATGTGTTGGGCGGGGGACCCGAGCACATTCCCCAACACAATCTGGAAACGTTGGAACCTATCATGGAAGAGGTGACGGCGGAAACCCGATTGATGGATCGAATGATGATGGCCATGAATAAGGCCATGTCGCAACAACAAGAACTGTTTCTAAACCTTCTCGAGGACAGGGACACCAACAACCGTAGGCCTGAAATGGTTGCTGAGAACGTTGTGGTGGCGGGACCCGGGGGTACCAGAAATGAAATCCCTACCGAAGGTCCCGTGACCTTAGACACAAGATCAGAGACAAAGACTTGTACCTTCAAGTCCTTCCTTGGTTGCCGACCGCCAAAATTCAAGGGCTCGGATGATCAGGTGGCCTGTATGAGTTGGATTCGGGAGATATAGCAGGCTTTTCGATCGAGCGAGTGTGGTGAAGGACATAAAGCAATTTTTGGTTCCCAAATGTTGAGAGGCGACTCTCACTTGGTGGAATGTATATTCCGCTTCTATCAAGACGACTGTCTTGGACAAACTAAATTGGGCTACATTCAAAGAGAAGTTGCTAGAGGAATATTGCAACGAAAGGTCGATGGACCGGATTGAAGAAGATGTTTGGAATTTGAAGAAGGGTAATTTGTCGGTGAAAGATTACAACCGACTATTCATGGATAAATTAGGGTTGGTGGGACACCTGGTCCCGACAAAGAAAGAAAAGATCAAGGCTTACATCAAAAGCCTCCCATCGGACATGATGTCAATAGTCCGAGTGTTGAATGCCTCCACCCTTCGGGAGGCAATTGAAGAGGCACAACTAATGGAGGGCGCCTATAGGAGGAAGGAAGCCGCCAAGTCAAAAAGAGAAGGTGGGAGGGAAGCTCAGTACCCTCAAAGAAGCCAAGATTTTTCAACAACAACCTACGTAGAGCCGATCCTAGGCGTGATGCTAAATGGTGCTCCAAATGTCAAAGCAAGCACTTCGGCCCATGCAACTTCGTTCCCGGAACTTGTTATAAATGTGGGAAGCCGGGGCATACGTTTAGAGATTGTCCCGTCAAGGGGCAAATGTGTTTCGAGTGCAAGGAACCAGGGCACGTAAAGGCGGAATGGACGAAGTTTCAAGACCAGAGGAAATGGTGGAAAGAAAGTGGATCATCTGAGAGCGCCCGGAAGAGCCTTTCAGATGACGACGGATGTTAAGACACAGTCTCATTGGATTCAAGATCATCCAAAACGAAGATCGCAATCTGAAGTTAATGCTGAAAGTTACTCTCAACCATAGTCTAGGGTCTATTCTGTAATAAAGTCAAAGTTGTTTTTTAATATCTAGATATTTATTATTTAGATATTATGTTTAGTTTAATATTAGTTTATATTAGTTTTTGATAATATCTTATACTGATATTATCTATCTCTCTGTTTATCGATCAACACAATTCACACAATACACACACATCAAAGGTGTAAAGAGAGAAAAACAAACAGAGAACTCAATCTCAAGAAATCAACCGTGTAATCATCGTTTGTTATCGAATCAGGTTGGTTTATTATCTATTGTTTGTTGTTTTGATTATCTGGTAACGATCACGGACTCACAATTGGTATCAGAGCTGATCCAGATCAAATCAAAATTTTCAACTCTCTGTGTTCTTCATTTTTTGAAGAACACTGATCAATCATCAAAATCTTGATTTTGCGGTTATTTTCGAAATCAAAAGGCTGTGTATTGTTGTTGTTGGTAAGGAGAACATTCTGTCAAAGTTTGGTGTGGTAAATCGATCTCTAGTTGGGTTAATTTTAGAGTTGCAGGTTGTTTAATCGGAGAAGACGACGTATCGGTCTTAAGCGTACCGGTCGAACCTTAGTTTTTACATTCCACCGGTCGAAGATCATTTTTTATCGGTCGAATCTCACAAACTTTTGGTATCGTTCAAACACTCTCCGGTCAAATCCCACTTTGTACCGGTCGAATATTTTTTTTTATCCGGTCGAGTATTTTTTTTATCCGGTCAAAGTAAACCTCAATTCCGGTCGAACCCCACTTTTCCACTACATTTCACCGGTCGAATAAAACTTTTCCACCTCACTTCCCCGGTCAAAGGAAATTAACTCTTCCAGTCGAATCACACAAAACCAAACTCCGGTCAAACCACAATCAATCCCCGGTCTTAGAAACATCATCCGGTCGAATCACACATCCTCACTTCCCCGGTCTTCCTCACTTCACCGGTCAAAGCCTTCTAATCTCATTTCCCGGTCTTCCATTCTCGGTCTAACCCCACTCTCCGGTCCTTTGTAAACAAATTCCTATCACTCCACTCACATCCTCACGTGACCTCACTCACACTTCACAATTTCATAAACCCACGTGGTCTCTTTGTAATTTACCTCACGTGCTCCACTCATTCTCCATTATATCAATATCCATGCAAACCCACGTGTCCACTCACACAAAATTTACATAAGATATCTCAAGTGCCGTCAATATGTGCTTGATGGGCAAAATCGAATCAGATGCTGAAGCTGATTCAGAAAATGAAGAAGAGGAGGTATGTGTTTTATCGTATAAAGATTTAATGAATAAAATGCATGCTATGGTTTTAAAACAAGAAGAGTTAGAATCTAATCTTAAGCGAGAAAATGGTGTTATAATTAACAAAAACCAATTGATACAGAAACTTAGCGATGAAATTGCTGAGAAGAAAGTATTAGTTGAGGTTTTACATACAAACGGTGACACCAACGCAAAAGAACAGACTATAATTCTAAAAGAGAATACTGAGCTCAAGTCTAAATTGACAAAAAGTGAGATTGATTTTTATAAGCTTACTGATATGCATTCTTTATGTACTAAAGAAAACAAGACCTTAATTGCTAAATTAGACGCTTTGGAAAAGAAGCTATACTCATTAGGTCAAAGTGAGCAAACCATTCATCTTAACAAACCGAAAAAGAACAAAGAAAATTGGGGAATCGGTTATGTGAAACCTCAACGTCTTCAAAAGGGTATAAGAGAAGTGCCTGCACTCTATGACTATACCTCTATGCTAGTTTCTCACCGAATCTCCTCACTTAAAGTTTTTAATACTAAACTATCAGAAGAGGATGAAGCTAATGAATTTGAAAAACGGATGAAGTCAACTAAAGTTCACGCTCCATTTTATTATGCGAAGTTGAATAATAGTTATGACTATCCCAATGATGAAAAGAAATCTCTTTCAACTTACTACTTTCAAAGTTATTCTGAAAAAGAGATGGAGGCGAAGCCTGTCATAGGTAAAATTTATGTCCCTTCTCTCGTGTTAGAAAGTAAAATTTCTGAACTCGAGAACTCTTTATCAGATGAAAGACTTATGATTGAGATTCAACAAAAGGTTTTTTCAACTGTTATGAAAAATGTTGTTCTTTCAAAGGCTTCTACTTCTGATGACATGTTTGGTTCATCAAACGAAGAGTTTAATTTTCTTAATTCCGACGGTGGTTTAGATGGTTGTTTTGAACAAGTTGATTTTAATGTGAAACTTCCTAACCATGCATCTTTTGTTAAGAAAACTTCAAGAAAAACCAGTATGTCTGTGAACAGTGCAAAATCAACGAAAGTTGATTACTCAGTCTCTGTGAAAGCTAACAATGCTAAAGGTAAGAAAATATCTCAGCATTCACAGAAACCGACCACTACTGGTAATTCTGAGAAGAAGCACTCAGTTGTTGCTCAAAGGTCTAACTCACTAGTTTTACATGTTTCAGATATGAGCAAGCCAAGGCCTGAAGCCAATTCTCAATGGCAACCAAAAAGGAAGCTTGACAAGGCCATTTTATCGTTTAGTAGTGTTAATTGTAATAAGACTTCGCTTACTAAAGATGTTGTGATTGCTGATATTGCTGTTTTGCATCCAAAACTTGTTGTTTCTCGTAAACAATATACAATGAAGCAATTATTTCAGTTATGTTTATTTGCTGGAAAGTCCTCTATCTATAATAAACATGTTTCTATTACTTGTCAAGATTCTGGAGATTGGTTTGGAAATTACCATGTGCATACATCTCATATTAATTCTTCTCATGCATTTCAAAAGAAAAGAGGAACCAATTTGAAATGGTTACCAAAATCTTGTGCTAACACAGCAGGACCCAAATTCCAATAGGTACCTAAGGCTAAATCTGTGTTGCAGGCACACAAAGCTTAAAGAGAATACGACTTCTGATTATGTACAGATCAGGACTCGTTCTTCAATGTCAAAATAGGTTTTTGGATAATGCAGTTCAAAACCCGAACATCAAAGTCAAAATAGGCTTTTGAACAAATCAGTTCAAGACCCGCACTTCGATAATCAAAGTGAATATTCCAATGTTGTCGTATAAACATCTAAATTTGTATTTTCTCTTATGCAGACTAGTCATACGTGGTTCTTGGACAGCGGATGTTCGAAGCACATGACAGGGCAAAAAGAGATACTGTCCAATTTTAAAGAAAAATATTGCGGAACAGTAAGATTTGGCAACGACCAGTTTTCTCCAATCATGGGATATGGTGATGTACAACATGAAAATGTCACTATCAAGAAGGTGAGCTATGTAGAAGGCTTAGGACACAACTTGTTCAGTATAGGCCAGTTCCGTGACAAAGACTTAGAGGTCAACTTCAAAGCCAAGAAATGTTCAGTTCGCAATGAAGAAGGCGAAGAACTCTTGGTCGGTACACGAGAATCAGACCTCTACACAATCAACTTATCTGATGTCCAGACTGACAAACAAGTTTGTCTACTATCGAAAGCTTCGATGCAACAAAGTTGGTTATGGCATCGACGTCTTTCTCACCTCAACTTTCGGTACATCAACAACCTGGTTAGTGGAAAGCTCGTCAAAGGACTTCCAGAGCTGAGATATGAAAGAGAACATCTTTGTGCAGCTTGTAAGAAGGGCAAGATGAAGAGGGCACCTCATAAACCGAAGCCTGAACCAAGTACAAAAGCTCCTTTAGAGTTATTGCATATGGATCTATGCGGTCCAATGCGCACTCAAAGCTTAGGCGGAAAGAAGTACATACTCGTGATCGTGGACGATTACTCGCGATACACATGGGTCAAGTTTCTACGTTCAAAGGATGAGACACCAGATGTTCTCATTACATTCCTGAAGACGACCCAAGTGAATCTGCAGAAACCGGTCAAGATTCTAAGAACAGACAACGGCACAGAGTTCAAGAACAACAAAGTTGAAGAATATCTCGAATCTGTCGGGATTTCACATCAATACTCTGCTGCTCGAACACCTCAACAAAATGGAGTAGTTGAAAGAAGAAATCGGACGCTAGTCGAGGCTGCTCGTACTATGCTAAGTCAATCAGACTTACCTCTATTTTTGTGGGCAGAAGTTGTTTCGACCGCATGCTACACACAGAATCGATCCATGGTACATCGAAGATTCAAGAAGACTCCTTATGCATTAATCAACAACCGAACACCGACAATCAAATATTTCCATATATTTGGGTGTAAGTGTTTCGTTCTAAATGACAGGGAGAATCTTAATAAGTTCAGTGCTAAGGCGGATGAAGGGATCTTCATTGGATATTCCTCGACATCAACTGCATTCCGAGTTTATTTGAAGAAGTCAAAGACGATGATTGAAAGCATCAACGTCACCTTTGATGAAGAAATGGCTTCCGAACAACAACGTTCAGAACCCGTTATAACTGGAGTACTAGCTTCTGGGCAACTCAGTCCAGAACCTGCGTCTCAACAGAATAAATCAGACGAAGCTTCAACTTCAACTAACCATTTATCTGATTTAGATTTATTATTTGAATTGTTTTATGATGAATTTCTTGGATCTAATGTAAAGAAATCTGTTGTGGTTGACAGGATGGAAGACTTAACGACTACTCATCCAACCAGTTCAGATGACTCTATTGAATCAAACGCCCCGATTCAACAAGAAATTACAATTCAAATGCCGACTCCAATAGTTGAAGAAGTGACAAATGATAAAGAGACAGAAGTAGCTGAAACAGTAGGTTGTTCTATACAGACTAATCTACAGCCGGAACAAGCTGTACCTACTGAGACTTCTGCACCATCTACTTCAACTGAACCCCCCATTCCTTTTTATATTGATCTCTCATCATATAATACACTTCCACCAATTACTTCAACTGAAACCACAATTCCTCCAGAACAAACCGAAGAAGGTACAAGTGGATTTATAGATAATTCAATTGACATACATTCATATAATCCACTGCCTCATGAACATAAATGGACCAAAGAGCATCCGATAAGCCAAGTCATTGGCGATCCATCAAAACCGGTGCAAACTAGGTCAGCATCAATGAACATGTGCATGCATGACTCCTTTCTGAGCAAGTTCGAGCCAACTCGCATATCAGAGGCACTTGCGGATCCAGAATGGGTGATCTCAATGCAAGAAGAGCTGAATCAGTTCAATGCACTTAAAGTCTGGAGACTCGTACCGAAACCTCAAGGTAAAACCATAATAGGTACGAAATGGGTTTTCAAGATAAAGAAAGACGAAGATGGTACCGTTATCCGAAACAAGGCAAGACTAGTAGCCAAAGGATACAGACAAGAGGAAGGAATAGACTTTGACGAAACATATGATCCTGTGGCGCGATTAGAGGCAATCAGAATGTTTTTAGCCTACGCAGCCCATAAGAACTTCACGGTCTTTCAAATGGACGTGAAGACAACATTCCTCAATGGAATTCTGAAGGAGGAAGTCTACGTCTCTCAGCCAGAAGGTTTTGTCAATCAAGAGAATCCGAATCACGTTTACATTCTCGACAAAGCACTCTACGGTCTGAAACAAGCACCTCGAGCCTGGTATGATGTCATTTCCACTTTTCTAGTCAAGTCTGGGTTTTCAAAAGGTACGGTGGATACCACTTTGTTTATTAAAAAGGAAAAAGCCGATATCATTTTAATTCAAATCTATGTAGATGATATTATCTTTGGTTCTACAAATACTAAGTACTGTAAGAATTTTTCAAACCTTATGGTGTCTAGATTTCAGATGAACTTGATGGGAGAGATGAATTTCTTCCTCGGTTTACAAGTAAAACAATTTTCATCGGGTATTTTTATCAATCAATCAAAATACATTATGGATATTCTTCGGAAGTTCAAAATGGAAAATTCAAAACCGATTGGTACCCCAATGGCACCAGGTACTAAGATTGGCAGCGATCCTTCGGGAAAGGCTGTTGATGTTAGGACTTATCGAGGGATGATAGGTTCTTTAATGTATCTTACTTCTAGTAGGCCAGATATAATGTTTTCAACATGCTTATGTGCACGATATCAGGCCAATCCTAAAGAAATCCATATGTCTGCTGTGAAGCGCATTTTTAGATATCTGAAGGGCACTGCATATCTTGGTCTGTGGTATCCTAAAGATACTAGTTTTGAACTAACAGCCTACACAGATGCAGATCATGCAGGTTGTATGTTAGACAGGAAGAGCACGTCAGGACACGTACAGTTCCTCGGTGACAAACTAGTAAGTTGGGCATCGAAGAAGCAACTTTGTGTTTCAACTTCCACGGCCGAAGCAGAATATGTAGCTGCTGCTAGCTGCTGTTCTCAGGTCTTATGGATGAGAACTCAATTGCGCGACTACGGTTTCCACTTCAACAAAATCCCGATATACTGTGACTCCAAGAGCGCCATCGCAATATCAGCGAATCCTGTTCAACACACCAAGACTAAGCACATAGACGTCAGGTATCACTTTATTAAAGATCATGTTGAAAAGGGAACAATTGAACTTTTCTTTGTAAAAACTGATTATCAACTTGCCGATTTGTTCACCAAACCCTTAGACGAAAAGAGGTTCAACTTTCTTATCTCTAAGCTTGGTATGTTAAATCTTAAAATCTAATCAGTAGTTACCTATAAAAGTGATCTAAATTGTATACTTTTTCATCATTTCTTCATTCTTAACTCTGATTGATATCTGCACTTCTATCAAATGTTCATGATCCAAGGGGGAGAATGAGAAGAAATTGACATCTGGTCAATATTACTTCGAGGGGGAGCTCATAAAATTTTGCATGTACCTTATAATGCCAAATTTTTTTTGTAATGCAAGAATTTAGGGGGAGCTCTTCAAGTCAAGGAGTTCGGATATGACTTCTGATTATTTCTGATCAGAACTCGTACTTTAAAAAGTTTTACTGCTTTTTGTCTTTTCAATTTAAGTGAATAAATTTGCTTTGACTTTGACTTAAGACTTTTGCAGAAGTTTGAGAGAAGCTTAAAAGATCATATCTTTATGACTTTAAGCTTAGCTTCATGAGATGTAAGATCATACGTTCAGGTATAATCCTTTATCTTAATCTCATATATGGTTGAAAGAAGGACAACTTTCAATCATAGAAAACATTCTTTTTAATGTTCAAACCACTTCCTGATTTTTCATCAGATTTTATATTTTGGGAGTGTATTTTAAATGTTTTCATGATCAATATTGTGCTTTAACTGAAATAGTTAAACCAATCTGAGCATCACGTGCATCATAGGAAAACAAGAATCATTGTGCTAGGAATTAACACAACTTCTATGGAATCACCTTAACCAGTGATTTCTACCCAAGAAGTTAATCCTTAGTGATTGAGTGTGCAAAAAGAAAAGAAATGAGTGTAATTAGAGAAAGCTAAATGTTTAAAAGAAAGAGCGTGTGAGAACAAAGTTAAAAGAATATCACAACTCTGCACCAACTTTTTCTGAGCCGGGTAGCCACAATTCTAATGTTTCACAATTCTTTGGTGATCATTATTGAAACAGGCAACTAACCCATGCCAACTCTTGATCAAACCTCACCACCTACTCATTTTCTTCTCAACAAGAAAGTGTTTCACATTTTCAAAGGGGACGCAACACATATGCTATCTGATTTTCATTTGGAAAATCTGGATATTGAAAAGAAGGAAGTCTGCCCCACCTTCGCACTTCAATCATGCACATTGAGTCTGTGTTTAACTTACTGTTGTCTCAGTGGTTTACACAAATTTTGAGCCAAATAAGCAATCATCAGTGCTTAATTCTTTCAAACACAAGCACGAACACACAAGGAATTTGTTTCTTTGTCATAACGTTTATAGAAATAACCTTTGTGGTGTTTCGATGATTAAATGGAAGCCCTGGGGGAGTCAACATCAATCAGCTCCTTTCCAATGTGTATTCGTTACACACAGTGACTTAGTGTTACTGACAGGCATTCTAACTGATTCATTAGTTGATTCAGGTGTTACATGATTATTTTGTCTAGATTTGCAAAGATCAGGATGAATAACTATTGAATTGACGGATCAGAGACTACAAGTGGTTGACATTTCTTACTCAAAGTTTTGATGAAGTCGTCGCACTTTCCATCAAAAAGGGGGAGAATCTAAAGCTTGAAGAAATGTTCAGTCCATTACATTACAAGACCAAGAACTGCGAGATCAAAGTATTCTGAAGACATGTTGATTTCAGATAAATTTTCTTTGAAGATACTTTGCTAAAGCATTCTGAGCTAGAGAAAGAGATTGCATCTTCTGTGCTGAAAGAAAAGATCGTATTGACAAATCATTTTCATAATGATCTTGATCCAAAGGGGGAGATTGTTAAGACACAGTCTCATTGGATTCAAGATCATCCAAAACGAAGATCGCAATCTGAAGTTAATGCTGAAAGTTACTCTCAACCATAGTCTAGGGTCTATTCTGTAATAAAGTCAAAGTTGTTTTTTAATATCTAGATATTTATTATTTAGATATTATGTTTAGTTTAATATTAGTTTATATTAGTTTTTGATAATATCTTATACTGATATTATCTATCTCTCTGTTTATCGATCAACACAATTCACACAATACACACACATCAAAGGTGTAAAGAGAGAAAAACAAACAGAGAACTCAATCTCAAGAAATCAACCGTGTAATCATCGTTTGTTATCGAATCAGGTTGGTTTATTATCTATTGTTTGTTGTTTTGATTATCTGGTAACGATCACGGACTCACAACGGAGGAGGCTAAGGCATCTACCGATGTGGTATCGGTTACGTTTCTCCTAAACTCCGTACCTATATGTGTATTGTTTGACTCGGGTGCCAACTTCTCTTTCATATCCGATGTGTTTTGTCAAAAGCTTGTCATGCCTATGAGTAGTTTAGAAAATGCTATAGTGGTAGAAATAGCTAATGGCGGCCAAGTAGTAATTCGCGAGGTGTTGAGGGGTTGCACTATTGAGAATGAGGGAAAGAGTTTTCCTATCAATTTAATGCCTATGCAAATCGGTGGATTCGATGTGGTGGTTGGAATGGATTGGTTAGCGGGAAACCAAGCCGAGATTGTATGTTCCAAGAAGATGATACGACTACCCATTACGGATGGCGAGACGACAATCATCTATCGTGAAAGAAAAAAAGGACGACATTCCGAAGACGGCGTTTAGGACGCGATGTAACACCCTCAAATTTGGTAAGAGCAACTAATTAAAAATATCGATATAATATCAATTAAAATACAAAACTTCCACTTATACATCAATCTCCATATACCTAAATTTAAAATTCTATAATTAACCACAACAATTATAAAACTACAGTCTTATATACAAGGACTAAATCGAAGTCGGGTGTTACTTAACCCAAATGCAAGTTGCTCTTCCCAAAACCAATGCGGAATACTTCACCAAGCAAATCACTTCTCGATCTTACAACAAACACTCATCTCTTCATAGTGTCGCTAGCAATAACCCAAAACGGAACCTGATGCACATGCCAACAAATTAAAAGGTTAGGCTAACGCCTAGTGAGTTCAAGAGTTTTAACATGAATAAATATATCTTTAAAGGAAAAGAATTCAGTTCAACTCAAGATCTTTCAAAATGATTTACTTTAGAAATGGAAACAACTCGTTTTCCCATACTATACCTCTTTAAGGACAACAATCCAATACAACACTCTTTATAAACCGATGCAACCCAAAACTCACTCAAAACGTGAATATAAATCGACTCACAATTTATAATAATGTAAATAACACTTCATATCTCAAAACACCCCAAAATACGTGCGGGGATTAATACTCAACCCATAAAACATGGAATACATTCATGTATGCAAAATGTCACCGAAAACAAATATATAAAAGACTCAGCCCGAAGACAACACCTTTCGGTGACGGGGGAGACTCGATTCCATATAATGTGACGTACACAAAGTAAGCCACACATTACGTTAAATTGGTATTAAGTATCGGGCTCTACGTCTTTCAGCATACACCCATAGATACTTGCACGGAGGACTTACACCATACCGAAGATGCCTAACCGCGCCGCAATGGGGAAAACTAGCGTTCCACCATTGGACAAATAATAAAAGCATCGAGCTCGACATCTTTCAGCGTACACTCATTGATACTTGCACGAAGGACTTATAACCCAATCTGATGCCTAACGTGCCGCGATGTGGAAACCAAGTCGTTCCATCATCGGACAAAGTGATAAAAGTGCTCATGGATCCATAGCAGACGGGGCTAAAATATTACATGACTCAAAACGAATGAACTAACGCATTCAAAACATGTAATTCTCAAATAAGATGCGGTAAATGCAAATCATAACCAAGCGCTCTACATTAAGCTATTAAAACCGGACAAGTGTTCCCAAGACCCAACAAAATCCAAACTGAGCCATAAGCTCAACAAATCCAAAGACCCAACATTGAAAATCATAAAATGAAATCAAACGTAAATGAACCGCAATAATGCAACCCATGCCAAAACACACAAATAACTCCAACATAATTTAGATTGGGACAAAACATTTTCCAAGTGGGTTTATACCTTTTATCCTTTCAAATCATCCCATAACACCCAATAAAATGCATTTATACTCAAAAATATACTCCATGAAATAAATCATTAAGATACCCAAAACATAAGATTTATTTATCAAAATGCCCAAAATCCCAAATGTGGGTGTTTTATAAGTTTATAAAGTTTAACACTTCCAAATAACCAAAACTTATCAAGTGATCAGCAGTTAACAAATCCATGTAAAACATATAAACACTTTAAAATAGATATTTTGGCATGTACACCGTTTTCACAAATCAACTTGAACTCACCTTGCTAGATTTAGGCTAAATCTAGATTTTACCCCAACTTGAGCTCATTTGAAGAAACTTGGATCTTCAAGCCAAAAACCTAAATCCATAAATTTCCAACCATAAATATTCATATTCAACCATATAGAATCGTTCCCCAAACATCTTGTATCAAAATCTCCATTTTGGCCAAAAACCCTAATTTGACCAAACTTTTCTCAAAATCCTCCAAACCAAAATTTGAGAAACATAAACACTAGGAAGTCATCAATAGATAATTTATGACTCATAATAAATTTTACAAACTAGGAGGATCAACTCACCATTTAGGTTTTGGTGAAAACCTAGAAAGCCCCAAATTTCTTGAAGATGGAGGTGATGATGATGAATTCTTGATCTTTGCTTCCACTCCACCACCAAATACTCTTGGATCTTCCCAAAACTAACAATATATCCTTGAAAAGCTCTCAAATATGAAACCATAGCAATTTGAATCACCAAAAACGGAGTAGAAATGAGAAATATATGACCAAATGAAGATAGATGCTGAATTTATGCATTGCACCCCGACCGCGAGAGTGCCAAGCGAAAGTGACAGTGTCACTTTCGCCCAGATTGTATCGTGGGCCAATTTTTCTCTGCGAAAGTGCCCGGATAAAGTGCCAGTGTCACTTTAGCTTGGCACTTTCGTCCAAAAGGTACCGAGAGCCATTTTCGCCCGTTTTCTCGACCGTTCCTCGACCGTTTTCTCGACGGATTTCCCGACCGTTTTCCCGGCCATTCCTTGACCTTCTCTTGGAACATTTGATGCCATTATACCAGTTATCATGCCATTTCCATAATTTCATGGCACATTCGTTGGGACGACCGGACACTCGGTAACGCCGGTGCCATTGTGACATATGTCACAACTGCATGGCACTATAACCGGGACTACCACACTTACAGTACCATTTGTGCTATTGTGAAAGATGTCACGACTACATGGAACTATATCCATACTTCATATTTGGTTCTTCATTTACCGATTCACCCAGTTTAATACTTTTTCTTCATTAGGATAAAAATCAGGATGTTACACGCGATACGGCCATTACGAGTTTCTAGTAATGTCGTTCGGCCGAACCAACGCGCTGACAATATTCATGGACCTAATAAACCGATTGTGCCGACCTTTCCTTGACAAGTCGGTAATAGTATTCATATATGACATCCTAGTGTACTCCAAGGATGAGGCGGATCACAAGCAACATCTCCGGGAAGTCCTAGAAGTACTAAGGTGAGAAAAGCTCTACGCAATGTTTTCAAAGTGTGACTTCTGGCTTTGGGAAGTGCAGTTTTTGGGTCATGTAGTCATGAAGGAAGGAGTAAAGGTGGACCCCGCGAAGATCGAGGCGATGATGAATTGGGAATCTCCCAGGAGTCCGTCAGAAACTCGAAGCTTTCTAGGATTAGTGGTGTGACACCCATTTATCATATACAATACATAACCATACTATAGACACCAAACATATATTAAAGTCTTAAGGTCGAGACCTTAATATAACAAAAATATTATAACATCAAGATCTTAGAAAACTAGCTACCAAAGATCCTCCTTTTTCCAAACTCAAAGTTTTTCCTTACCCTTGGAGCTTCCTGGAATAACTGATCCTGAGATACACACATAAAATTTTATAAAAGAAATTGGTCAGCCAAGGGCTTGGTGAGTTCATGCATATAATTATCATATAAGCAAAGTTTGCATGACCATATATATATATATATATATATATAATACATAATAAATGATCATTTTACTTATTGGAGATCTCCCTTTTGTGTTGTATGCACCATGTGGATCCTTTTGACAGTGATTATAAAACCACCCATTATGTTTCAAGTGCAGGAACAAATCATATACACTGAAACCTCTTTCATTGCGGTTTTCCGCCTTTTAACTTTGACCCCGGCGTCCCGAACATTTCCACAGGTGGACAACAAAATAGTTTATGCATGTCATTTAAAAATGTTCATGCATACAAATTTCATAACCTTTGATAAATACAAACGATATATAACATAAATCACATAAATGCATGAATATAAACTTGAACTTTTGCATATATCTCAGTTTTCATAAAAGCATCATGAAACTCACCTTGATTGGCTTTGCTTCTTAATATTTGGTCAACACCAGAATTACCCTACAATCATTAACAATTCCTATTAACAATTGACTCATAGAATTTCTTTGTACTTATTTCGCAAGAGATTTTGCTTACCAACATAAATCCAAATTTGTCTATGTTCATTGTTCTTCAAATTTGAACGTAACTTGATTCTAATAGTTCTTATAATATATATATATATATATATTGAAATTTTAAAATGGTTATTTAATTATGCATAAATCTCATTTCAAGTCATACGACATTTACCTACAAATTTAGTAATGGAATAATATAAACATTTTTTTTTGGTCTTAGAACACCATTTAAAAATAATTTTCTGGATACTACACATTGACTTAATACCTCAATAAAAAAAACATAATCCAACTTTGAAGAATAAGGATGTATCTAAAATTAATTATAACCATTAGAACATAAAACGATGAAAATCAAATGAAAAATTAAAAATAATAAAGAATCATACCCCAACTATGAGTTTTGAAGCTACAACAACAACCTATCCAATATCTTCTTTAAGTCTGCTATTTCATGACTTTTGGTTTGAACCTCAAAGGATTGTATATATAAAAAGAAAAACAATATGACTAAATTCTCAAGAAATCCCCCTTGATGCCACGTTTTTGTTTTAGGGAGACACATATCCCTTTTTTAAATGACACCTATCCCTTGTAATTTTAATTATTAAAATTTTCTTTATTACAAAATATGTTCTAGAACTTTGTGACTTAATTTTAACAATAATATTTTAGGTTCTAAAGTTACAAATAATTCCCCCCTTTTATAATATATAGGGGCCTAATCATATAAGACCCTATTAAATTGTGGTAACTATGAGATCCAATCTCATCCATCCATCTAATATTATTTTATTTTTTTATTTATTAATAATGAAGGATATTTTGGTCATTTGATAAATTAAATAATATTAAAAACAAAATTGTAACTGAAAAAATCAATCATTTATAAATTAAATATATTGTTTCCTAAAATTTCTCAACCAACTATTTATGAGATATTCTGTTTACTTTTTGATTTGGTCGTATGAAATTTTAAATTATGCATTCTTTCCATCGTTCACATTGTAACACGATGCTAATCACAGTGTAACACAATAATAATCACAGTGTAACACGATGTTAATCATAGTGTAACACAATGTTCTTTGAGTGCATCACAATAGTAATCACAGTGTAACACGATGTTAATCACAGTGTAACACGATGTTAATCACAGTATAACACAATGTTATTTGAGTGCATCACAATAGTAATCATAGTGTAACACAATATACTTTGAGTGTATCACATTGGTAATCACAGTGTAACACACTGTATTTTTGGTATTCATCGGGATAAAGTTTGATTGAATGATAAGTTTCAATATTTTGAAATAATCTTATTTGATTTCATTCCAAAATTATCGGACCCGCCTAAATTAGATCACCATGAATTATAAAGTCTTTTGACAATTTTACCCTTTTTACCTATTTTAATGACCTAAAATTCTGTTTTTAATTAATATATCTCTTATTTATTTTAAACCATTGATTACCAAGATTGATGGATGAGATTGGATCACATGGTTACCACAAAATACTAGGGTCTCCCATGAAAGCCCCCTATATATATATATATATATATATATATATATATATATATATATATATATATATATATATATATATATATATATTGAGGATTTCTGAAAATTTGGGATGTTGCAAATCTTTCCCCCTAAAAAAAATCACGTCCTTGGAATTTGAAATATCTTAACTGAATAAATGAGGTAGGGGTGCAAATGATGCGAGTCGAGCTCGAGTATCATTATACTCGACTCGAACTCGAAAGCAAATTCTTGAGCTCGAACTCGACTCGAAACTCGCGAGTAGCAAAATTCCAAACTCGAACTCGACTCGAAAGGCAATTCCTGAGCTCGAACTCGAGCTCGACTCGAGCTCGAATCGAGCTCGAATCAAACTCGAACTCGAACTCGTTTCAAGCTCGAATCGAGCTCGTTCCAAGCTCGAATCGAGCTCGTTTCAAGCTCGAATTTCTTTAACGCATAACAATATTAAAACTTCGAAATAAATCTAAATTATCATCAAAGTAAATCCAGAAAATTAAAAGTTTACAACCAAATACAAAATCAAGCGGAAACTAATTGTAACTTACAATCAAAATCAAAGCGAAGTCGAAAAATTACAATACTAAAACCAAGTACATTATAAATTAAACGCGTTCAATTGTCGGGTTCCTTCAACGGTACTTGAATGAAAATTTCTTTTGGTTGTTCTTCGCTCTCCTACAATAAATAAATAAAACAAATTAGTATACTTATTAAAAGTGAAGATAATTAACTAAACATATTTATACATTTACCTTGTTCTTCCTTTTCACTCCATGGAGGGATCTACACCAATCACCCGTGCACATCAACATTTGCACCGTTTCCGGAGCAAGAGAAGCTCTATAAGGATCTATTACACGCCCACCAGCACTAAAGGTTGAAAGGATGCTCATGCATAGTAATCCAATGAGCTATCCCCTCTTGCATCTTTAACATGTCAAGTTTGCCATTATGTAAAGCACTAACAAATCCAGATTGATTTGTAGCGGTGCTTGAATCAGATGGTAAAAAATTTATCAATTTTTGTTGTCTCGTGTGTTTCGCTTTCATTGTACAAGATTCTAAGTGTCGGTGCATGTGGGTAGTGCTCTTAGACTTCAAAAGAGAAAGGGCAGTTTTACAATATTTGCACTTCATTTTCCATACATTTTTTTATCATTTCAGGTTCAAGAAATTCGTCCCACACTTTTGATCTTCTTGGTCTTTTAGAGTTATGAAAAGGGTTTTCAGGTTCGACTTCTTTATTTGTGGTGTTAAGGGGGGGATCACAAGGCTCTTCATTAACCTCCACGGAGACATCCTCATTTGATCCTTCATCAACATTAATGTGCAAATCTTCATTTGAAACACCAACTGGCGTGGAAGATAGTTGTGGTCCACTAGACATCTCTAAAATTTTAAATGCATATTTTATTAAATTTAAACTCCAAATATAAACAAATTAACAACATTCATGTTGGGACTTTAGCCAGTAAAATGAGTGAATAACTGAGCAAACAAGCAAGTAAAATGATTCCAACAAAAAAGATTTCCTTACCAATTTAGCTAAAACAAATTAATAATGTAGTGAAATGAATCATAATAAAAGCACATAAACTAAACAGAAAGTAAAAAATAGAAACTAAAGAACTAAAATCAATCTAAAAAAATAGTTAATCACGTAATACAAAATTTCAGCTACAATTAATCACAAATTTCACAATCAGGATATATAAGTAAAGAAACTAAAATAAGTCTAAAAAACTAAAATTACTAGAAAGATCAATGATGATATATAAGCTGCAAATAATCCATATTCAAGAATGCATATACATAAATAAAAGACAACTTAAATATCCATTTACAGATTCCAGAATGAAACATACCCGCAATGCAAATATTCAGATTCCAACTTAAATAAAGTGAAATTTACAGCAAATCAGTAACATATACATAAATGAAATAGACGAAGGGAGGAACATACAAAGATAGAGAAAGCAAGTCGGAAGTAGAAACAGGTGGACGCCGGCAGATCTCGTCGGCGGCATAAACGAGTTGATGGCAGAAAAACTCGTCGGCGATGGACTGTGGAACCGTAGAAGTGTGGAATCGTAGAATCGGAAAAACTCGTCGGCGAAGTGGACCGTAGAAGTGGAAGTGTGGAAGTGGAACCGTGGAAATGGTGGAATGGAGTGGATGGCGGCTGAAGCAAAAAGAGTAGGGTTTTGAACTTTTGGGTTTTCATATCTCTTATTCTAAAAGTATTTGTTGATTATTATTTGTCAATTTCATAAAAAAAAATAAAAAAATTACTTTTGAGTTTAGAATTTTCATTTACTTTCATTTACCGCCGGCGCCTTGCTTGTCCTCTTTTTTTTTTTTTTTTTAATTTCAATTTTTTTATATTTTATTACTAATTTATTATACTAAAATAGTTATTATTAATTTTTTACATTATATCTTATAAATTATAATATTAAATTAATTATATATATAATATTTCGAGTATCTCACGAGCTTATCGAGTCGAGTATCGGGTAGCTCGACTCGACTCGTTAGTATGTCGAGTCGAGTTCGAGTTCGAGTCGAGCTTATTCGAGTCGAGTGTTGACCGAGCTTTGACCGAGTCAATCTCGAGTAGCTCGCGAGCTGTCTCGTCTCATTTACACCCCTAAAATGAGGATATCTGATTAACATTTCTTCCTCTAATTCCCATGTAGCTTCAGGCCCTTTATGATACTTCCACTAGACTTTGCCTAATTTCACTTCTTTATTTCGAAGCTTATTAGTTTTATGATCTAAAAGCATCCCAGGATCTTCAATGTAACTTAACTTCTTATCAACTTTTACTTCTTGAAGCGGTACATTCATTTCATCATTAGCCAAACACTTTCGTAAATGGGAGACATGAAAAGTATCATGTATCCCACATAATTCGTCAGGCAGCTGCAATCTATATGCCACGTTCCCAATTTGTTCTGTAATTCTAAAAGGTCCAATGAAACGTGGGATTAATTTTCCTTGCTTTACAAAACGAATGATACCCTTCTATGGGGAAACTTTAAGCATTACTTTATCACCCACTTGAAATTCCAAAGGTCTACGTCGTTTATCAACATAACTTTTCTGTCTATTTTGAGTTGCCTTTAATCTTTCCCTGATCTGATGTACCTTGTCAGCAGTCTGTTGAATTACATTCGGCCTTGTTAATTGCTTTTTTCCAATTTCATTCCAACATACCGGAGTTCGACATTTCCTTCCATATAAAGCTTCAATAGGAGCAGCTTTCAAACTTGCATGATAACTGTTGTTGTAGGCAAATTCAACTAATGGTAAATGATTATCCCAACTACCACCAAAATCTATGACACATGCCCTCGACATATCTTCCAATATGTTAATTTTTCTTTCACTTTGTCCATCCATTTGAGGATGATAAGTTGTACTTAAATTGACACGTGTACCCAGTTCTCATTGGAAACTTCTCCAGATTTTTGATGTGAAACGACTATCTCTATCAGAGACTATTGATACTGGTACTCCATGTCGTGAAACTATCTCATCAATATATATCTTTGCCAACCTTTCCATAGAATAAGACTCCTTTATTGCAAGAAAGTGTGCTGACTTAGTTAATCTATCCACAATAACCCAAATAACATCATACCCTTTTTGTGTTCTTGGCAGTTTTACAACAAAATCCTTAGTAACATTTTCCCATTTCCAAACTGGAATCTCTAAAGGTTGAAGCCTACCATAAGGTTTCTGATGCTCTAATTTTACTTGCAAACAAGTCAAACACTTCTGAACATATTCTGCAACTGACTTTTTCATTCCTGGCCACCAATAACATAATTTCAAATCTTTGTACATCTTAGTGCTACCAAGATGAATTGAATATTTATATTTATGGGATTCGTCTAAAATCAATTGCCTAATGTCTCTAAATCTCGGAATCCAAACTCTATTCATGAACTTCAAGATTCCTTGACTGTCTTTCTCTAATAATTGAACTTGCCCAACTATTCTCTCCTTATTTACATTCTTGCTCTCAAGGGCTTTTTGTTGATATTCTTTAATATCATCCATGATTTTTGTTTTTACTTCAATCCTCATTGCTCTAACTTTAATTGGTTTGACTCTATCCTTTCTGCTTAGAGCATCGGCTATTACATTTGCTTTGCCAGGATGATAAAGAATATCACAATCATAATCTTTTAAAAGTTCCATCCAACGTTGTTGTCTCATATTAAGCTCCTTTTGATCAAACATGTATTTCAAACTTTTATGATCAGTGTAGATGGTGCTTTCAGTTAATACTGCTAGTGGTTAATACTGCTTTCAGTTAATACTGCTAGTGGTTAATACTGCTTTCAGTTAATACTGCTAGTGGTTAATACTGCTTTCAGTTAATACTGCTAGTAGTTAATACTGCTCTAGGTTAATACTGCTTATATTCCGAATACTATAAATACCCTTTGCCCGCCTAAAAGTTCATAACGACTCTTTGCATACTGTTCTCTTGCGCTCAAAAACTTTTCTCTCTCAAGTTCGAAGTTTTCAGGCACGTTTTCACTAAGATCAATGGCATCCATGACTTTCATTGACGAGCACAACGAGATTGCGATGCTACAAAAGCCAAAGCAAGCTTCAGGATTTCATCAGATTGTGGATTTCCTCAAGACAAGCCACATTGCTCATGCTCTCATTGTATCACCTACAATCTACATTGAGCATCAAAGGCAGTTCTGGGCCAATGCAACCATTGTTGTGGAAAATGGTGTGCAAATGATCAAGACAAGAATCTGTGATCAACTAATAACAGTTACTGAAGAGGTTATTCGCATCAGTCTACGTCTAGACGATGCCTCTGGTATAACTTCTATCCCAAATGATGAACTGTTTACAACTCTTACAAGAATGGGGTATGGAGGCCCATTGGGTGTTTTCAAATTTTCTAAAGCAAAATTCTCACCCCAATGGCGTTTCTTTGTCCATACTCTTATGCATTGTATATCCAAAAAGACTACTGGATGGAGTGAGTTCAACAGCACTATTGCTTATGCTTTGGTGTGCTTGGCCACTGCCAGAAAGTACAATTTTTCTAAAATGATTTTCAATGATCTTGTCTCAAACATGGGAAACAAAAAGAGCTTCTTTATGTATCCCAGGTTTGTTTAAGAAGTTATTACTAATCAATTGACGGATATACCTCAACCTGTTGGGGTATATGTACCTAAACCCCCCAAAGGCAAGGTTTTCTCAAATATGAGAAGATCTGCTGGGGACTCTGAAGGAGTTGACACCCCATTGTTCTCTACAATGATGGTGGTGTCCCAAACCAATGAAGGTATGGCAGCAGGGTCAAGGCCCCCATTAGACCAACCCACTGCTAGCCAAGCCCAACCTTCCCTCTCAAAATCAATTCCCCAGTCCCTTCTTGAAAAACCAACCTCTCCCATCACCCAAACCGACAAGAGAAAACAGGTAAAGAAGGCTCCTTCCCTTCTTGTACCATTACCCACTAAGCCTATAAGCCCTCTAAGGGAGAATTCTCCCCTAGAGAATATCCAAAGGGAAACCACAAGGGTGTCTCCCAACCCAAAGGAGGTGCTCTCTGAGGAGGAGGTAGAGCATATGGGTGATGAGGCTGCCACTACTCCTGCTAGCACAGAGGAGGAAAGTGGTAACATCAATAAGACCTCCCCCATGGCAACTTTGAATGAGCAATCATTTGAAGGACCCTGGTGCCAAGAAACCACAGGGGTGGATAGTGCTTCTGCTAGGCAGAAGACATCTACTAATAAAAGATTCAATGATCCTTCAATAGGGGGTAACACTCCTGGAGAAGGTGAGGACAGATATAACTATGATGAATTGATGGAGACCATGGGAAACATCAACCAGGATGTCATCAAGCAAGGAAAAGAAATAGAGGAGATGAAGCTGATTATTCTATCTCAACAAGTTCAGATCACCAAACTGAAGAAAATGGTGACAAGATTGTTACAGAAAAGGAGAAGGAAGCAGTTTGTGCTAAAGAGGAGGACAAGTGTTGAAGATGATTTCAACAAGGGGGAGAATTCAGAGGCTGAAGCAGAAAAAGAAAGTATTTCTGAGATGGGATTTGATGTTAAGGGGGAGAAAGCTGCAGAAACAGAAGCACAAGAAGTAGAAACAGATAATGTTCAAGCAGTAACAGGGCTATCTGTTGAAGAATTGGAAATAGCTGAAACCTTAGTAAAAGCAAAGAATGACACTCCTAAGGCTACTCAAAAGGCTAAGGGAGTGGTCATCAATGAAGAAGGCCTTGAAAAGAAGACACAAGAAAGAAGTGAGGCAGGGTTGAAGGATACAAAGGGTAAAGCTAAGATGATTGAACCTGAACAACCTGCAAAGAAGAAAATTCAGATAGAACTGGATGAAGAAGTGGCAAAGCAGCTTCAGGCAGAAATGGAAAGGGAGGAACAACTTCAATCTGAGAAGGATAGAGAGCTTGCACTGAATATGGCCAGAAAACTAAATGAAGAGTATCAGAAGAGCATGAAAACAGCAGCTCAGGCCAAGCAAGTACAAGTAAAAAGAATGCCATTCAAAAAGCATAAAAGACAACCCTCCAAGACCTTTTTGGCCAATCAGGAAAGAAGAAAGATGATAAACTTCCTGAAAGGTGCAATTGGTGTTAAGGGGGAGATGTTTACTCATATGGCATACTCTCAGGTTGAAGAGCTATACAGGAAGGAAATGACAAAGCTCCAAGGGGATTCCTCTCAAAGGGAAGAAGCAGAAAGAAGGATGAAAGAGAGACATGATCTCAACATCCAACAACCATTCCCTGAGAAAACCACACCTTCCAAAGAAGAAGCAGAAGAGAAGAAGGAAGAACCTGGAAATGTTGGTAGAGAAGCCAAGTCTGGAAAAAGAGTGAAAACAATTGCTCCAAAAAGGCAGTTGAAAAGGCCTAGGGTGGAAGAAACTGAAAAGGAAGCAGAACCTTCAGTCACATCCCCAACAGAGCCAGTACAGAGTCCAGAGCAAGTCACTAAGCAAACTGATGAAAGTATGGATCCGTACATGACAATAGTGGAACCTTTGAAAGTTGTTCCAATCTCTATGCAAGCTCCAGAGATCATCTTCTGGGATATTCTGAGAGACAATGGAAAGAATTTCTTCAGAATCAAGAGAGCTGATGGTTCATTTGAAGCTTATTCAACATGGGGGAAAGTCATCAGAAGTTGTTCAAGAGCTGATATGGAAGAACTATATAAAGTTGGGATGAAACTTTATGAACCTGTGTTGAAAGGTACTGAAGAGAATCTTCTCAAAGTGACATTGGAATACTTGTGCATGATGTTTGAGCCTGAAAGAGTGCACCATAGGATTAAAGATCATATGCATGAGTTCATATTCAAGAAGATTGACAAATGGATACTGTTTGAAAACTGTGGAGTATACATGATTACTATTGACAATTGTTATCATGAATATTACCTGGTGGACAAAATATATGAGCATAGCAAGGAGAAGTTAGAAGGGATGCTTAAAGCTACACTGGTTTGTACAAAGGATTCAGAAATGGCCAAGATTGTGGTGAGAAGAACTGTAAATCAAAGCTTGGGCCTAGATCCAAATTTGGGCAACTGAATGTGAGGTGTTGAAAGCATCTTGAAGAAGATCTGAAGAACTTGACTTCTTTTCCTAAAAGTCAAGTTAGGGGGAGATTGTTGGGAACTAAAGAATTCATCAAGTATGGTTAATGCTGCTAGTTCAGAGTTAATACTGCTAGAAGACTTAAAGGTTAGTACTGCTGAGTGTTACTACTGCTAGTACTATTAATACTGCTAGTCAAAGTTAGTGCTGCTTGAACAAAGTTAGTACTGCTTAGCTAGTTAGTACTGCTAGTGGTTAGTACTGCTTAGTAGTTAATGCTGCTAGAAGATATACTGAAGTTAATGCTGCTGAAGATTAATACTGCTTATATGATGAAGATTCGTATGAAAGGATATACATGGAAGCTTAGAGATATACATAGAAGATATACTGAAGATATTTTATTCATTGTAATTATCTTTGTATTCAGTATATATATATTGAATTGTTTAGAATAGTGAGAGAACTTTTAACTTTAAGCTTTCATTATTTAAGAGAAAAACAACCTCAAGGCATAGATCCTAATTCTAGAGAAGTAGAATTCGTATTGGTGAGCCTGTTCATCAATATTGAGGTTGAGTGTGTAATCTTGTAACTTCAAAGCATTCAATACAAGTTTACAGTTTGTTATTCATATTTACTGTATTGATTTACTATTTCATTGAATATCAAAGTGTTATTCCGCAAACTTCTTTGATATTGTTTCTGAGAATTAATTCTTGTTGAGAATTCGATCCTGACAAGTGGTTTTCTTTCTTTGCATCAATGACATATGCAATGTATGCTTTACATCCTTTTCTTAAACACTTACTATCTTTCATCATAGAAATTATTCCTAAATCTCCTTTCCTATGATCCCCATAGACAACAATTTTTCTCCCATCATTTGTTATGATCTTTACCATTTTCTTATCACAAATAATTTTAGCTTGATTATCAGCTAACCAATCCATGCCTATAACAACATCAAAATCTCCTAGTTGCATAGGAAATAATTTGATCGGAAATTCTTTTCCATCAATATTAATCGAACAATCCTCAGTTACTTCGTTACTTTCTGCTAATTCTCCATCTGCCAGTTCTACCACTAACGCTTTGTTTAACTTATTTCTTTTGCAATTCAAATAGTGGCAAAATGCAGTAGATACAAAACACTTATTGGCACCATATTCAAATAACACTCGAGCATGCATGTTATTTATGAGAAATGTACCTGATACAACATCTGGTGTTTTCTTTGCTTCTTTAGTAGTCATTTGGAAGGCACGACCTCTAGCTTTTGGTGCTTCCTCTTTCTTATTTTCAACTTCTTCCAATTCATTCTGCCTGTAATGAATGCCCTTTGTATTCTATGGACAATTTCCCTTTTCATGACCTGACATTCCATAAATGTTGCATCTCTTTTCTATCTGACACTCTTGAGCTAAATGACCCGGTTTCCCACATCTGTAGCACACATTTGTTCCCATCCAACACCCCCCTTTATGCATTTTGTTACATTTGCTACACTTGGAGTAATTTGATTGGTCCCCTGATTCTTTGATGAAAATCCCTGTTTCACTTTCTTGGACCCACCACTATTTCCTTCCTATTTCCTCTTAAAATCTCTTTTTACAACATCACCAGACCTACTACTGCTTTTCTCGGCTACCGTGGTTGTTTCAACAACTTGAAGAAAAGTTGTAGGTGATGTAATTTCCACTAATTGTCGTAAATCCTTCCTTAAACCTGCAATATACCTAGTCACTTGTCTCTTTTCAGTTGCTATTTGATATTCTACAAATCTTGACTTATCGGTAAATTTACTGGTGTATTCTTGCACCGAATCATTTCCTTATTCCAACCTCATAAACTCCTCTTCCAATTTATTTGTCTCACTAAAGGGCAAAACTTTTCTTTGAACATACTTAAAAATTGATCCCATGGCATGGAAGATGCTGCAACTATTCCTCTTGTTCTTTTTTCTACGTTCCACCAATGTAATGTAGAAGATCTTAAATATGTTGTAGAAAATTTAACCTTTTGCATTGGTGCACATTGACTAGTTTCAAAACAGGTTTCCATGACATCGACCCATTCCATTGCTACAATGGGACCTCCTTTACCATGATACTCAGTAGGATGGGTGTTAGTGAAATCCTTGTAGCTACATTCCTTACTAATGTTCTAGTTATTACCTTTGTCAGTTGATTCTGATTTTTCTTCTTTCTCAGGAATGACATTTTCAGAAGTACCTTCTTTATTTCGTTGATCTAAGGCTTTAATAGCAGCCTTTGCAGTTTGCTGGATTATAGAGGGTAAATTTTCTTGCATCGTATGAGCCACCACTTCAACAATATTATTTCCATGGGGTTGCTCTCTACTTACAGTTTGATGCCTACCTCGACCCCTTCCTCTACCACGACCTCTGCCAGTAGCAGTACTGGATAAAGGTTGAATTGTCTCTTGGTTTTCAGAATTATAATTTCTTGTTTGTCTTCCAGATCCAGACCTTATGGTTGACACGATTTACTGAAAAATGATAACATTTTTTTTACCATAACATTACATAAAGTTTATATTTTTATGTCATTGTAACACAATTAACAAAATTCGACATAGATAAACATAATAAAGATTACAACATCTAATTCTATGTCATCGCTACCAAAATTTGACATAGATATACACAATAAAGAGTTCAATGTCATCTATGACGACTACCAGAACTAGATTGACGATGATTAATTCTTAAAGTCTCAGAGGTGGAAGGTTTTCCTTTTGCCCAGTTGATGACGTGACCCACTATCCTTGAGAATCTATTAAATATAGTTTTATTTGCTTCTTTGATAGATTCTCTCAATTTCTTATTTTCAGCTGTTAATCGGTCATTACGATCCTGAAGACTTCTAGTCCTTTTTAGTTTCTCTCGCCAATCATCTTTCCATGCCAAATATAATTCGTCATTCATTTTAATCATTGACTCTCGACGATATATACTAGGTCCTGCATCACTAAGTCTTCTGGAATCATATATCAGAGTTGGTGCCCTAGTTTGAACCTTCTCTGGTTGAAGCTTCGGAAAAAGGAAACTCTACTGGTCGATTACCAAAATATTGTTGCATAGAATTTTTGGTGGGGGAATCAGACACTTCAGGTGCTTTATTGACATAAGGATCATCATCAAACGGGTAGCACTCCCATCCTGGAGCCCTAACATATCTTTCAGCAGAGGAAGAATATGAGGGAGTCCATACTAATGTATGATTATACTGACTATATTCCCCAAAAGTACTTGCATGATATTCTCCTGTATAAAAGTTTTGCATAGCGATATGTTGTTCATCATCAGCACAATAACCATCCATTTTCTCCTTTCCTTTGTCCATTTTTTTTGTACCTATTCATCAAAAACAATTAGTTTTTTTTATAACAAAACTTAAATATCTATTGGTTTAAGCTTAGGTATTCTAATTTGACACCCAAGTCACTTAAACCACTGCTCTGATACCAACTTGTGGCACCCATTTATCATATATAGTACATAACCATACTATAGACACCAAACATATATTAAAGTCTTAAGGTCGAGACCTTAATATAACAAAAATATTATAACATCAAGATCTTAGAAAACTAGCTACCAAAGATCCTCCTTCTTTCAAACTTAAAGTTTTTCCTTACCCTTGGAGCTTCCTAGAATAACTGATCCTGAGATACACACATAGGATTTTATAAAAGAAATTGGTCAGCCAAAGGCTTGGTGAGTTCATGCATATAATTATCATAAAAGAAAAGTTTGCATGACCATATAAATATAAATATATATATACATATATATATATGCATAATAAATGATCATTTTATTTATTGGAGATCTCCCTTTTGTGTTGTATGCACCATGTGGATCCTTTTGACAGTGATTATAAAATCACCCATTATGTTTCAAGTGCAGGAACAAATCACATACACTGAAACTGTGGGTCCAACAATACTATATCAAGTTTTATAGAAACAACACAATAACGATTACCAACCTGTATTGATTATAACAACGGTTACAGGATTGATCGATTTAAGCTCTAGATTGTGTTCTCTGTTTTTTCTCTGATTTTCACCTTTTAGTGTGTGTTTTTGTGTTCTTGATAATATCTAATCTTATTGAGAGTTGTTGAGAGATCTGATCATATCAGATCTAGTGTGTCTAACACACTACCTAACAACTTGCAACAATAAACTAATAATAAACTAACTAATATAATATCTAACAAACTAAACTAACCTAACTAAACTAACTAATATCTAAATATCTATTTATAAGATATTTAGACAAAACATATAATACAATAAACATTAATTACTTTGACATTTATTACAAACGACATAGACTTTAATATCGAGAGTCGACTTTCCGGCTTTAGCTTCAGATTGCGATCTTCAGATTAGATGATCTTGAATCCAATAGATATGTGATCTAACAATCTCCCCCTTTGGATCAAGATCATTACTAAAAAGAATTTAGCAATTCAGTCTTCTTCTTCAGCTCAGAAGATGCAATCTCTTTCTCTAGCTCTGAAATCAGCATGTCTTCAATCTTGGACGTGATTCTTGAAACATGTGATCTTTGCCATTTCTTGTGTGGTCATTCTCCCCCTTTTTGATGATAAGTGCAACAACTTCATCAAAACTTTTTGTAAGAAATGTCAACCACTTGGATCCACTGATCCGTCAATTCAATAGATATTCACCCAGATCTTTGCAAATCTAGACAAAATAGTCGTGTAGCACCTGAATCAACTAATGAATCAGTTAACATGCCTGTCAGTAACACTAAGTTACTGTGTGTAACAAATACACATTGGAAAGGAGTTGTTTGATGTTGACTCCCCCAGGGCTTCCATTTAATCATCGAAACACCACAAAGGTAATTTCTATAAACGTTATGACAAAGAAACAAATTCCTTGTGTGTTCGTGCTTGTGATAGAAATAATTAAGCACTTGATGATTGCTTATAGGCTCAAAATTGTGTAAACCACTGAGACAACAGTAAGTTAAACACAGACTCAATGTGCATGATTGAAGTGCGAAGGTGGGGCAGACTTCCTTCTTTTCAATATCCAGATTTTCCAAATGAAAATCAGATAGCAAATGTGATGCTTCCCCTTAGAAAATGAGTAGATGGTGAGGTTTGATCAAGAGTTCGCATGGGCTAGTTGCCTGTTTCAATAATGATCACCAAAGAATTGTGAAACATTAGAAATGTGGCTGCCCGACTCAGAAAAAGTTGGTGCAGAGTTGTGATATTCTTTTATCTCTGTTCTCACACGCTCTTTCGTTTAAACATTTTGCTCACTCTAATCACACTTCGTTTCTTTGTTTGATACACTCATTTCTTTTCGACTTCTCACACTCAATCACTAAGGATTAACTTCTTGGGTAGAAATCACTGGTTAAGGTGATTTCATAGAAGTTGTGTTAATTCCTAGCACAATGATTCCTTGTTTTCCTATGATGCACGTGATGCTCAGATTGGTTTAACTATTTTAGTTAAAGCACAATTTAGATCTTCGAAAACATTTAAAGTACACTCCCAAAATATAAAATCTGATGAAAAATCGGGAAGTGATTTGAACGTTTAAGAACTTGTTTTTCAATGGAATGAAAGTTGTCCGTCTTTCAACCATATATGAGATTAAGATTAAGGATTATACCTGAACGTATGATCTTACATCTCATGAAGCTAAGCTTAAAGTCATAATGATATGATATGATCTTTTAAGCATCTCTCAAAACTTCCAAAGCAAATTTATTCACTTAAATTGAAAAGACAAAAAGCAGTTAAACTGTTAAAGTACGAGTTCTGATCAGAAATAATCAGAAGTCATATCCAAACTCCTTTGACTTGAAGAGATCCCCCTAAAATCTTGCATTACAAAAATTTGACATAAAAGGTAAATGCAGAAATCTTATGAACTCCCCCTCAAAATAAGATTGACCACTTGTTAATTTCTTCTCATACTCCCCCTTGGATCATGAACAGAATATAGAAGTGCAGATATCAATAAGAGTTAAGAATGAAGAAATGATGAAAAAGTATACAATTTAGAAAACTTTGATAGGTAACTACTGATTAAATCTTAAGATTTAGCATACCAAGCTTAGAGACAAGAAAATTAAACCTCTTTTCGTCTAAAGGTTTGGTAAACAAATCGGCAAGCTGATAATCAGTTTTTACAAAGAAAATTTCAATTGTTTCTTTTTCAACATGATCTTTAATAAAATGATACCTGACGTCTATGTGCTTAGTCTTGGTGTGCTGAACAGGATTCGCTGATATTGCGATGGCGCTCTTGGAGTCACAGTATATCGGGATCTTGTTGAAGTAGAAACCGTAGTCGCGCAATTGAGTTCTCATCCATAAGACCTGAGAACAGCAGCTAGCAGCAGCTACATATTCTGCTTTGGCCGTGGAAGTTGAAACACGAAGTTGCTTCTTCGATGCCCAACTTACGAGCTTGTCACCGAGGAACTGTACATGTCCTGACGTGCTCTTCCTGTCTAACATACAACCTGCATGATCTGCATCTGTGTAGGCTGTTAGTTCAAAACTATTATATTTAGGATACCACAGACCAAGATCTGCAGTTCCCTTCAGATAGCTGAATATGAGCTTCACCGCAGACATATGGATTTCTTTAGGATTGGCCTGATATCTTGCACATAAGCATGTTGAAAACATTATATCTGGCCTACTAGAAATAAGATACATTAAAGAACCTATCATCCCTCGATAAGTCCTAACATCAACAGCCTTACCCGAAGGATCGGTGCCAATCTTAGTATCTGGTGCCATTGGGGTACCAATCTGTTTTGAATTTTCCATTATGAACTTCCGAAGAATATCCATAATGTATTTTGATTGATTGATAAAAATACCCGTAGAAAACTGTTTGACTTGCAATCCGAGAAAGAAATTCATCTTTCCCATCATGTTCATCTGAAATCTAGACACCATAAGATTTGCAAAATTCTTACAGTACTTAGGATTTGTAAAGCCAAAGATAATATCATCTACATAGATTTGAATTAAAATGATATCGGCTTTTTCCTTTTTGATAAACAAAGTGGTATCCACCGTACCTTTTGAAAAACCAGACTTGACTAGAAAATTGGAAAGGACATCATACCAGGCTCGAGGAGCTTGTTTCAGACCGTAGAGTGCTTTGTCGAGAATGTAGACGTGATTCGACTTCTCTTGATTGACAAAACCTTCTGGCTGAGAGACGTAGACTTCCTCCTTCAGAATGCCATTCAGAAAGGCAGTCTTCACGTCCATTTGAAAGACCGTGAAGTTCTTGTAGGCTGCGTAGGCTAGAAACATTCTAATTGCCTCTAATCGTGCCACAGGAGCATATGTCTCATCGTAATCGATTCCTTCCTCTTGTCTGTATCCTTTGGCTACTAGTCTTGCCTTGTTTCGGATAACGGTACCATCTTCGTCCTTTTTGATCTTGAACACCCATTTCGTACCTATAATTGTTTTACCTTGAGGCTTTGGTACGAGTCTCTAGACTTGAAGTGCATCGAACTGATTCAGCTCTTCTTGCATTGAGATCACCCATTCTGGATCAGCAAGTGCCTCTGATACGCGAGTTGGCTCAAACTTGCTCAGAAAGGAGTCATGCATGCACAAGTTTATTGATGCTGACCTAGTTTGCACCGGTTTTGATGGATCGCCAATGATCTGACTTATCGGGTGCTCTTTGGTCCATTTATGTTCATGAGGTAGTGGATTATATGAATGTATGTCAGTTGTATCATCTATAAATCCACTTGTACCTTCTTCAGCTTGTTCAGGAGGAATGATGATTGCAGTTGAAGTGGTAGGTTCAGAAGGCTCAGTAGGTACAGCTTGTTTCGGCTGTGGATAGATCTGTATAGAACATCCTACTGGTTCAGCTACTTCTGTCTCTTCATCACATGGAACTTCTTCAACTGTTGGAGTCGTCATTTGAATTGGAACTTCTTGTTGAATCGGGGTGTTGGATTCCATAGGAACATCTGAACTGGTTGGATGAGTAGTCGTTAAGTCTTACATCCTATCAACCATAACAGATTTCTTTACATTAGATCCAAGAAATTCATCATAAAACAATTCAAATAATAAATCTAAATCAGATAAATGATTAGTTGATGTTGATGCTTCACCTGATTTATTCTGTTGAGACGTAGGTTCTGGACTGATTTGCCCAGAAGCTAGTACTCCGATTATAACGGGTTCTGAACTGTGTTGTTCGGAAGCCATTTCTTCATCAAACGTGACGTTGATGCTTCCAATCACCGTCTTTGACTTCTTCAGATAAACACGGAATGCAGTTGATGTTGAGGAATAACCAATGAAGATCCCTTCGTCCGCCTTGGCACTGAACTTGTTGAGACTCTCCCTATCGTTTAGCACGAAACACTTACACCCAAATATATGGAAATATTTGATTGTCGGTGTTCGGTTGTTGATTAAAGCATAAGGAGTCTTCTTGAATCTGCGATGTATCATGGAGCGATTATGTGTATAGCACGCGATCGATACAACTTCAGCCCACAAAAATAGAGGTAAGTCTGATTGACTTAGCATAGTACGAGCAGCCTCGACTAGCGTACGATTTCTTCTTTCGACCACTCCATTTTGTTGAGTCATACGAGCAGCAGAGTATTGATGTGAAATCCCGACAGATTCGAGATATTCTTCAACCTTTTGGTTCTTGAACTCTGTGCCGTTGTCTGTTCTTAGAAACTTGACCGGTTTCTGCAGATTCACCTGGGTCGTCTTTAGGAATGTGATGAGAACATCTGGTGTCTCATCCTTTGAACGTAGAAACTTGACCCATGGGTATCGCGAGTAATCATCCACGATCACAAATATGTACTTCTTGCCCCCTAGACTCTGAGTTCGCATCGGACCGCATAAGTCCATATGCAATAACTCTAACAGAGCGCTTGTACTCGGTTCAGGATTTGGCTTATGAGGTGCCCTCTTCATCTTCCCCTTTTCACATGCTGCACAAAGATGTTCTCTTTCATATTTGAGCGCTGGAAGTCCTTTGACGAGCTTTCCACTGACCAGATTGTTGATGTACCTGAAGTTGAGGTGAGAGAGCCTTCGATGCCATAACCAACTTTGTTGCATCGAGGCTTTCGATAGTAGACAAACCTTCTTGTCAGTCTGGACATTTGACAAGTTAATTGTGTAGAGGTCTGATTCTCGAGTACCGACCAAGAGTTCCTCGCCTTCTTCAATGCGAACTGAACACGACTTGGCTTTGAAGTTGACCTCTAAGCCTTTGTCACAGAACTGGCCTATACTGAACAAGTTGTGTCGTAAGCCTTCAACATAGCTCACCTTCTTGATCGTGACATTGTCATGTTGTACATCACCATATCCCATTATTGGAGAAAACTGGTCGTTGCCGAATCTGACTGTTCCGCAATATTTCTCTTTAAAATTGGACAGCATCTCTTTCTGCCCTGTCATGTGCTTGGAACATCCGCTGTCCAAGAACCACGTATGATGAGTCTGCATAAGAGAAATTACAAATTTAGATAATCATATGTCAACTTTGGAATAAACACTTTGATTATCGAAGTGCGGGTCTTGAACTGATGTGTTCAAAAGCCTTATTCTCTTCTTAAGCACGGGTTCTGAACAGATGTGTTCAGAAACCATTGTTTTATCTTTGAAGTGAGGGTTTTGAACTGCATTATCCAAAAACCTAGTTTCTTTGAGGAACGAGTCCTAGACTTATTTGTCTAGAAGTCATATCTTCATAACTTCTTTTAAACTTTGTGTGCCTGCAACACGGATTTAGCCTTAGGTACCCACTAGAATTTGGGTCCTGCTGTGTTAGCACAAGATTTTGGTACCCATTTCAAATTGGGTTCTCTTTTCTTTTGAAATGCATTAGAAAAATTAGAATGAGATGAATGCACATGATAATTGCCAAACCAATCTTCAGAATCTTGACAAGAAGTAGAAACATGTTTATCATAAATAGAAGACTTTCTAGCAGATAAAGATAACTGAAATAATTGCTTCATTGTATATTGTTTACGAGAAACAACAAGTTTTGAGTTCAAAAGAGCAACATCAGCAATTAAGACATCTTTACTAGGCGAAGTCTCACTACAATTAACACTAGAAAATGATTTAACGGTCTTGTCAAGCTTCTGTTTCGGTTGCCACAGAGATTTAACTTCTGGCCTTTGCTTGCTCAGATCTGAAACATGTGAAACTGTTGAGTTAGACTTTTGAGCAACAAACGAATGCTTCTTCTTAGGATTACCAGTAGTGTTCGGTTTCTGTGAATGCTTAGATGTATTCTTACCTTTAGCATTTTTAGCTTTCACAGAGACTGACTTATCAACTTTCGTTGATTTTGCACTGTTAATAGGCATACTGGTCTTTCCTAAAGATTTCTTAACAAAAGATGAATGGTTAGGAAGTTTTGCATTAAAGTCAAATTGATTAGAACCATCATCTAAACCACCGTCAGCGTTCAGAAAGTCAAATCCTTTATTTGCTAAACCAAACATATCCTCAGAGTTTGAAGCCTTAGAAATAATAACATTTTTGAACACAATTGAAAAAACTTTTTGTTCAATATTCATCAGAAGTCTTTCATCTGTTAAAGAATTCTCGAGTTCAGAAATTTTACTTTCTAAAACGAGAGGAGGGACATATAGTTTACCTTGGATAGGCTTCGCCTCCATTTCTTTTTCAGAATAACTTTGAAAGAAATCACTTGAAAGAGTTTTCTTCTTTTGATATATTGGATTTTCATTATAACTATTATTCATCTTAGCATAATAAAATGGAAGGTGAACTTTAGATGATTTCAACCGTTTTTCAGTTTCGTTGGTTTCATCCTCTTCTGATAGTTTAGTCCAGAACGTTTTAAACTCAGGGATTCATCGAGCTAATTTCATAGAAAGATGATCATAAAGTGCGGGCACTTCAGACATTCCTTTTTGAAGACAGTGGGGATTCTTATAACCAATTCCCCATCTCTCTATTTCCTCTTTGGGTTTGTTCAGATGAATAGTCTGTTCAGTTTGACCTAATTTGTATAACTTCTCTTCCAAACTTTTTAATTTACTAAGTAAAGAAAAGTTTTCTTTGGTACATGAAGAATGCAATTTTGTAAGCTCATATATATCAATCTCACTTTTTGTCAGCTTAGACTTGAGTTCAGAATTCTCTTTAAGAATTATTGTCCTTTCCTTTGCGTTGGTGTCATTATCTCTATGTAAAACCTCAACCAATACTTTCTTCTCAGCAATTTCATTGCTAAGTTTCTGTATCAATTGGTTTTTGTCAGTTATAACACCATTTTCTCGCTCAAGATTCAACTCTAACTCTTGTTGTTTTAAAAACATGGCATGCATTTTATTCATGAAATCTGAATACGATAAATCACATACCTCCTCTTCTTCATTATCTGAATCAGCTTCAGCATCTGATTCTTGCTTTCCCATCAAGCACATGTTGACGGCTTCATCTCTTTCTTCATCCTCTTCTTCCTCGTCTGAGTGATCAAGCCAGTATTCATCCTCAGCCATCAGTGCCTTACCAGCCTCCTGTTGCTTTGCAAGAAGCATCTTGTTCTTGTAATAATCGGAGTTTCTGACTTTTGGTCTTCGGCAGTCTCTGGCATAGTGACATGTTTTGCCACAGTTGTAGCACATTGGTGGTTCTGTCTGACTGGATCCTTCAGCTTTAAACTTTCTCTCTTCTGGTTTCCTTTCCTCTATTCTCTTCCCTTCATACTGATATCTTCTCTCTTCCGGTTTCCTCTCCTCTGTTCTTTTCCCTTCAAATCTCTTTCCTTCATATCTACTTCCTTCAACCCTTTCCTTGTGGATGTAGTTGTTCGGACCAGAAGAATATTTCTAACTGTTTGAACTTGGCTTCGTGTAGAACTTTTTCTGAAAAGCATTTGACAGCAGAATCATTGCTTGCTTCAGTTGTTCATTTTCATCCATGTCAGAGTTTGCATAACCTTCATCTTCTTCTGATTCATACACAATTGTCTTGTTTTTCTTCTTCCTGACAACAAGAGCAACTATGTCTTCAACTGTCTTTCCTTTCTGCCTCTTCTCATCTAGAATTTCATCCACCTCTTGTTCATTTTGTCTGAGGGTTTCATACACCTCATGAAGTGGAATCTCATTCAGATCCTTGATCTGCTTCATCTGTCTGGCAAATCTTTTCCATTCCGGTTGTAGAATACTTAGGAATTTGACGTTCAGCTCAATTTGAGATTTGTGGACCTTGTTCTTGCTTAGTTCGTTCAGCAAAGTCACAAACCTGTCATAGGTTTCTTCTAAACATTCTCCCACTCTGCCTCTAAATTCTTCATAATTATTTAGGCAGTTGGAGATTTTAAGCTGATTCCTAACCTTTGAACCCAACATCATCTTCTCAAGTTGATCCCACATTTCTTTGCCGGAGGCCTTGTAGCTGTCGATCTTTACATAGATTTCATTTGGAATTCCTTGTAGAATGTATGACTTAGCTAATCTGTCGCCTTTAGCTCTTCTGAGGTTATCATCTTCTAGCTCATGATACTTAAGTTCAACCTGAGTCGGCACTGTTCCAACCAAACGAGTCGTCATGACTAGTTTCATAACCCCTTCTTCTATAGATTTCCTGATGAAATCACCCAGCTCATGTCTGTCAACAAAGTTCAGGAACCTATCTTTCCACTGTTCATATTCTCTATTAAAGATAACTGGTGGTTTGGTGTCAGTTCCAATTGCAAGGGCTTCTCTGGATGTCATTTTGAAGAAAATTCTTAGTCTGGATTGGAGCAAAGAGAGGTTTGCGTATCAAGGTTTGCGTGCGCAAATGAAGGTTTGCGTGCGCAAATGGAGGTTTACGTGTCAAGTAGGTTGCGCAAACTGAGGTTTGCGTATCAAGCGAATGCGCAAACTGAGGTTTGCGTATCACGTTAGATGCGCAAATTGAACTTTGCGTTTCGAGAGGGTTGCGCAAACTGGACTTGATCTTTTCGTGAAGAGATTATCACTTGAACTGAGGTTTGCGTAAGTCGTTGGATGCGTGATGTATGCTTTGCGTGTTGCTTGAGATGCGTAAAGTGGGCTTTGCGTTTCACGTTGGTTGTGCAAAGTGGACTTTGCGTATGACGTTGGATGCGCAAAGTAAGCTTTGCGTGTGTTCGTCTTCTGGTTTGCGCAAGTTCGTCCTGTACTTCAAAAATCAACTAAAAACTTGTTTCTTCGTCGATTAGCAGTACCAAACTTTACCAATAAGTCTAATAACACTTCTATAACTGAATGTGACCACTTGATCTCGATAAAACACACTTTTTCGAAAATAATTTGATGATACAGTGACTTTCTAAACTCGACTGTTTTCTCACTAAAATCACAAAATGGAACTCGATTAAAGCTTTATAGTGAAATCAAACAACAACAACTCAATCTAGCATGCTAATCGATCACAACCTGATCAATTTTAACACCTAAAACACCTTAAATCTCGAAAAAGATTTTTCAATAAGAAAACAGAATCGTTTTCTTTAAAAACTTGATTTTGATCTTAATCAGGCTCTGATACCAATTGTGGGTCCAACAATACTATATCAAGTTTTATAGAAACAACACAATAACGATTACCAACCTGTATTGATTATAACAACGGTTACAGGATTGATCGATTTAAGCTCTAGATTGTGTTCTCTATTTTCTCTCTGATTTTCACCTTTTAGTGTGTGTTTTTGTGTTCTTGATAATATCTAATGTTATTGAGAGTTGTTGAGAGATCTGATCATATCAGATCTAGTGTGTTTAACACACTACCTAACAACTTGCAACAATAAACTAATAATAAACTAACTAATATAATATCTAACAAACTAAACTAACTAATATCTAAATATCTATTTATAAGATATTTAGACAAAACATAGAATACAATAAACATTAATTACTTTGACATTTATTACAAACGACATAGACTTTAATATCGAGAGTCGACTTTCTGGCTTTAGCTTCAAATTGCGATCTTCAGATTAGATGATCTTGAATCCAATAGATATGTGATCTAACATAAACCTCTTTCATTGCGGTTTTCCGCCTTTTAACTTTGACCCCGGCGTCCCGAGCATTTCCACAGGTGGACAACAAAACAATTTATGCATGTCATTTAAAAATGTTCATGCATACAAATTTCATAACCTTTCATAAATACAAACGATATATAACATAAATCACATAAATGCATGAATATAAACTTGAACTTTTGCATATATCTCATTTTTCATAAAAGCATCATGAAACTCACCTTGATTGGCTTTGCTTCTTAATATTTGGTCAACACCAGAATTACCCTACAGTTATTAACAATTCCTATTAACAATTGACTCATAGAATTTCTTTGTACTTATTTCGCAAGAGATTTGCTTACCAACATAAGTCCAAATTTGTCTATGTTCATTTTTTTCAAATTTGGTATAATGTAACTTGATTCTAATAGTTCTTATAATATATATATATATATATATATATATACATATATTGAAATTTTAAAATGGTTATTTAATTATGCATAAATCTCATTTCAAGTCATACGACATTTACCTACAAATTTAGTAATGGAATAATATAAACATTTTTTTTTGGTCTTAGAACACCATTTAAAAATAATTTTCTGGATACTGTTAGGGCATTATATTGTATCCAAGATTTAATATGTTTAGTCAAAGATGTAAAGTCAACAAAGTCTAAGTCAAGGTTGAGTCAATGTTGTTTAATTCCATGTCAAGTTTGTCTTTGTTTTTAGTTTGGGGTATAAATAGGGATGTGCTTTGTAAGATTTGTAAGCACGTCATTGAAAACATTTCATATTGTGAGATATATGACTGATACACTTTCTCTCTCTACTCTCTCTCTCTAGACTTTGATATTGTTAGATCTTGATTGTTAGAGATTATGCTTGATAATTAGGGATTAACAATTGGTATCAGAGCTATACCAAACAATTTCAGAAAGATTGGATCACATCAAAATGGATTAATTTTCTGAAAAATTTCAAGATCTTGAAAATCGTTCAATGTTGAAATTTTCTGAAAATTTGCATTGAATCATTGATTCTCTGATTGTGAAACTGGTTTATAAGATTCGTATTATTTGTTTGATTTGTTATTGTTCTCTTGAATTCTCAGATTAATCAATATTGCATGGTTGAATTGAATTGATTGGATCGAATTCTGGGAATTTTCAAGATCGTAGAACTACCTCTGAGTTTGTATTGATAAATCAAAATTTGCATTTGTTTGTTGTTCTTTAATTGTAAAAATGCTTAAAGGATGATCGAGTTCTGTTTTAGAACAGTTTGTAGTCACAAAATTTCATGATTCAATCACTAGAATAGATCTAATTTTGGATTTTGTTCAAGTTTTCTTGAAAACCATTCGAACACTGCATCTTGATCTTTGCACTGTAAATTGTTATTTTCAGCTACTTTGATCTGTTAGAAAAGTGTTTAAAAGTGATTTTTGATCATTGTGATACGATTTCAAGAATCAATTTGCGGGTTTGATTTGATCTGGATCGATCTGTGGAACTCAGCTTGCGAGTTCATGAAGAACACGCAAAACACAGAGTTGATTTTGTAAGAAGCTTGCGAGTTTCAGATTGATTCAATATGCGAGTTCTATTTTCACTTGACTTACGAGTTTGGTTTTTCAATTGATGTGCGTGTTTCAATGAAGTTAGCGCAAAAGACATCTTAGATGTTAGCGCAAATCTGGAATGATGTTGGCGCAAACCTATCTGATGGTGGCGCAAAACTAGTTTGATACTGGCGCAATCTGTGGAACATAACTTGCGTGTTTCAACTCTTTGCAGCCTGCGATTTTTGACAAAACACACAGATAGTGATATGCGTGTTTCCAATCGCCAAAATCATACGGTATCAAGACAAACAGTTTGCGAGTTTCTGATATGCAAGGAATACAGTCTGTGAGTTCAAAACACAGCCTACTAGCTCATTATCTGAGATTATTTTTGGTGATCTGATTTTGACTTTCAGTCAAAATTTTCTGAATTGTTTGGGAACGATCATTCTTATCAAGTTGATTTCTCTTTCAAGATGTCAACTATAGATGAGAGAAGAAAATATGTTGTTATGTACATGCCTGAGATACCTGTTATAGAAGCTGATTGTAACACTCCGATTTTTGATTCAAGGAAAAAGGCAAGAGGCAGTGGATTTCGCGACTTACCACGCGGGTAACACCCGCGACACAACCCGCGAAGTGCATTGTCCGCGGGTAAGACAGTGGGTTTCGCGACTTACCACGCGGGTAACACCCGCGGCACAACCCGCGACATTGGTCTGACGATTTTTAAAAGGGGTTTTCAGCCCATTTCACTTATCACACTTCAACCTCATTTCTCTCAAACTCTCTCTTCATTTACTCCCTCCCAAAACCGAACCCTAACCCTTTCAACCACTAATCTTCCTCATTTATTGCAAGAATCAAGCATCCTCAACCCAAGGACTTCAACCAAGGATCTCAAGCTTCAAGATCATCTTCCTCCTCCATCCATTTCTAGGGTTTCTCCCAAGTTTCTAGGGTTTTGCTATAAAACCTAGATAGTGAGTTTTCTTTACCAAAATCTTTAAATGTGATACATATCTTAAGTGTTTACTTGTACTACTTGTTATGTATGCACAAATATGATCACTTGATAAGTTTGACCTAGATGTTATTTTCATGAGTATTTGGGGGTTTTGACTGTTGAGATATTTATATGGAGTCATGGTGGTGTTAACGTCGATATTATTGGTTATGATGGTTAATATCATGGATTATGTGAAGATTGTTGATTAAACCTACATGCTTGGGTGTTTTGGGCCTAACATAGGATTGAAGTCATGCAAATCTTTATATATGTTTCTTGTTGATGCGAGATATGTATAAGGATGGTGAATATGTGTATATATCGTGTTGATGTGAGATATGTACGGAAATGGAAATATATATATATATATATATATATATATATATGAATGTATGTATGTTGGAGGAACCGTGGGTATGTGCCAGGAGGATGTAGCCTTAGGTGTCACCGGGACGGTATGTGCCTAATGCCCCCGCCACCGGGACGGTGTGTCGGGCCTTTAGGTATTGTCGGAAGAACAACACCCAAGGTGCATTGACTTGAGGTAAAACTCATTGGTGTGATGGATCTCCCCCATTGATTCCAGTATGACCATGTGGACCGAGTCGTTAATTATGCTATTCCATGTTTATCAAATGCCATGCCATGCTTTTGTACAACTCACTAGGCCCGTTTGGCCTAACACTTGTTTGGTTTGATATGTATCTCAGGTTTTAGCGGCGCGACCGCCAAGAAGGTATAGATGCCTTAGATGCGAGCTTGGGGACATTTTTGGGGCGCTTTGCTTAGAAAGCTTATTTTGGATTGGATTACAACTTGTATTAATCTTGTTCCTAGTTAGGATTTAGATTAAAGGGTTGTGTTCCCTTAGATCATTATTCATTACAAACTTGTAATTTTAACAGGCGTTATTGTCTCCATTTTTGGGAAGAGTTCATGCTATGGCATATTGATTACCATGTTTCCCTTTTATGGAAATTTTTGTTATCCCAATTTTTGGGGTGTTACAAGTTGGTATCAGAGCTCTAGTTTAAGTGAATTAGGTGTCGACTGTAGCATACCTAGACTTAAACTGGTCGAGCGTTTAGTATCACTGTCCATATGGGTAGAGCATTCTTAGGTGGGGAGAGTATTAGGATTACGGAATTGCATTGATTAAAATTTATGACGATGGAAACGAGGGTACTCATGTAAGATACGTTCACAATCTCACTTGGCCAGTGTTGTTATGAATTTATGATTACGTGAGCATGCTTGAAATTGTTGTTATGATGATTAGTCATTGTAATAGTATGTAGTGAACCGCTTATATTTTAAAGAATTAACCGGTACGACTCTCGTCGTGTGTGACAGTTCACCATGGTAAACACAAGGAGTCGGGTTGGAACGGCCGATGATGCGAATGAGGCAAGTGTGACCGCCCCGGGAACTGCGAGGCAAGCAAACCCGACAGTAAACCAAGTTATCCCACCGATTCCCAGAATGTTGGCAGGGATCGTAGACGAAACTCCTCAAGTAAACTTGGAAACCGAGGATCCGGTCATTCAAGAAGCGGACCCTCAGTCAGTTCTATTGGCAAGCATTATGCAGATGATGAATTCCGCGATGGACAAACGGGACGAGAAATTGATGAAGGTCTTAGAAGACAGGGATGCAAGCAATCGGAGACATGAGACGGTGGGGGACAATGCAGTAATGGGATCGGGCGGAGCTGATATCGCAGTTGGGACGGAAGAACATGCTATCCGGGCCGAGAAGAAGAAGGAAGGGGGTTGTTCCTTCAAGTCATTTCTATGTAGCCGAGCTCCGGAATTTTCCGGGACAACCTATCCGTTTGCGTGTATGAAATGGATTCAAGAAGTAGAAATGGCTTTTGAGGCGAGTGAGTGCGCGAATAATCAACGGGTCAAGTTTGCGTCCCAATTGCTCCGAGGGGACGCGTTAACTTGGTGGAAAGTCACTAGAAGGGTGTTGACGCCGGAGGTTTTGGCCAAGCTCACTTGGACAACCTTCAAGAAGAAGCTTATGGAGAACTTTTGCAATGCGAGAGCGCTCGATAAGATAGAGGAAGAGCTCCCGAAATCTAAAGAAGGGAAACCTGACCGTTGCCGACTATGCGAAACAATTTATGGACAAGCTCAGCCTAGTGGAGCATGTGGCAAGTGATGAAGAGTCGAAGATAAAGTGGTTTATGAGGGGGTTACCGGTGAATATGAAGACGGACGTGAGAAACGCCCACAAGACCACCTTGCAGGATGTGATCGAGGCCTCCCAGCAGGTAGAGGATGACGTGATGGAAGACAAGGAGGAAAGGAAACAACAAGGAGAGAAGAGGAAATGGGAAGGGCCGACCGGACCCGTGCGACCATCCAAACCCTTCGTCGGGGGAAGGAGTGTAGATCCAAAACATGTGGCACAATGGTGCTCTAGGTGTAAGTGTAAACATTTCGGGCCCTGCGGTCAGAGATCCTTGCCCAACCCCATCGAATGTTCCAACTGTGGTCGGAAAGGCCACTTGAGTAAGGATTGTTATTCCCAACAAGGAGTTTGTTATGAGTGTAAAGAACCGGGGCATCACAGGAGGAATTGCCCGAAACTAGCAATGGGTCGTCAGGGAGCTCCAGGTGTTTCAATACCAAAGAAGGAAACCCAACCGAAGGCGCCAAGTCGGGCCTTCCAAATGACGGCTGATGAGGCGAGGGAGACGGAGGATGTAGTGTCGGGTACGTTCTTAGTAAACTCTCTACCTACCCGTGTTTTATTTGATTCGGGTGCGAACCAATCATTTGTATCTTCATCTTTCTGCAAGAAATTCACTACACCTCCTAGTTTGTTGCGTGATGCGTTAGTAGTAGAGGTAGCCAACGGGGAACAGTTGATAGTTCGGGAATGCTACTTTGGGTGTACCTTAAGTTTAGATGGTGAGTCCTTTGAAATAGACTTGTTACCGACGGACATCGGGGGGTTTGACGTAATTGTTGGGATGGATTGGTTATCCAAGTATGACGCTGGTATTTTCTAATTCAAAAAGATGATTAGGATACCTTTGCCGGTTGGTGGCGAGGTGATTATCTACGGGGAGAAGAACCGAAAAGCCAGTATGATCATCTCGTCCCTCAAGGCACGAAGGAGCCTAGTCAAGGGATGTGCATCGTATTTGGCCTACGTAATCGACGTGAAGTTAGAAAAGAGAAAGGTAGAAGATGTGGACGTGGTGCGAGAATACCCGGACGTCTTTCCGGAAGACCTACCCGGACTACCACCGGAGCGACAGGTAGAGTTCCACATCGACCTCACTCCGGGAGCAACTCCGATAGCTCGTGCTCCTTGCCGTCTAGCCCCGATAGAAATGCAAGAAATGATGACGCAACTTCAAGAACTTCTCGAGAAGAGATTCATACGACCGAGCTCGTCGCCGTGGGGAGCTCTAGTCCTATTTGTAAAGAAGAAGGACGGGTCGATGCGGATGTGCATCGACTACCGCGAACTCAACAAGGTCACTGTGAAGAATAAGTATCCACTTCCCCGAATCGACGACCTCTTCGATCAACTCCAAGGAGCGGGATGTTTCTCTAAGATAGACTTACGATCGGGTTACCATCAAGTGAGGGTGAAGGAGAGCGATATTCCAAAGACGGCGTTCCGGACTAGATATGGCCACTACAAATTCTTAGTTATGCCTTTTGGGTTGACTAATGCACCGGCCGTTTTCATGGACTTGATGAACCGTGTATGTCGACCTCTATTGGACAGATCTGTCATAGTCTTCATCGACGATATTCTGATTTATTCTCGTGGCGAAGCGGAGCACCGGAAACACTTGCGAGAGGTTTTGAAATTCCTTCGAAAGGAAAATTTGTTCGCAAAGTTTTTCAAGTGCGAATTTTGGTTGCAAGAAGTCCAGTTCTTGGGCCATGTGGTGTCAAAGGATGGGGTAAAGGTGGATCCGACAATGATCGAGGCAATGATGAATTGGGAACCACCGACGAGTCCATCAGAGATAAGGAGTTTCTTGGGTTTGGCTGGCTACTACCGACGATTTATCCAAGACTTCTCGAAGATCGCCTCTCCGCTCACGTCGCTGACAAGAAAGAATGTTAAATTCTTGTAGACCGAAACTCAAGAGGGAGCATTCCGGACTCTCCAAAGAAAATTATGCGAAGCACCGATCCTCTCCCTACCCGAGGGTTCCGAAGACTTTGTGGTGTATAGCGACGCCTCTAAATTGGGCCCTGGATGTGTATTGATGCAAAGGGGAAAAGTGATCGCGTACGCTTCACGTCAACTCAAGGATCATGAGAAGAATTACCCTACACACGATTTGGAACTAGCGGCGGTGGTATTTGCCTTAAAGCTTTGGCGACATTACCGTTATGGAACGAGGTGTAACCTATTTACCGACCATAAAAGCTTGAAGTACATCTTTGACCAAAATGACCTCAACATGCGGCAGCGTAGGTGGGTAGAGCTTTTGAAGGATTATGATTGTGAGTTGTTGTACCATCCCGGTAAGGCCAATGTAGTGGCGGATGCGTTGAGCCGAAAGAGTTACGGGAGTGAAGCCAAAATAACACTTACTAGAATTGACGTCAAGTCGAGTCTAGTGGAGGGTATCAAGAGGAGTCAAGAGGAGGCACTTCGAGAGGAAAACCTTAAAGACGAAGTTATGGTGAAACAATGGGAAACACTAACGGAAGATAGTCGCGGCCTTAAACTTTTCCAAGGGAGGATTTGGGTACCGAGAGTTGGAGGGAATCGAGAGCTACTTTTGGCGGAAGCTCACAAGACCAAGTACTCCATACATCCCGGTAGTACCAAGATGTATAGGGACTTGAAATTTCATTATTGGTGGCCGGTAATGAAGCTCGACGTAGCCAAGTACGTGGAGAGGTGCGTCGCATGCCTTCAAGTCAAGGCGGAACATCAAAGGCCTTATGGAAGTTTGCAACCTTTAGCCATCCCAGAATGGAAGTGGGAACACATCACGATGGACTTCGTCACCAAGTTGCCGAAGACTTTAAAGGGTCACGATACGATTTGGGTGGTAGTGGATCGACTCACGAAGAGCGCGCACTTTTTAGCAATATGGGAGACATTGCCCATGGATAAATTGGCCAAGTTGTACATAGATGAGGTGATATCGCGACACGGTGTTCCACTATCCATAGTTTCGGATTGGGATAGTCGATTCACCTCTAAGTTTTGGGATGGATTTCAAAGGGAATTGGGGACAAGAGTCAATTTGAGCACGGCCTATCATCCTCAAACCGACGGACAAAGCGAAAGGACCATCCAAACTCTTGAGGACATGCTTCGGTCTTGCGTCATAGACTTTGGAGGAAGCTGGGATTCCCACTTGCCGTTAGTGGAATTCGCTTACAACAATAGTTATCACTCGAGCATTGGGATGGCACCATTCGAGGCACTCTACGGGCGAAAATGTAGGACACCGGTGTGTTGGCTCGAGGCGGGAGAAAAGCAGTTTGCGGGAATGGAGATAATTCAAGCGACGACAGACAAGGTCAAAGGCATTCGAGAATGTTTGAAAGCGGCTCAAGATCGTCAAAAGAGCTATGCAGATAAGAAAAGGAGACCGATCGAGTTCCAAGTGGGGGATCGGGTCATGTTGAAGGTGTCACCATGGAAGGGGATCATTCGGTTCGGGAAGCGCGGGAAGCTTAGTCCACGTTTCCTTGGACCCTTCACAATTTTGGAAAAGATTGGGCTCCAAGCTTATAGACTAGAATTGCCACCGGAGATGAACGGGATCCACCCTACCTTTCACGTATGCTACCTTCGTAAATGCTTGGCGGAAGAGGAGAGCGTTATACCGTTATCAGAGATTCGGGTGGACAACGGCAACCGATGCATGGAGGAGCCGGAAGCCATACTAGAGGCTAAGACGAAACAATTACGACACAAGAAAGTGACCATGGTAAAGGTCCAATGGAAACATCATCGGGGAACGAACGTGACGTGGGAGTCGGAGGAAGATATGAAAAGGAGGTACTCGCAATTGTTTGATCAGTCGTGATTTCGGGGACGAAATCCTTGTTAGGTGGGGAGGATTGTAACACTCCGATTTTTGATTCAAGGAAAAAGGCAAGAGGCAGTGGATTTCGCGACTTACCACGCGGGTAACACCCGCGGCACAACCCGCGAAGTGCACTGTCCGCGGGTAAGACAGTGGGTTTCGCGACTTACCACGCGGGTAACACCCGCGGCACAACCCGCGACATTGGTCTGACGATTTTTAAAAGGGGTTTTCAGCCCATTTCACTTATCACACTTCAACCTCATTTCTCTCAAACTCTCTCTTCATTTACTCCCTCCCAAAACCGAACCCTAACCCTTTCAACCACTAATCTTCCTCATTTATTGCAAGAATCAAGCATCCTCAACCCAAGGACTTCAACCAAGGATCTCAAGCTTCAAGATCATCTTCCTCCTCCATCCATTTCTAAGGTTTCTCCCAAGTTTCTAGGGTTTTTCTATAAAACCTAGATAGTGAGTTTTCTTTACCAAAATCTTTAAATGTGATACATATCTTAAGTGTTTACTTGTACTACTTGTTATGTATGCACAAATCTGATCACTTGATAAGTTTGACCTAGATGCTATTTTCATGAGTATTTGGGGGTTTTGACTGTTGAGATATTTATATGGAGTCATGGTGGTGTTAACGTCGATATTATTGGTTATGATGGTTAATATCATGGATTATGTGAAGATTGTTGATTAAACCTACATGCTTGGGTGTTTTGGGCCTAACATAGGATTGAAGTCATGCAAATCTTTATATATGTTTCTTGTTGATGCGAGATATGTATAAGGATGGTGAATATGTGTATATATCGTGTTGATGCGAGATATGTACGAAAATGGAAAAAAAAATATATATATATATATATATGTATGTTGGAGGAACCGTGGGTATGTGCCAGGAGGATGTAGCCTTAGGTGCCACCGGGACGGTATGTGCCTAATGCCCCTGCCACCGGGACGGTGTGTCGGGCCTTTAGGTGTTGTCGGAAGAACAACACCCAAGGTGCATTGACTTGAGGTAAAACTCATTGGTGTGATGGATCTCCCCCATTGATTCCAGTATGACCATGTGGACCGAGTCGTTAATTATGCTATTCCATGTTTATCAAATGTCATGCCATGCTTTTGTACAACTCACTAGGACCGTTTGGCCTAACACTTGTTTGGTTTGATATGTATCTCAGGTTTTAGCGGCGTGACCGCCAAGAAGGTATAGATGCCTTAGATGCGAGCTTGGGGACATTTTTGGGGCGCTTTGCTTAGAAAGATTATTTTGGATTGGATTACAACTTGTATTAATCTTGTTCCTAGTAAGGATTTAGATTAAAGGGTTGTGTTCCCTTAGATCATTATTCATTACAAACTTGTAATTTTAACAGGCGTTATTGTCTCCCTTTTTGGGAAGAGCTCATGTTATGGCATATTGATTACCATGTTTCCCTTTTATGGAAATTTTTGTTATCCCAATTTTTGGGGTGTTACACTGAACGAGATACACTGAAAAATCAGAATTCAGAGCTTCTTAATCGGATTCAAGAGTTGAAATATCATTTGTCAAACTCTGATAAATCTAACTGTATACAGTGTATTAATTCTTTATCTAATTTTTCAGCTATCATCAATGCAAGAGATAAGGAGATAAAAGAGAAAGATAAAATTATTGTTCTAAAAGAGAATACTATTCATACTTTTGAAAAGGAAGTCAAGCTTAAAGAGAGAAATATTATAAATCTTCAAAGCCAACTGAAGACAACTGAACAAATATCATCTACACTGCAAGTTGAATCAGTTGAGCATCAAAACAAGTTTAAGATTTTTGAAGAGAAGATATCTGCTCTGGAGAAGAAGAATGTTGATCTGAAAACAAGCCTTCAAGCAGATAAAGGTAAATCAGATCTGGAAAAATCTTTTACTCAAAAGATATATGAACTTTCTAAGAAAGCTGACCAAGAGAAAAAGAATCTTGAGCTTAGATGTATTAAACTTTCAAAGCAAGTGTCTGATTTTGAAAAGGTTTTGATTACTGAAAGAGACACATTTGCTAAGGAAAGAAAAGTTCTTGAAGACAAATCAACTGAACTTCCCAAACAAATCTCTATTCTACAAGACTTACTTGATAAAGAAAGAAAAGCTTTTCAAGAAAAGAAAAAGTCTTTGGAAATTGAAAAGAAGAAATCTAAAAAGAGAAATGTTGGGATCTTCAATGAAATTTCTGATAAAACCAAGAACTTACAAAAAGATTTGATCAAGAACGTTCACATTTTGAATATGAGATATCTAAGCTCATGTCCAAAATAATTGTTCTATCATCAGATGTGCAAAAAGAACAGAAGGCCAAATCTGATTTGAAACAGAAGTTTGACACACTTACTTCTGAAAGAAATATTTTATCTGAAAAGATAAAAGACTTAGAAGCTGCAAATATCAATTTATCAGAAAAGATTACAGCTCATGTGATTAATCAATCACCTGTTGATAATTCAACAGAATCAGTATGTTCTTTCAAAACAGCTTCAAGTTCTATTCATGAGAAAAATGTTTTGAAAAAGAAAAGTGTCAAATCAAACACTGTCAAATCAAGTCAGATCAGACCATCTAATCTATTTTATGACAAATATGTTGATGGTTCAGCAAGCTTTTATGTTAAATCTCTTGGAAAGCAATCTAAGAAAAATCAGATGGTCTGGAGAGTTAAAGATTCTTCTGAAGAAGAGAAGAAGAAAGACAAAGCATATGCGTCCACAATCAAAGCCAAAAAGAATAGTGTGCATAAAGGTAACTCTTTTGGTAATTCTGATACAATTTATTCTACTAATCATCTTATCAGGATCGCTTAGAAGAAAATATGTTGTTCCTACTGTGGAGAACATGACTTTGTAAGTAAATTTTTTGTCAATTACTGGTATAGATCATATTATGTAAACCCCACAAGAACTGCAACTAACATTTCAGGACCCAAATACCAGTGGGTACCAAAAGCTAAATCTGTGTTGCAGGCATCCAAGGTTTAAGGGGGAGCATAGAACTTAGGATTTTGAACACAATTGTTCAAAACCCGGACCTTCAAGTCAAAGAGTTAAGGCTTTTAAGCAAATCAGCTTAGGACCCATACTTCAACGGAGTTTGACTTCTAAACACAACAGTTTAGGACTCGTACTTCAGTGATCAAAAGACCTTACTCCTGTGCTGATAAGAGATTGTACTCAAATACTCGAATGAGGAAATCAACCGTCAAGGGGGAGTACATTCTTGTCTGAAATATTTTGCATTCGATAAAATATGACGATCTACAATTCAAAAGGGAGTTGTATTTGATCTTTATCTTGTGTTTTTTCACTGACATATTTTAGATGCATAATTTATAGGGGGAGTAAAGGTGATGGCTTCTGATTACAACAGATCAGAACCCGTTCTTCAATGTTCAGATAAGGATATTTTGCTAATATCCAGGGGGAGTTTAATAGACCTAAATCATTCTTTCATGATTTGAGGAGGAGCTTAAAAGTAAGTATCTTCTAATCCTAGATCTCTGATTGTTTGAAAGAAGAACAACTTTCAAGCATGAAAAACGGTTTCTGAAATGTTCAAACCACTTCTCTATTCTCAAAAGATTTCATGAATTAAGAAGTGTGATTTTAAATGTTTTTCAATTTTGAGCTTTAATGTTTAACTGACCGTGTGTTTCCAAAGATCAATACTTGTGTATTATCTTGTTCATATACTGTCAAGTATTCATATACATCGGTTCAGTATTTCATTTGAATTTGTTATTACCATGTCTCATAACGAACCAATTTTTTCGATGGTAATACTCCCGTTTGCTTTCAAATATTGTTGAGCATCAATCATCTTTTCAAACTTTGTGCTTTCATTGCTAAATTGTTTATATTTGTTCATATAAACAAAATATACAGTTCTTTGATACCCTAACCATTTTATTTGATCTGATTGATACATTGTCAGATTCTCAAAACAATCCTCTTGATTTGATTTCATTCATTCAATATCCTTGTTTTGAGAAATATTCAAAGTTCAATTGCTCAAATCTCATGAGCATACATTTCGACAATGTTATCATACTTTTTGTGCTTAACTGTTTAAGTTAAACTGTTGAGCAATCATTCTTCTTAGGACTTACATGGGATTCATGTGTGAGCTTAAACAGAACTTCCATGGATTTACGTAAACCAATGTTTCCTACCCAGGAAGTTATCCTAGAGTGATTGAGGGGTGAGGGGTCATAAATCAAAGAGTGGGGGAGATAACTCATCCGGTTGAGTTTTTCTCATTGTGTTGAGCGGAAAAATGAAAAAGAGAGTTTGGTTAGAAGTGAGCATATTGATAAAAAGAAAGAGGGTGTGAGAACAGAGTTAAAAGAATATCAAAACTCTACACCAACCACTTTCTGAGTCGGGCAGCCACATCTACTGATTGGTTCACATTCTTTGGTGACCATCATTGAAAAAGGCAGTGAGTCCATGTCAACTCTTGCTATAACCCCACCAACCACTTGTTTCTTTCTTAACAAAGAAATGTTTCATTTTCTTTGGGGACGCAACATATCTGCTATCTAGTCTTCACTCGGAAGATTCAGATATTGAAAAAGAAGGAAAGTTGCCCCACCTTCGCACCTCTTTCATACACATTGAGTCTGTGTAATATATGTTGCTGTCTCAACAGTTTACACAATTTGAGCCTAATCAAGCTAAGTAGCTTCAAGCATTCATATACTTGCACGTACACACAAGGAATATGTTTTCTTGTCATAACATTCATAGAAAATTTCTTTGTGATTTTTCGATGATTGAATGGAAGCCCTGGGGGAGCGAACATCACAAAAACTCCTTTCCAATGTACATCTGTTGTACAAAGTGGCTCCGTGCTACTTACAAGCGTATTAACTGTTTCATCTGTTGAATCAGGGTTACATTGTTCATTATGTCTGAATTTGAAAAGATTCGGATATATACAGTTCATGATTAACAGCTATTCAGATCAAAGGGTGGAGAGTTTCAAACTCATCATAAAGGAGGAGATTGTTAGTTCATTACAAAGGGGGAAGATCAAAGAGAGTACTGAAATTGAAGATGTTTTGATGATCATGATGCTCACAATCATCAAAAAGGGGGAGAGAATTACAAAGTTCAATTTCAAAGGCATAGTTTCAGAGATAAAAGGATGTCAAAGTCTGTTGAAAAGATTTGTGAAGAAGTTTTAAAGTCTGATAAGAGATGATTCAAGACAATTTAGACTGATGATTCAAGAAAGTTTGCTTTTCTGAAGACTGTCAAGAGATCAAAGTGATGAAGATACAGTTTTTGAAAGATTCCTCGAAATTTCAAAAGTTTCAAAGATTTCAAAGAAGTTTAAAGAGTTTCAAACCTTTGTTTAAGACATGTTGACTTTCAAAGATACAAAGTGAAAAAGACTTTTCAAGATTCAAAGGCTGAAAGACGAAAGATTGTTAAAGCTTCAATGTTCAAAGTTGTCAGAGACAAAAGCTGAAGAATCAAGAGCTGAAGACTAGTATCTAATTTTTTTAAATCTTGAATACAAAGGGGGAGATTGTTAGGGCATTATATTGTATCCAAGATTTAATATGTTTAGTCAAAGATGTAAAGTCAACAAAGTCTAAGTCAAGGTTTAGTCAATGTTGTTTAGTTCCATGTCAAGTTTGTCTTTGTTTTTAGTTTGGGGTATAAATAGGGATGTGCTTTGTAAGATTTGTAAGCACGTCATTGAAAACATTTCATATTGTGAGATACATGACTGATACACTTTCTCTCTCTACTCTCTCTCTCTCTCTAGACTTTGATATTGTTAGATCTTGATTGTTAGAGATTATGCTTGATAATTAGGGATTAACAAATACTACACATTGATTTAATACCTCAATTAGAACAAACATAATCCAACTTTGAAGAATAAGGATGCATCTAAAATTAATTATAACTATTAGAACATAAAACGATGAAAATCAAATGAAAAATTAAAAATAATAAAGAATCGTACCCCAACTATGAGTTTTGAAGCTACAGCCACAACCTATCCAATATCTTCTTTAGTTCTTTAAGTCTGCTATTTCATGACTTTTGGTTTGAACCTCAAAGGATTGTATATATAAAAGGAAAAACAATATGACTAAATTCTCAAGAAATCCCCATTGATGCCACATTTTTGTTTTAGGGAGACACGTATCCCTTTTTAAGTGATACATATCCCTTGTAATTTTAATTATTAAAATTTTCTTTATTACAAAATATGTTCTAGAACTTTGTGAATTAATTTTAACAATAATATTTTAGATTCTAAAATTACACATAATTCCCCCCTTTTATAATATATATATATATATATATATATATATATATATATATATATATATATATATATAGGGTCAAGTTATTTTGTTAACCTTCTAATTGGTATTAACTTTGTGAACCCCTATTGACCAATAAGATTTCACCTTTAAGATTGGTTGATTTAACATATTAATTAATTGTCCAAGGATATATTTGGTATTTCATAAAATTGGTTTTTTTGTAGACTTTTTAAAATGGAGTTACAAAATTAAACATTAATTGGGAGTTGCAAATTTGATTTAACTATTCTTAATTTTTATCAAAATACTAGGTGTTTTGAGTTTGCTTTCGCTCATCAAATTTCGTTGTGATAAATTGTTGTAATGAACAAATATGAACTATTATTACTAGTGTGACTCGAACACATATGAACAATAATATAATGGGTTAATTTTTCTTAGGGTTGGATGGGTTCATCAATTCACACAATGACTACATTGGGTACATTGTGGTTGTGATAAATTGTTTCATAAATGTTAAATGAACTACCCATGAACAAATATGAAACCAATCATGTGTATTTTTCATGAATGGGTTTGTCAGTTCAATGTGTCAACCATTAACAACTATGAAACCATTCATGTTTTCAGAATGTTTAGTGAACATTAATGTTTTTATGAAATTTTATGAACCATTTGACCCTGATCAGTATTGTTCACACACCCCCATTGTATAGTGCACATTCATGTTCATACATGAGAGATGTTTTTTTGGGGAGTATTATGCGGGGGTTACAAAAGGTAAAAAAGCGGTTTTACTCATTTACTCATAAACATCATTGTTCATTACATTTATTATATGAAGGGGGTTACAAAAGGTAAAGAAATCTTTTTTACTTAATTACCCTAAAACATCATTGTTCATTACATTTATTACCCATCATACCATGTTGTAATTAATTTTTTAAGTGTGCATCATCTCAACCGTTCATTTTAAGATCAATGGTTGTTATTGGGTTAATAAAGTTAGTACGATAATTTGGGTTAACAAAATAACCCAATCCTATATATATATATATATATATTGAGGATTTCTGAAAATTTGGGATGCTACAAGTGGGATACTACTGGAGATTCATACAAGATTTTTCCAAGATAGCTTCATCATTGACGACTCTCACCCGAAAGAACGTGAAGTTCGTGTGGACCGAGAGTCAAGAGAAGGCGTTTCGAACTTTACAAAGGAAGCTTTGCGAAGCTCCAATCTTGTCCCTACCCGAGGGATCAGAAGATTTCGTGGTTTATAGCGATGCGTCGAAGATGGGTTTGGGTTGTGTTCTAATGCAAAGGGGCAAGGTGATCGCCTACGCGTCAAGGCAACTCAAGGCTCATGAAGTCAACTACTCTACCCATGATTTGAAATTAGCGGCAGTAGTATTTGCATTAAAATTATGGCGATACTACCTCTACGGCACGAAGTGCACACTCTATACAGACCACAAGAGTCTGAAACACATATTTGATCAAAAGGATATGAATATGAGGCAAAGGAGGTGGTTGGAGTTATTAAAGGATTACGATTGCGAGTTGCTTTACCATCCGGGTAAGGCAAACGTCGTCGCCGATGATTTAAGTCGGAAAGACTACGGGGGAAATTCTCGAGCTACCTTTTCACGAATAGAGTTGGTGTCCATGCTAATTGATCGGATCAAATCGTCGCAAGTCGAAGCCTTGCTAGAGGAGAACCTCAAGGAAGAAGTCATGTCGAAGCAACATCTACTATTGACGGAAGATAGTCGGGGAGTAAAGCTTTTCAACAGGCAAGTTTGGGTGCCTAATATCGGGGGCAATCGAGAATTTCTTCTCGAGGATGCCCACAAGTCGAAATATTCCATCCATCCGGGAAGCACGAAGATGTACCGAGATGTAAAATTGCATTATTGGTGGCCGATTATGAAGCTTGATGTGGCGCGCTACGTAGAACGATGTGTGACTTGTTTACAAGTGAAGGCCGAGCACCAACGACCTTACTAAAGTTTACAATCTTTAGAGATTCCAGAATGGAAGTGGGAGCACATCACTATGGACTTCGTGACGAAATTGCCAAAGACTTCAAGGGGTCATGACATCATTTGGGTGATAGTAGACCGTTTGACCAAAAGCGCCCATTTCTTGGCTATGCGGGAAACTTTACCAATGGACAAGCTTGCAAAGTTGTACATTGATGAAGTGATATCTCGACATGTGGTACCGCTATCTATTGTCTCGGATCGCGACGGTCGGTTCACATCACACTTTTGGGATGGCTTTCAAAAGGAATTGGGTACGCGTGTGAAGTTGAGCACGACCTACCATCCCCAAACCGATGGCCAAAGCGAGAGGACAATTCAGACTCTTGAAGACATGTTGAGATCTTGCGTGATCGACTTCGGGGGTAGTTGGGACTCGCACCTACCTTTAGTGGTGTTTGCGTACAACAATAACTACCACTCGAGTATTAGAATGGCGCCGTTTTAGGCTTTGTATGGTCGCAAGTGCCAAACTACCGTATGTTGGCTTGAAGCAGGGGAGAAGCAATTTTCCAGACCTGAAATCGTTCAAGAGATGACGGACAAGGTTAAGGGTATTCACGAACGTTTAAAGGCGGCTCAAGACCGACAAAAGAGTTATGCCGACAAGAAGAGACGAACGATAGAGTTCCAAGTGGGAGACCGTGTTATGTTAAAGGTGTCCCCTTGGAAGGGGATTATCCGGTTTGGAAGGCGTGGGAAGTTGAGTCCCCGTTTCCTTGGACCATTCACCGTGATGAAGCGTGTAGGCCTTCAAGCCTACCAATTGGAACTCCCTCCGGAGATGAGTGGAATTCACAACACATTCCACGTATGTTATCTCCGGAAATTCCTAGCTGAGGAAGAGAGCGTCATCCCTCTCTTAGAAATTTGGGTGGACAAGGGAAACCATTGCGTCGAGGAACCTGACGCGATTTTGGAATAGAAGGCGAAGAAGCTTCGTCATAAAGAGGTCACTATGGTAAAAGTCTAATGGAAGCACTATCGAGGTGCTAACGTGACATGGGAAGCCGAAGAGGATATGAAGCGGAATATCCTCATCTATTCACTTAGCCGAGATTTCGAGGACGAAATCTTCTCCAAGTTGGGGAGGATTGTAACACCCGGGATTTTGGTACGTCCTTATCGAGCACCCTTTCATCTAGAATGATCCCTAATCCAATCATAACTTTTAGTTACGAAACTTGAGTCGAGATTAAAGATTCTTCGGAGCGAAAACGGGAGAAAACGAGTTTCGGTACACCCGCGGAGACTGTGCCCGCGATTGTGACAAGAGTCACTCTCGCGTGGATTGTACCGCGAAGGGGAGAGCGGGGGCGATAGTGCCAAACGAGAATGACATGGGTCACTCTCGCGAGGCAAGGTCACCGAGATTGTATCGCGAGGTATTGGACTCGGGCGATAGTGCCAAGCGAGTGTGGCCATGTCAATCTCACGAGGCACAATCGCGGTCGGGGTCAGGCCCTTTTATTTCATGAAATCGTCCATTTTATCTCACTTTCTCATTTCTACTTTGTTTGGAGCCGATTTTGGGGAGAAAAGGGGGTAAGTTTCTCTCTCTCTTCATTCCATGTCCATGGAAGAATCATATGGTGATGATTAATGTGGTTGGTATAGGATCATTGACATTTATTGTGAGATTATAGAGATTCAAGCTTCAAGTCACCTCCTACTCCTACTCCTTCTCTTCTACATCCATCATCTAGGGTTTCTACTTTATAATCCATAAAGGTGAGTTCATCCATCATCCATCCTTGTTTTTATGGTTCTTAATTAACGTATATGGATTTGTGGAACTTTTAACCTAAAATATAAGTTTTAGAGATGTTAGGGTTTTATGACCCAAACATGAATGTTTGAGAAAAATGTTTTAACTAAGATTTATGGACTTTTATGCTTTCCCATTTACTTAATAGCCAACTCTTATTCTAAGGAATTTTGGTAAACCCAAAGTGGAAACTAGGGTTTTGGTTAAGTTTCAAGTATTGGGTTATTTAATGATAAACTTGACATGTGGATTGGAGACTATGGTATTATTGTTTATGGGATTGTGCTATTAATGTCTTCTTGATGATGAGAGTCAAGACTCCATGATGGTAACTTTATGTATGTGAAACTTGGCTTTAATCTTTACATACATGACCAATGATAAATGTGTTGGTATGCTTTAATGTTTGGTCTTAGTGCAATGGATCCATAGGCACGGTGTCTTTAATGTCCCGTTTTGGATATTGAGTTCACCACTTTGGCATGGAATAGGCATCGGGTCACCATGGTAAGTAAGGTGTAGACATATATGGTCGGGCAACGTCCCATAGGCAGTAAGATGTAATTCCCTTGTGCTTGAGTTCCCGTTTTGGAACTCTCAAGAATAGACCTAGAGGGGGTGACTTGATGTTTTCGAGCAATAGACTTAGAGGAGTTGAGCTCACTATGTGATTGGTGTTATTTGTTCCATATTATAATCACTAATGATTTACTTGATTGTCTGACTTAACTCATGGTTATATCCACCGCGCGACTTCAAATGGGTTTAGTACTTCTATTTCAATTGACTTGTTTCTCACTAGGCTTTAGCGTAACGCTTGTTCTTTGGTTGTCATGTTTGGCAGGTCATCTTAGCGGTGGGGCTTGTCGGGACTGAGTGGACGACCTTGGGGTCGTGAGTGGTCTTTTTGGAGATTTAGTGACCAACATACTTGATTTTTGAAGATATACATTTTGGAAGGATAGCGACACCCGATCATAATCTTGTTGACGAATTTAGATTATTAGGTTGTCGACTTTATTCTTCACTATAAAATGGGTTGTAAATGTCTTACGTTATTCCCCGTTTTGGGATGATACTCTTGGGTGTGAATTGTTATGTCCAAAGTTATTCAGGTTAATTGATTCCCTGCTTTAGGGTGGACTGGTTTCCTCTATTTTTAGACATTATATTGCCGAAATTACAAATTTTATTTCACTCTAAATTTTAGGATGTTACACTGTCTTTCACCTGCACACTTGAACTTCGCTTAGGACCATCCTCTTTGGAAAACCATCAGGCTTCCCTTTTCAAGCTCTTTCAAACGAGTTATGTCTCCCCTTACCAAACAAAATTTGAACGTATTAGCAATTGCATAGTCAGACTCTCACAAGACGCCCTCCTCAATTGTTTTATCTCGGGTCTCCGCTATGACATTCAACAAGAACTTTCTCTCCACCACCCCTCCTCCATTCACACGGCCTACGGGTTGGCCAAATTAATTGAGGATAAATTGGCTGTCAATTTTCCCGGTGACTCTACCAGCCCCCAAACCGCCTCATTCTCTCCCTCCCCGTCCCCTCCACCGTCATCTCCATTGACCGCCCCGACGATCCTTCCTACACCACCACAACCACCTACCACTCTTCCTCTTCGTCGGTTGACACCGGAAGAAGTCCGAGCGCGGCGCTCACAAGGCCTCTGCTTTCGTTGCTCTGAGAAGTATCACCCGGGACACCGTTGTAATCCGCCTCAGTTCCTCCTTCTTGTGTCCACGGAGGAGATCCCAAAATCCATTCCCTTCGAACCGGACCCCTGTCTTTTAATTACCGGCCTTGAGGGTAAGGCCCTTTTTTGAGAGAGGGGCATTGATACGTGGCTTCCTAAAGATGATTATTTCCAGTTTATTTTTGTTATTAGTATTAGTATTATTAATTATTAGTTTTCTTAATTTCTTATTTAGTATTTGCTTAGTAAAAGCCATGTCCTTCTTTTAAGGAAGTCATGGGTAATGATGCTATAGTAGTAGGAGAGTGAGTTAGTTTTAGAAGTTGCTTAGTTAGTATAAGTATTGTACTTTCGATTTATTATGAAATCAAGCAGAAATTTGTTGCAAAACTTCCCCTCTCGAGCTTCGGCTTTCTTGGAGATTGATCATCTCGAATCGGTCTCTACCAGTCTCCCTCTCATGCCATCGATCCAGTAGCTTTCATCGGAGATGAAGACGTTTGGTTTATATATAGTTGAAGAAGGAAAAAGGAAATGGAGATGCTTGGAGCATAAGATTGTTCATTGGAGATTTGTCCGAGATGGATGTAAGTTGTTAGATCAAATATAGATGAATGACCAAGATTTGTCCCCTAGTTCACAATCTAAATTTGTTTTTTATTTGAACTTTTCTCTCTCTCTCTCTCTCTCTCTCTCTCTATATATATATATATATATATATATATATATATTAGGTATGCGTGTGTGTATAATGGAATTTTATTTTAATAGGATAAAGACAAAAAAGATGATAGAAAAATTCGAATGCCCTTGGATTTAACTGGATTATCAGTCTTTTTTTTATTTTGGGTTAAGTCAAACTTAGTCAAAACTTTTGGAGTTGAGGTGTGGGTTGGGTGGACATCAAAAGTCTTTGTCGTTTGAATTGGCACCAACGGTGTGTCTGTGTGGATAGGGAAGGGGCCGAAATGAAAAACTAATGAAATTTTTAGGGCTTGTTTGTTGGCAGCTTAACTTGCTTAGGGAGACTCATAGCTTATTCGGTCAGACGGTCAGCTATACATGACTGATTGGTGGTGATTTAATGATAGAGAGTAACTTATTTAGTAAGCTTCCGGGAGGAGCTTTATACAGAAAGCAAACATGCCCTTCCCAATTAAAAAAACACGTTTATTTCATCTATGAAAAAAGCTCTCAAACACAACATTCCCGGTTTATGCAAACATATTAATCCGTCCAAACAACTTTATCCATTAACTTCATAGAAAACCAAAGAGCCCTTGCTATCCTACAAACGAACCCTATTAAGTAGTTGTTCATGGGCCGTAGAACGGCCCATTCGACCCGTTAGAAAAACAGACTTGGACAACCATTAAAAAAAATATGGGCGGCTTGGACGGGATCATTCAAATAAATGGACGGGCTCGGGCAATGAAGAAAGAAATTTTGAACAGGCCCGCCCGACCCATTATATAACTATAATCAATTAAATTTATTTAGATAATTAATATTTTATTTAAAAAAGTCTAGAAGTGGTTTTGGATTAGACTCCCTCTATTGAGTACCAACCACCTTCCAAATATATACTAAATATGATGTCATATAATACGTCTCGAAGCTCAATATTGAAATATTAGGTGGTTAAGTATTTTGTTGTTGAAGAATCCAAACTTTAAAGGATGATAATCTTTAGAGAGGAAAAATCCATACTTCATATTTTATAAAATAATATTTTTTTTTCTTACGGGGTATACATTAGTATATTTTACGTATTTTTAGTTGGAAAATATTTATTTTGGATAATTTTACATAACTTATCATTTTATATAAGTTTTTTAAATATAATTTTTTTTTGATCGGTTAATCTGGAGGTAAAAACGGGCTTGATTTTACTATATTAAACAGGTTCAACAAGCAAAATATGTTACGCCGGCCCAAGCCTGTAAGTAAATGATCACAATTCACATAGCCGACACAAAACCGTTATCACCGCGGGTTTAATTTGGAGGGAAAACACACTTAACGCACCAGGCCGCAAATGCAACGGCACTGTAAACTCCGACGTTATTCGCCGGACCGACCTTCTTGTGCTACCGTTCTCCGATCACATTTCACTGACATTACTCCTCAAAATACCCAAAATTGTTATAGCACCATCGCCCCTTCTTCCTCTTCACAATCACCATGGTTTCCCTTCATCCGCACTGCCATTGCCCGAAACGACTTGCTTTTCGGAAAATCCATTCACGCTCTCCTCATAACCCACGGGCACACCACATCCGACCGATTTTTGACCAACAATCTCATCAATTTGTACTCGAAATGCGGCTCTCTCCATTCTGCTCGCCAGCTGTTCGATGTAATGCCTCATCGAGACCTTGTTACATGGAATTCGATTTTAGCAGCCTACGCTTCTTGCTGCGACCCCCTTTCAGGTAACGTAGAAGAGGGTTTTCGTCTTTTTAAGCTTCTTCTTAGATCATCTGATGTTTCATTGACGAAGCTGACTTTTGCCCCGGTTTTGAAGTTATGCTTAATGTCGAGTTACGTTCAGGCTTCAGAATGTGTTCATGGGTACTCTGCGAAAATCGGGTTGGAATCGGAGGTGTTCATTTCTGGAGCTCTTGTTAACATCTATATCAAGTTTGACAAGGTAAGGGAGGCAAGGTTGATGTTTGATGCCATGGCAGAATATGATCGGGATGCTGTCCTGTGGAATGTCATGCTGAAAGCCTATGTAAAAATGGGAGTTCAAGAGGAAGCGTGCCATTTTTTGTCAGCTTTTCATCGGAGTGAGGTTGTACGTCCAGACGTTGGCAGTTTGCAGTGCGTACTTAGTGGGTTTGCTGAGGATGATGATAGAGACAGGAAGTATAAGGAGCAAGTACAAGCATATGCTATGAAGTTATCATTGACTGATAATGATTTTTCTAAGGTTGTTTCTTGGAATAAAACCATGTCCCACTATCTCCAATTAGGCGACCATTGGTCTGCTATCAAGTGTTTCTTGGACATGAATAGGTCAAACATAAAGCATGACGATGTGACACTCATTGTTTCTCTTGCTACTGTGGTGTCACTTGGTGATCTAAAGTTGGGGGAACAGATTCATGGTATGGCATTAAAATCAGGTTTTGATATCATTGTTAGTGTTTCCAATAGTCTTATTAACATGTACTCAAAGATGGGTCAGTTAACATCGGCGAGGGGAGTATTCTTTGACATGGAGGAAACGGATGTGGTTTCATGGAACTCAATGATAACTAGTTATGTACAAAGTGGTTTAGTGGAAGAATCAGTGGATCTGTATATAGAGCTGTTACATGATGGCGTGAGACCTGATCATTATACATTGGCAAGTGTATTAAGAGCATGCTCTTCACTTTCTGCAGGGTTACATCTAACTGAGCAAATTCATGCTCATGCAATGAAGAGTGGACTTGATAGCGACACCTTTGTTTCCACATCGCTTGTTGATTCTTACTCTAGAAATGGAAGTACGGATGAGGCAGAGTTTCTTTTTCTAGATAAAGATGAATTTGATTTAGCATCATGGAATGCCATGGCGTTTGGATTTATAAGCAGTGGCAATAGTCATAAAGCATGGGAGCTCTTTACTCTGATGCACACAAATGGAGAGAAACCAGATGAGATAACATTAGGAACCATGGCCAAAGCTTGTGGATTCCTGGTGAGTTTAAAACTTGGGAGGCAAATTCATGGGTATGTTCTGAAATGTGGGGTTGATCCAGACTTGTATCTCAGTAGTAGCCTCCTTGATATGTATATTAAATGTGGGGACATGGTGGATGCCCACAGAGTTTTCCAGGCAATCTCATCTCCAGATGATGTTGCCTGGACTTCTATGATCTCTGGATGCGTAGAAAATGGAGACGAGGATTGTGCTCTTCTAATATACCATAAAATGAGGCAATCTGGTGTACTTCCTGACGAGTACACCTTTGCTACCCTAATCAAAGCGAGTTCTTGTTCAACTGCATTAGAACAAGGAAAACAAATACATGCTAATGCTATCAAGTCCAATTGTGCTATGGATACTTATGTCAGCACCTCACTTATAGACTTTTATGCCAAGTGTGGCAACATAGAAGAATCATATCGGTTATTTAAAAGAACTCATGTGCAAAATATTGTTCTGTGGAACGCCATGTTGGTGGCCTTAGCTCAGTATGGACATGGCAAAGAAGCTCTTAATCTTTTTAATGATTTGAAGTCTATAGGTAATATGCTGCCTGATGGAGTCACTTTTATTGGAGTGCTTTCGGCCTGTAGTCACTCTGGTTTGGTTTCAGAAGCCTATTCGTATTTTCAGACAATGATCAAAGATTACGGCATAGAACCTGAGATTGAGCACTACTCTTGTCTTGTTGATGCTCTTGGCCGAGCTGGCCGTCTCCAAGAGGCTGAGAAACTAATTACATCTATGCCCTTTGAAGCTTCTGGTTCAATGTATAGAGCCCTGCTTGGTGCTTGTAGGCTTCAAGGGGACATGGAAACAGGAAAACGTGTCGCAACAAAGCTTCTCGAATTGGAGCCATTTGACTCATCAGCATATGTACTTCTATCCAATATTTATGCCGCTTCCAACCAATGGAGTAAAGTAGCTGATGCTAGGAAAACAATGATGCACAAGAATGTTAAAAAAGATCCAGGGTTTAGTTGGATAGATGTAAAAAATAAAGCCCATGTCTTTGTTGTGGATGATAGATCACATCCACAAGGTGAGATAATATATGATAAGGTGGAGGATTTGATAAAATTGATCAAAGAAGATGGATACATCCCTGATACAGATTATGTGTTGCTTGATGTGGAGGAAGAAGAAAAAGAGCGCTCTCTATATTACCACAGTGAGAAGCTAGCAATAGCTTTTGGACTAATAAGCACACCTTCATCTACAACAATCCGAGTTATAAAGAACCTTCGTGTTTGTGGGGATTGCCATAATGCAATAAAGCATATATCCAAAGTATGCCAAAGAGAAATTGTGCTCAGAGATGCTAATCGCTTCCATCGCTTTAACAATGGAATCTGCTCTTGTGGTGATTACTGGTGAGGTCGAATCAATTAGTTTCTTTAATCATATATGGGATAGATTAGAATGAGAGATTCTTTTTCGAATATAAACTCAGGCTATAGTAGTTAAACTCGTCTAGTTAATGGAGAGCAATTTATACCCAATACTTAAGTGATGTATGAGGGGAGTTCATTTAGTTTTCACTGTTGCACCTGAAAGATTAATTATTATGCTGAAAGAAATTGACCTCTTTTCTTGGTTTCATCCCTTTAATTCTGAATTCAAACAGCTATTTATTGCACACCTGAATGAGGGTTATAAAAGATATTTACTTCTTGAAAGCAGTCTGCCATCAATGGACTTCATATTAGGATGGTGCCGCATTTCATGTTTGAAGGTTGTTGGTTTTTTTCTTTCTCTTCTCCTGTCCTATTGTATTAACATTGCTCATTGTATTTCTTCAGCTAACAGATTGTTGGTGTTTTGGTGACATTCACAAGACCTGGGCTTTTTCGAACCTGAGTCCGGACCTGATTATCGCTACTTGGTTAGTTATGGCTATGTTTTTTTAGTTTACATGATGTACTGGTTAATCAGGATCTTGAAAAATGTGGTTTTGTTAGATATGGTGTACATTCAATGCTAAATTCTGTGAAATATGCGTTTTGGTCCTAATGATCTATGTTTCAAATTGGTGGTTGATTGTTTTAAAAAGTGTTTGTTTTTCATGTCTCTCTAAACTAAAAAAGTCGTAATTGTATGGAGTAGTATGTTGAGCGCATTATTTGAATGATTTTAGTGCTATTTGAATGAGTTAGAATTCTAAGGTGCTCAAAGTTTTTGGTTTTATGATGTAATCCTTAAGCTATATCACTTCAATTATTCTGTATATTAAAAATACTTCATGTCATCAGCTATTTATTGGAAAGTTTGAGGCTTTAGTGGAATTAGAATAGCATTTCCATAGACTTTTGTCCTTGTTGACATGAATGCACAATCTAATTCACGATATGATTGTTCTTAAATTAATACAACATGTAATGACCATTCTATTGGCGATATTAAGAGATTCTTACTCTCATATGAACCACTCTAAGAAGGAGCTGTTAAACTACGTCAGATAATAAGAACATAATATTACAACTTTTTCTTAGGAGATAGGATTGGGGTGCAACTGCTGTCCATTACCATTTTCATACAATCCTAAATTTGTCATTACCCAACTGAGTGACTTCCAGCATAGGCACCACCCTCAATTGTAACACTCCGAATTCTGAGAACCCATGTATTAATCTTCTCATCTTGGAACCTTTTGGATTGTTGGGGTTTATTAATTAGCTGTTAAGTTTTCTGATTTAAGCATTGTGGGAATTAAAAGTATCAAATTTGAGGAATTCATGTTGCTCGCGACAGTGCCCGCGAGAGTGACAGGATGTCACAATCGCGAAGGCACAATCGCCGGGGGATTGAGGACTCTCGGTATGTTTCTCGCGATTGTACCATGCGAGAGTGACATGGTCACAATCGCGGGGCACTATCGCCCCGTTTGTACCGAGAGTGGGGAGACCGGCGCGACCTTGCCCGCGAGAGTGACAAATGTCACTCTCGCCATATCACTATCGCGAAGGGTGGTCAGAGTATATATTGGATGAGGTCGCGATTTTCAGTCATTTTATCTGATTTCTAGGGTTTGGGAGCGACTTTTTCAACTGATCTCGGTAAGTATTTTCCATCTAGGCCTCTTTCCTCATTTATGATGATTCATAAGCATTAATGGTGGTCCTTAACACTTTTAGGAAGTGTTGTTGGTGAGCTCTCAAGTGGTTAATCATCACATCTCTACTCTCCTCCATTCTAGGGTTTGGCTTTTCTCTTAGAAAGCCCTAAGGTGAGTTCTTACACTTTTTACTAAACTTTATACATGTCAAAAGGTGGATTTTGAATACCTAATATCTCCTCTTTCATATATTTGATTTGTAGAATTTTGTGCTAAACCTAACTTTTGGGGATATTAGTGTTTGTGATGATTTTTGGGAAATGATGATTTATGAACTTTAGTAATGTTCTTTTAGCTTATTTTACTTGGGTTATACATTTAAGTGGATGGCATTACCATGCAAAACTTATGGACTTGGAAATATTGGAATTGTGGTTAACTGCTGATAAGTTTGCATATTAACTCACTTCATATTTTGGGATTTGAAATATAAGAAGAATCATTCATATTTTGACTAGTGATCTTTTGGTAAACAATGGAAATGGTTTTGGTGGAAAACACCCTTCATATCATTTATGCATATTAACCATTGTTGGGATTACTTGTTGGGCCTTATGCGCATTATTTGGCTTATTTGATGCATTTGGGAGTCATGACCCCGTATGTTGTTATATTATTGTTTCCGGCGTTGGGACGATTAGTTTTCCACGTCGAGGCACGTTAGGCATCAGAATGGGTTATAAGTCCTTCGTGCTCAAGTATTACGATATTGGATGAGGAGCTCGACGTAAGGACCCCTCGGGGTTGAACTTGAGTTTCCGTGGGTGTACGTTTAAAGCCACTGAGCCTGACATTCCTTGCGTGTACTTTATTTGTATTGGTTTTACTGACTCATCAAATGGCTTACTCTTGTGTTCCGTCATTTGTGTTAGTAAGCGGGTCTCCCCCGTTAACCCAAGAGGTAATTGCTATGTTTTAAGAGCACTATTATTATCATTATTATTGTGGTGGGCATAAATGGAATTCTTTTACTCACTTTTACTTTGAATTATTTAAACTGCAAATGTTTTATCTCACTAGGCTTTAGCCTAACACTTTTTCTTAAAATGACGTGTATAACAGGTCAGGGTTCCGGTGGGGTTCGTTGGGACTGAGCGGATAGCTTTGAGGTCAAGAGCGGTCTTTTTGGGAGATATATAGACCGGCATTTTTGATTAGCTGACACTTTTGGAAGAATAGCAACACCCGGTTCTAATCTTTCTTATTTAAGTTAGATTATTAGGTTGTTAGTGTATTCTTCATTTGTTTAATTGTAAAGGTCATAACTTGTTTCCCCGCTTTGTCGGTACTTTGGGATTATTTTAACAGGTTGATATACCCAGGTTTACCAATTTATAGCCGTCATGTTGCAAATTTTTCGAATTTTTATTCTGCTAATTTTAAGGCGTTACATCAATGTTAGACATTAAAGGCATCTGATTGTTGTTTGTTGACTGTTAGGGGGTGACAATAAGGAAATCACACATGTATATATGGATTGATAAATTAATAACGTGATATAACACAGATGGAAAGATTGACAGAGGGAGGGAGGAAACGTAAATCTGTGGTTTTGTGAAGTGCTGTTTAATATAGTGGCTACGCCTTACACCAGAAAGAAATTAAATATCACTAGTTAGAAAAAGAAGCAAGCCACTGGACAAGCAAATTATGATAAATAAATTTAGCATACAGATGGAATTGTTTACTATATATGACAGTTCCAAGAATCGGTTACACAGCTTCAAAGTGGGTTCTCTCTGTAATTGAGCACATGGTAAGGTTTTAGGGTAGTGATTGTCAATTTATAGGAACTTGAGACTGATATTGTAATTTACTAGTTTATGAATGTGATTTGTTTCTTGAACATAATGAAGAATTCAGAAGTTACCAAATCATTGACAAAAAAAGGAAATGTATGTAATAATGTAACCACTCCAATGCTAATGAATCATGTTGCAGTAAGAATAATTCTTTCTTCATTAAGCTCTTGATCTTTTTCTACATCTTTGACTTTGTTATCTTCTATTGTTCTACCACTTAGAGGTACGTTTCTTCAATATCTTTGTATTCGCTAACAGCTTGCACTAGCTGTTTTTTAAAAGGAATTCCTTATGGACAAGTGTGATTTGTCGTAGAATTTTGTTTATTATGCCCATTGCTGCTCACCTATCATGACTAGGGTGTCTGTGTTGTAAAGCTGCAGTCTAAAATATATGTTTTGCATTTGCAACTGGCAGGTTCGTTTTAGAGTTCTAGCACATGCCCGTAGATTCATTTTATTTTCTTACCGTCAAGAAGAATGAGCTTGCTCAATAAAGGGGCTTCTGCCATTGACAAAAAGCTTGGTGCAACAGGAAAGACAAAAGGTTTAATCCAGATGCTGCATAATTCGTTCCATTTGCTTTAAGATCACCGCCCGTAAACACCACAGACACATCTTCAAGTTTTGACAATTTTGGTGCTTCAACACCAGGGAAAGCAATACTCAACAGATCAGAGCCATCTGTGTCAAATAATTCAGAGACGAGGCCCACCAGTTCTGGCGTCGCCAGCTACCTGATGATATCACTCCCGACTTTAATGTTGTGGGAGAAGAAGAATCTCAAGGAATCACTAGCATTCCTTTTTCAACTTTGTCCATAGCGGATGTAAACGCTAAACGGAATCTCAAGTTTCCCGATATCAACAACTGGTGTCTTTATTTCAAAGCAACAACATGACTTGTCTCCTCATCAAATCCATGGCAGTAGCTTCTCTGAGAAGATGAGATATCCTCTTCCAGCATATCGAGAAAATCCATCCTCGGCTAATTTTCAACAAATGCCTGCTAAACCCTGGTGATCACTTGCTCGCTGGTATTAGAGATGGGCCTCCCTACAATGGTGATCCTGGGCAATAGTACATAGATGACATGCTTAATGAACAACAGATGGACGGTACAGAAGTAAACCCTCTTGGATTTTTGGCTTCCCAATTTCCAGGTTTTACAGCTGAAAGTATTGCAGAGGTTTATTATGCTAATGGATGCGACTTAAATTTGACATTGAGATGCTTACAGAGCTTGAGGTATTTTCTGCCTTAAAATTTGTGGGTTCAGTTGATTCGGCTTATACAATTTAATCTAGTTAATTCCTTCATGACAGGATCCTTTTTGAATTTAAACATAAATATATCATTAACTCTTAATGGCTCATGTATCATGACAGCCTAAACACATCATATCCGACTTACAGGCCAAATAAAGGAATGGGAGAAACAGCTGTTCCTCATCAATATGCAAAGTTTATACTGGTCCATGTTCAATTGTAGTTTGCTAGATTGTTTGGTTGATATGCTTTTGTAATGTTATGCTTATTCTTTCCTTTCAGTTTGAATTATGTTCCCAACTGTGAAACATTAAAGCAATCATTCATACTCCTATGATCATTATGGTCACCTGGGTGCTGCTAGCTTTGGTATTGCTGCTGAGACTTGAGAGTTTCCACACCTTCTTCTGTAGTTCTTCCCTTAAAGAAATATCCTTGTGAGAATGCAGCCTACCATGCCTTTGATCACCATGATGACCACTCATTTTTGCAAACGCTATATACTTTGCTACTTTATTTGTAGGCTGTAGTTAATTCTTGTGTTTCTTTATTAGTGCTTCAGAGTTCAGACAATGTAATTGAAGATGTCAGATATTTCATGGCGTCATATTTCATTTGATAAGAGCATATATTACTGTCTCATTGGTTTCTTGCATTTCTTGTATAAACTCTATTCACATGCATGATTTCAGTTTTTGATATATGGACTTGGTAATTTCACATATGATTTGTATGCAGAAACATGCTGATGCCATGCATCTGTAGTAAATTAATGTTTCAAAGTATTCGATATAAGCCCCTAGCTTTCAGTAGTTTCAAGGTCTTTTTGATTTTCGTCTGTCAAATGAGAAAGGCAAGTGAAATTCTATACTCCTTAGATTCCACTGTAAGTGTCCATGTTTGATTTATCTAAAAAGGGCCATTGACAACATAATAAGTAGGAACAAAAGCAAATGATCTATTTTCATCTGGAAAACAACTTTGAAACCCATCTTTATGTGGATCGAAAATGAAAGAACACAAAAATACAAGTTAAAAATCAGGTTATTACATCAGAAAATCTGATATCTGCTAAATCTTGAAAAAACATGTTGAAGACATTATTAAGGTAAAAAGTGAGTCAGTGACCATGGATTATATGAGGTAGTTTTTGAGGTTTTATTAGAATGAAGATTAGAGTAAAACATCAAAGCTAGGCCAGCTCAAATCGACATTTTCTAGGAAATCCACATGAAGTTGAGTAAGATTTGAGACAAATTGCAAATTTGATGCTTGTTATAGGAATGAATTAAGAAAGAGAAAGTATAGAAGTATGCGGGAGTACATATTGACTGTTACCCCACTAATTTTAAGCAGCAGTTGGTCCAATACTGCATGAAGTGGTTGTGCTTGTACCATGTGTAAAATTGTTCTCTAGAAAATACACATGGGTGCTTGCTACTGGAAATTTGTGTAGTGACCATACACCATTTTTCACTTGCAGGTATTTTAGAGGAAATGTAGATAGTTGTTATTATGTTATCTTCTTTATTTTCCTAGTCTTTATTCTTATCTCATATATGATATTGTGTTGTGAACATTATAGATATAGGATTCTTCTCTGAAATAATATCAGAAACCAACCTGGAACTTTCACCTGGTATTAGAGCTAGGTTACTCTAGATAAAAACCCTAGCCACTGCAACCATCTTCTGCTGGAATCCTGGCCACCAAAAAACTATCCCTGAGCCTCCTCTTTCCCGATCATCCTTGCATCTATTTGTCGATTATTGCTTAACTGGCCTGTGTGACTATGAACCTACTCTTGATGGTCAACATCCGTTAGCTCAAGACCTTGTTCTAGCAAGACGTGGCGCCCAAAATTGCCCAACTCTAGCTTTGCTTCCTGAAATGATGACCTTCATCATGCACCCATCTGGTTTGGAACCCTGACTGTTTGCGAGGGACCCCTGCTACCCCCTGTCCAGTTTTGCCCACTCGTCTCTTGTGCTGCCTTCTTTCTGCCACCGTGTTCATAACTGATTTGCCCATTTGCTGCTTTCTTCGAATCTGCCAAGTTGCAAACAGAACCTAGCCACCGTTGAGGCACTATAGCAGCTGCTTTTGCGACCTGCTTTCTGTTGTAACACCTCTTGCTCTTTCTTGGTCTCTGATTTTTGTGATTCCTTGGTAAATATTGGCATCCTGATTATACATCTATGGAAGCCTCAAATTGACTATATTTATAACAATTTGGGCATGATTAATATCTATGCTCTAACTTTAGGAATATTGGAGGATTGTTAGATAGTCATTATCTTTTTTTCTTTCCTAGCCTTTGAGGTTTTGTTGTAAACATTATAAACATGGGATTCTCCCTCTGTAATAATATATCAGCAAATGACGTGGAATATTCACAAAGTATGTAACAAACTCGACTCTAATCACGGGGTCTTCCTTAATTAGATAAACAAACTATTTGACAGTCCTGAGAAAACTATGCTTCTTAAAGAGCATTATTCCTTGTTCATCTTATTTCTCTGATTACTCAACTAAGCATTCATTCACGTAAGCTATATCTTCTTGTCATGTGCTATCAGAGAGATAACTCTAGTATACTTGCAATATCATAACTTTTCAATAATCTTAGTAAACATAAAAAAACTAAAATACTCTATGCCGTTAAGAAAGAACTGGTGACAGAAAGACCCATTTCTCCTATCAAACTTCCCATATCGTGAGAAGTTTAAATCATATATAATCATAAGTCTTGTTTTTTTTCTTTTTTGAAGTATATAATATTTATATACGGATTGCAAAGATCAATTGAATTTAATGCAGAAAGTAGACTCTGAGTACGACATTGCGTACTATATATAAAGTTTGTTTTTTAATGCACTCTTTTCATCTTTGATCAATTGCATTTCTGGCATGAAAATAGGCACGACAGGCTTACCTTGTTGGCCACAAGGCTTTAGCCAAGGAACCGAGTGTAAAAGGGTAATTGCACAACATGCAAATGAAGGCTGCTCATGGAAAGTTTCAAGAACCAATTTACTATCAGAGGTTAGTTTCATCTATGCTCTTGAAAGGCGCCATTTTTTTTAACATAGCTTCGTAATGTATGAAGTAAATTACACAGCTTTTACAGTGCTGTCAAAGTTGTTTCCCTCCTTAAGATATAGGCTTCAATATGGCACTAATGTTGAAGGGATTCCATTATAGTTACACGTGCGTTTAATATCTAACCATGATACAAAGGCATGTAAATGGTGTTTTGATGATTGTGTAATTTGAGTTGCAATCATTTCGTTTGTTTAGGAATCCGGTAAGTCCAGATATGCAGCAGGGCAATGGAAGAGGAGGACATGAAAGGACAATAGATGTTCATGGGCTACATTGAGCGAAGCCGTTCACGTCCTGAGCGAGATCTGGCGTTGCTGATGAACACTGGTCAGTCAACAGAGCAGCGGTTGCAGGTGTTGGAACGGACCACCATACTAAAGGGACACGTACTCCTGCTAGGCTTCCTGTTGCCATCCAGAGATATCTGCTGGAGGAAGAGGGCCTCGATTACTCTGAACCCCAACCATGTGTTCATGCAAAGCAAAAGGGTGAAGAAGGAACCTGCAAATTTCAATATGATTCCTGAAAAGCATCACTTACCGGGTAAGAATCTCGGTCTTTGCTATGCTTTTTACCAGGTAAAATTTTTGGTCCTAGCCATGCTCACGCGATGAGGTAACTGACACTTGATAAGTGCTTACCTGGTAAGAGTTTGATAAATGACCCCTTAATTATGCTTTTTATCATGCAGTTGCTACAGTTTTTAGTCATTTTTTCACATGGCTGTTTCTAAAATGCTATCTATTCAAGCCTTTTATTTTAAAGAACGTTCTTTGCTGAACTTAGGCAGGTTGTTGGTATACTTGGTTTTACTGGTGATGATGATATTGAAAATATCAGTTTTCCCTGCCCGTCGTCCAGGTTAGGATTTTTCTTTCTCTGAAGTCTAATACTTTTTTTGGTTGATCGTTGTGCTTCTCATATTCCTCATGGTTATGTAGAAAAGTATTTGATCACTGTGGCCTTGAGTTGGAGAAATAGGAGAGGCATGAGCTCGATTGGACCACAACAGAACTCGTGGCAAGGGATGTTAAGCGCGAGTAAAGGGCCACAAATTTGGAGGAGACCACGAGATCGTTAAGGCAACATTGGACGCTCTTCTTCGTAGATTAACTGGACAAATACAAGATTAATTGTAACAACTTTGTGTACATTGTGTGTTTTTAAATATTTGGTAATGTACATATATAGGAAATTGCATTTTATACAAGAAAACAAGACATATTTAATTATTATTATTATTTTTATATTAAAAAAAATCAGATTTTGCTATGGTTTAATGATGGATTGATAAATCAAATCCTATGTTTCTTCCTATGTTTCATAGCTAATCTGTAGCTAACGAGTTTTCTAACTAAACTGTAGTTAATACAAGCTCTCTTGGGAAATTTTCAAAACAATGTTAAAACAGCCTTAGGAAGATGAGAAAGTCTCATTTTGATACTTTTCACTTTGTCCCACATAGGTAGAAGCGTGGAAAATAAGTGGGTATATAAATGGGACCAATTTCAATTTATTAATTTAATAGATTGGAAATGGTGTGGGCTCCACAAGGGTGCAATTGTTACACATGGCGCTTTGATGGCAGTTCGTGAATAGGTACTTCCAACAGTTGGGTTCGAAAGGTACCTATTCGTGGCTGTCCTGAACAGATGCGACGGCTCAGGCAGAAAGCTGACCGTTGTGAAAGCTATGTAAGGCAACTGTTTGAATATTTGTGACGGTTCAAACCGTCGTGAAAGACCAAAACTAACCATTTGTGACACTTCAAAAGGGTGCCATCTATGCCTATATATACCCATCTTTTACACCAAAATAAACACTTTTTCATATACACCAGATTGCTAGAATTTGTGTTGCTATAGAAACACAATTTTCTAGTTCTTAGAAATCCTTGAAACTCAATAGTTCATCCGGATTATCACCACTAAGAACGGTGTTGGTAATTTACTCTACATACGTAGCTTCATTGTATCTTGGGAAACAATTCGCCAAAAACCCATAGCACTATGTTCTACCGAATGGTGGGGGCGAAATTGCTTTAAGGATAGAGAGATCTCGCCTTGAAGCAATAAGTAGTAGATCATATTAAACCTTTAGTTTAGACCCCAAAAAAAACAAGCTCTAGCTAATCCGTAGCTAAAACATTTCCTAGCTAATTCGTAGTTAATACAATCTCTAGCTAATTCTTAGCTAAATTGTTTCATAGCTAATCCTTAGCTGATTTTCCGTTGGTAATCAGTGGTTCGTCCATCGTTTTTCAGTGCTTTTTTATTTGATAAGTAAAAACTAATCAAGGATTTGCTACGGAAACTCCCGTAGCTTATCTGAAGATCCGTAGCTAGCAAAATATATTTGCTACGACTTTTTAACGACAGATTTCTAGCGATTTGACTTTCAACTACAGATTTGCTACTGATTCGCCCGTTGTTGTTGCCTCTATTTCTTATAGGTGGTTGAAACATATACCTTTGACGATATTAAATCACAAAATACCACTCTTCCTAAAATCTTGCACAAATGCCTACTTAGAGCATCTCCAATTATCCGCCATTTCCTTCTTTTTGCCGTTTTCACCCCTCTAATCGACCGCCAATTCCTAAATTTTTTTGGCGGCCACAATTCTTGCACGGCATATATGCCGGTTGTTTTATTTTTGCCGGCCATGAGAAGGCCCACTATAGAACAACTTTATTCATTTTTTTGTTTTATTTTAATCTAAAGTTCTTTTAATAATTAATATTTATATGTATGTATATATATATATTAATAACTTACTAATTTTTTAATGTGGGGTCCACAAATTTAGTGTTTTTTTAGAGGATGGTTGAAGTTGAGTTTTTGTTTTGGTGTTGACGGACCCACCAAATTTGGTGTTTTTGGTGTATTATTTGGTGTCAATGTTAGAGTTGCTCTTATTTATAGGGGTGAGCAAAGAAGGATACCCGCCTAAAATTCCTGGATCCGGAACCGGAATCGGTTACATCGGTTCTTCATATTTGGGAACCGGTCCCGGAACCGCTAGTTTCGGTTCCGATACCGGTACCCATTGTCTTTTATTTTTCATTCATGTTATAAAAAAGTTAATATTAATATATTACGAAGTCCAAACGTAAAGAAATATATACCACAAACGTGAAAATTAATACGACAAAACTAAAAACTAATAAATACTACAAACGATGCTTACTAAAAAATAAATATTAGAAACGGTGCTTAAAAAACAAATAAATACAACAAAGTACAAACGATGCTTTCAAAACACTTCACGTCATTAAAATTAATTGATACTAATAAATAATACAAACGGTGCTTCCATAAAAGGTAGTTTATTAAATTTTTATAAATAAATAAAATATTTTATTAAAAAAATAGTGGGTACTCATCGGTTCGGTTATGGGTACCCAGCGGAACCTGGTACCCGGTCCCAGAATCGGTCCCGGCGGGTAGCGGTTCCAAAATAATGAGAACCAGAACCGAACCAGTCCCGATCAGATCCATATTTTAGGAACTGGAACTGGAACCAATCACATCGGTTCCGGTTTCGAAACCGACAGTTCCGAAGCGGTTCCAGTTCCAAATGCGGGTATCCGCTTCCAATACTGACAGTTATTTATGCTTTGACAAATTAAGATCATGCAAATAATTAAAATAATCGTTGAATTATTGATTTTGTAAGACAGATTGATTAATTAAATCTTTATATTCTAGTTTACTTAGTAAAGTTTAGTTGAATCATCTTTATTATTTTTCTCTGTTTCTTTTTATGTATTTTAAATTTTCTTTTATTTGCAAGAAACGTTCAAAAGTTCCTTTCTTTGATTGAATTATATTTACCTATTCTTCTTCTTTTCTTAGTATTTCATATCAATTCATATACATTTTATTCATGATTCTAAATATCTTTTTTTTGGAAAGGGTGTCCTGGGCCTTTGGCCCAGACTAATCCTTTGGCAATGAAACCGACTGCTAAAGCATGCAGCCCTGAGGTTATACCCAGTGACCACAAAGTTGCGAATGCAGGGAATCGAACCCGGGTTCTAAATATCTTGTTGTTGCACGTTATGTTGTCGACACTTATATAGCCTTACCATCACTTTAACCTCTGTGGCTCCATTCTATGACTTCGTTTCCATTGTAACATGTTATGACACGTTATGTCACATTATTTTGTAAGGTCTTTTTAACTTAAACTCAAAACTTTGGGACAAATGATAGTTATGTACAACATCAAAGACTTAGGTGTCGTTTGTTTTTTAAGAGATCTAAAGTTTGAAGTCTTAATTTAATTATGATTAATAAGAGTTGGTGTGTAAAAATGTCTGAATGATTCAGACTTAAGAGACATTAAGAGATTTTTTTAAAAAAACAAACAACCCCTTAAATAAACATTAAATGGAAACATAAAAACTAAAAACCATAAGTAGGTAAATTCTTACTCTCCTTCCGATATATGGAAAGTCGAACAATAATTCTTTAAACAACGAAGAAACTAGTGAATAGAGGCTCAAAAGATTTAATCACAATTTTGCACTCTTGATATCTTTTTCTTATATATTTGATATAATTGGTTCTTCTTTCCTTTTTAATTTTATTACTTTATATGAATTTAAATTATCCTACGAGATTATTTAAAACACTAACGTACTTATTAACTGATAGCGGAAAACCGTATAGTTCCACAAAGTGGCCACAGTGTTCCCAAAGTGGGGGCGCAAGTATACACCTCAACTATGATCGCTATAAGTAATAAAATGGTAAGTATACCAAATATCGTTTCCACAGGGACTGGTCTACTGAGAATCAGAGAGTTTCATGAACTTCTTGCACACGCTTTGGTTGTGAGAAAAATTTGTCGTTTTGATGGTGAAATATCGAAAATAATTAAGAAATTTAACAATGAGTTAAGGATTGGGTATGGGTGTAAGTTTCCTTGAGATAATTGTAGTTACCAGATGGTTAGGCGCTTAAGTGCATAGAACCATGTATAAAAATTCCAATCTCTCGAAAACGAATTTTTATAAATTATGCCCAAAAGTACCTATAAAGTGCCCATAATTATTGTACTTGAGTTTGCCGATTTATCTAAGTTTGACTCTAAGCGTCAAGTCCTACCGGTATGGGGATTTATACCCAAATCTCTTTGTGATATAAATTCCGACCGACGTTTGAACCTTAGTAAATCATATAAAACCCGCATCTCTGCGTGGTTATCAAAGACTTTCTCAAATCTTTGGGCATCACTTAAGCCGTATTTCGGATCCGCCCCTCTCGAGGTCTAAGATCTAATATTAACACTTCAAAGTGATCTGCTTATCCGCATTGAGTTATGTCCCGACTCAAGTGACCAAACTCAAGAACAAGTAATTATGGACACACCCAAGTGTATCCTACTAGTCTCAAGTTCACTCACACCCACACCCAATAAGGTGCTTAGCTCATGACTAAAAAGAAAGACATAATGAAATAAGCGAAATAATTAAGAACTACTTGCATAAATGTAAATTACGGAAATTAAATTACAAGGGAAAGTAAATGACTAGAAATGTAAATTGCTAGGAAAATAAAGTACTAGAAAGTAAAATGCTAGAAAGTAAAGGACTAGAAAGTAAAATTACAACCTTCAAGTTAACAAGTAACTTGAAGATGAACTAGAGTTTAAGAGAATTTTTATGTCTGGTGATTGATGGTGGTGAAGTTGATGAGTTGATCAAATAAAATGCAAACCACTCCTTCTTTATATAGCCTCCAAAAGAACAATACCCAAAAGACTCTTTCTTCAAAAACACAAGGGGCAAGACCCATCTCTCTTGTCAACCCATGCTTCAAAGATCAGACAAGCATGCTCCAACAAATATATTTTAATCTGCTCCTTATCGTCCGGATAAACGCAGCGTCCGGCAGTTTCTTCAAGTGGTTCATCGATGCCCACAGTGGGTAGAGTACCTGCCCACAGTTGGCCACAAAAGTGCAGTTTTTTCAAAAAAATAAACTTTTGATAATTCATCACCTCTTTATCACATTTTTAGACCAAATGAAAAGAATAGAAGCAAAGTGGGTATAAAAATGATACAAAATCCTAGAAAAATAGTGATAAATAACTCTCAAAATCGAGAGTTATCATTAACTTTAGTAATATAAAATTAATAAAAAAATACGGTTTTATTAAAAACAATAAATTAGTTACTAACAAAAATTAACCTTAAATATCAATAAATTATTCTAACTTACAAGAACTTTCAAGGTTTTTCTTTATAAAGTTTAACACAAATCCTTAAACTTTCAATAGTTATGGTTGCATACCGTCTATGGTTTCACTATTATCAAACTTAAAAAAATTACACACTAGGGAACAAAATTTGTGGATCCGCCCTTGATCATACACACATGCAACTAACGTTACAAATATGTTATGTTTTATTTGTGTTAACATTAAAAACATAATTAATTTTAAGAATATTCAATATTGGTTTGTTTCGGAGGTATTGACGAGACCTCTCTAAAGATGTAATTTGTAAAATAAATTACATATTTTTTAATTAATTAATTAATATGATAAGAGTATAAAATAAAAATTGAAAAAAAAGGGAAATAATTTAAAACAACTAAAAATCTTTGAGGGGTTAAAAGTGTAACTGATTTCCAACCATCCTCCTCAAATTTGGAATCGTGGATGGTTTTTAAACTTCCTAAAGGTTTTACGGTTTCACCCAAATTACTTGTGGTTTCACTGGTTCTAAAAATTTACACTTAAATCCTACATTTTTATGGTTTCACGGACAACCATACCCAAAGAATAGGTCCGCCATGCCTCCCCATACTTTGCACATGCGACCCTCTCTTCTCTTACATTGTTCTACTTCTCCGACAACCTCCTTTCCAGCGTCCATTAGCCACCCTACTCTTCTCATAACCCACATACCAAAGTCGCCGCAAATCTCCACCCCACCCTCACCCTCACACTTTCTCCCGACTTACATCTCCCGTGACCAAAATTCAAGATACAAGACAAAGTCGTCGATCTCTATCCCACCATTACCCTTCCGCCGACTTACATCTCCTTCGACCAAAATCCAAGATACGAGACAGAAGTCACTGATCACCACCAGGAAACCACCCCCTTTCTTCAATCTCCACCATCATAGCCTCCATCACAACCTCTATGACTGATTTTTTAATTTAAACAAACTAAATTATAAAACGATATCTTATTTTATTTATTTTGATATTCTTATTGATATATATATATATAGATATAGATAGGTTCATACGAGAATGGTAACGATTTAAAGGAATAAAGGGACAATTCTGGACCAATCATAATTATTAAAAAAATAATTAATTTTTTAAATAAAGAAATTTATAAAAGGGTATTTTGGTCTTTTTTTACTCCTGATTATTTTAGGATAATTTCAACTACTAAATATAACTTACTTCCTAATTAGTAGCTCTATCTCTATCTCTATCTCTATCTCTATCTCTATCTCTATCTCTATCTCTATCTCTATCTCTATCTCTATCTCTATCTCTATCTCTATCTCTATCTCTATCTATCGCTCTCTCTCTCTCTCTATCTCCATTTAATCACAAAACAATCACGCCGACGTGAGGGAGGAAGTGTTAGATAGATCCGGCGTAATTAGGTTTGTACTGTCGGATATTCGTCGTTGGCCGGAGTTTTCCGTAGATCGTTTCTGAAAGGGATCGAATACGGCGAAGTTCGCAAAGTCGCCGGAAAATCGAAGACGCGGGTTATTGAAGAAAAATCAGTCATGAATCCTTCTTCTCCAGTGAAATATTCTTGTAAATGCGACCTCCGGCAGCCACCTCCACCGCCATCGTCGACAGAAGAAGCATTATCACCGGTAGCACCATTGTTCCGGCGTTTGCCGCCGGTCTGCTCCTTCGCCTCGGCTGCCGTAGGCGGTATCATGTTCACATCGATCCCCTTCAGGAACGATCTCTTCTCCACTCTAGACGCATCACCGTTGTTTCGATCTGCATGTAACAGATCCGGTCAGAAAATCAGATCTAAGATCTAAAAAATGTTTAAGTGTGTTTTTTTTCAATCCAGAATCATCTATGGTTCAAATGGTTTTAGTTGTGTTTTGTTCATTCTATAATCATATATTTAAGTTGAATGAAGAATTGACATTTCATGTTTTCCAGATTTCATATGGTTATTACTAACAAGATCACCTGTGATGTTGTATTGTACATTGATGGTAATTACTTATTTTAGTTTGTCTTCTTTCAGATGCATTAAATTTACAATGATAATACCAGTAGATTACTTGTGATTACCTTGATAAACCAATTTAGAATTCATTATACCAGGGATCACTTGTGATTACACCATGATAAACATTATACCAGGGATCACTTGTGATTACACCATGATAAACGAATTTTGAATTCATTATACCAGCAGATCACTTGTGATTAACATGATAAACCAATTTTGAATTCATTATAACAGGGAATCACTTATGATTACCATGATAAACGAATTTTGAATTTTATAGCAGTCGATCACTTGTGATTAACATGATAAACCAAATTTGAATTCATTATATCAGCGAATCACTTGTGCTTACCATGATAAACGAATTTTGAATTTATTTTCACAAAAAATAGGGAGAGATTGAGACGTGTTGAGATAAATTAGGAAGGGATTTTTTTTTATTTGAATTAAATATTATAATCCCTGTTTTTTGGAAGTTAATACTATCCTAATATATCTATAACATAATGACTTTATTGCCCTTTTACTCTTAATTTTAGAAACTATTATTTTTGGAATTAATTTAAAAAATGATTGGCTGAGAATCGTCCATTTATTCTTTTAAATACACTATGTTCTCGTTTGAACCCACCCCAGATATATATATATATATATATATATATATATATATGTGTGTGTGTGTGTGTGTAAATTTGTTTTTACTTTTTAATAGGAAAAGGACAAAAAAAAGTAGACAAAAAGACTAAATTGACCGTTGATTTAACTGCTAACGGATTTATTTTAACGGTGTTAATCAGAGGGATCATGATCAAGACAAATTGAATATCAAAGGAACCAAAACCATAACAAACATACCATAGGACCCTAGTTAGAAAAAAACATGAAAATACAAGGACCAATTCTATAATTCACTCAAAATTCATTAATCGGTGAAAGAAGAAGAATGTTCCACAAGTAAACCATAATTATCCCGTCTCATACAACACCCAATCAAGAATTCAAATTAGGAAACAAGTTTTAATATATATTATAACGTTCACTAATAACTACCCAGACATATATCACATAAATCCTAATTAAGGTAACATATATATCTAATCATATAATACATATTATTTTTAATCCAAACTTAAAATTTCCTTGTTATTAATCAATTATAAAATACATTTTTTAATAAAATGGTATGGTAAATTTTATAGTAATAATAACAATGGAACATGCTCATCAACGATTCATTAATTGGAGAAACTAATCAAATATGTTCCATCAGAGTTCCAAATAGATTATAACTCCAATAATACCCACTAATTACTTGAAATATATATATATATATGTATATATATTACTTTCAAGAGAGAGAGAAATCCATGGAAATATTATTTTCAAGAATTCAAATTAGGAAACAAGTTTTAAAAATGTAGACTCATAATTATAAGTCGTTTCTTCATCATTAATATATAGTAGTTGTCAAACTTCCATCCTTAAAAGGATCCTATCATAAAAAACTAATTAAGGTAACATATCTCTAATCAGATACTATATCTATATATAAGAATACATATGCAGTTTCTTCTATTATAACAAAAACCTATATATATATATATATATATATATATATATATATCGAAATCATCAAACAAATATGTATAATAGCTCCCAAACTCTTTCTCTTTTTCATTCAAGTTCTGCTACAAAATAGCCATCATGGTGGCTCTGCTTCTTCCAATCACCCAATGGAGTTTCAGATTAAGAGAAACAAGATTGGTCAGACCCTCTTCTCCAGTGAGTTGATCAACTGTATGAAACAAGTATCAGAAGATGATGGCAGTTATTACAAACAGTCAGAAATCCAACAGCAAACAAACATAGATGCTGAGGTCTTGAAGATCAAAGATATTCTTGACAAGAGTACTCGACATGAATCCGAATCAGTAGTAGTAATCTATCACTCGTTATCGAAGCTTCAACACATGGGTTTGTCTTTCAAAACTCTGGAGGCAACAGGAATAGGAAAATCTGTTAGCGCTCTTAAAAAGCATGCATCTAGGGACGTCCGCCAGATTGCAAACACACTGGTTAAAGTCTGGAAAGGTGTGGTGGATGAGTGGATAAATACTACCGAAAACATGTCTGCATCCAAACATGGGGAATGGAACATAAATCCACCACTGATCAAGAAGCACAGCGTACCCACCTGCAAACAGCAAACGACTATCCCAAAGGAGAAACTAGGAGAAGATTCCATCAAGAAACAATCAACAGATTATTTGAATATGGAAACGAACAAGTTTCAAATTTCAGAAAAGGCAAAGGGTCATGTAGAAGAAAGCAAAAAGATGGATTATTCAGAGAGAAAAATCGAAGAGAAACTTGAAGCAACAAAAAGAAAGCTCCATCAAGGGTATGAAGAAGCAGAAAAGAAGAAGAGACAACGAAGAATACAAGTCATAGAATTGCATCAATTCACTCAGGAAAACCACATTCTCCCCCAAACTCAACCCGTTAACAAAAGAAGGCGCAATTGGCGTTGCTAAACTCTCGTTATATATAGAAACCTTCTACGTATTGAAGCTAGCAGTATTAGAGTCCCATATCAGACCAAATTTGTGTATGTTTCCCCTCTTTCTGTAAAGGGATCTTTTTCAAACACATTGAATCAAGATGTATATGCATGATTAATCTTATTTACCATTGCTTTATCTATTATTTAAACAACAATCGAATAAATGTCCATCCAAACACTATCTCATGTATTACCTTTTATTATAGTTAGATCAATGATTATTTAATATCCACCTTATAAAGAATTAAACATTAGAAAACAACTCAGATGACTCACACTTTGGTTCTTTTTCAAAAAATTAAAAATCTTAATTAAAGTGAAAGTGATTAAAAACTGTGAATATGTGGAATCTCGTTAGATTGCTCTTCAAAAGAGCCTTCAAGGATAGAAGAGAGGTTCCAACATATATCGAGTACAACAAGGCTAGTCTAGTCTGTATGAGACTATAACAAAATCAAAGGCTAGAACAAAAAACAACCTCAAATGTTACGACTACAAGGGACAAAATGGAGGCTACAAAACAAAATACATTTTTATAAAACTTTCAACGGGTATAAACACGCTAATACAAACAAAATAAAATGGCGTATTTCTTCTATTTGTTTGATATTATACGCTTATATACACACACACAAATATATATATATATATAATGCATTCCTATATTATATCTTTTTTATCATTTTGCTTTTACTCGTATATATATATACATATATATGCATACATACATAGGGGGCGGATCAAATAAAAAAGCTAAATATCGTGAGAAGGTAAGAAGGGAAGATTGACATGTGAATCACTGGAAAAAAAAAATCCATTTGAAGATGCATATGTGAACCCATATGAATAATCTATAACGTCGGTTTATGTATGCATCTTCTAATAGAATTTTTCGGGATCTTTTCAATGACCCGCAGATGAACCTTCCCTTAACCTTTATTTCTTACCTTCTCGTGATATTTTAGTCTTCTTATTTGAACCTTCCACTACATACGTACCAGAATGTATCCTTAATTTTTCAGAACATCCTAGTATTCCTATTCACATATCATGTACCTTGGAACACATGGTCTGTATCAGGGATGCATCCATCTTCTCTTATCAATTTCATCAAATCCTTCACCTTATCATATATAATCTCACGTTCTGGATGACATATATCATCCACAACAAACATATGGCCTTTATTCTTTACATCTATCCAACTAAACCCTGCATCTTTTTTCACATTCTTCATTTTCATAGTTCTCCTAGCATCAGCCACTTCACTCCATTGGTTGGAAGCAGCATACACATTGGACAGAAGAACATAAGTAGATGACTCAAATGGCTCCAATTTCAGAAGCTTTGTCGCTACACGTTTTCCTGTTTCCACGTCCCCTTGAAGCCTGCAAGCACCAAGCAGGCTTCTATACATTGAACCCGAATCTTCGAACGGGATTGATGCAATCAGTTTCTCTGCCTCTTGAACACATCCAGCCCGGCCAAGACCATCCACAAGACAAGTGTAGTGCTCGATCCCAGGTTCTATGCCATAATCTTTGGTCATTTTCTGGAGATATGAATAGACTTCTGATACCAAACCAGAGTGACTACAGGCTGAAAGCACACCAATAAAGGTGACTCGATCAGGCAAAATGTGACCAACAGATTTCAAATCATTGAAAAGAGCAAGAGCTTCTTTGCCATATCCGTATTGAGCTAAAGCCATCAACATGGAATTCCACAGAACAATATTTTGGAGATGAGTTCTTTGAAATACCCGATATGATTCTTCAATGTTGCCACATTTGGCATAAAGGTCTATAAGTGAAGTGCTAACATAAGTATCCACTCCACAATTGGACTTGATAGCATTAGCATGGATTTGTCTTCCTTGTTCTAATGCAGTTGAGCAAGAACTGGCTTTGATCAGGGTAGCAAAGGTATACTCATCTGGGAGTATGCCAGATTGCCTCATTTTATGGTATATTAGAAGAGCAGAATCCCCGTCTCCATTTTCTACATATCCAGAGATCATAGAAGTCCAGGCAACATCATCTGGAGATGGGATCGCTTCGAAAACTCTGTGGGCATCCACCATAACTCCACATGTAATATACATATCAAGGAGGCTACTACCTAGATACAAATCTGTATCAACCCCTAGTTTCAGAACATAGCCATGAATTTGCCTCCCAAGTTTTAAACTTTCTGGGAATCCACAGGCTTTAGTCATGGTTGTTAATGTTATCTCATCTGGTTTTTCTCCACTTCTATGCATCATAGCAAAGAGCTCCCATGCTCTATGACTATTGCCGCTGCATATAAACCCAAACATCATGGCATTCCATGATGCCAGATCATATTCATCGTTGTCAAGAAAAAGGAGCTCTGCCTCTTCTGTTCTTCCATTCCTAGAGTAAGAAATAACAAGTGTTGTGGAAACAAAGGCGTCCATATGAAGTCCACTTTTCATTGCATGAGCATGGATTTGCTCAGTTAGATGTAACCCTGAAGAAAGTGAAGAACATGCTCTTAATATGCTTGCCAATGTGAAATGATCAGGTCTTAGGCCATTCCGTAACAGGTCTATATACAAGTCCACAGATTCTTCCACTAAACAACTTTGTACATAACTTGTTATCATCGAGTTAAATGAAACAACATCGGTTTCCTTCATGCCAAAGAATACTCTCCTTGCTGACATTAAGCAACCCATCTTTGAGTACATGTTAATAAGACCATTGGAAACGTTAACAATTATATCAAAACCAGATTTCAAAGCCATACCATGAATCTGTTCTCCCAACTTTATATCACCACACGGCACTACTGTAGCAAGAGATACAATGAATGTCACATCGTCGTGCTCTATGTTTAACCTATTCATGTTCAGGAAACAATTAATAGCCGACCAATGATCACCAATTTGGTAATACTGGGACATAGTTTTATTCCAAGAGATTACCTTATTGGCAAATTCAACGCGATTTGAAGATAACTTAATAGCATATGATTGTACTTGCTCCTTATACTTACTGTATGTATCAAGATCCTCAGCAAAGCCTCTAAAAACGCATTGCAGACTGCCAATATCCGGAGATACAACCTCACTACGATGAAACTCTGATAGAAAATAGAACGCTTCCTGAACTCCCATTTTCACATACGCCCTCAGCATCATATTCCATAAGACCACATCCCGATCATATTCTGCCATGTCATCAAACATCAACCTTGCCTCCCTTACCTTGCCACACTTGATATAAATGTTAACGAGAGCTCCAGAAATAAGCACATCCGATTCCAATCCAATTTTCATGGCATACCCATGAACACATTCTGAAGCCCAAGCATAATTCGACATCAAACATAACTTCAGAACCGCGGCAAAAGTCAGTTTCGTCAAAGAAACATCAGATGATCTGAGAAGAAGCTTAAAAAGAAACAAACCCTCTTCTACGTTCCGAAAGTGGGAATCATGGCTGGAAGCGTAGGCTGCCAAAATTGTATTCCATGTAACAAGATCTCTGTGTGGCATTACATCGAACAGGTGGCGGGCGGAACGGAGAGAGCCGCATTTTGAATACATATTGACGAGATTATTGATGAGGAAGCGGTTTGTGTGTCCATGCTTTATGACGAGAGCGTGAATGGACTTTCCAAACAGCAAGTCGTTTCGGGAAATGGCAGTGCGAATTAAGGGAAACCATGGTGATTGTGAAGAGGAGGCGATGTTGCTATAACTAATATGATGGGTATTTTGGTCGGAGAAAGAGAAAGGTGATCGGATAAAGGTAGTTGAAAGAAGGTGGGTGGAGGTAGAACATCGGAATGTACAGTGGCGTTGCATAGATATGAAGATGAGGTTCGAGCTCCAGACAAATCCATTGGATAAAAATAATAATTCAATCCAGTTCTTCCTCCCTGCTTATTGGCCCTTGTCAACCAACTAGAAATTTCTATACTTTTTTTGAATTATTATTGACGTTGACCCTTTTTTATACTTTAATTCTTAGAAAATATATTAATCGAAATCAAAGTGTATTTTTATGATTTATGCATTTTATTATCTTATTTACTATAGTATATTCTTTCTTTATTTTCATTTAAGGGTATCAACATTTTTCATAAAAGTACTTTCCAAAATAAGTGTTAGAGTTTACTATTTTTAATTTTTGTTAGTGTAAGGATGGTTTACCAAATGTTTATCTGGATAAGAGTTTACCAAATCACATTACCTTACTGGATGATTATGATAAGGACCAAGAATCTTACCCGCTAAGAGCTAAGGTAAGAACCAAAAGTCTTACCAAGTAAGTAAGAGCGAAGACTCTTATTATGGTTACCGCTTACCAGAAAATTTGTTGCATAAGATACCATTTTAGTGGAGTAAAATCTTATCCGGTAAGTAAGTGATATTGTTGAATTATAAGCACTTACCCGGGTAAACGTTTGGCAAATGACCCATAAATGTCTACTTTTCCATTCTACTTTAATCATGTGATGGAGAAACTTTTTCTTTACAATTAAGAGTAAAATTGTCCTTCTGTTAATTAAAAAGTGTAAGAGCATCTCCAACAGCATTGCTAAAATTAAAAAAGAAAAAAAGGGGTTTTGCTTTGCTATTATTCTCCAACAGCATTGCTATATTGTTTGCTAAAATAGGGAATCATGGGAAAATCTCTAAATATAGAGAACTCTCTATAAGAGCAACTCCAATGGAAGTTCTTATAAGAAGCTCCTTTTTGCACTTTTTGTTGTCACCTCACTTCCAACTCATCAAAATAAGAACTCATATAAATATCTACAATTGTAGTTCTTATAATAACATGTTTTGTGGGTCCCATCTATATATACAATATTAATAATTATTATAAACTCAAGAAAATAAAATAAAAAATAAGGAAAATATCACATCTCACAAATTTCATGGTAAGAACCAATGTTCTTATTTGAGAACCTACAGGGGTTTGGATTCTTATAAGAACTCTCCACAATGCTAGTTCCTACATTGTACTTTTTGCTTATAAGAACTTTGCATTGGAGATGCTCTAATTCTTTAAATAGGAGAGAGAAATATTATTTTATTCCATCCTACCAATGAGATTCAATTTTTATCATTTTATATTAAGTTATTTTTTTTAAAGTGTATTGGAATGATAAATTAAAGAATATTATAATAATATAAGTTGTTTTAAAATTTCTAAAATAGCAAATCTGTTGGAGTTGAATGTAATACGTTTTAGAGATTTTCACTTGTGGTTTTCTATTTTAGAAAAATTATAAGAAAGTTGTTGGAGATACTCTAATAATTACACATTCTTAAATATGCGTGAGAAAAAAAATTTAAAACACTAACAATATTAATAACAACATAAAGATCTAGAGTGTTCACGGGCGGAGCGGTCTGCTAGACCCGTCCTGTCTGGCCAGCTAGAAAAGTTGACTTGGACTATCATTCTCGAATAAATGTGTGGGTCTGGACTGATTTGTTAAAATTAATGGACCAACATCAATGATGAAAAAAAGATAGTCTCGTCCGGCTTGTTAATATTTTTATAATTAACTAACTTTTGTAACTATAATTTATAAATAACATTAAAAATTCTTGATACTTACCATTTCTCATTTAATTATAACTTATGATAGTAGCACTCTTTAAAATTCTAAAAAGTAAAAACATAATTACTTTAACCGACCAGTTTTTTATTATCTCGTTCGGCCATTTCCTTTGCAATTACAACAATGAAGCCAACTTCTTTTTGAGTTATCCAATTAATTGAACCAAGTTGGACGATCGATGCTCCATATTATGCGAAACATTTTTTTATATAAATTATGTACATTGTTATGTATTTATGTCTGATTTTAAGTTGGAAAAATTGTTACACATTTCAAATTATTTTACATAATTTGTGATTTTATATAAGTTTGTTCTAAATGTAAAAATACTTTTAGGTTCGTTAGCCCGTAGGCAAGTCCGGCTCATTTATAGGGCGTGTGAGGGCAAAATTTTAAACCTGTAAAAAAGTGTTTAAATTTGCTATATCAAGTCCATTGGATAAAAAAAAATTAGACCTGGCCCAAGCCTGCAAATGATCAACTCTATTAAGAACATGTGCGAGAAAAAAAATGTTAATCAAAATGGCCAGTAAAGATGCAAATAAAATACTCAAAACACCAAAACTATTTGAGACGAAGTAATATGACCAAATTCTCTTACTCCAACCATGCCCATTGTTATCATATATGTCGTCTCTCTAGCCCTCCACTTATCTACTAGTTATTAGTACATATAAACAATTTGTTACCCTAGTTTTGTGTTTCCGAATTGTAAACGTTTATTAGATGTCATATCCTTAAATTTGTGCAAGATAAGTAAGTAACCATGCTCATCCTTAGTTGCTCATCCCTCATCTGTCTTGACTTAACCCTCTTTTTTTCCTAATATATCCAAACCACCATAATCTCCCCCCCCCCCCCCCCCCCCCCCAGTTGAGTTTATTTGTGATGGAAACAACCCCTAACACTGGCCTAAAAACTACATTCGATATTTCATCCAACGTGGTCCGACCATATGTCCATCTCAACATCCTTATTTGTACAATATGTGTTTTTTTAGAATAACATTCAGACTCATACAACATGGCTGGTTTGATACCATTTATGTATAAGAACCGATTATTTTGTTAACATTGGCAAGTTATGCTTATGTACACATTTTTATTTATTTATTATTATTATAAGAGTAAATTATACTTTTGGTCCATGTAATTGCTACTTGCTATCAAATCTAAAACTAGTTACACTTTTGATCACTGTGGTTGCACATTGTTTTGCTTTTGGGTCCCTGTGGCTAACGGTGTTAACAAGGTCCGTTAACTACAGGGCATTTTACTATAACGTCTAAACATGAACACGAAACAGGTATCATTAAATAAAATAATCAATTAATACAGAAATTAGCAAGGATCTTGCTGAGAAGAACATATTAATTGAAGCTTTACATAAAAATATTGATACCAGTGGGAAAGAAAAGACGATACTTCACAATGAATTAGTTGAAACTACTTCAAAGTATAAACTGTGCCAATTTGAATCAAAAGAGATTGCTAAAAAGTGTTCATCACTTTCAAAAGATAATAAATTTTTATCTGAAAAGGTGAATATTTTGGAAGAAAATTTGTATACATTGGGTCAAACTGAACAAACCATTCATCTAAACAAACCCAAAGAGAGTAGTGAGTGTTGCGGTCTAGGTTATAAGAACCCACATTACCTCAAAAAGGGTATTTCAAAAGTGCCTATGCTTTATGACTTTGGATTTTTAAAATTGGCACCACAATATCCTGAACTTAAAGTTAAGTGGACCAAACTGTCTGACGAGAATGAAGCTAAAGAAAAAGAAAAACGGAAGAACATAAATAAAATGCAACTTCCATTTCGTTTTGAGAGGTTGAATAATAGTTATAGTTCTGATAAATTGAAATTTCTTTCAAATGACTATTTTGAGAGTTAATCTTCAAAAGAGTTGGAGGCTAAGCCTATCGAAGGTAAGCTTTATGTACCTCCTCTTGTGTTGGAAAGTAAAATTTCTGATCTCGAGAATACTCTAGCCGAAGAAAGAATTTTGATGGACTTAGAACAAACTGTGTTCTTCACTGTGTTTAAAAATTCTGATTTTTCTAAATCCTCAAAAGCTTCAAAATCTGATGATATATCTGATCTACTTGATGGAGAGTTTGATTTCTTAAACTCTGAAGGTGAGTTAGATGATTGTGTTGGTGAAGTTGACTTTCATGCTAAACTTCCTGATCATTCATCATTCATTATAAATTCTTTCGGATTACCCAGTGTGTATGAAAAAGGTGAAACATCAACGAAAGTTGATAAATCAGTTTCTGTGAATTCTAAGAATATCAAGGGTAACAAGAAGAAATCTAAGTATTCACAGAAACAGAACACCACTGGTAAGCCAAAGAGAAAGCAATCTTTTAAAACTCACAATATTAATTCTAAAGTTTCAACTATTTCAGATGTGAAAAAGAAACGGAATGTAGTGAAATCAGAATGGCGACCGAAACAGAAGCTTGACGAGAATGCTAAATCATGTTCTGATTTGAATTGTAATAGAGGATTGACTAGTAAAACAGATGTAGTTGAGAATATTTCTTTTTCAAAACCAAAACTTGTATCTTTGTACAAGAGATATTCAATAAAGCAATTGTTTCAATTATCTCCGTATGCTAGAAAGTCTTCTAACTATAAAAGGAATGATTATGCTTCTCGTAAATATTCTGATGTTTGGTTTGGCACATATCATGTATATTCTTATCATAAGGTTGCTTCAAATGTTTTTCAAAAGATCAAAGGGTCCATATATAAATGGATGCCAAAATCTTGTGCTAACAATGTAGGACCTAGATTTAAATGGATACCTAAATCTATTGTTCCTTGATTTCTCATGTGCAGACCCGTCATATGTGGTACTTGGATAGCAGGTGTTCCAAGCATATGACAGGGCAGAAATATATTTTATATAATTATACAGAGAAATATTGTGGAACAGTTACATTCGGCAACGACCAGTTTTCACCAATTCTGGGTTATGGTGATGTGCTTCATGACAATGTGATGATTACGAAGGTGAGCTATGTAAAAGGTTTAGGGCACAACCTATTCAGCATTGGCCAGTTTTGCGACAAAGGTTTAGAGGTAAATTTCAAGGCTAAGAGTTGCTCAGTGCGTACTGAAGATGGCAAAGAACTCTTAGTTGGCATGAGAAAGTCTAACCTCTACACCATTAATCTGTCAAAAGTCCAGACTGACAATCAAGTTTGTATACTGTCAAAATCCTTGCTGCAACAAAGCTGGTTATGGCACCGAAAGCTTTCTCACCTGAATTTTCGTCACATAAATAAATTGGTCAAAGACAAATTGGTGAAAGGACTTCCTAAGCTGAGATATGAAAAGGAACATCTGTGTGCAGCTTGTGAAAAGGGTAAAATGAAGAGGACCAAACATAAGCCGAAACCCGAACCGAGTACAAGCTCTCCACTGGAATTGCTTCACATGGATCTCTATGGTCCGATGAGAACGCAAAGCATGGGAGGAAAGAAATATGTGTTAGTAATAGTGGACGATTTTTCGCGTTACACATGGGTAAAGTTTCTAAGGACAATGAGACGCCCGAAGTACTCATCAACTTTTTGAAGACTACCCAAGTGAATTTGCAGAAGATAGTTAAGCTTCTTAGGACGGATAATGGCACAAAATTTAAAAATAAGACTGTCGAAGATTATCTCGAATCGGTCGGGATAACTCATAAATATTCAGCTGCTAGGACGCCAGAACAAAATGGATTAGTAGAAAGACGCAATCGAACGCTAGTTGAAGCCGCTCGCACTATGCTCAGTCAATCGGATATACCTCTGTTTCTGTGGGCAGAAGTTGTTGCAACTGCATGTTATACGCAAAATCGATCTATTATTCACAGACGGTTTGGAAAAATTCCTTATGCATTAATTAATAATCGTACACCTAGCATTAAGCATTTTCATATTTTTGGTTGCAGGTGTTTCGTGTTAAATGATAGAAAGAGCTTGAATAAATTTGTACCAAAGGTTGATGAGGGAATCTTCATTGGTTATTCTCAGACATCTGCTGCATACATAATTTATCTGAAGTAGTCAAAGACACAGTAATTGAGAGCGTTAATGTAACATTTGACGAGGATATGGCTTCTGAACAAAGCAGTTCAGAACCCGTACATACTGGTGTATTAGCTTTTGGGCAGATCAGTCCAGAACCTGTATCAAATGCTACTAAATCAGATGAAGCGTCATCGTTAAATTCTCATTTATCTGATTTAGATTTGTTATTTGAACTGTTTTATGATGAATTTCTTGGAACTAAAGTGTCTAAACCTGTTGTGGTTGACAGATCAGAAGATTCACAAAGACATCAACCAACCACTTCAGACATATCTACTGAATCCAATTCCCCGATTCAGCAAGAAATTCCAGTTCAAATACCTACTCCAACGGTTGAAGAGGTGAATGTTAATGAGGAGACAGAAGTTACTGAATCAGTTGGTTGTACCGTCACGACAAATCAACAGTCAGAAAATGTTGTTCCAACTGAAGCTTCTGCACAAGAAACTTCAACTGTACCCCCATTAATTCCTGAGCAGATTGATGAAGCTGACAGTGGATATCTAGATGATAATCATGATCAATCTACATAGAATCCACTCCCTCATGAACATAAATGGACCAAAGAGCACCCGATAAGCCAAATTATTGGAGATCCAACTTTACCGGTGCAAACTAGGTCTTCAACTTTAAACATGTGTATGCATGATTTCTTTCTGAGTAAAATAGAGCCAACTCGAGTATCAGAAGCTCTCGTAAATTCAGATTGGGTTACTGCAATGCAAGAGGAGTTGAATCAGTTCGAAGCTTTGAAAGTCTGGAGACTAGTACCAAAATCTGAAGGAAAATCTATTATTTGTACGAAATGGGTATTCAAAAACAAGAAAGACAAAGATGGTATCGTCATTCGAAACAAAGCACGAATTGTTGACAAAGGCTACCAACAAGAGGAAGGCATTGATTATGATGAGACTTATGCTCCAGTGGCACGTATAGAAGCAATTCGCATGTTTCTAGTGTATACTGCTCATAACAACTTCACTGTCTACCAGATGGACGTGAAGACTGCCTTTCTAAATGGCATTCTTAAGGAGGAAGTCTACGTATCACAACCAGTAGGCTTTGTGAATCCAGATAAACCAAATCATGTCTACATCTTGGATAAAGCACTTTATGGTCTTAAACAAGTGCCTCGATCCTGGTATAAGGTATTATCAAAGTTTTTAGTCAAGTCGGGCTTCACAAAAGGTAAAATCGATACTACTTTGTTCATTAAAAAGGAAAAGGCCGATATCATTCTTATTCAAATATACGTGGATGATATAATATTTGGCTCAACTAATCCTACATACTGTAAGAATTTTTCAAACCCTATGGTGTCAAGATTTGAGATGAGTATGATAGGAGAGATAAACTTCTTTCTTGGATTACAAGTCAAGCAATTTTCAACGGGGATTTTTATAAATCAAGCTAAGTACATTTTTGATATTCTTCGGAAGTTCATAATGGAAACTGGTAAACCAATTGGAACCCCGATGGCACCGGGAACTAAGATCGGCATGGATCCTTCGGGAAAACCTGTTGATGTTAGAACCTATAGAGGAATGATTGGTTCTTTGATGTATTTTACTTCAAGTAGGCCAGATATTATGTTTTATACTTGTTTATGTGCAAGATATCAGGCTAATCCTAAAGAATCCCATATGTCTGCAGTTAAGCGCATATTTAGATATCTGAAGGGGACTGCAGATCTTGGTCTGTGGTATCCTAAAGATACTAGTTTTGAACTAACAGCATACTCAGATGCAGATCATGCAAGTTGTATGTTAGACAGGAAGAGTACATCGGGTCATATACAATTTCTTGGAGATAAACTCGTCAGTTGGGCATCAAAGAAACAAATATGTGTTTCCACATCAACGGCTGAGGCAAGAGTATGTTGTTGCTACAAGCTGCTGCTCTCAGGTGTTGTGGATGAGGACACAACTGCGAGATTATGGATTCAAATTTGACAAGATTCCGATTTACTGTGACTCGTAGAGCGCCATTGCCATATCAGCAAATCTTGTACAGCATACAAAGACCAAACACATATACGTACAATATCATTTTATCAAAGACAATGTCGAAAAAGGTACAATAAAACTTTATTTTGTAAACACTGATTATCAACTTGCTGATTTGTTTACCAAGCCTCTCGACGAAAAGAGATTTAATTTTCTTGTCTCGAAACTTGGTATACTAAATCTCAAGACATAATCTTTGATTACCTATTAAAGTTTTCATTATTGTTATTTTTCTTCATTTCTTTATTTTTAATCTGAAAGATATCTACACTTTAAGGTATGTTCATGATCTCAGGGGGAGTAAGAGAAGATGAAAAGTTGATCTATAATCATTTGAGGGGGAGTTCATATTTCTGCATATGTTTATCATTGATAAATTTTCTGATGCATAAATGCAGGGGGAGTATGAATGAGGAGTAAGGAATATGATTTCTGATTACTTCATATCAGAACTCGTACATTCAAAGTTTTATTTCTTTATGTCATTTACATTTCAATAAATTTTTCTGAATAAAGCTTTGTGCTTCGACGACTTGTGACTGTTTGCAGATTGAGAGAGTGCTTACAAGATCATATCATTATGACTTTAAGTTGACTTCATGAGATTTAAGACAGAGCGAAAAGGTTTATTTCTCGTTCATTTATATTCATTTATGTTCGTTTATATATATATATATATATATATTTTGACATTAATGTGTAAAGAAGGACGACTTTCAATCATAGAAAACATGTTCTTAAACGTTCAAACCACTTCCCGATTCTTAAATAGATTTCATGATTTGGAAGTGTGATTTTAAATGTTTTCATTTACTTGTGCTTAAATGATTACAAACCATGTGTTTCCAAAGATTAATGCTTGCGTATTCACACACATCGGTTTAATTTTTGTTGAAATTGTTCTTACCATGTCTCTAAATTGGAACAAATTTTCGATGGTAAGACACCCCGATTGAACTTCAAAGAATTTTGAGCGTGATTTCATTTTTAAACTTTTCTTTCAAGAATGTCTATATTTTGATTCGTATAGACAACATCCAATTTTTGCTAACCTACGCCTTAATCGATAAATCATTTTATTTGATCTTTTTCATACAATGTCAGATTTTCAAACAAGTTTCTTGTATTCATTTCTTTCATTCAATATACTTGTTTGAAATATATTCAATGTTTCAATATGCTCAAATATTCATGATTATATCTTATTGAGCATACAGATATATGACTTGTATACATGTGCTTTAACTGTAACGTTAAACCATTTTGAGCAACATGATCTTATATGAAACTCATGGGTTCATTGTGTGAGGAATTAAATGAAACTTCTATGGATTCACGTAAACCAGTGTTTCCTACCCAAGAAGTTAATCCTTGAGTGATCGATTGTGTGAAGAGTCAAATAACTGAGTGTGGGTTGAGTGTTGAGGTAAAATGAAAAAGAGAGCTTGGTTAGAAGCGAGCTTTAATGATTAAAAGAAAGAGGGTGTGAGAACAGAGTTAAAAGAATATCAAAACTCTACACCAACTACTTTCTGAGTCGGGCAGCCACATTACTAGTGTTTCACAATTCTTCGTGAACATTATTGAAACCGGTAACTAGCCCATGCCAACTCTTGACAAAAACCCCACCAGCTACTCATTTTCTTCTTAACAAGAAGATGTTTCATTTTTCAAGGGGACGCAACACATATGCTATCTGATTTTCATTTGGAAAATCTGGATATTGAAAAAGAAGGAAGTCTACCCCACCTTCGCACTTCGATTATGCTCAATAGAGTTTGTGTTTAACTATTGTTGTCTTAATGGGTTACACAATTTTGAGCCTTATAAAAGCAATCATCATGTGCTTAATTCTTTCAAAACACTTGCACGAACACACAAGGAAATTTGTTTTTCTTGTCATAACGTTCATAGAAATTTCCTTTGTGGTGTTTCGATGATTGAATGGAAGCCCTGGGAGAGTGAACATCTCAAAAGCTCCTTTCCATTGTGTATTCGTTACACACAGTGACTTTGTGTTACTGACAGACATTTTAACTGATTCATTTGTTGATTCAGGTGTTACACTCATAATTTGTCTGAATTTGCAAAGATTCAGATGATAATCTTTTTGGATCGATAGATGTTCAGTGGCTCAGTATCAAAGATCAACGGTTAGTTCAGATTATCAAAGACATTTCTTGTAAAGTTTTGATGATCAATATGCTCTAATAATCAAAAAGGGGGAGAACGAATCAAAAAATGTTTGAGATGGAGAAGAGATCAAGAAATGTTGGTTGAAAAGAAAATTTTGTATCAGATATGGAAAGAAGATCAAGAAATATTGGAAAGTGTTCAAGAATTGTTCGTTTGATAAATGAAAGTTGAAGATGAAAAGAGAAAAGTTCAAAGGTTTCTGAAAGAAAGCAGATTTTAGAGAAATTTTCTTTGAAAGATAATTCTGCTGAAGCGAATTGAGCAAAACCTGAAGATAATTTATTTCTTGTGTCTGAAAGAGGATTTACAACATTAGAGGAGATTGTTACTATTTTTGAAGACAGACTTTGGGGAGATTACAAAAGTTTTCTGAAGAAAGAATGTTTGAAGATTGCTAAGTAAAAAGGGAGATTGCACAAATTAAACTTAAAAGGGAGATAAAATTTTAATGTTCTTCAATGCAACAAAGGGGGAGATTGTATTGCAAAATCTTTTTCAGATGATCTTGAATCCAAAGGAGGGGGGATTGTTAGTGCATAAATATGTTGGATGCAAGATCATAGAAGATTGAAGATCAAAGTAAAGCCAAGTCAAAGCTCAAAAGTCAACTCTCAAGCAAAGTCAAAGTCAAGTGTAATAAATGTCAAAGTCAAAGTCTTTGTATTTAGTTTTGTAAGCGTGTGTTGTTGTTCTGCTTTAATAGACTTGTGATTAGAAATTGTGGTAACAAGTGTGTAAGAATCTTGTAACATTTTTCAGATTGCATTTGCAAGAGTTAGAGAGAGAAAGTTGTGGTTAGAGAGAGAAAGTGATTCAAAAATTTGTAATTGAATCTTGTGATTAATCAAAATAGGTAAATTGATAAATCTTGTTTGTGTGATTGAATTTAGACAAGAACTCTGGGATTAATAATGACCAATTTACCCCTATGACCTATTTAGTACTTTTTTACCATATAATCAAGAACAATGTCAACAAAATGCAAACAAGAATCACAATTTCAACTTTATCTACAAAAAACAAGACAACTTTCTGTTTATAATTTTAGAATAAAAAACATTAACTAGTTAGATACATAAAACTAATATACATACTTCTGCAAACATGGATCAAAAAGAAATAAAGATAATATAAACCAATATACATACATCTGCAGACATGGATTGAACTCATATTACCCAATATATAATGGAAACAGAAAATTGACAGACATGGATTCAAAAAAGTACAAACATGGATTCAAAAATTTTGAAGAAAATAATGGTAGAAAGCACCTTTCTAATGGCAGAAAAGTGCAGACATGGATACAAAAAATTGGCAAAAAATAGAAACAGAAAATCGATAATGGCAAAAATCGGAGGAAACAATGGCAGAAATTGATTAAGAGGAATCGATCAGGAGAAACTTACCTGAGGAGTCGATTGAGAAGATATTAGAAACATGAATCGATTTTCAGACCTTAAACTGAGAAAATTGCACCATCAGAGATTGTTGAGAAGAAATCGATCGAGAAAACCCGATTAAATAGAGCTCGATTGGATTCCTCGGTTTTCTGGTTGGTTCCGATGAGAAAATCGTACCTGGTTGGAGCCGATGAGAGATGGATATGAGCAAGAGGGAGGCAATGGAGGCTTATGTGAATTAGGTTTTCTAAGTTTCAGGGGTGTAACGGTAAAATGTCATCTTGTTCCATCTAGTTCTAGGGGGTTAAGGGTGAACTCACGTGTCCCACTCTTGTTCTAGTGTGTTCCAGCATGTTCCACATTAGGACACGCCAAACGTGGGACAAGTCTGTCCTATTCCACCCTGTTCTGCGTACCAATAGCACCCTTAATGAATGGACATAAAGGAACATGAACAAACAAATTCTTAACGAACGAACATGAGCAAACAAATTCTTAACGAACGAACATGAACACAAAATATTTCGTTCGTTTACTGTTCGTGTTCATTCGTTTGTTCTGTTAAGTTAAACAAACAAACACGAACAAAGATCGAAGAAGGTGACACCCCCTCCAGATTTATGTGTTGCTTATGTTATGTTCCCTCTCCAACAATAAACCATATATATATACACAGGACCACAACCCTCTCCTAAATCTCCGTCAACAAGTCTTTTCCGGCCACAACTATTACAACCCGATTCGAGATGGATGATTGTAACACTCCGATTTCGAAAAGTATCGTTTCAAGTTAATTCAGAAATCGGTAATTTTAAGGGAAAAATAAGATATAGGATTTTGGACTTGAATCATATATTTTATGGTCTTGGTGTATGAAGGATTCAATTACGAATCCAACGGTTCTTTTCAGAGCAAAATCGGAGCTATAACGAAGAAGTTATGGCCAAAATTGTGAACGAGAAGAAAATCGGGCGAACAGTGCATCTCGCGACTTACGCCGCAACTTAGGAATTATGCCGCGACTTAGGGAAACGGGCAACTTACGCCACGACTTGCAGTCGCGTGGTAAGTCGCGAAACACCCTGTCGAGCTTAAAACCCGATTTTCAGCCCTAGAACTTCATTCCTTCATATCTTCTTCATCCCAACTCCGATTTCAGGGATTCAAGTTGCCATGATTTCGTTTTTGAGAGACCTTCAAGGATATGGAAATATATTTGAAGTCTATTGGAATATCCAAGGGTATTTTGTGGTGGTAAGTTTCTCATCTCTCTCAATGTTAAGATAGGGTTTGATAGTTTCACTCTTTTTCCTTTCATCCTTCAACTTGGGTGTGATTTTGGTGACTTGTATGTTGAAGGAAACCTTTTAGATGTGTGGGATCTAAGAGCTAGAGAAGTTTCTTGGTGATTCAAGCCTTCACCAATGGTGATTCAAGTTTTGAGGGTAAAATCTAGATTTAGCCTAAATCTAGCAAGGTGAGTTCAAGTTGATTTGTGAAAACGGTGTATAAGCCAAAATGTTTATTTTAAAGCATTTATGTGTTTTACATGAAATTATCAACTGTTGGGTTATTTGGTAACTTTTGATTATTTGAAGTGTGTAGCTTATTAAACCTTTTAAAACACCACATTTGGGATTTTTGGGATATTTTGATAAATGTGTCACAAATGAACATGTTTTGGTGATTTATTGCATAAATAGGTGTTTGGTCAAAAATGCACTTTTAAGTGTTTTCCGGGTTTTATGCATCATTCATGAAATGAGATAATTTTGAAAAGTACGAAGGTGCGAGTCCTTTGGTTTTGGGTCATTCCCGACTTTGGGGAACATTTTAGAAAGGGAAAATCTTTTGGGCTTTGGGCCGAAGGCCAATGGTGATTTTGAGAAACAAAGATTTTGGGGAAAAGATATAATTTGGTTTATGTAACCATATTGGCTCTCGTGGTTTAGCCAATCGTTTGTTAAGCCTTTTGGGGCTTGATTTGTACTCTATTGAGTTTTTAGAACACTTGTTCAGTTTTGGTAGCTCGTTAAGGAGCCTTGGACGTATGGTGTACCTAGTTGCATCTTATTTGAGAGTTACATGTTTTGAATGTGTTAGTTCATTCTTTAGAGTCATGTAACGTTTTAGACTGTAATGCATTGGATCCATAGGCATATGAGTCAGTAGGTTGGTTAGTTGGGGACTTTATCCCCGTTTGGGGACTAGACATTATTTATGGCTAGCGGGAGCTCGAGGTACAGATCGTGGGTGGTTGAAATCGATAACCGTGTAACCTTTATTGAAGGGCTCGAGGTAGAGATCGTGGGTGGTTGAAATCGATGCCCGTTTGTCGTCCAGTCTGGTTACTCATCGTGGAAATTAGTGTCCGCGTTTGAATTCTAGTGAGTGGTCCCCAAGTCATGTTGTTGTTATGTAAGCTTGTGGTGGTGTACTACAGAGCCGTATACGGAGCTAAGTCTTGCGGTGGTGCCCATTGTGAGTCGGATACAGGGACTTGTGGCTTTGGTTGTAACACTCATTAGAGGTCGAGTAGACACTAGGGTCATTTGGGTATCTTGCGGTGGTATCTCGGTTGGGAGCCGTATACGGGGATCCATGGCTCTATGTGAAGCTCGAGAACATTGATAAGTGGCTTAACTTTGTGTGCCCGCCACTTTCGATGGAATTCGGGTATCCCCCGTCACTGAAAGGTGTTGTTTTTGGGTATTGCGTTTTATTATCCAAGTTTTCGGTGACGTTTTATATAAGTGGATTTTATTCTTGAGTTATGGGTTGAGTATTATGCCCCACCCGTGTTTTGGGTGTTTCGGGATATATAGTTTTAACCGCATTTTCATAAATGGAGAGTTTGATTTCTATTCACATTTGAGTGAGTTTTGGGTTGGAATTTATTTACGAAATAACGTTTTATATTGGGATCTTGTCCCCGAAGTAGTTTGGATTTGAAAACGTTTATATTGGTGTTTTTGCCCAAAGTGCATGTTATTGGAAAACGAGTCGTTTTCATATTCAAAGTATATCATTTGAAAGATTATGATTTAAACTGCATCACCTCTTTTCAAATATATCTTTACTCATGTGGAAAACTCTTGAACTCACTAGGCGTTAGCCTAACCTTTTTATTTGTCGGCATGTGCAACAGGTTCCGGTTGGGAATAGTTCTAGTGACACTTTGTGGAGAGGAGTGCTAGTCGTGTGCTCAAGAGGTAGATATCTTAGTGAAGTCTTCCGCACTTGTTTCGGGAAGAGCAGCTTATAGTTGGGATTAACTAACACCGACTTTGGTCTAGTCCTTGTATAATACTGGAGTTTATATCTGTTGAGGTTAAATAAAAAGTTTTATTTTGAAGATTTATCTTTTAGTTGATGTAATATCAAAATTTTAAATTAGTTGCTCTTACCAAATTTGAGGGTGTTACAATGATCTTCAGAAAGGAAAAAGAGGCTGAAACTTTTCTTACTTAACATCCAAAAAGAAACGATACAGATTTTTTTCTAGACACAACTCCTAAGCATAATCTTCCCTCAAGATCATGACCCATTTATTTTCTCCTACACATTCCCTCATCTAATTGCCCACTACACTTTTCCTAACTTAATGGAATAATAAATGTCAAAAAATGCAAAACTAAAACAATGCAAAAGCATAAAAACTAAAACTAACGAGCATCAGACTCAACAACCCTCCCTCCTTCAAACTCTCACCAACCAGCACCATCGGCCTAACTTTTTCTCCTCTCCAACCCGGTTGCTGCCACCACCGGATCTGTTCTTTTCACCATTTGCCTCCTCTCCCTTCTCCGGCGGTCACAGCTCATCACCGACCGGAAACCGTAATGAATCACATCGTGAACCGTCTATGTTTCAGACCCATCGAAGGTCTAGTTCCACCAACGAAGATTACACATTGAACAGATCGGTGTTATGATTCAAGGATCAGGTTTTGAGGTTTGATTTTGAGGTCTAAGTTTTGGTTTGATTTTGTTTTTGATTTAAAGTTTGGATTTAATTTAGATTTTAGGGTTAGATTTCCAAGGGTGGATAATGGTGGGAGACGGAGGCAGCTGGAGGAGATGGATTGGCCGGATTTGGGTGACGGAGTGGGGGGCGATCATTTATGAAAAGAAAGACGAAAAAGCACTTAAATAGTAATTTTTGATTGGGTAAAACCTGAATTAACAGATTTCTTTAACGGTCGTTAGAGGAATGAACTAAGGCCTTGTTTGGTAGCAGTTTAATGGGCTGAATAGGGGATATGGCTGATTCGGTCAGCCATATCTGAGTGTTCGATAGCAGCTTAATCGGTCAGCTGGTGGCTGACCGAATCAGCTACAAAAATAATGTTTTCCACGCTCAGCCATTAAATATAATTTACTTTCCTCGTCTACCCTCCCAACTCTAACTAGTCCCCTTTATTAAAAGTAACCTAACGTGTTTATTAAAACCCAGCCGACCTCAAAAACCTCTTCCATCGCCATCTAAAAATTGAAGATACTAGAGTGTACCGGAACAAAGCACAGGTACCTTTCCTCTCCATCGATCTCTCTCACGAATGTTGACATCGATTTTTTGGGTTTAAACCCATTGTTTGAAGGCGGTATTTCCACGGGCGTCAGAAGCTTTGGACCGATATCAAATGATCTCGAGCCTTCTGTCGAGCCTTTCTTTATTTCCAACAATGAGGAAGTGGATATCTCCAATTCCCAACCCACATCCTCGACTCCCGTATCTTCATCTCGTACTCAAGTGAGAACTAACAAGAGAAAAGTTATCCAATCTGACATAGATGAGGAGATTTTGTCAGTTTTAAAAGCTTTGGCCGTAAAACATGCGAACCCCAATGGTGTTGAGCCTCCTTCCTACAGGTTTGTCTTCAAAAACTCAATGAACTTGGATGGCCAAAAGATGGTGCATTGTACCGTATTGCAATGGCTCTTCTTGGTAACAAGGAGAATAGAGAGCCTTGGTTGATGATACCACCCGAGTTTGTGGTTGATTAGGTTAAGACGGTTGGAGATAAATAAGGCTACAAGTAGGGGGTTGTCGGTTTCTAGAGTATTTTGGCCATTGATGTTTATGATTGTGCTTGTTTTTTGTTGATGTTTATGATGATACATTTCCAATGGCTTTTTTGTTGATGCTCATGACATTCCAATGGCTCTTTTGTTGATGACTTTGGCCATTGATATATTTGGAATGGTTAGTTATATGATATTTGACTTTATGTTATCACGTTGTGTTATGCTTATTTTTGCAATTTTATAAATGATGTGTGCAAGTGATTTACGATTATTATTGCAATTTTATAAATGGTGTGTGCAAGTGATTTACGATTATTTTGGGGATTTATAGATATGTTGACGTACAAGGAAGAACGTTTGTTCGTAATTCTATTATTTTGGTATCTAAGACGAAAAAGGAATTCTTCAATGAGAATCGAGAGGGTACGTGATAACATTTCGGTTATGAGTGGACATGCATATACACAAGAATTGCTACATGGATCTAGTTTGCAATGTCAAGAGTTGATACGTATGTCTCGTGAAGCATATATATTACTATGCAATCACTTTAAACAAAGGGGTTGGGTAAAAGATGGTAGAGTTGTAAGTGTCGATGAGAAATTAACTATGTTTTTTACAATGATTGGACACAATGAACGTTATAGAGTGATTAAACCAAGATTTCAACATTCCACCGACACTGTCCATAGTTGTTTTCATGAAGTTCTACGAGGAATGATGAAGTTTGCAAGAGAAATTGTATGTCTGACAGCGTCTGAAACAAACACGGAGATTATGTCAAGTCAACAAAGTCATTTGAGAGAAATATTTCCGATATACATTGTCTTCATAGCTTTTCATAGTTTTTTATAGTTACGTAAAATATTTGACATTTTAAACGTTTTTTCATCAATGAAGGGTGCAATTGGTGCACTAGACGAGACTCTCATACATGCAGTAATGTCTGCTAGTCATCAAACTGTATATAGAGGAAGAGGAGGAGGTCGATGCTACCAAAATGTACTAGGCATTTGTGATTTCAATATGATATTCACATTTGTTTAGGTCGGATGGGAAGGCATAGCACATGATTCTAGAGTGCTAACTGAAGTTGCATTTAACCCAAATTCTGGTTTCCCTTTTTCCACCTCAAGGTATTCATTCTTAATTATATCAACCTCGTTTAACTTGGAATGATGTTTGCATGTTTGCCTAATCAAATGTCGATTGCAGATAAATATTATCTTTGTGATGTTGCATATTCCAATGCTCATGGATTTTTAGCTCCGTATCGTAACACAAGGTATTGTTAGCAGATTATCGACGTAGACGTGCTTTAACTAAAGAAGAGAAGTTCAATCATGTGCATGCACAACTTCGAAATGTCATTGAACGTGCCTATGGTGTCTTGAAAGCTAGATTCTCAATCTTGAAGCAAATGGCTCCTTTTCCATTTACAAAACAAAGAAATGTGGTCATTGCTTGCTTTGCGATACATAACTTTATAAGAAAATGTAATATCCAAGATCATCTTTTTATGGAGTGCAATGAAGATACCATTTTCACCAACGAAGAAGAAGACGTTGGAAGTGGAGAAGCGGAAATAGATGGATCACAATGGGGTGCTAATAACACAATATATGGCTAATTTGCATGATCAAATTGCAAATGGACTAATTTGAAATGTTTGAAATTTTTAAATGTATCCAAACTTATGATGTTGATTTGTTCCTATTATAAGTACTTATTAATGTTGTTTTGCTTGCAACATTGAATTCATATTATTATGTTTAATCAAGTTGTTTTTATTTAGAAAACGTTTAAATTGATTTTTTTTAATAATTATAGGTCATTTATTCAATATTTTTATCAAACAACTGTTTTATTCAGACCAAAATAAAGATTGGGGGTAAAATGGTCATTTATGACATTCAGACTGTTTACTCAGCATAATAACCGAACAACAACTTATCTGTTAACATACAGACATCTATATCCATACAGACAGTCATATCCATTCAGGTCTTAACAGAAAATTAACCGAACAACACCTAAATCCATATATTTTTACAAATCACGACGGTTATCTTTTAATTCCGAACTGTAGGGACGAAAAGTGTTATAACCAACAAATCATAGAGACCAAATTTATATTTTACACTTATAAATACTTTAAAGTTTAAATGTTGTGGGAAAAGGGTTTTCGTTACCCTTCACTGAGGTAAATTTGAAAAAAAAAAAAATTGGAAGGCTAGCGGCATCGAACCAACGAATGACTACCACGAACACACGCACACCTCCTCGGCGGTATCGGGCATCCACAGGCAGCCCACTAATCCACCGCTATCCCGGCCTAGCTTACGCTGAACCTAGAACCCAACCACAGTCTAAGACTAGACTGGGGGGCAGCCCAGTCAACGACTGGGTACTCCTCATGCCCTCAAATTGACTCCCCTTGGATTCGAACCTGGGTAGGTTGGGATACCATCCACAACCCCCCAGGATGTTACCGCCATTGGGAAACCAACTAAGCTAGACATGATTTGTGTGAAAAACTGTTTTGTATGAATCTTTGTATTTAATTTTATTGTTGATAATTAAAAAAAACCTTTATTCAAGATTATGTTCGTACTTATCAATCTCATTTTTTACAATCCTTCAAAGCCTATAAAATACCAGGAACAGACCTACGCATGTCAAACCGTATTCAATTAAAAGACAAGCCACAATAAGATCAAGCCAAGAATCGTCGACAATATCGTTTGACAACCAACCAAGAGCAATTTCATAAACCACAAGAGACCAGTGATCAACGGTTGATGATTTCGTCATGTTTTTGAGACCCGTTAATGCGATCTCCATGTCAGGATTACGAGCGCAACCAGGGGTTTCTTGCAAATTCAACTGCTTCATCACAGTAGGGATTACCTTTTATTTTTAAACATTAAATTTAAAAAAAATACATGGTTAATTAAACAAACCAACCTAAGGCTACGCAATACTCGGGTCGAGTCAGTCTTGTATAGTTCATCGAGCCCACACCATACCAATATCGAGCCGGTCTTGTTTAGTCAAACAAAACCGACTCACCATGGGATCGTTGAAACTTCCAATAGGCCAAAAATGTCTCGTTTACAACAAGATTTTAGAGCAACATGATACAAAGCCACAAACTTTTCCAAACCAAAAGGAAAATAGGTGCATCAGAAATTAGCAATACTTCACTTGAAGACACCTCTCCATCAGAAATGGGCATGGCAGCATGACGAGAAAAGCTGGAAAACCGACAACAAGAGGTATTTCGGAACCAGTTATCATGAACCCACGTTGGTGGCACTAGGCTCGGGTCAACAACTCATAGACATTACTATTGTTATCCCCAGGAACACGTTTCAGCATTTCTAAGCTTTTACGGCTCCCTAAGAACTCAATCCGCTTCACTTCCACATACCCACGCTCTGCAGCTTCTTTGCTTGCGTAAACTGATCGCAGCCTATCAGCATGTCGTGAATCGGTATGAATGGCTAACTCAATCTCTAATTTTGACATGTTCTCCTATACCATCAACAAAAATTCAAGGTTAACATTTAGGCTATGTTTAGAAAACTAGCTGATAAGCTAGCTGTCTCTTGGCTGAAAAACTAGTCATATTTGGTAAAAACTAGCTGATAGCTGTCTGTTGGCTGATAAACTAGTCATATTTGGTAAAAACTAGCCGATAAGCTAGTTATCTGTTAACCACAAGGGTTGTGACGTACTGGTTAAGACCCTGGGGGATGTGGTGGAATATCCCATCTGTCCAGGGTTCGAATCCAGGCGTACACAACAATTGTGGTCACTAAGGTTTAATTAGGGTTGATGTCTTACAGTCATAATTTGCCAAGGGATTAGTCTAGACATAGCCTAAGATACCCTTCCAAAAAAAAAAGAAACTAGTTGTCTGTTGCCTGATAAACTATTCATATTTGGTAAAAACTAGCTGATAGATAAGCTAGTTGTTGGCTGATAGTTGATAATGTAATAATCTTTAGTAAAAACTAGTTGATAAAATAGATGATAATGCAAAATGACCTAAAAGGGCATTGTTAAAAAATTAATTTGAATCATATAAAGGGAATGAATGGAAAAAAATGTGGAAAAAGCTCCCGGAGCTTATTGAAACACTAGCTGAAGTAGTTTTTCAGGAAGCTAGCTTAAGGCTAACTAAACGGGGTTTTCTCAGTAAATTCAAAAAACAAACTAACGTAAGGTTGCCAAACATGATCGATGAACATAAAATGATCTTGAACGAAACAGTTTTATCACCTGGTAAAATGCATAGATGTGATCCAACAACTGCAAGCATGTGAATCCCGAATCGCTAAAAAACGTCCGTGAACAAGGGCCCATCTCCGAGAATCGGTCCACTGGAAACAGTATGGTAAGGAAATGGTTCTTGAAGATCAAATCATTCTTCTCCCTGCCCACAAAAATACCAAATAAGAAACTAAAAACACGAAGAATGCAAATGCATATGGAAAAAAAGGTGATTAATTACACTTCTGAAAGTGGTCGTGAGGAGTTCACAAAAGAAGCATTGGATTCTTTCCCATCTTCACTTGCATCAACGAACGTAGATGTTTTGCCATCCTCAAAACTGAAGGAGTCTGTGTAGATGGAAGCACTTGACAATGGCTCGGAAATAGACCAACAGATTGAATCAAGAAGGATGCTTGGGGTTAATGGTTTCATTGGTGCTTGACATGTCTGTGATCATTTGCCGAATTTTATTCAGAATGAATATTTGATTCATAGAGTAACCAATTGAAGCATTTCCCGATAATATTACCTGCATCTGGCGACCCCGGCGATCTCTAACACCTTTCTTGGCAACGTTTGCTTTATTTTGATTCTCTTCATGGTTTGAATTGATGCTAAGATTTCGTGCATCTTGAGAACCATTCGCCCCATAACTATCCTAAAAGTTAAGAACAAATTTATGAGCAAGAAAATTGAACCATAGAGTAGAGCCTATAAATGGTTGTGAATGTTGAAGTAATTTGAAGCATAGGAAAGAATTTGTATATACCTTTTGATCAGCGCCACCTTCAGCATTATCAAGCATCATTCCAATCTGACGTGCCAAGTCAGCAGACAAATGAACGAGCCTCTGTGGCCTTGTCTCCTTCACAGTCTTCAGAACCCATAGGGGCTGAGCTACATCATGTCTAATTAGGCTATATTTGGCAAATTAGCTGTTAACTACTCATGTTTGGTAAAAACTAGCTGACAAGCTAGATGACAATGTTAAACGACGTTTAAAATTAATTCGATAAACATTAGAGACAATTGGAAAAAAGTGGAAAAAAGCCCCTCGAGCTTACTGAAATGCTACTTCAAGTAGCGTTTCAAAAAAACTAGCTTATATAAGCTAGTTTATGGCTTACCAAACTGAGATTTTTCAACAAGCTCAAAAAATAAGTTGGCTTATGGTTGACAAACATGGCCTTAGTAGAACACAAATGATAAAAAAAATTATCTTTTTCTGTTCTCTCCTTCATGTGTGAGTGTGTGTTTGATGAGGGGAAGATTGGGGACTTTGTCGATCATAGCATCATGTTAAAAAAGCTTAAATCTTTACTTACTGTAACAAGATAGTTGGAGTGACCAAGATACTTTTGAACCGAAGACTCTTCGCATACGACATGACTGGCATTGTTACCAGGCAACCATTGTTCCGCTAGTGAAGCACCTTGTCCGAAAGCTGCCTCAACAACCTACTGGAACAAAATTTCATTGATATAAGTTGAACTCATTTTATATCATGTTTCATAATTGAAAAAGAACGATAAAGATTGTCTGAAAACGGAATGTCAACTGTACCTTATTCTGCAGTTCAGCAGAAACTTCTGGATCAACATAAAATGATTGACCCGAAAAAATGGAACCTCTTCTTTTAAGTTCTTCTGCTGATGAGAATAATCGGGATTTCTCAATCATGTTGGGTTGTTTGGCATTTTCGAGCATGGCAACAGGAAGACATGAATTCCCACTAGCAAGCACGTTTAGATCATCCTTGGGCATATGGTTTTCTTGAAGACGTTTTACAACATAAAGCGCTTCACTCAATCTCACTGACCAAATATAAGAAAAATATCATTTTAATAGAAGGGTATTATAATGTTCTTTTTTTTTTCTTTCTAAAATCATCATATTCCTTTTTATACCCTTGTGAATGGACTCACTCTACATTCAAACATGTTAAACTTTAAAAACTACAAACTTTTACCATTTCTTCTAACGCTGTCCACAAACCATCCAAGCGTAACAATAAAAAGACCGTTCGAGGCACCATGCTTCAACGCATGCTCATACTTGCGTCCACCAGAGCTGTAAGTCCGCGTTAAGTTATTCACAATAACAGAAGACATACATTTTGACTTTTGGGGTCAAACCAACTAAGATCCAACTCAAGGAGATCCAACAACCACCTTACATTTCAGAAGATGTACAGAAGATATTACAAATTTCGTATTAAGTTTGTAAAGGAAGCCATATCAAATTTAAATTTCAAAAGCAAAAAGGTTTCAACTAATACAGTTGCACTCAATAGATACAAATTATCGGAGAACTTTTGCCCCACAAATAAGGTGCTAGAATCTATTCCAACCCAAAATTTGCCAGAATTTATATCGGTAAATAAATCAAGTATATCCCAATCGAAAGTAGTGTCTGGGGATTTACGTTTGTAAAAGGAGAAACCATATTTTCTTTAATGCAACTACAAAAATCAACGGGGAATCACAAGATAACATCAACATCAAGATGACAAAAAGAAAGAAGAGGATATCTGGACCACCAAATGGGTACAACGAGGATGCAAATGTGGACTGTATTCGCCACCCAATCTCTCCGTTGCATCCATCACTTGTTTCCTTGCTTCTGTAAATCAACATCATGAGGCAACAAATTATACATAAAGTTACTCATATGACCAGCAGGACTTTCTTATGACCCAGAGTCAAATATGCAATTGAAAATGAAATTAATTGAATTACCATCCATATTTAATGTTCTAAACCCCTGATACATTTTGACTATTATAGACAAACCAGTCATTGTAAGATTCAACATTAATACACATTTTTGGTGGTTTAGAGGAAAACAAAGGATTATTATGTCAAATTATATAGAAATGATTTTGAATTACCCATAAAAGGGTAGGGGGCTGTTTGGCAGGTGCTTAATGATTTGGTGCAAGATAATTAAGTGGTCTGATTATGAGGCTGTTATGATACAGGGCAAAATGAAATATAGTTGTTTGATAATTGTTCGGAATGAATTAGGGTGCTGAATGTTTAAGGAAGACCCAAAATACAAAATCGTTCTGACGTTTTTAGAACCATTAAGTGACAAGTTTTTTTTTTCCAAACAAGATTAACCTCTTAACCATTCAGAAGTTGACTCGTTAACAGAACTATTAAGAGATATACAAACAGTCCCTAAATATTGATTTGAAAGGGGATTCTTTTGACCTAAAAGCTCAAAATTTTGGAAAAACAAAGCAAATATATAGCCCAATATCAAAGATTCATAGTATATTCAAGTTCTCAAAGCAAATGGAAAACACAGAAAGGGGTTTACATACAAAAAAGAACAATTGAAATATGAGTAAATGATAAAATTTAAATAAAATACCTTTGGATAGTCCAGTGACACAAATAACAAGACCAGAAAATGGGGAATTTGATGAGGAAGTAGCAGGGGACATTGAAGATTGAAGACCTCTGAATGAAGAACTACCAAATCTACAAGTGATATCTACAAGTAATCTTGAACAAGCCTTTCTAGTAATCACCTTTGCACCTCCAATCCCAACCATCTGACTTCAATAACCCAATAACAAATTCAAGAAATCTGCATATTCGACATGGGTTTTCGAATTCAAACCAAATACGACATGGGTTTTTATGATTTAAACGAAAACTGAAATGGGGTTTTGAATAAAGAAAGGGGAAGTTTTATACTTTGGACGAAACAAAGGGGAATCAAATGGAGGTGCGGAAAGATGGTATTTGAAATTAATCAAAGCAATAAAAAGATTTTTGGTCAAATTTTGTGAAAGTTTGCGGAACAAAGTGGCAGCAAGATCATTTTCAAATGTTTTTGTCCACCTTTTTTTTTCTTTTTTCAAAATAATAAATTAATAAGATTGACATTATTATTTTTTTACGATTAGAGCAATGTCTCTGTCTTTATCACTCTTCCCCTCTCCAAAGTTTTAAATTGTCTCCCTTTTATTTTCTCTTTTTTATCTTCTAAACATACTTTTTTTTCAAGATACTTTTATATTTTGAGTGAAATTAAATTAGTTTATTAAAAATAAAATTTTATTTATTTAAAAAATTGTTTAAAAACTTAATTGTTTAGAATACAAATATCCACAAGCTTTTTTTAAACTTTTTTCTAAATTAAATTAATATAAGGTACTTTTTTTCTTTTTTATAACATGATTCTTTAAAATAGAAAAAGTAGAGATTATGTTTTCTATTACGATGTATCAGATGTTCTTTATTGGTTTTTAAAATAAGGAAAAAGTTTGAAAAAATCCAACATACTATCTGATTTTGAATGATTAAATTCTTCAACTATTTTTTTTGAATGATAACATTTTTAAGTTTTTTAAAGCCGGTTAAATACATCTATATAACCTAAAAACAGGTTAATGAGATAAAACTTAGAGAAAAGTCTAAAAAAATCCAACAAACTATCTGCTTTTGAATAATTAAATCCTTTAATTTTTTTGATAAATAAATCTCTAAACTTTTTCCTAAATCCTTTTACAAAATAAATTCTTGAACTTTTTTTGACAAATGAATCCTAAAGTTTTTTTTTTTTTTGAAGAAACAAAATCATGAACTTAATTTTGAACAAGTAAGCCGGAAACTTATTTTTTGAACTAAATGTTGGGTTTTATGTTTTAATTGTTTTTTGCCCATGAGGAATAGTTAAAATAGCCCAACAGTAGTGGCCCGATACAAGCTATATATTGTCTTGTATCCTAAGGTTTTATAACAAATGAAGAGAAGGTCCATAAAATACAAAAGTGAGAAAAGAGAGAAAATTCGTCTACAATTTTAGCAAAGCGCAGCCGCACCGTTGTGCCTATTACCGGAGTTTGAACTGTCGGATTGTCATGATTTTTGGACATTAGCTTCATGACATCTTTATCTACATTCTGAACGGTAGAGATCGGTTTTGGAGATCCGAAGATCGCCCTTTTTCTGTTCGATAGTCTGCTGTTTTTTTGGGTGATGTTTCTTCCTCTTTTCTTTTGGTTTTGATTCCATACTTCTTGATGATTTTTTCCAAGAGTATGATGATTATGGTGTGCCTCTAGTTTTATATAGAGAAGACTTTTGTATTGTTTATTGGTGGTAGTGGACTTTAAGCGGCCTAAGGGTCACATGGTTTTACTCTCGCCTTGAGAGGTTTCCACGCTAAAATTCGTGTGTGCTTGATTGTTGCTTATTTCTGTTTTTAAGCGGCCTAAGGGTCACATACTCGAGTTACTTTCAAGAGTCAGTTTTATTATCGAAAGGAGAATATACTTGATTTGGTACATTCCGATGTTTATGGTCCAATGAAGACTAGGTCGCTTGGTGGTTGCTCATATTTTGTCACATTCATCGATGATCACTCGAGAAAGGTATGGATTTATACCTTGAAGTCTAAAGATCAAGTATTAGATGTGTTTAAGCAGTTTCATGCCTCCGTAGAGAGACAAACTGGGAAGAAGCTCAAGTGTATTCGAACAGATAATGGAGGTGAATACATTGGGCCTTTTGATGCTTATTGTAAAGAACAAGGTATTCGGCACCAAAAGACTCATCCGAAGACACCACAATTGAATGGTTTAGCATAACGAATGAATAGAACATTGGTTGAGCGAGTCAGGTGTTTGCTCTCACATGCAGGGTTGTTGAGTTCCTTTTGGGGAGAAGCTTTAAATACAGCAGTACACGTTATTAATCTAACCCCCTTGTGTTTCTTTGCATTGTAATGTTCCTGACAGGGTTTGGAGTGGCAAACATGTTTCGTACCGTCACTTACGCGTCTTTAGATGTAAGGATTTTGTGCACATTTCCAAAGATGAAAGGTCAAAGCTCAATGTGAAGACTAAGCCATGTGTGTTCCTTGGTTATGGCCAAGATGAGTTCGGCTACAGATTATATGATCTGGTTCAAAAGAAACTTGTTCGAAGCCGGGATGTGGTTTTCATGGAAGATCAGACTTTGAAAGATGTTGAGAAGGAAGACATGATTCCTCAACATAATCATGATCTTACTGATTTGGATCCAGTTCCTCCTAAGCATATTGAGACACATGATGGAAATGGTGTTCAGAATGTTGAACAAGATGGCACTGATGATACTAATATTCCAGAGCAAATTGAGATAGATGCAGAAGTTCATCCAGAGTTACCAGTTCCAGGTATGCCATCATTTATCCCACTTAGGCGGTCTACGAGAGACCGTCATCCTTCTACACGATACTCTGCTGATGAGTATGTCTTACTCACTGATGGGAGAGAGCCCAAGTGCTATGTCGAGTGTAACATCCAGAATTTCAGGTAAGTATAAGGTTTTGTTGAGCAAGCAGGCGACTTATGCCGCGGGTGCAAACCGCGGTACAAGTTGCGGGGCGACCTGCAGGTCCCTAAAACCCCTTTTTCTCTCGGATTCAAATCACAAAAACACACACACACACACGATTTGAAAGGCGATTTTTAGGTTTTTGAACTACTTTCTTCCTCTTGCTACCTTAGAGCATTGATTTCAAAGTGTTTAGGTGGTTACACTTCATTTATTGAGTTTCAACCTACCTTGGAGAGCATTGATTGGAGTAGTTTCTCAAGATTCAAGTCTCATCTTCTTCAACTAGGGTTTTCATCTTTTCTAGGTTTTGGTCAAAAACCTAGATTGTGAGTTTACTAATCCTTTGTTAAAACTAGATACACATCCTAATCTACTACTTACTATCATCTTGTATCCTTCTTGAAATATTCCTATTATATGTTCAAGTATTTGGGATTTTCTTTATGAACCCATGTTTTTTTGTATCATGCTTTGAGATATTGGGATATGTATATGAGTATTTTGCTATGGAAATGATATCTTATTTGGGACTCCATTTTATGGGTCAAAACTACATGGTTAAATTTGTGGTTATATTGGTCTTGTTATGGACTTCATATTAAATGGCTTGTAATATTGTACCCATGGTTGGTATGGATAATATTCTTGGTCATATTGTGCCTTGAGGCCTATTAATAAATTATGTTGGACGAACCAAGTCAGTAGACACTAGGAGGATGTAGTCTTGGGTGCCACTGTGTGGGTATGTGCCTAGACCTCCGTCATTCGGGGTAATGTCATGGTTGTAGTCCTCGGATGTGTCGGGCCTTTCGGATGTCACTCGTAGTAGTTGGCATCAAGGTATATCGGCTCTTTGGGTGGAACTTGATTGGTGGTATGGGTATCCCCCGTTGACTCCACATTTAATGAAATTTGGTTAACTGTTGATAAGAATTGTAGATGCTTTAACATGCTATTTCTTGTTCAATTCACTAGGATTTTTGGCCTAACACTTGGTTGGTGTCGATGTGTATCTCAAGTTCTAGTGGCGCCGTTTCTAAGCAGGTGTAGTTGCTTGGGTGAGAGTTTGGGGAAAATGCACTTGGACATATATCTTTTGGAGAAGGCATTTGGATTTATAGATGACACCCTTTTTGTAATCTCTTTTCTAGATATAGAAATTAGATTAGTTGGTTGCTATTTATTGTCCGTTCAATTACAATTGTGATTAAACAGGTTTATTTATTTCTCCATTTTTGGGAGGCTCTTGCTAAGGCAATTTATATACCATTTCTCCTATTTGGGAAAGTTTTTGTTATCCCTATTTTTAGGGTGTTACACCGAGGCCATGGAAGATGAGCACAAGAAAGAGTGGGTTGAAGCCATGCAAGACGAGATGACTTCCTTGCATGAGAATAATACATTTTAAGTTGGTAAAGTTGCCTAAAGGCAAAAGAGATTTGAAGAACAAGTGGGTCTACAAAGTGAAGATAGAATAACATACTTCACGACCCAGGTACAAAGCTAGATTAGTGGTCAAAGGCTTTAGTCAACGAAAAGGTATTGACTTTGATAAGATTTTCTCTCCAGTCATGAAGATGGGATCTATCCGGGTGGTTCTTGGCTTAGCAGCTAGTCTTGATCTTGAGGTTGAGGAAATGGATGTCAAGACAACTAGTCTTGATCTTGGACAAGGAAATCTACATGGAGCAACCTGAAGGCTTTCAGGTTAAGGGTAAAGAAGATTATGTGTGTAGACTTCAGAAAAGTCTATATGGTTTGAAGCAAGCACCCAGACAGTGGTACAAGAAATTTGAGTCGGTTATGGGGAAGCACAACTACCGAAAAACTACCTTAGATCACTGTGTTTTCTTTCAGAGGCTTAGGGATGATGATTTCATCATTTTGTTGTTATATGTTGATGACATGTTGATTGTTGGCAGAAATAAGCAAAGGATTGTCAAGTTGAAACAACAGTTGAGAAAATATTTTGTAATGAAAGACTTAGGGCCAGCGAAACAGATTCTTGGTATACGAATCACCCGAAATAGGGTTGCCAAGAAGCTTCACATGTCACAGGAGCAATACATTGAGAAGGTGCTTTGTAGATTCAACATGGATAAAGCTAAAGTAGTCTATTCACCCCTAATTACCAACTTTAAGCTAACCGATAAGGATTGTCCCTCTTCAAAGAAGAAGATTGAAGAGATGGATCGAGTTCCGTATGCATCGGCCGTTGGGAGCCTGATGTATGCGATGGTATGTACAAGGCCTGATATAACCCTTGCAGTAGGTGTTGTTAGTCGATTTCTGTCAAATCCAGGTAAAAAGCATTGGGAAGCAGTTAAATGGATTCTCCGATATCTGCGAGGTACTTCCAAATTGGGTATAACATTTGGGAATGAAAAGCCAATGCTTGTTGGGTATACTGATTCTGATATGGCAGGAAATATGGACAACATGAGATCCACTTCTGGATATTTGATGACCTTTGCAGGGGGAACAGTATCATGGCAATCAAGGCTACAAAAATGTGTTGCCTTGTCTACAACTGAGGCTGAGTATATCGCGGCAAGTGAAGCGTGCAAAGAATTACTATGGCTGAACGATTTTCTGAAGGAGCTTGGTTTCAAGCAATAGAGCTACGTGGTTCTTTCTGATAATCAAAGTACCATTTGTCTTGCGAAGAATTCAACCTTTCATGGAAGAACGAAACATATCAAGATGAAGTATCATTGGATCTGAGAAGCTCTTGAAGATGGATTGATTGAACTTGATAAAGTTCATACCAATGATAACGTTATGATATGTCGACAAATGCCTTAGCAAGGGAAAAGCTAAAGGTATGTTGTGGGATCGTCGGGATGGCGAACTCTTCCTCATAGGTAGAAAGGGGGAGATTTGTTGGGTTTTATGTTTTAATTATTTCTGGCCCATGAGGAATAGTTAAAATAGCCCAACAATAATGGCTCGATACAAGCTATATATTGTCTTGTATCTTAGGGTTTTATAACAAATGAAGAGAAAGTCCATAAAATACAAAAGTGAGAAAAGAGAGAAAATTCGTCTACAATTTTCAGCAAAGCGCATCTGCGCCGTTTTGCCTATTCCCAGAGTTTGAACCGTCGGATCGTCATGATTTTTGGACAGTAGATTCAAGACATCTTTATCTACATTATGAACGGTGGAGATCCGTTTTGGTGATCCGGAAGTCGCCCTTTTGCTATTCGAAAGCTTGCTGTTTTCTGGGTGATCCTCTTTTCTTTTTTGGTTTGATTCCATACTTCTTGATGGTTTGTTCCAAGAGTATGATGATTGTGGTGTGCCTCTAGTTTTATCTAGAAAAGACTTTTGTTTTGTTTATTGGTGGTAGTGGACTTTAAGCGGCCTAAGGGTCTCGTGGTTTTTGCTCTCGCCTTGAGAGGTTTCCACGCTAAAATTCGTGTGTGTTTGATTGTCGTTTATTTCTGTTTTTTGGTAGTTGATTATCATTGCATTTAGTATACCCTATTTGTTTGCATCCTCAAAGGTTCATATAAGTCGAGAAAGTTTTGTCCAACGAAGGTTTATTCTGCATTTATCGTTACCGTTGTGACACGTTTTTTCCAACACTAAATCATGAACAAAAAAATATATACAATTTCTCTCAGCGACGACAAAATAAAATTGACCAATTAAACAGAGAAAAATTATATCATTTCCGTTACTAATTTTGAACCATTCAAAAGTTATGCCTAAAGCATAAATAGATGCATACAAAAATTATACTCATCATTTCACAAAATATACCAAAAAAACGTCTATATTTGTGAAATGATTTAACGTTTTTTTGGTATATTTTGTGAAGTGATGGGTGTTTTTTTTTTGTATATCTTGTGAAATGATGGCGTTTTTTAGTATATTTTGTGAAATAATGAGTATAATTTTTGTATTTATCTATTTATACTTTAGGCATAACTTTTGAATGTTTAATAGATATCGTATAATTTTTCTCTGTTTAATTTGTTCATTTTACTTTGTTGTCGGTGAGAGAAATTATATATATTTTTTGTTCAAAATTAAGTTCATTATTTTGTTTCTTAAAAAAACTTTGAGATTTGTTTATTCAAAAAAATTCAAGAATTTATTTGGTAAATAGATTTAGGAAAAATTTTAGAGATTTATTTGTTAAAAAAATTAAGGGATTTATTCATTCAAAATCAGATAGTTTGTTGGGTTTTTTAGATTTTTCCCAAATTTATATCATATTAACTTGTTTTTACATATTACAAAGATGTATTTAACCGGTCTTAGAAAGTTTAAGAATTTTATCATTCAAAAAAGTAGTTTAAGGACGTAATCATTGAAAATCAGATAGTTTGTTGGGTTTTTTCAAACTTTTTACCTTAAAATAAAGAAAACTATAAAAAACTCTCAATTTAGAGACATCTCTAAACTTAATGTGTGGAAAGATAAATTAAATTTTTATTCGTTTTCACCAATGAAGTTGAATTATTATTATTTTATATAAATTATTTTTCAATAGTGTATTTGGATGATAAATTTATAGATTATGTTAATAATATAATTATGTTGAAATATCTAAAAAAAAGAATCTATTGGAGTTAAATGTAATTCTTTTTAGAAATTTTAACTTTCGGTTCTCTATTTTTAAAGAAATTATAGGAAATCTGTTGGAGTTGCTCTTATAAGATAAATTGTATGAAAAGGAAAATATACTTTGATCTTCGAGAACTTGTTTTTGAGAGATACATATGAGAGAGAGTTACAACTTAAGATCGAAAGGGAAAAAGGGAAGTTGGCCCCGAGAGTTTTTTTTTTTGAACGACAGGTAATTTTTATTAACCAACAAACCGCAGAAACAACCACAAAATATCGTTCATCAAGTACAACAACCAAATAGAAAGGACAACAACCGGAACAGAGGCCGAAAATTGCAACCAACCCCGAGTTAGTTTGCGAGGCACAAACACCCACGGAGAAACAACCCCTTAAAACCCAATCGCGCACATCAATTATCCCAGACTCGAGCAGTCTTCGAAGCTTCCAACAAGCCGCGAAGAAATGGGCGTCCGCACTTGCAGCAACTGTATCTACTGTTCTGCTACAACAACTACTGTTGGACCTCAAAACAACCGCTGTCCTATGCCTGTTCCAGCCATCCAGGTCTGATCACGGACACCTCGCGCGCGTATGTTGCTGCTGTCGCTACTTTCTTTCGATCATCTGCTACTGCTGCTACTGTCGACGTCGCCAAACCGCTTCTAATCTCGGTGATTATACCCTCTACCTCGATCACGCTCCACATTAAAGTCTCTGACAGTCCCTCGATCACGTTCCAAAAGGAGTTGCCAAATAACTGACATGCATCTATTTCAGTCCAGTAACCGAACCGTAGTCGATCAGCTCGATCCTCGATCTGTGTCGCACTTATCTTTGAGATTTACTTCCTGCGCTTTCCGCCCTCCCCTGTCGCGACCCGTACCGTCAATTTAAAACGCCCACTACCCGGAACGAGGGTCCGCGAACCAAGTGAACCAGTCACACGCTAAGATTTTGTCCCTCTTTGTAACCCAATCGAACAATTTTAACTGAATTTCAAAAAATCGAGACGAAATCTTTCCCTCCTTCTTTTTAAACGCCACATTATTTCGGTTAGCCCATATGAGATACATAACGCAACTTACTGCTTCCCACCTTTGTAAACTTTTTGCACTGTCCCCCATCTGGTTCATCACACCAATCAAATCAGTTAACGAATCGATCGAACCCATATTTAAATTCCACCATCTTCCTACTTCTAACTACAACCTTTTTACCTCCTCGCAACTTACCAAAGCATGGTCTAACGTCTCCACATCCCTCCCACATCTCGGACATAAAGTAGAATCTAATTCTATACCCAGTTTGTCTAAAGCCACCCTCGTTGGAATCCTCCCCAATTTCACTCTCCACATAAAAATAGCGATTTTCTTTGGAATCGCCTTAGGCCATTTCGTCGCTTCTCCTACCAATGCTCCACTAGCCCTCTTTTTGTTGGGAACTGAAGAATTCATCAAGTATGGTTAATGCTGCTAGTTGAAGTTAATGCTGCTGGAACAAAGTTAATGCTGCTCTTCAAGATTAGTACTGCTGGAGTTACTACTGCTAAGAGATTAATACTGCTGAGCATGGTTAGTACTGCTGAACTTAGTACTGCTCAGAGTATTAATGCTGCTTATGATTAGTACTGCTTATGAGATGGAGATCTGTATGAAAAGGATGACAGCTGGATAAACTAAAGATATTCATGGAAGCTTAGAGATAATGATGGAAGATATTCTGGAGATATTGTATAAATTGTAATTATCTTTTATCTTCAATATATATATTGTATTGTTTAGAATAGTAAGATAACTTTTATTATTATTCATTCTAAGTTTTAGTTCTAGAGAGAAAAATCAACCTCAAGGCATAGTTCCTAATTCTAGAGAAGTAGAATTCGTCTTGAAAGAGTCTGTTCTTCAAGATTGAGGTTGAGTGTGTAATCTTGTGATTTTAATCATTCAATACAAGTTTACAAGTTGTTAGTCATATACACTGTTTGTTTACTGTTACATTGAATATCAAAGTGTTATTCCGCAACTTCTTTGATATTGTTTTTTAGTATTCATAATTCTTGTTGAGAATTCGATCCTGACAAGTGGTATCAGAGCTAGTTCTCTCAGAAACAACTATTCTTTCATCATGGAAAACTTTGCAGAATCAAACAGTACTCTGGTCTCTAAGGTCCCAATGCTCAAACCCAGTGAGTTTGACATGTGGAAGATCAGAATCAGGCAATACATTCTTCTCACTGACTACTCAATGTGGGATATCATTGAGAATGGTCCTTCTGAAGCAGGAAGGATTGGACCAGATGGGAAAAGACCTCCACCAAAGACAGATGGTGAGAGGAATATCAGACAGACAGAGATGAAGGCCTTGAGCACTCTGCTCTTGGCCATCCCCAATGAATATCAGCATCAATTTTGCAACTGCACTGATGCTCAGATTCTCTGGAATGCTCTAGAGAAAAGATTTGCTGGAACTAAAAGCATCAAAAGAAATCAAAGAGATGTTCTAAAGCAGCAGTATGAAAACTTCACTTCTTCAAAGAATGAGTCTATGACTCAAACTTTTGATAGGTTCAACAAGCTCATTGGTGAACTAGCTACTGTAGGGGTGAAGATGGAGCAAGATGATATCAACAGGAAGTTCCTCAGATCTCTTGGGGATGAATGGACTATGTACACTGTCTCATATAGACAGAGTGACAATCTGGAAGAGAAGGAACTTGATGATCTATATAATGATCTAAGAGTTTTTGAAACTGAGGTAGAAACCAAGAAGAAGCCCACTGGGTATATGCACAATGCTGCACTTCTATCAGCATCTACTGATACTACTGCCAACCCTGAAGCAGTTAGTGCTGCCAGTGGAATGAATTCAGAAAAAGGCACTGAAACTGTCTTTGAAGCCTTTTTGTCCAGTCACAACAACAATTCATTGATTAATGATGATCTGGAACAACTTCACCCTGATGACCTGGAGGAGATGGACATTAAATGGCAGATGGCCATGTTATCTATGAGGGTGAAGAAGTTTATTAAAAGAACAGGGAGAAACAAATTCTCTCAAAGAAGAGAAGATGGAGCTGGGTTTGACAAGACAAAAGTGGAATGTTATAAGTGCCACATGAAGGGACACTTTGCTAGAGAGTGCAGAAGTGGTGTGCCAAATAACAACCACCAACAAGCTCAGAATGGAGGCTACAATCAAAACAAGAACCCTGCTCAAGCCCTTGTTTCTCAACAAGGAATGGGGTTTGATTGGAGTGACCAAGCTGAGGAAGCCATTCAGAATCAAGCTCTTATGGCAGAGGTGTCTGATCTCCCCTCTGAGGTAATTTCTAATCTTTGTACTCAATCTTGCATAGACACTGTCAAAAGGTACAGGGATCACAACCAAAACATGTGTGATGATCTCAAAAGATTAGAGAAGGACAGAAGAGATTATGTGTTGATAGTTGAGAGGTTTGAAGAACAAATCAAAGGCTTTCAAGCCAATGAGCTTCAACATTCTTATGACACAAACTATTGGAAGTGGGAAAAGAATGAGTTAGAGGCCAAACTGTCTAAGTCCATAGAAGAGAATGATAGGTTGAAAGAAGAACTACCTAAGGTTAAGCTTGACATAGAAAAGTTTTCATATGCTTCAAAAGCAATGGATTCTCTTCTAAAGACTCAGATTCATGATAAGATGAAGCCTGGTATTGGATACAATAACACACCCCCTCCTTACAACAACAACTATATCTCTCCTACTTCAGACTTGTTAGAGACCAAGGAGAAAAAGGACTTGTCTGAGGAAGCCTTTAAGATAGATCCTTTGGATGAGGTAGTTGTTAAGGATATGACTGAGAAAGAAGTCAGTGAGAATAGGAATAATGCTGTGAGTAAAGAGATACCCTTAGAAAACAACATTGTTACCAATGAGGGAGGTGGAAGGATCTGGGTCAAGTCTAAGGAGATAGAGAAGACCAAAGGAAAGGATAACAAGGTCCATTACAAACAAACCACTGTTGTGAATCCTGGACCTTGTAAACAGTGTGCTTGCAACAAATCTGAGAGCCTAAATTCTGGTATAAAAAGAGGTAACCAAAGAAACTGGAATAATCAATGGGCTCAGAAACAAGGAGTTGATCTGAATAAAATAATCAGACCAAAACCTTGTTTCATATGTGGTAAGTTAAACCATTTGGCTAAGCATTGTTTCTTTAACCCTATTAACCAACAGATGAACTTTCAAAGATTTGTGCAAAAACCTGTTGGTTATAGGAAGGCTGGAAAGAAACATGTGGTTAAGAAATCTGTTGAAACCAAGGGCCCCATGAGGAAAAAGGTTTTAAAAGAAAGTATTAAAATATGGGTGCCTAGAAGCACTAAAACTGTTAGTACTGCTGACAGGGATAGTGCTGTTGGAAGCATTACTGCTGCTACCAGTGTTAGTACTGCTGAAAATATTAATGCTGCTAATACTGTTAGTACCTCTTCAAAGGTTAATACTGCTAACACAGTTACTACTTCTAACAAGGTTAGTACTGCTAAGCATGCAAGTGCTGCTAAGGCAGTTAGTACTTCTAAAACCAGTACTGCTTCTAGCAAATGTGTTTCCAAACCCATCATTGTGACAAAGTACTCCAGAAATGAGGAGTCAAAGTTTAAAAATCTTGTCAAGAAAGAATGTAAATATTTTGATGAGAAAGGGGTACCCAAGACCACTTTGGCTTGGGTTCCTAATTCATACTAACTGATTTATCTTATGTGCAGGGCAACCAACAGCTCAAGGGGAAGAGCATATGGCATGTTGATAGTGGTTGCTCTAGGCACATGACAGGTAACATGTCATGCCTTCAGGATTTCAAACATATCAATGGAGGACATGTTGCATTTGGAGATAATCTTACAGGTGGTAAAATAAGTGGAAAAGGTAATGTTACAAAAGGTAAGATGACATTTGAGGATGTCTACTATGTTGATCAGCTAAAATACAACCTGTTAAGTGTATCACAGGTTTGTGACAAACAACATAGCATATTATTTACTAATACAGAATGTATGATCCTTGCTCCAGGGTTCAAGGTAGTTGATGAAAGCATGATACTACTTAGAACTCCAAGAAAGGACAATGTTTATTGTCTTGACATGGAAAATGTTTCAAGTGATTCATCCCTGAACTGTCTTGTTTCAAAAGCTTCTGTAGATGAATCCTCTCTATGGCACAGAAGGATGTGTCACATGAACTTCAAGACTATGAACAAACTTGTTAAAAACAACCTTGTAAGAGGTCTACCATCAAAAGTCTTTTCATGTGATGAGCATTGTGTTGCTTGTCTTAAAGGCAAACAGCACAAAACTTCTCATAAGACCAAATAGTTAAATACAATTTCTTCTTGCCTCCAGTTATTACATATGGATCTGTTTGGCCCTACAAATGTGATGAGCATAGGGAAGAAATCATACTGCTTAGTTATTGTTGATGATTACTCTAGATTTACTTGGGTATATTTTCTAAGGACTAAGGATGAGACAAGTGGACTGATCAAATCCTTTATTCTAAGAATTGAAAACCAGACTAATCAAAAAGTAAAAGTCATTAGATCAGATAATGGGACTGAATTTAAAAATCTTGATCTAAACACCTTTTGTGAAGAAAAAGGAATTGAGAGACAATATAGTGCCCCTAGGACTCCTCAACAGAATGGAGTTGCTGAGAGAAGAAATAGGACACTAATAGAGACTGCTAGATCTCTGTTGGCTGATTCAAAACTGCCAATTACCTTCTGGGCTGAAGCAGTTAATACTGCCTGTTATATCCAAAACAGAGTTCTAGTGGTCAAGCCAAAGAACAAGACCCCATATGAGCTTTTAAATGAAAGAAAACCCTTTATTGGATTTTTCAAACCTTTTGGGTGTCCTTGTACAATTCTCAATACCAAATCTCACTTAGGTAAGTTTGATAGCAAAGCAGATGATGGATTTCTTGTTGGTTACTCATCTCAGAGTAAGGCTTACAGAGTTTTTAACTCTTCTTCTAGAATAATTGAAGAAAGTGACAATGTCAAATGCAATGAGAACACACCAAATCCTATTGGGTCTGGTCCTCAGTGGTTGTTTGACATTGATTCGCTGACTAACTCTTTTGGTTTCAGTAGTGATGATTATGCAGGTTCAGGGAGTGGAGGATCAGGGACTACACAAGTTCAAGACAGCATATCTCAATCTGTGATCTTTCCCATACCTACAGTGGATCCTGTTGAAGATTGTGAAAAGGAGCCATCTACTGAACCAAATCAGAGTGAAGAAGAAAGAAGAGCTGAGGAGAGTGAAGAAAATAAAGAACCTGAAGTAGCTGCTGAAATCACCTCAGTTGAGTTAAATGACTCAAATCTAGAGGTTGGACTCAATGAAGAGTCTAGTCATCACACCAGAACTCAAAAGAATCATCCTCCTCAGTTGATAATAGGAGATATCTCTTCTCCTATGATGACTAGAAATCAAAGCAGGCTGCAAGAGATGCAAGACCAACAACATACAATGCTTTCTTGCTTTCTATCCCAGCTTGAGCCTAAGAAGGCACATGATGCTATGAAAGAGTCCAGTTGGATAGAAGCCATGCAAGAAGAGCTACTGCAATTCAAGCTGCAAGATGTTTGGGATCTGGTAGACCTTCCTAAAGGCCAAAGAGCAATAGGCACAAAATGGGTCTTCAGGAATAAGAGAGATGAAAGAGGAATAGTAATAAGGAATAAAGCAAGGTTGGTGGCTCAAGGGTATATACAAGAAGAGGGAATAGATTATGAAGAAGTATTTGCACCTGTGGCTAGGATAGAAGCAATTAGATTATTCCTGGCTTATGCTTCTTATATGAAATTCAAAGTTTATCAAATGGATGTAAAAAGTGCATTTCTATATGGCTCAATTGAAGAAGAAGTATATGTCTGTCAACCACCAGGGTTTGAAAACCCAAGCTATCCAGACAGGGTATACAAATTGAAGAAAGCACTTTATGGACTGCATCAAGCTCCAAGAGCATGGTATGACACTCTGTCATCCTATCTCCTGGAAAATGATTTTAAAAGAGGAGTCATTGATAAGACTCTGTTCATCAAGAGAAAGAAGAAGGATATCTTGATGGTCCAAATCTATGTGGATGATATTATCTTTGGATCCACAAGAGACAACATGTGCAAGGAGTTTGAGGAACTAATGCATCAAAGGTTCAAAATGAGTTCCATGGGGGAACTTACTTTCTTCCTTGGACTCCAAGTTCAGCAGAAGTCAGATGGAATCTTTATCTGTCAGTCCAAGTATGTGCAGGACATTCTAACCAAGTTTGGTTTCTCAGATTCAAAACCTGCCAGCACACCTATGGAGACACACAAGCAGATAACAGCAGATCTTGAGGGGGAGGATATGGATGTTCATTATTATAGATCCATGATTGGTTCTCTCATGTATCTTACAGCCTCTAGGCCAGACATAATGTTTCCAGTCTGTGTATGTGCAAGATTCCAAGTTAGGCCAAAACAATCACACTATCAAGCGGTTAAGAGGATATTCAGATATCTCAAAGGGCAACCCAGATTGGGACTTTGGTATCCTCATGACTCATCATTTGACCTACTTGCATACTCAGACAGTGATCTAGGTGGAGCAAACTTGGACAGAAAATCTACTTCTGTAGGATGCCAGTTTTTGGGTGCAAGACTAGTGTCATGGCAGTGCAAGAAACAAACCACAGTGTCCACATCTACAACAGAGGCAGAGTACATAGCAGCTGCAAGTTGCTGTTCTCAAATCTTATGGATTCAGAATCAAATGCTGGACTATGGGGTAACCTTTCTACACACTCCAATTTTTATTGATAATAGCAGTGCTATTAGCATTGTTAATAATCCTGTCAAGCACTCAAAGACAAAGCACATTGAAATCAGGTACCACTTTATAAGAGACTGCAATGAAAAGAAACTTATTCAAGTTGTAAAAGTTCATACTGCTAACCAGTTTGCTGATCTATTCACCAAAGCATTTGATGTGGGTAGATTCACTTTCTTGGTAACAAGTGTGGGAATGATCAACTCTGAATAAGCTCCTACTTAAAAAGTGGTTCCATACCTGTATATTGTTTATTCTTGGTGGTCCTAATCTTCTTTTTCAGGAAAAGTATAGCAGTACTCAGTCCTTCACAAAGCTTAAAAGTGTAAGTATGATTAATACTGCAAGTGCAGTTTTAATACTGCCAGTGCAAAGTTAATACTGCTAGTGTTTAATACTGCTCTCAGTTAATACTGCTAGTTAGTTAATACTGCTAGTGGTTAATACTGCTCTCAGTTAATGCTGCTAGTTAGTTAATACTGCTAGTGGTTAATACTGCTCTCAGTTAATGCTGCTAGTTAGTTAATACTGCTAGTGGTTAATACTGCTCTCAGTTAATACTGCTAGTTAGTTAATACTGCTAGTGGTTAATACTGCTCTCAGTTAATACTGCTAGTTAGTTAATACTGCTAGTGGTTAATACTGCTCTCAGTTAATACTGCTAGTTAGTTAATACTGCTAGTGGTTAATACTGCTCACTGTTAATACCGCTTTCACTAAATTTTTAGGGTTAATACTGCTTATAATCCACAAGCTATAAATACCCTTTACCCGCCTAAAAGATCATAACGACTCCTTGTCTACTGTTCATCTTCTCTCTTACTATTTTCTCTCAAGTATCCAGTGCTTGCTAGTCAAGAATCCTTGCGTACAGATGGCTTCAATGGTGTTTATTGACGAGCACAACGAGATTGCAATGTTAAAGAAGATGAAACAAGCCAATGGATTCCATCAAATTGTGGACTTTCTCAGGTCAAGCCACATTGCCCATGCTCTCACTGTATCACCAACTATCTACATAGAGCATCAAAGGCAATTTTGGGCCAATGCCACCATTGTTACTGAAGATGGTGTCCAAATGATCAAGACAAGGGAATGTGAAAAACCCCTAACAGTTACTGAAGAGGTGATACGCATCTGTCTACGTCTAGATGATGCTGCAGGTATAACCTCTATTCCTAATGAGGAATTATTCTCAACTCTTACTAGAATGGGGTATGGAGGCCCATTGGGTGTGTTCAAGTTCTCAAAAGCTAAATTTTCACCCCAATGGCGTTTCTTTGTCCATACCCTTATGCATTGTATCTCTAAAAAGACTACTGGATGGAGTGAGTTCAGTAGCACCATTGCTTATGCTTTGGTGTGCTTGGCCACTGCCAGAAAGTACAATTTTTCTCAAATGCTTTTTAATGATCTTGTCTCAAACCTGGGAAGTAAAAAGAGTTTTTATATGTACCCCAGGTTTGTACAAGAAGTAATAACCCATGAATTGACGGATATACCTCATTTTGATGGGGTATATGTACCAAAAATTCCCAAAGGTAAGGTCTTTTCAAACATGAAAAGATCCCCTATGGACTCGGAAGGAGTTGACACCCCATTGTTCTCTACAATGATGGTGGTGTCCCACACTGAAGAAGGTATGGCAGCAGGGTCAAGGACCTCATTAGACCATCCCACTGCTAGCCAATCCCAACCTTCCCACTCTATATCTATCCCACAGTCCCTACTTCATAAGCTCACTTCTCCAATTACCCAAACTTATACAAGGAAACAGGTAAAGAAGGCTCCTTCCCTTCTTGTACCATCACCCACTAAGCCTTCTAGCCCTCTAAGGGAGAATTCTCCCTTAGAGAATATCAATAGGGAAACCAAAGGGGTGTCTCCCAACCCCAAGGAGGTGCTCACTGAGGTGGAGGTTGAGCATATGGGTGTTAAGGCTGCCACTACTCCTGCTAGCACAGAGGAGGTCAGTGGTAACATACATAAGACCTTCCCCATGGCAACTTTGGGTGAGCAATCATCCAAAGGTCCCAGGTGCCAAGAAACCAAGGGGTTGGATAGTGCTTCTGCTAGGCAGAAGACTTCCACTACAAAAAGATCCAATGATCCATCAAAAGAGGGTAACACTTCTGGAGAAGGTGAGGACAGATATAACTATTATGAATTGATGGAAACCATGGGAAACATCAACATGGATGTACTCAAACAGGGCAAAGATATAGAAGAACTTAAACTTGTAGTTCTGTCCCAACAAGTTCAGATTGCCAAGCTAAAGAAAATGGTGACAAGGTTATTGCACAAGAAGAGGAGAAAGCAATTTGTTCTAAAGAAAAGGAAAAATGCTCAAGATGCTTCCAACAAGGGGGAGAAGCAAGAAAGGGAAACAGAAAAGGAAAGTTCAGTTGAAAATAGAGTTGAAGTTGAGGGGGAGACTGAAGTTGAGGGGGAGAAAGAGGATGCAATAGAGGCAGAAACAGAAGTTGCTCAAGCAGCAGAAACTGTTAATGCTGCTGAAACAGCAGAAACAGAAGAAGCAGTAACAGGGCTCTCTGTAGAGGAACTGGAGATTGCAGAGACTTTGGTTAAAGCCAAGAATGACACTCCTAAGGCTAGTCAAAAGGTCAAGGGAGTGATCATTAATGAAGGAGGAGGCTCAAAGAAGAGAAAAGAAACAAGTCAAGCAACTTTGAAGGGAAAGGGAAAGGAAAAACTTATTGAAACTGAACTGCCTTCAAAGAAGAGGAGTCAGATTGAAATGGATGAGGAGATGGCAAAGCAGCTTCAAGAGCAAATGGAAAAAGAGGAACAGATTCAAACAGAAACAGATAGAGAGCTTGCAAAGATAATGGCCAGAAAACTAAATGCTGAGTATCAAGAAAGTTTAAAAGCAGCAACTGAAGCCAAGAAAAGCTCTGTGAAAGTGTCTAAGCAGAGAATGCCAGTAATGAAGCAGAAAAGACAACCTTCTAAGACCTTTTTGGCCAATCAGGAAAGAAGAAGAATGATTAACTTCCTGAGAGGTGCAATTGGTGTCAAAGGGGAAATGTTTACCAATATGGCATACAGTCAGGTTGAGGATCTGTACAAGAAAGAGATGGCTAAGCTTCAAGGGGACTCCTCACAAAGGGAAGAGGCTGAAAGAAGAATGAAGGAAATACATGATCTAAACATTCAGCAACCATTTCCTGAGGAAGTTACACCTACAAAAGAAAAGAAGGAAGAGCCTGAGTTTGTAAGTGTAGAGGCAAAATCAGCTAAAAGGGTGAAGACAATTGCTTCCAAAAGGCAGTCTAAAAGGACAAGGGTGGAAGAAGCTGAAAAGGAAGCAGAACCTTCAGTCACACCTTCAGCAGAACTTGTGCAGAACCCAGAACAGTCCAAAGAGCAATCAGATGAGCATATGGGGCTGTATATGACTATAGTAAAACCTGTACAGGCTGTTCCAATCTCCATGAAGGCTCCAGAGATCATCTTTTGGGATATCCTAAGAGACAATGGAAAGGATTTCTTTAGACTCAAAAGAGAAGGTGGTGCATTTGAAGCATATTCAACATGGGGGAGAGTAATCAGAAGTTGTTCAAGAGCAGACATAGAGGAAATGTACAAAGTGGGAATAAAACTCTATGAGCCTGTGTTGAAAGGCACTGAAGAGAATCTTCTTAAAGTAGCAATGGAATACTTATGTATGATGTTTGATCCAGAGAAGGTGGTGCATAGGATTAAAGATCTTCATCATGAGTATGTGTTCAAAAAGATTGATCATTGGATACTCTTTGAAAACTGTGGTGTGTACATGATTACAATTGATAAATGTTATCATGAATACTACCTAGTTGACAAAATATATGATCATAGCAAGCAGAAACTTGAAGGGATGCTGAAAGCTAAGCTAGTATGTACTAAGGATTCAGAAATGGCCAAAATTGTGGTGAGAAGAACTATCAATCAAAGTCTGGGCCTAGATCCAAATTTGGGCAACTGAACCTGAGGTGTTGAAAGCATCTTGAAGATCAAATCTGAAGAACTTGACTTCTCTTCCTAAAAGTCAAGTTAGGGGGAGATTGTTGGGAACTGAAGAATTCATCAAGTATGGTTAATGCTGCTAGTTGAAGTTAATGCTGCTGGAACAAAGTTAATGCTGCTCTTCAAGATTAGTACTGCTGGAGTTACTACTGCTAAGAGATTAATACTGCTGAGCATGGTTAGTACTGCTGAACTTAGTACTGCTCAGAGTATTAATGCTGCTTATGATTAGTACTGCTTATGAGATGGAGATCTGTATGGAAAGGATGACAGCTGGATAAACTGAAGATATTCATGGAAGCTTAGAGATGATGATGGAAGATATTCTGGAGATATTGTATAAATTGTAATTATCTTTTATCTTCAGTATATATTGTATTGTTTAGAATAGTAAGATAACTTTTATTATTATTCATTCTAAGTTTTAGTTCTAGAGAGAAAAATCAACCTCAAGGCATAGTTCCTAATTCTAGAGAAGTAGAATTCGTCTTGAAAGAGTCTGTTCTTCAAGATTGAGGTTGAGTGTGTAATCTTGTGATTTTAATCATTCAATACAAGTTTACAAGTTGTTAGTCATATACACTGTTTGTTTACTGTTACATTGAATATCAAAGTGTTATTCCACAACTTCTTTGATATTGTTTTTGAGTATTCATAATTCTTGTTGAGAATTCGATCCTGACACTTTTCTTCCAAGACTTGCCTTAGTTTTCTTACCGAGTATCCTTCATTAATGTCCAAACACCACCGTACCCCATCCTTACCTTCTCTATTTGGCATCACATTTTGGATTAAACTTCTTAGATTTTCCCATTCCCCGAGTTCCCTCCCCCTAGGCTCTCGTCTCCAACCCCATTTCCACACCCATGTGTCACCTACCCATTCCCCTCTCTCTAATACCGATGCCTCCTTATTCGATTCAAGATGATATAACCGTTGGAAAGTCTCCTTGAGGCATACGTTGTGAATCCATCTATCCTCCCAAAACCGCGTCTCCGACCCCTCCCTTAATTCTTTCTCAAAAGTTTCCGAAAAAGGGATACCTTCTTTCTCCAAATCCTTCCCCACCTCTAATATTCTACTCCAAGCCGATAAACATCCCCCCAATCTACTATGTCCCTCCCCTACAAGACCACCGTCCCGCCCAAAAATGCTCCTAATCACTTCTACCCAAAACGATTCCCTCTCCTTATAAAACCTCCACCATCATTTCCCGAGAAGCCCCCAATTTGCATCCCTCAATGACCCAATGTTAAGCCCCCCTCTTTCGAAACTCCCCAATACCCTTTCCCATTTAACCCAAGCCACCCTTTTTTTTTCAAACCATCCTCGCTTACCCCCCCTCCCCCTCACCTCCCCAAAAAAAGTTCCTTCTCACGCTCTCAAGTGTATTTAGCACTCCATGCGGGGCACGAAACAAAGAGAAAAAGTACAATGAGGTACTACCTAAAGCCGACCGAGCCAAAGTCCATCTTCCCCCAAACGATAACATTTTTATCTTCCACGATCCAAGTTTATTTTTCATCTTCTCTATTACCGGTCTCCAATGTTTAATTCTTCGCATCGACGCATCGACCGGTAATCCAAGGTACATAAATGGGAGGGTTGCATACCCGCACCCTAGACCTTCCGCCCAAGCTCGGATTTCTTCTTCCGCGACCCCCGCTCCGAAGAGTTTACTCTTTCTTACATTAATTTTCAGGCCCGAGACTAAGCGAAAGCATTCAAGCACTTTCATTAGGTTCTTTAAGTTGGAAAGTCTCCATTCACCAAAGAATATTGCATCATCCGCATATTGAAGATGCGAAACAGGTACTTCATCTCTACCCACTCTTAGTCCCTTAAAGATGCCCTTTGATGTGGCCTCCTCCATCATCACTTGGAGTCCTTCGGCAATCATCAAGAAAAGGAACGGTGCGAGTGGATCTCCTTGCCTTAGACCTTTCTCCATATGGAATTCCTTAGTGGGAGCGCCATTTAATAAAACGGATACCTTGGATGATTCGAGACAAGCTTTAATCCATCCTCTCCATTTCTCGCCAAATCCCATCGCTTGCATCATATCAAGAAGGAATTTCCAATCGACCGAATCATCGGCTTTCTTGAAGTCGACCTTAAAAATCATACCTTTCCTTTTCCTATTCTTGAGGTGCGCCACCGTTTCATTATCTATGAGTACCCCATCGAGAATGAATCTTCCTTTTAGAAATGCACTTTGCTCCTTGCTAATCACTTGTCCCATAACCGCTTTTAACCTTTCCGCCAACACTTTTGCCACTATTTTGTAGAAGATTCCAATCAAGCTAATTGGTCTATAATCATTTAGCCCCAACGGATTTTTGATCTTTGGGATTAAAGTCAAAAATGATGTATTACAACCTTCGCTAATCTCCCCCTTCTCCAACACCCACTTTATTGCCTCCATCAAGTCTTGTTTTATCAGATCCCAAAAAGCTTTAATAAAACCAATGGTGAATCCATCCGGCCCCGGTGACTTGTTGTTTCCACACTCCTTAATCGCGGTCCACACCTCATCTTTCGTTATTTCGTGCTCTAAATTCTTGGCTTCTACCTCCGAGAGTTTTTTTCACGCGATCCGATCGTAAAATCGGCCGCCCCGTCCTTTGATTTGAGAATTTCTTACTAAAAAATTCGTAGGTGAATTCCTTTAATCTTTTTGGGTCCTCCGTCCAAACCGAATCGATGTCGAGACCACGGATACGATTTCTCCTTTCTCTATATTTTATCGCCGCGTGAAACATTTTTGTGTTTTCGTCTCCATCTTTGATCCACTTTATCTTCACCCTTTGTTTCGCCATTTCTAAACTTTTTTCTTCTAATTCAAGCCATTTTTTTCTTTCTTCAATCCAAATTTTCCTTTCAACCGAAGATAGGCAATCCCCGACAGCTTCCTCTTCCCGTTTTCTCATCGCTTTCCTCTTGGAGTCCAATTCTTTTCCAATATCTCCCCAACACTCTTTGTACCACCCTTTTAATGAAATATTGACATTTTTAAGTTTATCCCGAAGTATGCAATCTGGTTTCCTTGACTCCACCGTCTTTTCCCAAGCCTCCCTTACCACTTCTCCTAAGGATTCCTCCTTTAGCCAAGCATCAAAGAATTTAAATGGTCTTGGTCCAAAATCGTATTCTTGATCAGTTAACATGATTGGTGCATGGTCCGACCATTTTCTTTCCAATACTTTGGCACCCAAGTTTTTCCAAAGGCCATCAAAATCGTCCGTCACTAGAAAGCGATCCAACTTACTATGCTTGTGGCCGTCATCGCTAACTTGTGTGAAATTTTTCCCCCCATTGGAACGTCCAACAGATTGTTCCTTCTTATGAATTCATTAAAATCCTCCGTGCCTTTTGTGTTTACTACCGAGTTTAACTTTTCTTGTTCGTTTCGTACCTCATTGAAGTCACCGAAGATGACCCATTGAACCTCCTCTTTTCCACAAAGAGTCTCCAATTTTCCCCATAAAGCCAACCTATCTTTTTGTTCCCTAGGACCATACACATTAACGCAACCAACTAGCCCATGTCGATTTTCCCACTTTCCCACAACCGCTATAAAGATTTCCTCTTGAATAACATATTCTCCCCGAAATGAGCGTTTACTCTAAGCTAGCAATAGACCACCCGAATTCCCTATGGCCGAGGTATGCGCAAAGTCTCCATCTTTGAAACCCCATACGTTTGAAATAAGGCGCTCATTTATTTCCTTCATCTTCGTTTCCTGTAAGGCTAACATGCACGGGTTTTCTCTTTTACAAATTTCTTTTACCCATTCTTTTTTATATTTCGACCCCAATCCCCTAATATTCAAAGAAATTATTTTCATATTTATTTCACCATAATCGACGCTTACCAAAACACCGCTAATCATTTGTTTGTGCCTTCTTCCTTGCTAAGAGTTTTTTTCGAGTTCCACGTGACCCCGATCGAGTTTCCGAACGCTTCTAGTCCTTCTTGGCTATCCACACTGTTAAGTTTGTTGGATAAAGCCACTTTAACCGAATCTGAAATCGAGCTTCCCCCTCCACACATTGACTTTCTCTTTCCTTTTACTTTTCTGCATCCTGGTTCCATCGTTTTTTGGATATTTCTTTGTTGTTTACTCCTCGCTAACTTTTTCATGTAGTGTAGACTAACCCGTCCTCCACCATACCCCGATACCTCTCCCTTCCTTGTGCTTAATTTTTCTCTGTTCAACGATCCCGATCTTTGCTTTTTCATAGCACGTGAATTCGCATACTGTGTTTGATTATTGCATCCTTCCTCCCTAATAAGCAGATCTTGTTCTGAATTATTATTTTTGGATTTGGGCCCAACATTTGATGTTCTAGGATTGGTCACCCCATCTTCCTTAAGCCCATTTAATTCCCCATTATCAAGGACAACTTCCTCATCTAGTCCAACAATATTTTTTGGCCCATGATCAAGTATCCTTTCTTCCAGACTAGATTCCTTCATCGATTTTCCCCGTTTCCCCCATGCGTGCAACGAAGTGACGGCTGTGACTTGTGCATCCCCAAATCCTTCATCGAATCTCGTGTCTGGTCCTCATAATTTAATTTTTTCGACCCTTCATCTTCACGTTGGACTTTGAGATTCCTCCCTCCGGTCGCCCCTTTTTTCGGTTTGTTTTCTGGCGAGTCTTCTAAATTGACAATCGACACTTCCAGGTTGTCTTTCTCATCTATTTGATTTCTTTTGTCATCGTTTTCCTGTTTTTGGACAGGGAAGACGCTTTCTTCGACGCACTCGTCTTCCTCGATCAATTCCTCGCTCCAATTCGACGGGATAGATGATTCATCCTCAGCCTCGTCGATATCCCACCGCTCGTATCGGTCTACATCTTCTGTCGGGCTTTCCAGAAAACTTTGATCCTCTTCGTCCACTTTAATCACGTAGTGTAAGTTACCCACTCTGATGCTTTTGATTTCACAGATTCTCAATACAAAACCCGAACTTATGAGGACTTTTCCCCACATTATATTTGTGTGATTCATTAAGCAACAGTTTTTTGTCTTTAGAGTTCTCCCCCAATTACTTGCAATATCTATAAACGTTTGTTCCTTCCAAACTTGTAACGGTATCCCTTCGATCCTAAGCCAAACAAGTCTATCTAATGCTCGAAATCCAATCGACCACTTTCTAATATCTTTAACCCAGTAGTGTATTCCATGTTTTTTGTTGCTTATCACTTTATCCCTTTCCTCTTGTGAGTCGAACTTGATTAGTATATGTCGGCCTCCCACCAATCTCACTCCCCCATCAACCTTCAATTCCGGATTATAGATTGCTTTAACCGCTTGGATATTATCCATCGAAACAAGAGAACCCACAGCACATTCTTGAAGGTAAATCATGTTTTTATTATCAGCTTCCCAACTCCCCAAATTTGGATGGTTCATGACTGGTTTATTAAATTCCTCCCTTCTTCCAGATTTAAAAACTTCTGCAAATGATTTGTTGTTATTAATTCTATGTCCCTTTATTTCAATCTGCTTTCCCGGTTCTCCCAAATTCTTTCCGTGACTCATCCGCCAATTTTGATTCTTCTTTTCTCCATTGTTTGCCAAGAACACTCGTAGTCTGAATGACCCCATCCAGATTTTGTTTAGTGTTGCCTCCAACTCTTCCTTGTTAACAACATATCTATATCGTACAAACCCAAATCGTTCTCCATTCCTCATTCGTTTTTTTGCCATATATATATCCGAAACTGTTCCATATTGTTTGAATGTTTTCCATAAGTCTGTGACCTCCCAATCTCTTGGAAAGTTGAAGAACAAAAATGAAGTCTGTTTTGGATTCCGATGCTCATTGGTTGATCGATTCCGAAGTAGCTCGTTATACCTTGCCTTGTTCCAGTGCCCCACATCTCTCCTCTCACACTCTCTCCCCCGCTCAAACTCTCCCCGCACTCTCTCTCTCCACTCTCTCTCACACATTCTCTCTCTAATTGAAAGATGATTGTGTAAGTTGGCCCCGAGAGTGATCATGCTTCTTTTCTTTTTATTAACTTATATCCATAAATATCCTAAGCAATTTGCAAACACTAGTAGTAATTGTCAAATATTTTCAACTAATGTGTTCAAGCATCAAATTAACACTTAGGTACAACTGTAGAAGCATCAAATCTCCTAACAATTTCAATAACTAAGAATACCAACAACATAAAAGAACTACTGTTAACTTCAACTATCCTAACAAATTTAAAAAATAAAATTGAACACTTCAAAATCGTCCTAACAATTTCAATTGAAGTGACACTTCAACTAAAGGGTCAATTGCCAATTAATTAAGGGCAATGCTAATGGCACCCTTATTAATATCAAAATTAGGTCAATTGAGAATGTAAAAACAAGTTTTGATGTTGATGTGTGTGAGAATAAAATTATTTATAAGGGTGTCGTTAACAAAGTAAAGGGTGCCATTAGCCTCCCCCTTAATTAAACACTAGATAATTTCAACTTTCAATCTTGGAGGATGGAATTTGAATCATGACACACCAAAAATCTTGATGTTAAAATTCCCAAATCCAAACTAGAAACATGATCAAATTGGAGTACGACATAAATCATATAATCACACAACAGAAGCATCAACTTCAATTAGTCTCGTATATAGTCTCATTCAAGAAGCGATTAAACCCTATAATGAGAAAATATTAGAGAAGGGAGAAATGATTTTGTAGAGAATCGTTAAGATGTCATCAAAGAAACAATATTTGATAACGAACTACTCTTATACAATTGTTGGAAACTAAAAGAATTCAAGATACAATATGGGATGAGAATCGACAATTGGGTGGGATCATTGATTAGTAATATTTCCTGTTTCGGTTTCTGACTTGGGGGACGACGAGGCCCTGTTTCTTGAGTTGATGAGGTTGTATAACTTGTATCTTTCGCTGTCTTTTTGCGTTTTCTGCTTCCTCATACCTTTGATTCAGCTTTCTCTTGCTTGCTTCTAGTTTCTTTTCGATACTTACAACACTCCTCCTCATCTCATCTTGTGAATCGTCCATCTTTGCTTTTTCTGAATTCCTCCGAATAATCTTGATCTTCATAACACCAGTTTTACCATTACTAGTACCCAATTCTTTCTTCATCCCCATCGAAACCATTTCTTTCTTTTTCTCTTCCTCTTCCTGTTCCTGCACAACACAAGAAGACGTGTTGTTTTCTGTAGCTTTTATATATTCATCCACCACACCTCTCCACTTTTTTATGAGACTCCTTGCAATCTGTCGGACATCACTCCACCCGTGCTTTTGAAAACGACTAACAGATCTTCCTATCTTTGTTTCCTCCAGAGCTTTGAAAGACATACCCCCCATCTCTTGAAGCTTCGATAACGACGAGTAAATGATTAATGATTCAGATTTATCATCCCCAGTACATGATGATTTGTCAAGAATTTCTTTCGTCTTCAAAACCTCAGCAACCATCTTTGTTTCCTGATGGACCAAATCTTCTTCTGTACTTGTATCTCCATGATTACTACTACTGTAGTTGATGCTATCCCATTCCCATCGATGATTATTGACGTTTGAATCTTGGACTTTCATGCTTTGTTTGCAACCAACATTCCCTTCATGGACCAAATCTTCTTCTTCTGTACTATCTTCATGACTAGTGTAGTTAATAAAAGTATGGCGGTGATGATTATCGACTTTTGGACCATCGACGACTTTCATGCTCTGTTTACGACCAACATTCCCTTCTTCAACATGATCATCACAACAGTTGAGAGAAAACAGAGTCTGAGCAATCTTGCCTCTCTTAAGCCGGAACTCCATTGGGTGATCGGAAGCAGCCACCATGATCGCTCTTTCAATGAAGTCGAATAATATATCTGCATTGCCATTAATCGTTAAGTTGTTTCTCCATTCATCCATGATCACCGCCTCAGACTTCTTCAACTCCATTTATAATATCAATATCAGGAAGGAAGGAAACCCACGAATCAATCAAGAACTTCAAATTGAAATTAGGGAGAGAACACAACGAAAAGGAGAGTTTTTGTTTGATGAAAAACTGATATCTCTCCAAAGGGTTTCTGCGAAGATATATATATATATATATATATATATATATATAAGAAATCCCACAATCATTCTCATGTAATCTAAGATTTGCCTTAATTATGATCCTAACAGAAAATCGGAGAATCGCTATAATTAAGGAAGGTTGACTGCTATTCACTATTGTATTAATTAATGACTTATGTTCAAACTTTTTTGTTTTTTATTGTGTTTTGTTTTTATTTTTATTTTTTTTTAGAATTTTCATTTATTATTGTAATTTATATTTTGAAAAGGCTTAAGAAATATTTACTTTATATTTCTATTTAAATTAATTATTATTTTGAAAACAAATTACTTATAATTTATGCATCAAAAGTAAGTTAAAATATAATACAATATTTAATATTGGTATCATTTTTAAAATATTGAGGATATTTTTTTAATAATATAACAAAGGAAAATTTGCATCCAAATGAAACCAACTTTAAGTTGATTACCATTTTAGGGAACCAACTTTTAAAATCATCATTTTAGGATTTGATGCAAACTTTTCATATATTTAAGGGTCTTATTAACCTTATAACTTGCTAATGCTGACATGGCCCAGGTAAATGCCAATTAAATTTCCACATCATATTTAAAATTAAAAAAATAATTTTGAAATGCTAACATGGCAACAAGAATTATGATACGTAGCATATTTATTTATATCTTTAATAACCAAAATTCCATTTCACATTTTTAAATGAACAAATTAAAGATTAAAACCTAAAAATCTTTTTTTTAATTGTACATAAATTGGATTATCAAAAATTCCATAAAAATTGTAAAAAATCATCTACATTTTTTTTTATAAAAGAAATGTAGATCAATGTAAAAATGTGAAACGGAATCAAATACGAATGATTAGAATTTTTTGATACTAATAAATTTACCCGGTTGTATATTTAGCACCATGTAACATTGGATATATATGATTTTTTTGATACTTATGAACTTACCTTGTTTATAATACCCGTCCTATATATATTTATATATATATATATATATATATATTTATATATATAAATGCAAAGGTGGGAAAAGTTGGAAAAAAAAAACAATTATAGGATTTTTTTGGTGCTGTGCGTTTGGTTAAAAAAAATAATAATAAAATAAATAAATAAATTAGTATTATGTCTTGGGATGGTTTTGGACTTAGGCCACTCTTGAGGGACTAGATTTGCCTAACCCACTCAAAGTTTATAACTTAGAATCTGATTAGGATTGAACGTGTTATTCTACCGCCTCTTGACAATTAAACCCTAACCCTCATCTCAACGTGATTGCTAGAGAAAGGCAGGTTTGGGGAAGATCGATTGAGAGGGTAGGAAGGAAATCGGTGGCAAGGCAAGGAAGAGAAGGAGCAACGTTTTCGAGTTAGACTTGGCGATTTCTCATCGTTTTCTTGTCGTTTTGATGTAAGTTTTCATCCCCATCTCGAAGTCGTATGATTATGATTAAGATTCGAGTTCATGGGATTATTGGGGCTAGAAACCGTGTTGTTTCGATGGCTCTAAAACCATCGATTCGGTATTTAGAAAATATGGCAGCAGCATCAGTCCTTAAAATCGATTTTAGAACCCCAAAAAAAATCTGCTCTTTTTACGTTAAAATCGTCCTATTTATGCTTAATGTTAGTTGTTATAATTGTCGTTGTGTTATTGTGTAAGAGATGTGCGAATTGCCGGAAAAACGGACCAATACGACTCTTTTTTTTTTTTGTGAAATCGCTGCTGCGTTTTAGTGGGTTTTAGCCATATTTTTGCTGCTGCGTTTTCAGCCATTTTTAGTCGTTTTTGGTCAATTTTAGCTGCTGCATTTTAGTGCGTTTTAGTCGAAATCGTTGCTGCGTTTTTGGGTCATTTATTAGTCGATTTCGCTGCTGTGTTTTAGCCGTTTATAGTCGTTTTAACCATATTTTTGCTGCTGCGTTTTAGTCTTTCTTTTAGTCGATTTTAGCTGCTGGATTTTAGCCGTTTATTAGTCGATTATAGTCGTGGTTTGCTGCTGTATTTTTAGTCGTTTATTAGTCGTCTTTAGTCGTTTTGCTGCTGTGTTTTTAAGGTCGTTAAGTAAGATTAATACCAAGTTTTTGGGTGTTTTAGGCCAGGATTAAAGGAGTAGACGATTGGTGAATTGTTAAGTTTTGGGTGAAGTTTTAAGGTACGAATTTCTAACTCTATCCATTTATTTGACTCGTTTATACTTCCGTACGATTCATTAATTTTCCCTTCCCTCGGGTTAATTGATTCATGATTATTTAATTTGTCCGTCGTCGTATTGTTCGTTCACTCACAACCGTTCCATGTCGTACGTATTTGTGAAATCGTTTATCGATGTTAATAAAAATATGTGCTTTATCCAAAATATCTCGTTTAATGATTCGGTAGCATTTTAGTATGATTCCTATCTCTAAATGTACACAGGTTGACACGTGTGATTAAGTGTGGACTATTCGATTTGAGCCTTTTGTTTATTACAACCACTCGTTCACCCAATATTTTGTAATTGCTTATATTTAGTCACCCCTTTGAGTTCATTATGATTTGAGCCTATTTGAGACAATATGACGTTGCATGTGTTGCAACAAATTACTCCGATAAGTCGAGCTACTAACCACCTATGGGGGTACCATAGGCACGTCATTGTGGCACCAATGACGTGACACTAACCGTGGCGGTGTGATCAGACCACGGCGTCTCCTCTTTTGTGCTCTTGTGAGAGCTATATTTGGTGTGACGGAGATTTGATTTAGGAGGCGTATGGGTCGGCCCTAGCATATGTTATTTGTTGTAGGGTGAGTGTCGGTGTAGTGCCCAACACCGTATCTCACATTAGTACGTGTGGATCTGCAGTCCAGCGTACGGGCCTGTGTGGCCATATGTCTGACACTTGTCACGTTGGTAGATACGCAAGTGTATGCGTTTTCCGAGCTCGATTCAACCTATCATCCGTTATTTTTTTTATTATGACATTGTTGGTTCCTTAAGATTTTGTTTCAACGCATGTTATCCGAAGAAATTGTTAATTGTCGTCTTCGCTAAAATTTTGTATCTGTTTTGCCTAATATCTTGAGATCAGTTCTTACAATGTGGTATTATTTTGTTCGTTGTTATTATATATCCGTTCACTGGGCGTTTGGCTCAGTCGTGTTGTCTTCTTCTTTCTCACGGCAGGTGATCAAGGGGGTTGCTAAGCATCGTGAGAAGAGTATATAAGGCTTTTGATCGAAAAAGGTTACGATAGGTTTATTGAAATTTTAGACATTATTTAGTTATTTCATTTGTTTTTAGACTAATTTTTGGTAAAGATTATGTTTTGGAATTTTAATTATTGGGTGTTTTAGAATTATCTTTTGGACGATGTTAGTTCGTTATTGGAGACTCTTTATTTTGGGAGTTCTTTATAACCGTTTGTTATGTTTGACGTACCCTCCCTTCCTTTGGAATGGGGGTGTTACATTGTTATTAATTGATTATGGTTTTTTCAAGCGCTATAATTTCACTAGATTGTTTTGTAGCAACCGGGTAAGATTTGTGTCTCCCGCCCCTTGAGTTGAAACTGAGAGATGAAATTTTGAAATGACAATTGAATTTTCCCTTGAATCATACATTTCCTCTCATCACTCACTACAGTAAAGTTGGGTTTGTAGGACGTCAAAAATGTTTAAGTGTCCCAATAGACATTTTTATAGAACATAGTTTTATTAGACCAAACATTAAAGTGTTATATCTATAGATGTTGCAATAGGTTTATATGACATTTTTGACGTGTTAACAAGTTTTTTTAGTATAGTTTTAAAATAAAACGCTCGTATTAGCCATTTTAGAGGACACTATTTCAAAAAAATATCTTATAAAAACAAGTGTCATATAAAAAGTTTTGTTTATAAGACATTTTTCAAAAGTAACCAATAAAATAGTTAATGTGGCGTTTTATTTTAAAAGTGTCCTAAAAAACTTGCTAATATGTCAAAAAAATCCTATAAATTTATAATTACAATACTTTTAGATATGACGTTTTATTGTTTTGTCCTATAAACATAAATCTTATATATCTGCCTATAATGACACTTAAACATTGGTTGTCATTCTATAAACTCAATTTTGTCGTAGTGACTCGTAAAATTTGCCACCAAAATTGAAAAACCCTAATTCCAAATCCTTCTACAGAAGATCCTTTGCCTTGAAAATTGATTTGTAAACATGTAAATGAATCTTCTGAGTTTTGCTGGGGTTGTGCCCCTGCCTACACAAACGCTAGATTAAGACATGAGCTTTCGATGAAGCACCCCATCGACAGTCGAAGACATAGTTAACCCATAGGATTTATGAACCACTATTATCTTCTTTGATTCATGAAACGAATGTTATTTTACAAGTCGTAGAGACCTTTGGTCAATAGTGCTAATTAATAATCATGTAGACAAAAGCGAATGGTGAAATTTGTATTATGGAAATGATATTTAGGGAAATCAAGTGTCATGTTTCAATATTTTAGTTTTGATAATTACAATAACGATCTACTTGATGTGGATGAATTATATATTATAATTCAAGTTTCACATCATTTGGAAATTTAATTTATACATCATCTTGGAAATGCACTGCATTGTCTAATAAAATGTACAAGTTTGATTATTCGATTATGCTTTGGGATGTGTACAATGACAAAATTAAAGATCAAAGATGAGCATGACGTCAAGATGAAGATGTAATCATCCGAATTTCATTTGGATCTTGATTGGTATATATACAATTATTATTTTATGATAACTGTGATTTTCTAAAATCATAGTTTTTTAAAAAACTTGTTTTTATAATATAAATCTTGTTTTTATTTATTTATAAAAATGAATATTTTATAAAAACAATTTCTTTACAAATTTGAACTCTTCAATGTGATTACCCTATTGTTATTAAAATACTCTTCTCGGAAGCTTGAATCAACAATATTCTCCTTATTTATATTGCCATAAATCAAATAAAATTAAAGATTTGAACGAGAGTTAAAGAACAATTACAGAGTGTTAAAATGGAATGTTTGTGTTTTACTTTCTAGTTTGCTTTTGTTAGTTTCCTAAAATGTTTGTATATGAATGTAAAGGTTAATCTAGAAGAAACATAATAGATCAATACAACTATCTTTGACTTGGTATCAGAGCTGCAGGTCACCGTTCTTCTTCTTTTCCTTTCCTTTTTTTTTCCCGGTGATGAAATTAGTCACACCACCACCGTCGCCACCATAGTCACCGTCACAACACCACCACCTTCACTGATCTCTCCATCTCCAGATTTTCAGATCTCGCCCTCTCCAGATCTCGCCCTCTTCACTGATCTCTCCATCTCCAGATTTCAGTCCATCTTCTTCCAACCTCAGGTCATCAAAGAAGTTATTTGTAGCCAAAGCAAGGTTTCTGTAAGAAAATCTCTCTTTTTTTCTTCAGATGTCGTTTAAAAAGGGGTATATTCATGTGGGTATGGTGAAACTATGTCAAAAGTAGTTTTTTTTTGCTTTTAAGAGGAAAGTCAAAATTGAAGAAGAAAAGTTTTTAGAGATTCCATTCTTTTGGGTACAGAATCATGGAAAATTGTTGGCCCTTTTGTCTTTGAGTTTTTTCCATACTGTGGTTATTATTACCATACCAGAGTTTGCTAATACCACATTTTGTTGGTACCACTCTTTGGGTTTATTTTTGTTTTGCTGAACTGTTTCGTTTATTGGAGTTCTTTGATTTGTGGCAAGTTAACATGACTGGTAAGGGGAATACTTCTGGTTCTCAAGATGAAGGGGTTACATCGGTAACCCGTGAAGTTGTGATTGTACAAAATGTGACAGATAATTCAAGTTTTGGTGTAAAGCTTGATGGCACGAATTATCAATTATGGCATAGGCTTATGAAGATTCATATTCAAGGGATTGGAAAGTGGAGTTATGTCACTGGCAGTGCAACAAAACCTGCAGAAGGCTCCAAAGTGGATGAATGGGAAACAATAAATACTAATGTGATGGGAATTCTTCTCAAGGCTATGACTCCTGATGTCATGAGATTATTTGCCAACTACGATTCTCCTAAAGCAATTTGGGATTCCGTTGCCGCTACATATTATGATGGGAATGACTTTGCTCGTGTTCATGAATTGAGTGTCAAAGCTTTCAAGCTAACTCAAGGTGGCCAATCTGTTGCAACATTTTATGCGAATTTGAAGACAATTTGGCAGGAGCTTGATCAGCGACATCCTAATCCTATGATTTGTACAACTGATATTAATTCTTATCGAGTTGAGCAAGATAAGATGCGTGTCCATGTTTTTCTTGTTGGCTTGGACCATCAGTTTGAAGGGGCGAAAAATGAGTTATTGCGTCTTCCAACCCCACCTACATTGGAACAAGCTTTTTCTTATATTCGACGAGATGAAGGTAATAAAATTGCTGCCCATAATTTACATACTGAAGTTTCTGGTTTAACAATCCATGCAACATCTTCGCCTCAACCTCATGTTGGGAATACTACTTTGGTTCCATCTCAAAGTCCATATCAACCATGGAATCAAGGATATCAGCAAAATCCAAACCCAATAACTTGCAACTATTGTCGGGAAATTGGTCATTTTAAGAGTCAATGTCCTAAGTTACGGAGGTCTAATAACTTCGGTTGGAGAGGAGGTAATAGCACTGGAGGACGTAGAGGACGTGGTAGTGGTCTAAGGGGTAGAGCAACGGTCCAGTTGGTGCCAGAACCGAAATTTTATGGTGTTGCAGGACAAGATCCCTCACAGGATAATGCGCCACTACCTTGAGGTAAAATTGGTATTGCTTTACATGTTTCTGACTTTACTGGTATTAATACATGGATAATTGATTCGGGTGCGTCTGACCATATGACCTATGATAAGTCTTCTTTTATGTCTATGTCACCCCCTTCTATATCTCACGTCTCTAATGCGAATGGCGCATCTTTTCCTGTGGAAGGTATTGGGTCTGTTCAAGTTACATCATCTCTTGTGCTGCATAATGTTCTTTATGTCCCCTCATTATCTCATCATCTCATCATCTTTTATCTGTATCTCAATTGAGTTCACGAGAAAAGTGCTCGCTAACTTTTTAACCTATGTATGTTGTTTTTCAGAATGTGTGTACCAGGGTGATCATGGGCAGGGGAGACCTGAGGGGGGGACTGTATCACTTGGATTGCATGTACGAAGAGCCAACACAAGCACTAGAACAACCTTTAGCCCTGACATTGAGTTCTGACAGATTGCGTGAGCTATGGTTATGGCACAGACGTTTGGGTCATCCATCTTTTGGAGTTATGAAGAAGTCCATGCCTTCATTGTTTCTTGGAGTTAAGGAGTCCAATTTGCATTGTGAAACTTGTACTTTGGCCAAAAGCCATAGGTCTAGTTATCCTTTAAGTTGTAATTCTAGTACTAAACCTTTTGAGTTGATTCATTCAGATGTATGGGGTCCTGCTAAACATTCTACCCTTTCTGGAATGCGTTATTTTGTGTTGTTTGTTGATGATTTTACTCGATTATCTTGGGTGGTTTTACTTAAGTCTAAAGACTCTGTTTTCTTGGCTTTTACAGCATTCCATAAGCTGGTTTGTACTCAATACAATGCTCATGTCAAGATGTTTCGCTCTGATAATGGAGGTGAATTTGTGAATCATTCGTTTTATGAGTATTTCCAACAACATGGAATAATACATCAAACTTCATGCTCACAGACACCTGAACAAAATGGGGTGTCTGAACGGAAAAATCGGCATCTTTTGGATATGGCTCGTTCTCTTCTGCTTAGTGCCAACATGCCTAAGTATCTTTGGGGAGAAGCTGTTTTATGTGCTTCTCATCTAATAAATCGTCTCCCATGTGTCCCTCTCCAAGGGCGTGTCCCATTTGAGGTCTTGTCTAACTACGTTTCTATTCCATCTTCTAATACTCTTCCTGCTCGTGTCTTTGGTTGTGTTGCTTATGTTCACCTATATAAGAATCAAAGATCAAAGTTGGATGCTAGAGCCCTTAAGTGTGTGTTTGTAGGGCATGGTTCTCATCAAAAGGGATATAAATGTTATCATCCACAATCTCAGAAGTTTTATGTTACCATGGATGTTACATTTAGTGAAAATGTATGTTTTTTCCCTTCTCTTGTAACTACATGTCAGGGGGAGAATCCTTTTTATTATGAAGATTTGTTTAGTAGGCAAGATGTGAGACTAGAATATGAGGTCTCAAGATTGGAAAATTTGGGAACACAATTTGTAAACAATGACAGCAGCCTACAAACTGTAGAAGAAAATTTAGGTGGTCAGATACAAATACCGATCAATCAACCAGATCATGGGCCTGATGGGGATGGAGAGGAAGTTTTTCGTGATTCTGATGATACTTTCAACGGAGATCCCGAGATTGTTTCTGCTTCTCCCCCTCCTTCAACGGTCTCGCCAGCTCAACCGTCACCCGAGCTATGTTCTAACCCTTCTTTGTCTGAGTCACCTGTTGTATCCACTAATGCTACTACTGGTCCGTCTTTTGTGCCTAATATTCCCACTAAAATTCTGCCTAGTCGTTCCACTCGCGGTCAAACCCCAAAACGCTATGAACCTACCCTTCGAGCAAAAGCTAAATACCCCGTTGGCAATTATATGTCTATTCGTCGTTTGTCCAAGCCATATGTTGCATTTGTCAATCAATTATCCTCCGTATATCTACCTAGTAAAGTGCAGGATGCAATGAGAGACGAGAAGTGGATGCAAGCAATGACATTAGAAACGGATGCACTTGAGAAGAATAATACGTGGGAGTTAGTATCATTACCACGTGGGAAGAAGACAGTTGGTTGTCGGTGGGTGTATACTGTAAAACATCATTCAGACGGATCGATAGACAGGTACAAGGCAAGACTAGTGGCTAAAGGATATACTCAGAAGTATGGTGTGGATTACGATGAGACATTTGCTCCGGTGGCTAAAATTAACACAATCCGAGTACTTCTTTCTTTGGCCGTTAATCTTGATTGGCCGTTACAACAGTTTGATGTTAAGAATGCTTTCTTACATGGTGATTTGCATGAAGAGGTCTATATGGATTTGCCACCTGGATATGGTACTTCTACCGGAGAGCAAGTGGTATGTAAACTACGAAAATCCCTTTATGGTCTGAAACAGTCTCCCAGAGCCTGGTTTGGTAGGTTCACCAAGTTCATGAAAGAGATTGGTTACCAGCAGAGCAATTCAGATCACACATTGTTTCTTAAACACAGACATGGAAAAGTGACGGCCTTGATTATTTACGTTGATGACATGGTTGTGACAGGAGATGATTTTGAGGAGATTCAACGGTTAAAAAGTCAACTGTCTTCTGCATTTGAGATGAAAGATTTGGGTAATTTAAGATACTTCTTAGGAATTGAAGTTGCTCGTGGTAAGGATTGTATTATGTTGAGTCAAAGGAAGTATGTCCTTGACTTGTTGACGGAAACAGGTATGCTTGATTGCCAACCTATTGACACTCCCATTGAACAAAATCATCGGTTAGCTGAGCATTTCGATCATGTGTCTACAGATAAAGCGAGATACCAGAGATTAGTTGGTCGTTTAATTTATTTATCCCACACCAGACCAGATTTGGCCTATGCCGTAAGTGTGGTGAGTCAGTTTATGCATAACCCCAAGAAGACTCACTTGGATGCCGTATTTCGTATTTTACGATATTTGAAATCTGCTCCAGGTAAGGGATTATGTTTTTCAAAACATGGTCACTTGAATGTTTCTGGGTATACGGACGCAGATTGGGGAGGCAATATGACAAACCGTAGGTCTACCTCTGGCTACTTCACGTTTGTTGGTGGTAACTTGGTTACTTGGAAGAGTAAAAAACAGAACGTGGTAGCACGTTCTAGTGCAGAGGCAGAGTATAGAGGGATGGCACAAGGTCTTTGTGAGATGCTATGGTTAAAAAGACTGTTGAAGGATTTAGGATTCAAGAAGAAACAGGTAATGCCGCTTTATTGTGATAATACAGCTGCAATTGAAATTGCTCACAATCCAGTTCAACATGATCGCACGAAGCATGTGGAGATAGATCGACACTTCATCAAGGAGAAGTTGGATGCACGAGTTATTATGTTCCCCTTTGTCCCATCTAAAGAACAATTGGCAGATATTCTTACAAAGGCTCTCCCAAGAAAAGCTTTTTGTAACTCACTTGACAAGTTGGGCATCCGTGATATCTATTCCCCAACTTGAGGGGGAGTGTTAAAATGGAATGTTAATGGAATGTTTGTGTTTTACTTTCTAGTTTGCTTTTGTTAGTTTCCTAAAATGTTTGTATATGAATGTAAAGGTTAATCTGGAAGAAACATAATAGATCAATACAACTATCTTTGACTCAGAGGAAATCAATGGGAAAGATAGAACATGACTACTCTCTTCCCCTTATGCTTTTAACTCTAAAAAATAATATTCTAACGAGAGTGTCCAAAAATTCAAGACCTAAGGCACTTGATATAGTTAGTTCAATAAAAAAAAATGTGGACACTAGTCACTATGCTTCCTTCCATTGAACTTAGATTGTTTTGTTGTTGGCCTAGTGTTTCGACTTTGATTTCGAGCTAGATAAACATCGAGTTTTCAAAAACTCAAAACCTTAAAGTCGTAGATCTTTAAGTTATTTTCGGATAATCTTTAATTGACTTCATAGGTGCTACATTGATCAGTGTGATATTACCATAATTTTGCATGTATTTAAGGTTGTCCAATAGTCATCTTTCGGTTATCTTTATCGATATCTTTTCTCTGTCCCACTAAGTATGTTTTAGCCTTCCCTTGTTGCTTCATTTTTAATTAATGTTTATCTCTTACACACATTCATCAAAATGTAAAAATTTTGCATCAAATCCCATAAATGTTAAGTCTATATACATGTTTTATAGTGATCCTAAAATCTAGTGTTTTACAATGCCATCGGCATTTTTATAGCATTTGGACGTCCACAACTTTGGTTTTATTGGATTTTTGTGAGTATACATTGGGTCTTTGCCTTACCATTTTCAAGAAGTTCTTTCATTAATGTTCTTTGTGTTTTTTAACATCATTCTTTTGCTCTTTCAAGTTTGTTCCCTTTTTTCGAAAACAAAAAAGACGCTCGTTTGTGATCTATATATCTAAACCATCGATACATTTTGACTATTGTAGTCATTCGATATTGAAACACTATTTTGTTGGTTTAAGAGGAAAATAAATTAAAGGATTGAGTGAAATTATGTAGAGATAAGTCTCAATCACCCAAGTACCAATATTCAAAATAGATCATGGTAAGTATATATATGATTTGAAAAGGGATTCTTTGATCTAATTAAAAAGACCAATTTTTTTTGGGAAAACTACGCAAATGTAGCCAAGCCAATTATGAAAGATTCATAATGTATTCAAGTCGTCAAAGCAAAATGGAAAAAGCAGATAAAAAGGCATTATATTACTTGAAGATGAAAAAAGGAAGAATCAAATTAAATAAAATGGTAGTAAGAAACAAATGAAGATATATATATATATATATATATATATATATATATATATATATATATATATAACAAGAGGAAGTAGCAGTGGACATTGAAGATTGATCGAAGAAGTACCCAATCTATATACCAGTGATTTTTTTACAAGTAATATTCTTTCTGATATATATAACAACGGACAACGTAATTCAAATGTTTTTATATACATTTGTTCAAGATAAAAGGGGATCATTGACTAATTACCCCATTTCCGGTTTTGGTTTCTGATTTCGGGGACAACGAGGCCCTGTTTCTTGAGTTGATGAGGTTGTATAACTTGTATCTTTCGCTGTCTTTTTGCGTTTTCGGCTTCTTCATACCTTTGATGCAGCTTTCTCTTGCTTGCTTCTAGTTTCTTTTCGATACTTATAATACTGCTCCTCATCTGATCTTGTGAATCATCCATCTTTGCGTTTTCTGAATTCCTTGTAATAATCTTGATCTTCATAACACCAGTTTTACCATTATTAGCACCCGATTCTTTCTCTGCACCAGCACCCTTTAATGTACGAGTTTCTAATTCTTTCTGTTTCTCTTTCTCTTGGTCTTCCTGCACAACACAAGAAGACGTGTTGTTGTTGTTTTCGGTAGCATTTATATATTCATCCACCACAACTCTCCACTTCTTTATCAGCGTCCTTGCAACCTGTCGGACGTCACTCGACCACCCATGCATTTGAAAACGACTAACAGATCTTCCTATCTTTGTTTCCTCCAGAGCTTTGAAAGACATACCCCCCATCTCTTGAAGCTTCGATAACGAGTGATAGATTACTGATTCAGATTCATCTCCTGCACATGGGGATGATGATTTGTCAAGAATCTCTTTGATCTTCAAGACCTCAGCAACCATCTTTGTTTCCTGATGGACCAAATCTTCTTCTTCTGTACTTATATCTCCATGATTACTACTACTGTAGTTGATGCTATCCCATTCCCATTGATGATTATTGACGTTTGAATCTTGGACTTTGATGCTCTGTTTGCATCCAACATGATCATCACAACAGTTGAGAGAAAACAGAGTCTGAGCAATCTTGTCCCTCTTCAACCGGAACTCCATTGGGTGATCGGAAGCAGCCACCATGATCGCTTTTTCAATCAAGTCGAAGATATCTCCATTGCCATTGTTCTTTAAGTTGTTACTCCATTCATCCATGATCACCGCCTTAGATTTCTTCAACTCCTCCATGTATAATATCATAACCCACTTCAAATCGGAATTAGATAGGGATCGATCCAGAGAAAACAACGATCGAGAAAGTGTTAATTTGTTTGATGAGGGTTAATTAATTTCTACGCAGATATATAAGAAATCCATCCCACAACGTTGTGGTTCTCATATATAAATGAATCTCTTAAGAGATTATGTTGCCTTAGGATCCTAACAGAAATCATACAATCAATATAATTAAGGAAGGTTTACAGCTATTCCCTATCCCTATCTATTTAATTAATTAATGACTTCTCTTCAATTTTCTTTTTCTTTTCTTTTTTTTTTCTTTCAACTTATTTTTATTTACTATTGCAATTTATATTTAATTTGGAACAAAAAGGCTAAATAAATATTTACGTTATATTTCTATTTAAATTAATTATAATTTTGAAAACAAACTACTTATAATAATTTATGCATCATAACTAATTTAAAATATAAATAAATCTAATCATCATTTTAAAAATATTGTAGAGCTAGATTCTATTAAATAATAAATAAACAAAAGTGATCAAACGAATTAATGATTTCTTTCAAATTTAATTTTATCTTTTCCCCATTTTTATTGTTTTTGTTAATGATTTCTTTTAAATTTAATTTTAATTAACTATATAATTTTTATCCTGAAATTAATCGTTTAATGCTCCGTTTTTAAAATTTGAATATCAATTAAAATTAGAAAATTTATTTAAATTAATTTGGCATCTCTAAATTTAATTTCTGAATAATTTGAAAAATGAAAATAGTTATCAATTATGAATTATTTTTCAGTTTATGTTAAATATTTTTTTTTTTTTTATAAAAGTTAAAATTTAGACGTTACACTATTTAATATAAAGATTAAATTTTAAACATGTTAACTATTTTAACACTACAAACTAATCAATATTTGATATAATAATTAAATTTCAGACAAGTAAGCTAATTTTTTGTTGATTAATAATAAGATTAATTTTGTATCCAAATATATATAATTTAATTAGAAAGAAAACATTAAGAAAATAATAAAAATCTAGAAATCAAAATGAACAAGAGAGAGAGAAATTTAATTTAATTTAAACGATGAGAGAAATAATTAATAATTAAGTTGATGGTCAATCAGAATGTAATTAATTGGAGTGAGAAGATATAGTTAAGGTTAACCATTATGAAAGTAATTATAAACTGATTAATAAAGATATAGTTCATATTTTTATTTTTAGTTTTATAATTATCAGCAATTTTCTTTTTAAAAATTTCCTAATTAAAGATCTTGAAAAGATTTCTTTTATACCCTCTATGATATCTATACTTTCAACGTATATATTACCCGAATATTAATTATGGTTTACCCCAAACTCCCAATGACAATTAATAAGCAAGTCCAACATTATTTATTAAATTTTTGAATTTGAAAAACAACCTTTAGATATTTTCTTTTGAGTAAACTCTAATTTTGGTCCCTGAGGTTTACTAAAATCTTTGAAAGTGGACCTGAACTTTACTAAGTCTAAAAATCGTCCTTGTGGTTTTTATTTTACTTTGAAAGTGGTCCCTAACCACTAACTCCGTTAACTTTGTCAGTTAGAAAGAGGGGCAATTTTGTCCATTTATAGTTTTCTCTTTTCCCTCTTTTTTTTAACAAGGCCCATTAAACTAAACAATTAAGCATACGACAGGTTTTTTTTTGTAGTCGATCCCTCCCCCTCTCTAATCTGATCGTCCCCTCCCTCATCTAATCAATTCCAAAAAAATTGATCGCTTCTCCATTCCATCTATAAACGCAAATCAGTTGATGATTAGAATAAAGGAATGTCAAACCCATCATGGATGATGAGAACAAAGGAGTGGAATCCAAGTGAAGTTTATGGTATATTTGAAGTCTATGGTATGTTTCTTCTTATCAGTAAGTTTGATCGAATTATATGCAGTTGCGGAGGTACCTTTGGCACCAGAAGGTGCATTGGCACCTCCTCATTTTTTTAATTTTTTTTATATAATGATCAACTAGACAATTCAGTGTATGGTTTGCTGCCGTTAGTAACTTACTGTTAATCAGATATAGAGGTTTGAGCGCAGTACTTCTTTTAGTGTCTTGTAGAGAAAATGTCTTGTAGAGAAAAAAAATAAAAAACGGTAAATTGGTTTTGTCTTGATCTGATCTGGTATAGTGGTATGGATCTTGGTGACGTTAGTATGGTAGATGGTTTTTCATACTTTGTGCTTGATTATTGAAATGTAAAGGCTTTATTCATGAGAACACAGAACACAGAACACATTATGGTTGAATGTTAGGTGTTGACACTCTTCCTTTGTTGGATTTTGTTGTTGCAGGTATATATATTCATGAAATATATATATATATATATATATATATATATAAGTCTTGGATCAAATGGATACAAACCAACAACTAATTAGAAGAAATATATTAATTATATATATATAAGTCTTAGCAGTGGCACCCCTATCAACCATTTAAAAAAATATGTATTAATTACAGTCACTTTAAAAAAAATGTTTAATGGGCTGCAATAGATGAAAGATCAATGGATGAACGATTGCTTAGTACGTATATCGGAAAACGATTTTTTTACCGAGCTTGATAATGAAGATATCATATATAAGTTCCAAAAAATGAAAACTCGTCGAGGATCACTATTAAATCTGTAAAGGTCGAATATCATCAATATAATTTGACATTTTCATCATGTTAACTTATACTTTGATTCTATTTTATATGGTGCTCCCCCTCTTATAAAATCTTGGCTCCGCCCCTGATTATATGAATAAGTTTGATTGAATTTTTTTCTTTTATTTTGTTCATAGAAATTTATCCCACATTGATAACAATTAGAATCAACCATGGAGGTGTTTTTACGGCCTTTCCAGGAAGAAGATACATGAATGGTAAGCGTGATTTTGTTGATTTGGTTAACACAGATGAACAATCTGTTCATGACTTCGATGCTATGATGAAAGAATTAGGGTACGATGAGAAAGGACGAATGTATTACCATTTATTGATTCCTAATAGTGAATTGGATTTTGGTTTGCAAGCTTTAGGGAGTGATCAAGACAGTTTAAACCTTTTAAAATATGCCCCTAAGATCAAACTGATAGATGTCTTCATAGAACATGGTAAAACAAACTTGGCATCTCCAAATCCCAGTAACAATTTGCTTCTTGAATGGGATGATGCAAAAGTTGAGGGAAGTAATGATGTTGATAGCTTTGATCCTTTTGATGGATTGGAAACTTTTTTTACCAGAAGTAGACAAGGGTAAGGGAGTAAATGATAGTGATGATGATACTGAGGATTATATTGATAACAATGTAGGGTGGACGGGGATGCATGAAGAAACAACTAATAGTTATAATGTGGATGGTGATGTAGATCCTTTTGATGTTGACCAGTTTTCAAGTGGAGAAGACAATGATGTGGTTGGTTCTTACAAAGAGAGTGTATCTGATAGAGGAAGTCATGTACATATTCAGTTTTATTTAGGCCAAACGTTTGGTAGCAAAGAAACAATAAAAAAATCTAATCAAGCAACATGAATTTGAGTCTAGGAGAGATATAGTTATTGTGAAAAATGATAAGCAAAGAATTAGGGCCGTTTGTAGGGGTACTTTGCCTAAGTTAAGTGAACCAAGTGGGTCTCATGAGCCAAGTAGGCTAGGCAAAGGAAGAAAGGCTAAATGGGTAAAGTCAAATGGACCCACTTGTCCATGGGTTTTATACATCTCAACAACAAGCAAGGAAGAAACTTGGAAGGTTAAAACCTATTTAGACACTCAAAAGTGCCTCCAAACTAGGGAAGTTGGTGTTGCTACTGCAACTTTACTCTCGAAACATATTACAGAGCAGGTTAAGGCAGATCCAAATATGCCATTGAATGTTCTTCAATCCCATTTGTCATATAAGTTTGAGATCTTTGTGTCACCTGGTAAAACATTGAGGGAAAAAGTTATGGCCAACAAGAAGATTTGGGGAGATTATGAAACACAATATCATCAACTTAGGGATTATCTATGTGAGGTGCAAAGATGCAACCCGGATACCACTGTTAAATTGGATGTTGAAGCAGATCCAAACTTCGAAAACAGTACCAGAAAGTTCAAAAGGGTTTACATTTGTTTGGGTGCTTTGAAAAAGGGGTTTAGGGCTGGTAAAAGGGAATTGTTGGGTCTAGATGGGACATTTATGAAGGGTCCTTTTCCAGGACAAGTGTTGACAGCTGTAGGTATTGACGCAAATCATGGCACATATCCAGTTGCATATGGGATAGTAGAGGCTGAATCAACAGCTTCTTGGATGTGGTTCTTGCAATACCTTGGAGATGATCTTGAACTTCAAGCAAATTCCAATTTTACTTTCATAAGTGACAGACAAAAGGTATCTTTTGACTTTATTTTATTTGTCTTTAATTTTTTTTAAACAAATTCCAAACTTTTTTGTTTTTTTACATACAGGGTATTATTCCATCCATTTCAAAGTTGTTTCCTTCAGCTGAACATAGATACTGTCTAAGACATATCCATGAGAATATGAAACTGCAATGGAAGGGGAAAACATACAAAGACCATTTATGGCAGTGTGCAACATCTACCACTGTCCCTCAATTTCAAAAGGCAATGGGGGACTTAAAAAGATTCAATGTAGCCTGCTATGAATGGTTGAACAAGATCCCCCCCCCCCAAACATTGGACCAGATCCCACTTCACAGGTATAAAATATGTTATGCTTTTTACTAAGAATGTGTGTTATTGCTTACATATCACAACTGATGTGCTTTTAAATAACAGGTAGATGTCACTCTGATGTGCTTCTAAATAACATGTGTGAGGTATTCAATAGGCAAATTGTTGATGCGAGGGATAAACCAATATATTCTTTCTTGGAGTACATTAGAGTATACCTTATGAAAAGGATTATGAATGTCCTAAAAGTAATAGATACCTGCAATGGACCATTGACCCCTACAGCAACAAAGATGATGGAGACAGTCAAGAAAGAAGCATCCAAATACCATGTGGTTTGGAATGGGGGAGAAAGGTATGAGGTATCTGGGCCTTGGAATGATCAGTGTATAGTTGATGTCAGACAAAGAACGTGTTCTTGTAGGAGGTGGGAGTTAACATAAATTCCTTGCAAACATGTTGTGGCAACTAACTGGAACATGACTTTGAATGAAGCATCTATTGAGTTACCTGAAGAATGGGTGGATCCTGTATTTGGCTTAGCACATGGAAGGAAATGTACAACTTCAAGATAAAGCCTGTTAATGGAAACATGTTTTGGTATTCATCCGGTTGCCCAATAACTTTGGTTCCACCAAAGCATCACAAACAGATTGGTAGGCCAAAGAAAAAGAGAAAGAAGACGTGTGAGGAGTCAAGTCAAAGAAGTGGGAAAACCAGTAAATTTCCTAGGGGTGGGAACATTGTTACATGTGATAAGTGCAAGAATCCAGGGCATAATTCAAGGACTTGCAAAGGACAAGGAGGAACTTCAAAGGTCAAGTCATAATTCAAGTTGTGGAAATGTGGTTTGGTTGTTTTTTGAGATTTTTGGTTAATAGGAACATGTTACTTTTGGTTATTGTTTATTTGGATTGTTGGTTAATGTTAATAGGATACTATTTGTTAAGGTTCATTTTGGTGCTTTTTGGTTAATGAAAACAGTTTCTGCCATGATTTAGAGCACATTTTTGTACTTTTTGGTTAATGTCTTTTGGTATAATGAATACATATTGAGATAGATGTCCAATTAAAAATGCAGATGGTTTGACCTATTTAGAAGATTTATTGGATGAATCGTCTTTATTTTCCAATTTAAATGTTCTAGAAAAGGATTATGATGCAGCTATATGCCAGGAGTATTAAAAATGTTATGGAATCATGTGGACAGTTTTATGCTTACTTACTGCTGCGTATTGATTTCAAAATTTGTCGTCATTAAACTAGATATATATTTGATGATATCAAACTCTTTGATAATCATCAATCACTACAGATTCAAATGATTTCTTCTGCGTATGATTTCAAAATTTTGTTGCGTTTAAACTGAATATGTATTTGGTGATATCAAACTCTTCCGTAATCATCAATCAATACAGATCCAAATGCTTACTTACTGCTGCGTATCGATTTCAAATTTTTTTGTGATTAAACTGGATATTATTTGGTAACAGGAAGCAAAGTAGAAGGAATCTTGAGACAATCTGCAGACATAGAGGAGGTGGATCGCAGAGTTCAAGAATATGAAACATGTTTCATTTCTTCCAATTAAGATTATGGGATTAATCTTAAAAAAGTGATTAGGTTTGACACATCTTAAGAAACCAATGATCTGATGTTGGTTCCAATTCCAATTTTCATTTTTGTATATTTAATTCCAATTCCAATTTTCATTTTGGCTTGTCAGGATCGAATTCTCAACAAGAATAAAGTCTCAGAAACAATATCAAAGAAGTTGCGGAATAACACTTTGATATTCAATATAACAGTAAACAAACAGTATATGATTAATAACTTGTAAACTTGTATTGAATGATTAAAATCACAAGATTACACACTCAACCTCAATCTTGAAGAACAAGCTCTTTCAAGACGAATTCTACTTCTCTAGAATTAGGATTTATGCCTTGAGGTTGATTCTCTCTATTTCAAAAACTTAGAATTAAAAAAAATTGTATCTAAACTATTCTGTCAAATCTATACAAATACTGAACAAAAAGATAATTACAAAAAATAGAATATCTTCAGTATATCTTGCATAGTTATCTTCAATCCTTCCATGAATATCTTTATTCTTTACAGCTGTCATCCTCTTCATCCAGATCTTCAATTCATAAGCAACACTAATCATAAGCAGCATTAACTACTAAGCAGCACTAACCTCTAGCAGTACTAACTAGCTAAGCAGTACTAACTTTGTTCAAGCAGCACTAACTTTGACTAGCAGTATTAATTCTACTAGAAGTAGTAATACTTAGCAGTATTAACTTTGAAGTCTTCTAGCAGTAGTAATTCTGAACTAGCAGCATTAACCATACTTGATGAATTCTTCAGTTCCCAACAATCTCCCCCTAACTTGACTTTTAGGAAGATAAGTCAAGTTCTTCAGATCTGATCTTCAAGATGCTTTCAACACTTCAGTTCAAATTCCTAGATTAGGATCCAAACCCAAACTTTGATTAATGATTCTGCTAACCACAATCTTTGCCATTTCTGAATCTTTTGAACATGTAAGCTTTGCATTTAACATTGCTTGTAATTTGGCCTTGCTGTGATCATAGATTTTATCAACTAAGTAGTACTCATGATAAGCTCTGTCCACAGTGATAACATAGACTCCACACCTTTCAAATATCATCCAGTTTTCTATTCTTTGGAATTTATTATGTAGATGCAGATCTCTGATCACATGTTGAACTTTGCTAGGATCAAACATCATGCATAAGTACTCCATGGCTAATCTGATTAAGCTCATTCCTTCTCCTTTCAGCTCCTTTTCATACATCTCCAACCCAACTTTAAACATTTCTTCTAAATCTGATCTTGAACAACTTCTTATGAGTCTACCCCAAGTAGAGTACACTTAATATATATCTCCCACTCTCTTAAGCCTGAAGTATTTCTTCCTTTGATCTTCCAAAATATCCCAAAAGATGACTTCTGGCGCTTTCATAGAAATGGGATCAGCTGAAACTGGTTCATCAGCTGTTGTAGTTATATATAGATCAAGATTATATTGCTTAGTGGATTGTTCTGGGTTCTTTACAGATTCAGTTGTAGAAGTAACTGAAGGTTCTGCTGTTTCTGCTGTTTCTTCAACTCTTGGCCTTTTGTTCTGCTTCTTGGAGGCTATAGTCTTCATCCTCTTCCCAGATTTGGCTTCTACACCAACACTCTCAGATTCTTCCTTCATCTCCTCAGCTTTGTCTTTTGAGGGTGTGGTCTCCTTAGGGAATGGCTTTTGAATATTAAGGTCATGCCTTTCCTTCATTCTTCTCTCAGCCTCTTCCCTTTGGACTGAATCCCCTTGAAGCTTGAGCATCTCTTTCTGATACAACTCCTCAACCTGAGTGTATGTCATGTTAGAGAACATCTCCCCCTTGACACCAATTGCACCTTTCAGGAAATTTATCATCTTTCTTCTTTCCTGATTGGCCAAAAATGTTTTGGAAGGTTGTCTCTTTTGCTTTTTGAATGGCATTCTTTGCTTAGAAACTTTCATAGAGCTTTTCTTGGCTTCTGCTGCATCTTTTAAACTCTCTTGATACTCAGCATTGAGTTTTCTTGCCATTATCTGTGCAAGCTCTCTATCCTTCTCTGATTGAAGTTGTTCTTCCTTTTCCAATTCAGCCTGAAGTAGCTTTGCCATTTCTTCATCCAACTCAATCTGACTCCTTTTCTTGGCAGGCAGTTCAGCTTCAACCATCTTCTCCTTTCCTTTTCCTTTTGACTCCTTTGCCTTTTCTGTTTCCTTCTGTTGAATTTCTCCTTCATTGATGACCACTCCCTTGGCCTTTTGAGTAGCCTTAGGAGTGTCATTCTTTGCTTTGATCAAAGTTTCAGCAATTTCCATTTCTTCAACAGAAAGCCCTGTTACTGCTGCTTCAGCAGTATTAACAGTTTCTGTTGCTTCAGCAGCATTAACAGTTTCTGTTGCTTCAGCAGCATTAACAGTTTCTTTTTCTGCCTCTTCCTCCCCCTCAACCTCAAATGCCCTTTCAGCTGTATTTTCTTTCTCTGTTTCAGCCTCTTTCTCCCCCTTGTTGGAAGCATCTTTATTATTTGACCTCTTCTTCAACACAAACTGCTTTCTCCTCTGCTTGTGCACCAACCTTGTCACCATTTTCTTTAATTTGGCAATCTGTACTTGTTGGGACAAGATTACCAATTTCATTTCTTCTATCTCTTTGCCTTGTTTAATAACATCCAGGTTGATGTTACCCATTGTTTCCATCAATTCATCATAGTCATATATGTCCTCACCTTCTCCAGAAGTGTTACCCTCTTTTGAAGGATCATAGGATCTTTTTGTAGTGGAAGTCTTCTGCCTAGCAGAAGCACTATCCACCCCCTTGGTTTCTTGGCACCAGGGACCTTTGAATGATTGCTCATTCAAAGTTGCCATGGGGAAGGTCTTAGTTATGTTACCACTGTCCTCCTCTGTGTTAGCAGGAGTAGTGGCAGCCTGCTCACCCATATGCTCTTCCTCCTCCTCATAGAGCACCTCCTTTGGGTTGGGAGACACCCTTGTGGTTTCCCTGTAGATATTCTCTAAGGGAGAATCCTCCCTTAGAGGGCTTAAAGGCTTAGGGGTTGATGGTACAAGAAGGGAAGGAGCCTTCTTTACCTGTTTCCTTTTGTATGTTTGGGTGATTGGTGAAGTTGGTTTATCAAGAAGAGACTGGGGAATTAATTTAGGGTGGGAAGGTTGGGATTGGCTAGCAGTGGGTTGGTCTAATGGGGGCCTTGACCCTGCTGCCATACCTTCATCAGTTTGGGACACCACCATCATTGTAGAGAACAATGGGGTGTCAACTCCTTCCGAGTCCAGAGGAGATATTTTCATGTTTGAAAAGACCTTACCTTTGGGAATTTTTGGTACATATACCCCATCAAAATGAGGTATATCCATCAATTCATGGGTAATAACTTCTTGGACAAACCTGGGGTACATATAAAAACTCTTTTTACTTCCCAGGTTTGAGACAAGATCATTAAAAATCATTTGGGAAAAATTATACTTTCTGGTAGTGGCTAAACATACCAAAGCATAAACAATGGTGCTACTAAACTCACTCCATCCATTAGTCTTTTTAGAGATACAATGCATAAGGGTATGGACAAAGAAACGCCATTGGGGTGAAAATTTGGCTTTTGAGAACTTGAACACACCCAATGGGCCTCCATACCCCATTCTTGTAAGAGTAGCAAACAGTTCATCATTAGAGATAGAAGTTATACCAGAGGCATCGTCTAGACGTAGACTGATGCGAATTACCTCTTCAGTAACTGTCAAGGGTTTGTCACACACCCTTGTTTTGATCATTTGCACATCATTCTCAGTAACAATGGTGGCATTTGCCCAGAATTGCCTCTGATGCTCTATGAAGATGGTAGGAGATATAGTGAGAGCATGGGCAATGTGGCTGGACTTCAGAAAGTCGACTATCTGGTGAAAACCTTCAGCTTGTTTTGGCTTTTGGAGCATCGCGATTTCATTGTGCTCGTCAATGAACGCCATGGATGCCATTGACCTTGAAGGTTCTTGCCTGAAAACGTGGAACTCGAGAGAAAAAGGGTTTAGAGCGCAAGTGAACAGTATGCAAAGAGTCGTTATGAACTTTTTGGCGGGCAAAGGGTATTTATAGTATTCGGGACATAAGCAGTAGTAACCAAGAGCAGTATTAACTTAGAGCAGTATTAACCACTAGCAGTATTAACGACAAGCAGTATTAACTGAGAGCAGTATTAACTACTAGCAGTATTAACCACTAGCAGTATTAACTGAGAGCAGTATTAACCACTAGCAGTATTAACCACTAGCAGTATTAACTGAAAGCAGTATTAACCACTAGCAGTATTAACCACTAGCAGTATTAACTGAGAGCAGTATTAACCACTAGCAGTATTAACTGATAGCAGTATTAACTACTAGCAGTATTAACTGAAAGCAGTATTAAAAATGCACTGGCAGTATTAACAATGCACTGGCAGTATTAACAATGCACTGGCAGTATTAACAATGCTTACTCTTTTAAGCTTTGTGAAGGACTGACTACTGCTATACTTTTCCTGAAAAAGAAGATTAGGACCACCAAGAATAAACAATATACAGGTATTGAACCACTTTTTAAGTAGGAGCTTATTCAGAATTGATCATTCCCACACTTGTTACCAAGAAAGTGAATCTACCCACATCAAATGCTTTGGTGAATAGATCAGCAAACTGGTTGTCAGTATGAACCTTTACAACTTGAATAAGTTTCTTTTCATTACAGTCTCTTATGAAGTGATACCTGATCTCAATGTGCTTTGTCTTTGAGTGCTTGACAGGATTATTCACAATGCTAATAGCACTGCTATTATCAATAAAAATTGGAGTGTGTAGAAAGGTTACCCCATAGTCCAGCATTTGATTCTGAATCCATAAGACTTGAGAACAACAACTTGCAGCTGCTATGTACTCTGCCTCTGTTGTAGATGTGGACACTGTGGTTTGTTTCTTGCACTGCCATGAAACTAGTCTTGCACCTAAGAACTGACATCCTCCAGAAGTAGATTTTCTGTCCAAGTTTGCTCCACCTGGATCCATCCGACATCCAATGGATGATCGGATCGGATCGGATCCATCCAATGTGTTAATTTAATCCAATTTTCTAACAATGAAACAAATTGATTAATCATTTTTAATTTGTGTTCAAACCAACATAAGTGAAACTAAGAACTCAAAAACCAACATAAAACAAATTTAGATTTAAGTAAATTGCAAAAAAATAATTGGATGATAGTCGGATGGAAAACTGGATGGTAATCGGATGGTTAATTGGATGTTGGTCGGTTCGGTTCTGTCGGTTCGGGACTGCCATCCAAGAACCGACTGATCCAAATTGGATGTTGAGATTTTCAATCCGATCCGATCCAATTACAATTGGATATCCAATTATGGTCGGTCGGTTCTAATTGGATCGGTCGATTCCTATTGGATCGGTTGACTTTCTGCACACCCTAATGTTTTGTAGAGATGGATTGCATGCATATAGAAAGCCGAAAATGATTATTGTTGTTTTTTAGATTGTTCATTAATTTTGATTTCTTGAAACGAATCTTTAGATATGCATAAAAAGTGTGCTATTAATCAGGATACTCTTTTAACAATTAAATTTACTTACACTCTACAGATAGTGGCTGATTCAGAAATTTGGTGATGGGTTTGGAATTTTATGCACCACCATTGTAAACCATATATATAATAGTCAAATTTAAGTTTCGACATGCTTAGTATAGCCTTTTATTTTTTTCGAAGACGATGACCAATGATAATGTACAACAAACCACAGTGGTAACAACATTTTGAGGGTAGTAAAAAGCGAAACTACACGGTACAAATTTAGTGACGAAATAAACAAACATACACACATATACATATATTATATGTATATACTACAGACATACATGCATGCCACATTAATAAAAATCACCTTACACCCAAATTGTAATTTTGTATGTAGTTGATAAAATAATTAACATTATTCTATCAAATTAATAAAAAAAAAGTTAATATTTTTCTATCAAATTAATAAAACAATTAATAATTAGCATTTAACCACCAAATAATTAACAAAATATTTACAACTAGGCATCAACTCACATATTTTTGCCCTAACAATTAACATATAAGAATAAACAATAACCAATGAACAAGACTTTAGATTACTAGGTTAACTTTTTATGCACCTATTAAACTTGGAACTTGGCTAAACATTTTGTGGGATTAAACCATATTTTGGGATCGAAAAAAGATAAATATTTATAGAAAATAGATATTTTTTAACATAAAAATATCTTTTTTTGAAAATTATGGTGTCAATCGACCCCCCGGAAGGCATAGGCCCGTTATGCTTACACAACTGAGGGATTTTGAAAACAGTCGCTCTATTTTTTGAAATAAGTAACAGAACTACATACATCTTAAGCAAAACCAAAAGTAGTAAAATTAGTTGGTTCGATTTTAATTTTTTTGGTTATTCATCTTTTAACAATTACAATTGTGTCACGAACACCACCCATCACCACCATATAAAAAGCACCAAAATCAAAACATGTTGTAGATATATACATAAAAACATTGTAATTTATAACATCAAGTATACAAAGGGGTCATTTACTAAATGTTTATCAGGTGAGAAAGGATTTCCTGAGTCCATAAGGAAGAGAATGATATTAGGGGGTGGGCTTTTGCTCCAAGAGAGTCTTCGGTTCGGTAGAGCGGTATGTCGATTAGTGAGAAACAGGAGAGTGTTAATCCAAGAATCGAATGATAGAAATGAGGCTTCTAAAGCTGTAGTTAAGTGAATGGTGGTTGAGAGACGATATCAGTGTTGACTGATAATATGTAGTGAGGATCGGCTGGAAATGAGCTATTGTTGGTAAGTTTGTTTGGGGCCAGAGTGAAGACGCTTGATTTGTGAATCAATAGTCATGGTGGTGACTAGTTGTTGGGCTTCCAAGGTTGTTAGAAGACGATGGTGCCGGAGGTTGTGGCACAGTAGAGGACTCCGACTGGTTGGTCGGAAGCAAGGAGTCTGGGATAAATTATAGTGAATGTAAACAGTTGACCTTGTTAGAGTAAATAGCCTTCAATGTCATTGAGTCCCATGCATTGTGTGTCAAATAAATTGTTGGAGCTTTTCATATCATTCACATCAGATATTTTGGCGTGTGTGTGCCTTACGAGGTTTTTGTTTTAAAAAAACGTGTGACGCGTGCAAATGTGTGTTGGATTGAAAAAACAAGTTTATGGCATTGGGTGATAAATTTCGATTTTTTTGGTGTGGGGAAAGTATTATGTATCTCTTCGTAAATGAGTTAACTTTTGAGTATGAAAATCAAAACAACATTTGATCGCATGATTTTATAAGTGAGATTGGTACAGACATGTGTTGTCATATCAAGGATGGTGAGAGTCGTTTGACACGCTCAGTGTAAGCAATTTTGTAGTATTTTATAAATAGTGTGTGTAAAGTTCATCGGAAATAATTTCAAATGTGCCAACACCGATATTGGGGTGTGGTGAAGAGAAATTTGTTGTGGAGTTGAGGTTGAACGATACTTGAAATCGTTTTGCATGGCTAAGTTAGTGATGGGTCGTGTACACTCAAGTTTGCTTCATAATGTAAGTATCTTCTAAATTTTCAAACGTGTCAAGAGTTTAAATAATTGTGTGTCATGCATGAAGACTATGAACTCTTTAGGTCGTGGGGAAGGGTTGCAATTAAGAATGAGGAAGTTTTGAGAGTGGAAGTGTGGCGCTCGATCAGAGGGTAGTAAATACTTGGCATTGGTATTTTTTCTAAGTAAGGGTGATGATTAACAGAGGTGATTAATTGAGGCTTTGACCTATGACATTAAGGATGATTGTACTATAATGGCTTATCGTTGGCTCCATGACTTGAGATGTGGATGTCGGTAAAAGGTTGGGTCTGGAGTGAAATTTGAAATCGTAAAGATATTCTTTTGGCAATTAGTTGTTGTTGTGGAAGTCAGAAACCATTTTAGTGGTGAATGGAGGGACACTGAAAATAAAGAACTAGTTATGGATAGTTTTGGGGAGCTTCGTAAGGAAGCGAAAAGTTATTCAGAAAAAGTTGGGTATCTATCGTGATGTTGGTCAACTTTATGTGGATCTTACAAAGGTGGAAGATCGCTAGTTCGGTAAGGTGGCTCTTTATCGATGAGGTTTTGATGGTTATGTGGGAGTGAAGTTTATATGTAGCACAATTGGAAGGGTTGTGCTTTGTGCATTCAAGTCTTCGAGGTAGTACACTTAATCTTTCAGACTACTGGAGTTTGATTCTAGCAGGTCGCGCGATGAGCCGACAAGGAGCGCTATCTTGTTGGGTGGTTTTGAAGATCGTAGTTTTGCGATTTATTTAGGTTCGAGAAAGATAAGTCGTGAAATGCCTTGAAGTCCGATTTTTAGTATTACGATCAGTGTGAGTTGGACGGTATATGTTTGTGTGCCTAGTGGTCGTGGAGATTTGCAGTTGTTCTGGGAGGAGGTAGTAGAGTGATGGTTGTAACCATGAGTTGGTGACGCCTTTATGACTTAGCTGGGAGTGCAAATCATTAAAGTGGTAAGGAGCTTTCTTGAGGATATGTAGAAGGCGGGCGTTATTGTTGTAGGATGAACGTCCTCGTCTGAAGATCTATGGGGAATGATTTGTAAGTGGTAAGGATGTGGTTGGGATGTGCGAATGTTTGGGTTGTATCGGGGTATTGCTAAGTTGAGAATAATTTATAAATGAGGGTTGGCGGTTATCTAAGAGAGGAACCGTGTGTTCTGGGTTTCGGCAAGTTTTGGGAGGGATTATCTTATATCCCTAGAATGATTGTTGAAAGTGTCGAACTGCTTAATTTAAGGGGTTGTATAGTAGATAGGAAATTCGTGGGCATGTTGATGTATTCTTTGGGGTGAAGGGATTCTAGCAGATTGGATAATCCTGTTTTGAGAGCGAGAATCATGTGGCATTTTCGAGTAGTGGGCAATGTTTTGGAAGTGTTGGGTTGACTATCTCGCGTAAGAATTGTGGATAGTCGGTTGATCAAGCAAAGTAATGTAAACGTGATTCGATACGTTTGGGAATCATCAAGGAATAGAGTAAGCAATGTTGGGTGAGCAGTGTTTCTTGCAGCGAGAAGAGAGGGAAGATATCATGTCGAAAATGTGGGAAATCTGAAAGTAAGAAGTCTGGCAAGTGACATAAAATGTGGAGGTATGTTTTCAGATTATGTTGTTAGCAAGTTTATAAATCCCTAGCGTGGGTATGAGAGAGAGGAGATGGCGTTTCGGTGTGGGATGAGTGTTGATAAATAGAAATTGTGCGGCTGGCCAAAAAGTTCACACCACTAATTAGTGAGTCGGTCGTTAGAAGTGGGTTTGAAGTCTTCAAGGATGAATGTAGAGGTGGTGGAATATAGTGCTCGGAACGAAGGACCATAATGTCAGTTTTGGTAATGCATAAAAAGGGGATTCCAAGTGAGGCAGTTGTCCAGTGTTAAACTATTTGGAATAGTTTGTATGAGCATGGCTGCTCTGTATTGAGCGGGTGAAGCTGGGTTTTATTGCGCTTTTGGCCGAGTGATTGTGGATGCAATGAGAAAGGGAGGTATGCGCCGCATTATTTGGACAGTTGGAACTGGTGGATTTCAAGGGTTTTGAATTGTAGAAGTTTCTACCAATATGTGAGAAGTTGAAGAGATGACGTTGGGGCGATGTATATTCAGCGTGTAAGAATTGGATAATGCCGAAGAGTTGAGATCAACGTGGTTCGAAAAAGAATGCGTTTCTGCGTTTGACTTTAGCCGTGCTAAGAGGGGTTGCTTGCAAGGGCAAGTTACATGATGAAGAAACTCGTGATTGTGAGTTGTTGGTGATGTCTACAGTTGATGACGTGTTATGTTGGCGAGTTGAGTGAGTATTTAGTCAGTGATGCATGTTGTCGTGGTGTGACTCCGACAAAACTATCGGTTAAGGAAGTTGATGTAATCGAGGGGTAAATATGATGGTTACGTACGACTATGTATTGATCAGAATGGCTTGGTTAATCGAATGGTATTACTTTGGTTAGATTGAGAATTATGAGTCATTAGTCCCAAGTGGTGACAAATGTAAAGTTACCAGTCTCGCATTGGAAGGGTGTGACCCGATTCAGAAAGAAATGGAAGTTAAGACCTAGAATTGTTGGGTCGTTGCTATCGTGGAGCGCGTTGGGTAGGTAACGTATAGAATGGATCTACCCGTGGAGGTATTCACCCTACATTTCATGTATCTAATTTGAAAAAGTGTCTAGCGAAGGTGGATGTGGTGGTACCAGTAGGCGACGTCCGAATATATGAGAAACTATGTTATGTTGAGGAACCAATACCTCAGTTTGATCGACGAAGTAATTCCGGGGACGAAATTCTTTTGAGGGGGGATATTGTAATAACCAGGTTAAAGAGTAAAGAATTTAAAAGTTTGGGTAAGGGAGTTGAAAGGCCCATAGTAAGAGGGTCTAGAGTGAAATGTTGGAAAAGAAGGATTTAACCCTAGAAGTTAGTGTTAGTGTTGGCGGCCGAAAAGCTTGGATAGGAAGGGAGAGTGCAGCGATTTGGTCGAAAAATGGAGCAAAGGAAGCTGAGATTTGGTATTCTTCAATTTTCTAAGGTAAAAATCTAATCCTATTCTCCTTATTAGTAAGAGTTTAGCAATCGATTTCAAAAATCTTTTAGTTGGGTTTTGTATCTCTTGATTGTTCCCTGAAATTGAGTTTTCTTGGTTTGAGATTGTATGGAAGTCGTTATAGAATCATTATGTGATTAATGAAAATTTTGTTGAAATTAAGTTTCTGCATCTGATTATGGATTCTGGGTTGAGTTGCATTGATTTCTAAGAAATAAGATGGGATTGTAATAACCGGGCTAAAAATACATGAATTTAAATATTGGGTGAAAAGGTTGAAAGGGGTCCTTATTAAAGGGATCTGTTTGTAAAAGAAAGGATAATAGGGATTTAACCCTATTACCTTGTAAAGTCTTTGTGGCGGCTGGCATTTTGGGAAGAAGCGAGAGAAGGAATTTTGGCCGATTGATCGAAGGGAGAAAACAACTGAAATTTGTTGGTGTTCATCAAATCATTCAAGGTAAGTTTAATCCTATCCTCCTCATCAAGTAAGGATTTAGCATTCTCTTTCTCAAAATCAGGGTTGGATGTTTGGGTTCTGACTGTGGATTTGAGATGGATTTGGATTACCTATGTGATTAATAGTTTTGGTTAAAATTGAGTTTATCAAATGTGAATCGAGTTTGTAGTTGGATTAATGGATTTTGAGATTGAGATTATTATTAATGTCTGATATTAAAATGGTTCGGTGGGATCCGTTTTGAGTCTGTGGAGGGTTTTCGTTCGAACAGATAACACCGGTCGACTTTGGGCCCCGGTCGATTATCATAGGCATCGGTCGAGTGTGGCTTTGTTTAATCTCCGGTCGAGACACCGGTCATCAGGGGTTAGACCCCGGTCTCTTGGACACCGGTCATCGGGGCTTAGACACCGGTCTCTTGGACACCGGTCGCGAGAAGGGGGTAGACCCCGGTCACAATCACACTGGTCGACCACCAGATCCGGTCCCCGGGGTATGCTTGGGCCGAAGCCCAGTTTGGAGTTAAGAGTTATTTTAGCATTTGGGCTTGATAATTTAATTGACCGGCCCACTCTCTTTTTATTTCAAAGTATCTTATTCAAGTTGGTTGCTAGTGGGTTAAGTATTTTTTTAGAGATTAAGTGACGTTGAGGTTATGGGGTTATGATCAACCTCGTTTTAAATTAGAAAGTTTAGAGAGTTTATCGATCCATATTTCCTTTATAGGTTTCGGTTCAAATCCTAAGAGTAGACGCCCGAATTAAGCTAAGGACGTCTGGTGAGTTTTTCTGAACTAAGCCTTTGTTTACGAAAGCATGTGAAGTTTAATTTTTTAAACATGATTTATTTACGATGGCATGTTTATTATGAAATGATTTAAGTGTGTTCTAAATCGTTGATGTTTAAATGTATGCATACATTACATGTGGAGATTGTGACCTAAGTCGGGGAGTGTGGCCCGCCTACTCATGCTGGGGAGTGTGGCCCGTTTATGCCATTGGGGGTGTGTCCCAAAATTAAGGCAGTGCGAGTTAGACACATCGTCTTTGACGGTCGTGTGGTCAGTAGCGTGTTTTATCTTTTTGTGCTTATAAATCAGTTGATTTGCATTCGCTGGAAAGTTATTTTATTGCTTATCTGTTAGAGGGGACTCACTAGATCTATGGTCTAACCCTCGCTCTTTCAAAACTAAAAATCTTTTCAGGCAGACGGGATTTAGGGAGTGTAGATAAAGGGAAAGAGAAGATGTAGCGGTACCAGATAGAAGATCGACATCTTAGTTCCTATATTAATACCTCAGTTGTGAATAGGTTCCCTTTGCAAACCTTAAAAATTTATTGTGCGCTTGGGGCCGTTTTGGCATGGATTATTGCTATTAGTATTATTAAGATTTAATTGTTATCTTGTTGCTTTTAGTTGGGTTGTTACAGTTGGTATCAGAGCCATAGTTTAAGGGATTTAGGTGACCGAATGGGCCTAAACTTAAACTGTGGAGTAGAGGGACACAACTGAGATTTAGGAAGTCTTTAAGGAAGACCTTGATTATCGAGAGTCGTGATAACGATAGTGAGGATTCTTATGTAAGGTAAATTCAAAATTGCATCTGGCCAATGCCATTATGAATTTACAGGTACATGGGCATACTCGATTTCTATTGTTGAGACAATCGATGGGTGTAGTGTTGGGTAGTGAGTAGTATCATTGAAATGATAGTGTTGGTTTGGAGTGTTGTGTAAGTTCCATAAGGAAGAGAATATGTTTGGAGGTGAGTTTTTTTTTTTTTTTTTTTTTGCCCAAGAGAGTCTTCGGTTTGGTCGAATGTTATGTCGATTAGTGGGAATCAGGAGAGTAATAGTTTAAGAACCAAAGGATAGAAATGAGGCTTTTAGAGCTGTAGTTAACCGAAGGTTGGTTGAGAGACGAAATCAGTGCTGACTGATAAAATGTAGTGAGGGTCAATAGAATTGAGATATGGTTGGTAAGTTGTTTGAGGTTAAGAGTGAGGATGCGCGTTTTGAAAAATTGTAGTTGCGATGGTAACTGGTACTTGGGCATTCAAGGATGTTGGGAGGTGTTGGTGCTGGAAGTAGTGGCAAATGTGAGGACCATGACTGGTTGGTCGGAAGTAGAAAGTCTGATATGAGCTGTGGTGAGTGCAAGTAGTTGACCTTGTGAGAGTATTCATAGCCTTCAATGTCAAGTGAGTCTCATGCATTATGTTTTGAACATATTGTGGTGTCCATTATGTCAGATATTTTGGCGTGTGTGTGCCTTATGAGGTATTTGTTTTAAAAATGCGTCGATGCGTGCAAGTGTGTGTTGGGTTGAAAAGACAAGTATGTTGCTTTGAGCGATAAAATTTTTATTCTACATGGGAAACATAACTTACTTCTTTATAAAAACTTTTGCTGTGAAAATCATAACATCATTGGGTCACACGATTTTATAAGCGTATTTTGGTACGAACACATGTTCTTATATCAATGAGAGTGAGGGTCGTTTAACTCGTTGTAAGCAATTATGTAGTATTTGTTTAAAGCATGTGGGTAATGTTTATCAACAACAAATTCGAGTGTGTCAACATCGATTTTGGGGTGTGGTGAAGAGAAATTTATTGTGGAGTTGAGGTTGAACGATTCTTGAAATCGTTGTGCATGGCTAAGTCAATGTTATGTCGTGTACACTTAAGTTTCTTTCATAATGTAAGTATCGTCTAAATTTTCAAACGTGTCAAGAGTTTAAATATTTGTGTGTCAAACATGAAGGCTATGAATTCTCTAGGTCGTGGGGAAAGGTTGCAATTAAGAATGATGATAGTTTTTTAGAGTGGAAATATGATGCTCGATCAGGGGGTTGTCAATTCCTGACTTTGGCGTTCCTGTTAAGGAAATGTCTTAAATAGCGGAAGGTGGTTATTGGAAGCCTTGATCTTCGACGTTAAGGATGTTTTATGGCATACTCGCTTGTTCAGTGGCCTAAGATGAGGATGTCGGAAGATGTTTATGTCCAGGGTAAGATTCAAAGTCAATGTGATACTTTTATTTGTTGTGACGGCAGAGGTAGATCCCAGTGGAAATCCTGTTGGTCGGAGATATGGTTGAAGTACCACCATGTCGGCTGTCGATGTTGAAACCGGCAACCATTTCTTTTTGTGGTGAAGGGTTGGGGGCTGAAAATGAAGAAGTAGTTATGAATAGTTTTGGGGAGTTTTGGGGAGTTTTGTGAAGAAGCGAAGAGTTATTCAGAAAAGGTGTGTACCTAATTGTTGGGTCAGAAATATGTCAAGTATGGTTAATGCTGCTACTTACAATTTAGTACTGCTAGTTGAAGATTACTACTGCTAGTAGAATTACTACTACTTGAAAAGTTAGTACTGCTAGATGAATAGTTAGTACTGCTTGGAAAGTTAGTACTGCTAGTAGTTAGTACTGCTTGAAGAATACTACTGCAAGAGGAGAATTAATACTGCAAGCATGGTAATACTGCTGAGGATTGAAGAAGGATGAAGTTAATACTGCTTATGAAGATAAGGATGCTTGAAGCAAAAGAATAGGAGCTGGAGATAGAGATGAAGATAATTATGGAATGAAGATCAATTTTGTTTTGATAATTATCTTGTAATTAATTCTGTATATATAGTCTAGAAGTCTTTGATAGAAACACAGTTTTAGATATACGTTTGTTTTAGAGAGAATTAACCTCAAGGTTCTTAGAAGTCCTTTCAATAGAGAAGTATTGAACGTCTGTTGAGTTTGTTCAACAGATTGAGGTTTTGTTTGTAATCATTAAGTTAATCAATATAACTTGTGATTTGAGTTTATATACTGTTCATTGATTTAGTGTTAAAGTGTTTTTCCGCGACTCCTTTAACATAGTTTCTGAGTGTGTGTTAAATTCTTGTTTGAATTTCAATCCTGACAAGTGGTATCAGAGCCTTCAACTCATAAATCAAAAATCATCATGGACGGATCTCATGAAAGTGTTCTTGTTTCAAAGGTCCCCATGCTCAAGCCCAATGAGTTTGACATGTGGAAAATCATAATCAGGCAGTACATTCTTCTTACAGATTACTCAATGTGGGATATCATTGAGAATGGTCCCTCTGATGGAGGAAAGATGGACGCAGATGGCAAGAGACCTCCACCAAAGACTGATGGAGAAAGAAAGATGAGGCAGATAGATATGAAAGCCTTGAGCACTCTGCTCTTGGCAATTCCTAATGAGTATCAACATCAATTCTACAACTGTTCTGATGCTCAAATTTTGTGGAATGCATTGGAGAAGAGATTTTCAAGTACTAAAAGCACTAAGAGGAATCAGAAGGCAATTCTCAAACAACAATATGAGAATTTTATGTCTACAAAGAATGAGTCCATTACTCAAACCTTTGATAGATTCAACAAGTTGATTGGAGAGTTGGCCACTGTTGGTGTCAAGATGGACCAGGATGATGTCAACAGAAAATTTCTAAGATCTCTTGGTGAAGAATGGGTGGTGTACACTGTATCCTTTAGACATAATGATAATCTGGAGGACAAGGAGCTTGATGATCTTTACAATGATCTAAGGGTATTTGAAGCAGAAGTTGAATCTAAGAAAAGGCCATCTGGATATTCTCATAATGCTGCCCTCCTATCATCCACTACTGATTCTACACTACTGATTCTACTGCTAATACAGAATCAGTTAGTACTTCTTATGGCTCAAAACAGGATGGGTCCAATGATTCTGTTTTAGAAGCATTCCTTGCTAGTCATGCTAAATCTGCTCTTATCAATTATGATTTGGAGCAGATCAATGTAGATGACCTTGAAGAGATGGATATCAAGTGGCAAATGGCAATGCTCACCATGAGAGTCAAAAGATTCATCAAAAGAACAGGTAGAAATAATTTTGCCATGAAAAGAGAAGATGGTGTTGGATTTGATAAATCCAAGGTGGAATGCTACAAATGTCATAATCTGGGACACTTTGCCAGAGAGTGCAAAGGAGGAACTGCTTAACAGCATGGAAGCAATAATCATCAACCAAAGTCCACTAACTATAGCAGGAATTCATCTCAAGCTCTTGTCTCACAAGAAGGAATGGGCTTTGATTGGAGTGATCAAGCTGAGGAGGCCATTCAGAACCAAGCATTGATGGCAGAAGTTTCAGAGTCATCAAGCATTGCTCTTCCCGCAGAGGTAAAATCTAACCTTTGCTCTAAAACATGTCTTGAAACTGTTAAAAAGTACAGGGATCACAATCAGAGCATGTGTGATGACCTTAAAAGGTTAGAGAAAGATAGAAGAGAGTATGTTATGATTGTTGAGAAGTTTGAAGAACAAATAAAGGCATATCAAGCTAATGAACTTCAACATTCATATGATCTCAACTACTAGAAGTGGGAAAAGAATCAGTTAGAGATTGAGCTAGAAAAGTCTAGAGAGGAGTGTGAAAAGGTTAAGAGTGAATTTGAAAAGGTCAAACTAGATATTGAGAAATATTCCAATGCTTCTAAAGCAATGGACTATTTACTTAAATCTCAAATTCATGACAAACTAAAGAGAGGAATAGGCTACAACAACACCCCTCCACCATATAACAATAACTACATTCCTCCCACCTCAGATCTCTTAGAAAGACAGGGTAAGAATGACCTACCTGCAGGAGCCACAAAAGTAGATCCTTTAGACAAAGTAGTGGTTGAGGCAGACTCTAAAAAGGAAGACTCTGAGAGTAAGAATGAGGAAGACCATAAAGATACTCCCTTAGAAAACCACATTCTGACAAATGAGAAGGAAGGTAAACCATCTATCAAAAGTGATAAAGTGGATATGACCAAGACAGTGAAAGAGACTGTTAAGAGTGAGAAAGGTGAGACCTCCAGGAAAGGAAATGAAAAGGTACAGGGAATTCACTACATGCAAACTTTTGTTATAAATCCCTGTACTTGTCAACAGAACAAGCCCCATAAACATGATAAAATAAGAGGAAATCAGAGAAATAGAAATAATCAGTGGGCTCAAAAACAGGGAATTGATCTAAGCAAAATCAATAGACCAAAGCCCTGTTTTATCTGTGGCAAATTGAATCATCTTGCCAAATACTGTTATTTCAATCCTGTTAACCAAAGAGTTACTTTTCAAAGACAAACACAAAATTCTTTTGGTTCTAGGAAGCAATCAAGAAATCACATGGCCGCTAATATTAGAACAGTACCAATGAAAACTGGGACTGCAAAATCTCATGTTCAGAATAAGTTTGCTAAATCAAAAGAAAATAGTCCAAGCAAGTCAAGGAGTAACTCTCAGAACAAGAAAGCAAACCACTTTGTAAAGATTTGGGTTCCAAAAGTCAAGAAACCTGTTAGTACTGCTACCTCCAATAGTACTGCTAACAGAAATAGTGTTGTTGATAGCAATACTACTGCTAACCAAGTTAGTACTGCTAACCTAGTTAGTACTACTAACCAAGTTAGTACTGCTAACAAGGATAGTCCTGCTACCAGTGTTAATGCTGCCAAGCCCATAATTTTGACAAAGTATTACAGCCATGCGATTCCTAACTCTGATCACCTCATCCAGACTAAGATTACTGATTATAAATATATTGATGAGAAAGGCCAACCCAAGACCATTTTGGCTTGAGTTCCCTCTAAAAACTAATTGTTTTATCTTGTGTGCAGGGCAACCAACAGCTCAAGAAGAAGAGCATTTGGCATGTAGACAGTGGTTGCTCTAGGCACATGACAGGTAACATGGTCTGCCTTCAAAACTTCAAAAAGTTTGATGGAGGACATGTTTCTTTTGGTGACAATCCAGCAGGTGGTAAGATCATTGGAAAAGGTATGGTATCAAAAGGTAAGATGTCCTTCGATGATGTGTACTATGTTGAGTAATTAAGATACAACCTGTTAAGTGTATCACAGGTCTGTGACAAGCAACATAGCTTATTATTTACAGAGACTGAATGTATTATCCTTGCTCCTGGATTGAAGGTAGTTGATGAAAATATGATACTACTTAGAACTCCTAGGAAGGATAATGTTTATTGTTTGGACTTAGAGAATGTATCATCTGATTCATCATTAAACTGTCTATTTTCAAAAGCTTCTGTAGATGAATCATCTCTTTGGCACAGAAGGATGTGTCACATGAATTTTAAAACAATGAACATTCTTGTAAAAAACAACCTTGTAAGAGGTTTACCTCAAAAAGTGTTTTCATGTGATGATCATTGTGTTGCTTGTCTTAAAGGCAAGCAGCACAAAACTTCTCATAAGTCCAAAGAAATAAATACTATCTCTTCATCTCTTCAATTATTGCATATGGATCTCTTTGGTCCTACAAATGTGATGAGTATTGGAAAGAAATCCTATTGCTTAGTCATTGTAGATGATTTCTCTAGATTTACTTGGGTATATTTTCTGAGGACTAAGGATGAGACAAGTGGACTGATCAAATCCTTTGTTCTTAGGATTGAAAACCAAACTAATCAAAGAGTTAAAGTCATCAGATCTGATAATGGAACTGAATTTAAAAACAATGACTTAAACAGCTTTTGTGAGGCTAAAGGTATTGAGAAACAATATAGTGCTCCTAGAACTCCTCAACAAAATGGTGTTGCTGAGAGGAGAAATGGGACACTAATTGAGGTTGTTAGATCTCTGTTGAAAGATTCAAAGTTACCAATTACTTTCTGGGCAGAAGCAGTTAATACTGCCTGTTATGTCCAAAACAGGGTTTTAGTAGTCAAATCTCAAGGCAAGACACATTATGAACTTTTTAACAAGAAGAAACCTTTTATTGGCTTTTTCAAACCTTTTGGGTGTCCTTGCACTATTCTCAACACCAAATCTCACTTAGGTAAGTTTGAAAGCAAAGCTGAAGATGGATTTCTTGTTGGATACTTCTCTCAAAGTAAGGCCTATAGAGTATTTAATAGTTCTTCACGGATTATAGAGGAAAGTGACAATGTCAAATGCAATGAGAACACACCAAATCAAATTGGTACAGGTCTTGATTGGTTGTTTGACATTGATTCACTAACTAATGCTTTGGGTTTTAGTAATGTGCAAACTGCAGGAAGAAATTCAGAACAGGTACAAGCACAGAAACAAGAGTTTGTGTTATTCCCCATACCTACTGTTGATCCTACTGAATTTTGCCAGCTAGAAAAGAAAGATGATTCAGAATCAGAAGATTCTAATCCAGACCAGGATGAAGATTCAAAAGCAGATGAAGAGGACAAAGGTGATGAAGAGAATAAGAGTGATAAAGAGGATGATCATAATCCAGGAAATACATGACCAGAGATGCCCATACTGTCAGAAGATGACACTGATGAGGAAAATTCTTCAGTGTATGGTGGAAGCACTCTAGAAAAGAATGACACCAACCTTGAAGCAAATCTTAATGAGGAGGCTGTAAATGCTACAAGAACACAGAAGAATCATCCTCCTCAATTGGTGATTGGTGACATCAATTCCCCAATGATCACAAGGCAACAAAGCAAGTTAGGGGGATTGAAGGACATACAGACAGGCTTGTTATCTTGCTTTCTATCCCAGATTGAACCTAAGAAGGACTATGATGCAATGAAGGATCCAAGCTGGATAGAAGCAATGCAAGAGGAGCTACTGCAGTTTGTGCTGCAAGATATATGGGATCTGGTTGATCTTCCAAAAGGACAAAGGGCAATTGGAACAAAATGGGTTTTCAGAAATAAGAAAGATGAGAGAGGAATTGTGATTAAGAATAAGGCCAGGCTAGTGGCACAAGGGTACACACAAGAAGAGGGAATAGACTATGAAGAAGTATTTTCTCCAGTAGCCAGAATTGAGGCAATTAGGCTGTTTCTAGCCTATACTTCTTTCATGAAGTTCAGAGTTTATTAGATGGATGCCAATAGTGCATTTCTATATGGGACAATTGATGAAGAAGTATATGTTTGTCAGCCTCCAGGGTTTGAAAATCCTAACTTTCCTGACAGAGTATACAAATTAAAGAAGGCACTCTATGGGTTACATCAAGCACCAAGAGCATGGTATGACATTCTGTCTACCTATCTCTTGGAAAATGGTTTTGAAAGGGGCATAATAGACAAGACTCTGTTCATCAAAAGGAAGAAGAAGGACATCCTGCTTGTGCAAATCTATGTGGATGACATCATCTTTGGATCCACAAAAGATTATATGTGCAAGGAGTTTGAGGACCTAATGCACAAAAGATTCAAGATGAGCTCTATGGGTGAGCTTACATTCTTCTCTGGGCTACAGGTTAAACAGAAGAAAGATGGTATCTTCATCAGTCAATCCAAGTATGTGCAGAATATACTTATCAAATTTGGATTTTCAGATTCAAATCCTGCAAGCACAACCATGGAAACACACAAACAGATCACTGCAGATCTTGAGGGGGAGGATGTAGATGTTCATCACTATAGATCTATGATTGGCTCCCTCATGTATCTAACAGCTTCAAGGCCAGATATTATGTTTATTGTCTGTGTGTGTGCCAGATTTCAAGTAAGACCTAAGCAATCTCATTTTCAAGCAGTCAAAAGGATCTTCAGATATCTCAAAGGACAACCTAGGTTGGGTCTTTGGTATCCTCATGACTCTCCATTTGATCTACTTTCTTATTCTGATAGTGATTTGGGTGGTGCAAATTTGGATAGAAAGTCTACATCAGGAGGATGTCAGTTTTTGGGTGGAAGACTAGTTTCATGGCAGTGTAAAAAGCAAACCACAGTGTCCACCTCTACAACAGAAGCAGAGTACATAGCTGCTGCAAGCTGCTGCTCACAAGTGCTATGGATTCAGAATCAAATGTTGGACTATGGGGTTACTTTTATGCACACTCCAATCTTCATTGACAACAACAGTGCCATAAGCATTGTTAATAATCAAGTGAAGCACTCAAAAACCAAGCATATAGAAATAAGGTATCATTTCATTAGAGACTACAATGAAAAGAAGTTAATTCAGGTTGTGAAAGTACACACAAGTAACCAATTTGCTGATCTATTCACCAAAGCTTTTGATGTGGGTAGATTCACATTCTTGGTCACAAGTGTGGGCATGATAAACACTGAATAAGCCTCCTTTGATTTTCTATATGTACCATTTATGTATAGATTCCTTCCTGCTTACTTTATCATATTTTATTGTGCTGGTGCTGCTAACCCTGTGTGTTTAAGTGCTTCAGGTTACTTCAATTGGATACTTGGTACTTCTAGTACAATTAATACTGCTCTCTATATTACTCATGATAACAGTTCAAATATGGTTAAGTATGGTTACTACTGCTAGGTGGTTTATACTGCCAGTACAGAGTTACTACTGCTTTCTTTATTTATACTGCTAATCAGTGTTACTACTGCTGGTATGTGTTAATACTGCTAGTCTATGTTAATACTGCTAGTTTGTGTTAGTACTGCTAGTATGTGTTACTACTGCTAATATGAGTTAATACTGCGGGCTTGTTAATACTGCTAGGGTACTTAATACTGCTTCTAACTGAAACCCTCCACCTATAAATACCCTCTTTGACCGCCAAAATCCAAACGGCTCTTTGAATTTCCTACGAGTGTTCTTTCTATCTCTTTCTCTCAAATTCTTACTTATCAGTGCGTAACCCTAGCTTCGACTAATCGATCAAGAAGATGGAAGGACTGATGTTCATTGATGATCACAATGAGTTGGCAATGCTACAGAAACCCAAACAAGCAGAGGGTTTTCATCAGATTGTGGATTTCCTAAAATCCTCACACATCGCCTACGCATTAACTGTCAATCCCACAATCTATGTGGACCATCTGAGACAGTTCTGGGCAAATGCGACCATCCAGAATGATCAAGGCAATCAAGTCATTCACTCAAGGGTTTGTGATAAACCCATCACCATCACAGAGGAAGGCATTCGCACTCATCTACGACTAGATGATGCCTCAGGTATAACCTCTTTACCTAAGGAAGATCTCTTCCAAGTTCTTAGTCGTATGGGGTATGAAGGTCCCACTGATGTATATAAGTTTTACAAGAACAGATTTTCACCTCAGTGGCGATTCTTTGTTCATACCCTACAACACTGCATTTCTAGAAAAACAACTGGATGGAGTGAGTTCAGCAGTACCTTAGCTTATGCTCTAGTCTGCTTAGCTACCTCTAGAAAGTTTAACTTCTCTCAAATGATCTTAAATGATTTAATGTCAAACCTGGATACCAAAACCAAAAGCTTTTATATGTATCCAAGGTTTGTGCAAGAAGTACTAAATAATGAATTGACGGATCTACCCTCTTTTCAAGAGGTGTATGTACCAAAACCTCCCAAAGGGAAGGTATTCTCAAACATGAAAAGACCAAGTAAGGACTTTTCTGGACAAGAGACACCATTATTCTCTACAATGATGGTTCTGTCTCAATCCCATGGTGAGGCATCAGTGTCAAAGCCCACATTTGACCACCCAACTGATGACCTACCCACACCATTCAGTTCAATTGATACTCCTCAGATCCCTATTGTTAAGCCAACTTCCCCCATCACCAATACATATCAAAGGACAAAGATCCAATGATCCTTCAAGGGTGGTAAAAACACCTAAAGGAGGTGAGGACATATATACTTATGATGAATTGATGGATACTCTTGGTACCATAAGTCTCAAAGTTCACAATCAAGAATTGGAGATCAAAGAGATGAAACAGGTGATCACTTCTCAACAAGTGCAGATAACCAAACTCAAAAAGATGGTTCTAAGACTGGTGCACAAAAAGAAGAAAACCAAGTTTGTTTTGAAGAAGAGGAGCATTGATCATGATGCTTCCAAAAAGGGGGAGACTCAAGAGGATGAAAGTGAAAAGAAAAGCCCTGTTGGCATGGAATTTCATTTTGAGGGGGAGTTGAATAGTGAAGCAGAAAAGAAACAAACAACAGAAACAGCAAAATCAGTAGAAACTACATCAGCAACATAAATTGGGAAAGCAGCAGTATCTGAGCCAGCAACAGTAACTATACCAGAAGTAGAAATTGCAAAAGCAGTAGAAACAGAAAAAGTTGCAGCAAAAACCGGTATGTCTGTAGAGGAGGTTGAGATTGCTGAAACTTTGGTCAAAGCAAGGAATGACACCCCCAAGGCTACTCAAAAGGCCAAGGGAGTGGTAATCAAAGAAGGTGGAACAGAGAAGAAAAGAACAGAAGTCAGTGTTGCTGAGGCCAAAAGAAAAGGAAAAGAAAAGATGGTTTAACCAGTAAAAGCATTAAAGAAGCTAACTCAAATAGAATTGGATGAAGAGATGGCTAAGAACTTGCAAGAGGAATTGGAAAATGAATTAGAGATCCAATCTGCAAAAAACAGAGAAATTGCTTTAGATCTGTCTACTAAGCTTAATGAGGAATATCAAAGGAGCTTAAAGACTGCTACTGCTGCAAAGAAAGTTTCAAAGAAGGCATCAAGACAAAGGCTGTTATTAAAGACAAGACAAAGACAACCATCTAAAACCTTCCTGGCCAATCAAGAAAGAAGGAAAATGATAAACTTTCTAAAAGGAGCTATTGGAGTTCCTGAAGGAATGTTTACCAGCATGGCATTTGGAAGGATAGAAGAGCTATACAAGAAGGAGATGGACAAGCTGAAAGGGGATTACACTCAAAGGGTTGAGGTTGAAAGAAAACTGAAAGAAATACATGATCTCAACATACAACAACCTTTCCCTGACAGTGAAGAAGGCACTCCTATCAAAGACAAGGCTGAAGTAAAGAAAGAAGAGACCTTAGCCCAGAAAATTGGAGATATTAAAAGAAAGAAGTCCATAGCTACCAAGTCAAAGGCAAAAAGGCTTAAAACTGAAGAAGGAAAGAAAGAACAGAAAAGTGACAAAATGGAAACAGAATCTTCAGAGCAGCAGAAACAGGGTGAACAAGATGACAAAGAAAAGAAGAGTCAATAGCAGTCCAATCAACAATCTAATGAGCAGTTTCAGTTGTACATGACTTTAACAGATGAAGAACCAGTGCAAGCTGACCCTATCTCAATGCAGGCACCAGAGATCATTCACTAGGATACTCTAAGGGACAACAGAAAAGAATATTTCAGATTCAAAAGAATGGGTGATCAGTATGAGGTGTATCTAACCTGGGGAAAGATAGTGAGAAGTTGTACAAGGTCTGATCTGGAAGAAATATACAAAGTTGGACTGACCCTGTATGAAAATGTGCTGAAAGAAGCTGGAATGAGTCTAATCAAGATACCAATGGAGTACCTATGCATGATGTTTGATCCTGACATGGTTAAGCATATTATCAGAGATATGGATCATGAAAATGTATTCAGAAGCATTGACCATTGGATGCTCATTGAAAGATGTGGAGTATATGTCCTAACAATAGACAAAAGCTACCATGAGTACTACTTGGTGGACAAAGTGTATGACCATAGCAGACCAAAGCTACAAGGAATGTTGAGAGCAAAGCTGGTATGTCCTACAGGTTCTGAAATGGCAAGGATTGTAATCAGAATAACTATTAATCAAAGTCTGGGACTTGATCCTAATCTAGGGAACTGAGCATAAGTTTTGAAAGCATCATGAAGACCACAATTTTGCTGAAGAACTTAACTTCTCAATTTGAAAAGTTAAGTTAGGGGGAGATTGTTGGGTCAGAAATATGTCAAGTATGGTTAATGCTGCTACTTACAATTTAGTATTGCTAGTTGAAGATTACTACTGCTAGTAGAATTACTATTGCTTGAAGAGTTAGTACTGTTAAATAAATAGTTAGTAATGCTTGGAAAGTTAGTACTGCTAGTAGTTAGTACTGCTTGAAGAATACTACTGCAAGAGGAGAATTAATACTACAAGCATGGTAATACTGCTGAGGATTGAAGAAGGATGAAGTTAATACTGCTTATGAAGATAAGGATGCTTGAAGCAAAAGAATAGGAGCTGGAGATAGAGATGGAGATAATTATGGAATGAAGATCAATTTTGTTTTGATAATTATCTTGTAATTAATTCTGTATATATAGTCTAGAAGTCTTTGATAGAAACACAGTTTTAGATATACGTTTGTTTTAGAGAGAATTAACCTCAAGGTTCTTAGAAGTCCTTTCAATAGAGAAGTATTGAACGTCTGTTGAGTTTGTTCAACAGATTGAGGTTTTGTTTGTAATAATTAAGTTAATCAATATAACTTGTGATTTGAGTTTATATACTGTTCATTGATTTAGTGTTAAAGTGTTTTTCCGCGACTCCTTTAACATAGTTTATGAGTGTGTGTTAAATTCTTGTTTGAATTTTGATCCTGACACTAATGTGATGTTGGACAACCTTGTGTGGATAATACAAAATGGAAGATCGCTAGTTCGGTAAAGTGGTTCTTTATCGATGAGGTTTTGATGGTTATGTGGGAGTGACGTTTTTATGTAGCAATTGGAAGGGTTGGACTTTGCGCATTTAAGTCTTCGAGGTAGTACGATTAATCTTTCAGGCTATTGGAGTTTGATTCCAGCAGGTCGCGATGAGCCGACAAGGAGCGATATTTTGTTGGGTGGTTTTGAAGATCATAGTTTTGCGATTTATTCAAGTTTGAGAAAGACAAGGTAGTGAAATGCCTTGACGTCCAATTTCAGTATTATGACCAGTGAGAAGAGGACGGTTTTTGTATGTGTGCCAAGTGGTTGTGAAGATTTGCAGTTGTTCTGGAATGAGGTAATAGAGTGATGGTTGTAATCATGATTTGGTGATGCCTTTATGACATAGCTGGGAGTGCAAATCATTAAAGTGGTAAGGAGCTTCCTTGAGGATATGTAGAAGGCGGGCGTTATTGTTATAGGATGAGCGTCCTCGTCCAAAGATCCATGGGAAATGATTTGTAAGTGGGAAGTATGTGGGTGGGATGTGCGAATGTTTGGTTAGTATCGGGGTATTGCTAAGTTGAGAATAATTTTCAAATAAAGGTTGGCAGTTATCTTCGAGAGGAACCATGTGTTCTGGGTTTCGGAAAGTTTTGGGTGGGATTATCTTATACCCCTAGAATGATTGTTGAGGTGTCGATCTGCTTATTTTGCGGGGGGTTGTGTAGTAGATAGGAAATCCGTGGGCATGTTGAAGTACTCTTTGGAGTGAAGGGATTCTAGCAGTTTGGGTAATCCCGTTTGGAGAGCGAGAATCATGTGGCGTTTTCGTGTAGTGAGTAATGTTTCGGAAGATTTGGGTTGACTATCTCGCGTAAGAATTGTGGATAGTCGATTGATCAAGCAAAGTAATGTAAATATGATTCGACTTTTGGGAATCATCGAAGAATAGAGTAAGTAATGTTGGATGAGCAGTGTTTCTTGCAGCAAGAAGAGAGTGAAGATATCATGTCGAAAAGGTGGGAAATATGAGACAAGAAGTTTGTCAAGTGGCACATAATTGGAGATGGCCAAAAGTTAACACCACTATTCAGTGAGTCGGTCGTTAGAGGTGGGTTTGAAGTCTTCAAGGAGGAAGGTAGAGATGGTTGGATATAGTGCTCGGAGCAAAGGACCATAGTGCCAGTTTTGGTAATGCAGAAAAAGGGGATTCCAAGTGAGTCAGTTGTCCAGTGATAAATTATTTGGGATGGTTTGTATGAGCTTGGTCACTCCGTGCTGAGCGGGTGAAGCTGGGTTTTATTGCGCATTTGGTCGGGCGATGGTGGATGCAATGAGAAATGGAAGTATGTGTCACATTATTTGGCCAGTTGGAACTGGTGGATTACGAGGGTTTTGAATTGTGGAAGTTTCTACCAATAGGTGGGAAGTTGAAGTGATGACGTAGGGGTGATGTATATTTAGCATGTAAGATTTGGATAATGTCGTGGAGTTGAGATCAAGGTGGTTCGAAAAAGAAAGTGCTTATGCGTCTGGCATATGTCGTACCAAGTGCATGATGAAGAAACTCGTGACTGTGAGTTGTTGGTAATGTCTACAGTCGGCGATGTGTTATGTTGGCGAATTGGGTGGTTATTTAGTCAGTGAGGCATGTAGTCATGGTATTGACTCCGAAAATTTTCTTCTAGTTAAGGAAGTTTTTGTATTTGAGGAGTAAATCTAACAGTTGCGTACGACTATGTATTGATCTGAAGGGCTTGGAGAACCGAATGGTATTAATTTGGTTAGATTGAGAACTTTGCGTCATTAGACCCAGATGGGGACAAAGGTAAGGTTACTAGTCTCGCCTTAGAAGGTTGTGACCCAATTCGGAAAGAAATGGAAGTTCGGACCTAGATTTGTGGGACCGTTCACCATCGTGGAACGTGTTTGGGAGGTGGTCTACAAACTAGATTTACCCGAGGAACTGCGAGGTATTCACCCTACATTCCATGTGTCAAATTTGAAAAAGTGTTTAGTGGAGGTGGATGTGGTGGTACCATTGGGCGGCATTCGAATGAACGAGAAACTATGCTACGTTGAAGAACCAGTGGCCATCTTGGATCGTAAAGTGAAGAATTTGAGGAACAGGGAAATTCAACTGGTGAAAGTTCAGTGGCAATTACACAAGGGCCAAGAAGCGACTTGGGAATTAGCGTCAGCTATGAGAGCTCAATACCCCAGTTTGTTCAGTGAAGGAATTCCGGGGACGGAATTCTATTGAGGGGGGATATTGTAATAACCGGGCTAAAAATACATGAATTTAAATCTTGGGTGAAAAGGTTGAAAGGGGTCCTTATTAAAGGGATCTGTTTGTAAAAGAAATGATAATAGGGATTTAACCCTATTACCTTGTAAAGTCTTTGTGGCGGCTGGCATTTTGGGAAGAAGCGAGAGAAGGAATTTTGGCCGATCGATCGAAGGGAGAAAACAACTGAAATTTGTTGGTGTTCATCAAATCATTCAAGGTAAGTTTAATCCTATCCTCCTCATCAAGCAAGTATTTAGCATTCTCTATCTCAAAATCAGTGTTGGATGTTTGGGTTCTAACTGTGGATTTGAGACGGCTTTGGATTACCTATGTGATTAATAGTTTTGGTTAAAATTGAGTTTATCAAATGTGAATCGAGTTTGTAGTTGGACTAATGGATTTTGAGATTGATATTATTATTAATGTCTGATATTAAAATGGTTCGGTGGGATCCGTTTTGAGTCTGTGGAGGGTTTTCGTTCGGGTCGACTTTGGGCCCCGGTCGATTATCACAGGCATCGGTCGAGTGTGGCTTTGTTTAATCTCCGGTCGAGACACTGGTCATCGGGGGTTAGACCCCGGTCTCTTGGACACCGGTCATCGGGGGTTAGACACTGGTCTCTTGGACACCGATCGCGGGAAGGGGGTAGACCCCGGTCACAACCACACCGGTTGACCACCAGATCCGGTCCCCGGGGTATGCTTGGGCCGAAGCCCAATTAGGAGTTATTTTAGCATTTGGGCTTGATAATTTAATTGACCGACCCACTCTCTTTTTATTTCAAAGTATCTTATTCAAGTTGGTTGCTAGTGGGTTAAGTATTTCTTTTAGAGATTAAGTGACGTTGAGGTTATGGGGTTATGATCAACCTCGTTTTAAATTAGAAAGTTTAGAGAGTTTACCAATCCATATTTCCTTTATAGGTTTTGGTTCAAATCTTAAGAGTAGACGCCAGAATTAAGCTAAGGACGTCAGGTGAGTTTTTCTGAACTAAGCCTTTGTTTACGAAAGCATGTGAAGTTTAATTTTTTAAACTTGATTTATTTACGATGGCATGTTTATTATGAAATTATTTAAGTGTGTTATAAATCGTTGATGTTTAAATGTATGCATACATTACTTGTGGAGATTGTGACCTAAGTCGGGGAGTGTTGTAACACCCGTGTTTTCGGTACGTCTCTAATTTGGTATTTTACCGTAAAATATAGTTTAACGTTGAGAGTGGGAACGTTCGGGCTGAAAACGGTCACTTTTGGGCTTCGGTACGGGCCATGCGATTGTGCCCGCGATTGTGGCAGATGTCACTCTCGCGGGGCACAACCGCGGAGAATGTACCGAGAGTTGGGGGTAGGGGCGCGAGAGTGCCCGCGCGATTGTGACTATGTCACTCTCGCGGGGCACAATCGCCAATATTGTACCGAAGGTGGTGATTCTCGGGCGAGAGTTCCATGCGAGAGTGACACTGTCACTCTCGCGAGTCAAGGTCGCGGTCGGGGTGCAGACCCTTTAAAACTCATTTTCACGACCTAAACCTCATTATTTTGACTTGGGAGCTAGTTTGGGGCGATTTCTTGGTGGAAGGTAGGGTTTCTTTTCTCTCTTCATTGAATACCTTTGGGGTTTGAGCATTAAATGCTTATTGGTGATTCAATATAGGTTTGGGGTAAGCTTTGACCTCAAGTGATTTAGGAGTTGAAACTTCAAGTGGTTCTCATCATCTCCATTGTTCCTCCATTTCTAGAGTTTTATATAATCCTTGCAAGGTGAGTTCATTTCTCTTCTCCTAACCCTAATATATGTGTATATCTCTTGTGTTTTGATCTTTCACAATTTTAAGACCTAAATGTGGATTTTGGAAATAATAGGGTTTGTTGACCTAAGTGAAAATGTGGAGAGAGTATTACACGTTTAAAAGAGATGGTGTTTTAATATCCACTCCTTTGACAAACAACTTTGATTTCTTGGGTTGTGGTGCATTCAATGGAAGTGTTGGGTTCTATTTGGGAAAAACAAGTATTTGGGTGAAATAACCATAATGTTGATTTATATGTAGAATATAAGTATAATGTTTTAAGGATGGATTGTTATTATTGAAAGCTCATCCATTTGGGTGTTAAGTTTTATATGTTGGTAATCTCTTGTATACGAATTATCTATACCTATGTTTTATATGAGCATTGTACATGCTAGTTGTTGGTAGTTAGTATTAGTGCAATGGATCTATAGGCACGGTGTTTCTATGTCCCCGCTTCGGACATTGGGATTCACCCTTAGCACGGAATAGGCATCGGGTCACCATGATAAGTAAGGTGTCGACCTATACGGTCGGGCAGCGTCTCATGGGCAGTAAGGTGTAATTCCCTTGTGCTAGAGTTCCCCGTTTTGGAACTCTCAAGAATAGACGTAGAGGGGTTGACTTGATGTTTTTTAGCAATAGACTTAGAGAAGTTGAGCTCATTATGTGATTGGGGTTATTTGTATTGTAACCAATCACTAATGGTTTATTTGGTTTGTTGTTTTTTTAGCTCATGGCTATACACTTCGCGAGACTCCAAATGGGTTTAGTTATTTAATCCTGTTTGATTCATTCTCACTAGGCTTTAGCCTAACACTTGTTCTTATGTTTCGTGTTTGGCAGGCTATCATAGAGGTGGGGCACGCCGGGATTGAGGGAACGACCTTGGGGTCGTGAGTGGTCTTTTTGGAAGATACATAGTGACCAACATACGGATGATTTTGAAGATACACATTTTGGAAGTATAGTGACACCCGACCATAATCTAGTTATTCCTTATAGATTAGTAGGTTGTCATCTTATGCTTCTATTATTGGGTTGTAATTACCATACTTTATACCCCGTTTGGGATGCTACACTTGGGTTTTTGAAATGATTTACCCTATTTTTACAGGTTTAAATTATCCCCTATTTTAAGGTGATGGAATTATCCTATTTTCAAACATTATATTGCCGAATTTTCGAATTTTATTTTCCGCATATTTTCTAGAGTGTTACAAGTTGGTATCAGAGCATTAGTTTAAGTGAACTAGGTATGAATGTAAGATGCCTAGACTTAAGTTGTGACTGTTAAGTTATGAACCGTGAGATGGGGTAGAACTATTAAGATAGGTTGGTCTTAGAGTCGACGGAATTTGCACAAGTTGAAAGTTGTAGTGATGGTAACGAGAACCCTTACGTATAATATGTTCATAATTTCACTTAGCTAACGTTATTATGAATATGTTTTACGTGAGTATGTTTGATCTACTGTTGTTATGATATTTGATAAGTGTAATAGTACGTTTCCTTGTGTTAATTTTGTGAGCATGTCTCTCATTCTATGGTATATTTATGTGTGGCAGACTTATGGTTAATACCAGAAACCGACCGGAAGGTCAAGAGGCCACAGTATCCACGGCCGACCAACCGCAGGTGACTGTTGTGGAGGAACCCCCTCATGTGGTTAATGTGTTGGGCGGGGGACCTGAGCACATTCCCCGTCGCAACCTAGAAACAGATGAACCCATCATGGAGGAGGTGACGGCAGAGACAAGGATGATGGATCGTATGATGTTGGCTATGAACCGAGCGATGGCACAACAGCAAGAAATGTTCCTCAAACTCCTAGAGGACCGTGGCACCAACAACCGGAGGCATGAAACGGTGGATGAGAATGTTGTCGTGGCGGGATCCGGGGGTACCGGACTTGTAATCCCCTCTAACGAGACCGCAAATCCGGGAGTCAAGTAAGCAACGAGGGGTTGCACTTTCAAGGCCTTTCTGGGTTGCCGACCACCAGAATTTAAAGGTTCAGATTATCCGATAGCTTGTGTGACCTGGTTACGTGAGATGGAACAAGCTTTCCGATCGAGCGAATGCGGAGAGGAACAGAAAGCAGTCTTTGGTTCACAAATGTTGAGAGGCGCGGCCCTCGCTTGGTGGAATGTGTTCCATCGAAGCGATTGTCTTGGCCAAACTGTCTTGGGCAACATTCAAAGAGAAACTGCTAGAGGAGTATTGCAACGAGAGGTCGATGGATCGAATAGTGGAAGGGTTCATAAACTTGAAAAAGGGTAACTTATCGGTGAAAGAGTACAACCGTCTGTTCATGGACAAACTGGGGTTGGTGGGTCATTTGGTACCGACAGAGAAGGAGAAGATCAAGGCTTACATCAAAGGTCTTCCGTCCGACATGATGTCCATGGTACGGGTGTCAAAAGCCTCGACTCTTTGTGAGGCAATTGAAGAGGCACAACTTATGGAAGATGCCTACAACCTAGGGAAAGAGGAAGGTAGTCGTCAAATTGAGAAGAGAAGATGGGAAGGGGGCTCAATGCCCTCAAAGAAACCTAGATATGCCAACAACAATCCCCGTGGAACCGACCCTAGGCGTGATGCCAAGTGGTGCTCCAAATGTCGGAGCAAACATTTCGGCCCTTGTAATTTCGTCCTCGGAAGTTGCTACAAGTGCGGGAAGCCCGGGCACACGTTTAAAGATTGTCCCATCAAGGGGCAAATATGTTTCGAATGCAAGGAGCAAGGGCACATTAGAGCTTGAAGGCCCAAAGTTGAAGGTCGATGGGGCCGGTGGGAAGAAAGTGGAGCCTCCGAAAGCAACCGTAAGAGCTTTTAAAATGACGGCAGAAGAAGCCAAGGCATCGACCGATGTGGTGTCGGGTACATTTCTTCTAAACTCCGTACCTACACGTGTACTTTTTGACTCGGGTGCTAGCTAATCTTTTGTATCAGATGTATTTTATCCAAAGCTTGACATGTCTATAAGTAGTCTAGAGGATGCTTTAGTGGTAGAAATAGCTGATGGTAGTCAAGTAGTGATCCGGGATATCGTGAGAGGTTGCATTCTTCACTTTGAAGGGAAGGAGTTCCCTATAGACTTGATGCCCATGCAAATTGGCGGATTCGATGTAGTTGTGGGAATGGACTGGTTGTCCAAGAACCAAGCGGAGATCGTGTGCTCCAAGAAATTGATCCGACTACCCGTTGTGGATGGAGAGCCGACGAAAATCTATGGAGAGAGGAGGAAAGGCGAGGTGGCGATCATCTCTATGGTTAAGGCGCGAAAATGTTTGTCAAAGGGATGCTCATCCTTCTTGGCATACGCAATCGACACCAAACTTGAGAAGAAGAAATTAGAGGATGTTAGGGTGGTGCGTGAATTTTCCGATGTGTTCCCAAGATTTGCCCGGCTTACAACCCGATCGATTGGTAGAGTTCCGTATCGATCTTATTCCGGGGGCAGCCCCGATTGCTCGAGCTCCTTATCGGTTGGCCCCTACAGAGATGCAAGAGATGATGACGCAACTTCAACACCTTCTTGAAAAGGGTTTCATTCGACCGAGCTCGTCGCCTTGGGGAGCTCCGGTTCTGTTCGTTAAGAAGAAGGATGGCTAAATGAGGATGTGCATCGACTACAGAGAATTGAACAAGGCGACGGTGAAGAACAAGTATCCGCTCTCGAGGATTGACGATTTGTTTGACCAACTGCAAGGCGCGAGTTACTTCTCCAAAATTGACCTGCGGTCGGGTTAACATCAAGTGAAGGTGGCGAAGGAGGACATTCCAAAGACCGTGTTTAGGACGCGGTACGGCCATTACGAGTTTCTATTAATGCCATTCGGTCTAACCAATGCGCCGGCAATATTCATGGATTTGATTAACCGAGTGTGCCGGCCATTTCTTGACAAGTCGGTGATAGTGTTCATCGACGATATTCTAGTATACTCCAAGGGAGAGTCGGAACACGAGTGCCATCTTCGGGAAGTATTGGAGATACTAAGACAAGAGAAGCTATACGCGAAGTTTTCAAAGTGCGAGTTCTGGCTTCAAAAGGTACAGTTTTTGGGTCATGTGGTTTCAAGAGAAGGAGTGAAGGTGGATCCCACGAAGATCGAGGCCATGATGAACTGGGAACCTCCAAGGAGTCCGTCCGAAACCCGAAGCTTTCTAGGACTAGCGGGGTACTACCGAAGATTTATTCAAGATTTTTCAAAGATAGCTTCATCGTTGACGGCCCTAACGCGAAAGAATGTTAAGTTTGTTTGGACCGAGAGTCAAGAAAATGCGTTTCGAACTATACAAAGGAAACTTTGCGAAGCTCCAGTCTTATCCTTACCCGATGAGATGGAGGATTTTGTGGTGTATAGCGATGTGTCGAAAATGGGTTTGGGTTGTGTCCTCATGCAGAGGGGGAAGGTGATTGATTATGCGTCAAGGTAACTCAAAGTCCATGAAGTCAACTACCCCACTCATGATTTAGATCTAGTCGCGGTGGTGTTTGCATTGAAGTTATGGAGACACTACCCTTACAGTACAAAGTGTACTCTTTATACGGACCACAAGAGTTTACGACATATCTTCGACCAAAAGGAACTAAATATGAGGCAACGAAGGTGGTTGGAGCTATTGAAAGATTACGATTGTGAGTTACTCTACCACCCCGGGAAAGCAAACGTTGTCGCCGACGCCCTTAGCCGAAGGGACTATGGAGAGAGTTCCAAGTCCGTTTTTGCACGAATTGAGTTAGCCTCAACACTCATTGACCGGATTAAAGCGTCGCAAACCGAAGCTTTGCTAGTGGAGAATCTCAAGGGAGAAGTTATGGCAAAACAACACTTACTTTTGACAGAAGATAGTCGATGGGTGAAACTTTTCAATGGACGAGTTTAGGTGCCGAAGATCGGAGGCAATCGAGAACTCCTCCTCGAAGATGCCCATAAATCAAAGTATTCTATCCATCCGGGAAGTGCTAAGATGTATCGAGACTTAAAATTGCATTATTGGTGGCCAGTTATGAAGCTTGATGTGGCGCGCTACGTGGAGCGATGCGTGACTTGTTTACAAGTAAAGGTGGAGCACCAACGACCTTATGGGAGTCTACAATCCTTGGAGATTCCGGAATGGAAGTGGGAGCACATTACGATGGACTTTGTGACGAAATTGCCAAAGACCTTGCGCGGTCATGACACTATTTGGGTGATAGTAGATCGCTTGACCAAGAGCGCTCATTTCTTGGTCATGCGGAAGACTCTACCTATGGACAAATTGGCAAAGTTGTACATCGATGAGGTGATATCTCGGCATGGAGTACCGCTATCTATTGTCTCGGATCGCGATAGTCGGTTCACTTCACATTTTTGGGATGGGTTGCAAAAGGAATTGGGCACGCGTGTGAAGTTGAGTACGACCTATCATCCCCAGACCGACGGCCAAAGCGAGCGGACAATCCAAACGCTAGAGGATATGTTGACATATTGCGTAATTGATTTTGGAGGTAGTTGGGATTCACATCTACCTTTGGTAGAATTCCCTTATAATAATAACTATCACTCAAGTATAGGGATGGCACCGTTTGAAGCTTTATACGGTCGCAAGTGTCGAACCCCCGTATGTTGGCTTAAGGCGGGGGAGAAACAATTTGTCGGACCCGAAATCATTCAAGAAACGGCGGATAAAGTGAAGGGTATTCGTGAACGCCTAAAGGCGGCTCAAGATCGGCAGAAAAGCTATGCTGACAAGAAGAGGCGACCAATAGAGTTCCAAGTGGGTGATCGTGTTATGTTGAAGGTATCCCCTTGGAAAGGGATCATTCGTTTTGGGAAGCGTGGGAAGTTAAGTCCCCGTTTCCTTGGACCTTTCAAAGTGCTTAAACGGGTAGGGCTTCAGGCTTATCAATTGGAACTTCCTCCGGAAATGGATGGGATCCATAGCACATTTCACGTGTGCTATCTTCATAAGTGTCTAGCGGAGGAGGAGAGTGTTATCCCACTCTCCGAAATCAGAGTTGACGAAGGGAATCGGTGCGTTGAGGAACCCGAGGCGATTTTAGAAAGGAAGACGAAGAAGTTTCGTCACAAGGAAGTCACGATGGTGAAAGTTCAATGGAAGCACCATCGAGGTGCTAACGTGACTTAGGAGGCGGAGGAGGATTTGAAGCGGAGGTACCCTCACCTATTTCCCTAGCCGAGATTTCGAGGACTAAATCTTCTCCAAGTTGGGGAGGATTGTAACACCCGTGTTTTCGGTACGTCTTTAATTTGGTATTTTACCCTAAAATATAGTTTAACGTTGAGAGTGGGAAGACTTCACTAAAATTTAGCAACTTAATTAAAATTTTCTAAATACATCAATAACTAGATCATCTACAACCACAATTTAGACTCAACCTTAATACACGTACACCATCTATACATACAGACTAAAAAGGACGGGTGCTACTAATACCCAATAACAATCGCTATCTCCAACTTGCGGAAGACTTCACCAATTACTTACTTTTGCGCAAAGCTAAGGCTCAACTCTTCATAGAAATGCTAGAATCCGAACCCCCAACTGGAAACTGATGCACATGCCGACAAATAAAAAGGGTTAGGCTTAACGCCTAGTGAGCTCAAGAGTTTTCAATATATATAAATAAATCGTTTAAAATGTAAGAATGCAATTAAAGTCATAATCTTTCAAAATGATATGCTTTGCTTATGAAATGACTCATTTACCAATAAACATGCATTTTAAATGAAAGAGACACCACGTTGATCGCTAACCAAACCAAGATGTTTTACAGAAAGATCCTAATATAAAACGTCTTTCGTAAACTTATATTTGACCCAAAACTCACGCAACCATAAGATGAAAGGAAACCAAATACCGAAAACGTAGGAATGACGCAATCCATTCAAGCCTTAATATACGTGGGGGAAACCCAATATTAAAGCCATCATTTATCGTCGTCCACATAAAAACCCAATTTGGTAAAATACGACATTACCATATAAAATACCACGAATCAACGATGAAGAGACCCGTATACACTGAGAATAGAGTAACACGCAAGTAGGCCGTTCACGCGACTTCCTTGTATGTCATCTAAACGTTTCCATCTTGGGTGGCGAGAACACGTGAATGGGGCCACCCGCGATGTTATTGGATTTCACCAACGTGCCCCTGTTCTAGTTCCCATGCCATAACAGACATCACAATCCTCGAACCTGTTGTTGCCCCTTGCCATACTCCGTCGAGTTCCGCCCCGCGGTCTTACGAGCAACCGGGTGCCTAATCCAATCTAGACGAGTTCCAACTCTGCGGCTCAAACCACATATTCCTACTCGCTAGCAAACCCGAGCGGTCACTAAAAGTAACCCAAAACCTCAGGCCTTACATAACCGACAGACTTACGAGCCTATGGATCCATTACGACACTATCTATCATTACATGACTCCAAAAGAATGACCAAAGAACCCAAAGAATGTAACTCACCAATGACACGAAATAATCGTCAACACTTAAAACCCACGACGGTTATAAATCCGGACAAATGTCCACACGACTCATTTAGTCAAAACCGAGCCAAGGGCCCAACACTTTACTTATATTTCCAACGAAAGCCTTTGTAAACATTAAAACACATTTAACCGACTGACGAAGACACAACGACCCAAAAGTATAAATATCACAAACTCAACATCAGTTGAGGCAAACCATTTTCCAAATGACACAACGACACAATCGCTGGCACAATCGCCGAGATCGTACCGTGAGGTTATTGGCTTTGGCTATAGTGCCAGGCTATTGTGCTAGTGGCACAATCGCCAGCTCTGTCTATTATGACGGCTATAGTGACATTGTCACAATCGCTGTCACAATAGCCAAGAGGGTACCGAATGCTGTTTTGGCCATAACTTCTTCGATTTAGCTCCGATTTTGCTCCAGAAGGAACCATTGGACTCGTAATTGAATCCTTTATCCATTAAGACTATAAAATCTAGGATTCAACTCCAAAATCAACAATCTTATTTTTTCCCCTTTAAGGCTACTGATTTCTGTATTAACTTGAAATTATGTTTTTCGAAATTCGGGGTGTTACATAGAATATAAGTATACTGTTTTAAGGATGGATTGTTATTATTGAAATCTCATCCATTTGGGTGTTAAGTTTTATATGTTGGTAATCTCTTGTATACGAATTATCTATACCTATGTTTTATATGAGCATTGTACATGCTAGTTGTTGGTAGTTAGTATTAGTGCAATGGATCCATAGGCACGGTGTTCCTATGTCCCCGCTTTGGACATTGGGATTCACCCTTAGCACGGAATAGGCATCGAGTCACCATGATAAGTAAGGTGTGGACCTATAAGGTCGGGCAGCGTCTCATGGGCAGTAAGGTGTAATTCCCTTGTGCTAGAGTTCCCCGTTTTGGAACTCTCAAGAATAGACCTAGAGGGGTTGACTTGATGTTTTTTAGCAATAGACTTAGAGGAGTTGAGCTCATTATGTGATTGGGGTTATTTGTATTGTAACTAATCACTAATGGTTTATTTGGTTTGTTGTTTTTTTAGTTCATGGCTATACACTTCGCGAGACTCCGAATGGGTTTAGTTATTTAATCCTTGTTTGATTCATTCTCACTAGGATTTAGCCTAACACTTGTTCTTATGTTTCGTGTTTGGCAGGCTATCATAGAGGTGGGGCATGCCGGGATTGAGGGAATGACCTTGGGGTCGTGAGTGGTCTTTTTGGAAGATACATAGTGACCAACATACGGATTATTTTGAAGATACACATTTTGGAAGTATAGTGACACCCGACCATAATCTAGTTATTCCTTATAGATTAGTAGGTTGTCGTCTTATGCTTCAATTATTGGGTTGTAATTACTATACTTTATACCCCGTTTGGGATGCTACACTTGGGTTTTTGAAATGATTTACCCTATTTTTACAGGTTTAAATTATCCCCTCTTTTAGGGTGATGGAATTATCCTATTTTCAAACGTTATATTGCCGAATTTTCGAATTTTATTTTCCGCATATTTTCTAGAGTGTTACAAGTGTGGCCCGCCTTCTCGTGTCGGGGAGTGTAGCCCGTTTATGCCATTGGGGGTGTGTCCCAAAATTAAGGCAGTGCGAGTTAGACACATCGTCTTTGACGGTCATATGGTTAGTAGCGTGTTTTATCTTTATGTGCTTATTAATCAGTTGATTTGCATTCGCTGCAAAGTTATTTTATTGCTTATCTGTTAGAGGGGACTCACTAGACCTATGGTCTAACCCTCGCTCTTTCAAAACTAAAAATCTTTTCAGGCAGACGGGATTTAGGGAGGGCAGATAAAGGGAAAGAGAAGATGTAGCGGTACCAGATAGAAGATCGTCATCTTAGTTCCTATATTAATACCTCAGTTGTGAATAGGTTGCCTTTGCAAACCTTAAAACTTTATTATGCGCTTGGGGCCGTTTTGGCATGGATTATTGCTATTAATATTATTAAGATTTGATTGTTATCTTGTTGCTTTTAGTTGGGTTGTTACAGCTGCAGTTTTGGGTTTATCGATTCCTCGGTTCTGTTCGTTCGATTGGGCATCGGTCGACTAGGTAGTCCGGTCCTCGGGTTGGGTATCGGTCGGCAGGTTTTGTTTGGCATCAGTCACCGGAGAGGGGGGAGACCCCGGTCGGTGCAAGGGGGTGGGAGACCCCGGTCTCAAGTTACACACCGGGTGGGCCTTAAAGGCCCCGGTCCCCGGCTTCACTTGTGGGTCGAAGCCCAGTTTCCATTGGGTTCGAATTTAATTTAGCTTTTGGGCCATATTTATTAGAGGATCGGCCATTTCATTTTATTTTAATTGCAAGGATTCAATGTACCTCTTCTCAAGTAGAATTTGGTGGGTTAGATTTCGTTGAGAGATTAGAGGGCGTTGGGATTATGGTATGAGGTCAACCTTAGTTAAAATAGAATGTATCAAGAGTTTACCGAGCAATGTCTTGTTTTATAGGTGTTGGTTCGGATTCTATAAAATTAGACGCAAAGCTTTGAGCAAAGGACGTCAGGTGAGTTTTTCTGAACTAAACCTTTTTGGTAACGAAAGCATGTGAAGTTTAATTTTAAACTTTGATTTATTTACGATGGTATGTTTATTATGAATTGATTTAAGTGTGTTATAAATTGTTGATGTTTAAATGTATGCATACATTATATGTGGAGATTGTGACCTAAGTCGGGGAGTGTGGCCCACCTACTCGTGTCGGGGAGTGTGGCCCGTTTATGCCATTGGGGGTGTGTCCCAAAATTAAGGCAGTGCGAGTTAGACACATCGTCTTTGACGGTAGTGTGGTCAGTAGCGCGTTTTACCCTTATGTGTTTATAAATCTGTTGATTTAATTTTTTTTCTGGAAAGTTATTTTGTTGCTTATCTGTTAGAGGGACTCACTAGACCTATGGTCTAACCCTCGCTCTTTCAAAACTAAAAATCTTTTCAGGCAGACGTGAATTAGGGAGAGCAGATAAAGGAAATGAGAAGATGTAGCGGCGAGTGATAGAAGACTGTCATTATAGATTTTGTTTGTTAATATCTCAATTGTGTATAGGTTGCCTTTGAAAACTTTGAAGTTAAAAGTGTAAGCTTGGGGTCGTTGCGGCATGAATTTTATTCCATTATTAAGATTTAAATTGCTATCTTGTTGTTTCTGGTTGGGTTGTTACATCACCCACTTCCACATGGATGGTGCAAAAGAAGTTGTCACTCCACTATCCTCATCAGTTCTTCTCACCCTAAAGGATGGCTCTCCCCCGGTTGATCCGACTCCGTATCGCAAACTAGTGGGCTCCCTCCAATATCTTGCATTTACAAGGTCTGATGTTTCATTTGCGGTTAATAAGTTATCACAATTTATGCATGCTCCTTCTCAAACACATTGGCAAGCATTAAAAAGAGTTCTCCGCTACTTAAAAGGCACCATACATCATGGCCTCTTCCTGAAACGGGCAACCACACTTGATCTCAAAGCTTTCTCAGATTCCGACTGGGGTAGTGTCTCTACCGCCGGTCAGTCCACTACAGCGTACTTACTATATCTTGGGGGGAACATTATCTTGTGGCGATCTGCCAAACAAAAGTCGGTATCCCGATCCTCTACGGAGGCAGAATACAAGGCTCTCACCAATGCGTCCGCTGAGGTCTCTTGGGTACAAAATCTTCTCCATGAACTCGGTATTACCACGGATCATTCTCCAACCATCTATTGCGACAATACAAGAGCCACATACTTGTGTTCCAATCCAGTTTACCACTCTAGGATGAAACATGTCGCCTTGGACTACCATTTTGTACGAGACAAAGTAACCGATGGCTCTCTTTGAGTGCTCCATATCAACTCCACGGATCAACTTGCTGATGTACTTGCCAAACCGCTACCCCGTTCTACATTTCTTCATCTACGGTCCAAGATTGGAGTCTCCAACGGATCCTCCATCTTGCGGGGGCGTATTACGTATCAATCAAAGATTCAAATTCATAATTTGAATTTATTCTAATTGATGTATTTCTGGTATATATATTGTAACTTGCCTAGTTTAGCCCATAATCTTCTCCTTTCCTTTTGATGTAAATGGCTACAAATAGCCCCCTGATGTATGTAATTTTCATATCAAAAGATTAACACAGCACCTCACTATACCTTCGTGAAGTACTATATCTTCTGTAACATTCATCCATGTATGCAGCGGACTTTGATTATGTCATCAAATGCTTGTTCATTTCAAGATTATGAAGAAACCAACTAACTCCCCAAATAATCGAAAAGTATTAATACAATGTGATGGTGATTGTGGAAATAATATATAATGAACTAATTAATCTTGGTGTTAAGTATACGCCATAGGGATGGATTTTTAGAGTCGTTATTTCCATTTAATTTTAGATTGTTTGCTTAGTTTGAGTTCTTGAAACGAATATTTAGATATACGTTATTCAAAAAGTTTGTTATTAATATGAATAGTTTTTAACAATTACTTTTGCTTACACTCTTACACACAATGGATCCAGTAACTTTGATGATGGGTCGGAGTTTTGTGTTCTACCATTGTTAACCATATAAAACTCAAATTTAAGTTTCATCATGTTATTCCCTCTTCTTTTTTTCTTTTTTTTTGTTGTAACAATGACCAATGGTGGTAGTATAAAACAAATCACAATAGTAGCAACATGAGGGTCGTAAAAATACATTACGATAACATGTAACAAGTTAAAGAAATTGAATAACTTTTTATAACTAATTTTAAAAAATAGTTATAATGGTTTTCAAAAATGATGAATTTTATAAAGTTAAATAATTTTGTTAATAATTCTGGAAAGTTGAATAACTTTTAATAACGATTTTAATAATTAATTGAAAATGAAATAAAAATAAATATTCTTTATTTAATTTGTAATTATTTTATGGTTATTTAAGAAAATAATTAATTAAACCACCGTCATTTATATACTTTAACTTAGTTCTTGTTTTGGAGAATTGGAGATAAAGGCTTTAAAATATCTATTTAAATAATATATAGTTTCAATAATAATAAATTCAAATCAATAGCTAAATATAAAGAAGTATATACTTAAATTAGATGATACTGAGATAAAAGTTGCAATAATAATAATAATCTATATCTATATCTATATCTATACTATATTATAAATATAGCATAAAAACTCTTAAAAACAAGTCTTAAAGCTTAATGTACCGCTATTTAATGTTAATTACTTAAAAAACAACCATAAAAGTTGTATGTACTACATTTAATGTTATTCATTAATTTTCAATCATTATCTCTAACCATTTTAACTCCCCTAAAATCATTTCCCACTTTAACTCCCCTAAAATAACTCTCAGCATATTTTAGATATAAAAAATCTAAAATATAATTAAAAAATCTTACAGAATATTTTATAAAAAAAATTATATTATTAAACCAAAATAAATTACATTATATTATTAAGTCTAAATTAAACAAATTTATATAAAAAAAATCATTATCACTCTCTCACAATCATCCAAAATCGTAATGTAAATCGACAAAAAAACAGAAAATAAAATGAAACATTAAAATCGTGATGTATCTAGTTACATTGCGCGAGTACACTTCTAGTTATATTATAAAACATTTATAAAAAAACTCTTAAAAATAATTGTTAAAACTTAATGTACCGCTATTTAATGTTAATTACTTAAAATCTCTTAAAAACAATCATTAAAGTTTTATGTAATACATTTAATGTTATTTATTAACTTTAAATTATAATATCTAACCACTTTAACTTCCTAAAATCACTCACCAGTCACCGCATAAAAGGATAAAACTCAAATTTTAAATATAAAAAATTAAAAATATAATTAAGAAAATCTAACAAAATATTTAATGTTTATTTTATAAAAAAAACATTATATTATTAAACCTAAAATAAGTTACATTATTATTAAACTATCGAAAAAACTCTTAAAAAACAAGTTTTTATGCATTAAATACTGTTTATTGATACACATTACTTAAAATTTAAGATTACAAGTCATGATGAATGAGTACAAATTTCTAAAGCTATATGTTTGAATCCATAACTAACTGATAAACATAATCAAAACAGGATAAACATCACAATTTAAATATAAAAAATTTAAAATATATAAGAAGATTATTGAATTCTAACAAAATACTTAATTTTTTTAATATAAAAACATTGTATTATTAAGCCTAAATTAAATTTATAAAAAAATCATTATCATTCTTTCAAAATCATTCAAAATCGTACTATAAATCGACAAAAAACAAAAAATAAAATGAACATTAAAATCGTGATGTATCTCACTGCATTGCATGTGTATGCTTCTAGTAATAATAATAATAATAATAATAATAATAATAAATCAATAGCTAAATATAAAGAGTGCATATTTAAATTAAATGACACTGAGATAAAAGAAAAATAAATTGATAAGAATAGTCAATCTTCTCATTTAATTTAATTTTTTAGTTATTTTTAGAACCAAATTTTCATTTTAGTTATAGTTTACGCAAATGTCATTTGTGTAAAGCTTATTTTCAAATTAGAAAAAAATTGTTTTTTTAATACAAATGGAGATCCTTCCACAAAAAAATTGAATCCTTAAGCAATTTTCTTAATCTGAAAATCGAGTTTAGAGATGAAAATTTTTTCCCATAGTGGCGGGTATCCGACCCTAATGAGGCGGGGACTCCCTGCTTTGGCGGATAATGGGACGAGGATTTATTTTCATACCCCTAGTCGGGTCGAGGCGAGGTCGGGGATGGTATTACCCACCCTTATTCCAACCCCATTTTTTTTAATTTAATATATGTATATAGCATGCGTTTGTATGTATAAATAAATGTTATGTATATATGTATACATTTATTATTCAATAATAAATATATTTGGTCTTCGATATTGGTAATTAATATAGTGACAATTTATTATAATTTTAGTTTTAAAATACATTGTTTTTATTGTTTTTTTACTAAATGGGTACCTAACGGGTTCCTCGAACCCGTCGGAGATTGGTCGGGACAAGGTCGCGATCGAGGCTTAAACGAGGGTCTGGTCGGGGGACGGGGGATGCATTACCCGTCTAATGCTCGTCTCGTTTTCATCACTAATCAAATTTACATAAACATGTAGAAACTCTAACTAAAATGAATTCAACTGAAAAAGCAACTAAAAAATAAATTTGGTTGAAAAAATCAGTTATTTCGATCAACTTCCATAAAACAAAAACGACATGTCTTGTTAGAAGAACACGAAGAAAGGTAAAATAATTTTTATTTTTCCTTTTATTTTTTCTTTGGTTTATGGAAACATCTACATGATGGGTGTAATTAACGGTTTCTTTTCTAACGGTGTTAAATGGAGGACCATTTTGGACTCCGAAACATGAAATACGGAATGGACCATTGGTGTACTTTACAAATTATAGAGACGAAAACCAAAAGGCAACCATAGATGAGGGACAAAAATGTAATTCACTCTGAATATAAAAGAATGTATATTTAAATTAAATGATAATAAAAAAAATAAAAAAGGAATGACATGTTTTATTGGAAGAAATATAGAAAAAAGTAAAATAAGAAGAAAAAAAAATCTGGTTTCTGGAGAAATCTAGAGAGAGAGAGAGAGATGTACGCGCTTCAAAATAAATAAATCTCAGAATTCATCATCCAACACAGCAGACTGCAAAACTTATACAAAATTGTGTGTTTGATCGTATAACCAACCACCATTTCATCGGATTTTGTTAGGGTTTTGGTAGAGGATCATCAGAATATCAGCCTTATTATACAATGGAAGAAGCTTATTTTCCACTCAAGTTGAAGAGGAAAGATCTTGATGAAGTAAACGATGACTTCTGCGACTTCTCCCTCTCTTCACCGGCTTGGAAAATCCGCCGTCTGGTACCTACAAACATATATCTTTCAACCTATACTTGTGTGTATGTGTGTTGTTGTTGTTGTTGTTGTTGTTGTGTTTCTGGTACGAAAACCTGTTCATGTTTCACCTGTAATTAGCAATTTAGCATTCTTTGGATCATCTAGGGTTCGAGTAGTAGCTTGCTCAATTTTATGCTGAATACTTCACCAGATTAAAATTGGAATTTCTATGGAAACCTAGAACTTCCGATCAGCAAAATTTTCACCACTTTTAATTTGCAATAGCACTTGTTTAGCAATTTTTTGTCGAAATTAGTTTAGGTGACGAGATTTTAATACGGAAATTGTGCCCGATCACTTGGCAGCCTATGAATTTTTGCACCGGCGGCTTACATGAAGATGAGACGATCATCAACAACAATAATGGCCATGTGTATATGTATTTTAATCCTCTTATAGACACTGGAACTTTTGAATGTTTTGCGTTCGTTAATGTAACTAAGTACTAACGGACAATGATTCTATGTGATCCAAAAAACTTCAGCTTCAAACCTTTTATTTCTCAACTTTGAATTAATGAAATTCGTGTTTCCATTTTATAATGAAGTACTTATTTGTTGTCTTGTTGTTAGGATGCTGAGTTGCCCCCGATAATCGAGGAAGAAGAAACGGGGATTCCGATGGTATTTGGGCAACCGGCGCCCTCTCAAGATACTTTTGAAGAACAAGTAGTGAGTGATAGTCCCATAGCAATTCAAGAGCTGAGTGGTGGTCTGCCAGTGAACGAAGAGAGGGCTATCGTTCTGTTTGATCCCATGAATAACATGATTCCACTGCAACCTCGACAACCCTTTTCTATTTCTGTTAATTCAGACTTCCTTTCAGGGTATAAAAGTAAGCTTTTTAACTCCGTATCTATATTCTTCATTTGATCGGTTATTACGCTAATATGTCATATGTGTATATTGCGTTTAGAAGTTGCGAGGGGAACTGGTTAGAGGGGGAATTAGATGCTTATAAAACCCTTTGTGTGCCTTGCATTTGAGTGTGAATCGTCGGTTTAGAACTATGCTGTTAATATCGCGATATATCGTCGATATATCAGATATCGCTCCTAGCCAAAATATCGGTGATCAAATATCGCTATTTATATCGGGAACGAGAATATCGGCGCAAAATATCAGCCGATATAACCGATTTTTTTGTAATACTTTTTTGGGTCTATTACATCGACGACTTCTTCTTCTTCAGTTCTTCTACATCTTCTACATCGACTTCTTCTTCTCTTCTTCTACTGTTTAGTGAGGTTTTTCTATTGTTTCTTGGTGGACGATGGTCGACTTCTGTTTCTTTTCTTCTCCTCTCCTCTTCCTGCTTGCACCACTCATTAACTCAGTAAGTGACTTCTTCTGTTTCTTCTCCATTCGTGTTCCAACACATAAGGTACTTACTGCCTTCTCCATTCGTTTTTGCTGGTTATTTGCCTTCTCCCTTAGTATTCTCCTCATCAACACAGCTTCTGTTTTCAACCAACAACTTCAAACTTACTGCCTTCTGTTTTGGATCTTTCTTAATTTCAACCAACAGCTTCTGTTTTCAACAAACATCTTTGATCTTTCTTATTTCCTTTAGTTACCAACTATGTTAGATACTTAGATGCATTCTAATTGGACTAATTTGGATAGAGTTAGAGTTATAATTGGTTTTTGTTTTTGATGTTGAAACTATTTTAAGTTGATGTTTTGATGTTGAAACTATGTTTTTAGTTAATGCATTTGATATGTTTATGGATGCATACATATATATATATATTATATAATTCTAAGAAATATTATATGAACTGATATTTTTGGACCGATATATCATCGATATATCAAATATCGGTCCCTGATCGATATAGCACCGATATCCGATATTAACAACATAGGTTTAGAACAGTTGATCAAAGCTAGAATGAAGCACTTCAATTCATTATTTTTTATCTTGTTGCCACTAATCTTTCCATCTATCAGTATTTTGTGTCGAATTCAACTGATTAGAGCTTGGCTCCTTCTGGGAGCAATGAAAGTGAAAATGTGGTCTATAGTTCTTCATATTCCTTCTAAGTAGTGATGCTGTTTTGGAAATCCTATCTACAAGTATTCCTTCACCTGTTGATTTACTTATTATGATTTATGAAATCATTACGTTTGGCAAACTAGTAGATACGCTAGTTGTTGGCTAACAAAGGAGCTGATAAGTTAGTCATGTTCGGTAAAAATACCGATAAGCTACATGACAATGTAAAATGGCCTAAAAGGTATTGGAAGGACATAATTGGAAAAAGAAATGAAAAAAAGGCTCCTGGAGCCTGTTGAAACACTATTTCAAAAAGCTAGCTTAGGGCAGACTAAACGGGATTTTTCAATAAGCTCGAAAAAATAAGCTAGCTTGGGTATGTGTTTTCAATGTTAGATATTGACTATCTTAAGGTCTTTTCTTGTGGCTGATGCAGTCATAGAAACAAAGTGATCCTTACGGTGAGTTTTATTGTGTACAGGTCCGGTCTTATGGTCAAACCGGTCAGACCTACTCAAATCACTAGGTGGCAAAAAAGAGAAGCATGACGATAACTCTGAGCCGAATAATGGAAGCCTGGCAGTTGTACCATGGGTGCCAATGCATTCACAACAGCGAGCAATGGCAGAAGTGGAGGCCCCTCGTATGGAAGTTGTATCTGAGATGATGGATGCAGATGATATGGAAGCCACGACCATGGATATCGAAGACAATGACTCCCAACAAAAGCACGGAGCCGTGTTTGGTTCGGTGAATGGTGGTGAAGATGTGAACCAATGGCAACAACATTGCATGATTCCACAGCCTCCCCATAACTTGTCCACACCAATTGCTTGGTCAGGTACAGGTGCTTAGGTTAGCTCTTTCATTCATGCCACTTTGACTAGAATCTCAGGTGGAGATGATATATAGCCTGTTTTGGATGGATGGTAGTCCCATGTAAAGAGTTCTAGAGGTATTATTTTAGATGAAATGTTAGAATGGAAGGGGTTTTGTACTTGCTTCTGCTTCAGGAATCAAAATTAGTATTGTACATTTTGTGAGAGAAGACTTGTGGGTGTTTGGTTCATGGATTTTGAAGGAACCGAAAGAAATTGGAATGGATAATTTCTTTGACCAAATTCCAAATCTCATGTTTGGTTTAGGAATTTTATGAATTCCATTGAATTTCTTTAGATTAAGGATTTCACCATTCGAAGGGTTATTCTAAAGATTCTAATTCCTTTAGCGATTCCATCCAAACGCATGGTCAAATCTCATTAAATTTCATTTCAATTTTTTCAAAGTCAAATTTCTTTGATGGATTTCAATTCTATCAAATTCCATTCTGAGAATAATACGTCCCCTTAAGGATCTGTTCGACGGAATGTTTTTGTGGGATTTGGATTTCAGAAAAAGATTTGGAGTTGGAAGGATCTGAAATATTTGTTGTGTTTGGTTGCTAGAATTTCAAATGAAATTGAATTTCTTCCTTAAAAATAATTTATAAAAATAAATTATAAAAAGATATAAAAAGAATTAAGTTATCTTTTTATTAATTTTCTTTATGGGCTTTCTAAATTCCTTGTTTGTCGGGTCCTATTAAAATCTTGGGATTTTAATTCCAGACTTTCTTTTAAACTAGATGTGGGAATTGAGATGATATCCATCTCCAAATCCTATTAAATCCTGTAAACCAGATGGGCCTTAAGATGGTTTGGTTCTATGTAACTAATCCGTACCAACAACCAACTACATATTTTGGCTAGGGACCAGACGACACGATAGTCGAAAAGTTCAAAACTAAGAGTCGAAAACCGAGTTTTGGTTTCGGCTTTGAATTACAAGGGCCCGCGTATACCCAAACCAAACCGGATAATGTATATATAATATAATTGAATATTCAATAATTAATATCAAGTATTTATATTTATGGGCGTTCAAATGCAACTCATTTACATGGTGCAACCCATGCAACCTTTTTACCCACTACTCATCTTATTTTCACTTTAGTAATTAGGAAAATATGAAAATAAAATGAGTGGTGAATAAAAGGGTTGCATAATAACCTACCTCTATTTATATTTTATTATTTATTTATTAAGTCAAAGTTAAATGGGTAAAGGTCTTTAACGTTTTGGTGTCAAGCATTAGGATGAATGATTATTAACATGTTTAAACATCCTCAAAAAAAATGATGATCATATTATTTAAAATTGTCCTTGATTGGTTATTATCATGGTACTGGTAATAAATAAAGATCATTGTGAAGTCGGGACGTAGTCCAAGTTGGAAGTGCACTGGGTGTAACCAGAGTCACATGCACTTGTCGGGGCAAAAGTGTTGGACAAGACCTATAAGTCAAAATCGCCTCACAGGTCAGTGCCATGAGACAGCTTTAAAATGGTAAATACTCTTATCCTCAAACCTGAGATGTGCATTGAGATCTAATGTACAAAGAGTGTTATGTTTTGATATAGTCTTACGTTACCCTTAATCGGATAATCATAAGGACTATATTGTGTATTAATTGTGTACTTACAACATGGATTTACTCATTTCTAGATGAGAAAGTTGTTTTATTGGCCCCTTCGGTGATATAGTTTGATTAACATTGCCATCGACAAACAGATTAGTTGAGGTGATAACATTTGTCTAATCAAATATGTTGGGATCAAGAAATATAATTTTAAGCTATAAAAAATGAGATTGATCTATGCTAAGTTCAAAACAAAATATCGTGAAGCAAAAGGATAACGAATGATTTTTCCATATAATTGGTTCGATCAATCAAATTGCTCAAGGAAATCACATTTACATTAGCATTGGGGACGATGACATGTTGCTAGACGCTTACAATTGTCTGTGTTATCGTGTATCGTGTGCAAGTGGGAGAATATAAGTTTTATTATATGCCCACGACACATGTCACACAGAGACGTTGCCAACGAGTATATAAACCTATAGGGTCACATATAAAGAATACATTTGTTTTCATTTAAAAGACACTCGAATTAAAATCATGTTGATTGATAAATAATTATTCTTGAAGAATAATTGCAAAATGTGTTAGAATGTAATTATGATAATTACATGGTGTTATCTGTAAATATGTATAATTATATTAATGTTGTAAGACAATTATATATTTATCACAGATAAACACTAAACTTTATGAGTTATGGACCAACTAATACAGTCCATATAAATAGGGTGATAGGCCAAAATACAGAAAAATAATCTTTTCTTTTCTGTATTAAACATATAGATCTAGGGTTCTTGGGCTCATCCGGTGGATCTAAGCATGTTTGTATGTGAATCACTGATACAAGAATCCTACTTGGGTTCTGAATGTTGCATCCAGGGACGGATCCAGAAACTTTTTCATACGGTGGCACCATTTTTTTCATATGGTTTTATCGATGTGTCTTCATTTTTTTTACCAACGTTCAATATCGTCCAATGTGTTTTTAGCTTAATTCCGCCGTTTTGAGGTATTTTTAAAGTTTTTTGCTTGATTTCGGTTTGGTTCATTTCAACCTATAGTTCGGTTTCGGTTCAGGTAACCAAGTATCCGTCTCATGTGTTTCGATTTACATTTTCCCTACTAACCGAACCGTGAACACCCTATATGAAAGCAATTATACAAAGTTTTAAAGGTTTTAATTTGACAGGGGTAATTTCATAATTTACCAATTTTGTTCTAGTGTTATTGTCTTTTTTTTTTTTTTTTCCAGTTAAATGTCACACAGCAAACGTTGTAATTTTCGTTGTTCCATGTGTCTGTAGTGACATTTATGACCTGGTTGAGACTGAGAATATGACAAATGAATAATAAGGAACAGGTAGGATACACATTAAATCAAGAATGATTAAAGAAAACTGTACTTGAATTTACATCTGACACTCCAAAAAGCATCAAAATTGATTTACACAAAAAGAAAATGGAAGTTGATTAGTCATGTGTTCATATATATGATCACAACACCATCTTACTGACTGAAACTATGTCTGAATTTGAATTTGTTGAGTAGTAGTTTTTACAATAAAAAATACAAAACAAAAAGGTATCATATCATCATCAAAGAGGGCTGCACCAAAACATTCTGACTAGATAGAGCTACTTTCATTTGTTTCTTCTACGTCAAAGTATAGGCATATCACAATGTTGGCATCCATCTCCAATCTAAAACCACGATGGATCAAACCCTAGTCCCTCGTTTTAGTCTCCCGATATATATTTTCTCTCTTCGTAAAACTTCTTCTCGCTAGCTTCCTTCTTCGCATTCCGCTTCTGCAAAAGTTACGTTAAAATCAGTCCCAACTTCCAACGATTTCGTTACAAACAAACAACAAAGCAACAGTGATACCTCGTAGATTTCATGATTGGCCTTTATTCGTTGAGCTACGGAGGTGGTGGTGATGTTTTTCGGACTCTCGATCATTCTGAAGATACCCATGCTTTTGGGGACCGAATAAGGATCTAGCTCACCCTGGAGTAATGCAAAGCGTGGGCATATTAGTGTATTGGACTCGAAAACTAAGTATGTGAACGAAAGGTGTGTAACTTACGTTGAGAGAAGACTTGCTCTCAGAAACTGTTCCGTGCACGACCAACGAGATATTGAAAGTTGTAATCTGGTCATGTCAACGAATTTGTAGTCAGGCACTTGGTAAGATTGATACACAATCATCGACTAAGAGATATTTAATTAGATATATAACCTTAAATGAGATTTAATTAAATTCATAACCTTCTAATGAGTATGAAGTCATTTTTCTTTTAATAGGTCAGAAGGTCATGAACTTAATTAAAATCTCATATAAGGTTATATACCTAAATGTCCCCATCGACACATATATCAATAGCTACAACAATCGCAAGATAAGTACTCCCTTCGTCTAACGAAAATAGAAAAATATTCACAAAAAGTCTCTTTACCCCCTTGGAGACACTGGGGGTTATTCAGGAGGCATTCTTGCGTTAGGAATAGGCACTTTCTGTTAGACAGTGGCGTTCTTGAATCTATCTTAAGTTCATGCATTTCAAAAAATCTGCTAGAAGGTAATTCTCCTAAATAACCCCCTTGGAACATAGGGTTAGGTCTATGTCCATCTTACCCTCCCAGACTCTACACCATGTGGTGTTTACCGGGTTCGTCTAGTTTGGTCGTAAGTAAAGAATTTCCTAAACTTTATGCAAAGTCTAGTAATGAAACTACATGGGATGGGGGATGTAAATAGAGATAAGATACCACACAAAACATAATCCTTTTTATCCCATGAAAATTACAATATTTTTCCTTTTCGAGCATCCAACAGAACTTGCAATTGTTCCTTTTCACAATGAAATTACATATATGCCCATTATCATCGCTACAAGTAAATGTATGGCATTGACATGGGTCCATGAGATTCCTCTATTTTGTCTAATATTGAGGAGTACTTGCAAATAGTCGAATAACATCCTTCAACTATGTGTCAAATCAAACAAAAGATCTAAAGAAACTATATAAATACTTGTGGCACTAGTTTCTTTTCTTTTCGATTCTTGTTTGTTTGTCTGCTTTTTGGGGTAAAAGTCAGGTCTAGTCTACATACAGTCCCCCCCTCCCCTCCAGGGGCGCGAACCCATCTCAGAGTGAGAGGTATTGGGCTTGTTTGGTTTAAACTATATAAGAGCATAGATTCTCCATGTTTGTCTGCTTTTTGGGGTAAAAGTCAGGTCTAGTCTACATACAGTCCCCCCCCCCCTCCCCTCCAAGGGCGCGAACCCATCTCAGAGTGAGAGGTATTGGGCTTGTTTGGTTTAAACTATATAAGAGCATAGATTCTCCAAAATGAAGATTTTGGTTAGTTTTTTGCTCCAATAGATTCTCCAAAACCTTCTCCAAAATAGAGACAATAGGAGAGGGCGAAATTCTACAAATTTGAAGAATTCTACAAATTTGAAGAATTCTCCAAAAATGATTACTTTGGAGGGAGAAATGATATTTTATTCTTTCTACCAATGAGAATCCTTGAAATCAAATGTTTAAGTGAGAGAAATAATATTTTATTGAATATTTTAATAATACAATTAATGTTGTAATCTCCAAAATGGAGCAACTGTTGGAGTTGAATGTAATTTTTTCCTTTTTTGGAGATTTTGACTTTTGATTCTCCATTTTGGAAAAAATTTGGAGAATCTGTTGGAGCTCCTCTAAGAACTTATGGCACTAATTTCCTTTTTTTTTTTGTTCTGGTCTGTTCTCTTGGTGTTGTCCCATGATTAGTTCATAACACTTAAAACAGAAAGAAATAAGCAATATTGCATACCATGTCCTTTGTGATCTCCCAAGGAGCACCGATGATGACTTCATCCACATACCGACAAGCCAAAACACCAAGACTGCGTTCATGCAGATGCATAAGTGGGAAATGAGCCCCACGCTGTTCGCTGCATCAAACACAAACTTGTTATTTCTAGTCATTCCTTTAATTAATCACCAATATGGGAACAAATCATGTCTAGCTCAGTTGGTTTCCCCAAGGGCGGTAACATCCTGGGGGGGGATTGTGGATGGTATCCCAATCTACCCGGGTTCGAATCCAAGGGGAGTCAATTTGAGGGCATGAGGAGTACCCAGTCCTTGGGCTGGTCCAGTCTTTGACTGGGCTGCCCCCCAGCCCAGTCTTAGACTATGGTTGGGCTCTAGGTTCAGCGTAAGCTGGGCCGGGACAGCGGCGGATTAGTGGGCTGCCCGTGGATGCCCGATACCGCTGGGGAGGTGTGCGTGCGTGTGTGCATGGTAGTCGTTCGTTGGTTCCATGCCGCTATGCCTTTCAAAAAAAAAAATATGGGATGAGAACAATGTGTAAGATATAATAAACCATATTTACCTCACAATTTGATCGGTATAAATACCCACAAGCAGAAAATCTCCAAGTTGTCGAGCACTCTTCAAAATCTAGGTACATTAAAGAAAAAACCATGCCGAATTAACAATCCTCGTCAATGCCAGTGAAAGTAGCTATTATATAAACCCACGAGCCGCTAAGATTTGTTGATTCAAGATTACCAAGCGAAATAGAACCATAAGTCAAATAATGGCCATGTTTGGCTGCTTATTTTTTGAGCTTAATGAAAAAGCTCTGTTTGGTAAGTCATAAATTAGCTTATAAGCTAGCTTTTAGAAAAGCTCTGAGGGGCTTTACTCACTTTTCCAATTATGCCCCTTATATGTTAGAACTAAGGGGTTGTTTGGCAGTTGTTGAATGGTTTAGTGCAGAATGATTAAGTGGTCTAAATGATTAAGAGGTTTTTATGATATAGTGTAAAATGAAATGGTTGTTTGCTAATTGTTCATAATGAAATCAAGGCATTTAATGGTTAAGGGAGGGCCAGGATACAAAATCATTCAGGGGATTTTGGAACCATTAAGAGACAACCCTTTTTTTTTTGCCAAACAAGATTTACCTCTTAGCGATTCAGAGGTTGCCTCTTAATGGAACCATTAAGAAGTAAACAAACAACCCCTAAGTAACTTTGAACAGGTCTTTTTAGATTATTTTACATTGTCATCTAGCTTATCAACTAGTTTTTACTAACCGTTAGGGGTAACACTTTTGTACCCCGTCAGGGGTGAAACTTTTGTACCAAACTAAATCAGCCAACATGTGTACCAACCATACCAATTAAATTGGTACCAATTACAGTCCATTGGTAGTACCATACTAAGTATGCAAACTTGGTTGATACACGGTATAGGAAGTCGCATACCACAGTCCACAGTAGCACCATGGCATCGAGTACCAACTTATTTAATTATTTATTACTTTTGTATTTTTATTCCTTGCAAATAAAAACCAGTAAACATGACATGTATTACTTGCACACTGAAAATGTCACTCAAAATTTGCAGAAAATGGCAAGTTTTCATATATCTAGCTTGAAGTTGGTACAAAACCAGTACCATCCAAAAGAAGTTGGTACCAAGTATAGTTGGTTGATACATCATACATGGTATAGGATTTTGCATGCCAATTGTAATTGGTTGGTACATGGTATTGAGAAAAAAAATTGGTACCATACCAAGTCCACCCCTACTAACCATGATTAGTTTAACAGTAACTTATCACCTAACGACTAATTTATTAGCTATTTTGCCAATATTACTCCCTGTGTCCCATAATTAGAAGCTAACTTTCGATTTAAGGTTGATAATATTTTGCCAATTAATGGAGGTAGTATCACATTCTGCACATTTCCTTCTCATCTTCTAACCATGCCTTTTGCATACTTACTTTTGTTAGTGACCACTGCACTCATACTTCAATAATTTATTTTCACGGTTATCCATCCTTTTCTATTTCATATTAATGACCTTTTAATTTCGTATTATGCGCTTGTTAAACTGATCATCTTTATAACATGTACATTTCTTAGTGGTATTGTATCGGAAACAACATCAAGAGATGTAGAATATGAAACATGAAAACAGATCATCTATAATTAGGGAGGAGATACAGGAAGCTTTACGTAAGTTTTGTAGATCATAAGATTAGCTATTAGAATGCATAGTATCAAACCCCACGGGGTTCACTTCAAATAAATGATGCCCATACTAAGTGGCAGACACAACTTATGGGACTCTATCTTATTTTCGTATATAGGAGTGTGGGATGTTTACAAAATGAGAAGGTTATAGAGGAAAATGTTAAAAGGGGATGCCTAAATTGACCAAAACTTAGAAACTTGAATGGTTTTAATCCATTTATTTAAATGGACGCTACCACAAGAAACGAGTGTTTTGTATTTATACGGATCATTAACATTTCCTATGTAACTATCGACTTAGGCATAGTGAGTGGTAAAAATGCAACACTTCTTTAGACATCTATAGCATCTGTAACACATTTGTAGCATCGATAACTCATCTAAAATACATAACCAAAACAGTAGCAGATGAAAAGATCCCACAGCTTATGCATCAATGATAATTGGAATGAGAAGAATTGTTATTGGCGCAATACAAAAGTGGCAGGTGTTTGTGTATATGATGATGAAAAAACTGCTGATCACATAATAAGATCAAAAAAGAAAGTTCAAATATGAAGTGAAATAATCAAAACTTACTTAAAGGACAAACAGCAAAACATCGAACATAGTCACATACCTCAACATGCCCAGCATGAAAAAGATCAAATGCTCCATCAATATACACCACACGTGCATTTGGTCCAGGCCCCTGAAAAGTGAAAGAAAATAGAGTAAACAACAGTTTTCTTAGAATATATCTTCAAATTCGTAAGGGTGGGAATGAGTAAAATGGAACAGCATAACTAAATCTACTGCCTTGAAGCAACCCTTCATAATTCGGACAGGGCAATCACCAAAAGAGGGTAAAAACCCAAACCAAACAGAACCAAACGGACACAGTAAATCCGATGCAGAGGTAGGGCCAGGAGAGGGTAAGATGTACTCAGACCTTACCCCTACCCCGGGGATAGAGAGGCTTTTTCCATGTAGACCCCCAGTTTGCAGAACAAATAGATATAACAAGGTATAGGTGAGTCCCCAAAAGAGGATGTGCACTTGAAATCTCTTGCAAATAGTTCTGATTTATACAGGAGAAGCAGCTCAAGAAACAAATTGATAAATGAGGCACATCACGGAATATTGTTGATGTCGGGCAAAATATGAAAAGATGCCCTTGTGGAAAACTATGATGCAAGATGGATTTTAAGAGGAGATGCAAGATAGAGTCACGGACATTGAGAAAGAAAGGATTTGGAATTATGGAAAGGAACTTGGTTTCTAGGGCTTCATATTATCAACTTTGTGAGATGCTAAACACCCTTGGATAAGTAGTCTAGGAAATCCTAGGGTTGAAGGAGTAATTCCCCAACAAATCCCAACTTCCCATCTTAATTTTCATAATTTCTTGCCCTGAATCATCCAGCATCAATTGTTGTTCGTTCAATGAGCCATCAAAGTAACATTTTGATCTTGTTAAAGTTGTCCAAAAATTGCTGTTAAGACTTTTTTTCTCGCTACAAAAGAGATCGACTATTTGGGAATATGCTGACACAGCTAGGTTAGCAAACATCAGCATTAGGCATGACGTTAGATAAGTAGGTGGTGGAGCCTAAAGCCAAGTATGTCCAACAATTGAATAACTAAAGAAGGGCCAGAAGGGTCTCAGGGTATCAATTGGAAGCTACTAGAATATAGAAATATATGGCAGCATGCATCTAAAAGTTAGCAAAGGAAGTAGAATCAAGCTGAAGAGCATAAAAAACATCAAGAATGGAACCAAAACCTTTTAAATTTTAATGACAAATGATATCATTAGAGAACAATGGAGAAGTTATAAGTTGTTCAACGAAAATAGTGAGTAGAATATAAGAGAACTTGATGACTCTCCCAACGATACCAAAAGAGCGTTTGTGCGTAAAATCAGAGTGCTTGATGAAGCTAAGAGAATGATTGTGCTAAAAATCAGAGTTGGGAGGTGAAGAAAGCACCAAAAAAGATGACAGTAGGTAAAGCATGCTCACTGGTCACTAGGTTACTCAACAATTATTCTTAAGACAAGGAGGATAATACCAAATAAATGCATACAGAACGAGCGTATTTGCTCTAACCAGCAGAAGTGCATGATCAAGCTTAAATGCCACACAAGGGAACCATGGGAGTGGGCTGTTACGCATAGATTTAAGGTTAAGATATAAGAAGATCAATTTGGTTTAATGCCAACAACTATTTGTGGATTAGAAGATGCACAAAAAGATATGAGGTACATAAATGAAATTTGAATATGTTTATCGATCTAGAAAATACATATGATTTGATGTCAACATAAGTGACCTGGCAAAACTCTTGAAAAAGATGAAAATGCCTACAATGCATATTCATATTAACTTGGTTTAACATGTGCACCATGGCATAGAAACAAGCATTAAAGCATGTGCTAGTGAAATAAATGTTTAGCCTAGTATTTAATAGATCGGTTTTGAATCCTCAAATTTTTGCTTAAGTTACAGATGAGCTTGGGCATACAATATGATATGTCATGGTGTTCTTTTCACTAATGACATCATGTTGATTAATGTAGTAGGTAATGTGCATGATGAAACGAATATTGGCATACTTAGAGGTTTTGACTAAATCAAAAGACATAGTGCAACTTCAGTGGTATTGATGGGGATATAAGCATTTCCTAACACGAAGTAGTTAGCAAAGACATATTTAGTGATTTGTGATGAGTAGTTAGCAAAAACATATTTAGTTAGTCCAGTGGTTCCGTTCCTTTTAGTAAGTTTTTGATGTCCTTGCATGCTATTTCTTTTTGTTATTATTTTCCATAATTATTTGTTCTTGTTACTTTTTTCTCAACTTCCCTAAACTCTTTTTCTTTCTTTCTTTTTTCGTTTTGCTTTCCTTTCTTTTAAAATTCTGTCAAACTATCGGAACACATTTTTTTCCTTTTCTCATAAAATCTTTTACCATAACCCTTTTATCAACCTGGGGGTCTTCACAGAAACACCGCGTAAGGCCTACATACATCCTACCCTACATAGACCCTACTTCGTGTGAGATTTCCTGGGTTGGGTTGGTTTGATGTAGCAGTCCTGTGAATGTTTTGGAAGATGTGTAGCCACAAATTAGAGGATAGTTCATAGATAAGGATGAACCAGTTGAGGAGATACTGAGATAAAATCATCTCCGGCCTCCGCTGGTCTGGTCATTTTGTATAAATCTTTGAATTCATGCATTTGAAAAAGAGAGTAAGAGGACGCTAGGAGAAGTAGACAACAGTTGGCATTAACATGGGTAAGTAGTGTAGATTTTAATAAGTGGTTTACACCAAATAAAACTGGCCTTACCTATATGTATTGTACTGCGTAGACAAATGTTAGTGATGTTCTGAACCTAAGATTCACCTCTTAAAAATTTATATCGGGGATTCATTTTTAGTTTACTCCAACTAATTCAAGATAAAAGACTCGCTAATTTTAATGTGTTTGAAAATATATGATAGCTGTGTGCACAAATCTGCAGTAAAAAAATCAGCTTGATTATCCTCCTTAAACTATCGAACATTGTACGCTATAACATGTGGTTCCTATATTTCTACCTCCTTGTCCAATCCCCATATCAGGTGCTTTGGGGCTGCATTTACCTATGTGGTGTTGACTATATCGCCGAACTGTTGACCCCATTCATAGGGATGAGAGAATGGGTGCGGACAAGTAGCAATTTTGGTCCTTTTATACAATGAAAAGTAATCAGTTTACAATTTTCAAAATTAAAAAAAAAAAGAGAAAGAGATGAAATAAACTTGAGCTTGATGATTGTGAAAAAGAAAAGGAGGTGATCGACAACTTATTTCCTTTAATAAATTGAACTAATATGGATACACTAGTTAAAAGTAAAAACATAATAAGACTTGAGTTTTAGTGTTTATTTTCTTATATATTATCATATTTAATTAATGAATCAAAAAATAAATTTATACTTTCATTCATTTGGTTTTTATCAGTGTGTCAAATAAACGCGCCAACATATCCACAATTCTTTTTAATATTCCCAGTATCACGTATCATGCACTCTTCTCCTTATACCCATATCCTTCCAACATAATGCAGTGCCCAAGTGAACGCTCCAAATAGCTACCAATTACAGCAGAGCTTATTCAAGAGCATATAAAATCCGTGCCACCAGTCTATATCGGTCTTCAGTTAACTAATTTCTCATGGTTGTCACCTAGCTCTAAGGTATGTCCTTAAAAACACCATGAGTAACATGTACAACAAATTATTCCAATTTTATCATATTAAAAAGCTATATATCTCCTTGAGGTTTACAATGGATATGCACATCACCTACATAGCTTCCCTTCAAGTTTGAAAGTATGTACGCAAGAGTTGTTGTCATAGATTGGATCTACAGCAAAACCTCACTTATATATGCATAACATCTCATGTTTTTCTAAACACAGTTGGTTGGCAACTGAGTGTATTGTAATGGCTATATAAACCCAATGATCATAAGAATCATCACACTTGACGTTTATTTGGGTAAGCTACCCAAACACTCAAAATATTCATATCAACTGAATAGTTATGCGAGCTATAAAATGGTGATGCTTATTTCAGATGGGAATCTAAATCATCCCTCTTGTCCTTTCTCCGAAGTGGATCTTTAACATTCTAAATAGTTGTCTATATACTGGATGATAATCTAGCATAACATACTTAAATTCATACAAGTTCCACAGAAGGTATATGGACATGAATAACAAGCATACAGAAAGCAGAAGAATAAGCACTAATCGAGCTTGAGATTTGAATGCTAGAAGGGAATAGGGTACCTTGGCATTTGAAAATTGCACAATTCTTCTTGATGTAGGCAGAAAATTAGAAGCATGTTTAGATTTTAATAGGTTTTCTGCATTTTTGTTCATTTCAGCAGGTTCCCCATTCTGTGATGATTCCTTTGGAACTTGACATACTTCCTTATCGTCCATAGAAGCCAGTATTCTACCTGCATGATAAGTGAAGATGTTACACTCAACGAAAAACTTTACAAGGAGCGCACGAACACATATTGAATGAATTCAAAATTCAATCATCAATCAAGATACGAGATTTCCATAAAAGGAAGGCATTAAAATCCACCCTTTGCTACTAATTAATTTTGCTGAATGCGGCATAAGTTAGTTGTAGTACCTACAATGGCTGTGCTGGAGACGCCCTCCGTGCGTTTGATCTGCTTGTAACGACCAACTTTCTTTGCCAGAGCATATGCATCACTTCCATCAGGAAGTAGGCAAGGATCATCACCATGTATAATATAATCAATCTTATGCTCATTAAAGAGACGGTTCATAAAATCTTCAGTAATGGCATATGGTGCATTAGCAATAACTTCATCCACCCACTTCAATCCACTAACGAGAGCCAGCCTAGAAATAATTAACATTCAATTATAAGTAAATGAATTATCGAATTCAAAAGGCCTGAGAATGTGTGTGAGAGAGATTTATAATGGGACGATGTATCTTTATTTGGGAAGAGCGGTGTTTTATTTTAACTCCATATTCCCCTCCAGTTTGACCTCCCAAGAAAGAAAATTTTCAAGGAAAAGGAAATTCTAGTTCAAAACCCAAATTGATCACAATAAACACCCTATGTCCCTATCAAACAAATTTAAACTTGTACACCCATCCAAACTCGCAACCACAATAGAAAACACCTTCCCATCCACATAAAACAAAACCAAACCAAACCAAACCAAACTAATCTTGCATATCTCACTTGGAGGCAAGGTCTAGGGAGGGTGGGATGTATGCAAACCTATTGTTTACAACAAAGGGTAAAGAGTTGTTTCCGTGAAGACCCCTGGCTTGCAGAAAAGGTGTGTACAAAAATCCCCATCCACACAAAATATAGACATTAATCCTAAACATATGAATGACCTCCTAGTTCATGGATAGGCAAATATATCCTAATACTAGTAATGAGTTCGGGATTTCAATATAGTGGCAAGGAAGTATATATATATACATGTCAAAGAAAGGAAGTATACCTCTCTTCCATAGATAAAACAGGCGGGCCCTTGTTCGTCACGATTTCCTCATCACTTACAAGTCCAACCACCAACTCATCACCCAAAGCTTTAGCCTGCCTCAAAGCATTAGCATGCCCATAATGCATGAGATCAAAACACCCATCCATGTAAACCCTAATCCTTTTCTTTCCTCCTTTTTTCTTCTGAAGATTTCTCAAGTAAGGTAACATATATGGCAAAGTAGGAAACCCCATTATACCACCAAAATAACTCGTCGACAAACCAAGCAATGCAGCTGTTAGCATAATCCCACCAAATAGATGTGGGTAGTAGTATACCCCATCCCAAGTGGAACTATTACTCTCATATTCCATATTGGCTCACTGCTAAGCCTTCCAGGGCCTCTAAAGCCCTCTTTTATGCAGTAAGAGGAGACACAAACCCTGCAAAACGAAGGAATCACCAAAATTGTACAAGAAAATGAAATCAAACAAGTGAATTCCCTAAATCTAATCCCTCGTTTTTAGCCATGTTAAAGTGTGATCCCTGATATCTAGAAGACAGAATTAATCAGATCAAATAAACAATTAACATGCACCAATCTCTACCAACACCACCCAAAAGAAACATCAATTGAACCGAATTCGAGTAGCATTTCTCACACCGAGAAAGATGCAAACGTATCGGAAGAAGGTGAATTCATCAGATTGGTATCGGAGACATTCAAACACATCCAGATGTTTCAAGACATGAAATTTCTCACAAGATGAGGGGAAATCTAAAATGAGCAAATTAGAAAAACGTACAACAGAAATCAGAGAAACAACTACCCCAATTGCGATCTGAAAATGCTTGAAAACACAAAAGGAATAACAATTGAATCACTACAAATGATTGAGATGAATCAAAAAAGGAGAAAGGAGATTGCGTTACATTTGGTCAGATCGAATCTGAAAGAATGAATGATTATTACCTCTTTCTTGTGTTGGAATTCGTGTCTCCTTGCGCTGTTTCTCTCTCTATCTCTCTGTTTTTCTTTCTGCTAGTGGGGTTGAATGATCAATTTGAGAGAAATGCACACGAAAGAAAAAGGGGTCCCCTTTTTCTTTAATATCACGGACACGGAGAGCAAAGAAAGAAAAGGTAGGACTTGGGAGGTATCGATTCCCTTTTTCTCCTCTTCATTTTCAAACTTTTATAAAAACTTGTAAACTAAGAAAACCATCGACATCATCAAAGTCACAAAAACCAAAGAGTAACTTATAAAAATCATCTTGGACATATGGAAAATATGTAAGTTTGTTTATTTGATTGTTTATTGTATTCTTTGGTCTTTCATTTGACTTTGTAAATCGGTTGTTTAATTTTGTTGATGTCGATTAGTTCATATTAGACATAGAATAAACGAGGTATATTACATTAAAGTTGATTTTTTTTTTTTGAATTTCATTTGAAGAATTAAGAACTTGATCTTTGATTTGGAGAAAACTCAGGGTGCATTTGCTTTGCAGGATTGGAATGAAATGGATTGAATTTCAAGAAGGGATTTGGATTTGGATTTGGGGGGATTTGAAATTCCTTCGTGTGTTTGGTTTGTAGAATTTGGAATGGATTTTAAATTCATTCCTTTACAAGTCTTGCTTGGTTTGTAGGATTTAGATTTGGATTGAGTTTTTTTTTTTAATTATTTGTTTGTTTTATAAAGAATATATTTTTATAGGTAAACGTCGAATTTGGATCGATACAATTTGAAGTATGGATCACGCTTTAGAATCCATCGGATTTGGATTTCAAATCTAAGCCCAATGCCAAGGATTTCCAAATCCATCATATGAGAGATTTTAAAATGGTCAACATATTTGAAATCCGGTCAACGAAATCCTTTCCTACAAACCAAACACAGGATTGGAATGGATTTGAAATCCAAATCCCTCCAAATTCATCCCAATCCCGCAAACCAAACGCATCCTCATAGTCTAATTTTAATCCTGGATTTCAAATGGGATTAGAGATTAATCATCGATGATTGAATTGGTTGGAACTTGGAAGTGACTGAAATTACTCAAGAGTTGTGTAAAAACTTGATCTTTTGGGAAGGGGTTGTTTTTAATCTTGTTAAAATTTTTATTAGCACATAGTAAATTTACTCTAACTAGTGTGAAAACCGTGCGTTGTGCGGCATCGTTGGTAATTTGGTTGGTAATATGTCGTTTATCCATACAAATACATCTTAAATATAATTTTCAACAAATTGGATTCATATCATTTGTAAAAATTAGTATAATTTAATTAGTGGAATTTTAATACATATATATATATATATATATATAATTAAGGAAATAAACTTGTAAATTGAATTAAATTAGTAACATTGACGATGAGCTTGTGGATAATTTTTGCATTGTTTGTCTAATTTATAACCTTGCACAAAGTTTTTTTCTTTTAAAAAGAGAGGAGTAGCTCTGACATTTTTGTTAAAAATGAACAAATATACACCTAGATATGGCACGATAAGTTTCGGCCAAACGTATGTCTACTCTCCAAATGGGAGAGACCCCAAAGATTGACATGGATTACACTTATTCAACTAAACATAAGTGGTTGAAACAATGAATGGTCTAGAATTCTCGACAACCATGAAATTTTGCAAAACATATATATTTCCTTCTTGTAACAAACTGTTAAACTTTGTGACCAAGTTTTTACGAACCATATTCGTCATCAGTGACACCTAAACAACAACAAAAAATAACCATACGATAAGCATAACACAATTTCTTAATAATTGGTATGAGCATAAGAATAAAGTGATGTAAAAACACATATTTTGTCAATTAAAACCATATCAAAACTAATCAAATCCCCATTTCTGAAAAAGAATAGTTTTGGTACACCTTATAAAAAGAGGAGTTTCAAACTGTGTAATGCACTTACTAATTGAAAGACATTTACAAAAATATCATCATCTTATCATGTGGACATAATCCTCATAATATAAAAAAGTAAGAATCCTTCAATAAACCGAAGTGGAGTCACAAAACAACATCAAATACTTTTTTTAAGTATAGAACATTATATATTGCAAATACTCATATACACTCCTCACCTTTGGTGTGGTTTAAACCTTTTACCACCTTAGAGATTGGACTCTACCTTTTTTAACATATATTTTAAATCTACATATCAATTCTTAAGAGGACAAAATAGAGGTGACCATATCAATTCAACAACAGTATACTAATGGAAAGATAAAAATTCAAGTTAAGAAAAGTGATTAAAAAGATAAGTCCCATACCAATTCAAAGCAATACCCATAGAAATTATAAGCACATAACATGTATCCGTCGAAAGGAAATGTTGTAATACAATAGAATTTGTAAGTGATAAAAAGCTTGTAGTAACAATACACTTAACATATGAAATCTTACTTGAGCTTGCTTAAAATCCAAATATATTGTGTGTGTTTTTGTCCCAGATTTAGCTCACAATCAATCAAATAGACAATCGATCAAAGTATGGTGCGGAAGCAATATAATATTGATAGGTTAGTTAACAGTAGTAAATCAAAGAGAGCACACAATACGAATAACCCACAGTGATTGAGCTACAATAGTCATATGTATTGATTGAGAAGATGATGATTACAATAAGACCAAGACTTTTCAAGAACAGAACATTGTTCTCCTCATTTTTATAACGGATATGGTCCATCTCTCTAATGTCGTCAATTAATTTCCGCTAGTGACCCACCTCTCCCTCAACTTTCAATTTTTAACACATCTTTTAAATATAATGAGCAAAATAACTAAATAAAATTTTAAGCTTAGATTTTGTCATTAAAATATTTTATTTTTCATAACTTTATTTTCATGAAACTGTTTAGCTCAAATAAAATATAATTTTGATCTTTTTGTCTTAATTAGTTGAAAAAAAACTGTTAAAACTAAAGATCTGACAATATGTTAGGTAATAAGTTATAAAAGTATAAGTCTAAATAATTTACTAAAACTAGTTAATATACAAAAAAAATATTATAGTTAAATTAGATATAAAAATATAAATTTAACTAATTTACTTAAACTAATTAATATACTATAACCGGTTATAGTTAAATAATAATTAATAAATATACGCCAACTATATAAAAACGTTATAATTTAGCACTAACCGATTGAAGACTATTAGGTGACGTTTGATTTGCATAATGTTTTTGGATGGAATTAAATATGTCAAAGGAATTTGTAACACCTTTAGATTTGGTAAGAGCAAAAAATAAAATTTTTTGATATCACATCAAATAAAATACAAACTTCTTCCTACAAATCAAAACTCAATATAAAGGTTCTATAATTAATCTCAACAATTATAACTTCAGTATTAAGCAAGGACTAAACCGAAGTCGGGTACTACTTATCCCCAATACAAGTTGCTCTTCTCAAAACTAATGTCGAAGACTTCAGCAAGCTACTCATCCTCGTGCATATAACTAGTACTCATCTCTCAACGGTGTCGCTAGAACCATACCCCAACCGGAACCTGATGCACATACCGACAAATAAAAAAGGTTAGGCTAACGCCTAGTGAGTTCAAAGGTTTTCAACCTGAATAAATATACAATGTTAAAATGAAATAATGCAATTTAAATCAAGATCTTCCAAAATGATTTACTTTAAATATGAGACGACTTGTTTTCCAATAACACACACTTTTTAAAGACAAATTTCCCAACATAGGCATTCCTCTATAATGCAACTTCAACCCAAAACGTGAAAAGTAATTGGACTCCCAATTTATAAAAACGCGGATAAAACTTCATTCCCCGAAACACCCAAAACACGGCTCAACTCATAAATCTTGAATAAAAAAATATCCATATATGCAAAACGTCACCGAAAACATGGATAATAAAATAATACAATTTAATACCCAAATAACACCTTCCGGTGACGGGGGAGACCCGATTCCATTGTACGTGGCGGACCACAAAGTTATGCCACATAGTTATGTTGTCGAACTACACCTCATATCGTAACTGTATTGTCTGCTCTGCCGAGCTACACCTCCAGTCGGACTGTATTTCAAGTCCTAAAAACACCATATCCCCCATTGCTTGCTCCGTCGAGCTACACCTCAAGGATACGCGATCTTATTACTTGTTCGTTCTCTAGTGGAGTTTCATCCTCAGAGTACTCATTTAACCCCTAGTGCCTACTACCTATCAATCAAGATAGGAGCCTCAGCTCCTTACTTGATAACTCATGATGTCTAACCCTCGTGCACAAGAATTAGAACATCAAATCACAAAACCCATGGTCCCAAAGTACAACCCATAAAGGTTCATTTCTGCAAAACAACCGGGATAACAACAATGGGAACACGACATAATTCTCAAGGTGAGAATATCAAGACTCCTCACCCTTAAATATGAATGACTTACATGCCTATGGATCCAATGCATTACAGTCTAAAATACATGACTCCAGATGAATGACACACGAACTCAAAACATGTATTTTCCAAAATAAAGTGCGATAAATACAACTCACCCCTAAAGCTCCACTTAAGTTATTAAAACCGGACAAATGTCCCCAAGACTCGACAAAGACGTAACCGAGTCATAAGCTCAACCAATCAAATGACCATACGCTAAAATCCACAAATGAAATAAAACGCAATCGACCAACGTTTATGCAAGCACATGCTCCAAAATATATGAATAACTCAAACATAATTTAGATTGGGACAATTTCCAAATGAGTATATACCATTTATTCTTTCAAAAATGTCCCATAACACAAAATCAATCATTTCTCCAAAATACACACTAAACGTACATTTATACTCAAAATATCTACTTCCACAAAATAACTCATTAAAACACAAATACTTGTGATTTATTTGTCAAAATGCCTAAAATCCCCAATGTGGGTGTTTTACAAGGTTTATAAAGTTAAACACTTCAAGTAATCCAAACTCATCAAATGACTCAATAGGTGATAATTTCATGTAAAACATATAAACATTTAAAATTTGACATTTTGGCATGTACACCATTTTCACAAATCAACTAGAACTCACCTTGCTAGATTTAGGCTAAATCTAGATTTTCCCCAACTTGAGCTTCCTTGAAGAAACTTGAATCCAAAATCAAAACGTTCCAAAAACCTAGATCCATAAGTATTCATACCCAACCATTTAGAATCGTTCCCCAAACATTTTACATAAAGATCTCAACTTATATCAAAACCCTAATTTCCATAAATGAAGAAAAGAGGAGATTACCTTAACCTTAACTTCAATCCACCAACCAAAATACTTATAGGCTTAACACCCCGATTTTTAGGAAGGTATAATTTCAAGTTAATACAAAAATTGGTGTTTTAGAGAAAAAGAAGAAATAGTATTATGGACTTGAATCCTAGATTTTATAGTCTTGTTGGATGAAGAGTTCAATTACGAGTCCAACGGTTCTTTCCAGAGCAAAATCGAAGCTAAAACAAAGAAGTTATGACCAAAACAGTGTTCGGTCAAAAAAATTAAGAAAATCAGGTGGGCAGTGTTCCACGCGGATTGATCAGTGCCAACATCCGCGCGGAGCCACTGTGTGCAATAAAACGGGAAAATCCGACCCCAAACCTCATTTTCACCAAAACCTCAACATTTCTCCTCTTTTTGTTTGAGTCATATGATGTTTTAGACTGTAATGCATTGGATCCATAGGCATATGAGTCAGTCAGTTGGTTTAGTTGGGGACTTTATCCATGTTTTGGGACTGGAAATTATTTATGGCTAGCAGGAGCTCGAGGTATAGATCATGGGTGGTTGAACTCGATAATCGTGTAACCTTTAGTGAAGGGCTTGAGGTATATATCGTGGGTGGTTGAACTTGATGCCCATTTGTAATCCAGTCTGGTTACTCATTGTGGAATTTAGTGTCCGCGTTTGAAGTCTAGTGAGTGGTCCCCAAGTCATGTTTTATGGAAGCTTGTGGTGGTGCTCTGCAGAGTCGTATACGGAGCTAAGTCTTGTTGTGGTGCCCATGGTGAGCCGGATAAGGGGACTTGTGGCTTTTGTGGTGACACTCATCTAGAAGTCGAGTAGACACTAGGGTCATTTGGGTATCTTGCGGGGGTAGCTCGGTAGGGAGTCGTATACGGGGATCCATGACTCTATGTGAAGCTCGAGAACATCAAGAAGTGGCTTAACTTTGTTTGCCCACCACTTTCGATGGAATTCGGGTCTCCCCCGTCACCGAAAGGTGTTGTTTTCGGTACTAAGTTTTATTATCTATGTTTTCGGTGACGTTTTGTTTATATGGGTTTTATCCATGATTTATGTGTTGAGTGTCGTGTTCCACTCGTGTTTTGGGTGTTTCAGGAAATAAAGGTTGATCCGTGTTTTTATAAATTGAGAGTTCAATTTCTATTCACGTTTTGAGTGAGTCTTGGGTTGAATTTACTTTACAAAGGAATGTTTTACGTTGGGGTAATCGTCTTTAAAATGTGCACTATTGGAAAATGAGTCGTCTTATATTTTAAGTAAATCATTTTAGAGATTCATGATTTAAATGGCTTTCTTTCCTTTGACAATATGTATTTATTTATATTGAAAACCCTTGAACTCACTAGGCGTTAGCCTAACCTTTTTATTTGTCGGCATGTGCAACAGGTCTTGGTTGGGGGTATGGTACTAGCGACACTATGAAGAGAGGAAACTAGTTGTATGCTCGAGGGTGAGTAGTTTGGTGAAGTCTGGTGAAGTCTTTCGCCTTGTCTTGGGAATAGCAACTTGTATTTGAGATTTAGTAACACCCGACCTCTAATTAGTCTTCGTGTAAGACTTTATTTACCTTTGTTGATGGTTAGACCTAGTTTAATATTTCAAGTATGGACTTGTTGTAAGTGATCTTATCTATTTTTGAGGCATTATTGAAATTTTAGTTTAGTTGCTCTTTCCAGATTTGAGGGTGTTACAAGTTGGTATCAGAGCTTAAGTTTGAGAGAATTAGGTGTTGATTTTGGATGCCTAGACTCAAACTAACGTTATTTTAAGTTATTGAAAGTGAAATTGCACCATTAGGCACTTTAAGATAGGATATTTTGGGGTTGATAGAGTCGCTAGAAACGGGAAATTCGTCGAGGGTAGCAAGAATGATCATCCCTCCATCTTCATCTTCTCTACCAAGCTTCTTAGGGTTTCACCCAACCTTATTATCTATTTTGAAGATGGGAAGTTTGTGGCTCATTTTGGTGACCTAGAAGTGCATTGTTGATGTATTCAAGTTGTGGGTAAGGTAACCTTCTCTTTTCTTCATTTATGAAAATTAGGGTTTTGACATAAGTTGAGATCTTCATGTATAAAGTTTGGGGAACGATTCTTTATGGTTGAATATGATTATTTATGGTGGGAAGTTTATGGATCTAGGTTTTTGGAAGTGTTTATCTTGAAGATCCAAGCTTCTTCAAAAAGCTCCATTTTAAAGCATTTATGTGTTTTACATGAAATTGTCAACTGTTGAATTATTTGGTAACTTTTGATTATTTGAAGTGTTTAGCCTATTAAACTTTGTAAAACATCCACATTTGGGATTTTTGGACATTTTGATAAAGGTGTCATAAATGAATGTGTTTTGATGATTTATTGCATAAATAGATATTTGGTCAAAAATGCACTTTTAGTGTTTGTCGGGTTTTATGCAATGAGATGTTTTAAAGGTACGAATGTGTGAGTCCTTTGATTTTGCTCATTTTAGACCTTGGGAACATTGTAGCAATGGCAAACCTTTTTAGTTTTGGGCCGAAGGTCAATTGTGATTTGAGAGACAAAGATTTTTGGGAAAAGATGTATTTTGATTTATGTAACCTTATTGGCTCACGTATTTTATCCAAACGTTCATTATGCCTTTTGGGGCTTGGTTTACACTCAGATGAGTCTTTGGAACATTTGTTCAGTTCTGGTAGCTTGTTAAGGAGCTTTGAATGTATGGTGTACTTAGTTGCATCTTATTTGAGAGGTGGATGTTTTGAATGCGTTAGTTCGTTCATTTGAGTCATGTAACATTTTAGACTGTAATGCATTTGATCCATAGGCATATGAGTCAGTCAATTGGTTTAGTTGGGGACTTTATCCCTGTTTTGGGACTGGAAATTATTTATGGCTAGCGGGAGCTCGAGGTATAGATCGTGAGTGGTTGAACTCGATAACCTTGTAACCTTTAGTGAAGGGCTCGAGGTATAAATCATGGGTGGTTGAACTCGATGCCCATTTTGTAATCCAATCAGGTTACTCATCGTGGAATTTAGTGTCCGCGTTTGAAGTCTAGTAAGTGATCCCCAAGTCATTTTTATGGAAGCTTGTGGTGGTGCCCTGCAGAGCCGTATACGGATCTAAGTCTTGCGGTGGTGCCCATGGTGAGCCGGATACGGGGACTTATGGCTTTTGTGGTGACACTCATCTAGAAGTCGAGTAGACACTAGGGTCATTTGGGTTTCTTGCGGTGGTAGCTCGGTAGGGAGCCGTATACGGGGATCCATGACTCTATGTGAAGCTCAAGAACATCAAGAAGTGGCTTAACTTTGTGTGCCTGCCACTTTCGATGGAATTCGGGTCTCCCTCGTCACCGAAAGGTGTTGTTTTCGGTATTAAGTTTTATTATCCATGTTTTCGGTGACGTTTTGTTTATATAGGTTTTATCCATGATTTATGTGTTGAGTGTCGTGTTCCACCCGTGTTTTGGGTGTTTCAGGAAATAAAGGTTCATCCGTGTTTTTATAAATTGGGAGTTCAATTTCTATTCACGTTTTGAGTGAGTCTTGAGTTGAATATACTTTACGAAGGAATGTTTTACGTTGGGGTAATCATCTTTAAAATGTGCACTATTGGAAAATGAGTCGTCTCATATTTTAAGTAAATCATGTTAGAGATTCATGATTTAAATGGTTTTCTTTCCTTTGATAGTATGTATTTATTTATATTGAAAACTCTTGAACTCACTAGGCGTTAGTCTAACCTTTTTATTTGTCGGCATGTGTAACAGGTCTTGGTTGGGGGTATGGTACTAGCGACACTATGAAGAGAGGAGTACTAGTTGTATGCTCGAGGGTGAGTAGTTTGGTGAAGTCTTTCGCCTTGTCTTGGGAATAACAACTTGTATTTGAGATTTAGTAACACCCGACCTCTAATTAGTCTTCGTGTAAGACTTTATTTACCTTTGTTGATAGTTAGACCTAGTTTACTATTTCAAGTATGAACTTGTTGTAAGTGATCTTATCTATTTTTGAGGCATTATTGAAAATTTTAATTTAGTTGTTATTTCCAGATTTGAGGGTGTTACAATAGGTCACCAAGATGAGCCATAAACTCCCAATCTTCAAAATGATGAAAAGGGTTGGGTGAAAACCCTAGAGGATGAAGAATCACTTGGAATCCCAAGTTTTGGTGCCTCAAATGCTTAAAATCGACGATGGGGGAAAAGAGGTTCGGTTCTTGGGAGAGGGGAATGAAATGGGAGAAGTTATAAATGAGAAAAGAGCTCAAAATCTCTATTTTAAACCCTCATACCCCGAATGCGATTGTGCCAAGCGATTGTGACATGGTCACTATTGCGAGGCACTCTCACCGAGCTTGTACTGATAGCTCCTAGCTCTCCGCGATTGTGCCAAGCGATAGTGACCAATGTCACAATCGTGAGGCACTCTCGCCGAAGGTGTACTGAGGGTCTCCCCCTCCCCACGACATTGCCCCGCGATAGTGACACATGTCACAGTCCCGGGCACTATCGCCCAGACCAAGCACGACCCAAAAAACTTCTTTTCTTTCGCGTTCGAATGCTCTCGATACGCATAGGGTCCAAGATAAAACATCTTTTTATCTAAACATCACTTTCAAGGATGAGTATACTATTCCAAATGCACAATTTCTTATCGAAAATCCCGGGTGTTACAAAATTTGACTTTGAAGGAATTAGAATGAGATATTGTCAGGTTTGACCACCTGTTTGGTTGACAGAATTGGAATCTGTCTGTTTGGTTCACAGATTGTAGCTTCAGAATTGGAATGGAATTTTGGTAAATGACCAAAATACCATTTTTGTTTATTTTAAACAAAAATTAAAATTAATAAAAGTAGTCATTAAACAATAAGCGCATTCATAGAATTGTAAACACAGTATTGTAAGCACACTCACATAATTGTAAACAATGAATTGTAAGCACATTCACAGTAAGCACAGTCTGTATCTGAATAAAATTTTGGAACACCAGGTTGAGTTTTTAAGTTCATAATTGTACCTCCTTGTTGTGTAGAGATGATAAAATGTATTTAAGAAGAATAACTTGCAGCTTGGACAGTGGTTAATCTGTAATTTATCAATATACAGAGAAGACAATGGTAGGGATGAAACGTGTACAAATACAAATTGAACCCAACTATTATTTATCAATATACAGACGATGGTAAGATTCAGATACAGATCGATCGAAACCCAACTATAACTATAAACCAACACAATTGGAGGAAAATCGAAATGGAGAAATTGATTGTACATATGGAGAAATCGACTGTACATGTGGAGAAATCAATTTTGAGAAATCGAAATGGAGAAGAGAGATAGCAGATTGAGATCAATGGAGAAGACGAGAGAGAGATAACCTGTGTTTTCTTGCTGCAATGGAGAAGACGAGAGCTTTGATGATGTCTGTTGGAGAAGACGAGAGAGAGTATATTGCAATGGAGAAGACGAGTTCGATGATGTCTAATGTCTGATGTCGGCTAATCAAAAGAGTAGGGTTTATTTGGGGTAAGGGTAATTTTCGAATTATGGAAATATCAAATTCCATTTCATTAAAATACCTTGTATTTATCATGGAATGTCTAAATCCTTCATCCATGGAATTTGTTGGAATTGGAAGATTCCATCCATTAAAAAGATTGAACCAACCAAGGGAATGGAATATGGTCAAAGAAATTCAACATTCCAATTTCACCAGATTCCATCAAATTCTGTGAACCAAGCGCCCCCTTAGGGGGCGTTTGGTTAACATAATGGAATTTGATGAAATTGGAATCCATCGAAGGAATTTGACTTTGAAGGAATTGGAATGGAATTTGACCATGCGTTTGGTTAGTAGGAATTCAATTACTTCACTTAAGTCAAGGAATGATGAATTCCTTAAATTGTGGAATTCAATGGAATTTGAAGGATTCCATCGCTTTCATTCCGCGAACCAAACATAGGTTTGGAATTTGGTCAATGGAATTGGCCATTCCAATTCCTTCAAGTTCCTTCCAATTCCATGAACCAAACAGCTGATATGCATTGGGAAATCAATGCATTATCACTCTTTTTCTCTCTTTTAGGATAGCTATTTTACTTTCCAATCCCTAATTTGAGTCTTTTTCTACATTATTTTCCATTTTTTTGTTATGAAGCTTAATGTGGTAATGATACTTATTTTACTTTAGTGATATGCTAATTTTATCCTTTTCTTTTGATATTTCAACAGCAGTCAGTAGCATTCCCATAGCATTGGAGGACAACCGACTTTTTGGGTGACTTAGCACATTCAACCACTTACTCTACTAGACCAGACATCTACAAATTGTGGGAATCAATTTGGAAATCTTTTTGAAGACTAAAATCTGATTTCTTTTAAGAAGAAAACAATGTTGCTTTCTTTTGATTGGTGCTTGTGTTAGCTTTTGTAACCTTGGGCTCTAAGTAAGCTTTTATCTTTTGGACATTGCCCATTCTCTTTTGTATAAATAGATGGGGTTAGTTGCTTATTAGAGGTAAGTAAGAATCAAGTAGTAAGTAGTAGAAGCTAGCAAGTATTTTAATTTCCAAGTAGTAGCAAGATCTTAAGTTGGTAGAACTTTTGGAAACAAAGACCCAATCGGTTCCATAACCGATTCTTACGATTTCTCTAGTTTTTAATATAAGTCTTGAATTTACTTTACTTCTCATCTTAATCGCTTTCTCGTAATTACTTCTTTACGCTTATTGCATTTACATTCCGTCAATTTATTATTGTCATTTACATTACGTAATTTACATTATGTCTTTAATTTCCGCTCTTTACATTTCTCGCAATTTAATTTCCGTCATGAGTTCATTAGCTTGGGTGTGAGGAAAATGGTGAGTTTTTAAACCAAAATAAAGTGGACGTCGTTTTTCAATAACGATGTTCCACCGCTTCATTCTAAGTTTTATAAATCCACACACACTTCTTGACGAATTGATTACTTTGAAAGTGGTAAAGTGTAGTGGACTCAGAGATGAGCCACATAAATACACGTCAATTCGAATTACATAGGAAGTATACTCGAAAAAGTTACTTACCAAGAAATTTGGCATCTATGTTTTTCTAATCGATATATTCTCAACAAGTTGATCACGAGTCAAAGTGTTAAAGTGTAGTGGACTCAGAGATGAGCCACTTGGAACACATCAACTTGGATGATATTGGAATCGGCTCAAGAGAGTGATCTTTAACAAAATAATTTGTTTATCCATATACTTTGAGAACACCGTTTGACACTATCACTGGTTCTGATATTGCACAGAGATGTGTCTAGTAGAAGCTAAATACAAGTGCTACGGTGAGAATCCGAGATGATCATTCTCAAAGTAGGTGGTGGAACTAGTTGTTGAGAGACACAATGTTGTAGCATCCCTACAACATTAGTCCACAGAAACTTGCGTTTGATACTCACCAAAAGTCTTACACCCTTGCTAGCTTTATTCTATGTTATCTTAATTAATTGTCAACACAACTCAAACAAAGTCTTCAAAATCGCCACCTGAAACCATTTCTTTTATTACACTTTTACAACAATCTCTGTGGGACGATATTTGGTATTTTACCACTTTATTACTTGAGAGATGATATTGGATCTCATTGTATACTTGCTTTGAGATTTGATTATCACATGTCTTAGAGGTGTGCAAACATCCGCATCAACAACCCCTTAGTGTTATTCTGATGGATAATGTTATAATTTAAAGTTACTCAAATTTTCACCATTTATCATAACAAACTAATAATATTCAATCGATTAATGCTATGTTATAACATTTTTATATATTTGATGTATACTTATTAATTTATCATTTAACTATAATCATTTTTAGTATATGTTAATTAGCTTAAGTAAACTAGTTATTTTTATATTTTTATATCTTATTTAACCATAATATTTTTTTTATATATTAATTAGTTCTAGTAAATTACTTAATCCACTTCTACTTTTATATCTTATTATCTAACATATTGTCGGATATTTAGTTTTAGAGTTTTTTTTTAATTTTCAACTAATTAAAAAAACATTTATCAAAACTATATTTTATTTGAGCTAAACGGTTTTAAAATAAAACTTCAAAACTGATAAAATATTTTAATGCCAAAATCTAAGATTCAAGTTTTATTTAATTATTTTGCTCATTATCTTTAGAATATATATGTTTGTACCAAAAAATTTATTGATTAAAGGGAGAGACCAAATCCTAAAATTAAAAGTTAAGGGAGGGACCAAATCATATATACAAATGAAAAGTACTTTTAAGCAGTGGCGGACTTAGTATAGAAGGGGGGGGGGGCGAAGGACCCCAGTCAAAAGTAAAAAAAAATTACACGTAGGTTAATTTTTTTTTTTTACTGATTTTACCATTAGTCCCCCATTCAAAAAAATAAAGGACCCCATACCCATTCTTCAAAGTGAGCGGCGATTCCAGGGGTTTTAGCCGCAGCCGACAGACGATTTGACGCTTCTCCATCTTCAATCGATTTAGGGCTCCAGTCTCCACCGCACCGCTCCAGCCTCCAGGACTCCAGGTAACAATCGATTTCTTCTGATCTTCTCAATTGATTTAGGGCTCCAGGTAACAATGAACAATCGATTTAGGGTTCTAGGTAACAAGTACTGTAGTAACCTTTCTTACCTTTCTTCTCAATCGATTTCCTATTTTCCTCTCTTTTTGGTAACAGGTAACAGAGAAGACTGAAGAGAATCAAGACTCAAGAGTTGAGACTTGAGACAACGATAAGAGGCAGACGCAAACCACACTCCACAGTAGCTTTGGCCTTTGGGTTTGGAGTTTAGTTTTCAATTTTCAGTTTCTCACTAAGTCACTATTGCAAATTGAGAGATACAGAGAGACAATCCGAGACAGTAAGTATAAATGACATGGGTTATGGGTATCTTGATATCTTCAAATTTCAATTATTTATTATTTAAACTTTAAAGTGGGGCTTTGATAATGATGCTTTGATAGAATGACACTAGCTTTTGTATAAATTGTTTTCACTTTTTGATAATCACAATGTCAATTCACATGTTTGACAATAGCTTTTGTTTTGTATTCACCGTTCACTTTTGCAATTTTGTTTTCGCTTTTCAATAGTAGGTGTAGATAGTTAATGTTTTATAATTTGTGTTGACCATAGTTAATGTTTTATAATTTGTGTTGACCATAGTTAATATTTTATATATTATGTCTTTGCTAGAAACTGGAAATTTTTTTAAAAAGAAAGGCCTCAACGCCCGACTGCAATAATAGTGGAAAACGACAAAGTGGAAGCAACTTGCGCAATGATCTTCCTTCGATGATTAGGGAAGTTGATTTGAATAATCTTCCTTCGGATCCATCTGAAAGGAAACGTATTTTAGAGTATCATCCTAATCAAAGAGATGAAATCAGACGAAAGTATTTGATTAAAGGACCATGTCAACCACGTGGTCATGACTGTAACACCCGACTTTTCGTAAGTAAGTTTCCGCCTTTCGTTGGTAATCTCTCCGCCTTTCGCCTATCTTTTGAGTGGAAAACATTGTGCCTTCGAATCTTAAATCGACCCATGCGTGAATCGCGAGTTTTTGGACTTTTCGAGCCTCGGTACCTTTGGCGCGATTGTGCCACGCGATAGTGACAAGGTCACTATCGCCAGGGTACTATCGCGGGGAGAGTGTTAGCCGCGGTACACTCTGCGCGATTGTGCCACGCGATAGTGACAATGTCACTATCGCCAGGCACTGTCGCGTGCGGGGTCTTACTGAATTAAAATCGGATTTTAGTCTCATTTCTCATTCAAAACTCATTCTCTTCTATTGTTATTCTCTCTCAACCTCTCCCTTTCATAAAGATCGAACCCTAACCCATTTTGGGGGTTTTCTCTCCCCAAACCCCATGATTCTCAATCATCTAGCTAGTTGGAACCTTGAACCACAAAACCTCCATCTTCATCTTCCTCGTCAAGTTCTTTCGGTTGGGAGCTCGGGTTGAAGTGTTGGATTGGGTGTTCTCGGAAACCTCATCGTCTTCAAGGGTAAGTTTTCTTGTATTAAGGTTATAAATGCTCCATTGATGGTTTCTTAGTGTTTGGTTTCTCAAATCTCGGATTTGGTAAGTTTTGGAGAAAACTAGGGTTTTGATCTTGTTTGGGATTTTGGTACTTCTATGTTTGGAGAATGTTTCCTTGTGGTTGGAAATGGTTATTTATGGGTTGGAATGTTGAATCTAGGTTTTGGAAGTCTTCGTCTTGAGGATTCAACTGGCCTTCAAAAGAGCTCGTTGGGTAAAATCTAGATTTAGCCTAAATCTAGCAAGGTGAGTTCAAGTTGATTTGTGAAAACGGTGTACATGTCAAAATGTTTATTTTAAAGCGTTTTACATGAAATTGTTAACTGCTGATAAGTTTTGGGTAACTACTGATAAGTTTCGTTAAATGCTGATAAGTCTTGTTAACTGCTGATGAGTTGAGTAGTTTAAAGGTGTTTAACTTTATAACTCATTTAGCACACATCTTTGGGATTTTGGAGCATTACGATAAATAAATCATGTATTTTGGTATTTCTATGATTTATTTTATGGAAGTAGATTTTGAGTATAAATGCGTTTTGATTTGTGTTTTAGAGAAATGCATGGTTTTGTGTTATGGGACGTTTTGAAAGAATAAATGTTGTAAACTCACTTGGAAAATGAATTGTCCCAATCTAAACTACGTTGGAATTAATTATATGCTTTAGAGCATGGATTATTATAAATATGGGTTGTTTATATTTGATTTCATTTTATGAATTTCGACGTTGGGTCTTTGGATTTGTTGAGCTTCTGGCTCGGTTTGGATTTTGTTGGGTTTTGAGGACACTTGTCCGTTTTAATTGCTCAATGTTGAGCGTTTGGTTATGACTTGCATTTATTGCATCTTAGTTGAGCATGTCATGTTTTGAATGCTTTGGCTCATTCGTTTTGAGTCATGTAATGGTTTAGTTAGTGCAATGGATCCATAGGCACGGTGTTTCTCTGTCCCCGTTTGGGAAGTTGGTTCACCATTTGGCACGGGATAGACATCGGGATCCATGGTAAGTAGGGTGTGGGCCTATACGGTCGGGCAGCGTCCCATGGACAGTAAGGTGTAATCCCATTGTGCTCGAGTCGCCCGGTTTTGGGGACTCTCAAGAATAGACCTGGAGTGGTTGACTTGATGTTTTCGGGCGATAGACTTGGAGTAGTTGAGCTCGGTGGGTGTTTTATGTGTAACCCACATGTTTTTGATTTACTACATAACTATGTGACGTACTTTGTGTTCCGTCACGTACAATGTAATCGGGTCTTCCCCGTCACCAATAGGTGTGGTTTTGGTTATGGAGTTTTATAATCCATGTTTTCGGAGACGTTTGAGTATGGGTAATTATCTATGTTTTAAGGTTTCGGTTATTGAAACTCATTCGAGTTATTGGGATGTCTTGGAAGTTGAGTTATCTATGTTTTCAACGTTTGATCATTATAATATCATTTATGTTTTACGTGCACTTTGGGTTTTGGCTTTATTTAAAGAGGTGTGTGTTTTATGATTTTAATCACGAAAGGGGTGAATGATGAAAAGAGATTGTTTTAAGATTTAATGTATTTCATTTCTAGTTGTTTCCAAATTAGTTGTATTGCATTTTGGGAAATCATGATTTTGAATAACATTCCTAAAGTTATCTCTTTATTTATCTCTAACGAAAACTCTTGAGCTCACTAGGCGTTAAGCCTAACCTTTTATTTTCTGGTATGTGCATCAGGTTCCAGTTGGGGTTTGGTTCTAACAGTGCTTTGAGGAGTTGAGCTATAGACTTACACGAGAGTAAGTAGATTGATGAAGTCTTCCGCAGTTGGAGATAGTGACTGTTATTGGGTTTTAGTAGCACCCGTCCTTATTATAGACTGTATGTAGAGAATAAATGTGTTTATTGAGGTTAAATCCTATATTGTGTTTGTAGATAAATTATTTATCGATGTATTTAGAAAATTTTAAATTAGTTGTTATTTCCAGAATTCAGGGTGTTACAAGTTGGTATCAGAGCTTAAGTTTGAGAGAATTAGGTATTGATTGTAGGATGTCTAGACTCAAACTAGCGTTTTTATAAGTGATTGTAAGTGAAGTTGCACATTAGGAACCTTAAGATAAGATATTATGGAGTTGATCGAGTCACTAGAAACGGGAAACTTGTCGAGGGTCGCAAGGATAAACATGTGCGGTACGTTCATAATGGCACCTGGCCAGTGTTACGGTGAACCTACATACTACATGTGTATACTTGAACTACCTTGGTATAATTACCGTTGGGGTAGTGAGAAGGTTTCTAAGGGAGTAATCTTAGGAAACATTGATGTCTATAGCAATGTCATGTTGAAGTGATAGTTAAGTGCGTTGAATGCATTAAGTTGATCGTCTTGAGTAAGAATAATTGGTTGGAGTAGAATCTTGAGCTTATGGAATTGACGTCATACGAGGAGAGATTGTAAGGTGAACCGATGAAATATCCGAGTGTCGCTTTAAGATGTGGAGTATCCGGATGACAATAGTAGGAAATTGAGATTGTTGTCCTAAGATGCTTGATACACCCGGATGGTATTAGTATGTCGGGTTGTTGAGAAGCGTAGTCTAGAGGGGTGAATGCTGACCAAATTCATGCACTAAAATTTATTTCTGAAATAAATTTGCATAAATTGTTTCTTGTGTTCGTAAAACAGAAAGTTGTTTATATTATAAAGTTTTGGTAAAGCATTTAACACGCATCAGATTTTAAAACTGTGATGCATAAATTGTTTTGTTGCACGTAATTGCAAATTGTTATCAAAAATCTCTTTATTCACGTCTCTTGTTTAACGCTATTTGCGGATATTGTAATATCCATGTTTTAATGTCATTTGAGTATTGGGCAAGTAGCTATGAGATTTTAACCTAGACATTGGATCTCCTCCACATATGTCAATGGTTTTAAAGGAAAAGTTATTCCCACGCGTTGAGTCGGAATTTCTTGAGAATTTTAGTTTGTGTGAGTTTTGTTGGAATTTCATGGAGTATTGTTTTATACGATGTCTTTCCATGCGTGAGTTTTAATTTTGCTTCTTTTAAGCTTACGAGTTAGTTGGCGTCGTGTCCCATGTGAATTTTGTTAAAGGTGTCATTTTACCTTTCATTGCATTAAAAGAGGAAACTCTTAAAGGCTTAGTGTTTTAGCCATATTGCCGTCTTACATTCTTGTTGAGAAATGAAAATTTGTCACTGCATGATTTTAGCATTATTGAGTTTGCGAAAATTCAGTTGGGTTTAGGGTGTCTCGTCTTACGTCATTTTGCGTTGCGTAAAATAATTTTGAGAACATGTGCATATGCATCATTGTGTGCGTTAATTTACGAGTTGTGTTCAATACGTTGTTTCATGCGAGTCTTGCATCGACACTTTTGCAACCGTAAGAGGCACCTTGAAAAATCTAAATGTCGCATGATTGCATCTTGAGTTTCACACGAGTATATGTGCATACTTTTGGGTTGAATCCGACTTTCACTTGCGTGAGTAAATATGCGAAATATTTATGTTGTCTTATATTAAATTTTAATCTAAGCGTGTTTCGCTTGTTGACCTTGCGGTTATAAATTTTCCGCAATACATGAAATGAATTTTCGAATTGCATATCGTTGTAGTTACCATCTTGGTCAAATGTGTTTTATCGAGGCGACTTAAGGTTTTAAACTCGATTTGAGGATTGTTTGCATTCTTATCATTTCACCGAACTTTGGAGAATAAACTGTTGCATATGGAGTTGTTAATAATTTTATGACGCAATGACTTTTGGGTTGGGGAAGTCAGAACTTTAAAGTTAATTTGTGAACGTCTCTTTTGGGAATTGTACAAACTTTTATTGCACATGTTATAGTGCGGAGAGTTATCTTTCATATGCATAATATAAATTGATGCATTACTAGGACCATGGTAGTCCATTTAAAATTTTGTTGCGCATCTTTTATTACTATCCATATTAACGTAAGCACTGATCAAATGAGTTTTGGAAATGGTTCGTATGCGTTATGTCGATAGTAAATTTTGAAACCTATCGAATGAACGGTAGTGTATTTTGCCGCATGTTTAATCGTCAAGAAGCTTTTGTATTCGAAGGTTTTATAAACTCAAATTGGCATACTGGTTGAAAAACCTTGAACTCATTAGGCATATAGATTTAAACCCTGTAGTGAAAGAAGTTGTATTAAGATTAATGGGATCCTTGGGATTTGAAGCGTCGGATGATCCGACTCGTGGTCAACCTTGATATTTTGGGTGTGGAGCTTTGGAATCTGTGCGCGCTTGTATTGTGGAAATAGTAGATTTAAGCTTCCTAGTTATTAAGGAGTGATTTTATACTTCGGTAACCATGCGGGATAAGGTCTTAGGTGATTATCTACACTTAAATGGAGTTGATTTGGTGGGTTGCTCGTCGGTGTGACACCATAGTTTATGTGGTTGGTGTACCGTCTTAGCGGGTTCCGCGATTAAAGGAAATTTTGGCGATCTGTCGGTTAGAGATGTAAGATTTGAAATTTTAGCTCTCTATTAGGTGTCAACCCTAGTGCGACAATCCGTCTGGAATGGAATTTTGGGCGGGATGTCCACGTTTTCGAGGTCATCGTTTAGTCCTAGGCGTCAATTTGTTTTCTTGAGGTCATTGGATCTTGGAATGTATGGAGGTAACCCGGTGGGTTATGGAAAATATCGACCTTTCAGTGGTGGTTTTTGAGAGGAGTTTGGGTATTGAGGATTTAGTATCGAGGTGTTTAAGCATTCTCGTGGTGATAAAGATTGCATTATAGGAATGTTGTGGGGTTGATGTTGGAACGGAGTTGAGTGTTAACCGGATCTGGGTTAACCAGTTGCCTGAAGGACGAATTGGTGCGCCTTAGGAGGTCAACTTTATCAGCATTAGGAATGTATCAGTTGAAATCTGAGAGTTTTGAAAGTTTAATTTTGGTCTTTGATGCTGGGTTCGGGACCGTATAGATCCGAAGGAAATGGGTCAGTGGGAAGTTGAGGCCACTAGCTACCTGAAGGTGGTAATTGTCACCCAAGGTTGGGAGACGTCCGTAATCTTGTGAGTAAAGGTCACTTGGTGGGTAAAGTATTCGCTCGGTCATGAGTGTAATGTGCCCATGAGGGGCGGTTGGCATGTATTAGTGCAAGCGGCATCATAGTGGTGCTGGAGAAAGGGTTAAAGGAAATCCTTCTGCGGGCAAGGTTTCATGGGAATCTAGATTTCGAGGACGAAATCATTCTAAGGATGGGAGGATTGTAACACCCGACTTTTCGTAAGTAAGTTTTCGCCTTTCGTTGGTAATCTCTCCGCCTTTCGCCTATCTTTTGAGTGGAAAACATTGTGCCTTCGAATCTTAAATCGACCCATGCGTGAATCGCGAGTTTTTGGACTTTTCGGGCCTCAGTACCTTTGGCGCGATTGTGCCACGCTATAGTGACAAGGTCACTATCGCCAGGGCACTATCGCGGAAAGAGTGTTAGCCGCGGTACACTCCGCGCGATTGTGCCACGCGATAGTGACAATGTCACTATCGCCAGGCACTGTCGCGTGCGGGGTCTTACCGAATTAAAATCGGATTTTAGCCTCATTTCTCATTCAAAACTCATTCTCTTCTATTGTTATTCTCTCTCAACCTCTCCCTTTCATAAAGACCGAACCCTAACCCATTTTGGGGGTTTTCTCTCCCCAAACCCCATGATTCTCAATCATCTAGCTAGTTGGAACCTTGAACCACAAAACCTCCATCTTCATCTTCCTCATCAAGTTCTTTCGGTTGGGATCTCGGGTTGAAGTGTTGGATTGGGTGTTCTCGGAAACCTCATCGTCTTCAAGGGTAAGTTTTCTTGTATTAAGGTTATAAATGCTCCATTGATGGTTTCTTAGTGTTTGGTTTCTCAAATCTCGGATTTGGTAAGTTTTGGAGAAAACTAGGGTTTTGATCTTGTTTGGGATTTTGGTACTTCTATGTTTGGAGAATGTTTCCTTGTGGTTGGAAATGGTTATTTATGGGTTGGAATGTTGAATCTAGGTTTTGGAAGTCTTCGACTTGAGGATTCAACTGGCCTTCAAAAGAGCTCGTTGGGTAAAATCTAGATTTAGCCTAAATCTAGCAAGGTGAGTTCAAGTTGATTCGTGAAAATGGTGTACATGCAAAAATGTTTATTTTAAAGCGTTTTACATGAAATTGTTAACTGCTGATAAGTTTTGGGTAACTACTGATAAGTTTCGTTAAATGCTGATAAGTCTTGTTAACTGCTGATGAGTTGAGTAGTTTAAAGGTGTTTAACTTTATAACTCATTTAGCACACATCTTTGGGATTTTGGAGCATTACGATAAATAAATCATGTATTTTGGTATTTCTATGATTTATTTTATGGAAGTAGATTTTGAGTATAAATGCGTTTTGATTTGTGTTTTAGAGAAATGCATGGTTTTGTGTTATGGGACGTTTTGAAAGAATAAATGTTGTAAACTCACTTGGAAAATGAATTGTCCCAATCTAAACTACGTTGGAATTAATTATATGCTTTAGAGCATGGGTTATTATAAATATGGGTTGTTTATATTTGATTTCATTTTATGAATTTCGACGTTGAGTCTTTGGATTTGTTGAGCTTCTGGCTCGGTTTGGATTTTGTTGGGTTTTGAGGACACTTGTCCGTTTTAATTGCTCGATGTTGAGCGTTTGGTTATGACTTGCATTTACTGCATCTTAGTTGAGCATGTCATGTTTTGAATGCTTTGGCTCATTCGTTTTGAGTCATGTAATGGTTTAGTTAGTGCAATGGATCCATAGGCACGGTGTTCCTCTGTCCCCGTTTGGGAAGTTGGTTCACCATTTGGTACGGGATAGGCATCGGGCTCCATGGTAAGTAGGGTGTGGGCCTATACGGTCGGGCAGCGTCCCATGGACAGTAAGGTGTAATCCCATTGTGCCCGAGTCGCCCGATTTTGGGGACTCTCAAGAATAGACCTGGAGTGGTTGACTTGATGTTTTCGGGCGATAGACTTGGAGTAGTTGAGTTCGGTGGGTGTTTTATGTGTAACCCACATGTTTTTGATTTACTACATAACTATGTGACGTACTTTGTGTTCCGTCACGTACAATGTAATCGGGTCTTCCCCGTCACCAATAGGTGTGGTTTTGGTTATGGAGTTTTATAATCCATGTTTTCGGAGACGTTTGAGTATGGGTAATTATCTATGTTTTAAGGTTTCGGTTATTGAAACTCATTCGAGTTATTGGGATGTCTTGGAAGTTGAGTTATCTATGTTTTCAACGTTTGATCATTATAATATCATTTATGTTTTACGTGCGCTTTGGGTTTTGGCTTTATATAAAGAGGTGTGTGTTTTATGATTTTAATCACGAAAGGGGTGAATGATGAAAAGAGATTGTTTTAAGATTTAATGTATTTCATTTCTAGTTGTTTCCAAATTAGTTGTATTGCATTTTGGGAAATCATGATTTTGAATAACATTCCTAAAGTTATCGCTTTATTTATCTCTAACGAAAACTCTTGAGCTCACTAGGTGTTAAGCCTAACCTTTTATTTTTCGGCATGTGCATCAGGTTCCAGTTGAGGTTTGGTTCTAACAGTGCTTTGAGGAGTTGAGCTATAGACTTACACGAGAGTAAGTAGATTGATGAAGTCTTCCGCAGTTGGAGATAATGACTGTTATTGGGTTTTAGTAGCACCCGTCCTTATTATAGACTGTATGTAGAGAATAAATGTGTTTATTGAGGCTAAATCCTATATTGTGTTTGTAGATAAATTATTTATCGATGTATTTAGAAAATTTTAAATTAGTTGCTATTTCCAGAATTCAGGGTGTTACAACGACTTTCCAAGAAAAATAATAGGGAACAAAGCAAGACATTTTAACCCGACTTGGTTTGATCAATACGGTAACTGGTTGGAGATCTGTGTGGTGGACAAGGTGGGTCTGATGCTTTCTTGACGGAAGGCTTTAGTAGTTGGAATAAAAGTGAGAGATTGACGACTCATGTGGGCCACATTAATAGTTTCCACAATCGAGTTGTTAAAAAATGTGAGGACCTAATGAGACAAGGTCAATCAATTGTCGTCGCTTTTCATAAACAAAGTGATATTCAGAAGAATGAATATCGTATTCGGTTAAATGCTTCGGTTGATGCTGCTAGATTCTGTTGAATGGTGCATTACCTTTCCGTGGTCATGATGAGTCGGAAACGTCTTTTCATAGAGGAAATTTCTTGGAATTAATCAAACTAATCTGAGATCAAAATGAGGTTGTCGGTAAGGTTACATTAGGAAATCAACTTATGTAATCACATATTATTAAGTCGCTTATTATTAAGTATAATGATATGGTATATTAGTACTTCTTAGTTTAATTTCTTAAGTGCCCCCACTCTATAAATTTCCTGGATCCGCCACTGCTTTTAAGGTACTAAATTTGTTATAAATTGAAAAATAGTTGGAGGGACTAAGGGGGTGTTTGGTTGGGGGTATTAAACATTAATTAATGGGAATGATATTAATTGTATTAGTTTGGTTTAAAAAAGGAATGAAAATGAAATGATTGAGGATGTTTGGTTGCAAGTAATGCAATCATTCATTATAATAGACAGGTCCAAAAACCATTTCCCTCCAAATTGGGTGGAATGAAAGAAATTAATTCATCGCTCCCTCATCTTCCATTTTCTTCAGTTCAATAAAAAAGAAAAGCCATTACCTGAAGAAATCGATCGTTCTCTGTTTCTCATCTTCCATTTTCTTCAGTTCAATACAAATCAACCATTCTCTGTGAAACTCTGGATAAATCGCTAAAACCCTAGATAGACAACGCTTTGTGAAACACTGGATAGACTATGTTGAAGAAATCGATCGTTCTCTGTGGAACTCTGGATACAAATCGATTCGGTTCAATAAAAATCGTTCGTTCTCTGTTTGTCATCTTCTATTTTCTTCGGTTCGATTTATTCTTTGTGAAATTTTGGATAGAAATCTATTTTGGGTTTTAGAAGGGATTATGATTTGGGTTTTAGGAAGGAATCTGGATTTTGTTTTATTTTCTTCAGGTCGATTTTTTCTTTATGAAATCCTACACAGATATCGATTTTGGGTTTTAGAAGGAATCGAGATTTGGGTTTTATGAAGGAATCGTGATTTTGTTCGATTTGTTCTTTGTTATTCTATTGATTTTAGGTTTGCTCTATTTCTTCCTCATACTGGGTTTGGAGATAAGATGGGGAAGATAATGATATTCTTCCATGTTCCTTATAATGGGTTTGGGTTTGTTTCCTCATAATGTGTTTGGAGATAAGATGGGGAAGATGATGATTTTGGGTTTGCTCGATTTCTTCCTCATTGTTCTTCTATATTCTTCATCCTAGGTCTTCTATGTTCTTCCATGTTCCTCTTTGTTCTTCATCATTGTTCCACCTTTATCAATATTCTTCAAAAAAAAATCGATGTGATGTTTCTTGGTTATAGTTTGGATAAGAAACAAGAAGAAAACGAGAAAGGCTGTCATTGTAGGATGAGTTTTTTAAACCAAACATCAACATTATAAAGTAATATAAAGCAATGTAATATAATGTAATGGATATATTGATTCCTATTCCTTAAGATAATCATTCATATTTCCATTCCGATTCCCTAAAATGAACCAAACGCCCCCTAAATCTATTAAAAAACATTAAAGTTGGTAGAAGAGGATCACTAACGGAAATCAATTGATGGTGGTAGAGGAAGGGACTATATCCGTTATAAAAATGAAACTATAAGAACGTTTCTCGTTAAAAATTCTTTTAAGAGACCTTATTCGTTAATTTATATAAACCACATGGACCAAGTTTGCATTTAACTATTTATAATTATTAAATTGAAGTGTTTTTTTTATTTTATAATGTTTAAAGTTGATTAAATGAAGAGTAAACTTCACTTTTGGTCCCCAACGTTTGTAATTTTCAATAAATATCGTTCCTAAATTATTGAAACTCGAATTTGGTCCCTCAAGTTTGTCGTTTCACTTTTTTTGGTCCCTTCTAACAACCGTTAACTTTTTCCGTTAAATCCAATTAAATGAAGGGTATTTTAGTCATTTTAAACATGTTCTGATATTTTATTTGATTTTAACATTTTCCCCATTTCTTTGTTAGATGTTCCATCTTCCTGGGCAACAAATTCATCGGACATGTCTGTCAATATTAATTCCTCCAAGCATCTTTGTTTCTAGAGTAGCCTATAAGGGATATTGTTCAACTTATGGCAACATTTGATGTCTAATTATTTGAGGCTCAACATTGCTTCTTCCTCTACATCCCATTCGACTTTAACATCCTAAAATTTAGAGCGAAATAAAATTCGAAATTTCGGCTAAATAACGTCTATAAATAAAGAAAACATGTCCACCCTAAAGTAGGGGATCAATTAAACCTGAATAGTTTGGACTTTGGACATGACAAAATCAAATCTAAGTGTAACATCCCAAAACGGGGAATCAAGTATGGCATGTACAACCCAAAATATAATGATGGATAAAACCGACAACCTAATAATCTAAATTTGACAACAAGATTAAAGTCGGGTGTCGCTATCCTTCCAAAATGTATATCTTCGAAAATCAAGTATGTTGGTCACTATATCTCCAAAAAGACCACTCACGACCCCAAGGTCGTCCACTCAGTCCCGACGAGCCCCACCGCTAAAATGACCTGTCAAACATGACAATCAAAGAACAAGTGTTAGGCTAAAGCCTAGTGAGAACAAGTTAATTGAAATAGAAGTACTAAACCCAATTGAAGTCGTGTGGTGGATATAGCCGTGAGCTAAATCAAAACAAATCAAATAAACCATTACAGATCATAACATGGTACAAATAACACCAACCACATAGTGAGCTCAACTCCTCTAAGTCTATTGCTCGAAAACATCAAGTCAACCCCTCTAGGTATATTCTTGGGAGTTCCAAAACGGGAACTCAGTTCTAAAGCGAGAACTCATGCACAATGGAATTACACCTTACTGCCCATGGGACGTTGCCTAACCATATAGGTCCACACCTTACTTACCATGGAGACCCGATGCCTATTCCATGCCAAAGTGGTGAACTCAATGTCCAAAACGGGACATTAGAACACTGTGCCTATGAATGCATTGCACTAAGACCAAATATAAAGTTTTTTAACACATTTATCATTGATCATATACATAAGTGTTAAAAACCAAATTACATGTATAAGTTTACCAACATGAAGTCTTGACCACCCATTATTAAGAAGACTTTATCAACGTAAACCCATCAACAATAATAACATAAATTCCATTTCCAATGTCAAGTTTATCACTAACTAACCCAATACTTGAATCTCACCAAAACCCTAATTTTCACTTTGGCTTTACCAAAATCCCATAGAATAGGAGTGAGTTCCAAAACATGTAGAGAATCATAGAATACCATTATTTATAGTCTAACCACATTTTCCAAACATTATTGTTCGAGTTCCAAAACCCTAATATTCCCAAATCCCATGATTAGGTCAAAATATGTCAAAACCCAATATGTCGTTAGGAGGCATAGGTGAGAGTTGTAACACATAAGCCTTAGTAAATATGCAAGAACAAAGGGTAGGAAACTCACCTTGTTGGAAATATGAACAAACCCTATATGAGACTTGAGAGAAGGATAAAGTAGGAGGCTTTAACACTTCAAGTACTAAGCTCTTAATCACAATCACCAACCTAAATCAACCACACAAAACCTCATTTAATGACTTCCTCTAAGAGAAATCAATGAAGAGAGAAGAACCCTACCTTTTACTCTTCCAAAAACCGCACCTTCAAAGGTCTAAAATGAGATATATGGCTTAAAATCGAGTTGGGGTATTTAAGAGTCGGGGGCCCGTCGACGATTGTGCCTCGCGACAGTGACAATGTCACAATCGCTTGGCACTTTCGCCCGACTCCCCACACCCGTGGTACAAACTCCGCGATAATGCCCGGCAAAAGTGACTGATGTCACAATCGCTTGGGCACAATCGCCACCCTCCCCTAACTCGGGGTACCAACCCCGCGATTGTGCCTCACGAGAGTGACTACTGTCACAATCGCGGGCACAATCGCCCCGTGCGTACCGAAGTTCACTTTCCCCCTGTTTCAGCCCGATGTGTTTTCAATCCCAAGACTAGATCGAATTTAACAACTTTAAATCGGATTAAGGGTTACTCTAAATAAGGATGTACTCAATAGGGATGTACCGAAATCACGGGTGTTACAATCAACTCCATTAGCATCTACAACTTCAAAACCTAAAAATTTTAAATCCTCCTCGATGGCAAGCCATTCTTTCTCCTGTAAATGAGTTGGCCAAGAGCCTCAACACAATTAGGCAAGGTAGTTATTCCATGGTCTCCATTGGATCCATGATTAGTTGATAAATTGATCAAGCAACTTGCCCAAACCTTCATTACTTTTATCATCTCGTATAAAACCAATCCCCATAGGGTGAGGAGAGTTAAAGAAGTGCTAGGTGGCATGGCAAGACAAATGTTATTTAGATTGACATAATGAAGTTGTTTGAGCTTCCAAATGGAGTCAGGTAGACTATCTACACTAATGTGCTTTACATCTAGTGTTTCTAGATAAGATAGGCCGCCCATTGATTTAGGAAGACACTCTAAGTATGTATGTCTCAGTCCCAGGTACCTTAAAACACACAAATGGCCAAGCTTATCGATGAGAGTATGTTTGTTCACACCCTCTAAATCAAGCACCCTTAATAACCAAAAGTCAATGTTTGTGCAAAATGAATTTGTGTGGGTTTCGTGGAGGAAAATGAAACACCTATGGAGAAGATGTATTTTAGACTTAGGGTTTGTTTTTGATTTGGGGTTTTTAGTTTAGGAACTGCTAGGTTTGTTGAGGAAGATGAATATCTAATAAAAGAAAATGAGAAAATCAAATAAAATAAAATATAAGAAAATGTTTAAAGTGACAAAAATACCCTTCATTTAATTGGATTTAACTGAAAATTTTAATGGTCGTTAGGAAGGAGGGACCAAACCAAAGTGAAACGACAAGCGTAATAGACTAAATACGAGTTTCAATAGTTTAGGGACGATATCCATCGAAAATTACAAACGTTAAGGACCAAAGCGAAGTTTACTCAAATGAAAAATCTTTAGAGTTAGTTACAAATTTGGTCCCTGTGGTTTGTTGGGTTTTACGAAAATGGTCCATAAACTTCATTTATTATAGATTAGGGCTCGACATATGTCGTTTTATAACGAATTGGTCCCTCACTCTAACGACCATCCACTCATCCGTTAAATATGAGGGTATTTCCGTCATTTTGCCTTTTCCATTATTTTAAATATAGTTTTTTTTCTTTTCTTTTTGTAGAACCCCTAAACCTTGAAGTTATCTCCCTCATCTCTCTCTTTCACGTCGACCTGAACACACCAAGCTTCGCGCGTGAGCTCCGGGCTGATCTTCCCCTCCACCATGACCTTCACCCCCTTCTCCCTCCGACGATATCACGAGCCTCTATCTCATATGTTGACCCCCCCCCCCCCCGACGAAACCCTCCATCTCTGGCGAGATCCCCATCTGCCGGTTACCACCACCAATATCCAAAAATACTGAAACCCTCCACACCCATTTCTCCATCTCTGTCACCGCGGTTGTCATCGAGGAGGGTTACTAGTGGCATGGGGAGTTGCAATAGGAGACAGAGAGGTTTATCGGGGGAAGTAACCAATGGGATGGGGAGGGTTGTTGCAATGGGAGAGAGAGAGAGAGAGAGAGAGAGAGAGGTAGAGTGGGGACGATAGGGAGGGTTGTTCCTCATCTCTCTCTTTCACGTCCCTGTGATATAGAGGTACCAGAGCAATGACAGGTTTGAGACCAATTGGTTGGGTTACGATGGTGGTGGAGATGATGGAGGGTGAGCATTGGCAGGAAGAAGGTTATCGGAGTCGGAGCAGTGGTGTTCGCCGGAGGTGAGTAGAGGAAATGTTAGGGGTACCAGGTGGGATTGGTCCACGTTAGAGGAGGGAGGGAGGGAGAGAGAGGGGGGGATCGACGTAAAGGGACGACAAATGAGGGTGTTTCACCGGAGGAAAACTTCGAGGACGACGTGTATATATATATAAGTTAATTACAAAATTGGCCCTTATAGTTTGGACATTTTTTTAAAAAAATGAGAAAAAAAAAAACAAAAAAATGACAAAAATTAAAAAGATAAAATAATTTAATGTTAAAATGATGAAAAAGGTAAAAGGACAGAAATACCTTTAAGGTTAACGGAGAGACTGGATGGCCGTTAGAGTGAGGGACCAATCTGTTACAAAACGACATACGTCGAGTCTTAATCTGTAATAAATGAAGTTCAGGGACCATTTTCGTAAAACCCAACAAACCACAGGGACCAAATCCGTAATTAACTCAAATCTTTATGATCGTGGGTTGAAGGTTCCTGGAGTTGGCAGGTTTCCCCCTATGCAAGACACCCATCCTTGATATAACGTCCTACAGAATTGAAACTACAAATCACATTCATCAATCAATATTTGAGATTCAGAGCCAAAATTGTTAAGGGGTTTATCATTTCCATTGAATAGCAAATAGAGACATGGAACGTGAGAATGAGTTGAAGCAGAAATTGCAAGATTTACAGAAGCAGTTAGGGAAAAAGCAAATGTTTGAAGAGGCTGTGGCTTCAATTAGATCTCTGCTCCATCAATTTTATCCTTCTGCTTCCCCTTCTCTTCGTAAATCGGTAATTTCAACAAATTTCTTTTCTTTTTTGGATCAGTATTTGTCATCATTTGTTGATTAGGGCTTTCCTCTTTCCTCAAAGGGGATTTTCCTCTTTGTTGTTGCAATCTGTTTAACAAAGTAGATCAACTTACTGTTTGTAATTTAATGATGCAATTGTGTTGTGGCTAGTGGTAAGGTCAATAAAAGGCGTTTGAACTAATAATCATCACCTAAACATGCAATTCCCTTTACTTGTAATGATCAAGTTACCCTTGGATTTTTTTTTTAATTTATAGAAGGTCGGTGTTTAATTGAATATGATCAATAGAATGAAGGAAATCCCTTTGATATTTTTCATGCCTGACTTTCGGTGATGATTTGAAGTTTTTATGTGGACAGATTATTACATTTTGGACTAATTTCATGCTTGAACGATAGATAAAGGAATCTATCATTTAGAATTCACCCTTATGGATGAACAATTCCATTTTATATTTATACTTCTAGCCTTCACATATCTTATGCTTACCTGGAAAGTATATTGACCACAGACATATATATATATATATATATATATATATAGCCTGATTTCTGGTTACTCATTTGCATGTTGCCTATATTGTTCATCTTGTTTATTTGTCGAATTGCAAGCTTATACTTTAATATTTCTTATTGGTGAGCGAACTCCTTTTGGCAAGTTAACTTGCCCTAAGGGCGGTTGACAGTTGCTGAATGGTTTGGTGCAAAATGATTAAGAGGCTCTTATGATATAGTGCAAAAATGAAATATGGTTGTTTGATAATTGTTCAGAATGAAATTAGGACGTTGAATGGTTAAGGGAGGCCCAAGATATAAAATCATTAAGAGGGATTTAGAACCATTAAGAGACAAAAAAATTTTTTTGCCAAACAAGATTTACCTCTTAACAATTCAGAGGTTGCCTCTTAATGAAACTATTAAGAGGTAAACAAACAGCCTCCTAGTTATAAAAAAGTATGATGCCATCTTCAGAAGTTCAGTAACCTTCTTTGGTTACATGCCGCATTAATGAGATGTGATCAACAATTAGAAATTACGTACAATGTAGAATGCTTTTGTAGATTCGTATAGATGATGGTCTGAAAAAATTCGCAAAAATAGGACAAGGGACATTCATACAGATGGCTTGAGAGTCCAATTTGAAAAGCAAATATGTATTGATGTGCCACCAGGATTCATGAAGTGTGAGATTTATCTGATTATGCCCATGAAGTTTCGCCGTGCTACAGGGTTAAAAGTCCATTGTAGAGGCTCCGGTCCTTGTTAAGCCTGATTTCCCTTTAAGTTTCAGTCGGTTTCCAAGCTAAGGCTCCTTTTAGAGGTCCTAGTCCTTTTTAACCGGAAATTCTAAATGGGTCCACGAGTTTTCTCCTACCTAACCTACTATTTGTCTAACATATCAACTTTTTTCGGTAACCATGGTTGTCCGGGCCGACTTACATGCACCTCAACTAATCCAATGAGGCCCTGAAGATAACAGTCAGAAAAATCCTCAGAGACCTTAGGAGACTCAAACCGGAGACTTATGGGGAGGAGCTTGAAGGCGTAGGCTTTATTTGTCGGCTGAGCTGGCCTAACACATCAATTTCACTTTCTCTTTTAGTTGTTATTAGATCATTCTTCCGCAAGACACCCTGTGGTGATTTTTCTATACTTAATTTATGTTAAAATAATGGAATGGGAGGAAATATGTTCTCCCAGCCAATTTTAATACTGTAAGGTCAAGATTATGCCTGCTATTTTTTGTACCCTTTTTGTTTCACTAAACCGAAGAAAAAAAAAATTAAGGGCGCATGTGTTCCTATATGGCTTCACTCCAATTTTAACCATTACATACTTGATTTGGACGCACAGTTTTTCACCGTTATATCACGAGTTGCAACTATATTAAAGACGAGATACACCTCACCTGGATTTTGGTCTGCCGGACAAGGGCTCTTTCTGGAGGCTGAACAGTTGGTGTCTGAATCTTCTGAAAGGGAACATTTGCGGACTTGCATAGCTAGAGCCCGAGAGCAGTTGAGTGAAATCGACAATCAGCCTGGGGAATCTGCACAAAACAGGAGAAGTCAAGGTCCGTCCTCTCATAGTGTCATGAAGCCATATGTATCAAAGATATTGTTTCTTTCGCATGTTAGAGTTTAAAACTTGCATTTCTGATATTGTGATCGTTGTTCATTTCAGGATATCTATTTGAAGGGCATCTTACGGTGGATCAAGAGCCTCCACAGCCTCAGTGGCTGGTTCAATCAAATCTGATGACAGCCCTTGCCGCGTCCATGGCTCAAGCTCAACCATCTCGTGACAACACATCAGAGGGGTCAAACAATCTACCACAGGAGGTGATGGACAGAATTCACGAACTTGTGCCCGACATATCGGATGAGTCCAGTCTACCACAGGAGATGATTGACAGACTTGTGGCAATGGTAATCCGTTCCCCCCCTTCTCTTTTTGCTATTGCCTCTATTAAACTCTCTATTTCACACATTTTTTACAAGCAAGGGGTCTTCATGAAAAAACTGCTCTACACTTTGGGGTAGCGGTTATGTCATGTCTGCATACATCCCACCCAGGGGCAGACCATGTGGAAGCAAACTATGGCCTGTGCCACCACATTATGATTCCTTCGTAGTGGATTTTTTTTACTTCTTGAAGGGTACCACTATAATGTTTCGTTGTGTGCCCCTGTATTTCTTAAAACAAACCTTATGACAGAAGTTTGAGGTGCTTGAGTTGGTTTAAGTCCCCAGATTAAAGTTTCCTTTTCGAAAGAGTGTGGGTTTGAATCCCGTTAGCAAAATTTCCATTTTCTTTTTGCTTTCAATATTGGTTTTCTATAGCTTTTGTTTTTTAATTTTTTTTTTGAAGGAAAGCAATGGTGAGAGGAATCCAACCAATGACCTTTCTTTGCAAAATACAAACAACCTACCAACTAACTTATCTATTATGATTTTGCGAAAATTTTCTATCTTTTACCCTTATGGTCAAATGGTATTACCATTTGAAAAAAACTTTTGGGTCCCCCTCGGACCCCACCTCCAGGTGGGATATAATGGGCTCGTTTCTTTTATGTAATCTCTTGTGAAAGGCAGGACTTTGCATTTTGGGCATCACTCATTATAGTACATATCGCTGTTTATTTGCAGTTTCCAGAGGGGGATTCGGCCCCAAGAGCACCACCAGCAAGTAAAGAAGTGGTTGCAAAGCTTCCGGTTATCACCATTACAGATGAGATATTGGGCAAGCTAGGACCAGAAGCCGAATGTGCCATTTGTAAGGAGAATTTGGTGGTAAATGACAAAATGCAAGAGATGCCATGCAAGCACACATTTCATCCTCCTTGCCTGAAGCCATGGCTGGTAATTTGTTGTTACCTTTTGAGCCAGAACTAGCATTACTCACTGGACATTTGAGTTATGGGTGTTCTTAATATGAAAAATTATTGAATTTGGGTTCTGAGAATTGTAGTCTTTTTGTGACAGGATGTGCATAATTCTTGCCCGATTTGTCGACATGAACTGCGGACAGATGATCATGAGTATGAAAGTCGAAAGGAGAGAGAGAAGGAGGCCGAAGAAGAGAGGAAAGGAGCTGCGAATGCGGTCCGAGGAGGTGAATATATGTATGTATAGGTTTAAATAACAAGTCTCTGAATTTTTTTGGTATGGTATTATGTTACCTTTTGCATCTGAATATTGTGGTTAACAAATTTGAAGGGTAATATTTCAATTACAGTTTCTATTCTATAAGGTAGATTATATTTATTTTCAAGCAGGATAATGTTGGTTTGGTTTGGTTTGGTTTGGTTTAGATAGTTTATATCCATTGTCTAAAAATGCGTGTCATGACGTAAGACGTTTTTCCTTTGTTACGATAAGGCTATAGCGTTTGTGTAAGATGTGGCTCACGTCATGGCACCTTGAGGCGCTCCATGAGCGCACGTTTTTTACAAGGTGTGATTTTTTTTTTCAATTTAACTTTTTTAATTTTTTTAACTTTCGTATTTTTACACTTTTATAATTTAGATTTTATATTTTGACAAATTTAGTTCATTGCATCACTCACAGTTTCCTGGGTTCACACATGTCACAACTCATGGTTAAAACAAAATTGTAAAACTCTTCCAATTCTATTATGAATATATGATCCCAAACTTTTTATAAAACTAGTTAATTTATATGAAACACAAATTTTTTAATATAATTATATTATTAAGTAATAGGGAAATTAATTAAAATGGGCGTATTTCAAATTCGTATTACCCAAATACCCCAAATCTCGTTCAAATCGCCGAAATACCTCTTTTGTCCGGGAATAGTGGCCGGGAATCCCGGGTGTCGACGTGTGGCCGGGAATCCCGGGTTTATGGCCGGGAATCCCGGGGTTGGGGGCCGGGAAAAGTGGGTATGAGGTGATCGATGGTCTTGAACAGTGTGGATTAAAAGGAATTAGGGTTATAGAGTGTTGGGTTCGATTATAAAAGGGAGAGGGGGACCATTTGACACCCCACACAACATTCTAACTCTCTCCCTCATTTCTAACTCTCTCATTGCAATCGTGTATATCACGCTCGGATATGTCTCGTCTACTTACTTCTGTAAGTTTTCTTAACCCAATTGTAGTTTTATATTTTCTAAAATATTTATTGTATGTTTGTTAGACTATATGTTCGATTATGCTTTTATATATGAGATTATGTGTTATGTTTACGTCGGATAATATGTTTTTTTATAAATATTTTAGAGATGACATGTTTTTTGGAGATTGGGTTAATTTTAGAGATTGCGTTAATAACATGTTAGAGTGTTACGTTTTTTTAGAGTGTTGTGTTTTTTTTATAAATATTTTAGAGATGACATGTTTTTTGGAGATTGGGTTAATTTTAGAGATTGCGTTAATAACATGTTAGAGTGTTACGTTTTTTGAGAGTGTTGTGTTATATTTTATAAATATTTTAGAGATGACATGTTTTTTGGAGACTGTGTTAATTTTAGAGATTGCGTTAATAACATGTTAGAGTGTTACGTTTTTTTTAGAGTGTTGTGTTTTTTTAATAAATATTTGGCCCCTACACTTTGGTTTATTACAACTTAGCTCCCTAGACTTTGGTTTATTATAACCTAGGCCCCTTAACTTTGGATAATTTACAGCTTAGGCCCTTAACTTTGATAAACTTACAACTTAGGCCCCTAGGATTTGGTTTATTACAAATTAGGCCCCTTAACTTTGGATAATTTACAACTTAGGACCTTAACTTTGATAAACTTACAACTTAGGCCCCTAGGCTTTGGTTTATTACAACTTAGGACCCTTAACTTTGAATAATTTACAACTTAGGCCCCTTAACTTTGATAAACTTACAACTTAGGCCCCTAGACTTTGGTTTATTACAACTTAGGCCCCTTAACTTTGGTAAATTTACAACTTAGGCCCCTAGACTTTGGTTTTTTACAATTTAGTCCCCTTAACCTTGATAAATTCACAACATATCGATTTGGATTTTGTCAAACGGGTGTAAATAGCCCTAAGGTTTGTAGGGATTTAAGCAATCCACGTGATTCCCCTACTACCTGGAAGTCCAATAGATTGAGTGGTTTCTTTTCTAAACTCTCTCACTAGACGAAATCAACAAAACTTAGGCCTCCTTAACTTTGCAAAAAACCATAAATATTAACTATAACCATAAGTCGTTGTCTTTTATTCGTTACTATGTAGGAGGATTTTCATTACGTCGATCTGTCTTTCAAAGCACGCCTTGGCTTCGCCAAGGAAATTAGTGATATTTTTGCAGCGTGTCCACCTGAACGGGCACAAAATTTACATCAAATATTTGGACGGACGCCTTTTGGTCCATGGCTGGAGCTTACAAATACTGCACAGGACCCCCTCCTAGTGTACATGTTTTTACAGTTTGAGGTCGACGTCCTCAATGCGGCTTCAGAGGAAATGTATTTCAAAGTCCATGGGAAACACATGTGCTTTGGTCGTCTTGAGTTTTGTCTTATAACAGGACTCCTTTTCGGCCCAACACCCTCCCTACCTGCCATATCGGAAGGGTCCTTCGTCAGGAGGCTTTGGCCTGATCACGCCCCCGATCATTTGAAGGTGAAAACCGTCGTCCAGACGATGAGAGGCGGCATGCAGGACCTATCCGATGAGGATGTTGTGCGTGTTTGCTTGGTAGTGATGGTGGAAGTCATGTTCATGGGTCGTGAGCTAAACCAGGTGGTTTCTGACACTGTCCTTAGGGCCGTCGATGACCTTATGACATTTGACAGCTACCCGTGGGGTAGCCATATCTGGACCCACACATACAACTCTTTACACTTAGCCACCGCCAGACGCCATACACAAAAGAACAAGCACATCAACAAGAGTATATTGAGTGGGTTCGCACACGCTCTGAAGGTTAGATAAGTATTATAACTTAAATATTAAGTCGTCTTTTTTTTTTTAACATACTACTCTATGTTGTGTAATTCCAGGTATGGATCTTGGAGATGTTTCCTGTCTGCCGTCACCATTTCACCAAGCGCACCGACAGGGCCATTAGGGGAACTCGATGGGACCGAGACATTGTACTAAATAAGGTTGCATGCGTTGCATTCTTCAACTCAGTTTCAGACGTACGCTCTCTTACTATGTTTCTAATTTTAGAAAGTAAACAATTAATTGTTTAACTTAGTCCTGCATATTAAATCTTATATGTTTTACAATATATTTAGGTGAGGCATCCGGCTCTCGAGCGCCTCACTCCTACGGCTGCCAAACAACAGAGTCGTTGGTATCTATCCAGCGTCGCCTATTTGGAAAGAGAGGAGGCCAGGCGACCGACGAAGAGTTCCCGACGAAGAGATCCTGATCACGATGAGGACGATGATGACGATGATGATGAATATGACGATGATTATGAAGATGACGATGATGGCACGGGATATCAGGCTCCCCCTAGCTCCTCCCATCATGGAGCGCCGCCTCCCGACCCATACCAATACAGGTGGGTACGCTACGATGCGCTGCACGATTACGTCCACGGGTCCGTCGAGACACGCCTGAGAGATCTCGAGGCCCTCACCGCACACCTTCGCCACACTCAGGTTAGTGTTTAACTTAATTTGAGGATATTACGTTCCATACTTGTATATTGGTTTGTATATTGATATGACGTTTAATACTTGTATTAGTTAGCAACGAGCTCCGCGCCGACCTACACGTCCCCTGGGTACGGACATACGTCGACTACGTACGAACAAACGTCGGGTGGGTGGGGACACACGTCGGCTGGTTACAGACATCCAAGAGCAGCGAAACACAACTCAAAACGTCCGTACGAATCTGTCCTTATTCTGGTGCATGTACCCGGATTCTTCAGCTCCAAATTATATAAGTACATAGGGAGTCGTTCGTACGACTCCTCAGGTGTGCCTCTCACCATTAGTAGGGCCTTGCATCGCGCGCGCCATCCTTGGTGGTAACCAATGTTGAGTCCGTACTGCTGGTTGATATCGTCGACGATGTCATTCGGCCGAAATGACCTGCTAGAGTCAATAAACTTACCTTTCAATATGTGGCCCAAAGTCCTTTTGTTGGCCTGCCGGTGTCTAGAATTCTGTTGCGTCCTCGAACAAGTGTGTACATCGTTCAACTTCCTAACGACAAACATCCCTCCTTTAGGGCCCACAGACTTCACCGACATACGTCACTTACAATTTGTTTGCTCATAGACAGCCACATATCTGCTTTTTTGTCGGATTTCTCCGTTCTAAACACGAAACCCTCTTCCAAGAACTTAATTCCGAGCTGTATGGACATTTGCTCCTTCGTATCAAATAGATGTCCTTCATGTATACTTGTACCGCGATTGTAAGATACGGGTTGGTAGGGTGGTATATTGGTCTCCGGGTTTGGAAGGGAAGGAGGCATATCAAAATAATCGTTTAACTCAACAAGTGATTTATTGCTAGGGGTATATGCCTCTTCTTCTTCGTCCTCATCAGTATCGGTATTTGATCTGTCCAGATCAGATATACCCGTTGTGAAAACATGGGTTTCATCATGAGCAACTCCAGAAAACCGTCTTTCTTCGTCTTCTTCTTCAGCCTCTTTTGCTTGTTGTTCTTCTTCTAGTTGCGTCTCCGGAACAACATCGGGATAAGATTCGTTAGAACGATATGAATGATCAGCATAAAGTGTGGTGTCGTATGATGCCTGGAATTGATAATCAGGCTCATTTTGATTACCACCGACGTGGATTTCGTCATCACCTCCGGCATCATCTTCGTCATCACCTTCGTCGCACATCAATGTTGCGTCATACACAAAGACTTTTAAAGGTCTTTCTGAATCGACTGCAATTTGCATAAAACCAAGTATCAGTTCGTCGTTGTTTAGCTCCACTAGTGAGCGATCTGCACGTTTGAACACCAACTTGCAAGTAGCAGAATCTTCGATTCCACATTTTTCCATGACGTAACGAAGAAACCTCTTATATGTATAGATTACTGGAATCTGTACACCACGCTTTGTGTACCCAATATAATCCCACTTATTGTTGTTTTGAACACACTGACCATTGAAACATAAATAGAGCTTAGCTTTTACAACAGGTGAACTCATTTTTTCAATAGTATGAACAATGAAGGAAGAAAGAAAAATGGAATGGATGTGATGATGAACGTATTTACCTTCAATTATACCGACTCTTATAGGCAAAATTTATAGCCAAAGATGAAAGTTAATCGTACATTCGATGACAAGTATATGTTTATGGTATGAAAAGTGGAAAAAACAATTGAAATCAGGCAACAAACACGTGAAAAACAATGAAAACACATAAAATGATAGTTCCCAAAACCCTAATTTTCTCAAACCCTAATTTTTTCTCAAACCCTAAAACAATCCCGGCCTAACCTCGGGAAACCCGACCCTAACCCCGGGAAACCCGGCCATAACCCCGGGAATCCCGACCCTAACCCCCATCGAGTCACATTTCGGCCGAACGCGTCCAAACCCAGGATTCCCGGCCACTATTCCCGGACAAAAGGGGTATTTCGGCGATTTGAACGAGATTTGGGACATTTTGGTAATACGGATTTGAAATACGCCCATTTTAATTAATTTAATAAATAGAAAACATATGTGTATATATATATTATATACAAAAATTTGTCATCTTATATCAAGCTTTAAAAAATGTTTTGTCCTCACCATGGCGTATAAGGCTTTAGACTTGTCACCAGGGCCGGTCCAATGGTTTTGGATGCCCTGGGCGAAGAGCCAAAAATATGCCCTCAACTTAAAACACAATTTTTAAGGGGTTTGGAACCTAGTGAAACAAGGCGGCTCATCCCCGCGACGATTATTATTAAAAAAAGAAAGTTACAACGGGGGACATAAACCAAAACCCCTAACAACAAAATAATGATAACATCACCTAAAACGGCGCCGTCTTGCATTTCATGAAGGAAAATCATCAATTAATCTATCAAAGTATCAAACAACCAATTAACCAAATTGATCAAAGTATCAAACAACCAATTCACCAAGCAATCAAATTTCAAGACATAATTCATCAAATATGCAATTGCAAATAATCAATAACACACTACCACTTAACCAAATCCAAATAGGCAAAATCAGATGAAAATATTAAAATTATATCCAAATATAAAACAACCAAGTGATCAACGAAGCAATCAAAATTCAGAATTTTAGATTATATATTGATTAGAATTAGGGAAAACACCTGAATGTTGAAGGAAGCCGAATCGAGAGTCAAACACCTGAAGGAAGCCCTCAGGTCTGGTCGTCTGGACGATGGCGTCTTACGTTCTCAACTCTCAATGTCTAAACGTCGATGGTGCAGCGGAGTTCGTTTCACAGGTGGTGCAGCGCAACAGCGGTGGTCGTTTCACAGGCGGTGCAGGCGTGCAACGGTGGTCCTTCATTCGTGGTGGACTGGATTAAAGAAGCGAAGAAGGAAGAAGGTGATTCGATGATTGAATTTGAAGTCGATTCACTGATTGTCGATTGAGTAATCGAGGAGGGCAGCGGTCGTTTCTTTTGGGCTGCAGATTGATTTAAAAAAAACGGAACCTACTCAAGCTTAGATTGAACTTGGGCTGTGATGCCCTACTGGGCTGTGATGCCCTGGGCAATGGCCCATGCCGCCCAGCACTTGGGCCGGCCCTGCTTGTCACGCCTCGCCTCACACCATTTTGAACCTTGTTAAAATCTAACAAACATGGGATTTAGAAAAGTTCGTGTGACTTTGTAAGATTTCCGTGTAATAATGTTTTAAAATATGTTGAAAACATTTGTTTCATACTAATCAATTAATAAAAGAATATATAATTTTTTTTATAATTATCTATAATTTTGTTTTTATAAAAGATAGTTCAATTTCATTGCAAACCCTACAAACCAAATACACCAAAGGTCCCAAATCCTTCAACGAAAATCCAAATCATTCAAAATCATTCCAACAAACCAAATACCCCCTTAGGGTCCGTTTGATTTGGTGGTGGAATATTTTTGAGGAATTCAGATTTCATGGAAAGATTTGGAATTACAAATATTTGGAAATTTTGTGTGTGTTTGGTTTGTAAGATTTGGAATGAAATTGAATTGCATTATTTATAGAATGTTTATAAAAAACAATTATAAAAAATATATTATTTTTTATTATTATAAATAAATGTTTTTAATATATTTTAAAACATTTTTACAAATATATCATATGAGATCCCATGAAATACCAACTACCCCACAATATATCTTAATCCAATATTTGTAGGATTCACTGAAATCCCGAGGTTTTAATTCCAGCCTTCCTCTGAAATCAAACACAAGATTAAAATGAAATTCAATTTCAAATCCTACCAAATCCAACGATTTAATTTAAAGTATAGTTCGAAATTAAAATCCCGAGACTTCAATAAAATCACACAAACATTGGATTTAGATATCTCTCTGAGTAATTGGTAATAATATTTCACATGATTTAATAGAATTTGTTTGTATGATTAAGAAAAAAGTAATTCAATTATTTTTATAAATTATCTTATAGAAAATGAAATTCAATTTTAATTCAAATCCTACTCATCAAAAATTCCAACTTTCAATTTCAAATAGCTTAAGGAAATTTGAGGTGTCGTTTGTTTATTAAGAGGTCTGAAGTTTGAATTCTTATTTACTTCTGATTAATAAGATCTTGTGGTTGAAGTTTGAAATCTGAATCAACATGACTATATGTTTCTGTAACGTTTGAAAGCGTCTTGAGAGAAAGAAGAACATATGAACTGAGATGGTGATAAGAGGTTTTAAAAAGTTAGGTCACCACTTCTTATTTCAGACGTATTTAAAAGTTAAGAGGTTCTGAAAAATGAAAAAAAAAACAACCTAAATGTAAAAAGGTCTGAATGATTCAGAATTAAGAGTCATTAAGAGGGTTTTTTTTAAAACAAATAACTCTAAGGGGTTGTGGTAGCGGAAAAACCGTATAGGTCCACAGTGTGGGCGCAAGTATACATCGACACTATGGTCGCTACAAGTAATAAAGTGGTAAATATATCGAGATCATATCCACAGAGATTAGACTTCAAAGTTTCGAGTCCTAAGTCGAGAATACACCGATTTCAATGACAGAAGAAGGAAATATTTTTGAGAGAGTTTGGTGCTTTTAACAACAAAAACTAAATAAGAAACTAAAATGAGTATGGGTGTAAGTTTTCCTTGAGATTTACGTAGTAACAAAATGGTTAGGCCTTTTGTAGTACGGAATGTCTATAAAAATCCCGATCTCTCGAAAATGAATTTTTAAAGACCGATCCTACAAAATGCCCATAAAGTATCCATCGTTACCAACTCTTAATCTTGCCGATTTAACTACGTTGAAATAAATCAAGTTCTACCGGTATGGAGATTTACACCCAAATCTCTTTGTGATATAAATCTCCTCCGACGTTTGAACCGTAATAAATCATGCAAACCCCGTATCTCTACGTGGTTATCAAAAACTCTCTCAAATTCTTGTGCATCCCTTAAGCCGTATTTCGAATCCGCCCCTCTCGAAGTCAAGATTTAATATTAACACTTCAAAGTGATCTGCTTATCAGCGTTGAGTTTAAGCCTCGACTTAAGTGACCAAACTTAAGAGCTAGTAATGATGGCCACACCCAAGTGTTGCCTACTAGTCTCAAGTCCGCTCACACCCTTATCTAAAAGATGATTAACTCATAATAAAAATAAAAGACATAATGTAAGAAAAAATATACTTGTTACCTACTTGTATTAAATAAAGAGAGAAATAAAACTACAAAATTAGACGGAAAGTAAATGCGGAAATTAAATGCAAGAAAGTAAAATACTATAAATTAAACTACAACTAAAAATGTAAAGAAAACTAGAAGTGCTACATTGTGGAGCTTGGCTGGTTGTTCTTCTCAAATGCTAACAAACATACCTATTTATAAGGGAAAAACAAGCTTTTACCCAATGGGTAATACCCAAAAGCTAAAGGATAATAACCATTGGGTAAAAGAGTACAATAATTAGCAATATTCCTCCAACTAGCATCCATCTTCTAATTTTCAGCCAATTTCCATCCTTTATTTCTGCAATACCCCCAGAATACGAATACGTAGCCAATACCGTATTTATCCTCGGGTGTCCACAGTGGGCAGACTGTGCCCACTGCGGAACAGTGACGTTTTAACCCAAAAATGATGCTTTTAACCATAAAAACATTCTCAACAACTCCAAGTAAAAATAAAATAATAAAAGGAATAAAGACAAACAATTAAAAAGGAAACACAACTAAAATGAAAAAAAAAACTCACACAAATGACGTGTAAATAACGCTCAAAATGAGAGTTATCAGGTTGTTTGTTTAAAAAAAAATCTCTTAATGTCTCTTAAGCCTGAATCGTTCAAACCTTTTTACACACCACCTCTTATTATTCACAGGCGCGTCCCTGGGGGAGGGCGACACGGGCGCACGCCCAGGGCCCAAAAATATTAGGGGCCCAATTTTTTTCATGAGTATATAGTAGTAGTCTAAAAAACTTAATATATTAAAGAGACAAAAAAAAGTTGTAGCATATAATAAGAGTCAAAAAAGAATTTACTAGATAACAAGGGCCCAAAAACATATTAACTATTTACATTGAAGAACTAAATATAAAAATTATTGGTCATTTGTTACATCGTATTGTTTTTGTCTCTTTAATTTTTCAAGGTCCAATGCTATTGGCTATTGCTATCTCTATCTGTTTGACTCTTTTCGTGCTTCAGCAATTCAACGGATAACAGCTCATGTGCTTGTTGTTGCTGTATGTTTTTGTTGGATATTTTTATATATTTCTGCTTATAATGACTATTACTATTTTCTTATGTAGTTTGTTTAATTGATTTTCTTGGCTATTGCTATATTTTTCTTCTTCAGATGATCTTGTACTATTGTTTGACGACCTATCTATCGTTCTTATGAGTTATGACGTGTTACATGGTTTTGTGATTAATAAATAAATTTTTGCTACTAAACGTATTCAATCTTGTCTTTTATATATGTCATGTTCTATAAACTTTTAATTTTAACATCTTATTTAGTGGAGCAAGAAAAAAAGGAATTTTTTTTAAATATTTTCATCAATAGTTTAACTTTTTCATCTTTCATTGGGATTCCACTACACAACACAATATTATATTTATGTGCCCAAACAATAAATCATTGATCTTGTAGATTATAGGTTTCATTCATTATTTATTATTATTGGATCTTAATGAATCAACTTTTCTTCCATATTCTTATTGATCCTTATTTGTCTGTATGTCTAGAAAACCTTGATAATCTTATTCATCATTGATTTCTCATTTACTCTATTGATTACTTCATCTACATAAGTTCTCTTTTTGTATCAAAATGACACATATTTCTTATTATGAACTAAGAAAAATCTTACATTTTAAAGAACTTACCAACCATAGTAGATGGTCAAACTCGTATCTATATATTAGGACTTTAAAACTATCCTTGTTTTTAGTACATTATACTCTTTGGTTGCTAATTAGCTAATAAGGGGTACATAAATCTTAACTACTCCCTTATATATATACTAAAGAAGAATAAGATTTTTTTCCCTCCATGAATTATTAGCATTTCTTGTATTCGGTTTTTTACTAATGAAAAATATCTATTGAATTTTTTTGGAGGACCCTAATTTTATATATGTCCAGGGCCCATAAAATGTCAGGAACGGGTCTGCTTATTAATCATAACTAAATTAATATTTCAGACTTTAAACCTTTTAAAAAACAAACGACACCTAAATCTTCCGAAAATATTCCGTCAAATCAGACGTACTTATTTCGATTGCAGTTCATGTTTATGTTTTTTTTCCCTCAGAAGTTTGTGGTCACCCTGAAGTTCCATTTTCCGGCCAAAAAGGTGTCTTTTATGAAAAGATGTAATGGTATCACATATTAAAGGGGAAATTGGCCAACTCAATTATTCTCGTTTTAAAGAATAAAATCTTTTTGAGTTGGTATATAATTTAATAAAAACATTTTATAATTAATTAATTAAATATATAATATATATTATTTAATAGTGATAAAATAAAGGAGAATGTGACTATAGAATTTAAACTATCAATTATTATTACTAGTGAAAAGTAAAGTAACCCTGTTTAAAAACTACAATTTTAATTTTCACTTGTTTCATATAACATGAATTTTCTAGCAACCTTTTCAATTCATTTGATTTATTTATAGGGTAAAAATATCTACAAGATTTTGACATTTTTAATGTAGAGTTTCTTTCTAAACGTTTGTTGGGTTATTTTAGAAATTTGTTTTTTTATTAAGATTCACATCATACTACAATAAAATTGGCTTTATAGGACGCTTAAAATGTGTAAGGGTCCTAATAGCATATTTTATAGGACTTAAGGTTTATAAGACCAAACCTATAAAGTATCTTATCAAAAAGTGTTACAATAGGTTTATATGATGTTTTTAGACGTTTGAACAAGTTTTTTAGGACAGTTTTAAAACAAAATGTCTTGTTAGCTATTTTATAAGACATTTTTGAGAAATGTTCTATAAACTCATCTTTTTTAGGACACTTGTGTTTATAAGACACTTTTTTCAAATAACGTCGTATAAAATAGCTAATATGACACTTTATTTTAAAAGTATCCAAAAACTTTTTGTTAAAATGCCTACAAACGTCTGACGCAGCGGGAAAAGTGTGGAACGGATCGACAAACATCAAATCCAAAGGATAAACGAGTCTACAAGCGTAAAACCCGGAAAACAAGAGAAAACTCTTAAATTTAGAGATAAAACTCTAAAATATAATTTTATTGGTTAATAATAAACTCTATAACTGATTTCCTAATGAAAACAATCAATCCTATTTATAGCTAAACTAATTAAGAGATAACTATGTAAATTAAATCTATCCTAATTATAAACCAACTAGGAAACTATTTAAATAATTAACAAAAGAAAACTAAATAATAATCCTATTAATAATTAAAGCTAACAATAATTATCCTAAGTTAAAATAAGTAAAATAATAATAATAATCAATCAAGTGGTCATCGATACTTCTATCGGGACTTAAGTCTCGGTGTAACTACCGATAGGGGTTGTTTGTTTCTTATTTGATGCCAAATTCTAAGACTTTTTCGAGTTCTTTTTCTTCTTTTTCAATGATAGAAGAAACGCCTTGATAGTTTTCCAATTCTCCCTAGATCAGACACCCTCACTTGAAAAGAACTCGACCTCGAGTTCACTTGAAAAATAGTTTCACTCGACTCCTTGGGACTTGTACGTTTGGATTGTAGCTCTAGGAGGTTTGTACGAACCACATAATCAATTAGTCGTCGGTTGTGTTGTAGGGCTGGCGACATATTAAAAGTATCATTTGCAAGCACCCCTTCGAACTTTTGCAAGAGTGGTTTGACTTGAATCGAGCTCTCCAACGGTGGCGTTTTGGGAGTGTCTTTGGAATCATCCTTTTCAAATTCTTGCACCATTGGTTTGACTTGAACTGGGCTCTCCAATGGTGGCGTTTTGGGAGTGTCTTCTATCGGCCCGTTTTCGATTTCTTTGATGGCTGGTCCGAGATCTGGTTCAGACACTATAGTCTCGGTAAAGATTCCTTGTTGTGATTCTGTCAAAACGAGTAAGGCCTTACCTTTGACATTGTTGGGCAAGTCTTCGTTTTTTTCTTGCGGTTCCCCAGGAACAGGCAGTTGTTTGACTCGAAAAATAAACGAATCCATAATATAGTTAAAGTTGTTGTCGCGTGGAATTTTGACCCGTTTTTCATGCACGTCTCTTCTCCGACGGTTGTCGTTGATTTGATTGGCGAAGGTGGTTGTCAGCGTGTTGATGTAACATCCTAAAATTTAGAGCGAAATAAAATTCGAAATTTCGGCAATATAACGTCTATAAATAAAGAAAACATGTACATCCTAAAGTAGGGGATCAATTAAACCTGAATAGTTTGGACATGACAAAAATCAAACCTAAGTGTAACATCCCAAAACGGGGAATAAAGTATGGCATATACAACCCAAAATATAATGAGGATAAAACCGACAACCTAATAATCTAAATTTGACAACTAGATTAAAGTCGGGTGTCGTTATTCTTCCAAAATGTATATCTTCGAAAATCAAGTATGTTGGTCACTATATCTCCAAAAAGACCACTCAAGACCCAAGGTCGTCCACTCAGTCCTGGCGAGCCCCACCGCTAAGATGACATGTCAAACATGAAACCAAAGAAGAAGCGTTAGGCTAAAGCCTAGTGAGAACTAGTCAATTAAAATAGAGTATGACTTGGTTTCCTCGGGTGCCCTCCCCTACATCTTAGTACGGACTGACATTGTTCGTGGCCATGGTTTCAAGTATTTAGCTCATAACTCGGGTTGTGGCTTACTTTTGTGTTCCGCTACAATCCTTGGTAAATCGGGTCTCCCCCGTCATCGCAAGATGTAATTTTGGACCGAAAGGTCCTTATGTGATTAATATTTCAACTACAAACTCAACTCTCTTGAAAGGTTTTCTTTCGTTACATTTATCTTTATTTCTTCAAATTATAAACTGTATGTTTTCACTAGGCTTTAAGCCTAACACCTTTTCTCAAATGATGTGTATAACAAGTTTCTTTAGCGGTGGGTTGCCAAAGGTTTGAGTGACGAGCGTGGGCTTGATGGAATTTTTGAGATGATTAGATATTTGGTGTCTTGGGCATTTAATTAAGCTCCTTATTTTGGTGATTTTGGGTTGACAAGCGTTGTAATCTAGATAATACATATTTAGATTAGTTTGTTATCGATTTCCATATCCGTTCACATGTTTTGTAAATGCTTTATACATTTACCCTTTTTGGGTGGTTTATTCCAAATACAAACGCCATATTGCCAAATTTTCAAATTTTAAATTACTCTAAATTTTAGGGTGTTTCAAGTTGGTATCAGAGCTCTAGTTTAAGTGAACTAGGCATGAATGTAAGATGTCTGGACTTAGACTGAGTATGTTAAGTGATGATTTGTGAGTTTGGGTAGAATTTCTAAGATGGGTTGGTCTTAGAGTCTACGGAAATTATGTTCATAATCTCACTTAGCTAATGTTATTATGAGGATATTTTACGTGAGTGTGCTTGAAGTACTGTTGTTATGACAATTGTTATTGTAGTAGTACGTTTTCCTTCGTGTTTAATCCTATCTATCTCTTACTCCTTTCTTTGTCGCGTGTGGCAGATCAAGATGGTAAGTACGCGTGGTAGACCGCGTACACGAGTGGATGGTGTAGAGGCAACAACCTCAACTGTTGATCAACCGGAGAGGGTTGAGGTCGCAGTACGCCCATCTGTTCAACCATTGTTAGGCGGAGGGCCTGAGATTATTCCTCGGGTGGACCTGGCTTCGTCCAACCCAGTTGTTAGGGAGTCAACTGCCCAATCCGAGTTGATGGCCAACATCATCTTGGCGAAGAATGAAGCCATGGCCAAACAACAAGAGTTTCTTCTTAAGGTGATTGAGGATCGTGATATCATCAATCGGAGGAATGAGACGATTGTGGAGAATATTGAAGTGATTGGATCCGATGGTACGGGTCATGCGAACCGAATTGAGGAACCAATAACAGTTGAGGCGAGGCAAGGCAAGAGAGCTTGCTCATACAAGGCCTTTCTATGTTGTAAACCACCGGAGTTCTCCGGTTCTGAAGATCCAGTTGCCTGCATGAAGTGGATCCAAGAGATCGAGCAGGCATTCGACTCGTCTAAGTGCGGGGAAGATCAGAGGGTAAATTTCGGTTCTCAAATGCTTAGAGACACGACACTCACCTGGTGGAATGTCACCAAGTCCACCCTCTCCCCTACTATTCTGGCTCAACTGTCTTGGGCCGAGTTCAAGAAGAAGATCTTGGAAGAATACTGCAATGAGAGGTCTTTGGACCGCATTTAAGAGGAGTTCCGGTCTCTTAAGAAGGGAAACTTGACTGTGAGGGAGTACAATCGACGTTTCATGGAGAAGTTGGGGCTTGTGGGGCATGTGGCCCCAACGGAGAAAGAAAAGATTAAGGCCTACTGGCGGATATGATGTCAATGGTCCGCAATTCTAAGGCCTCAAATCTCCATGAGACCATAGAGGAAGCGCATATCATGGAGGATGTCTACGCTAGGGACAAGGTGGAGAAGACTGTTATAGTGGTAGGAGAGAAGCGGAAATGGGAAAACAATTTCGTACCTCCTAAAAGGACTCGACCTTTTGTCGGGAATCGAAACTTCAACAATTATCAAGAATCTAGGTGGTGCCAGAAGTGCCGAAGCAAGCACCATGGCAACTGTAGCACCACTCCTCAAACTTGTTCCAAGTGTGGTAAGTCTGATCACGCCACCCGAGATTGCCTGATCAGAGGGCTTATCTGCTTTGAGTGCAAGGAATCGGGGCATATGAAGAGGTATTGCCCGAAGCTCAAGTCGGGTAGCGCGTCGGAGAAGAGAGAGAACCCATCTAGGGCTCCGGGTCGAGCTTTTCAGATGACGGCCGATGAGGCCAAGGCATCCACCGATGTGGTATCGGGTACGTTTCTTCTAAACTCTGTACCTGCTCGTGTACTGTTTGATTTAGGTGCCAGTTTCTCTTTTATATCTGAGTCGTTTCGTCAAAAGCTTGATGTGGCCACTAATAGTCTAGAGAACGCGTTAGTGGTAGAGATAGCAAATGGTAGTCAAGTTCTAATCCGTGATGTTCTGAGGACGTGTACTCTCGAAATTGAATGGAAATAATTCCGGATCGATTTGATGCCGATGATAATTAGAGGTTTTGATGTGGTGGTCGACATGGATTGGTTGGTGAACAATCATGCCGAGATCGTATGCTCCAAGAAACTAATCCGACTTCCCAATCTTAGTGGTGATGTTGTTGTGATTAATGGCGAGAAGAGGAAGGGTGATGTGGCAATCATCACCATGGCTAAGGCGCACAAATTCTTAGTGAAAGGATGCTCATCTTTCCTAGCCTACGTGATCGACGCCAAACTCGAGAAATTAAAGCTTGAAGATGTGAAGATAGTGCGCGAGTTTCCCGACGTATTTTTGGAGGACTTGCCCGGGTTACCACCCGACTGTCAAGTAGAGTTCTGGATTGATCTCGTGTTGGGAGCGGCTCCTATTGCTCGAGCCCCTTACCTGTTGATGCCATCGGAGATGCAAGAGATGATGTCTCAACTCCAAGAGCTTTTAGAGAAGGGTTTCATAAGACCGAGCTCGTCGCCTTGGGGAGCTCCGATCTTGTTTGTCAAGAAGAAGGATGGCACGATGAGAATGTGCATCGATTACCGTGAGTTGAACAAGGCAACGGTGAAGAACAAATACCCGCTTCCGAGGATAGACGACTTGTTCGATCAACTCCAAGGAGCGGGGTGTTTCCCCAAGATCAATTTGCGTTCGGGATACCACCAGGTGAAGGTGAGGGGAGAAGACGTCTCGAAGACGGCCTTTAGAACGCGTTATGGTCATTACGAATTCCTCGTAATGCCGTTTGGCCTAACGAACGCACCGATGGTGTTTATGGATTTGATTAATAGAGTGTGCCGACTTTTCCTCGACAAGTCGGTCATCGTATTCATTGATGACATACTCGTGTATTCCAAGAGCGAGTTGGAACACGAGCAACACCTTCGTGAAGTTCTTGAAGTGTTGAGAAAAGAGATATTGTACGCCAAATTTTCCAAATGTGATTTTTGTCTTGAAGAGGTGCAATTCTTGGGTCACGTTGTCACTCGAGTCAGTGTGAAAGTGGACCCCTCCAAAATTGAAGCCATGATGAATTGGGAGCCTCCCAAGAGTCCGTCCGAAATCAGAAGTTTCTTGGGTTTGGCGGGCTATTATCGGAGATTTATCCAAGACTTCTCCAAGATCGCTTCTTCCTTGACGGCTTTAACTTGGAAGAATGTGAAGTTCGTTTGGACTGAAACGCAGGAAAATGTGTTTCAGACTTTACAAAAGAAGTTGTGCGAAGCTCCAATCTTGTCGCTACCCGAAGGGTCGGAAGACTTCGTGGTCTATAGCGACGCTTCGAAAATGGGATTAGGATTTATGTTGATGCAAAGAGGCAAGGTGATCGCCTACGCCTCGAGGCAACTCAAAATTCACGAGAAGAATTATCCTACCCACGATTTGAAGTTAGCGGCGGTGGTGTTCGCGTTGAAGCTTTGGCGGTATTACCTCTATGGTACGAAATGTACACTCTACACGGATCATAAGAGTCTAAAATATGTCTTTGATCAAAAAGAGTTAAACATGAGGCAAAGGCGGTGTCTCGAGTTGCTCAAGGATTACGATTGTGAGTTGCTTTACCACCCCGGTAAGGCGAACGTAGTGGCCGATGCGTTAAGTCGGAAGGACTATAGCGGAAGTATACGGGCTACCCTTCAAGAATCGAGTTAGTGTCAAGTCTTATTGAGAAGATCAAGACATCTCAAGTAGAAGCGTTGTTGGAAGAAAATCTCAAAGATGAAGTTATGACAAAGCAATGTTTGCTCTTAACGGAAGATAGTCGTGGGGTAAAATTGTTTAACGATCGTGTATGGGTGCCCAAAATTGGGGGAAACAAGGAACTACTTCTTGAGGATGCCCACAAGTCCAGGTATTCCATTCATCTGGAAAGTACAAAGATGTACCAGGACTTGAAGTTACATTATTGGTGGCCGGTAATGAAACTTGATGTGGCGCGTTACGTAGAGCGTTGTCTAACGTGCTTACAAGTGACGGCCGAACATCAACGACCGTATGGGAGTCTTCAGTCCTTAGAGATCCCCGAGTGGAAGTGAGAGCATATTACCATGGACTTCGTGACAAAGTTTCCCAAAACTCTTCCAGGTCACGATACCATTTGGGTAATAGTCGATCGGTTGACTAAGAGCGCTCACTTCTTGGCTATGCGCGAAACCTTACCGATAGACAAGTTAGCAAAATTCTACATCGATGAAGTAGTTTCGAGGCATGGGGTACCCTTTTCGATCGTGTCGGATCGCGATAGTCGGTTCACTTCAAACTTTTGGGATTGCTTTCAGAAGGAGCTTGGTACGCTAGTAAAGCTGAGTACGACTTACCGTCCACAAACCGACGGTCAAAGCGAGAGAATGATCCAAATGCTCGAGGACATGCTAAGGTACTGTGTTATTGATTTCGGGGGTAGTTGGGACTCTCACCTACCTTTGGTGGAGTTCACTTATAATAACAACTACCACTCGAGTATCGGAATGGCACCGTTTGAGGCCTTATACGGACAGAAGTGCAGAACTCCCGTCTGTTGGCTGGAAGCGGGAGAGAAACAATTCGCGGGACCCAAAATTGTTCAAGAGACGAACGATAAAGTTAAAGGCATTAGGGAATGGTTGAAAGCAGCTCAGGATCGGTAAAAGAGCTATGCCGATAAGAAGAGGTGACCGATGGAGTTTCAAGTGGGCGACCGTGTGATGCTTAAAGTGTCGCCATGGAAGGACATTATCAGGTTTGGAAAACGTGGGAAGTTGAGTCCCCGTTTCCTTGGACCTTTCAAAGTGCTTAAACGGGTGGGTTTGCAATCCTACTAATTGGAACTTCCGCCAGAAATGAGTGGAATCCACAACACGTTCCATATCTGTTACATTCGGAAGTGTTTGGCGGAAGAAGAAAGCGTCATTCCTCTTTCCGAGATAAGATTAGACGAGGGTAACCGATGTGTGGAAGAACCCGATGCTATCCTAGAAAAGAAGTCTAAGAAATTGCATCACAAGGAGGTCACTATGGTCAAGGTGCATTGGAGGCATCATTGTGGGGCCAATATGACATGGGAAGCCGAGGAGGACATGAAGCGAAGATATCCTCATCTTTTCGAGTGATTAGGATTTCGGGGATGAAATCATTCCCAAGTTGGGGAGGATTGTAACACCCCGAGTTTTAATGTATAATTTATGAGTTTAAGACTTCTAGTCTTCCTTATTTTAATCTTAGTTATCTTGCGTTTACCGTTAGTCGTTAGCACTGCACGTTTGAGCCAAGCTTGAATACTATAGTTTGGTTTGGCTGGGAAAACTTAGTGACTTGCGCGGGTTATCCCGCGGCTTGGAAGCCGCGGCCTAAGCCGCGTAACCCACTGGATGTTTTCAATCTCGAAAGCATGCGCGGGCTACGCCGCGACCTCATGTCGCGGCCAAAGCCGCAGGTATGTCCCTGCCGAATTTAGTCGAGTTATTTTCCCTCTTTCCTCATTTACTCTCTCATCTACCTACTTTGTCTCTCTCTCAAAACCACTCTCTCTTCTAAGATCCGATTTTAGGGTTTCACCAACCCCTATCCTCCATATTTATTGCTAGAAGTTAGGAGCATCAACCAAGGATTCAAGCTTTGAGCATTAACTCACCATCTCCATTGTCATCTTCTCCAAAATAATCAACTAGGGTTTTGGGTTTTCTTCAAAAACCCACTTGGTGAGTTCATACTTTCATTTTCCAAACTTTATACATATCAAAAACATTACATTTTAAACTCCTATACATCTCCTTGGTTTTGGTACATGTTTATTACATTTTGACCTAATTTGAGTTTTGGGAGATTTTAGGATTTCCATCACTTTCAACTAAAATGAAGGGTTCAATCTTATATGACGTCAAATAAGGGTTTACTTGCATATATATATATATATATATATATATATATATATATATATATATGTGGGTTATTTGAAAGAAAGTATATAGTCTCATTTTTATGACTTTCACTCTTATGTGTGGATTTTGTAAATTCTTCTCAGCAGTTAAAAATGGAAATGCATTTTTGGAAATAAATGGTATTGAGGACTATATGTTTATCTATAGTTGGTCACAAATGAAATTGTGACAAGTCTAGACTATTACTAGTGGATCCATAGGTATTGAGTTGGCTAATGTTTGGGATATTTTTCCCCTTTGTAGCTAGTTGAGACATTGGGTCCTCGGAGGCAACTTGGTACGGTTATGTGGGACCGGTTACTATCCATGGACCGTAGATGTAATCCTAGTGAACGAGTATGACTTGGTTTCCTCGGGTGCCCTCCCCCACATCTTAGTACGGACCGACGTTGTTCGTGGCCATGGTTCCAAGTATTTAGCCCATAACTCGGGTTGTGGCTTACTTTTGTGTTCCACTACAATCCTTGGTAAATCGGGTCTCCCCCGTTATCGCAAGATGTAATTTTGGACCGAAAGGTCCTTATGTGATTAATATTTCAACTACAAACTAAACTCTTTTGAAAGGTTTTCTTTCGTTACATTTATCTTTATTTCTTCAAATTATAAATTGTATGTTCTCACTAGGCTTTAAGCCTAACACCTATTCTCAAATGATGTGTATAACAGTTTCCTTTAGCGGCGGATTGCCAAAGGTTTGAGTGACGAGCGTGGGCTTGATGGCATTTTTGAGATGACTAGATATTTGGTGTCTTGGGCATTTAATTAAGCTCCTTATTTTGGTGATTTTGGGTTGACAACCGTTGTAATCTAGATAGTACATGTTTAGATTAGTTTGTTATCGATTTCCATATCCGTTCGCATGTTTTGTAAATGCTTTATACATTTACCCTTTTTGGGTGGTTTATTCCAAATACAAACGTCATATTGCCAAATTTTCAAATTTTAAATTACTCTGAATTTTAGGGTGTTTCATAAATCAAAACAAATCAAGGTAACCATTAGAGATCAAAACATGGTACAAATAACACCAACCACATAGTGAGCTCAACTCCTCTAAGTCTATTGCTCCAAAACGGGAACTCATGTATAATGGAATTACACCTTACTGCCCATGGGACACTGCCTGACCATATAGGTCCACACCTTACTTACCATGGAGACCCGATGCCTATTCCCTGCCAAAGTGGTGAACTCAATGTCCAAAACGGGACATTGGAACACCGTGCCTATGGATCCATTACACTAAGACCAAATACCAAAAACATGCTAGCACATTCAATACTCATATTAAATCATGTATGTAAGTAGATCGTATATACAAGGTTACCAACATGAAATCTTGACTCCCATCATTGAGGATACTTAATCAATATAACTCATCAACAATAATACCTTATATCCCATTTTAAAAGTCATGATTGTAGTTAATTAACCCAATACTTGCATTTCCCCAATCCCTAATTTTCCACTTTGGGTTTACCAAAATCCCATGGACTAAGGTTTGTCTATTAAGTGAGTAGAAGACATAGAAAACCATTAGTCTTAGTTTAAAATACATTTCCCATCATTCTTACTTAGGTTACAAAACCCTAACATCCCCCAAACTCATATTTAGGTTAAAATACCACAAACCTAAATACATCATTTATAATATGAATGAGATCTAGAATATGTGAAATTTATCATTTATGAAAGAGCAAAGTTAGGAAAACTCACCTTGTAGGGTTGTAGTTAAAACCCTAAAACTTCAAGAACTCAAGAAGATGAGAATGAAATCCTTGGAAGACTTTGACTTAGCACAATCAATGCTCAAGGACACCTAAAATGTCATAAATGATCATGAGGGATGTAGGTGAAAGGCATTAATGGCCAAAGAAGGTTGGAGGCTGAACTTACCAGCTTCTTGGAGAGAATTTCGCGACCTAAAGTTTCCACCAAAATCAGATAAAATGATCCAAACACCGTTGAACTCGATTTAAAGCCTCAGGCCCGGCTCGCGATTATGACATGGCGACTATGCTCATGGCATAGTCGCAGGGCACTATCGCCCGAGCTGCCCTACTTGCGGTATGAGTGCCGCGAGAGTGACCTGGCGACAGTGACCCTGGCATTGTCGTCGGGCACTGTCGCCCGAGGTGTATAGAGAGGTCACTCCTCTCTGCGATCTTGCCCCGTGTGATAGTGACCTAGGTCACAGTCGTCGGGCACTGTCGCCCCGGGTGTGACGAAGTATGATTTCACCCGTTTTTGACCCGAAGAACATCCAATCTTAACTCTAGATTCGTAAATTAGATTTATGATCCGATTAGGGATTATTCTAAATGAAAGTTACTTGATGAGGACGTACCGAATCACGGGTGTTACAATCCTCCCCGACTTGGAGAAGATTTCGTCCTCGAAATCTAGCTTGGAGAATAGGTGAGGGTATCTCCACTTCATATCCTCTTCGGTTTCCCACGTCACGTTAGCACCCCGGTGATGCTTCCATTGAAACTTTACCATAATGACTTCTTTGTGATGAAGCTTATTCGTTTTCTTTTCCAAAATTGCGTCGGGTTCTTCGAAAAAACGGTTTCCCTCGTCGACCCGAATTCTTGAGAGAGGGATGACGCTCTCTTCTTCCGCTAGGCATTTCCGAAGATAGCAAACGTGAAATGTGTTGTGAATTCCACTCATCTACGGAGGGAGTTCCAACTGGTAGGCTTGAAGCCCTACCTGCTTAGTCACGGTGAATGGTCCAAGGAAACGGGGACTGAACTTCCCACGCTTTCCAAATCGAATTAATCCCTTCCAAGGGGATACTTTTAGCATAACCCGATCCCCCACTTGGAATTCTATCGGCCTCCTCTTCTTGTCGGCATAGCTTTTCTGTCGGTCTTGAGCCGCTTTTAAACACTCGTGAATACCTTTAACTTTATCCGCCATCTCTTGAATGATTTTGGGTCCGAAAAACTGTTTCTCCCCCGCTTCAAGCTAACATATGGGAGTTCGGCACTTGCGACCATACAATGCTTCAAACGGTGCCATTCCAATACTCGAGTGGTAGCTATTGTTGTATGCGAACTCCACCAAAGGTAGGTGCGAGTCCCAACTACCCCCAATGTATATTACACAAGATCTCAACATGTCTTCAAGTTTCTGAATTGTTCTCTCGCTTTGGCCGTCGGTTTGGGGATGGTAAGCCTTGCTCAACTTCACACGCGTACCTAATTCTTTTTTGCAACCCATCCCAAAAGTGCGACGTGAACCAAATATCACGATCCGATACAATAGATAGCGCCACACCATGGCGAGATATCACTTCATCAATATATAACTTCGCTAGCTTGTCCATAGGTAAAGTCTCCCGCATGGCCAAGAAATGAGCGCTCATGGTCAAGCGGTCCACTATCAACCAAATGGTGTCATGACCTCTTAAGGTCTTTGGCAATTTCGTCATGAAGTCCATAGTAATGTGCTCCCATTTCCATTCCGGAATCTCCAAAGATTGTAAACTCCCATAAGGTCGGTGGTGCTCGGCCTTCACTTGCAAGCAAGTCACACATCGCTCCACATAGCGTGCCACATCAAGCTTCATAACATGCCACCAATAGTGAAATTTCAAATCCTGATACATCTTTGTTCTTCCCGGATGGATAGAATACTTCGAGTTATGGGCATCCTCAAGAAGGAGTTCTCGATTGCCCCCGATCTTAGGCAACCAAACTCCCCGACTATCTTCCGTAAAAAGTAGATGTTGCTTTGACATGAATTCTCCCTTGAAGTTTTCTTCTATCAAGGCTTCAGCTTGCAACAATTTGATTCGGTCAATGAGTGTTGACGTCAACTCGATTCGTGCAAAGGTGGATCGAGAATTTCCCCCGTAATCTTTTCGACTTAGAGCATCGGTGACGATGTTTGCCTTACCCGGATAGTAAAGCAACTCGCAATCATAATCCTTTAGTAACTTCAACCACCTCCGTTGCCTCATATTTAGTTCCTTTTGATCGAATATATGCTTCAAACTTGTTGGGAACTGAATAAATGCTAAGTATGGTTAATGCTGCTAGCTCAACAATTAGTACTTCTGAGTTAATGCTGCCAGTTGAAGTTAATGCTGCCAGAACATGATTAATGCTGCTCTTCAAGATTAGTACTGCTGGAGTTACTACTGCTAAGAGATTAATACTGCTGATCTTGATTAGTACTGCTTATGAGATGAAGATCCGAATTACAAGAATGACAGCTGGATAGACTGAAGATATTCATGGAAGATATTCTGAAGATATTTTATTAATTGTAATTATCTTTTGTTCAGTATATATATAGAATTGATAGAATATTTTAATTATTTAATTTTTCTTAGTTCTGAGTTTTTGTTTAAGAGAGAATCAACCTCAAGGCATAGTTCCTAATTCTAGAGAAGTAGAATTCGTCTTGAAAGAGCTTGTTCTTCAAGATTGAGGTTGTGTGTGTAATCTTGTAACTTCAAGCATTCAATACAAGTTTACAAGTTATTCATCATATTTACTGTTTGTTTACTGTGTTATTGAATATCAAAGTGTTATTCTGCAAACTCCTTTGATATTAGTTTCTGAGAATTTATTCTTGTTGAGAATTCGATCCTGACAAGTGGTATCAGAGCTAGTATTCTCAGAAACCTGCAATCATCATTCTTTCTTGAAATCAGAAATCATCATGGCTAAAGTTTCAGATTCTTCAAGCACAGAAATCCCCACAGAGGTAATGTCTAATCTTTGCTCTAAAACCTGCATTGAAACTGTTAAAAGGTACAGGGATCACAACCAGACAATGAGTGATGACCTTAAAAGATTAGAGAGAGATATAAAAGACTATGCAAAAATTGTTGAGAGTTTTGAGGAACAGATTAAGAGTTTCCAAGCCAATGAACTCCAACACTCATATGACATCAACTACTGGAAGTGGGAGAAAGATCAGTATGAGTTGAAGCTGAAACAGAAAGAAGAGGAGAATGAAAAGATAAAGAGTGAGTTTGAGAAAGCCAAGCTGGATATTGAGAAATTTTCCAATGCTTCAAAAGCAATGGACTCTTTGCTCCAAACTCAAATCCATGACAAACTGAGGAGAGGAATAGGCTATAACACCACACCACCACCATACAACAACAATTACATCCCTCCTATATCAGACTTACTAGAGACCAAGAATAGGAAGGAATTGTTTGATGAAGCCACTAAGGTAGATCCATTAGACAAAGTGGTGGTTGAAACAGACTCTGAAGAAGAAAACTCTAATGATAAGAGTAAGGAGAACACTGTGAGTGGTGAGATTCCCCTAGAAAATCACATTATCACCAATGAGGGATGTGGAAAAACTTGGGTCAAATCTAAGGACATAAAGAAGACAGAGGGAAAGTCTGGAAAGGTCCATTACAAACAGACCACAGTTGTGAATCCTGTCCCTTGAAAGCAGTGTACATGCAATAAATTTGAGCCCCAAAAACATGATAAACCAAGGGGAAATCAGAGAAACTGGAATAATCAGTGGGCACAAAAACAAGGGATTGATCTGTGTAAAATCAACAGGCCAAAACCTTGTTTTATCTGTGGCAAATTGAATCATCTTGCCAAATACTGTTATTTCAATCCTATTAACCAAAGAGTCACTTTCCAAAGACAACCACAAAACTCTTTTGGTTATAGGAATCAAAGAAGGAATCAAATGGCTGAGAAAAGAGCACCTAAAAAGTTTCATGCTCAGAACAAGTTTGCTAATATAAAGAAAAATACTCCAAATAAGCCAAGAAGTAATTTAAAGACAAAGAAAGCAAACAACTTTGTTCAGGTTTGGGTTCCAATTGTAAAGAAACCTGTTAGTACTGCTATCCCAGATAGTACTGCTAACAGAAATAGTGCTGCTAACTCAATTAGTACTACTAACCAAGTTAGTACTGCTAACAAGGCTAGTGTTGCCTCTAGTAGTAATGTTGCCAAACCTATAATCTTGACAAAGTATTCCAGCCATGAGATTCCTAAACAACTCATCCAGACTAAACTTACAGATTATATTGATGAGAAAGGACAACCCAAGACCACTTTGGCTTGGGTTCCCTCCAAGACTAACTGATTTATCAAGTGTGCAGGGCAACCAAAAGCTCAAGAGGAAGAGCATTTGGAATGCAGATAGTGGTTGCTCTTGGCACACAACAGGTAACATGGATTGCCCTCAAATTCTTCAAAAGATTTGATGGAGGACATGTTGCATTTGATTCAGAGGGAAGTAATAATAAATGCTCAGGGCATGAGTTAAAAGATAAGTTGCTTTTGAAAGATTTCATTGAGCATGATACTACTAACTTGTGTGTTTAAGTGTTTCAGGTTGAAGTTAGTAATACTCCAGAGGGAGTAATGATCATGAAGGATCAAGAAGAAAAGGATCAGGGGATGAACAAAGTAGTAAAAAGTATGAGTAAAAGGATGGTGTCAAAAAGTGTAAGTGTAGTAAATGCTGCCAGTGCAGTTTTAATACTGCCAGTGCATTTTTAATACTGCCAGTGCACAGTTAATACTGCTAGTTAGTTAATATTGCTAGTGGTTAATACTGCTTTCAGTTAATACTGCTTTCAATTAATACTGCTAGTTAGTTAATACTACTAGTGGTTAATACTGCTCTCAGTTAATACTGCTTTCAGTTAATACTGCCTTCAGTTAATACTGCTCACTGTTAATACTGCTTTCACTAAATTTTTAGGGTTAATACTGCTTATAATCCACAAGCTATAAATACCCTTTCCCCGCCTAAAAAGTTCATAACGACTCTTTGCATACTGTTCACTTGCGCTCTAACCCTTTTCTCTCAAGTACCAAGTTTTCAGGCAAGAACACTCAAGTTCAATGGCATCCATGGCGTTCATTGACGAGCACAATGAAATCGCGATGCTCCAAAAGCCAAAACAAGCTGAAGGTTTTCACCAGATAATCGACTTTCTGAAGTCCAGCCACATCGCTCATGCTCTCACTGTGTCTCCTACCATCTTCATAGAGCATCAGAGGCAATTCTGGGCCAATTCCACCATCGTTACAGAGAATGGTGTCCAAATGATCAAGACAAGGGTGTGTGAAAAATCCCTAACAGTTACTGAAGAGGTGATACGCATCTGTCTACGTCTAGACGATGCTGCAGGTATAACCTCTATTCCTAATGAGGAATTATTCTTAACTCTTACAAGAATGGGGTATGAAGGCCAAATGGGAATTTTCAAGTTTTTCAAAGCTAAATTTTCATCCCAATGGAGGTTCTTTGTTCATACCCTGATGCACTGTATTTCTAAGAAAACAACTGGCTGGAGCCAATTTAGCAGTCCCATTGCCTATGCTTTGGTATGTTTATCTACTGCTAGAAAATATAATTTTTCTTTAATGATCTTCAATGATCTTGTCTCAAACCCGGACAACAAGAAGAGTTTCTTCATGTATCCCAGGTTTGTACAGACAGTTATTACCAATGAATTGACAAATATACCTCACTTTGATGGGGTATATGTACCTAAACCCCCTAAAGGCAAGGTCTTCTCAAATATGAGAAGATCTGCTAGGGACTCGGAAGGAGTTGACACCCCATTGTTCTCAACAATGATGGTGGTGTCCCGACCACAAGAAGGTATGGCAGCAGGGTCAAGGCCCTCACTCGACAACCCCACTGCTAGCCAATCCCAACCTTCCCACTCTATATCTATCCCCCAGTCTCTACTTCAAAAGCCCACTTCTCCAATTACCCAAACTTACAAAAGGAAACAGGTAAAGAAGGCTCCTTCCCTTCTTGTACCTTCACCCACTAAGCCTTTAATCCCTCTAAGGGAGGATTCTCCTTTAGAGAATATCTACAGGGAAACCACAGGGGTGTCTCCCAACTCCAAGGAGGTGCTCACTGAGGTGGAGGTTGAGCATATGGGTGTTAAGGCTGCCACTACTCCTGCTAGCACAGAGGAGGTTAGTGGTAACATACATAAGACCTTCCCCATGGCAACTTTGGGTGAGCAATCATCCAAATGTCCTAGGTGCCAAGAAACCAAGGGGGTGGATAGTGCTTCTGCTAGGCAGAAGGCTTCCACTACTAAAAGATCCAATGATCATTCAAAAGGGGGTAACACTCCTAGAGAAGGTGAGGACAGATATAACTATGACGAATTGATGGAAACCATGGGAAACATCAACATGGATGTTCTTAAACAGGGAAAAGAGATAGATGAAATGAAGCTGGTAATCTTGTCTCAACAAGCACAGATTGCCAAGCTAAAGAAAATGGTGTCAAGGCTAGTGCAAAAGAAGAGGAGAAAACAATATGTTTTGAAGAAGAGATCAACCATTAAAGATGCTTCCAACAAGGGGGAGAAAAAGTCTAAAAAAGAGAAAGAGGATGGGATAGAAGCAGAAACAGATTTTGCTCAAGCAGCAGAAACTGTTAATGCTGCTGCAACAGCAGAAACAGTTAATGCTGCTGAGTCACAAGGGCTTTCTGTAGAAGAACTAGAAATTGCAGAAACACTGGTTAAAGCCAAGAATGACACTCCCAAAGCAAAGGGAGTGGTCATAAATGAAGGGGGAGTAAAGAAGACAGAAAAGAAAGATAAGGCTGCAGATACAAAGGGAAAAGGAAAGGAGAAGATTATTGAATCTGAAATGCCTTCAAAGAGAAAGACTCAGATTGAATTGGATGAGGAAATTGCAAAGAAGCTTCAAGAACAGATGGAAAAGGAGGAACATCTCCAAACTGAAACTGATAGAGAACTTGCAAAGATTATGGCCAGAAAGCTAAATGCAGAGTATCAGAAGAGTATACAAGAAGCAGCTCAGGCCAAGAAACTTCAAGTCAAAAGAATGGTAAGTCAAAAGCAGAAAAGACAACCTTCCAAGACCTTTTTGGCCAATCAGGAAAGGAGAAAAATGATAAATTTCCTGAAAGGTGCAATTGGGGTCAAGGGAGAGATGTTTACCAATATGGCATACAACAAGGTTGAGGAGCTGTACAAGAAGGAAATGGCCAAACTTCAAGGGGACTCATCTCAAAGGGAAGAAGCTGAAAGAAGAATGAAGGAGAGGCATAACCTCAATATTCAACAACCATTCCCTGAGGAGACCACACCCTCAAAAGAGAAAGCTGAAGAAAAGAAGGAAGAATCTGAAAATGTTGGTGTAGAAGTTAAGTCTGCAAAAAGGGTAAAAACCATTGCTGCAAAAAGGGTTTTCAAAAGGCTAAGAGTGGAAGAAAAAGCAGAAACTGCAGCAGAATCAGTGTATAATCCAGAACAGTCCCATAAGCAAACTGATGAGAATATGGATGTGTTGGGAACTGAAGAAAAACTCAAGTATGGTTAATGCTGCTGGTTCAGAGTTAATACTGCTAGAAGACTTAAAGGTTAATACTGCTGAGTGTTACTACTGCTAGTCAAAGTTAGTGCTGCTTGAACAAAGTTAGTACTGCTTAGCTAGTTAGTACTGCTAGTGGTTAGTACTGCTTAGTAGTTAATGCTGCTAGAAGGAAGTTAATGCTGCATTCAGATTAATACTGCTTATATGATGAAGATTCGTATGAAAGGATATACATGGAAGCTTAGAGATATACATAGAAGATATACTGAAGATATTTTATTTATTGTAATTATCTTTGTATTCAGTATATATATTGTATTGTTTAGAATAGTTAGATAACTTTTGTTTTTCATTCTTTTAGAGAGAAAATCAATCTCAAGGCATAGATCCTAATTCTAGAGAAGTAGAATTCGTATTGGTGAGCCTGTTCATCAATATTGAGGTTGAGTGAGTAATCTTGTAACTTCAAAGCATTCAATACAAGCTTACAGTTTGTTATTCATATTTTCTGTATTGATTTACTTTTTCATTGAATATCAAAGTGTTATTCCGCAAACTTCTTTGATATTGTTTCTGAGAATTAATTCTTGTTGAGAATTCGATCCTGACAAGTGGTATCAGAGCCTAACTCTCACAGAAACAGTTATTCATCATGGAAAATCTTACAGAATCAAGCAGTACTTTGGTTTCTAAGGTTCCAATGCTCAAACCAAGTGAGTTTGACATGTGGAAGATCAGAATCAGACAATATATTCTTCTCACTGACTACTCAATGTGGGATATCATTGAAAATGGTCCCTCTGAAGCTGGAAGGATAGGACCAGATGGGAAAAGACCTCCACCAAAGACAGATGGTGAGAGGAAGATCAGACAGACAGAGATGAAGGCTTTGAGCACTCTGCTCTTGGCCATTCCCAATGAATATCAGCATCAATTTTGCAACTGCACTGATGCTCAGATTCTCTGGAATGCTCTAGAGAAAAGATTTGCTGGAACTAAGAGCATCAAAAGAAATCAAAGAGATGTTCTAAAGCAGCAGTATGAGAACTTCACTTCCACAAAGAATGAGTCTATGACTCAAACTTTTGATAGGTTCAATAAGCTCATAGGTGAACTGGCTACTGTAGGGGTGAAGATGGAACAAGATGATATCAACAGAAAGTTCCTCAGATCTCTTGGGGCTGAATGGACTATGTACACTGTCTCATATAGACAGAGTGACAATCTGGAAGAGAAAGAACTTGATGATCTATACAATGATCTAAGAGTTTTTGAAACTGAGGTAGAAACCAAGAAGAAGCCCTCTGGTTATATTCACAATGCTGCTCTTCTTTCAGCATCCACTGATACTACTGCCAACCCTGAAGCAGTTAGTACTGCCAGTGGAGTAAGTTCAGAAAAAGGCACTGAAACTATCTTTGAAGCCTTTTTGTCCAGTCATAGCAACAATTCTTTGATTAATGATGATCTGGATCAAATTCACCCTGATGATCTGGAGGAGATGGATATTAAATGGCAGATGGCCATGTTATCCATGAGGGTGAAAAAGTTCATTAAAAGAACTGGAAGAAATAACTTCTCTCAAAGAAGAGAAGATGGAGCTGGTTTTGACAAGACCAAGGTGGAATGTTATAAGTGTCACATGAAAGGACACTTTGCTAGAGAATGCAGGAGTGCTATTCCAAACAACAACCACCAACAAGCCCAGAATGGAGGATACAATCTGAACAAGAATCCTGCTCAAGCCCTTGTTTCTCAACAAGGAATGGGATTTGACTGGAGTGATCAAGCTGAGGAAGCCATTCAGAACCAAGCTCTTATGGCAGAAGTGTCTGATATCCCCACTGAGGTAAGTTCTAATCTTTGCACTAAATCTTGCATTGACACTGTCACAAGATACAGAGATCACAATCAAAGTATGTGTGATGACCTCAAAAGATTAGAAAAGGACAGAAGAGAGTATGTGTTGATAGTAGAGAGATTTGAAGAGCAAATCAAAGGCTTTCAAGCTAATGAACTTCAACACTCTTATGACACAAACTATTGGAAGTGGGAAAAGAATGAGTTAGAAACCAAACTGTCTAAGTCCTTAGAAGAGAATGATAGGCTGAAAGAGGAACTGTCTAAAGTTAAGCTTGACATAGAAAAGTTTTCATATGCTTCAAAAGCAATGGATTCTCTTCTAAAGGCTCAGATTCATGACAAGATGAAGCCTGGTATTGGATACAACAATACACCTCCTCCTTACAATAACAATTATATCCCTCCTACTTCAGACTTGTTAGAAACTAAAGAGAAAAAGGACTTGTCTGAAGAAGCTTTTAAGATAGATCCTTTGGATGAGGTTGTAGTTAAGGATTTGACTGAGAAAAGTGCCAGTGAGAACAGGGATAATAATGTGAGTAAAAAGATACCATTAGAAAACAATATTATCACCAATGAGGGATGTGGGAAAATCTGGGTCAAGTCCAAGGAGATAGAGAAGACTAACGGAAATGATAGCAAGGTCCATTACAAACAAACCACAGTTGTGAATCCTGGATCTTGTGAACAGTGTGATTGCAATAAAGCCAAGAGCCTAAATTCTGGTTTAAAAAGAGGAAATCAAAGAAACTGGAATAATCAATGGGCTCAGAAACAAGGAGTTGATCTGAATAAAATCAATAGACCAAAACCTTGTTTTATATGTGGCAAGTTGAATCATTTGGCTAAGTATTGTTACTTTAACCCTATTAACCAACAGATGAACTTTCAAAGATTTGTGCAAAAATCTGGGGGTTATAGGAAGGCTGGAAAGAAACATGTGATAAAGAAATATGTTGAAAGTAAAGGCACTTTAAAGAAAAAGATTTTAAAAGAAAGTATCAAAATGTGGGTGCCTAGAAGTACTAACAGTATTAGTACTGCTAACAATATTAGTACTGCTAACACAGTTACTACTGCTAACAGTGTTAGTACTGTTGAAAATATTAATGCTGCTAATACTGTTAATACCTCTTCAAAAGTTAATACTGTCAACACAGTTACTGCTGCTAACACAATTACTACTTCTAACAAAGTTAGTGCTGCTAAGCATGCAAGTGCTGCCAAGGTAGTTAGTACTTCTAAAACTAGTACTGATTCTAGCAAACATAGTTCCAAGCCTATTATTGTAACAAAGTACTCCAAGAATGAGGAGTTAAAGTTCAAAAATCTTGTCAAGAAAGAATGCAAATATTTTGATGAGAAAGGGGTACCCAAGACCACTTTGGCTTGGGTTCCTAAATCATACTAATTGATTTATCTAATGTGCAGGGCAACTAAAAGCTCAAGGGAAAGAGCATTTGGCATGTTGATAGTGGTTGCTCTAGGCACATGACAGGCAACATGTCATGCCTTCAGGATTTCAAGCATATCAATGGAGGACATGTTGCATTTGGAGACAATCTTACTGGTGGTAAGATAAGTGGAAAAGGTAATGTCACCAAAGGTAAGATGACATTTGAAGATGTCTACTATGTTGATCAATTAAAGTACAACCTGTTAAGTGTATCACAGGTTTGTGACAAACAACATAGTATATTATTTACAAATACTGAGTGTATGATCCTTGCTCCAGGGTTCAAGGTAGTTGATGAAAGCATGATACTACTTAGAACTCCAAGGAAGGACAATGTTTACTGTCTTGATATGGACAATGTTGATAGTGATTCATCTCTAAATTGTCTTGTTTCAAAAGCTTCTGTAGATGAATCCTCTCTATGGCACAGAAGGATGTGTCACATGAATTTCAAGACTATGAACAATCTTGTTAAAAATAACCTTGTAAGAGGGTTACCTTCAAAAGTCTTTTCATGTGATGATCATTGTGTTGCTTGTCTTAAAGGCAAACAACACAAAACTTCTCATAAGACCAAAGAGTTAAATTCTGTTTCTACTAGTCTCCAGTTATTGCATATGGATATGTTTGGTCCTACAAATGTTATGAGTATAGGTAAGAAATCTTACTGCTTGGTTATTGTTGATGATTACTCCAGATTTACTTGGGTATATTTTCTAAGGACTAAGGATGAAACAAGTGGTCTTATCAAATCCTTTATTCTAAGAATTGAAAACCAAACTAATCAAAGAGTAAAAGTCATTAGATCAGATAATGGAACTGAGTTTAAAAATCATGATCTAAACACCTTTTGTGAAGAAAAAGGTATTGAGAGGCAATATAGTGCTCCTAGGACTCGTCAACAGAATGGTATTGCTGAAAGGAGGAATAGAACACTAATAGAGGCTGCTAGATCTCTGTTGGCTGATTCAAAATTGCCAATTACCTTCTGGGCTGAAGCAGTTAATACTGCTTGTTATGTCCAAAACAGAGTTCTAGTGGTCAAGCAAAAGAACAAGACCCCATATGAGCTTTTAAATAAAAGAAAACCTTTTATTGGTTTCTTCAAACCTTTTGGGTGTCCTTGTACAATTCTAAATACCAAATCTCACTTAGGTAAGTTTGATAGCAAAGCAGATGATGGATTTCTTGTTGGATATTCATCTCAGAGTAAGGCCTACAGAATATTTAACTCTTCTTCTAGAATAATTGAAGAAAGTGACAATGTCAAATGCAATGAGAGCACACCAAATCCTGTTGGATCTGGACCTCAGTGGCTATTTGACATTGATTCACTAACTAACTCTTTTAGTTTCAGTAATGGATATACAGGAACAGGAAGTGGAGGATCAGGGATCACACAAGTTCAAGAAAGTATATCTAAATCTGTGATCTTTCCCATACCCACAGTAAATTCTGGTGAAGATTGTGAAAAGGAATCAATTACTGAACCAAGTCAGAGTGAAGAAGACACTAGAAATGAGGAGACTCAAGAAAATAATGAAGTGGCATCTGAAAACACTTCAGTTGAGCTGCATGAATCTAATCTTGAGGCTGGACTGAATGAAGAACCTAGTCATAACAACAGAGTTCAAAAGAATCATCCTCCACAGCTGGTCATAGGAGATATCTCTTCTCCTATGATGACTAGACACCAAAGCAGACTTCAGAAAATGCAAGATCAACAGCATACAGTGCTTTCTTGTTTTCTATCACAGCTTGAGCCTAAAAAGGCACATGATGCTATGAAAGAATCTAGCTGGATAGAAGCAATGCAAGAGGAACTGTTACAGTTCAAGCTACAAGATGTATGGGATCTAGTAGACCTTCCTAAATGTCACAGAGCAATTGGCACAAAGTGGATTTTCAGAAACAAGAGAGATGAAAGAGGTATTGTCATAAGGAACAAAGCAAGGCTGGTAGCTCAGGGATATACTCAAGAAGAGGGTATAGATTATGAAGAAGTGTTTGCACCTGTGGCTAGAATAGAAGCAATCAGACTATTCCTAGCCTATGCTTCTTACATGAACTTCAAAGTCTATCAAATGGATGTAAAGAGTGCCTTTCTCTATGGGTCAATTGCAGAAGAAGTATATGTCTGTCAACCACCAGAGTTTGAAAACCCAAGCTATCCAGACAGGGTATACAAATTAAAGAAAGCACTTTATGGACTACATCAAGCCCCAAGAGCATGGTATGACACTCTGTCATCCTATCTCTTAGAAAATGACTTTGAAAGAGGAGTCATTGATAAGACTCTATTTATCAAAAGAAAGAAGAAGGATATCTTGCTGGTCCAAATCTATGTTGATGACATTATCTTTGGATCTACAAGAAACAACATGTGCAAGGAGTTTGAGGATTTAATGCATCAAAGGTTCAAAATGAGTTCCATGGGGGAACTTACTTTCTTCCTTGGACTCCAAGTTCAACAGAAGTCAGATGGCATTTTCATATGTCAATCCAAGTATGTGCAGGATATTCTAACCAAGTTTGGTTTCTCAGAATCAAAACCTGCCAGCACACCTATGGAAACACACAAGCAGATCACAGCAGATCTTGAGGGGGAGGATATGGATGTGCATCATTATAGATCCATGATTGGCTCTCTCATGTATCTCACAGCATCAAGGCCAGATATAATGTTTCCAGTCTGTGTATGTGCAAGATTTCAAGTTAGGCCAAAGCAATCTCACTTTCAAGCTGTTAAGAGGATATTCAGATATCTCAAAGGGCAACCCAGATTGGGACTTTGGTATCCTCATAACTCACCTTTTGACCTAATAGCATACTCAGACAGTGATCTAGGTGGGGCAAACTTGGACAGAAAATCTACTTCTGGAGGATGTCAGTTTTTGGGTGCTAGACTAGTCTCATGGCAGTGCAAGAAACAAACCACAGTATCCACATCTACAACAGAGGCAGAGTACATAGCAGCTGCAAGTTGCTGTTCTCAAGTCTTATGGATTCAGAATCAAATGTTGGATTATGGGGTAACCTTTCTACACACTCCAATCTTTATTGACAACAGCAGTGCTATTAGCATTGTAAATAATCCAGTCAAGCACTCAAAGACAAAGCACATTGAGATCAGGTATCACTTCATAAGAGACTGTAATGAAAAGAAAATTATTCAAGTTGTAAAAGTTCACACTGATAATCAGTTTGCTGATTTATTCACTAAAGCTTTTGATGTGGGTAGATTCACTTTCTTGGTAACAAGTGTGGGAATGATCAACTCTGAATAATCTCCTTCTCAAAAAGTGGTTTTATACCTGTATATTTTTATTCTTGGTGTTACTAATCTTCTTTTTCAGGATATGCATAGCAGTACTCAGTGTTTAGCAAGTTTAAAAGGAGTAAGTTCAGTTAATACTGCTAGTAGTTAATACTGCTAGTGGTTAATACTGCTAGTAGTTAATACTGCTAGTGGTTAATACTGCTAGTGGTTAGTACTGCTAGTAGTTAATACTGCTAGTGGTTAATACTGCTAGTAGTTAATACTGCTAGTGGTTAATACTGCTAGTAGTTAATACTGCTAGTGGTTAATACTGCTTTCAGTTAATACTGCTAGTAGTTAATACTGCTCTAGGTTAATACTGCTTATATTCCGAATACTATAAATACTCTTTGCGCGCCTAAAAGTTCATAACGACTCTTTGCATACTGTTCTCTTGCGCTCAAAACCTTTTCTCTCTCAAGTTCGAAGTTTTCAGGCAAGTTTTTCACTAAGATCAATGGCATCCATGACTTTCATCGACGAGCACAACGAGATTGCGATGCTACAAAAGCCAAAGCAAGCTTCAGGATTTCATCAGATTGTGGATTTCCTCAAGACAATCCACATTGCTCATGCTCTTATTGTATCCCCTACAATCTACATTGAGCATCAAAGGCAGTTCTGGGCTAATGCAACCATTGTTGTGGAAAATGGTGTGCAAATGATCAAGACCAGAATCTGTGATCAATCACTAACAGTTACTGAAGAGGTTATTCGCATCAGTCTACGTCTAGACGATGCCTCTGGTATAACTTCTATCCCAAACGATGAACTATTTTCAAATCTTACAAGAATGGGGTATGGAGGCCCATTGGGAGTTTTCAAATTTTCTAAAGCAAAATTCTCACCCCAATGGCGTTTCTTTGTTCATACTCTTATGCATTGTATCTCCAAAAAGACTACTGGATGGAGTGAGTTCAGCAGCACTATTGCTTATGCTTTGGTGTGCTTGGCCACTGCCAGAAAGTATAATTTTTCTAAAATGATTTTCAATGATCTTGTCTCAAACATGGGAAACAAAAAGAGCTTTTTTATGTATCCCAGGTTTGTTCAAGAAGTTATTACTCATGAATTAACGGATATACCTCAACCTGTTGGGGTATATGTACCTAAACCCCCCAAAGGCAAGGTTTTCTCAAATATGAGAAGATCTGTTGGGGACTCTGAAGGAGTTGACACCCCATTGTTCTCTACAATGATGGTGGTGTCCCAAACCAATGAAGGTATGGCAGCAGGGTCAAGGCCCCCATTAGACCAACCCACTGCTAGCCAAGCCCAACCTTCCCTCTCAAAATCAATTCCCCAGACCCTTCTTGAAAAACCAACCTCTCCTATCACCCAAACTTACAAGAGGAAACAGGTAAAGAAGGCTCCTTCCCTTCTTGTACCATTACCCACTCAGCCTTTAAGCCCTCTAAGGGAGAATTCTCCCCTAGAGAATATCCAAAGGGAAACCACAAGGGTGTCTCCCAACCCAAAGGAGGTGCTCTCTGAGGAGGAGGTAGAGCATATGGGTGATGAGGCTGCCACTACTCCTGCTAGCACAGAGGAGGAAAGTGGTAACATCAATAAGACCTCCCCCATGGCAACTTTGAATGAACAATCATTTGAAGGTCCCTGGTGCCAAGAAACCACAGGGGTGGACAGTTCTTCTGCTAGGCAGAAGACTTCCACTAACAAAAGATCCCATGATCCTTCAATAGGGGGTAACACTCCTGGAGAAGGTGAGGACAGATATAACTATGATGAATTGATGGAGACAATGGGTAACATCAACATAGATGTTCTGAAACAAGGAAAAGAAATAGAGGAGATGAAGCTGGTGATCCTGTCACAACAAGTCCAGATTGCAAAACTAAAGAAGATGGTGACAAGGCTGATTCAAAAGAAGAAAAGGAAACAATTTGTGCTAAAGAGAAGGGAACCAGTGTCTGATGCTCCCAAAAAGGGGGAGTCAGAGGTTGAAGTAAACCTGAATGAGGAAAAAGAACAAGTTGAGGGGGAGCATGATGGGGAGAAGAACAGTATTGAGGGGGAGTTAGAAGCAGAAACTGTTAATACTGCTGAAACTTCACAAGCAGTAGTAACAGAGTTATCTCCAACAGAAATTGAAGTAGCTGAAATGCTCATCAAAGCAAAGAATGACACTCCCAAAACAAAGGGAGTGGTAATAAATGAAGGGGGAGAAAAAGGAGAAGTGAGCAAGAAAGATAACAGTAAGAAGCCAATGAACAAAGACAAAGGAAAAGCAAAGATGGTGGAATCTGATCAACCAGTCAAGAAGCAAAGGTTGGTTGAATCAGATGAAGCTCTAGCCCGGAAGATGCAGGAGGATATTGAAAAAGAAGAAAGAGTTCAGGTTGAAAAAGACAGGGAGATGGCAAAGGCTCTAGCTGCTGAATTAAATGAAGCTTATCAGAAAGGGCTTGAAACAGAGAAAGCTAAGCAAAGGGCAATAAGCTTGAGAAAGGCCATGTTAGTCAAATCAAGTGCAAAGAAAAGAAGACCTTCACAAACTTACCTTGCCACTCAGGAAAGAAACAAAATGATAACTTTCTTGAGGAGTGCAATTGGGGTAAAGAAAGAAATGTTTGTGAAGATGACTTTTGATCAAATCAGGGATCTTTATGAGAAAGAAATGGGGAAGCTGAAAAATAATGAAAAGGATAGAGTGGAGTTTGAAAAGAAGGCAAAGGAGAGACATGATGTGAATATACATCAACCATTCCCTGAAAGTGAAGAGGGAACTCCTATCAAAGAAAGGGCAGAGAACAAGGAAGAAAAGAAGAAGGAAGCTACTTTAGTGCAGGTTCAAAAGACTCTGAAAAGAACCAAAATGATGGCTAAAAGAAAGAAAAGTGTAAAGAAGCCTAGAGTCGAAGAAGAGCAAAAGGTTACTGAAGAAGAAGAGGCACCTCAGAATGAAGCTAAAACTCAGGAAGAAATACCACAGAGTTCAGATGTAAACATGTACATGGTGGTAATGGATAAAATTCCAAAGCCTATTTCAGTTGAACCTGTTGGATTTAAACCTCCTGAAGTTATCCATTGGGATATTATGGAGGTGGATGGCAAAGAATACATCAGATTGAAAAGAAATGATGAGAAGTATGAAGTATACAACACCTGGAACAAAATTGTCAGAGAGTGTTCAAGATCTGATTTGGAAGAAATGTTTGAAGTGGGGATGAAAATTTATGCAGATCAGTTGAAAGCTCCAGGGTTACCTATAGTGAAGCTGGTCATGGAATACTTGTGTATGTTATTCAATCCAGAAGTAGTGAAGCACTTAATCAGAGATGTGTTCAAAACTGTTAGAGGATGGACTCTCTATGAAAGGAGTGGAGTCTATGAACTAGCATTGGATACTTTCCACATGGAGTACTACTTGGTGGATAGGGTCTACAAGCATACAAATCTTAAGCTTCATGCCATGTTGAATAAGAAGTTGGGTTGTGCACCAAATTCAGAAATGGCCAAGTATCTAATTCAGAGGACTATCAATCAGAGTATGGGACTGGATCCTAATATTGGAGTAGATCAATGAAGATTTTGGGAGCATCTGAAGAACTTGACTTCTCTTCCTAAAAGTCAAGTTAGGGGGAGATTGTTGGGAACTGAAGAAAAACTCAAGTATGGTTAATGCTGCTGGTTCAGAGTTAATACTGCTAGAAGACTTAAAGGTTAATACTGCTGAGTGTTACTACTGCTAGTAGTTAATACTGCTAGTCAAAGTTAGTGCTGCTTGAACAAAGTTAGTACTGCTAGTGGTTAGTACTGCTTAGTAGTTAATGCTGCTAGAAGGAAGTTAATGCTGCATTCAGATTAATACTGCTTATATGATGAAGATTCGTATGAAAGGATATACATGGAAACTTAGAGATATACATAGAAGATATACTGAAGATATTTTATTTATTGTAATTATCTTTGTATTCAGTATATATATTGTATTGTTTAGAATAGTTAGATAACTTTTGTTTTTCATTCTTTTAGAGAGAAAATCAATCTCAAGGCATAGATCCTAATTCTAGAGAAGTAGAATTCGTATTGGTGAGCCTGTTCATCAATATTGAGGTTGAGTGAGTAATCTTGTAACTTCAAAGCATTCAATACAAGCTTACAGTTTGTTATTCATATTTTATGTATTGATTTACTTTTTCATTGAATATCAAAGTGTTATTCCGCAAACTTCTTTGATATTGTTTCTGAGAATTAATTCTTGTTGAGAATTCGATCCTGACAGGATGTCTACATGACTATAGTAGAACCTATAAAGGCTGTTCCAATCTCCATTAAAGCTCCTGAGATCACCTTTTGGGACATTCTAAGAGATAATGGAAAGGATTTCTTCAAAATCAAAAGAGCTGATGGTACATTTGAAGCATTTTCAACCTGGGGGAGAATGATCAGAAGTTGTTCAAGAGCAGACATAGAAGAAATGTACAAAGTGGGAATGAAACTCTATGAACCTGTGTTGACAAGTAATGAAGAAAATCTTCTCAAAGTAACAATGGAATACTTGTGTATGATGTTTGATCCAGAGAGGGTAGCATACAGGATTAAAGATCATAATCATGAGTATTTATTTAAGAAGATTGATTACTAGATGCTATTTGAAAACTATGGTGTATACATGATTACTATTGACAAATGTTATCATGAATACTACCTACTGGACAAAATTTATAATCATAGCAAGGAGAACCTAACAGGGATGCTCAAAGCTAAGCTAGTATGCACAAAGGATTCAGAAATGGCCAGAATTGTGGTGAGAAGAACTATCAACCAAAGTCTGGGCCTAGATCCAAATTTGGGCGACTGAACCTGAGGTGTTGAAAGCATCTTGAAGATCAGATTTGAAGAACTTGACTTCTCTTCCTAAAAGTCAAGTTAGGGGGAGATTGTTGGGAACTGAAGAAATGCTAAGTATGGTTAATGCTGCTAGCTCAACAATTAGAACTTCTGAGTTAATGCTGCCAGTTGAAGTTAATGCTGCCAGAACATGATTAATGCTGCTCTTCAAGATTAGTACTGCTGGAGTTACTAATGCTAAGAGATTAATACTGCTGATCTTGATTAGTACTGCTTATGAGATGAAGATCCGAATTACAAGAATGACAGCTGGATAGACTGAAGATATTCATGGAAGATATTCTGAAGATATTTTATTAATTGTAATTATCTTTTGTTCAGTATATATATAGAATTGATAGAATAGTTTAATTATTTAATTTTTCTTAGTTCTGAGTTTTTGTTTAAGAGAGAATCAACCTCAAGGCATAGTTCCGAATTCTAGAGAAGTAGAATTCGTCTTGAAAGAGCTTGTTCTTCAAGATTGAGGTTGTGTGTGTAATCTTGTAACTTCAACCATTCAATACAAGTTTACAAGTTATTCATCATATTTACTGTTTGTTTACTGTGTTATTGAATATCAAAGTGTTATTCCGCAAACTCCTTTGATATTAGTTTCTGAGAATTTATTCTTGTTGAGAATTCGATCCTAACAAAACTCTTGTGGTCCGTGTAAAGGGTGCATTTTGTACCGTAGAGGCAGTGTCTCCAAAGCTTCAATGCAAACATCACTGCCGCCAATTCTAAATCATGCGTAGGATAGTTGACTTCATGAACCTTGAGTTGCCTTGACGCGTAGGCGATCACCTTGCCCCTTTGCATTAGGACACAACCTAAACCCATCTTCGACACATCGCTATATACCACAAAGTCTTCCGTCCCTTCGGGTAGAGATAAGATTGGAGCTTCGTGTAATACCCTCAGATTTGGTAAGAGCAACTAACTAAAAAATTTCAATTATCACATCAAATGAAAGTCAAAATTCTCCCTACGAATCAAAACTCAATATAAAATTCTATAATTAACCTCGACAATAATAACTCTAGTATTAAGCAAGGATGAAACCGAAATCGGGTGCTACTTATTCCCCAATACAAGTTGCTCTCATCAAAACTAATGCGGAAGACTTCTCCAAACCAATCTCACTCGTGCAAGAAACTAGCACTCATCTCTTCACAAAAAACGTTAGTACCATTTCCCAACCTGAACCTGATGCACATGCCGACAAATAAAAAGGGTTAGGCTAACGCCTAGTGAGTTCATGAGTTTTCAACATGAATAAATATTTTTTTTAAAGGAAAGAAGGCAATTTAAATCATTATCTTTCAAAATGATTTACTTTAAATATTAAACGACTCATTTTCCAATAACACACACCTTTAAAAACAAACAACCCAACATAACATTCTTTTGTAAAACAACTTCAATCCCGAACTAACCCAAAACGTGAAATAAGCTCCCAATTTATAAAAATACGAAACAAACTTTACTTCCCGAAACATCCCAAACATGGGCGAGGTATAATACTCAACCCATAAATCTTGAGTAAACAAATCCATATATGCATACGTCACCGAAAACGTGGATAATAAAATAATACAATTTAATACCTAAGTAACATCTTCCGGTAACGGGGGAGACCCGATTCCATTGTACGTGGTGGAACACAAAGTTAAGCCACATAGCCATGTTGTCGAACTACACCTCAGATCGTGACTGTATTGCCTGCTCTGCCGAGCTACACCTCCAGTCAGATTTTATTTCAAGTCCCAAACACCGTATCCCCCATTGCCTGCTCTGTCGAGCTACACCTCAAGGATACACGATCTTATTGCCTGTTCGGTCTCTAGTGGAGTTTCATCCTCAGGGTACTCATTCGATCCCTAGTGCCTACTCCCTAGCATTCAAGATAGGAGCCTCAACTCCTCACTTATTAACTCATGATGTCTAACCCTTGTGCACAAGAATTAGACTTCCAATCACAAGACCCATGGTCCCGAAGTACAACCCATAAAGGTTCCTCTTCGCCAAACAACCAGGACAACAACGATGCCAACACGACATAATTCCCAAGGTGAGAATATCAAGACTCCTCATCCTTAAATACGACTGACTTACATGCCTATGGATCCAAATGCATTACAGTCTAAAATACATGATAAGCGCAATAATCAACTCACACCCAAAACTCCCCTTAAAGTTATTAAAACCGGACAAAAGTCCCCAAGACTGACAAAGCCGGAAAAGTCGAGCCTTAAGTTTAACCAATCGAATAACCACATGCTAAAATCCACAAAATGTGATAAATGCAACCGACCATGTTTATGCAAGCACATGCTCCAAAAATACATGAATACATTCCAACACCATTTAGGTTTTGACCATTCATTTTCTAAACAAATTTATAACCCCATTGGCTCTCTCAAGCGTCCCCAAAGCACAAGGTCGACATTTTTCATAACAAACATTAGAAGTACAATTACTCCAAATGATTAACATGTGTACGATAAATCGTTAAAATATCAATATCAAAGATTTACTCAACAAATTACTTGAAATACATTTTTCCCCAAAACCACAGAGGTTTACGATAACCGAAAGGTACACAGGGTTGGGAATGACAAACTCCAATGACTCGTACATTGGTATTTTCAAAACATTTCGCAACACAAAATACACTTATTACCAATAACCACAAAAAATGCATTTTTACCTAATACCCTCCATTTATGAAAATGGTTATCAAAACATCTTCATTATGATACATTTATCAAAAATCCCAAAGATGGGTGTTTTATAAGTTTATAAGATAAGGTCTTGTCGACCGAACATAACCCTGAACTCCGTCGAGACTAACTCGAAGGTCGGTCGAGCGTCGTACGACCATCGTCGAGATTTACACTCGACCTCGACCATACTAACGTATAACCCAACGTTCCTTTCTTGATCATTTAATGTAGGTTCAATGCTCATAAGTGCCAACGGTCATAACGACTCAATACCATCAAGATCATTTATGAAGCGCAACCGTTACAAAAGACACATTTATGAGGAATCAAGACTATAAATACTGAAGATCCACACCTCAATCAAGGACATAAAATTATTACTCAAAGTACACAGCAGACGAAACTCTCTGAAGAACATCCGCAACCTGATTTTCACACGATAGTCACGATATTCATGCGACAATAGTACTTTTACACACGACATACACTTGTTCTTTGTTTACATACACATTTCTTGTATTGATCGTGTAAGACATTGTACATCAAAGGATATCACCCCTGATTGGTGATCATAGTGCACAACGACACTCTCTTGTCGTCCGTGGTTTTTTCCTTGTTGAGGTTTTTCCGAGTCACCAAATCCCTTGTCTCTTTATTTATTTGTTTATCGCGCATATTGTCGATCGACTACTTTCTTTAATTGGATAAAGCTCCACGTCGACCTTAAATTATTCTTTAGGTAATTTGTGGCATTAACAGTTTGGCGCCCACCGTGGGGCCCCATCTAAAGAAAATCCTAGACAATAGTACGTCGTGCTAACAGTTTCTTCGAGTGTCTTTGTTTTACAAGACAATGTCAGCTCCCCAGGGAACCCAGGAACACATTATGGCCCAAATGAACATGGAGTTGAATGGATCTCGTGCTCGAATTGAGGCTTTAACAAACCAACACAAGCAAGCGGTGGAAGAAATTGAATCCTTAAGAAATCGGGATGTTAACAACGCGACAGGACCTTCGCAAGGTCGAAATGGTTTCAGTGAACCTTGGACTGGGCCACCTCTTCCCAATTATCCAAGGCCACCTTTCTCTGGCATTCCCAGTCATCCTATGCCGACATTGCCACCTCCACCTCCGCCATTCTTTTCCTCGACAGCTCAAGTCCCCTCAATGCCGTTTGTAATGTCATTACCGCCTTTCTTTCACCCAACGTCACCCATACCTACGATGCCACCTGCAACGTCAATCCTCTCGATGCCAATGCCATCCTTCCAATTCAACGGATATGCTTCTGATTCGTCACTACGGAATGGGTTCCAGAACTCAGGACATATCCCGTCGGATGTTCAAGTAGTGTTTCGGACAACCCTGTAGCCCAGAGGTTGACGATGTTAGAAGAACAGAACAAGCGCGTCCTATCGCTACTCGCCAAACTTCCAGGAGCAGCAGTACCAGTCGACGTCGAGCCTCATACAGGGTTTCAGGCGTCACCCTTTGTCGACGAGATCGCGATGGTTGACGTCTCGAAAAAATACAGTATCCCAATGTTCACACCAAAGTGCTATGGTATTACGGATCCAACTGAACACGTCGCTCAGTACAAACAACTGATGTATACAGTCTCGATCCCTCACCAATATCAAGAGGTGTGTATGCGTAAAAGCTTTGGGGCGACTCTTATAGGTGCAACTTTGCAATGGCTGATTGGCCTCAAGCCAAAATCCATTGGGTCATTCGCCGAGTTGGTGAATCAATTCTCTCAACAGTTCGCCAGTAGTCACAAGATGGAGAAGCAGACTAGCGACCTGTATTATGTCGTGCAGAAGGCTGTAGAATCCATTTGCAGTTACTTCAACCAATTCAACGCATAAATGATCAGTGTCCGGAACTGTGATATCAAGACTGCAATTGAGGCTTACAAGCGCGGTCTAGACGAAAGTTCGGGTCTTTACACCGATCTGACAAAATACCCCCCGGAGGACTTCGAAGATGTACAAGCAAGAACCTTGGCCTATATGAGGGTCGAGGATGACGCGACTTTTCGACGAAAGCATTTTAACGACAAAAACCCATTGAGCATAAAGAAACCCGAGTCCAAAGCCAGATTGACAGCTAAAGTTGAGCCGTCGAGACAAATTTCGAACATCAGATTCGATAAGAAGAAGGTCTCGACCACGACTAAGTTCCGTCAATACCCCAAAATTTCCTCCTACGGATTCAAGGGTACCTCTAAGGACTGAGGCATTGAAGACTGCACAAGCAACTGTTCGATGGCCAAAGAAAAGTGATAAGGCTGACGACAAGAAAGACAAGACCAAGTGGTGCGACTTTCACGACAACCACGGTCATACAACCGACGAATGTATAGCGCTCAAGAAGGAACTCGCCTGGCACGTCCCAAAGGGTAACCTCGAGGATATCCTCGACGAAAAAGCGATACCTAACAAAAACGTTCGACCATCGTCCCCTGATCATGATAAAGTCGTGAACTGCATGACTGGAGGGTCAGACGTATGCAGTTTAACATACTCAGCAGCAAAGAGGCACCCGTCCTAGAGTACAAGTAATCAACCAATCCTTCGATCCACGGGGTCGAAAGAAGAGCTGGAGTTAGAATCCATGAGGATAACTTTCGATCAAGACGATCTTGATAATTTACACTAGAAACACCATGACGGATTAATAATTCAGCTCAAAATCGGCAATTGTCTGACCCGAAGGGTGTTGGTGTACGGACGAAGCTCAGCGAACATTATCTTCCTCGACACTATCAAAGCTATGGGCCTTGACATATCGGAGATCGTCCGACGCTCGACAACGTTGGTTGGATTCAATGGAGACGCAACGAGCACCTATGGAGAGATCTTCTTACCAGTCTATGCTAAGGGGATCAACAAGCAGACAAGATTTAGCGTTATAGATTGCTCATCAGCATACAATGTTATTCTTGGTCGACCCTGGATCCACGACATGAAGGTAGTCCCCTCGATCTACCATCAGACGATGAAGTTTCGAACTCCATGGGGGATCCAGGAGATTAAAAGTGGTCTGAAAGTCGCTCGTGATTGCTACAAAACGACGATGAATCCCAGGAAGCAGTTCATCTAGCAATTACAGGACCAGGAAACTCCCGATACCGTCGACAACTATCGTCTGGAGGAAGTTATCCTAGACCAGAACAAACTGGAGCATGTCGTCCCCATAGGTTCGACGCTTGACCATACTAATAAAAAGGAACTAATTTCTTTTTTGCAGGATCACGCTGACTGTTTCGCTTGGACACACAAAGAGAAGGTCGGCATAGAACCTGATGTCATTTCACATAAGTTAAACGTGGATCCATCGTTCAAACCAATAAAGCAAAAATGTCAAAAATTTGCTCCAGAGCGGAACAAGGTGATTAACGATGAAGTCGACAACCTCCTCAAAACTGGGAAGATAGGTGAGGTGAAGTACCCCGATTGGTTAGCCAATGTCGTGGTCGTATAGAAGAAAAATGGAAAATGGAGGATCTGTATAGACTTCACAGATCTAAACAAGGCGTATCCAAAGGATCCATTTCCTTTACCACACATCGATGCATTAGTCGACGCGACTGCTGGACACGAACTTCTGACGTTCATGGACGCATACTCGGGCTATAATCAAATACTTATGCACGTCGACGACCAAGGAAAGACAACCTTCATGACAGATCGAGGTATCTATTGCTATAAGGTTATGCATTTTGGTTTGAAAAATGCAGGTTCCACATACCAGGGACTAGTCAACAAAATGTTCAAAGATCAACTGGGTGACACTATGGAAGTATACATTAACGACATGCTGGTCAAATCTCGACAAGCCGTCGATCACGTCGAACATCTACGACAAACATTCGATGTACTTCGACAATACCACATGAAGCTCAATCCTACGAAATGTTCCTTTGGAGTCAGTGCTGGGAAATTTCTAGGATACATGGTGACTCGACGAGGCATCAAAGCTAACCCCAATCAGATTAAAGCAATTGTCGAGATCAAATCACCGAGAGATTTCAAAGAAGTGAAACATCTAACAGGTCGAGTAGCAGCTCTGAACAGATTCATATCTCGATCGTCAGACAAGTGTCATTTGTTCTACAACGTCTTGCGAAATAACAGAGGCTTCCATTGGATAGACGACCATGAACGAGCATTGAAAAAATTGAAAGAATACATGGTGTTGCCTCCACTATTCTCAAAACCACAAGGCAATGAGGTCTTGCAATTATACTTAGCCGTCAGTTCTCATGCGGTAAGTGCAGTCCTGGTAAGAGAAGACGACAAACAACAATTGCCTATCTATTATGTAAGTAAATCTTTACTCGACGCCGAAACGAGGTACTCCTCAATGGAAAAACTCTTACTATCGTTAGTCATAGCTATAAAAAAGTTACGAGATTATTTTGAATCACATCCTATAACTATCGTTACTAACTTTCCGCTCAAGTTTGTCTTGCAAAAACTAGAATTGACAGGTCGACTAACAAAATGGAGCATATACCTCAGTAGTTACGACATCGACTTCAAACCCAGGACCGCGATCAAATCGCAAGTCCTAACAGACTTCGTCGCCGACTTTAGTCCAGAACTTGAGAAAGAAGCACACAACGAAGTTTGTTCTGTGGCGACTCACAACGACAAACCCCGGACTCTACATGTCGACGGTTCGTCCAATGCTAGAGGGACAGGACTGGTCATCGTCTTAAAGTCACCACAGTGGGGCAAGATGATATACTCCATACAATGTGATTTTAAGGCAACCAACAATGAAGCAAAATATGAAGCCTTGATCGTAGGGATGAACATGGAACACGACTTGGGGGCAAAAGGGTTACACATCAAGAGTGACTCTCTCTCCTCGTCGTAAACCAAATGAATGGCGAATTTGCAGCTAAAGATTCAAAGATGACAGCATATCTCAAAGTAGCGAAGACAAAATCTGCAAAATTTGAGCCTTTTTTAATCGAACAAATCTCGAGAGATTTGAACACTCAAGTAGATGCTTTAGTCAATCTTGGATCGGCACTAAGCAAACCATTGTTCGACGCGATTGCTATGGTACATCTGACGACATCGTCCATTGATCATGACGACGTCGCTCAAATTGACAAAGAAGAAGACTGGTCGAACGACATTATGAACTATCCAACACGCGACCAACTCCCAGAAGATAGAGCAGAGGCTCGAAAGATAAGATTCAAAGCATCACGATATGTCGTGATACAGGGCAGACTTTATCGACGATCATCTACCGGACTTAATCTATGATGTATTACGAGTAAAACGCAAGTCCAAAATATTTTGCAAGAAATGCATGACGGCGAGTGCGGTAATCACTCAGGTGGTTGTGGCTTAGCCAATCGAATATCTCGACAAGGCTACTATTGGCCGACGCTACGACAGGATGCAATCAGGTATACGCAGAATTGTAACGCATGTCAACAACACTCAGCTACAACGCACAAACCTTCTGAACCTTTACACTCGACATTAGTTCCATGGCCCTTCATGAGATGGGGAATGGACATCGTCGGTAAGTTACCACCTGCCCCTGGGCAAAAGGTATTTTTACTTGTTCTTACAGATTATTTTTCCAAATGGATAGAGGCAACCGCTTTTTCTCAAGTTCAGGATAAAGAGGTAATATCCTTTATCCAGACTAACATCATATGCAAGTTTGGAATACCATCCGAGATTGTCTACGACAACGAGTCTCAATTCATAAGTGAAAGAACTTAACAGTTCTGTGAGGACTACAACATAAAACTCACGGCATCGACGCCACGATACCCTCAGTCGAATGGACTCGCTGAGACGAGTAAAAAACGATTGTTAATTCAATCAAGAAAGGTTTGAAAGCAGCGAAAGGAAAATGGATTGAAGAACTTCCTTCGGTCCTGTAGGAAAATCGCACGACCCCACGTACATCCACTGGACAAACCCCATTTTCCTTAGTCTATGGTTGTGAAGCAGTTTTACCCATCGAGGTACGACTACCTACGTTGAGACATACGTCGGTCAATCATAACCTGGTCGACATGAGCTACGATCTCGATGCTCTTGAAGAACTAAGGGAATCAGCATTGATCCGAATGGCATACCAAAAACAAACAGTCGAATGACACTTCAAAAAAACGTAAAGACTAAGGTTTTCCAAGTGGGCGACCACGTCTTGCGTCGAGTGTTCCAGAACACCCAAGAACCAAACACAGTTGGAATGCAACGCATCTAAAGAGGTATTTGTTCTAAACCTTGAACTATTACAATACAATTATTCTTCTCGACCATTTACTGACTTAAGCATCGGAGGGTCGTTGGTAAGCCAACGACCAACCTCTGACGTTGTTTTCTCGCAGGATCGCACGACATGAGACTATAAGTCTTTAGCACGACACTAGAAGGTGTATAATCTATGTTCTTAACTTAGAAATATTTCCGTTGTGAATGAATTGCCCTGGTCCCAAGTATCTTTGGTTGGAATATTACGACATGCCTCAATCGCAAGTATCTTTAGAATGGTTCGCATTTTCTAGATTATGTCTTACATATTACTTGTTTGGTCGTGTGATCTTTAAAAGGTTCTAAGTCGCCTGAATTGCCTTGGTCACAAGCATCTTTGTTCGATGACAAGAATATTGTTGCACTAAGTAAAAACGTTCGACAACAAATATAACAAAAAAACATTTATATCCAAAAGTTGTTGGTTACAAGTGGAAGGCTCGACCACCAACGGTCGACCTAAAGACAAAAACAAAAAGACTCAAGATGGGGGAGCGTCTACTGCTGGCTGCGACGAAGAAGCATCACCAGCCTGGGCCTCGTCCACCTTAGCCTCTTCCGCGACCTCAACCATGTCGACTTCCTTCTCATCTTCGGAGTCCAGGTCCTACTCAGTCCCGATGTCCGCAAGGTAGAGTTTGAGGTCTTCAGTAGCATTGGACAAAGGATTCTTCCCGGCCATGTGACGTCTCATGATGGCCGTTTTGGTCGTCCATCGAGTGAAAGCCTCGACGACCTTCAACTCCTCCTCCAGATCCCCAATCCTGAGCTTCTGTTCGACCACCTTCGCCTTGAGGTCCTTGATCTCTTTTTTATCTACGACCAAGGACGCCAAGGCCCGCTCCAACTCCAACCTAGTCCCTTTTAACGTGTCTCACGACACATCTAGACGGATTTGCAGGTCAGACCTTTGCGTCCGGACGACATCCAAAATTTTTTGGGCTTCCTCAAAGCAACTATTCAGGGATTCCATGTCGGCTTTAGCCGCCTTCTCCCTGGCCAGAGCCTCCTGCTCCCTATCTAGCACAGCCTTCTCCCGCTCCAAAGCTTTAGGCACAAAACGCATAATCTTCTCCATCTCGTTATAAAGGCCGAGAGAAGTCTGGAAAGCCTATAATATACGACACACAATAGTCAAATAATTTATATAACCAAAGTAAGTAAAAGTTAATCCTTACCAGGAAAGATAAGCCCACGACGTGCCCATTGGATTTAGATTCCGCTAATGCGGGTAGAGATGCGGATAGAGATAGATATATTAGTGTGTACTCGGATGGAAGTGCTGCCTTGAGACTGATACCAACTGTCAGGCTATGGAGCCGCATCGTTCGTTGGCGTGCTAATGAGGAGCACGAGCTCCCTAGTGTTGTGTAGCCTTTCTGATCCTTGTCTTAGGAGTAAGGAATAGTTTGATAAGAACCAGAGCAGATAGATGGCAAGTAAGACAGTCACAGCAGGGCTATGAAATTCTTCTTCGCCACTAGTGGCAACAAAGTTCTTGGTAATTAGAAAGGGGGATCTCCATCCTTGAAGGACGGAAGCAGATACTTTTCCAGGTGGCGAAACAGCTTCGCCCGATCGAGGGAGTTATCCCCCATGAAGTCCGCTGGGAGTGTAAAGTTGTCCGTTTGGACCTCCGCAGAACCCTTTCTTTTGTCGCCAGACTGGGGAGGGGGATTAGAGGCCGCCATCGCCTGAGTAGGACGCTCAACCTGAGGGTTCTCAGGAACCTCTACCACCAGAGGCTCAGTATGGGTCGCATGTACGACATCACCCGTCTTCATCGTCTCAGGAGTGGCGACGCTCGACGCGTCACCACCCGTCGACAACGGTTCCCTCGGGACTGACAACCGCATACGCTTCGGAAGGCTCGACCCCACAGTCTTGATCGCCTTCCTCTTCTCCTTGCCCTTCCGGGCTAACTCCAAAAAAGCCTTCTTTCAATCGGCAACGTTGGAGGACTTTGAAGGAGAAACGCCTGAAATGAAGCAAAACATTAAAACCACACGACGAGAAGAAAGAGAAAACACGTAAGAGGAATTGAGTACGCTACCTGCCATCTTCTTTTCCTCTCCTTTCTCTTCTTCTATGTCCTCCTTCTACCCTAAGGAAGATGCAACAGATGTTCCGATGTACTGCAAGTCGTCCTTGTCCACGACCCAGTCAGCATTAGGGCGGATCGTGAAGAATGAGCATTCCTTGACACTAAGCTCGAGAAACCGCTCAACCTTGGCAGCTGAATCGGTAGAAGGCTCGACGGCAATAAAATCAATTACTGATAAATAAAACAAAATATCAGTGAAAATCGAGCGATGAACATAAAAGACGGAGTAAGGTCCTACTATCTTACCGTCGGTGTTCCATCCTGTGGAAAGCCACTGGATGTCACCAGCGATCGTAGCTAAACGACCAAAGATATATTTAGTCTTTCAGTTACGATCGTTAACCGCGGTCTTATGAACCAGAGTGTGAGATCCTCTAAACTTGGAAGATAGGTTGTAGTGATGATTTGCCTCCGACTTAACCGTATAAGCCGAGAGAATATCATAGACAGTAAATGGAGATTCCCATGTACTCGTCACCCGCTCGATCACCTGAACGACTCTCCAAAACTGGGGCATCATCTGCCCCGAAGATAAATCGAAAATCGTAAGAAACGATCTCGACAAAGGAGAATAGGGCCATGAAAAACCTATCTCAAAGGGATATTCGTACATCACGAAATATCCCTTGGGACATTGCTCCGGGCGAAGAAACACCGGTGGACTAATGGTTATATCCTCTAGAATCCTAGCTAGCCGTCTAAAAGATTTGATGTCCTCATCCTCGCAAATAACACTAATTGGATCTAGTGACATAACAAAATCACGGTCTTGGACAGTTGCAATGTAAAAACCAAAAGCGTCCCAACCCTTCTTAGGTTTTCGAGTTTGAGTCTTAAAATGCATGGACTTGAGAAGAGAGATCGTACCTTAAGTAGACACTCTAAAACCTCGAAGGGAACCTAAAACGAGCAAGGATCGTTTGAAATCAAGAAAAAATCGCACGAAAACTCAAGAAAATCTCTCTTTAAAATAACTTGAAAGCGTAAAAGGAAATTGTCCCCAGATATCTCCTATTTATACACAAGGATCGAATCGAGCAGGTATGCTCGATGGTCGACACGTGTCGATCGAATCTTCAGGAACTCACCTGGATGATCGACACCTATCACGCATGGTTGTCATGCGCGTTCCCCAGGCCTTAATGACGCCACGCGTGTCAGAGCCGCTAGTTAGAAATGAACCGTTTTGGTTCTGGAGAAACTAAGACCCTTCCCCAAGCGACACGTAGCACTCGACAAAAAATTTAAAATTCCTGCCGAGGAAAAATTTTAAATTTTGGGGGCAAACTGTTTGGGTCAAAAATACACGATCACGACGAAGTTACATTTAATGCATATTTCACACGACCAGTCCTGTATCAAGATAAGGTCCTGTCGACCGAAGATAACCCTGACCTCCGTCGAGACTAACTCGAAGGTCGGTCGAGCGTCGTACGACCATCGTCGAGATTTACACTCGACCTCGACCATACTAACGTATAACCCAACATTCCTTTCTTGATCATTTAATGCAGGTTCAATGCTCATAAGTGCGAACGGTCATAACGGCTCAACACCATCAAGATCATTTATGAAGCGCAACCGTTACAAAAGATACATTTATGAGGAATCAAGACTATAAATACTGAAGATCCATACCTCAGTCAAGGACATAAAATTATTACTCGAAGTACACAGTTAACGAAACTCTCTGAAGAACGTCCGCAACCTGGTTTTCCCACGATAGTCACGATATTCACACGACAATAGTACTTTTCCACACGACATATACTTGTTCTTTGTTTACATACATATTTCTTGTATTGGTCGTGTAAGACTTTGTACATCAAAGGATATCACCCCTGATTGGTGATCATAGTGCACGACGACACTCTCTTGTCGTCCGCGATTTTTTCCTTGTTGAGGTTTTTCCGCGTCACCAAATCCCTTGTCTCTTTATTTATCTGTTTATCGCGCATATTGTCAATCGGCTACTTTCTTTAGTTGGATAAAGTTCCATGTCGACCTTAAATTCTTCTTTGGGTAATTTTTGGCATTAACACTTATCAGATAATTAACAGTTAACAATTTCATGTAAAACACAAAAACACTTTAAAATGAATATTTTGGCATGTACATCGTTTTCACAAATCAACTTGAACTCACCTTGATAGATTTAGGCTAAATCTAGATTTTACCCCAACTTGAGCTTCCTTGAAGAACTCTGAATCCACGAGCAAAATCCTTCTAAAACCTAGATCCACAATTTCCACCCATAAATACACATATTCAACCATTTAGAATCGATCCCCAAACATTTTACATCAAAATCTCCATTTTGACCAAAACCCTAATTTTTGACCTAAATCCTCCAAAATATTCCAAACTAAAATTGGAGGAATAAAACACTAGGATATCATCAATGAAGCATTTATATCTTGTAACGAGTTTCAGAAATGGAGAGGATAAACTTACCACTTAGTTTTTGGTGAAAACCTAGAAAACCCTAAAATGGAGCTTGAGGTTGAAGATGAAGATGGTGAACTCTTGGTCATAGCTTCCAATCTACGACTTGATGATGGTTTACTTCCACAATACCAAAGTATTTGAGCCAAAGATGCTCCAAAATCGCCATAGATGAAGGTAGGTGTTCTTGGGAGAGTTTAAAGAGAGTTGGGAATGAAAAGGGGAAGTGAGAAATGGAGAATGGGCAAAAATCCCGTATTTGACAGCCTCTCTTTCCCCTGGTGTGACATTGTCAGACGACAATGCCCTGGTCATTGTCGCCAGCCCTCCCCCACAATATGTTTTTTGCTGCTACATTGCCAGGTGCAACTATGACACTGTCATAGTCGCCGGTCATTGTAGTCGTGCCCGTACCAAGCTCCGAAACTCGATTTTTTCAACCCCAATACCCCCGATACTCTAAGAGACTTTAAATAATGATTTCCCAACAAAAATCCCGCCATTTATAGATTACAAAAATGTCCGGATGGTCTTTATTTACCGAAAATTACGAGTGTTCGCTTCGCAAAGATTCTTTTGTAGAGTTCAAAACGCTTTCTCTTGATTCTCTGTCCATACGAACTTCACGTTCTTTTGGGTTAAGGGCGTTAAGAATGAAGCTATCTTGGAAAAATCTTGAATGAATCTTCGGTACTATCCCACCAATTCTAGAAAACTTCGGATTTTCGACGGACTCTTGAGAGGTTCCCAATTCATCATTGCCTCGATCTTCGTGTGGTCCACCTTCACTCCTTCCTTCCTGACTACATGACCCAAAAACTGCACCTCCTGAAGCCAAAAGTCACACTTCGAAAACTTTGCATAGATCTTTTCCCGCCTTAGCACTTCTAAAACCTCTCGGAGATGTCGTTTGTGATCCGCTTCATCCTTGGAGTACACTAGGATATCGTCGATGAACACTATTACCGACTTATCAAGGAATGGTCGGCTCACTCGGTTATTAAGTTCATAAATATCGCTAGTGCGTTGGTTAGGCCGAACGACATTACTAGGAACTCATAATAACCGTATCGCGTCCTAAACGTCGTTTTTGGAGTGTCGTCCTTCTTCACCTTCACTTGGTGATATCCCGAACGGAGTTCAATCTTTGAGAAGCAACCTGCGCCTTGAAGTTGATCAAACAATTCATCGATCCTTGGGAGTGGATACTTGTTCTTCACCGTCACCTTATTCAGTTCTCTGTAGTCGATACACATCCGCATTGAGCCATCTTTCTTCTTGACGAACAAGACCGGAGCTCCCCAAGGCGACGAGCTCGGTTTTATTAAACCCTTCTCAAAAAGGTCTTGGAGTTGATTCATAATCTCTTGCATCTCGGTAGGAGCCAAATGATAAGGAGCTCGAGCAATCGGAGTCGCTCCCGGAACGAGATCAATCCGGAATTCCACTTGGCGGTCAGGTGGTAAACCGGGCAAGTCTTCCGGGAAAACATCGGAAAACTTACGTACCACCCTAACATCTTCGAGCTTTCTCTTCTCAAGCTTGGTGTCGATCGCATATGCCAAGAAGGATGAGCATCCTTTCGCCAAACATTTCTCCGCTTTGATCATAGAGATAATCGCCACCTCGCATTTCCTTCTTTCACCATAGATTATAGTCGCATCTCCATCCGTAACGGGTAGTCGGATCATCTTCTTGGAACACACAATCTCGGCTTGGTTCTCAGATAACCAATCCATTATGTAACACCCCAAAAATTGGGATAACAAAAATTTCCGGAAAAGGAAATATGGTAATCAAATTAATGACAAAGTATGAGCTCGCCCAAAAAGGGAACAATAATGCATGTTTAATTATAAGTTTGTAATAACAACCAATGAGAGATAACAACCTCTTTAATCTAAATTCTAGACAAGAAATAAGATTACAAATGGTTGTCATCTACTTCCAAAATAATCGACTTCTATGATAGCATCCCAAAAGCTCCCAAGCTCACAACTAAAGGTACGCTAAACCTTCTTAATGGTCGCGCCACTAGAACCTGAGATACACATCAACAAATCAAGTGTTAGGCCAAACGAGCCTAGTGAGTTAAATAAATATCATGGCATAAACAATTAATTCATTTATAACATAACGATCATACAAGAATCAATAGGGGAAACCCATCACACTAATGAGTTCCACCTCAAGTCAATGCACCTTGATGTTCACCCGCTTGAGCAACATCCCGAAGGCCTGACACATTTAAAAACTACCTTTCAGGCATTACTTCAAATGGCGGAGGTCTGGGTACATACCATCATGGTGGCACCCTAGACTACATCCTCCTAGCGTTTACTCATAGTTCATCCGATATACATGACATTTCCATATTCAAGCATAACTCATGTCAACGAATGTATGTACAAAACTTCACATAGTCTCATGTATATTTTGGTACAAAACACCAACATGTACAAGTTCAAGAATCATACTCGTGGTTCGCATTATAACATCTAACCATAGGTAAATAATACCAATAATAGCATCAACAAGATACATATGATGAATCATAATAAAAACCCCCATTAATCTTAAAAGTAGCAGTTAGGTCAAACTTATCAGGTGATCAATCTTATACATATATATGAAATATTTAACAAGTAATCACACAAGATATGTATCTCATTTGAAAATGGTAAGTAGAAACTCACTATCTTGGGTTTCAATTGAAACTCTAGGAAACTTAGGGAAGATGGTGAGAAGATGAGACTTGCAAGCTAGCTTGATCCCACTAAATGTTCCACCAAACTCTTCAATGATCAATAAATGAGGGGAGAAATCCTTAGGCTTGCAATAAATGAAACTAGGGTTTGAGTCTTCCAAAAATCGCCCAAAGAGAGCTCTCCCCCGTAGCTATATTTGATTTTATGAAAAATGTGTTGTAAAAATTGGCTTAGAAGGGTTTTTAAACTTCCAGACCCCGTCGACGACAGTGCCCGGCGACAATGCCTATGGCACTGTCGCATGGTCACAATCGCGCCAAAGCCACGCCTCTCTGTACCAACCTCACGACTGTGCCCTTGGCATTGTCGCGTGGGCATTGTCGCACCACAGACCTAAGCCACGGTACATCATCCGCGATTGTGCCCTTGGCACTGTCGCATGGGCATTGTCGCGCCACACTCCTGAGACCCGAAAAACTTCGTTTCAATCCGATAACACTCGCGTAAAGAGATAGACCAAATAAAGTATAACGAGATTAAACCACAAACAGATAATTTATACACCGAAGGACTTCAGTTCGAAAATTACTAGAGTTGATAAAATGCAAGATATGAATACTTACCTTAAATTTCTTGGGTGTTACAATCCTCCCCACCTAATAGGAATTTCGTCCCCGAAATCTCGGTAATTCAGAATAAGTGAGGGTATCTCTTTCTCACGTCCTCTTCCGACTCCCATGTCACGTTTGCACCTCAATGATGCTTTTATTGAACCTTTACCATCGTCACTTCCTTATGTCTCAATTGTTTCGTTTTTTATTCTAAAATGGCTTCCGGTTCCTCCACATATCGGTTCCCGCTGTCCACCCGAATTTATGTCAAAGTAATAACACTTTCCTCTTTGGCCAGGCACTTGCGAAGGTAGCACACATGGAATGTAGGGTGGATCTCGTCCATCTCCGGTGGCAAGTCCAGTCTATAAGATTGGAGTCCAATTTTCTCTAATATTGTGAAGGGCCCAAGGAAGCGAGGGATAAACTTCCCACACTTTCCGAAACGGATGAGCCCTTCTAAGGTGACACTTTCAACATGACTCATTCTCCCACTTGGAACTCAACCGGTCTTCGCTTTTTATCTGCATAACTCTTTTGTCGGTCCTAGGCCTCCTTCAACCGCTCTCGGATACCTTTCACCTTATCCGCCGTTTCTTGCACTATTTCCGATCCCGTAAATTGTTTCTCACCCGCCTCGAGCCAACACACCGGTGTCCTACATTTTCGTCCGTAGAGCGCCTCGAATGGCGCCATCCCAATGCTCGAATGATAATTGTTGTTGTACGCGAATTCCACCAACGGCAAGTGTGAATCCCAATTTCCCCCAAAGTCTATAACACATGAGCGAAGCATGTCCTCGAGAGTTTGGATGGTCCTTTCACTTTGTCCGTCCGTTTGAGGATGATAAGTCGTACTCAATTTGACCCTCGTACCCAACTCCCTTTGCAGACCATCCCAAAATTTGGAGGTAAATCGGCTATCCCGGTCCGATACTATGGATAGCGGAACACCGTGATGTGACACTACTTTGTCTATGTATAATTTGGCCAATTTATCCATTGGCAAAGTCTTCCGCATCGCCAAAAAGTGTGCACTCTTCATTAGTCGATCCACCACCACCCAAATAGTATCGTGACCCTTCAAGGTCCTCGGTAGCTTGGTGACGAAATCCATTGTGATGTGTTCCCACTTCCATTCCGGAATGGTCAATGGTTGCAGGCTTCCATAAGGTCTTTGATGCTCCGCTTTGACTTGAAGGCAAGTGACGCATCTTTCCACGTAGTTGGCCACATCAAGCTTCATTACCGGCCACCAATAGTGAAGTTTCAGATCTCTATAAATCTTGGTGCTACTGAGGTGTATGGAGTACTTTGACTTGTGTGCCTCTACTAAAAGCAATTCACGATTTCCCCCAATCTTCGGCACCCAAATCCTTCCTTGGAAGAGTTTAAGGCCGCGAATATCTTCCGTTATTATTTCCCAATGCTTCACCATAATCTCGGCCTTAAGATTCTCTTCACGAAGTGCTTTCTCTTGGCTCCGCTTGATGCCCTCTACCAAGCTCGATATCACATCAATTCTAGTTAGAGTTACTTTGACTTCGCTCCCATAGCTCTTTCGGCATATTGCATTCGCCACCACGTTGGCCTTACCGGGGTGGTAAAGAAACTCACAATCGTAATCCTTCAAGAGCTCCAACCACTTTCTTTGTCGCATGTTAAGCTCCTTTTGATCGAAAATGTACTTCAAACTCTTATGATCGGTGAATAAAGTACACTTCGTCCCATAGAGGTAGTGTCGCCATAACTTTAATGCGAAAACCACCGCCGCTAACTCCAAGCCGTGCGTAGGATAATTTTTCTCGTGATCCATGAGTTGTCGTGATGCATACATGATCACTTTTCCTCTTTGCATCAAAACGCACCCGAGACCTAACTTAGAGGCGTCGCTAAAAACCATGAAGTCTTCGGATCCTTCGAGTAAGGATAGGATCGGTGCTTCACATAACCTCTTTTGGAGAGTACGAAAGGCTTTCTCTTGCGTCTCGGTCCATAAGAATTTAACGTTCTTCCTGGTTAACGCTATGAGTGGAGAGGTGATCCTCGAAAAATCTTGAATAAACCGCCGATAATAGCCGACCAAACCCAAGAAACTTCTTATCTCCGTTGGGCTCGTCGGTGGTTCCCAATTCATCATTGCCTCAATCTTTTCCGGATCCACTTTTACCCCATCTTTCGACACTACGTGGCCCAAGAATTGGACCTCTTGTAGCCAAAATTCGCTCTTCGAAAATTTTGCGAATAACTTCTCTCTCCATAGAATCTCTAAAACCTCCCATAAATGTTGTCGATGTTCCGCCTCATCCTGCGAGTAGATCAGCATGTCATCGATGAAGACTATGACCGATTTGTCTAAGAAAGGTCAGCATATTCGGTTCATCAAGTCCATAAAGACAGCCGGAGCATTAGTCAATCCAAATGGCATGACTAGGAACTCGTAGTGACCGTATCTCGTCTGGAACGCCGTCTTCGGAATATCGCTCTCCTTCACTCGCACTTGTTGGTAACCGGATCGCAAATCTATCTTGGAGAAACATCCCACTTCTTGAAGTTGATCGAAGAGTTCGTTGATTCGGGGAAGCGGATACTTATTCTTCACGGCGGTGGTGTTCGCTTTGAAGCTTTGGCGGCATTACCTCTATGGCACGAAATGTATGCTCTACATGGATCACAAGAGTTTGAAATACGTCTTTAATCAAAAAGAGTTGAACATGAGGCAAAGACAATGACTCGAATTACTTAAGGATTATGATTTCGAGTTGCTTTATCACCCTGGTAAGGTGAACGTGGTGATCGATGTGTTAAGTCGGAAGGAATATAGCGGGGGCATTCGGGCTACCCTTTCAAGAATTGAGCTCGTATCAAGCCTTATTGAGAGGATTAAGGCATCTCAAGTAGAAGCCTTATTGGAGGAAAACCTCAAAGAAGAAGTCATGTCAAAGCAACGTTTGCTCTTAACGGAAGATAGCCGTGGGGTAAAATTGTTCAACGGTCGTATTTGGGTGCCCAAGATTGGAGGAAATCTGGAACTACTTCTTGAGGATGCCCACAAGTCCAAATACTCCATCCATCCGGGGAGTACAAAAATGTATCGGGACTTGAAGCTACACTATTGGTGGCCGGTAATGAAATTTGATGTGGCATGTTACGTGGAGCGTTGTGTGACGTGCTTACAAGTGAAAGCCGAACATCAACGACCGTATGGGAGTCTTCAATCCTTGGAGATCCCCGAGTGGAAATGGGAACATATTACCATAGACTTCATGATTAAGTTGCCCAAAACTCTTTGAGGTCACGATACCATATGGGTGATAGTTGACCGGTTGACCAAGAGCGCTCACTTATTGGCTATGCGTGAAACTCTACCGATGGACAAGTTGGCAAAGATTTACATCGATGAAGTGGTTTCAATGCATGGGGTGCCTTTATCCATCGTGTCGAATTGCGATAGTAGGTTTACTTCAAATTTTTGGGATGGCTTGCAGAAAGAGCTTGGTACACAAGTGAAATTGAGTACGTCAAACCGACGGTCAAAGCGAGAGAACGATCCAAATGCTATAAGACATGTTAAGGTCTTGTGTGATCGACTTCAGGGGTAGTTGGGACTCTCGCCTACCTTTGGTGGAGTTCGCCTACAATAATAGCTGCCACACGAGTATTGGAATGGCACCCTTTGAGGCCTTGTACGGGCGGAAGTGCAGAACTCCCATGTGTTGGCTTGAAGTGGGAGAGAAGCAATTCGTCGGACCCGAAATTGTGCAAGAAACGGCCGATAAGATGAAGGGCATTAAGGAACGGTTGAAAGCGGCTCAAGACTGGCAAAAGAGGTATATCGATAAGAAGAGGCGATCGATGGAGTTTCAAGTGGGTGACCGTGTGATGCTCAAGGTGTCACCTTGGAAGGGCATTATCCGATTCGGGAAGCGCAGAAAGTTGAGTCCTCGTTTCCTTGGACCATTCACGGTACTTAAACGTGTGGATTTTTAAACCTACCAATTGGAACTTCCACCGGAGATGAGCGGGATTCACAACACGTTCCATATCTGTTATCTCCGAAAATGTTTGGCGAATGAGGCGAGTGTTATTCCTCTTTCGGAGATAAGAGTGGATGAGGGAAATCGTTGTGTCGAAGAGCCCGATGCCATGTTGGAAAGGAAATCCAAGAAACTCCGTCACAAAGAAGTCACAATGGTCAAGGTCCAATGTAAGCATCACCGGGGGGCCAACGTGACTTGGGAAGCGGAGAAAGGCATGAAAAAGAGATACCCGCATCTTTTTGGGTGAGCATCGATTTCGAGGACGAAATCATTCCCAATTTGGGGAGGATTGTAACACTCGGAATTTTCAAAGTAAGTTTCCGTACATCTTTAACCTTCTAAGCATCTTTTGTTAATCTTTTTGGATAGGTTACGTTATACCTTCGAGCCTCAAATCGAACCATGCGAGAAATCGGAGTTTTGAGCAAAATCTAGGTTCAGTACTTGTTTAGAGAGAGTGACAAGGGTCACTATCGCTTGGCATAATCGCCGAGAGAACCACGAACTCGTGGTATAATCTCAGCGAGAATGCCTTGAGATAGTGACAGTGTCACTATCGCTTGGCAAGCTCGCCGTCGGGGGCTGATTGTTTAAAAATCGGGATTTGAACACTTTTCTCATTATTTCTCATCTACCTCCTTTATTTCTCTCTCAAACCCCCCCTCTCATCAAGAACATAAATTAGGGTTTCACTAAACCCTATCTACCGCATTTATTGCTAAGAGTTAAGTGCACCAACTAAGGAATCAAGCTAGGAGCATTAAACCACCATCTCCGTTGTCATATTCTCCAAGAAATCAAACTAGGGTTTTGGGTTTTCATCAAAAACCCACTTTGTGAGTCCATCTTTCATACCTAATGTGTATTTTCCTATTTAAAAGCTTTCTCTTCTCATTACTTATCTTTTATATCAAATCCTTGTTACTTTAACTTCTTGAATTATTGGGTTAAAACCTAGGGACATTCTTAGGATATTTTGGAATATGATGGCACAAGAGGGTTAAGTAATTATATTTACATTAATTATCTATAGATTTTTATATTAATAGAAACAAATGGGTAATATATTTTATGTGCGTTCATGGTAAAGGGTAGATGTTAGTGTTTATGAAATTATATACGTAAATGATATTATGGTAAATGGATTAACATGCTACTAGCTCTTGCATTTGGATGAGTCCGTATTATGTGGAATGATGGTGTCATGAATATTTGGTATTACCATGTGTTGGCATAATAAAATGAGGTTTACATGTCAAGAAACTAATGTTGAAAACAAATTGTTATATTAATGAACTATGAAGTTTGGAATTGGTGAGATCCCAAGGTAAAGATCCATTAATAGGGTTGAACTTGGTGATTCTTTGGGGTAAAGGTTCGGATAGAGCTGAACCCATATTTACATTGAACTATAGATTCATGGATAGAGTTGATGTTCTAACGGCTATAGATTCATGGATAGAGTTAACGCCGGTAAATAACCATTCCGACTAAGTGCTCCATATGAGTTTTGGCCTAATTTTGTGTTCCATCACAACCTATGGTGGAACGGGTCTCCCCCGTCTTGCTTAAGGTTAAAACGTTGGAGGTCGTATTTGCAACTATTACTCTAATTGCTATTAAATGTCCACTAACGGATTGTATTTCTTGTTACCTATACTTTAGATGTTCTCACTAGGCTCCAAGCCTAACATTTGTTACTTTGGTGTGAAGCAGGTTCCATTAGCGGTGGGGTAGCGAAGCCTTGAGCGGAGAGTGGAGTTCCGTTGTGGACGACTTTTGTAGAAATAGAAATTATTGGAATATAGTGTGTATATTACTCGATGTCATTTTGGGAAACAAGGATGACACCCGTTTGTAATCTAAGCTAGATCTGTTTAGATTAGTAGGTTGTTGGTCCTTGTCTCCATTCTTATAATTTTTAAAATGTAAACGCTTATACCATTCCCCTCTTTGGGTGGTTTCATTTCTTAATTATATAATCCTTCTACTTACAGGTTTAAATTGTCCGTTTTATAAATAAGTTATGGCGAAAGTTTTGATTTTTAATTTACCCAGTTTTTAGGGTGTCACATCTGAGGGTTCCGGGGCAAGTCTATCAAATGACCACCAAGGAGGCCAAAGCATTGGCTGATGTGGTATCGGGTACATTTCTCCTAAACTTTGTACCTGCTCGTGTACTTTTTGATTCTGGTGCTAGTGTAACACCCTCAAATCTGGAATTAGCAAATAATTTAAAAAATTTTAAATACATCAATAAATGGTTCATAAACAATCACAATTTAAGGTTTAACCTCAACACATACAATTTATTCTCTACATACAGTCTATAACAAGGACGGGTGCTACTAAAACCCAATAATAGTCGTTATCTCCAAACTGCGGAAGACTTCACCAATTACTTTCACTTGTGAAAAACTAAAGCACAACACATCTCTTCATAGTACTACTAGAACCAAACCCCCAACTGGAACCTGATGCACATGCCGACAAATAAAAATGTTAGGCTTAACCCTAGTGAGCTCAAGAGTTTTCAACATATATAAATTAATCGTTTACAAAGAAAGAATGCAATTAAATCATAATCTTTCAAAATGATATGCTTTACTTATGAAAACGACTCGTGTATCAATAATTATGCATTTTAAACGAAAGAGACACCGAGTTAATCGTTAACCAAACCAAACTGTTTTAAAGGCGAAGATCCCAATATAAAACGTTCTTTCGTAAATTTAAGTTCAACCCAAAACTTGCTAAAAAGAAAATAGAGAGAGGACTCCAAATTTTATAAAACGCGAGTAAAATGTTATATCTCGAAATACCCAACACGGGTGGAACATGACACACAACTTATAAAACCATAGATGAAAACCCATATAAATAAATATCGTCGTGAACACGGACATTAGACCCAAAACTCACGCAACCATAAAATGGGACGAAATCAAATACCGAAACGTGGAGGTGACTTATTTCATTCAAACCTTAATATACGTGGGGGAAACCCAAATATTAAGGCCATCATTTACCGTCGACCACACAACCAACGATATTAAAGTATGACATTAATATTTAAAATGCTAATGGACGACGACGGGAGAGACTCGTGTCCATCTTGGGTGACGAGAACACGTAAATGGGGTCTCCCGTGATGTTACTGGATTTCACCACATATCCCGAACCTAGTTTCCATGTCATGCCAGACATCGCAATCCTCAGCACGTTTATGCCTCTGGTGACCCCCCAGTCTAGACGAGTTTCAACTCAGCAGCATTGCACCACCTATTGCCTATTCACTAGCGAACCCAAGCGGTCAATAATTGTAACCAAAATCTTAGGCCCTACAAAACAGACAGACTTACGTGCCTATGGATCCAAGACGACACTGTCTAACATTACATGACTCCAATTGAATGACCAAAGCACCCAAAACATGTAATTCCCAAATGGCATGAATTAAACGCCATCATACTCCAAAACTCCACAACTGTTTTTAAACCGGACAAATGTCCTCAAGACTCCAATTAGTCAAAATCGAGCCAACGACCCAATAGTTTACGTAAATCTCCAACGAAAGCATTTGTAAACATTAAAACACGTTTAACCGACGGTGATGTACACACCATGACCAAAAGTATAATTAACTCAAACTCAACATTGGTTGAGGCAAACCATTTTCCAAATGGACTCTTTACCCTTATATTTCCAAAATGCCTCATAATACAATTATATACATTTTCCAAATAGTTGTAAGTTCAAGTTCATATAATTGACCTTTACATCAAATGGACTCCATCTATATATTATATCATCAAAGAAACATATCAAAATGATTTATTTGTCAAAATGCCCAAAAATCACAAAGTTGCGTGTTACATAAGTTTATAAAGTTAGATATATCCAAATAACCAAAATTTATCAACAGTTAACAATTTGAGGTAAAACACAAACACTTTAAAATAAACATTTTGACATGTACACCGTTTTCACAAATCAACTTCGGAGAGTTACACGTGATTGTGACACATGTCACTTTCGCTGTCACTTTTGCTCAGACTGCCCGAAGCCCGAAAATCCGATCTTTTTTGACATTAAGGCCCTCGACACTCTTTGGAACTTTTAGTAGTGGTTTCCCAACATGAATCTCACCAAACACAGGGTACAGAAACGCCTGGGTGGCCCTATACTTACCGAAAATTACGGGTATTACAGCTAGTTTCTCTTTCGTGTCCGAATCTTTTCGCCAAAAGCTTGTTATGCTCACTAGTAGTCTAGAGGATGCCTTAGTGGTTGAGATAGAAAATGGTGGGAATGCACTCTTGGGATAGAAGGGACGAAATTTCCAATCAATTTGATGCCTATGGTCATTGGCGGGTTCGACGTGGTAGTCGGTATGGATTGGTTAGCGGACAATCATGCCAAAATCGTGTGCTCCAAGAAACTAATCTGACTCCCCATCTCTAGCAGTGATGTTGTGACTGTTTATGGTGAGAGAAGAAAGGGTGATGTGGCGATCATCACCATGGATAAGGCACGAAAATGTTTGGTGAATGGATGCTCATCCTTCCTGGCGTACATAATTGACGCCAAGCTCGAGAAGAAGAAACTTGAGGACGTGAAGGTGGTGCGAAAGTTTCCCGACGTCTTCCCGGATGACTTTCCCGGTTTGCCACCAGATCGTTAAGTAGAGTTTCAGATTCACCTTATACCGGGGACGACTTCGATTGCTCGAGCCCTTACTGGTTGGCGCCATCTGAAATGCAGGAAATGATGGCTCAGCTCCAAGAGCTCCTAGAAAAGGATTTTATAAGACCGAGCTTGTCACCTTGGAGAGCTCCGGTCTTGTTCGTCAAGAAGAAGGACAGTACCATGAGGATGTGTATCGACTACCGGGAACTGAATAAGGCAACAGTGAAGAATAAGTACCCACTTCCGAAGATCGACGATCTGTTTGATCAACTTCAATGAGCGAGTTGCTTTTCAAAGATTGATCTATGTTCGGGATACCACCAAGTGACGGTGAAGGGAGACGACATTCCAAAGATGGCTTTTAGGACGCGTTACGGTCATTATGAATTCCTAGTAATGTTGTTTGGCCTAACTAACGCACCGGCGGTGTTCATTGATTTGATGAATATAGTGTGTCGACCGTTCCTTGACAAGTCGGTCATCGTGTTCATTGATGACATACTCGTGTATTCCAAAAGCGAAGTGGAACACGAGCAACACCTTCGTGATGTCCTAGAAGTGTTGAGGAAGGAAAGGTTTTATGCCAAGTTCTCCAAGTCGACTTTTGGCTTGAGGAAGTTCAATTTTTGGGCCATGTTGTCACTCAAGACGGAGTGAAGGTGGACCTCTCTAAAATTGAAGCGATTATGAATTGGGAACCTCCCAAGAGTCCATCCGAAATAGGGGTGTTATTCGGTCGGTTAAATCGGTTTTCAATTTATTCGGTTCGGGTTAATCGGTTTTCAAGCTTTTTAAAAACTAACCGATAACCAAACCAAATAAGGTTCGGTTTAATCGGTTTCGGGTTATTCGGTTCGGTAACCGGTTAAACCGAATAAGGATTTATATTTTTTTTTGTTGGACATTTGCTCGAATAATGTTTTTAAATCAAGTGTATGTTGCTTATAATATATAATTGTATCATACATTAATACTCAACAATTGACATATATTAAGTAAAGTACACCATCTGTCAAAACCTATTTCTACCATATGACATTATTTTTTTCATGCGACGATGTAATTCAAGCATAAAATGTAATCTAATAAAAAAAACATTATCTACTCTCAATAAAAAAAAACATTATATATCAATAAAATATGTAAAATAATAATAGTATAACATGTCTTAGGTTTATTTTTTATAAATATGCAATATATAAAATATTAGTAAAATGTGTTATTCGGTTTAACCGAATTAGGAAAAAATTAACCGAAAACCGAACCGAATAAGGATACTTATTCGGTTAACCGAACCGTTTAACCCGAAAACCGAATAACCCAAAACCGTTTAACCCAAATTTCATTCGGTTCGGGTGGGTTATTCGGTTTCGGTTATTTTTGACACCCATAATCCGAAATACGAAGCTTCTTGGGTTTAGTGGGCTATTACCGGAGATTTATCCAAGACTTCTCCAAAATTGCCTCCGCCTTGACCACTTTAACCAAGAAGAACGTGAAGTTTGTTTGGGCCGAGGTGCAAGAGAAGGCATTCTAGACCTTACAAAAGAAGTTGTGCGAAGCTCCAATTTTATCTCTACCCGAAGGATCGGAAGACTTCGTGGTTTATAGCCACGCTTCAAAAATGGGTCTAGGATGTGTCTTGATTCAAAGAGGTAAGGTGATCGCATATGCATCGAGAAAACTCAAAGTTCATGAGAAGAACTATCCTACCCATGATTTGGAGTTGGCGGCGGTAGTGTTCGCCTTGAAGCTATGGCGACATTATCTTTACGGCACGAAATGTACGCTCCACACGGATCATAAGAGCTTGAAATACGTCTTTGATCAAAAGGAGTTGAACATAAGGCAAAGGCGGTGGCTCGAGTTACTCGAGGATTATGATTTTGAGTTGTTCTACCACCCTGGTAAAGCGAATGTGGTGGCCGATGCGTTGAGTCAGAAGGACTATAGCGGAATCAATCGGACTACCCTTTCAAGAATTGAGCTAGTGTCGAGCCTTATTGAGAAAATAAAGACATCTCAAAAGCTTTGTTGGAAGAGAACCTCAAGGATGAGGTGATAACGAAGCAACAATTACTCTTGACGGAGGATAGTCGTGGGGTGAAGTTGTTCAACGGGCATGTTTGGGTGCCCAAAGTTGGGGGCAACCTTGAACTTCTTCTTGAAGATGCCCATAAGTCCAAATATTCCATTCACCCGGGGAGTACGAAGATGTACAGGGATTTGAAGCTTCATTACTGGTGGCCGGTAATAAAGTTGGATGTAGCACGTTACGTGGAGCGTTGTGTGACTTGCTTGCAAGTGAAGGCCGAGCATCAATGACCTTACGGGAGCCTCCAATCCCTAGAGATCCCCGAATGGAAATGGGAACATACCACCATGGACTTCGTGACTAAGTTACCTAAAACCTTACGAGGTCACGACACCATCTGGGTGATAGTTGATCGTTTGACCAAGAGCACTCACTTCTTGGCCATGCATGAGACCCAACGGATGGACAAGTTAACAAAGCTCTACATTGATGAGGTGATTTCGAGATATGGAGTGCCCTTGTCTATTGTGTCAGACCACGATAGTCGATTCACTTCAAACTTCTGGGATGGCCTATAGAAAGAGCTTGGTACGAGAGTGAAGTTGAGTACAACCTACCATCCCCAAACCGACGGCCAAAGTGAGAGAACGATTCAGACGCTAGAAGACATGTTAAGGTCTTGCGTGATTGATTTTGGAGGTAGTTGGGACTCTCACCCACCTTTGGTGGAGTTCGCTTACAATAATAGCTACCACTCGAGTATTGGGATGGCACCGTTTGAAGCTTTGTACAGGCAGAAGTGCAAAACTCCCGTGTACTGGCTTGAAGCGGGTGAGAAGCAATTCGTCGGACCTGGAATTATGCAAGAAGCAGCTGACAAGGTGAAGTGCATTCGAGAACGGTTGAAGGTGGCTCAAGATTGGCAAAAGAGTTATGCAAACAAGAAGAGACGGCCGATGGAGTTCCAAGTGGGAGACCGTGTGATGCTTAAGGTGTCCCCTTGGAAAGAGATAATTCGGTTTGGAAAGCGTGAGAAGTTGAGTCCCTATTTCCTTGGACCATTCATGGTGCTCAAACGCGTGAGACTTCAAGCGTACCAATTGGAGTTACCATCGGAAATGAACGAAATCCACAACACTTTCCACGTTTGTTATATCCGAAAGTGCTTGGCAGAAGAGGGGAGAGTTATTCCCCTCTCGAAGATAAGAGTTGATGAAGGAAATCGTTGTGTGGAAGAACCAGACGCAATCCTAGAGAGGAAGTCCAACAAACTTCTCCACAAGAAGGCCACCATGGTCAGGGTGCAATGGAAACATCATTGTAGGGCCAACGTGATGTGGGAAGCCAAGGAGGAAATGAAGCGGAGGTATCCTCACCTATTCGTGTAGCTCAGATTTCGAGGATGAAATCGTGTCCGAGTTGGGGAGGATTGTAACACCCCAAATTTTATGTAAGAAAATATTCCTTTAAATTTGTATATCGCTCATAGTATAGTCTTAGTTCTTGGTTTCTCCTAGAGTTCTGTCTTAAATGGAGGTTGAGCGGGGTAGCCAAAAAAGAGGACAAAGTGACAACAGTGCTCCGCGCGGCTCTCCGCACGGCTCGAGCCGCGCCACCATTTTCCGGGGATCTGCCTTTGCGCGACTCCAGACCTCTGTGCGGCTCTCTGCGTGAGTCCATACGTGCCAGCATCCGCACGCGACCACTGTGCGTTTTTAAAAGAGGAAATATGCCCCAAAAACCTCATAACACCTCAAACCTTTCTCATAAGCTCTATCTTCTTCTCCCTCTTCATTAAATCCAACCTAAATCATTTATTAACCCTTTCCCTTCATTTCTTCAAGTTTTAGAATCATCATTTAAGGTTTTGAAGGCTAGGGTCCAAGGATCTACCATCTCACCATCTCCATCTTCCACCTCAAGCTTTAACTTGGGTTTTCTAGGTTTCCTAACAAAACATAATAGGTGAGTACATTCTTAACCTTTAAAACCTTATACATGTCAAAACCATGATTTTAGACTCTTAATCATCTCCTTGTTTAACTATTTTTGCTTCAAATAATTTTGACCTAACTTAGCATTTTGGAGATTTTTAGGGTTTATACTATTTTGTGAAATGTTGAAATTGTAACAACTGGGTCTTTTATTTAAAATAAGTGAAGTTGAGGGGGAAATACTTTATGCCTAAAGAAAAGAGGGAACAAGATGAAACCTTGTGTAATCCGTGTAAGGATTTGCACGAATTTTTATTTTAAGGTGTAATTTTATGGTAGAGCAAAGTTTGGGGTCTGAAGTGAAAAAAAATTAAATAAAAGGGGCTAAACCCTGAGGACCTACTCTACTCTCATTGTGGCGGCTGAATTTTCGTTCAGGAAAGAGAAAGGAAAGGGGTAAGGGGGATTTGGAGAAACCGAGAAGAAGAAGAAGAAGAAGAAGGAGGAGGAGGAGGAGGAGGAGGAGATTTGAACCACCTTTCCCTTGTGTTTGAATTTATAGGAAGGAGTCGTTATTGATCGTTAGCATATTTATGGGAGTTGAGCAACCTGACAGGTGAGTTTTCTAAACTAAAATCTTTCATGATGAAGAAGTTATGTTTATAAAGTTATCTGCAAGTTTTGAAATGATTTTGGTTATTAATTACCTGCGAGTTTTATTTAAATGTTCAAGATGTTTCTGTTACTGTTGCTTAAGTGGATATGTATGCATACATAGTCATAAGTGTGTTATGCTCAAAGTCGGTGGGTGGCCCGCCTGTGCTCATACCGGAGGGTGTGTTCCGTTTATGTCATTGGGGGTGTGTCCCAATAAGGCAGTGTGAGTCACAGACACGCTGTCACTTTAGGGTGATGGTAGTGTGAGCTGAGAGGTTTATTGAAAGTGTGGTTGTTTCCTTAAATCTGAAAATGGTTTATTTATTGATAAAACTTTTGATTGTCTGTTGATTTTAAACTGTTATTAGAGGGGACTCACTAGACCGTTGGTCTAACCCTCACTCTTTCAAAACTAAAACCCTTTTCAGGAAGGCGTGAGGTAGGAAGAGCAGTTAAGGGCAAAGAGAAGGTGGAAGCTGGAGTTGGCGAGAAGACCATCATTCTAGTTTATCTTTCCTCGTAATCTCAGTTGTGTAATAGGTTGTCTATCCGTAAACCTTGTAATGTAGATGTTTGTTTTGGGCCGTTTGGCGTTGTTAGTTAATAACCCTTAGTTTTGCTCTATGATACGAGTTGGGTTGTTACAGAAGTATCATACATTTTGAACCATGGAAATGTGCTTGTTTGAATACTTGTGGTTAGCTATGGGAATAAGTGCATTTTAACTATATTCATGGTTCATCATATGATGAGAAATGATTAAATAAGGTGTTTTGGGGAAAATGGGAAGTATAGTTGGGTATTGCCTTGTAATGATGTTTGTTGGCAAGTCTTGAAAAAGGGTAAATTATATTGGTATGGGAAAGTGAATATTTTCTGGGAAACTTGTTGAAACTATATGTGTGATTATGGATTGAGTCACCAATGAAATGGTGACAAGCTTTAGGTTATTACTAGTGTCTCCATAGGTATAGAGTCGACTTAATTTTGGGATAATTTATCGTTTGTAACTAGTTGAGACATTGAGTCCTTGAAGGTAATTTGGTACGATTATGTGGGACCGGATACTAGCCATGGGCGTAAATGTAATCCTAGTGAATGAGTATGGCTTGGATCCTCGGGTGCCCTCCCCCACATCTGAGTACGAACCGGCGTTGTTCGTGGCCATGGGTCCAAGTATTGAGCTCACAACTCAGAGAGTGACTTCTTTTTGTGTTCCGCCATGATCCTTGGAAATCGGGTCTCCCCCGTCATCATGAGATGTTTTTGGACCAAAGGGTTCTTATGTGGACGTTGTTACATTTTATTTACTTAACTCATCGAAAAGTTATTTATTTATATTCAATTCATTTCCAAATTATTGATATAAATTGTTTGTTCTCACTAGGCGTTAAGCCTAACACTTTTTCTTAAATAACGTGTATAACAGGTTCCCTTAGCGGTAGGGCATCCAAAGTTTGAAGGACAAGTGTTGACCATTATGGCATCTTTTGGAGACATACCTATTGGACATTGGCATACAGAAAAGGATAGAGATTTTGGGAGAATTGGGTTGACAACCACCATAATCTAGATTTAATGACTTAGATTAGTTTGTTGTTAACTTATTGCCTATTCATAGCATTTGTATACGTTATTACAGTTTCCCCTCTTGGGTGATTAATTCCTATTTAAGATGTTTTTGTAGCCTTATCCAGGTTTAAATTTACCCCTGTTTTTAGGGTGTTACACAAATATTCATGTGAACAAAATTAGAACATCATACGTAATTGTTTGATCAAACGTTTTTGGCTCTCCATGTTTTTTATCTAAAAAGGTAAGACAAGTGAAAAAAAATGTAACAAGAAAGATCAAAATTCCATTTCTAAATCTAAAAGATAATAATTCTAAATCTTTATAAATAATGTATTTAAAATAGATATACAATATATTTAATAATTATTAAATAATATATTTAATAATTAATATACGGGGACAGGGCGGGGCAGAGATCACGTTACCCGATCCCGTACCCATTCCCAGTTTTTAACTTTTGGGGATCCCCGTCCCCATCCCCGATTTTGCAGGGAATCTCGTTCCCGTCGAGACAGGTACACCAGGTTCCCCAATGGGATGAGTCTCATTCTCATGCCTATTGATGGACCTTCTTCGTAACTGAGATGAAACCACAGGGATGAAATTTGTAATTTACTCTTATATTAAATCTAGTTTTTACAAATGAAAATATAATATATTAATTATTTAAAAATTATAAAAAGAGATTAAAAAAAATTGTTAATTAGTACATCAGAACCCCCCGACTAATTTGATTCGTTTTAAAATCTATTTGTATCCGTTCATTTTGCAACCTATAGGTTAACTTAAGCAAATATGATGCATAGCAAACATTATTTATATTCAACATATGAAAGTACTAGCCTCAATTTGAAATAAATACCGTTTTTCTTTAAATAATATAAGACAAAATAATGTAATTTCCAAAAAAAACCAAATAAATATTTGTTTAAATTATAATTTTATATAAAAATCAAGTGGAGCAAATTGATTAAAATATGATAGCAACATGTTCAATTTGTTCTATTTAAATGCTTGGCCTACAACTCCAAGGTTTGCATGCATACCATTCATTGCCAATGCCATACATATATAAATGATTTTGCATTAACTTTCTTGGATGAACTACATAATCTATTTATTTTTCTGTCTTTTTTCAAATAAAAAAGAAGAGTAAATTGCAAATTTGGTCTCTATGGTTTATTGTTTTTCTCACATTTGGTCCCTACAAAATTTTTATTGCAAGAAACTCCATGTGGTATGCAAAAGAAATCCGAGCACTTTTGCATACCACAAGGAGTTTCTTACAATAAAAATTTTGTAGGGACCAAATGTGAGAAAAACAATAAACCATAGGTACCAAATTTGCAATTTACTCTAAAAAAATAGAGTAGTGAGGTTTTTTATTTAAAAAATATTTTTATAATTATCTATTTAATCACATCTATTAAATCAATTAATCTAACATATAGTTAATAAAGTGTTTTCTAGGTTTTCATTTATTTAGGGTTCATGCCTTCTCTCTCTCTATAGAGAGAGAGAGTCGGGTTCAAATGAGAACAATACATATTTAAAAGAACACGAGAACTAACAAAATCATTAGTGATTTTATATTAACACACGAAAAATAGACTTTGGCCGCGGCTTCAGGTCCGCATGGCTTTATTGCACGTTAATGTAAAATCACTAATGATTTTGGTAGTTCTTGTGTTCTTTTAAATAGTTATTGTTTTCGTTTGATCCCCCCTCTCTCTCTATATATATATATATAGAGAGAGAGAGAGAGAGGGAGAGGGAGAGGGAGGAGGGAGATATTTTATTAACCAAATAAATAATGTTAACTATACAAACTCATTTGCACCAATAAGAAAACATTATTAGTCATTGTTAATTGACATGTTGTAGCCAATTATTAAGGGTATAAAGAATTTCAGTTTTTAGTTATTTTTTAATTAATAAATTTAATGGAATGTTACAAAAAATAGTTGCATGATTTTAGGGATGATGATTATATCATCTTTTTCAGGTTTTTCAATGAACAAGTTTTCGACTTGAACAAGTTCAAAAGTGAAACCAGTGAACAATTTTCACTTATGATCATGATACACTTGTGATAAGCGTTCACCAATAAACAAGACACTGATCAATATTATGAACATTGTTTTATAGTATGAATGTGTTCATGGTCAGTTGTGCACACATGCACACTAATTTTTTATGTCTTCATTTATGAACATGGTTATTTCATTAACACATTTCAGTTATGAACAAGTTTCAGTGATGAACACATTTACTGTTTTACTAAATTTGATAAAAACTGCATATTAACTTTCTATCATAGTTAGGATGAATTGACCAAATTTCAACCATTTTTAATTTGCGGTTTTTATCTTCAAATATGAATCACAAGTTCACCAAAACCAATATTTCATAACAAAAACAACAGATCAATAATCAAGTAACAAAAGTAACTTCATAAACCCTCTACCCTCAAGTTGCAACAAGAAACATAACCCATCAACAGATGATAAATTAAATCTAATACATATAGTAGGTAAGGTAAGATAATCGCAAACATGGAAAGCAAATGGGAAGTTGACCTAGAGTTGTCTAAGTTCAATCAATGTAACTAGTTGCAAACCCAATCGGAGAATCAATCATTGAAACAATAAGGAATCGAGATAATACGCAATTTGGGAGAATCAGTCATTGAAACAATAAGGAATCTAGATAATACATCAGCATCGATGGCCAAAAACAGCAGCATCGATGGTTCAAAAAAACAAGTTCAAAAACAACACAAGTGGGTCGATGGAGTCGATGAGAGGAGAGGACGGGACGAGAGGTACCTAATCTGAGATGGAGTCGTGGGTAGATGGAGTAGTTGCAATCGATGGCGTCGATGAGAGGATTAATTTTGGAATCGATGGATCTGAGATGGAGGCGATATCTGATGGAGTCGTGGTACCTCTAAGCGAATTAGAGGTTAAGCCAACTCTTTTTCATTTAGATGTAATTTAGGGATAAAAGCCTCTGAATTTTTCAGAATAACAAACACTCTTAATTACTTTATATCTGACCGATTCAGATAAAAGGGGCAATTAAGAGCTGAAATCATAAAAACAAACAAGGCCGAATATTCATAAACCATTAAGACAAAATAGTTATATAAAATAAGTTAAGATCCTTCACTTATTTCATTAAATCATCCCAATTCCCAAACAAATTAATATAAAAAATACTTCGAAAATAATCCAAGACTTTTTTATCCCTCTTTAGATCAACGATTTATTCTAACTCAATTCATCTGTATCTATATTATATTATAAAATACGAATAAAAAACTCTTAAATACAAATTATTAGACACAATGTATCATTATTTTATACAAGATTTTAAAAATCTCTTAATTTACAAGTATCAAAGCACAAGATACATATTACTACTGCAGGCTTCTAACACCCACCAATTTGGTATGTGCAAGGTCTTCCTTTTATATAGACATTTTCATGTATCACTATTAATTAATATATTATATTAATATAAATTTGTTTTAATTATATTATTAAATATGTAATTGGTTATTTTTTCTAGATGTCATTAAATTATATAAGATAATAATTGAATTCTAATAAAATACTTAATTTGTTTTATATATATAAAAAACATTATTTAAGACTAAATTAAACAAATTTATAAAAAATTCATTATCACTTTCTCAAAACCATCCAAAATCGTACTGTAAATCGACAAAAAAATAAAATAAAACATTAAAATCGTGATGCATCTAATTGCATTATGCGAGTACGCTTCTAGTACATTAATGAAAAAAGGAAAAAAAAAAACATTTCAATTAACTTAATTTGAGTAGAAAATTCGATATGGAACCTCAAGTTTGGGTTGGGTTAGATGTTGTCTGTATGTGACGTCAGGCTGGCAACTCCTATTGGACCTCAAAACCCTGCCCACGTGGCACCTCTCTTTCATTAGGCCTTGTCACATCACTCCCATGGCCCACTATCGCCATCTGCCTTTTTTTAATTTTTTATTTTCAAATACTTTATTTCGTTTAACATAAATATTCATATTCCTATTGTATAAAAATATATGCTTTTTTTTTAATAAACATTTATTTAGGAAATTTAATTAAAATGCCCTAAGTTGAAAAATCAGTACCCAATATGCCCCAAATCTTGTTATTTTTGCTAAAATACCTCATATGCCCGCGTTTTTTGTTCTCGTTTTTTGAAAAAACGCGGACATATACTATTTGGGTCCGCGTATGGCTTGAAACGCGGACATACCCCTCGTCCAACCCAAAAAAACGCGGACATACCCCGCGTTCCAAAAAAAAAAGGCGGCCATACCCATTGAATTGTTGATTTTATTATATATTTACAGTTTATACCCCTATAATTATTTAGTTAGTTTACTTTATACCTTCTACTTTTCTATTTTTCATTTTATACTTTTATTATATTAACACATATAATCGTGTATTAACTAAAATACGTTAAAAAATACGTTTTAATTTTAACAAGTTATACCATTATAATCGTCTCTTCGATACCTTCGAAATGAGTCCAATATTGAATATTTTTAGATTTAATTATTTTATTATATATCATATATATTAAAATTTTATACACCTATAATTATTTAGTTAGTTTACTCTATACTTTATACTTTTCTATTTTTTATTTTACACTTTCATTATATTAACACATATAATCGTATATTAACTAAAATACGTTAAATAATTTTATGATATATAAAAACGTATTTTTAATATATATGATATAATAAAATAATTAAATTCAAAAATATTCAATATTGGACTCATTTCGAAGGTATCGAAGAGACGATTATAATGGTATAACTTGTTAAAATTAAAACGTATTTTTTTTACGTATTTTAGTTAATATACGATTATATGTGTTAATATAATAAAAGTATAAAATGAAAAATAGAAAGGTATAAGGTATAAAGTAAACTAACTAAATAATTATAGGGGTATAAACTGTAAATATATAATAAAATCAACAATTCAATGGGTATGTCCGCGTTTTGTGTGGAACGCGGGTTATGTCCGCGTTTTTTGGGTTGGACGAGGGGTATGTCCGCGTTTCAAGCCATACGCGGACCCAAATAGTATATGTCCGCATTTTTTCAAAAACGAGGACAAAAAATGCGGACATATGGGGTATTTTGGCAAAAATAAAAAGATTTGAGGCATATTGGGTACTGATTTTTCAACTTAGGGCATTTTAATTAAATTCTCATTTATTTATTCAATTATACTTTTAATTATTAGATGAATAAATTTAATATGACGTCTATCACTAAAGATGAATTTTTTCTTTAATTAATAAAAAAATAATTGTTATTTATTTTTAAAACTATGTCTTTTTATTTTAAACATTCATCTATACTATATTATAAAGCATTTATAAAAACTATTAAAAACAATTGTTAAAGCTTAATGTATCGTTATTTAATGTTAATTACTTAAAATCTTTTAAAAACAACTATTAAAATTTTATATACTACATTTAATATTATTTATTAACTTTCAATCATTATCTTTAACCACTTTAACTCCTCTAAAATCACTCCTAATTTCAACTCTCTTAAAATCACTTCTCAATAACTAAATACAGGATAAAAATCAAATTTTAAATATAAAAAAATATAAAATATAATTAAAAAATTCTAATAGAATATTTAATGTTTATTTTATAAAAAAACATTATATTATTAAACCTAAAATAAATTACATTATTATTAAACTATCGAAGAAACTCTTAAAAACAAGTTTTTATGCATTAAGTACTGTTTATTAATACACATTACTTAAAATTCAAGATTACAAGTCATGGTGCATGAGTACAAATTTTCTAAAGCTATATGTTTGAATTCATAACTAACTAATAAACATGATCAAAACAAGATAAACATTTCAATTTAAATATAAATAAAATATATATATATATATATATATATATATAATATATATATATATAATATATATATATATATATAAAAGATAATCATTGAATTCTAACAAAATACTTATTTTTTTTTATATAAAATGCATTATATTATTAAGCCTAAATTAAACAAATTTATAAAAAAAACCATTATCACTTTCTCAAAACCATCCAAAATCGTACTCTAAATCGATAAAAACACAAAAAATAAAAAGAAACATTAAAATAGTGATGTATATCGTTGCATTGTGCGAGTACGCTTCTAGCTTTAAAACAAAGGAGATATAACTAGGGGTGTAAACGAGTCGAGCTTTTAACGAGCTACTCGAGCTCGTTTATCTCGAGCTCGAGCTTAATAATTCTCGAGCTCTAGTCGATCTCGAACACAAAATAGAACTTGTTTAACTTAACGAGTCGAGCTTTATAACAACAATATTCGACTCGGCTCGTTCGACAACTCGATTCAAATTTTTCGAGTTGAGCCGAGCCATTCGAGCATTACCCTTTTTCGAGCCAAACATGCTCATATATTTATTAATCATACGATAAAAATATAAAAATTATCGAGCCTTAACCGATAAACGAGTTAATCAATCACGAGTTCGAACCTATAAACGAGCATCGAGCTCGAGCTCGATAACTCCAAAAATATTCGAGCTCGAGCCCTACATTGAAAAGTTAATCGAGCTCGAGTCAAGCTCGAGCCCAGTATTAATTTTTTGAGCTCGACTCGATTAACCTACTACTCGACTCGTTTACACCACTAGATATAACAAAATGAGCCGATCAAATAAATGCATATTCCCTCTCAATAAAATAATAAAAAATAAATGCACATTTACCGTGTTATTTAAAATGAAAAAAATAAATAAATTTCGATTTTATGTTATTTTTGTTCTAAAAAAATTCAAATAAAAAAATAGGAGAGATAAAGAGTTGGTCCTAGATTACAAAGACTCGTACGGAAAGTTTTTGTAGGAGGGGTTGACTATAAACACAACAAATTTGCTTTTTTTAATTTTAATTTGTTTCAAACATAAAATTACTGATATGTTGCGGAAACTAGGAGACAAGATATTTATCTTAAACTATTTGATGTGACAATTTTACACATTGAAAGAGAGAATAAGGTGGCGTTTGTTTTTTAAGTGGTGCTGAAGTCTGATTTCACTTCTGATTTTTAAGTGGTGGTGCTGAAGTCTGAAATCTAAATAAAAAAGACTGTTTGTTTTTTTGGTGTTGAAGTCTGAAATCTGAATAAAAAAGACTGTTTGTTTTTTTGGTGCTGAAGTCTGAAATCTGAATAAAAAAGACTGTTTGTTTTTGTAAGCTGAAAACGCCTGAATATATACTATTGTTTATTTTATCCCTGAAAATGTGATACTATCGAATTTAATTAAATTATACAACTAAAATCAGTCTTCATAACAATTAAATTCAACTGAAATACATTAATTGGTTCAGATACAATAGAAAACATAAACAAAGTCTTATAACAACTAAAATCAATCTCCGTTTTGCATCAATTGTGTCGCAATTTCTTCTCTTAAACTAGCCATATTGGTCAGCGGTACTCCCATGCACTTGAACCTCTTCAGCCTCATCACCGCCATCGTCCCCTTGGTCATTGGTTTGATCATACTCAGAAAACAACTCGTCACTTAAACCTTCCTTTCGTATAATGTAACACCCCGAATTTCGAAAAGCATCATTTCAAGTTAATACTAAAATCAGTAGCTTCAAAGGGGGAAAAATAAGATATATGATTTTGGATTTGAACCCTAGACTTTATAGTCTTGATGGATAAAGGATTCAATTACAAGTCCAACGGTCCTTTCCGGAGCGAAAACGGAGCTATAACGAAGAAGTTACGGGCGAAACAGTGAATGGGTGAAAAACCGGGCAAGCAGTGCATTATGCGAGTTGTGCCGCGACTTAGGGCCAACCTCGCGACTTGAGAGGACACGGGCGACTTATGCCGCGACTTTAAGTCGCGGCATAACCCGCGAAACCCACTGTCAGGTCAAAACGCGATTTTCAGCCCTTCAAGCCTCATTTCTCTCAACCAAACCCTAACTCTCTCCCCCTTTCTCTCCCAAACCGAACCCCAAACCCCAAAGTCGAACCTTAACCAATGTTGAGGGCTTTTCCTCCTTAAACCACATGAATCTTCATCATCTAACTAGTTGAGATCATGAACCACCTTCATCTTCATCTTCTTCACCATGTTCTTGGGGGTTTCGTCTAAACCTTTCACCATTTGAAGATTGGAAGCTTATAGTTCGTTTTGGAGGTCTACAAGTGTTTTGGTTGGTGATTCAAGCTATGGGTTAAGGTAATCTTCTATCCTCTTCAGTTATGGAAGTTAGGGTTTCGGTATCAGTTGAGGTATTCATGTTTAAGGTTTGGGAAACGATTATTTATGGTTGAATATGTATGGATCTAAGTTTTTGGAAGTTTTGCTTGAAGATTCAAGTTTCTTCAAAGGAGCTCATTGTGGGGCAAAATCTAGATTTAGCCTAAATCTAGCAAGGTGAGTTCAAGTTGATTTGTGAAAACGGTGTACATGCCAAAATATCTATTTTTAAACATTTATGTGTTTACATGAAATTATCAATTGTTGGGTTATTTGGTAACTTTTGTTTACTTAAAGTGTTTAGCTTATTAAACCTTGTAAAACGTCATATTTGGGATGTTGGGATATTTTGATAAATGTGTCACAAAGGAATATGTTTTGGTGATTATTGCATAAATGGATATTTGGTCAAAAAGGCACTTTTACGTGTTTGTCGAGTTTTATGCATCATTCATGAAATGGGGTATTTTGGAAATGGAAAACCTTTTTGGGTTTTGGGCCGAAGGCCAATGGTAATTTGAGAATCGAAGATTTTGGAAAAAGAGGTATTTTGGTCTATGTAACCAAATTGGCTCTCTTGAGTATCAAACGTTTTATGAAGCCTTTCGGCTTGAATTGTACCTTAACGGGTTTTGGGACGTTGTCCGGTTTAAACGACTCCTTATGGAGTGTTTCATTGAAAAACAACCATTATATAAATGTTGGTTAATTACATGTTTTGGATGCGTCAGTTCATTCATACGGAGTCATGTAATGTTTAGACTGTAATGCATTGGATCCATAGGCATATGAGTCGTTATGTTCATCATGGAGTTTTAATGTCCATGTTTGAGTCTAGTGAGTGGTCCCCAAGTCATGTTGATTATGTAAGCTTGCGGTGGTAGCTCGGATGAGCCGTATACGGAGCTAAGTCTTGCGGTGGTGCCCAGAGTGAGCCGGATATGGGGACTTGTGACTTTGGTCGTGACACTCATTAGAGGTCGAGTAGACACTAGGATCAGTGGTGTCTTGCGGTGGGAGCTCAGAGGAGCCGTATACAGGGAACCCTGGTCTTATGTGAAACTCGTGAACGTCGATACGTGGCTTAACTTTGTGTGCCCGTCACATACGATGGAATCGGGTATCCCCCGTCATTGAAAGGTGTTATCTTGGGTATTCCCTTATCCATGCCTTCGGTGTTAAAACGTACATTTTAATTACACAATGAGTCTTTTGGAGAAATACTGTGTGGGTGCGTTTTGGGTGAGTTTTGGGTGCATCGTTTTATAAGGAATGTGTGTTTGGGAACATTGTCTTTAAAAGTGCATATCGTGGGAAAACGTGTCGTTTCCATTTTAAAGTATATTATTTCGAAGGATCTCGCTTTAAACTGGTTTCTTGGCTTTTAAAGATTTATTCAGTCATGTTAAAACTCTTGAGCTCACTAGGCGTTAAGCCTAACCCTTTTTATTTGTCGGCATGTGCATCAGGTTCCAGGTGGGGGTTGGTTCTAGCAATTCTATGAAGAGATGTGCTTAGTCTTTCGCGAGTGTAAGTATTTGGTGAAGTCTTCCGCAGTTTGGAGATAGTGACTTTATTGAGTTTTAGTAGCACCCGTCCTTATTATAGACTATATGTATAGAATGAATGTGTGTGTATTGAAGTTAAACCTTAACTTGTGATTATAGACGAATCGTTTATCGATGTAATTAGAAAATTTTAAATAAGTTGCTATTTCCAGAATTAAGGGTGTTACATTTAAAGTTGTGAACCACAAAACATGAAATAACAACGTCTCTTTGAACTTCAAGTGAAAACGGCGCTATTCTTTTTAATATCGGAAAACGTGCTTTCAAGACGCCATAAGAACGTTCAATAACATTTCTAAGTTTTGCATGAGAATGGTTAAACTTTTCATACTTGTTGATTGCACGTCGACGATAGAAATCTCCAAGCCAATATCTAACATTACGATACGGTGCCATAAATCCTCGAGTATTTGTATATGCAACATCACATAGATAATACTTATATGAAAACAATAAATAAAATAGTTATTAATATAAAAATAGCAAATATATTACCTCTAAATCGTTAGTATACCTGGAGGCGGAAATGGAAATCCAATAGCACCATCTGTTAAAGCTTCGGAGAGAACTCTAGAATCATGTGCAACCCCTTCCCACCCTGCAACAACAAATGTAAAAACCATGTTGAAGTCACAAATTGCCAAAACATTTTGATAGCATTAACCCTTTCCTCGTCCTCTATATAAATGTTGTTCTTGGATAGGGACGACGACATGTATCAAAGTCCCATCAAGGGCGCCAATTGCTCCCTACATTAAAGCTAGTAGTCAAAATAAATTCAGTAAGAAAATGTATAGACAATATTATTAGTTACCTTAAAGATTCGTCGTAACCTCCTATTATTCCCTGGGATATCTGGATTAGGATTGAATGATGTAGGAACTATAATCTCTTTAGCGAACTCAATCATTTTATCCAACACTTCATAAAATTTTTATGTATTGTTTGTGTTGAGTGTTGGAACCTGTTTTTCAACACTCTATAACGTTGATTGTGACCAACAATCATCAAGAAGATAGCCATCTTTTCTTCGACCAATATATGCTTACTATCTGTTAACCAACCCTTCGCTTTAAAGTGAGCACATAGTTGAACGAAAGCATCACGGGACATTCGTAACAAGTCAATACATTGTCGATCGTTACCTTCAAGTAGCTCATCCGTAAATTGACGTCCAGTCAGTGCAGACGTATTATCTCTTTTCCTTTTCAAACGCATTGATCACAAGTAATACATATACAAGAATATAACAATGACGAGTATAGCCTTTTCATCATCCATGATGAACCTGTTACAAAGAATATAAATTTGTTCAAAAAATAAAACTAATAAAACATCATCCAAATCACATAAACTTGTCCAAACCATAAAACATAATCCAAATTACATAAACTTGTCCAAACCATAAAACATAATCCAAATAACATAAACTTGTCCAAACCATAAACATAAACTTGTCCAAATAACATAAACATAAACTTATCCAAAGCCTACTACATAAATCCCAATCTTGTTGCCGCCCTTAAAATCCAGTTTTTTAATATAGTAGGGTCTGGAGGGTTGATCAACCATGTCTCTCTTAACAAAGTTGTGTGGCCGAAAATGTCAATGGTCGCACTGTAAAGAGGATCACTTTGATCAAGTTCAAGCGTGTTTAACCGTTCAACACAAGCATCAAGGGTTGTGGTGGGTTGTTCAACAACTGCAGGTTGTACAACAATTGTAGGTTCTCGTGACACAAGTGTGTGAAGTACACCCCTCAAATCCACAGCCAATTCATCTATGTCGACATTGAATTTACTTTTCTTAGATGGTCTAGATGAAGGTTGACTTGGTACTTCGACATTTGAAGGATTTACACTCGATTTATTGACATTTGCTATTTCTTCCACATCATCATCATCTTCATCCTCCTCATTTTGAACACTGTGGATATGAGATGTAAATGATGATGATGAAACCACAGAAGGCCTCTCACGAGTTGAACTAGGAGCATAAGCACGAGATCCGGTTGCAGAAGTCCCCTCGAATAAAGCAATACACAGTTCAGGAAATAACAATGGTGATGTCTTTAAAGTTTTTGCCTTTGGATGTCCCTGCATCCAAATTCAAATCATGTGATTTAAACATGTGCTACTTGAATTGTTATAAAATCTTGAAAAAATCTTGAAAAAACTAACCTTGAAATAACATGTTACTATCTAAAATTGTTATAAAAAAAACTAACCTTGAAAAAATCTTCCCATTCTTGATTAGATAAGTTGAACATATTCAGAACTGGGTCATAAATATTCCTTGTTTTATTCCTTAAATATACCCATCCCGCGTACTTCCCTTTTAAGTAATCATAGTGATTTTTCAGTTGTTTTTGCGTCAACTTTATGTGACACACTTGCTCAATTTTTCCTGCCACATTTACCCACGAATCTTTCCGAAGACTACCCCCATTTCGACCCACTTTACTGATCTCTTCTATACAACTCTCTAAAAAACATTTGATGGCTTCATTTGTCCACCTCACACGTTGAACGTTCTCATCCATCACTAATTAGCACACAAGAGATACAAACACATTACAGAAATAGGGGCTATTTTTTTCGAAACACATCTCAAAAAGCACATCTTTAAAACTAAAAAACACATCTAACAAAATATGTCACTTTTTAAACCAAAAAACCCAATACAGCACATAACCACTTTTTAAACCAAAAAACAAACAGCCACAGGAGGGGGAGAAAAGCAGCCATAACAGGACTAATCCAAAAAACCCAAAGCAGCCAATAGAGATCATGACAGAACTTGATGAATCTGCCATGAGTTAATTCAAACCAGAAAAACAGATACCGAGCATTTGATTTTGAACAAATTAGCAACCACAAGGATAAACAATTTGGCCAGGTGCCATTGTAGAGAAATAAGCCAGAAACAGCAGCTGCATCATTGAACAATAACCAAATTTTGAGACTTTTGCAATATGGCCAAAGGTCATTGTAAAGTAAACTTTCCTAGGCTGCATAAGGAAGAAGAAAACTGATCCAGAACCAACAACCATAAACGTAGATATATCTTCCCAAATGAGAACTCAAATACTTGTTTCATATTTCAAAATCATTTTTGATCGAACAAACATTATACACAAAATCATTTTAACAAAACAAACATTGACAACTAATACAGTAAACATTATATGCAAAATCACATGATCAAACTACATCAATGGCTTCATGTAACTAATACATAGCAGCATCAAATGTCGGAACTTAATAAACTTGTTTCAGATTTCAAAACCATCTTTCAACTTTTGCACAGATTTTTGCCTTCAAACTTCAAATAGTGCATGGCATGTGACATGAAATTAGAGCCCAAGAATGTTAAATGGAAAGCCAAATTCAACAATGTTACTATTTTCCCATATACAATTCTCACTAAAAGATTCATGAACTTTTCGTACTACTTGTCGATTGGATTCACAAAGAACGACGTGCTTAAGAAAACAAATCGATAACAAATCGACAGCAAAAATCACATACCGATGGTCGATGGTCGCTGCTGGAGAGGGTGTCGATGGAGTCCTTGTCGATGCTGGAGAGAAATCGGTGGTCGATGTCGGCTGGAGAGGGTGTCTGGAGTGTGGTCGATGGTCGATGGCGTTGCTGGAGAGGGCGCCGATGGTCGCAGATCGAGACAGATCGATGGAGGTGAGGCAGATCGATGGAGGCAGATCGATGGAGAAATAGATGGAGCTGAGGCAGATCGATGGAGGCAGATCGATGGACCGTGAAGGAGAAATAGATAGAGGCGACGATGTATCTGATGGGTTTGATAAAAAGTGAAAATTAAGTGATAGGTTTATCACTTTTTCGGTAAGTGGCAATTAAGTGATAAGTGGAACTGATTTTTTTGAAAAAACAAACACACTTATTTGGCCAACCTCTGACCGAATAAGTGATAAGTGGGAATTAAGTGCTTTTTTGTGAAAAACAAACAAGCCCTAAGAATGTTCTCTTTAAGATCTGAGAAACTAAGATAGCTCTCATATATTGACACTGAATTTACTTTGAAGCTATCACAGAGATATGTTATTTCAAAATAGGTAATTTGCAAGTTAACACAATGAACTCATTTTATAACCTTCATTGCATTAAATGCTCTACTTCAACTTTAACACGTGCATTCATCGGATTTGTTGATCCATGCATGTTTGTACTTTTCACTTCAATTTTTTGAGTTGATGTAGACACTTGTTAACCTTTCTCATCCTTTTATATATAGAGGAAACAATAAAGTATGACAATTATGAAAATAATAATTTAGAACATACTTAAACTAACATGCCTTTGCATTAGGGGTGCTCAAAAACCCGACCAACCCGATCAATCCAACCAGAAAAAAATCAACCCGAGATAACTCGATATATAATCGATACAAAATTAGGGCAACCCGAATCTATTGGGTTGATATTGGGTTAGCCCCAAAGTAACCCGCCCAACCCGATAAAAGTTTTAGAGACTTCTCTACAACTATTTGTATTTCACGTTAATATGTATAAGTTACCAAAAACAACTCGGTCATAACGAGCAATTGAGCTCATAAGAGAACATTATTGGAAAGTTACATGTAATACCTTAATATTTGATGAACTCGTATATTCTCTTGAACGATTGATTGTATTTCGAAGGAAGAGTTCCTTATTTTTAATGTTTTTAATGTTGTTTTTACTTTGTTCAAACACAACCCGACCAACCCGAATGGGTTGGGTTGGGTTGGGTTGAGTTGAGTTGCACTTTTGTTTGGGTTGTGTTGGGTTGGGTTGAAAATTTTCAACCACCAACATTGGGTTGATTTTTTCTTCAAATGCTTTCAACCCGATCAACCCAATCCGTGAGCACCCCTACTTTGCATGTTCTCATACTTTAGGATGAGAGCCAGGAAGAGTTGGTGAACCAAACTTGCTGACCAAGTTTGCATTTCAAATTCGGCTTGTAGTAGTAGTATTTGTGAGACTACATACGGATTGTATCTTGTATTGATTTTCTTTTAGCTAGATGACAAACCAATCCATTTTGGTGACAATCTGACCACTCTTCAACTAATCTTCGACTTTGCTGAAGGCTTATTTACTCTTGGAACAATACATATAGTAATAAGACTTTTACAAGTAAAAATCCTATTTGTTTATTATGAAGTATAAACTATACAACAGTTACTAGTTCTAGACATTTATGAAAGATTCATGTGTCCGATATTAAATACATAGAATAAGTCAAAAGAGTATGGGAATCCGTTGAGAGTATCAGTCCGATGGTTGCTTAATAATATTTATTAGATTGAGACTTTTATTCGAATACATTAAATCCGATGGTTATAAATCCGATGTCTCATAGGTTTTGATTCCTTCATCGGATTTAACCCTTATCGAGTGTCTTACCTGATCGTTGAAATATATATCGGATTTGACTTGTTTTTGTTGACAAAGAAAATAATTTATTTCAAAGTTTTTTTAATCTCTGAATGTGTATATGTATTATCTACAAATTCGATGATTAAGACTTATTATTAAGAATAAAAAAACCTTTAAACTTAAAAGATTTTCAAGAAAAATAAATAATTGTTTTTTGTTATTAAACTGTTGGATTTTAATATAGTTAATTTAATATTTTAACTTTTTATCTTTTAAATAAATTATAGAGAACATGTTGTAATTGCTCTAAAAGTTAAAAAAATAGATCCATATTGTTTTTTGAATTTCATTAATAATGAACTCTTATAGATTTTTTTTTTAACAAAATCATCAAAAAATACATATGACAAAATAAAGAAAAAGGAATTTTGCATAGCAATGATGTAATTGTGGATAAATAATAGATAAAATATAATTTTAACGGTTTCAATAAAGACGTAATGTTACGTTATCTAAGAAGAATGACGTTTTGCCAATTAGCTTACAAAGACGAAATAGTATTTGTCATGATTATAAGGTTTTTATTATGAACTTTTATTTCTTAAGGTTTACTTCTTACCAAGTTCACCATAGATTCGCCACTTGAATACTCATTCAAGTTTAAAGATTCACACGAATTATGATGGTATTAAAGCAATTTGATTCTAGAAAGTTGTAATTTTATTTTACATTTATTATTTTAGTCAATAAATATGAAGCTCCCATAAGTGTTCCAGCTAGGGGTATACAAAAAAACCGTCAACTTGCGAAACCCATCCAACCCAAACTGCTAACAACCCAATTAAACTCAACCCGCCAAACCGTTCACCTGTCAAACCGTCAACCTGCCGCTAATATATAATATTTATAAAATATATTTATTTGTATAATATAAGAATAAAAAAAACTAGTCTATTTAGACAAATTTTATAGCTCAAAGTATATATATAATACATTTTACTTAACCGAACAGATGTACGGAGGCTTGTTCGTGTTCGTTCGTTAAACTTAACCAAACAAATGAATGAACACAATGGTAAAAAAAGCGGAATTTTTTGTGTTCATGTTCGTTCGTTAAGAAAATGTTTTTGTTCGTGTTTGTTTATATTTGTTCGTTAAGATGCTAAACGTACGTAAACGGACGAACATAAATGAACAAAAAACAACCACTATTAATCATTATTTCATTCCTCAATAACATAAGAAAATGAAAAACGGAGTAAATTTAGGAAAGGATAAAAAATGAAATCTAAAAATTTAATTTAATTAATGATATGCATATTAATATCATTATATATATATATAAATAAACGTAAACAAACATAAATACATGAACATTAACGAACGAACGTTTATGAACGTAAATGAACGAACGAGCTCATTTGCTCATGTTCACTCATTTAAATGAACGAACAAAAAATGTGTCATGTTCAATCAATTATTAAATAAACGAATATAAACGAACTTTCCGCCAAACGGTTCGTTAAACATTTGGTTCATTTACATCCTTATCGTTGCTAAGTGCTAACCAAGTAACCTCTTGGTTCGCTAAACGTTCGTATATTTTTAGTAGTATTTATCGTACTTCATTCTACGATTTTATGTATACTACGAAACCGCCTAACCCGTCACAACCCGCAAGGGTTGGATTGAGTTGGGTTATATTTTTGAATGAGTTAGGTTGGGTTGAGATTTTTTCAAATCGTCATAATTAGGTTGGGTTGTAAAAATGTCCCAAACCGCCCAACCCAACCCGTATACACCCCTAGTTCCAGCTTCACTGTTCAATCACATGTTGTTGTGTACACCCTAAATGATAAATTCAATCTCGACTATGATATATTTCGAAAAGCAAATCTAGTATCGAATACAGTTAAGAGGATTTCACACATTAAATTTATAAGGCGAGTTTAAAAAGACAAATTTGTTTTCTTATAGATGATCAGTATGACGACATAATAAATATTCGATATACAGTCTCGTGGGGCAGAGCCCCTAGCGGTGGTCCCGATGACCGATCAGCGGGTGGGGTCGAGCGGCGGCGCCCCTGCAGGGTTTGGAGTAGCGCCCCAAAAGCTCTTCAGAATTTTAGATTTGGAATGCAGTGGAAAAACTTGATCTATGTCTCTGGTGGTTATCTCTGCAGAGGCTCTGGTGGCTATCTCTGCAGAGGCTCTGGTGGCTATCTCTGAACCAGAGGCTCTGGTGCCTATATCTGGATTGACTATCTCTGAACCTGCAGTTACTGAACATTTATTGTTCAGTTATTTCCTGCCGATGATCTTAGCTAAAACGGTTGTAATCGATCATTATTGCTAATAATTTTTCATGTAAGTTATTTTCCTATTTTACGAATGAGACTAGTATATATATGATATATACTTATGTTTTAGAACTCACAATTTTGAACAAACTTCGTATACTCTCCAGTATTTTTCTCTCGGTTTTGTGCCTGAAAACGATAGCAGTCTTAAGTCTTATCCCATATTGGATTTCGTGCAACCCAAACATAGGGTTGAAATACCAATTCGGAAAGTGAACTCACACGATTCTCAAAAAATCCAGTCACCTGATCGACTTTATTACCCTACTTTATCTAACAGATTATTGGTTAAAAAATAAAAATACTTTTCAATAATTACTAAATAACAAAAACTTATAAATCAAATTTAAAGTAATCAACTGCAAACGGTTGTTAAAACGTTTTTATCGTTATTAAATTTAATTTTATTTGTAAAAGTAGAAACATTTGTTCGAAAAACAAAAAAAGTTTAATTTATATTATATTTATTCTATCGTTTCATTGGAGGTTGGGCGCACAATTATATTTATTTCACAAATCATTTCTAGCTCAGTTGGTTTCCCCAAGGGCGGTAACATCCTGGGGGGGATTGTGAATGGTATCTCAATCTACCCGGGTTCGAATCCAAGGGGAGTCAATTTGAGGGGATAAGGAGTACCCAGTCCTTGGGCTGGTCCAGTCTTTGACTGGGTTGCCCCCCAGCCCAGTCTTAGACTGTGGTTGGGCTCTAGGTTCAGCGCAAGCTGGGCCGGGACAGCGGCGGATTAGTGGGTTGCCCGTGGATGCCCGATACCGCCGGGGAGGTGTGCGTGCGTGTGTGCGTGTGTTCGTGGTAGTCATTCGTTGGTTCGATGCCGCTATGCCTTCCAAAAAAAAAATTATATTTATTTCGTTTTATTGTTTTATTTAGGGAAATTGATCCAACTAGTTTATTCAGATCAATAAATTGTTTTTTGTTAAAGGGAAAACCAAATGAAACAACAATATAATAGAAAGCGGGAATCTGTAATTCTCATTAATCAAAAGTCTTTTAAATAGGGATGAGTTACAAGTAGATAGTTATAAAATATTTCAGTTATAATATAACTCTAATATACTTATCTCTATCTCTATCGTCATATCCTTTAGACGATGACACACTTATCCTACAACACTCCCCCTTGTGCCGAGTCAAATGAGTGATGGTGCACAATTGTTGCCTCGTTAAAACCTTACGCCAAAATAAAAACCCAGTGGGATAAAAAATAGGACGAAGGAAAGAGTACAACGCACCAGTTTCTTTGCAATATATAGACTTTTTTTCTTCAGCCTAGTTTTCTCTTAGATTCATACATTAATCATGAGAGTTAGGAAAGCATGATGATATATAAACAGTTGTCTCACTAAAACCTTACACCAAAGAACAAAACCCAATGGGAAAAATAAAACCTTGGTTGAAGGAAAGAGCACAACATACCAATATCACAAATATAGTAGACTCCCCATTTTGTCTACTACTCCCCCTGATTCGTGCATTAATCAAGGGAGTTTGGAAAATATTTGCATTTACTTTCTACATGCTTCCCAATATATGGTTTTAGGTAATGACTTGGTAAAATATGTCATATTCTTTTGATATTTTGATTCACTTGAATCTAAAGGAAAGTTTTTTTATTGTTGATTGTATAGAAACTTAAGCAGAATATGCTTTGTGTTATCACCCTTGATGTATCTTATGTTCATTTCTTCGATACATGATGCATTATTTCCATATATGCAAGTAGGACACTGGTTGAACCCAAAATTACTAGCTCCTCTAATATATGTAATGATAGTCCTTAATCATATACATTATTTTATTATCTCATTGAGAGTAATATTCTTTGATTAGTTCAAGGAGGTAGTTACAAAGGATTGTTTAGTTTACTTCCAAACAATCGACATGTTCCTTGTGGTAATTCTTTATCCAGTTTGGGAACAACCTTTGTATGGGTCAGTCAGATACCTAATATCAGCAAAGACATACCAAGACATTGTTTGGTGTTTTTCTATAAGAGCTAGTACTTTTGTTGCTTATATTCTAAGTAGGTATTGAAATTCCATTATCAATCTCATTTTTCTTTCTATAGGGAAAGTACAAGCCCATGTCAATGGTTCCAAAATATTAACTTGATTTCATTCTAATGACATTGCGTTGGCGTTGATCTAAATCTAGCTAACAAGTTCACTTAGAAATATAATATATGGTCAAGTGTATTATGTTAAGTACGATAATGCACATATTGTACTTAGATAGGGAATTCCAGCTCCCAACATTTTTCGTCATCATCCTTTAGACGAAATGGATCTTTCTTTATATCCTACACTTCGACCGATCATGGGAGTGCTAACCAGATGCACTTTGTCCATATTAAATTGCCTGATTATTTTCTGGACATATGCGATCGGTGAATTAATATTTCACAAACTCGGTGTCCTATCTTGTAACACCCTCAAATCTGGAAATAACAACTTATTTAAAATTTTCTAAATACATCAATAAAGAAATTATCTACAACCACAAATTAAGATTTAATCTCAATACAAACATTCATTCTATACAAAAGCCTATGATAAGAGCGGGTGCTACTAAAATCCCATAATAGTCACTATCTCCAAAATTGCGGAAGACTTCACCAACTACTTACATTTGCACAAAGCTAAGGCTCAACTCTTCATGGCTGCTAGAACCAAAACCCAACTGGAACCTGATGCACATGCCGACAAATAAAAAAAGTCAGGCTTAACGCCTAGTGAGCTCAAGAGTTTTAACATGAATGAATAAATCTTTAAAAGCAAGAAAACCAGTTTAAAGCGAGATCCTTCGAAATAATATACTTTAAAATGGAAACGACACATTTTCCCACAATATGCACTTTTAAAGACAATGCTCCCAAACACACGTTTCATATAAAATGATGCAATCCGGAACTCACCCAAGATGGGGTCATAGTTCGACATTCCAATTCATGGAAGTGTAAATAATACCTTATATCCCAAAACACCCAAAACACGGGCGGAACATAATACTCGACCCTTAAGTAAAGGAAAACGATTTATAGTAACATGGTACACCATTGGAAATGTGTAACTCGATATAATACTCACGCGACCATAAAGTATAATGAAATCCAAATACCGAAACGTGGAAACAACGCGGTCCATTCGACTTTAATATACGTGGGAAGAACCCAATACTAGAGCCAACATTTACCGTTAACCACTAAAACTCAAAATGGTAAAATACCACATTACCATACAAAATACCACGAATCAACGATGAAGAGATCCGTAAACACTGAGAATAGAAAACACGCAAGTAGGCCGTTCACGCGACTTCCTTGCATATAATCTAAACGTTTCCATCTTGGGTGGCGAGAACACGTGAATGGTGCCACCCGCGATGTTTGTTGGATTTCACCACACATCCCGACATCCTGGACCGCATGCCTCTCACGACATCTCCCACAGACCGTTTAATGCCTCTGGCCTTACTCCATCGGAGTTCCACTTTCGAGGGCTTACAGACATGGATGCCTATCCAACCTAGACGAGTTCCAACTCTGTGGCCCGAGCCACATATTCCTACTCGCTAGCAAACCCGAGCGGTCACTAAATGTAACCCAAAACCTCAGGCCTTACCAAACCGACAGACTTACGTGCCTATGGATCCAATACAACACTGTCTAATATTACATGACTCCAATTGAATGACCAACGCACTCAAAACATGTAACTCACCAACGATACGAAGTTAATCGTCATCTTATTCAAAACCCCCGCTGGTTATAAATCCGGACAAATGTCCACACGACTCATTTTAAGCCAACACCGAGCTAAGATGCTCAAAATCCATTTGACCAATAATGAAATGTCTTTAAAATAACGTTTATGAAGACACGCACTACAAAGACGTATTTAACCCAAAACTCAACACGTATTGGGACCGAAGATTACCAAAGGGTTTATGAATGCAAAAGTACCCGAAATGCATTTAACATGAAATAGACTTCATTTGTACAAAATCACCATGAATGTGAAAACCATGCTATTTACTCGTTAGAACATTCAAAACCCAAATATGAGCATTTTATGAGGTTAACACAACCCAAGTTCACCAAATATGAAAACTTATCAAAATACTCACCCTTTGACAAATAACTAAGTAAAACATAATTTACTTTAGAATATTCCAAACTTATCAGCAGTTAACCATTTCGTATAAAACACTTTAAAATAACCATTTTGGCATGTACACCGTTTTCACAAATCAACTTGAACTCACCTTGCTAGATTTAGGCTAAATCTAGATTTCACCCAACGAGCTCTTTTGAAGACCAGTTGAATCCTCAAGCCGAGAACTTCCAAAACCTAGATCCAAAATTCCAACCCACAAATAACCATAATCAACCATAAGGAAACATTCTTTAAACATAAAAATACCAAGATCCCAAACAAGATCGAAACCCTAATTTCTCCAAAACCATCAAATCCGAGATTTGAGATATCAAACCTTAAGAAACCACCAATAGAGCATTTATAACCTTAATACAAGAAAACTTACCCTAGAAGACAAAGAGGCTTCCGAGAACACCCAATCCAACACTTCAACCCGAGCTCCCAACCGATGAACTTGATAAGGAAGATGAAGATGAAGGTTTTGTGGGTTATCACCCCAACTAGCTAGATGATTAAGAATCATGGGGTATGAAGAAGAAAAGCCTCCAAAATGGGTTAGGGTTCGGTTTTAGGGTTTGGGAGAGAAAAGGGAAGAAGATAGAAGTGAGAAATGAGGAGAATGGTGAGAAATTCGGATTTAACAGCCTCTCAGCCCCCGTCCGTGACATTGCCACGGCGACTATGCCCTTGGCATAGTCGCGAGGCATAGTCGCCTGCTCCATATGGGCCGCGGTACCTCTCCCGCGAGAGTGACACGGCGACTATGCCCTTGGCATAGTCGCGGGGCATAGTCGCCCAAATCTCTTCAAGTCCCAAAACTTGACTTCTTTCATGCCAACACTCTCAAAACCCTTAGGAACTTTAAACGAAGCATTTCCCAACAAAACCCCAAGGTTTACGAGTCACAGAAACGTCCGGGTGACATTTACTTACCGAAATTTACGGGAGTTACAATCCTCCCAACCTTAGAATGATTTCGTCCTCGAAATCTAGATTCCCATGGAACCTTGCCCGCAGAAGGATTTCCCTGAACCCTTCTTTCGGCACCACTAACATGACCCTTATACCGATACTCGCCAATTGCCCCTCATGGGCAAGTTACACCCATAGCCAAGAGAACACTAAATTTTCCAAAGTAACCTTTACCCACAAGGTTACGGTCGTCTCCCAACCTTGGGTGACAATTACTGCCTCCAAGAAATTTTGTGATCCCAACTTTACACTGACCAATTCCCTTCGGATCTATACGGTTCCGAACTCAACATCAAGGATTGCAACCAAACTTCTAACACCCTTAGATTTCGACTGGTTCATTCCTAATGTCCATGAAGACATTCTTCCAAGGTGCACCAATGCGTCTTTCATGTAACCGGTTAACATGGGTTCGACTGACATTCAACTCCGATCCAACACAAATCTCACGACATTTCTAAAGTAAAATCTTTATCACCACAGGAATGCTTAAACACCTCGATACTTAATCCTCAATACCCAGACTCCTTCCAAAACCCATCACTGAAAGGTCAATATTTTCCATAACCCACCGGGTTACATCCATATATTCCAAGATCCAATGACCTCAAGGAAACAAGTTGACGCCTAGGACTAAACGGTGACCTCGAAGACGTGGACATCCCGCCCAAAATTCCATTCCAGACGGATTGTCGCACTAAGGTTGACACCTAACAGAGAGCTAAAATTTCAAATCTTACATCTCAAACCGACAGATCACCAAAATTTCCTTTAATCACGGAACCCGCTAAGACGGTACATCAACGACATAAGCCATGGTGCCACACTGAAGAGCAAACCACCAAAACGAAACCCAATCTAATCGCCAATAATTACCTAAAACTTTAACTCGCATGATCACCGAAGCATAAAATCACCCCTTCATTAACCGGAAGGCTTAAGTCTACTATTTCCATTAATACAAATGCACACAGATTCGGAAACTGAAACCCAAAACTCAAGACTGACCGCAAGTCGAATCATCCGACGCTTCAAAACCTAAGGGCTCCCTTAGTCCCTAATTACCACTGCTCTTACGCCAGGGTTTAATCTATAGGTCTAATGAGTTCAAGGTTTTTCAATCAGTATGCCAATTTGAGTTTATAAAACTTTCGAAGGCAAAAACTTCTTAACGATTAGACGTGCGGCAAAAATACACTACCGTCCATGCGATAGGTTTCAAAGTTGATTAACCACACAGCGCATATGAAAACATTTCCAAAAACTCGTTTGTGCAATACTTACGTTAGTAAAGACAACATTAAAACATGCGCAACAGATTACACCATATAAGAGAAAATAGATTCATGCACCACAACACGTGCAATAAAGGTTTGTACAACTCCAAAAGAGAAATTCACAACTTTAATTTTAAAAATCCTTCCTCTTTAACCAAAAGACGTTGTGGCCTAAAATTATCAACGATCCCAAACGCATTAGTTTAATCCTCAAAGCTTGGTAAAATAGTGGGAATACAAATAAAGTTTCAAATCAAGTTTAAAGCTTCAGATCGTACAGATAAACACCTTTGACCAAAAAGTAACTGCAACGATATAAACATTGCTAACTCAATAAATGCATTGCGGAGATTTCTAACGGTAAAAGTAATTGATTGCAATATGAACAGAACAAAAGTCCTGTTTGAAATGATGTAAATCTTTTATATATTTACTCATACCGACGTTATAATTAAATCCAAGTGCAAATAGTATGCAACGATTGACATTTGTATAAAGCCCAAAGATAAATTGCATGATAAGGGGATTTCCCCAAAACAACATGTGGGATGACACCGATTAGTGAATCTACATTTAGACGTGTGCAGAAATGTATGAACACATGCTCCAACCTTATTTATGTAACGCAAAATGACGTACGATGAGACACCATGGACCCAACTGAAATTTTCGCGAAACTCATTAATGCTAAAATTATGCAGTGTCAAATTTTCATCCCTCAACAGAGTGTGCAAGACGACTATATGTTTAAAATATTAATCATCTAAGAGTTTCCTCCTTTAATGCAATGAAAGGTAAAATGACCCCTTTAACAAAATTCACATGGGACACGACGCCAAATAACTCGTAAGCTTAAAAGAAGTAAAATTAAAACTCACGCATGAAAATACATCGCATAAAACAATACTCTATGAAATTTCAACCAAATTCACACAAACTAAAATTCTCAAGAAATTCTGACTCAACACGTGGGAATAACTTTTCCTTTAAAACCATTGACATATGTGGAGGAGATCCAATGTATGGGTTAAAATCTCATAGCTACTTGCCCAATACTCAAATGACATTAAAGCATGGAGATTACAATATTCGCAACTAGCGTTAAACAAGAGACGTGAATAAAAAGATTTTTTATAACAATTTGCAGTTACGTGCAACAAAACATTTTCATGAATGCTTAAGCTCACAGTTTAAAATCTGATGCGTGTTAAATGCTCTACCAAAACTTTATAATATAAACCACTTTTTGTTTTACGAACATAAGAAACAATTTATGCAAATTTATTTCGGAAATAAATTTAGTGCATGAATTTGATCGACACTTGGCATCATAGGACTACCCTTCCCAACAACCCGATAGACTATCGTCCTTCGGATGCATCAAACGTCTTAAAGTCACAATCTCAATAATTTGATAAACTTACGAATTCTCCTTGAAATAGGATCAGTCTAACAAACTCACGGATCTAAATCCAACCAAGATTTCTAACCCAAGAGGATCAACTTAGTGACCTCCTCGCGCTTAGCTATCTCTCCCGGTGACCTTGATATAAACATCAATCCTTCCTTAGCTGACTCACTTAGGAACTTTCTCACTACCCCAACGGTCATCATTTCGAGATAGCGCAAGTGCATATATGTAGCATGTAGGTTCACCATAACACTGGCCAGGTTCTATTATGAACGTACCGTACATGACCATCCTTGCGACCCTCGACAATTTTCCCGTTTCTAGCGAATGGTCATCCTCAAAACATCTTATCTTATGGTTACCTAACGTGCAACTCCACTTATCTTCGCTTATAAGAACACTAGTTTGAGTCTAGACATCCTAAAATCAATACCTAAATCTCTCAAACTTAAACTCTGATACCAACTTGTAACACCCTCAAATCTGGAAATAGCAACTTATTTAAAATTTTCTAAATACATCAATAAAGGAATTATCTACAACCACAAATTAAGATTTAATCTCAATACAAACATTCATTCTATACAAAAGCCTATGATAAGAGCGGGTGCTACTAAAATCCCATAATAGTCACTATCTCCAAAATTGCGGAAGACTTCACCAACTACTTACATTTGCACAAAGCTAAGGCTCAACTCTTCATGGCTGCTAGAACCAAAACCCAACTGGAACCTGATGCACATGCCGACAAATAAAAAAAGTTAGGCTTAACGCCTAGTGAGCTCAATAGTTTTAACATGAATGAATAAATCTTTAAAAGCAAGAAAACTAGTTTAAAGCGAGATCCTTCGAAATAATATACTTTAAAATGGAAACGACACATTTTCCCACAATATGCACTTTTAAAGACAATGCTCCCAAACACATGTTTCATATAAAATGATGCAATCCGGAACTCACCCAAGATGGGGTCATAGTTCGACATTCCAATTCATGGAAGTGTAAATAATACCTTATATCCCAAAACACCCAAAACACGGGCGAAACATAATACTCGACCCTTAAGTAAAGGAAAACGATTTATAGTAACATGGTACACCATTGGAAATATGTAACTCGATATAATACTCACGCGACCATAAAGTATAATGAAATCCAAATACCGAAACGTGGAAACAACGCGGTCCATTAGACTTTAATATACGTGGGAAGAACCCAATACTAGAGCCAACATTTACCGTTAACCACTAAAACTCAAAATGGTAAAATACCACATTACCATACAAAATACCACGAATCAACGATGAAGAGATCCGTAAACACTGAGAATAGAAAACACGCAAGTAGGCCGTTCACGCGACTTCCTTGTATATAATCTAAACGTTTCCATCTTGGGTGGCGAGAACACGTGAATGGGGTCACCCGCGATGTTTGTTGGATTTCACCACACATCCCGACATCCTGGACCGCATGCCTCTCACGACATCTCCCACAGACCGTTTAATGCCTCTGGCCTTACTCCATCGGAGTTCCACTTTCGAGGGCTTACAGACATGGATGCCTATCTAACCTACACGAGTTCCAACCCTGTGGCCCGAGCCACATATTTCTACTCGCTAGCAAACCCGAGCAGTCACTAAATGTAACCCAAAACCTCAGGCCTTACCAAACCGACAGACTTACGTGCCTATGGATCCAATACAACACTGTCTAATATTACATGACTCCAATTGAATGACCAACGCACTCAAAACATGTAACTCACCAACGATACGAAGTTAATCGTCATCTTATTCAAAACCCCCGCTGGTTATAAATCCGGACAAATGTCCACACGACTCATTTTAAGCCAACACCGAGCTAAGATGCTCAAAATCCATTTGACCAATAATGAAATGTCTTTAAAATAACGTTTATGAAGACACGCACTGCAAAGACGTATTTAACCCAAAACTCAACACGTATTGGGACCGAAGATTACCAAAGGGTTTATGAATGCAAAAGTACCCGAAATGCATTTAACATGAAATAGACTTCATTTGTACAAAATCACCATGAATGTGAAAACCATGCTATTTACTCGTTAGAACATTCAAAACCCAAATATGAGCATTTTATGAGGTTAACACAACCCAAGTTCACCAAATATGAAAACTTATCAAAATACTCACCATTTGACAAATAACCAAGTAAAACATAATTTACTTTAGAATATTCCAAACTTATCAGCAGTTAACCATTTCGTATAAAACACTTTAAAATAACCATTTTGGCATGTACACCGTTTTCACAAATCAACTTGAACTCACCTTGCTAGATTTAGGCTAAATCTAGATTTCACCCAACGAGCTCTTTTGAAGACCAGTTGAATCCTCAAGCCGAGAACTTCCAAAATCTAGATCCAAAATTCCAACCCATAAATAACCATAATCAACCATAAGGAAACATTCTCCAAACATAAAAATACCAAGATCCCAAACAAGATCGAAACCCTAATTTCTCCAAAACCATCAAATCCGAGATTTGAGATATCGAACCTTAAGAAACCACCAACGGAGCATTTATAACCTTAATACAAGAAAACTTACCCTAGAAGACAAAGAGGCTTCCGAGAACACCCAATCCAACACTTCAACCCGAGCTCCCAACCGATAAACTTGATGAGGAAGATGAAGATGAAGGTTTTGCGGGTTATCACCCCAACTAGCTAGATGATTAAGAATCATGGGGTATGAAGAAGAAAAGCCTCCAAAATGGGTTAGGGTTCGGTTTTAGGGTTTGGGAGAGAAAAGGGAAGAAGATAGAAGTGAGAAATGAGGAGAATGGTGAGAAATTCGGATTTAATAGCCTCTCAACCCCCGTCCGCGACATTGCCACGGCGACTATGCCCTTGGCATAGTCGCGAGGCATAGTCGCCTGCTCCATATGGGCCGCGGTACCTCTCCCGCGAGAGTGACACGGCGACTATGCCCTAGGCATAGTCGCGGGGCATAGTCGCCCAAATCTCTTCAAGTCCCAAAACTTGACTTCTTTCATGCCAACACTCTCGAAACCCTTAGGAACTTTAAACGAAGCATTTCCCAACAAAACCCCAAGGTTTATGAGTCACAGAAACGTCCGGGTGACATTTACTTACCGAAATTTACGGGAGTTACATATCTCAAGACAAAACCAAGTTTTCCCAAGATCTTTCCTCTCAAAATCATATTTCAAGTAGCTTGTGGTTCCTCTTATTTCATCAAGAGTGCCCATTATGTTCATAACATTGACATATAGAGCTACTTTAAAAATCTGGAACTTGTCTTCCTTTCTGCATCCGTCTTTGGTGGGATTTTTTTTCCATCTGCACCAATCTTTCCTTCATCAGATGGGCCATTCTCAATGATGTCCCACATAGAGTAATCTGTGAGGAGAATGTATTGATTGATTCTAATTTTCCACATGTCAAACTCATTAGATCTGAGCATTGGAACCTTTGAGACAAGAGTACTGTTTGATTCAACTGTGTTTTCCATGATGAATGAAAGTTTCTGAGAATACTGGCTCTGATACCACTTGTCAGGATCTAATTCTTAACAAGAATAATGAACTCAGAAACAATATTAAAGAAGTTGCGGAATAACACTTTAATATTCAATACTCAATGTAACAGTGAATTAGAAATCACAATCTTGTAAACTTTATAGAATGATTAAAGTTACAAGATTTCAAACAAAACCTCAATATTGATGAACATGCTCACCAATACGAATTCTACTTCTCTAGAACTAGGGTTCTAAACCTTGAGGTTAATTCTCTCTATATAAAACAAAAACTCAGAATAATCTGCTACTTTTTATATACTCAACTATTCTCAACAGGTCTATACATATACTGAAAATAAAAGATAATAAAAAAATAAAAGATCTTCAGTATATTCTTCTATCATTATCTTCAAACCTTCCATAATTTTCTCCACTCTTGATCTGCACGTATCTTGATTATCTCTTAAGCAGTATTAAGTTATAGCAGCATTAACACTTTGAGCAGTACTAATTTTCACCAGCAGTAGTAACTGTGCTCAGCAGTATTAACTTTGAACAGGAAATACTAACTTCAGCAGTACTAACTACTAGCAGTAGTAAACAGTTGTACTAGCAGCATTAACCAAACTTAAGCAATTCCTTAATTCCCAACAATCTCCCCCTAACTTGACTTTTAGGAAGAGAAGTCAAGTTCTTCAATTATGTTCTTCAAGATGCTTTCAACACTACAGCTTAGTTGCCTAAATTTGGATTTAGATCCAGACTTTGATTAATTGTCCTTCTTACCACAATTCTGGCCATTTTTGATTCCTTTGCACACACTAGCTTAGCTTTCAGCATCCCATTCAGCTTCTCCTTGCTATGATCATATACTTTGTCCACCAGGTAGTATTCATGATAACAGTTATCTATTGTGATCATGTATACACCACAATTTTCAAAGAGTATCCAATTATCTATCTTCTTAAACACATACTCATGATGCAAATCTTTTATCCTGTGCCCCACCTTTTCTGGTTCAAACATCATACAAAGATATTCCATTGCAATCTTGAGTAGATTTTCTTCAGTTCCTTTCAAAACATGCTCATAAAGCTTCATTCCCACCTTATGCATTTCTTCTAGGTCAGCTCTGGAGCAACTTCTGATTACTTTCCCCCAAGTTGAATATACTTCAAATACATCCCCAACTCTTTTTAGTCTGAAGTACTCCTTTCTGTTGTCCCTCAGAATATCCCAAAAGATGACTTCTGGTGCTTTTACAGATATGGGAACAGCCTGTACTGGTTCAATTACAGTCATATAAAGATCCACATGCTCATCAGATTGCTTATTGGACTGCTCTGGGTTCTGCACAGATTATGCTGAAGGTGTAACTGAAGGTTCTTCCTCTTTTTCTGCTTCTTCAATCCTAGGCTTCTTGAATTGTTTCTTGGAGGCTATGGTCTTTACTCTTTTTGCAGATTTGGCTTCCACAGCAACATTTTCTTCTTTAGTGTCTTCAGCCTTTTCTTTAGTAGGAGTGACTTCCTCAGGGAATGGTTGTTGGATGTTGAGATCATGTCTCTCCTTCATCCTTCTTTCGGCTTCTTCCCTTTGAGAAGAGTCCCCTTGAAGCTTTGTCATTTCTTTCTTATACAGCTCCTCAACCTTGCTGTATGCCATGTTGGTGAACATCTCTCCTTTGACACCAATTGAGCCTTTCAGGAAGTTTATCATTTTTCTCCTTTCCTGATTGGCCAAAAAGGTCTTAGAAGGTTGTCTTTTCTGCTTCTTGACTGGCATTCTTTGCTTGAAAACTGTCACTGATCTCTTCTTGGCCTCAGCTGCAGTTTGCATGCTCTTTTGATACTCTTCATTTAGACTTTTAGCCATCTCCAGTGCAAGTTCTCTGTCCTTTTCAGATTGGAGTTGTTCCTCCTTTTCCATCTCTGCTTGAAGCTGCTTTGCTACTTCTGCATCTAATTCTATCTGGTTCTTCTTCTTTAAGGGTTGTTCAGATTCAACCATCTTAGCTTTTCCTTTCCTTTTCAACTCTGCCTCACTGATATCTTTGCTTGTCTTCTTTTCAATACCTCCTTCCTTAATGACCACTCCCTTGGCCTTTTGAGTAGCCTTGGGAGTGTCATTCTTGGCTTTTACCAAAGTTTCTGCAATTTCCAACTCTTCAACAGATAGCCCTGTTACTGCTGCTACCTGTTCTGTTACTGCTGCTGCTTGAAACTCATCTGTTTCTGCTACTTGTGGTTCTGTTTCTGCTTCTTTCTCCCCCTCAAAATCAAATCCCATCCCAGATGTACTTTCCTTTTCTGCTTCAGCCTCTTGATTCTCCCCCTTGTTGAAAGCATCATTAGCATTTTTCCTCTTCTTCAACACAAATTGCTTTCTCCTCTTCTTGTGCACCAATCTTTTCACCATTTTCTTCAATTAGGTAATATGTACTTGTTGAGACACAATTACCAATTTCATCTCTTATATGTCTTTGCCTTGTTTGATAATATCCATATTAGTGTTTCCTATAGTTTCCATCAATTCATTGTAGTCATATCTGTCATCACCTCCTTTTGGTGTGTTTACCACCTTTGGAGGATCATTGGATCTTTTTGTAGTAGAAGTCTTCTGCCTAACAGAAGCACCCTCCACCCCCTTGGTTTCTTGGCACCTGGGACCTTTGGATGATTGCTCACCCAAAGTTGCCATGGGAAAGGTCTTATTGATGTTACCACTGGCCTCCTCTGTGCTAGCAGGAGTAGTAGCAACCTTTGCACCCATATGCTCATGCATCTCCTCAGTGAGCACCTCCTTGGGGTTGGGAGACACCCATGTGGTTTCCCTATAGATATTCTCTAATGGAGAATTCTCCATTAGAGGGCTTAAAGGATCTATGGGTGAAGGTATAAGAAGGGAAGGAGCCTTCTTTACCTTTTTCCTCATGTATGTATTGGTGATTGGTGAAGTTGGTTTTTGAAGAAGGGACTGTGGGATTGATATACTGATTGAAGGGTGGGATTGGCTTTCAGTGGGATTGTCTAATGAGGGTCTTGACCCTGAAGCCAAACCTTCTTGATTGTGGGACACCACCATCATTGTAGAGAATAATGGGGTGTCAACTCCTTCCGAGTCCAAGGCAGATCTCTTCATATTTGAAAAGACCTTACCCTTGGGGATTTTTGGTACATATACCTCATCAAACTGAGGCATATCCGTCAATTCATTGGTTATAACTGCCTGGACAAATCTTGGGTACATATAAAAACTCTTTTTGTTTCCCAAGTTTGACACAAGGTCATTGAAAATCATTTTAGAAAAATTGTACTTTCTGGCAGTGGCCAAGCAGACCAAAGCATAAGCAATGGTACTACTGAACTCACTCCATCCAGTAGTCTTTCTGGAAATACAGTGCATCAGGGTATGGACAAAGAAACTCCATTGGGGAGAAATTTTGGCTTTTGAGAACTTGAAAACACCCAATGGGCCTCCATACCCCATTCTAGTTAGAGTGGAAAACAGTTCATCATTAGAGATAGATGAGATACCTGAAGCATCGTCTAGACGTAGACTGATGCGAATAACTTCTTCAGAAACTGTCAAGGGTTTGTCACACACCCTTGTCTTGATCACTTGCACACCATTTTCAGTAACAATGGTGGCATTGGACCAAAATTGTTTCTAGTGCTCAATGTAGATGGATGGCGACACTGTAAGAGCATAATCGATATGGCTTGTCTTGAGAAAATCGACTATCTGGTGAAATCCATCAGCCTGCTTCGGCTTTTGAAGCATTGCGATTTCGTTGTGCTCATCAATGAACTCCATGGATGCCATCGAGCTTAAGTGTTCTTGCCTGAAACTTACTAGGTGCTTGAGAGAAAAAGGGTTAGAGAGAAGATGAACAATATTCAAAGAGTCGTTATGAGCTTTTAGGCGGGCAAACAGGTATATATATGATTCGGGAAAGAAGCAGTATTAACCACTAGCAGTATTAACTAACTAGCAGTATTAACTGAGAGTAGTATTAACTAACTAGCAGTATTAACCACTAGCAGTATTAACTAACTAGCAGTATTAACAGTGAGCAGTATTAACTAACTAGCAGTATTAACTGAGAGCAGTATTAACCACTAGCAGTATTAACTAACTAGCAGTATTAACTGACTTACACTTTTTGAAGCTTGAGTTTATCTGAACAAGGCAATATTTTTCCTGAGAAAGATGATTAGCAGCACCAAAGAATAACCAAATAACAGGTATGTAAACACTTTTTAAAACATGGGCTCATTCAGAGTTGATCATGCCCACACTTGTGACCAAGAAAGTGAATCTACCCACATCAAAAGCTTTAGTGAATAGATCAGCAAGCTGGTTGTCAGTATGAACTTTAGCAACTTGAATAAGCTTCTTTTCATTACATTCTCTAATAAAGTGATACCTGATCTCAATATGCTTTGTTTTGGAGTGCTTGACTGGATTGTTAACAATGCTTATAGCACTGTTATTGTCAATGAAGATTGGAGTGTGAAGAAAGGTTACCCCATAGTCCAGTATTTGATTCTGAATCCATAGAACCTGAGAGCGGCAACTTGCAGCAACAATGTACTCAGCTTCTGTTGTTGATAAGGACACAGTGGTTTGCTTCTTACACTGCCAAGATACTAGTCTTGCACCAAAAAGCTGACATCCCCTGAAGTAGACTTTCTATCCATATTAGCACCACCCAAGTCACTGTCTGAATAAGCAATCAAGTCAAAGTTGGATTCATAAGGATACCAAAGACCTAATCTAGGTTGCCCTCTTAAGTATCTGAAAATCCTTTTAACTGCTTGAAGATGTGATTGCTTTGGCTTGACTTGGAATCTGGCACACACACACACTGGAAACATGATATCTGGTCTTGAGGATGTGAGATACATGAGAGATCCAACCATTGATCTATAAAGATGGACATCAACATCCTCCCCCTCAAGATCAACAGTGATCTGTTTGTGAGTTTCCATTGGTGTGCTTCCTGGCTTTGAGTCTGTTAAACCATATTTATCCAGGATGTCTTTCACATACTTTGATTGACTTATGAAGATCCCATCTTTCTGCTGTTTCACTTGAATCCCAAGGAAGAAGGTGAGTTCACCCATTGCACTCATTTTGAAGCTCTTGTGCATCAACTCTTCAAAGTCTCTACACATCTGTTCTTTTGTAGACCCAAAGATGATGTCATCCACATAGATCTGAACAAGTAGGATGTCCTTCTTACTTCTTCTAATGAAGAGGGTCTTGTCAATTACTCCCCTTTCAAACCCATTTTCTAAGAGATAGGTAGACAATGTATCATACCATGCTCTTGGGGCTTGATGTAGACCATAAAGTGCTTTCTTCAGTTTATATACTCTGTCAGGATATGATGGATTTTCAAATCCAGGGGGCTGACAGACATATACTTCTTCATCAATTGTACCATATAGAAAGGTACTCTTCACATCCATTTGATATACCTTGAACTTCATGTATGAGGCATAGGCTAGGAATAGCCTAATTGCCTCTACCCTTGCAACAGAAGCAAATACTTCTTCATAATCTATGCCTTCTTCCTGAGTGTACCCTTGTGCCACTAGCCTTGCTTTGTTTCTGATTACTATTCCTCTCTCATCCTTTTTATTCCTGAAAATCCACTTGGTGCCAATAGCTCTATGACCTTTTGGAAGGTCCACCAAGTCCCAAACATCTTGCAACTTAAACTGTAGCAACTCTTCTTGCATGGCTTCTATCCAACTTGAATCTTTCATTGCATCATAGGCCTTCTTAGGCTCAATCTGAGATAGAAAGCAAGAGAGTACTGTATGTTGCTGATCCTGCATCTCTTGTAGTCTGCTTTGATTCCTAGTTACCATAGGAGAAGAGATGTCTCTTATTACTAGCTCTGGAGGATGGTTCTTTTGTGTTCTAGTCTGATGACTAGGTTCTTCATTGATTCCTACTTCTAGATTGGAATCATTTAAGTCAGCTGAGGGGATCTCATCAGCTACTTCTGGCTCTTCATGCTCTGACTTCTCCTTATCTCTTCTTTCTTCTTCACTCTGAATTGGTTCAGTAATAGTCTCATTTTCACAGATTTCAACAGGTTCCATTGTAGGTATGGGAAAGATCACAGACTGAGGAATAAAGTCTTGTACTTGTACATCCCCTGATCCTCCACTTCCTGAACCTGCATGATCATCACTACTGAAACCCAAAGAGTTAGTTAGTGAGTCAATGTCAAACAACCATTGAGGACCTGAACCAATAGGATTTGGTGTGTTCTCATTGCATTTGACATTGTCACTTTTCTCAATTATTCTAGAAGAATAATTAAATACTCTGTAGGCCTTACTCTGAGATGAGTAACCAACAAGAAAACCATCATCTGCCTTGCTATCAAACTTTCCTAAGTGAGTTTTGGTATTGAGAATGGTACAAGGACACCCAAAAGGTTTGAGAAATCCAATAAATGATTTTCTTTTATTTAAAAGCTCATATGGTGTCTTGTTTTTAGGCTTGACCACTAGAACTCTGTTTTGGACATAACAAGCAGTATTAACTGCTTCAGCCCAGAAAGTAATTGGAAGTTTGGAATCAGCTAACAGAGATCTAGCAGCTTCAATCAGTGTCCTATTCCTTCTCTCAGCAACACCATTTTGTTATGGAGTCCTAGGAGCACTGTATTACCTCTCAATTCCTTTTTCCTCACAAAAGGTGTTTAGGTCATGATTTTTAAATTCAGCAACATTGTCTGACCTAATGACTTTTACTTTTTGATTTGTTTGGTTATCAATTCTTAGAATAAAGGATTTGATCAGTCCACATGTCTCAACCTTAGTCCTTAGAAAATATACCCAAGTAAATCTAGAGTAATCATCAACAATAACTAAGCAATATGATTTCTTACCTATACTCATAACATTTGTAGGTCCAAACAGATCCATATGCAACAACTGAAGAGAATTTGAGATTGTGTTCAACTCTTTGGACTTATGAGAAGTTTTGTATTGTTTGCCTTTGAGACAGGCAACACAATGATCATCACATGAAAAGAATTTTGAAGGCAAACCTCTTACAAGGTTGTTTTTAACAAGTTTATTCATTGTTTTGAAGTTCATGTGACACATCCTTTTGTGCCAAAGTGATGATTCATCCAAAGATGCTTTTGAAACAAGACAGTTTAGGGATGAATAAGTTGAAACACTTTCCATATCCAAACAATAGACATTATCCTTTCTGGGAGTTCTTAGTAGTATCATATTTTCATCAACTACCTTGAATCCAGGAGCAAGGATAATGCATTTTGTATCTGTGAACAATATACTATGCTTTTTGTCACAAACCTGTGATACACTTAACAGGTTGTACCTTAACTGCTCAACATAGAACACATCTTCAAAGGTCATTTTACCTTTTGTTACATCTCCCTTACCACTGATCTTACCTCCATCTGGAGTATTACCAAAGGCAACATGTCCTCCATCAATTTTCTTGAAATTCTTGAGGCAAGCCATGTTCCCTGTCATGTGCCTAGAGCAACCACTATCAACATGCCAGATGCTCTTTCCTTTGAGCTGTTGGTTGCCCTGCACATAGAATAAAACAATTAGTATTGATTGGGAACCCAAGCCAAAGTGGTCTTGGGTCTCCCTTTCTCATCAAAGTATTTACATTCCTTTTTGATGATATTTTTAACATTTGAGCACTCTTTATTGGAGTACTTTGTCAAGATGATTGGTCTAGCAGCACAAACAATAGAAGCAGTACTAATTTTAGAAGTACTAACAGAGTTAGCAGTACTAACTTTGTTAGAAGCACTAACAGAGTTAGCAATATTAACATTTGAAGAAGTACCAACAATGTCAGCAGCACTAACATTGATAGCAGTAGTATTGCTTCTTGCAGCACTAACTTTGTCAGCAACACTATTTGTGGTAGCAGTACTAACAGTTTTAGTGCTTTTAGGAACCCACATCTTGACACTTTCTTCCACAATCTTTTTCTTCATGTGGCTTTTAGATTTAGCAGATTTCTTAGCCACATGGTTCCTTTCATCCTTCCTATAACCAAAGGGTTTTTGCATAGCTCTTTGAAAATTCATCCTTTGGTTAATAGGATTATAGTAACAGTGCTTGGCAAGATGATTCAATTTGCCACATATGAAACAAGGTTTTGGTCTGATGATTCTACTCAGATCAACTTCTTGTTTCTGAGCCCACTGATTATTCCAATTCCTTTGATTTTCCCTCCTTTTATCATGTTTTAGGGTCTCAGACTCCTTACAAGCACACTGTTTGCAAGAAACATGATTCACAACTGTGGTCTGCTTGTAGTGGACCTTCTTAGACTTTCCCTCAGTCTTCTCTATGTCCTTAGATTTTACCCAAATCTTTCCACAACCCTCATTGGTAATAATGTGATTCTCTAGAGGAATCTCACCACTCACATTGTTCTTCTTACTCTTACCAGCTTCTTTCACAGTCTTGTCCTCAACAACTACTCCATCTAAGGGATCTATATTAGTGGCTCCCTCAGGCAAGTCCTTCCTATCCTTGGTCTCTAGCAAGTCTGATATAGGAGGAATGTAGTTGTTGTTATATGGTGGTGGTGTGGTATTATACCCAATTCCTCTTCTCAGTTTGTCATGAAACTAAGTTTGTAGTAAAGAGTCCATTGCTTTAGAAGCATTGGAAAACTTTTCCACATCTAGCTTAACTTTGGCTAGCTCTCCTCTCAACTTTTCATTCTCCTCCTTGGACTTTGTCAGTTGGATTTCTAGATCATTCTTCTCCCACTTCCAGTAATTGGTATCATATGTGTGTTGAAGTTCATTGGCTTGGAAACCTTTAATCTGTTCCTCAAACCTCTCAACAATTCTCACATAGTCTTTTATATCTTTTTCTAATCTCTTAAGGTCATCACTCATATTCTGGTTGTGATCCCTGTACCTTTTAACAGTGTCAATGCAAGTTTGAGAACAGAGATTAGAAAGTACCTCAGTTGAGAGATCAGATACCTCTGCCATGAGAGCTTGATTTTGACTAGCCTCTTCTGCTTGATCACTCCAGTCAAACCCCATTCCTTGTTGAGAAACAAGGGCTTGAGCAGAGTTTCTGTTCTGGTTGAAGCTTCCAGTCTGAGCTTGTTGGTGGTTGTTGTGAGATACTCCACTTCTGCATTCCCTGGCAAAGTGTCCCTTTTGATGACACTTATAGCACTCCACCTTTGACTTGTCAAATCCTGCTCCATCTTCTCTTCTTTGGGAGAAGTTGTTCCTCCCAGTCCTCTTGATGAACTTCTTCACGCTCATAGAAAGCATGGCCATCTGCCATTTAATATCCATCTCTTCAAGATCATCAGGATGAAGTTGTTCCAAGTCATCATTGATTAAAGAGGAGTTTCCATGGCTGGAAAGAAAGGCTTCAAAAACAGATTTAGTGCCTTTTCTTGATTTACTCCATTAGCAGCATTAACTGATTCAGGGTTAGCAGAAGAATCAATTGATGCTGATAGGAGTGCAGCATTATGAACATACCCAGTAGGCTTCTTCTTTGCCTCCACCTCAGACTCAAACACTCTCAGATCATTGTACAGATCATCCAGTTCCTTTTCTTCCAATTGTTCATTCTGTCTGAATGAAACAGTATACATGGTCCATTCATCTCCAAGGGACCTTAAGAACTTTCTGTTTACATCATCTTGATCAATCTGTACTCCCACAGTTGCTAGTTCACCAATCAGCTTATTAAACCTGTCAAAAGTTTGAGTCATGGACTCATTCTTAGTTGACATAAAGTTTTCATACTGTTGCTTCAATATTGCCTTCTGATTTCTCTTGGTACTTTTGGTACAAGAGAATCTCTTCTCTAGAGCATTCCAAAGCATTTGTGCATCAGTGCAATTGCAGAATTGGTGTTGATACTCATTGGGAATAGCCAAGAGCAGTGTACTCAAGGCTTTCATCTCTGTCTGCCTTGTCTTCCTTTCTGCATCCGTCTTTGGTGGGATTCTTTTTCCATCTGCACCAATCTTTCCTTCATCAGATGGGTCATTCTCAATGATGTCCCACATAGAGTAATCTGTGAGGAGAATGTATTGCTTGATTCTAATCTTCCACATGTCAAACTCATTAGATCTGAGCATTGGAACCTTTGAGACAAGAGTACTGTTTGATTCAACTGTGTTTTCCATGATGAATGAAGGTTTCTGAGAATACTGGCTCTGATACCACTTGTCAGGATCTAATTCTTAACAAGAATAATGAACTCAAAAACAATATTAAAGAAGTTGCGGAATAACACTTTAATATTCAATACTCAATGTAACAGTGAATCAGAAATCACAATCTTGTAAACTTTATAGAATGATTAAAGTTACAAGATTTCAAACAAAACCTCAATATTGATGAACATGCTCACCAATACGAATTCTACTTCTCTAGAACTAGGGTTCTAAACCTTGAGGTTAATTCTCTCTATATAAAACAAAAACTCAGAATAATCTGCTACTTTTTATATACTCAACTATTCTCAACAGGTGTATACATATACTGAAAATAAAAGATAATAAAAAAATAAAAGATCTTTAGTATATTCTTCTATCATTATCTTCAAACCTTCCATAATTTTCTCCAGTCTTGATCTGCACGTATCTTGATTATCTCTTAAGCAGTATTAAGTTATAGCAGCATTAACACTTTGAGCAGTACTAATTTTCACCAGCAGTAGTAACTGTACTCAGCAGTATTAACTTTGAACAGGCAGTACTAACTTCAGCAGTACTAACTACTAGCAGTAGTAAACAGTTGTACTAGCAGCATTAACCAAACTTAATCAATTCTTTAATTCCCAACAGAACAGTTCATCGTTCTTATACATCATTTCCCAATCAAGTATTCCATTAGGCGGGTATACCACATCCGCTTAGATTGTTTTAATCTATAAAGTGGGCGTTTCAATTTTATTGCAAACACATTTCGTGGTTTAGAGTTACTTGATTTTGGTAATGTAATATCATCAAGCACTTTTATATCTCTAAATCTAGATCCCCGTAGAGATATGTAACCACATTCATGAGCTGCATTTCCAGTCCTTTGGAAACTACTAGGCTAACAAATTATTCGATGTCATAACATCCATCATGAGAAAGTAAGTTTCATCGTGGTCAATCCAGGGCGTTGTGATAAACCTTGCGCCAAAGGAGAGCCTTACATATTAGGACTTCATTATTCTCGTTACGCTTTTTGACAAAGACTCAGTTATGTCCTACGGGTTTTACACTTGGTAGGTTAGAACTACCTGACCAAATACCCGATCCTTTGTCAAAGAATATAATTCTTTCTGGATTGTTTCTTTACATTTAGGCCAATATACCCTTTGTTGATATTATTCAACTGAGTCTGGTTCGATGTCGTCGTGCTCGATCATTTTATGAGCCATCGTATATGCGAATAAATCATCAATGATTATATATGATCTGTCCATCGACTCATACGTACTCTCATAGTTCATTTGAGATTAATATTCATCTCTAGAATCAATATTAACTTCAGAGCGTCCTCCAGTGATGATTCATGGACATAATTACAATTAGAGACAATCTCATGAGAGTTTTGTGTATTGATGATAAATGGATGTGCCTCACTATTCTCTTCCTTTAGAATAGTATCTATCGAACCAAGTAGCTTCCACCACTTCCATTTGGTAGTTACGACCTCAACCACACCTCCACTATGTGTGATTGCAACGCACTTTCCAATGGTGTTGTGCCCCTGTTGGGGACTTTTTAACCTTGCGAGTATATTTGCAGCTCGTATATGTGATCTTGTCACTTTTGGAATAACATTAAACGTATCAGGTATCGAGTCTGATTCGTTTGACTTCAACATTACGTTGTGAAGTTTTGGGGATCAAAATGAGACATAGAGGGAATATTCAATGACACTTCCTGTCGTTCCCATGGAAAATCCTTTTTCCTATCTCCCCCTAACGACGGGAAGACTGTCTCATGAAAGTGACAACCTGCAAATCTAGCAGTAAATGAATCACTAGCCAAATATTCTAATTAACGGATAATTGTTAGGGATTCATATCCAACATATACCAAAACGTCTTTAAGGACCCATTTCGATGCGCTGTGGGAATGCAATTGGCACATATACTACATAACCAAACATGCGTAAATGTAAACTATCAGGCTTATATCCAGTTATCCAACTGGTACGCATGAGGTTGGTTAGCAAACAGTGGGTCTAAAAACGAAAAAAAACTGCATATAATAATTGCATAACCCAGGTACATGTGGGTAAATTGGTGTGCATTACTAATACCCTAGATGTCATCATATTATTTTGATAACAACTTCTATGAGACCATTTTATATATACACATGGGGTATAGGAAACTCTATATTGATCCTAATACATATGCAATTAACATCAAATCCTTATGATGTAAATTCTCCAACATTCCAAGTCATGTAGACTTGATGAAATAATCAGGGTGGTGAGCCCTTATGTAACACCCTAAAAACCAAGGTGAATTTAAAATTGCGGAAACTAAACAATTAAGCATCAACAATAGGTATAAACCTCCCAAGAAGGGGAACTAAGTCAGAATACGGATAAGGATTCTAACAACAAAATAATCTAAACATATACTATCTAGATTACATCAGTTGTGGATCCAGAATCATCCAAAAATATAGGATTTAACAAATGCCCAACAATCCAATACTAATCATCTCAAAAATCCTCGAGGTTAATCCCGGCACTTAAGCCCTTGGCAACCCGCCGCTAACGAGAACCTGATATACATATCATTTGAGAAAAAGTGTTAGGCTTAAAAGCCTAGTGAGAACATACAGTTTATAAATTTCAAGAAATATAAACAATTGTATCATAAGATAATCTTTCCAATAAGGTTTAGTTTTACAAATGAAACATTTGCCACAACCGGGCCTTTTGATACAAAACTCGTCATCAAATGACCAAAGATAACCATTTTACCAAGTATTGTAGCGTAACACAAAGTAGGCCACAATCCGAGTTATGAGATAAACACTTGGAATCCATGGCCACGAACTCACAGGTCCGTACTACGATGTGAGGTAGGGCCCCCGAGGAAACCAAGGTATACTCGTTCACCAGGACTACACTATGACCCATGGATAGTAACCGGTGTCACATAACCGTACCAAATGGCCCCCGAGGATCATATGCATCCGTTGCTACAAAGAGGGGAATTATGATCCATAGCTAGTAACCGGTTTCAACCGTACCAAATGGCCCCCGACGATCATAAACATCCATTTTACAAATAGGGGAAAAACATCACATATGTGACCAACCATAGATAGTCATATGGTATAAAATAACATTTATAAACAAAAATGCATTTTCAAGTTTAACTTCTGGTAAGAATGAAAATCATCAAAATGAACTTTAAACATTCTTTCAAGTAACCCACATAAATGTGCAAGTAAAACATCATTTTACTTCAAATAAGATGAACCCATCATTTTAATCAAAAATGATCGGGAACCCTAAAATCTCCCAAAACTCAAGTTATATCAAATATGCAGAAAACTTAGATCTGAAACCATGGAGATATATAGGAGTTCCAAAAGGTAGCTTTTGATATGTATACAGTTTTTAAAATGATAGTAGGAACTCACCAAACAGGTTTATACGAAAACCCGAAAAACCAGATATCGACCACGACGAAGAGGTGAAGCTTTCTACACCGAAACCCCGAGCATTGCACTTAATACTAGCTATCAACGGAGCTTCAAAGATCGAAGAAACCAAAGAGAATCTTAGAGAGAGAGAGAGATTTGAAGAGAGAGAGAGAGAGAGAGAGAGAAACATGAGAGAATGAGATATTTGTGGCTGACAACCCTTAAGTCGGCCAGAGGGTTGCGCGGCTTACACCGCGGCCTTCAAGCCGCGGGAAAAGTCGCGCGTGTCAACAATATGGGAATCCTCCAGAGGGTTACGCGACTTACCTCGCGGCCTACAAGTCGTGGCATAGCCCGCGTAACTCTCTGTTTCCCAAAATTTCAACCAAAACCCAAACACTAACTCTCGATTCAAAACTCGACGTCTACGACAAAAGGTAAACACAAGAATACAACGATAATATATAATGAAAATCCAGGGTATTACACCTTAAACGTATAACTAGTGTTAAGAGTGTAGTATTTCATGTGGACAATAATACGACATGCGTTCATCGTGTCGAAACCAGAACCATAAAGTACTTTAATGGCCCGCATTCTGGATGTTTATGTCCATAAATATCACCTTGTATTCGTTGTAACAATAGAATATTTTTGTATTATGTTCTTAGCTTTAGGATGATCTCATTCCTGCCTTGGCTAAGGATAAGGGTATATACATAAGTTTTAGGTATTCGAGAGAGCATATTATGATGGCAATGTTGTTTCTTATGCTGCAGAAGTCAACAGTTGCAATTTGCCTAATTTTGCCTTTCACTCGAAAGAGAATGTGTCTGTGTATTTGACAATACACGGATCACTATGTCATAACCATGGTGTCCTACATGGTCATGTCGAAACATATATGTGTCATTCCCCCAAAGTTCTTTATTGGTGACAAAAAATGTTTCGATGACCCAATAATCTACTAGTTTGACACATTAGTTTCCATGATATATGTTTCCTTTCATATTCATTAGAACTTGTGTATATATGCTCATTTCCATTATAATTTCCATTTGAGACAAATATCTTTACAAGGTTCCTATTAATCTTGTACCAACAAGAAAATGACAGTCTATCGTCTAAGTATTTGGTTGGAGGAAAATTATTAATTCAATGAATAATAATCTATTTCTTGTATGAGATGTCATAAAAACAATCAAGTTCTCTTCGATACATTCCTACACAGAACGAAGAACTTTGAGAGTTTTGTTTTGTTTTTGATGTATTTCTTTACATGTATAATGGTTATAAACTCGAGTGTATATTTTGCAGAAGCAAATAATTTGATAATTAAAACACATTCAAATGTAATTATATTCAACCAATCTTAGATATAATATATTTCATTTTCAATTTGTTCCATTTTCGAAAGGAGCACTCTTTAGTGCATTTCTTATTTGACTGTCCATTATCACCTGGGGTAGTAGTTGTATCTCTACTCCAAATGTTGAAAAATCATTCCCGACTCTTACCAAGACCCTGACCCGTTCTAGGGTTTCGTCCACATAGTGCATAAATGTCACATGTGTGAAATTGTTTTTAACTCTCTGTTCTTTGGAGTTGTTTCCATCTTTAATGCCTTCATTATTGATCTCGAGAATTTTCTTTGTCTCGGCATATGTGGTATTGTTATTCGAAAGAACCTTGTTATGTCTCTCAACCACTTGCAGTAGGTTGATGAGTTTGTCTAAAGGTTACATTCCAACTTATATTAGTTCATTAATATTTTTGATATATGAAAGGTGGAAATAATGTTAGGAATCATGTCATCTTCTGTGAGTTTCTTGCCACAGAGATTGAGACACATTTTGGGATACAACATTTCTTTGTTGAAATCAATTATCTTTTTGTAATCGAGTAAGTGAGTTTCATTCCACTGTACGATTAGTTCGGGAAGTACATATTCATGAATACACCCGATTCTCCCTTTCGGGCATCCCACAGTTCTTTAGGGGTTTCTAATAAAGGTATTCCTATGAAAGTTAGGATCTGTATGTCGTCTCAAAGCATGAAGGTATTTGCTTGTACCTTTTCAAGATGATTGGTTTTAGGGTCAATAGGGAGTTGATGGACTTTAGATATTTTCTTGTACTTTTCAAAATGAGATTTATATACTCATTTATGGTACTCAGATTCTTTTGAGTTTACGACGTTGATTTCAGAATGAGTTGTTTCAACCATTTACATATATAAGGGATAATATATGATTTTCTGTTTGATAAGACAGTGGATTGTGGTTATAATTATCATTTTATGTATGAAATTTCATTATCATAACAATATTGAATTTTTGTATGCTTACATTTGTTGATAATACTTTATCAATATTTCAATTTGGAAAAAAAAAATCACTCAATCTATTGGATTTCCAGGTAGTAGGGGAATCACATGGATTTCTTAAGTCCTTACAAACCTTAGGGTTGTTTACACCCGTTTGACAAAATCCAGTCGATATCTTGTGATTTATGTAATTTAAATATAACATTGTTAATTATAGAGCATTTGACATGAGGCCAAAATGACTGAGTTTGACATATGAAGCCAATTTTATTATTTTTTTTAATACCTTAATAGTGTTTTAAGATATTTTGTCATTAGACAAATAAATATTGATTTTGACATAAAGTCATATTTACTTTTAACATCTTAATAGTATTTGGAGAGCTTTTGGTAAAAAACTAAATATATGGGGGTTGGAAGTGTAACTTCCAAAAATTTGTTTATATGATTGAAAATTATAAGTAGAAACTTATAATTAAGATAAACATTTGAATATCGTATACATAAATCAATTTAAATACTAAATTCATTATTAATTTAATAATATCTTAATAAGTTAATGAAGTACTTACATAACCATTTAATTTATTTGTGGAAACAAATAATATACATGTATAATAATAAGAGCATACAAACATGAAGAAGATACTAAACTTCAACACTACATAAAAGTATCATAACACTACATATTTCATATATATTTTCATTTGTTATTGTTAGGCATGGTATTTTTCATGAGCCGCTATTAACATCGTATACAAATAAATATATGATATAACAATGATTTATAAATATTTAATAGAAATATCTATGTGACATTATGTTACGAAATAATTGTAGAATCATAATAAATGATATATAATGTAATATAATATTAACTTTAATAAGGCCGAAATATTAGACTTTAATCAATTGAATCAAAATGTAAATTAATTTATATCAACATGACAGATATGCAATAAATAAATAGATAAATTGATCATATAAATAACTAATAAAAAATACTTAATTTAAATTAGTGGATGTGGAGCCATAGGTACTATAAAAAAAACAAGGTGGGTGGCGCACTCCAAAAACCCTAACAAAGGATTCTCTCTCTTTTTTTTCTTCTTCACTTGCGCTCAATCTCAATGGTAGGAAAATCGGAAGAAAAAAATCTGGCAGTTCTACAAACTAATCTATCATCATCGGAAAAAAAAATTGAACACCATGGGGTAATTTATTACACTCGTCTCCCTCTTGACTACCGGACCGAAATTCATCAAAGCAACAAGTCGATTTCAAGGTTTGGGTATAGTAGTAGTAGTTTTCTGTTTCATCGATTTCTTGATTTGTTCAAGAACTTTTCAAATGGGAAAAATAAAATAGGTCATGGATCTTGATTTGACTTGCATTAAACAATAATTATAAACCAATGAAACACAAAATATTCATGACAATTTGCTGTAGAAACAGAAGTATATGTTATACTAAAGTGCTCATTTAAACATGTGTATAATAATAATCAAGAAGGATGATATAAAACAGAAGAGAAAGATCGAATACGATATAGATGCTTACTTGATTTTATAGTTAGATTAAGAGCATAACGACCGACCTCGATTGAACATCCATCTAGCAGTGGCATACGATGGTCCAAGCTTTCGTGCTGATAACGTGTTAAAGAGAAAACCAAATGGAACAACAATATAATAGAAAGCGGGAATCTGTAATTCTCATAAATCAAAAGTTTGTTAAATAGGGATGAGTTACAAGTAGATAACTATAAGATATTTCAGTTATAATCTAACTCTAATATACTTATCTCTATCTCTATCGTCATATCCTTTAGACGATGACACACTTATCCTACAACATTTTTCTAGTTATTTCTCTCATTTTAACTAAATTGTCACTACATTTACAAAATTTAGGTCCGCAATTATGGTGTAACACCCGTAAATTCTTGTCTGTGAAAGTCAATCCCTTGAAGAAATCCTTGATTCTGATCATATAATTTCATCCCTTACGCCTTACCTTTTAAGCCTTATCGCATCGTGGGTGCTCCGGATGAAAATGGAAGAAATCGGGGCTCGGGACACTCTGGGCGATAGTGCCCTGGGCACAATCGCCAACAGAGTGGTGCCCGCGGTACAGTTTGGGCGATAGTGCCCTGGCGAAAGTGCCTTGGGCACAATCGTCGGGCACAATCTCTTGCGGCCTCTGGTTGTTTTAAAATCGATTTTGGGCAGCCCCACCTCATTATTCTCAATCCCTTTCACCCTTTTTCTCTCTAGAGACCGAACCCCAAACCCTAAAATCAGTTTTATGCATCAAAAGCACCAAATCTTTTATGTTCCAAGTGTTCCTCCTTCCACCCATCAAAGATTGGAAGTTATTGGTCAAGGAGCTTCATCTTCATCTTCAACCTCAAGTTCATTTCGGGTTTTCTAGGTTTTTCGTCAAACCCAAGTGGTAAGTACATTCTTTCCATTTCCAAACCTTGTAATAAGTTATGAATGCTCCATTGATGTTTCCCTAGTATTTGTCTTATCAAATCTCGGACTTGATAGTTTTGGGAGAAACTAGGGTTTGGATCTCGTTGGGGATTTTGGTGTATTATGTTTGGGGGATGTTTCTATATGGTTGGATGTGGTTATTTACGGTTGAAGTTGTGTGGATCTAGGTTTTTGGAGGATTTCGGCTTGAGGATTCAAGTGGTCTTCAAAAGAGCTCGTTGGGTGAAATCTAAATTTAGTCTAAATCTAGCAAGGTGAGTTCAAGATGATTTGTGAAAACGGTGTAGATGCCAAAATGGTTGTTTTAAAGTATTTTATGCCTTACACGAAATTGTTAACTATTGATAAGTTTTGTTAACTGTTGAGAAGTTTGTAATTGCTGATAAGTTGGTTATTTTAAAGGTGCTTAACTTTATAAACTCATTTAACATACGTCCTTGGGATTTTGAGCATTATGATAAATAAATCATGTATTTTGGTATTTTAATGATTTATTTTATGGAAGTAGATTTTGAGCATAAATGTGTTTCAAATTGTGTTTTGGAAAAATGCATGGTTTTGGTGTTACGGGACGTTTTGAAAAGATAAATGTTGTAAACTCACTTGGAGAATGAATCGTCCCAATCTAAACCACATTGTAGCTAATTGTATGTTTTGGAGCGTGGGTTTATATAAATACAGGTATTTACATTTGATTTCATTTTATGAATTTCGACGTTGAGTCTTTGGATTTGTTGAGCTTGTGGCTCGGTTTGGATTTTGTTGGGTTTTGAGGACACTTGTTCGTTTTAATTGCTCGGTGTTGAGCGTTTGGTTAAGATTTGCATTTACTGCATTTTACTTGAGCATGTCATGTTTTGAATGCTTTGATTCATTCGTTTTGAGTCATGTAATGGTTTAGTTAGTGCAATGGATCCATAGGCACGGTGTTCCTCTGTCCCCGTTTGGGAAGTTGGTTCACCATTTGGCACGGGATAGGCATCGGGCTTCATGGTAAGTAGGGTGTGGGCCTATACGGTCGGGCAACGTCCCATGGACAGTAAGGTGTAATCCCATTGTGCCCGAGTTGCCCGGTTTTGGGGACTCTCAAGGAAAGACCTGGAGCGGTTGACTTGATGTTTTCGGGCGATAGACTAGGAGTAGATGAGCTCGGTGGGTGTTTTATGTGTACCCCACATGTTTTGAATTACTACATAACTATGAGATTTACTTTGTGTTCCGTTATGTACAATGTAATCGTGTCTCCCCCGTCACCAATAGGTGTGGTTTGGTTATGGAGTTTTATAATCCATGTTTTCGGAGACGTTGGTGTATGGGTATTTATCTATGTTTTAAGGTTTTGGTTATTGAAACTCATTCGAGTTATTGGGATGTTTTGGGAAGATGGAGTTAACTACGTTTTCGGTGTTTGATCATTATGAGGTCAGTTATATTTTACGAGCACTTTGGGTTTCGACTTTATTTAAAGAGGTGTGTGTTTTATGATTCTAATCACAGAAAGGGGTGAACGTTGAAAGGAGATTGTTTTAAGATTTAATGTATTTCATTTTTGGTTGCTTTCAAATCAAACGTATGGGATCGTGGAAATCATGATTTTAAATAACATTCTTAAAGTTATTGTTTTATATTTACATCCCTAATGTAAAACTCTTGAGCTCACTAGGCGTTAAGCCTAACCTTTTTATTTGTCGGCATGTGCATCAGGTTCCAGAAGGGGGTTTGGTTCTAGCAGTCGTATGAAGGGATGTGCTTAGTGGTTCACAAGTGTAAGCATTTGATGAAGTCTTCCGCAGTTCGGAGATAGCGATACTTTTGGGTTTTAGTAGCATCCGTCTTTATTATAGACTGTTCATATAGAAAGAACATGTGTATTGAGGTTAAATATTAAATTGTGGTGGTAGATGATTTATTTATTGGTGTATTTAGAGAATTTTAAATTAGTTGTTATTTCCATATTTGAGGGTGTTACATATGGACCTAGCTAAAAGACACCAAAACAAGAAAAAGAGTAAACTACGATTTTCGTCCTTGTGGTTTAATGTTTATAATGATTTTCATCTCTGATTTTTTAAAACTGCTTTTTTTGTCCCCGTGGTTACTATTTACTTCCATTTTAGTCCCTTCATCCAACATTATTAAAATTAAGCTTTAATTCATCCAAAAGTGAATAAGCAAATTACATATTTGATCCTTGTGGTATATAATTTTTTACATTTTTATCCTTAAAATTACCTAGTTTACATTTTCTTTATTTATTGTATTTCATTAAGAAATTTATTTTTTTATTAATTATATTGTATATTTTCATAATTATTATAACTTTAATCATAATTAAAAATACTGATAAATACATAATATGAAACACCCTAAAGTTTAGAGTAATTTAAAATTTTGAAAATTTGGCAATATGACGTTTGTATTTGAATTAAACCACCCAAGAAGGGTAAATGTGTAAAGCATTTACAAAACCTGCGAACGGATATGGAAATCAACAACAAACTAATATAATCAAGTACTAGCTAGATTACATCGGTTATCGACCCAAAATCACCAAAATAAGGAACTTAATTAAATACTTAACACCAAATACTAATCATCTCAAAAATGTCTCAAGCCCATGCTCTTCCCTCAAACCTTTGGCAACCCACTGTTAAGGGAACCTGTTATACACATCATTTGAGAAAAAATGTTAGGCTTAAAGTCTAGTGAGAACATACAGTTATAATTTAAAGAAATTTAGACAATTGTAACGAAATGAAATCTTTTCAAGAAAATTGAGTTTACAATTGAAATATTAGTCACATAAGGACCTTTCGGTCCATAAATTACATCTTACGATGACGGGGGAGACCCGATTTACCAAGAATTGTAGCGGAACACAAAAGTTAGCCACAATCCGAGTTATAAGCTAAATACTTGGAAACCATGGCCACGAATAACGCTGGTCCGTACTAAGATGTGGGGGAGGGAACCCGAGGAATCCAAGTCATACTCGTTCACTAGGATTACATTTACAATCCATGGCTAGTAACCGGTTCTACATAACCGTACCAAGTGGCCTCCGAGAATCCAATGTCTCAACTAGTTACAAGGGGAAAAACATCACAATATAAGCCGACTCAATACCTATGGATCCACTAGTAATAGTCTACACTTGTCACAATTTCATTTGTGACCAACTATAGTTAAACATATAGTTCTCAATTACATTTATTTTCAAATATGTATTTTCCAAGTTTAACTGCTGATAAGAATGGAAATCATAAAATGAGATTATATACATTCTTTCAAGTATCTCACATAAATGTGCAAGTAATACTTCTTTTTGCTTCATATAGGATGGAACCCTTCATTTTAGTTGAAAATGATTGGAAACCCTAAAATCTCCCAAAACTCAAGTTAGGTCAAAATGTAATAAACATGAATCCAAAACCAAGGAGATATATAGGAGTTTAAAATATATGTTTTGACATGTATAAGGTTTGGAAAATGGTAGCATGAACTCACCAAGTTGGTTTTTGAAGAAAACCCAAAGCCTTAGAAATGGAGAATGAGACTTGTACTAAAAAGTTGAAGATTCTTCACCAAGAACACTTATGACAACCTAGACAAGATCAATAAATGCATAAGGATAGAGGTTGATGAAGAGGGAGAAATGGAGGAGAAAACCTTACCAAAAAGCTGGGAGAAAATGTATGGAAGACAACCCCAAAATCAGATAAATGAAATAATTTTCGGAGCTGTCTCATTTAATCCCCCAGACCCCGCTTGCGATCCTGCCTGGTGATAGTGACAATGTCACTATCGTGAGGGCACTCTCGCGGGGATTGTACCGCGGGTGGTACTCTCCCGGCGATTGTGCCACGCGACTTGTCACTATCGCGAGTCACTCTTGTGCCACACGTACCGAGCCCGAAAAAAGATCAAAACTCGAGATTCTCGCATGGGTCGATTTAAGGTTCGAAAGTACAACATATTTCACCCAAAAAGATAATCGGAAGACGAAGAGATGGCTAACGAAAAACGGAAACTTACTAAGCGAAATTCCGGGTGTTACATAATATTTTTTTCAAAGTTTTAGGTTTAAATATCCTAAAATTAATATATTTTATCTATTGATTTATTAAAGCTTTTTATTTATTTTAAATTACCATTGGAAAAAATTTAATAAAGTTCGAGAAAAAATAGTCTTATTTTATAAAACCGGTTGTTTTTTGTTAAATGCACATTACTCCCACTATTCTAAATTTTTATTTAAACTTTCTTTTTATTAATTAATTAAATTTGTTTAATATTTAAATTAAACACATACACACACAGACATATTGCACGTCATGACCCAATGCATGAGATTTAAAGCTTGTGTTTGACGTGATGTTAATTCTATAGCACGTCATGACTCAATGCATGATTTTTGTAATACCACATTGCAATTTTTTTTTATCTTTTTATTGCCTTATTTTTTGTTTTTAATATATAACCTAATTTAAAATGTGCAATATCATTATCTCATTGAATAATAGTAGAAAACAAATGTTTATATGTGTAACGTTATATAAATTTCCCCCCACAAGTCACGCCTCATACTATTTAGTACCTTGATATATATATATATATATATATATATATATATATATATATATATATATATATATAGACTTAAGTTCGCGTGAGACCAAACAGTTTCCGTGAGACCGGTGAGACCAAACTTTAAAGTATGAAACTTCACACCAAAAAACTGTGAATGTAAAAAAAATCGAACTTTTCATAGGGAAAACACCGTAAATGTTACGTTCACGGTGTTTTTCGCTGTGAATGTTCGTTTTTTTTTACCTTCACAGCGTCTTCACTGTGAAGGTTCGGATATACCTTCACAGTCTTTAATCTGTGAATGTTTGATTTTTTTTAACTTGGTTTAGATTTTTTTACCTTCATAGTGTGATTACATTATGAAGGTTCGAATATTTTTTACCTTCACAGTGTTTCGGTGTGAAGTTTCATGTTTTAAGGCTTGGTCTCACGCGGTCTCACGGAAACAACTTGGTCTCACGTGAACCTGACCCTATATATATATATATATATATATAGGGGCAAGTTCAAACGAGAAACTAAACATTTTGCGAGAAGGCGAGAAGTGTTTAATCATATATGATACACAAGCTTAATCATATATGATTAAACATATGTTATATTGACAATACATAGACGTTTAATCATACATGATTAAACACACCTACAAGCCATTTAATCATATATGATTAAACACTTATCGCCTTCTCGCAAAATGTTTAACTTCTCGCATGATCCTCCTTATATATATATATAAACCTTTGTTTTCTACATTACTCAATGAGATAATTATACCTTCATCATCTATACAACATTTTTTGTTCTATTGCTAATTATACCTTCATCATCTGTAATTAATATTTTTAAAATTAAAATATCATAATGTAAAGAAAATAAAATTAAAAAAATGTTATTTTATAAACTTCATGATAAAAATCAAAATTCTTGTATAAAAATTTAAAGAAGATGAGGTTTTTATAAAAAATTCTTGAAGTAAAAATTGATATGAAATAGCCAAAAGAAAATTATGACAATTTAGTGATTATTTGTATCAAATTCCATACTAATCACGACACATTAATTCGTATATATTTATGATATTTAATGATATAATTAAATCCAAAAATATTCAATATTGGACTCATTTAGAAGGTATTGACGAAACGATTACAATGGTATAATATGTAAAAAATAACAATGTTTTTAATGCATTTTAGTTCATATACATTATTTATGTTTATATGATAAGAGTCTAAAATGAAAAATAAAAAAGTAAATGATTAAAAGTAAACTACATACCTAATTATAAGGGTAGTAAATGTAAGGTATAAATTAAAAAAAATAAATTAATGAAAGATTTAAGGAGAAATGAATGTAGATGCACTAAATGAACTTATAATATAAAATGCATCTAAATACATGTTTAGGCGGAAAAATGAAAAAATGGGTTCACCAGAAGGCGACACGTGTCCTTCTAGTTACTTATTTATTATATGTGTATATATATATATATATATATGGTGTGTGTGCATGCGTGTTTATGTGTGTGTATGTTTAATTTAAATATTAAACAAATTTGATTAATTAATAAAAAATAAAGTTTAAATGAAAATTTAGAATAATGCGAGTAATGTGCATTTAATAAAAAAAACTGGTTGTTATAAAATAAGACTATTTTTTCTCGAATTTTATTAAACTTTATTCAATGGTAATTTAAAATAAATAAAAAACTTTAATAAATCAATATATAAAAAATATTAATTTTAGAAGATTTAAACCTAAAGCTTTAAAGAAAATATCATGTACTTATCAGTATTTTTAATGAAATTATTTGATTATTTTTATAATTAAAGTTCTAATAATGATGAAAATATACACTATAATTAATAGAAAAATAAATATCTTGATGAAATACAATAAATAAAGAGAAAGTAAAAAAAAATGTAAACTAGTTAATTTTAAGGATAAAAATGTAAAAAATTATATACCACAAGGACCAAATATGTAATTTGCTTATTTACTTTTTGGATGAATTAATATTTAAATTTAATAAAGTTGGATGAAGGGACTAAAATGAAAGCAAATAGAAACAACATGGACGAAAAAAACAGTTTTAAAAGACCAGAGACGAAAATCGTTATAAACATCAAACCATAGGAACGAAAATCGTAGTTTACTCCAAGAAAAATGAATCTCGTCAAATTCCCTTAATTTTTTTTACGGACTTGGGTTTGAAAATTGCGGACCTAGGTCCACAATTGTAGATCTATAATTACGGACCTGAGACTGAAAATTGCGTAGGTAGTGACATTTTGATAAAAAATGAAAGATGAATAAATATGGAGACCAACTAAGGATATAAAATGACTATTTGAATCAATTTTCCATTCATTTAATACAATTTTTTACTTAAATTGAAATTTATCTTGACAAATTAAAAGTTACAATCATCTTTCAAGTCAATCCCTAATCACACCCATTTTCTGAGGAAAGAAAAAGTAACCATCTCTTTACACTCTAATTACATAAATGAAATAATAAATCTGGCTATTTAGAGCATCTCCAACAACTATGTTAAAATAAAAAAATTGAGATTTTAACATTTTTGTTGCTCCAACAGCTATGCTATCATCTATGCTAAAATAGAAAAAGGAGAATAAAGATTGTAAAAATTTCTAAACTTAGAGAAATCTTTAAATAGATAGTTCCCCCCTCCCACACAAAAAAAACTAATTATTACCCCCCAAAACAAAATTTTCCTCTCCAAAATTTCCATATATTAAATATTTTAATAAGATAATTAATACTAGAGTTGCTAAAATATAATAACTGTTGGAGGTAGATGCAAACATTTTTAGATACTTTGATTTTTTTACTCAATTTTAGAAAACTTTAGCATTTATCGGATAAGTGCTTGCTGGCAGGTATCCCTACTCTCATTTACCTTGGTGTATGTGTAACATTTTCGGTCATTAGAATGAATTGATGGAGTTATCATCCCGACTTACTAAGTAAGACTTTGATCATTAGATAAGATTCTCGATCCTTATTACGTCCCATCAATAAAGGTTATTAAATTAACAAACACAAATATTTAGTATACGGATGGATTCATTCATTTTCATCAATATCTAATTCACAGAACAGGGTGATGATGTTAGTAGGTTTTTTTGGTGGTGGTCGGGGGGTCCGCAGGCAGGCAGGCAGGCAGGCATCCTCTTTTCTCTTTCTCTCTCTCAGGTGTTAAGATCAGACGACCATCCAATGATCTGATCGTATTTCTTCTGTTTTCCCCCCAACTTTTTGCAACTTGACTTCATCTGAAGGTCCTTAAATTTCTATTTTTTATTCATCATCTTGCTTTGCTTTGTTACATCACCCCCATTGTGTGAATGGAATCTAAAAGACGAGGGAGACATAATTTCAGTGAGCAAAAAAGAGAAAAATTAGAGGGATTTCTGATTGGTGGAATGGGGTTTTCTGAATTCAGATAGAAGCCATTGCGTTGTATATTTGATGTTTATCCACTCTCGAAGGTCTTTTTCTATTTCAATACACAAACCCTTTTTTATTATATTGTTTTTATCGTTCAAGATGCTGATGTCTTTATTTACCTTTATCTTATTCCTGTCGCGGTTATGTGATCACATGTGAATATGATGATAACCATGGACTTCCTGTTATATGCATGAATTCTAGAAAACAATTAATTGTTATAATATGTTTTTACCTATTTAGGGAATTGAAATTTGGGTATTTTTCTCTTACATTCAATCGCATTCTAACGATTACACACATGTGTGTATATGATTTTAGTTTGACACATGTGTTTTCAACCGTAGTGCACACCAAGTGTTTGTTGTTGTGTTTGTTCCTTTAAACTTATCTCTACCGATGGTTCTCCACGTGCTTGTTTCCTTCTTTAATAAATAGTGGTTCTTTACGAGCCCTTTTGAGGAAATCTTGATGAATTTTGGAGAAATTTGATGATTTCTTCAAAGGATGTGTTTTCTTGACTTTTGGTGTAGTGATGCCAAACTTTCATGACAATATGATGTGTCTTAGATTTTCTTTTTTCCATTGTTTGAAAAAAGAAAAGAGATGCTCCAATTTGAACCCTTGGTTTTGCACAAAATTAACCAACAAATAAATGTTCCAATTGTTTCTAAATGTCTGCAAGATTATGATAATTTCCAATAGGAATATAAGGCCATTTGAAAAAGTTGGAAGGGGCAGCCTTTGTACACAATCTTTTACCTTGCATTTTTTACATAGACTATTCCTGTTGTTATTACTCATACCCACCTTTCACAAATGAGAAAAGAGATCTGTTATTTATACATATCATGTAGAGTCAAACATCTTGCATGAATACATCAATTCTTTCATAAAAGAACATTTAAGAGTTTGGATATATATCACAAAGTTTCACCACATTTATAATAATTCAGGCCTGAAAGTAACCATGCAGTTTTGAATGCTCTCAGTTTTTGGTTTTGTTGTCTTCCTTTCTTGCATAATAATTTGTTCTGTAATCAACAAGTTTTCTATGAGTAGCTTTTCTTTTCCTTGGTTTATCTAAAGCATATTGTTTATGAGATGATTTATTTTCGGAGTTGTTATTTACTATGTTCATGGAGAGTACCCTGCGAGCGTATTTATGTCTACAGATGTTCGAAAACCAAATTGCATGGGTAGAGTGAGAAGTAGGAACACTTGCTGGATTCATTTTAACTTATGTGCATTTTGTTTGATTAAGAACATGCTACATGGTAGGAGTTGCTTGTGTATTTTGTGTCGGATTCATTCCTCGGTTCATGATAATGCTCGTTATCTACCGTACCAACCCTCCCTTTATACCATCTTCAGGCATAAATAAGTAAATAACGGATCAAGACAAAGGACCAGTACTAGGATAAACTGGTTCATTATCGTATAGACTTTATTATTAAACCAGACCAAACCAAACAAACTTAGTATGTCCCACCTAGGGGTGGGGTCTAGTTGGGGGTAAAGATTTATGCAGATCTGACCTCTACTCCAAATAGTAAAACGATATTATTACTTTTAGCCTCTTAATTATTATTATTTATTTGGTAATGGAAGTTTGTCTTTTTCTTTAATTTTGCTACTAAAATAATTGGATATTTAATATTGGATAACAGATTTAACTAGAATTTCAGTAAAGTAGTAAAATATATTTCTAAAAAGTAACACAGATAATCAGCAGCAAGAAGGGAGTGGATAATATGGTTTTCTCGGTCTTTTGATGTGCAACTAACCAATTATGTGTAGTCTGCCACTCCAAAGAAGGATATCATATATATGAAGCGATAAAATAATATGACTAAGAAAGGTACTTTTCAGATTCCTATTATATTCAGTAGGGCAAACGATTTTTTACTTACAGGCCGACATGCATAGATGCATACAAAGAACATGTTTGAACAGCCTTTAAATATGGGTTTTTTTGCTATACATATGGATATGTATGCTCATATGTACATTATTCAGGACATGAATTCACATATATACTATAATTATTTTATCCTTTTTTGCAGGGAAAAAACCTTTCACTAAGCTTTCATTATATTTTCACTTGCATACCTCAACAATTTTGTTGTTGTTGCATGCTTAGATTTTCACAACCGTATCAACAATAGTCGTTCTGTATAATTATTCAAATCAAGAAACTAAATTAAAGAATGATGGAAATTATTTAGTCAATAAATTGAAGGGAGGTCATAACTTGTGAACTAAAGCATGGACCACTAACTATTGGGTAATTCAGATATGTTAGATCTCACCTCAATTGATTAGGAAAGATGTAATTGAAATGATTGTGCAAATTTAAGTATAACCAAATGCACACAGTATATCCCACACAATGCAGATCTTAAAGAGGGGGGGGGGGGGGGGTGTAGGCAGACCTTGCCTCTATCCTAACGAGTAGAGAGGTTGTCTCCGTGAAGACCCTTGGCTTGCAAAACAAAGATTCTTGGGGAGGGGGGGGGTACGCAAACCTTGCCTCTATCCCACAGGATAGAGAGGTTGTTTCTGTGAAGACCCTCGGCTTGCAAAAGAAAGATACAAGGAGATAAGTAAAAGTAACATAAAAACATGTGTGTGTGCAAAAATGCAACAACACAAAAGGAAGCAGGGACACGCGAGAAAGAAAAAAAGACTAATATACAGCAAGAGCAGGAAAAACTAAGGGGTTGTTTGTTTTTTTAAAAAAACCTCTTAATTGCTCTTAAGTCTGAATCATTCAGACTTTTTTACACACCACCTCTTATTAATCATAACTAAAATAAGACTTCAGACTTTAGACCTCTTAAAAAACAAACGGCACCTAAGACTTGCATAAATAAGACATGGACAGTAGGAAAGACTAAACACACTCACTATCTATGTAAGTATGTGATGGATAAAGGCTTTTGTTGCGGTATAAAATTGGAAAGACCATGAAATTCGGTGATCGTTTTATCTATTTTTCCCTTTATGTGGTCGTCATTTTCTAATTCCCAACTGGTTTTGATTTAGTGTTATTTATTGCTCTTTCTGGTTGCAGCTTTGCTTTCTTGATATAAAGTTATTTGATGATCCATGATGTAGCAGAGTTTGGTCTTCACTTTTTGTGGATCAATGATGGTATGTTGCTGGATGCTTACTCTCTAATTTCTTGAAGAAATCCCAAATTCAATAGAATTTTCGTATAAATATACTGTGAAAATACGTGGTGATATTTTATTCACTTTCTTTTTTCTTTTCTGAATTATTACCATGCTTATGGATTAAACACCGCCAAATGACTCCGTAGCCATGCTTCTGTCGCTCTCTACTTTGTGGGAACATTTTAAAAAAAAATTGTTATTAGAAAACTGTGGCAAGAAAAAGAAGTCAAGTTAGGTGGAGAGAGAGTGTGTGAAAGGATGGTATGGAGCAATTGTGTCTTTAATAGGCTAGTTGTGTCCTTAGAAAAATGTCCAAGTTCTCTGTTTTAACTTGAGATACTAATTATATCGGTCAATTATTAACAGAAAATTTGGACTTTATGCATTCTTATATACAGTATACATACAAATTGCATATGTACACATGTATACATACACTTGCACACATGTATTTACAGATAAAGAAAGGCCACAACAGCACTGGAGGTTTCCTGTCAGTTTCCTTTGCCTTCTGCTGACGTTTTAGAGGATGGTCCCATTATACAAGATACTCGGTTTATAATTTTGATGTAAAAAATTAGCACATTCCAGATATAAAATTTATATAAATCTGTTACTAATTATTTATACTCCTTGAAAGAAAATTGTTGCTGTTTTCTTGAAAGAAACCAAACACACCTAGTATGTCCTACTCGGAAGCTATGCAATTAATTGCGGTGCAATAGTGGATTGTGGTCTCGAGAAAAATAGCGGTGCCACAATTAGCGGCGCTATTCACCGCTATTGCACCACAATTTGGGTTTGCAATTGCGGTCCGCTATACCCCAATAAATATGTGAGGGCCTTTTGAGTTTTTAAAACATTTGGACTTTTTTCAATGGACTTTTACTTTTGGGCTTTCTTTTTATGGGCTTTTACTTTTACTTTTAGACTTTAGTCCATCTCCCTACCTTTCTCATCTTTATCGATCGATCTAAAAAAACTCTCGACTCCAGACTTTAGTTTGACCTAAACTCTCGACTCCACTACTCCAGACTTGATCGACTTCAAGTACCAGCCCACAGATCAATTGCTACTCCAGACTTGAAACTTTTTTTTGAATTAATGAATTGTTTGACTTGATATGTATTAGACATACAATATATTAAGTTATATATATATATATATATTCATATCTAATTTACGAACCTATTTTTTTTACATCTATTGCACCGCTATCTCACCGCGATAACCGCTATTGCAAATCAAGGCCCCGACCGCAATTTCTGCAATCGACCGTGTTAACTGCTTAGTTCTGAAGTAGGATTTAGGGGTGGGATATAAGCAGGCATGTCTTCAGATGAATTGAATTGTCTGAGTTATCCCCTTTGTTTTTACATGATACAAAATATTGAAATGAAAATTGGTTTTGCTTTGAGTTTGAACCAAATAGAGAGTGGCTATAGAAGTCAACTATGTGCGTCGATAGTAATACATAGATAAGGTCCATAGTGCCGGTTAGTTTGACTTATATTTAGTAGCATCTTTTAGTTTATATTTACTATTTTAGGTGAAGTAGTTTCTTTTTGATGTTGCAGCAAAGCTGAAAAAAGCAAATTGTTATGATCTTATACCACACAGGGACTTATTTTATCTTTAGAAAATGGCTACGGCATCAGATTCTTGTGTGTTTAAGCATCTTAGGTGTGAGTCTAGTGCTGTTTGCTGATATGAGTAAACCGTTTCTCATCATCAATTTTTCTTGGACAAATTTGCTGATATAAGGGAGAAAATCTTTTGGTATGGTGCCAAAGTCAGCAAGTATATTATATTAGGCAAAACTGGTTACATTAAAATCAAGACAACTTTTTCTGTTAGATTATTATTATAATTGTTCTTTTATTCAGTTTTTGTCATAGTTTTTCTTCTTTTTTATAGTTTGCTGTTTCTTCTCATGTTGGCAATAATATTGGAAGAGATTGATTAAAATAACTACTGAATGATTGAAAGAGTAAATAGTTTCTTGCTCCATATATGTCAAGTGGGATAATATACGAATTATACAACTGTGTATGATTAGAGCATGGTAACACAAGAAATACAGCATACATACGTATACATACATGTACCCATATGTACATGCATATACATACATATCTGTATCTGCAGTCTGCTAGCACTGGATGTCGATTCCTATGCTAGAAACTTTATCCTGCATGCGTTTTCAGTTTCATCCCATATCTTGAGTATGTTATGTATGGAGGGATTCCTTACATATGTGTGTGTATATATGTGTGTGTGTGTGTGTGTGTGTGTCAATACTTGTAAATACAATTGGAAAGAAGGGCAATGTTAGTTTGATTGAAGGGGAAGATGCAAGAACATATATAGTTGTTTGCCAAAATAGGAAAAAATCCAAAATTTATTAGTTTTAAATTGGAGAATATAATAAAATAAACAAAAAAAGGTAGACTGCTAGCCAGCTATTTATATCATTCATGAGACCCTGCGGATCTGTGTATGTGCTGCTTTTGCTTTCAAAAAAGGGAAACTGAAGTTCATTCAAAATCAAACCCCTTTTCTTTGCATTGCACCACTTCCCATTTTCTCAAGGATTCTTCCTAGACACAGAAGGTGACATCAATAGATAGGTAGATAGATCGATACGTAGGTAGATGAGGGGTAGATTATCTTCAAAACTATCAATGGAAACAAATAAAGTTGATGAGGCTAAAGAAGATCCCCGCGTCTCCGGTGCTTACATCCGTAGCCTTGTCAAACACTTAACGGCCAAAGATCCATTAGATGGTGATGGAGGAATGACAAAAAATCTAAATGAAAATGAGGAACATCAACAGCAACCAACACAACCACCTCAACACAAGAAACAAGTTAGGAGACGACTCCACACGAGTAGGCCTTATCAAGAAAGGCTTCTGAATATGGCTGAGGCCAGGAGAGAGATTGTCACTGCCCTTAAGTTTCATAGAGCTTCCATGAAACAACAAGCGGCAGCCAACAATCTTGACCTTCAATCGGAGCAATCTCCATCTTCCGGACAAGAAAAGACGTCAAAATCCCGGAGAATTCTCGGCCTTTATCCTTCCGCAACCGCCACTGCCACTGCCACCGCCAATAATTCGTATTCAAGTTTATCTTCTCCTTCCCCGGTTCCTTGTTATTGGCCTATTTCAACAATTGCCCCACCTCCACCACCATCTTATCATGACAATCTAAATTTTGTTCTTCCTAGTCAAACCTTGGGGTTGAATCTTAATTTTCAGAATTTTAGCAACTTAGATACCCATCTTTTTTATCACAAACCATTGTCAATGTACTCTGCATCACCTGTGTCCTCCACCCCATCAACTTCCTCTTCGGCACCCGTCTCTGCTGCAGCCGAGGAACTGGTGGTGGGAAAACCGAAGGAGACACCGTCCAATTCTTCGGGTGGAGGTGGACTACATCATGCCATGGATGATGAGGAGATGGAGGAGATTAGATCATTAGGAGAGCAGCACCAGATGGAATGGAACGATACCATCAATTTGGTGACGTCAGCTCGGTGGAGCAATTTCTTGAAAACCATGGAAATTGAAGCGGAGGAAGGCGATGAATACGATCAAGTGATGGAATTCCCAGATTGGCTGATGAATGCAAATGAGACCTCCTGCCTGCAACAACACTTTGATGATCATTTATCTGATGCATACTTGCAAGATCCTGCTTTGCCTTGGTAAGATGCTTCATTTATTTCTCTCATTCTTTCATTCCATATATTATATTTTTTTTCTAAAAATAAACTATTCAATTTGCAAGTTTTAGGAAATGGGAAATGTTTTATGTTCCTAGATATCTGCTCCGTACAGCAGTTTTTTATGACCAGAAGATCATGTGGTTGTGTCAAGAAACAACCTTTTTTTGGCAAAAATGCAAGAAAAAATGTTACCTACAAATCTCACAAAGCCGACGAGATTTGGTGCAAAAAAAGTGTTTTCTGTTAGTTTTAGGATTGTGGTTGCTGCTGTTACTGTTGTTTTAGCAAAGACTATAGCCATCTCTGAATAGTTGCAGTATGAGACTTTAAAACCATGGCAGTGAGACCACACAGGTCCCCCACCTCCATGTCTCTAAATGTCTTTTTTTTTCCTTCTACAAGGGCCTTTAAGAATTATTCGTGGATAAGAAAAATTGCAACAATTTTCATATTAATCCGGGCTACAACTTCTACCATGAGTAAATGGTATTTTAAATTTTGACCAATAAATGCATACATGTATATATGCCATGTATGCACATACACCCATATACATATACACATACATCCATATACATATACACATACATATACATAGGGATTGGTTCAAGAGAGACTAAAAATAAAGAAAAACAAGGGAATCAATCCAAACTATTCATCTATTTTATTCCAACGGTTGTGAATGATAGTCAAACATTGGGATTCAGGTTTGAGCAACGCTCTTAGGTGGCCGAGACAAGCGCCTGTCCCTGCGTTTCACCAAGCCTGAATCGTACATGATTTTTAGTCTAAAATCACATATGATACGGGCATTCTCGTGTTCTCTTAATTTGATCTTGTTCTCGTTTGAGCCTCCCTATATATATATATATAGTGGAAGGATATTTTGCAACCCTTAAAAAGGTTGCAACCCTTGCAACCCACATCTTAACCGTTGGATTCATGATCGACGGTTATTTTATTTTTATTTTTCTTTTTTTTAATTAAAAATATTGGGCCCCATATCTATTGTAACCGCCGATCATGAATCTGACGGTTAAGATGTGGGTTGCAAGGTTTGCAACCTTTTTAAGAGTTACAAATTAAACAACCCCTATATATATATATATATATATATGTCTGTAGGGGTTGGTTCAATAAAAAGGCTAAATATCGTGAGAAGGCAAGAAAGGAAGACTAAGAGAAGGTTCATACATGCATCTTCAAATGGATTTTCTCAATGATTCACATATAAATCTTCCTTTAACCTTCACTTTTTACCTTCTCTAGCCTTCTTATTTGAACTTTCCAATTTATATGTATATATGTATGTATGCATGTCTAAAATTTGTGTATGATGAAATGTTATAATTTTGATGATTGACAAATACTTGTATATTGCTTATTTTATTCCATCTTGGGTTCATCTTTTGGATGGAATATGATTCTTTATAAGATTTAATTTAAGTAAGTATTTTTTGTGGTTAATTCTGATATTGAATTTGAAAAATGCAGCATGGACATAGGTGAAATTGAAGGAATGGATGGGGAGTGGCTAGCCTGAGAAACAAAATTGATTGTTTTTTGAGAAATCAATTTGTGGCTGCATTTCTTTTAGCAATTTTGGTTTTTTCATTATTTAAATATTTTGTGCTACCCTTATTTTTGTATGTAACAATGCTTGCAAGTAATTTGCCATATGAGAAGAAAAATAAAAGCAAAATATATAGGGAGGTAAGAATTATATGCTTGCCCTCTTCAAATATTTTTTTTATGTTGCAGAAAAAAGGGTTTGTGCTACCTTTCGAAGTGTCCTCACCGTACAGGTCCTACGAAGGTCAATCACAGTGTTATCATGGAGAAGGTAAATTGTGGTGTCCCACGACCGTAATTGGATTTGCACCTGAAACTTTATTGTGAAAACTTCACCTTTTTATGTTAAGACCGACCGTTTAGAATAAGAAGATCCTATCAATAGTTATTAATCTTGTAGCCATAGGTTGAAAATTGGTAGCAGTTTTCTTTTTTAAATGTTTTAAGTTTTTTCATTTAAAAATTATTCAGTTCGAGTTGTGATAAAAGGGAATGAAGTGTAAGAATTGTATAGCGGTGAGAAGCCATTTTCTTGTGAGTTCTTATCATAATAATGTTAAAGAGTTTTTTTTTTCCTTCTTAAAATAAATAGAAAATCATGTTTTAATTTGAATAGGGCAACTTTCTATTTATGGAATATTGATGTGATTAGAAAAAGAGTAAAAGCTTCATCTTTTGTATTTTCTTTTTTTAAATTTTTTGGTTTTGGTCCTTAAAGTTTATTTATTATAAATTTGTCATTATAATTTGTACTTTTGTCTGTTTTTGGTTCTTTCCAAAAAAAGATATTAGCTTTCATCCACTAGAGCATCTCCAATACATGACCCATTAATAGGTTTTTATTATTTAAAAAAACTTTTATGAGCATCTCCAATGCACAAGTGTTTAATAGCTTTTTACAATTATAAAAAGTTTTTCAAAGGGTTTTTATGCATTGGAGTGAAAAGCTTTTTGATAAAAGGGTTGACGTACACCAACCTTGTTGGGGGATTTGTGGGGTTGCAGAAATCGATGGGTAGAGAGGGAGAGGAGTGATCGACTTGGATAGAATGTGAGATCGCGTGAGTGCTCGCTTTCCTTAAGTGTTATTTCGATCCTATTCTGCCTGGGTATCACGAAATACACTCGAGGATAATCTCAAATTCACCGTATCGATTCTGGCAGAAATCGACACTATTTAAACACCAAGAGAATGTAACCGATGCCATAATATTAATGATAATAATCATCCATTTAATGGAATTGATTGTTAATTGGTCAATTGGTGTAGGTTACAAAATAAATTGAGAGTTACAAAGAACAAATTGGGAGTTACAAAAAGGGATTTTGGAGGTTACAAAACCGCACCTGCAACAGTGCGTCACACGGGTAGCCGCGCGGGTCAACCCGCGGCACAACCCGCGGGATCCTCTGTCCGTCCCCAAAATCCAGTGCATCACGCGGGTAGTCGCGCGGGGTTAACCCGCGGCACAAACCGCGTAATCCACTGTCTCCCACATGAAACAGTGCACCACGCGGGTAGCCGCGCGGGTTAACCCGCAGCACAACCCGCGTGAGCCACTGTTTCATCTCACAAACACCAATTAACTGTCCTAACAATCCCGGGTCATAGTTAGCTTACACGAGTGTGCACTCCACACCTCCTAACTCGTGTTATAATTTAGCTACCAACTCCATTATTATCTTTGTGAATCCAATTACACAAAATGACCGATGATTTCACTAAAATCACCAACATTCCTCCCCCATTTTAGTGCAATCCTTGATTCACAAATAAGATTAATATAGCAAACAAACTCATGCATAAATGAAAATATCTAAAAGATTGAATTTCCATCTTAGTACATTACACATTTCAAATACTCGAGAATCCGGGTGTCCTATGGATTGAACCCTTTAACCCATTTGAGTACCAGCAAATAACACACACATGAATTTAAAATTCTCTAAAGTTTAAACTTGACACTATACAGGTCGTGTGTTCTTATCCATTCGTGAGTACATCAAAGCTAAGTCCAAGTTTCTTGAAGCGGCCACACTTCGCACTCATATAGGTAGTTCCTTTCATCATGCACCTGCACATGCATTTTAACAAAAGAATAATTACCTCCTCGCTTGCAGTACCGAGCACATACCTTGGGATGATTACCTTGTGCTCCAATCCCTTAGAGCGAGCTTTCCCATTTAATTCAACTTCTAACGTTGTATTTGAAGGGAATTGGGTATCTTACCGTTAGAGATTCAAATGGACTTTAAACCCATCCCGATTACCGACTTGTGAACCAAGTCCCTAGCTAACCCCTTCATCAAGTGGTCCGCTAGATTTTGTTGCGACCGAACAAATTCAACCGAAATCACCCCATTCATGATTAGCTCACGAATCATGCTATGTCTAACACCTAAGTGTCTAGACTTGCCATTGTACACTTGACTATAAGCTTTAGGCAAAGTAGTCGCACTATCACAACGGATAGAAATGGGTGATATTGGTTTTGGCCATAACGGAATTTCGTGGACTAAATTCCTTAGCCACTCCGCCTCTTTACCGGCAGCGGCTAATGCCACAAATTCCGACTCCATAGTCGAACTCGTGATGCAAGTTTGCTTCTTGGAAGCCCATGAAATGGCACCTCCCCCAAGCAAGTATACCCAACCACTCGTAGAATAGTGATCTTCTAAGTTGGTAATCCAACTTGCATCCGAATATCCCTCTAAAACCGAAGGAAACCCGACATATGACAAACCATAATCAATGGTTTTCTTCAAGTATTTAAATACTCGTCCTATCGCTTGCCAATGATGTATACTAGGATTACTAGTATATCTACTCAACTTGCCTACGGCAAAAGCGATGTCCGGCCTAGTGCTTGTCATGGCATACATCAAGCAACCAATAGCCTTTGAGTACTCGAGTTGTGACACAGCTTCACCCGAATTGGGCATAAGCTTCACACTCGGATCAAATGGAGTACTCACCGGAGAACAATCAAAGTAATTAAATTTATTTAATACTTTCTCGATGTAATGAGATTGCGTAATTGCAATCCCTTTGTTCTCACGCTTGATCCTTATTCCAAGGATCACCTCCGCTTCTCCCATATCTTTCATGGAGAATTTTGATGACAAAAACTCTTTAGTTTTATCAACTTGATTTTGGTCAGTGCTAAAGATCAACATGTCATCAACATATAAGCAAATTATTACTCCGTTACCGGATATGTCAAATTTGCTATATACACACTTGTCCGCTTGGTTTAACATGAAACCGTTGGACAAGATAACCTCATCAAATTTTTGATGCCATTGTTTGGGTGCTTGTTTAAGCCCATACAATGATTTTACAAGTTTACACACCTTATGCTCCATCCCGGGCATAATAAAACCTTCCGGTTGTTTCATGTAAACTTATTCCTCCAAGTCACCATTTAAGAATGTCGTTTTGACATCCATTTGGTGAATCACTAAATTGTGGATAGCTCCTAAGGCTATCAACAATCTAATAGTGGAGATCCTTGCAACCGGGGCATAGGTATCAAAATAATCGATGCCTTCCCGTTGCCTAAAGCCTTGTATTACCAATTGAGCTTTGAACTTGTCGATTGATCCATCGGCTTTCATCTTCCTTTTGAAGATCCACTTGCATCCCAAAGGTTTACAACCCGGTGGCAAGTCCGATAATACCCAAGTATTATTCCCCATGATGGAATCCATCTCATCATTTATTGCTTCTTTCCAGAAAGCAATATCTTGAGACTTCATAGCCTCATCAAATGATTTTGGATCTTCCTCAATACTATAATAGTAAGAGAATTGCGACCATATCTCATCTCTTGATCCCTCTACCAAGTATACTTGGAAATCGAGACCAAATGATTTTTCAATCCTTCCTCTTTTGCTCCTTCGAAGCATCGGAGATTCGGTTGGAACAATTGCTTGTTCTTCAACCTCACTAGTTACACTAGTATTTGGAACAAGATCCTTATGCCTAGGTATTGAAGAGAATCTAGTCTCATCAAATAATGCATCTCTCGATTCTATAACGGTGTGAATCGCTATAGAATCATTAGGTTCAATAACATAGAACCTATATGCCTTTGAATGCTCGGCATATCCAACAAAGATGCATTCAATACCTTTTTCACCCAAGGTTTTCCTTTTGGGTTCGGGTAGTCGAACAACCGCTCGACAAGCCGTTAACATGGGGTAATCTTGTTCCTTTTATTGGGAACTCGATTTAATAAATAACAAGCCGTTAACATGGCTTCACCCCAAAATCCATCACTCAATCCCGAGTAGGATAACATAGAGTTCACAATTTCTTTGAGAACTCTATTTTTCCGTTCCGCCACACCATTTTGTTGTGGTGTATAAGGCGCCGTAGTTTCATGAATTATTCCTACGGATTGGAAAAACATGGGGTCGTAAAATTCCCCACCACGATTGGTGCGTAAACATTTAATTAAACCGTTCATTTGCAATTCAACTTCCGTTTTATAAATTTTAAATTTATCCAACGCTTCATCTTTTGAGTGCAATAAATAAATATAACAAAACCGTGAAGCGTCGTCAATAAAAGTAACAACGTACTTTTTATTACCAAAAGACGGAGTTGAATGTAAATCACAAAGATCACTATGAATTAATTCAAGCACCGAAGAGTCCCTTTTCACGTTAGGAAAAGGTTGTCTAGTGATCTTTATCAACATGCAAGTTTTACATTTTTCGGTTTTAACGTCAAAAGCCGGAATAAGACCGTCTTTAGACATTTCAACCATTCTTTTAAAATTAACATGACCAAGCCTTGCATGCCACAAAAAGGAATCAACACAATTCTCATTTGCAATATAAACGGAATTAGAAACACAATTCTTTTTATTTAAACTCAACATAAACATATCATTATTCAAATAACCGAATCCTACAAAAGAGCCACCTTTAGACAAGGTAAACTTTCCGGACTCAAAAACTTGCCTATATCCTAACTTATTCAAGGTACTACCGGAAACCAAATTCTTTCGAATTTGTGGTACAAACAAAACGTCAACAAGTTCAATTATTTTATTAGAGCTAAATTCTAGCCTAACTAAGCCGCGTCCAAGAATGGGAGCATTTGACTCGTTCCCCATGTGTAGCACAGATCCGTCTTCAACCGGTTTAAAAGAGGTGAACCAAAGTCGATCCTTGCACACATGACTCGAGGCACCCGTGTCAATCCACCAAGCATCATCATCCTGTACATAAAATGATTTGGATATTAGTGGTACATAATTCAAATTTGAATTAAAACCAAAGTCAATAAACTGACCTTGTCGTGGGTGTTGATCCTTGGATCCTTGCCCACCACCACTTGTGCTTGCTCCACTTTTATTCTTGACAACCCGACAATCCCGCTTGAGATATCTGGTCATACCACAAGTCCAACAGGTTAATTTAACCTTTTTGTTGGGCCCTTTCTTGGCTTCATTGAACTTACGTTTTCCCTTGAAGTTGTTGGATCTTCCCTCTTCCACCATGTTCACCGAAGGTGCAGAAACCTCTTTTATCTTGGGTTTCTCAGTCTCTTGTGCCCGAAGAGATTCCTCTATGCGCAAGTGACTACCGAGTTGTACAAGAGACAACTCTTTCTTCTTGTGTTTCAACATATGTTTGAAGTCTTTCCAAGAGGGAGACAATTTATCAATAATGTTCGATACGGAGATGGATTCGTCCATCTTCATATCATGTTGAGCATATTGGCCTAGAATGCGTAGGAGCTCATTATATTGCTCCATCACAGGCCTTGAATCCACCATTTTGTAATTATTAAAATTACTCACGAGGAACTTCTTACTAGAAGCATCCTCCGCCATGTATTTGGACTCAAGAGAGTTCCATAGCTCTTTAGCGGATTCAACATTTTGATAAATATCGAAGAGGGAGTCACACATACCGTTCAAGATGTGACCGCGACATATGTAGTCGTCGTTCTCCCATTTGCCGTGACGCCGGGTCATCTCCAACGTCTCGTCCTCCATCACTTCAGGCATCGGCGTGCTCAATACGTACACGACCTTCAACGTGGTCAATAAGAAGTGCATCTTCTTTTGCCATCGTCGAAAGTCGACGCCTTCGAACTTCTCCAGTTTCGTGACTTTGGTCGTCATGTCTCTCACCGATTGATCACTTGCCATCTCTCTCACGAAAATAACACTTAAGATTGTTGGGGGATTTGTGGGGTTCCAGAAATCGATGGGTAGAGAGGGAGAGGAGTGATCGACTTGGATAGAATGTGAGATCGCGTGAGAGCCCACTTTCCTTAAGTGTTATTTCGACCCTATTCTGCCTGGGTATCACGAAATACACTCAAGGATAATCTCAAATTCACCGTATCGATTCTGGCAGAAATTGACACTATTTAAACACCAAGAGAATGTAACCGATGCCATAATATTAATGATAATAATCATCCATTTAATGGAATTGATTGTTAATTGGTCAATTGGTGTAGGTTACAAAATAAATTGGGAGTTACAAAGAACAAATTGGGAGTTACAAAAAGGGATTTTGGAGGTTACAAAACCACACATGCAACAGTGCGTCACGCGGGTAGCCGCGCGGGTCAACCCGCGGGATCCTCTGTCCGTCCCCAAAATCCAGTGCATCACGCGGGTAGCCGTGCGGGGTTAACCCGCGACACAAACCGCGTAATCCACTGTCTCCCACACGAAACAGTGCACCACGCGGGTTAACCCGCGGCACAACCCGCGTGAGCCACTGTTTCATCTCACAAACACCAATTAACTGTCCTAACAATCCCGTGTCATAGTTAGCTTACACGAGTGTGCACTCCACACCTCCTAACTCGTGTTATAGCTTAGCTACCAACCCCATTATTATCTTTGTGAATCCAATTACACAAAATGACCGATGATTTCACTAAAATCACCAACAAACCTCTTATTGCATTAGAGCATCTCCAATGGTAAACTTAATAGCTTGATGAAGACTTGATGTCAAATTTCACTATTGGAGCAAAAACTTGAAGAATAGCTTGACATCCAATGACTTGGTGGATGTCAAGTGTTTGAGGATTTATAGAATGTTTATATTGGATCCCTCAACAATCATAGGTTTACATTTTTAATTTTACACTTTCATTCAATAATAATTCATTTATTAAATATATAAAATATTATTATTATTATTATTATTAACAAAATACATTATTTGTGCACACTCATATCCTATTCTTATATCATCATCTCATTCTCACGTATTTGCATGTGCTTTAAATAACAACAAATAATGGAAGGAGTTTTATAAAACATTTCAAATAGATGATGATAGTTTATGTATATATATTAAAAATGAATTAAAAATGCAAAAAAAAAAACTTTTGGAAGATTTGACCATTGGAGTAGTAATTTGAAGATGACTTTTTGGTGACGTGACAAATATATCAAGTCTTTAAAAGACTTGACCATTGCGGATGCCCTTAGCTTTTTGATAGAAAGGTTGATGAAAAAAACTTTTAGAAAATGTTTTTGCATTGGAGAAGGTTTTTAGAAAATAAGTTTTTGATAAAAAAATGTTAGTGGAAATCTACGTGACAAAAATAAAAAATCATTAAATGACTTATGGATTGTGGATGTTCTAACCATTGGAGTGAAAAGCTCCAACCTATAATTGGAGTAAAGACTTTTTGTTATTAAAATTTTATTTTACACCCTTCTTTAATCATATTTTAATTTTATACTTTCTCATCTTTTGATTAATTAATTTAATTCATTAAATATCTATAATAAAACAAAATATATTTTATAACAAAATACATTATAAAAAGTTTTCGTAAAGACGATGAAAATGACACCAATATCGAATACCTAAAAAATTATAAAAATCATATATTATATATTTATCGTCTTTCATTTTTAACGAATTCATTTTTTTAAGTCATTTTTGTTTTCATAAAATATGATGTGGACTTTAAAACCACAAATAAAATGTGGGTTTTTATAAAACATTTTAAATAGATGATGACAGATTATAATGTATTTGATAAAAAAACTTTTGAAAATGTTTTGCATTGGAGAAAGTTTTTAAGGATATGTTTTTGTTAAAAAAAGTTAGTGGAAAACTGATGTGAACAAAACAATAAGTTATTGAATATGCTATGCATTGAAGATGCTCTTAAATAAAAAAAACATTTTAGTCTTTTTTTTATGTTGTTTTCTTTTGAAAAATAAAAACGATATAATTAATATATACAAAACATATACTATTAATTAAGTACACACCTCCCACAACCCTTTCTCTCTCGCCTCCCATGGGGTTCTCAGGCACCCCGTTACCCATCGACCACACTTTCACCTCTGGCGCCATTCTCAGGCATCTTCCCCTCGCACCACCTTCTGCCTCCCATCCCTCTACATTCTTTGACACTATCCATCACCATGCTCCGACTCTCCCCTACGATAAAAAGCTTCACTGGACACCATATCTAACCCAAAGCAAAAACCAAAAACAATACAAAATCCAAACCAAATCGACAGATGTTTTTAAGTGTGTGCCTCTTTCTCCTTGCACACATGCCATTTCTGACGCTCCCTTCCACTTTAACCCACATACACACACCAACTTTAGGTGTTTTTAAATGTGTCAATAAATTAAAACCAAAATGAATAAGTAACTTTCTTTCATGTTGATTGTTGAAAACACATAAACCATTAAAGAAACCTGAAAGAACTTCAAAAATACAACAATCAAAGACAAAAAGAACAAACCCAAGTTTTTTGTGCGTACTACTGTTGTCTTTGTTTTCACCTTAATACAACAAAATGAGATCTACAATGGTGGTTCTACACCTACCATATATTGTATACACACACAACACAATATTTCTCTCACACACATACAAAGATGGAGATGACCAATGAGTGTGTGTAGGGAAGAGGGGGTGTTGTAGGTGTTCTCTCTTTCTCTCTCTCTCTCTCACACACACATGCATGTGTGAGCATTAGAAATGGTATGTGTGTAAGGAGAAAGATGCATCAGAAATATTGTTTGACTATTAAAGAACCTAGATTAAGGGAGGAGGCCGGAGTTGTAGAAGGGCTGAAAAAGGGGATGAACAAGTGATGGAACCGACGAACCCATGGTGGCCGACGAGGTTTACAGTTGGAGAAGAAAAGGGGTGGGGTGACTATACTTAATATAATAATATTTTTATTTAATTTTAAAATATAATATTAAATAAATGAGAAAACTAGTAAAATGCCCAAGTTAATGGATCTTTTTAACATCATTAGCCATATGAACCAAAAACGAAACAAAGTGGTAACCATAGTGATCAAACGTATAATTAGTTTAAAGTAGGGGCTATACTTGATAATGAGTGGCAACTACATGACTAAAAGTGTAATTTATACTCTCTCTCTTAGGGGTGAGCATAACCCGCCCAACCCGAAAACCCCGACCCGAACCAAAAAAAAAGGAGGAAACCCCGTAACCCGAAACCCGAAACCCGAACTACCCGAACCCGTTTACAATATTGGATAATATAGGATCGGGTTGGGTATCCAAAACCCAAACCCGATCCGACCCAAAACCCGAATTTCTAAATACCTAAATTCTAAATACCTCATTTCACTTTCATATTCTAAATCTAAATCCTAAAATACGCCCTAAATCCAAATTTCGAACGACGAATGGCGGAGTGGCGAACGACGAACGGCGACGAAGACCTGTGATTCCAATTCCATCGACGAACGACTCTCGACCATCTACATTCCATCGAGGCGTCGACGATTTCTCCTATTTGATTGCTCTCGTCAATATCAATCTCGGCTCAGTCCTTCTGATTTCTCCTCGCTACTGATCAATCTAACAGGTACCTTTCATTATTTGATATTTTGATTACTCCTCTCTGGGTCTGTGATTTATTGATTTTATTCTATCTCATATCTTCTGCCCTCTTCTGTATGAAACTAAACTGGTTGATTTGGGTTTGTTTTGAATTGAAGATATTTGTTTAAACTGTTTCACCATTTTGAAGTTTACAATCGTTTGAAAGAAGTAAATATGGATAAATTTGGGTTTGTTTTGAATTGAAGATCTATTGCCTGCTAAAATTCCAAGTATATGATCCTGCCCCTGCTGTAATAGAACAAATTTGGTGTTGAAAATGGAGATTTGGTGTTTAACTTCATATGGATTTTGGAATTTTAATTCAAATGATGCCAAACCTTGTTTATCCCAAACCAAGACCCACCCGACCCGACCCGACCCACCCGAACTGCCCCGAACCCGAGCCACCCGAATTGTTTTCGGTCGGGGTTCGGGGGTTTTCATCCCAACCGAATATTCGATCGGGTTTCGGGGTTTTGGGCCCGACCCGACCCGTCCGATGCTCAGGCCTACTCTCTCTCTCTCTCTCTCTCTCTATATATATATATATATATATATATATATGATATATTATTAATTATTAGTTTCTTATTTATTTTTAAAGAAAAAAAACAAAAAAAAAGACCAAATTTCCCCGACCTAAAGAATTTTTAACATAAGCTAATGGGAGGGTCTAAAACCAGACAATAATGAATACGATGACAAACTTATAATAAACAAATTTTGTGGATCAAAACTAAGAACTCAGAAAAACACAGGGACAAAAAAAATTTACTCTTAGGAAAACAAATAAGAGCATCTAACATAACTAATTTGGGAATTCACAATATAATCTTCTGTCAAGTAATGCGACATTTTTATATTTGAAAATGACGTTTTTTTAAGTAATAATATTCTCAAACCTATAATAAATATGTTGAAAGTTGAATCAACTATCAATTTTGAAGGATCATATTTTATTAGAAGATAAATGATTCAATGAGTTAAATCATGAATAGTAGACTTTTGTTCTGTTTAACATTGATTGGACCTACATAACACTTTACCATAGAATCTAAAGCTTTACAAGTCAATCTAAAAGTAAAATAACAAATAAATAGAAAAAACCGGAACATATCAATGCATAAAATTTTTAACAATAACCATTTGTAACACCCCAATAATTGGGATAAATACAAATTTCCATAAAAAGGAAATGTGGTATATAAATGTCAAAACACCAGCCATCCAAAAAAAAGAAACAATACATGTTTGTTTAATTACAAGTTAATAATTCAACGATAAGAGATAACAACCTATTAATCTAACTCATATCAAGAAATAAATTACAAATGAGTGTCATCTATAACCCAAGATAGTGTTCTTTACAAAAGGGAGTCACAAAATGCTCCTCAAGCTCACTTCTAAGTTCAATTACACTTTCTTGACGATCACGTCACTAGAACCTGAGATAAATGTCGACACCAAACAAGTGTTAGGCCAAAAAGCCTAATGAGTTGAACAAATAATATAAACCAACAATTAACGAAGAGGGATCATTTATACAATATTATAATTTCATCATTTGGAAGCAACGGTCAACTTTCACCTGAAGAGTCGATTTACCTTGGTGTTTACTCCCACAAGTAACACCACAAGGCCCGACACATTGAGGACTACCTCCAAGGAATTACCTTGAATGGCGGGGATCTAGGTGCATACCTCCAAGGTGGTACCACAAGAATAAATCCTCCTTAGTTCCTACTTGAGCTTCATCCACAATTTCCATATACCAATATACATATTTACTCTAAGCAAATTGTATAAAATCCCAATAAATGTAGACTTGTGGTCCAACCATTACATCCCAAATAATATGAACATTGCATAATATTCAAAAGGCCTCTAAAAAGGTCAAATAAGCATGACACCTTATAGGCTATTCTCAAGTAGTAGTACCACATATTATGGGCACAAAAGGCATAAAACCATGAATAATTAGTGCTTAAGTACCAAATGTCTCATATAGTAAAAATCCTTAAGTTAGGTCAAATCATAAAAGCATCAAATCATCAATGAGTTTCCATAAAATTTCTCCAAAACACTTTAGGTATAAATCCATAAGTTGTGAGACACAAATGCTATAGTTTACACCAAAACATTCGATACCTTCCAAATATGTTAGTTGGTTCCCTTTTTTCCAAAAAAAGAGGGTACAATCAATATGAATCATAAAATAAGGATGGGAAACACATAGGGACATGTATCTAGTTTTACAAAGCATTTAAAACTCACATATTAGGTTTTTGGAAGGAAACCTATAAACTTGCAAAAACCCTAGAAGTGTGGAGGATATGAGAATTAGACTTGAACTTGTTTGATCTCCCACTTGGTAATCCAAAAGAAGCTAGAAGAGTTTACTAAATGACCCAAAAACCCCTAGGTTGGAATTTAATGAGGAGGGAGGTTGAGAAGAGAAAAGTCACTCCTAAGGCTTCCAAAATCGCTCCCAATATTGAATGTTGCAATAAATGAGGAAGGCAACAACTGAAAGGGTTTTAAACCTGTCTGACCATGCAGGCGATTATGTCATATGACACTTTCACCGACACTTTCACCGAGGATGTACCGAGAAGGGGGAGGCCACGACGATCGTGACATGTAGTTGTGCCCTTGGGCACAATCATTATCACTTTTGCCTAGAGTGTACCGAAGGTGGTTGTTCCCCGACGATTGTGGCACACAGTTGTGCTCTCTAGCACTCTCACGATCACTCTCGCACACCCACATGCACCGACTTACGACCTGAATTTTCGAACCAACTTCTAAATAAGATTGAATACATGGCTTTACAGTTAAGATTAAATTTAACAAGTTATAAATAAATGAATATTAACACACAACGATTTGGAGCCTAACAAGAGATTATCTTACTTTAAAAATTACAAGTGTTACAATCCTTTCCACCTTAGAAAAGATTTCGTTCTCAAAATATCGCCTTAAGCAAACTGGTGAGGGTATCTTCTCTTTATGTCCTCTTCCGATTCCCACGTGATATTCACACCTCGAGGGTGTTTCCATTGAACTTTAACCATAGTCACCTCCTTGTTGTGAAGCTTCTTGGATTTATTCTCCAAAATGGCTTCCGATTCTTCCACATAATGGTTGCCGTTATCCACTCGAATTTTTGACAAAGGGATGGCGCTCTCTTCTTCGGCCAGACACTTACGTAGGTAGCAAACGTGAAAAGAGGGATGGATTCCATCCATTTCTGGTGGTAATTATAACTTGTACACTTGTATTACAACCCGTTATAAAATAGTGAATGGTCCAAGGAAACGGGGACTACGCTTCCCACGCTTCCCAACCCAGATAATGCCCTTCCACCGAGACACTTTCAACATGACTCGATCTCCCACTTGGAATTCAATCGGTTTTCGCTTCTTATCAGCATAGCTTTTCTGTCGGTTGTGGGACACTTTCAAGCGTCCCGAATGTCCTTTACTTTATCTGTCATCTCTTGCACAATTTTCGGTCTGGCGAATTGCTTCTCTCCTGCTTCCAACCAACACATTGGTGTCCTAGACTTCCGTCCATACAATGCCTCGAAAGGTGCCATCCTGATGCTAGAATGGTGACTATTATTATAGGAAAATTCCACCAACGGTAGATACGAGTTCCAACTTTGCCGAAGTCTATGACACACGACCTTAACATGTCCTTGAGCATTTAAATGGTTCTGTCACTTTGATCGTCCGTTTGAGGATGGTAGGTCGTGCTCAACTTGATCTTCGTACCTAAATCTTTCTGTAGGTCATCCCAGAACTTGGAAGTAAACCAATTATCCCTATCCGAGACGAATGATAGTGGTACACCATGTCTAGACACCACTTCATCAATATAGATTTTGGCTAATTTATCTATTGGCAACGTTTCTCGCATTGCGAGAAAATGTGCAATCTTAGTTGATCTATCCATCACTACCTATATCGTATCATGTCCCCTCAAGATCCTTGGTAGCTTCATCACGAAGTCCATTATAATATGATCCCATTTCCATTTCGGGATTGTCAATGATTGCAAACTCTCATACGACTTTTGATGTTATGCCTTGACTTGGAGGCAAGTGACACACTTTTCCACATAACTTGCTACGTCAAGTTTCATCATCGACCACCAATAATTTAGCTTCAAGTCCCTATACATTTTTGTGCTACCGGGATGTATGGAATATTTAGACTTATGAGCATCATCTAAGAGTAGTTCTCGGTTTCCTCCCAACTTTGGTACCCAAATTCAACCTTGGAAGAGCTTGCGGCAAAGACTGTCCTCCACTAGCAAATCACGTTGTTTCATCATGACTTTGGTTTTGAGCTTTTCGTCTAGGAGTGTCTCAGCTTGACTCGCCTAGATGTTTTCCATTAGTCTCGACACTACGTCGACTCTCGTGAAAGACAATTTGACACTGCCACTATAAGTTTTCTGACTCAAGGCATCCGTTACAACATTGGGTTTACCCATCGTGGTAAAGAAATTCACGATCGTATTCCTTTAACAACTCTAACCATATCCGTTAACGCATGTTGAGCTCTTTTTAGTCAAAAATGTACTTCAAGCTCTTGTAACCGGTGAAGAGGGTACATTTCGTCCCATAAAGGTAATGTCGCCACAACTTTAACGTGAAGGCCACCACCGCCAGTTCTAAGTCATGAGTGGAATAATTCTTCTCGTGATCCTCGAGTTGGCGTGACACATACGCTATCACCTTCCCCCTTTGCATCAACACGAATCCAAGACCTATCTTTGAGGCGTCACTATACACTACAAAATCTTCCATCCCCTCGGGTAAGGATATAATTGGTGCTTCCCAAAATTTCCTTTGAAGAGTCCTAAAAGATTAATCTTAGGTCTCAGACCACACGAATTTGAAATTCTTCCTTGTCAAAGTTGTGAGTGGTGAAGCGATCTTCGAGAAGTCTTGGATGAATCTTCAGTAGTAACCGGCCAACCCTAAAAAACTTCTAATCTCCGATGGACTTGTGGTGGTTCCGAATTCATCATGGCTTCAATCTTTTCCGGTTCTACCTTCAATCCATATTTAGACACTACGTAATCCAAGAATTGGACTTCGGGTAGCCAAAATTCGCACTTAGAAAACTTAGCGAATAAATTCTCCTTTCGAAAGACTTCTAGCACCTCCCGTAAATGTTGTCCATGCTCGGCCTCATTCTTTGAGTAGACTTAGATATCGTCGATGAAGACTATCATCGACTTGTCCAACAAAGGACGACATGCTCGGTTCATCAAATCCATAAACAAGGCCAGAGCGTTCGTCAAATCGAATGGCATCACCAAAAACTCGTAGTATCCATACCTCGTCCGGAAAGCTGTCTTCGGGATATCGTCTATCTTTACTCTTACTTGGTGATATCCGACCGTAGATCAATTTTGTAGAAGCATCCTACGCCTTGCAATTGGTCGAAGAGGTCGTCAATTCGGGGAAGCGGATATTTATTCTTCACCATAACCTTGTTTAACTCTTGGTAGTCTATACACATCAGCTTGGACCCGTCTTTTGTAAGATCCCACATTGGTTGGGGAGGGGAACGAAAGTTGCTTTATCAGGGACTGGATACCTCCTCTACCAGATGCGTTTTAAAACCGTGAGTTCGGGTGTGTGGATAAAGCGGACAATATCTGGTACGGTTGGCCTAGGATGTTACATCTTTCTTCTTCACGAACAATACGGGTCTCCCCATGGAGACGAACTTTGTCTTATAAACCCATCCTCTAATAGCTCTTGAAGTTGAGTCATCATCTCTTGTATCTCTGTCGGTGAGAGGCGGTAAGGAGCACTAGCCATTGGAGCCGCTCCTAGAGTGAGGTCGATGTGGAACTCTACATGGCGTCCCAGTGGCAAACTGAGTAGAGCTTCTAGGAATACATTCGGGTAATCCCGTACCACATCCATATCTTCCATCTTCTTCTTCTCCAACTTGACATCCATTACGTAGGCAAAAAACGAAGAACATCCTTTGGATATGCACTTACGCGCTTTGAGTGACAGGATGATCGAGGTAGTCCTCTTACCCTTCTCTCCGTAAATGGTTACCGCACCACCACTCGCCAAAGGTACTCCAACCATCTTCTTATAGCAAAAGATATCAACGTTATTCTTAGCTAACCAACCCATCTCTACTACTACATCAAATCCTTCATAGCCATGGGTAGCAAATTCACCACAAATGATTCCCTATCTATCTCTAAGGTGCAACTATCATAATACTCCTGCACCAACATTTGATCTCCATTGGCTACTTCCACTACTAGAGCGTCAGATAAAGGGCTAACAGGAGTAACAAATTGCTTGCAAAAAGTATTGGACACTAACAAATAATTTGCACCCGAATCGAATAAAACACGTGCATGCAAGGAGTTTACTAGGAAGATACCCAATACTACGTCGACGGTCTCCCTGGCTTCCTTGATGGTCATCTGAGTGGCCCTGCTCGGTGCCTTGGGTGGGTTCTCCTTCCTTGGTGTGGTTCCGCTTAAACCCCTCGGTTACCCCCTATAAGCTTTAGGCATTCTCTTTTTATGTGAATGGGGCAATCCCAGCTCACGTGGTCCTTCTTCCCGCATTTGAAACATTTAGACGGGCTCGAGTAAGGTCTCGGGTTGCACGGATCATAGTGCTTGATCTTGAACTTATGGCACCATCTAGACTCACGATGGGAGTCCATGTTTCTTCCCCCAGAAAATGACTTAAATTACCAAGTAAGCCCGGTTGGCCCTTCCCACTTCCTCTTCTCTCCTGCTTGTCCTCTCTCTTCTCTTCCTTGGGCGATGTCATCTTCTACTAGTTGGGATTCCTCAATAGCTTCTTGTAATGTGGTCACTTTGGCGTTTCTTACCGCCGTCTTCATCTCGGCTGGTAATCCCCTTTGATACGCCTTGATCTTCATCTTTTCATTGGTGGCTAAGTGCTCTACTAAACTCAATTTCTCAACAAATTGCCTTGTATAATCGGAAATAGTTTGGTTCCCCTTCTTCAAGTTCCTGAACTCTTCTTTATAACAATCCAGAGCTCATTTATTGCAGTATTTATCTATCACCTTTTTCTTGAATGTTGCCCAAGAAAGTTTTACCAGAACTCCCGGCGTAAGAGTTGTCCGGGTGAGGTTCCACCAACTCAAAGCCTCGCCCCTGAATATTTGGGACACAAACTTGACCCTTTGAGAGTCATCACATTCACTTGCTGTGAATGCCATCTCTATTTCTCTGATCCAATTCATGTAAGCAATTGGATTGGTAGTTCAAGAGAACTCTGGTGGCTTTCTACATAGAAAGGTCTTGTAAGAACAACCCTTCTCTCTTCTCCTTCCCCGACTATCACCTGCTCTTCAGTGCCAACCACATTCATTGTAACACCCATAATTTTCGGTAAGTAAAGGCCACACGGACGTTTTTGTAATTTATAAATAGCGGGATTTTTGTTGGGAAATCATTATTTAAAGTCCCTTAGAGTATCGTGGGTATTGGCATTGAAAAAGTCGAGCTTCAGAGCTTGGTACGGGCAAGACTACAATGCCTGACGACTATGACAGTGTCATAATCGCACCTTTCATTGTAGTGGTAAAAATCAGAGGCTGGGGAGGGGTTGGCGACATTGCTCTAGGTAATGTCGCAGGTCAATGTCGCACCAGAGGTCCAGGGTGCTGATAAGTCGGGATTTTCAGCCTTATTCCTCATTTCTCTCATCCAAACTTCCCCCTTTCTCTCCCAAATCGTTTCTCCTTCTTCCCCCTCAAACCCTAACTCATTTTGGGTCTATTTCTTGAGTTCTTAAGGTGTTCCATCATCAAGTGGTAGATTTGAAGCTATGGCCAAGAGTTCACCATTGTCATCTTCAACCTCAAGCTCCATTTTAGGGTTTTCTAGGTTTTCGCCAAAACTTAAGTGGTAAGTTTATCCTCTCCATTTCTAAACCTTATTATAAGACATAAATTCTTCATTGGGGATATCCTAGTGTTTTGTTCCTCCAATTTCGGTTTGGAAGATTTTGGAGGATTTAGGTCAAAAGTTAGGGTTTTGGCCAAAATGGAGATTTTGATGTAAAGTGTTTGAGGATCAATTCTAAATGGTTGAATATGATTGTTTATGGGTGAAAATTGTGTATCTAGGTTTTGGAATGGGTTTGCTTGTGGATTCAAAATTCTTCAAGGAATCTCAAGTTGGGGTAAAATCTAGATTTAGCCTAAATCTAGCAAGGTGAGTTCAAGTTGATTTGTGAAAACGATGTACATGCCAAAATGTTCATTTAAAGTGCTTTTGTGCTTTATATGAAATTGTTAACTGTTGATTATCTGATAAGTTTTGGTTATTTGGAAGTGTTTAACTTTATAAACTTATAAAACACATATCTTTGGGATTTTTGGGATTTTTGATAAATGTATCATAACGAAGATGTTCTGATAACCATTTTCATAAATGGAGGGTATTTGGTAAAAAAATGTATTTCAGTGGTTATTGGTAATAAGTGTATTTTGTGTTGTGAAATGTTTTGAAAATACCAACGTACGAGCCATTGGAGTTTGGTCATTCCCAACCCTGTGTACCTTTCGGTATCGTAAACCTCTGTGGTTTCGGGGAAAATATATTTCAAGTAATTGTTGAGTAAATCTTTAATATTGATATTTTAACGGTTTATCGTACGTATGTTAATCCTCTGGAGTAATTATACTTTTAATGCGGGTTATGAAAAATGTCGACCTTGTGCTTTGGGACGCTTGAGAGAGCTAATGTGGTTATAAACTTGTTAGAAAATGAATGGGCCAAACCTAAATAGTGTTGGAATGTATTCATGCATTTTTGGAGCATGTGTTTGCATAAACATGGTCAGTTGCATTTGTTGCATTTTGTGGAGTTTAGCATGTGGTTATTCGATTGGTTAAGCTTAAGGCTCGGTTTTCGACTTTATTGGGTCTTGGGGACTTTTTTCCGGTTTTAATAACTTTAAGGAGAACTTTGGGTTTGAGTTGCATTTATTGCACTTATCTTGGAGTATACATGTTTTGAGTGTGTGTGTCATTTAATTGAAGTCATATATTTTAGGCTGTAATGCATTTGGATCCATAGGCATGTAAATCAGTCATATTTAAGGATGAGGAGTCTTGATATTCTCACCTTGAGAATTATGCCGTGTTGGCATTGTTGTTGTCTCGGTTGTTTGGCCAAGATGAACCTTTATGTTTATGGGTTGTACTTTGGGACCATGGGTCTTGTGATTGGATGTCTAATTCTTGTGCACGAGGGTTAGACATCATGAGTTATCAAGTAAGGAGTTGAGGCTCCTATCTTGAATGCTAGGGAGTAGGCACTAGGGTCAAATGAGTACCCTGAGGATGAAACTCCACTAGAGACCGAACAAGCAATAAAATCGTGTATCCTTGAGGTATAGCTCGGTAGAGCAGGCAATGGGGGATACGGTGTTTTAAGACTTGAAATAAAGTCCGACGGGAGGTGTAGCTCGGTAGAGCAGGCAATACAGTCACGATCTGAGGTGTAGTTCGACAACATGGTTATGTGACTTAACTTTGTGTTCTGCCACGTACAATGGAATCGGGTCTCCCCCGTCATCGGAAGGTGTTATTTGGGTATTAAATTGTATTATTTTATTATCCATGTTTTCGGTAACGTTTTGCATATATGGATTTGTTTACTCAATATTTATGGGTTGAGTATTATGCCCGCCCATGTTTGGGGGTGTTTCGGGAAGTAAAGTTTATTTTGTATCTTTCCTAAATTGGGAGTTTATTTTCTATTCACGTTTTGGGGTGAGTTCGGGATTGAAGTTGTTTTATGAAAGAATGTTCATGTTGGGTTAATTGTTTTAAAGGTGTGTGCTATTGGAAAATGAGTCGTTTGATATTTAAAGTAAATCTTTTTGAAAGTCTATGATTTAAACTGCATTCTTTCCCTTTAACAAATATATTTGTTTCATGTTGTAAACTCTTGAACTCACTAGGCGTTAGCCTAACATTTTTATTTGTCGGCATGTGCATCAGGTTCCGGATGGGGGAAATGGTTCTAGCATTTCGGTGAAATGTTGAGTGCTAAGAGTATGTGCAAGAATGAGTGGCTTGATGAAGTCTTCCGCTTTAGTCTTTGAGAAGAGCAACTGTTATTGGGTTTTAGTAACAACCAACTTTAATTAGCATCTATACCAGACTTGATCTATTATTTGTTGAAGTTTAACCTAGATTCCTATTCACGGTGATTCTAGAGATGATTTGTTGAACAAATTCTATCCTTAATTGATGTATATTTGAAAGTTTTAAATTAGTTGCTCATTTCCAAATTTGAGGGTGTGATGAGCCATTTACAGCGTTCTCGACAATTGTCTCATGTCTTCGGTTGCTTGCGTATCGGTTCTCTAGTATCTTCATGAATCTCTCGCCTTGCTTGTCCATGGCGGAGTTCATCATTTGTAAGAAACTAATTATCATGACATACTGAGGGTCCATTTGTTGCATCATTGGTTCCTCTGTTTCTATGTTGACTCGAGGTATCACATCAATGACACCCCTTAACAGAGTGGGGATTCTTTGGTGGGTTGCCTGCTTAAACCGTCTGTCTAGGTGCTTCCTGAGCGGTCACGCTCGTTTCATTTCCGTCATCTTGAGCCACAAATCGACTCCTCGTGTTTACCATTGTGAAATGTCATACATGATAAAGATCATACTGGTTAATTCTTTATAAGATAAATGGTTTGCTACGTACTACTACATTAGTCAATTATCATAACAATAATTTCAAGTACACTCACGTAACAATATATTCATAATAACATGGACCCAATGAAATTTTGAATATATCATACACAAGGATTCTTGTCGTCATCATCATAACTTTCAATTAATGTAATTCCGTATTTCTTAATACTCTTCCCACCTATGAATTCTACCCAAGGTCGACAATTTACCACTAAAGTACGCATTTTAAGTCTTAAGTATTCTAAAACTAACACCTAGTTCACTTAAACTAAAGCTCTGATACCAACTTGTACCACCCCAAGAATTGGGACAAGCAAAAATGTCCTTAAAAAGGAAATGTGGTATATAAATGTCAAAACACAAGCCATCCAAAAAAGGGAAATAATACACGTCTATTTAATTAAACGTTTGTAATTCAACGGTAAGAGATAACAACCTATTAATCTAATTCCTATCAAGAAATAAGATTACAAATGAGTGTCATCTATAACCCAAGATAGTGTTATTTACAAAAGGGCGTCACAAAATGCTCCTCAAGCTCACTTCTAAGTTTGGCTAGACTTCTTGGCGACCACGTCGCTAGAACCTGAGATACATGTCGACACCAAACAAGTGTTAGGCCAAAAAGCCTAATCATTTGAACAAATAATATAAACCAACAATTAACGAAGAGAGAACATTTATACAATATTATAATTTCATCATTTGGAATCAACGGGGGAGACCCATAACACCAATCAAGTTTCACCTGAAGAGTCAATTTACCTTAGTGTTTACTCCCACAAGTAACACCACAAGACCCGACACATTAAGGACTACCTCCAAGGCATTACCCCGAATGGCAGGGATCTAGGTGTATACCTCCAAGGTGGCACCACAAGACTAAATCCTCCTAGTGCCTACTTGACGTTTCTTCCACAATATTCATATAACAATATACATATTTACTCCAAGCAAAAATTGTATAAAATCCCAACAAATGTAGACTTGTGATCCAACCACTACATCCCAAATAACATGAACCTTACATAATATTCAAAAGACCTCTAAAAAGGTCAAATAAGCATGACACCATATAGGCTATTCTCAAGTAGTAGTACCATATATTATAGGCATAAAAGGCACAAAAACCATGAACAATTAGTTCTTAAGTACCAAATGTCTCATATAGTAAAAATCCTTTAGTTAGGTCAAAATCCCAAAATATGGATATTTGCATAAAAGCATCAAATCATCAATGTGTTTCCATAAAATTTCTCCAAAATACTTTTGGTATAAATCCATAAGCTGTGAGACACAAATGCTAGAGTTTACACCAAAACACTCCAAACATTCCTAATATGTTAGTTGGTTCCCCTTTTTCCAAGCAAAGAGGGTATAGTCAATATGAATCATAAAATAAGGATGGGTAAACACATAGAGACATGTATCTAGTTTTACAAAGCATTTAGAACTCACATATTAGGTTTTTGGAAGAAAACCTATAAACTTGCAAAACCCTAGAAGTGTAGAGGAGATGAGATTGAGACTTGAACTTGCTTGATCTCCCACTTGGTGATCCAAAAGAAGCTAGAAGAGTTCACTAAATGATCTCAACAAACCCTAGGTTGGAATTTAATAAGGTGGGAGGTTGAGAAGAGAAAAATCGCTTCTAAGGCTTCCAAAATCGCTCACAATACTGAATGTTGCAATAAATGAGGAAGACATCAGTTGAAAGGGTTTTAAACCCGTCTGATCATGCGGGCGATTATGCCTAGCGATTGTGCCATATAGCACTTTCGCCAAGGATGTTCTGAGAAGGGGAAGGCCACGATGATCGTGACATGCAGATGTGCCCTTGGGCACAATCGCTGTCACTCTCGCCTAGAGTGTACCGAAGGTGGTTGTTCCCCGACGATTGAAACACACAGTTGTACCCTATACTCCCTCTAGCACTCTCACGGTCATTCTCACACACCCACACGCACCGACTCACGACTTGAATTCTTGAACCGACTTCCATATGAGATTGAATACATGTCTTAGCAGTTAAGATTATTTAACAAATTATAAATAAAAGAATATTAAAACAGAACAATTTGGAGCCTAACGAGAGATTATCTTACTTTAAAAATTAGCGGTGTTACACCATTATATATACATGTATTTTTTTTATATTTATTTATATATATATATATATATATATATAGCCTTAGGTTCATTTAAGAAATGGTAAATGTATGAGAAATAGAGAAGTAATCATAGCCTTTCATATGGTCAAGATCGGATTTGACTAGTCAAATATTGCGTCTTTGACTGGTCAACAATTGCGGTTTTGACTGGTCAAAAGTTGCGGCTATACCAAAAATAGAAGAACAGTTTCGTAATTTTTACAAATACATGGGACGAGTTCATATATGAACCTGTATAATTCACATATGAACTATATGTTCATATGTGAACCAATGCAATTCACATATGAACTATTTTAACTGATTCATATATGAACCTTTGTGATTCATATATAAACCAGTGCAATTCACATATGAAATCTTTTAACTAATTCATATATGAACCTTTGTGATTCATATATGAACTAATTAACTGATTCACATATGAACTAATTAACTGTAGGTTCATATGTGAATCAGTTGAACTAATTAACATATTCACATATGAACTAATTAATTGATTCTCATATGAACTTTAATTGATTCACATATGAATGTATAGTTCATATATGAATCACATAGGTTCACATATAAACTCGTCCCGCGTATTTTACGAGACTACCCCTCTATCTTCTACAGACCACACAAGAAATTATTCGGTGCTTCACGGTCAAAGTCGCAAATGTTGACCAGATAAAGGGCTAGGATCATTTTTCTATTTCTCATACATTTAACATTTCTCAAATGAACCTCTCCCTATACATACATACATACATACATACATACATACATACATACATACATACATACATACATACATACATACATACATACATATATATATATATGGTCCCCTTCATTTGTTAACCATGTAAATAATATAAACTATAATAACTCATCTTGACCGTTTAAAAATTAGATCAAGGGTTTAGATTAACGGTGGCAAATTTGTAAATAAATTGAGAAGGGGGCGTGTGAAAATTTAAAAAACATAGGTGAATAGGGGTAAATGTGTAAAACCAATCAAACAAAGAAATTAGGAAAGCATCCACGTTCCCTGAAATTACTCCATCTGTAACAACAAATTAGGAAAACACGTTCCGTGAAATTACTCCACTTTCCCTAAAAACATCGACATGTAACAACAAACAAAGTAGAGAAGGATAACAAAGTGAAGAAGACAGAAGGCTCTAAAAAAGTAAATTCCTTGCTAAGAATGAAGGGAAATTTTTTGTTGAGAATGAAGTTAACTATGGTTGTGGATCTTAAGATGTTCATTAGTGAACAATTACTTAGTTCACATATGAATAAACAGAGTAAATAAAAATGGTAACATGTTCATTGGAGGCAATTACTAAGTTCATGAAGTTCATTTATTAACAATGACTTACTTCACAATGTTCACTTATGAACAAGTAATTATAACAGACATTCGAGATTTATAAATTCAAAAATAAAATGAGAGATTAGTAAATAATCATAGAAATCAAAGTGTGAAAAAAAATATTCATAAAAATAACTTATATCCTTAAATTTTAGATAACCTTCCATTATATAAGAAAAGAAATATAAAATAAAATGTAAATGCAAATGCAATACTACCCTTATACTAAAAACCAACATATTATTCAAACCAAAATGCAGGAAATGATTTGATTGTTAAAATTGGTTAACATGGTTAACGCCATTGAGAGAGAGAGAGAGAGAGAGAGAGAGAGAGAGAAAGAGAAATATATAGGGAGGGGGGGGGGGCTCGGGGAAAACCACCAAAAAATGAAAAACTGAAGAACACCCCCGTTCATCCGGACAATATGCTCATGTGCATACAAGTAAGTTAAGCTGTTTTTTGGTTTTTATACGCGTATGCATGTTACAAATTACTTGTATGCACATGTGCATATCATCTAGATGGATGACTACCAGGGGTGTTCCTCAGTTTTTCAATTTTTTCGCGGTTTTCCCCCGAACCTATATATATATATAGGGGAGCGATCAAATGGAAACCATTCTAATTTTGAAAACCGTGGAAACCTTCGATTTCATTGGTTAAGTTAATGAAATTGTTTCATGAAATTGTTTAATTTGATGAAATTGTTTCATATAATTTTTTTATTGATGAAATTGTTGCATGTATTTGTGTTTTTAATGAACAAGTTTCATCAGACTGCGAAAATACATGAAACAATTTCATCAGAATGAGAAAAATAGATGAAACTACATAAAAAACACAAATATATGAAACAATTTCATTAATAAAAGAATTATATGAAACAACTTGATCATATTAAACAACTTTATGAACCAATTTCATTAATTTAACCGATGAAATTGATGGTTTCCAAAGTTTCCAATCTAATATGGTTTCCAATTGAAACCACCTCTCTCTCTCTCTCTCTCTCTATATATATATATATATATATATATATATATATATATATATAGGGGGTTAAATCTAGTGAGGACAAAAAAATGTTAAGGACTTGAGGACTAATCTAATCCATTGATTAGAACAAGTCAAAGGTCATTAAAAAAAGCTTATTTGTAATAAAAGCAAAAAGTAATGGTATTATTGACATTTTGAGGGGTATAATTGATATTAATATCATATTAATCTTCTCCTCATTCATTACGTTTCATCTAGACTTCATTACTGTTCATCTCAATCAAATATTCAACCATTGCTTCCCTGCCTCACCCATCGCCTCCTACCACCGACTCCTCCTTCTCTGCGTCGCCCATGACAGCTCCTCCTCCTCCTCGGCGTTGCCCAAGACGGTTCCTCCTCCCCCTCCTCGGTGTCACCCACGACTCCTCGTCCTCCCCGTTATGCATCGAACCCATAAAACGGGATCTGGGATGAAGGTATTCTTCGAAGCCAAATTTGAAGCAAGAAATCGAACCCATAAATCGGATATGGGATTGAGGTGTTCTTTAAACATAGAATCAAACCAAGAAATCGAACCCATGAATTGGATATGGGATGGAGGTGTTCTTCAAACCCAAAATCGGCCCAAAAATTGAACATGGTGAGTTAGTTTTTTTTTTTTATCGTTCTTGAGTTTGAGTTGAGATGTTCTTAGATTCCTCTTCGATTTTGAGTTAGGATTTCTGGTTGTTATTGACTTGATTTAGTTTTTATGAAATTTGTGGTTGGTTTATTTTGTATATTTATATAAGTTGTTTATATTGATGAACTTGAGATTCAATTGTGTTTGGATATGAATTTGTGCATGGTGGTGTTTGTTGGAACATGGTGGTAGGTGGTGTTTTTTGGAACACGGTGGTACATTTTCCTTCAGCTTCCTCCCCTCCCTTCAATCACCTTCCCATTTTCCTTTCTTGTGACCTCAATCACTCATTGTTGAACCCCATCTTATCCCAAACCTTCCTTCACCTTAAAAACATAACACACAATCATAATCAAAATCAACCACAAAACATCCATCAATGCCTCAACACAATTTAATGTATTAAAGTACAAGAACCCTAAAACCAAAATCAAAATCAACCATAAACTACCATTTTTTTACCTTGTTCTCAGACAACCAAGGGGTTGTTTTCAAATTTAATGGGAAGAAGAGGCAAAAGTTGAGATGACATCCCCCATTTTCTTCTTAGCGTCTCTCTCTCTCTCTACCCCTTGTATTTTCTGTCGCAATTATGTTCCACAACAAACCCAATAGCCATTAAGTTGGTGCTCTGAACAGTAGAGAGATTGAGAGATGGGGAAGAACAAGGAAAAATATACATAAAAGGGGGGCGAAGTTGGTCATGATCGAGAAAAAGAAAAAAAATAACGAGCTAGGGTGGTGGTTACTACTTACCAGTGATGACAAAGGGACACATGTAGAAGGTGCTGGTGGTTAGTTTTAGTAAGAACGGAGGAGGGGAAATGGAATAGTGACATAATGGTTATTGAGGAGTAAAGATGAGAGGTAGGGAGTAGGTGGGAAAGGTGTTCACATGGGTTGGGGAGGTTAGGTGAACTTTGAATTTGGTTTTGTTAATAACCATATTGTTTAATAAAATATAAAAAAAATGATGAAAGACCAAATTACCCTTAGTTATAATGAATCTTTTAACGTTGTTAGCTCAAGGACGAAAAAAGAAACAAAATGGAAACCATAGTGACGATAAAAGCAGTTTTTAAAGATTAGGGACGGAAATTGTTATAAACAACAAACCACATGGACAAAAACCATAGTTTACTCACACACACACACACACACACACACACACATATATATATATATGTTAGTTTCAACCATCAGATTTATAAATAATACAAATAGATATTCGACTAAAACTCCTAGAAACTTATTCTTGTCTTTTGCCTTAAGAAGAGCATATCCGATGAATAACATCCATCAGATATAGCTTAAACAAACTATAATCTGAACCATCAGAATAGAAAGATGATCAAGCAAGGTTTTCGGAAGTGGTACATCGGATCTATGACTAAGAATATTTTAAGATCAAATTTAATCTTGGTCTTTCTGTTATTCCATGTGAGAATCCGATAAAGAGAAAAATTGTTACATTGGATTCAATAAAACGTACTTCATAAAGTCTATATATGGAATCTGTTATATAGCTTATACTTCGGAATAGGCAAATATAGGATTTTTATTTGTAAAAATATTGTAACTGTATGTATTGATTCAAAGTGCAAAAAATCTTCAACGAAATCGAAGACGAGTTGAAGTGAGGTCAAGATAGTCACCAAAGCGGATTGGTTTGTCATCTAGCCGAAAGAAGATCAATACAAGATATAGTCAACTAGTAGTCTGACAAATACTACTATTGGCAAGCCAGATTTTGGAGTGCAAACTTGTCCAATAAGGTTTGACTCACCAACTCTCCCAAACTCTCATCCTAGTATGAGAACATGCAAAAGCATGTCATCCAAAGTAAGTTCTAAAACACTATTTTATTAGTGTCATACTTTGTTTACTGTTCCCTCTGCATATGATAGGATGTGATGTGATGGGTTTAACACGTGTCAAAATCAATTACAAAGGATGAAGTGAAAAGTACAAGCATGCATGGATCAACAAATCAGATGAAGACACATGTTAAAGTTGGAAGATTTCATTTAATGCAAGGTGACTATAGAAGGTCATCCTTGTCATTAGTTGCAAGTCACCCGTTTTGAAAGAACTTATTTGTGAAAGCTTCTTTGCAAAATTGACGTCACAATCTAAAGACTATCTTATCATTCAGATCTGAAAGAGAACCTTCTTTCCCATCTCTTTCAGTGTTAGTAAATTTGTCACTAGTTAGATTGTTTAGGATCACATGTCTTACCCAGGGGCGGAGACAAATGTTATGGTGTGGGGTTTGTTAACCCCAGTCAACCCCCCAAAAACTTAGCTTTTTTAACTTAAAAAAAATATTAGATAACTCTTTTTGCCTTGACCCCATCCAGATTTATCGCATACCCCAATGTTTCCCATCCATGGGCGAAGCCACATTAGAGCCAGAAGTGGCATTGGTTCCCCCTCAAACTTCAAAAATAAGATTCAATATAGTCTTAAACCTCAATTACCCACTTGAAACTTTATTTATTCATATCAAATTCTTCTTTTTCTTCCTTTATGAATACCAAGTTTTCTAAAGGTTCTAAAATAAACACGTTACTTTACTGAATACACAAAAAAACTACGACAAATTTCAAGTGTTTTCAAAGGGCTCTTTTTTATTTATATGGTTATTTACACACATCTTGTACTTGTTTGTATAAATATCGACATAGTGAAGTTGTTTAGGCCACTCATGTTTTTCAACTATTTTTTGGTTTATTATTTTTATTGAAAAATGGAAAGCTTTTTATAAAGGAAAGCGTCAACATCCAAATCCAATAGTGGTGATATTCGTCAACCTCGCCCCACTTCTTTCATTCCTATGGATATTGATATGAATGATCTTCCTTGGGATCCATCCGAAAGGAAAGAAATTTTAGAGTATCATCTTAATTAAAGAGAGAAATAAGGAGAAAGTATTTGATTAGATGACCTTGTCAACCACGTGGCCATGACTTTCCAAAAAAAATAATGGAAGACGTTTTCCCCGACTTGGTTTGATCACTTCGGTAATTGGTTGGAGTACAGTGTAAAAGCCGATAATTTTTTTTGCTTATGTTGCTATTTGTTTAGAGATAAGTTTGGGGGACAAGGTGGGAGTGATGCTTTTGTGACGGAAGGCTTTAATGGTTGGAATAAAAAGGAGAGACTTAGTGTTCATGTAGGTGACATTAATAGTTTTCACAATAGAACAATTAAGAAAAGTGAGGATCTAATGAGACAAAATCAATCTATTGTTGTTGCCTCCATAAGCAAAATGATATTGCGAAGAATGAGCATCGAATTCAATTAAATGTTTCAGTAGATGTTGCTAGACATTTATTGAATGGTGAATTACCTTTTCATGGCCATGATGAGTCGGAAAAATATTTTCATAGAGGACACTTTTTGGAATCAATAAAGTTAATTCGTAATCGTGATGCAACAGTTCGTAATGTTACATTAGAAAATGTCCGGGAAATAATAAAATGGTGGCTCCAGATACTAAAAAAGGCATTGCTTATGGCTTTGCACAAGAAATAATCAAATCTATCTTTGAAGAAATTGGTGACCATGTGTTCGCTTTGTTAGTTGATGAGTCTAGTGATGTATCTAAAAAGGAATAAATGGTCGTGGTTTTGCGATATGTTACTTGTGCGATTTTAAGGAAAGACTTGTTGGACTGGTTTATGTGAAAGAGACTTCGTCTTTATATCTTAAAACCGCCATTGAATCTTTATTTGTTGAATTTGGATTGAGTTTAAAAAAGCTTAGAGGTCAAGGTTATGACGAGGCAAACAATATGCATGGTAGGTTTAATGGCTTGAAAACTTTGATCATGAACGAGAATAACTAGGCATATTATGTTATTGTTTTGCCCACCAACTTCAATTAGTTGTTGTTGCGGTTGCTAGAAAACATCATGGTGTTGTACAATTCTTTGACATGATGGGTGTTTTGATAAATTTGGTTTGTGCTTCTTGCAAAAGAAGTGATATCCTTAGAGAAAGTCAAAAAGAGAACATGGAAAAAGTCATTGGTAGTGGTGAAGTTGAAACTGGAAGTGGGTTAAATCAAGAACTTTCTCTTGCAAGAGCTGGAGATACACGTTGGGGTTCTCATTATGAAACACTTTTGAGTTTGGTTGATTTGTTTCCTTGTGTTCTTGAGGTGCTTGAATATATTAACAGTGATTGTGAAAATAGCACTAGTGTATGTCAAGCGTGTGGGCTTCAAACATATTTGACATCATTTGATTCTGTGTTTTATTTACACTTGATGTTGCGCATCTTGGGGGTCACAAATTTGGTGTCACAAGCTCTTCAAAAAAAAAAAGATCAAGATATCTTAAATGCTATTTCATTGGTGCAATCAACCAAGGAAGAGTTGCAAGAGTTTAAAGTTGATGGGTTTGATTCACTTTTGGAGAAAGTCGCTTCTTTTTGCAATAAATATGATATTAAAATGGTGAGCATGAACAAAAATTATGTTAATCCAAAGAGCCAGAGACAAAAATCCAATATCGCACATCAACATTATTGTGAGTATGATTGTTTTGATATAGTTGTCGATATGCAAATTCAAGAGTTCGGTGACAAATTTGGTGAGGAAAGTTCATAATTGCTTATTTGTATGGCGGCATTAAATCCACGTGATTTATTTTGTGACTTTAACCAATCAAAGTTTCTAAGGTTGAGTGAGTTGTATCCAGACGATTTTAGTAATGAGGAAAGAACGACTTTTGAGCAAAAACTTCGCCTCTACATTATTAATGTGCTACAAGATGAGAAATTTGCCAACTTGAAAGGTATATCCGATACGACTAACTTTGTTTTCATTACTTAAAATGACAAATTTAACGAAATGTATATAACTAACTTTGTTTTTGATAGTCCCAAATTGTGTAAATCAATCAAGATAACAACAAGATTCACAATCAAATATCATATTCATTAATCATGAAATTCATAGTATACAATGCTCTCTCTCTCAATATTTCTCTCTCTAAGATAAGTCTCTATTTGTTGCTTAATGATTCTACTAACAAAAACAAGTATTTATACCCAGACAAAATACAAAGGCAAAACTAACTAAACTAAACACTTTGACTTACAAAGACTTTGACTTTGCATTGAGAGTTTGACTTGGAACTTTGACTTTTAATTCCAATGATCTTGGATCCAACATTTGCGCACTAACAATCTCCCCCTTTGGATTCAAGATCATCTTCAAAAAAATAAATTTAGCATTAACGAGAAATCTCCCCCTTTCTCTGATCTTTAGCGAATTCAATCTCCCACTTTAGCATCTTCATAAAGATAAACATTTCATCTCCTCCTTTGGATTCAAGATGAAATTTAGCATTCACGGACCATCTTCCTTTTTACATTTCTGACGATGAATTCTCTTTTGAAAATCAATCTCCCCCTTTGAGTAAATCTGTTCAAAGGTATTCTTTCCTTTTTTTGAAATATCTTCAGATTTTCAGTATTCTCCCCCAAAGTCTGTGACTATTTTCTTCAAGAATTTTAGCAATTCCCCCAAGGTTATGAAAACCTCATTTAGACTTCAGAAAATAAATTATCTTCAGATTCAACTCACTTTGCTTCAACAAATAATCTTCAAAGAAAATTTCAGCAAAATTTCATCAAACTTTCTGAACTCTTGAACTTTCTCTTTCATTCTGAACATTTCCCACATAAATCTGACAATAAATCTTTGAAACTCTGTCATTTCATTTCTTGAATATCTCTCCAAAACTACTTTGTCATTTCTTGAATGGCTCCCCCTTTTTGATGATGTAAAGCATAGAAATCATCAAAACTTCTTCAAGAAATGTCACCATTTGCTGACCTCTGATCTGTCCTCATAAAATTCCAAACCATTCGTCAATTCATAAAGTATATTCATCCGAATCTTTCAAATTCAAACAAATAAGAGTGTAAACCTGAATCAACAAATGAATCAGTTAAGATGCATGTAAGCAGCACGAAGCTACTTAGTACAACGAATGTACTATACAAGGAGTTTTATTGATGTTCACTCCCCAGGTCTTCCATTCAATCATCGAATAACACAAGGTAATTCTATGAATGTTCTGACAGAAAAAAAATTATGTGTGTACGTACTTGTGTATGAAAGAATTTAAGCATTTTGTGCTATATCAGGCGCAAAATGTGTAAACATTGAGACAACAATAGTAATACACGACTCAATGTGCATGATCGAAGGTCGAAGGTGGGGCAACGTTCCTTCTTTTTCAATATCCACATCTTCCAAATGAAGACGAGATAGAGTATGTGCTGCATCCCCAAAGAAAGTTTGAAACATTTCTTTGTTGAGAAAGAAATGAGTAGTTGGTGGGGTTTAATTCAAGAGTTGGCATTGGCTAGTGCCTATTTCAATGATGGTTACCAAAGAATGTGAACCAACAGTAGATGTGGCTTCCCGGCTCAGAAAAGATTTGGTGCAGAGTTTTGTCATTTTTTAACTTTGTTCTCACACCCTCTTTCTTTTAAACATTTAAGCTCACTTCTAGCCAAACTCTCTTTTCATTTTATCTCAGCACACACCCACACTCAGGTATTGACCCCTCGCCTCTCGATCACTCAAGATAACTTCTTGGGTAGGAAACAATGGTTATCGTGAATCCATAGAAGTTCTATAAAGTCTTCACACTGATCCCATGTAATTTTGTCCTAAAGAAAATGTTGCTCAACCATTTAACTTTAGAAGTTAAAGCACGATAGTACGAAGTATAATGTCAGATTTATGTATGCTCGATAAGATAATCATGAAGATTTGAGCATTTTAAACATTGAAGATTTTCTCAAAAACAAAGAAATTGAATTAAGGAAGTGAAATAAATAGATATGTTTTGAGAATCTGACAATGTATTGAAAAGATCAAATATGAATGATTTATCAATAAAAGCTTTGGTCATAAAAAAATTTGGATGTTGTCTATATGAACAAGTATAGACATTCTTGAAAGAAACGCTTTAAAAGAAATAACGCTCAATGACCAGTGAATTTCAAACGGGTTTATTACCACCGAAAAATTGTTTCATTTTGAGACATGGTAATAACATAGTCAACAAAAATACCAAACCAGTGTGTGTGAATACTTTGACAGTATATGGAAAAGATAATACACAAGTATTTATCTTTGGAAACACATGGTTAGTTAATCGTGAAATCTCGTGATTGAAAAACATTTTAAAAATACACACTTCTGAAATTTAAGAAAACTTTTTGAGATTCGAGAAGTGGTTTGAACATTTAAAAACATGTTGTAATGTCTGAAAGTCGTCCTTCTTTCAAACACAATGAGATTTAGGCTAGAATGATCTTTATGCACATCCAAAAGCTCATAAAGTCAGCCTCATAGACATGATTGATATGATCGTGTAAGCTCCCCCTCAAAATCTGCATATAGTCAAAAAGTCGTCAAAGCAACAAAGTACATCACCAATATTGAAAATCAGATTAATATGACAATAAGACACCCCTATAACATTGAATAACGAGTCTTGATCTGAAGTAATCAGAAGTCATTTACTCCCCCTGAAATATTGCATTCACAATATTTATCAGAAAGGATGATATGTACTCCCCCTTGAAGGTTGATCCTCTTTTATGCACCGGAGTACAATTGCTTTTGATCATTTAAGTATGAGTCCTAAACTGTTGTGTTTAGAAGTCAAACTTGATCTTTGAGGTACGAGCCTAGACTGCTTTGTCTAGAAGTCAAACTCTTTGATATTGAAGTCCGAGTCCTGAGCAGATTTACTCAGAAGTCTAACTTCTTAACATTGAGGTGCGGGTTTTGAACTGTATTGTCCAAAAGCCATCATTCGTTGAAGCACGGGTTCTGAACTGATTTATCCAGAAGCCTAAGTTCTTTTACTCCCCCTACACTTGAGGTGCCTGCAACATAGATGGATCTTTTGGCTTTGGTACCCCCTGGTATTTGGGTCCATGTTTGTTAGTTGCAGTTTTATTAGGAGTAATATAATAAGAACCATACCAGTAATTAGCATAGTTTTTACTAACAAAATCATTTGAGCCACAGTAAGAACAGTTAATTTTCTTTTGAGCTAACCTGATTAATTGATTTATAGTGTAAACAAGATCAGGTTTACCTTTATGCACATTGTTCTTCTTGGCATTGGATGTATGCACAAATGATTTTTGATCATTATTCTCATCAGAAGCTGCTTTCACTCTCCATACTAACTTCTCACTACCATTCCTTCTTCTAAATGACCCTGAACCATCAACATTCCTATCATAGAAAAGGTTAGTAGTACGAATCTTATCTTTAGAATTAACTGAGTTTTTTGTAGAAACAATTTTATGATGTGAACTTGATGTTGTCTTGATTGAGCATTCAGAATCAGCTGAATCATCTCTAGATGTTTGAAGAATTGAATCTGGAGTCTTCTGCTCGGTCAAAACCACCTTAGAGACAATTTCTTCAAGTTCTGTTATCTTGGATGATAAACGGTTTCTTTCCTTGGTGAGTAGGTCAATCTTATTCTGAAATTCAGACTTCGTGTTCTGCTCTTTCATGGCCTTTGTTGATAGTTCAGATAATGACTTTGTAAGCTTCCTAATCTCTGACTCAAAAATCTTCCTTTCTTCCTCAAAATCTTTCTCAACATTTTACCTTTGATCATATATTTCTTTGAAAACTCCAACATTTTTCTGCTCAACTATCTTCTTCTCTTTTGCAAACTTGTCCCTTTCCATAGTCATCACTTTCTCAATTTCTTGATTGAGCATTCAGAATCAGCTGAATCATCTCTAGGTGTTTGAAGAATTGAATCTGGAGTCTTCTGCTCGGTCAAAACCACCTTAGAGATAATTTCCTCAGGTTCTGTTATCTTGGATGATAAACTGTTTCTTTCCTTGGTGAGTAGGTCAATCTTATTCTGAAATTCAGACTTCGTGTTCTGCTCTTTCATGGCCTTTGTTGATAGTTCAGATAACGACTTTTTAAGCTTCCTAATCTCTGACTCAAAAATCTTCCTTTCTTCCTCAAAATCTTTCTCAACATTTTACCTTTGATCATATATTTCTTTGAAAACTCCAACATTTTTCTGCTCAACTATCTTCTTCTCTTTTGCAAACTTGTCCCTTTCCATAGTCATCACTTTCTCAATTTCTTGATTGAGCATTCAGAATCAGCTGAATCATCTCTAGGTGTTTGAAGAATTGAATCTGGAGTCTTCTGCTCGGTCAAAACCACCTTAGAGATAATTTCTTCAAGTTCTGTTATCTTGGATGATAAACTGTTTCTTTCCTTGGTGAGTAGGTCAATCTTATTCTGAAATTCAGACTTCGTGTTCTGCTCTTTCATGGCCTTTGTTGATAGTTCAGATAATGACTTTGTAAGCTTCCTAATCTCTGACTCAAAAATCTTCCTTTCTTCCTCAAAATCTTTCTCAACATTTTACCTTTGATCATATATTTCTTTTAAAACTCCAACATTTTTCCTGCTCAACTATCTTCTTGTCTTTTGCAAACTTGTCCCTTTCCATAGTCATCACTTTCTCAAAATCTGACACTTGTTGAGAAAGCTTTGCACATTTTAGATCAACTACCTTCTTATCTTCAAAAGTCTTTCTAGAAAATTCATATAACTTTTGTGCAAATCCTTTCTTTCCTTTTCAAATTCATCTCTGTCTTTAGCAATCTTCTGTTCCAACTCTGAAACCTTCTTTCTCAGCTCTGCATTAGCACTGTCTAAACCCTTTTCTGTCTTCTTATTCTTCTTGATAGAAACTTCTTCCTTGAGTTTGACAAACTCAGCTTCCAAATCTGAGATCTTACTTTTCAACTCAGTATTCTCATTTTCCAAAGCCTTTGATTTCTCTTCACTATTCGAAGTAGCACCTTCCTTTATCTCAGAAATCCTTTTCTTTAGTTCAAAGTTCTCAGTCTTCAATTTCTCAGCGTCCAACCATTTATCACCTTTCAAGGCTTCAAGAATTTCTATTTGAAGCTCTTTTATCTGTTGTTTATACTCGGTAAAAATTTGTGAATATTTCCCAGAAGAAGTTGCCTTTTCCATTGAATCCATATGCATGTGAAACCATTCTTTAAGTTTATTGAAAGAATCAATTCGTTTATTCTCTGTCTTCTGATAGTACTCAATCTGATTTTCCTTTCCAATAATAGATTTGTAATAGCTTTCATGCTTTTGTACAATTTTTTCTTCAAGAAAGGCAATCTTGGCTTTAAGTTTAACAATCTCTTCTTTTGATGACATTGTGTATCAACCTTGATAAAAACGTGCACTGATCTTTAAACACAAATCTATTAAAATTCCAAAATTCTGAAAAATAGTCAAAAATTGACCAAGTATAGAATTCCTATATCACTTTTTGCACCACATTGGAGTAAACAACACAATTCACATACACTTCCTTGCGAAATCTTGCTTTTCGCATGCAAAGGTGTGCGAAAAATGAGCTTTTCGCATGAAGTTATGTGCGAATTCTGGAGCATTTCGCACTTTGAGGTGTGCGAATTCTTGACTTAGCAAAACTCCACAAGATTCACTTTTCGCACCAGAATATTGTGCGAAATCCACACTTAGAAATATTTTCAAACAAACTTTAGCTTGAGAATCCTATAACTTTTTGCAGATCGAAGCTTTTCGCACCTTGAGCATAAGAACAATAACTTTTCGCACAACACTAAAGTGCGAATTCTTGACTTTTTGCACAAAGAAGCGTGCGAATTATGTCCTTAGCAGAATTAAAAAAATCACTTTTCGTACGTGGAAGCGTGCAAATTCTTTACTTTTCTCACGTAGCTTTATGCGAAATGTTCACTTTTCGTACAAAGTAGCCTGCGAAATCTGACTTTTCGCACCTAACGACTTGCGAATTCTGGTCTTGTAATATTTTCACCAACTCAAAAACAAGGAATTATGCGAGTTCTTCATTTGAAATATGCGAATTCTGTAGATCTTGCGTGTTCTTCACTTGTCTACTTCGAAAACACCAAATTCAACCCAAAATCGATCCAATACACCAAAATCACCCCTGAAATTCTGTCAATTTGTCCTCGTACACTGTTTGAACAAGTTACAAATGAACAATTACACCGAAATCAACAAGAATTACAAAATCTATGCAAATACAGTACGTTTTTACAACTTCGAACAAAAACGAATACAAATCCAAATTCACACAAATCAATTGTGAATTGGACAATCTAATCAACATAAAACCTGTTCTAGAACAAAATCCGAATACAGCGAACCAAAAATTACACAAAAAAACACACAAAATCAAGAAATTGATTCTGGAACAGTGAATATACGAGTTCTTGAAGTTTTTCGATCAAATTCTCAGATTCTTGAAAATATTCTAAATTGTGCTTGCTCTGATACCAATTGATAGTCCCAAATTTTGCAAATCAATCAAGATAACAACAAGATTCACAATCAAATCTCATATTCATTGATCATGAAATTCACAGTATACAATGCTCTCCCTCTCTCTCTCAATATTTCTCTCTCTAAGATAAATCTCTATTTTGTGCTTAATGATTCTACTAACAAAAACAAGTATTTATACCTAGACAAGATACGAAGAAAAAACTAACTAAACTAAACACTTTGACTTACAATGAGAGTTTGACTTTGTATTGAGAGTTTGACTTGGAACTTTGACTTTTAATTCCAATGATCTTGGATCCAATATTTGTGCACTAACAATTTTCTTTACGATTTTAAAGGTATATCCCATCTTTCTAGAGTGATGATGGAAACAAAGAAATATCTTACGTTTCCTTTGGTATATCGGTTATTGAAGCTATCATTGATTTTGTCGGTTGCAAACACACCAGTTGAGAGATGCTTTTCTGCAATGAAGATTGTAACGTCATATTTGCACAATCAAATTGGTGATACTTTTTTGAATGCTTGTGTGATATGTGTCATAGAAAGAGAAGCACTTGCCAAAATCACGAATGAAGATGTGATAATGTAACGCCCGTAAATTGGAGATTTCCTTTAGTAATAATTCGGGAGTCGTTTGTCTATTGGGATGAAAAGGTGCCGAGAAATCAAGTGAGTTTTGCTATGAAAACATCGAGGATCGAATTAAGTGCGAAAGACGCGAGAAAATGGGATTTGGGTTGCCGCGAGTTGTTACGCGACTTAGGGTCACGGCACAAGTCGCGTAACTCACTGGAAGTGAGTCTTTGGGAAACAGGCGACTTATGTCGCGACTTAAGGTCGCGGCATAACCCGCGGGACGCACTGTTGAGCTAAAACCCGATTTTTTCAGCCACTTAGCCTCATTTCTCACAATCCAAACCCTAGATCTTCTCCCCTTTTCTCTCCCAAACCGACCCCAAAATCCCAAGATCAAACCCTAACCCATTTTGAGGGTTTTTCCTCCTTAAACCACATGATTCTTCATCATCTAGCTAGTTGGGTTAATGAACCACCTTCATCTTCATCTTCCTCACCCAGTTCTTGGGGGTTCATCTAACCCTTTTCATCATTTGAAGATTGGAAGCTTATGGTTCGTTTTGGTGATCTACAAGTTTTTTGGTTGGATGGATTCAAGTTGAGGTTGAGGTAATCATCCATTTTTCTTCATTTGTGGAAATTAGGGTTTTGACATAAGTTGAGGTCTTTATGTGAAATGTTTGGGGAATGTTTCTATATGGTTATTTATGATTGGAAATGTGTGGATCTAGGTTTTGGAAGAATCGTGCTTATGGATTCAAGTTCTTCAAGAAAGCTCTAAGTGGGGTAAAATCTAGATTTAGCCTAAATCTAGTAAGGTGAGTTCAAGTTGATTTGTGAAAACGTTGTACATGCCAAAATGTCTATTTTAAAGTGTTTATGTGTTTTACATGAAATTATCAAATGTTGGGTTATTTGCTAATATTTGATTATTTGAAGTATTTAACTTTACAAACTTTGTATAACACCCACATTTGGGATGTTTGGGAATTTTGATAAATGTGTCACAAATGAATGTGTTTTGAGGTCCTACTGCATTAATAGATCTTTGGTCAAAGAAATACACTTTTAAATGTTTGTTGGGTTTTATGCATCATTCATGAAATGGAATGTTTTATAAAGTCTTACTTACACATTTATGTGAGATACTTGAAAGAATGTTTATAGTCTCATTTTATGATTTTCATTCTTATCAGCAGTTAAGTTTGGGAAAATGCATGTCATTTGTGTTATGAGGCATTTTGGAAATATAAGGGTATAAGTCATTTGGAAAATTGATTGCCTCAACTAAGGTGGAGTTTTGAATTAATTACACTTTCGGTCGTGGTGTTTGCATATCCGTTGGTCAAGTGCGTTTTATTGTATTTTATTTCATTTACCAATGAGTCAATGGGTTGTTAAGCCAACAACTTGGTATTTTTATTTTGATTGGGTTTTAGGACAATTGTCCAGTTTTGGTAGCTCGACTTAGAGCCTTGGTTGCGATATTGGATGAGGGACTCGACGTAAGGACCGTTCACGGTTGAACTCGATATCCCGTGGGTGTACGTTTAAAGCCACTGAGCCTGACATCCCTTGCGCTTGGAATTATTACGTCCGATGATGGAACGATAGTTTTCCACATTGAGGCACGTTTAGGCTTCAGATTGGGTTATAAGTCCTACGTGCTCAAGTATTACGATATTGGATGAGGAGCTCGACGTAAGGGCCCTTCGGGGTTGAACTTGAGTTTCCGTGGGTGTATGTTTAAAGTCACTGAGCCTGACATCCCTTGCGTGTACTTTTGTTTATATGAATAGTCTTACCAACATAAAATGGGCTTACTTTGTGGACCGTCACATTTTATGGAATCGGGTCTCCCCCGTCACCGAAAGGTGTTGTTTTTGGGTATTGAGTTTTATTATCCAAGTTTTCGGCGGTGTTTTGTATAATTGGGTTTTACCCTTGATTTATGGGTTGAGTATTATACCCCACCCGTGTTTTGGGTGTTTCGGGATATAAGGTTTAACCGTATCTTCGTAAATGGAAAGTTCAAATTATATTTACACTTTGAGTGAGTTTTGGGTTAAAGCTAATTTATGAATGTGTGGCTTATATTGGTATCATCACCTTTGAAGTAATTTGGATTGGGAAACGTCTGAATTGGGGTTCTTTGCCTAAAATGCATATTATTGAAAATGAGTCGTTTTCATATTCAAAGAATATCTTTTGAAAGATTATGATTTTAAACTGCATTACCTCTTTTCAAAGATATCTTTATTCATATGGAAAACTCTTGGACTCACTAGGCGTTAGCCTAACCTTTTTATTTGTCGGCATGTGCATCAGGTTCCAGTTGGGGTTTGGTTCTAGCAGCTATGAAGAGTTGATCCTTAGCTTTGTGCAAATGTATGTAATTGGTGAAGTCTTCCACAATTTTGGAGATAGTGATTATTATGGGGTTTTAGTAGCACCTGTTCTTATCATAGACTTTTGTATAGAATGAATGTTTGTATTGAGGTTAAATCTTAATTTGTGGTTGTAGATAATTCCTTATCGGTGTATTTAGAAAATTTTAAATTAGTTGCTATTTCTGGATTTGAGGGTGTTACAGATAAACCGCTTTCAGAAGATGAAAACTCATAGAGAACAATTATAGAATGTAAATTATTTCTCATTTATGTATTTTTTATTTGTTATTATATTTTCTCATGTTAATTAAAGTCCGACCCAGTCATCGAAATTCCTGGATCCGCCACTGGTCTGACCTTCCTAGTTTCCGCAACAAATAGGTAATTTTATGTTTAAAAAATATAAAATTAAAAGTGAAATTTTACTGTGTTTGTATTCAACCCCTTCTAGAAACACATTCAGTGTAAGTCATTATATTCCAGGACCAACAATATATATATATATATATATATATATATGTATATTTAAAAGAAATTGGGCTTAATCAAATGAGAACCTATAAGTTGTTAGATACATGGGATTCAATGTAATCCAATCATTTGAAATAATTAATGTTATTTACTAAATGAAATAAAAGATTTAGTAACTTCCTGATTTGACAACTCATCAAAACATTTAATTAAATTTATTTTCCCATTTTTTTAGGAAACCATTATTCCCATTATTTTAGGAAACTCATTTAATTAAATTTAATTTCCCATTATGTCAGTGAAGTCCTTGTTTATGTTTTTCAAAATTTGTGTACCAAAACCCTAGATTTTATAAGGTATTCACAATGTATCACAATGTGTTCATAAGATGCTCACAATGAATGTATTTGTCATATTTTTCAATGTGTTCGTCAGATTCTTTTAGATGGAGATGAGAGATGGGAGAGAAAAAAAAGGGAGAAAAGTGAAAAAAGGAGAGAAGAGAAAAGAAAAAATTTTGCAAAATACCTAGAAGGCCCTTTATTCTTATTTTAGTTAAAGATATGCCTTGTGGCTGCGATTGGATCTCAAAGATCTTACAAAATATCTGATTCTACCATGAATGACCCCCCTTATATATATATATATATATATATATATATATATATATATATATATATATATATGGAGAGAGAGAGAGATAGTGGTTCAAGGGAAACCTTTAAAATAATGGAAAATTGAGGAACACCCTGGTAGCTTTTCATCTAGACGGTATGCACTTGTTCATACAAGTAAATCAAGTTGTATTTTGATTTTTATACACGTGTGCATGTTACAAATTACTTATATCATGGTTCTAAATGGCGTGAGGCGTGGCGGGGCGGGGCGGCGAGGCCAAACCTCAAGCCTTAGAAGCCACGGCGAAGCAATGGCGTTTTCAAGGCGTGACTTATGGCGTCAAAATTTTAATTTATATATAATATTATATATAAAAACATTTGTTTTTGTGTGTTACTCAATGAGTCAATAGTAATAAGGAAGTTAAATTAGGTTAGATATATTAAAAAATTGCAAATAAGACATTAAAAACATAAAGAAAAACCAAATATTGCATTACAAAAATTGCGCATTAAGCCATGGCGTGCTATGGGCTTAACGTGGCGTGAGACACAAGCCTTGATGCCATGACGTGCCATGGCGGCTGTACGACGAGTTTTTTAGAACAGTGACTTATATGCACAAGTGCATATTGTTCAGATGAAAGGCTACCAGGGTGTTCCTCAGTTTTCATATATATATATATATATATATATATATATATAGGGGAGGGATCAATTGGAAACCAATATTACATTGGAAACTTTAGAAACCCAAATTAATCAATCATTGAATTTCTTTTTTTTATTTTTATTTTTAATTGATAAGGTTATTTTAGTCTTTTACATAATTTCATAATATATATGGTAAATGTTATTATTATTATATTAATTATTTAATTTTAATGTATTTTATATATGGTAATATTGATCCTTTATTAATTTAAAAATGAAACATTTAATTTAGGTAAACACAAATTGATCATTTATTATTATTTTTTATTCTTATGAATCAGTGATTGATTCATCCAATGAATGAAAATTGATATTCATATGAAATCTTCAATATTACCTCAAGGCACAAAATATTAATATAGTGAAACAAAATATTAATATAGTGAACCTGATGAAACATAAAATGTTAATATAGTGAAATCTGATGAAACAAATTTGATATAGTGAAACATAATGGAAAGGTAATGAAACAAAATATTAATATAGTGAAACCTGATATAGTGAAACAAAATATTAATATAGTGGAACCTGATGAAACATAAAATGTTAATATAGTGAAATATGATTAAACAGATTTGATATAGTGAAACATAATGGAAAGGTAATGAAACAAAATATTAATATAGCAAAACCTGATATAGTGAAACAAAATATTAATATAGTGAAACCTGATGAAACAGATTTGATATAGTGAAACATAATGGAAAGGTAATGAAACAATAATGGTAATGAAACTTATTTGGGTTTTTACATACTGCATATTGATAAACAGGTAATAAAAAGGTAGTCTTGATATGCTCTTTTTTTTAAAAAAATATACGTTTTTCTATATTTAAGCATTGTTGCCAAATTTGAAACACAAAAGAAAAAGACACATTTACCCTTTTGACATATTATTATTATCTTTTATTAATAAATTAATTAATTAATTACCATATATATTTCAAATGAATCTTGACCATTGATTAAAAAGATCAATGGTTGAAATTTGGTTTCTAAAGTTTCCAATGAAATTTGGTTTCCAATTGAAACCAGGAAGACTTCTCCTTGGGAACCCGAGCCCCTATAAATTGATAGTTAGCCGTCCGAAAACATTCAAAATGTATGAACTCCGAGGCTAGGTTATATATATATAGAGAGAGAGGGAGGATCAAACGAGAACGATACACATTTAAAAGAACACGAGAACGGCAAATCACATACAAAATCATATGTGATTTTACATGTGATTCCCGCGACCTTAAGTCGCAGCAAAAGTCACCCGCGTACTGTGATTTTGCACGACTTCTCCGCTAATGTAAAATCACTTATGATTTTGTATGTGATTTTCGTTCTCGTGTTTTTTAAATAGGTATCGTTCTCTTTTGAACCCGACTCTCTCTCTATATATATCTATATATATGAAATGTATATTCTTGTGTAGCACCCCAAAAATTGGGACAAACAAAAATTTCTGAAAAAGGAAATGTGATATATAAAATGATGCCAAAGCACGAGCTTTCCCTAAAAGGGAACAATACACGCATGTTATAATTACAAGTTTGTAATGATAAGAATTGAGGGATAACAACCCTTTAATCTAATTTCTATCTAGAAAAGAGATTATGACAAGTTGTTATGTAAGTCCCAAACATGATGAACATCATCAATTGGTGTCCCAAAATGCTCCCCAAGCTCTCATCTAAGGCTTGCTAAACCTTCTTAACGGTCGCGCCGCTAAACCTGAGATACACATCAAACCAATCAAGTGTTAGGCTAAATGACCCTAGTGAGTTGAACAATAGTATAATATAATCATTTAAGCATTTATAAACAACGGGAACCATAAAGAAATCAATGGGGGAGACCCATCACACCAATGAGTTTCACCTCAAGAGCCAATATACCTTGATGTTCACTCACACGAGCAACATCCCGAAGGCCCGACACATTTGAAGACTACCTCCAAGGAATTACTCCAAATGGCGGAGATCTAGGTGCATACCGTTAAGGTGGCACCCCAAGACAACATCCTCGTAGTGCCTACTCACGGTTCATCCAATATACAAGCCATCATTATACATACTTCACAACAATGTAAAATACATGTATAAGATCCAAATTAGTTCCAATCCCACTTTAGGTCCAAAACCCTAATTCATGATAAACCTCAAGTAACAATTATCAGCCATGTATTTCTCAAGAACATGACTTAATATTTACCAACAAACAAAATCATCATAATTTCATAAAAGTTAGCAACCAAACCTTCAACATTCCCAACATAGTAAGTTTTCCTCTACAAGGACAAATAACCAACATGATGAAGATAATCATGAAGTGATAAAGGAAAGCACATAAGATATGTATCTCATTGTAAAATAGTTGGAAAACTCACTAGTTAGGTTTTGGTCAAAAACCTAGAAAAGTTATCAAACCCTAGAAGTTGAGGCAAGAATCTCCACTAGTTAGCTTTAAATGAGGTCTTGAATGCTCCACCCAAGATTTACCAACCCCAAGTGTTTGCAATAAATGGAGCTAGGGTTTGGTAGAAGAAAATCGTCCTTGAGCTCTCCAAAATCGGTTCTCAAGCAGAAATTATGAAGTAAATGAAGATTAATCGGCTGAGATGGGATTTTATACCCAAAGACCCGTTGGGCGACTATACCCGGCGACATTACCATGTGGCATAGTCGCCGACATTCTCGCGGCACTCCCCCACCATACGGTACAAGTTCGGAGTTTGTGACAGGACGACAATGCCCGTGTCACTTTGGCCGGGGATGTACAGAGACTATCCCCCGACCCGCGACTTTGACGCGCGACTATGACCATTGTCATAGTCGCTGGTCACTATCGCACAAATGCCCAGATTTTTTACGATTTTGACTCAACACAACACACCTAAACTTCAAAAATAAGATTCAATATAGTCTTAAACCTCAATTACCCACTTGAAACTTTATTTATTCATATCAAATTCTTCTTTTTCTTCCTTTATGAATACCAAGTTTTCTAAAGGTTCTAAAATAAACACGTTACTTTACTGAATACACAAAAAAACTACGACAAATTTCAAGTGTTTTCAAAGGGCTCTTTTTTATTTATATGGTTATTTACACACATCTTGTACTTGTTTGTATAAATATCGACATAGTGAAGTTGTTTAGGCCACTCATGTTTTTCAACTATTTTTTGGTTTATTATTTTTATTGAAAAATGGAAAGCTTTTTATAAAGGAAAGCGTCAACATCCAAATCCAATAGTGGTGATATTCGTCAACCTCGCCCCACTTCTTTCATTCCTATGGATATTGATATGAATGATCTTCCTTGGGATCCATCCGAAAGGAAAGAAATTTTAGAGTATCATCTTAATTAAAGAGAGAAATAAGGAGAAAGTATTTGATTAGATGACCTTGTCAACCACGTGGCCATGACTTTCCAAAAAAAATAATGGAAGACGTTTTCCCCGACTTGGTTTGATCACTTCGGTAATTGGTTGGAGTACAGTGTAAAAGCCGATAATTTTTTTTGCTTATGTTGCTATTTGTTTAGAGATAAGTTTGGGGGACAAGGTGGGAGTGATGCTTTTGTGACGGAAGGCTTTAATGGTTGGAATAAAAAGGAGAGACTTAGTGTTCATGTAGGTGACATTAATAGTTTTCACAATAGAACAATTAAGAAAAGTGAGGATCTAATGAGACAAAATCAATCTATTGTTGTTGCCTCCATAAGCAAAATGATATTGCGAAGAATGAGCATCGAATTCAATTAAATGTTTCAGTAGATGTTGCTAGACATTTATTGAATGGTGAATTACCTTTTCATGGCCATGATGAGTCGGAAAAATATTTTCATAGAGGACACTTTTTGGAATCAATAAAGTTAATTCGTAATCGTGATGCAACAGTTCGTAATGTTACATTAGAAAATGTCCGGGAAATAATAAAATGGTGGCTCCAGATACTAAAAAAGGCATTGCTTATGGCTTTGCACAAGAAATAATCAAATCTATCTTTGAAGAAATTGGTGACCATGTGTTCGCTTTGTTAGTTGATGAGTCTAGTGATGTATCTAAAAAGGAATAAATGGTCGTGGTTTTGCGATATGTTACTTGTGCGATTTTAAGGAAAGACTTGTTGGACTGGTTTATGTGAAAGAGACTTCGTCTTTATATCTTAAAACCGCCATTGAATCTTTATTTGTTGAATTTGGATTGAGTTTAAAAAAGCTTAGAGGTCAAGGTTATGACGAGGCAAACAATATGCATGGTAGGTTTAATGGCTTGAAAACTTTGATCATGAACGAGAATAACTAGGCATATTATGTTATTGTTTTGCCCACCAACTTCAATTAGTTGTTGTTGCGGTTGCTAGAAAACATCATGGTGTTGTACAATTCTTTGACATGATGGGTGTTTTGATAAATTTGGTTTGTGCTTCTTGCAAAAGAAGTGATATCCTTAGAGAAAGTCAAAAAGAGAACATGGAAAAAGTCATTGGTAGTGGTGAAGTTGAAACTGGAAGTGGGTTAAATCAAGAACTTTCTCTTGCAAGAGCTGGAGATACACGTTGGGGTTCTCATTATGAAACACTTTTGAGTTTGGTTGATTTGTTTCCTTGTGTTCTTGAGGTGCTTGAATATATTAACAGTGATTGTGAAAATAGCACTAGTGTATGTCAAGCGTGTGGGCTTCAAACATATTTGACATCATTTGATTCTGTGTTTTATTTACACTTGATGTTGCGCATCTTGGGGGTCACAAATTTGGTGTCACAAGCTCTTCAAAAAAAAAAGATCAAGATATCTTAAATGCTATTTCATTGGTGCAATCAACCAAGGAAGAGTTGCAAGAGTTTAAAGTTGATGGGTTTGATTCACTTTTGGAGAAAGTCGCTTCTTTTTGCAATAAATATGATATTAAAATGGTGAGCATGAACAAAAATTATGTTAATCCAAAGAGCCAGAGACAAAAATCCAATATCGCACATCAACATTATTGTGAGTATGATTGTTTTGATATAGTTGTCGATATGCAAATTCAAGAGTTCGGTGACAAATTTGGTGAGGAAAGTTCATAATTGCTTATTTGTATGGCGGCATTAAATCCACGTGATTTATTTTGTGACTTTAACCAATCAAAGTTTCTAAGGTTGAGTGAGTTGTATCCAGACGATTTTAGTAATGAGGAAAGAACGACTTTTGAGCAAAAACTTCGCCTCTACATTATTAATGTGCTACAAGATGAGAAATTTGCCAACTTGAAAGGTATATCCGATACGACTAACTTTGTTTTCTTTACTTAAAATGACAAATTTAACGAAATGTATATAACTAACTTTGTTTTTGATAGTCCCAAATTGTGTAAATCAATCAAGATAACAACAAGATTCACAATCAAATATCATATTCATTGATCATGAAATTCATAGTATACAATGCTCTCTCTCTCAATATTTCTCTCTCTCAATATTTCTCTCTCTAAGATAAGTCTCTATTTGTTGCTTAATGATTCTACTAACAAAAACAAGTATTTATACCCAGACAAAATACAAAGGCAAAACTAACTAAACTAAACACTTTGACTTACAATGACTTTGACTTTGCATTGAGAGTTTGACTTGGAACTTTGACTTTTAATTCCAATGATCTTGGATCCAACATTTGCGCACTAACAATCTCCCCCTTTGGATTCAAGATCATCTTCAAAAAAATAAATTTAGCATTAACGAGAAATCTCCCCCTTTGTCTGATCTTTAGCGAATTCAATCTCCCACTTTAGCATCTTCATAAAGATAAACATTTCATCTCCTCCTTTGGATTCAAGATGAAATTTAGCATTCACGGACCATCTTCCTTTTTACATTTCTGACGATGAATTCTCTTTTGAAAATCAATCTCCCCCTTTGAGTAAATCTGTTCAAAGGTATTCTTTCCTTTTTTTGAAATATCTTCAGATTTTCAGTATTCTCCCCCAAAGTCTGTGACTATTTTCTTCAAGAATTTTAGCAATTCCCCCAAGGTTATGAAAACCTCATTTAGACTTAAGAAAATAAATTATCTTCAGATTTAACTCACTTTGCTTCAACAAATAATCTTCAAAGAAAATTTCAGCAAAATTTCATCAAACTTTCTGAACTCTTGAACTTTCTCTTTCATTCTGAACATTTCCCACATAAATCTGACAATAAATCTTTGAAACTCTGTCATTTCATTTCTTGAATATCTCTCCAAAACTACTTTGTCATTTCTTGAATGGCTCCCCCTTTTTGATGATGTAAAGCATAGAAATCATCAAAACTTCTTCAAGAAATGTCACCATTTGCTGACCTCTGATCTGTCCTCATAAAATTCCAAACCATTCGTCAATTCATAAAGTATATTCATCCGAATCTTTCAAATTCAAACAAATAAGAGTGTAAACCTGAATCAACAAATGAATCAGTTAAGATGCATGTAAGCAGCACGAAGCTACTTAGTACAACGAATGTACTATACAAGGAGTTTTATTGATGTTCACTCCCCAGGTCTTCCATTCAATCATCGAATAACACAAGGTAATTCTATGAATGTTCTGACAGAAAAAAAATTATGTGTGTACGTACTTGTGTATGAAAGAATTTAAGCATTTTGTGCTATATCAGGCGCAAAATGTGTAAACATTGAGACAGCAATAGTAATACACGACTCAATGTGCATGATCGAAGGTCGAAGGTGGGGCAACGTTCCTTCTTTTTCAATATCCACATCTTCCAAATGAAGACGAGATAGAGTATGTGCTGCATCCCCAAAGAAAGTTTGAAACATTTCTTTGTTGAGAAAGAAATGAGTAGCTGGTGGGGTTTAATTCAAGAGTTGGCATTGGCTAGTGCCTATTTCAATGATGGTTACCAAAGAATGTGAACCAACAGTAGATGTGGCTTCCCGGCTCAGAAAAGATTTGGTGCAGAGTTTTGTCATTTTTTAACTTTGTTCTCACACCCTCTTTCTTTTAAACATTTAAGCTCACTTCTAGCCAAACTCTCTTTTCATTTTATCTCAGCACACACCCACACTCAGGTATTGACCCCTCGCCTCTCGATCACTCAAGATAACTTCTTGGGTAGGAAACAATGGTTATCGTGAATCCATAGAAGTTCTATAAAGTCTTCACACTGATCCCATGTAATTTTGTCCTAAAGAAAATGTTGCTCAACCATTTAACTTTAGAAGTTAAAGCACGATAGTACGAAGTATAATGTCAGATTTATGTATGCTCGATAAGATAATCATGAAGATCTGAGCATTTTAAACATTGAAGATTTTCTCAAAAACAAAGAAATTGAATTAAGGAAGTGAAATAAATAGATATGTTTTGAGAATCTGACAATGTATTGAAAAGATCAAATATGAATGATTTATCAATAAAAGCTTTGGTCATAAAAAAATTTGGATGTTGTCTATATGAACAAGTATAGACATTCTTGAAAGAAACGCTTTAAAAGAAATAACGCTCAATGACCAGTGAATTTCAAACGGGTTTATTACCACCGAAAAATTGTTTCATTTTGAGACATGGTAATAACATAGTCAACAAAAATACCAAACCAGTGTGTGTGAATACTTTGACAGTATATGGAAAAGATAATACACAAGTATTTATCTTTGGAAACACATGGTTAGTTAATCGTGAAATCTCGTGATTGAAAAACATTTTAAAAATACACACTTCTGAAATTTAAGAAAACTTTTTGAGATTCGAGAAGTGGTTTGAACATTTAAAAACATGTTGTAATGTCTGAAAGTCGTCCTTCTTTCAAACACAATGAGATTTAGGCTAGAATGATCTTTATGCACATCCAAAAGCTCATAAAGTCAGCCTCATAGACATGATTGATATGATCGTGTAAGCTCCCCCTCAAAATCTGCATATAGTCAAAAAGTCGTCAAAGCAACAAAGTACATCACCAATATTGAAAATCAGATTAATATGACAATAAGACACCCCTATAACATTGAATAACGAGTCTTGATCTGAAGTAATCAGAAGTCATTTACTCCCCCTGAAATATTGCATTCACAATATTTATCAGAAAGGATGATATGTACTCCCCCTTGAAGGTTGATCCTCTTTTATGCACCGGAGTACAATTGCTTTTGATCATTTAAGTATGAGTCCTAAACTGTTGTGTTTAGAAGTCAAACTTGATCTTTGAGGTACGAGCCTAGACTGCTTTGTCTAGAAGTCAAACTCTTTGATATTGAAGTCCGAGTCCTGAGCAGATTTACTCAGAAGTCTAACTTCTTAACATTGAGGTGCGGGTTTTGAACTGTATTGTCCAAAAGCCATCATTCGTTGAAGCACGGGTTCTGAACTGATTTATCCAGAAGCCTAAGTTCTTTTACTCCCCCTACACTTGAGGTGCCTGCAACATAGATGGATCTTTTGGCTTTGGTACCCCCTGGTATTTGGGTCCATGTTTGTTAGTTGCAGTTTTATTAGGAGTAATATAATAAGAACCATACCAGTAATTAGCATAGTTTTTACTAACAAAATCATTTGAGCCACAGTAAGAACAGTTAATTTTCTTTTGAGCTAACCTGATTAATTGATTTATAGTGTAAACAAGATCAGGTTTACCTTTATGCACATTGTTCTTCTTGGCATTGGATGTATGCACAAATGATTTTTGATCATTATTCTCATCAGAAGCTGCTTTCACTCTCCATACTAACTTCTCACTACCATTCCTTCTTCTAAATGACCCTGAACCATCAACATTCCTATCATAGAAAAGGTTAGTAGTACGAATCTTATCTTTAGAATTAACTGAGTTTTTTGTAGAAACAATTTTATGATGTGAACTTGATGTTGTCTTGATTGAGCATTCAGAATCAGCTGAATCATCTCTAGATGTTTGAAGAATTGAATCTGGAGTCTTCTGCTCGGTCAAAACCACCTTAGAGACAATTTCTTCAAGTTCTGTTATCTTGGATGATAAACGGTTTCTTTCCTTGGTGAGTAGGTCAATCTTATTCTGAAATTCAGACTTCGTGTTCTGCTCTTTCATGGCCTTTGTTGATAGTTCAGATAATGACTTTGTAAGCTTCCTAATCTCTGACTCAAAAATCTTCCTTTCTTCCTCAAAATCTTTCTCAACATTTTACCTTTGATCATATATTTCTTTGAAAACTCCAACATTTTTCTGCTCAACTATCTTCTTCTCTTTTGCAAACTTGTCCCTTTCCATAGTCATCACTTTCTCAATTTCTTGATTGAGCATTCAGAATCAGCTGAATCATCTCTAGGTGTTTGAAGAATTGAATCTGGAGTCTTCTGCTCGGTCAAAACCACCTTAGAGATAATTTCCTCAGGTTCTGTTATCTTGGATGATAAACTGTTTCTTTCCTTGGTGAGTAGGTCAATCTTATTCTGAAATTCAGACTTCGTGTTCTGCTCTTTCATGGCCTTTGTTGATAGTTCAGATAACGACTTTTTAAGCTTCCTAATCTCTGACTCAAAAATCTTCCTTTCTTCCTCAAAATCTTTCTCAACATTTTACCTTTGATCATATATTTCTTTGAAAACTCCAACATTTTTCTGCTCAACTATCTTCTTCTCTTTTGCAAACTTGTCCCTTTCCATAGTCATCACTTTCTCAATTTCTTGATTGAGCATTCAGAATCAGCTGAATCATCTCTAGGTGTTTGAAGAATTGAATCTGGAGTCTTCTGCTCGGTCAAAACCACCTTAGAGATAATTTCTTCAAGTTCTGTTATCTTGGATGATAAACTGTTTCTTTCCTTGGTGAGTAGGTCAATCTTATTCTGAAATTCAGACTTCGTGTTCTGCTCTTTCATGGCCTTTGTTGATAGTTCAGATAATGACTTTGTAAGCTTCCTAATCTCTGACTCAAAAATCTTCCTTTCTTCCTCAAAATCTTTCTCAACATTTTACCTTTGATCATATATTTCTTTTAAAACTCCAACATTTTTCCTGCTCAACTATCTTCTTGTCTTTTGCAAACTTGTCCCTTTCCATAGTCATCACTTTCTCAAAATCTGACACTTGTTGAGAAAGCTTTGCACATTTTAGATCAACTACCTTCTTATCTTCAAAAGTCTTTCTAGAAAATTCATATAACTTTTGTGCAAATCCTTTCTTTCCTTTTCAAATTCATCTCTGTCTTTAGCAATCTTCTGTTCCAACTCTGAAACCTTCTTTCTCAGCTCTGCATTAGCACTGTCTAAACCCTTTTCTGTCTTCTTATTCTTCTTGATAGAAACTTCTTCCTTGAGTTTGACAAACTCAGCTTCCAAATCTGAGATCTTACTTTTCAACTCAGTATTCTCATTTTCCAAAGCCTTTGATTTCTCTTCACTATTCGAAGTAGCACCTTCCTTTATCTCAGAAATCCTTTTCTTTAGTTCAAAGTTCTCAGTCTTCAATTTCTCAGCGTCCAACCATTTATCACCTTTCAAGGCTTCAAGAATTTCTATTTGAAGCTCTTTTATCTGTTGTTTATACTCGGTAAAAATTTGTGAATATTTCCCAGAAGAAGTTGCCTTTTCCATTGAATCCATATGCATGTGAAACCATTCTTTAAGTTTATTGAAAGAATCAATTCGTTTATTCTCTGTCTTCTGATAGTACTCAATCTGATTTTCCTTTCCAATAATAGATTTGTAATAGCTTTCATGCTTTTGTACAATTTTTTCTTCAAGAAAGGCAATCTTGGCTTTAAGTTTAACAATCTCTTCTTTTGATGACATTGTGTATCAACCTTGATAAAAACGTGCACTGATCTTTAAACACAAATCTATTAAAATTCCAAAATTCTGAAAAATAGTCAAAAATTGACCAAGTATAGAATTCCTATATCACTTTTTGCACCACATTGGAGTAAACAACACAATTCACATACACTTCCTTGCGAAATCTTGCTTTTCGCATGCAAAGGTGTGCGAAAAATGAGCTTTTCGCATGAAGTTATGTGCGAATTCTGGAGCATTTCGCACTTTGAGGTGTGCGAATTCTTGACTTAGCAAAACTCCACAAGATTCACTTTTCGCACCAGAATATTGTGCGAAATCCACACTTAGAAATATTTTCAAACAAACTTTAGCTTGAGAATCCTATAACTTTTTGCAGATCGAAGCTTTTCGCACCTTGAGCATAAGAACAATAACTTTTCGCACAACACTAAAGTGCGAATTCTTGACTTTTTGCACAAAGAAGCGTGCGAATTATGTCCTTAGCAGAATTAAAAAAATCACTTTTCGTACGTGGAAGCGTGCAAATTCTTTACTTTTCTCACGTAGCTTTATGCGAAATGTTCACTTTTCGTACAAAGTAGCCTGCGAAATCTGACTTTTCGCACCTAACGACTTGCGAATTCTGGTCTTGTAATATTTTCACCAACTCAAAAACAAGGAATTATGCGAGTTCTTCATTTGAAATATGCGAATTCTGTAGATCTTGCGTGTTCTTCACTTGTCTACTTCGAAAACACCAAATTCAACCCAAAATCGATCCAATACACCAAAATCACCCCTGAAATTCTGTCAATTTGTCCTCGTACACTGTTTGAACAAGTTACAAATGAACAATTACACCGAAATCAACAAGAATTACAAAATCTATGCAAATACAGTACGTTTTTACAACTTCGAACAAAAACGAATACAAATCCAAATTCACACAAATCAATTGTGAATTGGACAATCTAATCAACATAAAACCTGTTCTAGAACAAAATCCGAATACAGCGAACCAAAAATTACACAAAAAAACACACAAAATCAAGAAATTGATTCTGGAACAGTGAATATACGAGTTCTTGAAGTTTTTCGATCAAATTCTCAGATTCTTGAAAATATTCTAAATTGTGCTTGCTCTGATACCAATTGATAGTCCCAAATTTTGCAAATCAATCAAGATAACAACAAGATTCACAATCAAATCTCATATTCATTGATCATGAAATTCACAGTATACAATGCTCTCCCTCTCTCTCTCAATATTTCTCTCTCTAAGATAAATCTCTATTTTGTGCTTAATGATTCTACTAACAAAAACAAGTATTTATACCTAGACAAGATACGAAGAAAAAACTAACTAAACTAAACACTTTGACTTACAATGAGAGTTTGACTTTGTATTGAGAGTTTGACTTGGAACTTTGACTTTTAATTCCAATGATCTTGGATCCAATATTTGTGCACTAACAATTTTCTTTACGATTTTAAAGGTATATCCCATCTTTCTAGAGTGATGATGGAAACAAAGAAATATCTTACGTTTCCTTTGGTATATCGGTTATTGAAGCTATCATTGATTTTGTCGGTTGCAAACACACCAGTTGAGAGATGCTTTTCTGCAATGAAGATTGTAACGTCATATTTGCACAATCAAATTGGTGATACTTTTTTGAATGCTTGTGTGATATGTGTCATAGAAAGAGAAGCACTTGCCAAAATCACGAATGAAGATGTGATAATGTAACGCCCGTAAATTGGAGATTTCCTTTAGTAATAATTCGGGAGTCGTTTGTCTATTGGGATGAAAAGGTGCCGAGAAATCAAGTGAGTTTTGCTATGAAAACATCGAGGATCGAATTAAGTGCGAAAGACGCGAGAAAATGGGATTTGGGTTGCCGCGAGTTGTTACGCGACTTAGGGTCACGGCACAAGTCGCGTAACTCACTGGAAGTGAGTCTTTGGGAAACAGGCGACTTATGTCGCGACTTAAGGTCGCGGCATAACCCGCGGGACGCACTGTTGAGCTAAAACCCGATTTTTTCAGCCACTTAGCCTCATTTCTCACAATCCAAACCCTAGATCTTCTCCCCTTTTCTCTCCCAAACCGACCCCAAAATCCCAAGATCAAACCCTAACCCATTTTGAGGGTTTTTCCTCCTTAAACCACATGATTCTTCATCATCTAGCTAGTTGGGTTAATGAACCACCTTCATCTTCATCTTCCTCACCCAGTTCTTGGGGGTTCATCTAACCCTTTTCATCATTTGAAGATTGGAAGCTTATGGTTCGTTTTGGTGATCTACAAGTTTTTTGGTTGGATGGATTCAAGTTGAGGTTGAGGTAATCATCCATTTTTCTTCATTTGTGGAAATTAGGGTTTTGACATAAGTTGAGGTCTTTATGTGAAATGTTTGGGGAATGTTTCTATATGGTTATTTATGATTGGAAATGTGTGGATCTAGGTTTTGGAAGAATCGTGCTTATGGATTCAAGTTCTTCAAGAAAGCTCTAAGTGGGGTAAAATCTAGATTTAGCCTAAATCTAGTAAGGTGAGTTCAAGTTGATTTGTGAAAACGTTGTACATGCCAAAATGTCTATTTTAAAGTGTTTATGTGTTTTACATGAAATTATCAAATGTTGGGTTATTTGCTAATATTTGATTATTTGAAGTATTTAACTTTACAAACTTTGTATAACACCCACATTTGGGATGTTTGGGAATTTTGATAAATGTGTCACAAATGAATGTGTTTTGAGGTCCTACTGCATTAATAGATCTTTGGTCAAAGAAATACACTTTTAAATGTTTGTTGGGTTTTATGCATCATTCATGAAATGGAATGTTTTATAAAGTCTTACTTACACATTTATGTGAGATACTTGAAAGAATGTTTATAGTCTCATTTTATGATTTTCATTCTTATCAGCAGTTAAGTTTGGGAAAATGCATGTCATTTGTGTTATGAGGCATTTTGGAAATATAAGGGTATAAGTCATTTGGAAAATTGATTGCCTCAACTAAGGTGGAGTTTTGAATTAATTACACTTTCGGTCGTGGTGTTTGCATATCCGTTGGTCAAGTGCGTTTTATTGTATTTTATTTCATTTACCAATGAGTCAATGGGTTGTTAAGCCAACAACTTGGTATTTTTATTTTGATTGGGTTTTAGGACAATTGTCCAGTTTTGGTAGCTCGACTTAGAGCCTTGGTTGCGATATTGGATGAGGGACTCGACGTAAGGACCGTTCACGGTTGAACTCGATATCCCGTGGGTGTACGTTTAAAGCCACTGAGCCTGACATCCCTTGCGCTTGGAATTATTACGTCCGATGATGGAACGATAGTTTTCCACATTGAGGCACGTTTAGGCTTCAGATTGGGTTATAAGTCCTACGTGCTCAAGTATTACGATATTGGATGAGGAGCTCGACGTAAGGGCCCTTCGGGGTTGAACTTGAGTTTCCGTGGGTGTATGTTTAAAGTCACTGAGCCTGACATCCCTTGCGTGTACTTTTGTTTATATGAATAGTCTTACCAACATAAAATGGGCTTACTTTGTGGACCGTCACATTTTATGGAATCGGGTCTCCCCCGTCACCGAAAGGTGTTGTTTTTGGGTATTGAGTTTTATTATCCAAGTTTTCGGCGGTGTTTTGTATAATTGGGTTTTACCCTTGATTTATGGGTTGAGTATTATACCCCACCCGTGTTTTGGGTGTTTCGGGATATAAGGTTTAACCGTATCTTCGTAAATGGAAAGTTCAAATTATATTTACACTTTGAGTGAGTTTTGGGTTAAAGCTAATTTATGAATGTGTGGCTTATATTGGTATCATCACCTTTGAAGTAATTTGGATTGGGAAACGTCTGAATTGGGGTTCTTTGCCTAAAATGCATATTATTGAAAATGAGTCGTTTTCATATTCAAAGAATATCTTTTGAAAGATTATGATTTTAAACTGCATTACCTCTTTTCAAAGATATCTTTATTCATATGGAAAACTCTTGGACTCACTAGGCGTTAGCCTAACCTTTTTATTTGTCGGCATGTGCATCAGGTTCCAGTTGGGGTTTGGTTCTAGCAGCTATGAAGAGTTGATCCTTAGCTTTGTGCAAATGTATGTAATTGGTGAAGTCTTCCACAATTTTGGAGATAGTGATTATTATGGGGTTTTAGTAGCACCTGTTCTTATCATAGACTTTTGTATAGAATGAATGTTTGTATTGAGGTTAAATCTTAATTTGTGGTTGTAGATAATTCCTTATCGGTGTATTTAGAAAATTTTAAATTAGTTGCTATTTCTGGATTTGAGGGTGTTACAGATAAACCGCTTTCAGAAGATGAAAACTCATAGAGAACAATTATAGAATGTAAATTATTTCTCATTTATGTATTTTTTATTTGTTATTATATTTTCTCATGTTAATTAAAGTCCGACCCAGTCATCGAAATTCCTGGATCCGCCACTGGTCTGACCTTCCTAGTTTCCGCAACAAATAGGTAATTTTATGTTTAAAAAATATAAAATTAAAAGTGAAATTTTACTGTGTTTGTATTCAACCCCTTCTAGAAACACATTCAGTGTAAGTCATTATATTCCAGGACCAACAATATATATATATATATATATATATATATATATATATATATATATATATATATATATGTATATTTAAAAGAAATTGGGCTTAATCAAATGAGAACCTATAAGTTGTTAGATACATGGGATTCAATGTAATCCAATCATTTGAAATAATTAATGTTATTTACTAAATGAAATAAAAGATTTAGTAACTTCCTGATTTGACAACTCATCAAAACATTTAATTAAATTTATTTTCCCATTTTTTTAGGAAACCATTATTCCCATTATTTTAGGAAACTCATTTAATTAAATTTAATTTCCCATTATGTCAGTGAAGTCCTTGTTTATGTTTTTCAAAATTTGTGTACCAAAACCCTAGATTTTATAAGGTATTCACAATGTATCACAATGTGTTCATAAGATGCTCACAATGAATGTATTTGTCATATTTTTCAATGTGTTCGTCAGATTCTTTTAGATGGAGATGAGAGATGGGAGAGAAAAAAAAGGGAGAAAAGTGAAAAAAGGAGAGAAGAGAAAAGAAAAAATTTTGCAAAATACCTAGAAGGCCCTTTATTCTTATTTTAGTTAAAGATATGCCTTGTGGCTGCGATTGGATCTCAAAGATCTTACAAAATATCTGATTCTACCATGAATGACCCCCCTTATATATATATATATATATATATATATATATATATATATATATATATATGGAGAGAGAGAGAGATAGTGGTTCAAGGGAAACCTTTAAAATAATGGAAAATTGAGGAACACCCTGGTAGCTTTTCATCTAGACGGTATGCACTTGTTCATACAAGTAAATCAAGTTGTATTTTGATTTTTATACACGTGTGCATGTTACAAATTACTTATATCATGGTTCTAAATGGCGTGAGGCGTGGCGGGGCGGGGCGGCGAGGCCAAACCTCAAGCCTTAGAAGCCACGGCGAAGCAATGGCGTTTTCAAGGCGTGACTTATGGCGTCAAAATTTTAATTTATATATAATATTATATATAAAAACATTTGTTTTTGTGTGTTACTCAATGAGTCAATAGTAATAAGGAAGTTAAATTAGGTTAGATATATTAAAAAATTGCAAATAAGACATTAAAAACATAAAGAAAAACCAAATATTGCATTACAAAAATTGCGCATTAAGCCATGGCGTGCTATGGGCTTAACGTGGCGTGAGACACAAGCCTTGATGCCATGACGTGCCATGGCGGCTGTACGACGAGTTTTTTAGAACAGTGACTTATATGCACAAGTGCATATTGTTCAGATGAAAGGCTACCAGGGTGTTCCTCAGTTTTCATATATATATATATATATATATATATATATATATATATAGGGGAGGGATCAATTGGAAACCAATATTACATTGGAAACTTTAGAAACCCAAATTAATCAATCATTGAATTTCTTTTTTTTATTTTTATTTTTAATTGATAAGGTTATTTTAGTCTTTTACATAATTTCATAATATATATGGTAAATGTTATTATTATTATATTAATTATTTAATTTTAATGTATTTTATATATGGTAATATTGATCCTTTATTAATTTAAAAATGAAACATTTAATTTAGGTAAACACAAATTGATCATTTATTATTATTTTTTATTCTTATGAATCAGTGATTGATTCATCCAATGAATGAAAATTGATATTCATATGAAATCTTCAATATTACCTCAAGGCACAAAATATTAATATAGTGAAACAAAATATTAATATAGTGAACCTGATGAAACATAAAATGTTAATATAGTGAAATCTGATGAAACAAATTTGATATAGTGAAACATAATGGAAAGGTAATGAAACAAAATATTAATATAGTGAAACCTGATATAGTGAAACAAAATATTAATATAGTGGAACCTGATGAAACATAAAATGTTAATATAGTGAAATATGATTAAACAGATTTGATATAGTGAAACATAATGGAAAGGTAATGAAACAAAATATTAATATAGCAAAACCTGATATAGTGAAACAAAATATTAATATAGTGAAACCTGATGAAACAGATTTGATATAGTGAAACATAATGGAAAGGTAATGAAACAATAATGGTAATGAAACTTATTTGGGTTTTTACATACTGCATATTGATAAACAGGTAATAAAAAGGTAGTCTTGATATGCTCTTTTTTTTAAAAAAATATACGTTTTTCTATATTTAAGCATTGTTGCCAAATTTGAAACACAAAAGAAAAAGACACATTTACCCTTTTGACATATTATTATTATCTTTTATTAATAAATTAATTAATTAATTACCATATATATTTCAAATGAATCTTGACCATTGATTAAAAAGATCAATGGTTGAAATTTGGTTTCTAAAGTTTCCAATGAAATTTGGTTTCCAATTGAAACCAGGAAGACTTCTCCTTGGGAACCCGAGCCCCTATAAATTGATAGTTAGCCGTCCGAAAACATTCAAAATGTATGAACTCCGAGGCTAGGTTATATATATATATAGAGAGAGGGAGGATCAAACGAGAACGATACACATTTAAAAGAACACGAGAACGGCAAATCACATACAAAATCATATGTGATTTTACATGTGATTCCCGCGACCTTAAGTCGCAGCAAAAGTCACCCGCGTACTGTGATTTTGCACGACTTCTCCGCTAATGTAAAATCACTTATGATTTTGTATGTGATTTTCGTTCTCGTGTTTTTTAAATAGGTATCGTTCTCTTTTGAACCCGACTCTCTCTCTATATATATCTATATATATGAAATGTATATTCTTGTGTAGCACCCCAAAAATTGGGACAAACAAAAATTTCTGAAAAAGGAAATGTGATATATAAAATGATGCCAAAGCACGAGCTTTCCCTAAAAGGGAACAATACACGCATGTTATAATTACAAGTTTGTAATGATAAGAATTGAGGGATAACAACCCTTTAATCTAATTTCTATCTAGAAAAGAGATTATGACAAGTTGTTATGTAAGTCCCAAACATGATGAACATCATCAATTGGTGTCCCAAAATGCTCCCCAAGCTCTCATCTAAGGCTTGCTAAACCTTCTTAACGGTCGCGCCGCTAAACCTGAGATACACATCAAACCAATCAAGTGTTAGGCTAAATGACCCTAGTGAGTTGAACAATAGTATAATATAATCATTTAAGCATTTATAAACAACGGGAACCATAAAGAAATCAATGGGGGAGACCCATCACACCAATGAGTTTCACCTCAAGAGCCAATATACCTTGATGTTCACTCACACGAGCAACATCCCGAAGGCCCGACACATTTGAAGACTACCTCCAAGGAATTACTCCAAATGGCGGAGATCTAGGTGCATACCGTTAAGGTGGCACCCCAAGACAACATCCTCGTAGTGCCTACTCACGGTTCATCCAATATACAAGCCATCATTATACATACTTCACAACAATGTAAAATACATGTATAAGATCCAAATTAGTTCCAATCCCACTTTAGGTCCAAAACCCTAATTCATGATAAACCTCAAGTAACAATTATCAGCCATGTATTTCTCAAGAACATGACTTAATATTTACCAACAAACAAAATCATCATAATTTCATAAAAGTTAGCAACCAAACCTTCAACATTCCCAACATAGTAAGTTTTCCTCTACAAGGACAAATAACCAACATGATGAAGATAATCATGAAGTGATAAAGGAAAGCACATAAGATATGTATCTCATTGTAAAATAGTTGGAAAACTCACTAGTTAGGTTTTGGTCAAAAACCTAGAAAAGTTATCAAACCCTAGAAGTTGAGGCAAGAATCTCCACTAGTTAGCTTTAAATGAGGTCTTGAATGCTCCACCCAAGATTTACCAACCCCAAGTGTTTGCAATAAATGGAGCTAGGGTTTGGTAGAAGAAAATCGTCCTTGAGCTCTCCAAAATCGGTTCTCAAGCAGAAATTATGAAGTAAATGAAGATTAATCGGCTGAGATGGGATTTTATACCCAAAGACCCGTTGGGCGACTATACCCGGCGACATTACCATGTGGCATAGTCGCCGACATTCTCGCGGCACTCCCCCACCATACGGTACAAGTTCGGAGTTTGTGACAGGACGACAATGCCCGTGTCACTTTGGCCGGGGATGTACAGAGACTATCCCCCGACCCGCGACTTTGACGCGCGACTATGACCATTGTCATAGTCGCTGGTCACTATCGCACAAATGCCCAGATTTTTTACGATTTTGACTCAACACAACACACCTAAAGTTCAAGGCTCGAGACTCGACTACCCTTTGTAATGGAATTGTAAATAGAAGAGAATTTAGCTAAAGATTGAGAGTCAACTTTGTCATATTACCTAATCCAGATTTTCGGGCGTTACAATCCTCCCCTCCTAAAAATGATTTCATCCCCGAAATCATGACGAATCAAAACAAATGAGGGTATCTCTTTCTCATGTCTTCTTCCGACTTCCACGTCACGTTTGCACCCCGATGGTGCTTCCATTGAACTTTGACCATTGTTACTTCTTTATGTTGCAATTGTTTCGTCTTCGACTCCAAGATGGCCTCCGACTCTTCCACACATCGGTTTCCGTTGTCCACCCGAATTTCTGTCAAAGGAATAACGTTTCCCTCTTCGGGTAAGCACTTGCGAAGGTACCATACATGATATGTAGGGTGAATCCCGTCCATTTCCGGCGGTAAGTCCAATCTGTAGGCTTGAAGCCCGATCTTCTCCAATATCGTAAAGGGTCCAAGGAAACGGGGACTAAGCTTCCCACGCTTCCCGAAACGGATGATCCCCTTCCATGGTGATACCTTCAACATAACCCTCTCTCCCACTTGGAACTCCACCGATCTTCGCTTCTTGTCCACATAGATTTTCTGACGGTCTTGTGCCGCCTTCAAACGTTCTCGGATACCTTTTACCTTGTCCACCGTTTCTTGCACGATTTCCGGTCCCACATATTGCTTTTTCTCCCGCCTCGAGCCAACACACCGATGTTCTACATTTCCGTCCATATAGCGCTTCGAATGGTGCCATCCCAATACTCGAGTGATAGCTATTATTATAGGCGAATTACACCAACGGTAGATGCGAATCCTAATTTCCCCCAAAGTCTATAACACAAGACCGAAGTATGTCCTCGAGAGTTTGGATGGTTCTCTCGCTTTGACCATCGGTTTGAGGATGATAGGTCGTGCTCAACTTGACCTTCGTGCCCAATTCTTTTTGTAGGCCATCCCAAAACTTAGAGGTAAACCGACTATCCCGATCCGAAACGATAGATAGTGGAACACCGTGACGTGATACCACTACATCAATGTAGAGCTTGGCTAACTTGTCCATTGGTAACGACTCTCGCATTGCCAAAAAGTGTGCGGTCTTTGTGAGTCGATCCACCACCACCCAAATAGTATCATGACCCCTTAAGGTCCTAGGTAGTTTGGTGACGAAGTCCATCGTGATGTGTTCCCACTTTCATTCCGGGATGGCTAACGGCTGCAAACTTCCATAAGGTTTCTGATGTTCCGCTTTGACCTGTAGGAAAGTGACGCATCTTTCCACATAGTTGGCCACATAGAGCTTTATTATCGGCCACCAATAATGCAACGTCAAATCTCTATACATCTTGGTGCTACTGGGATGTATAGAGTACTTGGATTTGTAAGCCTCCTCCAAGAGCAACCCACAGATCCCTCCAACCTTCGGTACCCAAATCCTTCCTTGAAATAACTTGAGGTCGTGTCTATCTTCGGTTAGTAGTTCACGTTGCTTCACCATGACCTCGACCTTGAGATTTTCTTCGCGAAGTGCCTCGGTTTGACTTACTTTGATGTCTTCCACTAGGCTTGACATTACGTCGATTCTAGAAAGGGTTACCTTGACTTCACTCCCGTAATTCTTTCGGCTCAACGCATCCACCACTACATCGGCTTTACCGGGATGGTAAAACAACTCGCAATTATAGTCTTTCAACAATTCCAACCACCTTCTTTGCCTCATGTTGAGGTCCTTTTGATCAAATATATACTTCAAACTCTTATGGTCGGTGAAGAGTGTACACTTCATTCCGTAGAGGTAGTGTCTGTGAGTCCGTGATAGTTACCAGATAATCAAACAACAAAGATATAACGATTACCAACCTGTTTGGATTACAAACGCAGATTACAGAGGTTGATATGTTTACAGTTTAAGCTTTCTCTCTCTGATGTGTTCTTGATCGATGTTGTATATTTGATAATGAGAGAGATTGAAAACAAACTTAACTTAAACTAAAACATAATATCTAGATATTAATTAAACTAATATAATATCTAAACTATAATATCTAGATATTATCTAATATAATATCTAGATATTTAAACTAAAATATCTAAAACATACTTTGACATTTATTACAAACTGACCCTAGACTATTGTTGAGAGCGACTTTTCAGCAATAGCTTCAGATTGCGATCTTCGTATTGGATGATCTTGAATCCAATGAGACTGTGGTCTAACAATCTCCCCCTTTGGATCAAGATCATTACTAAAAAGATTTTAGCAATTAAGTCTTCTTGTTCAGCTCAGAAGATGCAATCTCTTTCTCTAGCTCAGAATGCTTTAGCAAAATATCTTCAAAGAAAATTTATCTGAAATCAGCATGTCTTCAGAATACTTTGATCTCGCATTTCTTGGTCAGCTTTTCTCTTCTCCAATCTCTTGTAATGTAATGGACTGAACATTTCTTCAAGCTTTAGATTCTCCCCCTTTTTGATGAAAAGTGCAACGACTTCATCAAAACTTTGAGTAAGAAATGTCTGTTATTTGGAGCCTCTGATCCGGTAATGCAATAGATATTTATCTAGATCTTTGCAAATCTAGACAAAATAGTCATGTAACACCTGTAGCAATAAACAAATCAGTTAGAAATGCCTGTCAGTAACACTAAGTCACTGTGTGTAACGAATACACAATGGAAAGGAGATGTTTGATGTTGACTCCCCCAGGGCTTCCATTTAATCATCGAAACACTACAAAGGTAATTTCTATAAACGTTATGACAAAGAAACAAATTCCTTGTGTGTTCGTGCTTGTGTTGAAAGAATTAAGCACTTGATGATTGCTTATAGGCTCAAAATTGTGTAAACCACTGAGACAACAGTAAGTTAAACACAGATTCAATATGCATGATTGAAGTGCGAAGGTGGGGCAGACTTTCTTCTTTTCAATATCCAGATTTTCCAAATGAAAATCAGATAGAAAATGTGCTGGTTCCCCTTAGAAAATGTGAAACACTTTCTATTTGAGTAGAAAATGAGTAGATGGTGGGGTTTGATCAAGAGTTGGCATGGGCTAGTTGCCTGTTTCAATAATGTTCACCAAAGAATTGTGAAACACTAGTAATGTGGTTGTCCGGCTCAGAAAAAGTTGGTGCAGAGTTGTGATATTCTTTTAACTCTGTTCTCACACGCTCTTTGTTTTAAACATGTTGCTCACTCTAATCACACTCATTTCTTTTTCTGTTTGACACACTCATTTCTTTTGACTTCTTACACTTAATCACTATGGATTAACTTCTTGGGTAGAAATCACTGGTTAAGGTGATTCCATAGAAGTTGTGTTAATTCCTAGCACAAAGAAATCTTGTTTTCCTATGATGCACATGATGCTCAGATATGTTTAACTATTTCAGTTAAAGCACAATGTAGAACTTGAAAACATTTAAAGTCACACTTCCAATTCATGAATTCGGTTTGAGAATCGGGAAGTGGTTTGAACATTTAGAACAATGTTTTCTATGATTGAAAGTTGTCCACTTATCAACCATATATGAGATTAAGATAAAGGATTGTACCTTAACGTGCGATCTTATATCTCATGAAGCTAAGCTTAAAGTCATAAACATATGAACTTGTAGGCTTCTCTCAAAAATTCTACAAAAGTCTTATGTCAAGTCAAAGCAAATTTATTTACTTAAATTGAAAAGACAAAAAGCAGTAAAACTGTTAAAGTACGAGTTCTGATAAAAAAATAAACATAAGTCATCACCTTTTTACTCCCCTTGAAATTATGCATTTGAAAAATTATCATTGAAAAAATATGCATAACATTTCAAACAAATATGTATGTACTCCCCCTTGATGGTTGATTTCCTCATTCGAGTATCGGAGTACAATCTCTTTTTCAGCACGGAGTAAGGTCTTTTGATCATTGAAGTGCGAGTCCTAAACTGTTGTGTTTAGAAGTCATTACTTCGTTGAAGTACGGGTTCTAAGCTGATTTACTTAGAAGCCATTACTTCTCCTACTCCCCCTAGACAGTAGGTGCCTGCAACACAGGTTTAGTTTTCTTTGGTACCCATTGGTATTTGGGTCCATGAGTGTTAGTTGCAGTTTGTATGGGGGTAACTGAGTAAGAACCATACCACTAATGGTCACTCGTCTTGTGAACAGAATCATGTGTACGACAATAAGAATAATAGAATTTATTACCTGACAAACCGATTAATTGATTTCTCGTGTAGACAAAATCAGGTTTACCTTTCAGAGCATTGTTCTTCTTGGCATTAGGCGTATGTACACATGACTCTTTACATTTCAGCTCATCTTTAACTGGTTTCCTGTTCCAGACCAGTTCAGCTTCTTTTAAGTTGTTCCTCCTTCTATGTGTACCCGAACTATCTATATTCCTGTCATAGAAAAGATTAGTAGAATGAATCTGATTAGAAGATTTAACTGACCTTCTGAATAGAGCAGTTTTCTGATGTGAGCTTGCGGCTGGTTTGTTAGAACCAACTGAATTATTTCTAGGTGAGTGGATTTTTGACTCTGGAGTCGATCGCTCAGTCACCACCACCATCTTGGAAATAATATCTTGAAGCTCTTTTACCTTTGAAGAATAACTGCCTCTTTCTTTGATAAGGAGATCAATCTTTGTCTCAAACTCACACTTCTTTTTCTTCTCTTTCTGTGAAAATTTAGACAATTCAGATAGCTTTGCATTAAGCTTCCTAATTGCAGCTTCAAAAGTGCTTCTCTCTTCTTCAAATCCCTTCTGAGCACCCTTCTGATCATTTGCCTTCCTCTCCTTGGCAAACTGATCTCTTTCTAAAATGATTACTTTCTCAAAGTTACAAACTTGTTGAGAAAGCTTTAAACTTTGAAGCTTAACCACCTTCTTCTCCTCAACACCCTTCTTGGAAAGATCTGAGAACTTATTTTCAAACTCAAATATTTTCTTTTGTAGCTCAGTGTTTGCACTCTCCATATCTTTTGATTTCTTCTCATTGCTCTCAACAGACTCTTGCTTATGTATTTGAGCTTCCAGATCAGAAATCTTTCTTTTTAGGGCATCATTCTCAGCTTCCAAATCTTTTCCTTTTAAGAAAACGTTTCGGTCTGAGACAATCCATTCAGAGTTTAATGCAAGATAGTCCCATATCTCTTTCCCTGAAGTTTCTGGAATATCCATTAAATCATATATGTCTTTAGAAATACTCTTTTTCAGATATATTCTAGCTCTATAATCAACATGATTTCGTTGTGCTCCTTCAGACAATGATAATCTCATGTTTTGACCCAGTTCATCATCATCTATGAAGCTGAAAAAATTCCTTTTCCACTTTTCGTATTCTCCTTTATTCAACATTGGAAAATAGGAAGACATTATGTTTAGATTAGAAAAACTGAATATGATCGTTAGCCCAAAATAAAAACAGATAAAAAATTCAGAAATAAAATTTCCAAATTTAACCAAGTCTGGAAATGGAGAAAAATTCAAACTTTGCGTTTGAAGAAGCTGGCGCAAAATGGGTTTTGCACGAGAAGCGGGTCGCGCGAACTGAGAGGTTTGCGCGAGACGTGTATGGCGCAAAGTTGAGGTTTGCTTGAGCAGTGAGTCGCGCAAACGGAGGTTTTCGTATTACGTGGGTCGCGCAATTCTGACTTTGCGCTACACGTTGAAAGCGCAAAGAAGCTTCGACCGGGAACATGTAAGAACCGGTAAAAAAATGATTGACCGATACGTTGTTAGGACTGGGAATATGCTTGAGAATGGACCGGTATAGAAATGATAGTCGACCGGAATATTACCAATGTGACTCGACCGATATTGAAGTGACTTGACCGATAAAATGATATTTGGACTTTGACCGGTACTAGCTTGTGAAGGACCAGTATAATGTTGAAGCAGTTGACCGATATAAGTTTGCACTTCTCGACCGATACCAAGTGAGGGTTAACAAAGGACCGGTAGATGAATGCTTGACCGGTATTTTGCAATGTGGGTTGACCGATAAAGCACAAGGACCAATATAGATTTGATACTCATAAATGAGTGGACCGATATATGAGTGGAGTTGCAAAGATGGTGGACACGTGATCTTTTCTTGGACCGATAAAGAATAAATCAGGAGTGAAGGTTCACCAATATTATATTTGAAGAGTTTTGCATGTGGTAATTGGAGTTGTGCATGTGGTGAGATTGCCACGTGTATATGTAATATGAATTGATGAAGTGAGAGTTTGGACCGGTAAATTACAAAGGACCGGAAGTGATACTGTTTAGACATTTGACCGGAAAATAGCCTTTGACCGATAAGTTCCCTTTGTGTAGACCGATAAAATGTAAAACTTGACCGATAGTGCAACGGCCGATAGTGCAAAGACCGATGCCTTTTCTTCTCCGATTTACGGCCCTGTAAATCCCAAATCGACCCAACTAGAAATCGTTTTACATCCCAATATTTTGACACTTTGATCGACTTACCAACTTTAACAAGTTCCAACACTTTGATTTCGAAAACAACCACAAATTGAAATTTTTGATTGATAGCACAGTGGATATGAAAAATGAAGAACACAGAGACTTGAAAATTTTGATTTCGATCTGGTAGAGGTTCTGATACCAATTGTGAGTCCGTGATCGTTACCAGATAATCAAACACCAAAGATATAACGATTACCAACCTGTTTGTATTACAAACGCGGATTATAGAGGTTGATATGTTTACAGTTTAAGCTTTCTCTCTCTGATGTGTTCTTGATCGATGTTGTATATTTGATAATGAGAGAGATTGAAAACAAACTTAACTTAAACTAAAACATAATATCTAGATATTAATTAAACTAATATAATATCTAAACTATAATATCTAGATATTATCTAATATAATATCTAGATATTTAAACTAAAATATCTAAAACATACTTTGACATTTATTACAAACTGACCCTAGACTATTGTTGAGAGCGACTTTTCAGCAATAGCTTCAGATTGCGATCTTCGTATTGGATGATCTTGAATCCAATGAGACTGTGGTCTAACAGTGTCAACATAACTTTAGAGAAAAACCCACCGCCGCCAATTCCAAGTCGTGTGTAGGGTAGTTCTTCTCGTGGTCCTTGAGTTGTTGCGATGCATACGCTATCAGTTTTCCCCGTTGCATGAGGACACACCCAAGTCCCAACTTGGAGGCGTCGCTATAAACCATGAAGTCGTCGGATCCTTCGGGTAAGGAAATAATTGGCGCCTCGTATAACTTCTTTTGGAGAGTTCGGAAGGCTTGCTCTTGTGCCTCGGTCCATAATAATTTGATGTTTTTCCTTGTCAACAATGTGAGTGGAGAGGCGATCTTCGAAAAGTCTTGAATTAACCGTCGGTAGTAGCCGGCCAAACCCAAGAAGCTTCTTATCTCTGTCGGACTCGTCGGTGGTTCCCAATTCATCATTGCTTCAATCTTCGCCGGATCTACTTTCACCCCGTCCTTGGATACCACATGTCCCAAGAATTGGACCTCTTGCAACCAAAATTCGCATTTTGAGAACTTTGCGAATAATTTCTCCTTTCGGAGAATCTCTAACACTTCCCTCAAATGTTGGCTATGCTCGGCCTCGTCTCGCGAGTAGATCAAAATGTCATCAATGAAAACTATCACTGACTTTTCTAAGAAAGGTCGACATACACGGTTCATCAAATCCATGAATACGGTCGGAATGTTAGTCAACCCAAATGGCATGACTAGAAACTCGTAATGGTCGTATCTTGTCCGAAATGCCGTCTTCGAAATGTCGCTCTCCTTCACCTCACTTGGTGGTAACCGGACCGCAAATCTATTTTGGAGAAACATCTCGTTCCTTTCAACTGATCAAAAAGACCGTCAATTCGAGGAAGTGGATACTTGTTCTTTACGGTGACCTTGTTGAGTTCACGGTAGTAGATACACATCTGCATGGACCCGTCCTTTTTCTTCACGAACAAAACTGGAGCTCCCCACGGCGATGAGCTCGGTCGTATGAATCCCTTCTCGAGGAGTTCTTGTAGTTGGGTCATCATATCTTGCATCTCCGTCGGGGCTAAACGATAAGGAGCGCGGGCGATCGGAGCGGCACCCGAGGTGAGGTCGATATGGAACTCCACATGACGCTCTGGTGGTAGCCCTGGTAGATCTTCTAGAAATACATCCAGGTATTCACGCACCACATCCACATCTCCAATCTTCTTCTTTTCAAGTTTTGCGTCGATAACATAAGCCAAGTAAGAAGTACATCCCTTGGCGAGACTTTTTTGTGCTTTGAGCGACGAGATGATCGTGTTGGCCTTTCGATTCTTCTCCCTGTAGACTATCACTTCTCCACCCTTCGGCAAGGTAACTCTAATCATCTTTTTGGAGCAAAATATACCAGCGTCGTGCTTAGCTAGCCAATCCATGCCTATGATCACATCGAATCCCCCAATGTCCGCTGGTAGTAAGTCCACCACAAAGGACTCCCCATCTAAGTCTAAGGTACACCTATCGTAACGCTCTTGGACTAACATATGATCCCCATTGGCTACTTCTACTACCAGTGCATCGCTCAACAGACTAATAGAAGTAGTGAATTTCTTGCAAAAAGTGGTAGATACAAACGATCGGTTCATACCAGAATCAAACAAAACACGGGCAGGTAGAGAGTTTACTAGGAACGTACCCGACATGACGTCCGCCGTCACTCTCGCTTCCTCCACTGTCATTTGGAAGGCACGACTTGGCGCCTTCGGTAGAATATCCTTTTTGGGCACCATACCGCTTGAAATCCCTTGGTGTCCCCTCACTAGCTTAGGAAAATCTCTCTTGATGTGCCCCAGTTCCCGCAACTCAAAACAAATCGGCCCCCGGGAGGGGCAATCTCTACTCACGTGGTCCTTTTGACCACACTTGAAGCACTCGGTAGTTTTGGAGAAAGGTCTCGGATTATAAGGCCCGACATGCTTACTCCTACACTTGAGGCACCATTGCACCTCACATCGTGGTTCCATGTTCCTTCCCCCTTTAAAGGGTTTGGATGGTCGTGCGGTCCCAATTGGCCCTTCCCACTTTCGCTTCTCACCTTGTTGACTCCTCTCCTCTCTTCCTTGAATGATGTCGTCCTCTACTAGTTGGGACTCTTCAATGACCTCTTGCAATGTAGTCACACGGGCGTTCCTCACGCTTGTTTTCATCTCCGCAGGAAAACCTCTCAAGTACGCTTTTATCTTCGATCTCTCATCGACCTTCAAATCCTTAACCAGACTGAGTTTCTCTACATATTGTTTTGAATATTCTGCAATGGACAGATTACCCTTCTTCAGATTTTGGAACTCTTCTTTGATCTTGTCAAGAGCCCGCTCATTGCAATACTTGTCCAACACCTTCCTCTTGAAGGTTGGCCAAGTGAGTTTGGCCAGAACCTTCTGAGTAAGGGCTGTGTGAGTAAGGTTCCACCAGCTTAAAGTTTCCCCTCTGAATAATTGATATGCGAACTTTAATCTTTGGGAGTTGTCACATTCTCTTAATTCAAAAGACATCTCTACTTCTCATATCCAGTTCATACATTCCACTAGATTGGTTGTTCCGAAAAACTCTGGGGGCTTGCTACATAGAAAGGTCTTGTAGGAGCAACCCCCTTCCTTCTTTCTCTCGATCCTTACTGCTTGCTCTTCAGTCCCATTTGCATTGCCCGTACCACCCGATCCAATCACCGCATTACCCGCCACTATCTCATGCCTTCCGTTGCTTGCATCTCGATCCTCTAGCAACTTCATAAACCTTTCGTCACGTTTGTCCATTGCGGAGTTCATCATTTGCATAATGCTAGCTATCATGACTGATTGAGGGTCCACTTCTTGGATCATTGAGTTTTCGGTCTCTAGATTCACGCGAGGAACCTCATCAACAATCCCCTCCAACATAGTGGGGATCAGCGGGATAACTTGATTTACCATTGGGTTTGCTCATCTCGACGGTTCTGGGGCGATTACACTTGCCTCATTAGCATCTTCGGGAGCCCCGACCCGACTCCTCGTGTTTACCATTGTGAACTGTCACACACGATAAGGATCATACCAGTTAATTCTTTAGAAGATAATCGGTTTGTTACGTACTACTACAATGATCAATCATCATAACAACAATTTCAAGCACACTCGCGTATTTATAAATTCATAATAGCACTGGCCAAGTGAAATCGTGAACGTACATTACATAAGAGTTCTTGTTACCATAATCACAATTTCTTAATCAATGCATTTCCGTAGTCCTAATACTCTCCCCACCTAGGAATGCTCTACCCATATGGACAGTGATACTATAGGCATAAACAGCTTAAGTCTGGGTATACTAGAGTTGACACCTAGTTCACTTAAACTAAAGCTCTGATACCAACTTGTAACACCCCAAAAATTGGGACAAACAAAAATTTCCGAAAAAGGAAATGTGATATATAAAATGATGCTGAAGCACGAGCTTTCCCCAAAAGGGAACAATACACACATGTTATAATTACAAGTTTGTAATGATAAGAAATGAGGGATAACAACCCTTTAATCTAATTCCTATCTAGAAAAGAGATTATGACAAGTTGTTATGTAAGTCCCAAAAATGATGAACATCATCAATTGGCGTCCCAAAATGCTCCCTAAGCTCTCATCTACAGCTTGCTAAACCTTCTTAACGGTCGCGCCGCTAGAACCTGAGATACACATCAAACCAATCAAGTATTAGGCTAAACGAGCCTAGTAAGTTGAACAATAGTATAGTATAATCATTTAAGCATTTATAAACAATGGGAACCATAAAGGAATCAATGGGGGAGACCCATCACACCAATGAGTTTCACCTCAATAGCCAATGTACCTTGATGTTCACTCACACGAGCAACATCCCGAAGGCCCGACACATTTGAAGACTACCTCTAAGACATTACTTCAAATGGCGGAGATCTAGGTGCATACCGTTAAGGTGGCACCCCAAGACTACATCCTCCTAGTGCCTACTCACGGTTCATCCAATACACAAGCCATCATTATACATACTTCACAACAATGTAAAATACATTTATAAGATCTAAATTAGTTCCAATCCCAATTTAGGTCCAAAACTCTAATTCATGATAAACCTCAAGTAACAATTATCAGCCATGTATTTCTCAAGAACATGACTTAATATTTACCAACAAACAAAATCATCATAATTTCATGAAAATTAGCAACCAAACCTTCAACATTCCTAACATAGTAAGTTTTCCTCTATAAGGACAAATAACCAACATGATGAAGATAAACATGACGTGATAAAGGAAAGCACATAAGATATGTATCTCATTGTAAAATAGTTGGAAAACTCACTAGTTAGGTTTTGGTCAAAAACCTAGAAAAGTTATCAAACCCTAGAAGTTGAGGCAGGAATCTCCACTAGTTAGCTTTAAATGAGGTCTTGAATGTTCCACCCAAGATTTACCAACCCCAAGTGTTTGCAATAAATGGAACTAGGGTTTGGTAGAAGAAAATCGTCCTTGAGCTCTCCAAAATCGGTTCTTAAGCAGAAATTATGAAGCAAATGAAGATAAATCGGCGAGATGGGATTTTATACCCACAGACCCGTCGGGCGACTATGCCCGACGACATTGCCATGTGGCATAGTTGCCGGCATTCTCGCGACACTCCCCCACCATACGGTACAGGTTCGACGATTATGACTGGGCGACAACGCCCGTGTCACTCTCGCCAGGGATGTACCCAGACTCTTTTTTTTTTTACGATTTCGACTCGACACAACACACCTAAAGTTCAAGGCTCGAGACTCGACTACCCTTTGTAAGGGAATTGTAAATAGAAGAGAATTTAGCCTAAGATTGAGGGGCAAGTTTGTCATATTACCTAATCCAAATTTTCGGGCGTTACATATTGTGAAGTTACATGTTCACTTTGAAATAATTAAAATGAATATTCAATATCTTATGTAGAAACAATATGTGCTTGATAAGTTATTGTAATACCCCGACTTTTGAAAGGTATCACTTTAAGTTAATACAGAAACCGATATATCGAGGAAAAATAAGATATTTAATTTTGGACTTGAATCCTGGATTTTATAGTTTAGATAGATGAAGGATTCAATTATGAGTCCAACGGTTCTTTCCGGAGCGAAAACGGAGCTATAAGGAAGAAGTTACGGCTAAAACAGTGAACGAGAAGAAGGCTGGCTGGCTGCGACTATGACCAACGACATTGCCCTGGGCAATGTCGCCTGGAAAAGTCGCCCAAACAGTCCAGGGGGCTGTTAAGTCGCGAAAATCAGCTATTTCCTCATTTCTTCACACCCAAACTTCCCCTATCATCTCCCAAATCGTTTTCTCTCTTCTCCCTTCAAACCCTAACTCATTTTGGCTCAAATCTTTGGATTTTGTGGAGGTGGAACATCATCAAGTGGTAGGATTGAAATCTATGGTCAAGGATTTACCATCTCCATCTTCATCTTCAACCTCAAGATCATTTTTGGGTTTTCTAGGTTTTCATCAAAACCTAAGTGGTAAGTGTATCCCTTCCATTTCTAAACCTTGATATAAGTTATAAATGCTCCATTGATGGTTTCCTAGTGTTTGATTTCTCTAAATTTCGGTTTGGATAATTTTGGGAGTTTTGGGTCAAAATTAGGGTTCTTGCCACATTTGGGTATTTTGGTATAAAATGTTTGGGGAATGATTTTTTGTGGTTGATTATGTTTATTTATGGTTGAATATGTATGGATTTAGGTTTTGGAAGTTTTGACTTGAGAATCCAAGTGTTCTTCAAAGGAGCTCTAGTTGGGGAAAAACTAGATTTAGCCTAAATCTAGCAAGGTGAGTTCAAGTTGATTTGTGAAAACGTTGTACATGCCAAAATGTCTATTTTAAAGTGTTTTATGTGTTTTACATGAAATTATCAAATGTTGGGTTATTTGTTAATCTTTGATTATTTGAATTATCTAACTTTACAAACCTTGTATAACACCCACATTGGAGATTTTTGGGCATTTGATATATGTGTCACAAATGAATGTGTTTTGAAGTCTTATTACATGAATGGATCTTTGGTCAAAGAAATACACTTTTAAATGTTTGTCGGGTTTTATGCATCATCATGAAATGGAGTGTTTTATAAAGTATCACTTGCACTTTTATGTGAGGTACTTGAGAAAGTGTTTATAGTCTCATTTCATGATCTTCATTCCTATCAGCAGTCAAGTTTGGGAAAATGCATGTCATTTGTGTTATGAGGTATTTTGGAAAATATAAGAGTATAAGTTCATTTGGGAAAATGGGTGCCTCAACTAATGTTGAGTTTTGAACTAATCTTACTTTTGGTCGTGGTGTTTGCATATCCGTTGGGTGAGTGCGTTTTATCGTGTTTTTATTTCATTTATCAATGAGTCAATGGGTTGCTAAGTCTGCGGCTTGGCATTGTTATTTTAATGGGGTTTTTGGACAATAGTCCAGTTTTGGTAGCTCGACTTCGAGCCTTGTTGGGCCTTATACGTATTATTTGGCTTATTTGATGCATTTGGGAGTCATGACCCCGTATTTGGTTTATTATTGTTCCGGCGTTGGGACGATTAGTTTTCCACGTCGATGCACGTTAAGGTATCGGATTGAGATGTAAGTCCTTCGTGCTGCACGTTAAGGTACCGGATGTGGGTATAAGTCGTTCGTGCTCAAGTATTACGATATTGGACGAGGGGCTCGACATAGGAACCCGACGGGGTTGAACTCGAGTTTCCGTGGGTGTACGTTTAAAGCTACTGAGCCTGACATCCCTTGCGTGTACTTTTGTTTATATGACTAGTCATAACAACATAAAATGGGCTTACTTTGTGGACCGCCACATTTTATGGAATCGAGAATCCCCCGTCACCGAAAGGTGTTGTTTTTGGGTATTGAGTTTTATTATCCAAGTATTCGGTGACGTTTTGTATAATTGGGTTTTACCCTTGATTTATGGGTTGAGTATTATTCCCCACCCGTGTTTTGGGGTGTTTTGGGATATAAGTTTTAACCGTATCTTCATAATTGGAGAGTTCAATTTATACTTACGCTTTGAGTGAGTTTTGAGTTAAAAACTAATTTATGAATGGGCGGCTTATGTTGGTATCATTAGCTTTGAAGTAGTTGGTTTGGAAAACGATTTAATTGGTGTTCTTTACCTAAAATGCATATTGTTGGAAATGAGTCGTTTTCACGTGTAAGACGTATCATATTGAAGGACTATAACTTTTAACCGCATTCTTTCCTTTAAACTATTATTTCATATATGTTGAAAAACTCTTGAGCTCACTAGGCGTTAAGCCTAACCTTTTTATTTGTCGGCATGTGCATCAGGTTCCAGTTGGGGTTGGTTCTAGCAGCCATGAAGAGTTGATCCTTATCTTTGTGCGAATGTGAGTAGTTGGTGAAGTCTTCCGCAATTTTGGAGATAGTGACTATTATGGGGTTTTAGTAGCACCCGTTCTTATCATAGGCTTTTGTATAGAATGAATGTTTGTATTGAGGTTAAATCTTAATTTGTGGTCGTAGATAATTCCTTTATCGGTGTATTTAGAAAATTTTAAATAAGTTGCTATTTCCAGATTTGAGGGTGTTACAAGTTGGTATCAGAGCTTAAGTTTGAGAGAATTAGGTGTTGATTTTTGAATGCCTAGACTCAAACTAGAGTTCTTATAAGTGATAGTAAGTGAGGTTGCATATTAGGTGCCTTAAGATAAGATATCTTGAGATTGAGCAAGTCGCTAGAACCGGGAAACTTGTCGAGAGTCGCAAGGATAATTATGTACGGTACGTTTATAATAGCACCTGGCCAGTGTTATAGTGAACCTACATGCTACATATGTGTACTTGGACTACCTTAGTATGATGACCGTTGGGGTAGTGTGAAAGTTTCTAAGCGGGCAAGCTAAGGAATGGTTGATGTTTATAGCAATATCACTCTAGGGTGATAGTTAAGTGCGAGAAATGCATTAAGTTGACCACCTTGGGTCGAAATTTTGGTTGGGTCAGAACCGTGAGTTTGTTAGACCGATTCTAGTTCAAGGAGAAGTCGTAAGTTTATCAAAACTATTGAGATTGTGGCTTTAAGATGTTTGATGCATCCGGATGACAATAGTATGTCGGGATAATGGAGGAGTGTAGTCCTAAGATGCGAGAGCCGACCAAAATTCATGCACGAAATTTATTTCTAAAATAAGTTTGCATCAATTGTCTCCCATATTTTCGAAGTGTAAAGTGAGTTGTACTATGAAGCCTTGGTAAAGCCCTTAGCACTCATCAGATTTTAAACCGTGAGCTTAAGCATGCATAAAATTGTTTTGTTGCACGTGGTTGCAGTTTTTATTAAAAAATTCTTTATCCTTGTTTCGTGTCTGACACTATTTTCCGGATATTGTAATATTCGTGTTTTAATGTTAATTGAGTTGTTGGGGAAATAACTATGGAATTTTTGACTTTGACATTGGATCTCCTCCACGTATGTTAAGGTTTTAGAGGACGAGTTGTCCCTATGTTCTTGAGTCGAAATGTTCTTTGAAATCTTAGTCGGTACGAGTCATGTTGAATTCATGAAACGTTATTTTATGACGCTTTACTACTCGCGAGTGTATTTTGAATTGCGTGAGTTTTAATTTTATTTGCGTGTAAGTTTATGAGTTTTAGTGAAGCGTTGAGTCTCATGCGGGTTTTGGTAAAAGTGTCGTTTATATTTATCAGGTGCGATAAAAGATAAAATTTTGGAATTTTGACATTTTAGTCATGACTTTGTTTCATGCTATTTGATTTTGGGAATGATGGTTTTGGCACCATATGATGTTGGGCATCGTTGTGTTTCATTGGGTTTTATGGAAGGTTTTGTTGGGTATTACGGAATTCTATTTTACGACATTTTGCGTCGTGCTCTTGAATTTGAGAAGTGTATACTTGCATTATTGTGTGCATTAACTTATAAATTTTCGTTTAATATTTTGTCTCGTGCGAGTTTTGCATCGGTATTTTCGCAACCGTAAGAGACGTTTTAAGAAGTTTTGTTAATAGATATTATCCCATATGTTATTTTGGGAAGTTTCAATATTAAGTGATTTCTCTTTTGGGTTTTATATAGGTGTCACTCGTTGTATGCTACATGGTTTTCGAATTGTTTTAAATTGTTGGTGTGAGTAAGCATATGAAAAGTTATGTCGTTTCGTATTGGATTTTCGCTTTGAACGCATTTCAGTTGTCGATTTTAACGTTATAAATTCCGCAACGCATTAAGTGAGTTAGCGGTATACATGTCATTGTAGCCACTATTTTCGGACAACATTATTTCATTGTACGACCTAAAATTTGAAAATTGGTTTAAATTTATTGTATGTTTACAAATTGTATGCATGTTTTGTGTTGCTAAGTTTTGAGAAGCGAACTCGGCATGCGGGTCTTGTTGGGAATTTTATTCCATACTTTTATATAGTCGAATGAGAAATTTTGAGAACTTGATTACGTAACTTGTCTCTTGGGAGTTTTGTTCAATCGCCTCGCTATAAACTGTTTTGGGTACGCGAAATTATTTTTCCCATTTACGGTATAATTTGATGCATGTGAGGACCATGGTAGTCCATTTAAAATTTTGTTGCGCATCTTTTATTATTATCCATATTAACGTAAGCACTGATCAAATGAGTTTTGGAAATGGATTTATATGCGTAGTGTTGGTGATCAATTTTGAAACCTATCGAACGAACGGTACAAAGATCATCATTATCGACATTTATATATTCAAGATCATGAGAATCAACAAATTCGATATTCACCGAGGTATTATCCTTCGACATAGTAACATCTTGATTCGCTTGAGAATAACCAGAATAGTCGTCCACGCTTGACTGAAACAACGAACAATTATCTGGAACTTGACAGGATTCCATGTTCAAAACACAATAAATAGAATGATGAATTCGATGAAGGATTCTAAAAAATATTGTAAAAATATGAAATAATATGTTTGTTTTTTTTTATGATCATTCCTTGATTATCTATTAGTTAAACAAGGAAACAATAACATGCCACACGATCCTAATAAACTAAAATTCCAAAACTACCCATAATTAATACCACAACCGTTTGTTGAAACCAACTAAAATGGTGAAATCTGATTGGTCCATATGGGTTAAGAAGGTTAACACAAAAACTTTGGTTAACAAAAGAATGAACCTCTTTATAAGATATATATTTTTATTACAAAAAAATACACACACACACACACACACATATATATATATATATATATATATATATATATATATATATATATATATATAGTATAAGTTTAAGACTTAAGTTCGCGTGAGACCAAACAGTTTCCGTGAGACCGGTGAGACCAAACTTTAAAGTATGAAACTTCACACCAAAAAACTGTGAATGTAAAAAAAAATCGAACTTTTCATAGGGAAAACACCGTAAATGTTACGTTCACGGTGTTTTTCGCTGTGAATGTTCGTTTTTTTTTACCTTCACAGCGTCTTCACTGTGAAGGTTCGGATATACCTTCACAGTCTTTTATCTGTGAATGTTTGATTTTTTTTAACTTGGTTTAGGTTTTTTTACCTTCATAGTGTGATTACATTATGAAGATTCGAATGTTTTTTACCTTCACAGTGTTTCAGTATGAAGTTTCATGTTTTAAGGCTTGGTCTCACGCGGTCTCACGGAAACAGTTTGGTCTCACGTGAACCTGACCCATAAGTTTAATGTATGAATATTTGTAATTAAATATATTTAAATGTATAGCTGATTTATGTCATTTATCTATACTATATTATAAAGCACAGATAAAAAACTCTTAAATACAAATTATTAGGCATAAGGTACCATCATTTTATGCAAGATTTTAAAAATCTCTTAATTTACAAGTATCAAAGCACAAGATACATATTACTACTGCAGACTTCTAACACTCACCAATTTGGTATGTGCAGAGCCTTCCTTTTATGCAGATATTTCCATGTATCACTATTAATTAATATATTATATTACTATCAATTTGTTTTAATTATATTATTAAATATGTAATTGGTTATTTTTTCTATATGTCATTAAAATATATAAGATAATCATTGAATTATAACAAAATACTTAATTTTTTTATATAAAAAACATTATATTATTAAGCCTAAATTAAAAAAATTTATAAAAAAAACAATATCACTTTCTCAAAACCATCCAAAATCGTACTGTAAATCGACAAAAAAATAAAATGAAACATTAAAATCGTGATGTATCTCGTTGCATTGCGCGAGTACGTTTCTAGTACTATTATAAAATCCTTCAACATCATTTGAGGGGCAATCTTGTCATTTTTAACATTTCTGCCATGTCATATCCAACTTACCAAACATTATACAGACATCGTACAAGCAACTAGTCCAGTCCAATCGTATCCCGTTCGCATACCAAAAACAACTTGTCATATTCAGTATCAGTTATCTAGGCACATTTAAGTTTTGATGCTTCCAATGGTTAAGTTTTATTAAGTTGTTAAGTCTTTCGCTACAAATGAAAATGACAGCCAAAAGTTTCTATTATATTTCAGTTATCAGTAAGCGTCAACTCCTAGGAAAGTAGAGTGTGATATAATAATAACTGCCCATTACAGGATATGTGGTTTTACTTTGGTAGACATTAAAAAAGATATTGACAGAGGTGAGTAAGGGTCGTTTGTTTTTAAAAAAAAACCTCTTAATGACTCTTAAGTCTGAATCATTCAAACATTTTTACACACCACCTCTTATTAATCATTACTAAAATAAGACTTCAGACTTTAGATCTTTTAAAAAACAAACGGCACCTAAGAGTAGATCTAGCAAGACAATTTAAGGGTATTTGTTAGTGTTGTGAAAATGCCGGCTTCGTCTTTATAACAATTTTATATTCTGCATCATTGATGATTAACCAACATGTTCCTTCCTACTCAATGTTTTAAAACCCGGGTTGACCCGGCCGGTTCAACCGGTTGAACCGGGAACCGGTGAAGAGACCGGGTCAATTACGACCGTTTTTTTGGGAAATTACGGCCCGGATCGAACCGCCGGTTTTTTGATATAACCGGTTGAACCGGTAAAAACCTGGGTTGACCCGGTTAAAAAATCAATTTCGTATAACTGTATAAGGTAGCGGCTAACTTTATGTTTTTGGATTGATATAAAACTTGTTGTTATGTATATTTTTAATGTTTTAACTTGTGGACATCAAATTCTTGGTTATATATATATGTATGTATGCAGGAAAATGAAAAATACATAGAATTTCTTGAAATCGGATCAACCACCCGGTTGAACTGGTTGACCCGGTGTGACCGTGACCCGATCACCACACCGGGTCAACCAAAAAACCGGTTTTTAAAACATTGTTCCTACTAACGAACATATGTTAAATGTTTGACTTTCAATATTACTTTAAACATCAAAATAAAGTTTGGAATTCGACATCAAAAAGTTTGCAAAAAAGATGACGTGTAAAATTCAAGACTTCCTCGAGGATCACATGAAACTTATATATAAAACACCCAAGTCTAATGAGTCATTAATTGCCATACAATTTATTTGAGAATCTTGGCTTTAAAAAAGGACTTATTTGCATTAATGAACCATATCTTATTTTAATTTGCATTAATTAACGATATCTTATATTTAATAATTTCTTTTTTTTTTTTTTTAACTTTTTTACTAAATATTTTTGTGGTAAACCACAATGAATGAAACCTAAAGTGTTTTGTAGAATATCCAACCAGATACAGACGAAAGAGTACACTGTCCCACAATACGATAATGATGAGCTTTCAAAGCACACTACTACTTGATTGACATCTCAACTCACGACTAACAATTTCACCCTTATCATTTCTTCAACTTCACTTCACTCCAATCTCAAATCTAAGTTAAGAAAAACCCTGATCCAACAACAATTACACAACCGAGTTTTGGCATACAACGAGCGTGTTTGTTTCCAAGATGGGTGTGTCGTCTTGGCCCTCCGATTCAGAGGTGAAATCTTTGATTCATATTTCTTTACTTCTTCATTCATAATGTCATTACCATTTGATCTTTTTGCACTTGGTTTGTGCTACTGTATGTGTTCTTAAAATGGAGGATAAAAGGAATTATGGTTGTTGGTTTTCTTTTAAAGAATGTTTCGTTCTGTATGTGAATTCAGTACATTAATGGTTATTTGCAGATTAAAGGGTCAGCGCCATTCACAAAGAACAGGATAAGGATATCACTGTAGTTTAATAAATGTATAATCTTTTTTTCTTTTTGGCTTAAATCAAGAATGCTAATTGTCTATATGTATGTGGGTTAGTATTCTTGTACACTGATTGACTTTTTTCGAATTGAATGTCGATATTGATTTTGTTAAAAAATTTGTACAGTTGGATAAAATCAAGAAGATGGTTGCTGAAATGGCTGGGGTAGCTTTTGATGTGGTCAGGGTTGTTGTATCTCCTTACAGGATTTGTCCGTTGGGAGCTCATATCGATCATCAGGTTGCTAATTAACCTAATTCTGAAACCTAACTGAAGATCCAAATGGAAAACAACTGATACCCATACCCCTTTTTGGTGTTTTATGAACATTGCTTGTCAAAAACTTTATATAATATTAACCACAAGGGTTGTGGCGTACTGTGGGATGCGGTGGAATATCCCATCTGCCAAGGGGTTCAAATCCAGGCGTACACAACAACAATTGTGGCCACGGAGGTTTAATCAGGGCTGATGTCTTATTACAGTCATAATTTGCCAAGGGATTACTGGATTAGTCTAGGCACCCTTCCAAAAAAAAAACTTTATATAGTATTATGAACAAGTTGAGCTACTAATCGGTTTTTGATGCTACAGGGTGGAACAGTGTCAGCCATGACAATCGATAAGGGTATAATTCTTGGATTTGTACCTTCTCGTGATCCTCAGGTATGATTCTCTTATCATGCAATCATCTTGATGTAGGGTGGATCTATGAAAGAACTCGTGTTAAAGCGTTTTGATAGTTTCTTTGGTTAATGTTTATTTTGATTTAATAGCCTTTTTGCTCTTCATGTTAAAATGGATCTGTATACAAAGGTTCTACTAAGGTCTGGACAGTTTAGCGGAGAAGTTCGTTTCAGGTATTTAGCTTTCGTTCTAATTATATTTGTTTTAGTATCATTTTTTGTTCACCAAGTCTATCATACATTTGTTGGGCTTCCAAAGTTGTCTAGCCATCGATGACTGCCACATTATGATATAACGGGGTTTTAGAAGTGGAAAGAAGAATTATTTAGGATATGTTTTTTGTGACATATCATATTTTGTTTTACGACAACCATCCTTTGACACTTGATCGTTAAAGTTCAAAAACTATGTAGGACGCCTCCTAAATTTTGCTTTTATCGTTATGTTTTATGTGAATAGTTAACGGTTCACAATGTCTGTTCTTATATTGAGATCGGAAAATTGACCACAGAGTCGATCAAATTCAGCTCCCGAAGCATATTAATGGCAAGATCCAAGAAAACCATCCATCTGATACACCGGAAGAATGCAAGTGGGGAAGTTACGCGAAAGGAGCAGTGTATGCATTACAACGTGGAGGAAACCATCTAAAACAGGTTAAAGATTTGCTTTAATCTATGATAGTCGTTAGATGTTAATGAATACCGAGACTTTTTAGAAAAGCAATAAATGCTCCACGTAGAATATCCAACACGTTTATTGACGTGGTACTGAAACCTCAGTGATTGATAGATCCTTTCTCTTTTCCGCACCAACTTTTGAAGTTTTTTGTTCGCTGATAAATTCTTGATTCAAATTGGTGCATGCAGGGCATCACGGGATTCATTTGTGGGACAGAGGGTCTTGATAGTTCAGGTCTAAGCTCATCTGCTGCTGTAAGCTTTTATTCCTATTTTGCTTTCTGTACAATTACTCAGTCACTCAGTCTCGGGTATTTACATTTGAGATATCATTTCCTTTGCTGTATATATATCCTCTTGAGAAATCTTGAAATAATAGATATTTTTAACAGGCTGGAATTGCTTACCTCTTGGCTCTTGAAAGTGCAAATAATCTTACCATATCTCCCACAGAAAATATTGAGTATGATCGGTAAGTTATTTAAGGGATAATAGTATAGCATTGATAAGTCTTCATGATTTCCTAAGTTTTTGTATTTTTTTATTGCTTATGGGTTTATGGGGCTGTTTGGCAGTTGCTGAATGGTTTAGTGTAGAATGATTAAATGGTCTGAATGATTAAGAGGTTTTTATGATATAGTGTAAAATGAAATATGGTTGTTTGCTAATTGTTCATAATGAAATAAGGGCTCTTAATGGTTAAGGGAGGGTCAGGATACAAAATCATTAAGAGGATTTTGGAACCATTAAGAGGCAGTCCTTTTTTTTGCCAAACAAGATTTACCTCTTAACGATTTAGAGGTTGCCTCTTAATGGAACCATTAAGAGGTAAACAAACAACCCCTATCTTCTTCTTTTTAAGACACTATGCTTTATATTGCCTCAAGTATTTTTGAACTGAAGGTTTCTCTAAATCTTACCATTGTACTTGCAGGCTAATTGAGAACGAATATTTGGGTCTGAAAAACGGCATATTGGATCAGTCAGCTATATTGCTTTCAAGCTACGGTTGTTTAACTTGTATGGATTGCAAGGTATCATTAAACTATTCTACTTACAATTCTTCGACTTTTTTACTTCTTAAATAATACAATATTTCCAACAAAAGTAGAGTCATGTTGATCTGCTTGCGGTAGATAATGTTTTAGTGAAGCAAGTGCATTTTTTTAAATGGTCGATGTACCAAACGTTGATGTCTCTAAAAAGACTTGAACTCACAATCTAAATGTTGTAGAGGTTCATCGATACCATTGGGCCAAAGGCCGTTCTACTTTGTCTTCACCATCAACTATAATGTCATCATCTATCTATATTCTTTCTTAATTACTCCCTCCGTCCCAAAATAAATGTCCACAATGAAAAAAACACAGTTTTAGAAAGATGTAATTATTACACTTTTTAATTAACTAAATGACTATTTTACCCTTTCAATAGAGGGAGTAATAAATTTCTCCATCTCATAATGAGGGGCAGAATTGGAAAGTAGGCACATACTTTTGAAAGTGGACATTTATTTTTGGGACAAACTAACATAGAAATACGAGACACTTATTTTGGGACGGAGGGAGTACAAAACTCACATCCTCTCCTTACTCTGTGTCAAGTATTTTGGGTGTGTAATTTATGCTATGTTTAGTTGACCTTGCTTTTTGTAGTATCTAGTAAGTACTTTTAGGGCCCGTTTTGTTAGGGGGATTTGGTGGGATTTAGAGGGATTTGTAGTTGAGATTCCGTTCCAATCCTGCGTGTGGTTCAAAGGAAAGTCCGAAATTTAAATCCTGGGATTTCAATGAAATCCCACAAACATTGGATTAAGAAATTCCACAGGGGTAGTTGGTATTTCACGGGATTTCATAGCATTTATTTGTAATAATGTTCTATAATATGTTAAAAACATTCGTTTTGTAATAATCAATTAAGGTAATGTAATTATTTTTATAAATTATCTATAAAAAATGAAATTCAATTTCACTCCAAATCCCACAAACCAAACACACCAAAGATTCCAAATCCATACACGAAATCCAAATCCCTCAAAACATTCCGTCAAACCAGACGACCCCTTGGTAAATTCAACTAAAATCATGCTGATGTTTGCTGACCTTTTTCATACTATATATTTTATGCCATCTTATTTCTAGTGCTCAATTTTTTCATCTGAATGGATTTGTTAATCCTGTGCAGACCAAAATACACAAGCTTATACACCCACCTAAGATTGAAATGGAGAAAAAGGCTGAATCTAAAGTTCCCTACAAGATTCTACTAGCATTTTCCGGCCTGAAGCAGGCTTTGACAACTAACCCTGGTTATAATCGGAGAGTTTCCGAGTGTCGAGAAGCTGCAAAGGTTCTTCTAAAGTAAGATCCAGGGATTAATTATGACGTTCCACTTCGCTGCAACTATTTAATTTCATATGACAAACTATTTTGCACGCGTCGAACCTTATACAATGTACTTTTACAGGGCCGCAGGCAAAGAAGTCGAGCCTATTTTGTCCAACGGTTAGAACTTGTGGCATTTAATATCTTTATTTATTTTTATTATTACACTTAAATACTGATTTCTTTGAAATAAACTTACAGTTGAACAAGAAGACTATGAGGCTCATAAGGTTCTATTTTTCTTTTCCTAACTTCATAAAGTTAACTCCTTTAAAAGAAAAAAAAAAGTCCATAGCTGTTACGCTTAACCCTGTCTATGAATTGGTCCATTAACTAATGCATGCTAATCTGTTATTCTTTCATTAAAATTTGATGTTTTGCAGTCCAAATTAGAACCGGATCTAGCTAGAAGAGCAGAACACTATTTTTCTGAGAATATGCGGGTTATTAAAGGTTTTACTTTCTCCCATACTAATCCCGATCACACAGCTGTAGACGCACACACTATCATACATGTTATAACCATCACAATTGGATTGTCAATCATCCAGCAAAGTAAATTGAAATCCTAATGCGGTTTTTTTAATCTATGCCAAAACGGGTTTTGATGAACTCCTATCATTTTTTCAATAGATATTATATTTCGAGAACACTTGGCTGGCTATTGGTATAGAGTTTAGGATAGAATAATTGATGTAAAACTTTTAAGAGTTTTGTGCAAAGTGTAGAAATTATAAAATTTTCTTTGTAAATAGGTATTAGTTAGATTTATTCTTTATCCTAATCAGTTTCATCATTTAGAAGATTAGAATCTTTTTTTATAATTTAGGGGCCGTTTACCTAACACTTTCCCGGTAAGTGCTTACCAAGTCATGTTACCTTATCGATGAACATGACAAGGACAATGAATCTTACCCGGTAAGAACAATGGCAAGGTCCAAGAGTCTTACCCGGTAAGTGATGGTTACGATTCTTACCCAGTTAGCGCTTACCGGATGAATTATTGCGTACGATGCCGTTTTTAATGGACTAAAATCTTAACCGGTAAGGTAAGTGATAGTGTTGAATTTACCAATAAGCGCTTACCGGGTAAATGATTGGGTAAACGACCCCTTAGTCTCCTTTGTAGTGGGATTCCTTTCTTGTTTTCAAGGATCCTGAAGTGTATAAAAGGCCTTGTATGTTAGAGAAAATATAAGGTAATAGAATCGATCAGGTTACCGGATTGCTTGAGAATCATGTGAGTTCACTTTACGAATTGATATTTCGACCCTATGCCTGGGTTACACGAAATTCAATCTGGGATGACTCAAGACCACCATCGTTTTTAGGCACAAAAACAAGAGTAAAACTACTCAAGAGTATATGAAGTTTGTTCAAATTCGTGAGTTCTAAAACGTATATATATATATATATATATATATATATATAGGGTATATATACTAGTCCCATTCGTAAAATAAAGAAAAATAACTGAAATGGCAATAATGACAAATTATTAGCAATAATGGTCGGTTACAACCGTTTTAGCTAAGATCATGGGTTGGAAATAACTGTGCAATAAATATTCAGTAACTGCTCGTCCGAGCTCTGGTCTTACGAGACCAGAGATTAGACTTAGCCTATCCAGAGATAGCCAACCAGAGGTGAGACCAACCTTGGTCCAGAGATAGCCAACCAAAGGTAGTCGTTTAGAGCCACTAGTCATACACGACCATAGTAGAAGCACGAACTACCAGAGCCTCTCTGGTCCAATTTTCAGAACTAAGTCTGAAAATTTCACCTCTTGATCTTGAGACCAGAGATTAGACTTAGCCTATCCAGAGATAGCCAACGGTGAGACCAACCTTGGTCCAAATAGCTAACCAGAGGAGCCTCTAGTCATACACGACCATAGTAGAAGCACGAACTACGAGGAGCCTCTGGTCCAATTTTCAGAACTAAGTCTGAAAATTACACCTCTTGATCTTAAACTCCAAACTGATCATAACTGAAGTTTTATTCATTTTGATCGAGTTTTTCCACTGCATTCCAAGCCAAAATTCTGAAGAGTTTTGGGGCGCCGCCCCAAACCCCGCGAGGGCACCGCTCCTCGACCCCGCCTGCTGATCGGTCAGCGGGACCACCGCCAAGAGCTCTGCCCCTTGACCCCCACGATTTCGTCGTGTCCGGGATTAAACTCGTCTTCTAACAAGTGTGCACTTCGCACCGCCTAACTTGTATTAGATCACAGTTTGAAACCCATTAGCACTCGTGTTATATCCCATTGCACTTGAATGGCCAGTGACACAAAAATTACCAACATTGTACCCTTCTCTTTCAAAATAAGAACAAAGGTTTCCACATGGTATCAGAGCAACTTTAGTCCATGCCTTTTTCTGTGAATTTTATATTAACAAATTATTGAGCCAATTTTCCGAGTAAAATCCATTCAGATTATTCCAATATTTTAGGACTTATTCCTTGCTGCTACGTCTCAATCAGCTATCGCTGCTGGCGAAGCCCTCTTGCCTTTGTTCTCTCATCATTGTTGCTCCCAAATTGCTGCTTAACCCTCAAACGCTGCTGAACCCTAATCAACTTCTACCCCATCCTAAAATTTTCTGATAATCAGAACTCTCACAACACTCTCTTCCTCTCTCAACGGCAATATGCCGAAGACATCCTCCAACGAGCTCACACGAGCAATTGTAAGCCAGTTAGCACTCCAGTTGATACAAAGGCTAAACTTAGCGCAAATGTTGGCTCTATTGTCACTGATCCCACTTTATATCGCAGTCTTGCTGGTGCACTACAATACTTGACTTTCACCCGCCCTGACATTAGCTATGCCGTGCAACAAGTCTGTCTCTTTATGCATGCACCCCGAGAGCCACACTTTCAAGCTATGAAACGTATATTACGTTATGTGCAAGGCACTCTTCAGTATGGTCTGCTACTTACGGCCTCCCGCTCTTCTAGTTTAGTTGCTTATTCTGATGCGGACTGGGGAGGATGCCCTGACACTCGTCGCTCTACCTCCGGCTATTGTGTCTATCTCGACGTCAATCTTATTTCTTGGTCCTCCAAACGGCAACCTACTCTTTCCAGATCCAGTGCAGAAGCTGAGTATCGTGGTGTTGCCAATGTTGTTGCCGAAGCATCCTGGCTACGTAACTTGCTTCTTGAACTTCATTGTCCTATACGACGAGCCACGATTGTCTATTGTGATAATGTTAGTGCCGTGTACCTCTCCTCTAATCCAGTACAACACCAACGCACCAAGCATGTGGAGATGGATATTCATTTTGTACGGGAAAAGGTTGCTATCGGACAAGTGCGTGTAATACATGTCCCTTCTTCATTGCAATATGCTGATATTTTCACAAAAGGGTTGCCTTCTTCTCTGTTTCGAGATTTTCGCTCCAGTCTCAACGTTTGCACTCCTCCCGTTTCGACTGCGGGGGTGTGATAATCAAAATATTACAGAATATTCTGTAATATTCTGTAATATTCTTTCATTTATGTACCTTCCCTGTATTGTGGATATTTTGGAATCTTTGTATTATTCGGTTCCTTCTTGTACCTTGTATAAATAGGATGTTGCTGATTAATGGAAGACACACTGATTTTACGTATTAACATTTTCCATGGCCTTCATCCGGTGACTTCCAAATCTCAATTAAGAAATCACATCCAATCCAGAGGCATCTCGCTCGAATCATTTAGGGAGTTTTATTCGGATCACTTGCCATAAATCAAATGGCCACAATTTCTTATGCTATATATGGACTATATATGTAGGGTTGGGTTCCGGTGAGAAGTTGAGTTACCATGAGAGGTGTGAAAAGTGGTTTTCAACTGTTGGATGCACATTAGGATGAGATGCACCGAGATAAGATGCACCGAGGTGCAGCAGATCAATTCCTCTATGAGGCACGATTCATGGGTGGGTTTGAGATTATAAGTGATCAAGGGTTCAGATTCACTTCTCACGCTTCTCAAGTTAACTCAACTTCTCACACGATCCTGCGCCTATATATATATATATATAGGCGAAGGATCGTGTGAGAAGTTGAGTTAATGGTGAGAAGCGGATCTGAACCATTGGTCTCTTTTAATCTCAAGCCCTCCCATGAATTGCAGCTTAGGAGGGAATTGATCTGGTGCATCTCATCCTAATGTGCATCCATTTCTCATCCAATGGTTGGTAACCACTTCTCACGCTTCTCACCGTTAACTCAACTTCTCACCGGAACCCAACCCTATATATATATATATATATATATGGGCTAGGCAACAAAGATCATCTCACAAGGGTTGTTCTTGCTTCTAAACCTTACTCAAAACCTGGAAATCTGACAACTCTATGGTGATGGCATGGCTTATCAACTCCATGACCCTAGAAGCAGGGGAAACTTATCTTCTCTACTCTACTGCTGAAGAAATTTGGGATGTTGTCCAAGATATGTAGAACAACACGACAACACTGTAAAATTAATATACCATTGGAAGCACACTCCATGATTTACCTCGAGGATAATTACTGTCATTGTGTGCTACAACTTGCTAACTCGGTACTGGAAACAACAGATCTTAACAAAGTCTGTGAATGGAAGTGCCTCGAAGATTAGACTACATCTAAGAAAATGTAGATATGAAAAGAATATTCAAGTTTCTTATGGCACTCGACAAGGATTTGAATGAATGTAAGGACGAATTCTAGGAACCGAACCACTGCCAACCATCAGGGAAGTTTTATGAGGAAGTCCAAAGAGAAGAAATCCGAAAGAAAGTCATGAAGGGGACATCCCCTTCAAACTCACAAGTTCACTTATCTCCTTTTGCTACATGAGGACCCTTATATCAGCGCTCCAATTCACAGCTAGGACGGAATCATTCATCATCAAATGATAATAAACCTAGAAACCCTAGTGTGATCACTACAAGAAAGTTGCCCATGTCTGAGTACTTATCGAAAACTATATGGAAAACATGTTGATTGGAAACCTAAACATGTGGCTAATGGGAATAAAAGCTATCACCAACTGGTTTCCAAAACAAATTCTCCTTAGGCTGAGACACATCTATTTGGTAAAGAACAAATGGATGTACATCAAAAGATGTTTAACTCGACTCACAAAGGAAATATTTCTCAAAAATCTATTCAACCCGTTGCCTTTATGGATTTAAATAGATCTTCACAATCCTGGATAGTGGATTTTTCAATGTGATATATGTCAACTCTCAAAACATACCCACACCATCATTTTACCTCAATTACACAAACGATCTCACCCTTTTTCTTTTATACATAGTGACATATGGGGTTTACTCGGTCATACGGAATAGGCTACAAAGAAACTTTAGCATCGTTTTCCAAGTTAAATACCATTAGGTCCTGTTATTTATCACTGCAAACTTGGATTGGCCATTGCACCAACTTGATGTAAAAAATGCCTTCCTCAATGGCTATCTTGAAGAAGTTTTTATAGACATTTCACCAAGTTGCAACACACACGCAACTCAAGGCAAAGTATGCAAACTCAAAAAGTCTCTCTATGCTTTGTTCATGGTTTGATAGGTTTTCTAATATTCTCAAAGGAATGGGATACACTTAATGCCAAGTGGATCACACCTTCTTCGACAAGCACACCTCATATGAAAAGGTAACCGTTCACATTGTCTATGCTAATGATATAGTCCTAACCGATACTCATCATACAAAAGTTGCTTGTCTCAAAAGCCTATACTGCCAAGGGAATTTGAGATTAAAAATCTTCTAAATTTAAAGTATTTCCTTGGAATGGAAGTCGCTAGATCATGAAAAGGAATTTTTATTTGTCAAAGGAAGTATGTCCTAGACCTCCTAAAAGAAACATGAATGCTAGGGGTTACCAAAGATTATCCAAACAAGACAATACTCCTGCTCACAAAGGAAGTTACCAAAGATTAGTCGGAAACCTAATCTACCTTTCACACATAAGACTAGGCATAGGGTTTTCAGTGAGTCTCGGAAACATGCCACTAGAACAAGAAGTTGCAAATATCCTGACCAAAGCTCTTCAAAGACCTATTTAGGACAACATGTGCTTCAAGCCTGGAATAATCAATATATACTCCCCAGCTTGAGGGGGAATTGAAGGGGTGTGCAAATGTAGAATCATTTGTAAATATGTATTAGTTAAGGTTTATTCTTGTGCATAATCAGTTTCATCATATAGAATATTAGAATCTTACTTTCTTTTGTAGTGAGTTTCCTTTTCTTGTTTTCAAGAAACGTCAAGTGTATAAAAGGCCTTGTACCCTTCTCTTTTTGAACAAGGAGAACGAAGAATTCCACACACAGATTTGGGCAAAAACCAATAAGAATTGGTTTGTTGATTTGGCTAAATGTTTGGTATTTTTTTCATGAAAGGATGAAGATATTGAATAATCAATCTCTAGTTGTCTTTGCTAAACCAACATATTTGATGTGTGTCATAGTTCAGGGATGGAAATCAAAATGTGGTACTGAAATCATATAATTGGATCGAGAAGTTTATAACTTTACTGGGATTTTGTTTCCATGTTGAATTTTCTACCACGTGAAGTATTTGATAATTACCTTCTAACGGTTATACCTTTGGCGAACAACGGCTATACATCTTTTACTTGTTCTTTAGATCCTAATATTCATCAAGTTTATGAAGTAGTTTCATTTGTTTTTATAGGACTAGAAGCATGGGGTTCCGGAAATTTTGAGAAGTTTGGGAAGCTTATCTCGGCCTCTGGGCTAAGTTCAATTCAGAACTACGAATGTGGCAAGTCTTCATGTTCCTTGAATCTTTTTCATTCGGTTAAAAAGCTTTCACTTATTTCAGGAGTTGAGGGAAATAGTCGAACCTAAGTCCCTAACTTTTTCAATATTTCACACATACTTGGTGATGCAAGGCACATTTTTAAAAATCTTGGGCATGTTACAAGTAACACGTTTCGAGCATCCAAAAATGAACTACATACGCTACGAAATTGGGTTTATGGTACGTCCAAAATGTATAATTGTCTTAACAGACTACTTTATAGGACTTCAATTTATAGGACCAAACACTTGTGCGCCCTATGGAAAAGGGTTGCAATATGTTTATAGAACGTTTTTTTGACATCTTAATAGGCTCTTTATGACAATTTTGAAATAAACCGTCCTATTAATTTTTTTATATGACATTATTTGAAAAAGTGGCTTAGTGTGTTCGTACACACTTCTCATAAGTGTCGTATAAAAAAGCTAATACGTCACTTTATTTCAAAAACGTCCTAAAAAACTTGTTAACTCGCCTAAAAGTGTCATATGAATCTATTGTAATGCATTCATAGACACACATTTTGGTCCTATGAACGTAAGTCTTATAAAGCAGTCTATTACGAAACTTTCACATCTTTGGCATCCTATAAACCCGATTTTGTTGTAGTGATATGAGTGATCAACGGTAGGTTAATGGTCTGTAATTTTAAACATTTGTTAATATGGCGTATTTTTAGGTTGTGAACCACTAATCCAACTATATAAGATCCTTATAACGGCACCTGGTGTCTATGGAGCACGGTTCAGTGGTGCTGGATTCCGAGGGTGCTGTGTAGCATTTGTGAACGCAGATTACGCAGAGGAAGCTGCTTCATTTGTCAAGAACGAATACTGTAAACTTCAACCTGATCTGGCTAGCCATCTTAACCAAAAAACAGCCGTTGTGATATGCGATGCAGGTGACTGTGCTCGAGTCATCTGATCGAGCCCAAAACAAAGGGCCCTTTCCATGAACAAACCTCGATATATATATATATATATATATAACAAGAGTATGTGATTTCATTTATTTGATTCATTTGTATAAGTCTTCTTCGACGACTACTTTTGTTATTCATATGCTCCAGTTGCAGACTCGTTCGTGAGGCTGGTTACGGAGCTGTAACGTGTTATTATTGTTTTGAAACAGTCGAAATAAAGTTGGAACTCACCATCTTTTCTCAAAAAAGTTGGTTTTTGTAAACTTGTGGTTGGATGTGACTTGTGACTTGTCTAAGAGGTACCTGTTTCAGTGTACGTCGCTGTGACCTGAACACGAGATCCTCTTAGAACGGCAACAAAGTCCGTTGAACGATGTCTACAGGATATCGGCCAGGATTTATGATTTGTCGGCCATGTACAAATACGAATAAAGGAAAAAATATCTAAATTTAGAGAAATCCTCGAAATTAAATGATGTAAGAGAGATGCATCAATTACTTTTTTATTTTCCAACAAAATAAAGCTCCTCAAACCCGTCCAAAAAAGTCGCATCGTTTTGCTCTTTTCTTAGTTTTCTGGTCGGTTGTTGAATTTTTGATGATTTGATTGATATCTTTTTTAGGCATGAATATTTGTTTTTAGGGAAAAGTTCAAAAAAAATCCAAAGGACTTTAGGGTTTGGAGTGATTAAGTTCCTGGACAATTTTTTCGAACAAATAAGTCCTTGGTCATTTCAAAACCCGTTAAATAAATCCTTGGATTTTTGATAACCTGTTGAATACATCCTTATTACTTAAAAAATGTAACTTGCAACCTACATAACAGGTAAAACTACAAATTAAAAAAGAAATGTCACATACTTTATCCACCTACAAACTAAAAATGAGGAAATTAACTGAAATAAGTCAATCTCATCAATCAAGTTCATTTTTTAACCACTTTTCAAAGCTTTTTTTTTTCTAAAATAGTTAAAGTTTGCACATAATGTTTTTTTTTTTCTGTGTAAGGATTGTTTTTTTCCAATAAATAAAATAAAAAACATCTTTACATAGAAAATTTTATGTATAAATATTCACTTTGCTTATAGTTTTAGAAAAAAATACATTTTCCATCCTTATAAAACTATAATTAGTTATTTGATTTATTTTATATGCATTGCTTTTTCATTTTACATTTTTAGTATGTTGACACATAATCGTATATTAACTAAAATATATAAAAAAAATTGGTTTCTTCTTTTACAAATTATATCATTATAATCGTTTGGTCAATATGTTCAAAATGAACTCAATATTGTTTTTGAATTTAATCTTATATTATTCAATATCACAAATACGTACGAACTATTTTTAATACTTATAGTTACAGATTTATCTTATATTATTAAATAAATAACCCTAAAAGGATAGAAAGTGTAAATATTAAATATAATCGTACGTATTTATGATATTTAATAATATGAAATTAAATCCAAAAAATTCAATATTAAGCTCATTTTAAACGCATTGACGAGACAATTATAGTCGTGTAATATGAAAAAAGAACATATTTTTAATGTATTTTAGTTAATATACGATTATGTGTGTTAATATAATAAAGCGTTAACTGAAATTAAAAAAGCAGAAAATATAAAGTAAATTAAATAACAAATTATAAAGATGTTTTATATTTTTTATTAATTTTTTTTGCCAAAAACAATTCTTAAGGCAAAAAAAATTATGCATAAACTTAGACTATTTTAAAAAGAGATTTTGAAAAGTGTTTAAAAAATGAATTTGGTTGATAAGATTGACTATTTTAATTAATTTTCCCATTTTTTAATCTGTAGGGGGATAAAGTAGGAAACATCTTTTTTGTTTTTTTTTTAATTTGTAGTTTTATCTGTTATGTAGGTTGCAAGTTACATTTTTAAGTAATAAGAATGTATTTAACAGGTTAGAAAATTCCAAGAATTTATTTAGTGTGTTTTGAAATGTCCAAGGACTTATTTGTTCCAAAAATTTGTCCAAGGATTTAATCACTCTAAACACTAAAGTCCATTGGGTTTTTTTGGAATTTTCCCTTGTTTTTATATTTCTTTGAGTAAATTACAAATTTCATCCCTGTGGTTTTATACAAATTTCGATCGGGTCCCTCGAATGAAATAATTACAAATATAGTCATTGTGGTTTCATTTTTGTTGCGAATTAGGTCCCTTAAACTAATTTTGTTAAAAAGATCTTGTTAAATGAAGGGTTATTTAGTCTTTTCATTAATAACTTTAAAAATCAATTTAAAAAATCAAAGAGGTGATGATATGTGTCCAACCATCCCATTCCCACCCCCTCCCACAGTCTTCCCCAACCTCCCACCCCACCTAAACCTTCCATCGTAAAAATCCTTGATTTATGGTATATATCCATACACATAAAAAAACTCCATGAAATCAATCAATGGAATACAAATAAATAGAAAAAGATGAGAGATCTGTTTGGAAATGGGATCTTCACGGTGGATGGAGTTAAATGGCGTCACCGGTGAAAGCTTGCAAGTTTTGAGTTCTCAACCAAAGTTTTAAGAGATTTTTTGAGTTCCAAAGCTTTAATTGCTTAATAAGTAGAAAAAGAGGTGGTGTTCGCATCTGGAGGGCACGATGAATTGGTGTTTGGGGGGGGGGGGGGGCGTAGAACGGAGAAGATGACAGGGGATATATAATTTGTTTTTTATTTTTAAAAGAATTAAATGAAAGTGTAAAATGACCAAAAGACCCCTTGACTTAATGGAACTAAGTTAATAACTATTAGAATTAGGAACTCAATCCATAACAAAACTGAAACCACAGTGACCATGTTTGTAATTATTTTGCTTGAGGGACCCAATCCATAATTATTACATAACCATAGGAACAAAATTTGTAATTTACTTTAATTTTTTTAATGTATGGGCTAGGTTAATGCTTTTCCGTTTGTTTACAGTAGTAGAGATGGGAAGCTGGTGGGGCCTTTAACCGGTCCCAATCCTCATCTACACCGGTCCTGATCCTTTTCTCTAGTTCCGTTACCGGTCCTTATCCCTAGTCAAATTACTGGTGGTGGTTTTCAGAGAAAAAAATATTTGAACTATTGTAACTTGTTGAACTATTCTTCTATTTTTCTTTTGTGTAATTTTAACTATTTATTATGTATAAACTATGTTTTTATACTAACAATTTTATATCACACTAGTTTTTTTTTTCATTTTTATACTATTTCTTTCCGTTTGAGTTTTCAGATTTTTACCATGATTTCACAATATTAACTAGTTTTATAGGTCAAAACAGTCTATTTAGTCGGTGTTATAAAGTCTAAGGATTAATTTGTTCAAAGAATTGTCCAATGATTTAATTACTCAAAATCGGAAAATCTGTTAAGTTTTTCTAGGCCTTTTCCTTTATTATTAAGAAATTATACCCACAATTTTCTTATACAAATTATTATCATATCAGGAAAAAGTGTTGATGTAACATTAGCAATCCATTAGATATATCGTCATGACCGTTTGCAATCCATTAGATTTATCAAACCTAGAGCTTGTTAATTAAATTGTGGAGTAAACTATGATTTTCGTCCCTGTGGTTTGATGTTTATAACGATTTTCGTCCATGATATTTTAAAATTGCTTTTTTCATCCATTTGGTTTCTTTTTTGATTTCATTTTCGTCTCTCCATCCAACTTTGTTAAAACTGAAGTTAATTCTTCCAAAAAGTGATGGAGAAAATTACATATTTGGTCCTTGTCGTATATCAATTTTTACATTTTTATTCATAAATTATATAGTTTACAATTTTTTACTTTTTCTTTATTTATTGTATTTCATCAAACATTTATTTTTCTATTCATTATATTGTATATTTTTAAAATTACTATAACTTTAATTATAAAAATAATCAAATAACTTCATTAAAAATATTGATGAATACATGATATATTTTTTTCAAAGCTTTAGGTTTAAATCTCCTAAAATTAATATATATTTTTAATCTATTGATTGTTAAAGCTTTTTAATTATTTTAAATTATCATTGGAAAAAGTTTAATAAAATTCGAGAAAAAATAGTCTTATTTTATAACAATCGGTTGTTGTTTTTTGTTAAATGCATGCACTCTCACTATTCTATATTTTCGTTTATGTTGAAGGATTATGTGACATCATCAAAAGAAAGTGATTGACAAAATATTTTTCTAGTATTAGAATTTACCATAATGAATGTTTCCTTTTCTTTGTAAACTCCTCCCTATTTATAGGGCTTATGATTAATGAGAATGACAGATTTCATTGTCTCTCTATTCTATTGTTATTTTGTTTCGTTTTTCCTATAACACGTTATCAGCACGTACGCTCTACGAATATCATCAAATCCGGCACCAAACCTAAGCCGTTGTTTCTGTTAGGAGATGATCTCGTGTACGGTATAGTCCTGCCAATTAAATCAGGTACTTTTTTCGGTTATTTCACATTTTATATCCTAATGAAATTTGGTACCCTCAACCATTAAAACTATATTGTTGCATACATGTAGTTTCACATAAACATTAATTGATATTGCAATTTTAATCCACTTTTTAAATTAAAAATAATTTATTTTAAAGTGAATCACCGAAAAAAAAAAAACAGAGAAACTAATGAAAACCGGTCTACCAATTTTAAGATCTTGATTATCAAGTCTTGATTTGTTTTTGTTGGGTCATCTAAGATTTAAAGATAACCTCTCCTTAGTCTTTATTGATGTTTGAACTTTGTACTATGGTTCTGTGTAATAGCTTAGTTATGTATAAACAAATCGGTGAGTCGAAGACAAACCGAATTCAACATGAAGGAAGTCTACTATGCGGATTGAGATGAACTTCAAAGTGAACTAAGCTTGGTCTGCTGATTTCCTGTTCAACAGATCACCCTTGTGCCGATTCCCAATTCGGCAGATCTTTCCACTGCCGAATCCTCTTTGTTCGACATATCTCTTCTATGCCGAATCTTCTCTATTCGGCATCCCTTGCCACTTCTTCGGCAGTTTCCTCTCTTATCGATTACTCCTTTATCTGTATCATTTATGTCAAACCCTCTTGATTTGACATACTTCCTCCTTCCCAATGATTTTCTGACAATGGGAATGGAAGCTTCCTTCTTAGAGAAGATATACACTTGAGTTTGAATTTGATTGAGACGTTTATTTTCTAATAGATCTCAAAAAGATTTACCCAAGAAAATTTTATTTAGATATTGTACTTTCATAGTACAAAAGTTACCTTTTGTATTGTGATAAGTCACATCAAATATCTTATAATTTATTGACAATATCTCAACCAAATGCCTTTATTGTTCCTTGTCCTTTGCACTCATTACATTATATAGTATATAAAGGATGGAGGTAACACCTTGCTACTTACGCTTTCAGCTCAAGATTTCTCCTTTGCATGATTTCAAGCAAGTTGATAGCTTTCACTCTCTCTAAGATTTAGTCTTTGTGTTCTTTAAAGTCTTCTAAGTGTTAGATTGTTTTGAGTAGTTCTTAGCTATTCTTATTCCGCAACAATCTTTGTTCTCTTTGTGTAATTCTTGATATTTTATATCAATAAAAGAATTAAAAATTAAGTAAATTTTGTGTATTGTATTCAACCCCCCCTTCTACAATACTTGTTTTGCTAACTCAGGACCAACAGTTTTATATGTGTTCATGCTTGTAAACTGTTCTTTCTTAGACGGTAGCTTTATTATTACCGTAATATGTTATCTTTTTTCTTTAAATTGTTTATTTAATGGTTGATTATTTATATATTACATACTATATACAATTTTATTGGTATTATTTTATTATGATGTAAGTTAATATATTGATCAAACATAAAATAATTATAATCGCTAAAGCATTATGGTATGTTCAATATAAATCAAATTATTCATCATTATGGAATGTGAATGTTATTTATTTGGGTCAATACATATTTATTTACTTTAAAAATTATTACTATAATTAGTTATTGTTCTTTAATATTATTCAAGTGGATTTATCTAGTCGATTTTATATATTTCTTGTTAGAATATGTCAATTAAATCATTTAAGTTTAATATAAATATCTTATTTTTTTTTGGTGTTATCAAATTAAATAAAGCCCACCTTTGTTATTAATAAAAGGGAAAAGTTTATAAAAACCCAACAAACTATTCCATTTTGAATGGTTAAGTCCCTAAACTAATTTTTTGAATGAAAAAACCTAACTTTCTCATTTTGAATGAGCAAGTCCCTGAACTATTTTTTTGAATGAAAAAACCATTAAACTTTCTCATTTTGAATGAAAAAACCATTAAGTTTTCCAATTTTGAATAATTAAGTCCCTGCATATTTTTTTTTCAATAAATTAAATCATCGAACTTTTAAAAATTGGTTACTTACATCATTTTAACCAAAAATAAACTACATGGAACCGATTATGTAACACCCTGGATTTTCATTATATATTATTGTTGTATTCTTGCGTTTACCTTTTGATGTAGACGCCGAGTTTTGAATCGAGAGTTAGTGTTTGGGTTTTGGTTGAAATTGTGGGAAACAGAAAGTTACGCGGGCTATGCCGCGGCTTGTAGGCCTCGAGGTAAGTCGCATAACCTTCTGGAGGATTTCCAGATTTTTGACACGCGCGGGCTAGGCCGCGGCTAGTAAGCCGCGTGACCCACTAGAGTATTCCAGTTTTATGGCACGCGCGGCTTTTCCCGCGGCTTGAAGGCCGCGGTGTAATCCGCACAACCCTCTGGCCGACTTAAAGGTGGTCAGCCACAAATATCACTTTATTGATATTTTCTCTCTCTCTCTCTCTCTTCAAATCTCTCTCTCTCTAAGATTCTCTTTGGTTTCTTCGATCTTTGAAGCTCCGTTGATTGCTAGTATTAAGTGCATTGCTCGGGGTTTCGGTGTAGAAAGCTTCACCTATTCGTCGTGGTCGATATCTGGTTTTTCGGGTTTTCGTATAAACCTGTTTGGTGAGTTCCTACTATCATTTTAAAAACTGTATACATATCAAAAGCTACCTTTTGGAACTCCTATATATCTCCATGGTTTCAAATCTAAGTTTTCTGCATATTTGATATAACTTGAGTTTTGGGAGATTTTAGGGTTCCCGATCATTTTTGACTAAAATGATGGATTCTATCTTATTTGAAGTAAAATGATGTTTTACTTGCTGATTATGTAGCTTATGCAAAAGAATGTTTATGAACTCATTTTTATGATTCTCATACTTACCAGAAGTTGAACTTGAAAAGGCATTTTGTTTATAAAATGTTTTGTATACCATATGATTATATATGGTTGGTCACGAATGATGCTGTGACAAGTCTGGACTATTACTAGTGGATTCCTAGGTTTTGAGTCGACTGATATTATTTGGAGGTTACCAAGTAAAGTAAATATAGAGCTACATGTGCATTAAATTGTGAGGCTCTGGCCGTTAATAAATGTAGAGCTACATGTGCATTAAATTGTGAGGCTCTGGCCGTTAATAAATGTAGAGTTACATGTGCATTAAATTGTGAGGCTCTGGCTGTTAACAAATATCGAACTACATGTGCATTAAATTGTGAGGTTCTATATGGTTATCAAAACGAAGAACTACATGTGCATTAAATTGTGAGGTTCTGGAAAGAAGGTTTATGACCTTATTTTAATGGATTATGTTCCTATCAATGGTGAACTTGGAAATGCTTGTTTGAAAGATTTCCGTTTGGATGCAAATGTTTATATCTCTGATTATGTATAAACTGTATGTTCTCACTAGGCTTTATAAGCCTAACACTTTTTCTCAAATGATATGTATTCAGGTTCTCGTTAGCGGCAGGTTGCCAAGGGTTTGAGTGCCGGGACTGATCCCGAGGGCTTTTGAGATGTTTAGTATTGGATTGTTGGGCATTGTTAAGTTCCACATTTTTTTTGGATGATTATGGATCAACAACTTATGTAATCTAGATAGTATATGTTTAGATTGGTTTGTTGTTGGGATCCTTATCCGTATTCAGATTTTTGTAAAGGTTAAGTACAATTCCCCTTTTTGGGAGGTTTATACCTTTGGTTGATGCTTAATTGTACTGTTTCCGCAGTTTTAAATTTACCCTGGTTTTTAGGGTGTTACAAGTTGGTATCAGAGCTCTAGTTTAAGTGATCTAGGCATGAATGTAAGATGTCTAGACTTAGACTGAGTATATTAAGCATTGATTCGTGAGTATTGGGTAGAACTACTAAGATGGGTTGGTCTTAGAGTTGACGGAAATTGTAGTTATCAAACGTTGTGGTGATGTTACCCAGAACCGTTATGTATTGTATGTTCATAATCTTACTTAGCTAATGTTATTATGAGAATATTTATACGTGATTGTGCCTGAATTACGGTTGCTATGACATTTGGTACTGTAATAGTACGTTCTTTCGTGTTTATTCTCTCGACCTGTCTCTTACTCTTCTCGTAATTGTGTGGCAACCATTTTTAGGATGGTAAATACGCGCAGTCGACCGTTAGTCGATGGAGATTTGCGTGACGATAGTTCGCCCGAGCGAGATCCCATGGTTAGGGCGGCGACCGTCATTCCTTCGAGCATGCCACCGTTACTTACTGGGGAAGTGGATCTAGGACCAAGAGTGGTTCTGACGTCCACTAGTCCCGTTGTTCAGTTAGCTAGCCCTCAAGTTGATATAATGGACAACGTCATGCAAATGGTGACGACGGCCATGGAGAAACAACAAGAGGTTTTTCTGAAAATGTTGGAAGACCGGGACGCGAGCCTCAGAAGGCATGGGACAGTGGAAGAGAATGTGCTGACTGGCTCTGGGGGCTTTGGGAACGAGTCAGAACTGAAGAGCACAGGGTTGTTGGTGCTCCGAAAGGTGGGAAGAGCTGTTCCTACAAATCTTTTCTGGGTTGCGGACCACCAGAGTTCTCTGGTTCTGAAGACCCAGTTGCATGTGTTAAATGGATCCGAGTGATCGAGCAGGCTTTTGGCTCTTCCGAATGTGGGGATGATCATAGGGTACGATTTGGTACCCAATTGCTTAGGGATACGACCCTCACTTGGTGGAATATCGTTCAATCCACCCTGTCTCCTACTGTGTTGGCTCAGTTGTCTTGGGTCGAGTTTAAAAAGAAATTGTTGGAAGAGTTCTGCAGTGAAAGGACTATGGACCGAATCGAGAAAGAGTTTCGGTCTCTTGTAAAAGGAAACCTGACGGTGAGGGAGTACACCCGTCAGTTCATGGAAAAGCTGGATTTGGTGGGGCACGTGGCCCCAACGGAAAAAGATAAGATGAAGGCCTATCTTAATGGCCTACTAGCGGACCTGTTATCTTTGGTCCACAATTCTAAAGCTTCCAATCTCCAAGAGATGGTTTAAGAAGCTCAGTTTATGGAGGAGTTGTTCTTGAGAAACAAAGCTGGGAAAGCGGTGGTAGTGTCTGACAAGAGGAAGTGGGAGAATAGTTCTGTGCCTCCCAGGAGATCCCGACCTTTTTTCGGGAACCGAAACTTCAGCAGCCAGCAGGAAGCTAGGTGGTGTCACAAGTGTCGAACCAAACACCACGGTAGTTGTAATGCCGTTCCTCAACCTTGTTACAAGTGTGGTAAGTCTGACCACATCTCCCGTGACTGTCCGATCAGAGGACTTGTATGTTATGAGTGCAAGGCACCGGGGCACGTAAAGAAAGATTGCCCGAAGCTTGTATCGAGCAACGCGCCAGCAAAGAAGAAGAACCCACCTAGGGTTCCAGGACGAGCGTTCCAGATGACGGCCGAAGAGGCCAAGGCATCCGCTGATGTGGTGTCGGGTACATTTCTTATAAACTCTGTACCTGCTCGTGTTTTTTTCGATACGGGTGCCAATTTCTCTTTCGTATCTGAGTTGTTTCGTCAAAAGATTGCTATGGCCACTACTAGTCTTGAGGATGCGTTAGTAGTAGAGATAGATGATGGTAGTAAGGTTCTAATCTGTGATGTTCTGAAGAAGTGTATTCTCGGTATCGAGGGAAGAGAATTATTGATCGATTTACTGCCGATGATAATCGGAGGTTTTGACGTTGTGGTCGGTATGGATTGGTTGTCAAACAATCATGTCGAGATCGTGTGTTCTAAGAAGTTGATTCGACTTCCCAATCCCTGTGGCGAAGTCATTGTGATCTATGGTGAGAAGAGAAAAGGTGAAGTGGCAATAATCACAATGGCAAAGGCACGCAAGTGCTTGGTAAAAGGATGTTCATCTTTCCTAGCCTACGTGATCGACGCCAAGTTAGAGAAGTCAAAGCTGGTCGATGTAAAGATTGTGCGCGAGTTTCCAGACGTTTTTCCTGACGACTTGCCTGGGTTACCGCCTGATCGTCAAGTAGAGTTTCGGATTGATCTTGTGCCAAGAGCAGCTCATATTGCTAGAGCTCCTTACCGTTTAGCGCCATCCGAGATGCAAGAGATGATGGCACAACTCCAAGAGCTTTTAGAGAAGGGTTTCGTAAGACCGAGCTCGTCACCGTGGGGAGCTCCGATCCTGTTTGTCAAGAAGAAAGATGGCACAATGATAATGTGCATTGATTATCGGGAGTTGAACAAGGCGACAGTGAAGAACAAATATCCGCTTCCGAGAATCGACGACTTGTTTGATCAACTGCAAGGAGCGGATTGTTTTTCCAAGATTGACTTACGTTCGGGTTATCACCAAGTGAAGGTAAGAGAAGAAGACGTTCCGAAGACAGCCTTTAGAACGCGTTACGGCCATTACAAGTTTCTCGTGATGCCTTTTGGCCTAACGAACGCACCAGCGGTATTTATGGATTTGATGAATAGGGTGTGTCGACCATTCCTCGACAAGTCGGTCATCGTATTCATTGATGACATACTCGTGTACTCTAAAAGCGAGTTGGAGCACGAGCAACACCTTCGCGAAGTTCTTGATGTGCTGAGAAAAGAAAGATTGTACGCCAAATTTTCCAAGTGTGACTTTTGGCTTGAAGAGGTACAGTTTTTGGGTCATGTTGTCACTCGAGACGGAGTGAAAGTAGATCCCTCCAAAATTGAATCTATGATGAATTGGGAGCCTCCCAAGAACCCGTCCGAGATCCGAAGTTTCTTGGGTCTGGCAGGATATTATCGGAGATTTATTCAGGATTTTTTGAAGATCACTTCTTCCTTGACAGTTCTAACTCGGAAGAATGCGAAGTTTGATTGAACCGAAACGCAAGAGAAGGCATTCCGGATTCTTCAAAAGAAATTATGTGAAGCTCCGATCTTGTCGTTACCTGAAGGGTTAGAAGACTTCGTGGTCTATAGCGATGCTTCGAAGATGGGTTTAGGTTGTGTGTTATTGCAGCGGGGCAAGGTAATCGCTTACGCCTCGAGACAATTTAAGATACACGAGAAGAACTATCCTACCCACGATTTGGAGTTAGCAGCAGTAGTGTTCTCCTTGAAGCTTTGGCGACATTATCTCTATGGCACTAAGTGTACACTCTACACAGATCATAAGAGCCTGAAGTATGTCTTTGATCAGAAAGAGTTGAATATGAGACAATGGCAGTGGCTCGAATTGCTTAAAGATTACGACTGTGAGTTGCTTTACCATCCCGAGAAGGTAAACGTGGTAGCCGATGCGTTAAGTTGGAAAGACTATAGCGGAAGTATTCGGGCTACCTGTTCGAGAATCGAGTTAGTATCCACCCTTGTTGAAAAGATCAAGGCATCGCATATTGAAGCCTTGTTAGAAGAGAACCTCAAAGAGGAAGTCATGACGAAGCAACGTTTACTCTTAACGGAAGAGAGCCGTGGGGTAAAACTGTTCAGCGGTCGTGTGTGGTACCCAAGATTGGGGGTAACAGAGATCTACTGCTTGAAGATGCTCACAATTCCAAGTATTCCATTCATCCGGGAAGTACGAAGATGTACAGGGACTTGAAACTGCACTATTGGTGGCCGGTAATGAAACTTGATATGGCACGGTATGTGGAGCGTTGTGTTACGTGCTCGCAAGTTAAGGCCGAACATCAACGACCATATGGGAGTCTTCAGTCTTTAGAGATTCCCGAGTGGAAGTGGGAGCATATCACCATGGATTTCGTGACTAAGTTGCCTAAAACTCTTCGAGGTCACGATACCATTTGGGTGGTAGTTGATAGATTGACAAAGAGAACTCACTTCTTGGCTATGCGCGAGACTTTACCAATGGATAAGTTAGCAAAACTGTATATCGATGAAGTGGTCTTGAGGCATGGAATACCTTTGTCGATCGTGTCAGATCGCGACAGTCGGTTCACTTCGAACTTTTGGGATGGGTTTCAGAAAGAGCTGGGTACACGAGTTAAGTTGAGTACGACTTACCATCCACAGACCGACGGGCAAAGCGAGAGAATGATCCAGACGTTAGAAGATATGTTGAGGTCTTGTGTCATCGATTTCGGGGGTAGTTGGGACTCGCACCTACCTTTGGTGGAGTTTGCTTACAATAATAGCTACCACTCGAGTATTGGAATGGCACCTTTTGAGGTGTTGTACGGGAGAAAGTTTTGAACTCCCGTGTGTTGGCTCAAAGCGGGAGAAAAGCAGTTCGCCGGACCTGAAATCGTGCAAGAGACGGCCGATAAGGTCAAGAGCATTCGTGAAAGATTGAAAACGGCTCAGGATCGGCAAAAGAGTTATGCCGATAAAAAGAGACGGTCGATGGAATTCCAAGTGGGCGACCGTGTGTTGCTGAAAGTATCGTCGTGGAAGGGCATTATACGGTTCGAAAAGCGTGGGAAGCTGAGTCCCCGTTTCCTCGGACCTTTCAAAGTGCTCAAGCGGGTGGGTTTACAAGCCTACCAATTGGAACTGCCGCCAAAGTTGAGCAGAATACACAACACGTTTCATATTTGTTACCTTCGGAAGTGTTTGGCGGAAGAGGAAAACGTTGTCCCTCTCTCCGAATTAACAGTAGACGAGGGTAACCGTTGTGTAGAAGAGCCTGACGCTATCTTAGAGAGAAAGTCTAAGAAGTTGCATCGCAAAGAAGTCACTATGGTCAAAGCTAACCTTTATGTCAAATGCTCTATAATTAACAATGTTATATTTAAATTACATAAATCACAAGATATCGACTGGATTTTGTCAAACGGGTGTAAACAACCCTAAGGTTTGTAGGGACTTAAGAAATCCATGTGATTCCCCTACGTTGTGTTCTCGAGTTTTTTTTACGAAGGAAAGGAAGGGAAAAGGGAGGAAAGTAGGAGGGAAAGAAAAAATGTTATGTTCTCGAGTTTTTTAAGGAGAGAAAGGAAAGGAAAGGGAAGGAAAATATTGCTTATTTTCCTCCCAAAACTTTCCTCCCAAATGTGGGAGGAAACAAAAGGAAAGGAAAGAAAGGAATTTAGAAAAAATTAAAAATATTTGTAAAATTACATATATATCCATTAGTTACATTCCATTGTTAAATAAATAAGGGTATATTGGTAAAAATGACATATTTCCTTTCCTTTCTCTCCTACTCAAGAACATGAAAATTTATTTTCTTTCATTTCTTTTCCTTCAATCTCAAGAACACAAATACAAATATTTCTTTCTGCTACTTTCCTTTCTTTTCTTTTCTTTTCCTTCACTTTCTTTTCTTTCCTTCCAAAACTCGAGAACACAACACTACTACCTGGAAATCCAATAGATTGAGTGATTTTTTTTCGCAAATTAAAATATTGATAAAGTATTATCAACAAAATGTAAGCATACAAAAATCCAATATTTTTATGATAATGAAATTTCATACATAAAATGATAATTATAACCATAATCCACTGTCTTATCAAACATAAAATCATATATTATCCCTTATAGTTATATATGTAAATGGTTGAAACAACTCATCCCGAAATCAACGTCGTAAACTCAAAAGAATCTGAGTACCATAAATGAGTATATAAATCTCATCTTGAAAAGTACAAGAAATATATAAAGTCCATCAACTCCCTATTGACCCTAAAACCAATCATCTTGAAAAGGTACAAGCAAATACCTTCATGCTTTGAGACGACATATAGATCCTAACTTTCATAGGAATACCTTTATTAGAAACCACCAAATAACTACGGGATGTCCCGAAAGGGAGAATCAGGTGTATTCATGAATATGTACTTCCCGAACTAATCGTACAGTGGAATGAAACCCACTTACTCCATTACAAAAAGGTAATTGATTTCAACAAAGAAATGTTGTATCCCAAAATGCGTCTCAATATTTGTGGCAAGGAACTCATAGAAGGTGGCATGATTCATAACATTATTTCCACCTTTCATTAGTAAATATTAATGAACCAATATAAGTTGAAATATAACCTTTAGAAAAACTCGTCAACTTGCTGCAAGTGGTTGAGATACAGAACAAGGTTATTTCTAATGACAATACCACATATGCCGGGATGTTGGGAACTGAAGAATTCATCAAGTATGGTTAATGCTGCTAGTTCAAAGTTACTACTGCTAGAAGACTTAAAGGTTAGTACTGCTGAGTGTTACTACTGCTAGTACTATTAATACTGCTAGTCAAAGTTAGTACTGCTTGAACAAAGTTAGTACTGCTTAGCTAGTTAGTACTGCTAGTGGTTAGTGCTGCTTAGTAGTTAATGCTGCTAGAAGGAATTTAATGCTGCTGAAGATTAATACTGCTTATATGATGAAGATTCGCATGAAAGGATATACATGGAAGCTTAGAGATATACATGGAAGATATACTGAAGATATTTTATTTATTGTAATTATCTTTGTATTCAGTATATATATTGTATAGTTTAGAATAATGAGTTAACTTTTGTTTTTCTTCATTCTATTAGAGAGAAAATCAACCTCAAGACATAGATCCTAATTCTAGAGAAGTAGAATTCGTATTGGTGAGCCTGTTCATCAATATTGAGGTTGAGTGTGTAATCTTGTAACTTCAAAGCATTCAATACAAGTTTACAGTTTGTTGATTATATTCTGTTTTTATTTTCTGTTTGATTAAATATCAAAGTGTTATTCCGCAAACTTCTTTGATATTGTTTCTGAGAATTAATTCTTGTTGAGAATTCGATCCTGACAAGTGGTATCAGAGCTAGTATTCTCAGAAACCTGCAATCATCATTCTTCCTTGAAATCAGAAATCATCAATGGCTAAAGTTTCAGATTCTTCAAGCACATAAATCCCCACAGAGGTAATGTCTAATCTTTGCTCTAAAACTTGTATGGAAACTGTTAAAAGGTATAGGGATCACAACCAGACAATGAGTGATGACCTTAAAAGATTAGAGAGAGATATAAAAGACTATGTAAGAATTGTTGAGAGTTTTGAGGAACAGATCAAGAGTTTCCAAGCCAATGAGCTTCAACACTCTTATGACTCAAACTACTGGAAGTGGGAGAAAGATCAGTATGAGTCTAAGCTTAAACAGAAAGAAGAGGAGAATGAGAAGATAAAAAGTGAGTTTGAGAAAGCCAAGCTGGATATTGAGAAATTTTCCAATGCTTCTAAAGCAATGGACTCTTTGCTCCAAACTCAAATCCATGACAAACTTAGAAGAGGAATAGGCTATAACACCACACCACCACCATATAACAACAATTACATCCCTCCTATATCAGACTTGCTAGAGACCAAGAATAGGAAGGAATTGTCTGATGAAGCCACTAAGGTAGATCCATTAGACAAAGTGGTGGTTGAAACAGACTCTGAAGAAGAGAACTCTAATGATAAGAGTAAGAAGAACACTGTGAGTGGTGAGATTCTTCTAGAAAATCACATTATCACCAATGAGGGATGTGGAAAGGCTTGGATCAAGTCTAAGGACATAGAAAAGACTGAGGGAAAGTCTGAGAAGATCCATTATAAGCAAACCACAGTTGTGAATCCTGTTCCTTGTAAACAGTGTTCTTGTAATAAATCTGAGCCCCAAAAACATGATAAACCAAGGGGAAATCAGAGAAACTGGAATAATCAGTGGGCACAAAAACAAGGGGTTGATCTGAGTAAAATCAATAGACCAAAACCTTGTTTTATCTGTGGAAAGCTTAATCATGTTGCCAAATACTGTTATTTCAATCCTATCAACCAAAGAGTTAATTTTCAAAGACAAACTCAAAACTCCTTTGGCTATAGGAAGCAAGGAAGGAATCAAATGGCTGAGAACAGAGCACCTAAAAAGTCTCATGTTCAAAACAAGTTTGCTAAAACTAAGAAAAATACTTCAAATAAACAAAGGAGTAACTTAAAGACAAAGAAAGCAAACAACCTTGTTCAAGTTTGGGTTCCAATTGCAAAGAAACCTGTTAGTACTGCTATCCCAGATAGTACTGCTAACAAGAATAGTGCTGCTAACTTGATTAGTACTGCTAACCAAGTTAGTGCTGCTAACAAGGCTAGTGCTGCTTCTAGTAGTAATGCAGCCAAACCTATAATCTTGACAAAGTATTCCAGTCATGAGATTCCTAAACAACTCATCCAGACTAAACTAACAGATTATATTGATGAGAAAGGACAACCCAAGACCACTTTGGCTTGGGTTCCCACCAAGACTAACTGATTTATCAAGTGTGCAGGGCAATCAAAAGCTCAAGAGGAAGAGCATTCTGAATGAAGAAAATGGTTGCTCTTGGCACATAACAAGGAACATGGACTGCCTTCAAATTCCTTAAAAGATTTGATGAAGGACATGTTACTCTTGATCCAGCAGAAGGTTGAAGTTAGAAATACTCCAGAGGGAATAATGATCATGAAGGATCAAGAAGAAAAGGATCAGGGGATGAACAAAGTAGTAAGAGAAAAAGGATGGTGTCAAAAAGTGTAAGAGTAGTTAATACTGCTAGTGGTTAATACTGCTTTCAGTTAATACTGCTAGTGGTTAATACTGCTTTCAGTTAATACTGCTAGTGGTTAATACTGCTTTCAGTTAATACTGCTAGTGGTTAATACTGCTTTCAGTTAATACTGCTAGTGGTTAATACTGCTTTCAGTTAATACTGCTAGTGGTTAATACTGCTTTCAGTTAATACTGCTAGTAGTTAATACTGCTTTCAGTTAATACTGCTAGTAGTTAATACTGCTTTCAGTTAATACTGCTAGTGGTTAATACTGCTTTCAGTTAATACTGCTAGTAGTTAATACTGCTTTCAGTTAATACTGCTAGTAGTTAATACTGCTAGTAGTTAATACTGCTCTAGGTTAATACTGCTTATGTTCCGAATACTATAAATACTCTTTGCCCGCCTAAAAGCTTATAACGACTCTCTGCATACTATTCACCTGCGCTCTAAACCCTTTCTCTCTCAAAGTTCAAAGTTTTCAGGCAAGAATCTTCAAGGTCAATGGCATCAATGGCGTTCATTGACGAGCACAATGAACTCGCAATGCTCCAAAAGCCAAAACAAGCAGAAGGCTTTCATCAGATAGTCGACTTTCTGAAGACTAGCCACATTGCCCATGCTATCACTATGTCTCCAACTATCTTTATAGAGCATCAGAGGCAATTCTGGGCACATGCCACCATTGTTACTGAGAATGGTGTGCGAATGATCAAGACGACAGTATGTGGCAATCCATTGACAGTTACTGAAGAGATAGTTCGCATCAGTCTACGTCTAGACGATGCCTCTGGTATAACTTCTATCCCTAATGATGAACTGTTTTCTACTCTGACAAGAATGGGGTATGGAGGCCCATTGGGTGTTTTTAAGTTCTCAAAAGCTAAATTCTCACCTCAATGGCGTTTTCTTGTTCATACCTTGATGCACTGCATTTCTAAAAAGACCACTGGATGGAGTGAGTTCAGCAGTCCCATTGCTTATGCTTTGGTCTGTTTGGCCACTGCCAGAAGGTACAATTTTTCACAAATGATTTTCAATGATCTTGTCTCAAACATGGGAAACAAAAAGAGCTTTTATATGTATCCCAGGTTTGTTCAAGCAGTTATCAACCATGAATTGACGGACATTCCTCATTCTGATGGAATTTATGTACCAAAACCCCCTAAAGGCAAGGTTTTCTCAAATATGAGAAGATCTGCTGGGGACTCTGAAGGAGTTGACACCCCATTGTTCTCTACAATGATGGTGGTGTCCCAAACCAATGAAGGTATGGCAGCAGGGTCAAGGCCCCCATTAGACCAACCCACTGCTAGCTAATCACAACCTTCCCTCTCAAAATCTATTCCCCAGTCCCTTCTTGAAAAACCAACCTCTCCTATCACCCAAACTTACAAGAGAAAACAGGTAAAGAAGGCTCCTTCCCTTCTTGTACCATCATCCCCCAAGCCTTTAAGCCCTCTATTGGAGCATTCTCCAGTAGAGAATATTCAAAGGGAATCCACAAGGGTGTCTCCCAACCCAAAGGAGGTTCTCTCTGAGGAGGAGGTAGAGCATATGGGTGATGAGGCTGCCACTACTCCTGCTAGCACAGAGGAGGAAAGTGGTAACATCAATAAGACCTCCCCCATGGCAACTTTGAATGAGCAATCATTTGAAGGTCCCTGGTGCCAAGAAACCACAGGGGTGGATAGTGCTTCTGCTAGGCAGAAGACTTCCACTACTAAAAGATCCAATGATCCTTCAATAGGGGGTAACACTCCTGGAGAAGGTGAGGACAGATATAACTATGATGAATTGATGGAGGCAATGGGTAACATCAACCTAGATGTTCTGAAACAAGGAAAAGAAATAGAGGAGATGAAGCTGGTGATCCTGTCACAACAAGTCCAGATTGAAAAATTGAAGAAGATGGTGACCAGGCTGGTTCAAAAGAAAAGAAGGAAACAGTTTGTACTCAAAAAGAGGGACAAAGTTCAAGATTCTTTCAACAAGGGGGAGAAGCATGAAGGGGAAACTGTTGAAAAGAAAGCTGAAGTTGAGGGGGAGACAGAGGAAGAGATGGAAACAGAAACTGAAGCAGCAGAAATAGGGCTCTCTGTGGAAGAAATGGAGATAGCAGAGACTTTAGTAAAAGCAAAGAATGACACTCCTAAGGCTACTCAAAAGGCCAAAGGAGTGGTCATCAATGAAGGAGAACCTCAAAAGAAGAAAATGAAGGAGGATATAAAAGGAAAAGGAAAGATGATTGAACCTGAACAACCTTCAAAGAAGAGGAGTCAGATTGAAATGGATGAGGAGATGGCAAAGCAGCTTCAAGAGAAAATGGAAAAAGAGGAGCAATTTCAAACAGAAACTGATAGAGAGCTTGCAAGGATAATGGCCAAGAAGTTAAATGCAGAATACCAAAAGAGTTTGAAAGAAGCAGCTCAGACAGCAACTCAGGTCAAGAAACTCCAAGTTAAGAAGATGCCAATTCAGAAACAAAAGCAGAAAAGACAACCCTCCAAGACATTTTTGGCCAATCAGGAAAGAAGAAAAATGATAAACTTCCTGAAAGGTGCAATTGGTGTTAAGGGGGAGATGTTTACCCACATGGCATTCTCTCAGATTGAAGAGTTGTATAACAAGGAAATGGCCAAGCTTCAAGGGGATTCAGCACAAAGGGAGGAGGCTGAGAGAAGGATGAAAGAGAGACATGATCTCAACATCCAACAACCATTCCCTGAGGAAACCACACCTTCCAAAGAAGAAGCAGAAGAGAAGAAGGAAGAACCTGGAAATGTTGGTATAGAAGCCAAGTCTGGAAAAAGAGTGAAATCAATTGCTCCAAAAAGGCAGTTGAAAAGGCCTAGGGTGGAAGAAACTGAAAAGGAAGCAGAACCTTCAGTCACATCCCCAACAGAGCCAGTACAGAGTCCAGAGCAGGTCACTAAGCAAACAGATGAAAGTATGGATCCGTACATGACAATAGTGGAACCTTTGAAAGCTGTTCCAATCTCTATGCAAGCTCCAGAGATCATCTTCTGGGATATTCTGAGAGACAATGGAAAGAATTTCTTCAGAATCAAGAGAGCTGATGGTTCATTTGAAGCTTATTCAACATGGGGGAAAGTCATCAGAAGTTGTTCAAGAGCTGATATGGAAGAACTATATAAAGTTGGGATGAAACTTTATGAACCTGTGTTGAAAGGTACTGAAGAGAATCTTCTCAAAGTGACATTGGAATACTTGTGCATGATGTTTGAGCCTGAAAAAGTGCACCATAGGATTAAAGATCATATGCATGAGTTCATATTCAAGAAGATTGACAAATGGATACTGTTTGAAAACTGTGGAGTATACATGATTACTATTGACAATTGTTATCATGAATACTACCTGGTGGACAAAATCTATGAGCATAGCAAGGAGAAGTTAGAAGGGATGCTTAAAGCTACACTGGTTTGTACAAAGGATTCAGAGATGGCCAAGATTGTGGTGAGAAGAACTGTAAATCAAAGCTTGGGCCTAGATCCAAATTTGGGAAATTGAATCAGAGGTGTTGAAAGCATCTTGAAGATTAAGTCTGAAGAACTTGACTTCTTTTCTTAAAAGTCAAGTTAGGGGGAGATTGTTGGGAACTGAAGAATTCATCAAGTATGGTTAATGCTGCTGGTTCAAAGTTACTACTGCTAGAAGACTTAAAGGTTAGTACTGCTGAGTGTTACTACTGCTAGTACTATTAATACTGCTAGTCAAAGTTAGTACTGCTTGAACAAAGTTAGTACTGCTTAGCTAGTTAGTACTGCTAGTGGTTAGTGCTGCTTAGTAGTTAATGCTGCTAGAAGGAATTTAATGCTGCTGAAGATTAATACTGCTTATATGATGAAGATTCGCATGAAAGGATATACATGGAAGCTTAGAGATATACATGGAAGATATACTGAAGATATTTTATTTATTGTAATTATCTTTGTATTCAGTATATATATTGTATAGTTTAGAATAATGAGTTAACTTTTGTTTTTCTTCATTCTATTAGAGAGAAAATCAACCTCAAGACATAGATCCTAATTCTAGAGAAGTAGAATTCGTATTGGTGAGCCTGTTCATCAATATTGAGGTTGAGTGTGTAATCTTGTAACTTCAAAGCATTCAATACAAGTTTACAGTTTGTTGATTATATTCTGTTTTTATTTTCTGTTTGATTAAATATCAAAGTGTTATTCCGCAAACTTCTTTGATATTGTTTCTGAGAATTAATTCTTGTTGAGAATTCGATCCTGACACGGGACAAAGAAAATTCCCGAGATCAATAATGAAAGCGTTAGAAGTGGAAACAACTCCAAAGGATTGTCAGTTAAAAACAATTTCACACATGTGACATTTACGCACTATGTGGACGAGACCCTAGAAAGGATCGAGGTCATGGTAAGAGTTGAGAATGTTTTTTAATACCTAGAGTAGAGATATAAGTACTGCTCTATGTGATAACGAACAATCAAATAAGAATTGCAGTAAAGTGTGCTCCTATAAAAAAGGGGACAAGTTGCAAATGAACTATATCATATTAATTTAAGATTGATTAAGCATAGGTTTCTTTGAAATTTACTGTTGATCCCAGATTTATGTTCTAAACTCGTTTAACTATGTCACTACGTGGTAAACTGAAAGATATGAGTGCGGAAGCGTTTCAATATGTAGTGAAGATAAGTTTATAGAGGTAGTAAACACACAAGCATATAGTATGAAAAACACAATAAGTAACAACGTTTTCACTAAGTCATATGCTTCATTGAATCACTCAAGAACACCAAGAACACGCACAAGTGTGTGCTAATAAGCTCAAGGATTATACAGACTGCCCTTTTCGTTATGTGTGCTCGCTTTTTGTAAAACAGGAGGTGCTCCCTTCATATAGGAAGGGGAGCACACAATAGTACAAGACAAATGCTGACAATCCATAAAAGGAATGCCACCTAGAAAGTAAAACATCATGGGACGCCCATTAACGATCTTCAGAATCATCGTACAACAGGAATCACGTGTTCTGCACGTGGTTTTGTCTTGAACCATCTTTGCGAATAACTCCAACACTGACCTCCAGAGGTTAGTCTTCACAGAGGCTCTGTGAGTGATCATAGAGGCTCTGTGATCAGAGTATCATCATCAAGTTTGACCTCGGGTACGTCTTCTGCGGAGTAACCTATGAGCTTTGTATCCTTTGGTGACTTGGAAGATCTTGAGCAGACAACAGAAGTTTCTATACATAGCCTATTTTTCAACACTTCTAAACTTGGCAGATGGAGCTAACAATCTCCCCCTAAGTGTTGAAAAATAAAATTTTGGAATTTGAGGTGTTGGCTAAGCTAGAAACAAAAAGAGGTGAAAGGAACTCAACCTCTGAATACCGATTTTCATTCAAAAAGGAAAATGCCAGAAGGCAATTACATTTCATAGCGAATACATGAATGAAAAGAAAAAAAAATTACAGAAGTCATCAAGGAAAATCATCTATCAGATTGGTAAAGCTTTCAGCTAGAGTTTTCTTCATCGATAGAATGAGTTCTCTGTACTTCAATTGAGTATCAATCTGTCCGATCATTGTCTCTACAGGTCCCGCTTGCACAGTCTCAGTGCCCTTCTTCCTCAGAATCGTGTTCTTTATCTTCAGCAGAGTGTTGTTCGAGTACTTGTGACTTTGATTTGGCCTGTACATCTTCTTGAGCCCATCATCGTCTTTGAAAATGAATCCGAACTCAGGCTCTGTGATTAAAGAGTTTGATGGAACATTTTCGATTCTGGGGAATTGGTCATTTGGTTTGGTGATCGATAGCTTCTCGACTCCGAGTTGTAGAGCTACCTCTAAATCCGTTTTGCTATGATATCTGACATGTTCGCGCATCACCTCCTTGATCCTGCCATTTGCTATCATGTACTTCTTTCGTTGTTCAAGTCTTTGCTCTGTGAAGGCATGTAGTTGAGGAAGGTCATAGGCGCAGAGGTTCTTTAAGTCTGCATCTGTGAATGTGTACTTCTTCCCATCTTTTCTCTCAACTAAGTATTTAACAAACATGATTGACTTGTTGGCGAAGGAGTGCAGAGAGATCCTCATTACTGTCTTGATATCTTCTGTAGAGAACACCTCATTCCTTTCTCGTGCAGTTTGCTCGAAACGTCTTCCGATGTCTTCTTTGATTAGGGGATGCAAATTTGGTGCTAAGAAGACGACCTTAATCTCTGCGCTGTAGAGATAGGTGTGTATGTTCTTTTGGAACTTAAGTTATTTTGGTGGAGGCCTTGGGATTGGAGTTCTCATGGCATCCATCGATTGAACGATCTCTTTCACCTTATCCTCTCGTTGTTTCTGTTCTGAGGACTTCTTTCTGTCGGGTTCAGAGGCTTTCTGTTTTTTGTTCTATAAAGGAGTTTCTGATGTATCTTCTGTGTTTACGGGATCAAGGCTCTGAAACTGTACAACATGCGTGGGTGCAGTGGGCATAAGTTCAGGGCTTAAAGTTTCTACGAACTTTGTGAGCCCTTCTGCAATGTGTTCAGAGCCAACACTCACCTTACCCTTCTGTGACACTGCAGAGGTTGTGCCTTGGACAAATAGAGCAATCGGTTTTGGGTCCTCAGAGGCACATGACTTGAGGTTTTGCGTACCTCTGAGGATGATCTCTGTAGAGGTAGGGCTCTCAGAGGAGTGGCGGTGATAACAACTGCAGAACTTTTTGTTGCTGAAGCCTTCTCCCCCTCATGATGGCCAGGGCCAAGGCATCTAGATCCTGATTATCATAGTGAGCCCTCTTCTGCGATGCCTCCGCCTGGCAAGTCGCAGGTGCCTTCCCTTTTCTTCTCTTGCAGAGATGCTCGTCAACATGCCGAGAGATCTTCTTGAGAACATCCTCTATAGCCAACGACAGTTTGTTGACTTCCAGATCAGATTTGAACCTAATCGTGGCTACAGTCTTTTTTAGATCTTCTGCCACCTGCTTGCCTTGCTGAGAGATGTTAGATGCAATGAGGTTGAGGTTACTTAGAACCATTCTCCCCATTATTTCTAAGTCGGTCTTTGTTGCAAAGGAAGAGAGGTCATTCACAGAGGTTGAAGGTGGGGGTGTAGAAGTGGACGCCTGTGGTTGGAATGGGACTATAACACTGTGAGTTATATCCTTGATCTCATCTCGAAGCTTGTTCAGGTCATCCACCCCTGATTGAACGGTCTTGGTTGCAAAAGTTCCCATTTCATTCATGCAGATATCCCCTAGGGTCTTAATTGCATCAGTCTGAATGTTGATTGAGCGTTCACATTCCCGAATGTCCGTTCTGGTTACAGGGTTCTCTGTCAGCTTCTTGATATCTGTTGTATGTTGCAGTGAAGTTTGATGAAGAGCTTTCAGAGCGTCTGTATTAGCTTTGAGAGCCTCTTCAAGGACTTGAGAGTTGGCTTGAGAATCCATTGCGACAGAGTTTTTCAACTCGTCGAGTTTTTGGAACACCATGTCAGCAAAGACTTTAAACTCGCCCTTTGTGACAAAGATGTTAGAGGTGACCTCTGGAACAACACATGTTCCAGATTTAGCCAACGAGTCTTTGGCACCTTCAGAGCCTGTGATTAGGTTAAGCTCTGGCGGATTTCCTTCCAATCCTCGATGTTCCACAGAGGAAGCATCTATGGAAGTTCTGTCAAGAAGTTTCTTGGAGGAGGGTTCAGAGACTCCTTCAAGATCTTTTTTGAATGAATCCTGTGGTTGTTCTAGAACCACATAATCAATGTGTTCTTGCACCACCAACTCTGAGGTGGTTTGGGGGTCACTCTTGTGTGTGGCAGAGGCAATGAATGCTTCTGCGTGCGTATGTGTCGTGTCCTTGGGCGAATGAACACTTATGTCAGCACTAACATCCTGTTGAGAGGATGGGGTGGATTTTGGTTCCCTAGATAGAAATGGCACAGAGGATGAAGGAATATCCTATGTCCGGTTGGTTAGGATTGGGTTCGGACTGTGCGGTCCTTCTTCAATACCCTTTTGAACTAGAACTGCAGGGGTAGTAACATGGGTTGCACAGGGAGTTGGTTCAGGTTGTGTGCCTTTGGCATCTTTTTCTCCTATCTCCTTCTCCGAGATTTTCACACCCTCATCACCAGAGCTTGAAAGCCCCGTAATGTCCTGCATCTCAACGTTTGTGGTTTTATCTAAGTCCACAGGGTGTAGCTTCTGTACCTCCTTAGCTATGTCCATTGCGACATGGAGAGGACTAGGGAGTCTATCTTCAGAGCTTTCAATGATGTGGGCTTTTTGCCTTCTCCTCTGCAGAGGTTGTTCTGATTCTGCAGGTTCCTTTACTTCTGGTGTAATGGCATGATCAGAGGTTGCTACTTTGGTTAACTTCTTAGCCTTCTTTTTCGGCTTGGCAACCTCTGAGGGTGATTTTGGAGCCTCTTCTTCTGCGACTCTCTTCTTGGGTTTCCTTTTCTTTTTGAGCTTCTTTTCTCCCATCCCACTCTTGGAAACTATAACCTCTGTCCCAATGTGGGTTTCGTCTGCTATATCTACTCCAGCTACCTCACCCACTTCTGTCCTAAGGTAAACAACTATGTCTCCCACTTAGAATCCTACACGTGGGGGGGTTGCAGGACTCGGTGCAGGAGTCCTGTGCCCACGAATGTAAGTCCTAACCGCATCTTCACTACCCCGGTAAGCTAGAATACGGGCTGACAGAGGTCTTGCTCCAGGATATCTAGTCTTTAGTACGGTTGGCTTGTGCGACTTCATGTCGTAGACTTTGATCATTTTACCTTCTGAAGGTAACTTCCCTTCTCCTATCAGAGCATCTCCTAACAGAACTGCAAAGAACCTGTTGAACAGGAGATTTTTGGGTTTTGTGCCTCGAGCTTGGTCCTCTTGTTTGGCTATGACCGCGTTTTTGATCTCCCTGAAAATAAGTGTTGCATAGTCCAATGGCAAATCATAGTACATGCCATACATTATTGCAAGTATTGTATGGCTAGATTGGTCAGGACTTCCTACTTTGCAAGTCAAGCAGCGATTGAGAATCGAGAAGAGAATATTCCACAGAGGTGGAAGGTTCTGGCGTCTGAAATCAGTTCTCTTGGAAATCGGTGCAGCGTACCCTATGAACCTGAGAAACTCTAGAATTTCATCATCTGAGGGCTCGTCAGAGAATTTTGTCAGGTTCAATTGGGTCTTGGTAGGAAGTCTGAATACCTCTGAGACTCTTCTACGGTTTATGTCGAGGTCCAATATTTTAGCAGTGGAGGGATGAGTGGCATAACCCATGACACAGTAGCCATAATGGTCCAGTTTTTCATGCTTAGCACTCAACCAGAATTGTTGAATGCAAGTTTCTGGGATATCAGTTCTTTTTAGGGTTAGGGCTTTGGTGAGGATGTGGTTTTTCAGGATTTGAAGTAAAGGAGCAGCTTCCTCGGGGTATCCCTTGGGTTCCAAGACGACATAATGATTGTTAGGCTTGAGGTTTAGTTGTCTGGAGTGGTAATCATGGTGTGTGAAGGAGAGCATTCTGCTTGTGAGGACATGTTCTTGTTCAACAGAATGGGAATCGACCCTTTTGGCCTCAGAATGCATTAAGTTGTTCGATGCAGAAGAACCCTTGGAGTTCTTGGAAGAAGCAGATTGAGATGCCATGGAAAGAGATGAAGAAGGGAGATTCTTTGCAAAGGAATTCTTGAGAGAAAAAAATTTGCATGTAAAAAGAAGATGTAGGGTATGAGAGGGGTTTATATATACAGAGAGAGGGTAAAAAGATTAAGCGGTAAAAAATAAAATTTGAAATCCGAAATGAGTGGTAATGGCTAAGAGGCCGTTTCAGAAAAACAACGGTACAAATACGAACCAATCAAATATTGCCACATCAGATAAGGGCGGTGCACAATCTACGACGTGCGCCTCCCCCTATTCTCACGCGCGTGGCATTTGCTATACCTTTTTGACAGTGATTTTCAAAAAATAACCCGCAACAAATGACCTGAATAATTTCTTAAGTGATAGGAATGACAGAAGCTCTGTGGATAAGAGGCTTCTGAGGTCATAGGCAAGGTTTTGATCAAAAGAGCATTTTAAGAGGAAGGAAAGTGCGATGAAATGATCGAGTTCCTTTTAGAGAGCATTGGTCAAATATCCTCAGTTTTGAGGAGCAGAGGCTATGTGATAGATCGCAGAGGCTCTGTGGTCGACCTCAGAGGTTCTGAGACCAAAAATTTCCTTTTAAGGAATGATTTTCAAAGTTTTGATCAGTTCAAAGTTTTGATCATTTCAAAGTTTAGACAGAAAACTAGGTACAAAGTGGGATCTTTCTGAGGGCATAGTGCTCGAGAAAGAGTTTTGACCCTTGGTTCAGATGGACTAACCTCACTCTGTAGTCTATGTCGCACAAAACTGTCTTGCTCCCCTTGGATACCAGAACTGTCTTGCTCCCCCTGGAATAGTCAAGATCAGTCTTTGTTGGTTCGGTCTGCTCCCCATTCAACTATGCTTGGATCATATAAAGATGAGACTTGTACAAGACATAGATGAAAAAATAATAATAAAGAAAGCTTAAGAAACTATTTACAAACAAGGAATAAGTTGCAGAAAGGTAAATATGTACAACAAAGGCTCTGTGGTCAACTCATGTTAAGCATACCAATCTTGCCAACTAGAAAAGTGAATCTTTTCTCATCCAATGCCTTCGTGAAAAGGTCGGCAAACTGGTAATCTGTGGGCACAAAGTGCATCTCTATTGTCCCATGCTCCACATGATGTTTCAGAAAGTGATACCTGATATCGATATGCTTGGTCTTGGAGTGCTGCACAGGATTGGCGGAGATCGCAATGGCGCTTTTGGAGTCGCAGAGGATGGGGATTTTCTCGATGTCAAATCCATAGTCTCTAAGTTGGGTTCTCATCCATAGAACTTGTGAACAACAACTGGCAGCGGCAACGTATTCCGCTTCGACCGTAGAGGTTGAGACACAATTCTGCTTCTTCGAGGTCCAACTTACCAATTTCCCTCCAAGGAATTGACAACTCCCAGAGGTACTTTTTCTGTCTAACTTGCATCCTCCGTAATATGAATCTGTATAGGCCACAAGATCAAAGCCAGAGTTCTCCGGATACTAAAGCCTAAGATTTTTGGTCTCTTTCAGGTATCTGAAGATTCTCTTTACAACATATAGATGAGATTCTTTGGGGTTTGTTAGAGCATAAAATGTTGGATACAAGATCAAGAAGACCGAAGGTCAAAGTTTAAGAAGTCAAAGCTGAGAAAGTCAAATCTCATGTGATAGTCAAAGTCTTTGTATTTGTTTTTTTTTTGTAGTTTAGTTTTCTTGTATTTTAGTTGTGGGTGTAAATACCTTGTACCTTGTATTTCTATTTTAGTTGTCTAGAAGTGATCTAATTGAGAGAATCTGAGAATACGTATCTAGAGAGAATTTGTAGAGAGAGAGAGAGAGAGTTCTAGAGAGAGAAAGTTTGTAATTGAATTCTGATTTGAAATCAAAACAGGTTTAATCAAGATGACTTCTAAAGATGCTCTTTCCATTGGCACTGATGTCAAGCCTCCTGTTATGTTCAAAGGAGAATACGAACAGTGGAAAGATAGATTTCTGGATTTTGTAGACAGACATGAAAATGGGGAAAACATTCTGCTGTCAATTACAGAAGGTCCTATGGTACCAATCACAGTTCAAATACCTGATGATGATTCATTTGATAGTGAAGATGGTACTGAGGAAAGAGAACAGAAGATGAAAACAAATCAAGTAGAGTATAGTCAATATTCAGAGGAACAGAAAAGCCGGTATAAAGCAGATAAACAAGCAAGATCCTTACTTCTTCAAAGTATCCCGAATGACATCTACATCAAGATTGATAGTTACAAGGCAAATGCTAAAAAGATGTGGGATCAATTGAAAAAGGTGATGATGGGATCCAAGGTCGGGAATCAGATGAAAGTGGCTAACTGCATCAATAGCTATGAAGAATTCAAATCCAAAGAGAATGAAAGCCTGGAAGACACCTATGAACGGTTTGTTTTGCTTCTGAATGAACTGACAAAGAACAAAGTGAAAAAGAAGCAGTTTGAGAACAATGTCAAATTCCTGAGTATCCTACAACCTGAATGGAAGAAGCATACGCATAGGATGAAACAGATGAAGGATCTGAATGACATACCGTTACATGAGGTTTATGAGACTCTGAGGCAAAATGAAGAAGAAGTGGAAGAGAAAAGAGCTGAGAAAAAGAAGGCAGAAAAAGTTCCTGATCCTATTGTTTTGGTTGCCGGAGAGAAGAAGAAAGAAAAGAAATAGAAGAAGAAAAAGAAGAAAGTCATCACTAGTTCTGAATCCGAATCTAAATCAGATGGTGATGATGGAGAAAGCCTTAAACAAGCTATGCTATTATTGACCCATGCATTCCAAAAGAAATTCTACAAGAAGCCAGGATCAAATTCACAAAGATATTCTTCATCCAGCTCTAAGAACCATGAGCACCGAGAAAGAGTTGAAGGAAAGCGACATGAAGAGAACCGGTATATGGAAAGGAAGCCGGAAGAAAAGAAGAAGTTTGTGAATGATTACTCCGTTGCTGAAAATCCAGCAAATGATCCAATTAAATGCTACAACTGTGGCAAGATTGGACATTTTGCTAAAGAATGTCGAAAGCCAAAGGTTCGAAACTCCCAGTATTATCAGAACAAACTGCTATTGGCCAAACAGCAAGAAGCTGGCATAGCATTAATGGCTGAAGACGAATTCTGGTTGGATTATTCTGATCAAGAGGTTGAAAAAGAGAAAGAAGAAACAGCTCATCTCTGTCTAATGGGAAAAGAGGTCAAGTATGATGATTCAGACGACGAGACAGCTGATGAGGTATTAAACTTAACTGAAAGAGATTTCATAACCAAAATGGAAGCTATGATGGTTGAGCTTAATGATCTTCAAGTAAAACTGAAGAAAGAAAAGGACAGAGTTGCTAAAAGAAACAACAAGATCTTTGAGCTTAATAAGTCTGTTATTGGGAACAAAGATCTAATTGATTCTTTACACAAGTCTGCTTCTGATTCTAAACATCAAGTAGATTGTTTTGAAAAGAAGATTTCTGATTTTGAAGTTAAAATTTCTAAATATGAGTTTGAGAAGAAAGAATCTGCACTAACTGTTTATAAACTGCAGGTTGAGAATAAGCTTTTGAATAAGAAGGTAAATGGTCTGGAAGCCAAACTCTATGCAAGGGCCAAACAGATCAAACCATTTTTCTCAATGCACCTAACGAAGAGGCTGATGTTAAGGAAAAATGGGGTCTTGGTTTTGAAAACCCCCATTACTTAAAGAAAGCCATCAGAAAACAACCAACACTTTATAATTTTGATTTTCTTGCCTGTGCTGGTAAACATACTCATTTAAAACCCAAATTTGTTACCAAATTACCAGAAGAAGTTGAGGTCAAAGAAACTGAAAATAGAAAGAATATAAAGAAAATGCAACTACCATTTAACTATGCAAAGTTAAATGATAGTTATCTTTCAGAAACACAAAAAGTTCTTTCAAACGATTATTTTGCTAGTTATTTTGTTTTTGAGATTTAGACAAAACCTGCAATTGCAAAGGTTTATGTTCCTCCACTCATTCTTGAAAGAAAAATAATTGAGCTTGAAAGTGTTTTATCTGATGAAAAACTTTTGGTAGATATTGAACAAAGTGTGTTTTCTACAGTTTTAAAGAACACTGTTTTTCAATCTAAATCTACAAAGTGTTCTACAGTTTCAAAGGCACCTCAAACTTCGTCTGATACTTTTGATGACTTATTTGAGTCTGCAAATGACTTTCTTAACTCTGATGGTGGGTGCATAGAAGAAATTGATATGTTTGACTTCAATGCTTCTCTTCCTGATCATTCTACTTGTCTTATACCTGAAAAAGTGTTACCAAGTGTTCTTAAAACTGATGAATCATCTACAGTTTCTGTGACTGCTGAATATTATTCTAAAGGTAAGAATTATAAGAAACAACAATCACAGAAACGGATTAACACTGGTAAACCAAAGAAAACTCATTTTCAGAAATCTGATTTTCCTAATAAATCTAAATCTTTTGTTTTAGATATAAGCAAGAAAAGGTCGAAAGCTCGAACCGAATGGCGACCAAAAAGGAAGGATGATGAGATAGCTGAATCAGTTTCTGATAACTCTTGTAATAGATCAGTTAGTAGTGATAATGATGTAGTTGATCAACTTGCTTCTCATAAACAAAACCTTGTAACTTCTTACAAGCGTTATTCAATAAAGCAATTGATTCAATTATCTCCTACTACTACTAAATCTTATCATTATCGGAGAAATGATTTTGCTTATCATCATAATTCTACTGATTGGTTTGGATCTTATCATGTTTATTCTTCAAGATCAAATGTTTTTAAAACTTTTCAACGAAAAAGAGGATCCATATTCAAATGGATACCAAAATCTTGTGCTAATCTGTTAGGACCCGTTTTTAAATGGGTACCTAAAGTTATTGTTTCCTGATTTCTCTTGCAGACCCGACATATGTGGTACTTGGATAGTGGCTGTTCCAAGCATATGACCGGACATAAAGCTTTATTGTCTAATTATACAGAGAAATTCAGTGGCAATGTTCGATTTGGGAACGACCAAGTTTCACCAATCTTAGGATATGGTGACATCATTCAAGACAACATAACGATTAGGTAGGTGAGTTATGTCGAAGGTTTAGGGAACAACTTGTTTAGCATCGGTAAATTCTGCGACAAAGGGTTAGAGGTCAACTTCAAAGCTAAGAGATGTTCAGTTCGTTCTGAAGACGGCATAGAACTCTTAGTTGGCAAGCGAAAGACAAATCTCTACTCCATCAATCTTTCAAAGGTCCAGAATGACAGTCACGTTTGCTTATTGACAAAAGCTTCGATGCAACAAAGTTGGCTTTGGCACCGACGACTATCACATCTGAATTTCCGTTATATCAACAAGCTGGTCAAAGATAAGGTGGTAAAAGGACTTCCTGAGCTGAGATATGAGAAAGAACATTTGTGTGCTACATGTGAAAAGGGTAAGATGAAGAGAGCCGCACATAAACCTAAGCCTGAACCAATCACTAGTTCTCCACTAGAGTTGTTACATATGGATCTCTGCGGTCCGATGAGAACACAAAGCTTAGGAGGAAAGAAATACGTGTTGGTTTTTGTGGACGATTATTCAAGATACACGCGGGTCAAATTTCTTCAATCAAAAGATGAGACGCCCGAAGTTCTAATTACTTTCTTAAAGATGACCCAGGTGAATATGCAGAGACAAGTCAAGTTTCTTCGAACTGACAAGGGCACAGAGTTCAAAAACAAAACCGTTGAAGAATATCTCGAATCGGTCGGGATATCACATCAATACTCTGCTGCTCGTACGCCTGAACAAAATGGAGTAGTCGAAAGGCGAAATCGGACGCTAGTCGAGGCCGCTCGGACTATGCTGAGTCAGTCTGACTTACCTATATTCTTGTGGGCAGAAGCTGTGTCAACTGCATGTCATACTCAAAATCGATCCATGGTACACCGCCGTTTCCAAAAGACTCCATATGAGCTGATCAACAACAGAACCCCGACAATCAAGTATTTTCATATATTTGGGTGTAAGTGTTTCGTGCTTAACGACAGAGAGAAACTGAACAAATTCAGTGCTAAGGCTGACGAAGGCATCTTTATTGGCTACTATTCAACATCTGCAGCATACCGTGTTTATCTGAAGAAGTCAAAGACAGTCATTGAGAGTGTAAATGTTACATTCGATGAAGAAATGGCTTCTGAACAACTCAGTTCAGAACCCGTTATCATTGGAGTATTAGCTTCTGGGCAGATCAGTCCAGAACCTATTTCTACAGAGAAAAATTCGGATAACGCTTCTACTTCAGTTTCACATTTATCTGATTTAGATTTGTTATTTGAATTCTTTTATGATGAGTTTCTAGGATCTAATTTGCCTAAATCTGCTGTGACTGACAGGTCTGAAGACACAAGCTGCAATCATCCAGTCACTTTAGAAGTTTTAACTGAACTTGTATCCCCCGTTCAGTCAGAAACTCACATTCCATCAATTACTCCTACAGTTGAAGATACACAAGTAACTGATAAGCCAGAAGTAATTGTTTCAGTTGGATGTGATATCATGTCTACTCAACAGCCAGAGTCTGATGTTCCAACTGATGCTTCTGCACCTGAAACTTCAACTGCAAACCCCCCTCCTATTATTCAATCTGAAGAGTCTGATAGTGGATTTCAAGATGATGATCATGTTCAATCAGTATCTACTCCACTCCCTCATGAGCATCGCTGGACCAAAGAGCATCCTTTACATCAAGTAATTGGAGATCTTAACAAGCCTGTGCAAACTAGGTCAGCGACTTTGAATCAATGTTTGCATGATTCATTCCTCAGCAAGATAGAGCCCACGCGAGTATCAGAGGCTTTAGCTGATTCGGATTGGGTATCTGCCATGCAAGAAGAATTAAATCAGTTTGAAGCTCTGAAGGTCTGGAGATTAGTTCCAAAACCGGAAGGAAAATCCGTAATTGGCACTAAATGGGTATTCAAAAATAAAAAGGACGAAGATGGTATCGTCATAAGGAATAAAGCTAGACTTGTTGCCAAAGGTTATCGGCAAGAGGAAGGCATAGACTACGATGAGACGTATGCTCCAGCAGCGCGTATAGAAGCAATCTGCATGTTTCTAGCCTACGTAGCTCATAAGAATTTCACAGTCTATCAGGTGGATGTGAAAACAGCCTTTCTAAATGGCATTCTTAAGGAGGAAGTATACGTGTCTCAACCAGAAGGGTCCGTGAATCCAGATAAGCCAGATCATGTCTACATCTTGGACAAAGCCCTGTATGGTTTGAAACAAGCCCCTCGAGCATGGTATGATGTTCTATCAAAATTCTTGGTCAAGTCAGGTTTTTCCAAAGGTAAAGTTGATACCACTTTGTTCATCAAAAAGGAAAAAGCTGATATCATCCTTATTCAGATATATGTTGATGATATAATATTTGGCTCTACAAATCCAAAATACTGCAAAAACTTTTCTAACCTCATGGTGTCACGTTTTCAAATGAGTATGATGGGAGAGATTAATTTCTTTCTCGGATTACAAGTAAAACAGTTTTCAACGGGGATTTTCATTAACCAATCTAAGTACATTTTGGATATTCTTCGGAAGTTTAAAATGGAAAATTGTAAACCAATTGGAACCCCGATGGCACCAGGTATTAAAATTAGCACTGATCCTTCGGGTAAAAGTGTTGATGTTAGAACTTATAGAGGTATGATAGGATTGTTAATGTATCTTACTTCAAGTAGGCCAGATATTATGTTTTCAACATGCTTATGTTCTAGATATCAGTCTGCTCCTAAAGAATCCCATTTGGCTGCTGTCAAAAGGATTTTTAGGTATCTTAAGGGGACCGCAGATCTTGGTATGTGGTATCCTAAGGATACTGGGTTTCAACTGACTGCTTATTCAGATGCAGATCATGCAGGTTGCATGTTGGACAGAAAGAGTACTTCAGGTCACATTCAATTCCTTGGAGACAAGCTCGTTAGCTGGGCATCAAAGAAACAATTATGCGTTTCCACATCAACTGCTGAAGCAGAGTACGTAGCTGCTGCTAGTTGCTGCTTTCAAGTGTTGTGGATGCGAACACAACTGCGAGACTATGGATTCAAGTTTGATAAAATTCCAATATATTGTGACTCGAAGAGTGCAATCGCGATATCTGCTAATCCTGTCTAGCATACGAAAACCAAACACATTGACGTCAGGTATCATTTTATCAAAGATAATGTCGAAAAAGGAACAATTGAACTTTATTTTATAAAAACAGATTATCAACTTGCAAATTTATTTACCAAACCCTTAGATGAAAAGAGATTTAATATTCTTGTCTCTAAGCTTGGTATGTTAAATCTTAAGACATAATCGGTTGTTACCTAATAAAGTTACGTATTGTTATTTTTTCATCATTTTCTTTATCATTATGTTTGAAGGATATCTGCACTTTAATTGTTTGCTCATGATCTCAGGGGGAGTAAGAGAAGATTAAAGATGATCTAATTTTATTTAGGGGGAGCATAACTAATTTCTGCATTTTAATTAAATGACAAATTTTTTGTGATGCATGATTTTAGGGGGAGCTTATATGTCATACCAAAAGGAGTAAGTCTATGATTTCTGATTATTTCAAATCAGAACTCGTACTTTAATCGTTTTACTGCTTTATGTCTTTTACATTCGAATAAATTTGTGAATAAAGTTGCTTTGACTAGACTTTGAGATTTTTGCAGGATGAGAGAAGCTGACAAGATCATATCTTAATGAATTCAACTTGACTTCATGAGATTTAAGATTGCGCGAAAAGGTAAATTTCTTATCTTAATCTCAAATATATTTGAAACAAGGACAACTTTCAGATATAGAAAACATGTTCTGAAATGTTCAAACCACTTCCCGATCCTTAAACAGATTTTATAATTTGGAAGTGTGATTTTAAATGTTTACATTTTATTTTTGTGCTTAATTGATAAATAAACCGTGTGTTTCCAAATATAAATACTTGCGTATTATCTTTTCTACATACTTTCAAGTATTCATACACATCGGTTTAATTTTTGATCAAATTGTTCTTACCATGTCTCTAAATTGAAACAATTTTTCGATGGTAAGACACCCCACTTGTACTTTAAAGAATTTTGAGCGATATTTCATTTCGAAACGTCATTTCAAGAATGTCTATATTTTTGTTTCGTATAGACAATATCCATTATTCTTAACCTTAAGCTTTGATTGTTATATCATTCATTTCTGATCATTTTTCATACAATGTCAGATTTTCAAACAAGCCTTTTGCATTCATGTTCATTCATTCAATATACTTGTTTGAAAATACTTCAATGTTTAAAGATGCTCATATTTCCATGATTATATCTCTGAGCATATTCATATCTGACATTTGTATATGAGCTTTAACTAATAAAGTTAAACCATTTGAGCGACATTATGCTTTCATAGGATTATATGGGTTCTTTGTGCTAGGACTTACATGAACTTCTATGAAATCACGTTAACCAGTGATTTCTACCCAAGAAGTTAATCCATAGAGATTGAGTGTGAGGAGTCTAAAAGAAATGAGTGTGGGTGTGATGAGGTAAAATGTAAAGGAGAGTTTGGTTAGTAGTGAGCTTAATGATCAAAAGAAAGTGGGTGTGAGAACAGAGTAAAAGAATATTAAACTCTGCACCAACTACTTTCTGAGCCGGGCAGCCACATTACTAGCGTTTCACAACTCTTTGGTGAACGTTATTGAAACAGGCAACTAGCCCATGCCAACTCTTGATAAAACCCCACCATCTACTCATTTTCTTTTTGAGAAGAAAATGTTTCATATTTTCTGGGGACGCAGCACATAATCTATCTGATTCTCATTTGGAAAATCTGGTTATTGAAAAAGAAGGAAGTCTGCCCCACCTTCGCACTTCAATCATGCACATTGAGTCTGTGTTTATCTACTGTTGTCTCAGTGGTTTACACAATGTTGAGCCTTAAAAGAAATCATCAAGTGCTTAATTCTTTCTACACTTGCACGAACACACAAAGAATTTGTTTCTTTGTCATAACATTCATAGAAATTGCCTTTGTGGTATTTCGATGATTGGATGGAAGCCCTGGGGGAGTGAACATCAAAAAGCTCCTTTCCTATGTGTATTTGTTACACACAGTGACTTTGTGTTACTGACAGGCATATTAACTGATTCATTTGTTGATTCAGGAGTTACCTTTCTTACTTTGTCTGGATTTGAAAAGATCTAGATGAATATCTTGGTTACGGATCAATGAATCAGAGGCTCTTGACAGATCAGATTGGTCAAAGACATTTCTTGGAAGTAAAGTTTTGATGATATAGATGCTCAAATCATCAAAAAGGGGGAGATGGTATCAAGAAATGATAAAGTTTTGAGAGATGATTTTCAGAAATGTCCAAGTCAGAAAAGTTCAAAGTAAAGATTTGAAGATTTGAAGAAGATCAAAGAATTTATGAAGATTTGAGGAAATTTTCTTTGAAGATTATTTGCTAAAGCAATCAGAGCTGATTCTGAAGATAATTTTTTTCCAAAGTCTGAAAGTATCTTGTGAAAGTTTTGGGGAGATTGTTAATCGTTTGAAGACAGTTTTGGAATGAATACCGTCAAAGAAAAAGGGGAGATTGTACTGACAGTGCTTAAATGTGAATACTGAATTGCTAGATTTTTCAATAGTGATCTTGAATCCAAAGGGGGAGATTGTTAGAGCATAAATATGTTGGATATAAGATCAAGAAGACTGAAGGTCAAAGTTTAAGAAGTCAAAGCTGAGAAAGTCAAATCTCATGTGAAAGTCAAAGTCTTTGTATTTGTTTTTTTTTTGTAGTTTAGTTTTCTTGTATTTTAGTTGTGGGTATAAATACCTTGTACCTTGTATTTCTATTTTAGTTGTCTAGAAGTGATCTAATTGAGAGAATATGAGAATACGTATCTAGAGAGAATTTGTAGAGAGAGTGAGAGAGAGAGAGTTCTAGAGAGAGAAATTTTGTAATTGAATTCTGATTTGAAATCAAAACAGGTAATTGGATTGAATTGTTTGTTTTGATTAATTGTTTGTGATTAGAAACTAGAAACAGGGAATAACAGGGTTAGCTTGAAATCTTGCACAGAGGCATGTGGCAAACATTATATCGGGTCGATTTGCGGTTAAGTACAACAGAGACCCTATCATACCTCTGTAGAGTTTACACTCCATAGACTTGCCTTCTGGATCTGCATGAAGCTTGGATCCAGTGGCCATAGGGGTCTTCATTGGGGAAGAGTCAGAGAGCTTATATTTTTCAAGTATGTCAGAGACATATTTTGATTGATTTATGAAAATCCCCTCTGTGGTTTGTTTGACTTGCAATCCTAAGAAGATTGTAAGTTCTCCCATCATGCACATCTCAAACTCACTTTTCATCAATGATTCAAACTTTATGCAGTATAAATCATTTGTAGACCCAAAAAGAATGTCATCAACATAGATCTGTACAAGTAGAATCTCACCTTTTCTCTTCTTATAAAATAAAGTAGTATCAGTTGTACCTCTTTCGAAACCATTGACAAGGAGGAAGTTTGAAAGTCTGTCGTACCAGGCTCTGAGGGCTTGTTTCAGTCCATACAGAGCCTTGTCCAAAAAGTAGATGTTAGGACACAGTCTCGTTGGATTCAAGATCATACAAAACGAAGATCGCAATCTGAAGTAAAAGCTGAAAGTCACTCTCAACCAAAGTCTAAAGGTCAATTTGTATTAATTGTCAAAGTTGTTTTAATATATAGATATTATTAATTTAGATATTATGTTTTTATTAGTTTATTATTAGTTTGGATAATATCTTTTTATAGATATTATCTCTCTCTCTCCTCAAACATCAGACAACACAAGAATTCACACATACAAACACATACTAAAAGGTGTAAAAGAGAGAAAACACAGAGAACACAAAATAGCTTGAATCGATCAACCTTGTAACCATTTGTTATAATCAATACAGGTTGGTAATCTTATTGTGTTGTTAATCTAAGAACATGATATAATATTGTTGGACCCACAATTGGTATCAGAGCCTGATTAAGATTAAGATCAAATTCTTTGCAAAAACGTCTATGTGTTCTATTTGAAAATTTGATTTTGAGTGTTAAAGTGTTTTAGGTGTTAAAATCGATCAGGTTGTGATCGATTAGCATGCTAGATCGAGTTGTTGTTGTTTGATTTCACTATAAATCTTTTATCGAGTTCCATTTTGTGATTTTAGTGAGAAAACAGTCGAGAACAAAAAGTCACTGTGCTATCAAATTTTTCTTCAAAAAGTGTGTTTTATCGAGATCGAGTGATAGCATTCAGTTCTAGAAGTATTTTTAGACATAAGGGTAGAGTTTGGTATTGCTAAATCGTTTCAGGAACAGATTTTAGACATTTTTCGAAGTACAGGACGAACTAGCGCAAAGCAGAAGACGATCAAACGCAAAGTCCAACTTTGCGCTTCCAAAGCCAAACGCAAACTTCATTTTGCGCTTCCCAAGTGAAACTCAAAGCTCAACTTTGCGCATCTCAAGCAATCCGCAAATCTCAGTTCACGTGTTCATCTCTTCAAAGGATCAAGTCAACTTTGCGCCTCCCACTTGAAACGCAAAGCTCAACTTTGTGCCTCCCACTTGAAATGCAAAGCTCAACTTTGCGCCTCCCACTTGAAACGCAAAGCTCAACTTTGCGCCTCCCTTGTGAAACGCAAACTCCATCTTGCGAACGCAAACCTTGAAACGCAAACCTCTTTGCTCCAAACCAGACTTAGAATTTTTCATCAGGATGACATCCAGAGAAGCCCTTGCAATCGGAACTGACACCAAGCCACCAGTTCTCTTTAAAGGAGAATACAAACAGTGGAAGGATCGGTTTCTGAACTTTGTTGACAGGCATGAGCTGGGTGAATTCATCAGGAAATCTATAGAAGAAGGGGTTATGAAACCAGTCACGACGACTCGCTTGGTTGGAAATTTGCCAACTGAAGTTGAACTTAAGTTTCATGAGCTAGGAGATGATAACCTCAGAAGAGCCAAAGGTGACAGATTAGCTAAGTCATACATTTTACAAGGAATTCCAAACGAAATATATGTAAAGATTGACAGCTACAAGGCCTCCGACAAAGAAATGTGGGATCAGCTTGAAATGATGATGCTGGGTTCAAAGGTTAGGAATCAGCTGAAAATCTCCAACTGCCTAAATAATTATGAAGAATTTAGAGGCAAGGTGGGAGAAACTTTAGAAGAAACCTATGACAGGTTTGTGACTTTGCTGAACGAACTTAGCAAGAACAAAGTCCACAAATCACAAATTGAGCTGAACGTCAAATTCCTGAGTATTCTTCAACCGGAATGGAAAAGATTTGCTAGGCAGATGAAGCAGATCAAAGATTTGAATGAGATTCCACTTCATGAGGTGTATGAAACCCTCAGACAAAATGAATAAGAGGTGGATGAAATTCTAGAAGAAAAGAGACAGAAAGGAAAGACGGTTGAAGACACAGTTGCTCTTGTTGTCAGAAAGAAGAAGAACAAAACAATTGTGTATGAGTTAGAAGAAGATGAAGGTAATGCAAACTCTGACACGGATGAAAATGAACAACTGAAGCAAGCAATGCTTATGCTGACAAGTGCTTTTCAGATAAATTCTACACAAAGCCAAGTTCAAACAATCAGATATATTCTTCTAGTCCCAACAACTACGCTCATAAAGAAAGGGTTGAAGGAAGTAGGTATGAAGGAAAGAGATTTGAAGGGAAGAGAACAGAAGAGAGGAAACCTGAAGATAGAAGGTATCAGGCTGAAGGAAAGAGGATAGAGGAGAGGAAAACGGAAGAAAGAAAGTTCAAAGCTGAAGGATCCAGTCAGCCAGAACCACCTTCGTGCTACAACTGTGGCAAAACAGGTCACTTTGCCAAGGACTGCCGCAGATCAAAAGTCAGAAACTCCGATTACTACAAGAACAAGATGCTTCTTGCAAAGCAAAAGGAGGCTGGCAAGGCACTGATGGCTGAGGATGAATACTGGCTTGATCACTCAGACGAGGAAGAAGATGAAGAGAAGGATGAAGTCATCAACATGTGCTTGATGGGCCAGATAGAATCAGATGCTGACGCTGATTCAGATAATGAAGACGAGGAGGTATGTAATCTATCAGATTCAGATTTCATGAATAAAATGCATGCCATGAGTTTAAAACAAAAAGAGTTAGAATCTAATCTTGAGCAAGAAAATGGTGTCATAACTGACAAAAACCAATTGATACAGAAACTTAGCAATGAAATTGCTGAGAAGAAAGTATTAATTGAGATTTTACATAAAGATAATGACACCAACGCTAAGGAAAAGGCAATAATTCTAAAAGAGAATTTTGAACTCAAGTCTCAACTGCTAAAAAGTGGGATTGATTTATATGAGCTTACAAACTTGCATGCTTCTTATATCAAAGAAAACTTTTCTTTACTTGTAAAATTAAAAAGTTTGGAAGAGAAGTTATATAAAATGGGCCAAACTGAACAGACTATTCATCTGAACAAACCCAAAGAGGAAATAGAGAGATGGGGAATCGGTTATAAGAATCCTCACTGTCTACAAAAAGGGATGTCTGAAGTGCCAGGACTTTATGATCATCTTTCATATTTGAGCTCTGGAAGTCCTTTGACGAGCTTTCCACTGACCAGATTGTTGATGTACTTGAAGTTGAGGTGAGAGAGCCTTCGATGCCATAACCAACTTTGTTGCATCGAGGCTTTCGTCAGTAGACAAACTTGCTTGTCAGTCTGGACATTTGATAAATTGATTGTGTAGAGGTCTGATTCCCGAGTACCGACCAAGAGTTCTTCGCCTTCTTCATTGCGAACTGAACATCTCTTGGCTTTGAAGTTGACCTCTAAGTCTTTGTCACAGAACTGTCCTATGCTGAACAAGTTGTGTCGTAAGCCTTCTACATAGCTCACCTTCTTGATCGTGACATTGTCATGTTGTACATCACCATATCCCATGATTGGAGAAAACCGGTCGTTGCCGAATCTGACTGTTCCGCAATATTTGTCTTTAAAATTGGACAGTATCTCTTTTTACCCTGTCATGTGCTTGGAACATCCGCTGTCCAAGAACCATGTATGACTAGTCTGCATAAGAGAAATTACAAATTTAGATCTTCATACGACAACATTGGAATATTCACTTTGATTATCGAAGTGCGGGTCTTGAACTAATTTGTTCAAAAGCCTATTTTGACTTTGATGTTCGGGTTTTGAACTGCATTATCCAAAAACCTATTTTGACATTGAAGAACGAGTCCTGATCTGTACATAATTAGAAGTCGATTTCTATTTAAGCTTTGTGTGCCTGCAACACAGATTTAGCCTTAGGTACCCACTGGAATTTGGGTCCTTCTGTGTTAGCACAAGATTTTGGTACCCATTTCAAATTGGGTCCTCTTTTCTTTTGAAATGCTTTGGAAGAATTAGTATCAGATGAATGCACATGGTAATTGCCAAACCAATCTTCAGAATCTTGACAAGAGATAGAAACATGTTTATCATAAATAGAAGACTTTCTAGCAGATAAAGATAACTGAAATAATTGCTTCATTGTATATTGTTTACGAGAAATAACAAGTTTTGAGTTCAAAACAGCAATATCAGCAATTAGGACATCTTTACTAAGCGAAGTCTTATTACAATTAACACTACTAAACGATAAAACGGTCTTGTCAAGCTTCCGTTTGGGTTGCCATTGAGAATTTACTTCTGGCCTTTGCTTGCTCAGATCTGAAACATGTGAAGCTGTTGAGTTAGACTTTTGAGCAACAAGCGAATGCTTCTTCTTAGGATCACCAGTAGTGTTCGGTTTCTGTGAATGCTGAGATATTTTCTTACTTTTAGCATGTTTAGCTTTCACAGAGACTGGGTTATCAACTTTCGTTGATTTTGCACTGTTAACAGGCATATTGGTTTTTGTCAAAGATTTCTTAAAAAAAATGAATGGTTAGGAAGTTTTGCATTAAAGTCAAATTGTTCAGAACAATCATCTAAACCACCGTTAAAGTTCAAAAAATCAAATCCTTTATTTGATGAACCAAACATATCCTTAGAGTTTGAAGCCTTAGAAATAACAGAATTTGAAAACACAGTTGAAAAAACTTTTTGCTCAATATTCATCAAAAGTCTTTCATCTGATAAAGAATTCTCGAGTTCAGAAATTTTACTTTCTAAAACGAGTGGAGGGACATATAGTTTACCTAGAATAGGCTTCGCCTCCATTTCCTTTTCAGTATAACTTTGAAAGAAATCACTTGAAAGTGTTTTCTTCTTTTGCTATATTGGATTTTCATCATAACTATTATTCAATTTCGCATAATAAAATGGAAGATGAACTTTAGATGATTTCAAACGTTTTTCAGTTTCGTTGGCTTCATCCTCTTTTGACAGTTTAGTCCAGAAAGTTTTAAAGTCAGGGATTATCCAATTAACCCCACCAGCTACTCATTTTCTTCTTAAAACGAAAATGTTTCATTTTCAAAGGGGACGCAGCACAATTGCTATCTGATTTTCATCTGGAAAATCTGGATATTGAAAAGAAGGAAGTCTGCCCCACCTTCGCACTTCACTCATGCACATTGAGTCTGTGTTTAACTTACTGTTGTCTCAGTGGTTTACACACTTTGAGCCTTATAAGCGATCATCAAGTGCTTAATTCTTTCTATCACATGCACGAACACACAAGGAATTAGTTTCTTTGTTATAACGTTTATAGAAATTGCCTTTGTGGTGTTTCCATGATTAAATGGAATCCCTGGGGGAGTCAACATCAAACAGCTCCTTTTCCAATGTGTATTCGTTACACACAGTGACTTAGTGTTACTGAAAGGCGTTTCTAACTGATTTATTTATTGCTACAGGTGTTACACGACTATTTTGTCTAGATTTGCAAAGATCTGGATGAATATCTATTGCATTGACGAATCAGAGGCTCCAACTGGATGACATTTCTTGAACATCAAGTTTTGATGAATTCGTTGCTCAATCCATCAAAAAGGGGGAGAAGATTTACCCAAGAAATGGAGACGAGTCAACTAAGTCACATGTTTCAAGAATCACGTTCAAGATTGAATTCTTCAAAGAGAACTCTTCCAACTATTCTGAAGATAGAGAAGAGAAGAGCTAACCAAGAAAAGATTCTTCAAAGTGTTCTAAAGACAGACTGATCTGAGAGAAATTTTCTTTGAAGATACTTTGATGAAGAATTCCGAGCTGAAACTGAAGATAATTTCTTCCCATGAACTGAAAGAGATAATCTACATCTTTTGGGGAGTTTACTATATCTTGAAGACTAAGAGAGAGATTGCATCTTCTGTGCTGAAAGAGAATATTGGATTGCTAAATCATTTTATTAATGATCTTGATCCAAAGGGGGAGATTGTTAGGACACAGTCTCGTTGGATTCAAGATCATACAAAACGAAGATCGCAATCTGAAGTAAAAGCTGAAAGTCACTCTCAACCAAAGTCTAAGGGTCAATTTGTATTAATTGTCAAAGTTGTTTTAATATCTAGATATTATTAATTTAGATATTATGTTTTTATTAGTTTATTATTAGTTTGGATAATATCTTTTTATAGATATTATCTCTCTCTCTCCTCAAACATCAGACAACACAAGAATTCACACATACTAAAAGGTGTAAAAGAGAGAAAACACAGAGAACACAAAATAGCTTGAATCGATCAACCTTGTAACCATTTGTTATAATCAATACAGGTTGGTAATCTTATTGTGTTGTTAATCTAAGAACTTGATATAATATTGTTGGACCCACAGTAGACGTGATTTGGGTACTTAGAGTTCTCAAACCCTGGTGGTTGTTGGACATATACTTCTTCTTTAATCTGCCCATTCAGAAAGGTTGACTTGACATCCATTTGATATACTTTGAAACCTCTGTGGGTTGCGAAGGCAAGAAAGATCCTTATAGCTTCTAATCGTGCCACAGGGGCAAAGGTTTCTTCATAGTCAATGCCTTCTTCTTGACAGTATCCCTTGGCCACCAGTCTTGCTTTGTTCCTAACCACCACACCATCTTCATCCTTCTTGTTCCTGAAGACCCATTTGGTTCCTATAGCCGTTTTGCCTTTTGGCAGAGGCACAAGGGTCCATACTTCGTTTCTCTCAAACTGCAGAAGCTCCTCTTGCATAGCTTCTACCCAGTTTGGGTCTTCAAGAGCTTCAGATATCTTTTTGGGTTCGATGATACTTACAAAATTTGTATAGTAACAAAAATTTGCAGTACTTAATCGAGTTTGGACCTTGTCAGATGGGTCACTTATAATTTGGCTTTGTGGGTGACTCTTGGTCCACTTTGTCATGCGAGGCAGGTGATCATTGGAAACTTCTGTGGCTAACTCAAGAGCACGTTCATCTTGATGTAGATCATTCTCTGTTGAAGGAAATTGATCGTTCGTACTTGCCACAGGACTCGGTTGTTCACCATGAGTTGAAGTAGAGAGCTCTGCGGAGCCTTGATCAGAGTTCTCTGATTGTTCTGATGTTGACCCTTCAGAGATATTTTGAAGATGACCATGATCTTGATTGAGCTTGGGGCCTTGATTCGTATTGTCCTCTGAGTGCTCCCCCTCGATAGTTGCACCTGCAATAGTAGTGGAAAAGGGTGAAGCATCACTAGGACCAATCAGAGAAGTACCTGTTTGGTCCTCAGAGGGTTCGGCTTCAGAGGCTCTGTGGTCACCTTCAGAGGCTCTGTGGTCACCTTCAGAGGATCCATCATTATTGAACATCTCTTCAAATAGATGATGAATATCATTTGTTCTTGATGAACTACCAGAATCTTCATCTTGAAGTTTGAGTCCTGAGCTGATTTGCTTAGAAGTCACCTAAAAAGAGTCATCAAATGAAACATTAATACTTTCAAGTATATGTTTGGATTTGAGTACACAGACTCTGTATGCCTTGGAGTTTGATGAATAGCCAACAAATTTGGCTTCATCGACTTTGGGACTGAATTTCCCTATCTGCTCTATGTCTTTCAGCACAAAACATCTGCAGCCGAAGACATGGAAGTACTTGATGTTCGGCTTCCTCTGGTGTAGTAAGTGGTATGGTGTTTTTGCATGCCTCTTCACTATCAAAGATCGATTTTGGGTGAAGCATGCGGTTGAAATGGCTTCTGACCAGAAATAAATAGAGAGCCCTAAAGTAGTGAGCATAGTTCTTGCGACTTCCACTAGTGTTCTGTTTTTTCGTTCAACAACACCGTTTTTTTGTGGAGTCCTTGCAGCAGAGAAGTTCTGTGATATGCCTTCTGTCGAAAGATAGGCTTCAATGGTTGAATTGTTAAACTCTATGCCATTATCACTTCGGATTCTCTGTACCCTGCACTCATAAAGAACTTGTATTCTCTTGATAAGATTGATTAGTACTTCAGGAACATCTTATTTCTTTCGAACGAATTCAACCCAAGTATATCTAGAGAATTCATCTATGAGTACAAGGATGTACTTCTTGGCGCCAAGACTCTGCACAGATATAGGACCACAGAGGTCAACATGAAACATCTGCAGAGGTCTGGTGCAAGATATGTCTGACTTAGTTTTGTGGGAGGCCCTTTTAAGTTTGCCCATTTCACAAGCAGAGCAAAGATGATCCTTGTCGAATCTAATACTTGGTAGTCCACTTACCAGGTCTAGTTTCACAAGTTTGTCAAGTGTGTGAAAGTTTAGATGACAGAACCTGTTGTGCCAGAGCCAAGCTTCTTCATTCTTACTTGAGACTAAGCAGAGATTTTCTTCTTTGTTAGTTGATTTGAAGTCCATGAGGTATAGATCACCTCGTCTTTTGGCTCCCAGAAGCTCTGTGCTGGTATCTTCCTTCAACAGAGAGCAATACTGTCTTTTGAACATCACATCGAGTCCATTATCATAGAGTTGACTTACACTCAGTAAGTTGTGCTTGAGGCCATCCACATAGGCAACTCTGTTGACATCGATGTCTCCTTTGGCAATGACTCCATAGCCTTTTATTTGACCTTTCTTGTTATCTCCAAAAGTCACAGATCCTCCTCCATGTTTTTCTTTATAAGAGGAAAGCAACGCTTTGTCGCCAGACATTGTTGGGAACTGAAGATGTGAACAAGTCTTTAATGCTGCTAGTTCAGAATTACTACTACTAGAAGACTGCAAAGTTAATACTGCTGAGTCTTACTACTGCTAGTAGAATTAATACTGCTAGTCAAAGTTAGTGCTGCTTGAACAAAGTTAGTCCTGCTTAACTAGTTAGTACTGCTAGTGGTTAGTGCTGCTTAGTAGTTAATGCTGCTAGAAGAAATTAATGCTGCTGAGCATAGTTAGTACTGCTTATGATTTAAAGAATCGGATGGAAAGGATGACAGCTGGAAAGAATCAAGATATTCATGGAAGGCTTGAAGATAATGATGGAAGATATACTGAAGATATTTTATTTATTGTAATTATCTTTTTATTCAGTATATGTACAGATTTGATAGAATAGTTTAGAATACGATTAATTCATAAATTCTAAGTTTTTAGAGAAAATCAACCTCAAGGCATAGATCCTAATTCTAGAGAAGTAGAATTCGTATTGGTGAGCCTGTTCATCAATATTGAGGTTGTGTGTTTAATCTTGTAACTTCAAGCATTCAATACAAGTTTACAAGTTGTTGATTATATACTGTTTTGGTTTACTGTTTGATTGAATATCAAAGTGTTATTCCGCAAACTTCTTTGATATTAGTTTCTGAGAATTTATTCTTGTTAAGAATTCGATCCTGACAAGTGGTATCAGAGCCTAACTCCCTCAGAAACATCTATTCATTCATCATGGAAAACCTTGCAGAATCAAACAGTACTCTGGTCTCTAAGGTTCCAATGCTCAAACCCAGTGAGTTTGACATGTGGAAGATCAGAATTAGACAATTCATTCTTCTCACTGACTACTCAATGTGGGATATCATTGAGAATGGTCCTTCTGAAGCAGGAAAGATAGGACCAGATGGGAAAAGACCTCCACCAAATACAGATGGTGAGAGGAAGATCAGACAGACAGAGATGAAGGCCTTGAGCACTCTGCTCTTGGCCATTCCCAATGAATATCAGCATCAATTTTGCAACTGCACTGATGCTCAGATTCTCTGGAATGCTCTAGAGAAAAGATTTGCTGGAACTAAAAGTATCAAAAGAAATCAAAGAGATGTTCTAAAGCAGCAGTATGAGAATTTCACTTCTTCAAAGAATGAGTCTATGACTCAAACTTTTGATAGATTCAACAAGCTCATTGGTGAACTGACTACTGTAGGGGTGAAGATGGAACAAGATGATATCAACAGAAAGTTCCTTAGATCTCTTGGGGATGAATGGACTATGTACACTGTCTCATATAGACAGAGTGACAATCTGGAAGAGAAGGAACTTGATGATCTATATAATGATCTAAGAGTTTTTGAAACTGAGGTAGAATCCAAAAAGAATCCCACTGGTTATATCCACAATGCTGCACTTCTTTCAACATCTACTGATACTACTGCTAACCCTGAAGCAGTTAGTACTGCCAGTGGAGTAAATTCAGAAAAAGGCACTGGAACTATCTTTGAAGCCTTTTTGTCCAGTCAGAGCAACAATTCCTTGATTAATGATGATCTAGATCAACTTCACCCTGATGACCTGGAGGAGATGGACATTAAATGGCAGATGGCCATGTTATCTATGAGAGTGAAGAAGTTTATTAAAAGAACAGGAAGGAACAACTTCTCTCAAAGAAGAGAAGATGGAGCTGGTTTTGACAAGACTAAGGTGGAATGCTATAAGTGTCACATGAAAGGACACTTTGCTAGAGAGTGCAGGAGTGTTGTTCCAAACAACAACCACCAACAAGCTCAGAATGGAGGATACAATCAAAACAAGAATTCTGCTCAAGCCCTTGTTTCTCAACAAGGAATGGGATTTGACTGGAGTGATCAAGCTGAGGAAGCCATTCAGAATCAAGCTCTTATGGCAGAAGTGTCTGATCTCCCCTCTGAGGTAATTTCTAATCTTTGCACTAAATCTTGTATAGACACTGTCAAAAGATACAGGGATCACAATCAAAGTATGTGTGATGACCTCAAAAGATTAGAAAAGGACAGAAGAGATTATGTGTTGATAGTAGAGAGATTTGAAGAGAAAATCAAAGGCTTTCAAGCTAATGAACTTCAACACTCTTATGACACAAACTATTGGAAGTGGGAAAAGAATGAGTTAGAGACCAAACTGTCTAAGTCCTTAGAAGAGAATGATAGGCTGAAAGAGGAACTGTCTAAAGTTAAGCTTGACATAGAAAAGTTTTCATATGCTTCAAAAGCAATGGATTCTCTTCTAAAGGCTTAGATTCATGATAAGATGAAGCCTGTTATTGGATACAACAATACACCTCCTCCTTACAACAACAACTATATCTCTCCTACTTCAGACTTGTTAGAAACCAAGGAGAAAAAGGACTTGTCTGAGGAAGCTCTTAAGATAAATCCTTTGGATGAGGTAGTAGTTAAGGATTTGACTGAGAAAGAAGCTAGTAAGAATAGGGATAATACTGTGAGTAAAAAGATACCATTAGAAAACAATATTATCACCAATGAGGGATGTGGGAAAATCTGGGTCAAGTCCAAGGAGATAGAGAAGACCAAAGGAAAGGATAACAAGGTCCATTACAAACAAACCACGGTTGTGAATCCTGGATCTTGTAAACAGTGTGCTTGCAATAAAGCTAAGAGCCTAAATTCTGGTATAAAAAGAGGTAATCAAAGAAACTGGAATAATCAATGGGCTCAGAAACAAGGAGTTGATCTGAATAAAATCAATAGACCAAAACCTTGTTTCATATGTGGCAAGTTGAATCATTTGGCTAAGTATTGCTTCTTTAACCCTATTAATCAACAGATAAACTTTCAAAGATTTGTGCAAAACCTGTTGGTTATAGGAAGGCTAGAAAGAAACATGTGATGAAGAAATCTGTTGAAAGTAAAAGCCCTATGAAAAATAAGGTTTTAAAAGAAAGTATTTTACTATGGGTACCTAGAAGTACTAACAGTGTTAGTACTGCTGAAAATATTAGTACTGCTAACACAATTACTACTGCTAACAGTGTTAGTACTGCTGAAAATATTAATGCTGCTAACACAGTTACTACTGCTAACAAGATTAGCACTGCTAAGCATGCAAGTGCTGCTAAGGCAGTTAGTACTTCTAAAATCAGTATTGCTTCTAGCAAAAATGTTTCCAAGCCTATTATTGTGACAAAATACTCCAAGCATGAGGAATCAAAGTTTAAAAATCTTGTCAAGAAAGAATGCAAGTATTTTGATGAGAAAGGGGTACCCAAGACCACTTTGGCTTGGGTTCCTTATTCAAACTAACTGATTTATCTAATGTGCAGGGCAATCAACAGCTCAAGGGAAAGAGCATTTGGCATGTTGATAGTGGTTGCTCTAGGCACATGACAGGTAACATGTCATGCCTTCAGGATTTCAAGCATATAAATGGAGGACATGTTGCTTTTGGAAATGATCTTACTGGTGGTAAAATAAGTGGCAAAGGTAATGTCACAAAAGGTAAGATGACATTTGAGGATGTCTACTATGTTGATCAATTGAAGTACAACCTGTTAAGTGTATCACAGGTTTGTGACAAACAACATAGCATATTATTTACAAACACAGAGTGTATGATCCTTGCTCCAGGGTTCAAAGTAGTTGATGAAAGCATGATACTACTTAGAACTCCAAGAAAGGACAATGTTTATTGTCTAGATATGGACAATGTTGATAGTGATTCATCCCTGAACTGTCTTGTTTCAAAAGCTTCTATGGATGAATCCTCTCTTTGGCACAGAAGGATGTGTCACATGAATTTCAAGACTATGAACAAACTTGTCAAAAACAACCTTGTAAGAGGTTTACCTTCAAAAGTTTTTTCATGTGAGGATCATTGTGTTGCTTGTCTTAAAGGCAAACAGCACAAAACTTCTCATAAGACCAAAGAATTAAATTCTATTTCTTCTTGTCTCCAGTTACTGCATATGGATCTGTTTGGTCCTACAAATGTTATGAGTATAGGCAAGAAATCTTACTGCTTGGTTATTGTTGATGATTACTCCAGATTTACTTGGGTATATTTTCTAAGGACTAAGGATGAGACAAGTGGACTGATCAAATCCTTTATTCTAAGAATTGAAAACCAAACTAATCAAAGAGTAAAAGTCATTAGATCAGATAATGGAACTGAGTTTAAAAATCTTGATCTAAACATCTTCTGTGAACAGAAAGGTATTGAGAGACAATATAGTGCTCCTAGGACTCCTCAACAGAATGGAGTTGCTGAAAGGAGAAATAGGACACTAATAGAGGCTGCTAGATCTCTGTTGGATGATTCAAAATTGCCAATTACCTTCTGGGCTGAAGCAGTTAATACTGCTTGTTATGTCCAAAACAGAGTTCTAGTGGTCAAGCCAAAGAACAAGACTCCTTATGAGCTTTTAAATAAAAGAAAACCATTTATTGGATTTTTCAAACCTTTTGGGTGTCCCTGTACTATTCTCAATACCAAATCTTACTTAGGTAAGTTTGATAGCAAAGCAGATGATGGATTTCTTGTTGGCTACTCATCTCAGAGTAAGGCCTACAGAGTTTTTAACTCTTCTTCCAGAATAATTGAAGAAAGTGACAATGTCAAATGCAATGAGAACACACCAAATCCAATTGGGTTTGGTCCTCAGTGGCTATTTGACATTGACTCACTAACTAACTCTTTTGGTTTCGGTAGTGATGATTATACAGGTACAGGGAGTGGAGGATCAGGGACTACACAAGTCTCAGAAAGTATATCTCAATCTGTGATATTTCCCATACCCACAGTGAATCCTGTTGAAGACTGTGAAAAGGAACCATCTACTGGACCAAGTCAAGGTGAAGAAGAAAGTAGAGATGAGGAGACTCAAGAAAATAAAGAACCAGAAGTGGCTACTGAAAACACTTCAGTTGAGTTGAATGACTCTAATCTAGAGTTGGGACTTAACGAAGAACCTAGTCATCACACCAGAATACAAAAGAATCATCCTCCACAGCTGGTAATAGGAGATATATCCTCTCCTATGATGACTACAAATCAAAGTAGACTTCAAGAAATACAAGATCAACAACACACAGTGCTTTCTTGCTTTTTATCCCAGCTTGAGCCTAAAAAGGCACATGATGCTATGAAAGAATCCAATTGGATAGAAGCCATGCAAGAAGAGCTACTGCAGTTCAAGCTGCAAGATGTTTGGGATCTGGTAGACCTTCCTAAAGGCCAAAGGGCAATAGGAACAAAATGGGTCTTCAGGAATAAGAGAGATGAAAGAGGTATAGTGATAAGGAATAAAGCAAGGCTGGTGACTCAAGGGTATACACAAGAAGAAGGAATAGACTATGAAGAAGTATTTGCACCTGTGGCCAGGATAGAAGCAATTAGATTATTCCTGGCTTATGCTTCCTACATGAAATTCAAAGTCTATCAGATGGATGTGAAAAGTGCATTTCTTTATGGTTCAATTGAAGAAGAAGTATATGTCTGTCAACCACCAGGGTTTGAAAACCCAAGCTATCCAGACAGAGTATACAAATTGAAGAAAGAACTTTATGGACTACATCAAGCTCCAAGAGCATGGTATGACACTCTGTCATCCTATCTCTTGGAAAATGGCTTTGAAAGAGGAGTCATTGATAAGACTCTATTCATCAAGAGAAAGAAGAAGGATATCTTGCTGGTCTAAATCTATGTTGATGATATTATCTTTGGATCAACAAGAGACAACATGTGCAAGGAGTTTGAGGAACTAATGCATCAAAGGTTCAAAATGAGTTCCATGGGGGAACTTACTTTCTTCCTTGGACTCCAAGTTCAACAGAAGTCAGATGGAATCTTCATCTGTCAGTCCAAGTATGTGCAGGACATTCTAATCAAGTTTGGTTTCTCAGATTCAAAACCTGCTAGCACACCTATGGAAACACACAAGCAAATAACAGCAGATCTTGAGGGGGAGGATATGGATGTTCATCATTATAGATCCATGATTGGCTCTCTCATGTATCTTACAGCCTCTAGGCCAGATATAATGTTTCCAGTCTGTGTGTGTGCAAGATTCCAAGTTAGGCCAAAGAAATCTCACTATCAAGCTGTTAAGAGGATATTCATATATCTCAAAGGGCAACCCAGATTGGGACTTTGGTATCCTCATGACTCATCCTTTGACTTACTTGCATACTCAGATAGTGATCTAGGTGGAGCAAACTTGGACAGAAAATCTACTTCTGGAGGATGTCAGTTTTTGGGTGCAAGACTAGTTTCATGGCAGTGCAAGAAACAAACCACAATATCCACATCTACCACAGAGGCATAGTACATAGCAGCTGCAAGTTGCTGTTCTCAAGTCTTATGGATTCAGAATCAAATGTTGGATTATGGGGTAACCTTTCTACACACTCCAATTTTTATTGATAATAGCAGTGCTATTAGCATTGTGAATAATCCTGTCAAGCACTCAAAGACAAAGCACATTGAGATCAGGTATCACTTCATAAGAGACTATAATGAAAAGAAACTTATTCAAGTTGTAAAAGTTCACACTGATAATCAATTTGCTGATCTATTCACTAAAGCTTTTGATGTGGGTAGATTCACTTTCTTGGTAACAAGTGTGGGAATGATCAACTCTGAATAAGCCCCTTCTTAAAAAGTGGTTCTATACCTGTATATTGTTTATTCTTGGTGTTACTAATCTTCTTTTTCAGGATATGTATAGCAGTACTCAGTATTTCGCAAGATTAAAGGAGTAAGTATAGTTAATACTGCTAGTTCGTTAATACTGCTAGTAGTTAATACTGCTCTCAGTTAATACTGCTAGTTAGTTAATACTGCTAGTTAGTTAATACTGCTAATAGTTAATACTGCTAGTTAGTTAATACTGCTCGTAGTTAATACTGCTTTCAGTTAATACTGCTCTCAGTTAATACTGCTAGTTAGTTAATACTGCTAGTAGTTAATACTGCTCTCAGTTAATACTGCTAGTTAGTTAATACTGCTAGTTAGTTAATACTGCTAGTAGTTAATACTGCTAGTAGTTAATACTGCTCTCAGTTAATACTGCTAGTTAGTTAATACTGCTCTAGGTTAATACTGCTTATGTTCCGAATACTATAAATACTCTTTGCCCGCCTAAAAGTTCATAACGACTCTTTGCATACTATTCTCTTGCGCTCTAAACCCTTTCTCTCTCAAAGTTCAAAGTTTTCAGGCAAGAATCTTCAAGGTCAATGGCGTTCATTGACGAGCACAATGAAATCGCGATGCTCCAAAAGCCAAAGCAAGCTGAAGGTTTTCATCAGATAGTCGACTTTCTGAAGTCTAGCCACATTGCCCATGCTCTCACTATGTCTCCTACTATCTTCATAGAGCATCAGAGGCAATTCTGGGCACATGCCACCATTGTTTCTGAGGATGGTGTGCAAATGATCAAGACGACAGTATGTGGCAAGCCATTAACAGTTACTGAAGAAGTAATTCGCATCAGTCTACGTCTAGAAGATGCCTCTGGTATAACTTCTATCCCTAATGATGAACTGTTTTCTACTCTTACAAGAATGGGGTATGGAGGCCCATTGGGTGTTTTTAAGTTCTCAAAAGCTAAATTCTCACCCCAATGGCGTTTTCTTGTTCATACCTTGATGCACTGCATTTCTAAAAAGACCACTGGCTGGAGTGAGTTCAGCAGTCCCATTGCTTATGCTTTGGTCTGTTTGGCCACTGCCAGAAGGTACAATTTTTCACTAATGATTTTCAATGATCTTGTCTCAAACATGGGAAACAAAAAGAGCTTTTATATGTATCCCAGGTTTGTTCAAGCAGTTATCAACCATGAATTGACGGATATTCCTCATTCTGATGGAATATATGTACCAAAACCCCCTAAAGGCAAGGTTTTCTCAAATATGAGAAGATCTGCTGGGGACTCGGAAGGAGTAGACACCCCATTGTTCTCTACAATGATGGTGGTGTCCCAAACTAATGAAGGTATGGTAGCAGGGTCAAGGCCCTCATTAGACCAACCCACTGCTAACCAATCCCAACCTTCCATCTCTAAAATTTTTCCTCAGTCCTTTGCTGCTAAACCCACTCCCATAATATCCAAGACCTATGTCAAGAGAAAGGTACACAAGGCTCCTTCCCTTGGTGTACCTACTATTAACCAAGAGCCTCAAAGCCCTCTATTGGAGCATTCTCCAGTAGAGAATATCTACAGAGAACCCACAAGGGTGTCTCCCAACCCAAAGGAGGTGCTCTCTGAGGAGGAGGTAGAGCATATGGGTACTAAGGCTGCCACTACTTCTGCTAGCACAGAGGAGGACAATGGTAACATAAATAAGACCTCTCCCATGGCAACTTTGAATGAGCAATCATTCAAAGGTCCCCGGTGCCAAGAAACCAAGGGGGTGGATAGTGCTTCTACTAGGCAGAAGACTTCCACTACAAAAAGATCCAATGATCCTTCAAAAGAGGGTAACATTTCTGGAGAGGGTGAGGACAGATATACTTACTATGAATTGATGGAAACAATGGGGAACATCAACCAAGATGTTCTCAAACAAGGAAAAGAAATTGAAGAGATGAAGTTCGTCATCCTGTCACAACAAATCCAGATTGCAAAATTAAAGAAAATGGTGACAAGGTTGATGCATAAGCAGAGGAGAAAACAGTTTGTTTTAAAGAAGAGGTCAAATAAGAAACATGCTTCCAAAAAGGGGGAGAATTCTAGCTCAGAACAGATAGATCAACAGTTTGAGGGGGAGTTTGTTGAAGAAAAAGCAGCAGCAGAAACAACACCAGCAGCAGTAACAACCCCAGCAGCAGAAACAGTTACTACTGCTAAGCCAAAACAAGTAGCAGAAACTGTTACTACTGCTAAGCCAAAACAAGCAGCAGAAACTGTTAGTGCTGCTGAAACTTCACAAGCAGCAGTACCAGAGTTAACACCAACAGAAATTGAAGTAGCTGAAATGCTCATCAAAGCAAAGAATGACACTCCCAAAGCAAAGGGAGTGGTCATAAATGAAGGGGGAGCAGAGAAAATAGAGAAGAAAGAAATGGATGCAGATACAAGGAAAAAGGGAAAAGCAAAGATGATAGAATCTGATCAACCATCTAAAAAGCAAAAGATGATTGAGTCAGATGAAGCATTAGCAAAGAAAGTGCAAGAAGAGTTAGATCTAGCAGAAAAGGAACAGGTTGAAAAAGACAGAGAAATGGCCAGAGCACTTGCAAATGAGTTAAATGAAGCATTCCAGAAAGGGCTGGAAACAGAGAAGGCAAAGCAAAGAGCAATGTGCTTGAAAAAGGCTATGATGGCCAGAACAAGTGCTAAAAAGAGAAGACCTTCACAAACTTACCTTGCCACTCATGAAAGAAACAAAATGATAACTTTCTTGAGGAGTGCAATTGGTGTAAAGAAAGAAATGTTTGTGAAGATGAATTTTGATCAAATCAAGGAGCTCTATGAGAAAGAAATGGGGAAGCTGAAGAGTAATGAAAAGGATAGAGTGGAGTTCGAAAAGAAGGCCAAGGAGAGACATGATGTGAATATTAATAAACCTTTCCCTGAAAGTGAAGAGGGAACTCCAACAAAGAAAAAGGTAGAGATTAAGGAAGAAGAGACTCTAGCTCAGAAGATCAAGAAGATAAAAAGAGTTAAGTCTATTGCTTCTAAAGGCCCTAGATCAGAAGAAAGGAAAAAGGAAGAAAAGAAGAAAGAAGCTACTATAGGACAAGGGCAAAGGATACTGAAGAGAACCAAGATGATGGTCAACAGAAAGAAAGTTGAAAAGAAGTCTAGAGTAGAAGAAGAAAAGAAAGTTGAATCTCAGGAAGAAATACCACAGAGTTCAGATGTAAACATGTACATGGTGGTAATGGATAAAATTCCAAAGCCTATTTCAGCTGAACCTGTTGGATTCAAACCTCCTGAAGTCATCCTCTGGGATACTGTAGAGGTGGATGGTAAAGAGTACATCAGATTGAAAAGAAAGGATGAGAGGTATGAAGTCTACAGCACCTGGAGCAAAATTGTCAGAGAGTGTTCAAGATCTGATTTGGAAGAAATGTTTGCAGTGGGGATGAAAGTTCATGCAGATCAGTTGACAGCTCCAGGGTTACCAATTGTGAAGCTAGTTATGGAATATTTGTGCATGTTGTTCAAACCAGAAGCAGTAAAGCATTTGATAAGAGATGTATTTAAAGCTGTTAGAGGATGGACTCTATATGAAAGGAGTGGAGTCTATGAACTGGCATTGGATACTTTTCACAGGGAGTATTACTTGGTGGATAGGGTATACAACCATACAAATCTGAAGCTTCATGCCATGTTGAATAAGAAGTTGAGTTGTGCACCAAATTCAGAAATGGCAAAGTACTTAATTCAAAGAACTATTAATCAGAGCATGGGACTGGATCCTAACCTTGGAGTAGATCAATGAAGATTTTGAAAGCATTTGAAGAACTTGACTTCTCTTTCTAAAAGTCAAGTTAGGGGGAGATTGTTGGGAACTGAAGATGTGAACAAGTCTTTAATGCTGCTAGTTCAGAATTACTACTACTAGAAGACTGCAAAGTTAATACTGCTGAGTGTTACTACTGCTAGTAGAATTAATACTGCTAGTCAAAGTTAGTGCTGCTTGAACAAAGTTAGTACTGCTTAACTAGTTAGTACTGCTAGTGGTTAGTGCTGCTTAGTAGTTAATGCTGCTAGAAGAAATTAATGTTGCTGAGCATAGTTAGTACTGCTTATGATTTAAAGAATCGGATGGAAAGGATGACAGCTGGAAAGAATCAAGATATTCATGGAAGGCTTGAAGATAATGATGGAAGATATACTGAAGATATTTTATTTATTGTAATTATCTTTTTATTCAGTATATGTACAGATTTGATAGAATAGTTTAGAATACGATTAATTCATAAATTCTAAGTTTTTAGAGAAAATCAACCTCAAGGCATAGATCCTAATTCTAGAGAAGTAGAGTTCGTATTGGTGAGCCTGTTCATCAATATTGAGGTTGTGTGTTTAATATTGTAACTTCAAACATTCAATACAAGTTTACAAGTTGTTGATTATATACTGTTTTGGTTTACTGTTTGATTGAATATCAAAGTGTTGTTCCGCAAACTTCTTTGATATTAGTTTCTGAGAATTTATTCTTGTTAAGAATTCGATCCTGACAGACATGTGTCTTGAGCACCCAGAGTCTAGGTACCAGATGGGAACATGTTGTTTCTTCTGTGGATAGATTAGAGAGTTTTAGGTACCCATTGCAAAATGGGTCCATTTTTGTTAGGAGGTTGTGAAGATGCCTTAGAACCTTTGGTTTTGGGTTTATCCTTGTGTGTCCCAATGAGCAATCATTCAATCAAGCAAAACAAATAAAAAATAATGATAATGCAAACCTGATATGATTATTCAATTGATTCAACAGGTTACAAGATGAAATCGACTTCTCTCTCTGTATTCTTTCTTGTTCACGGCGCACCACCACCCACACAACCTCCCAATAATTATTTTCTAATTAGCTCCCTTAATCTCTCTAACCTAATTAGCTTAAACAAAGCATTTTATACTAAGGCTTGATTAACCTAATGGGCTTTGCAAGGCTTGGCCCAAAATACAAAACAAACAAAATTACTAAAATAAAAGCCTAATAAATAAAATACGAAAACAGACTTTGACTATTTATTACAAAAGGACCCTAGACTATTTGTTGAGACGACTTTATCAGCTTTGACTTCAGATTTCTATCTTCAGATAATTATGATCTTGACTCCAATAAAACTGTGCTTTAACAATCTCCCCCTTTGGATCAAGATCATTCTTTAATCTCATAAAATTCAATCTTCCTCTTTTTCTTCAGAAAGTAGCAATCTTCCCAATCGATGAGAATATCTCTTGGAAAGAAATTATCTCCAGTTTCAGCTCGGAATGCTTTAGCAAATCATCTTCAAAGAAATTTTCTTCAAAGCAACATATCTTTAGAATATCTTCATAAATGCTTTCAAAAACTTTTTATCTCCGCATTTCTTGATTGACGCTTCTCCCCCTTTTTGATGAAAAGAGCAAAGAGTTCATCAAAACGTGTCTTCAAGAAATTTCTTCCACCATTGATCTTGCAAACAGAACCACTGATTATCCGTCAATTCATAAAGATGTTTATCCAGATCTTTGCAAATCTAGACAATATATGAAATGAAGTGTAACACCTGAATCAACAAATGAATCAGTTAAAATTTCCTGTCAGTAACACAAAGTCACTGTGTGTAACGAATACACAATGTAAAGGAGCTTTTATGATTTTCACTCCCCCAGGGCTTCCATTCAATCATCGAAAAACCACAAAGGTAATTTCTATGAACGTTATGACAAAGAAACAAATTCTTTGTGTGTTCGTGCAAGTGATAGAATAAATAAAGCATATGATGTTTGCTTATAAGGCTCAAAATGTGTAAACCACTGAGACAACAGTTAGTTGAACACAGACTCAATGTGTATTAGTGAAGTGTGAAGGTGGGACAGACTTCCTTCTTTTCAATATCCAGATTTTCCAAATGAAAATCAGATAGCATATGTGTTGCGTCCCCTTTTGAAAATGAAAACATTTTCTTATTGAGAAGAAAATGAGTAGCTGGTGGGGTAATGTCAAGAGTTGGCATGGGCTAGGTACCTGTTTCAATAATGTTCACCAAAGAAATGTGAAGCATTAGAAATGTGGCTGCCTGACTCAGAAAGTAGTTGGTGCAGAGTTTGATATTCTTTTACTCTGATATCTCACCCTCTTTCTTTTAATCTTGAAACTCACAGCTAACCGAACTCTCTTTTGACATATTCTCTCATCACACATCCCACACTCATTTTTTTTTACTCCTCACATGCAATCACTAAAGAATTAACTTCTTGGGTAGGAAACACTGGTTAACGTGAATCCATAGAAGTTTCTTTTAAGTCCTAGCACACTGATCCCATATTTTCCTATGAAGCACATGATGCTCAGATAGTTTAACTTTATCAGTTAAAGTGCATAGATGAATCAGAAAACATTTAAAATCACACTTCCAAATCAAAAAATCTGTTTGAGAATCGGGAAGTGGTTTGAACATTTAAGAACATGTTTTCTTATGATTGAAAGTTGTCCTTCTTTCAACCATGAATGAGATGAAGAAAAGAAATTATACCTTTCGAGTACAGTCTCACATCTCGCAAAGTCAAGCTTAAAGTCATAAAGATATGATCTTTGAAGCATCTCTCAACCTACAAAAGTCTAAAAGTCTAGTCAAAGTAACTTTATTCACTGAAATTGAAATGACATAAAGCAGTAAAACACTTAATGTACGAGTTCTGATCAGAAATAATCAGAAGTCATCGCTATACTCCTTTGACTTGAACGCTCCCCCTAAAATCATGCATCACTAACAAATTGATCAGTAAGTACAATGCATTCAGTATTACTCCCCCTCAAACTAACATTGACCATCTATAAGATACTTCTCATACTCCCCCTGAGATCATGAACAAACTATTAACGAGCAGGTATCATGCGGAAATAATAAGAAAGAAATGATAAAGAGATACAATAAGAAACTTTAATAGGTAACCAACGATTAGGTCTTAAGATTTATCATACCGAGTCTTGAGACAAGAAAATTAAATCTCTTTTCGTCTAAAGGTTTGGTAAACAAAACTGCAAGCTGATAATCAGTTTTTACAAAGTAAAGTTCAATTGTCCCCTTTTCTACATTATCTTTTATAAAATGATACCACACATCTATGTGTTTGGTCTTAGTATGCTGAACAGGGTTAGCGGTAATCGCAATAGCGCTCTTCGAATCACAATAGATCGGGATTCTATTGAAATGAAATCCATAGTCTCGCAGTTGTGTTCTCATCCACAAGACCTGAGAACAGCAGCTAGCAGCAGCTACATATTCCGCTTCGGCCGTTGAGGTGGAGACACATAATTGCTTCTTTGAATCCCAACTGACGAGTTTATCTCCGAGGAATTGTATATGACCCGAGGTGCTCTTCTTGTCTAACATGCAACCAGCATGATCTGCGTCTGAATAAGATGTTAGTTCAAAGCTTGTATCCTTAGGATACCACAGACCAAGATCTGTGGTCCCCTTCAGATACCTGAAAATCCGCTTTACAGCAGACAAATGGGATTATTTAGGATTGGCCTGATATCTAGCACATAAGCATGTAGAAAACATTATATCCGGCCTACTAGAAGTAAGATACATTAAAGAACCTATCATCCCTCTATAAGTCCTAACATCAACAGCCTTTCCCGAAAGATCGGTGCCAATCTTAGTACCATGTGCCATTGGGGTACCAATCGGTTTACAATTTTACATTTTGAATTTCCGAAGAATATCCATAATGTATTTAGATTGATTGATAAAAATCCCCGTTGAAAATTGTTTGACTTGCAATCCGAGAAAGAAGTTCATCTCTCCCATCATGCTTATCTGAAAACGTGACACCATGAGGTTTGCAAAGTTCTTACAATACTTAGGATTTGTAGAACCAAAAATAATATCATCCACATATATTTGAATAAGAATGATATCGCCTTTATCCTTTTTAATAAAAAGAGTGGTATCGACCGTACCTTTAGTAAAACCTGACTTGACCAAGAATTGAGATAAGATATCGTACCAGGCGCGAGGAGCTTGTTTCAGTCCATAAAGAGCTTTATCCAGGATGTAGACGTGATTCGGCTTATCTGGATTTACAAACCCTTCTGGCTGAGAAACATAGACTTCTTCCTTGAGTACTCCATTCAGAAAAGCTGTCTTCACGTCCATTTGATAGACGTCCATTTGATAGACGGTGAAGTTCTTGTGAGCTGCGTAGGCTAAGAACATCCAAATTGCCTCTATACACGCCACTGGAGCATAAGTCTCATCTTAGTCTATCTCTTCCTCTTGCCTATATCCCTTGGCAACAAGTCGTGCTTTGTTTCAGATAACGGTGCCATCTTCATCTTTCTTGTTTTTGAACACCCATTTCGTACCAATGATGGTTTTACCTTGTGGTTTGGGTACGAGTCTCCAGACTTTCAGTGCTTCAAACTGATTCAGATCATCTTGCATCGCAGTTACCCAATCTGAATCGGCAAGGGCCTCAGATACGCGAGTAGGCTCGATCTTGCTCAGAAAAGATTCATACATACATAGATTTGAAGATGCAGACCTAGTTTGCACCGGTGCAGAAGGATCTCCAATAATTTGATGTACCAGGTGCTCTTTGGTCCACTTATGTTCATGAGGGAGTGGATTAGATGCATGTTGATCATTGTCGGCATCTAGGAATCCACTGTTATCGCCTTCAGATGGTTCAGAATTAACGGGGGTTTCAGTTGAAGTAGTCGTTGCAGAAGTGGCAGTAGGTACAGCTTGGGCAGTCTGTTGATCAGTCCTTACAGTACATCCTACAGAGTCAGCTACTTCTGTCTCATCAGTGTTGGCCACAACTTCAACTGTCGGAGTAGGCCTTTGAATTGGAACTTCTTGCTGAATCGGGTAATTTGATTCAGTAGAGATATCGGAAGTGGTCGGATGAGTATTCATCGAGTCTTCTATCCTGTCAACCACAACAGAGTTAGGCAACTTAGTGCCAAGAAATTCATCATAGAACAGTTCAAATAATAATTCCAAATCAGATAATTTAGAAGTAGACGAAGAAGCGTCATCTGATTTGGTCTCATGAGGTGCAGGTCCTGGAATGGTTGGTCCAGAAGCTAATACTCCGGTAATTACGGGTTCTGAACTGACGTGCTCAGAAGCCATATCCTCATCGAATGTAACATTGACGCTCTCGATCACCGTCTTCGACTTCTTCAAGTAAACCCGATATGCAGTAGATGTAGAGGAATAACCAACGAAGATGCCTTCATCCGCCTTAGCACTGAACTTGTTCAGATTCTCTCTGTCGTTTAGAACAAAACACTTACAACCAAAAACATGAAAATATTTAATGGTTGGTGTTCGGTTGTTGTTCAACGCATACGGAGTCTTCTGAAATCTGCGGTGTATCATGGAGCGATTCTGAGTGTGACACGCAGTCGATACAGCTTCAGCCCACAAAAATAAAGGTAAGTCAGGTTGGCTGAGCATTGTCCGAGAGGCCTCGACAAGTGTACGATTTCGCCTTTCGACGACTCCGTTCTGTTGAGGCGTGCGAGCAGCAGAGTATTGATGTGATATCCCGACCGATTCGAGATATTCTTCACCTATCTTGTTCTTGAACTCTGTGCCATTGTCAGTCCTGAGAATCTTGACTTGTTTTTGCAGATTGACTTGGGTCGTCTTCAGAAACGTAATGAGAACATCGGGAGTCTCATCTTTAGACCGTAGAAACTTAACCCAAGTGTATCGCGTATAGTCGTCCACGATAACTAGCACATACTTCTTTCCTCCTAAGCTTTGTGTTCGCATAGGACCGCACAAGTCCATATGCAACAACTCTAATGAAGAGTTGGTACTCGGTTCAGGCTTTGGTTTGTGTGGGTCTCTCTTCATCTTTCCCTTTTCACACGATGCACATAGATGTTCTCTTTCAAACTTCAGCTCTGGAAGTCCTTTCACTAACTTTCCACTGACCAGCTTATTGATGTACCGAAAGTTGAGGTGGGAAAGTCGTCGATGCCATAACCAGCTTTGTTGCATCGAGGCCTTTGATAGTAGACAGACATGATTGTCAGTCTTGACCTTTGACAAGTTGATGGTGTATAGGTTTGACTTGCGAGTGCCGACCAAGAGTTCTTTCCCTTCGTCAGTGCGTACTGAACATGTCTTGGCCTTGAATTTAACCTCTAAGTCTTTGTCACATAATTGGCCAATGCTGAATAGGTTGTGCCTTAAGCCTTCAACGTAACTCACCTTCTTGATCATAAGATTGTCATGTACAACATCTCCATATCCCAGAATTGGTGAGAACTGATCATTCCCAAAACGAACGGTGCCGCAATATTTGTCCGTAAAATTAGACAACATACTCTTCTGCCCGGTCATATGCTTGGAACACCCGCTATCCAAGTACCACATATGACGGGTCTGCACAACACAAATCAAGAAAGAAGAGGTTTAGGAACCCATTTAAAAATGGGACCTCCACTGTTAGTACTTGATTTTGGCACCCATTTAAATTTGGGCCCGCTTTTTCTTTGAAAACCATAATCATGATAAGATGAATGATAATGATAAGATGAAACATTATATGAACCATACCAAACATCAGAATATTTACGAGAAGCATAATCACATTCACCATAATTTAAAAACTTTTTATTTGATGTTGCTAACTTGAATAATTGCTTTATAGAGTACTTCTTGCGAGAATCAACAAGATTAGATTTAAAAGTAGCAACATTCACAATCACATCATCTTTACTAGAAGTCTTTTTATTCAAAATAAAACTAGAACTAGATTTAGCTTTCTCGTCTATCTTCTGTTTCGGTATCCATGCAGTCTTAACTCCAACCCTTTGCTTTCTCAAATCTGAAACATGAGAAACTTTAGAGTTAGAATGATGAGAATTAAGAGAATGCTTCTTCTTTGGCTTACCAGTGTGGATCGGTTGTCGTGAAAGTTAAGATTTTTGTTTCTTACCTTTTGCTTTCTTTGATTTCACAAAAACTGATTTATCAACTTTTGTTGATGTTTCACCTTTTTCAAACACACTAGGTAATCCAAAAGAATTAACAACACAAGATGAATGATCAGGAAGTTTAGAGGTAAAATCAAATTGAGCAACACAGTCATTCAAACTACCATCAGAGTTTAAGAAATTAAGATCATTCTCAAGTGAACCAAACCTATCATCAGAATTTAAAGCCTTAGAGAATTTAGGAAAAATAGTATTTTTGAACACTGTTGAAAATACAGTTTGTTCTAGGTCCATCAAAATTCTTTCTTCTGTAAGAGTATTCTCGAGTTCAGAAATTTTACTTTCCAAAACTAGAGGAGGTACATAAAGCTTACCTTCGATGGGTTTAGCCTCCAACTCTTTTACAGAATAGCTCTCAAAATAATCATTTGAAAGAAATTTTGATTTACTAGATCTATAACTGTTATTCAACTTCTCATAGCGAAATGGAAGTTGAACTTTAGCTGTGTTCTTTCTTTTATCATATTCCTTGGCTTTATCTTTTTTCGACAGACTAGTCCAAAAAGGTTTGAGTTCCGGATGTTGAGGAGCCAATAACATAAACCCAAAGTCATAAAGTGCAGGCACTTCAGATATACCCTTTTTGAGATGATGTGGGTTCTTGTAACCAAGTCACCAAGTATCAGGTTTCTCTTTAGGTTTGTTCAAATGAATAGTATGTTCAGTTTGACCTAAAGAATGTATTTTTTCTTCCAAAGCATTCATCTTGTCTATTAAAGAATTCTTTTCTTTTGAAGTAGAAAAATACCTTTTAGAAATCTCTATAGACTTAAACTCACATTCTCTATACTTAGAAACAGTTTCAAACAACTCTTTATGAATTATAGTCTTTTCTTTAGTGCAGGTGTCTATATTTTTATGCAAAGTTTCAATTAATACATTTTTCTCAGCAATATCATTACTAAGTTTGTGTATAGATTGATTTTTCTAATTTATGACACCTTTCTCTCGCTTCAGTTTAGACATCATGGCATGCATTTGGTTCAGAAAATCAGATTCAGTTAAGTTACATACCTCATCATTGTCTCCATCATCAGAATCAGCTTCAGCTTCTGACTGGTTCTTCCCTATCAAGCATAGGTGTGTTGTCTCGTCCTTGTCTCCTTCATCAGATTCTTGGTCCAAATGGTCGAGCCAGTATTCATCCTCTACCATTAATGCTTTTCCAGCCTCTTGTTGCTTGGCTAGAAGCATCTTATTCTTTTAATATTCGGAGTTACGGACTTTAGGTTTTCGACAGTCCTTGGCAAAATGACCGAATCTGCCACAGTTGTAGCACTTCATCGGTTCTTCCTTCTTGAACTCATCAGCTCCATCCTTCTTCTTGTCTTCTGGTCTCTTTTCTTCAACCTTCTCCTTATGCTTGTAGTTATTCGGACCAGACAAGTACCTCTGACTGTTGGAGTTTGGCTTTTTATAGAACTTCTTTTGGAAAGCCTTGGTTAACATTAGCATGGCTTCCTTCAGTTGTTCACAATCGTCAGAGTCAGACTTTGCCTCGCTATCAGTCTCTTCTGATTCAGATTCTATCACCTTCTTCTTCTTAGACTTCTTCTTTACTACAAGAGCAACTGGATCAGCAACTGCTTTGTCAGCCTTTTTCATCTCAGACTTGATTTCATCCACCTCTTCCTCATTCTGTTTGAGGATTTCATAAACATCATGAAGTGGAATGTCGTTCAGATCTTTCAACTGCCTCAGCTGAAGGTTGCTAAGAAATTTCACATTCAGCTCAACTTGAGATTTGATGATCTTGTTCTTGCTGAGCTCATTCAGCAACGTGACAAATCTGTCATAAGTGGCTTCGAGTGATTCTCCATCTTTGGCTTTGAATTCTTCATAATTATTCAAGCAGTTGGAAGCTTTAAGTTGGTTGCCGACTTTTGATCCAATCATCATCTTCTCCAATTGATCCCACATTTGCTTGCCGGTAGCATTGTAGCTACCAATCTTGACATATATTTCATTCGGTATGCCTTGGAGAATAAATGATCTTGCCAGCTTGTCACCCTTGTGTCTCTTCAGCTGATCTTCCGTATATTCACCAATCGATAACTTATACTCTGCCTCTTCTTCTTCACCATTTTCTCCGGCTACAGTGAGAACCTTGGTTGGAGGTGTCATGATTCCTTCTTTCAGAGATTTTCTGATATAATCTCCCAAATCATATCGATCGATGAAGTCCAAGAATCTGTCCTTCCATTGCTCGTACTCCCCTTTGAAGAGTACTGGTGGCTTTACATCTGTTCCAATGCCAAGAGCTTCCCGAGACATTCTTACTGATACGATTAGTAGTCTAACTTATCTGATATGATACAATCAACTGGATGAGATCGTTAGAAATCAAGATAAAATCACACAATACTGAAAATCTTAGAATGAAATTCAGAAAAAATATGATCACGAACAGAACTTTGTCCCCCTTCCCAGACTTAGCACGGGGGTCCCGCTAGTGTGCTTAGACCGATAGTGCTTAGACCGATAGTGTGCTTAGACCGATAGTGCTTAGACCGACAGTGCTTAGACCGATAGTGCTTAGACCGATAGTGTGCTTAGACCGATAGTGCTTAGACCGATAAATGCTTAGACCGGGGTGGACTGTGTGTGTACCGGTCGACCGATAAGGTGTGGTCGACCGATAGTGAAAGACCGATAAAGTTCGACCGATATAGGCTTAGACCGATATGTTCTTGAGACTTATCGACCCAGAAACACAGAAATCAACCCATAAACTAATCAATACTCAAAATTGAACAACCAAACTTTGCAAAAACGATCGATTAAACGATTAGAACTGATTGCAAACAATTAATTTCAATAAAAACCACTCTATGAAAAATCAAAGAATTGGACAGTGTTGTGCTCGTGACGACCAAACAGATCCAAATTTACCAAATAAGCAATCAAATTCAATTCAATACTCAAATCAAACATTACCCAAACGAGATAATAAGCAATCCGATCACTAAGCAATAAAAAAATACTCGATTAACAATCACACAATGCTAAAAATTGAATCTTTGACAGATAACAGAACAAAAAAATATTCAATTCAATCTATACTAGCTCTGATACCAATTGTGTGTCCCAATGAGCAATCATTCAATCAAGCAAAACAAATAAACAATAACGATAATGCAAACCTGATATGATTATTCAATTGATTCAACAGGTTACAAGATGAAATCGACTTCTCTCTCTGTATTCTTTCTTGTTCACGGCGCACCACCACCCACACAGCCTCCCAATAATTATTTTCTAACTAGCTCCCTTAATCTCTCTAACCTAATTAGCTTAAACAAAGCATTTTATACTAAGGCTTGATTAACCTAATGGGCTTTGCAAGGCTTGGCCCAAAATACAAAACAAACAAAATTACTAAAAATAAAAGCCTAATAAATAAAATACGAAAACAGAATTTGACTATTTATTACAAAAGGACCCTAGACTATTTGTTGAGACGACTTTATCAGCTTTGACTTCAGATTTCTATCTTCAGATAATTATGATCTTGACTCCAATAAAACTGTGCTTTAACAATCCTCATTGGCAGAGGTACCAGATTGTCTCTTCTCACCCTTGAATTTTGCATTCTTGGATTTGGGGTGAGATATAAGACAGGAGGGCCTCGAGAAATGTTGATTTAAAGCATGCATAAGATCAAGACATTTACAATAAGGAACATTAGAGGCAAACTTCTTGAAAATTTCATTAAAATTGTAAAAGGAGGGTACAGAGCAAATTTTACTACAACCCATTTTAGATTTGGGTTTCTTTTTACAGAAATCTTTGTCTAATCTAGGTTGAGTTTTTTCAAAAACTCCTCTTGAGTGGCTCTAAGATTGTACTCTCCCTTGATCTTCTTTCATTGCTTTCACTGCAACAGAAACATCAAGTTTATCAATTTTGGGCCATTTACCCTTCTATTGCCAAGTGAGTTTTTCTTGAAATGGTTTTAATGGTTTTGGAGCTTTTGAAATATGAGAGATCTTGTCCTTTTCAGTTTTAGATTTTTCAAGCTCAAGAGAAGTCTTTGCTTGTAAGTACATGTCCAAGAAATCAGGACAGATAGGTATGTCTGTGGTTTTCCTTTTGGGAAGAACTGTTCTATTAAGAATGCCAGAGGTAAGTTTACTTTTCTCTGAACCACAGGGGACTATCTCAAGTTCCACAGAACTTGTCTCATTGTCGACAGAGGACTCTGATTCTGACTTAGAGTCTGAATCGAGAAAGTCTCTGTGAATGAGAGCTTGACCTTCTGTAAGTGCCTTGCATTTTCCATTGGTGTCCTCTGAAATACTTATATCTTTTGAAAAGCATGGAGTTATTTTAGGAATACTTAGACAGCTTAGAAGATCTTGCTCAAAGATTTCTTTTGCTTTAGGGATAAGATCAGGATGACTAAAAAAGTGATTTTCATAGGTCTTTTTCAAGTCATTTTCCAGAAATCTTTAAAAAAGTTTTTCTTCCACAGAGGCCAGAACAAACTCTGGTGCTTCAGAGGACAATTCCTTTTCAGGAGTTATCATGCATACAAAATCCATTTGAGTTTGTGTCTCTGGATGACCAAATCTGAAGACTCCAATCTTTTTTTGAGACAGATATTTCTTTGGACCCAAATTTCTCTTTGATGAGAGCGTAGATGGCAAGTCATTGTTTTCATACCACACATTTGCCATCTGCAGAGGATTTCTCAGATGTGGTCCTTCAGAGGGTTTTTGCCTCTTAAATGTGGATAGAAGGTTTGGAAGACTTGGTTTTAAAAACTTTCCAGGGCAGAAGATGTTTGCTAAAGATTTGTTTCTTTTATTTCCAGTGTAGGGATCGACATCATCGAACCCTATACCTCTTCTGCCAATTTGGGTGTTGACTTTTTCACTGACTTTTTGAGCATCCTGATATTTCTTTATTTTAATATCTCTTTAGAGCAGATTTTGATGAAGCAATTCTCTTTCTTTTTGAAAAAAGTTTTTCAAAGAAATGGTGTTTAATCGATCACTCTCACTTTTCTTTAACTCTTTGACCTTTTCTTTCAAAGCTTGGTCAAGTTTTGAAATTTTCTCCCTAAGACCCTTTTTATTCAAAATATGCTCAGAGGTAAGAGTTTTTCTTTCAAGGTAAAGCTTATCCTTCTCTTGGGTAAGAAGCCTAGTTTCTCTTTCAAAGAAGGCAAGCTTTTTCTCAAGTTCTGAGCATGTGTTTTTATAAGCAAGAAGATCATTTTGTATTTCAAGAAGTTTGTTTTCAGAGTTCGAGTTGTAAGAGTCAGAAGTGGATACCTCACTCTTGTCGTTAGAAGAGTGGACTTCTGCCATTACACAGAAGAGTGCGTTGTCTTCTCCTTCATCAGAGGATTCATCGGTCACAAGGTTCTGTTGTTCTGCCATTAGGGATCCCTGAGTATAGTACTCTGCTTTCTTTTTGTAGAAAGCAACGTCTCTTGTGGGTTTCCCTTTATTGGCAGAAGACCTGCACTCTGCTGCGAAGTGGCCTGGTTTCCCACATTTGAAGCAGCCTTCAGTTTGCTTTGGGAATTTGTCACCACCTCTGCCGTCTGACCTCTGTCCACTTCTATCTTCTTGCCTTGGCTCCTTAGAATCTTCTCTTCCATGCTTTCATACCTCACCATATCCTCTTCTTCTGTCATCTCTTTCTTCTCTCCCTCTGTACTCTGGCTTCTTCTTGAGACCACGATTGAATTGTTGGGTCATAAGTGCAAGCATTTTGGCCAGAGCAGCCATATCAATCTCCTCCTCAGATCCTTCTTCACTTTCACTCTCTGCTACAAGCACCTTCTTCTTTTTCTTCCTCTGCGCATCCTCAGCTGCCTTTTCCTTCTTTCCCTTGTCTTTGCCTTCTCAGGCACTTCCTACAAGAGCCAGAGGACCTCCGACAGAGGTTATCAACTTGGAAATTCTGTTCTCTTGGCTAATCAGTGTTCCAAAGAGATCAGATATGGACCATACATCAAGATCCAATGTGGCTTGCATGGATATGGTTAGATGAAGCCATTCATCATTCAGGCTCTGAAGGAATCTGACATTGTTTTTTTCGGAGGTTCTGTGGATGCCATACCTCTTACACTTGTTTATCAAGGAATTATATATGTTGTATGTGCTTTGAATGGATTCACCCGACAGAGCTTTAAATGCAAAGTATTCATTTATGCATAAAGCTCTATTGTTCTTGAGGGTTTTAGCACCACCCTCAAGTTGTTTATCTAGCTCTAACCATAGGTCCTTCGATGTTTCACAGGAATCAAAAGACTGGAAGATGTCGTTTGGGATAGCCATTATGATTAGTCTTTTGGCTTTCTTTGCAAGTTCATGCAATGCCTTTTCATCTTCAGTCCATTCGATGATTGGTTTGCGATGTTGATACTCAAGAACTTCAGGGGTATTTGCAGTGGTAGGAACACGAGGAACAATTGCCATTGGGATGAAAGGAGGATTGTGAAGAAACTCAACCAGACCAGGATCCACACCTTCAAGGAAGTGCACCATCCTGATCTTCCACTGAGGATATTCATCCCTTAGTAGAGTGGGAGGTTTAGATTGAGATCCTGCACTGAAGTAGTTAACAGTGTTTGTCATTTTAGTTTAGAAAGAAAAACAGAGTATAACATGAACCAGAGAGAATATAACAGTAATGGTCTTAGAGATGATGAGTGTATGAACAGAGAGAACAAATGACCAACCAACGAGCTTTGAATATGTCTTTGAGTGTGAAGAGCACACTTGTACCTATATCTGTACCAAACTGGTTGATATAGCTTCAGAAAACAGAGTGTGATTGTGAATGGAGTTCAGGACGAAGAACCGACTCAAACTACTACCTTGAACACTGGAAAAAAGTATAGAACAGGGTCCTTCGATATTGAAAATCAAAGTCTGCTCTGATACCAATTATTGATCCCAGATTTATGTTCTAAACTCGTTTAACTATCTCACTACGTGGTAAACTGAAAGATATGAGTGTGGAAGCGTTTCAATATGTAGTGAAGATAAGTTTATAGAGGTAGTAAACACACAAGCATATAGTATGAAAAACACAATAAGTAACAACGTTTTCACTAAGTCATATGCTTCATTGAATCACTCAAGAACACCAAGAACACGCACAAGTGTGTGCTAATATGCTCAAGGATTATACAGACTGCCCTTTTTGTTGTGTGTGCTCGCTTTTTGTAAAACAGGAGGTGCTCCCTTCATATAGGAAGGGTATCACACAATAGTACAAGACAAATGCTGACAATCCATAAAAGGAATGCCACCTGGAAAGTAAAACATCGTGGGACACCCATTAACGATCTTCAAAATCTTCGTACAGTAGGCATCACGTGTTCTGCACGTGGTTTTGTCTTGAACCATCTTTGCGAATAACTCCAACACTGACCTCCAGAGGTTAGCCTTCACAGAGGCTCTGTGAGTGATCACAGAGGTTCTGTGATCTGAGTATCATCATCAGGTTTGACCTCGGGTATGTCTTCTGCGGAGTAACCTCTGAGCTTTGTATTCTCTGGTGACTTGGAAGATCTTGAGCAGACAACAGAAGTTTCTATACATAGCCTATTTTTCAACACTTCTAAACTTGCCAGACGGAGCTAACATTTACTTTAAAGTATTAAAATTAATTTCATTGCTAAAGTAAAATCGAATATGTAACCATTATAGATGTAAAGAAATAGAGCATAACCAATACAAAACTTTCAATATTTTCCGTTCCGTGTAGGAATGTATCGAGGAGAATTGATTGTTTTGACCTCTCACACAATCTAAAAAAAAGATAAACTAATACTTATTTTATAATTCATCCAACCAAAATACTTAGATGATGGACTTTCATTTTCTTGTTGATACAAGATTAATAGGAACCTTGTAAAGATATTTGTATCAAATGAATATTATAATGGAAATGAACATATATACATAAGTTCGAATGAATATGAAAGTAAACATATATCATTGAAACTAATGTATCAAACTAGTAGATTATTAGGTCATCGAAACATTTTTTTTTTGTCACCAATAAAGAACTTTAGGGCAATGAAACATATATGTTTCGACATGACCATGTGGGACACCATGGTTATGACATAGTGATCCATGTATTGCAAAATACACATAAACACATTCTCTTTTGAGTGAAAGGCAAAATGAGGCAAATTGCAATTGTTGACTTCTGCATCATGAGAAGCAACACCGCCATCATAATATGCCCTCTCGAATACCTAAAAGTTTTGTATACCCTGATCCTTAGCCAAGATAGGAATGAGACCATCCTAAAGCTAAGGACATAATACAAAAATATTCCATTGTTACAACGAATACAAGGTGATACTTATGGACATAAACATCCAGAATGCAGGACATTAAAGTACTTTATGGTTCTAGTTTCGACACGATGAACGCATGTCATATTATTGTCCACATGAAATACTGCACTCCTAGCACTAGCTATACGTTTAAGGGCTCACCACCCTGATTATTTCATCAAGTCTACATGACTTGGAATGCTGGAGAGTTTACATCATAAGGATTTGATGTTTATTGCATATGTATTGGGATCAATGTAGAGTTTCCTATACCCCATGTGTATATATAAAATGGTCTCATAGAAAGTTGTTATCAAAAGAATATGATGATATCTAGGGTATTGGTATTGCGCACCAATTTACCCACATCTACCAAGGGTTATGCAATTATTATATGCAGTTTTGTTTTTCGTTTTTAGACCCACTACTAGCTAACCAGCCTCATGCGTACCAGTTGGTAACTAGATATAAGCCTGATATTTTACATTTACGCATGTTTGGTTGTGTAGTATATGTGCCAATTGCGCCCCCACAGTGCATCAAAATGGGTCCTTAAAGACGATCTGGTATATGTTGGATATGAATCCCCAACAATTATCCGCTAATTAGAATATTTGACTAGTGATCCCTTTACCGCTAGATTTGCTGGTTATCACTTTCATGAGACAATCTTCCCGTCATTAGGGGGAGATAGGAAAAAGGATTTTCCATGGGAACGACAGGAAGTGTCATTGAATATTCTCACTATGTCTCATTTTGATCCCTAAAACTTCACAACGTAATGTTGAAGTCAAACGAATCAGAATCGATACCTGATACGTTTAATGTGATTCCAAAAGTGACAAGATCACATATACGAGATGCAAATATACTCACAAGGTTAAAAAGTCCCCAACAGGGGCATAACGCCATTGGAAAGTGTGTTGCAATCACACATAGTGGAGGTGTGGTTGAGGTCGTAGCTACCAAATGGAAGTGGTGGAAGCTACTTGGTTCGATAGATACTATTATAAAGGAAGAGAATAGTAGGGCACATCCATTTATCATCAATACACAAAACTCTCATGAGATTGTCTCTAATTATAATTATGTCCATGAATCATCACTGGAGGACTCTCCGAAGTTAATATTACTTCTAGAGATGAATATTAATCTCAAATGAACTATGAGAGTACATATGAGTTGATAAACAGATCATATATAATCATTGATGATTTATTTGCATATACGATGGCTCATAAGATGATCGAGCATGACGACATCGAACCAGGATCAATTGAATAATATCAACAAAGAGCATATTGGCCTACATATAAAGAAACAATCTAAAAAGAATTATATTCTTTGACTAAGGATCGGATATTTGGTCCGGTAGTGCTAACCTACCAAGTGTAAAGCGCGTAGGACATAACTAAGTCTTTGTCAGAAAACGTAACGAGAATAATGAAGTCCTAATGTATGAGGCTCTCCTTTGGCGCATGGTTTCTCACAACGCCCTAGATTGACCACGGGAAGACTTACTTACCTGTGATGGACGTTATAACGTTTGGCTAATTAATTAGCCTAGTAGTTTCCGAAGGATTGGAAATGCAACTCATGAATGTTGTTACCACATATCTCTACGGGGATCTAGATTTAGAGATATATAAAACTGTTTGATGGCATTACATTACCAAAATCAAGTATTTCTAAACCATGAAATGCGTTTGCAATAAAACTGAAACACTCAATTTATAGATTAAAGCAATTTATGCGAATGTGCTATACCCACCTAAGTGAATACTTGATTGGGAAATGATATATAAGAACGATGAACTATGCCCTTGCGTATTTATTTCAAGAAAACAAGTTCCACATTTTCAAAGCAGTTTTATATGTCGATGTTATGAACATAATAGGTACTCTTGATGAAATAAGAGAAACCACAATCTACTTGAAATCTAAATTTGAGATGGAAAATCTTGGGAAAACTTGATTTTGTCTAGCTGTTTGAGCTAGGACACCGAGTTTGTGAAATATTAATTCACCGATCGCATATGTCTAGAAAATAATCAGACACTTTAATATGGACAAAGCGCATCCTGTTAGCACTCCCATGATTGGTCAAAGTGTTGGATATAAGGAAATATCCATTTCATCTAAAGGATGGTGAACAAAAAGTTTTGGGGAGCAAGAATTCCCTATCTAACTACAATATGCGCATTATCGTACTTAGTACAATACACATGACCTTACCTTGTATTTCTCAGTGAACTTGTTAGCTAGATTTAGCTTAGCGCCAACGCAACGTCATTAGAATGATATCAAGTTAATATTTTGGAACCATTGACATGGGCTTATACTTTACCTATAGAAAGAAAAATTGGATTGATAATGGAACTTCAATACCTACTTAGAATGTAAGCAGCAAAAGTATTAGCTCTTATAGAAAAACACCAAACAATGTCTTGGTATGTCTTTCCTGATATTAGGTATCTATCTGACCCATACAAAGGTTGTTCCCAATCTGGATAAAAAATTACCACAAGGAACACGCCAATTTTTTGGAAGTAAACTAAGCAATCCTTTGTAACTACCTCCTTGAACTAATCCAAGAATATTACTTTCCATGAGATAATTAAATAATGTATATGATTAAAAACTATCATTACATATATTAGAGGTGCTAGTAATTTTGAGTATCCTACTTGCATATATGGAAATAATGCATCATGTATCGAAGAAATGAACATAAGATACATCAAGGGTGATAACACAAAGCATATTCTTCTTAAGTCTTATACAATCAGCAATAAGAAAACTCTCATCGAGATTCAATTGAATGAAGTAAGATGTCAGGAGAACATGACACATTTTACCAAATCATTACCTAAAACCATATATTGGGAAACATGTAGAAAAGGAAGTGCAAATGTTTTCCAAACTCCCTTGATTAATGCACGAATCAGGGGGAGTAGTAGACAAAACGGGGAGTCTACTATATTTGTGATATTGGTATGTTGTGCTCTTTCCTACAACCAAGTTTTATTTTTCCTATTGGGTTTTGTTCCTTGGTGTAAGGTTTTAGTGAGGCAACTGTTTATATACCATCATGCTTTCCTAACTCTCATGATTAATGTACGAATCTAAGAGAAAACTAGGCTGAAGGAAAAGTCTATATATTGCAAAGAAACCGGTGCGTTGTACTCTTTCCTTCCTCCTATGTTTTATCCCACTGGGTTTTTATTTTGGAGTAAGGTTTTAACGAGTCAACAATTGTGCACCATCACTCCTTTGACTCGACACAAGGGGGAGTGTTGAAGGATTATGTGCCATCATCAAAAGAAAGTGATTGACATAATATTTTTCTAGTATTAGAATTTACCATAATGAATGTTTCCTTTTCTTTGTAAACTCCTCCCTATTTAAACGACATATGAGTAATGAGAATGACAGATTTCATTGTCTCTCTATTCTATTGTTATTCTGTTTCGTTTTTCCTTTAACAGTTTAAACTTTATATTTTATCAATTAATCATATTTGTTTAATATTTAAATTAAACATACATACAAATTTCCAACCCGCACGAATGTCGCTTTCTCTACTAGATCATGAACTCCAAATCAAAAACCAACCCAAATCTATGACAAATTAGAGGTTAAATCTCATCCCAAATCATTAATAAACCACCTCTAAACCAAATTAAACCATATCATTCAATCAATCCAACATTGTAAGAGATAATCCCAAAAACTTTAGAAACTTAACTCAAACCCAACCAAATCCATCATGAACGCCAATTTAGATACATACACATCAATAACTTTGATTCTCACACATACTCACAATGATGATGTATTTTCTTTCAATCAAAGCAATCGAACACTTAAGAACCCTAATTCCCCAAACTAGAATCTCAACAATAACAAGAGAATATATAGGGGAAGGAGATTTATACCTGAAATGAAATCCAACTCTTTCTCTTCTTCAATCTTCTAGGGTTCCTTCTTTACTTCCACAACTATTCTCAAGATCTCAAGAGGAACACACACACAAATTAGTTTAGCTTAATTTTTTTATTTTAATTTAAATAATAATGTAAATTATTTTAGTTTTAATAAAATAATTTTTGTATATTAAGTATTCGGTTATAATTTAATAATTATCCTAATTATATTTTAGATTTTTTATATTTAAAATAAGATGTTTATTCTGTATTTGATTATTTTTATCAGTTAGTTATGAATTCAAACATGTAATTTTAAACAGTTGTACTCATGCATCATTACTTGTAATATTGAATTTTAAGTAATATGCATCAATAAACAGTACTTAATACATAAAAACTTGTTGTTAAGAGTTTTTTCTCAAATATTTTATAATATAGTATAGATATAGATAATTATTCTTAAAATCTCTAAAATATAAAATTTATTGAAGTTATTGTAATTTATTTTATAGAATTATAATTATAAGCTCAGGTTCAGGGGAAATCCTCAAAAAAAAAAGGAAAATTGGAGAACACCCTAGTAGCCCTTCATCTGGACGGTATACACTTGTATATACAAGTAATTTGTAACATGCACATATGCATATGCACGAATGCATAATGCACTTGTGCATAAAAACCAAAAAAACAACATAATTTACCTGCATGCATAAGTGCATACCATCCAGATGAAGGACTACCAGAACGTTCTTCAGTTTTCTGTTTTTTTGAGATTATTCCTCAAACTCTCTCTATAATTATAATTCTATATTTTAAAATAACTATAAGGAATCTTTTTAGAATTTTTAGAATCTTGTCTATTAATCATTCTTCTATGAACTTATAAATTCATTATCCATCATTATATTAATCATGATGAAAATAGTCATTTTATTTGTGTAAAGAGTTATTAAGAACATCTTCAACAACTTTGCTAAAATAGAAAAAATTGTTAAAGGAGAAAAACAAATAGAACAACAATATGGAGAGAATAACAATAAGACAGAGAGAAGAAGTCAGTAATTCTCATTAATCATAAGCCCTTTAAATAAGGAGGAGTTTACAAAGAAAAGGAAACATTCATTATGGTAATTTCTAATACTAGGAAAATATTATATCAATCACTTCCTTTTGATGATGACACATAATCTTACAACACTCCCCCTTGTGCCGAGTCAAAGGAGTGATGTGCACAATTGTTGTCTCGTTAAAACCTTACGCCAAAATAAAAACCCAGTGGGATAAAAAAAATATGACGAAGGAAAGAGTACAACGCACCAGTTTCTTTGCAATATATAGACTTTTCCTTCAGTCTAGTTTTCTCTTAGATTAGTACATTAATCATGAGAGTTAGGAAAGCATGATGGTATATAAACAGTTGCCTCGCTAAAACCTTACACCAAGGAACAAAACCCAATGGGAAAAATAAAACCTTGGTTGAAGGAAAGAGCACAACATACCAATATCACAAATATAGTGGACTCCCCCTTTTGTCTACTACTCCCCCTGATTCGTGCATTAATCAAGGGATTTTGGAAAACATTTCCATTTACTTTATACATGTTTCCCAATATATGGTTTTAGGTAATAACTTGGTAAAATATGTCACATTCTTTTGACACTTTACTTGATTCACTTGAATCTAAAGGAGAGTCTTTTATTCTGATTGTATAAAAACTTAAGCAGTATATGCTTTGTGTTATCACCCTTGATGTATCTTATGTTCATTTCTTCTATACATGATGCATTATTTTCATATATGCAAGTAGGATACTGATTGAACCCAAAATTACTAGCTCCTCTAATATATGTAATGATAGTCCTTAATCATATACATTCTTTAATTATCTCATGGAGAGTAATATTCTTGGAATAGTTCAAGGAGGTAGTTATAAGGGTTTGCTTAGCTTACTTTCAAGAAATCTGGGTGTTCACTTTGGAGATTCCTTATCCAGTTTGAGAACAACCTTTCTATGAGTCATACATATATCTAATATCAACAAACACATACCAAGACATTGTTTAGTGTTTTTCTATAAGAGCTAGTACTTTTACTGCTTACATTCTAAGTAGGTATTGAAGTTCCATTATCAATCTCATTTTTCTTTCTATAGGGAAAATATAAGCCCATGTCAATGGTTCTAAAAGATTTACTTGATATCATTCCAAATGACGCTGCGTTGGCGCTGAGCTAAATCTAGCTAACAAGTTCACTGAGAAATAGAATCTACAGTCAAGTGTATTGTGCTAAATACAATAATGCGCATATTGTAGTTAGATAGGGAATTCCAAATCCCAACATTTTTTTTTCGTCACCATCCTTTAGACGAAATGGACAGTTCCTTATATCCAACACTTTGACCAATCATGGGAGTGCTAACCGGATGCGCTTTGTCCATATTAAATTGCCTGATTATTTTCTAGACATATGCGATCGGTGAATTAATATTTCACAAACTCGGTGTCCTAGCTCAAATAGCTAGACAAACCCAAGTTTTCCCAAAATTTTTATCTCAGATTTAGATTTCAAGTTGCTTGTGGTTTCTCTTATTTCATCAAGAGTGCCTATTATGTTCATAACATCGACATATAAAGCTACTTTGAAAATCTAGAACTTGTTTTTGTACATAAATACGTAAGGGCACAATTCATAGTTCTTATGTCTCCTTTCCCAATCAAGTGTTCACTTAGGGGGTTATACCACATCCGCATAGATTGTTTTAATCTATAAAGTGAGTGTTTCAATTTTATTGCAAACGCACCTCGTGGTGTAGAGTTACTTGATTTTGGTAATGTAATGTCATCAAGCACTTTTATATCTCTAAATATAGATCCCTATAGAGATATGTATTAACCACATCCATGAGTTGCATTTCCAGTCCTTCGGAAACTACTAGGCTAATTAATTAGCATAACGTTATAACGTCCATCACAGGAGAGTAAGTCTTCTCGTGGTCAATCCAGGGCGTTGTGAGAAACCTTGCGCCAAAGGAGAGTCTCATACATTATGACTTGATTATTCTCATTACGTTTTACGACAAATTGCTTATCTATGTCTTACAGGCTTTACACTTGGTGGGTTAGCACTACCAAACCAAATACCTGTTCATTTGTCAAATAATATGATTCTCCTGGATTGCTTATTTAGGCCAATTTGCTCTTTGTTGATATTTTTCAACTGAGCATGGTTCGATGTCAATGTGCTCTATCATCTCATAAGCAATAATACATGCGAAATATATCATCAATGAGTATGTATGATCTCTCCATCGACTCATATGTACTCTCATAATTCATTTGAAATTTATTTAATCTCTGGAATCAATATTAACTTTGGAGCGTCCTCCAGTAATGATTCATAGACATAGTTTAATCAGAGACAATCTCGTGAGAGGTTTATGTATTGATGACAAATAGTTGTGCCTTACTCTTCTCTTCCTTTAGATGAGTATCTATCGAACCAATTAGCTTCCCCCATTTCCGTTTGGGAGCTACGACCTTAACCACACATCCACCATGTGTGATTGTAACGTACTTTCCAGCGACGTTGTGCCCTTGTTTGGGGACTTTAACCTTGCGAGTATATTTGCAGCTCTTATATGTGATTTTGTCACTTCTGGAATAACATTAAACGTATCAGGTATCGAGTCTGATTCGTTTGACTTCAACATTACGTTGTGAAGTTTTGGGGATCAAAATGAGACAGAGTGGGAATATTCAATGACACTTCCTGTCGTTCTCATGGAAAATCCTTTTTCCTACCTCCCCCTAACGACGGGAAGACTGTCTCATGAAAGTGACAACCCGCAAATCTAGCGGTAATGAGATCACTAGTCAAATATTCTGATTAGCGGATAATTGTTGGGGATTCATATCCAACATATACTAAGTCGTTTTTAATGACCCATTTTGATGCGCTGTGGGGGCGCAATTGGCACATATACTACATAACCAAACATGCGTAAATGTAAACTATCAGGCTTATATCCAGTTACCAACTGGTACGCATGAGGCTAGTTAGCAAGAAGTGGGTCTAAAAACGAAAAGGAAAAAAAACTGCATATAATAATTACATAACCACAGGTAGATGTGGGTAAATTGGTGCGCATTACTAATACCCAAGATGTCATCATATTCTTTTGATAACAACTTTGATAACAACTTCTATGAGACCATTTTATATATACACTTGGGGTATAGGAAACTCTACATTGATCCTAATACATATGAAATTAACATCAAATCCTTATGATGTAAATTCTCCAGCATTCCAAGTCATGTAGACTTGATGAGATAATCAGGGTGGTGAGCCCTTAAACGTATAGCTAGTGCTAGGAGTGCAGTATTTCATGTGGATAATAATACGACATGCGTTCATCGTGTCGAAACCAGAACCATAAAGTACTTTAATGGCCCGTATTTTGGATGTTTATGTCCATAAATATCACCTTGTATTCGTTGTAACAATGAAATATTTTTGTATTATGTCCCTTAGTTTTAGGATAATCTCATTCCTGTCTTGGCCAAGGATTAGGGTATATATAAAAGTTTTAGGTATTCGAGAGGGCATATTATGATGGCAATGTTGTTTCTTATGCTGTAGAAGTCAACAGTTGCAATTTGTCTCATTCCGCCTTTCACTCGAAAGAGAATGTGTCTATGTGTCATAACCATGGTGTCCCACATGGTCATGTCGAAACATATATGTGTCATTTCTCCCAAAGTTCTTTATTGGTGACAAAATATGTTTCGATGACCCAATAATCTACTAGTTTGACACATTAGTTTCCATGATATGTTTACTTTCATATTTATTAGAACTTATGTATATATGCTCATTTCCATTTCCATTTGATACGAATATCTTACAAGGTTCCTATTAATCTTGTACCAACAAGAAAGTGACAGTCCATCGTCTAAGTAATATGTATTTGTCTATCATTTTAGATTGTGGAATATTCTACAAAAACTCAAGTTCTCCTCGATACATTCCTACATGGAACGGAGAATATTAATAGTTTTGTTATTTATTTAAATGTATTTCTTTACATCTATAATGGTTACATATTCGATTTTACTTTAGCAAAGAAATTAATTTTGATGCTTAAAATTAATTTCAAATAAACATATGTTTAATCAATATTAAATATTAAATTAATATGTTATAGTTTATTTTCAACGTGTTTCCTTTTTGACAAGAGAATTCTTTAGTGCATTTCTTATTTGATTGTCCATTATCACATGGGGCAGTAGTTGTATCTCTACTCCAGATGTTGAAAAATTATTCCCGACTCTTACCAAGACCCTGACCCCGTTCTAGGGTTTCGTCCACATAGTGGATAAATGTCACATGTGTGAAATTGTTTTTAACTGTCCGTTCTTTGGAGTTATTTCCACCTTTAATACTTTCATTATTGATCTCGAGAATTTTCTTTGTCTCAACATATGTGGTGTTATTATTCCAAAAAATCTTGTTATGTCTCTCAACCACTTGCAGTAGGTTGATGAGTTTGTCTAAAGGTTACTTTCCAACTTATATTAGTTCATTAATATTTTTGATATATGAAAGGTGGAAATAATGTTAAGAGTCATGTCATCTTCTGTGAGTTCCTTGCCACAAAGATTGATACGCGTTTTGGATATAACATTTCTTTGTTGAAATCAGTTACCTTTTTGTAATCGAGTAAATAAGTTTCATTCCACTGTACGATTAGTTCGGGAGGTATATATTCATGAGTACTCCCGATTATCCCTTTCGGGACATCCCACATTTCTTTGGGGTTTCTAGTAAAGACATTCCTATAAAACTTAGGATTTATATGTCGTTTCAAAACATGAGGGTATTTGTTTGTACTTTTTCAAGAGGTTGGTTTTAGAGTCAATTGAGGAGTTGATGGACTTTAGGTATTTTCTTGTACCTTTTTAGAATGAGGTTTATATACTCATTTATGATACTCAGATTCTTTTGAGTTTACTTCGTTGATTTTATGATGAGTCATTTACATATATAAAGGATAATATATGATTTTCTTTTTTATAAGAAAATGGATATGGTTATGAAATTTCATTATCATAACAATATTGGATTTTTGTATGTTTATATTTTGTTGATAATACTTCATCAATATTTCAACTTGCGAAAAAGAAATCACTCAATCTATTGGATTTCCAGGTAGTAGGGAATCACATGGATTTCTTAAGTCCCTACAAACCTTAGGGTTGTTTACACCCATTTGACAAAATTCAGTCGATATTTTGTGATTTATTTAATTTAAATATAACATTGTTAATTATAGAGCATTTGGCATGAGGCCAAAAATTGATATGAGTTTGGCATATGAAGTCAATTTCAATGTTTTAATACCTTAATGGTATTTTGGGATATTTTGTTATGAGCCAAATAAATATTGGTTTTGACATAAAGTCAAATTCAAATGTTTAATATCTTACTAACATTTTTGGATATATGGAGATTGGAAGTGTAACTTCCAAAAAAAAAAATTATAACATGGGGATGATTTATAACTAATATAAGAATAATGTTTTTAGAAATAAGCAATACAATCGTCATTATTATGAATTTATTCTGACTATGATACGCTTATAATTATACTCCAATATTTAGTAACAAAACATATATGGCAATATATATATATATATATATATATATATATATATTACATTAGAAAAACAACATATGTGCTTTATAAACTAGGCAAGCAATTATAATAATTTTATAAGACCTAAAACATATTGAATTAAATTCAATAGTTTTTTTTTTTCTCACACATCGATCCTTCAAAATGTGCATAATAATTGCCTTAAGTATAATCCAATACATTTTATAAACATATTCCAAAAAAAAAAATTAACAAGTTTAATATGTAAATGTCATAAATATACGCCTATAATAAACATTGAACCAATAAATTAACATTAACAATTAAAATCAATAGTATCCAAAATTAAAATAATTGGATCACATCTAAATATGTTAATCAGTCATGATATAAATTAATAAGAAAAGATAAATGAATCGAATATTTTTTTTTCAATATCAATTACATAAGGATATATATATATATATAATTACATATAAAGATGTACAATCCTTATTGCATAAGATACAAGTTAACATAGCAATAATGGTTATTATTATTATTATTATTATTTAACCTCTTATAATGAGAACTGAAGGAACACAAATATCTAACCCATAGAGTAAGTATATCACGAGTTCAAAATTATACACAGTTATATGGTTTAGGTTCATACACATACTTAAGGTCATGCCCCGTTCATCCTCATATATTTAAACAAATTCAAAAGAAAATCATGCATATGATAAAGATGAAAAACTCAAGAATACAGAAAGACTTTTTACCTCGTCATATGGATTTTTTTTTCATTCATCCTTCAAAGCATGATTCGAGTTTGTTTCTGGCTTTGTCATTCTTGTAATTCATTTGATGAAACAGTAGCACAGACGAGCATCGTGCTGATAACATGTTAAAGGAGAAAAACAAATAGAACAACAATATGGAGAGAATAACAATAAGACAGAGAGAAGAAATCAGTAATTCTCATTAATCATAAGCCCTTTAAATAGGGAGGAGTTTACAAAGAAAAGGAAACATTTATTATGGTAATTTCTAATACTAGGAAAATATTATATCAATCACTTCCTTTTGATGATGACACATAATCTTACAACAAAAATTGGGTTTTTGTTCTCTAAATCTCTCTAACAGTTTTGCTATCTTGTTTGCTATAATAGAGAAAACTTGGAAATCTCTAAAACTTGATGGTAAGAGAGAAAAATTATTATTTTATTCAATTCCACCAATAAGATTCATTTTTTTATCATTAAGGTTTTTAAAAGTGTATTTGAATGATAAATTAGAGAATATTATAATAATAAAACTTGTTTTAAAATCTATAAAATAGCAAATCTGATGGAGTTGAATGTAATACTTTTTAGAGATTTTTACTTTTGGTTTGTCTATTTTAGAGATTATAGGAAAGTTGTTAAAGATGTTGTAAGTATGCATAACTCTGACCTTAATACTGTATCTTCGAGTGGGATATGTAGTAAAACATATGGTGCGTAATTTCCTTGAATTTCTTTTGTTAATGATATTATTTTTTATGAAGTGATAAATGGGGTATGAAGTGTTATTGAATAATTTACACCTATAATTGATTTTCTCAAACTTTTCTGTTGCTTTCATAAATCATAATGCTTTAAATTTGTTAATGGTCATTACTGTTTTTAAAATACTTTTTGTCGGTGTTATTTTGTGTTTTTTTTAATTGGGATCATTGCGCTTCGTTTTCAGGATAATGAGATTAGAAACCACAATGTATAATATATATATATATATATATATGGAGAGGTTCATTTGAGAAATGGTAAATATATGAGAAATAGAGAAGTAATCTTAACCATTCATCTGGTCAACATTTGCGGCTTTGACCGCGAAGCATCGGATAATTCCTTGTGTGGTCTATAGAAGGTAGAGGGATAATTTCGTAAAATACACGGGATGAGTTCATATATGAATCTGTATGAATCACAAAGATTCATATATAATATGTTAATTAGTTCAACTGATTCATATTTGAATCTTTGTGATTCATACAGATTCATATATGAACCTTTGTGATTCACAAAGGTTCATATATGAATCTGTTAGTTAGTTCAACTGATTCATATATGAATCACAAAGGTTCATATATGAATCATTTAAAAAAGTTCAGTTGTGAATTGCATTGGTTCATATATGAACATATAGTTCATATGTGAATTATACATGTTCATATATGAACACAGCCCATGTGTTTTGTAAAATTTATGAAATTGTTCTTCTATTTTTGGGATAGCCGCAACTTTTGACCAGTCAAATCCGCAACTTTTAACCGGTCAAAGCCGCAATATTTGACTAGTCAAATCCGATCTTGATCATATGAATGGCTAAGATTACTTCTCTATTTCTCATATATTTACCATTTCTCAAATGAACCAAACACTATATATATATATGATTCACGCGACATTCCCCGCGACTTAAGTCGTGGCCAAAGTCGTCCGCGTCCATTTTTTTCCGGTTAATGTAAAAGCACATATGATTTTGTACATGATTTGTTGTTTTTTCTTGTTTTCTTAAATAATTATCGTTCTCGTTTGAACCATCCTATATATATATACATACATATATATAATGAAAAACTGAGAAACACTTTGATAACCGTTCATCTGGACGGTGTGTACATATCTCTCTCTCTCTCTCTCTCTCTCTCTATATATATATATATATATATATATATATATATATATGTCCATTGATCAATTTCGCCGCACCTCGAAGAAGATTACATGATTTGTATTTACAAGTTATGTATTGTATTTACAAGTTATGATTAAGATTTACCTATGAACTTATGTTAGGATTCACATGTTCACATATAAATCTTAAACTGATTCATAAATTTGTTTATAAATTTTAAATTGATTCACATACAAGTTATAATTATGATTCATATGTAAATCTATGTTAGGATTCACATGTTTACATATGAACCAATGAAAAACATTGATGTTCATGTTCACATATGACCTTTAGGCAAATGAGATTTAATTTTGAATTAGTTAGGATTCAAATGTTCACATAGGAACCAAGAAAAACATCGATGTTCTTCACATATGAGATTTAGGCAAATGAGACTTGATTCGATTTGTAGATTGTAAAATTACCAATAATTTCAAGGTGAAATTTGATAATTTTTTTTTGATGATTATCAATATCCAAAAAATATTATAGAAAAATTAGGAGATACATTAGGATATTTAATTTTTTCCATAGTTATCTTAATTAATTAGTAAAAAAGATTTGGAAATAGAAAATTTAAACTAGTGGCTAGATTGCTTCTTCCTTTCTCATATACTTGAGTTTTCTCGTTTGAACCTATGTATGTATGTGTTTGTGTACGTGGGAGTGAAGTAAATAGAAAATTGCTTATAATAGTAAAAGTAAGAGCATTTTTACAGATTTAGTCCTTGAGGTTTGCCCTTTATTACGAAATTGATCTTTTATCTTCATTTATTACAAAAGAACCCTTTCACCTATGCAATTTGTATTGGATTTGGTCACTGACACTAACGGTCGTCTACTTTCTCTGTTAAACTCATGGTTATTATGGTCTTTTTACCATTTTCGGTCCATTTTAACATTTTTTTTAATATTATTTTCTTTTCCTTCCATCTTCTTCACTTGGACAATCAAATACATATTTTAACAATCCGAAATCAGGACCCAAAATCAAATCCAGAATCATTCAACAATTAAAGAACATGTTGTTATTATGAATTTCATATTCTTCACCTAGAACATCAAGAAAAAACCTAAAACCTAAATCACAAACGATAACCCAAATCTAAATAAAAAAAAACTAAAAAAACAAAACCCTAAATGGTTCTTTCTTCTCAGTGATGTAAGAGAACCCGAGAAAGCAAGAAAAGCAACACAAACCTTTAGGATTTACTAAAAACAATAAAATAAAAAAGAAACGAATGTTCAGATCAATTTGAAGCAGATCTCCCCTGTGCTTGCTGATGGTGCAAGACCTGTTTTCAACGGGATGTGACATTGTGAATCTAGGTCCATGGTGTAAAATTAGTATCAGATTAGTTGTTGATTGTGAATCCAGATCAGGGACGGATCCAGAAATTTTTTCATACGGTGGCACCATATAATATAGACAAAAAATAATTACAAAAAACACGGTTTTTATCGACGTGTTTTCATCTTTTCACCGACGTTCAATACTACCCGATGTATTTTTAGCCTACTTTCACAATTTCGAGGGATTTTTAAAGTTGTTTGCTTGATTTCGAGGGATTTTTAAGTTTTTTTTATCGATTTCAAGAGATTTTTCGGTTTTTTGGTTGATTTCGATAGTTTCTTTTAGTTTTTTGGTTGATTATGAGGTACGGTTGCACCTTCTTGAAGTTTCCAAAATAATACGGTAACACCTTTCAAAACGATATGGTTGCACCTTTCATGAACCTAAATTTTTTTACCCTTCGTCGGAGAAATAATACGGTGGCACGTGCCACCGTATTCCATACATTAGATCCGTCCATGATCCAGATCCGTAGGAGTCCAACTGCAGTGAGAGAGATCGAGGTTGAAGCGGGAGTTGGAGACAAATGAGGGTTGGTGGTCTTGAACGACGCCGTCTGCAAGATCGATCGATGAGAGAGAGAGGGAGTAGATGGAAAGCGACAGAAAGGACTTTAGGTTAGGTGTTTTTCGCCTGTCATGGAGGGGGTGAGGAAGGGATTAGTGAAAAAGAGTTCTCAATTCTTAGGAGAAGATTTTTTTGGGGTAATTTATTATTATGTAATAAAAGAAAAGAATAATATGATAAGATATAAATGTTGTTTTGAATATTTAATTATAATTTTAAAAAAAGGGTTAAATGACCGTCTTGCCCCTAACTTAACGAACATAAGTAGATGAACGTTACTGTCAGGGACCAAACCCGATAGACGGAAGGTTCTTTTATAATAAATGAAAATAAAAGACCAATTTCATAACGAATAACAAACCTCAGGGACAAAATCTATAATTTATAATTTTCAAGTTTGGTATGGATTTGGTTCATAAATTTTTTTTCTTAAAAAATTGTTATTTACGTATGCAAAATTGATTAGGGTTGGTTCCTCCCGTTAATATCCTTTAATTTTTCTTTATATGAGAGGTAATATGGTATTTTCCATTTTCTTACAAAAATTATATATATATATATATATATATATATATATATATATATATATATATATATATATATAGGACGATAATCAAAAGAGAACCACAAAAAGGTTGAAAACCGTGAGAACCGATCTAAGCCGTTACACAGATTCACCAGATGAAACACACGGATTCACCAGATGAAACAAATGGATTCATCAGATGAAACACATTGATTCACCTTGTGAAACAACAAATTTATCATATGAAATACACATCACCAAATGAAACACAATGTTCGTCTATGTGTTTTTTCGCCTTATGAAATCTAATACAACTTTCTTCTATATGTTATTTCACCATATGAATTCAAATACAACTTTGGGAAACAAAAATCCCAAATTTGTTACAAAGCTAACTTATCTATTTCTGTAGCAAACAAAAAAAATATGAACAAAGCCTAGATGAAAAATAAAATCAACTCTGAAAACAAAATCATTAAACAAAATAAAAAACATTTAAACCAAATCATCTTTGAAATTCAGATATGAGAAACCAGATCTCGACTTGGGGTGAAATTGATGATTACTCGGAAGAAACGGAACAATGTTGAAAAGCTTCGATAATAACTCGTCGTCGTACAGATCGCTGTCGACAATGAACGCGTGCTGCTTCAAAACCTTTTGTCGATCTTGTTTCAATGACGGATCTTGACGAGGAATGGATGAACGACGAACATTTTTTTTCCTAGATTGCACTTCTACCATAGAAAACCTGGAGGAGAGAAGGTGAGAAGTACTGGAGAAGACACGATGTGTAATTTGAATTGATTAAACTAGAGTTTTTTTCTTTCTTGGAAAAGGGATTAAACTAATGTCTATTATACCCTTGAATGTCCTTTCAAATTCTCAAAACTACCCTTGGTGTTTGCTTTAATTACAAAAAGGTTTTTTTTAATAACCCTAGATTTATTCTAATCAATGGATTAGATTAGTCCTTAAGTTCTTAACCTTTTTTTGGTCCTCACTAGATTTAACCCCTATATATATAAAGGGAGGGGGGGAGGTTCAAACGAGAACGCTAACTATTTAAAAAAACAAGAAAACAACATATTATGTACAAAATCATATGTGATTTTACATTAACCCGAAAAAACGGACGCATGCGACTTTGGGCGCGATCTAAAGTCGCGTGAATCATATATGATTTTGTATGTACTCGGTTGTTCTCGTGTTTTTTATTAACTAGATGTTTTTCTCGTATGAACCCACCTCTCTCTCTCTCTCTCTCTATATATATATATATATATATAGAGAGAGAGAGAGAGATTCAAATGAGAAATGCTAAGTGTGTGAGAAATAGAGAAATGGTCCTAGCCCTTAATCTGCTCAACATTTGTGGCTTTGATCGTGCAGCACCGGATAATTTCTTGCGTGGTCTGTAGAAGATAGATGGATAGTTTTGTAAAATATGCGGAACGAGTTCATATGTGAACCTGTGTGATTCACATATGAACTATACGTTCATATGTGAATCAGTTAATTAGTTCATATGAGAATCAGTTAATTAGTTCATATGTGAATCACAAATATTCATATGTGAATCTGTTAATTAGTTCAACTTATTTACATATGAACCTACAGTTAATTAGTTCACATGTGAATCAGTTAATTAGTTCAAATATGAATCACAAAAGTTCATATATGAATCAGTTAAAAGAGTTCATATGTGAATCATAAAGGTTCATATATGAACTCGTCCCGCGTGTTTGTAAAAATTACGAGTCTGTCATTCTATTTCTGGAATAGCCGCAATTCTTGACCAGTCAAAGACGCAATATTTGATTAGTCAAATCCGATCTTGACCGTATGGATGGCTAAGATTACTTATCTATTTCTCACACACTTAGCATTTCTCATTTGAACCTATGACTATATATATATATATAGGCTCCTGTTGGGTCATCAAGGATTTGAAGATGACCTCCCCTTCGGTTTGTTATTTTATATATGTAAGATGATGTATATCTCCATACTTAGTTAGTTTATGGTTCTTTATAATAGCTTAGTTGTGCTTCAAAAGATCGGTGAAATCAAATTAGACCAACCGAATTCAAAAGAAAGTGAGCCCTCTGATGCAGATATCAAAACAAACTTCATAGTCACTAAGTTACCATTGTTGAAGATGTGCTCATCTGTCGGCAGACAATACACCTGTCGATTTCTCTATGATTGGTCGACAGGTTCTCTCTCTGCCGATCCACCTCCTTTCGGCAGACCTCCCTCTTGCCAAATTAGTTTATAAGTTCGGCTAGTTTTTTCTGACTAAACCCCCTTCTCTCCAACATCCTTCTGACAAAAGGAATGGAACCTTCAGTTGCACAGAGGATATTTACAAAAGTTCTGAATTTATGGAGACCTTTTCCAAAAGATCTCAAAAAGATTTCTATCAGATATATTTTATTAAGATATTGTCCTATCAAGGTACAAAGACCTTCTTTGTATCTTGATAAGTCATTTCAAGTATCTTATATTTTATTGAAGAAAATCTCAAGAATCCAATCTCAGTTTGACAAGTGTCATTTGCATTCAATGCATAAAATAATATATAAAGGTGAAGACATCCTCCATGCAAGCTCTGCTTCAAGAAGTGAACTCAGTGCACTCAAGATAGTTGGCAACCTCATTCTCTCCTCCACATAGCTTTTAAACTTTGTGCTTTCAAAGTTGTGTTCTAGTTTTACTTTGAGAAGAGATTATTAGAATAGTTTATCTGTTCTTTCTGCAACAATCTTTATAGTTTTTCTATGTGTAATTCTTGATAGTGATATCAATAAAATAATTAAAATTAAGTGAAATTTTTGTGTATTATATTCAACCCCCCTTCTACAATACTTGTTTTACTTATTGGGACCAACAACTCCTTCAAATAGAAACTTTTAAATTGTACAAATTATGCAAACCCGGGGTATTTCTGTCTTTTTACAAAAATTTTATTTTTAGGAACAACCAACTTGCTTAATTATCTCTCTCTCTCTCTCTCTCTCACGATCCACCATCACCATCTAGTTCCCGGCGACGTCCTCCCACTCCGGCGACCTCCCCTCAATTCCAGCGAGTTTCATAAACTGTTCGAGTTTCATAAACTGTTTTTTCGAAATTTTCGTGTTTCATCACCTGATTATTCATATTGGAGAAAATATATGAAACTTAAAAATCTAATTATTCATATAGAAGAAAAAATATATATATGAAACTTCGAAAATATATGATTATTTCGAAAAAAAATCTGATTATTCATATAGGAGAGAATATATGAAACTTAAAAATATGATTATTTATATCGTAGAAAAATATATGAAACTTTGAAAATATATGATTATTTTGAAAAAATCTGATTATTCATATGAAAGAAAAAATATATGAAACTTAAAAATCCAATAAACATATTATGAAAACGTTTATGAAACTTGAGAATTTTGAAAAAAAGAGTTTATAAAACTCGAACAAATATTGTATGAACTTGAAATTTTTGAAAAAAACAGTTTATGTAAGTTGAAAATTTAATATAATCAATAAATAAATGAAATTTTGATAAACTCGCCAGAATTCGGGGGAGGTCGCCGGAGTGGGAGGACGTCACCGGGAAACTGGATGGTGACGATGGATTGTGTGTGTGTGTGTGAGAGAGAGAGAGAGAGAGAGAGGGTCACCAGAATTCGGGAGAGGAGGTTGCCATAATTTTATGAAAGAGAGAGATATGGAGATAATTGAGATAACTAAGGATAAATTATAACCAAAATTAGATAAATTCAAATTAATTATTAAAATTAAAATTAAAATTATTTAAAACTTATTCCCGAACTACCCTTTCTCTCTCTCTCTCTCTCTCTCTCTCTCTCTCTATATATATATATATATATATATATATATATATATATATATAGAGAGAGAGAGAGAGAGAGAGAGAGAGAGAGAAGCCCCTTCAAATGCAAACCTTGCATTTGTTGCACTCCTCACAAACCAATCCTAGCCATCCATTTCACATTTTAAAGTCTAAGATGAAGGCCATGGCATAATTGAAATTATATGCATTATAGTTACCATATTAGTAAAATTACAATTCATGGTAAGGGCAAACTGGGAAATAGACAAATAAATTAAAATATGGAAGTTTTAGTTAGAAAGGGAATTTCTCCTTTCATCATCAATAGCGTATCTCATTCCCGATGATTTAGGGATTCTTCCAACTGACTGCAATCTTCAAGCAAAACAAGATATTTTTTTTGAAATTTTTGCCAGTGAATCATGGCCTAAACATATATGAAACTTTATATACACCTGTGCATTTGAATATACGGAACTTCATATACACCTGTGCATTTTCATATATGAAACTTCATATACACCTGTGCATTTTGTGATGGCATTGGTAGATAGGATAACAGATTTGCATGTTTACATATGTGGGATGGGATAGCACATTTGCATATGTGAATATGTATGAATGTTCATATATGATTGGTGCATATATGAATGGTGATAGATGATGATGACCATATGTGCATGATCTATCAATGAAAAACAATTTTTCATAAATGATGCTGAGCATATGTGCATGATCTTCCATAACCAACAACATATATGAATGTTCATATATGCATGACTTTACTAATTCAAATATAAACTTGGCTACAATATCCACCGATCTATAAAGTAGCAAATTACATATGTCGAATGTTTTGATTAATCAACAATGAAACATTACATATATCAAATAACTTTGGTCCCGATATGTTCTTCTACAATGCATATATGCAATACCTAACAGACATTAAAAAACACTCTCTTACAATTCTTGTCATCAACGTTTGCTTCATCAACAACATCATTGTCGAGTGTGGTGTCCTTATGTATCTCACAGGAAGTAAAATATGTAGTATTATCCTCGAGTGTGGTATCTTCATCAACTATGTCCTTTCCTTTACGATGTTCATCGACTTGATTACTTTCACACGCCATGGTTTCACAAACTATGAAGAAGTGAATGCTGTAATAACGAAAATTTGTTGCTTCGATCGAAATCTATGAAGAATGTATGTTGTTGGATTCTCGATTTGATGTTGGTTGAAAATCGAAAGTTTTAAGATAAAGATACTAAACGATTTAGATGATGATTATCAAACAATAAATATTCAATATTTTAGGAATCAATTAATTAATTTCCTTATTATCCAATATTATTAATCTATTATTTAAAAAAATAAATTTTGCAAATTACACTTGTAACCCTGGTTATTAAAAAATAAACAAAAATAAAGGAAATTGATATTGTTGAGATCAACGGTTGAGATAAGTTTGTACGGGGTGTAGGAATTGCATGGTGTGTATTTGATTTGCCCTATATATATGAGCTTAATCAAATGAGAACTCTAAAATTTATGAGATCCATAAGATCCAATATAAACCACTTATTAAGATAATTATGTTATTCTATTAAATAAATGTAAAAAGATAATTTAATAATAAAAAAACAACTCATAAATATATTTAACTAATCCATTCTCTTAATATGTAATTAATCTATAATTTTGATAAAAAAAAATTCATAACTCATCCATCAAAACATTAATTAATCTATACTATATTATAAAACACGGATAAAAAACTCTTAATACAAATTATTAGGCGCAAGGTACCAACATTTTATGCAAGATTTTAAAAATCTCCTAATTTACAAGTATCAAAGCACAAGATACATATTACTAAAACAGACTTCTAACACCCACCAATTTGGTATGTGCAGGGTCTTCCTTTTATGCAGACCTTCCATGTATCACTATTAATTAATATATTATATTACTATAATTTTGTTTTAAATATATTATTAAATATGCAATTGGTTATTTTTTCTAGATGTCATTAAAATATATAAGATAATCATTGAATTCTAACAAAATACTTAACCTTTTTATATAAAAAACATTATATTATTAAGCCTAAATTAAACAAGTTTATAAAAAAAACATTATCACTTTCTCAAAACCATCTAAAATTGTACTGCAAATCGACAATAAAATAAAATGAAACATTAAAATCGTGATGTATCTCGTACAATGCGCGAGTACGCTTCTAGTTATTTATAATGTGTATCTAAGTTCTTACATAATATTTTTTAGTGATATTTAGTTTATTTTTAATTTTTTTGGTTTTTTGTTTTCGGCGTTGTTGTGTCGCATTGTATTCACAATGTGGAAAACAGTAGGTGATTACCATATTTAATTGAAACAATATATTTGATAGTCGTAGTTAGAAATAGAAATTTTACCTGTTGGGGAGGGTACCCGTAGATACCTGACGCTAACGGGGCAGGGATTCTTCACTTTAATGGGTAACGGGACGAGGACGAGGATTTATTTTCATACTCGAAGGGGGGTCTGGACGGGATCGGGGATGACATTACCCACCTCTAAACCATCCCCGATTAAATTTTTAAATTTATTTTTATGTATGTATATAGTGTGTGTATAAATAAATATATATGTATATATGTAGACATGGGGTAGTTTATTTTGCAACCCAGTAAAATGTTACAACCACGTGCAACCCTCGTCGAAACCATTCATTTATTCCATTCATTATGTAGACACTGAATGATTACTGGTTTCATGCAATAATCTTACCTGCAATGTGTAACACCCTCAAATTTGGTAAGAGCAACTAATTAAAATTTCGATATTACATCAAGCAAAAGATAAATTTTCAAAATAAAATTCTCTATTTGACCTCAACAAATATAAACTCCAGTCTTATACAAGGACTAGACCAAGTCGGGTGTTACTTAATCCCAACTACAAGTTGCTCTTCCCGAAACAAATGCGGAAGACTTTACTAAAGTAACCACTTCTCGAGCACAGTACTAGCACTCCTCTCTACACAATGTCACTAGAGTTATTCCCAACCGGAATCTGGTGCACATGCCGATAAATAAAAAAGGTTAGGCTAACGCCTAGTGAGTTCAAGAGTTTTCCACCTGAGTAAAGATATCTTTGAAAAGAGGTAATGCAGTTTAAATCATAATCTATCAAATGATATGCTTTGAATATGAAAACGACTCGTTTTCCAATAATATGCATTTTGGGCAAAACACCAATATAAACGTTTTCAAATCCAAACTACTTCGGGGACAAGATCCCAATATAGAACGCTCTTTCGTAACTAAACTCCAACCCATAACTCACTCAAAACGCTAATAGAAATCGAACTCTTCATTTATAAAAATGCGGTTAAAACTTTATATTTCGAAACACCCAAAAAGCTGGCGGGGCATAATACTCAACCCGTAAATCATGGATAAGATCCATTTATACAAAACGTCACCGAAACTTGGATAATAAAACTCAATACCCAAAAACAACACCTTTCGGCGACGGGGGATACCCGAATTCCATTGAGAGTGGCAGGCACACAAAGTTAAGCCACTTATCAATGTTCGCGAGCATCACATAGAGCCATGGATCCCCGTATACGGCTCCCAACCGAGCTACCACCGCAAGATACCCAAATGACCCTAGTCCCTACTCGACCTCTAAATGAGTCTCACCACAAAATCACAAGTCCCCGTATCCGGCTCTCCAAGAGCACCACCGCAAGACTTAGCTCCGTATACGGCTCTACAGAGCACCACCGCAAGCTTACATAAAAACATGACTTGGGGACCACTCACTAGATTTCAAACGCGGACACTAAATTCCACGATGAGTAACCAGACTGGATTACAAACGGGCATCGAGTTCAACCACCCACGATATATATCTCGAGCCCTCCCGCTAGCCATAACAATATCCAGTCCCAAAACGGGGATAAAGTCCCCACTAAACCAATTGACTGACTCATATGTCTATGGATCCAATGCATTACAGTCTAAAACGTTACATGACTCAAAAGAATGAACTAACACATTCAAAACATGTAACTCTCAAATGAGATACAACTAAGTACACCATACGTCCAAGGCTCCTTAACGAGCTACCAAAACTGAACAAATGTTCCAAAGACTCATTTGAGTGTAAACCAAGCCCCAAAAAGGCATAATGAACGTTTGGCTAAAATACGTGAGACGATAGGGTTATATAAACCAAAATGCATCTTTCCCAAAACTTTGTTTCTCAAATCGCAATTGGACTTCGGCCCAAAAACCCAAAAATGATTATCATTTGCTAAAGTGTTCCCAAAGTCGGGATCGACCCAAAACCAAAGGACTCACACATCCATACTTTTCAAAACATCCCATTTCATGAATAATACATAAAACCCGACAAACACTTAAAAGTGCATTTTTGACCAAATATCTATTTATGCAATAAATCATCAAAACCAATTTATTTATGACACATTTATCGAAATGACCAAAAATCCCAAATGTGGTGTTTTACAAAGTTTAATAAGCTAAACACTTCAAATAATCAAAAGTTACCAAATAACTCAACAGTTGATAATTTCATGTAAACCACATAAATGCTTTAAATTAGACATTTTGGCATGTCAAACATTTTCACAAATCAACTTGAACTCACCTCGCTAGGTTAAGTTAAACCTAGATCCCAAACCCAACCATTAGTCTCCAAAAGTGTAGATCCACCATTTCCAAGCTATCACCTACAAAAGCTAAGGTTTCCAAACAACCCATTCCTTCAAGTCTAGCATGAACATCTACAAGTAAACCTTCAGATCTATAAATATCCGTATACCAAAAAACTTAGATTACTCAAGGAACTTACCATATTGGATGTTGAGACTTTCCACCCAAAGTCATCCAAACAATCCATCAAACCTTCAACCCGAGCTTCCAAATACCGAACCCTTGAGTTTTGTTTGGACCAAACCACCATAGTTGCTCCCAATTACGAAATCCTAGTTCCCAAAATGAACTAAAGAGGAGAGAAAAGGAGAGGGGAGGATGAAATGAGAGAAAACACTAAAAATGGGGTTTTAAATCGACCAGATGGTCTCCCGCGGCCTTGGCCGCGACCTTGAAGTCGTGGGCCAAGCCACACGTGCTACATAGCTGGACACGACAGAGAGTTGCGCGGGTTTAGCCGCGGCTTTGAGGCCGCGGGCTAAGCCGTGCGTGTCTCTGGTGCTCTTTTCACCTTTCATGCTAAACCGTTCCCCGATCGTTTCTCTCGGTCGATCGCTGACTGATTTCCTTAGCTGATCATAAACTGTTCTTTAGGAAATTATGGGTGTTACACAATGCATAATATTTCATTAAATGCATACAATAACATGGAATGCATATTGTTTCATGAAATTACCACCTTCATCCGATACATCGCATGAACCGTCATGTGCATCGACATTTGCGGCATAAATTCGACGAAATCGGGTAAATTCATTTAGAGAATCAATGAGAATCCAAATGTAATGGGCTAAATGATGGTTTAGATTAGGGTTGCATGGGGTTGTAACCTTTTACTGGGTTGCAAAATAACCGTGGCCATGTAGACATTTACTATTAAATAATAAATATATTTTATTTTCAATATTGTCAATTAATGTAGTGACCATTTATTATAATTTTAGTTTGAAAATAAATTTTTTACTAATCGGGTATCCAACAGGTTCCCCAAACCCGCTAGGGACTCCTTCCCCCGAACCTGTCTGTGATTAATTAGGGCGGGGTCGGGGACGGAGAGTTTAAATGGGGGTCGGGGTCGAGGTCAGGGACGGGGGATGCATTACGTGCCCAATACCCACCCTGTTTCCATCCCTAGTTGTAGTCAATAACATCTTCACCATCTAGATTAACAATGAGTCAAAGAATATCGTGTAATATGTCAACTGTAGGTTTAAGGAAAAAAAATCGATACGTGTTTATTTCATATCATTTTACCGGTTTATATTTACTTAAAAGGGATAAAAAAGGTCGGAATTATACACTACAAAACAAATGACTTTCACCCATGGGTCATGATTACCAACAGAGAACACATGGAGAAATTTCCGTTTGTGATTACCGACAGATCACCCACAAAATACCAATGGTTCTGGTGATCACCCACTAAATCCCTGAGTTATCTATCATTGTCCATTTAGCGACAAATTTCCCAAGAAAAAATTCGTATATAAGAGTCTTCTATTTAATAGTGATACATATCTACCACCATTAATAAGTATGGCATGGGATCACGTGAGAAGTGTCATTTTTGGTGAGAAGTGTGAGAAGTGCTTTTAAGCCGTTGATCACTTTTAATCAAATACCCTCCCATGAATTGCGGATTTAAAGGGAATTGATCTAGTGTATCTCGGTGCATCTTATCTCGGTGCATCTCATCTCGATGTTCGTCCATTTCTAATCCAATGGTTGATAACTACTTCTCACGTTTCTCACCGGAACTCAACCCTAATAAGTATCAGGTATATGTTCGTTTATCTTTTCTCTTTAAACATATGATAAGGGTATAGTACTAACTATTTAACCTCGATTAAAAACCACATACAATGTGGTCTATGATCTCATTTTATCCAAAAAATATGTACAGCAAACCCCACTTCAAAACAAAAAAAAAACCTTGTTAATCAATTATTTTCGCATTTCCAAAATGCTTTTTGATTAACAAAATATATTTTTAACATGCTTGTTCTTTCAAAGTTAATAATTATTATATCGGTATTGAACATGCATGTGATATAGTACATAAGAGAGACGATTATTTAAAAGAAAAAACAGTAATCAGCATTAACCAATTTAAGAAATTATTAAAGTTAAAGAAGGATTAAGATAAGCACTTTACGTGGATGTAAATTATTCAATAACACTTGGTTCCCCGTTTATCACTTCATAAAAGAAATTACCAAGAGATTGAAAGGAATTAAATTACGTATCATATATATAGATTAATATAATGATGAACAGTTAAAGAAATTATTATTTAAAGTAAACTAGGATTTTCGTCCTTATGATTTATTGTTTATAACTATTTTCATTTTTAGTTTTTAAAATTGCTTTTCTTTGGTCATCATGGTTTTTATTTCGTTTTCTTTTTCGTCCCTGAGGTTAGAGAAGGCCAAAAACTGGTCCTAACCCTGGCCGGGCCCAAATCAGTCTCGGTCCCAAACAGTAAATCCGTAACCGGTCCGATCTCAACCAAATGCATCTGGCCCGGTTAAGGGTAGTCATAACCTGTCCCGTGTAAAATAATTATTTTGTTTTAAATATTTATTTTCGAAATATTTTTAAGAATACTTGAATATTATTTTAATACAATTTAAAATATATAATTGGGTCACTTAAATACATTTTATTATAATATCGATTTAAAAATACATTAAAAATAACATTAAAAAATACACTTATTCCCCTGGCATAATCGTTTGAAGAGTTCCGGTTGTTTGAAGTGTTTGAAGAGCCTCAATGTCATCAATGTAGTTCATCATCATATATTATGAGAAAGTGTCGTCGGGTCCGGTAGTTGGCAACGTGCTTATTCCCACGACGTATCCTTTTTCTTCCAAGTTTTCTTCCATCTCCGTAAAAACTTTGGTAGATAGGGATCAGATAAAAATTTCATTCGAGGAATGTTAGAATAGAATAATGGAGAAGGGAGAGGTCTCCAAAAAACCTATACTCCCACTTTCCTTTCTAAGATTTCCAAAAGGTGAGCTTTCGGAACAAAAATTGGGTGGTCCCAAAGTTAGCTTTAGCTTGCTTCCAAGTCCAAGCGCTAGGGTAGAAGCTAGTTGTCAGAAGCAAACTTCTGAGCCGGTGATAATTCTCCACTTATGTCCTTCCAGAGCTGAATTGCGCGTCTACTTCTACCAAAGCAGAATCACGTTTTAATTTCCACCTCTAGTGATTAGTGATTTCATGTGTTGACTTCTTTGAACGTTATCCAAATAATCCTTCAAGCATACGCAACACTCCACGGACTCCGGGCTTAGTCTTGTCCGCCATATATCGAAATGATCCTGCCACTAAGAGAAAAAGCCAACTCCAAAGCTACGGTACTAGCTTGGATTGTACGTTAGTATATCATGGGCCATGCATGCCAAAACCGGGAATTGAACGTTTCCATCATTCTAATAAATCAATACTTTCAAAATGTTCAACATCCCCCATGGGACATGCGGTCATAAAACTAGTACACATATACATATTTAGTTCACCAAAATCGGTATCAAATCTAGTTTTTTTGAACCTGGTTCATTAAGTTAGCCATTAACTCTTTTCGGCTTTAACCACAAGGCTTGTGGCGTACTGGTTAAGGCCTGTGGGGGATGTGGTGGGATATCCCATCCATCCCAGGTTCGAATCCAGGCATACACATCCTGTGGCCACTGGGTTTAATCTCAGGGCTGCATGCTTTCGCAGTCGGTTGCTTTGCCAAGGGATTAGTCTGGGTCATAGGCCTAGGACACCCTTTACAAAAAAAAAACTCTTTCCGGCTTTGGTGATGACCACTAGAACTAGAACTAGAACGCGTAAATAAACGACTTTGTAGAGCTTTGTTATTGGCATCCTCCCCCAATTTTTTTTATAACAATAAAATAAATCTCTAAAATTATGATTAAACACATGTTTTTGTTCAGTTGAAAAAGAATTATCTGTAGGCGTATCTAAACCAAAAGCCACAAATATTTGTATAATTAAAACTTCAACACTGATAACATTTAAATACAGGACGCCACGACACAAAGAAAAGAAAAGGGGATCTCGACAAAATATCATAATAATTTTGATTTCATTGATGCAATCAACGTTCCCCAACCCTGATGGTGTTTGTATTGTGAAATCTTACTTGCGAAAATAAATAATTTATTTAAAAGTAAAGAGTTTGTTGGATAATAAATATCGGATTAAAGAGTTGTTGCAGTTTTAAAACCACCCAAAATATCGTATAATTCCTCGAGCATTGCTCAATCAAAAGTTCCAACATTATTACATTCGTAATGAATATTATAAATGCTTGCATGTAACTTTTTTGTTTTATCAAATTTTCAATCATAAAATAAGTTGAATTCCGTCTAACAGTAATATCAAAGTTCGGTCCCAAAACTTTACAACCAACATCCTTGCAATATTTCTATACATAGCGTGCATTTTTTTCTTTATGACAAAATTCTCCATAATATAAGTCTAAACTTATCTATTACTAGTTTACAAATGTTTAAACCGTCTTGAACGACTAAATTGATTATGTATGCACACAACGTGTATGAAATAATTGACCGTCTAAAAAAAGGATCAAATCCAACTTTAATTTCTCTACACGTCGATTATTATTACTAATATTATCAAATGAAATGCTAATGAGCATAAAATATAAATTATAAAATGTAAGACTTTTTTTAATAACTGAAAATTGGTGATCACCCGAATGTGGCGCACCATACAGTTTAAACATGATTACATGTTTGAATAATTGTCATGGCTGTGGATCAATCCAATGTGCCGTTATGATATATAAGAAACCAACAATCCGTGTGGTGCGCTCCATACATCACACGTTAAAGAAACGTTATTAGGAAAAAGAGAAAACATTTATCGCATTTCATTTTGACACGTTTTCTACATTTTAATTGCATCACGTCTAAGAGTTTGACGACTTACCGGCTTGTAGCGTTTTTTGGATCATGTTCGTAATGTGAGGGTTGTCGAAATGTCCGAATGGCAACCCGACTTGAATGACACACTGTGTTGTCATTTGCCGGTTCAAATCAACATCGAACGACCATATTTGACCTTGATTATCAAGTATCGGTTGACTTGAATCGCCTTCCGCAGACTTCAACCCTAGGCATGTTTTTTCGGTGTGCCGCCTTAAGGTTGAATTTTCTTCCGCCATAAGAAGAGCTTGGCACATTTTGCATTGTGCCTTCCTTTTCCCCTTTGTGAGGATCACAATGTTGTAGAAATTCCTAATCTCGGACTTTCGTCCGTGGTCGGTAAGAATTTTGGCAATTGTTTCGTTTGATGCATCGTGTTGTTAACCGACCATTTTGGAAGAGAAAAGAGAATTGGGAAGGAGTGTGAATATTTTTTTGTGAGAATCGAATACAAACCGAAATCACGAATTATAGCGAGAATTGTGAACGTTTTTTTGTGTTTGAGAGTTGGTATATTCCCCATACACCATATGACTTATATATAGTGTTTGGAGGGTAAAAACAAAAAAAACGGCCATAAAATCGACCCCAACAGCCTTATGACCGCTTGCCAACGAATATATAACAGTTAGAAATTTGAAAAAAATGGTCTGGGATCGGGCCGGTCCTATAACCGGTTCAGGTCCAGGCCGGCCTACAAATCCGTCTAAAATAGCAATCGGGTTGCCAGGCCTTAAACATGCCCTACTTGTCGTGGGTCAGGTCGGGCCGGTCCCAAGTCGGTCCAGGGTCTAGTCCTCTGCCGGTTCCAGGCAGGAGCAGGTCCATTTGACCATCTCTACCTGAGGCTAAGGCCATTAAATAACTCTGTTAGATCGAGGGTATTTTGGGTTTTTTTTAACATATTTCTTATTATTTCATTAATTTTTTTTAGAATATTATTAAATAGGTGAAGGATCGTGTGAGAAGTTGAGTTAACGGTGAGAAGCATGAGAAATGAATCTAAACTGTTGATCTCTTTTAATATCAAGCCCTCCCATGCTTAGAAGGGAATTGATCTGGTGCATCTTATCTCGGTGTATCTCATCCTAATGTGCATCCATTTCTCATCCAACGATTGATAACAATTTCTCACGCTTCTCACCATTAACTCAACTTCTCACCGGAACCCAACCCTATTAAATATATGTTATTATGACTAAAATAATATATATAGCCACATGCCACATCAACCCCAACTAAAACCTCATTGTTAAATATTACAGAGAACAAACCCAGCCTTTCTCCCCTCTTCTTCCTTCACCCTTCGTCTCCCCCTCCATGTTCTCCTCCAACAACCTCCGTCGGTGACCTCTCCTCACCCATGATTTCACCTTTTAAATAAAAATAAAAAAAACAAACACCAAAACCGAAATCAAAATAACAATTTAGTAAACGACAACATTTCCGGTGAACGAATGTTCCTCCCTCACATCCTGTCTCCATCAATTCTAAAACAACAAAAATCGAAGCGCAATTCGATTCAAACACTAAAACCCAATTCGTTTCAAACACACAAACTCAAAAGAGAAAAATAGGGTTTCAATAGGGTTGAACATGAATCACTAGTTTTTGTGAGTTTGGTGGATTTTGAAGGAGATGGAGGTTGAGGGGCTGTTGATGGTGGATGGACAGAAGTGGAGGGGGCAGGGGTTATAATCTTTGGTGTTGGTTTAATTAGGAATGGGAGGAATCGTAGATTTAGTGCTATTTCGATGGGAAGAACATGGATTTTTTTGTTGGAATCAGCAGAGGTGGGAGGATTGGTTTTATTTTCTTTATATTTAATAAATTATATAGTGTTATATTTAGGGGTGAGTTACGGTGAAAAGTTGAGTTAATGTGAGAAGTGGTTATTAACCGTTGAATACACATTAGAATGAGATGCACCAGATCAATTCCCATATCAAGCGGGATTCATGGATGAGTTTGAGATTAAATGTGATCAAAGGTTCAAATCTACTTCTCACATCAACTCAACTTCTCACACGATCCTTCATTGTTATATTTATTTAATTAAAATAAGGAAAATATGTAAACAGTTCCATGTTACCCTTGATTTAGGGGTGTTTGGAATTGCTTATTTAAAGTGCTTATTAACTTATTCCGGTGTGGAACCGATAATAAGCGGTTTTTAGTTTTTGGAAGAGAAAAAAATAAAAAAAATCCTTATACCGGGCACCAGTGATAAGGAGTTTTTGATAAGTCATTTCATTCCAACTTATTAACTTATCAGAAACAACTTATCAACTTTTGGTCATTTTACATGTATAAGCAATCTCAAACACCCTTTAAAAAACAACTTATTAGCTTATTACGTTTTGGTACAAAAAAACAAGCTTTTTCTAAAAAACCAGGGACGAAAATCGTTATAAACACCAAACCACATGGACGAAAATCATAGTTTACTCTAGGGGTGAGCATCAAAAGCGGGTACCAACCTTTGGAATCGGAACCGCTTCGAACTATCAGTTCCTAAACCGGAACCGTTGTGATTGGTTCCGGTTCCTAAAATATGGAACCGATCGGGACCGGTTCCGGTCCCGGTTCTCATTTTTTTTGGAACCGTTAACCGTTGGTTACCCGCCGGGACCGGTTCCTTCAGAAACAGAACTGACGGGTACCCGCTATTTTTTTTAATAAAATATATTTTATTTAGAGTAAATTACAAATTTCGTCCCTGTCGTTTGGTGAAATTTTGGATTGGGCCCCTTAAATAAAATAATTACAGAGATGGTCACCGTGGTTTTGTTTTTGTTATGGATCAGGTCCCTCATGTTAACGGTCGTTAAAAATTTCTGTTAACTTAGAGGAATTTTCATGTTTTTACTATTTTATGAAAGTTTTAATTGCTTTAAGGACCTGTTTTGCCAAATTCTAAAACTCAAGAAACTTCATCTCTTTCTCCAACCTCTTTCCATGATAACTTGTCATGAATAAAAACAAACCCAAAAACCATATATAAAATCAAACAAAAACAAAGATTTAAACCTAGAAAAAATATTTAAATGACAAAATCAAACACAAACCTATTGTTTAAGAATAAAATAATAATACAAACTCATTTTTAAATAGTAAAATCAACAACATAAAACCCATTTTACTTTAAATTCGTTATTAGAAATAATCTGTTTAAATAGGATTTTTGTAGAAATTAAATGGGAAGGACCCAAAACCAGTTTGGGGTTCATTTAAACGAACATTGTATATATAACCATCATCACCATCTCAACCAAACCAGATCAACAAACATGTGTTGTGGCTTTCAAAAAACCGAGAGATATCGTCTCTTAAAATCAAAGCTTTTTAATGGTGTATAGGTGTGGGTTAGAAGTGTTATATTGGCAGCCTATTAATAAAACAACAATTGTTAGAAAGCTGATTGCACTCATAGTGAATTGGTCGATCAAACAACTCAATCGATTTTATTGAATGCAAAAATAAGCTCTTATAAAGAGCACTTACAGAACAGAAAAAGAGGAAAATAACATACCCACTACTCAAATATGGTAAGTGGAGTACGTGGGTATAGACTCAACCAGACTACAACGTGAAAAATGAAAACGAAGGAAGAGTCAGTAAAACACTAACTGATCCTAAAAATAAGGAACTTATACTAGGTGAAGATTGACTTATTCTCTTCATATCCTTCCCCAAACTAAGTATACTGTAAGCATCCTAGTTTGAGTCTTCAATTTCTCGAACCCCAAGCATGGTGCACATCTTCAGAAAAGTATCAAGCTTCAGCGGTTTGGTCATGATGTCTGCAATCTGGTCCTGCGTTCCACAATGTAACAGCTCGACTTCATCTTCTCTTACCAAGTCACGCAAAAAATGAAACCGAACTTTGATGTGTTTCGTCCTCCCATGAAATACGAGGTTCTTTGAGAGTTTAATTGACGAAGTGTTGTCGTAGAAAATAGTAATGCCTTTAAATTGATCATGATTCAAGCTGACTAAGACCTCCCTCATCCAAATACTTTGACATGCACAGGCCGCTGCTGCTACGTATTCAGCCTCGGTGGTTGAAAGAGTAACCATAAGCTTCTTCTTGGAACTCCAGGACACCGATGCGTTGCTCATTAAGAACACATATCCCGAAGTGCTTCTTCCATTGTCGGCATCCCCAGAAAAGTCACTATCCGTATACGCCTTTAACGTGTCAGCTTCAGCTCTCCTGTAAAACCGTCCCATCTTCACAATGCCTTTGATCTACCACAACACCCTTTTTGTTGTCACCATATGAGCTTCTCTCAGACATGACATGAACCTGCTTAACAAACACACATCAAAAATAATGTTGGGCCTCGTAGCTGTCAAGTACATCAATCTCCCAATTAGTTGCTTGTGAGTGGATGAATCAACCAGCTCCCCTCCTTCTTCCTTTGATAGCTTAGTTCCAGGTACAATTGGGTTATTCACGGGATTTCAATTTTCCATTCCGAATATTTCAAGAACCTCACCAGCGTACTTCTTTTGACAAATAAAGATTCCTTCATTTGATTGTTGTATTTTGATGCCTAAGAAATAACACATCATCCCTAAGTCGGTCATGTCGAACTGCTCGTTCATGGATGACTTCAGCTTTTCACAGGGCCGGATCATTCCATGTAAGAATTAGGTCATCAACATATAAACTTACAATTATAAAGCTCCCTTTGGAGGTATTCTTGACGAATAGAGTATGCTTATGGCTATATTTGTCGAATCCTTCACCCATGAAATATTATTCTATCTTGTTGTACCAGGCTTTTGGGGCCTGCTTAAGCTCGTACAAAGCTTTTTTCAGTTTATAAACCTTGTACTCTTCTCCCTTTCGAATATAACCTTCCAGTTGTAAAACCATTAGGACCCCATGAAGGAATGAGCTCTTAACATCATATTGTAAAACCGACCAACTATTTTGTGCGGCTAGAGCTAATAGCATTCTTATGGTGTCCCACCTGGCCACGAGTGCAAAGACTTCTTCATAATCGATCCCGTACTTCTGAGCATAGCCCTTCGCCACCAACCTGGCTTTTTACTTATCAACCTCTCCTTTCTCATTCAGTTTGCTTTTATAAACCCATTTAACACCGATTTTCTTCTTTCCAGCATGTAGTGTCACCAGTTCCCATGTTTCGTTCTTCTAAATTGCTTCTATTTCAGCCTCTATTGCTACTCTCCATTTTTCTTCCCTTGCGGCTTCAAGATAGCTCACCGGATCTTCTTGAGACACGTATAATGCAAGGAGAGATTCCCCCTCATCTTCCTCAGATAGTTCTTCCCCACTAACATAGTCTTGCAGATGTCTAGGTGTCTTTCTTTCCCTACCTTGTCGTACCGGTTGCTCTTCATCATGGCTATTTTCGTCAGAATTTTCAGTGACTACTTGAGGCTCATTAATCGTTCCCTCCTGGGAACTGCTAACTCTTGCATCATTTTCTTCGTCTATTATTAGTGTTTCATGAGTCTCTTCTCCTGTTCTCTTTCCCCAATTCCAACACAACTTACCGTCAAAGACAACGTCCCTGCTTATAATGACTTTCTTTAAACCTGAATCATACATCTTATATGCTTTTGACTCATCACTTAAGCCAATGAATACATATTTACAACTTCTATTGTGTAGTTTTACTCGATTGTACTTCGGAACATGGACGTACCCAATGCATCCAAAGATTTTGAACTGTGCGACACTTGGTTTTGTACCACTCCAACATTCTTGTGGCGTCTTTCCTTGCATGGTAGAAGTAGGGTTGCGATTTAGTATGTGGGCTGTCAATCGAGCTGTTTCTCCCCAGAAAATCTTCGGCATCTTTTTCTCTCAGAGAAGACAACGAACCATGTTCATTATGGTTCTATTTTTCCGCTCCGCCACCCCATTCTGTTGAAGCTATATTGTATTCAAGATTAAATTGTGGGTCAAAAGTGTAAAGTTTAGAAAGTTAGGTGTGTAATATGTAATTGTTGTTAGAAGGGTTGACTTTGCTTAGGTTATGTTGACCAAGTATAAATAGCAAAGTTCTTGTGTTTTTAGAGTTAGATACGAACAAGCAGAAGATTGGTAAGAGTTCGCACACTTTGAAACACACATACATGAGATCTGTGGCACTGTGTTAGATCTATGACTATATTGTAATCGTGTGAATTGATCAATAAAGATTGTGTTCTTAATCTGTTAATTGATATATGCTAGTAATTTGGGATCACATTTGGTATCAGAGCACATTTGATCATGTGTTTAGGAAAAAAAATGTGAGTTCCCAATTTCAAGCCATGATCAATTAAACACACAATCAATTCAAACACAGAGAGAGAATCTAGAGAGAGAAATAGTCATATATCTCACTTAGTCACAAGATTACAAAGATGTGCGCTCAATACAATATCACACGCTTCTCTCAAGACACAAGCTATTTATATGATGCTACAAAACACTCACATGCTTAAACTCTCAAAGACTACACAAAGTCAAAGTCAAACAAACAAAAGATAAATGTTGATCTAAACTATTACATTAACACCTTCTGTTGATTCCTAAATCAAGGATCTTCTCTGTTGAGGGATGAGTTGCGTAACCCATGATGCAGTAGCCGTATTTTTCCATTTTCACATGTCGTGCACTCAGCCAGAATTGCTGAATGTAGGATTCAGGAACATCGTTCCTCTTTATTGTTAGGGTCTTGGTTAGAAAATGATTCTTCAGGATGCGTATCAACGGTTCAACTTCAGTTGGGAATCCTTTTGGGTCTAGAGCTACATAGTGGTTATTAGGCTTTAAGTTCATGTGTTCAGGTGATAGTCATGCCTAGTGAAGGACAACATTCGACTAGTTAGGACCTGTTTTTGTTCGATGGAATGAGAATCGTCCTTTTGGGCGATTGAGTGCTGAGAATGGTTCGAAGATTTTGATCCTTGAGAGTTCTTGGATGAAACAGAGTTCAATGCCATGGCGAGAAAAGAAATGAGTATAGAGGAAGTTCTTTGCCTTTGAATTCTTAGAGGGAAAAGTTGCAGGTAAAATGGTGAAAATGAAAGGCTTAGGTATTTATACTGAAAGGGGTAAGCATTTATGAGCGGTTGATAATAAATTTTCAAATCCGTAATGAGTACCTATCCATAGTGAGTCATTTGGAAAAACGACGGTACAGATACGATCCAAACAGATTTTGCCACGTGGATAAAGGCGGTGCACGATCGAGTGCGTGTGCCTCCCACTTATCTCACGCGCGTGGCATATGCTATACCCACTTAACTGTTACTTTAAAAAATGACCCGCGCCCATAACCTTTGAGAAAATTTCATAAGAGATGAAAGTGATAGAAGCTATGTGGAAAAGGAACTTCTGAGGTTATGTGCATGGTTCTTCTAACCACAAGGGTTCTCTTAATTTTTTTTAAACAATACCGAAAGGTAGTGAGGTGATCGATTTTTCCAAACAAATTAAAGTTCAGAGGTCAAGAGATTCTCCTTTGAGGTACAGAGGCTCTGTGAATGATCACAGAGGCTCTTAGACCAAAAAATTATAATTTAGTAAAGACAGTTGGAAGTTTTGATCACCCAAAGTTTTGATAAATTTTGAGGAACAAAGTTGGATATATTTGGAAATTGGTGTCTGAGAAAAGTATTTTTGTCCTTAAGAGTGTGCGAAGAACTTACCTTATTTTGTAACTTCTCTCGATCAATAGAACTTCTATGCTCCCCCTTGAAAGATCAAGGCTTTCTTCTCATGGCTACTTCTGCTCCCCCTTGATCTATGCTTGGATCATTATAGATAAGCTTTGTGCAAGTCATAGAATCAAGGTTCCATAACTCAAAGAACAAAAGGGGTTAAAATAGTAAACTATATAAACAAGTAAAAGACTATACAAGCTGAAATGATAAAATATATACACCAGAGGCTCTATGAATCAATCAAGGTTCAACATACGAAGCTTACCAACGAGAAAGTTGAATCTTCTCTCATCCAATGCCTTTGTGAAAAGGTTAGCAAGCTGGTAATCATTGGACATAAAATACATATCTATGGTGCCCTGTTCCATATGGTGTTTCAAGAAGTGATACCTGATATCGATATGCTTTGTATTGGAGTGTTGTACTAGGTTGGCAGAGATCGCTATGACACTTTTTGAATCGCAGAGGATGGGAATCTTATCAATAGCAAAGCCGTAGTCTCTGAGCTGGGTTCTCATCCATAGAACTTGTGAGAAACAACTAGCCGCATCAATGCATTCGGCCTCTGCAGTAGATGTTGACACACAATTTTGCTTCTTCGAAGTCCAACTTACTAGTTTACCTCGAAGGAATTGACAATTCCCAGAGGTACTCTTTCTGTCGAGCTTGCATCTTCCATAGTCTGAGTCTGTGAATGCCATAAGTTTGAAGCCAGAGTTACTCGGATACCAAAGGCCAATATTCTTGGTACCTCTTAAGTATCTGAAGATTCTCTTAACAACTAAAAGATGGGATTCTTTTGGGTTAGCTTGAAATCTTGCGCAGAGACATGTATCAAACATTATATCAGGCCTACTTGCAGTTAAGTAAAGTAAAGACCCAATCATGCCTCTGTAGAGTTTTTACTCGACATATTTGCCTTCTGGATATGCAAAGAGCCTTGATCCAGTGTCCATTGGTGTCTTCATTGCAGAAGAGTCAGAGAGTTTATATTTTGAAAGTATGTCAGAGACATATTTGGATTGGTTTATGAAAATCCCCTCTGTGGTTTGTTTGACTTGCAATCCCATGAAGAATGTTAGTTCTCCCATCATGCTCATCTCAAACTCACTCTTCATTAAAGTTTCAAACTTTTTGCAATATGATTCATTTGTAGAGTCAAAAATAATATCGTCTACATAGATCTGCACAAGCAGAATCTCATCTTTTCTCCTTTTGAAAAATAGAGTAGTATCAGTAGTACCTTTGTCGAAACCATTTGCAAGAAGGAAATTGGAGAGTCGCTCATACCAGGCTCTGGGGGCTTGTTTCAGACCATATAGAGCCTTGTCTAAGAAGTAGACGTGGTTTGGATACTTCGAACTGTCAAATCCTGGTGGTTGTTGGACATTGACTTCTTCTTGTATTTGTCCATTCAAGAAGGCTGACTTGACATCCATTTGGTACACCTTGAAACCTTTGTGGGCAGCAAATGCAAGGAATATCCTAATAGCCTCTATTCTAGCCACAGGGGCAAAGGTTTCTTCGTAGTCAATGCCCTCTTCTTAACAATACCCTTTTGCCACCAATCTTGCTTTGTTCCTTATCACTACCCCGTTCTCATCCTTTTTGTTCCTAAAGACCCATTTGGTCCCTATTGATATTTTGCCTTTCGACAGAGGCATTAGGGTCCATACTTTGTTGCATTCAAACTAAAGAAGCTCCTCTTGCATAGCCTCTATCCAGTTGGGGTCTTCAAGAGCTTCTGAGACCTTCTTAGGCTCGATGATACTGACAAAGTTTGTAAAAAGACCAAAATTTGTCGTAGCAGAGCGAGTTTTTACACCTTCAGAAGGATCTCCAATGATTTGGCTCTGAGGATGACTTTTGGTTCACTTAGTCATACGAGGATGGTGATCATTGGAACCTTCTATTTCGGTATGTGGAACAGTTTCTTGTACTTGAACCTCTTCAACTTCAGAAGGAGGGTCATTTGTGCTTACCACTAGTGATAGTTGAGTTCCTTGAGTTGAACTTGAGAGCTCTGCGTTTGCTTGATTTGAGCTCTGTGGTTGCTTTGGTATGGATTCCTCTGAGATTGTTGAGGCGATTATTTTATTGGTTGAGCCTAGAGTCTTGATCATCAGCCTCTGTGTGCTCCCCCTCGACTTATAGTCCTACAATGTTAGTAGAAGAAAAAGTAGCACTAGGTCCTGTCAGGGATGTAACTATTAGGTCCTTAGAGGATTCAGCTTCAGAGGATCTGTGATTACCTCCAGAGGGTCCTTCATCATCAAACATCTCTTCAAACAATTGCTGAAGTTCATTTGTTCTTGATGCATCATCAGAGGCTTCATCGTGTAACTTGAGTCCAGAGCTGAGTTACTCAGATGTCATCTGAAAAGAGTCATCAAATGAAACATTAACACTTTCGAGTGTATGTTTTGAGTTAAGCATAAAGACTCGGTAAGCTTTGGAGGTGGATGAGTAGCCAACAAATTTGCCCTCATCCGCTTTGGGACTAAATTTCCCAATTTGTTCTCTGTCGTTTAACACAAAACACCTGTAACCAAAAACGTGAAAGTATTTTGTGTTTGGATTTCTTTCATGGAGTATATGGTATGGGGTCTTAGCATGCCTCTTCACTATTAAGGATCTATTATGAGTAAAGCATGCAGTGGATATAGTTTCTGCCCAAAAAGAAATGGGTAATCCTGAGGCAGTAAGCATGGTTCTTGCAGCTTCCACAAGTGTTCTGTTCTTGCGTTCCACAACACCGTTTTGTTATGGGGTTCTTGCCGCTGAGAAGTTCTGTGATATGCCATCTGTCGATAGATAAGTTTCAATAGTTGAGTTCTTAAACTCTGTACCATTGTCACTTCGTAATCTCTGTACCTTGCAATCATAAAGAACTTGAATTCTCTTTAAGAGATTGATTAGTACCACAGGGACATCTGCTTTCTTTCGAATAAATTCTACCCAAGTAAATCTTGAGAACTCATCAATAAGTACAAGGATGTACTTCTTTCCTCCAAGGCTCTGCACTGAAATGGGACCACAGAGGTCTACGTGCAACATTTGCAGAGGCCTTGTACATGATATGCCCGACTTGCTCTTATGGGCAACCCTTTTAAGTTTGCCCATTTCTCAAGCAGAGCATAGATGGTCTCTGTCGAATTTTATACTTGGTAGACCACTTACCAAATCCATCTTTACAAGTTTGTCGAGTGTGTGAAAATTTAGGTGAAAAAACTTGTTGTGCCATTAAGGACCTCTGTGTATAATACTCTGTCTTCTTTTTGAATAAAGCAACATCACAAACATGCTTTCCTTTGTTAGTGCCTGACCTACACTCTGCCGTAAAATGACCGGGTTTTCCACATTTAAAACACCCATAATTCTGTTGAGTCTTCTCTCCATCTCTGCCATCAGACTTCTGCCCACCCCTTCTGTCATCCCTTCCTTCTTCATCGCGATCCTCTCTCCCAAACTTCTTTTGGTCTCCATAGCTTTTTCCTCTGTCGTCTCTCTGATCTCTTCCTCTGTTGTAGGCGGGCTTTTTCCTGAGATTTCCGTTGTATTCTCGAGTCATCAGGGCAAGAGTTTTTGCCATCGATGCCATGACCATCTCTTCTTCAGAACTCTCATCGCCCTCACTTTTTGCCACCAAGACCTTCTTCTTCTTCTTCTTCTTCTTCCTCTGTACTTCCTTAGTCTTCTCTTTTCCTTTGTCTTGAGCCTCTGTGGTCTTCCCAACCAATGCCAGAGGCCCACCAACTTAAGTCTTCAACTTAGAGATTCGATTCTTTTGGCTTACCAATGTCCCAAATAGATCTGAAATGGACTATGTATCAAGCTCTAGAGTAGTTTGCATTGACATAGTCAAATAGATCCATTCATCATTAAGGCTCTGTAGGAACCTCACATTGTTCTCCTCATTGGTTCTATGGATACCAAACCTCTTGCACTTGTTAGTAAGAGTGTTGAACCTATCATAAGTGCTTTGGATGGCTTCATTTGACAGAGCCTTAAAAGCATAGTATTCATTGATGCAGAGGGCTCTGTTGTTCTTCTGTGTTTTAGAACCACCCTCGAGTTGCTTTTCCAGCTCCAGCCAAAGGTCTTTAGAGGTCCCACATAAGTCCAATGATTGGAATATATCATTTGGGATTGCCATGATCGACAACCTTTTGTATTTTTTGGCAAGTTAATTCAGATCTTTCTCTTCCTCGCTCCACTCAGCTACTGGTTTTGGACGTTAAAATTCTGGGATTTCAGGTGTGGTAGCAGTAGCAGGGACACGAGGAAACGTGCTCATGGGAACATAGGGAGGATTATGAAGAAACTCCACCAACCCAGCATCCACTCCCTTAAGGAAATGGACCATGCGAATCTTCCATTGGGGATATTCATCCCTTAGCAGCGTGGGTGGTTTGGATTGGGAGCTTGCACTGAAGAAGTTAACAGTATTTGCCATTTTCAAGGATACAAAAATGAAAGCAAAAACAGAGTATGAGATGAAATGCAGACAGGAATGAAGATGAACTAAAAAATGATGAGTATTTGGTTTGAGAGATATTAATAACCAACAAGCAAGCTTTGAAACTGTCCTAGAAATTAGAGCACACTTATTTTTGAATCTATATCAAACTGGTTGAAATAAACTCAGAAAACAGAGTGTGTTCTTTTGAATGACGAACAACATGACGGACAGACTCAAACTACTACCAAGAATACTAGAATCAAGTATAGAACATGATCCTTTGATATTGAAGATCAAAGTCTGCTCTGATATCAATTGTTGGTTCCCAACTAGTGTTCTATATAAGATTCAACCTACTAAACTATGCAAATCAGAATGTGAATGAGCGGAAGCTAGTAATAGTATAGTAGAGAGGAGTAAAATGGTAGTAGACACACAAGAATCAAATAAAACAATCAACAAACAAGTATGGAGGTCACTGAACCGAATGCTTCATTGATATTCAAAGGTTACACCAAGAACACACACTGCTATGTGTAAAAATACACTTCAGGAAAATACGAAATGCTGTCAAGGGTGTATGTATGTGCTTGCATGCGTATTACAAACAATGGTGGTGCTCCTATAATATACGAGGAGGATGCACCCCATAGTACAAGACAAAGGCTGGAATTCTAATGAGAGAATGCCACCTGGAAAGGTAAACAATCATGCGCCGCATCAAGGATCTGTATAATATTCGTACATCAGGCTCACGTGTTATGCACGTGGGTGTTGTCTTGACTCTTGTAGCATGAAGCTGTTAAGATTTCATCTCCAGAGGTCAGCTACCACAGAGGATCTGTGAGGGATCACAGAGGTTCTGTGGTCCAAGGTTGATCAGGTTAGGCTTCTCTCCAGCAGATGGTTGATAGAGTCTTCTGAGCATGTATCTTCTATGGTGAACTTGGTGTATGGACCGTCTTCTGAAGCTTCTATACTTAGCCTATTTTTTCAATACTTCTATACATTGATTTGGAGCTAACAAATCTCCCTTCTCAAAATAACCAATCTTCTTCCTCATCTCCTACCAAACCTAATCTTTAGATTGTAGTATCTAAAGTCCCTGCCGAACCCATATCTCAAAATGTTCCTTATGAACCCACCTATAACTTCCCTGCCGAACCTTCTTCTTCCTACTCTCCAAAACCTCTTCCTGCACCACTTCCACAAGCCACTAAGTGGACCAAAGATCACCACATTGAACAAATTATTGGTGATCAACAAGCAGGTGTTCAAACTAGAAGAGGGATTGGTAATATCTGTTTCTATGTGAATTTTCTCTCCATCATAGAACCCAAGAAAATTGAAGAAGCTCTGGCTGATCCATGTTGGATAACTGCTATGCAAGAAGAGTTTTCTCAGTTTAAAAGAAACAAAGTCTGGAGACTTGTTCCTTGTCCTTCAAGAAAGACTATCATTGGTACTAAGTGGGTGTTCAGAAACAAGATGGATGAGGAGTGCACTGTAATTCGAAACAAGGCTAGACTTGTTACCCAAGGATATAAATAGGAGGAAGGGATTGATTATGATGAAACCTTTGCTCCTGTTGCTAGACTTGAAGCAATAAGAATCTTCCTAGCTCATGCTGCTGGTAGCTAAATAACGTGCACTCAAAGCGTGGACACTGAGTTTCCCAGCGTGGACACAAGTATATATCAACACTGGGATCGCTACAAGTAATAAAATGGTACAAGTACCGAGTATCGTACCCACAAAGACTGGACTTACTGAGAATTGATGACTTTCATGAACTTCTTGCACAAGTTTCGAGTTGGGGAAAAAATATTTGTTTGGTTGTTGAATTAAATCTAAAAATGCGAAATGAACTTTTTATAATTAAAGAATGGGTATGAGTGCAAGCATTCCTTGAGACAAATGTAGTAACAAAATGGTCGGGCGCTTTGTAGTATGGAAAGTCTATAAAAAGCCCGATCTCTCGAAAGAGGATTTTTAAATACCGGTCCTACAAAATGCTCGTAAAGTGTCCATCGTTACCAACTCTTAATCTTGCCGATTTAAATAAGTTGATAAAAATCAAGTTCTACCGGTGCGGAGATTTATACCCAAATCTCTTTGTGATATAAATCTCCTCCGACGTTTGAACCTTAGTAAATCATACAAAACCCGTATCTCTACGTGGTTATCAAAGACTCTCTCAAATCTTTGTGCATCACTTAAGCCCTATTTCGAATCCGCCCCTCTCGAGGTCAAGATTTAATATTAACACATCAAAGTGATCGGCTTATCTGCATTGAGTTTAAGTCCCGACTCAAGTGACCAAGCTTAAGAGTTAGTAATAATGGCTACACCCAAGTGTTGCCTACTAGTCTTAAGTTAGCTGACACCCACACCCAAGAGGTGCTTAGCTCATGCTAATAATGTAAGACATAACAATAAAGTAAAAATGAAAATTAACTACTTGCATGAATATAAATAAAGTAAGAGCAAAGTAAGAAAATAAACTACGGAATTTAAAATGCTAAAATTAAAGAGCAAGAAATTAAAGTACCAAAATTAAAGAGCAAGAAATTAAAGTACCGAAATTAAAGAGTAAGAAATTAAAGTACTTAAAATTTAACTTGCAATAAATAAAAATACTAGAAAGTTTAATACATAAAAGTAAAGAACAAGAAATTAAAGACAAGAACTAAACTAATCTTCAAAGCTAAGTTCTCTCTTTTTGGAGAGAAGAACTTAGGAAGATGAGAGAGTGATGTAGTGGGTGATGGAATTGTTGTTGGTAGATTGATAGATGGATAATTATAATGAAGAACCAAAGCCTCTCTTATATAGGAATGAGAAGGAGAATACCCAATGGGATATTCCATAGGATATTCCTTTTGTCCCATGGATCTTCGGGTGTCCACCGCGGGCACTCACTGCCCTCCCCGACAGTTTTCCCAAATTCTGCACAAAAATTACTTTTGATGCCATTATCATAACTTGCTTTAATTATGGACCAAACGAAGATAGAAAGGAACAAAAGTGTGTATAAATGGGAAATAAGAAACGGAAAAGAGTGATAAATAACACTCAGGAATGAGGGTTATCACATCCTCAAACTTGAACTGTTACTTGTCCTCAAGTAACCAAAAACTAGGAAAGGAAGTTTTACGAAGAAAGAAAACGATAGGGAAAAGAAAAAAAATACAAAAATTAAATTACCACCTACGGAGGGACTGTTGATCTTTCTCTAGCGGGGGCGATGTGCATTCTTCCATTCTTGACCTTGGTTCTGATGAAATTAATCAGTAGGACTTGAGGGTTAGTGTTTGATGGGTACAAAATTTTACTAACTTCCTCAAACTTGAGTGATACTACAAAAGGATTTTACGTCTCTCTTTATCTTTCACTTTTTAGTACTTTTTTATCGCATTTCCCAAGACTTTTGATTTTATCAAATGTTCTATGCCCTTGGGTTTGTGCGTGTCTCCCAATTTTTCGAAGACTTATTTTATCCCCCCACCCTTTATACCTTTTTTTTAAAAATGATCAAGCAATTATGACGATGATCATTGCGAACCCCCTCCTCAAACTTGAGGTTATCGATGTCCTCATCGATTTTCAAAAGTTACAGATATATATGGCTTGGTGAGGTGTCAATGGGTAAGTGTATGGATTGGAGTGAAGGGATGGCCTACGTCCTTTTAATCGCATCAAACATCAAAATCATGAATGTAGGAATGTACCTGAAAAAGAACATGCTAGAGACAACAACGAAATGATCAACAACCATGGATTAACATAAACGCCATAAATTGCTTAAGCAACATACAAAACTTGTGCACAAAGTTAACAGTTCCCAAATACCCAAAAGAGAGAACACAAAAGATTAATCACAGCAAGTTTTGATAATAACCTCAAAAGAATCACAGATGCCTCCACTACTGCTCACTGGGAGCAGTAGCCGTAGCAGCTGTGCCCTCCGTAGAGGGAGGTGCAGAAACTGGAGCAGCAACCGGTGGGAGCGGAGCGAGTACTTCGGTTGGGAATCGTGGCAAAGTAGCTGTCTCAGTGGGGTTGATGGAATGCAAGATCCGCTGGAATCCTGCGTTCCACGCCTGTTGATATGTTCACACCCGGAGCTCCCTTTCCTGGAACTCGCGTTGTTGATCTTCCAAACCTTTCAATCTAGCCAGAACAGTTTCATTTTGACCTGCAAGAAGGGTCATCCAAACTTCTTCCCCGTAAGCAATGGTCGAGGGGGGATGCATAGGGAAAGCAGAAGATGTAGCAGGAGCAGCGGTTGCTGCAGTGGGCAATGCAGTACCCGGGACTTCGGCAGTGGGCACTGCAGAACCCGCAACATTTGCAGTGGACACTGCAACACGAACAGTCCTGGCAGGTCTTGTTCTCTTCAATGCTCTTTGTCTCCTCTCCAGCGTCTCTATGCTGATTAAGTTGGCAACCTGCAGTATTTGGTCTTTATCGTAACGAGGGACACTCGTCATCTTCATTAGCTTAGTAATGAGGGATGGAAAAATAAGTCGAGAAACCGTTCTCGAGGCTGCATAGGCGAGGGCTGCGTGGGCAACATGACCCACGTCGATGGGTAGTTCCTTCATGATATAATAAAGCAGAAAACATTTCTCTCGGGACAGAGTGCCATCATGAGCATTTGGCATGATGTTATGCCGCAGAAATTGAAACCATATAGATGCACTTTGGTTTAGGTCCCCGGTAGTGATCACTAGCCGCTTGTTATCCCGGGACCAACCTTGACCCGGTAAAGCGAGCAAGGCTGCAATGTCTCATCTGGTACACTCATGATTTTAGCAACCATTTGATTGAAAGAGCAAATGAAGGGGTTTTGTAACCCCAGGGCTCTGTTAATGTTTTCCCCGGACCAGTTAACTTCGCGACCTCGATTTGTCACCACACTCTGCTTGCACACCCCGATGGTGGCAAAAAATTCCTTGACCCATGTAAGATTGGCCTCGAAGGGGAGACCAATCAGACGTTCCCATTTGTGGGCTATTAAGGTGTGCTTTACGTGTAAGGCCGATTCAACCAATTTTGGGTCGAATGGCCTTTGATAGTGTGGGTTACAGTTTTTTATAATGTTATACCTTACAGCGATTTCAAGCTTCTGCGATGCCGTTGGGTACTGCTTCCCAAAGTTCAGCCTCCTCGGGATCAGATTCCTCTTGATCAGACTCCTCGATCACTTTTTCTTTTCCTTTTGCCGTTAGCTTTATGGGGATCCTCCTTCTGCTTTGTACCTCCTGTTTTTCCTCGCCCACTGCCTTCTTGGTTGTTCTACCCTTTGCTTTCCTCGGACTTACCTTTTTAACCACCAATGGCTCTTCTGGCACGAAATCACCGTCATCATCACTAGTAGTTTTCCTCTGTTTTTTCGGAGGGGGAACTTCCTCGGAAGATGAAGAATCCTCTGCTGCACTGGAGGAACTATCATCCCCCTCTGTGTGACTACTGGATGCACTCTTAGATGGTGAAACTGGGGGAGTGGCCACTGTCTCCCCACCGTGGGCAGAAAAGGGTTGTGAACTTTCTGTCGCATCGAGACCAGATTTCACGATGGTGTGTGGTGGTGAAGAGAAGGGCAAGTCATCTTGGGGACTAACATCGTGATGCTCTTTGAAATCAAACATGAGATTTCCTTCCATTATAGCATTGTAATCATCATCATCCAAATCCTCTATTTCATTCAAGTCGAAATGGTGGACCTGTATGCCGCTAGGGTTTAGGGATGGATTTGGGGGAATATTGGGTAGTTCTTTTGTGACAGGGGTGGGATTTTCAGAAACGGTGGTTGCAGCTTTGGGGATTCGAATGTTTAGAAAATGGGTTTAGGGCTTACGGTGGTCGCAGGCGAAGCAACGGCGACGAAGGGTGGCGGTGGTGTGGTAACAGAAATAGTGGGGGTAGGAAAATGGGTGACTTTTGTTAGAACCTAATGGCTCTCAAGATATCCGTGGAGAAAGAAAGATGGGGAAGAGGATTGAGCTTGGGATTCGTCAGTGCTTACTGTCGGTCCACAATATTATGAAGTTCTTATCGACACAAACACATACATGATTAACCAACCTGTTTGACTAATAACAAAGATTACAGGATTTGATCTCTTGAAGCTCTCTGTGTTTTTCTCTCTCTTGAACATTGTTTGGTTGGTTGATCTGATTTCTGAGTTGTGTGTTCTACAATATATGATAATATCTCACCTAACTTAAACAAAACAACATAATATCTAAAACTAATATAATATCAAAACTAAACTTATATCTAATATAATATCCTAATATCTATTTATTAGATATTTAGGAATACAATAAAATACTATAAATAACACACTAATTAACTTTGACAATTATTACAAACTTAACATTAGACTAATCTTGAGAGTAACTTTTCAGCTTTAGCTTCAGATTCCAAACTTCAGATTAGATGATCTTGAATCCAATAAATATGAGATCTAACAATCTCCCCCTTTGGATCAAGATCATTACTAAAACGATTTAGCAATTCAGTCTTCTCTTTCAACTCAGAAGTTGGAATCTCCTTCTCTGTCTTCAATATGTAATAATATCCAGGTTTTAGCTCAGAATGCTTTAGCAAAGTATCTTTAAAGAAGATTTCTCTAAAATCAGCATGTCTTCAGAATACTTTGATCTCTCCCATTTCTTGGTTAGCTCTTCTCTTTTCCAATCTTGTAATGTAATGGACATTTCTTCAAGATTTAGGTTCTCCCCCTTTTTGATGAATAGAGAAACGATTTCATCAAAACTCTGAGTAAGAAATGTCTTTCATTTGGAGCCTCTGATTCGTCAATTCAAAAGATATTCATCCAGATCTTTGCAAATCCAGACAAAATAATCGTGTAACACCTGAATCAACAAATGAATCAGTTAAAATGCCTGTCAGTAACACTAAGTCACTGTGTGTAACGAATACACATTGGAAAGGAGCTTTTATGATGTTCTCTCCCCCAGGGCTTCCATTCAATCATCGAAACATCACAAAGGCAATTTCTATGAACGTTATGACAAAGAAACCAATTCCTTGTGTGTTCGTGCATGTGATAGAAATAATTAAGCACTTGATGATTGCTTATAAGGCTCAATATTGTGTAAACCACTATGACAACAGTAATTTAAACACAGACTCAATGTGCATGAGTGAAGTGCGAAGGTGGGGCAAACTTCCTTCTTTTCAATATCCAGATTTTCCAGATGAAAATCAGATAGCAATTGTGGTGCGTCCCCTTTGAAAATGAAACATTTTCGTTCTAAGAAGAAAATGAGTAGCTGGTGGGGTTAATCAAGAGTTGGCATGGGCTAGTTGCCTGTTTCAATAATGTTCACCAAAGAAATGTGAAACACTAGAAATGTGGCTGCCCGTCTCAGAAAGTAGTTGGTGCAGAGTTCTGATATTCTTTTAACTCTGTTCTCACACCCTCTTTCTTTTAAACATTCAGTTTACTTCTAACCGAACTCTCTTTTTCTACATTATATCTCATCACACAACCCACACTCATTTCTTTTAAATTTCTCACACTCAATCACTATGGATTAACCTCTTGGGTAGGAAACACTGGTTAACGTGTATCCGTAGAAGTTGTGTTAAGTCCTAGCATACTGATCCCATGTTTTCCTATGAAGCATATGATGCTCAAAATGGTTTAACTATATCAATTAAAGCACAAAGTAGATCTTGAAAACATTTAAACACACACTTCCAATTCATGAAATCGGTTTGAGATTCGGGAAGTGGTTTGAACTTTTAAGAACAATGTTTTCTATGATTGAAATTTGTCCTTCTTTCAACCATATATGAGATTAAGATAAAAGATTATACCTTTACGTTCGATCTTACATCTCATGAAGCTAAGTTTAAAGTCATAAAGATATGAATATGTAAGAGTCTCTCAAAAACTGCAAAAGTCTTATGTCATAGTCAAAGTAACGTTATTCACATTGAATTAAAAAACAAAAAGCAGTATATCAATGAAAGTGCGAGTTCTGATCTGAAATAATCAGAAGTCATAAGTCTTTTACTCCCCCTGAAATTAAAATTAAAATTTCAGACAAATATGTACTCCCCCTTGATGGTTGAATTCCTCAGTGGAGTATTGGAGTACACTTCTCATATCAGCACAGGAGTAAGGTCTTTTGATCACTGAAGTACGAGTCCTAAACTGTTGTGTTTAGAAGTCATTCTTCGTTGAAGTACGGGTTCTAAGCTGGTTTAGTTAGAAGCCTCCGTCTTGACATTTAAGTCCGGGTCTTGAACTGCTGTATTCAAGAGCCATATGTTGACATTGATGTCCGGGTCTTGAGCTGATTTATTCAAGAACCATTTTCTTCTTCCTACTCCCCTTTAACAGTAGGTGCCTGTAACACATAATCATCCCTTTTCTTTGGTATCCATTTCCATTTGGATCCAACTGTGTTAGTTGCACTTCTTATGGGAGTAATTGAGTAAGAACCATACCAGTAATGGTCACTCGTTTTATGAACATGATCATGTGTACGACAATAAGAACAATAGAATTTCTTACCTGACAAACTGATTAATTGATCTCTCGTGTAGACAAAATCAGGTTTACCTTTATGCGCATTGTTCTTCTTGGCATTATGCATTTGTACACATGACTTCTTACTTTTCAGTTCATCTTTCTTCTTTTCTTTAACTGGTTGCCTTTTCCAAACCAGTTCAACTTCTTTATAGCTGCTTCTTCTTCTTTGATGTGTACCTGAACTATCTGTATTTTTATCAAAGAAAAGGTTATTATTACGAATTTGATCAGAAGATTTAACTGACCTTTTTGAAGAAACAGATTTGGATGTTGAACTTGCAGCTGACTTGAAAGAGCATTCCGAATCAGCTGAATCATCTCTAGGTGAGTGGACAATTGACTCTGGAGTCTTATGCTCAGTCACCACCACCACTGAAATAATATTTTCAAGCTCAGTAATCTTTGAAGAATAACTGTCTCTTCCTTTGACAAGAAGGTCAATCTTCGTCTCAAGCTCACACTTCTTTTTTTTCTCTTTCTGTGCACACTTAGATAGTTCATATAGGTTTGCATTAAGCTTTCTAATTGCAGCTTCAAAGGTGCTTCTCTCTTCTTCAAATTCCTTCTTTGCACCCTTTCTTCCATCTGATATCTCTTTTAAGAATCCAACGTTCTTCTTTTCTATTGCCTTCTTCTCTTTGGCAAACTGATCTCTTTCCAAAGTGATTACTTTCTCAAAGTTACTAACTTGTTGAGAAAGCTTCATACTTTTAAGCTCAATCACCTTCTTCTCTTCAATACTCTTCTTGGAAAGATCTGAGAACTTCTGTGGAAACATTGAACTTTCCTGTTCAAACACAGATTTGTCTTTGACAAACCCTTGATTCAAGTCAGATATTTTCTTTTGAAGATTAGCATTTGCATTCTCCAAGTTCTTGAATTTCTCCTCATTCATCTCAACAGACTCTTGCTTCTGTATTTGAGCTTCCAAATCAGAAATCTGTCCTTTTAATTCAGAGTTCTCAACTTCCAAGACCTTAACTTTTTCTATTGGAGACAATTTTGATATATCTTCAAGCTGATCCCATAACTGTTTTGCTGTAGCCTATTTGCTAAGTCTGCTATTCATTTGAATAGTAATCTCTTCTGAAATTCCTTTCAAGATAAGAATTTTGGCAAATTTATCAGCTTCATGTCTCCTTCTCTGCTCATCTGTGTATTCATTAAGGTATACGGGAACCTCTTTCATTTCCATAAATCCATAAGCTCCTCGAAAAGAATTGAACATTGTTGGAATTTTCATCATCCCTTCCTGCAAAGATAATCTGATATAAGTGTTCAATTCAAAAACAATAAAATTTAAATTGTACAATTTATTTACAGATCGACTTTCTCTTCACTTAAACATCTTGATTGGTAGGTTTGGGTACTGCATCTGGGATGTGGTGCTTGACCCGATGCACGTTGACTTTAAATGTGCTTCCATCTTGTGGATTTAAAAGGTCAACCGTACCAAACCGACCGACCTCAACAATAGTGAATGGTCCTGACCAACGTGATTTTAATTTTCTCGGAAAAATTTTTAATCGTGAATTAAAGAGGAGCACCTGCTGATCTTTTTCAAAAGTTCTTTGATTTATCCTACGATCATGCCAAAGTTTAGTTTTTTCTTTGTAAATTTTTGCATTCTCGTAGGCATGATATCTCAGCTCCTCTAATTCACTCAATTGAAGTTTTCTCTTCTTACCTGCAACATCCTCACTTAAATTCAACTCTTTTATTGCCCAAAAAGCCTTGTATTCAAGTTCCAAAGGTAAATGACATGCCTTTCCAAAAACCAATTTGTACGGTGACATGTCCAATGGGGTTTTAAAAGCTGTTCTGTAAGCCCATAGCGCGTCATCCAACTTAAGTGACCAATCCTTCCTATCGGGTTTAACTACTTTTTCCAAAATTGATTTTATTTCCCGATTTGAAAGTTTGTCAAGAGCATTAGTTTGCGGATGTTATGCCGTGGAAACCTTATGTTGGATATTGTATTTGCCAAGAACAGTGCTTAACATTTTGTTCACAAAATGTGTCCCTTCATCACTAATTAAAGCTCGAGGTGTACCAAATCGTACAAAAATATTTTTGTGGAGAAAGTTAATCACTGTTTTAGCATCATTTCGAGGTCATGCTATCGCTTCTACCCATTTGGAGACATAATCAACCGCAACCAAAAATGTACTGATTATTAAAAGACATTGGAAATGGTCCCATGAAATCAATGCCCCATACATAAAAAAGTTCTACTTCCAAAATAGTATTCAGGGGCATTTCATTGCGTTGGGACAGATTTCCTGTTCTTTGGCATTGGTCACAACTTTTGACATACTCAAAAGAATCCTTGAATAATGTGGGCCAAAAGAATCCGCTTTGTAGGATATTTGCCGCCGTTGTCCACCAAAATGGCCACCGTAAGGTGAGGCATGATAATCATTCAAAATATTCCTCATTTCTAAATTTGGGACGCATTTGCACAAAACTTGGTCTGCACCTAATTTATATAAAAATGGGTCGTCCCAAAAGTAGTGTTTACAGTTATGAATGAACTTTTTGAATTGTTGTCCTCGCATATGGTACGGCCTGATTCCGCTAGCAAGATAGTTCGCAATATCAACGTACCATGGGACATTCTTGTCAAAATGATGCCGGATGGTCAAGACGTGCTCATCCGGAAAAACTTCTTTTATCTCATGATTTCCACCACTTGACACGTCATTTTCAATCCTAGAAAGGTGGTCGACAATCTGATTGTCCACTCCTTTTCTATCAAGTATCTCTATATCAAATTCTTGTAACAAAAGGACCCAACGAATAAGCCATGGCTTTGCGTCAGTTTTTCTAAAGAGATACTTAATAGCGGAGTGATCCGTGTGAACGATGACCTTTGTGCCAATCAAATAGGATCGAAAACGGTCAAATGCAAAAACTACAGCAAGTAACTCCTTCTCAGTTGTGGTGTAGTTTATTTGAGCTTCAATGAGAGTTTTACTTGCGTAGTAAATGGGGTGGAAAATTTTTCCTCGTCTTTGCCCCAAAACAGCACCCACGGCCCAATCACTAGCATCGCACATTACCTCAAAAGGTAATGTCCAATCTGGTGCTATAACTATGGGTGCCGAGACAAGGGTGACTTTGATCGTTTTAAAAGCTTTTCTACATTCGAAAGTAAAGTCGAAAGTTTGATCGACATGCAATAGGTTGCAAAGGGGTTTTGTTATTTTTGAAAAATCTTTTATAAACCTCCTATAAAACCCCGCATGTCCTAAAAAACTCCGAATATCTTTAACCGAACTAGGTTCGGGTAATTGTATGATCACTTCAAGTTTAGCTTTATCCACTTCTAAACCTTTATTGGAAACCATATGACCCAACACGATTCCTTCTTGTACCATAAAATGGCATTTTTCCCAGTTTAAAATTAAATCGTGTGTTTCACATCTTTCCAAGCTCTTCTTCAAATTTTCCAAACAATTTTCAAATGATGTGCCAATAACTGAAAAATCGTCCATAAAAACTTCCATGGAATTTTCAATCATATCTGAAAAAATTGACATCATATAATGCTGAAAAGTAGCGGGTGCATTGCATAGACCAAATGGCATTCGGCGAAAAGCAAAAGTTCCGAACGAACAAGTGAAGGTGGTCTTCTCTTGATCTTCGGGTGCGATGTGATTTTGGTTATACCCCGAATATCCATCCAAAAAGCAATAAAATTCCTTTTCGGCCAACCTATCTAGCATTTGATCAACAAAGGGCAAAGGAAAATGGTCCTTTTTGGTGGCTAGATTGAGTTGTCTATAGTCCATACAAATTCTCCATCCCGTAACAGTTCGGGTTGGGATAAGCTCGTTCTTATCATTGGTGATAATGGTTGTACCACCCTTTTTCGGTACGCATTGCACCGGACTTACCCAATCACTACTTGAGATGGGGTAAATAATACCCGCATCAAGCCATTTTAAAATTTCTTTCTTGACAACTTCTTTCATGATTGGGTTAAGTCTTCTTTGAGGTTGCACTTTGCCAACACTATTATCTTCCAAAATTATCTTATGTTGGCAAAGAGATGGACTAATTCCCTTGATGTCAGCTATCGTCCATCCTATGGCCTTCTTGTGATCTTTTAACAACTCTATTAATTTTACCTCTTGCTCATTACTTAAGTTGGAAGAAATAATAACGGGCAATTTCTCTTCTTCCATGAGATAAGCATACTTAAGGTGAGTAGGAAGTGGCTTTAATTCGAGTTCGGGTGCCTTAATTATAGAGGGAACTTGGGTCGGCCTATCATTAAAGTTCAACTGCTCAAATGCATCTACCACCTCAACCAAATCATCTTCCAAAATATCTTCCGCTAAACAACTAATCAACCTCAACTCAAATTCATCATCCAAGGCATTTAGGCAAGAACAATCCTCAATTTCACCGTTAAACTTAAGGGATTTGAAAACGTTGAAAGTTACTTGTTGGTCGTTCACTCTCATAGTTAACTCACCCTTTTGCACGTCTATCAAGGTTCTACCGGTTGCTAAAAATGGTCTGCCTAAAATGATGGGGACATCCTTATCTACTTCGTAGTCCAAAACTAGAAAGTCAGCCGGAAAGATAAATTTATCGACTTTTACCAAAATGTCCTCAATTTTTCCTTTCGGATATGCCAAAGATCTGTCTGCGAGTTTCAAAGTGATTGTGGTGGGTCGAACTTCACCAATTCCTAATTTTTTAAAAACTGACAAAGACATGAGGTTTATGCTTGCTCCCAAATCACATAGAGCATGTCCTACTTCTTGTCCCCCGATAGAACACGGGATGGTGAAACTTCCCGGGTCTTTTAGTTTTGGTGGGATTTTGCAAGTAAGAAGTGCACTACATTCTTTGGTCAAAGCAACCGTTTCAAATTCTCCCAGCGTTCGTTTTTTGTTGAGAATATCTTTCAAAAATTTAACATAACTTGGCATTTGCTCGAGAGCCTCTACCAAAGGATTGTTAATGTGGAGCTGTTTGAAAATGTCCAAAACCTTTTTGAATTGTTCATCCACATTTTTGTTTTTTAATCTCTCAAGAAAAGGTAGTTCTCGCAGATCTGGGGTTGCTTTGTTCTTTTCATGAATGCATGGAAGTACTGGTTCTGGAGTGGGCACAACCTGTCCGTGGTGGACAAGCTGGGTTGGGCTGCATGAAACAATTGGACCTGCTGTTCGGGCCGAAGTTTCTGGTTTTTCTGCTATCTTAGGAGTTGGGAACAACTCTGGAAATTTTGAACTATCAAAGGGGTGCGAGTTTTCTTCCAAAATTGGTGAGAGTGTTGATTTTTCGACCTTTTTAGACTTTTCTACGCTCTCAATTTCCTTTATGCTCACAGCTTTGATATGTTCCTTATGGATGCCTTTAGGATTTTCGGTGTCACTCGACAAAGTCCCTTGTGGCCTATTCTTGAGTTTGATGGCAAATTGCCCAAGTTGGGTTTCAAAACCCCTCAAGGTTGCATTGGTTTGGTTTATAAAACCTTTAAGTAACGATTCGATTGAACCATTACCGTCCGATGCATTTTGTTGCCTAGGTGCATGTGATTGTGAAGATTGTCCATGTTGAAAATTTTGAGGGTGGCTTTGGTGAAATCCCGGGGGATTTTGTGGTCGGTTTTGGACTTGACTTGCTCCGGGGGGTTGAAGTCCTTGATTCCCTGACCATGAGAAGTTTGGATGGTTTCTCCAATTCGGCTTGTATGTTTGGGAAAATGGGTTATTCCTAGCGTGATTCCCAACATAGTTTACCACTGCGGGATTACCGGGGCAACACTCAAAAGGGTGATTTTCTCCACAAAAACTACATGACTCATTTAAAGCTTGATGAATGGCTTGCACTTGACTCTTTTCTCCATTAAGGTTCAAATTGTTTTTAACCAAATTAGTTAAAGCTACAATTTGTGCATTTAACACGGAGATGGCATCAATCTCACGAACTCCTGATGCAGTCTTAGGAATTATAGCACGAGGGTTTGACCAATCAGTGTTATTATTGGCAACCTTTTCCAAAATGTCATACCCCTCGTTGTATGTTTTTGAAGTAAAAGCGCCACCAGCTGTGGCATCGTGGATGATTTTAGCAGAATTAGAAAGACCATTGTAAAAGGTTTCTAATTGGATGTAGTGAGGGATTCCGTGGTGAGGACATTTTCGAATTAAATCTTTGAATCTCTCCCATGCATCCGATACTGCCTCATCTTTCTCTTGTTTAAACATTAAAATCTCATTTCTAAATTTCACATTCCTAGTGGGAGGAAAGTATTTCTTTAGAAAATTTTTAGCTAAACTCGTCCAAGTGTCAATTGAATGAGGTGGCTGAGAATTTAGCCAGACTTTGGCTCTATCTCTCAATGTATAAGAGAAGAGTGTCAACCGTAAGGCTTCTGCGGAAACTTCGGGAATGAGAAAATGATCCGTCATTTCTAAAAATGATTTTAAGTGAGAGTGCGGATCTTCCGAAGGTAGTCCTCCAAATTGACCTATGGCTTGGATCATTTGAAACATTACCGGTTTCGGTTCAAAACTTTGTGCAACAATATTAGGCCTAAGAATACCCGATTTAAGTTGATCAAATTTGGGTGTTGCATTGTCCCGTATTCCCCTTTCTTTGTCATCGGTAATTTTAATCGTTGTTTCCACAAGCGAAGGTGGAGGATTTGCCGCCTCTTCCGCCATGGTTTGATTTAAAATTGGGTTTTGCCGATTTCCTCTACCTTATCTTCTTCTTTTCAAAGTTTTTTCAATTTCAAGATCGAGAAGTAAAAGTTCACCGTGTTGTAGCCGTGGCATACAACACGATAAATGCTTTGAAGGTGAAACAAGTGACACAGGCTCGAACAAAAATTAGTATCTCAGGATGTAAAATCGTGCCAGTCCCCGACAACGGCGCCAAAAACTTGGTAGCTAAATAACGTGCACTCAAAGCGTGGACACAAGTATATATCAACACTGGGATCGCTACAAGTAATAAAATGGTACAAGTACCGAGTATCGTACCCACAGAGACTGGACTTACTGAGAATTGATGACTTTCATGAACTTCTTGCACAAGTTTCGAGTTGGGGAAAAAATATTTGTTTGGTTGTTGAATTAAATCTAAAAATGCGTAATGAACTTTTTATAATTAAAGAATGGGTATGAGTGTAAGCATTCCTTGAGACAAATGTAGTAACAAAATGGTCGGGCGCTTTGTAGTATGGAAAGTCTATAAAAAGCCCGATCTCTTGAAAGTGGATTTTTAAAGACCGGTCCTACAAAATGCTCGTAAAGTGTCCATCGTTACCAACTCTTAATCTTGCCGATTTAACTAAGTTGATAAAAATCAAGTTCTACCGGTGCGGAGATTTATACCCAAATATCTTTGTGATATAAATCTTCTCCGACGTTTGAACCTTAGTAAATCATACAAAACCCGTATCTCTACGTGGTTATCAAAGACGCTCTCAAATCTTTGTGCATCACTTAAGCCCTATTTCGAATCCGCCCCTCTCGAGGTCAAGATTTAATATTAACACATCAAAGTGATCGGCTTATCTGCATTGAGTTTAAGTCCCGACTCAAGTGACCAAGCTTAAGAGTTAGTAATAATGGCTACACCCAAGTGTTGCCTACTAGTCTTAAGTTAGCTGACACCCACACCCAAGAGGTGCTTAGCTCATGCTAATAATGTAAGACATAACAATAAAGTAAAAATGAAAATTAACTACTTGCATGAATATAAATAAAGTAAGAGCAAAGTAAGAAAATAAACTACGGAATTTAAAATGCTAAAATTAAAGAGCAAGAAATTAAAGTACCAAAATTAAAGAGCAAGAAATTAAAGTACCGAAATTAAAGAGTAAGAAATTAAAGTACTTAAAATTTAACTTGCAATAAATAAAAATACTAGAAAGTTTAATACATAAAAGTAAAGAACAAGAAATTAAAGACAAGAACTAAACTAATCTTCAAAGCTAAGTTCTCTCTTTTTGGAGAGAAGAACTTAGGAAGATGAGAGAGTGATGTAGTGGGTGATGGAATTGTTGTTGGTAGATTGATAGATGGATAATTATAATGAAGAACCAAAGCCTCTCTTATATAGGAATGAGAAGGATAATACCCAATGGGATATTCCAAAGGATATTCCTTTTGTCCCATGGATCTTCAGGTGTCCACCGCGGGCACTCACTGCCCTCCCCGACAGTTTTCCCAAATTCTGCACAAAAATTACTTTTGATGCCACTATCATAACTTGCTTTAATTATGGACCAAACGAAGATAGAAAGGAACAAAAGTGGGTATAAATGGGAAATAAGACATGATTAAGAGTGATAAATAACACTCAGGAATGAGGGTTATCAGCTGCTTATAAAAACTTTAGAGTCTTTCAGTTGGATGTCAAAAGTGCTTTTCTCAATGGAGAGCTTGCTGAAGAAGTCTATGTGAAGCAACCTCCTGGCTTTGAAGATCCGACTCATCCAGACTATGTGTTCAAGATAGACAAGGCCCTCTATGGTCTCAAACAGGCTCCTCATGCCTGGTATGACACTTTGTCTGAATTTCTTCTCTCCAACAACTATACCCGAGGTAAAATTGACAACAATCTATATCTCAAAAAGACCAGAGGTAATATTATTCTTGTTCAGATCAATGTGGACGATATCATTTTTGGTGCTACTAACGAATCTCTTTGTCAGGAGGTTACATCTCTCATGAAGAGTAAGTATGAGATGAGCATGATGGGTGATCTTACATTCTTTCTTGGTCTTCAAATTAAGCAAAATTCTGAGGGAATTTTTATTAATCAAAGTAAATATATTCGTGACCTCCTCAAGAAGTTCAATTTTGAAAATTGCTCTCCTATGAAAATTCCCATGGCACCACCTCTTAAAATTCATGTTGATCCTGATGGTAAATCTGTTGATATCACGAATTTTAGAGGAATGATTGGTTCTCTTCTTTATTTTACTGCTAGCAAACCAGATATTATGTTTGCTACCTGTCTATATGTGCGTTATCAGGCCAATCCTAAGGAATCCCATATGGCCGCTGTAAAACACATCTTCTAGTATCTAAAAGGTTCCTTGAATCTGGGTCTTTGGTATCCCAAAGACTCAGGTTTTGATCTAATTGGCTATTCAGATTATGACTTTGTAGGATCTAAAGTAGACAGGAAGAGCACAACTGGAAGCTGCCAATTACTAGGTGGGAATTTGGTCAGCTGGTCAAGCAAGAAACAACATTCAGTCTCCACTTTTACTACTGAGGCTGAATATGTTGCAGTCGAAAGCTGTTGTGCTCAAATCTTGTGGATGAAGAATCAACTACAAGATTATGATCACTTCTACTCAAGGGTGCCCATCCTGTGTGATAATTCAAGTGCAACAGCCATTACAAACAACCCAGTGCTTCACTCCAGATCCAAAGACATAGACATCAGATATCACTTCATTAGAGATCATATCTCCAAAGGTGATATTGAACTGCATTTCATCCCCACTGACTTTCAGTTAGCAGATCTTTTTACTAAGCCTCTGGATGAAGTAAGATTCAACTTCCTGATTGGCTCACTAGGTATGTTAAATTTTGAGTAAAATAAAAAATAAAAAAAAAATCTAATTTTTTTATGGAAGATCATGTTTCGGTAGCCCTCTTCGGCATCATTCTTCCTTTGCCGAACTCAATTCGGTAGGACCCTTGTCTACCAAAATCTCTTTTCAATTTTCATAAATTTGTCGAACCTCTCTTTAACGAAACCTTCATTACTAGGCTCTTCCTTACCGAAATCCCCACCGAATTCTCTTATTTCGGTAATCCCTCATACTACCGAAACCTTACTCTCTTTCGGTAGCTCCATACCAAAACCCTAAACCTTAAACTACCGAATATCTTTCGGTAGGCTTACGTATTTGTTCTTATCCTTTAATTACCGAAATCTTTTTGGCACCTACGATCTTATCCACTCTCTCTGCCACGTGTCATGATTTTACACGTTGTGTCAGGGACATTACATTCCATCCTCCCTACGTCCTTGACATGGCCGTTTTTTCGGCCCTTCCACTTCCCCACGATCCTACAGCCCTATACCATCATTACTTCTTTTAGTAAATTTAATTTCATTAAATTTATTTTGAATTCCATCTTTTCCTCGCACTATATATATCTCTTAACCCCTCATTTTTTTTTCTTTACCATCACCTTCATTCTCTCGAGCTTTTCCAAACCTGCACCTGCATCTCTCTCTTCAAATCCTCATCCATGGAATCCTCCAAAACTTCCAAGCTCAGCAAGAACACCCCTCTCACTCGGGAATCTCTTTTGTTTCCTTCAAGCAAACACATTGCACGTCTCAGTGCTGACATCGATCATCTCGAGTTCAACTAGGTTTCTACATTTCTCCAACGATCACATCTCCAATATGCTCTCACTTCTTCTCCCAAAATGAGCAAAATGCTTCTTGGGAGTTTCTGGCTCACATGTGCATACGACGAATCGAGCCACACTGTATCGGCCTCCATCCTATCAGATTCTGAGCACCCTGACCTGATGTTTGGGGTTGAAGATGTCGGATAAATCCCTCAACTTCCAGTCTTTACTTCCTATGCCAATTTCCCCACAGGACACGAGCAGGAAGAAGTCAATGATGCCCTGAACTACATTTATGATGACAAGACCAAAGGTACCGACATTCTACTATGCAAGAACATGGACGGAATCTGGAACTTCTTTTTCTCCCATCTCATCTACTACATATCTCACAAGACCTTCGGGTGGGATCAATCACCATCTCACGTAACCAAATTGGCCCATGCTCTTATGTTCGTTCGGCCAATCGACTTTTCTCAGGTAATCTTCGACTCTATTACCACGGTGATCACCCCCCTTAGGGAGTTTTTTTGATGTCGATGCCAAACTCTCCGAGACGACCATCTCATATGATTTGTTGATCAATCAAGTCGGCAAGCAAGTTCTGAACAAAGGAGCCAATGCTACAGACAAGCCATTAACTCAAGGTATGATTTCTTTCGCTACTAATCCTAATCCGGTGTGGGGTGCCCCAATGGAGTTGGATGCCGAAAGGCCCCATCAGCCGTTGGGCCCCAACATTTTGGTGGCCCCCAGCATTTCGGTGGCCCCTATTCCCTCTTCCCGAGCTAAATCGGTGGCCATTAAACAGAAAAACACAAAGGTCACCGGTGTCGCCGCACTTTCTGCTATGACAATGCCTTCGAAACAACCTTCGAAGGCTACCCATGTCACACCTTCTTCTTCTCTTAAGTGGTGTGGCTCTAAATACCCTCCTAAGTCTCGTTCTAAGAGGCTTAGGACACCATTTGGCCAAGCCACACACTCCCCCTACCGATTCTCAAGAATCGGTAGAGGTTGAAATTGTCCCATTTAGGCCAAGGGAATCTGATGTCCCCACAACCACCTCCTACACTCATTCTCAAAAGGGTTTGGTTATAAAATTGGGGACCCTTACTTTAAATTGGTTGATTAGGATGAGTTGGCCTCCTCCCTGGACCAACGTCTTTCATCTCCACCGCACGACCTTACACCCGGGACAAGTCCCGATGATGTTGCATGATTTGATGAAGAATCGGCCATTCTAAGGGTCGGTTCTAAGGATTAATAGGATTTTCTGGAAATGTTGTCCATAGACACCACGTCCTATGATGTTACTAAACATACTACTCCCTCTCTACAAATGATCCAAGAATCGACAGTACTTCAATCTGTCGACAATCCACCTTCACCGAAAATTCTCTCGCCGATGATCTCACCCAAGAAACCCTCACCAAAAAAACCAACCCCTTCCCCAAAATCCTCTCCTAAATGCTCCCCTACCCACTCATCTTCATCATCAACTAATTCATCACCTGACTTCCCCCATAAATGACAACCTCTTGCCCCCCACCGAATTCTTCCTCACCATTCACCGACGCCAACTGCCGATAGACCGAGCACTTCGTCACCACCACCTCCTCCTACACCATATGTTTATGTTTCATCTCAACCTCATCTACCCATTCCCCTTGAGGTGCTTGCCGACATTCTCGACACAAATCGGCAACACCGCATGCTTGGTACTCAATTTTCCAACCTTCAGTGAGAGTTTGATAATTTTACTGCTATGATGGGTCATTGTGTTACGATCCTTGAGCAGGATGCTATTCGGGACAAGCAGTTGTCCCGTGATCTCGAAGTCAACAACACTTCCCTTGCCGAATTGCTCCGTCTTATCAAGGAGCAAAATATTGAACTCCTCCGTATTCAGTCTTCTTTCTTCACATGCATGGACGCCATGCAAAATGATCTCATGATATGGCCGATCCTCTTGGTGTTGCGTTGGCTGCTATTATTCAACACATGGAGAAACTCATCCAGGAGAATTCCCATCTCACTCTTTCGGTGGTTGCTCTAAAGGATGCTTCTGATACTCGTGATCAGGAGCTTCTCTCTCTTCGTCAACGGGCAGATTCTCAGGATGCCGTAAATGACAAAATCCTGGAGTCCTTGTCTAAGCTCCACCAACGACTTGACGATCTCCCTGAGGCAGTTTCTAGATGCCAACAAGAAGAGTGGGATATTGATCTGGGCGGCCCTGTATTTGGAAGTGATGACCGACTTCTTTGCCGAATCGATCGCCGTGTGGGTCGTGTGTCGGCCAAAGTAGGTCCTTCTTCTCCGGGACACAGTGAGGGGGACAAACAGGATGAGGGGGAGCAAAATACCCTTGTTATTTCTAAAGTTTATGCAATACCTTTTGAGATTCACTTAAAATAGAATTTAGTGCAAGTATACACCTTATCCTACTATCATATCTTAACAAGTAATAATGGTACAAAGTACCAGATATCGATCCTCAGGGAAGAGGGTGAAAGTTCAATTAGAAAAGTCGAATATTTAAAGGTCAATTGCAGTTGGCGAATTTGAAGAAATCTTTTAATGAGTCTAAGTTATCACTAAGAAAAGTTCAGTTGTGAGAAGAGGCAAATGGTGCAAAGGTTCATAGGATAGATACAAATGATCCGGTAAAAAGATATTATAGCAGTCTCATTTATCCCATAATTAACGTTTAACATAATCTTTTAAGGATTACACATTTTCATACAATTAATTAGTCGTCAGTTAATTATTTGTAATCTTTAATTACCTGAAATATGCTCAACGAGACTTTCAACTATATTTTTGACACCTTTTTACTTTTTCATCGGTCTCGGTCCTAATTCTGCCTTGCATCCCAAGCTAAGGTTGTTAGCCTATCATTGCTTGGTTTTTCTCACAAAAAAAATAAACACTGAAAAACAAATAATTAATTCGAAGATGATGAAAACAAAGAGCAAATATTGAAGTTTAAAAAGAAAACTTGTCGCGCAAGTAATTAATATCTGTAGTGAAGACAAAAAATTAAATTGCAGAAAATGTAAATGACTGGAAAGTAAATTACAGGAAATATAAAATGCTGGAAATTAAAATACTGGAAAAATAAATAAAGCAGTAAAATATTGCAGAAAGTAATTCCAATGTAAATCACGATTTTAAGGACTAGAAGAACTTGAGAAATCAAAATGGACCAAGTAACAATTCTTGTGTAAACAAACGTTATCAAAGCAAGAGTAACCGAACAATTTAGAAATCAATATTGGGAGATCACAACAAGGCACAACGACCTCAAGATGATGGTTTGGAACTTGAAAAAGATTTTTAGTAAACCAAGAAACAATTCGAAATGAAACACTAATACTTGTAACAAAAGATGGAATTATAAACCAAATCACTTGTATTCTTCAAAGATTGTAAGAACAATTCACCAAATCACAAGTAATAAACTTAAGAGAATGCCAGTGTATGCCAATAATTCAAAAATGCCTAAGATTACTTGTTCAAAAGATGATTAAAAGATCCTAACATGATATAAAATGTGGTCAGCGAGAATTAATTATTGGGGCAGACAGACCGGTAAAACAACAGTAGCAATAGATACAATTCTAAATCAACAAGGCCAAAATGTAATAAGGGTTTATGTAGCTATTGGTCAAAAATCATCTTCTGTGGCTCAGGTAGTGACTAATTTCCCTAATTCTTGCATCCTACTTATAACAAATTCATGCTTCATAACCAAGTTAGGTTACAATCCATGTAAACATGGTCATGGGCCGATTTCTACTCTTCAAGGCTTCTCCGGAGTCTCGATAATTTTGAAAATTAAAGATAAAAATTGTCAGGATCGAATTCTCAACAAGAATTATGAATACTCAGAAACAATATCAAATAAGTTGCGGAATAACACTTTGATATTCAATGTAACAGTAAACAAACAGTGAGTATGATTAACAACTTGTAAACTTGTATTGAATGATTAAAATCACAAGATTACACACTCAACCTCAATCTTGAAGAACAGACTCTTTCAAGACGAACTCTACTTCTCTAGAATTAGGAACTATGCCTTGAGGTTGATTCTTTCTCTAAAACAAAAACTTAGAATGAACTATTAATCAAACTATTATGTACATTCTATACATATACTGAGTAAAAGATAATTACAATAAATAAAATATCTTCAGAATATCTTCCATGAATATCTTCAGTCTATCCAGCTGTCATTCTTGTAATTCGGATCTTCATCTCATAAGCAGCACTAATCATCTTGGAAGTATTAACTGAAACTTGGCAGCATTAACTCCTAAGCAGTACTAACCTCTAGCAGTACTAACTAGCTAAGCAGTACTAACTTTGTTCAAGCAGCACTAACTTTGACTAGCAATATTAATTCTACTAGAAGTAGTAATACCTAGCAGCATTATCTTTGATATGCTCTGGCAGTACTAATTCTGAACTAGCAGCATTAAAGACTTGTTCACATCTTCAGTTCCCAACAATCTCCCCCTAACTTGACTTTTGAAAGAGAAGTCAAGTTCTTCAAATGCTTCCAAAACCTTCATTGATCTACTCCAATGTTAGGATCCAGTCCCATACTCTGATTGATAGTTCTCTGAATTAGGTACTTTGCCATTTCTGAGTTTGGTGCACAACCCAGCTTCTTATTTAGCATGGCATGAAGGTTCAATCTGCTATGGTTGTATACTCTATCCACTAGAAAGTACTCAGTGTGATTCAAATCCAAAGTCACTGCATATACTCCACTAGTTTCATGTAGAGTCCAATTATTCACTGTTTGAAAGACATTCCTTATTATCTCCTCCACTTCATCAGGTTTGAACATCATACACAGATACTCCATTATCAGCTTTGTAATTGAAATTACTGGAGCTTTCAGTTCATCTGCATATAACTTCATCCCTATCTCAAACATTTCTTCAATATCAGATCTTGAGCAGGTTCTGACAATCTTGTTCCAAGTGCTGTACACTTCATACTTCTCATCCTTTCTCTTCAATCTGATATATTCCTTTCCATCTACCACCAAGACATCCCAGTGAATGACTTCAGGAGGTTTGAATCCAACAGGTTCAGCTGAGATAGGCTTTGGAATTTTATCCATTACCACCATGTACATGCTTACATCTGAACTCTGTGGTACTTCCTGAGATTCAGCTTTCTTTTCTTCATTCTTAGGTACCTCTTCTTCTTCAGCAACCTTTTTCTCTTCTTCTACTCTAGGCTTCTTTACAATCTTCTTTCTTTTGGCCATCATCTTAGTTCTCTTCAGAGTCCTTTGACCTTTCCCTATAGTAGTAGCTTCCTTCTTCTTTTCTTCCTTTTTCTCTGCCTTTTCTTTGGTTGGAGTTCCCTCTTCACTTTCAGGGAAGGGTTGATTAATATTCACATCATGCCTCTCCTTGGCTTTCTTTTCAAACTCCAATCTATCCTTTTCATTACTCTTTAGCTTTCCCATTTCTTTCTCATAGAGGTCCTTGATTTGATCAAAGGTTATCTTCACAAACATTTGTTTATTTACACCAATTGCACTCCTCAAGAAAGTTATCATTTTGTTTCTTTCCTTAGTTGCAAGGTAAGTTTGTGAAGGTCTTCTCTTCTTAGCACTTGTTCTGGCCATCATAGCCTTTCTCAAGCTCATTGATCTTTGCTTTGCCTTCTCTGTTTCCAACCCTTTCTGGAATGCTTCATTTAACTCGTTTGCAAGTGCTCTGGCTATTTCTCTGTCTTTTTCAACCTGTTCTTTTTCTGCTTGATCTAACTCTTCTTGCATTTTCTTGGCTAATGCTTCATCTGACTCAATCATCTTTTGCTTTTTGGATGGTTGATCAGATTCTATCATCTTTTCTTTTCCCTTTTTCTTTGCATCTGCAGCCATTTCTTTCTTCTCTATTTTCTTTGCTCCCCCTTCATTTATGACCACTCCCTTTGCTTTGGGAGTGTCATTCTTTGCTTTGACAAGCATTTCTGCTACTTCAATTTCTGCTGGTGTTAACTCTGTTACTGCTGCTTGTGAAGTTTCAGCAGCACTAACAGTTTCTGCTGCTTGTTTTGGCTCAGCAGTAGTAACAATTTCTGCTTCTGGGGTTGTAACTGCTGCTGGTGTTGTTTCTGCTGCTTTCTTTTCTTCAACAAACTCCCCCTCAATCTGTTGATTTATCTGTTCTGAGCTTGAATTCTCCCCCTTTTTGGAAGCATACACAGTTTCCTTGTTGGTTGCCCCCTTTCTCCTTCTTAGAACAAACTGACCTCTTCTTTTCTTGGCCATGAGCTTTCCCACCAGTTGTTTGAGTTTGGAAATCTGCTGTTGTTGGGAGATGACCACTTGCTGCAATTCTTTGATTTCCTTTCCTTGATTAACCACATAAACATTAATGTTGGCTAATTCCTCAATCAATTCCCAGTAAGTATATCTATCCTCACCTTCTTTAGGTGTTTTACTCACCCTTGAAGGATCACAGGAACCTTTGTCCATCAATTCATCAGTGTTAGTTCTGTCCTCACCCTTTTTGGATGTTTTGCCCATCCTTGAGGGATCATTGGATCTTGTAATAGTGGCCTTCTGCCTAGCAGAAGCACCAACTACTCCCTTGGTATATTGGCACCGGGTTCCTTTGGTTGATTTCTCACCCAAAGTTGCCATGGGGAAGGTCTTAGAGATGTTACCACTGTCCTTCTATGTGCTAGCAGAAGTAGTGGCAGCCTTCTCACCCATATGCTCCTCCATCTCCTTAGAGAGCACCTCCTGAGGGTTGGGAGACACCCTATTGGATTCCCTGTTGATATTATCTATTGGAGAATGCTCCAATAGAGGGCTTAAAGGCTCAGTGGGTGATGGTACAAGAAGGGAAGGAGCCTTCTTTACCTATTTTCTTTGATAAGTTTGAGTGATTGGTGAAGTTGGCTTATGAAGTAGAGACTGGGGGATTGATATAGAGTGGGAAGGTTGGGATTCGCTAGTAGTGGGATGGTTTAATGGGGGCCTTGACCCTGCTGCCATACCTTCTTGTGGTTGGGACACCACCATCATTGTTGAGAAGAATGGGGTGTCAACTCCTTCCGAGTCCCTAGGAGATCTTCTCATATTTGAGAAAACCTTGCCTTTAGGGAGTTTAGGTACATATACCCCATCAAAGTGAGGTATGTCCGACAATTCAGTAGTTATAACTGTCTGAACAAATCTGGGATACATGAAGAAACTCTTCTTGTTGTCCAGATTTGAGACAAGATCATTGAAGATCATTTGAGAAAAATTATATTTTCTAGCAGTGGATAAACACACCAAAGCATATGCAATGGGACTGCTAAAGTGGCTCCAGCCAGTTGTTTTCTTTGAAATACAGTGCATCAAGGTATGAACAAAGAACCTCCATTGGGGTGAAAATTTAGCTTTGAAAAACTTAAAAATCCCCATTTGGCCTTCATACCCCATTCTTGAAAGATTTGAGAAAAGTTCCTCATTAGGAATAGAGGTTATACCTACAACATCATCTAGACGTAGACAGATGCGTAGTACCTCTTCAGTAACGGTTAGGGGTTTTTCACACACCCTTGTCTTGATCATTTGCACACCATTTTCAGTAACAATGGTGGCATTAGCCCAAAATTGCCTTTGATGCTCTATGTAGATAGTTGGTGATACAGTGAGAGCATGGGCAATGTGGCTGGACTTCAGAAAGTCGACTATCTGGTGAAAACCTTCAGCTTGTTTCGGCTTTTGGAGCATCGCGATTTCATTGTGCTCGTCAATGAAAGCCATGGATGCCATTGAACTTGAGTGTTCTTGCCTGAAAACTTGGTACTTGAGAGAAAAGGGTTAGAGCGCAAGTGAACAGTATGCAAAGAGTCGTTATGAACTTTTTAGGCGGGGAAAGGGTATTTATAGCTTGTGGATTATAAGCAGTATTAACCCTAAAAATTTAGTGAAAGCAGTATTAACAGTGATCAGTATTAACTGAGGGCAGTATTAACTGAAAGCAGTATTAACTGAAAGCAGTATTAACTGAAAGCAGTATTAACCACTAGCAGTATTAACTAACTAGCAGTATTAACTGAGAGCAGTATTAACTGAGAGCAGTATTAACTGAACACTGGCAGTAGTAAAATTGTACTGGCAGTACTAAAACTGTACTGGCAGTATTAATCATACTTATACTTTAAAACTTTGTGAAGGACTGAGTACTGCTATACTTTTCCTGAAAAAGAAGATTAGGACCACCAAGAATAAACAATATACAGGTATTGAACCACTTTTTAAGTAGGAACTTATTCAGAGTTGATCATTCCCATACTTGTTACCAAGAAAGTGAATCTACCCACATCAAATGCTTTGGTGAATAGATCAGCAAACTGGTTATCAGTATGAACTTTTACAACTTGAATAAGTTTCTATTCATTGCAATCTCTTATGAAGTGATACCTGATCTCAATATGCTTTGTCTTTGAGTGCTTGATAGGATTATTAACAATGCTGATAGCACTGCAATTATCAATAAAGATTGGAGTGTGTAGAAAGGTTACCCCATAGTCCAGCATTTGATTCTGAATCCATAAGACTTGACAACAGCAACTTACAGCTGCTATGTACTCTGCCTCTGTTGTAGATGTGGACACTGTGGTTTGTTTCTTGCACTGCCATGACACTAGTCTTGCACCCAAAAACTGGCATCCTCCAGAAGTATATTTTCTGTCCAAGTTTGCTCCACCTAGATCACTGTCTGAGTATGCAAGTAGGTCAAATGATGAGTCATGAGGATACCAAAGTCCCAATCTGGGTTGCCCTTTGAGATATCTGAATATCCTCTTAACAGCTTGATAGTGTGATTGCTTTGGCCTAACTTGGAATCTTGCACATACACAGACTGGAAACATTATGTCTGGCCTGGAGGCTGTAAGATACATGAGAGAGCCAATCATGGATCTATAGTGATGCACATCCATATCCTCCCCCTCAAGATCTGCTGTTATCTGCTTGTGTGTCTCCATAGGTGTGCTGACAGGTTTTGAATATGAGAAACCAAACTTGGTTAGAATGTCCTGCACATACTTGGACTGACAGATAAAGATTCCATCTGACTTCTGTTGAACTTGGAGTCCAAGGAAGAAAGTAAGTTCCCCCATGGAACTCATTTTGAACCTTTGATGCATTAGTTCCTCAAACTCCTTGCACATGATGTCTCTTGTGGATCCAAAGATAATATCATCCACATAGATTTGGACCAACAAGATATCCTTCTTCTTTCTCTTGATGAACAGAGTCTTGTCAATGACTCCTCTTTCAAAGCCATTTTCCAAGAGATAGGATGACAGAGTGTCATACCATGCTCTTGGTGCTTGATGCAGTCCATAAAGTGCTTTCTTCAATTTGTAGACTCTGTCTGGATAGCTTGGGTTTTCAAACCCTGGTGGTTGACAGACATAAACTTCTTCTTCAATTGAGCCATATAGAAATGCACTTTTTACATCCATTTGATAGACTTTGAATTTCATATAATAAGCATAGGCCAGGAACAATCTAATTGCTTCTATCCTCGCCACTGGTGCAAAAACTTCTTCATAATCTATTCCTTCTTCTTGTGTATACCCTTGAGCCACCAACCTTGCTTTATTCCTTATTACTATTCCTCTCTTATCTCTCTTATTCCTGAAGACCCATTTAGTGCCTATTGCTCTTTGACCTTTAGGAAGGTCTACCAGATCCCAAACATCTTGCAGCTTAAATTGCAGTAGCTCTTCTTACATTGCTTCTATCCAACTGGACTCTTTCATAGCATCATGAGCCTTCTTAGGCTCAAGCTGGGATAAAAAACCAGAAAGCACTGTATGCTGTTGGTCTTGCATCTCTTGCAGTCTGCTTTGATTTCTAGTCATCATAGGAGAAGAGATATCTCCTATTACCAACGGAGGAGGATGATTATTTTGAGTTCTGGTGTGATGACTAGACTCTTCATTGAGTCCAATCTCTAGATTTGAGTCATCCAACTCACTGAGGTGATTTCAGCAGCTACTTCAGATTCTTTATTTTCTTCACTCTCATCAGCTCTTCTTTCTTCTTCACTCTGATTTGGTTCAGCAGATGGCTCCTTTTCACAGACATCAACAGGATCCACTGTAGGTATAGGAAAGATCACAGATTTAGATATACTATCTTGAACTTGTGTAGTCCCTGATCCTCCACTCCCTGAACCTGCATAATCACTACTGAAACCAAAAGAGTTAGTCAGTGAATCAATGTCAAACAGCCACTGAGGACCAGACCCAATAGGATTTGGTGTGTTCTCATTGCATTTGACATTGTCACTTTCTTCAATTATTCTAGAAGAAGAGTTAAAAACTCTGTAAGCCTTACTCTAAGATGAGTAACCAACAAGAAATCCATCATCTGCTTTGCTATCAAACTTACCTAAGTGAGATTTGGTATTGAGAATCGTACAAGGACACCCAAAAGGTTTGAAAAAGCCAATAAAGGGTTTTCTTTTATTTAAAAGCTCATATGGGGTCTTATTCTTTGGCTTGACCACTAGAACTCTGTTTTGGACATAACAGGCAGTATTAACTGCTTCAGCCCAGAAGGTAATTGGCATATTTGAATCAGCCAACAGAGATCTAGCAGCCTCTATTAGTGTCCTATTTCTCCTCTCAGCAACTCCATTCTGTTGAGGAGTCCTAGGGGCACTATATTGTCTCTCAATTCCTTTTTCTTCTCAAAAGGTGTTTAGATCAAGATTTTTAAATTCAGTCCCATTGTCTGATCTAATGACTTTTACTTTTTGATTAGTTTGGTTTTCAATTCTTAGGATAAAGGATTTGATCAGTCCACTTGTCTCATCCTTAGTCCTTAGAAAATATATGCAGGTAAATCTAGAGTAATCATCAACAATAACCAAGCAGTAAGATTTCTTGCCTATACTCATAACATTTGTAGGACCAAACAGATCCATATACATAAACTGGAGACAAGAAGAAATTGTATTTAACTCTTTGGTCTTATGAGAAGTTTTGTGCTGTTTGCCTTTAAGACAAGCAACACAATGATCATCACATGAAAAGACTTTTGATGGTAAACCTCTTACAAGGTTGTTTTTAACAAGTTTGTTCATAGTCTTGAAGTTCATGTGACACATCCTTCTGTGCCATAGAGAGGATTCATCTACAGAAGCTTTTGAAACAAGACAGTTGAGGGATGAATCACTTGAAACATTTTCCATGTCTAGACAATAAACATTGTCCTTTCTTGGAGTTCTAAGTAGTATCATGCTTTCATCAACTACCTTGAACCCTGGAGCAAGGATCATACATTCTGTATTAGTAAATAATATGCTATGTTGTTTGTCACAAACCTGTGATACACTTAACAGGTTGTACTTTAGTTGATCAACATAGTAGACATCCTCAAATGTCATCTTACCTTTTGTAACATTACCTTTTCCACTTATTTTACCACCTGTAAGATTATCTCCAAATGCAACATGTCCTCCATTGATATGCTTGAAATCCTGAAGGCATGACATGTTACCTGTCATGTGCCTAGAGCAACCACTATCAACATGCCATATGCTCTTCCCCTTGAGCTGTTGGTTGCCCTGCACATAAGATAAATCAGTTAGTATGAATTAGGAACCCAAGCCAAAGTGGTCATGGGTACCCCTTTCTCATCAAAATATTTACATTCTTTCTTGACAAGATTTTTAAACTTTGACTCCTCATTTCTGGAGTACTTTGTCACAATGATTGGTTTGGAAACACATTTGCTAGAAGCAGTACTGGTTTTAGAAGTACTAACTGCATTAGCAGCACTTGCATGCTTAGCAGTACTAACCTTGTTAGAAGTAGTAATTGTGTTAGCAGCAGTAAATGTGTTAGCAGTATTAACCTTTGAAGAGGTACTAACAGTATTAGCAGCATTAATATTTTCAGCAGTACTAACACTGGTAGCAGCAGTAATGCTTCTAGCAGCACTATCCCTGTCAGCAGTACTAACAGTTTTAGTGCTTCTTGGCACCCACATTTTAATACTTTCTTTTAAAACCCTTTTCTTCATGGTGCCTTTGGTTTCAACAGATTTCTTAACCACATGTTTCTTTCCAGCCTTCCTATAACCAACAGGTTTTTGCACAAATCCTTGAAAGTTCATCTGTTGGTTAATAGGGTTAAAGAAACAGTGCTTAGCCAAATGGTTTAACTTACCACATATGAAACAAGGTTTTGGTCTGATTATTTTATTCAGATCAACTCCTTGTTTCTGAGCCCATTGATTATTCCAGTTTCTTTGGTTACCTCTTTTTATACCAAAATTTAGGCTCTCAGATTTGTTGCAAGCACACTGTTTACAAGGTCCAGGATTCACAACAGTGGTTTGTTTGTAATGGACCTTGTTATCCTTTCCTTTGGTCTTCTCTATCTTCTTAGACTTGACCCAGATCCTTCCACCTCCCTCATTGGTAACAATGTTGTTTTCTAAGGGTATCTCTTTATTTACAGTATTGTTCCTATTCTTACTGGCTTCTTTCTCAGTCATATCCTTAACAACTACCTCATCCAAAGGATCTATCTTAAAGGCTTCCTCAGACAAGTCCTTTTTCTTCTTGGTCTCTAACAAGTCTGAAGTAGGAGAGATATAGTTGTTGTTGTAAGGAGGGGGTGTGTTATTGTATCCAATACCAGGCTTCATCTTATCATAAATTTGAGTCTTTAGAAGAGAATCCATTGCTTTTGAAGCATATGAAAACTTTTCTATGTCAAGCTTAACCTTAGATAGTTCTTCTTTCAGCCTATCATTCTCTTCTATGGACTTAGACAGTTTGGCCTCTAACTCATTCTTTTCCCACTTCCAATAGTTTGTGTCATAAGAATGTTGAAGCTCATTGGCTTGAAAGCCTTTGATTTGTTCTTCAAACCTCTCAACTATCAACACATAATCTCTTCTGTCCTTTTTCTAATCTTTTGAGGTCATCACACATGTTTTGGTTGTGATCCCTGTACCTTTTGACAGTGTCTATGCAAGATTGAGTACAAAGATTAGAAATTACCTCAGAGGGGAGATCAGACACCTCTGCCATTAGAGCTTGATTCTGAATGGCTTCCTCAGCTTGGTCACTCCAGTCAAACCCCATTCCTTGTTGAGAAACAAGGGCTTGAGCAGGGTTCTTGTTTTGATTGTAGCCTACATTCTGAGCTTGTTGGTGGTTGTTATTTTGCACACCACTTCTGCACTCTCTAGCAAAGTGTCCCTTCATGTGGCACTTATAACATTCCACTTTTGTCTTGTCAAACCCAGCTCCATCTTCTCTTCTTTGAGAGAAGTTGTTCCTCCTTGTTCTTTTAATAAACTTCTTCACCCTCATAGATAACATGGCCATCTGCCATTTAATGTCCATCTCCTCCAGGTCATCAGGGTGAAGTTGTTCCAGATCATCATTAATCAATGAATTGTTGCTGTGACTGGACATAAAGGCTTCAAAGACAATTTTAGTGCCTTTTTCTGAATTCACTCCACTAGCAGCACTAACTGCTTCAGGGTTGGCAGTAGTATCCGTAGATGCTGATAGAAGTGCAGCATTGTGGATATACCCAGTGGGCTTCTTCTTGGTTTCTACCTCAGTTTCAAAAACTCTTAGATCATTATATAGATCATCAAGTGCCTTCTCTTCCAGATTGTCACTCTGTCTATATGAGACAGTGTACATAGTCCATTCATCCCCAAGAGATCTGAGGAACTTCCTGTTGATATCATCTTGCTCCATCTTCACCCCTACAGTAGCCAGTTCACCAATGAGCTTGTTGAACCTATCAAAAGTTTGAGTCATAGACTCATTCTTTGAAGAAGTGAAGTTCTCATACTGCTGTTTTAGAACATCTCTTTGATTTCTTTTGATGCTTTTAGTGCCAGCAAATATTTTCTCTAGAGCATTCCAGAGAATCTGAGCATCAGTGCAGTTGCAAAATTGATGCTGATATTCATTGGGGATTGCCAAGAGCAGAGTCCTCAAGGCCTTCATCTCTGTCTGTCTGATCTTCCTCTCACCATCTGTCTTTGGTGGAGGTCTTTTCCCATCAGGTCCAATCCTTCCTGCTTCAGAAGGACCATTCTCAATGATATCCCACATTGAGTAGTCAGTGAGAAGAATGTATTGTCTGATTCTGATCTTCCACATGTCAAACTCACTGGGTTTGAGCATTGGGACCTTAGAGACCAGAGTACTGTTTGATTCTGCAAAGTTTTCCATAATGAAAGAATAGTTGTTTCTGAGAGAGCAGGCTCTAATACCACTTGTCAGGATCGAATTCTCAACAAGAATTATGAATACTCAGAAACAATATCAAAGAAGTTGCGGAATAACACTTTGATATTCAATGTAACAGTAAACAAACAGTGAGTATGATTAACAACTTGTAAACTTGTATTGAATGATTAAAATCACAAGATTACACACTCAACCTCAATCTTGAAGAACAGACTCTTTTAAGACGAACTCTACTTCTCTAGAATTAGGAACTATGCCTTGAGGTTGATTCTTTCTCTAAAACAAAAACTTAGAATGAACTATTAATCAAACTATTATGTACATTCTATACATATACTGAGTAAAAGATAATTACAATAAATAAAATATCTTCAGAATATCTTCCATGAATATGTTCAGTCTATCCAACTGTCATTCTTGTAATTCGGATCTTCATCTCATAAGCAGCACTAATCATCTTGGAAGTATTAACTGAAACTTGGCAGCATTAACTCCTAAGCAGTACTAACCTCTAGCAGTACTAACTAGCTAAGCAGTACTAACTTTGTTCAAGCAGCACTAACTTTGACTAGCAGTATTAATTCTACTAAAAGTAGTAATACCTAGCAGCATTATCTTTGATATGCTCTGGCAGTACTAATTCTGAACTAGCAGCATTAAAGACTTGTTCACATCTTCAGTTCCCAACAAAAATAAAGGTAAGAAACTTGACTAAATTAAACTAAAATTCAGCAAATTGCTAACAAATAAGCCAAACCTACGACTATCCTAAAATTGTATAAAATAAGATAAATAAAGACTCAATTCACTAAATTGGGCAAATAAAAGATCCTAAATGACACAAAAAGTGTGTTCTAGGGTTAACAAATTAACACCTATCTCATCCCCAAACTTAAACTATTGTTTGTCCCCAAACAACTAAAATGACAAACTAAAAGACTTAAGAAAAGAGAAACTAAAGTGGAATCAAAAAGATCTAAAAAATACTTCAAGCCTGTTTTACCATGACCGAATTTATCACCAATTTGAGAATTTTTAGAGAATTTTCTACGTCTTAGAAACACACTGAACTTCATAACCCTTCATAAATGTAGTTCATTTACCTAAGTTCAAGATGCACAATCACCAACTAACCTAGACTTGCCTTATTACTAACAAGAGTCATCAAAGTATGCAGGTTGGGGATTTAAAGTGCATTTTGGCCTTTTCTTGTTTTTGTAATGATTTGCCTCTTACCATAATCTCTCTTTTTCACTCAATGGTACAAGTTTACTGCCATTTATCTCATTTTGAGGCAAAATTCGAAAAATTTGGACACTTTTAGTCTCTTTTGACTCTTGGTGCCTTTGACACATTATCATGCAAAGTGAATAGGGCTATGCCCTTTTGATTTATCATTTTTGGGTGCTTTGCATGCATATTTTGAGTGGCTTTTTTGTGTTTGTGATCCAAAATGAGGTGAGGTTTGAAATATTTAGGACAAATTTCCCCCTCCCCAAACTTTGAAGGATACAATGCCCTCATTGGATAAAAAAGGAGATGGTCAAGTAAATTGCTATGGATATGTGTGTAGGCTAGAACAAAAAATGGCCTATTGATGATTCAACTCAGTAAACTAGCAAGCTGTTGGTGAAGTTGTGATGGAAATCCATAACTTAAGTGCATTACAAAAGAGATTATTATAGCTATGAAATTAGAGGTACATGATATGAAACTGTGATGTGCATGAGTTATTGATGAATGCAAACGGTAGTGGTGAAAACAGTTTCTAAAAATCAGTTCCCAATCTACTTAAAAATGCAAAATAACAAGACACATGACACCTAATCTAGACGTTAAACTAAAAACATAAAATAAACAAGTTAAGGGAGAAATGACAGAACTTGTCCTACTCAGGATGAGTAGGAGATGTAACTCCATGCAGCTGTATTAGAGGCTCTGGGAAAGGTGGGACGTCATCCAGGGCTCTGGGGTCTTCCTTCAGTGCTTTTATCCTCCAAGCTTCATCTTTTCTTTTCTTATAACTCTACCATTTATCTCCCTCTTCCTTCATCAGGTTGAAGTTTTCATTCAAGACCTTTAGCTGTCTCTCTAATCTCTCTGTCTTCCTCTGGAAACTTCTCCTGATAATTCTGGTCTGCTACTCCATGTGCTCTATAAGTGCATCATTACTTAAACCTTCCTCTGCATTGGCATGTCTATTCAGAGATGGGTGATTATTTCTAAATAACCTTCTTAGGTTCTTCATGTCTATTTCCCTCCTTTCTTTAGGGAATGTGTCAGTGGTGAGCTTGATAGCACCAGCCTCTTCCATAAGGTTGTGTATGATGGAGGGATATGGTAGCCTGCCATTGGTTATGTCTAAACTACTTTTGATGTTGTGACTTTTCAGTCCCAGTTCTTTCTCTTCTTTCTTTTTTATCATAAAAAGAAGATTGCCCACATACATTTAGAGGATATCCCTCCAAAATGCAGTATAGGAGCAATACCCTCTCCATGCATAGATTAGTGTCATGTGTTGTAAGGTACAGGGTGTGTCTCACAAAATAAAATTAAATATTGGCCTCTGGTTTCAAGCTTTTGGTCTTAAGGGTCCTAGTTCTTCCCTTTACATTCCATGAGATTCCCTATAAAGCTACCCTATCCAAAATTATCTTTAACTCCTCCTCACTCACTCTAGCCATTATATTATCAAATTCAGATATAACATGTGGATCTATGTTTAGCAATTGGGTAATTCTAGCAGCTGAGTAAGAAATTGCTTTCTGTCTTACTGTTATCTCAGTGCTATCAGAGATGGCAACTTCAGAGTAAAAATCCCTAACCCATTCTAGATTGTATGGCTTTGGGACAGAGCAGAGCTTTCTCCATCACAACTTATGTATCAAAGAAGCGATCTCAGGGTAAAGGGAGATGGACTCGGTGTCAAATCCCTTAGGAGTTTGTCCTAACTTATCAGCAAAGTAGCCATATTTTCTTCTTGCTAAAGCACAACTAAAGAGTTACATCATGAGTATGGAGATTAGAGTTATTACCTCTTGTAGTAGGTCCAGCAGAAGTGTGTTGTGCATATGCCCTGGTAATGCTTCTTCTGTTGATCTTGGTCCTCTGCCTTGTGACTCTGGTGGTGGTGTTGACTGTTTGTTTTGTCAATTCGATGAGCTTCATCTTCTTCGGTGGCACACTCCTTGCAATAACTTTCCCCTTGTCCTTCTTCCTTGATTCAACATCTATAAGAGCATTAGAATGAGGCTCCTTTGAAGGTGGGGTATCATCATGAGTGTGGGAGTTATGATCTGGAATCTGGGGTTGCGCAGAGGTGTTATTTGGATTTAGAGGTTGGGCAGAGCTCTGATGTACAATGGTTGGTCTGGAGGAGGGTCCTTCTTGATCTCTGCTCTGATGGGTGTTGCCTATCTTCAGTATTGCCTCAAGAAATGGTGGTGGTGAAGGGGCAATGGGTTCTCCCTTCGAGTTCAGAAGTATAACGTTGGCAGTGCTCGTCAGAGGTAGGTGCTCTGAGATGTGATCTTTCCCTCTTGAAGATAGCAGAGACAAATATCTAGGAACTATGGAGGTAGTGGCTTCTTGTACCGCAAGGCTGAGATCAAGGTTGGGAGTGTTGATGTTGGCAACAGAGGCAATGTTGGTCAGAGCATGGGCTCTTTCAGAGGGCCTCTAAGGTGCGATCTCTGAAAAGACTCTAGAGGGTCTCTGGAGTGCCACCTCTTGCCACCTCTGGAATGATTCTAGAGGGTCTCTGAAGAGGTGCCTCTAAAATATCTTCAAAGGGCCTCTGAGGTGCTGCCTCAGATTTGAAGTTGGACAACCTCTAAAGTTCAGCCTGAGCTTCAATCATAGCGAATAGCATGGCGAAAAGGTTTGCATTCTCGTTTGGTGGTGGTGCTTATGCAGAGCCTGCGGATGGAGGCGATGAGTCTGTTCTTTCCTCAGGTGTGGCTTCAGGAATCCTTCTGTTCATTAGTCGATTGTTTCTTCGAAGGATGGGAGGAGATGGTGCTCTGTTTGTATTCCATTACGTCCTGATCGTCTTCTTGCATTGGATTTCGTGATGGCCATAACGATACAGGTAGGCAGAGAGATTTAGAGGTTTGTGAAGAAGGAGAAGACGATGTGTGTTTCAGGCGAGGAGATTGATCGTGGGGTGATGATCGAGAGAGAACTGGTTTCTTCAAAGTTGAGAGAGAACTGAAGGTGCCGAAAGCAACTAGTGAGAAAATTGGGTCTCAACAGTGTGGTATTTAAAAAGATTGTGTAGCTTAAAGAGCGAGGGTTGTGGATGGATTTGATATCCGGCGGTAGCAGTATTTGGGGGAGTGTGAGTGATGATGGTGATGGAAGTTGCAGGGGTGGTTTGTGAGAGAGGAAGTTTGTTTTCAAATAAGGTTGTCCCTTCGGCTACTAGATTGGTACATAGAAGATAGTACCTGCCTAAAATTTCTCTGTATTGCATTAAATGAAGTCGCCTGACGTGGCTTAGGATTCGACAATTAGCCTCCATTTGTAATAATCCAGCTGTAATCACCTCTTAAGTTCTCAAATCCTACAAAAATAAAGTAATTAAATAAATGAAAATTAAAAATGTGGTCCAATTCTCTTATCCAAAAACTTGGGCCGATTCCCTTTTTCTCTTCTTTTCCTAATTAGCTCAGAGTTGGCCCAACAAACAGAATCAGAGGTGGACCGAAAATAAGTTAAATAAAATGGCATAACACCCTAACATTTTATTTCAAAATCTTGGGTTGGCTTTTCTTTTCAAAACAGTTCAACATAAGCTCAAGACAAGAAATAAAAGTAAGTAAAAATACAATACGATTATTCTAATGAAAAAAATAAAATGAACAAATAAGAAAATTATTTACAAACTTTTGGGATTGATCCCAAACTTCTAATTTTCCAAATGAACAACCTCGGAAGGTTGTTGCAAAATTGCCAAATGATTGAAAAATGGTTTAATTCTTTGGCCATTCACTTTGAAAGTGCTACCCTTTTCTGAATCAATTAACTCGACAACACCGTAAGGGTATACTTTGGCAATTTGGTAAGGTCTAGTCCATCTAGAGTTCAACTTTCCACGAAATAGTTTAAGTCTTGTTGGATCAAATAATTGTATTTAAGATTAAAGTTAATAAAGGGTCTAGTTTGTAATAGTGTTTAATACCTTAGGGGGTATTTTAGCTATTAGTTAATATTAATAAGGTCATGTTGACCTAGGTATAAATAGATTTTATTTTATTAGTTTTAGGGTTAATCCTCATAATCATAATTATTGTAGAAGAGGAGGCTGCCGTATTCTTTATTGTCGTACAAGAGGTACCAAGAACATACACACGTTTTATCTGATTAATCAAGAGATCGTTGGTATGTTATTCTGATTTATTTATCTCTTGATCTTTATTGTGTCGTGTTAATTTATCAACTATATTCTGGGTTTAACAAGTGGTATCAGAGCCGTGTGAATCAAGTTTTTGGATCAAACAGTGTTATTCGAAAACTCACACTGTGTGAAAATCGATTCTTCGATTTAATGTGTTTTTGAAGCTGAAAATCATTAAACTAGGTGCGTTTATTGTTATTGAATATCATCTGATAGTTTAATTGCACTTTAAATCATTAATCGATTAGCTTTTTATGAATTTTGGAATTTGGGCTCATAAAACTGTCGAGTACTGTGCTATTCAAATTGAGTATCAAAAGTTAATTTTAATCATTATTTTTGATTGTGTGTTGATCAAAATATGTTTATGGATACAAAAGTATGATTTTTGCATTGAGATTCTGTGTTTTCTGGGTTGAAAATCGATCACAGGGTCGAACTGTGACGAACTAGCGCATTTGTCACTTTTGCGCCAGTTCATAAGGTATTTTGCGCCAGTCCCTATTAGCGCAAAAGTAAATTTTCCGCCACCCTCTGTTAGCGCAAAGTTCTCTTTTGCGCCACACACTACATCGGTCGGGACCCGGTCGCAACCCTGATTTGCGCCATACGTTATTCGCGCAAACTTTTATTTGCGCCATCAATTCTTCGCGCAAACCTCACTTTTGCGTCACCGGCTCTTCGCTCAAAGTTGTTCTTCGCGCCATCTTCTCGCGTAAAACCAACTTGCGACAGCATCTCTGCTTCCAGTCTTGAAGATCTAACTTTTTGCGCCATCTACATCTAGCGCGAGTTGACCTTTGCGCCAGATTCTTTTAGCGCAAATCGTCATTTGCGCCAGTCTTACATAGATAAATTTTTGCGATTCCTTTCGCGCATAATTGGATTTTGCGCCAGCCTTTCTTAGCACAAGTTGATCTTTCGCGCCAACCTCTTTTAGAGCGAGTTGACTTTTGCGCCAGACTCCTTTAGCGTAAATCTTCGTTTGCGCCAGGTTCACTTAGCGCAAAGTTGCCTTTCGCGCCACTGTCCTTTAGCGTAAATCTGAGTTTCTCGCCAGCTTTTCTTAGCACAAACTGTCTTTTGCCTTACTGTTCGTGATTTGCGCCAGATTATCTGTTTGCGAATTCTGCATTTGATTATTTTTGGAAAAAAAATTTCTGAAATTTTTTTAGTGTAGTTTTTATCCAATACTTGATTCTAAGAATCTTATCAGTTGATTCTCTTGGTACAGATAAGTTTGATTTCTAACCATACAGCTAAAGATGTCGAACCAACTTCTCTCAATGGGCTCTCAGTCCAAACCTCCTGTCCTCATGGCTAATGAGTATCAGCAATGGAAGAAGAGAATGATCCAGTTTCTGAATCACAAGAACAGAGAATACATGGAATCAATCACTTCTGGTCCAGTAAATCCAATGATCAGAGTACCTGGTCAAGCAAAAACTAAAACCTCTCCAGAAATCCCTGACAGATTTGTTCCTAAACCGTATCAGTACTTCAGTGAAAAGAAGAAAGATCTGTACAAGATAGATGAAGAAGCTCTCATTTACCTGACTATGGCCATCCCAAATGACATCTACAATCGGGTAGACAGTCGAAATTCAGCTAAAGAAGTATGGGATGAACTAGCAAGACAATTTGAGGGAAGTGAAGCTTCAATTCAGGCCAAGCAAAATCTGTGCATTAATGCCTATGAGGGATTTCATGCAAGGGAAGGAGAGACATTGTTTGATACCTCTAACAGATACAACATCATTCTGAATGACCTGAGGAGGAACAATATCTCTAAATTTGCTTCAGAGATAAACTATAAGTTCATCAAGAACTTGAATCCTGAATGGAAAAACTTTGCCATCAACCTTCAGATGTCAAAGAACATGGCTCAAGAGAACGTAACTGACATTTTCTCTACTCTTTCTCAGCATGAAAAAGAGGTGACATCTATCAACAATGAGTCCAAGAACCTGAAGGACTCTGTGGCTCTCATAGCTGGCAAAGGAAAAAGTTCAAGTTCTGGTCCAGTATCTGCTTCAAGGTCAAAGAAGAAAATGTCTAAAGCTCTTGTTACGGAGGTTACTGAGTCCGATTCTGCTTCAAGTGATGAAGAACTGGAGATTGAATCTGATGATGATGTACAAAGGTTCTCTAAGAACTTGGCCATGATAACTCGTCAATTCAAGAAGAACTTTGGCAAGAAAAAGTACTACTCAAAGACAAAGTACGAAGGGCACAAGAAAGAGAAGTCTGAAATGAGATACAAGCCAAGGCATGGAAAGAGAGAGGAAAGACGAGAAGACAGGAAGGAAGATAGAAGAGAAGAAAAGAGAGAGGAGAAGAAAGAAGAGAGAAAAGATTAACCGGGCAGATGCTACAATTGTGGCAAATTTGGGAACTTCTCCAGAGATTGTAAGTTCAAGAAGGTAAAGAACTCTGAATATTATGTAAGGAAGTCACTTATTGCCAAGAAAGCTGAAGAGGGAAAGGTGCTTATGGCTGAAGAGGAAAACTGGTTGTTCCAAAGTTCTGATGACGAGGAACAGACGCACTTCACCCAAGTATCCTACATGGCAAAACTGGATGGTGATGATGAAGCTTCTGAGGCACATTCCGAAGATGCAAACTCTGAGGTAAGTGATAATTCTGAACTTATTGAATCTCTGATGGCCCAAATACATAATATGAAAGATGAATTTGTTTTATTGAAAAGTAAACTTAGCTCCGCACATCAATCAGTTTTGAGTTTTCGTGATGAAAACGCTTTGCTGAAAGTTGTTGTGGAATAAAAAGAAAAAGAAAAGGATGGTTTAAAAGCTGAAAAAGAATCTTTAAAGAGAAAAATATCTGGTTTAGAAAAGGATCTTGTAAATCTCAATGCTGAAAAGGGTGAGTTTAAAATCAAATTTGAAGTTTGTTTTCAAGAAAGAAATGAAGCTTACACCAAAATCAAGCAATTGGAGGATATTAACATGAAACGAGGTCAGACTGAGCAAACATTGAATCTGTTAACCAATAAACTCCAAGATGAAAGGTTTTATAAACTTAAACCAGGTTTGGGTTTGCCAATTAACGATGTTTTGAAAAAGGCACCGGAGTACTTGTATAATTTTGATAAACTTGGCTCCACAGTCAGACCCATTCCTAACATTCGTGCAACTTTTGTTGAAGCAAGTATTCCTAAACCTTTTACAGAGACCAAAGGTCGAGGAGAAATGGGAAAGGACAAGTCTTGTGAGACTGATTCTCAAAATTCTTTTAAATCAGTTGGTTTCAAATACAGTGACTTGAACAAAGGCTATGAGACTCGAAAGATCGAATTCGCTGAGTTTGAGTCACTGTTTACCACATCTTCAAAAGAATCAGTCAGCAACAACACAGTTCCACCTGAGACTGAATGCAAATATGATGAGTATGAATCGGATGCCGATCCATCAAATATATCATCAGTCCCAAATCCCATTCCTTCTAAACCTTTACTTGTTGAAGAGGTTGAAGAAGAAACTGTCATCACAAATGGATTTTGTTCTAAAAATGACAAAATGGAGTTTATTGAGAACATGACCAAAGAAAGGTTTTCTGAAATGATGAATGCTTCAGACTCTGATCCTGTTTCTACTACAAAGGAGTCAAATTCTGTGAGTGATCATACATCTGAATTGATGAAACAAATTGATATGTTGCAACAGTCTCTTGATGAGGTTGAAGATGAAAACTTTGATCTCAAATTTAAACTAGAAAAATCTTTGAAAAAAAATCAAGAGCTTTGCACAGAGATCAATGATTTGAAAATTACTTTGTTTAAGAATGTTTCAAATGATAAACAGATGTTTAATGATCCAAGCTGGAAGGTAAGAACTAATCCAGAATTTGATGCTCCTGCAATACCTTTAGTTATTTACTCTGATTGTCCTGAATATCCACCTAGTATTTTTGAGAAGGGTGAGACTTCAAGTAACTCTAGAAAAGAATCACACTCTAAGATAGAGACTAACAAGATTCCTGTTTCTGTTTCAGATATAAATGGAAATGGAGTTGGGAGGAGTAAGAAGAATAAAGATGATAATTTGAATAAAAATGATAATTTGAATTTTAGTAAAGATTCTGTTACAAACAGTTGTACTTCAGACAGTGATGGTTTGAAAAGTAATTCTTTTGATAGACATGAATGTCAGATTTGTTCCGATAAATCTAAATTTATGACTTTTGCTCGAAAGAATCTATATTGCAAACACTGCTGGGATAATTCATTCAAATACTACTCCCCTCCTGAGTCCAAAAAGAGTAAAAGAAAAGCTAAACTGAACCTTAATTCTAATTCTTCCACATAACCGAAAGTGTTTCGTGCTAAGATTGCCAATCCTAGATCTAAAAAGCACTTTCAGGAATTAAATGTTAAAATGGTGTAGAAATGGGTTCCAAAACCCCGTTATGAATGGAGAGTGAAAGTTAAACCTGTTGATATTCCTGAGTTGATTGAAGCTAACAGTGAAGGACCCATTCTGATATGGGTACCTAAGCAAAACTAATTGTTTCATGTGCAGGCCTATCGATTGTGGGTGATAGATTCCTGATGTTCACGCCACATGATAGGATTCAAGCACCTCTTGCATAACAATGTGGAGGAGCCTGCCGGAGCAGTTCGTTTTGCAAATTCTGAGGTAGAAGGACACGTCAGAGGATATGGCATGCTTTATAATGGAGTTGTGAAGATTCAAAGGGTGTTATATGTTGAAGGACTTGATCATAATTTGTTTATCACCAGTCACTTCTGTGACATGAAATATCAAGTTCGCTTCACAACAACTCATTGCTTCCTTGAGGATCCAGATGGTTATGAAGTCTTCAAAGCTGAACACCATGGAAATCTATATTATGTAGATTTTCCTACACTGTCTGCCACACGTCCAGTATGCCTATTAGCCAAAGCATCTAAAGCACAATCATGGACGTGGCATCGACGCTTGTCTCATCAAAATTTCAGATCCATAGCTAAGCTACAGAGACAATGTCTGGTCAAAGGTCTACCAGAAATGAGGTTCGAGAAAGACTCACTATGTTATGCATGTGAGTTGGGCAAGATGAAGCGAAGCTCATTCAAGTCCAAAACTGAATCATCGACCTCATCTGCACTGGAACTTATTCATATGGATCTTTGTGGCCCAATGCGAACAACGTCTATCAATGGCAATAAATACGTCTTAGTAATGATAGATGACCATTCAAGGTATACATGGCTCGAGTTTCTTCGCAACAAGTCAGATGCGCTAGAACTGATTATCGCTTTTATTAAGTGAATTCAAATACGTCTTTAATTGCCAGTCCGAACTCTTCACAGTGACAATGGCACGGAGTTCAAGAATGACACCTTGCAGAGTTATCTTATCTCTGTGGGTATTTCACATAACTTCTCCGCATCCTATACTCCACAGCAGAATGACATTATTGAATGGAAGAACCGCACTCTTGTTGAAGATGCTCGTACTATGCTTGCATAATCTGATCTACCCATGTATCTTTGGGCTGAGGCAGTCGCGACAGCTTGCTTCACTCAGAATCGTACCATTGTGATCAAACGTTTTGATAAAACAGCATATGAGTTGATCAACAATCGTAAACCTAATATCAAATTCCTTCGTGTTTTTGGTTGCAGGTGTTACATTCTACGAGAGCGTCAAGGGATATCAAAATTTAATAATAAAGCGGATGAAGGATATCTCGTTGGATACTCCCTGACATCCAAAGCTTATCGAATCTACATAATTCGAACCAAGACGATTGTTGAAAGCATGAATGTATCTTTTGATGAGAATTCTACACGGACTTCTGGCCACAACGGTTCAGAACTCGGACTTAAGAACAAAGCTTTTATTCAATTCGGAATAGAACCAGGGTCTAAAGCGTCAAATTCTTCTAACTCTACCTCTACTTCATCTGAGTTAGATATGTTGTTTATTGATGTCTTCGATGATATTTGTGTAGATTTTGACAAAGGCATATCAACATCAACAACAAGATCGGAGGTCCCTACTATTTCTGAAGACATGTCTGGACCGTCCGAATAAGTCACTGAAACTTCATCTCCATCCGGTACAACTAAACCGTTAGTTTCTGACTCTACTAATGCTGAATCTGTCTCTGCAGATATTCCTTCTGGAACTGAAGTCATGAGTACTTCAACCGCTATTCCAGAAGTTTCAGTATCATAAACACCTGTACAAGATGTCCCGAGTACATCTGTGGATCTACCTTTCGTGCATGATGAATACAATGCATCCAATACGCAACAAACAATTGAATCCTTACCAAGCATACATCGTTGGACTAAGGATCATCCCCTGCATAACGTGATAGGTGACGTACAATCTGGTGTTACGACACGGTCAGCGTCAGCTAATTTCTGTATGTTTTCAAGCTTCCTTAGTTCCCTAGAACCAAAGAAAGCATCAGAATCTCTACGTGATCCCTTCTGGATTTCAGCTATGCAAGACGAGCTTCTGCAATTCGAACGGAACAAGGTTTGGCGCTTGATCCCACTACCTAAAGGTAAAACTGTCATTGGAACAAAGTGGGTATTCAGAAACAAGAAAGACGAGGCTGGAGTAGTTGTGAGAAACAAAGCTCGTTTGGTTGCAAAAGGGTACTGTCAACAGGAGGGCATTGACTATGACGAAACATTCGCCCCTGTCGCAAGGATCGAAGCCATCAGAAACTTCTTAGCATATGCAGCGCACAAAAACTTTACAGTCTATCAAAAGGACGTAAAGTCAGCTTTCCTAAATGGCGTTCTGCATGAGGAGGTCTACGTGGCACAACCTGAAGGTTTCATTGATCCTCATCGCCCTGATCATGTCTATGTGCTATACAAAGCACTGTATGGTTTTAAACAAGCACCAAGAGCCTGGTATGAAACTCTAACTAAATTTCTCCTAGCTTCTGGTTTCAAGAAAGGTACGGTTGACACCACCTTATTTCTCAAAAGGCAAGGTGAGGACTTGATTCTCATTTAGATTTATGTTGATGACATAATATTTGGGTCGATAAATCAGAAATTTTGCAAGAACTTTTCTAAAATCATGGAAACAAAGTTTGAAATGTCGATGATGGGTGAGTTAAATTTCTTTCTTGGTTTACAAGTAAAGCAATTACCCGAAGGCATTTTCATCAATCAAGCTAAATATATAAAATATATATTAAGAAAGTTCAATATGTCAGATAGTTCAGTCATGAAAACACCAATGGCTACTAGTACACTCTTAGATGCAGATCCTTCTGGTAAACCTGTTGATCAAAAGGTGTATCGTAGCATGATTGGTTCTTTACTTTATCTGACTGCCAGTCGCCCAGATATAATGTTTGCCACATGTTTTTGTGCGAGATATCAGTCTAATCCTAAAGAGTTGCACTTTAATGCTGTTAAGCGAATCCTTAGATATCTCAAAGGCACTCCTAATTTAGGCCTTTGGTATCCAAAGGATTCTCGTTTTGATCTAACTACCTTTACAGATGTTGACCATGCAGGATGTAAGCTAGACCAGAAAAGCACCTCTGGATCATGTCAATTTATAGGTGACAAACTTGTGAGTTGGACCTCAAAGAAACAAAATTGTGTTTCCACATCCACTGCTGAGGCAGAATATGTAGCTGCTGCTAGCTGCTGTTCGCAAGTCCTATGGATGAAAACTCAGTTAAGGGACTTTGGGTACAACTATAAGCGTGTTCCTATTTATTGTGATTCCAATAGCGCAATCGCCTTAACAACTAACCCGGTTCAGCATTCAAAGACCAAGCATATAGATGTATGCTATCACTTCATCAAAGATCATGTAGAAAAAGGTGATATCCAAATGCACTTTGTTCAAACTGACTTCCAGTTAGCTGATTTTTTCAATAAGCCGTTGGATGAAAAGAGGTTCCAATTTCTCATCAGCAAACTTGGTATGTTGACCATGTCTTCTTAGCCTTACTCATGATTCGAGGGGGAGTATTCTGAATCTTAATCTTGTGTTTTATATATTTATTCTCCAACTGTTGCTAACGATATAGGAATCATTTTCACAAATGATTACCATGATTTCTTTTATGTGCAGGATATTTCAAGTGACGATGGCTTCTAATCACATCTGATTAGAACCCGCACTTCAGTGCTTTATTTTCTGTTATGTTAAAAAAAAATCCTTAAGTTGAGGGGGAGCTTAATCGTCAATGAGCTTAATTGTCAAACTCTTTTAGTTTGAGGGGGAGAATTGTATTGTCAAAATACAAAATGTTTTTGACTTCTCCAAATTTTTATTCTTCATGTGTAATTGTATTCCTTTGTGCTTTCATGTACAAAATGCTGTTGAACAACATGTTCTTTTAGGAAAATACATGGGATTCAGTGTGAGAGCTTAACAGAAATTCCATGTATTCACGATAACCAGTGTTTCCTACCCAGGAAATATTCCCTGAGTGATTGAGGGAAGAGGGGTCAAAAGTTTTGAGTGTTGGTGTGTGAAGAGGTAAAATGGAAAAGAGAGATTGGTTAGAAGTGAGATTTAAAAGATTAAAAGAAAGAGGGTGAGAAAACAGAGTAAAAGAATATCAGACTCTGCACCAAACTTCTTTCTGAGCCGGGCAGCCACATAATCTGATTGGTTCACATTTTTTGGTGACCATCATTGAAAAAGGCACCTAGCCCATGCCATCTCTTGCATACAACCCCACCAACTACTCATTCTTTTCTCAAAAAGAAAATGTTTCACATTTTCTGGGGAAGCAACACATATGCTATTGGTTCTTCACTTGGAAGATACTAATATTGAAAAAGAAGGAAAGTTGCCCCACCTTCGACCATTTCTCATGCACATGGAGTCTTTGTATAATTTGTTGCTGTCTCAACAAGTTTACATAATTTGCGCCTACAATGAAAAGCAATCATCGGTGCTTAATTTCTTTCATACACATGCACAAGCACACAGAAATTTGTTTTTTGTCAGAACATTCATAGATAATCATATGTTATTCGATGATTGAATGGAAGTCCTGGGGAGCCAACATCAAAACCAGCTCTTTATATAGTAACTTCGTGTTACTCAGTAACTGTGTTACTGACAGGCATTCCAAACCGAGTCATTTGTTGATTCAAGGTTACCACATTTATTTTATTTGAATCTGAAAAGATTGAAATAATCACTTTCTCCATTTGGCGAGACTGCTCTTATTTCCACACAGGGATCTATACATGAAGACAACGCTTAATTGATGACTATATAAAAAAAGGGGGGAAGATTGTTTTTGCTATGTTTTGATGATGATGATTCTCACCACTCATCAAAAAGGGGGAGAATTAAAAGATAGAAGATACAAGAATTTTCAAGAAGACTGCTAAAGAATTCAAAGATATCAAAGTGTCTATCAAAGTGTCTGAGCTTATTTGATCATCTGAAGGACACTTCATTTAAAAGAAAGAGGAAGATGAAGACTATATCTGAAGTTTTCAAGAGAAGAGAAGACCCGAAGAAAATTGCCAATTTTTTTTTGATCTTGAATCCAAAGGGGGAGATTGTTGGATCAAATAATTGTATTCAAGATTAAAGTTAATAAAGGGTCTAGTTTGTAATAGTGTTTAATACCTTACGGGGTATTTTAGCTATTAGTTAATATTAATAAGGTCATGTTGACCTAGGTATAAATAGATTTTATTTTATTAGTTTTAGGGTTAATCCTCATAATCATAATTATTGTAGAAGAGGAGGCTGTCGTATTCTGTATTGTCGTATGTGGCATCCGTCAGAAATCAAAATCTTCAAGGTTAGAATCCATCGAGCTAGTAGAGAGTAGTTCATAGAATTTACTCCTTTGGAATCTAATTAGATTGGTTAGATTAGAATTTTCCCGAAAAATTTTGGTAGTCGTTTAGAAAGCCCGGTTCGGACCAGTAACTGACTAAAACGTCCCATAAAATGCCAAATGATATGCCACATGTCTAAATTATATAAAATAACGAGGTTTATTTTATTTAGATGAAAAAATGTTTATTTGTAAAAATTTACTCAATTTAGAGAAGGTTTGAGAACTAGAGTTGTCGGTTCCCAATTTAACTGATTTAATTTCTGGGCTTGGGTTACACTACAATTTAAAATATATATATATATATATATATAGGGGTGGTTTCAATTGGAAACCAAATTTCATTGGAAACTTTGGAAACCAAATTTCAACCTTTGATCTTTTTAATTAATGGTCAAGATTCATTTGAATTATATATGGTAATAAATTAATTAATTTATTAATAAAAGATAATAATAATATGTCAAAAGGGTAAATGTGTCTTTTTCTTTTGTGTTTCAAATTTGGCAACAAAGATGAAATATGGTAATAAATAAATTAATTTATTAATTAAAGATAATAATTATATATGGTAATAAATTAATTAATTTATTAATAAAAGATAACAATAATATATCAAGACTACCCTTTTATTACATGTTCATCAATATGCAGTATGTAAAAACCCAATTAAGTTTCATTACCATTATTGTTTCATTATCTTTCCATTATGTTTCACTATATCAAATATGTTTCATCAGGTTTCACTATATTAATATTTTGTTTCACTATATCAGGTTTCACTATATTAATATTTTGTTTCATTACTTTTTCATTATGTTTCACTATATCAAATCTGTTTCATCAGGTTTCACTATATTAACATTTTATGTTTCATCATGTTTCACTATATTAATATTTTGTTTCACTATATCAAATCCATTATGTTTCACTATATTAATATTTTGTGTCTGGAGGTAATATTGAAGATTTCATATGAATATAAACTTTCATTCATTGGATGAATCAATCACTGATTCATAAGAATTAGAAAAAATAATTTGATTTGTAGCTTGTGTATGAATCAATTTGTGTTTACCTAAATTAAATGTTTTATGATTAAATTAATAAATGATCAATATTACCATATATAAAACACATTAAAATTAAATAATTAATATTATAATAATAACACTTACCATATATATTATAAAATTATGTAAAAGACTAAAATAACCTTATCAATTAAAAATAAAAATAAAAAAAGGAAATTCAATGATTGGTTAATTTCGGTTTCCAAAGTTTCCAATGTAATATTGGTTTCCAATTGATCCCTCCCCTATATATATATATATATATATGAGTTGGGCTTGGTGAGGCCACTTGGCCGGCCCACACCCTTTCCCTCTCTTATTATTAAAAACAAAAATTCACTTTTGAATACTCATTATCCCACTTCAAAATTTTTGATTCCTCATCTCCTCTCTCTCTCCCTACATACGGTTCACACACACACACACACACATCTTCATCTAAAAAATTTCCAGAAAATTCAAGCATCAAACAAGGTTGTAATCATCTCCATAGCAAGAATATCAAGTTTTCATCATCATCTAATCAAGGTACAAACCCTATTTCTCCATTTCTTCACATTTTTGACAAGTTTGATGCTAAATTCCATAAAATAACTCATGCATGTATGGAGATACTCCATCTATGGTTTTAGAAGTGAATGGACATCAATGATGGTTAAAACATCCAAAAAGTGATGCCATATGATGATCTTCCATGATAAATCACTATTAAGAGGTAAATTTTGAGGTTTCTTGTTGAACCAAATGTTTATATCATGGTACACTTTGTTGTAAGAAAATTTTGATGTTTTAGTTGGTTTAGAAAACTAATTTCATGTTGTAAATTCATGCTTAAACAAACTCTTATGACAAAATTGTGCAAACTTGTGGGATTAAGAGCTTTGTAGTTTGTTAGTGATGAAAAATCACTTATTTAGTTTTCATTGTCACATGCAACCCATTTTGGACGAGAATTTTGTAGTTATAAATGTGTCCAAAATGTATAATTTCCTTCTTAGTTCATTATTTAGTGAAAAGAGGTTTTAATCCAAGTGGTTTCACAAGAAACCATGGAATTTTGACCTCTTAATGCTTAATACAAAAATTTGTAGCACACAGCTTGCTGTCAAGAATGAAACCCCCACTTCCAAGCTGTGTATCTCATTATTTACACCATAAAATTTGGGCTTTTTGCTTCTAAACTTTAGTTTACTGAGTTAGCTTTCCAACGCATTATGAATCACTCAAAATTTTGGGGTTTAGGTCACTCATTTGAATTTAGAAAAAAGTAGTGCAATCTGTTCCAAGCTGACAGATTGGTATACCCTACTTCTAACGACCATAACTCCCTCAAAAATCATCAAAAAGTGGTGAAATCTTTTTCCATATAGTATAATAGTATATTTATGTCTTAGCTTTACATCCATTTATGGATCACTGAAGAATGATGAGTTTTGACCCTCCAAAAGCATGCTACAACAGAAGTGCGCAACTGATTCAAAAATCAGTGACCTACTGTTTTGTAGAAATTATTTGGGGCATCAAAACACTTCCAAAATTCATGAAATGTTACCATAGAGCTCTTAACTCAGTATATTAGTTCATATAAAAAAATGGCTAAGATTGTCAATTGGGAAATTGTATTTTGAAAGCCATTATGTGGATATAATTTCTGGACAGCAAGTGCTGAATCCAGAAAGATGGTTCTAAAAACCTCAAACTTATGTATATTGGTAAGGATGTTATAATGATCATCAATTCTTATTTTTTTTACAATAAAATACATATATTGGCATTTTATAAGACGTGGGATTAGTTAGTTAGGCTTAAGGTCGGGAATTGACATTTAGCACTTTTTGTGCATCTTCCTCTATAGGGACTTAGAAGCTCCGGGCTAGGGGAAATCACTATTGCGTATCTTGCGTCATTATACGAGGTGAGTATTCACAGCCCCACTTTTATTGTTTTGATTGAACTTGGGGTGGAAAGCATGTTAAAATTTAATATTTAAAGATTCATGAGGCTTTATTATAAAGCATTACGTATTGAAATTCATGAGGTTTTGTTGTAAAGCGGTTGGTGTAGAAGTTATATGACATGTATGCCAATGATATGTTGAGTTTTTCATTAGTTAAGTCCCCGGGTACACTACTAGTTAACCAGAAATGGGCCTATAGTATTAGTGGATAACGCTATTTGGTCTCACAAGCCCACCTTATACTGACGAGTAGGGGTGCACTGTACTAGAGAAATATGACTACCCATGTGGTTAAAGCCCACCTCTGAGGTAGATCATGGGGCGTTGATTGGGTTCGGGAAGGTTTAGTAGTGGCTCAACGTGGTTGTATCAATGCATACCTCTTGTCATATAAGCTAAATTGTGATACTCATGAATCAAAGAATTGAAGTTGGTTTATACGTATGATTTACAAATGACAACTTGCGTATAAATTTGATTGTGCATATTTAAATACATGTGAACTCACCAACTCTCGTAGTTGACCTTGGTTTTTAAAATATGCTTTTCAGGGAACAAGAAGGTACGTGATAATGAATAGATTCCATCTCTCGTTATTACCGTGTGCAACACTTTCATAATAGTGATTTTGTACTTCAATTTTTGAAATGTAAAAAAGGGATGTAAACTTTTGGAACTTGTTGTAAACAATGGTTGAATGTATGGTGGTATTTCTTTTGTATCCTAGTGTTATGCTTATCGAACTGTCATATTCCGTGTTTCCGCTTTAGCGGGGTGTGACATCGTACAAGAGGTACCAAGAACACACACACGTTTTATCTGATTAATCAAGAGATCGTTGGTATGTTATTCTAATTTATTTATCTCTTGATCTTTATTGTGTTGTGTTAATTTATCAACTATATTCTGGGTTTAACAAGTCTAGAATTAAACAAGAGGACTTGTTGACCTGCAGTGAATTCTTTTGGAATTATTTTCTTGTCATGCCATATTTTTGTATTTTCTTTATATAATTTGGCATTTTCATAGGAAAAATTCCTATGCTCTTCTAATTCACACAATTGCAAAGATATTTTCCTTCCTGCCTCGTCTAAACTCATGTTGAGTTCCTTTATGGCCCAATAGGCTTTGTGCTCTAACTCTAGAGGTAAATGACAAGCTTTTCCAAAAACTAACTTATAGGGAGACATTCCAATTGGGGATTTGTAAGCAGTATGATAGGCCCATAGAGCATCATCCAATTTGGAGGCCCAGTCCTTTCTGTGAGGTTTGACTACTTTGGTTAAAATTCCTTTTATCTCCCTATTTGACATCTCAGCTAATCCATTGGTTTGAGGGTGGTAGGTTGTGGTTACCTTATGCTTTATGTCATATTTCTCAAGGGCTTCTTCCAACAAGTTGTTTATGAAGTGAGTACCCTCATCACTGATTAGGTCACGTGGTGTACCAAATCTGGTGAAAATATGCTTTTGTAGGAATTTTAAAACAATCTTAGCATCATTGGAATGTCAAGCCATAACTTCCACCCATTTGGACACCTAGTCCACAGCAACCAAGATGTAGGAACAATTATTGGACATTTGAAAAGGTCCCATAAAGTCTATACCCCAAATGTCAAATAGTTCTATTTCTAGAATTCCATTTAAGGGCATTTCATTTCTGTGGGAAATATTCCCACTTCTCTGACATTCATTGCAACTTTTTACAAAGTTGTAAGCATCATGGTGCAAAGTAGGCCATAAAAAGCCTGATTGCAAGACTTTAGCAATTGTCCTACTTCCTCCAAAATGTCCTCCACATGGTCCTGAATGGCAGTACTGAAGAACTAATGTTATTTCCACTTTTGGTATGCACCTTCTAATCACCTGATCTGCGCAAATTTTAAACAAGAAAGGGTCATCCCATAAGTATTTCTTTGAGTCAGATGAGATTTTTTCTTTCATGCTTATTTAGCTCCTTAGGAATAATCCCTCAAGCCAAATAGTTAACAAGACCAACAAACTAAGACATTGTAGAATGTTGTAAGGATAAAATCCTTTCATCTAGAAATACTTCACAGATGTCACTACTTTACACAGGGTTATCTTGTTTTTCTAACCTAGACAAATGGTCAGCAACCTGATTATCCACACCCTTCCTATCATTGATTTCCAAGATCCACCTTATTAGCCTAGGTTTTGCATCTTTTTTCGAAATGAGGTACTTGATGGCAGCATAATCAGTATGACTTTTACTTTAGTGCCAATCAAGTATAATCTGAATTTTTCAAAAGCAAAAACCACAACTATTAATTCCTTTTCAGTAGTGGTGTAGTTGATTTGGGCCTCATTGAGAGTTTTGCTTGCATAATAAATAGGGTGCAAAATCCTTTCCTTTTTTTCCCTAAAACAACTCCTACTGCCCAGTCACTAGCATCACACATTATTTCAAATGGTTGGGACCAATCAGGTGTTACTAGTACAGGGGCAGTGACCAATGCTTCTTTCAGAATTTTAAAATCCTTTTTACAATTTTCGTCAAAATTGAAAGCATGGTCATGCTGTAGTAGTAAACAAAGAGGTTTTGAAATTTTTGAAAAGTCTTTTATGAACCTCCTGTAAAAACCTGCATGTCCTAAAAAACTCCTGATCCCTTTAACAGTTGTTGGTTCTGGTAATTTTTCCTCCAACTTTGCTTTATCAACCTCTATGCCTCTTTTGGAAATGAGATGTCCCAACACAATGCCTTCTTTTACCATAAAATGACATTTTTCCCAGTTCAAAACCAATTCAGTTTCTTCACATCTTTTAAGACTCTTTTCAAGGTTTTGTAAACACAGATCATATGAGGCTCCATAAATTGAAAAATCATCCATGAAAATTTCCATGGAATGTTCTTGCATGTCAGAAAAAATAGACATCATGCATATTTGGAAAGTGGCAGGGGCATTACAAAGTCCAAAAGGCATTCTTCTAAAGGCAAAAGTTCCATATGGACAGGTGAAGGTGGTCTTTTCTTGGTCATCCGGTGCAATAGCAATTTGATTGTAACCAGAGTAACCATCTAAGAAACAGTAAAACTTTTTTCCTGCTAAATGTCTAGCATCTGGTCAATAAATGGTAATGGAAAATGGTCTTTTTGAGTAGCTTTGTTAAGCCTTATATAGTCCATACATATTCTCCAACCTGACACTATTCTAGTAGGTATAATTTCATTTTTCTCATTTGTTACCACAGTAACTCCACCCTTTTTGGGTGCACATTGAACAGGAATGACACATGTACTACTAGCAATATGATAGATTATGCCTGCATCAAGCCATTTCAAAATTTCCTTTTTAACCACTTCTTTCATCACAGGATTGAGTCTTCTTTGAGGCTCAACTGAGGTGAAATTTTTGTCTTCTAAAATAATCTTGTGTTGACAAATGGTAGGGCTTATGCCTTTCAGGTCAGCAATGGTCCATCCTATGACCCTAGTATGAAGTTTTAGCATATTAACCAACTTTTCTTCTTTCTCTATTTCTAATGATGATGAAATAATGATTGGCAACTTCCCTGATTCTCCTAGAAAGGCAAATTTCAAATGGGAGGGAAGTTGTTTCAATTCTAGATCTGGTGCGGCTTTTAAGGATGAAACAAGAGTTTTCCTATCCTTACTTTCTAATACTTCAAAAGCAGCAGTTTCTTGTGGTATTTCCAAGTCCTCAAATTCTTTCTCTTCCTTATCACTGTCAGATTCAACTATTCCTAAAATTTCCCCCAAACTTTTTTCTTGGCACCAAGTCTCAATCAAACTTAAAGTAGAACACTCTTCTTTTTCTTCAGGGTGCTTAAGGGTATTGAACACATTAAAAGTCACTTTCTGGTCTTGGACTCTCATGGTCAGTTCTCCCTTTTGGACATCTATCAAGGTTCTTCCAGTTGCTAGGAAAGGTCTGCCCAGAATAATGGGGACATCTTTGTCAACTTCAAAGTCTAGAATGATAAAATCAGCAGGGAAAATAAACTTATCAACTTGGACTAGGACATCCTCAATCTTACCTTTTGGGCAGGCTATGGACTTATCAGCTAATTGGAGAGTAATAGTTGTGGGCCTAGCTTCACCTATGCCTAAAGTGTTGAAAACAGATAGAGGCATAAGGTTTATGCTAGCACCTAAGTCACATAGGGATTTTCCAATTTCTTTTCCTCCTATGGAGCAAGGTATTGTAAAACTTCCAGGATATTTTAGCTTAGGAGGGATTTTACTAGACAATAAAGCACTACATTCTTATGTCAGAGCTACAGTCTCCTATTCAGTCAACTTTTTCTTTTTGCTCAAAATGTCTTTTAGAAATTTTGCGTAACTTGGCATCTGCTCAATGGCTTCAACCAAAGGTATGTTTATGTGCAGCTGTTTAAAAACATCAAGAAACTTTTTAAATTGAATTTCTTCCTTTTGATTCCGTAACCTTTGGGGATAAGGAATGTAAGGACTGACTGAAGTAGATGGCAGAGTCTTTGGAAGAGTAGGTGCTGGAATAGGTGCTTGAGTAGATGTTTGAGCAGGTTATGAAACATGTTATATTTTAGTTCTACAGGGTATTGCAGGACTACCACCAGAGTGTGACACATCACTTACAATACTTTCCTTGGGCTTAGGATCATTAGGGAATAGTGATGGATAGTCTGATCTACTTGGAATGTTTGGACTACTAATGGGTTTATCAATGTGCATGGGCTCACTAGTACTACTGGTTCACAGGTAATGTAGTAGTAGAATCTGGTCTCATCTTTTTCTTTTCAGGCATTGATTTGTCTGGTTCTCTTTGGATGTTTTCTAAGTTCTTTCCACTTCTTAAGGTTACAACCTTAACTTGATCTTTTCCAGCTCTTTGAGGTGTCTCAATATCACTTGGGAGAGTGCCTACTGGTCTTTTCCTAATCTCCAAAGCCATTTGCCCCATCTGAGTTTCCATATTTTTAATTGATGCTTGAGTTTGGTCTATAAATCCTTTCGTCATTTCTTCCAAAGAAGTAGATGAGTCAGCATGTTGATTGGGTTTGTTTTGAAAAGAAGGCTGATGATTTTGAGACTGAAAATGGGCTTGTTGGTTGTTCTAATTGTTTTGGTGTGATTGTGGGTGTGATTGTTGGTGAAAATTACACTGTCCTTGATATTATGAATGGAAATTGGATTGTCCTTGCAGTCTTGGCAACTGATTGTTATGAGTAGGACCATTCTAGGAATAATTGGATTGATTTCTCCATCTAGAATTTTGATTTTGATTTTGTGAAAAAGGTCCACTTTTGCTGACAAAATTGACTTGGTCAGGATTTCCAGGGCATTGCTCAAAAGAATGTCCATCACCAAAGTATGTACACTGCACAGAGTTAACAGTAGGGATATGTGTATCAGCATTAGATTGGACAGATGGATTGGTTAGATTTTTAATTAAAGAAGCCATATTAGAGAGTTGTGTAGTCAATGCTAAGTAAGCATCTACATCATGTACCCATGTTGCTTTCCTAGGTGGAAGTGCACGTGGATCAGACCAATGTTCATTATTGTTAGAAATTTTCTCAAGTATGTCATAACCTTCATTGTAGGTACTAGCAGTGAAAGCTCCGCCTGCAGTAGCATCGAACATTTGTTTAGCAGTGGTGTTTAAACCATTGTAAAACGTCTCTAGGTGTATACTGTATGGAATGCCATGGTGAGGGCATTTCTCAATAGCTCTTTGTACCTTTCCCATGCATCAGGAACCGCTTCATCATCCAGTTGTCTAAATGTGCAGATTTCATTTATGGATTTAGAATTCCTCGTGGGTGGAAAATATTTTTTAAAAATGTTTCTGCCATATTGTTCCATGTGATCACAGAATCTGGTTTCAAAGAGTTATACCAGGACTTGGCTCTATCCTTTAGTGAAAATGGAAAAGTTTTAGTCTAAGAGCATCTTCAGATACCCCAGGGATAAGAAACGAGTATGTGATTTCCATGAAAGAGCTTAAGTGAGAATAAGGATCTTTAGATGGCATACCAGCGAACTGGCCATTGGTTTGCAACATCTAAAACATTATAGGTTTAAGTTCAAAATGAGAAGTATTAATAGTTGGTTTAAGAATCCCTGTATGTAACTGGTTTAAAATAGGGATAGCATAATCCATAATACCTCCATCTTTAGAATTTGCTAGCTTAAAAATGTTTTGTTCCTCTTCCTCAAATCGATTTATTGGTGGTTCATTGCCATCCTCATTTCTAGGTTCAAAAATGTCATTCCTAGGAGTTAACCCGGGACCTCTATTATTGTTCCCAGGAATAGGACCAGGGTGTACTCCTTCACCTAACACATTTTCACGTTCAGCCATTTATGGAGAGGTTAAAGCTAAAGCAGCTCTTTGTGCTCTTCTTCTTTGTTTAAACGTTTTTTCTATGTCAGGGTCTAATCGGAAAAATTCACCGTGTCGCAATCTTGGCATACACTGGTTTTCAAAAAGGTGGTAGAAAAATCAACTTTTAAAAACTTTACTTAAATTGAAAAAACTTTCAGCGTGTAATCCCCGACAACGGCGCCAAAAACTTGTTGTTTCTAAGGTTTATGCAATCCTTTTTGAGATTCACTTAAAATAGAATTTAGCGCAAGTATACATCTTATCCTACTATCGTCTCTTAACAAGTAATAGTGGTACAAAGTACCGGATATCGATCCTCAGGGAAGACTGTGAAAGTTCAATCAGAAAAGTCCAGTATTTAAAGGTCAATTTCAGATGGCGAATTCGAAGAAATCTTTTAACGAGTCTAAGTTATCACTAAGAAAAGTTCAGTTGTGAGAAGAGGCAAAGGGTGCAAAGGTTCATTAGGAAAGATACAAATGATCCAGTAAAAAGATATTATAGGAATCTCATTTATCCCATAATTAACGTTTAACATAATCTTTTTAAGGATTACACATTTTCATACAATTAATTAGTCGTCTGTTAATTATTTGTAATCTTTAATTACCTGAAATATGCTGAACGAGACTTTCAACTATATTTTTGACACCTTTTTACTTTTTCATCGGTCTCGGTCCTAATTATGCCTTGCACCCCAAGCTAAGGTTGTTAGCTTATCATTGCTTGGTTTTTTTCACAAAAGAAATAAATACTGAAAAACAAATAATGAATTCGAAGATGATGAAAACAAAGAGCAAGTATTGAAGTTTAAAAAGAAAACTTGTCGCACAAGTAATTAATATCTGTAGTGAAGACAGAAAATTAAATTGCAGAAAATGTAAATAACTGGAAAGTAAATTGCAAGAAATATAAAATGCTGGAAATTAAAATACAGGAAAAGTAAATAAAGCAGTAAATTGCAGAATGTAAATGTGCTGTGAGTGCTGCCAGATTTGGTAACTTGTGCAGGAAGTTTCGTTTGAAAACTAGAACACTTGCAAAAATAGACTTGGAAACAATAATTTTATTAATTAGAAAATTTACCGTTTGGCACAGAAGGAAATTAATCCAAAAGAACACCATATGCAATGGCTTAGTTCCAAAAGTAAAATCGAAAGTAACCAAAAGAATTAAAGCAAAAAAACTCTAAATACTTAGAAAATACTTGGTACTTGTTTCAACAAGTTGACACTAGCCACGTGTTACAAAAGAAGTAATTCCAAAGTAAATCACGATTTTAAGCACTAGAAGAACTTGAGAAAGGAAAATGGACCAAGTAACAATTCTTGTGTAAACAAACGTTATCAAAGCAAGAGTAACCGAACAATTTAGAAATCAATATTGGGAGATCACAACAAGGCCACGACCTCAAGATGATGGTTTGGAACTTGAAAAAGATTTATAGTAACCAAGAAACAATTCGAAATGAAACACTAATACTTGTAACAAAAGATGGAATTATAAACCAAAACACTTGTATTCTTCAAAGCTTGTAAGAACAATTCACCAAATCATACGTAATTGTTGAAAATTTTAGTAAAAAATAAGGTTTTTTACTAACTTTGGACACAATTAAATACATGTATATGTATTGTATATATCTAACTCTTCGTGGGTTTGTGTTCTCCTATATGAGAACTTCGAAACGATCTATTATGTGTCAAAAACGGAATATGTGTGAATGAGATATCGATGCTCAAAGTTGAGTAATTGGGATGAAATTAGCAAAAATCAAATGGGGTGGAATGTGTCCCACATTGGAAGAAGTAGTAAACCTTTTGTGGTTTATTACCTTGAATGTGGAAGGAGCTTACAAGCTCTTTGTTTGGTTTTACTCCATCACCTACCCGCGCGCAGGGGGGGTGCCGATTGAGACTTTCGTAGGCTAAAATCGGCGAACTTGTGCGTGAGCGCGACCTGCGGACACGAATGCAACTCCGAAATCTTGTGCTCGCACATGTTGTTTTTGCGAAATTTTTTGTTTTTATTTAGTGCACAACGCGAGTTATGTCGTGGGTTTACCCGCGTGGCAACTCGCGACATACACTAGAGTGTGGACAAACAGTGCATCACGCGGGCTTACCCGCGCCGTAAGTCGCGACATGCACTGTCTCGAAGACGAGAAACAATGCACCATGCGGGTTGTTCCGCGAGTTTACCCGCGTGGCAAGTCGCGAGATTAATATGATTAATGGTAATTAAAAATTTTAATTACTGAATAATTCATATTAAACTATCGGTTTTGAATTTCGAGTATATAAAGGAGTCTAGGTTCATTCCAAAAAATACTCGGAATACGAATGATACATATTCTCTCAAAAACTGAAGCATACGGTTTCTCTCCGACGACTTTTTCAGGCAAGTGTTACATCCGGCAGTACATACTGCTTATGCTGTTGTACCCTGGGAACAGACGGCAAATCTGTTTAAGGGAATCATGTTCAACACGAGCCTCAACATCGTTGAATTCATCTATGGTTTAGTCGTCTTAATTCAATTTATGTCGATTCCCTTTGTATTCAAATTTACTAATCATTTGTTGATTGTTTTTAGTTATTACATTCTTGTAATTTTCTATGTATTATTAAAATGCATATAGTGGAAATTTACTAACAATCTTAAACAGATTTTGAATCGAGTTTGTCTCGATAATTTTGATTCTCTGTTTTTCATAAACAGATAGATAATGTGGTATCATTTTCTTTTTTGTGTAAACAGATTGTTTCCGTGGTACTAACTGTACACGTGAATCGAATCGAGTTTAGCTCGATTCAATTGGTTATATGTTTTGTGTAAACAGACTTTATATCGAATTTATTTCAATTTGTTACGAATCGAGTTTTGTCTCGATGTAAGGGTATAAACGGATTGAGAATCGAGTTTGTTTCGATTAATTCGTTTTATGTGAAAAAGAATTTCTATCGACTATTGGTTCGATTTAATTCTTTATATGTTTTGTGTAAACATATTTTAAATCATATTTTTCGATTTAAATAATTATTGTTTGTAAACAGTTTGTAAAAATCGAACTTGTTTCCATTTTGTGTAGAAAGATTCTAAATCGAAATTGTTTTTCGATTTTGTTGAAAAGAATCTAAAAATCGATTTTGTTTCGATTTAGGAAAATTCCAAATCGATTTTGTTTCGATTTTGTGGAAATAAAATATAAGTCGAGTTTGCATCGATTTATAGAAAAAGACTACTAAAATCGAGTTTGTTTCGATTTTGTGGAAAAGGTTTTAAATCGATTTATTTCGATTTTGTAAACAAATTCTAAAACGAGTTTGTTTTTGATTTAAGACCTTTATTGTTTCTATAAAAGGATTATCAATCAAATTTGTATTTGATTTAATTCATTTTCTGTTTTGTGTAAACAGATAAAGATTGTGTTCACATGAAATTTGTTTTCCACGATGGTGAACGAGTATGTGGTGGGAATGATCACGGATCCCACGGCCATGGTCTCGGAGTTGAATGTGATTGGTGCAAACTATAGAGAATGGTGGATTGATACCGGAGCGACCCGTCATGTGTGTCATGACAAGAGAAACTTCAACACCTACAAGGATGTTGATGATGGGCAAAAACTCTCTATGGGAAATGCCGCCACCGCCGAGGTCAAGGGTATTGGAGATGTCATTTTGAAGATGACCTCCGGGAAAGAGCTCAATCTCAAGGATGTTTTGTATGTCCCGGAGCTTCGAAAGAACCTCGTTTCGGGTTGGCTGTTAAACAAGTTTGGTTTCAAACTAGTGTTTGAGTCGGACGAATTTGTTTTGTCCAAAAGTGGTATGCATGTGGGTAATGGAAATGCTTTGAATGGTATGTTCAAGTTAAATACAATAGTTTTCAATGAAATGAATAAAACTATTTCAAGTTTTGTTTATTTGCTTGAATCTCCAAATGTTTTGCATAGACGTTTAGGACATGTAATTTATAACTCCATTCGACGTTTAATTAAATTAAACTGCATACCCAAATTTGATATTGACTCAAATCATAAGTGCCCCACTTGTGTAGAATCCAAACTTACTAGAACGTCTTTCAAATCGATTGAAAGAAAAACCGAACTCCTTGATTTAATTCACACTGATGTGTGTGATTTAAAATCGATTCCTACTAGAGGTGGGAACAAATACTTCATCACGTTTATCAATGATAGTACGAAATATTGCTATGTGTATTTACTTAAAAGTAAAGATGAAGCAATAGACAAGTTTGTCTTATATAAAAATGAAGTTGAGAATCAACTTAACAAGAAAATCAAGGTTGTTAGAAGTGATAGGGGAGGTGAATATGTTTCACCATTTGCTGAATTTTGTTCTAACAATGGAATTCGACATGAATTCACAACACCCTACTCACCTCAGCAAAATGGTATTGCTGAAAGAAAGAATCACACCTTGAAAGAAATGGTGAATGCCATGTTGATCAGTTCTGGCCTAAGTCAGAACATGTGGGGGGAAGCTATTTTGTCGGCTAATTATCTTTTAAATAAGATACCCCGCAAGAAAAAATATGAGACCCCGTATGAACTTTGGATGGGTAGAAAACCATCTTATAAGTACTTACGAGTGTGGGGGTGCCTAGCTAAAATGGTTGTACCTCCTCCTAAGGTACAAAAGTTAGGACCTAAAACAGTGGATTGTGTATTCATTGGATATGCACAAAATAGTAGTGCTTATCGGTTTCTTGTGTATGAATCTAAAAATCCCGAGATACACAAGAATACAATTATGGAGTCAAGAAATGCTTCATTCTTTGAAGACGTGTTTCCTTGTTTGAACAAGGAAGATCAAGCGTCATCTTCTAAAGATAAAGAAATTGTTCAAAAGGATGAACAAATTCTATCTGATGAAGAAGATGTGGAACCTAGAAGAAGTAAACGGGCTCGGGTTGAAAAATCGTTTGGTCCCGATTTTCTCACCTACGTGGTGGAAAGTGAACCCAAAACCTATCGCGAGGCGGTCACGTCTTCGGAGGGACCTTAATGGAAAGAAGCCATCAAAAGTGAGATAAAATCTATCTTACAAAACCATACATGGGAACTAGTGGACCTACCACCGGGTTGTAAGCCACTAGGTTACCGTTGGATCTTTAAAAGAAAGATGAAAGTTGATGACAGTATTGACAAATACAAGGCGAGATTAGTGATCAAAGGATATAGACAAAAGGAAGGTCTAGATTACTTTGATACTTATTCGCCGGTGACAAGAATAACATCCATTAGATTGGTGTTAGCAATTGCAGCCATTAGAAATCTGCAAATTCACCAAATAGATGTGAAAACTGCTTTTCTAAACGGAGATTTAGAAGAAGAAATCTATATGGAGCAGCCCGAGGGATTCATTGCCCCGAGACAAGAGAACAAGGTTTGTAAACTTATTAAATCCTTGTATGGCCTAAAGCAAGCTCCAAAGCAATGGCATCAAAAGTTGGATCAAGCCATGTTAGAAAGCGGTTTTAAGATAAATGAGTGTGATAAATGTGTTTACATGAAAGACACCACTCATGGATATGTCATCTTGTGTTTATATGTTGATGATATGCTTATCATTGGCAGCGATGACAAAATGATAAAGTCCACAAAGGATATGTTGAAATCTAAATTTGACATGAAAGATTTGGGTTTAGCGGATGTGATTCTTGGGATAAAAATCACAAGAACCCAAAATGGTCTGGTGTTAAATCAAACACATTATATGGACAAGATTATTGAGAAATTCAATGAAGAAGATACTAGAATAGCTAGAACTCCAATTGATACTAGTCAACATCTATCTAAGAATAGAGGGGAAGGTGTTGCACAAGTAGAATACTCAAGAATAATTGGCAGTTTGATGTATCTTATGAGTTGTACTACACCTGACTTAGCATATGCAGTGAGCATGCTAAGTAGGTATACTAGTAATCCCAGTTTAGATCACTGGAAGAGTATTACTAGACTGTTAAGATATCTAAGATACACACGTGAATATGGACTGCATTATGGAAAATATCCAATGGTAATCGAAGGTTACAGTGATGCAAATTGGATATCTGATATTAAGGATTCCAGATCGACAAGTGGATATGTGTTTACTCTTGGAGGTGCAGCTATATCTTGGAAATCGTCCAAGCAAACTGTTATAGCCAGATCCACGATGGAATCTGAATTTATTGCCTTGGATAAATGTGGTGAAGAGGCAGAATGGCTACGTCAGTTCATGGAAGATATTCCCAAATGGCCTAAGTCGATAACGGCCATATGTATACATTGTGATAGCCAATCGAAAATTGGTAGAGCTCAAAGTAAAATGTATAATGGGAAATCTAGACATATTAGACGTAGACATAATACGATTCGACAGTTACTCTCTACTGGAGTTATCACAATTGACTATGTGAAGTCAAAGGATAACATTGCGGATCCGCTTACAAAAGGCCTAAGTAGAGATTTGGTATACAAGTCGCCAAGAGGAATGGGACTAAAGCCCTTGAATGAGTAATTCATGCAAAGGAAACCGTACCCAGAAGACTTGAGATCTCAAGATCTGGGTTCAAAAGGACAACCTAGTTGTATGAATAGGGGAGGTCACTGTGGGGAAGTTAATAAACTTTCAACTCCAATTCTGGAATCAGTGATAATGAGGCTAAGCCTATGGATTTTAATGATTATTGAAGATCACCTATGTGAGATAGAAGTGGGGTCGATTCGAAGGGAATTGTGGGGGCTCAATTCCTATCAGCTCTCGCTGAACCAGGCTAGTGTTCATGACCATAACGAACACGACTATGAGGATATGACCTTGTTAGGAAGATTCTGTGTGAAATGTATTGTCGCCTACATAAATGGCAGTTCAGTTCAAGGACATCGAGTCTACTGATAGCTAGGAGGCTAAGTGTGTTTGACAAGGGAAGGTTCAAAGGATAACACCTACCTATCCTATGCAGGATTTGACCATTGGAAATTTCGTAGGGAAATTTTCGTACGCAAGGATCGATCTCCATTCATGTGGGGGATTGTTGGAAATTTTAGTAAAAAATATGGGTTTTTACTAACTTTGGACACAATTAAATACATGTGTATGTATTGTATATATCTAACTCTTCGTGGGTTTGTGTTCTCCTATATGAGAGCTTCGAAATGATATATTATGTGTCAAAAACGGAATATGTGTGAATGAGATATCGATGCTCAAAGTTGAGTAATTGGGATGAAATTAGCAAAAATCAAATGGGGTGGAATGTGTCCCACATTGGAAGAAGTAGTAAACCTTTTGTGGTTTAGTACCTTGAATGTGGAAGGAGCTTACAAGCTCTTTGTTTGGTTTTACTCCATCACCTACCCGCGCGCAGGGGGGGTGCGGATTGAGACTTTCGTAGGCTAAAATCGGCGAACTTGTGCGTGGGCGCGACCTGCGGACACGAATGCAGCTCCGAAATCTTGTGCTCGCACAGGTTGGTTTTTGCGAAATTTTTTGTTTTGATTCAGTGCACTACGCGAGTTATGTCGCGCATGGCAACTCGCGACATACACTAGAGTGTGGACAAACATTGCATCACACGGGCTTACCCGCGCCGTAAGTCACGACATGTATTGTCTAGAAGACGAGAAACAGTGCACCACGCGGGTTGTGCCGCGAGTTTACCCGCGTGGCAAGTGGCGAGATTCACTATTGCATAAATCCACTTCGTAACTCCCAGTTGATACTCATTGATGTATAAGATTAATATGATTAATGGTAATTAAATATATTAATTACTGATTAATTCATATTAAACTATCGGTTTTGAATTTCGAGTATATAAAGGAGTCTAGGTTCATTCCAAGAAATACTCTGAATATGAACGATACATATTCTCTCAAAAATTGAAGTATACGGTTTCTCTCCGGCGACTTTTTCAGGCAAGTGTTACATCCAGCAGTACATACTACTTACGTTGTTGTACCCTGGGAACAGATGGCAAATTTGTTTAAGGGAATCATGTTCAACACGAGCCTCAGCATCATTGAATTCATCTACGGTTTAGTCGTCTTAATTCAATTTCTGTCGATTCCCTTTGTATTCGATTTTACTAATCATTTGTTGATTGTTTTTAGTTATTACATTCTTGTAATTTTCTATGTATTATTAAAATACATATAGTGGAAATTTACTAACAGTAATAAACTTAAGAGAATGCCAATGTATGCCAATAATTCGAAAATGCCTAAGATTACTTGTTCAAAAGATGATCAAAAGATCCTAAGATGATATAAAACCTAATACTTGCATCCTACTTATAACAAATTCATGCTTCATAACCAAGTTATGTTACAATCCAAGAAAACATGTTCATGGGCCAAGCCCATTTCTTCTTTCCATTTTCAGCCAAAATGGGATCCCAAACAACCAAGGTGTAGTCCAATTCTTGAGTCCAAATGCAATCATCCAATCAAAATCCGAGAGCAAACCCACTTTAAGCCTGATTTCTACTCTTCACGGCTTCTCCGGAGTCTCGATAATTCTGAAAATTAAAGATAAAAATAAACATAAGAAACTTGACTAAATTAAACTAAAATTCAACAAATTGCTTACAAATAAGCCAAACCTACGACTATCCTAAAATTGTGTAAAATAAGATAAATAAAGACTCAATTCACTAAATTGGGCAAATAAAAGATCCTAAATGACACAAAAAGTGGTGCTCTAGGGTTAATAAATTAACACCTATCATCCCCCAAGGCTGAAATATCCACTGTGCACTGAGAAGAAGTTTTTGAAAATTCTCTGAAGGAAATTAGGCAGGAAGGTCTTTCTGTAGCGATGCTTCGAAGATGGGGTTAGGTTGTGTGTTGATGCAAAGAGGCAAGGTAATCGCTTACGCATCGATACAACTCAAGATTCACGAAAAGAACTATCCTACCCATGATCTGGAGTTGGCGGCGGTGGTGTTCTCATTGAAACTTTGGCGACACTACCTCTATGGCACAAAAATGTACTCTCTACACGGATCATAAAAGTTTGAAGTACATTTTTGATCAAAAGGAGTTGAACATGAGGCAAAGGAGGTGGCTCAAGTTACTCAAAGACTACGATTGTGAGTTGCTTTATCATCCCGGTAAGGCACACGTAGTGGCCGATGCTTTGAGTCGGAAGGACTATAACGGGAGCATTCGAGCTACCCTCTCAAGAATCGAGATCGTGTCGAGTCTCATAGAGAAGGTTAAGGCTTCTCAAGTAGAAGCCTTGTTGGAAGAAAATCTCAAGGAGGAAGTCATGACAAAACAACGTTTGCTCTTAACAGAAGATAGCCGTGGAGTAAAATTGTTCAACGGTCGTGTGTGGGTGCCCAAGGTTAGGGGCAATCGGGAACTTCTTCTCGAAAATGCCCATAAGTCCAAGTACTCCATCCATCCGGGGAGTACAAAGATATATCGGGATTTGAAGCTACATTATTGGTGGCCGGTAATGAAGCTTGATGTAGCACGATACATGGAGGGTTGTGTGACATGCTTGCAGGTGAAGGTCGGGCATCAACGACCGTATGGGAGTCTTCAGTCCTTGGAGATCCCCGAGTGGAAATGAGAGCACATTACCATGGTCTTCGTGATTAAGTTGCTCAAGACTCTTCGAGGTCACGATACCATATGGGTGATAGTTGACCGGTTGACCAAGAGTGCTTATTTCTTGGCCATGCGTGAGATACTACCGATGGACAAGTTAGCAAAGCTTTACATCGATGAGGTGGTTTCGAGGCATGGAGTGCCCTTGTCTATTGTATTGGATCGTGACAGTCGTTTCACTTCAAACTTTTGGGATGCCTTGCAGAAGGAACTTGGTACGCTCGTGAAGTTGAGTACGACTTACCATCCTCAAACCGACGGTCAAAGCGAGAGAATGATCCAAACGCTTGAAGACAGGCTAAGGTCTTGCGTTATCGACTTCGGGGGTAGTTGGGACTCTCACCTACCTTTGGTGGAGTTTTCTTACAATAATAGCTACCAATCGAGTATCGTAATGGCTCCATTTAAGGCCTTATACGGGAGGAAGTGCAGAACTCCCGTATGTTGGATTGAAGAGGGAGAGAAGCAATTCGTCGGACCTGAAATCGTGAAAGAGACGGCAGATAAGGTCAAAGGCATTCGGGAAAGATTGAAAGCAGCTCAAGATCAGCAAAAGAGCTATGCCGATAAGAAGAGACGACCGATGGAATTCCAAGTGGGTGACCGTGTGATGCTAAAGGTGTCGCCATGGAAGGGCATTATCCGGTTCGGAAAACACGGGAAGTTGAGTCCCCGTTTCCTTGGACCATTTAAAGTGCTTAAGCGTGTGGGCTTGCAAGCTTACCAATTGGAACTTCTTCCAGAAATGAATAGGATCCACAACACATTCCATATATGTTACCTTCGGAAGTGTTTGGCGAAAGAGGAAAGAGTTATCCCTCTTTTCGAGATTAGAGTGGACGAGGGTAATCGTTGTGTTGAAGAACCCAAATCTATTCTAGAGAAAAAGTCAAAGAAACTTCGCCACAAGGAAGTCACTATGGTCAAAGTGCAATGGAAGCATCATCGCGGTGACAATGTGACGTTGGAAGCCGAGGAAGATATGAAGCGAAGATATCCTCACGTGTTCGAGTAGTTGGGATTTCGGGGACGAAATCATTTCCAAGTTGGGGAGAATTGTAACACTCGTAAATCTATGTATGCCCGGATTTCCAACTTGTCTGATTTGCAACTTTTATTCGTATTGTTATACTCCTGTACATTGTATTTGTTCCTTTTTGTCGTCACGTATGTCACAAGTTCGAAATCTCGGGTTTTCGGTCTTCAGTACATGTGGCGCGATTATGCCACGCGATAATGATAATGTCACTATCGCCAGGGCACTATCGAGGGAGAAATACCACTTACGGTACATATGGCACGATTGTGCCCCGCGATAGTGACAATGTCACTATCGCCTATCACTATCGCGAGCGGGGTTTGAGGGTTTAATAGGACCAACTTCGAAAATGTCTCATTTTTATCTGACTTCTTGAGGAGCGAAGTTGTTTTCCTCTGGTGTCTTTGGTAAGTTTCAACCCTATGTCTCCCCTTCTCATTTAATCCTCCAACAACCTCCCTCTTACTCATTTATGGTGATTAATCTAGGTGAATCTAAGGTACCATTGGTGAAGATCCTCTTTTCTCAAGAGCTATCACCATCTCTTTCAACTAGAGATTTCTAGGGTTTCAATAATAACCACATTGTGAGTTCATCCTTGATTTTCTAAAACTTTATACATATCAAAATGCACTTTAGACTTATAAATATCTCCTTGTTTACATATTCTTTGTTGAAGAGATTTTGACCTAACTTGGTATTTTGGAGATTTTTAGGGTTTCTTACCATTTTGTAATATAATGAAACAATCCATGTCTTGAACTATAAAGATGGATGTTTTCACCTTTTGATGAGTAAAGGTTTAACCTATGGCATTTTAGCCAAGTTCATGTTTTAAGACATATTATAGGTATCTTGGTTGAAAGTGTTATTTTGTGAGAAGGAAATAAATGGTTTAATGTTGAGGAAATCCATGTCTACATTAAAATGGTTTTTATACTCGAAAGGTTTATTTGGTAAGGAAACATATTTGGAAATGAGAAGATGGCCTTATGATTAATGTTTGGGCTTTGTATTTTCTTATCAGCAGTTAACCATAGAAATGAATTTTGGGAAATGATTAATATTAAGAACTATATGTTGGATTATAGTTGGTCACAAATGAAATTGTGACAATTCTAGACTATTACTAGTGGATCCATAGGTATAGAGTCGACTTAATCTTGGGGATAACTCCCGTTTGTAGCTAGTTGAGACATTGGACCCTAGGGTGGCAACTTGGTACGGTTATGTAGGACCGAATACTAGTCGTGGGTCGTAAATGTAAATCCTAGTGAATGAGTATGGCTAGGATCATTGGGTGGCCTCCCCCACATCTTAGTATGAGTCGACGTGTTTGTGGCCTTGATCCTAGTATGGTGAGCTCAATAACTTGGAAAGTCGCTTACTTTGTGTTCCACCACAATCCTTGGAAAATCGAGTCTTCCTGTCATCGCAAGATGTACTTTGGAGCAAGGTCATTATGTATTTATCAAATTGATTTCAAAGGCGATTGGTGAAAACGATTTACTTACGATTGTATTTAAATTTCTTACTGATTTGTCATATAAACTGTATGTTCTCACTAGGCTTTAAGCCTAAGTGCCTAACACTTTTTCTCAAATGATGTGTATAAGAGGTTCCCTTAGCGGCGGGTCGTCAAAGGGTTGAGAGAAGAGCATGGACTCTTGAGGGCATTTTTGGATGATAGATATTTTGGAGTCTTGGCGTTTAAAACAATTTACTCATTTTTGGAGTTGGGTTGACAACTTATGTAATCTAGATAGAAATGGTTTAGATTAGTTTGTTGTCGATTTTCCATGCTTCTTATACAGTTTTTGTAAACGCGTACACTTTTACCCATTTTGGGTGGTTTGCTCCAAATACAAATGTCTTATTGCCGAATTTTCAATTTTTAAAAAAAAAGTTACCTGAATTTTTAGGGTGTTATAGCAATGACCTCTCAGCAGTCGTCGTCGTAAGCCTCCCGCATGGCCTCCGGCTCTCCTAATATATTTGAAACTTATAATGTTAGAATTTTATGGAGAAATTAATTAATATTTATATGTAAAACTTACCCTCGACACATCAACGATATCAAGAACATGCCTCCAGATGAGAACAAGGGACATATCCCAACGAACTGCCCTTGGGGGCCTGTTCAACCAAACAAAATACTCGTTACAGACAAGAAATATCTCCACAATCCATATATGTGAATTACAAATTACAATGTCAAATTGTTAAAATAGGAAGTTCATATAAAATATAGAATATTTAAATAATAGTAAGTTAACTAAACTTGAAAGCAAATATGAACCCTGTAATTGTCATCTTTTTCTTATCAAGACGTCTTCAGACGACACCATTCATTTTCTTAAAAGTGGGTGCCCAGACATAAGATCCCCAAAGAAATTGACTCCAAACCTGGAAATCCTTTATCTCCCTACTAACGGTATCAGTAACAAGTAAAGGAGTCCGACGCCCAAGAAAGAAGACGTCAACCATTATCATCAAACAAACTCGGACAACATCATCGTCCGAAAGCTCCTCCCCTCTCTGACCTAAGGTCTCAAAAACACGAACAACATCTCTAACCAACACCCTCCCCTCACCAAAAATCCTCCACATGCAATGTCACAATCCAAAACCGAATGGGGGGTCGGCTCCCCTCCAAAACGGAGTCCTATCACAAGACAGAACTCCTCCCGCCCATACCGAAGATGATGCTCACCAACCTAAAAAAACATCGTGTCCTCCCGTTCATTATCTGGGAAGACATGTGTTTGTAAAAAGACATATACGAGTAATGGGTCTGCCGAATCGTCAGTAAAGACCAACCATGGGCCAAAACAGGTGGAGTTAAAAATCTCCAACCTCGGCCTACTTAATTTATTTTTAATCTCTGATACAACAGTGATCTCTGACTTCAATGTCAATGAAACCCTATGAAAACGACCTTGCATATTGTGCAATGTTTGTAAATACTCCAATTATAGGGACGTAAAGTGTAAATTATCAAATTTTAGGGACCAAATCTAGAAATTCTATAAATACAAGGAATCAAATATGTATTTATTTGTTATTGTAGGGTCAAAATTAAACTACACTTTATTTATAGGGACCTAAAGTGTAAATTAACAAACTATAGGGATCAAATTTGTAAATTATCAAAATATAGGTACCGATTATGTGCCAAAAAGAAAATTTATATAGAAAATTCACGAGTCCACAATTATAGTGCTAGGTCTGCAATTGCGGTCGTGGCGTTCGATGGTTGTGGTGGTTCTCGATGGTGATGTGGTGGTGCTCGATGGTGGTACTCGACGGTGGTGGTTCTTGGAGGCTTAAACATCATGGAAGATAATTGATTAACCTGATCCATTGTGAAAGCGTTGAGGAAAAAATACACGTGTGTGAAGTAGAAATTCTCCAAGCAAAGCGTGTGACTCTTGTGGGGATGTAGAATAGAATAAGAAAATTGGTGTGGGGTTTTGATGGTCCCCCCAAATTTATATAGAAGTATAATATAATAGGTTTTAAATGAGGGTTGGTGGTGGAGGGGAAGGGGTTGGGTTTTAAATGAGGAAACCGTAATTGAGGGCAAGTCAAATCGGATTTTTAAAAAATCATCTACATCCGCAATTGTGGATCCGTGATTACGGTTATGACATGACAGGTTGTGGAGTTGCCACTTTTGCAGCTAGGTTTGATCTGCTCTTCACACGTGGCACTTCCGTAATATTGCAGAAGTGTCTGTTGGTGATTTTAGTGAAATCATCGGTTCATTTTGTGTAATTGGGTTCACAACATAATAATGGGGTTGGTAGCTAAGCTATAACACGAGTTAGAAGGTGTGGAGTGTACACTCGTGTAAGCTAACTATGACCTGGGATGGTTGGATGATCTCGTTTGGTGGTTTTATCAGTTTGTAGCTGAGACAGTGACTTAGGCGGGTTGTGCCGAGGGTTAACCTGCACGGTTACCCGTGCCGTGCACTGGAGTGTGGGGATGAAACAGTGGCCCGGGCGGGTTGTGTCGCGGGTTAACCCGTACGGCTACGTCGTGCACTGGAAGAGTGGGGACAAAACAGTGGCCCGGGCGGGTTATGTAGCAGGTTTACCTGCGCGGCTAACAGCGCCATGCACTGTTGCAGATTTCGATTCTGTAACCCCCAAATATCTTTGTAACCCCCAAATCCTTTTGTAATCGCCACCATTATTTCCAACAATCAGTACCATTAAATGGGAAATTATTATCGGTTTTAATATAGCGTCGGATACGAATCTCTAGGTGTTTAAATAGTATCGATTTCTGCCAGAATCAATACTGCGAATTTGAGATTATCCTCGAGTGAATTTCGTGATACCCAGGCAGAATAGGGTAGAAATATCACTTAAGGAAAACGAGCTCTCACGCGATCTCACAATCATAACCAAGATCCGATCACTCTCTTCTCTTCTCCATCGTTTTCTACCCCCTTCCCCAACAACCTTAAGTGATATTTTCTAATCGTGAGACAGATGACGAGTGATCAATCCGTGAGAGATATGACGACCAAGTTGACCAAACTGGAGAAAGTTTGAAGACGTCGATTTTCGACGATGGCAGAAGAAGATGCACTTCTTGCCGACAACATTGAAGGTCGTCTACGTGCTGAGCACTCCGATGCCGGAGGTGGTGGAAGAAGAGACGTTGGAAATGACCCGGCGTCGCGGCAAATGGGAGAACGACAACTACATTTGTCGTGGACACATTTTAAATGGTACGTGTGACTCCCACTTTGAAAGTTATCAAAATGTCGAATCTTCCAAAGAGCTATGGGACTCTCTTGAGTCCAAATACATGGCGGAGGATGCTTCTAGTAAGAAGTTCCTCGTTAGTAATTTTAATAATTACAAAATGTTGGACTCGAGGCCTGTGATGGAGCAATATAATGAGATCCTACGCATTTTATGCCAAAATGCTCAACACAATATGAAAATGGACGAATCCATCTCCGTATCGAGCATAATTGATAAATTGCCTCCCTTTTGGAAAGATTTCAAACACATTTTGAAACACAAGAAGGAAGAGTTGTCCTTTGTACAAATCGGTAGTCACTTGCGCATAGAGGAATCTCTTCGGGCGTAAGAGGCTGAGAAACCTGAGATAAAAGAGGTTTCTTCCCTGGAAGAGGGAAAATCCAACAACTTAAAGGGAAAACGCAAGTTCAATGAAGCCAAGAAAGGGCCCAACAAAAAGGTTAAATTAACCTGTTAGACCTGTGGGATAACCGGACATCTCAAGCGGGATTGTCGGGTTGTCAAGAATAAAAGTGGAGCAAGCACAAGTGGTTGTGGGCAAGGATCCAAGGATCAAAACCCACGGCAAGGTCAGTTTCTTGACTTTGGTTTTAATTCAAATTTGAATTATGTAGCACTAATATCCGAATCATTTGACATGCAAGATGATGATGATGCTTGGTGGATTGACACGGGTGCCTCGAGTCATGTGTGCAAGGATCGGCGTTGGTTCACCTCTTTGGAACCGGTTGAAGACGGATCCGTGCTACACATGGGAACGAGTCAAATGCTCCCATTCTTGGATGCGGCTTAGTTAGGCTAGAGTTTAGTTCTAGCAAAATAATTGAACTTATTGACGTTTTGTTTGTACCACAAATTCGAAAGAATTTGGTTTCCGGTAATGTCTTGAATAAGTTAGGATATAGGCAAGTGTTTGAGTCCGGCAAGTTTATCTTGTCAAAAGGTGGCTCTTTTGTAGGATTTGGCTATTTGCTAAATGATATGTTTATGTTGAGTTTGAATAAAAATAATTTTGTTTCAAATTCTGTTTATGTTGCAAATGAGAATTGTGTTGATTCTATTTTATGGCATGCAAGGCTTGGTCAAGTGAATTTTAAAAGAATGGTTGAAATGTCAAAATACGGTCTTATTCCGGCTTTTGACATTAAAACCAAAAAATGTAAAACTTGCATGTTAACAAAGATCACTAGGCAACGTTTTCCTAACGTGAAAAGGGACTTGTCGGTGCTTGAATTAATTCATAGTGATCTTTGTGATTTGCATTCAACTCCGTCTTTTGGAAATAAAAGGTATGTCGTAATTTTTATTAACGACGTTTCTCGGTTCTGCTATGTATTTTTATTGCACTCAAAAGATGAAGCGTTAGAAAACTTTTTAATTTATAAAACGGAGGTTGAATTGCAAATGAACGGTTTTATTAAATGTTTACGCATCGATCGTGGTGGGGAATATTACGACCCCATGTTTTTCCAGTCCGTAGGAATCATTCATGAGACCACGACACCATATACACCACAACAAAATGGTGTGGCGGAACGGAAAAACAGAGTTCTCAAAGAAATGGTGAACTCTATGTTATCCTACTCGGGATTGAGTGATGGATTTTGGGGTGAAGCCATGTTAACGGCTTGTTACATGTTGAATCGAGTTCCCAATAAAAGGAACAAGATTACCCCATATGAACTTTGGTTCAAGAAAAGGCCTAACTTGAGTTATATTCGAGTTTGCGGTTGTCAGGCGGTTATTCGACTACCCGAACCCAAAAGGAAAACTTTGGGTGAGAAAGGTATTGATTGCATATTTGTTGGATATGTCGAGCATTCCAAGGCCTATAGGTTATATGTTATTGAACCTAATGATTTTATAGCGATTCACACCGTTATAGAATCGAGAGATGCATTTGTTATCCCAGTTTAATCTAGTTGGTAAATAATCAATCAAGTAATCAAGAAACACAATAATAATCAAGAGATATATAAATCAGAGTAACATACCAATCCCTTGAATAAACAATGAAACCCTTGAGTGTTCTTGATACCCTTTGATTACAGAGAAAACTTCACTTGACTATAATCTCTAAACAATAATTATCAAAGGTTCTAACCTAAACCTAAACTAAACATAACTTTAAATACCCAGGCTTTTAGGCCTAATGGGCTTATGGGCTTGAGGCCCAATAGCTAATAACTATTTACTTATTACATAATAAACCCTCTAAATAACTTTGACACAATTGCAGTTTAAACCCTGAACTTTAACTTTAATCTTGAATACAATTATTTGATCCAACAATCTCCCCCTTTACATTCAAGATTAAAAAAAAATTTGCAATTGTCTTCGGGTCTTCACTTTTCTTCAGATATGTCGTTGATAGCTTCAAAACTTCAAAACTTCAAAACTTTGATAATCTTCAGCAGTCTTCAAAACTTCAAAACTTTGAAACTTTGATAATCTTCAGCAGTCTTCAGATTATATTCTCCCTCTTTGAGTAGTCTCCCTTTTTGTATCTTTCCCCCTTTTTGATGAGTGGTGAGAATCATCATCATCAAAACTTTGCAAAACAATCTCCCTCTTTTCAAGACAATCTTCCTATTGTGTATGATCACGTAAGCACAATCTTCATCATGTAACGAGCCCTGTATGGAAATAAGAGCAGTCTTCCCAGATGGAAAGAGTGATTATTTCAATCTTTTCAGATTAAAATAGAAAGTAGTAACCATTCGAATCTTTTAAAATTCAAACAGTTAATAAGAGTAACCCTGAATCAACAAATGACTCAGTTAGAATGCCTGTCAGTAACACAAAGTCACTGAGTAACACAAAGTTACTATATAAGGAGCTGGTTTTGATGTTGACTCCCCAGGTCTTCCATTCAATCATCGAATAACACATGGTTATCTATGAACGTTCTGACAGAAAACAAATTTTTGTGTGCTCGTGCATGTGTATGAAAGAATTAAGCATAGATGATTGCTTTTCAATTTAGGCTCAAATTATGTAAACTTGTTGAGACAACAACAAATTATACAAAGACTCAATGTGCATGAGAAAGGTTCGAAGGTGGGGCAACTTTCCTTCTTTTTCAATTTTAGTATCTTCCAAATGAAGAACCAATAGCGTATGTTTTGTTTCCCCAGAAAATGTGAAACATTCTCTTTTTGAGAAAAGAATGAGTAGCTGGTGGGGTTGTATGCAAGAGATGGCATGGGCTAGTTGCCTTTTTCAATGATGGTCACCAAAGAATGTGAACCAATCAGATTATGTGGCTGCCCGGCTCAGAAAGAAGTTCGGTGCAGAGTCTAATATTCTTTTACTCTGTTCTCTCACCCTCTTTCGCTTAATTCTCACTTCTAACCAATCTCTCTTTTCCATTTTACCTCTTCACACACCATCACTCAATTCTTTTGACCCTTCTCCCCTCAATCACTCAGGGAATACTTCCTGGGTAGGAAACACTGGTTATCGTGAATCCATGGAAGTTTTGTTAAGTTCTCACACTGAATCCCATGTATTTTCCTAAAAGAACATGTTGTTCAACAGGCTATTGTACATGTAAGCACAAATACCACTTGTTATATGAAGCACAAAAATTTTGGAGAAGTCAAAACAATTGTGTTTGACGATGCAATTCTCCCCCTCAAACTAAAAGAGTTTGACAATTAAGCTCATATCATTTTATCATGAAGAATAAGATATTGGAGAATCAAAAACGAATGTTGTTTATATGAACAATATATAAACATATTTTCAATGAAAGCACATGAAATGACGTTTGATTCAATCAACAGTGAATACAAATAACGTGAGTATTACCATAGAAAGATTTAACTTTTGATACATGGTAATAACAAAGTCAAATAGAATGTTTTGAACCGTTATTTGTATGAATACTTGACAAAGTATATTGACAAGATAAAACACAAGTATTTATCTTTAAGAACACACGGTCAGATAAGCATTTAAGTATCCAAAAATCTGTTAATATCACAGATATTCTCCCCCTTAACTGAAAGATTTTTTTTTAAAGCTTAAGAAAAAACAGAAAAAAATAAGGCACTGAAGTGCGGGTTCTAATCCGATGTGATTAGAAGCCATTGTCACTTGACCAAACCTGCATAAATAAATGAAATAATGGTAATCATTTATGAAAATGATTCCTCTCTCGTTAACAACAGTTGGAAAATAACACACAAGATCAAAACTTGGAATACTCCCCCTAGAATCATGAGTAAGGTTTAAGACATGTTCAACATACCAAGTTTGCTGATGAGAAATTGAAAACGCTTTTCATCCAATGGCTTGGTGAAAAGGTCAGCTAACTGGAAGTCAGTTTGAACAAAGTGCATTTCAATATTACCTTTTTTCTACATGATCCATGATGAAATGATAGCATACGTCGATATGCTTGGTCTTCGAATGTTGTACCGGATTAGCAGTTATAGATATTGCGCTCTTGGAATCACAATAAATAGGAACACGCTTGTAGTTGTATCCAAAGTCCCTTAATTGTGTCGTCATCCAGAGGACTTGAGAACAGCAGCTAGCAGCAGCTACATACTCAGCCTCGGCAGTGGATGTTGAAACACAGTTTTGTTTCTTTGAGGTCCAACTTACAAGTTTGTCACCTATAAATTGACATGACCCAGAGGTGCTTTTCCGGTCTAGCTTACATCCTGCATGATCAGCGTCTGTAAAGGTAGTTAGTTCAAAACGAGAATCCTTTGGATACCAAAGGCCTAGATTGGGAGAGCCTTTGAGATATCTAAGGATTCGCTTAACAGCAGTTAAGTGCGACTCTTTAGGATTAGACTGATATCTCGCACAAAAGCATGTGGCAAACATTATATCTGGGCGACTAGCAGTCAGATAAAGTAAAGAACCAATCATGCTATGATACACCTTTTGATCAACAGGTTTCCCGGAGGGATCCGCGTCTAAGAGTGTACCAGTAGCCATTGGTGTTTTCATGACTGAACTATCTGACATATTGAACTTTTTCAAAATATCGTTTATGTATTTAGCTTGATTAATAAATATGCCTTCGGGTAATTGCTTTACTTGTAGACCAAAAAAGAAATTCAATTTACCCATCATCGACATTTCAATCTTTGTTTCCATTATCTTTGAAAAGTTCTTGCAAATTTTCGGATTTGTCGACCCAAATATTATGTCGTCAACATAAATCTGAATAAGAATCAAGTCCTCACCTTGCCTTTTAAGAAATAAGGTTGTATCAACAGTACCTTTCTTGAAACCAGAAGCAAGTAGAAATTTAGTGAGAGTTTCATACCAGGCTCGCGGTGCTTGTTTAAGACCATAAAGCGCTTTGTCTAAAACATAGACATGATCAGGGTGATGAGGATCAACGAAACCTTCAGGTTGAGCCACGTAGACCTCCTCATGCAGAACGCCGTTCAGGAAAGCCGACTTTACATCCATCTGATAGACTGTAAAGTTTTTGTGCGCTGCATAGGCTAGAAAGATTCTGATGGCTTCGATCCTTGCAACCGGGGCGAATGTTTCATCATAGTCAATGCCCTCTTGTTGACAATACCCTTTGGTGACCAGTCGAGCTTTGTTTCTCACGACTACTCCAGCTTCATCTTTCTTATTTTTGAACACCCACTTTGTGCCAATAACGGACTTACCTTTAGGTAGTGGGATCAAGTGCCATACCTTGTTCCTTTTGAATTGGAGAAGCTCATCTTGCATAGCAGAAATCCAGAAGGGATCACGTAGAGCTTCAAACGCTTTCTTCGGTTCTAGGGAACTAAGGAAGCTTGAAAACATGCAGAAGTTGGTTGTTGCAGATCTTGTTGTGACACCAGATTGTACGTCACCTATCACGTTTTCCAGGGGATGATCCTTAGTCCAACGATGCGTGCTTGGTAAGGCTTCAACTGTTTGTTGCGTATTTGACGCATCGTTGTCATCTTGTACGGCAAGTTGCTCCATAGATGTACTCGGGACATCTTGTACTGGTGTTTCTGATACTGAAGCTTCTGGACTAACAGTTGAAGTGCTCGGGACTTCGTTTCCAGAAGAACTATCTGTAGAGACAGATTCAGCATTAGTAGAGTCAGAAACTAACTTTGTACTCGTACTTGATGGAGATGAAGTGTCAGTGACTTCTTCGGAAGGTCCAGACATGTCTTCAGAAATAGTAGGGACCTCCGAGCTTGTACCACTTGTTATTGATGTGGATATGCCTTTTTCAAAATCTGCACATATATCATCAAAGGCATCAATAAACAATAAATCTAACTCAGATGAAGTAGAGTTAGAGGAATCCTTTAGGTGCTGGTTCTATTCTTGATTGAATAGAAGCTTTGTCGTTAAGACCGAGTTCTGAACTGTTGTGTCCAAAAGTCCTTGTAGAATTCTCATCAAAGGAGACATTCATGCTCTCAACAACCGTCTTGGTTCGAATAATGTAAATTCGATAAGCTTTGGATGTCAGAGAGTATCCAACGAGATATCCTTCATCCGCTTTCTTATCAAACTTTGATAATCCTTGACGCTCTTTTAGAATGTAACACCTGCAACCAAATACACGAAGGAACTTGATGTTAGGTGTACGATTGTTGATCAACTCATATGCTGTCTTATTAAATCGCTTGACCACAATGGTACGGTTCTGAGTAAAACATGTTGTAGCGACTGCCTCATCCCAAATGTACATGGGTAGATTCGAGTAAGCAAGCATCGTACGAGCAGCTTCAACCAGAGTACGGTTCTTCCGTTCAACAATGTCGTTTTGCTGTGGAGTGTAGGCTGCAGAGAAATTGTGTGAAATACCCACGAAAGTAAGATAACTCTTCAGGGTGTCATTCTTGAACTCCGTGCCATTGTCACTGTGAATGGTTCTGACTGGCAGTTGAAGACGTACTTGAATGCGCTTGCTGAAAGCGATAATCAACTCTGGCGCATCTGACTTGTTGCGAAGAAACTCGAGCCATGTATACCTTGAGTAGTCATCTATCATTACCAACACATATTTCTTTCCGTTGATAGATGTTGTGCGCATTGGGCGACAAAGGTCCATATGAAGAAGTTCCAGTGCAGATGAGGTCGATGATTCAGCTTTGGACTTGAAGGAGCTTCGCTTCATTTTGCCCAACTCACATGCAGAACACAATGAGTCTTTTTCGAACCTCATTTCTGGTAGACCTTTGACCAGACCTTGTCTCTGTAGCTTTGCTATAGATCTGAAATTTTGATGAGACAAGCGTCGATGCCACGTCCACGATTGTGCTTTAGAAGCTTTGGCTAGTAGGCATACTGGACGTGTGGTAGACAGTGTAGGAAAATCTACATAGTATAGATTTCCATGGCGCTCAGCCTTGAAGACTTCGTAACCATCTGGATCCTCTAGATAGCAATAAGTTGTTGTGAAGCGGACTTGATATTTCATGTCACAGAAGTGACTGGTACTGAACAGGTTGTGATCAAGTCCTTCAACATATAGCACTTTTTGAATCTTCACAACACCGTTATCGAGCATTCCATATCCTCTGACGTGGCCTTCGGCTTCAGAATTGGCAAATCTAACTGCTCCGGCAGGCTCCTCCACATAGTTATGCAAGAGGTGCTTGAATCCTGTCATGTGGCGTGAACATCCGGAATCTATTACCCACAATCGACAGGCCTGCAAAAGAGACAATTAGTTTTGCTTAGGCACCCATATCAGGATGGGTCCTTCGCGGTTAGCATCAAGCAACTCAGGAATATCATCTGGTTTGACTTTCACTCTCCATTCATAACGCGGTTTTGGAACCCATTTCCAAACCATCTTAACATTCAGTTCCTGAAAGTGCTTTTTAGAAGTAGGATTGGCAACCTTAGCTCGATACACTTTGGGTTGTGTAGAAGAACCAGAATTAGAATTAGACTTAGAGTTTAGCTTAGCTTTGCTTTTATTCTTTTTGGACTTAGGAGGGGAGTAGTATTTGAATGAATTATCCCAACAGTGTTTGCAATAAAGATTCTTTCGAGCAAAATTCATAAACTTAGATTTATCGGAACAAATCTTACATTCATGTTTATCAAAAGAAGTACTATTCAAAATAACATTGTCTGTAGGACAACTACTAGAATTCAAACTATTCTTTTTATTCAAACTAAGATCTTTATTCTTCTTACTCTTCCCAACTTCATTTCCTTTTATATCTGAAACAGAAACAGGAACCTTGTTAGTCTCTAACTTAGAAGGTGGTTCTTTTCTAGTGCTCTTTGAAGTCTCACCCTTTTAAAAAATACTCGGTGGATATTCAGGACAATCAGAGTAAACAACTGAAGGTTTTGTAGGAGCATCAAATTCTGGATTGGTTCTTACCTTCCAGCTTGGATCATTGAACATCTGTTTATCATTTGAAGCATTTTTAAACAAAGTAATTTTCAAATCATTGATATCAGTGCAAAGCTCTTGATTTACTTTTAAAGACTTTTCAAGTTTATGTTTGAGATCAAAGTTTTCATCTTCAACCTCATCAAGAGACTGTTGCAACATATCAATTTGCTTCATCAATTCAAATGTATTATCATTCACAGAATTTGACTCCTTTGGAATAGAAACAGGATCAGAGTCTGAAGCATTCATCATTTCAGAAAATAATTCTTCTGTCATGGACTCAATAAACTCCGTTTTATCATTTTGAACACAAGATTCATTCGTGATAGCAGTTTCTTCTTCAACCTCTTCAACAAGTAAAGGTTTAGAAGCAATGGGATTTGAGACTGATGGTATAGTAGATGGATGAACATCCGATTCATACTCATCATATTTGCATGCAGTCTCAGGTGGAACTGTGTTGGTGCTTACTGATTCTTTGGAAGGTGTGGTAAATAGTGATTCAAATTCAGTACATTCGATCTTTCGAGTCTCATAGCTTTTATTCAAATCACCATATGTAAAACCAACTGATTTAAAAATATTTTGAGAATCAGTGTCACCAGACTTGTTCTTTCCCATTTCTTCTTGACCTTTGATCTCAGATAAAGGTGTAGGAGTACTTGCTTCAACAAAAGTTGCACGAATGTCAGGAATGGGTCTGATTGCGGAGCCGAATTTATCAAAATTATATAAATGCTCCGGTGCTTTTTTCAAAATCTCATTAGTTGGCACACCCAAACCTGGTTTTAGTTTATAAAACCTTTCGTCTTGGAGTTTATTGGTCAACAGATTTAATGTTTGCTCAGTCTGACCTCGTTTCATATTAATGTCCTCCAGTTGCTTAATGTTGGTGTAAGCTTCATTTCTTTCTTTATAACAAACTTCAAATTTTATTTTGAACTCACCTTTTTCAGCATTGATATTCACAAGATCCTTTTCTAAATCAGATATTTTGCTTTTCAAAGAATCCTTTTCAGCTTTTAAACCGTCTTTTTCCTTTTCTTTTTCGTCCACAACAACTTTCAGCACAGCGTTTTCATCACGAAAACTCAATATTGATTGTTGTGCAGAGCAAAGTTTGCCTTTTAATAAAGCAAATTCATCTTTCTTGCTATGTATTTGGGTCATAAGAGATTCAATAAGCTCAGAATTATCACTTACCTCGGAGTTTGCATCTTCAGATTGTGCCTCAGAATCTTCATCGTCACCATCCAGCTTTTCCATATAAGATACTTGGGTGAAGTGAGCTTGCTCCTCGTCATCGGAACTTTGGAACAGTCAGTTCTCTTCTTCGGCCATAAGCACCTTTCCTTCTTCAGCTTTCTTGGCGATGAGTGACTTTCTTGCATAATAGTCTGAGTTCTTTACCTTCTTGAATCTGCAGTCTCTGGAGAAGTGCCCAAATTTGCCACAATTGTAGCATCTTCCTGGTTCATCAGCTCTGTTTTCTTTCTTTTCTTCTCTCTTATCTTCGCTTCTGTCTTCTTTTCTCTCTTCTCGTCTTTCCTCTCGCCGTCCTTGCCTTAGCTTGTATCTTAATTCAGCCTTCTCTTTCTTGTGACCTTCGTACTTAGGCTTTGAATAAAACTTCTTCTTGCTAAAGGTCTTCTTGAATCTTCGAGTAATAAGAGCCAAGTCCTCAGAGAACTTCTGAATATCTGGATCAGAATCAATCTCCAGTTCTTCATCACTTGAAGCAGAGTCAGAGTCGGTAACTTCAGTAACTAGAGCTTTTGTCACCTTTTTCTTTGACCTTGCGGAAGATACAGAACTTTTGTCGGCTATGAGAGCCACAGAATCCTTCAGTTTATTGGACTCAAGATTGATGGTTCTCACCTCATCCTCATGCTGAGAAAGAGTATAGAAAATATCAGTGACGTTTTCCTGAGCCATGTTCTTTGACATCTGAAGGTTGATGGCAAAGTTCTTCCATTCTGGATTTAAGTTCTTGATGAACTTATAATTAATCTCCGAAGCAGACTTAGAGATGTTGTTCCTCCGCAGGTCATTGAGAATGATGTTATATCTGTTGTAGGTCTCTAGCAGCGTCTCTCCTTCTTTTGCATGAAACCCCTCGTATGCATTTATGCATATATTCTGCTTAGCTTGGATAGAGGCTTCACTTCCTTCAAACTGTCTGGATAGTTCATCCCATATTTCCTTTGCAGAGTTCCGACTGTCTACACGGTTGTAGATGTCGTTCGGGATTGCCATGGTCAGATAGATAAGAGCCTCTTCATCTGTCTTGTACTGTTCCTTCTGCTTTTCAGTAAAGTACTGATAAGGTTTAGGAACATATCTGTCTGGGATTTCTGGAGAGGTGGCAGTTGTTGCTTGGCCATCAACTTTGATCATCGGATTGACAGGACCATTGATGATTGATTCCATGTAGTCTCTGTTTTTATGATTCAGAAACTGGACCATTCTCTTCTTCCATTCCTGATATTCATCAGCCATAAGGACAGGCGGTTTGGACTGAGAGCCCATCGAGAGAAGCTGGTTCGACATCTTAGCTGTACGGTTAGTAATTAAACTTATCAATCCCTTGAATAAACAATGAAACCCTTGAGTGTTCTTGATACCCTTTGATTACAGAGAAAACTTCACTTGACTATAATCTCTAAACAATAATTATCAAAGGTTCTAACATAAACCTAAACTAAACATAACTTTAAATACCCAGGCTTTTAGGCCTAATGGGCTTATGGGCTTGAGGCCCAATAGCTAATAACTATTTACTTATTACATAATAAACCCTCTAAATAACTTTGACACAATTGCAGTTTAAACCCTGAACTTTAAATTTAATCTTGAATACAATTATTTGATCCAACAACATTATTTGATGAGACTAGATTCTCTTCAATACCTAGGCCGAAGAACCTTGTTCAAGTACTAGTGTAACTAGTGAGGTTGAAGAACAAGCAATTGTTTCCACCGAATCTCCGATGCTTCGAAGAAGCAAAAGAGGAAGGATCGAAAAATCCTTTGGTCCCGATTTCCAAGTGTACTTGGTAGAAGGATCAAGAGATGAGATTGGGTCACAATTCTCTTACTGTTATAGTATTGAAGAAGATCCAAAATCATTTGATGAGGCTATGAATTCTCAAGATATTGCTTTATGGAAAGAAGCAATAAATAATGAGATGGACTCCATCATGGGGAATAATACTTAGGTATTATCGGACTTGCCACCGGGTTGTAAACCATTGGGATGCAAGTGGATCTTCAAAAGGAAGATGAAAGCCGATGGATCAATCGACAAGTTCAAAGCTCGATTAGTAATCGAAGGCTTTAGGCAACGGGAAGGCATCGATTATTTTGATACCTATGCCCCGGTTGCAAGAATCTCCACGATTAGATTGTTGATAGCCTTAGGAGCTATCCACAATTTAGTGATTCACCAAATGGATGTCAAAACGGCATTCTTGAATAGTGACTTAGAGGAAAAAGTTTACATGAAACAATCGGAAGGTGTTATTATGCTCGGGATGGAGCATAAGGTATGTAAACTTGTAAAATCATTGTATGGACTTAAACAAGCATCCAAACAATGGCATCAAAAATTCAATGAGGTTATCTTGTCCAACGGTTTTATGTTAAACCAAGCGGACAAGTGTGTATATAGCAAATTTGACACATCCGGTAACGGAGTAATCATTTGCTTATACGTTGATGACATGTTGATCTTTGGCACCAACCAAAATCATGTTGATAAAACCAAATATTTTTTGTCATCAAGTTTCTCCAAGAAAGATATGGGAGAGGCGGAGGTGATCCTTGGAATAAGGATCAAGCGTGAGAACAAAGGGATTGCAATTACGCAATCTCATTACATTGAGAAAGTATTAAAGAAATTTAATTGCTTTGATTGTTCTTCGGTGAGTAATCCATTTGATCCGAGTGTGAAGCTTATGCCCAATTCGGGTGAAGCAGTGTCACAACTCGAGTACTCAAAGGCTATTGGATGCTTGATGTATGCCATGACAAGCACTAGGCCATATATCTCTTTTGCCGTAGGTAAGTTGAGTAGGTATACTAGTAATCCTAGTATACAATATTGGCAAGCGATAAGACGAGTATTTAAATACTTGAAGAAAACCATTGATTATGGTTTGTCATATGTCGGGTTTCCTTCGATATTAGAGGGATATTCAGATGCAAGTTGGATCACCAACTTAGAAGATCACTCCTCTACGAGTGGTTGGGTGTACTTGCTTGGGGGAGGTGCCATATCATGGGCTTCCAAGAAGCAAACTTGCATCACGAGTTCGACTATGGAGTCGGAATTTATGGCATTAGCCGCTGCCGATAAAGAGGCGGAGCGGCTAAGGAATTTAGTCCATGAAATTCCGTTATGTCCGAAACCAATATCACCCATTTTTATCTGTTGTGATAGTGCGGCTACTTTGGCTAAAGCTTATAGTCAAGTATATAATGGCAAGTCTAGACACTTAGGTGTTAGACATAGCATGATTCGTGAGCTAATCATGAATGGGGTGATTTCGGTTGAATTTGTTCGATCACAACAAAATCTAGCGGACCACTTGATGAAGGGGTTAGCTAGGGACTTGGTTCACAAGTCGGTAATAGGGATGGGATTAAAGTCCATCTAAATCTCTAACGGTGAGATACCCAATTCCCTTCTAATACAACGTTAGAAGTTGAACTCAAGGGGGAAGCTCACTCTAAGGGATTGGAGCACAAGATAATCATCCCAAGGTATGTGCTCGGTACTGCAAGTGAAGGAGGTAATTGTTCTTTTGTAAAAGTGCATGTGCAGGTGCATGATGAAAGGAACTACCTGTATGATTTCGAAGTGTGGCCGCTTCAAGAAGCTTGGACTTGGCTTTGATGCACTCACGAATGGATAAGGATACATGGTCTGTATAGCATCAAGTTTAAACTTTAGAGAATCTTTTAAATTCATGTGTATGTTATTTTCTGGTACTCAAATGGGTTGAAGGGTTCAATCCATAGGACATCCGGATTCTCGAGTATTTGAAATGTGTAATATACTAAGATGGAAATTCAATCTTTTAGATATTTTCATTTATGCATGAGTTTTTCCTATATTAACTGTTTGTGAATCAAGGATTGCACTAAAATGGGGGAGGAATGTTGGTGATTTTTGTGAAATCATCGGTTCATTTTGTGTAATTGGGTTCACAAGATAATAATGGGGTTGGTAGCTAAGATATAACACGAGTTAGGAGGTATGGAGTGCACACTCGTGCAAGCTAACTATGACCTGGGATAGTTGGATGGTCTCGTTTGGTGGTTTTATCAGTTTGTAACTGAGACGGTGATTCGGGCGGGTTGTGTCGCGGGTTAACCCGCACGCTACTCGCGTCGTGCGTTGAAGTGTGGGGATGAAACAGTGTCCCGAGCAGGTTGTGTCGTGGGTTAACCCGCGCGGGTACCCGCGCTATGCACTGGAAGAGTAGGGACGAAATAGTGGCCCGGGTGGGTTGTGCCACAGGTTTACCCGCGCGGCTACCCACGCCATGCACTGTTACAGATTTCGATTCTGTAACCCCTAAATCTCTTTGTAACCCCCAAATCCTTTTGTAACCGCCACCATTGTTTCCAACAATCAATACCATTAAATGGGAAATTATTATCGGTTTTAATATAGCGTCGGTTACGATTCTCTAGGTGTTTAAATAGGATCGATTTCTGCCATAATCGATACTATGAATTTGAGATTATCCTCAAGTGAATTTCGTGATACCCAGGCAGAATAGGGTCGAAATATCACTTAAGGAAAGCGAGCTCTCACGCGATCTCACATTCTTATCCAAGATCCGATCACTCTCTTCTCTTCTCCATCGTTTTCTACCCCCTTCCCTAACAGTGTCATTGCGCAAATGGTTCAAATCAAAAAAAAAATTTACATTTTAAACCCAGATCCATAATTACGGACCTAGTCATTGCGGATATAGTGTGAAAAATGGAAATACGGGAGAGGGATGGCTAAGAGACCAATTTGGATGCGTATTTTGGCTTTTTGAGTCAATTTCCCCAAACCATAACACGTTTATATTAATTACATAAGCATTTATATAAATACTAAATGAGAAGAAAACGAAACCTAAAGTGAACCACTTGGTTTTGATTGGATACATGTAAATATGTAAAGAGTATGTACATAAGAAGCCAAATCATAAGGGGTTGTGTGTTTCATGGAATTGGAAGAAATTTGAATTCTTAATGCTTTTCATTAAATTTCATTTCTTTGTTTCACCTTTTGAATTAATGGAGTTAGAATCCTTTGAAACTGTATAAAAGAAAAACAAATAAAAATAATAATCAATTTCCGATGAACTTTCGGTAATCACATACGTCTTCTCATTAATTTAATTAATATTCCTTTTCTTGTTACAATATGTCGTTCATGATCGTTGGTAAAATTTTACATCACCGATGGATCATCGAAGCCTGGTCTTTTCCTCGAAAATTTTATGTGCAATTTACTTTTGTCGATCATCGGTGATAACTAACGGCTTTTGACCGATTGTGATTTTTGTTTGTGATACCCTTTTGTCTAGTACTGTAATTTTAGATTTTGACTTTATCTTGGTATTGTATGAAACAATTCGTTTATATAAACTAACATGTTAAAAAAATAACCAATAATAACAAATGACAAACCAAATTGCAAAAACGAGCATACCTTTTATTAAATTTTAATTTGAGAAACATATTTTTAAAATGTACGTTTAAAAGTCTAGTACTTAAAAAGCGTCTATTCTATTACACAAATGTTGACATGTCATAGTTAAAACTTGACACATTTTGAAATCCTATCAAAGCAATTAATAGTAAAGTGTATTGCATACATGTACCTACCATCAGGGTAGACGTACTCACTTAGGTATAAGCTTAGGGGTGCATGGGTCCCCCCTCTATCGTCTATATGCAATGGTTAAAACCTAATTTAAATTGATGTATACTTCTTTAAGTTAACAAAAAGTAATTATAACCTACAGGTAGTGCTATTGCATTTCACAAGCTTGAATCGATAAGAAAGAAAAAAAAACTTTGATGTTGCGAAAAAACCCTTTATATGTATCATTTTTAATTAAACCATCACTTTTAAGATAATATATATATATATATATATATATATATATATATATATATATAGTGGGGTTCAAACCAGAACACCCATATTTTGCGAAAATGTGAGAACAGTTTTGGGCCCCTAAATCACGTACAAATAATATAATCACTTATTACAATATATCAAATCATTATCACAATAAAATCACATGATGAACAAGCAGAGCAATGATTGTGCATGTGATCATTACTGGTTTTCGATTATCACATCGCTATTACAGCAAAATCACGTAATTATCATATCATTATTACAACAAATCACATCAAGTCTTTGCTTCATCAAAACATTATTACATTATTATCACAACATTATTACATCTTATCACAACATTATCACATCATTATCGACAACGGAGACATCGGCATAAGAAGTCTTCGATGATGTCAACAACATTTAATGGATAAGAACAAATCCATAATAACAGAAATTTAATGATAAATACTAATTTATTTTCCTTATTCTAAGTTTTATTGTATGTTAATTAACTTGGAGGTCTAGAAGTGTTCTCGTATTTTCGTAAAATAGGGGGTTCTCGTTTGAACCCTTCCCATATATATATATATATATATAATATTTTATATTATGTAAATCATTTTATGTACCTGCTTAAAAAAGTTTCTAGGTCTATCTCTATAAAACCATCCACCCCGCTATTGTTCTTGTCATACTTTGTTGTCATGTACACTCAAGTTCATGTTGCGAAATTCTCATTGTGTCAGAGTAAGAATAAGTAGAGGAGGTTGGTGAAGATATAGGGGTTGAGGGAGCGGAGGGAGAGGGATGGGGAGCTCCATGGCATTGCACTGGTTTGTAGGGTTGAAAGTTATCGTTGGCGGTTGAATTGTCAATGGTCGAGTGGTAAGATTTGAAACATAAGCAAAAAAAATTAGACCAGTTATATATACATATATAGGACGATAATCAAATGAGAACTAAAAAGAAGATTGTGAACCATGAAAATCGAACTAGGCCATTTATTGCTCATAATCTATGGATATTAAACACAATGGAAATTTTGAAATAATTTACAACTTGATGATTTATTATGTGCTGAAATTAAAAGTCAAAGGGCATATTAGGTTTTTTAATCCATCAGTTCATCCCTAGCTCACTTCATCTCTTTATCGTTCCCCTTTCCTCTACGACTTCTCATCTTCCCTCCCTTACTTCATTGTAAAGCAGCGCCCTCAGTGTCTTCTACGACTTCTCCTTGTGCCACTGTAACACCCTCGAATTTGGTAAGAACAACTAATTAAAATTTTAAATATAACATCACGTTAGGGTTAAAACTTCCTCTTACAATCCAAAACTCTATGTGCCTCAAATACGAATTCTATAATTAACCTTGACAATTATAAAACTCCAATAATATATACAGAATAAATTGAAGTCGAGTGTCACTTAACCCAAACACGAGTTGCTCTCTCAAAACTAATGCAGAAGAATGAACTGACATAATAGAACTATTCCCAACCGGAACCTGTTGCACATGCCGACAATTAAAAAGGTTAGGCTAACGCCTAGTGAGTTCAAGAGTTTTACATGAGTAAATATATATTTAAAAGAATGAACTTCATTTAAAATTATGACCTTTCAAATAATGGACATTAAAACGTGGAAACAACTCTTTTCCAATAGCACGCATTTTCAAAGATGGACACTTCATTACAAACATCTTTATAAAATGATGCAACTTAAACTTACTCGAATCAATAATATGAATTGACTCCCATTTAAGAAACGTAGATAAAGCGTTACACCCCAAAACACCCAAGCACGGGTGGGACAAAATACCCAAGCCATAAATCATTGTCAAAATCCACATATACAATACGTCCGAAAACATGGACACTAGGCCCAATACTCAAGCGACCATAAGAGAAAGGAAACCAAATATCAAAACATGAGGATGACATACTTCATTCAAACCTTAATATACGTGGAGGAAGGTCCAATATTAAAGTCCCCATTCACTGTCGACCACATAAGACCAATGATAATAAAGTAAGACGTCAACATATAAGAGATAGTTGGTCGATGACGGGGGAGACCCGTATCCATTGAGAGTGGAGGAACACAAAAGTATGTCACTCTTGCAACGTTAATCGCATGACACCTCACGACATAAAATCCTAAGTGTCCCTACGACTTCTTAACAAGTTACACCTTAAGAGACGGTTGACCTTGATGAATATTACAAAGAACTACATCCTGAAGGCCCGACACACTTAAAGACTACCTCCCAAGCATTACTTCAAGCAGCGGAGATCCTAGTGCCTACCTTCTAGGTACGACTTCCAGACTCAACCCTCCAGTGCCTACTTGTAAAGTTTTCGGTCGTAAAACATGGGTACCGGAGTTCAACCCCGCAATACCCAGTTGATCATCCAAAACAGACTGACTTACGTGCCGATAGATCCAATGCAACACAGTCTAACATTAGATGCCTATACTGAAATGACCAACGCACTCGAGCATGTAATCAACACCAATAGGCAACACGGTGCATTAGTATGTAAACCATAACTGAGCTCTACATTGAGCCATTAAAAGCGGACAAATGTCTCTTAAGCCCCTTTTAAGTCAACACCGAGCTAAAACGCTCAAAACTCATTTTGACCCACGATTAACAACCCCCAAATAAATAACACAATCGACTCACGTCATGCAAACACACTCCAAAATACGTGTGTAGACTCCAATACAGTTTAGATTGGGACAAATGGTTTTCCAAATGGATTTATACCCTTGATTTTTTCAAAACGTCCAATGACACAAAAATCAACCCTTATACCCAAGCAAACACTAAAAGTGTATTTTCACCAAATAATTCCCATTTATGCAATAAATCGTCTAGACAATTTAAAATGACTTATTTATCAAGATACCCAAAAATCCCAAATGTGGGTATTTTGCAATGTATATAAAGTCAAATACTTCAAATAATCAACCCACCAAATATTCCAACAAATGATAATTCCATGCAAAACATAATAACACTTTAAAATGAACATTTTGGCATGTACAACGTTTTCACAAATCAACTTGAACTCGCTTTGCTAGATTTAGGCTAAATCTAGATTTTACCCCAACTTGAGCTTCCTTGAAGAACTTGGATCCACAAGCATCAAAAGTTTCCAACCATGAATATACCCATTCAACCAATAAGAATCGATCCCCAAACATTTTACATCAAAATATCCATTTTGGTCAGAACCCTAATTTTGACCTGATCTCTCCAAAATAATCCAAACTGAAATTGGACTAATAAAACACTAGGATATCACCAATGAAGCTTTTATATCTCATAATAAGGTTTAGAAATGGAGAGGATAAACTTACCACTTAGGTTTTGGTGAAACCTAGAAAGCTCTCATATTCTTTTGAGGTGAGGGTAGGATGGAGAACTCTTAGTGTTGCCTTCATTTCCTTGTTAAATGATGATGGAATACTTCAAAATCAAAGTAAATAGCCATAGGAATGACTAGGCTTCGAACAAATAGAATGGGATCCGGTTTGGGAGAGAAAGAAATAGGGAGGGTGAAGTGAAAATGAGGAAAAGGATGGAAAATCACGACTTTTAAAAGACCCTGGGGCCGACCGCAACAGTGCCCCGCGACATTTCCCGGTGGCACAATCGTGGGCACTGTCGCCTCGCTTGTACCGAGAGGGGTATGCCCTCCGTGACCTTGCCTCGCGATAGTGCTTTCCCAACACAATCAGTCACTCAATCAGTGCGGGACCCCGAAATCTTCCTTTTTCGTGCTCATAAGCTCTCGATACTCCAAAGGACTTAAATAATGCTTTCCCAACACAATCCCACCATTCACAAGTTTCAAAAACGTCCGATGACCTTTACCGACCGAAAATTACGGGTGTTACAATTCTCTCAACCTTAAAAGAGATTTCGACCTCGAAATCTAGTTCTTTATTTACCGTTGCACGCATAATAGGTTGCCTCTAATCCCCTTGCTAGAATAACCACGATAACCCTTTGCCAATACTCAATGCTAATGTCCTCTAAGTACATTACTCTCATATCCGAGGGAACACTTAATCTTATTAAAGTAGCTTCTAACCACAAGACTACGGTTGTCTCCCAACCTTGTGTGACCCGTGCTACTCCATGGCATCTTGTGACCACAACTTTTCATTGACTCATTCGTTCTGGCTCAACACGATTCTGAATCTGTAATCTAATTACCAACATCGACCCAAAGAATTCCCAAAATTTACTACACCAATAAAATCATACAGGTCAACACTTAATTACCAACATCTAACTTCCTTTAAGTTCCACCACCGTGAGGCAAACATTTCTCCTAATCCAACGGGGATACTTTCAAACATCCTAGAGATCACTGACCTCAACGGGCACGTCGGCTTGTACTGAACCGATCCCCAAAAGATTTAAAGTTGACGTCTAGTATTGAATTGAAAACTCCAAACATACAGCTTTACGAACAATTCATAACATCCTCAACATTCCCGAATATCCACAGAGATAGAGCACCACCAACACGTAGCATGTTGTCAACATCAACCCATCAATTCATAACCAACCGCACTCAAGCAATCGCACAAGGCTCAACCCAAAGATTTACCAAAAAGGAAAGATCGCCACTTATATATAGAGTAACATATAAATCAAATACCTCAATTATTCCTACGTGAACTTACTCATAAGGCTGACTTCATAATTCATAACTGGCTACAAGTCGGTTCATCCGACGCTTCAACTCCCAAGGACTTTTCTAGTCCCTCATTACAACTTCTTTTACGATAGGGGTTTAAATCTATAGCCCTAATGAGTTCAAGGTTTTTCAAACTATTATGCCAATTCGAAATTTTATAACACCTTCAAACCCAAAGTCTTTATAACAATTAATCATACATGTAACAATTTCACTACCACCTACTCGGTAGTAGTGCAAAGTTGGTCACAAACGCCACACAAATAAAACCACTTCAAAAATCATTTTAATATTACTCAAGTTAATAATGACAGTAACAAAAGGCATGCAACAACTTTTCAAATGGACCACTATGGTCTAAATATGCATTAATTTATGTCGTGTACGTAAAATACTTTCCTGCACTAAGGCGGTGTGCAACAAATGTTAGTATAAACTCCAGGACGAGGAACTTACGCAATCAAGTTCCAAAAATTTCCCAACTTAGTAAAAATGCATGCGATTTGATCGAACGTAAATAAATTTTCATTCGGTTTTCAAACCTTGGACCACACGAATAGAATACATTTGTCCAAAAATGGTGGATATAAAATCATGTATACCAGTAAATCAATATAATGCATTGCGTGAGACGATAACAATATAATCAACAACTGAAGAAGGCATAAAGTAGAAGTTCAACTCGAACCTTTAAAATCTTTCACATGCTTACTCGCACAAAAGTGTAAATCAATTCAAATGTTAAATAACATGTAATGAAATAATCTTGTATAAAACCCAAAAGAGAAACCACACGACATTGAAACTTCCAAACAACATGTGAGACAACATTCATCAACAGAACTCTCAAAACATCTCTTACAGTTGTGAAAGGACATGTGCAAACCCGCATGAAACAAAATATTAAACAAAGACTCATGGGTTGACGCACACAATAAAGCAAGCATACGTGTTTCAAGGTTCTTCTTATGCGACGCAGAATTTCGAAAAACAAAACTTCACAAGACTCAACTAAATTTTCATAAAATCCGATGACACAAAAGAAAATCAGGCGGTGCCAAGATTTTCATTTCCCATGCCAAGGCATAAGACGAAGTTATGTCTAAAATGTCATAATTCTAAGAGTTTCCCTTTTATCACAATGTAAAGTAAATTGACACTTTTCAACAGAACTTGCACCAAAACACGACACTTAATAAACCCGTAATTTACACATAACGTAATTAAAACTCACGCATTTCAATGTTCACTCACGCGTCGAAAACGTCGTAAAATAATACCCTATAAAACTCAACACAACTTGTACAGACTAAAATTCCCAAGAAAACTTAGACGCCAGAACATGGGAATAACTTTTCCTTTAAAACCTTAACATATGTGGAGGAGATCCGATTTTAAGGTCAAAATTCCACAGTTACTTTCCCAATACCCCAAATAACATTAAAACATAGGTATTACAATATCCGAAAATAACGTTAGACAAGAAACGGGGATGAAGAGATTTTCAATAAAAATTGCAACCACGTGCAACAGAACAATTTCATGCATGCTTAAACTCACGGTTTAAAATCTGATGAGTGCTAAATGCTTTACCAAGACTCCGTAATATAACTCACCTTATGCTTTGAGAACATGAAAAACACTTGATGCAAACTTAATTTAGAAATAAATTTCGTGCATGAATTTTGTTCGACATTCAACATCACAGAACCACGCTTCCTGATTTCCTAGCAACACTATCGCCCTCTAGATGCTAAAACATTTTAAAGCAATAATCACACTAAATTGGTTAACCTTACAATTTCTTCTTGAAATAAAGTCAATTCAATAAGCCTATGGTTCTAATTCAACCAATTACCCCGACCAAAAACGGTCAACTTAATGTATTCATCGTGCTTAACCATCATTCCAAATGACAATGCTATAAACATCAACTCTTCTATTGGCTACTCACTTAGAAAATTTCTCACTACCCCAACGGTCATTATACCAAGGCAGTTCAAACATACACATATAACATGTAGGCTCACCATAACACTGGCCAGATGCGATTATGAACTTACCATACATGATCATCCTTGCTACCCTCGACGAATTTCCCGTTTCTAGCGACTCTATCAACCCCAAAATATCATATCTTAAAGTTTCTAATGGTGCAATCTCACTTCAATCACTTAAAAGAACGCTAGTTTGAGTCTAGGCATCCAAAACCAACACTTAATTCTCTCAAACTTAAGCTTTGATACCAACTTGTAACACCTTCGAATTTCGTAAAAGCAACAAATTAAAACTTTAAATATAACATCACGTAAGGGATAAAACTTCCTCTTACGATCCAAAACTCTATATGCCTCAAATACGAATTCTATAACTAACCTTGACAATTATAAAACTCCAATATACATAATAAATTGAAGTCGGGTGTCATTTAACCCAAACACGAGTTGCTCTCCTTAAACTAATACAGAAGACTTCATCAACCTACTCACTCCTCAGGCGCCAAATGACACCCCTCTCTTCACTGAGATGCTAGAACTATTTCCAACCAGAACCTGTTGCACATGCCGACAATTAAAAAGGTTAGGCTAACGCCTAGTGAGTTCAAGAGTTTTACATGAGTAAATATATCTTTAAAAGAATGAACTTCATTTAAAATCATGACCTTTCAAATAATGTACTTTAAAACGTGGAAACGATTCTTTTCCAATAGCACACATTTTCAAAGATGGACACTTCATTACAAACACTCTTTATAAAATGATGCAACTCAAACTTACTTGAATCAATAATATGAATTGACTCCCATTTAAGAAACATAGATAAAGCGTTACACCCTAAAACAGCGAAGCGCGGGTGGGACAAAATACCCAAGCCATAAATCATTGTCAAAATCCACAGATACAATATGTCCGGAAACATGGACACTAGGCCCAATACTCACGCGACCATAAGCGAAAAGAAACCAACTATCAAAACATGAGGATGACATACTTCATTCAAACCTTAATATACGTCGAGGAAGGTCCAATATTAAAGCCCTCATTCACTGTTGACCACATAAGACCAATGATAATAAAGTAAGACGTCAACATATAAGAGACAGTTGGTCGATGACGTGGGAGACTCGTATCCATTGAGAGTGGAGGAACACAAAAGTATGCCACTCTTGCAACGTTAATCGCATGATACCTCACGACATAAAAGCCTAAGTGTCCCTACGACTTCTTAACAAGTTACACCTTAAGAGACGGTTGACCTTGATGAACATTACAAAGAACTCCATCCCGAAGGCCCAACACACTTAAAGACTACGTCCCAGGCATTACTTCAAGCGTCGGAGATCCTAGTACCTACCTCCTAGGTAGCACTTCCAGACTCAACCCTCCAGTGCCTACTTGTAAAGTTTTCGGTCGTAAAACATGGGTACCAGAGTTCAACCCCGCAATACCCAATTGACCATCCAAAACAGACTGACTTACATGCCTATGGATCCAATGCAACATAGTCTAACATTACATGCCTATACCGAAATGACCAACGCACTCGAGCATGTAATCAACACCAATATGCAACACGGTGCATTAGTATGTAAACCATAACTGAGCTCTACATTAAGCCACTAAAACCGGGCAATTGTCCCTTAAGCCCCTTTTAAGTCAACACCGAGCTAAAACGCTCAAAACCCTTTTTGACCCACGATTAACAATCCCCCAAATAAATAACGCAATTGACTCACGTCATGCAAACACACTCCAAAATACGTTTATAGACTCCAATACAGTTTGGATTAGGACAAATGGTTTTCCAAATGGATTTATACCCTTGATTCTTTCAAAATGTCCCGTGACACAAAAATCAACCCTTATACCCAAGCAAACACTAAAAGTGTATTTTCACCAAACAATTTCCATTTATTAAATAAATCGTCAAAACAATTTAAAATGACTTATTTATCAAGATTCCCAAAAATCCCAAATGTGGGTGTTTTGCAATGTATATAAAGTCAAATACTTCAAATAATCAACTCACCAAATATTCCAACAAATGATAATTTCATGCAAAACATAATAACACTTTAAAATGAACATTTTGGCATGTACAACGTTTTCACTAATCAACTTGAACTCACCTTGCTAGATTTAGGCTAAATCTAAATTTTACCCCAACTTAAGCTTCCTTGAAGAACTTGGATCCACAAGCAACACCTTCCAAAACTTATATTCAAAAGTTTCCAACCATTAATATACTCATTCAACCAATAAGAATCGATCCCCAAACATTTTACATCAAAAATCCCCATTTTGGTCAGAAGCCTAATTTTGACCTAATCTCTCCAAAATAATCCAAACCGAAATTGGAGTAATAAAACACTAGGATATCACTAATGAAACATTTATATATCATAATAAGGTTTAGAAATGGAGAGGATAAACTTACCACTTAGGTTTTGGTGAAACCTAGAAAGCTCTCATATTATTTGGAGGTGAGGGTAGGATGGAGAACTCTTAGTATTGCCTTCATTTCCTTGCTAAATGATGATGGAATACATCAAAATCAAAATAAATAGCCATAGGAATGACTAGGGTTCGAACAAATAGAATGGGAGCCGGTTTGGGAGAGAAAGAAATGGGGAGGGTGAAGTGAAAATGAGGAAAAGGATGGAAAATCGCGACTTTTAGAATACCCTGGGGTCGACCGCGACAGTGCCCCGCGAAATTGCCCGGTGGCACACGCGGGCACTGTCGCCCCGCTTGTACCGAGAGGGGTATGCCCTCCGCGACCTTGCCTCGCGATATCAGTGCGGGACCCTGAAATCTTCCTTTTTTGTGCTCAAAAGCTCTCGATACTCCAAAGGACTTAAATAATGCTTTCCCAACACAATCCCACCATGCACAAGTTTCAAAAACGTCCAGTGACCTTTACCGATCGAAAATAACGGGTGTTACAGCCACCACCTTGCAGCGCCATTGGTTTCGTGGATTGTGGAGATCGAGATTTCATCAAGATGAATAAATCGAGATTTCACAGGTTTCATGAATGTCTATGGTTCTCCTAAGTTAGGTAAAAACGTCGTTAGTTTTGAAATTGATTTTGTGGATTTGGGGATTTTGATTTGGGCATCGCCGACAATGAGATTTAGGGTTTTTCAATTTATTTAAGATTTTTTTATCATGTTTTGCATTTCGTTTTTCTTTCTTTTCCATCTGACGAACAATTTGGGTTTTTTTACGTTTTTGTAGAATAATCATCTTTATTTTGCCCTCATTGCAACAGTGGATTCATAGAGGATATCGAGAGCTACACCCGGTTAATAGAAACCACATCTAGGTGTCTTGCCGAAGACGTTTTTTTTTCCGGAGTAATAGATTTTCGGAAATTGATTTTGTTGGTGGATTTTCAATAAATGATTTTGTTGTACGGTTTCATGTGGTGAAATAACATAATTTAGGGTTTTTTGTTTTAGGTTTCATGGGTGAAATATAAAGTAGAAGAAAATTATGTTTGGTTTCATATGGTGAAATAACATATAATGTTTGGTTTCATGTGGTGAAATAACATATAGTGTTTGGTTTCATGTAGTTAAATAACATATATATGAAAATTTTGTTTTTATTTCATGAGGTGAAATAGTATGTGTTTCATATGGTGAATCTCTGTTACCAAAATGACGATTATGCCTTTTTCATATACTGAAAACAACTTTTAATTGAATCCATAGGATCAAAACCAAATTATGGCTTAGATCAATTCTCACGGTTCTCAACCTTTTTTTGATTTTCACATGATTTAACCCATATATATATATATATATATATATATATATATATATATATATATATATATAGGTTCAGGGGAAAACTCAAAAAAAGGGAAAACTGAATAACACTCTGGTAGCCTTTCATCTGGATGGTATGCACTTGTGCATACAAGTAATTTGTAACACACATGTGCATATGCACAAGTGTATAATGCACTTGTGCATAAAAACCAAAAAAACAACATAATTTACCTGTTTGCACAAGTGCATACCGTCCAGATGAAAGCTACCAGAGTGTTCTTCAGTTTTCTGCTTTTTTGAGGTTTCCCCTAAACCTCCTGTATATATATATATATATATATATATATATATATATATATATATATATATATATATATATATATGGCAAATCAAATACAAACTATGTATTTTTTGCACCCCTTACAAACCAATCTTAACCCTTGATATTATGGACAATTTCTATATATGCATCAATCAAATTTGTTTCTTCACAATTTCATATATGCATATGGACAGGAAATATATAGTTGCATATGAAGAAATTGCATTTTCATATATGCAATTCCATAAATGGAAATAACATATGTGAATAATGTGTATAGTTGTAAGTTGAAAAATGTGAATAATGCATGTATGAAACCTTTGAAGATATATATATCAAGGATTGAGATTGGTTTGTAAGGGTACAACATATGCACGGTTTATATTTGAACCCCCCCCCCTTTCTCTCTCTCTCTCTATATATATATATATATTAACCTGGACATAATTTCTTCTATGAATTCGGGACTGTTAGTACCCTCATTCACTTTAAGTTTTATCTTTTCTGATGATAAAGGTTTAAATAAAACCTTATCGGTATTTATAACCGAGGTTGTAGAGTTTGCCTTAGTAGACTTAGAAACCATATTCTCTTGATTAGAAGATTTTTCATCATTTATCTTAGTTTCAATTCTAAGTTATTGTTTTCCAATCGATTGTAAATAAAGGTTTGTAAAATTATTTTGTTCAACAATCGATTTTAAGTCTTCACTCTTTTTATAAGGAGTGGCTGTAAGTTTTTCTTTATCTATCACAATAGATAAACTAATTTCTAGAGGATGAACACTCTTTATAATCCTCCCTTGTTTTGAGATCAAATCTTGATAATTAGACTCTATTTTAAGAACATCAATAAAGTTTTCAAAATCAGGAAAGGTTTTTGTAGAAAATATTTTATACAAAGCCTTTAGAGCTTCAAAAAATTCAACATCCTCTCCCATTTGTATTAAAAATCTTTTATTAAGATCAAACCAATTTTCCCGAGTTTTTTTTTACTTTTCATAAAAGGTTTTCAAACAAATGAAAAACTGAAGAACACTCTGGTAGCTATTGATCTGGACGATATGCACTTGTGCATACTAGTAATTTGTAACATGCACACGTGCATATGCACAAGTGCATAAAAACCAAAACTACTAAATTTACTTGTATGCACAAGTACATACGGTCCATATCAAGGGCTACCAGTGTATTCCTCAGTTATATATATATATATATATATATATATATATATATATTTATATTTGTGCCATGCAATAAATGCAAATTGTAAATCAAAAATGGTAATTAATATTATTTCAAAATCAGAAATTTATATTAAAACAAATTAGAAATTACTAGTAGTGGTTGTGAACATGTTTTGCTAATTTGTATTTCGGTAGACAAACACCAAAAATATATGTTGTTGATATTAGATAAAGTATCAGAATTTTGGTTTTTTAAGGAAAATGATAGTTTTTTTAAGGAAAATGATAGAATTTTGGTTTTTTATGCAAACTGTAACACCCTCAAAATTGGAAAGAGCGACTAAATTAAAAACTTTCAATATCACCTCAAAGAGGGATAAAGTCTCTTACTATAAGTCCACAAATGAAATACATTTCTAAGTTGAACCATCCACGAGTAAATAAAGTCTTACATAAAGACTAACTAAAGTCGGGTGTTACTAAAACCCAATAACAGTCGCTATCCCCAACATAAGTGCGGAAGACTTCATCAAGCTAAACACCTCTTCGAGCACACAACTAGCACTCGCTTCTTCACGGTGTCACTAGATCTATTCCCAACATAAACATGTTGCACATGCCGAAAAATAAAAAGGTTAGGCTAACGCCTAGTGAGTTCAAGAGTTTTCATCATGATTATAAAACCATTAAACGGAAATAATGCAACTTAAATCATGATCATTTAAAATGAATTACTTTAAATAAGAGGACGACCCGTTTTCCAAAAATATGCAGTTTATAAGTGGACGCCTCAAAGCCAAACATTATTTGATAAAGTAGTGTAAACCAACACTTACTCAAAACGTGTATAGTTGTAAATGTTCCAACGATGATGTTTGAATAAAACTTTATAAACCAAGCGACCAAGATATGATTTCATTCGAGTTTCCAAAACTATAATATAAGGAGAAAGACCCAAACTCAAGCGTCACTGAAAACAAGGATAAAGTTAAATACCCGAAACGACACCTTTCGATGACGGGGGAAACCCGAATTCCAAGTCTAGTGGCGGAACACAAAGTAAGCCACATTCCAAGTTATTGAGCTCACCATACTAGGAACCACATGGCCACGAGCTCGCCGACTCGTACTAAGATGTGGGGGAGGGCACCCGAGGGTTTCTAATCATGCTCATTCGCTAGGATTACATTTACGGCCCATGGATAGTAACCGGTCCCACATAACCGTACCAAGTTGCCCCCGAGGACCCAATGTCTCAACTAGATACAAATGGAAGGTGACTACCCCATAAAAACAAGCTCATAAATTAAATTGCAGATGCAAGTCCAGTTATTGGACTCCAAGAGCCCTCACTGACAAGTCCTCCAAATCCCAAAACTAATTCTGGCCAACATATAAATAATAGGCCATTTTTCTTCTTAAACAACACGACCGACTCATATGCCTATGTATCCACTGCATTACAGTTTAAAGCGTTACATGACTCCAAATGAATAACCAACACACTCAAAATATGTAACTCTCAAATGACTCGTAATAAACGCCATCATAAATAAACTTTCATTTCGGGCTAATAAACTGGACAAATGTCCTCAAGACTCATTTTAGTCAAAATCGAGCCAAGGCTCGACAATTACTTAAATTTCCAAAGAAGGCCCGTGTAGACATTTAAGACACGTTTGACCAACGGATATGTAAACACAAAGACTAAAAGTGTGATTTACTCAAACCTCCTCATTGGTTGAGACAAAGTGTTTTCCCAAGGGACTCATTTCCTTATTTACCAAAATGACTCGTAACACAATGATATGCATTTTCCAAACGATTTATGAAATCAGTTGTACCAAATGGACAATTATTTAAAATGACATCCCATTAAGCCTTAAATCATCAAAGAAACATAATAGAATGATTTATGTATCAAAATGCCCAAAATCCCAATGATGGGTGTTATGCAAGTTTGTAAAGTTAAACACTTCCAAAATAACCAAACTTATCAACAGTTAATAGTTTCATGTAAAATGCAAATACTTTAAAATAACATTTTGGCATGTACAATGTTTTCGCAAGTTAACTTGAACTCACCTTGTTAGGTTAAGTTAAACCTAGGTTTCAATCCCCAACCAATGGCCTCCAAAAGCATAGATCCCACCCAAAGCTTTCCGAAGACATCCATTCCAACTCTTCAATTCAAACTTCCAAAACCTAGATCCACAAGGTCCAACCATAAATATACATATTCCACCATAAATAATTGTTCCCCAAACATTTTACACAAGATCTCATCATATAACCAAAACCCTAATTTCCATAAATGAAGAGAACAAGAGGTTACCTTAACCATAACTCCAATCCACCAACCAAAATACTTTTAGATCACCAAGTTGAGCTATGCACTCCCAATCTTCAAGAACAAAGAAAAGGGTTGGGTGAAAACCCTAGAAATTGATGAAGGTGATGAAGAGGATGAAGATAGAGATGGTGAATAATTGCTCAACTTGAACCCTTTGATGAAATACCCAACAACTAACAACAATATAGGTGGTTGATGAGTTCAAGAACCCTAGGTTTGTTTTTATGAAAATTGAGAAGTTGAGAGAGAATAAAAAAGAAGAGGATGAGAAAGATATGAGAAATGGAGTCAAAAGTCGGATTTAATTCAACAGACCCCGCTCGCGACCTTGCCACGCGAGAGTGACATAAGTCACTATCGCGAGGCACTCTCGCGGGGAATGTACCGCGAGTTTTGGTGTTTCCCGCGATTGTGCCACGCGATAGTGACACATGTCACTATCGCGAGTCACTCTCGCGCCAGACGTACCGAACCCAGAAAAAGGTCAAAACTCGAGATTCTCGCATGGGTCGATTTAAGGTTCGAAAGTACAACTTACTTCACCCAAGAAGATAGACGGAAGGTGAAGAGATGACTGGAGATGAACGGAAACTTACTAAGTGAAAATGCGGGTGTTACACAAACACCACGACCAAAAAGGTAATTAACCCAAAACTTCTCATTGGTTGAAACAAAATGTTTTCCAAATGAATTTTTTCTCTTCATGTTGCCAAAATGACCCATAGTTCGATGATATGCATTTTTCAACAGTTTATAAAATCGTATGCACCAAATGGACAATTATATAAAATGACCTCCATTTATATATTACATCGTCAAAGAAACATATCAAAATGATTTATTTATCAAAATTCCCAAGAATCACAAAGATGTGTGTTACATAAGTTTATAAAGTTAAATATATCCAAATAACCAGCTTATCAGTAGTTAACAATTTAATGTAAAACACAAACACTTTAAAATAAACATTTTGGCATGTACACCGTTTTCACAAATCAACTTGAACTCACCTTGCTAGATTTAGGCTAAATCTAGATTTTACCCCACTTTGAGCTCCTTTGAAGAAACTTGAATCTTCAAGGTCAAAACTTCCATAAACCTAGATACATAAATTTCCAACCATAAATATTCATATTCAACCATATAGAATCGTTCCCCAAACATCTTGTATCATAATCTCCATTTTGGCCAAAAACCCTGATTTGACCCAATCTTCTAAAATCTTACAAACCGAAATTGAAGGAATCAAACACTAGGAAACCATAAATGGAGAATTTATATCACCTAATAAGGTTTAGAAATGGATAATATAAACTTACCAGTTAGGTTTTGGTGAAAACCTAGAAAACCCCAAATTTCTTGAAGATGGAGGTGATGATGATGAACTCTTGATCCTTGCTTCCACTCCACCACCAAATACTATTGGATCTTCCCAAAACTAACAATCTAACCTTGAAAAGCTCTCAAAAAAGAAACCATAGCATTTTGAATCGCCCAAAACGGAGTTATGGTGAAGGAGATAAGAGGAAATGAAGAAAACCCCCAAAAAATCGAATTTTTAACCTCCAGACTCGCTCCGTGATAGTGCCTGGCTAAAGTGACATAGTCACTTTCGTTAGGCACTCTCGCGCAACTCTACTCTCAGCGATAGTGCCAAGCTAAAGTGACACATGTAACTTTTGCTAGGCACTTTAGCCGAACTTGTATCGACCGCTGTTTTGGCCATAACTTCATCGTTTTAGCTCCGTTTTTGCTCCGGAAAGAACCGTTGGACTCGTAATTAAATCCTTCATCCAACAAGACTATAAAATCTAATATTCAAGCCCAAAATATTATTTCTTATATTTATCTCAAAATACTGATTTCTATACTAACTTGAAATTATACCTTTCTAAAAATCGGGATGTTACAACGTGTTTTCATAAATGTTGGTCGAGTGCGTTTTATTGCATTTTATTTCCTTGACAATGAGTCATTTGGTTGTTTGAGCCTGTGGCTCGGTATTCTATTATGATTGGGTTTTTAGGACATTTGTCCAGTTTTGATAGCTCGACTTCGAGCTTTGGTTGCGATATTGGATGAGGGACTCAACGTAAGGACTTTTTATGGTTGAATTTGATATCTCGTGGGTGTACGTTTAAATCTACCGAGCCTGACATCCCTTGCGCTTGGAATCATTACGTCCAATGATGGAACGCTAGTTTTCCACATTGAGGCACGTTTAGGCATCAGATTTGGATGTAAGTCCTACGTGCTAGTACACGATATTGGATGATGAACTCAATGTAAGAACCTTTCGCGGTTGAAGTTGACATTCCGTGGGTGTAAGTTTAAAGCCATCGAGCCTAACATCCCTTGCGTGTGCTTGTTTATATGACTAGTCTTAACAACATGAAATGGGGCTTAATTTGTGTACCGTCATATTTTATGGAATCGGGTCTCCCCCGTCATTGAAAAGTGTTGTTTTGGGTATTGTGTTTAGTATCCATGTTTTCGGAGACGTTTTACATCTACGGATTTTATATATATGATTTATGGGTCGAGTATTACGTCCCACCCGTGTTTTGGGTGTTTCGGGATATAAAGTTTTATCCGCTTTTCATCTATTGGGAGTTTGATTTCTATTCTCAATTGGAGTGAGTTTTGAGTTGAATTTAATTTACGAAAAAACGTTTTATATTGGGATCTTCGCCCTTAAAATAGTTTGGGTTGGAAAACGTTTATTTTAGTCATTCCTTTGCCTAAAATGCATGTTATTGGACAACGAGTCGTTTTCATAGTTGAAGTTTATCATTTTGAAAGAGTATGATTTTATTGCATCCCTCCCATTCAACGATATATTTATTCATGCTGAAAACTCTTGAACTCATTAGGCGTTAGTCTAACCTTTTTATTTGTCGGCATGTGCAACAGGTTCCGGTTGGGAATAGTTCTAGTGAGACCGTGAAGAGATGAGTGCTAGTCGTGTGCTCGAGATGCGAATAGCTTGGTAAAGTCTTCCGCGTTTATTTATGAGAGAGCAACTTGTATTTGGGTTAAGTAACACCCGACTTTAGTCTAGCCCTTGTATACTAGTGGAGTTTGTAATTGTTGAGGTTATTTATCGAATTTTATATTTAAGGTGGAATGAGTTTTGATTTGTAGGAAGATGTGTTGTCTTAATTTGATGTTGTATCGAAAATTTTATTAGTTGCTCTTACAAAATTTGAGGATGTTACACAAAACTACTAAATTTACTTGTATGCAGAAGTACATACGGTCCATATCAAGGGCTATCAGGGTATTCTTCAGTTTTTCGTTTTTTATTAGGTTTTCCCTTGAACCTCCATATATATATACACACACATATATATATATATATAGATATATACTAGAAGCGTACTCGCGCAATGCAGCGAGATATATCACGATTTTAATGTTTCATTTTATTTTTTGTTTTTTTGTCGATTTACAGTACGATTTTGGATGGTTTTGAGAAATGATAATGTTTTTTTTATATAAATTTGTTTAATTGTTTAATTTAGGCTTAATAATATAATGTTTTTTATATAAAAAAATTAAGTATTTTGTTAGAATTTAATGATTATTTTATATATTTTAATGACATCTAGAAAAAATAACCAATTACATATTTAATAATAAAATTAAAACAAAATTATAATAATATAATATATTAAATAAATGGTGATACATGGAAATGTCTGCATAAAAGGAATGTCCTGTACATACCAAATTGGTGGGTGTTAGAAGCTTGCAGTAGTAATATGTATCTTGTGCTTTGATACTTGTAAATTAAGAGATTTTTAAAATTTTACATAAAATGATGGTACCTTGTGCCTAATAATTTGTATTTAAGAGTTTTTTATCTCTGGTTTATAATATAGTATAGATATATATATATACTAGAAGCGTACTCGCGCAATGCAGCGAGATACATCACGATTTTAATGTTTCTTTTTTTTTTTGTTTTTTTTTCTCGATTTACAGTACGATTTTGGATGATTTTGAGAAAGTGATAATGTTTTTATAAATTTGTTTAATTTAGGCTTAATAATATAATGTTTTTTATATAAAAAAATTAAGTATTTTGTTAGAATTCAATGATTATTTTATATATTTTAATGACATCTAGAAAAAATAACCAATTACATATTTAATAATATAATTAAAACAAATTTATAGTAATATAATATATTAATTAATAGTGATACATGATAATGTCTGCATAAAAGGAATGCCTTGCACATACCAAATTGGTGGGTGTTAGAAGTCTGCAGTAGTAATATGTATCTTGTGCTTTGATATTTGTAAATTAAAAGATTTTTAAAAACTTGCATAAAATGATGGTAATTTGTGCCTAATAATTTGTAATTAAGAGTTTTTTATTCGTGCTTTATAATATAGTATATATATATATATATATATATATATATATATATATTTGTGTGATGCAATAAATGCAAATTGTAAATCAAAAATGGTAATTAATATTATTTCAAAATCTGTAATTTATATTAAAACAAATTAGAAATTACTAGTAATGATACAAAATGTTATGTGAACTAGAATGATTTGTGAGATCTCATAAAATCTATCACATAAGAGTGGCTAAAATGGTAAGTAGGACAACCAACATGAGCAAAAAGGGTAAATTTATGAAATTGTTACCTCTAAGAGAAGGTGAAACTCCTGCGCAAAGTTGATGAAAAGAAAGATATGACCTTTCCCCTTTCGTGCACTGAACAACTCTTGACTGATCATAAATAGGCAGGTAAGTGGCTAGTTATACAAAGAATGAAAGGATAAAAGCGTAGAAGATCAGAGTTGTACCTTTTCAAGAAGAACTACTACAAAATTAGAAATCACAAAACATCACAAAAAATAACCAAAGAGATGTGAAATCTTACATGTTAAGAAACTTAAAAGCTTCATTTAATGGCCTCAAAGAGATGTGAAATCTTACATGTTCGGATACTGGTACCCGATATTTTTTTTCCAGTTTCACTGAAGTGGATTTCAATTAATTTCCCCTGAAATATAGATCAATAATTATCATGGGAAACTAGGTAAATATTAGGAAGACTAGAGCTTCATGTTCTTATACAGAATGTGTTTTTCTATATTTGTAATCCTAAAAAATATACAATGAACTTACAAACTGATCTCAAAGTAATGTTTTGAAGATTCAACCATTATGACTAGAAGGCTTTCACCAGATTGGCCAAAATGCTTATTGCTTCGCGATATGGTTTTCTGAGCCCATGTTGGATGGCAATCACACATTGGTTTGGATGGCAAACAGAGACAACCCAGTCAAAGGAAAACGTTCCAAGTTTTGTTTGCAGAAAAATGGAAATCTTGTTCTAATGGATGTCGGCCAAATAATTTGGATGACGAACACTAAATCTGCTTCGCCTTTGCAGTTACAACTCACTGATTCGGGTAATCTGGTTCTTAACCAACAGTTAGATAAACAACCAAACCTTAGGCAAAGCTTCAGTTTTCGGACTAATACCATTCTTCCCAATCAACTTTCACCAAAGATACCTTTCTTATATCTTCCAGAAGTTTGATAAATTTGTCTTCTGGCTTCTATAAACTCTACATTGACAATGACAATGTAATCCGTCTTCTTTATAATAGCAATGAAATAACCAATAGCCCTTGGTTAGTAACATGGGAAGCAGGGAGGTCTACTTACAACAAGATTGATTTGCTTGGACTAGTTTAACAAGTATGTATCAATATGATTGGTTTGCTACCTAATAATGGCAGCAACATGTATCGTTTTTCCTAATTTGCTTAAAAAGTACAATTTGCAACACACGATAACTCATCAACAAGTGAGTTGGATTCAAAGAAACTTCACAATATTTTATTAATATAAGATATAAATATTGACTTTACCTCAATTTTGTTGAAAGTTCGAACCACAACTTCGGTTTTTCTGTTGATTTTGTGGATTGAGCACCAAAAACTTTAAATCCGTCGATAATGAGTAAAAACCTAACTCATTAAATCTGAAACTAGTTCGAATCAGGACTAGTAGATATGAGGATGAATACCATACTGAAGAGGAGTAGTTATGAGGATGAATACCATACAGAGGAGTAGTCTTCATCGAACAGTTTGAAAGCATCATCAAGCTTAATTAGTACAATTTTCAGACATAGATCGAGAAATATGAAATAACGTTTTTTGATTAGAATAAAATTTTGAAATGAAATAGAGCTAAACAAGTTTACATTTTGCTCGCCATTAAAACGCAGATCGGGGAAGTGATTTGAGAGATTTGGAAATTACCTTTTGCTCATCGATTTGAGAGATTTGAACGACGATTTGAACGATTACAAAGAGAAGAGATTTGGACTGCAACTAGACTTGAACGATTTGAAAATTGATTTGAACTGCAACCGATTTGAACGATTTGAGATTCTAGGGCTCGTCTAAAGTTTTAGTTCTTTAATTTTGATTTTGTTTTTCAAACAATAAACTTTTAGATCCATTTGTCAAAGGGTAACTAAATATTTATCTAATAAAATACATTTAGAGACGCTTATAAAAGCGTTACTGAATCTCGTTTTTATTTTTAGAGAAGTTTTTCTTTAAAACCGTCTCTAACGCTTTTAGAAACGCTTTCCATACCGTATAATATGTTTGAAAATCCTTCTCTAAAACTCATCCTACCTTCAGCTATATTTACTATTTTCTCATCCAATTCCTTCCCTAAAACACATTTTCAGATACACTTTCAAAACCTTCTCTAAAGCCCCTTTCTCTTGTAGTGATTGTACTTGCAGGCTAATTAAGAACGAATATTTGGGTCTGAAAAATGGCATATTGGATCAGTCAGCTATATTGCTTTCAAGCTATGGTTGTTTAACTTGTATGGATTGCAAGGTATCATTAAATTATTCTACTTACAATTCTTCGACTTTGTTACTTCTTAAATAACACAATATTTCCAACAAAAAGTAAAGTTATGTTGATGTGCTTGCGGTAGATAATGTTTTAGTGAAGCAGGTGCATTTTTTTTAGATGGTCGATATACCGAATGTTGATGTCTGTAAAAAGACTTGAACCCCACAACCAAAAGGTTGTAGAGGTTCACCGATACCATTGGGCCAAAGGTCGTCCTACTTTGTCTTCACTATTGGATCAAGACAATGACAATAACCAAAGTTTATAGATAATTCTGAGAAAATTCACACTTTGAAATGTACATAATCAAACCTATTTATAGACACCGAAAGGGTTCCATCGAACCATCACAATGGTTCGGTAATGGTTGTGTTGTTTCATGAACAATCACACCTTTTCAATAATAACTACCTATAACTACCATATATATACTATTTACATATTAATTATCGAGATTAATCTAACATTCACCCCCTTAATCTCGATCATATTTTAGAAGATCTTTAACTCCAAGTAGTTGCCTCATGATAACAAATCTTATCCTTGGTAGCGGTTTTGTCAAGATGTCAGCTCGTTGTAGCTCTCCACTGATGTGTTCAACTGCTAAGTCTTCTTTCTCGACACATTCTCGTATAAAGTGATACTTTGTATCAATGTGTTTGCTTTTTCCATGAAACATTGTATTCTTCATTAGTGCTATTGCTGACTTGTTATCCACATAGATAGTAATCTTTTCTTCCTTTGTATCGGTAATCTTGCTGAGTAGTCTTTTTAACCAAAGTGCTTGTGTTGCTGTTGCGGTTGCAGCAATAAACTCTGATTCACATGAAGATAAAGCTACTGTACTTTGTTTCTGAGTTCTCCAACTGATAGGTGATTTTCCAAAATAGAAAACTATTCCAGTTGTACCTTTTTCCTTTTTGTGTGTTAACACCGTAATTGCTGTCACTATAGCCTTGTATCTTGTTTCCTCCTTCATGTCCATAAGTTATGCCATAGTCTTTTGTTCCCTTGATATAACGCAACACTTGCTTGATTGCTTTCATATGCTGCTCTTGTGGATCTTGCATGAAACGGCTAAGTTATCCAACTGAAAAACTTAGATCAGGTCTTATGTGTAGTAAGTATCGTAAACATCCAATTAGGCTTCGATATTCGGTGGCGTCTACGTATTTTTCTTTAGTTTCTTTTGTAAGTTTGAGACCTGGTTCCATAGGTATCTTTGCTTCATTGCAATCTGAAAGCCCTGTGTCTGTGAGTATCTTGTTTGCGTAGCCAGTTTGCTTTATTGAGATTTCACCCTCTTTCTGTGTAACCTCAATGCCAAGATAATAAGCAAGTAATCCTAGATCACTCATCTCGAACTTCTTCTTCATTTGATCTTTGAACCCTTCAATATCTTTCTTTGATGATCCAGTAACTATTAAGTCATCAACATATACTCCGATCAATAGTGTTGATGTGTTGTTCTTTCTTGTATAGACTGCTTGTTTTAAAGCGCATTTCTTAAAACCAAGTATCTTTAATGCGTTATCCAACTTGGTGTACCATGCTCGTGGAGCTTGTCTTAATCCATAGAGTGCTTTCATGAGTCTGTAAACTTTTCTTTCGTCTCCTTCTTTTATAAAACCTTCTGGCTGTGAGACATAAACTTCTTCCTTCAATTATCCTTGCAGAAATGCTGATTTTACATCTAAATGATGTACTTCTCATTTGTTGTATGCTGCCAGAGCCAATACTAATCGTATTGTCTCGATTCGTGCTACCGGTGCGAAGACTTCATCAAAGTCTATGCCATGTTCTTGAATATATCCTTTGGCTACTAGTCGTGCTTTGTGCTTTAATATCCTTCCGTCAGCATCCCTTTTTGTCTTAAATACCCATTTTAAACCAATTGCTTTATGATTCTTTGGCAAGGTGGTTAGCCTCCAAGTATTGTTCTTGTTGATAGAATCCATTTCTGCTTTCATAGCTTCAATCCACTTGTCATCCTTTGCTGCTTCCTTGTAGTTTCTTGGTTCATCTTCTACCAATAATAATTCATCTGTATTGGCATATATGTCACTTAAGGCCCTGTAACCTCTTACAGGCGTATGATCAATTATTGAATCTATTGTAGAAGGCGCATTAATTTCTGAATCTGGTGAATTGATGGTGGATTGCTGTGGGCTATATTCATGAGTAGACATCTGGGAATTGGGTGTAGTAGGTACTTCTTCATCTAAGTCATTGTTCCCATGTGTAACATCATTTTCGAAACCTTCATTTCCATTCGATATAGACTGAGTACCAGATGTTTCATTATTCCCTATAATGAAATTAGTCCATTCCGGTCTATCTAGATCGAAACCTTTAGTAAATTCTTCCCAATTCCATGTTTCATCTTCCTTAAATTTTACGTCCGGACTGACGCAAATTCTATTCTTTATTGGATCAAACAGGCGGTATGCTTTTGATCCTGGCTCACTGCTTAAGTATACCATTCGTATACTTCTATCATCTAATTTTGTCAAGTGTTATGAAGGTACCTTTGCATATGTGATGCAACCAAAAATCCTTAGATGATGTAGGCTTGGCTTTCTTCCCTTCAATGCTTCGTATGGAGTAATGTCATCAAGTAACTTTGTTGGTGTGCAATTCAATATCAGTATGGCATGTCTAACTGCTTCTGCCCAAAAATTTTGTGGCAAATTCGTTGCCTTCATCGTGCATCTTGTTGTTGAAAGAATTGTTTTATTCTTTCGTTCAACAACTCCGTTTTGTTGAGGCGAATATGGTGCATTTAATTGCCTTGAGATGCCATTGTCTTTGCAGTATTGTAAGAATTCATTTGATGTGAATTCTCCTCCTCTGTCTATTCTAAACATCTTCAACTTGATTCCAAGTTCGTTTTCCACCCTTTGCTTAAATACTTTGAAGATCTCAAAAGCCTGATCTTTTGATTCTAGAAAGTATTCCCACATATATCTTGAATAATCACTTATTAGTAGAAATATGTACCTTTTGCCGGTTGGTGTAGGTGGTGATATTGGACCACACAGAGATCTCCAAATACTAAATCAAATGGTGCTTCTGACCTTGATTTTGTTTGTTGTGGAAATGGAGTTCTGTTGTGTTTTCCTATTAAGCATATGTCACAAATATTTGTCGTATGTTTGGTGGGAGGTATTCCGTGAACCAATTTCTTTGAAACCATTTTCTTGATTGAGCCAAAATCCAGATGACTAGCCTTGCATGCCATAACCATGCCTTATCTTGTAGATTGGCTAATAAGCAAACGGGTTTGTCTATCTTCAGATTTGCCTTATATAGTCGGTTATTCGATCGCGCAACCCTTAGTAGGATTTTGTTGCTTGAGTCATATAGTAGTAGTAAGCCGTCTTCCATGACTATCTTACAGCCATTTTCTGTCAATTGACCTAGGCTTAGTATATTACTCTTTAGACTTGGAATGTAATATACCTGTGAAATGACCCGTTGCTCTTCATTTTTGCATTCCAACAATATAGATCCTTTTCCTTTGATCTCTACATATGATCCATCTCCGAATCTTATGTTCCCGGTAGTCCTTTTGTCAATCTCGTTGAAATGATCCTTGACTCATGTCATGTGATTGCTTGCACCATTGTCTAAATACCATAGACTTTCATCATTTGAATTCATTTTGCTTACTTCGAGATTCCTTTCATTCAAGAGAATTTTCTTGTCCTCTTCAATAGTCGCCATGAGTAGCGTTGGTTCTAAGTCTTCTTCAATGAGATTAGAGTGTTCCGGTTCTTGATCCTTTTCTGGACATTTAGTTGCATAATGTCCATATTTTTTGCATTTGAAACATTGTGTTTTACTCTTATCAGGAGTAAATTTCTTTGTATTACCAATAGTTTCTCTCTTGAAACTATTTTGTGAGGGTTCCCAGTTCTTTCTTTATGATCTGAATCTGTTACACCCTCGACCTCGTGATTGATTAAATCTGCCACGGCCACGTCCTCTGTAATATTAGCCTCGATGTTCATTTCATGTGAACATCAATCCTTCTTGAGTGTCCACGACTCTTTCTTTCTTGTGTTTGAGTCTTTCTTCAAAAGTCTTCAGTCTCCCGATTGCTTCGTCTAGAGACATAGTATCTAGGTCCGAATATTGTTCAATGGACGCAACAATTTGAAGAAAGCGATTGGGTACTGCGTTTAGTAACTTCCGAACGAGAGTGGAATCTTCATATGTTAGTCCCAAGCTTGCTGCTTTGTTCATAATACCCGTTAACTTCGTAGTGAATGAATCAATTGATTCATTTTCTTTCATTTGTAACATCTCAAATTCCGTCTTGAGTGTTTGTAATCTTGCCTTTTGGACACTGGTTACTCCAACGTGTCTGACCTTCAGTGCATCCCAAACTGCCTTTGCAGTCTTGTATTTTGAAATGAGAACCAGTTGATCTTCTCGTAGCGATTTATAGAGATAAGCAGTAGCGGTTTTATCTCTTCTCACATCGTCTTTCGTTGTTGGTTATGGTTCGATTGCTTCCCAAAGATTGTTTGCTTCCAAAATAATTTGCATTCAAATTGCTCATGTTGTGTAATTTGTTGAATTCAACACCGGACATTGAAAATGGACACTAGGACTCATTTCCTTGCAAATTTTGGAATTTTCTCCTTGATCTTTGTTTCCTTTCCCGGTCATAATTTTGTATAAAATTTATATTGAAATTTTTGTTTGTTTTGATTTTAATAAATTACTAAAGAACAATTTTAGTAATAGATTAAAACAATAAACAAAAAAATTATTTTAAAAGGGTTTTATTTTCTTTTCCTTTAAAAACAATAAAAGAAAAGAAATTTGGTTTTTTTGTTTATAAAAAATGGGAAAAGAAAAAATAAAAGAAAAGGGGAAGGGTGTACGTTTTCTAGATGGTGCTGATTCCCTTAGATGGCGTTTTGGTTTCTCCTTGCGCCGATTGCAATTTCTTCGATTCTCCTTCTGAATCGATGGTGACTGATTCGATTCCTCTTTTTTGGGATGTTGATGCTTTGGTGCTGATTCGATTTTGTACCGATTTTGTGTCGATTCCTCCTGAATCGATGGTTGTGTTCGATTTTTCTTTCTGAAAATCGATGGGGTCTTCTCGATTCTTTCTGAATCGATTAATGGTCTTCGATTTCTGATAAGGTTGAAGTTTTCTGGTTTGAATCGATCGGTGGTTACTTCTTTCTCTGATCTGATTTCGAATTTGAACAATTGATTTTCTATCAATATGTTCTATGAAGCGACGCTTTCTCTGATCTGCGTTTTCTGATTTCGACCGCCCTGGGTGTTCTCCCTGAGATTCTGATTATCCCAAATGATACTTTGGTGGTGATAAATCGTTAATCTTCAGTGGTTTCGGTGACTATCTCTATCTCTCTATCTCTCTCGATTTTTGTATGGTAATCGGTAGATGATGAGAACTTTGGATGATAAACCAAACGCTCTGATACCAAATGTTAGATAAAGACAATGACAATAACCAAAGTTTATGGATAATTATGAGAAAATTCACACTTTGAAATGTACATAATCAAACCTATTTATAGACACCGAAAGGGTGCCATCGAACCATCACAATGGTTCGGTAATGGTTGTGTTGTTTCATGAACAATCACACATTTTCAATAATAACTACCATATATATACTATTTACATATTAATTATCGAGATTAATCTAACATTCACCATCAACTATAATGTCATCATCTGTCTATAATCTTTCTTAATTACTCCCTCTGTCCCAAAATAAAGGTCCACAATTAAAAAGGCATACAGTTTTAGAAATGTGTAATTTTTATACTTTTTAATCAAGTAATGAGTATTTTACCCTTACAATCAATCGAGGGAGTAATAAATTTCTCCATCTCGTAATCTAGGGTAGAATTGGAAACTATTGTGGGTCTGTATCATTTACGATATGTTTCATCTTTTGTTACAACTAGTTGACCTTGCTTCTTGTAGTATCTAATAAGAACTTCTAGTAAGTTGAGCTAAAATCATGCCGATGGTTGCTCACCTTTTTCATATACCTCTTGGCATTTTACTCTATGAGTTGATTAGACAACCATCACTCTACAGACATACTATATATATATATATATATATATATATATATATATATATATTTTAGCACAATCGATCATATTTTGAAATGGATTCAATTACTCATGCTCAAATACTTTTTATCTGAATGGATCTCGTTAATCCTGTGCAGACCAAAATACACAAGCTTATACACCCACCTAAGATTGAAATGGAGAAAAAGGCTGTATCTAAAATTCCCTACAAGATTCTACTAGCATTTTCCGGCCTAAAGCAGGCTTTGACAACTAACCCTGGTTATAATCGGAGAGTTTCCGAGTGTCGAGAGGCTGCAAAGGTTCTTCTAAAGTAAAATTTCAGGGATTTATGACGTTCCACATCGCGGAAACTATTTAATTTCATATGACAAACTATTTTTCACGCTTCGAACCTTATACAATGTACTTTTACAGGGCCGCGGGCAAAGAAGTCGAGCCTATTTTGTCCAACGGTAAGAAATTGTGTATCTTTATTTTTTATTTTTATTTTACACTTAAATACTGATTTCTTGAAATAAACTTACAGTTGAACAAGAAGACTATGAGGCTCATAAGGTTCTATTTTTCTTTTCCTAACTTCATAAAGTTAACTCCTTTAAAAGAAAAAAAAAATCCATGGCTGTTACACTTAACCCTGTCTATGAATTGGTCCATCAACTAATGCATGCTAATATGTTATTCTTTCATTAAAATTTGATATTTTGCAGTCCAAATTAGAACCAGATCTAGCTAGAAGAGTTGAACACTACTTTTCTGAGAATATGCGGGTTATTAAAGGTTTTACTTTCTTCCATACTAATCCCGATCACACAGCTGTAGATGCACACACTATCATACATGTTATAACCATCACAATTGGATTGTCAATCATCCAGCAAAGTAAATTGAACTCCTAATGTGTTTTTTTAATCTATATCAAAAGGGGTTTTGGTGAACTCCTTTTTCTATCATCTTGTCAATAGATATAGTATTTCGGAAACACTTGGGTGGCTATTGCTAGTTTAGGATAGAATAATTGATGGAAACTTTTGAAGAATATTGTGCAGTGTAGAAATATAGAATTCTTTGTAAATGGGAATTATAATTCTTTCTAAAATGGGTATTAGTTAGGACTTTGTCTTTATCGTAATCGGTTTCATCATCATGTTTCCTTTGTAGTGGGATTACTTTTCTTGTTTTCAAGGATCCTGAAGAATAAAAGGCCTTGTACCCTTTTCTTTTGAAATAAGAACAAAAAATTCCACATGGTATCAGAACAGCTCTAATATGTGCCTTTCTCTCGTGCTGCTCACTCTATGACTAAATCATCTGTCCGCCGCTGTATGCGGAAACCCTCTTGCCGCCATTATCTTACCATCGCCACCACAAATTGTTGTTTAACCCTTGAACGATGCTGAAACTCTAATCAACCTTTTACCTCCATCCTAACATTCTCCATGACCTGCGGCGAACCCACTTCCCGATCTCAATCAGAAGTCACTTCCAATACAAAGGCATCTCACTCAAATCATCAATGAAACCATGGGAGTTCTTTGAGGATTATTTGCCATAAATCAAATGACCACCATTTTCTTTCTTTGGTGGTCGCCATCTTTTCACCTCTCATAGTTTGATGATTTAAAATTGTTCCCCTCAAATTTATTTGTCCGAGTTGTCGATACTCGATAGAATTGCTCCAAAGTAACATGCCTTAGTTCCATCAAAGTTTGACCGAATATCACTATCAAACCTGTCCACTTTGTTTCTAATCTTAGTTACAATTTATTATGTGTTATAGTAAACTCGCACGTGATAATAATTGCACTACTAAATTTCATATTGACAGTTGGGTTTGCCGGATTTGGACTTAGGAAGTATGATTGGCAATGCTGATATTTGTGGAGGTATGTACCAACTTAAAGTATGGTTTTAAGTCATTCCTTCAATCATACCCACCTTGCTTCAACTAACCACCCAACCCATTCTCCCGTTCAAGTATCAAGTTAATACCAACAAATTTCTAGTTGTTTCAATTCAAATAAAGATAGTGAGATCTTAAATCTACATTAGCGTCTAGGTCGTCTGAGTTTCATGTAGCTATCTCGATTATACCCATCATTATTCAACAATTACAATCCTTTGTGGAAACCTATCGTATCCGTCAATCAAAACATTCCCACACCATCTTTTCACCTCAATTTCACAAACAATCTCACTCTTTTTCTTTGATACATAGCGACATATGAGGTTTAATTGGTCATACGGAATAGATTACAAATAAACTTTAGCATCGATTTCCAAGTTAAACACCATTACATCCTGTTATCTATCATCGCAAACGAGTTTGGAAAGCTTATCTCGGCCTCTGGGCTAAGTTCAATTCAGAACTATGAATGTGGCAAGTCTTCCTGTTCCTTAAGGTGCCGTTTGTTTTTTAAGAGGTCTAAAGTCTGAAGTCTTAATTTAGTTATGATTAATAAGAGATGATGTATAAAAATGTCTGAACGATTCAGACTTAAGAGTCATTAAGAGATTTTTTTAAAAAAACAAACAACCCCTAAATCTTTTTCATTCAGTTAAAATGCTTTCCATTATTTCAGGAGTTAAGGTTAATAGTTGAACCTAAGTCCCTAACTTTTTCGATATTCCGCGTACTTCGTGATGCAAGTCACATTTTCAAAACTCTTGTGCATATTATACGTGTTGAGCATCCAAAAATCAACTAAATACAATACAACAAAATCAGGTTTATAGGACGCAAAAAATGTGTCTTAATACTTAAATTTATAGGACCAAACACTTGTGCCATATGTAAAAGTATTGTTATAAGTTTATACGATGCTTTTGGACGTCTTTAACAAGTTTTTATGACAATTTTGAGATAAAACATTTTAATATTTTTATATAACATTAATTGAGAAAGTGTCGTATAAAAAGATGTGTTCATAGATACTTCTCAAAAGTATCTTATAGAAAAGCTAACAAACGCTTTGTTTCAAAAGTGTCCTCAAAACTTGTTAAGACGCCTAAAAACGTCATATAAACTTATTGTAATGCTTTTAAATAGGACAAATAATTGGTTGGCCTTATAAACATAAGTCTTGTAAAGCAGTCTATTAGGACACTTTGATATATTTTATATTTGGTGTCCTATAAACCCGATTTTGTTTACAGTGATACGAGTGATCAACAGTAGATTGATAGTCTGTAATTTAAACATTTGTCAAAATGACGTTTTATTCGGGTTGTGAACCGCTAATCCAACTATATAAGATCCTTATAACGGCACCTGGTGTCTATGGAGCACGGTTCAGTGGTGCTGGATTCCGAGGGTGCTGTGTAGCATTTGTGAACGCAGATTACGCAGAGGAAGCTGCTTCATTTGTCAAGAACGAATACTGTAAACTTCAACCTGATCTGGCTAGCCATCTTAACCAAAAAACAGCCGTTGTAATATGCGATGCAGGTGACTGTGCTCGAGTCATCTGATCATATATATATATATAAAACAAGAGTGTGATTTCATTTATTTGATTCATTTGTATAAGTTGCTTCTAGAACTACTTTTGTTATTCATTGTATCGTTTCGTGAGGCTGATTACGGAGTTGTAACTTGTTATCATTATTTTGAAACAATCGAAATAAAGATGGAAGTCACCATCTTTTCTTAAAGAAGTTGGTTTTTTTGTAAACTTGTTTTGGTACTTGGATGTGAGTTGGCCAAGAAGTGAAACTGTTTCGGGGTTCGTTGTTGTGAGCGAAAGTCTGTTGAACGATGTTTATAAGGATATCGGTCAGGATCTTAGCCAAGCTTGGTCGGCCATGTGTAACGGCTACAAGCTAAGGCTTAATGCTTGTCCATCTGTTTACAGTACTCGGTAGAGATGGGCAAACCGGTCTCTACCCTTGCCCTTGGCTTAGTAACCGGTTGAATTAACTTATTTTTTAAATAAATTTTTATTTCGAATTTTACTTAGCAAGTTTTTATTAAAATATGAAAGGTTGTCGATATTTTAAAATTTTGTGTGATTGATCATTCTTCCTTGAACTTCAAGATTTTTGATAAACAAATTATATTTAAATGTTCATCAAATTTAGCAGATTGTGTTTCTTCAAATTTAGTCTTTTTTTTTTCTAATTTACTGTAAAAACATTTTCACCCGCATAGTTTATAACCGGTTACAAGTTAGGTTTATAGGTCAAAAGAATCGTCAGTTTTGAAAAATCCAAAAATTTATTTGTTTAAAAAAATTGTCTAGACATGATCACTTAAAATCGAAAAGTTCCGTTGATTTTTCCAACTTAATTAAAGTACCCGTATTTTAAAAGTGTATTACCGAAATACCCAAAATCTCTCATTTTTTTGCCGAAATACCCATTTAACGCCAGGATCTTGGGCCGGGATTTTATATATCCCTGGGTTAGCAAATTTTTTTAAAGATAGTGGGGTTACCCGGGATTTAGGGTGAAGATAGTGGGGCTACCACTGTTCATCGTGGGGTTACCCCGGGATGAAATCATTTTATACCCCTATACAATCGTGGGGTTACCTGATTTTATATGATTTTTAATATATATTTATATTTTATACCCCTATAATTATTTAGTTAGTTACTTTATACTTTATAATTTTCTATTTTTCATTTTACACCTTCATCATATTAACACATATAAAGTAAACTAACTAAATAATTATAGGGGTGTAAAATGTAAATATATATATATATTAAAATCAAGATTTCATATATTCCACTCAGGATTATCTCATTTTATAGCTTCCATCGTGGGGGTAACCCCACTATTTGGCCCTAAATCCCGGGATAACCCTACTATTTTAAATTTTTCTGGACAACCCCGGGATATCTCAAATCCCGGCCATAATGGGTATTTCGGTAAAAATAGAGAGATTTTGGGTATTTTGGTAAGATACGATTGAAATATGGGTACTTTAATTAAATTCCCTATAAATAATGTTAAGTATCAAGAGTAATGAATAACATAAATAATTAAGGCTTGGAAGTTCATACATTTATTGAAACAATACTGGCTTTAAATAGTTATAAGTATAGAAAAAATATCTTCCACTTAGCTCATATCTCGCTAAGAAATAGGAAAAACACAACAAACTAAAAAAATCCTAACAAACCCAAAAGAACAGTTCTTTATTCTAGAAACTTTGACTTCACAATTTCCCTCAACATTTCCTCCCTTGAACTAATTGCCTTTGGACAACAATTAATTCAAATCAGGAACAACACAAATACCCAATTCCTTTCGAAGCTTTTGAAAAACCTCTAGCTTGAGAGCCTTGGTCATCAAATCTGCAAGTTGATTCTGAGTACCACATTGTAAAAGCTTAACAACTCCATCGTTAGCAAGATCCCTGAGAAAATGAAACCTTATTTTCATTTGCTTTGAGCAACCATGCAAAATTGGATTTTTAGACAACTTTATAGTTGATGTGTGTTAGGTATGATCAATCACAATTCTCAAAACTTGTATATATGTTGGAATTAGATACAACAAATAAGAATTCTTATACAAACTTATGTAGTAAACATAACAACAATAACATAATCATAAATCTTACTTGAAATCGAAGATTCTTTGTTCTTGTGAAATTGATTGAGACCCGCGATGTACGCAGTGTCCTAAGACAAAATTCGCTCGATGTAACGGTGTTGTCTAGAGGATACAACAATCTATTCAAGTTTATAACTTGAATCTAGCGAATTTCCATATGTTTGATGATGAATATTGTAGAGAGAAACCCAAAAAATAATATGATTTTCGTAGATGATGAATGTGGAAAACCAACAACATTTATATGTTGCTGTCAATAACTGAATAAACTGCCAGGCCTTCTACACGACTTGTGGCGCAAGTGAACCCAAGACCCAATCTTTGACATTTAATATGTATATACTGATATCAAAGAGAGCCCACCAATCACACCACAATCTAAGCCCAAGCAATTAAATGATTCATTTAATGTTCAATGGATTGGATTTATTAAGTGGTGTAAACTTACTCTTGGCTCCTATGTGGGACAAGGTTTCTCAATTCTACACTAAGTTCCAACAATACCCCATATTTTCTATTCAAACCCAATAATACCCCACATTTGAATAGAAAATAAGCAATATATATTGGAACTTATGTTTCTATCACCAAGCTAGTTATAACACACATCGGAAAATGTGTCTTTTGCACTTGAACCTTTCCTAGTGAGTACCTATCAAATCTACTTCGTGGATAGTGAACTAATGTCTTGAACTAGCCACTTTTTGTAGTAAATCGAGATAATAGGCATCACACATATCATAATTATACATAATCAAATTCTTACAGTTGTGTTCATTTCGGTCGTGAACATATCCTTTCTTCATGAGAGTTTTAGAAGACGTAGCTATTTCCGTCCTCAAAGATGCGACCACACATCACTCTCACATAGGTAATGTCGATCAAGAATATTCTATATTATTCTACTAAAATAGCTATCAACATTATTAAGAATGTAATATTTAACCCTATATCATCAATGGAAAAACACAAAGGAAAACATCATAGGAATATGCATACCTTTGTGTGATAGTTGATTGAGTTGACCCCGACTAGTTTGCCTATTGAACCTAGACCATGGGATCTCTAATTTCGCTAGGTTAGGTTGCCTTCGAGGACGCTCATTGTGTTGGCTTTAAGCCCATTCCCCTCGATGTGAAGGATACTTGCTCTCTACTTAGTCCTTTTGTCAAAGGATCAGCAATATTCTCCTTTGACTTTACGTAGTCAATGGAAATTGTTCCATTTTTCAGCAAGTCCTTTATGGTGTTGTGGCGCCGTAGTATGTGTCATGACTTTCCATTATAGATTTGATTCTTTGCTCTAATGAGAGCGGCCATACTATCACAATGGATACCAATTGCAGTCACCGGTTTAGGCCACAACGGAATACCCTCTAGGAAGCTTTTAAGCCATTTGGCTTCTTCAGCGGCTTTGTCTAAGGCGACAAATTCGGCTTCCATAATCGATTTGGTATTCACGGTTTGTTTAGAATATTTCCAAAATATCGTTGCACCACCAAGTGTGAACACATATCCACTTGTGGACTTACTCTCAGAATGGTTGGAAATCCAATTAGCATCACAATACCCTTCTAGAACGGGAGGGTATTTCGTATAGTGTAACCCATAGCACATTATGTATTTCAAGTAGCGAAGCACCCTTACTATTGCATACCAATGGTCTTTTCCTGGGTTATGTGAGTACCGACTAAGTCTACTCACACTATATGCTATGTCCGGTCGTGTACAGTACATTCATGATATACATCAAGCTTCCAAGAACTTGAGTGTATTCCAATTGTCCACACTATCTCCTTGATTCTTCTTCAATTGGTTTGAAGGATCAAATGGAGTCACAACCGGTTTGTCATCATAATGACCAAACTTACGCAACACCTTCTCAACATAGTGAGATTGGGTAAGTTGTACCCATTATAACTCCTTTCGATTTTTATACCAAATATAACATCAGCTACTCCCATATCTTTCATGTCAAATGCGGAGTGAAGCATCTTCTTGGTTTGGTTTATCACATCCAAGTTTGATCTAATGATGAGCATATCATCAACATACAAGCATATGATGACATAAGCCCTTTTGTATTGTTTCATATAAACACATTTATCACATTCATTTATGTGAAAACCATTTGACAAAATAGTGTTATCAAATTTCTCATGCCATTGCTTTGGCGCTTGTTTAAGTCCGTATAGAGACTTAATCAATTTGCAGACTTTGTTCTCTTGGCCTTTCACAACAAATCCTTCTGGTTGTTGCTAGTACAAAAACTCACAATGGCCACGGTTAAAAACCGTGGCCGTATGCCTTTAGCTACATTTTTTTTCTTCAATCAAACTGTAGCCTATTCTGCCGTGACTTTTGATACCCAAATGGCCGCGTTTAAATTGTGTCACCATATCACATGAAAAACCGTAGCCATAGCGTAAAACCTGTGGCCATAAACGTATCGAATTTTTTATGGTATTTGGACATTTTTCCTATAACCGTGGCCATAAACTACTTATCGCCACACAAACTCACATTAAACATGGCCGATTCATTACATATATTTACGCTTGATTTTTATAAATGTGACTATTGCTACCTTTTGGTCGCACAAAATAAAGAAAACAATGACAATAAACTACTTATAGCCACATAATTTGTTTTTTAAGGTGACCAATGATTACCCTGTAACCACGTTTAACGTGATCATATACTACTTATCGTCACACAAATTTTATATTAACTGTGACCAATTCATGACATGGTTACCATAAATGTAAGAACTGTGGCTAATGGGTGTCTTTTGGTCATAAAAAATAACTAAAAATGTAGCCATAAACAACTTATAGCCATGAAATTTTATATTAACCATGACAAATTCATGACATATGGTTACACTGAATTGTTAGAATCGTGACTATTGTTTATATTTTTTGTCACGTTAAATAAATAAAACCGTAACAATAAACCAGTTATCGCCACACAAACTTCTAATTAACCGTTGCCAAATCATAAAATTTAGTTACACTGAATTGTAAAAAATGTGGCTATTGATTAACTTTTGATCACATGAGTTAACTAAAACCGTGACCATAAACTACTTATAGCCACACAAATGTTATATTAACCGTGGTCATTTCATGACATACGATTACATTGAATTGTTAAAATTTGTGGCTATTGGTAGCATTTTGGTTACAAGAAATAGCTAAAACCGTGACTATATAGTATTTATAGTCACACAAAATTTTATTTACCCGTTGCCATTTCATGACATATGCTGACGTTGAATTGCAAAAATAGTGACCGTTGCTTACCTTTTGGTTACATGAAATAATTGAAATCGTGGTCATAAACTACTTATAACCACAAAAATTTCATATTAACCGTGACTAATTCGTGACATATAGTTACATTGAATTGTTAATACCGTGGTGATTGGTTACCATTTTGTTACATTAAATAACCAAACCATGACAATAAAGGAGTTATAGTCACAATTTTCATAGTAACCGTAGCCGATTCATGATGTATGGTCACGTTGAATTATAATTACCATGGTTAATTGTTGGCTTTTGGTCCCACGAAATAACTAAAACCGTGGCATTAAACTATTTACAACCACACAAACTTTATATCTGCCATAGCTAATTCTTGATATTTATGGTTTCTTAAAATTATAGAACCATGGCTATTGGCTGTGTTTCGGCCATATGAAATAACTAAAATGTGGCCATAAACTACTTATAGTCATGGTTTAAATTGAATATAATATAGCCATAAAAAAATGATGACAATAATAATATTTGCAATGGTTTTAATAATTGGTGCCAAAATCATAAATAAATCTTTAAAAAAGTTTAATATAATAATTAACTTAAAAACATCAAACAATTAAATAATAGTCATATGATCATAAGGAATAAAAATATCAACGATAAACTTATCACTACTATTTCTCTAATATATTAGAATTTTTCTTATTAAAGTTACTCCTCGTATGCTTCGGCTTCTGTAACTCATTGATAGTTATATAATTCTTCTTTCTCTTCTTAGAATTTTGTTTCATGTTGATTAGAAGTTGGATCCGATACCTGCAACAAGAATAAATATACATGTTATTACACTTTTTGTAGTAACTTATTTTGTTAGTTGCTTCAAGTGCTAAAGTATTCCCAAGTTTATCCCCTTTTGAGCCGCTTATTTTGAAGAAAATCATGGTTTTTTAATACAATAGCTCAAAGTGGAAACTAAATTAAAAGTATCACAAACCAAACCAAACAATCCTAGTATATCTCTCAATGTATGGTCCTCTTCCCCAAAAAGTAGAGCGATTGTTTCCATGAAAACCCCAACTTCTGCAAAATTAGAGAAAAAAATCACCATATACAAAATTATGTAAAGGTGTTTGTTGAACATTCCGGCTACGTCAGCTTAAATAGATTGACTAGCTCACATGCTCTACACATAGATTTTTACTCAATTACAAGAGCTCCAATTGCCTCATTTTATAAGCATCTCAAAAGCTTGCAACTCCTTTTTTAATCAAGAGTGGCAACTATACAAAATAAAGCTAAGATTTTTAATTATTTATTTAAAAATCAATAATGGAAGCAAAATAAGTTAGTGATGACACTTGTTGATCTGAATGCTTCATTTGTTAAGACAGTTGGCAAAAGCTCTGCCCATGCCATATGCTTTTTTTGCAAGCTCATAACATTTTGCGGAGTTAAAAAGATTGCATCCTTCCTCCAACATAGCTTAACTCCAGCAAATGTCATCGGTGCATTACAAAAGTTTAAAACATTAATTCTCAATGTGAATATTACAAAAACAAACATTACCCCCATTCAAGGAGCCAGGAGGTATCCCTTAAAATTACCCTTTGACCGTTAAACCAAAAATAGAACCTAACAGGATGGCCGCAAGTCAAACTTAATTTCATTGAGTATGAGTTTATATGCATGTCAATTAAAAAAGAGAATAATTGGTTATTATGACAACCAAGACTTCAACACATGAACAATAGTTAATATACATACCTGAGGACTGAGAGAGATGATGAAGGTTCAGGGGACTGATTTCTGAGGCCTTTTTGTATGCTTTTGCCATCTACATTTTAAAATAACAGCACTTCAGCTTCGCCATTTGAGACTCACCTGCAGAAGAATTTCTATTTAGAACCTAACATTATGATTCTACTGGATTAGCCTATACCTAACTATCCAAGCTCCCATTAAAGATATTTACCAACTTGCCTAAAAGAAAATTTGACCCATGCAAAGAAATTGTACATCTTTCAACCTTAGTAACCCAACTCAAGTCATTAATCACAACAAATTAAAAAACCAGCTAAAAAAAGTAATGGTTTCAGCATTGAGAAGATAATAGTACCTAAGATCCAACACCTGGGCCAGGAGGCTTTTCTTATTAACAGCTTTTTAATTTAAAAAGCTGATGATATGGTGAACATCACTATGCAATGAAAACAAGAACTTAAGCAAACATCATAACAGATTGAAAACCTAACCAGCTAAAACGAAAGAAAATAAACAAAATCCTTTTAGTAAAATTTTCTATAAAATCAAAAACTAAACAAACACAAATAAATGAACGGAGCAAAGAAGAGACGTATCTGAAGTGCTTGATTTATACCTATCTATATAAATATCAAAAACCAATACACCTCGGCCAAAAAAAAAAATAGATTAATGGTGTCAAAGCTCTTACTACAAATAAAGGCAACACACAACTAAAACCACAAAACACAAATGGAGCATTTTCTGAAACAGGATAAAGATGCAGGAAAAAAGCACAACTTCGTTGGCTCCTGTCAAAATCATCTAAGAAGACAAATATGAGAGATCATACTACTCAAATAAAGATACATCAGCAAGAAGTTGATGCAATCGGTGAAGCTGACATTGAAAAAAGTTGGTCATCAATGGTAATGACTCGTCACTGGAAAAAATTTTTGTAGGGTTTTACGAAGAAGTCCCTGAGAGCTCTAGGTGGTGAAATCCCTGAGAGAAAATATTAACGTTTTTTGGAGGGCTTTACGAAGAAGTCCACATAGGCGTTTAAAGAGTTTTGTGATATTGACGAGAAGGTTTTAGAGAGGAGTTTTATGTTATTTTAGGGGCTCTGGGTGGTGAAATCCCTGAGAGTAAAAAATTAATGTATTTTTGGAGGGTTTTACAAAGAAGTCAGAGGCGTTTAAAGAGTTTTGCGATATTGACAAGAAGGTTTTAGAGAGAAGTTTTATGTTAGGGGCTCGATTGGAACTGTTTGACAACAGCAAAAACATCGAGAACGGAGGTTGTTGCTGCTGTGTTTTTTCTTGAACCAAACAGACCAAACATAGCTTGTTTGGGGGTTCTTTTTTTTAGCAACAGAACAGCCAGGGATTCAAGTGTATTTCAGAAACACAGGGACCGAAAACCGATTGCATTTAACGGGTTATTTTGCTTTGTTTTTATTATTCTAGCTTAATTCTCAGGAGTTAATTGGGCACAACAAATTATATTGGGTAATTATAGTTTTAGTTTTTAAATAAGGTTTAAGTTGTTCGTTCGGTTATTTTATTCGATTTTCTTATGCAAAGGATACATATGATTCCAAAATAAGAACTCAAGAATCTGAACATAATATTAACTATAAAAGGAAAAGATCATGATCGAAACCAAATAATCTAAACTCTTGAATCTTGATCGTATACTTGCATGAATACAAACCAAAATGCAATAGAGAGAAAGAAACCGGCCTCCCGGCATGTTCAAAATGATGAATCAATACATAGGTTGTCATTCTACTACATGCCACACTAGCCCTAATTTTCTCCATGAATTGACGGGTGTACTCTCTTACCGTCAAGCTTCCCTTCTTGAGAGTCAAGAACTCTTCTTCAATACGGTCCATGGCCCTCTCGTTATAGTACTACTCAAATATGAGAGATCATACTACTCAAATAAAGATACATCAGCAAGAAGTTGATGCAATCGGTGAAGCTGACATTGAAAAAAGTTGGTCATCAATGGTAATGACTCGTCACTGGAAAAAATTTTTGTAGGGTTTTACGAAGAAGTCCCTGAGAGCTCTAGGTGGTGAAATCCCTGAGAGAAAATATTAACGTTTTTTGGAGGGCTTTACGAAGAAGTCCACATAGGCGTTTAAAGAGTTTTGTGATATTGACGAGAAGGTTTTAGAGAGGAGTTTTATGTTATTTTAGGGGCTCTGGGTGGTGAAATCCCTGAGAGTAAAAAATTAATGTATTTTTGGAGGGTTTTACAAAGAAGTCAGAGGCGTTTAAAGAGTTTTGCGATATTGACAAGAAGGTTTTAGAGAGAAGTTTTATGTTAGGGGCTCGATTGGAACTGTTTGACAACAGCAAAAACATCGAGAACGGAGGTTGTTGCTGCTGTGTTTTTTCTTGAACCAAACAGACCAAACATAGCTTGTTTGGGGGTTCTTTTTTTTAGCAACAGAACAGCCAGGGATTCAAGTGTATTTCAGAAACACAGGGACCGGAAACCGATTGCATTTAACGGGTTATTTTGCTTTGTTTTTATTATTCTAGCTTAATTCTCAGGAGTTAATTGGGCACAACAAATTATATTGGGTAATTATAGTTTTAGTTTTTAAATAAGGTTTAAGTTGTTCGTTCGGTTATTTTATTCGATTTTCTTATGCAAAGGATACATATGATTCCAAAATAAGAACTCAAGAATCTGAACATAATATTAACTATAAAAGGAAAAGATCATGATCGAAACCAAATAATCTAAACTCTTGAATCTTGATCGTATACTTGCATGAATACAAACCAAAATGCAATAGAGAGAAAGAAACCGGCCTCCCGGCATGTTCAAAATGATGAATCAATACATAGGTTGTCATTCTACTACATGCCACACTAGCCCTAATTTTCTCCATGAATTGACGGGTGTACTCTCTTACCGTCAAGCTTCCCTTCTTGAGAGTCAAGAACTCTTCTTCAATACGGTCCATGGCCCTCTCGTTATAGTACTCCTCCAACACCTTCTTCTTTAATCCGGCTCAAGACAGTTGAGCCAAAACAGTAGGGGAGAGGATGGACTTGGTGAGATTCCACCATGTGAGTGTCGGGCCCCTAAGCATTTGGGAACCAAACCTCACTATCTGACCTTCCTCATACTTAGATGAGTCGAAGGCCTGTTCAATCTCTTGAATTCACTTCATACAAGCAAATGGGCCTTCAGAACTGGAGAACTCAGTGGCTTACAACATAGGAAGGACTTATACGAGCAGGCTCTCTTGCCTTGCCTCACCTCAGTAATTATTGGTTCCTCAGTTCGGTGCACATGACCCGTACCACCAGACCCAATCACCTCTATCTTCTCCGCAACTGTCTCATTCCTACGGTTGCTCACATCATGGTCCTCAAACATTTTCAGAAGGGATTCTTGTTGCTTGGACATCGCTTCATTCATCATCTACATCAGATTGACCATTATCTCAAATTGGGGAGTTACCTTCCGAATAACCAGGTTGGACGAAGCTAGGTTCACCGGTGGAATGATCTCAGGCCCTCCGCCTAGCAATGGTGGGATAGGTGGGCGTACAGCGGCCTCAACCCTCTCTGGTTGATTAGCTGTTGAAGCGGTCGCCTCGCCACTGTCCACATGTGTACGCGGTCTACCACGCGTACTAACCATTCTTGATCTGCCACACACGACAAGGAATAGGAGTAAGAGAGATATTAACAGAATTAAGCACGAAAGAAACGTACCACTACATTCACCAAATGTCATAACAACAGTAAACCTAGCACATTCACGTAAAACAACCTCATAATAACGTTAGCTAAGTGAAAATATGATCATATGGATACGTAAGAATTCTCATTATCATCACCACAATGTTCGATTAACATAATTTATGTCGACTATATGACCAACCCATCTTATAAATTCTACCCAATCTCACAAATCATTACTTAATAATCTAAGCTTAAGTCTAGACATCTTACATTCATGCCTAGTTCACTTAAACTAGGGCTCTGATACCAACTTGTAACACCCTAAATTTTGAGTGAATTTAAAATTTGAAATTTCGGCAATATGACGTTTATAAATGGAGTAAACCACCCAAACGGGTAAAGGTATAATAGCGTTTACAAGAACCTGTGAATGAATAATATAACTAACAACAAACTAATCTAAACATTTTACATCTAGATTATATTGGTTGTCAATCCATAATTCCAAAAATAATGTAACTTTTGCATGCTTCAACTCCAAAGTATCTATCACCCAAAAATTCCCTCAAAACGTCTAAACACTCTACCCTCAAACCTTGGGGACCCACCACTAATTAGGGAACCTGTTATACACATCATTTTAAGAAAAAAGTGTTAGGCTTAACGCCTAGTGAGAACAAACAGTTTATAACAATGTTTAGAATTTAATTAAAAGGAACGAATGAAAAATCTTTCAAGAGTTGGATTCATATATTGTTACAATAATCACATAAGGACCCTTCGGTCCAAAATACATCTTGCGATGACGGGGGAGACCCAGTTTTCCAAGGATCGTGGAGGAACACAAAAGTAAGTCATTTTCCGAGTTATTGAGCTCGCCATACTAGGATCAAGGCCACGAATTCGCCGGCTCGTACTCAGATGTGGGGGAGGGTACCCAATGATCCTAATCTTGCTCATTCTCTAGGATTTACAATTATGACCCATGACTAGTATCTGGTCCCACAAAACCGTACCAAGTTGCCACCCTAGGGTCTAATGTCTCGACTAGCTACAAAAGGGGAATTAACCCAAAAATTAAGCCGACTCTATACCTATGGGTCCACTAGTATTAGTCTAAGGCTTGTCACACTTACATTTATGACCAAAACTATAATCGCACATATACTTCATGTAAACATTCTCAAAATAGTTTGCTTGCTTTCACGATAATAGGTGTTCCCAACTTTTACAAATGTGACAATAATCACCATTGAAACCAATCAACCATCCATATGGTCTATTTTTCCCAACAACCCTTTTTATCAAGAATTTCCATAATATATGAAAGCCATAAATATGACTAAAAAGTATTTATCTAGGTATTTAACCTCAAATGTGTAAAACACATCACATTATATAGTTTAAAACATAAGATACTCAATCATATTTCAAAATGGTAAGAAACCCTAAAAATCTCCAAAGTATCAAGTTAGGTCAAAATCCTTGCAACAAAGAAAATGTAAGCAAAGAGATGATTAGAAGTCTAAAAACGTATTTTGACATGTATAAGGTTTTAGAAAGGTAAGAATGAACTCACAATATGGGTTTTTATCAAAACCCTAGCAAACCCCTATATGGAGGAGGGTGGATCTTGAACTTGAAAGTTTGAAATCTTCACACTAGATGCTTGACAACATAGAACGAGTAATAAATGGTCTTAGGGTTCCATTTATTAGCAATGAATGATGAGAGATGATGGAACTTACCTAGAACCCAAGAAAATCGCCTCTAGCAAAATACGACATTGTCGCCCGTTAAAACTGTAATACCCTTATTTTTAACTCAATTGAGGAAAAATGTTGAACTGGATGAATCGGTAAAAGAAGAACCAAGTATGGAGTATGTCTATAGTGCCATGTGGTTGTGTCACTTGTCACAATAGCACCAACGATGTGGTAGTCCCGACTATAATGACATATGGTTATGACATCTGTCGTAATAGCACCAATGATACTAAAAAAGTGTGGTAGTCCCGACAATAGTGCCATGCAGTTGTGACATATGTCACAATATCACCGACTAGGGGTGTAAATGATGCGAGTCGAGCTCGAGTATCATTATACTCGACTCGAACTCGAAAGCTAATACTCGAGCTCGAACTCGACTCGAAAACTCGCGAGTAGTAAAAACCCAAGATCGACTCGAACTCGAAAGTTAATACTTGAGCTCGAACTCGACTCGAACTCATTTTAAGCTCGAATCAAGCTCGAACTCGAACTCGAATCAAGATCGAACTCGAATCAAACTCAACTCGATAAAAATTTTCAATACAAAACTTTGAAGAACTTGAAATGTGCACCGGCTTAAGTTTAAGGGGTGCTCCAAAACATTTCAAAATAAAAGGTTAAAACTTGAACATTTGCTTAGTTCAAAGATCAATCTTGTCCTAACAATATGAGCCTAAACCACCCAACCTTACATTGCAATTTATATAAAGTGGCCATGAGGTAGAATCCTTTTACAAGGCGATGTGGGATATAATTCATTTATATAGGAAGGTGATAGGGGTAAGTTAGCTTTGTTTAGGGGACGTGGGATTAGAATAAGGAGTGGAGAAGGAGAACTTCATACTTTCTTTATACATATTTTTAATATTAGAACTTTTATATTAATATTATCTTTGACCTATTTTTCTTTTAAATAAAAATTTATTAATATGTAAAATCATAATCATCGTAAATAATTTATATCTCATTTTAACATTTTATTACATATAGAGTTATAAAGATAAATTTGTCATATTTTTACATTTTATTTTATAAATTATAATATAAAGTTAATTACATAAAAAATATATTTGAGTATCTCACGAGCTTATCGAGTCAAGTATCAAATGGCTCGACTCAACTCGTTAGTATATCGAGTCGAGTGTTGACCGAGTCGATCTCGAGTAGCTTGCGAGTTATCTCGTCTCATTTACACCTCTATCACCGACGTTACCGAGTGTTCGGTCATCTCAGCGAATGTGCCATGAAATTATGACAATGGCACAATAAATGGCATAATAGCATCAAATGTTCCGAGAGAATGGTCGAGGAACGGCCGTAAAAAGGATCGGGGAAGCGGTTGAGAAAACGGTCGAAGAACGGCCGAAAAACTCGCGGTACGGACCAGGCTATAGAGCCCGACGACTGTGCCAGTGGCACTATAGCATGTCAAGGTCGCCAAGGGGGTAAAATGACTTTTGGTACATTTCAGGAGACCATGCAATGCATTATGACATGGCACAGTTGCATGTCACAATCGCGCCAGACCTGTAGTGCATAAAATCGGGTTTTTCTTCATTTGGTCATAACTTTCTCATTTCAACTCCGTTTTTGGCGATTCAAGTTGCTACGGTTACGTTTTTGAGAGATTTTCAAGGTTAGATTGTTAGTTTTTGGAATATACAAGAATAATTGATGGTGGATTGGAATCAAAGGTCAAGAGCTCATCATCATTACCTCCATCTTCAAGAAATTTGGGGTTTTCTAGGTTTTCATCAAAACCTAAGTGGTAAGTGCATACTTCCTATTTATAAAACTTATTATAAGATATAAATGCTATCTTGATGATTTCCTAGTGTTTAGTTTCTCAAATTTTGGGTTTGATGATTTTGGAGAAATTAGGTCAAAATTAGGGTTTTGGCCAAATTAGGGATTTTGATGTAAAATGTTTGGGGAGCAATTCTAAATGGTTGAATGAGTATATTTATGGTTGGAAACTTGTGAATCTAGGTTTTTGGAAGGATTTTCTTGTGGATTCAAGTTTTTTCAAGAAAGCTCAAAGTGGGATAAAATCTAGATTTAGCCTAAATCTAGCAAGGTAAGTTCAAGTTGATTTGTGAAAACGTTGTACATGCCAAAATGTTTATTTTAAAGTGTTTATGTGTTTTATATGAAATTATAACATGTGAGTTATTTGGGAACTGAAGAAAAGCTTAAGTATGGTTAATGCTGCTAGTTCAGAATTACTACTGCTAGAGGACTTCAAAAGTTAATACTGCTAGGTATTACTACTTCTAGTAGAATTAATACTGCTAGTCAAAGTTAGTGCTGCTTGATCAAAGTTAGTACTGCTTAGCTAGTTAGTACTGCTAGAGGTTAGTGCTGCTTAGTGGTTAATGCTGCCAAGACTGAGTTAATACTTCCAAGATGATTAATGCTGCTTATGAGATGGAGATCAGAATTACAAGAGTGACAGCTGGATATACTGAAGATATTCATGGAAGATATTCTGAAGATATTTTATTAATTGTAATTATCTATTATCTTCAGTATATGTATAGAATTGATAGAATAGTTTAAAAATAATTATTATTCATTCTAAGTTATTTTCTAGAGAGAAAATCAACCTCAAGGCATAGTTCCTAATTCTAGAGAAGTAGAATTCGTCTTGAAAGAGTCTGTTCTTCAAGATTGAGGTTGAGTGTGTAATCTTGTGATTTTAATCATTCAATACAATTTTACAAGTTGTTAATCATACTCACTGTTTGTTTACTGTTACATTGAATATCAAAGTGTTATTCCGCAACTTCTTTGATATTGTTTCTGAGTATTCATAATTCTTGTTGAGAATTCGATCCTGACAAGTAGTATCAGAGCAAGTTCTCTCAGAAACATCTATTCATTCATCATGGAAAACTTTGCAGAATCAAATAGTACTCTGGTCTCAAAGGTTCCAATGCTCAGACCCAATGAATTCGATACGTGGAAGATCAGAATCAAGCAGTACATACTCCTCACTGACTTTTCTATGTGGGACATCATTGAGAATGACCCTTCTGAAGCAGGAAAGATTGGTGCAGATGGAAAGAGAACTCCACCAAAAATTGATGCTGAAAGAAAGACTAGACAGACAGAGATGAAAGCCTTGAGCACTTTGCTCTTGGCTATTCCCAATGAATATCAACATCAGTTCTGCAACTGCACTGATGCAGAGATGCTCTGGAATGCTCTAGAGAAGAGATTCTCAGGTACCAAAAGTACCAAGAGAAATCAGAAAGCCATTCTGAATCAACAATATGAGAACTTTATGTCAACCAAGAATGAGTCCATGACTCAAACTTTTGACAGGTTCAACAAGCTTATTGGTGAACTAGCTACAGTGGGAGTACAAATAGATCAAGATGATCTAAACAGGAAGTTCCTAAGGTCCCTGAGTGATGAATGGACCATGTATACTGTGTCTTTCAGACAGAATGATCAACTGGAAGAAAATGAACTTGATGATCTATATAATGATCTAAGAGTTTTTGAATCTGAGGTAGAGGCTAAGAAGAAGCCTTCTGGATATGTTCACAATGTTGCACTCCTTTCAGCATCAATTGATTCTACTTCAAATCCTGAATCAGTTAGTGCTGCCAATGGAGCAAATCAAGAGAAAGGCACTGAAACTGTATTTGAAGCCTTTCTGTCCAATCATGGAAACTCTTCTCTTATTAATGATGACTTGGAACAACTCCATCCAGATGATCTTGAAGAGATGGACATTAAATGGCAGATGGCCATGCTCTCTATGAGAGTTAAGAAGTTCATCAAAAGAACTGGGAGGAACAACTTCTCCCAAAGAAGAGAAGATGGAGCAGGATTTGACAAGTCAAAGGTGGAATGCTATAAATGCCATCAGAAGGGACACTTTGCTAGAGAATGCAGAAGTGGAATGTCTCAAAATAATAACCACCAACAAGCTCAATCTGGAAGCTTCAATAATAACAGAAACTCTGCACAAGCCCTTGTCTCTCAACAAGGTATGGGGTTTGACTGGAGTGATCAAGCTGAAGAGGCCATTCAAAACCAAGCTCTAATGGCAGAGGTGTCTGATCTCCCAACAGAGGTAACCTCCAATCTTTGTTCTCCAAATTGCATTAACACTGTTAAAAGGTATAGGGATCACAACAAGAACATGAGTGATGACCTTAAGAGATTGGAAAAGGACATAAAAGATTATGTGAGGATTGTTGAGAGATTTGAAGAGCAAATTAAGGGTTTTCAAGCCAATGAGCTTCAACACTCTTATGACACAAACTACTGGAAGTGGGAGAAGCATGACTTAGAAATTCAACTGACCAGATCCAAAGAAATTCAACTGACCAGATCCAAAGAGGAGAGCGAAAAATTAAGAGGAGAACTAGCTAAAGTCAAGCTAGATGTAGAAAAGTTTTCCAATGCCTCTAAAGCAATGGATTCTTTACTACAATCTCAGATTCATGATAAACTGAGAAGAGGAATAGGGTACAATACCACACCACCACCCTATAACAACAACTACATTCCTCCTAGTTCAGATTTGTTAGAAACAAAGGATAGGAAGGACCTACCTGAGGGAGCCACTGAGATTGATCCCTTAGATGAAGTAGTTGTTAAAGATAAACCACATAATCACCAATGAGGGATGTGGAAAGAATTGGGTCAAGTCCAATGAGATAGAGAAGACTGAGGGAAAGAACAAGAAGGTTTACTATAAGCAGACCACTGTTGTGAACCCTATTTCTTGCAAACAGTGTGCATGTAATAAATCTGAGCCCCAAAAACATGATAAACCAAGGGGAAATCAGAGAAACTGGAACAATCAATGGGCTCAGAAACAAGGAGTTGATCTAAATAAAATAATCAGACCAAAACCTTGTTTCATATGTGGTAAATTAAACCATTTGGCTAAGCATTGTTTCTTTAACCCCATTAACCAACAGATGAACTTTCAAAGATTTGTGCAAAAACCTGTTGGTTATAGGAAGGCTGGAAAGAAACATGTGATTAAGAAATCTGTTGAAATCAAAGGCCCCATGAGGAAAAAGGTTTTAAAAGAAAGTATTAAAATGTGGGTGCATAGAAGCACTAAAACTGTTAGTACTGCTGACAGGGATAGTGCTGCTGGAAGCATTACTGCTGCTACCAGTGTTAGTATTGCTGAAAATATTAATGCTGCTAATACTGTTAGTACCTCTTCAAAGGTTAATACTGCCAACACAGTTACTGCTGCTAACACAGTTACTACTTCTAACAAGGTTAGTACTGCTAAGCATGCAAGTGCTGCTAAGGCAGTTAGTACTTCTAAAACCAGTACTGCTTCTAGCAAAAGTGTTTCCAAACCCATCATTGTGACAAAGTACTCCAGAAATGAGGAGTCAAAGTTTAAAAATCTTGTCAAGAAAGAATGTAAATATTTTGATGAGAAAGGGGTACCCAAGACCACTTTGGCTTGGGTTCCTAATTCATACTAACTGATTTATCTTATGTGCAGGGCAACCAACAGCTCAAGGGGAAGAACATATGGCATGTTGATAGTGGTTGCTCTAGGCACATGACAGGCAACATGTCATGCCTTCAGGATTTCAAGCATATCAATGGAGGACATGTTGCTTTTGGAGATAATCTTACTGGTGGTAAAATAAGTGGAAAAGGTAATGTTACAAAAGGTAAGATAACATTTGAGGATGTCTACTATGTTGATCAGTTGAAGTACAACCTGTTAAATGTATCACAGGTTTGTGACAAACAACATAGCATATTATTTACTAATACAGAGTGTATGATCCTTGCTCCAGGGTTCAAAGTAGTTGATGAAAGCATGATACTACTTAGAACTCCAAGAAAGGACAATGTTTATTGTCTAGATATGGACAATGTTTCTAGTGATTCATCCCTGAACTGTCTTGTTTCTAAAGCTTCTGTGGATGAATCCTCTCTTTGGCACAGAAGGATGTGTCACATGAACTTCAAGACAATGAACAAACTTGTTAAAAACAACCTTGTAAGAGGTTTACCATCAAAAGTCTTTTCATGTGATGATCATTGTGTTGCTTGTCTTAAAGGCAAACAACACAAAACTTCTCATAAGACCAAAGAGTTAAATACTATTTCTTATTGCCTCCAGTTATTACATATGGATTTGTTTGGTCCTACAAATGTTATGAGTATAGGCAAGAAATCTTACTGCTTAGTTATTGTTGATGATTACTCTAGATTTACCTGGGTATATTTTCTAAGGACTAAGGATGAGACAAGTGGACTGATCAAATCCTTTATCCTAAGAATTGAAAACCAAACTAATCAAAAAGTAAAAGTCATTAGATCAGACAATGGGACTGAATTTAAAAATCTTGATCTAAACACCTTTTGTGAAGAGAAAGGCATTGAGAGACAATATAGTGTTCCTAGGACTCCTCAACAGAATGGAGTTGCTGAGAGGAGAAATAGGACACTAATAGAGGCTGCTAGATCTCTGTTGGCTGATTCAAAACTGCCAATTACCTTCTGGGCTGAAGCAGTTAATACTGCCTGTTATGTCCAAAACAGAGTTCTAGTGGTCAAGCCAAAGAACAAGACCCCATATGAGCTTTTAAATAAAAGAAAACCATTTATTGGATTTTTCAAACCTTTTGGGTGTCCTTGTACTATTCTCAATACCAAATCTCAATTAGGTAAGTTTGATAGCAAAGCAGATGATGGATTTCTTGTTGGTTACTCATCTCAGAGTAAGGCTTACAGAGTTTTTAACTCTTCTTCTAGAATAATTGAAGAAAGTGACAATGTCAAATGCAATGAGAATACACCAAATCCTATTGGGTCTGGTCCTTAGTGGCTGTTTGACATTAATTCACTAACTAACTCTTTTGGTTTCAGTAGTAATGACTATGCAGGTTCAGGGTGTGAAGGATCAGGAACTACACAAGTTCAAGACAGTTTATCTCAATCTGTGATCTTTCCCATACCTACAGTGGATTCTATTGAAGACTGTGACAAGGAACCATCTACTGGACCAAATCAGAATGAAGAAGAAAGTAGAGAAGAGGAGAGTCAAGAAGATAAAGACCCAGAAATAGCTGCTGAAAACACCTCAGTGGAGTTGAATGACTCTAATCTAGAGGTGGGACTTAATGAAGAACCTAATCATCACACCAGAACTCAAAAGAATCATCCTCCACAGCTGGTAATAGGAGATCTATCTTCTCCTATGATGACTAGAAATCAAAGAAGGCTGCAAGAAATGCAAGACCAACAGCATACAGTGCTCTCTTGTTTTTTATCCCAGCTTGAGCCTAAGAAGGCACATGATGCTATGAAAGAGTCCAGTTGGATAGAAGCCATGCAAGAAGAGCTACTGCAATTCAAGTTGCAAGATGTTTGGGATCTGGTAGACCTCCCTAAAGGCCAAAGAGCAATAGGAACAAAATGGGTCTTCAGGAATAAGAGAGATAAAAGAGGCATAGTAATAAGGAATAAAGCAAGATTGGTGGCTCAAGGGTATACACAAGAAGAGGGAATAGATTATGAAGAAGTATTTTCTCCTGTAGCCAGGATAGAAGCAATTAGATTATTCCTGGCTTATGCTTCTTATATGAAATTCAAAGTCTATCAAATGGATGTCAAAAGTGCATTTCTATATGGATCAATTGAAGAAGAAGTATATGTCTGTCAACCACCAGGGTTTGAGAACCCAAGCTATCCAGACAAAGTATACAAACTAAAGAAAGCACTTTATGGACTGCATCAAGCACCAAGAGCATGGTATGACACTCTGTCATCCTGTCTCTTAGAAAATGGCTTTGAAAGAGGAGTCATTGATAAGACTTTATTCATCAAGAGAAAGAAGAAGGATATCTTGCTGGTCCAAATATATGTTGATGATATCATCTTTGGATCCACAAAAGACAATATGTGCAAGGAGTTTGAGGAACTAATGCATCAAAGATTCAAAATGAGTTCCATGGGGGAACTTACTTTCTTCCTTGGACTCCAAGTTCAACAGAAGTCAGATGGTATTTTTATCAGTCAGTCCAAGTATGTGCAGGATATTCTAACCAAGTTTGGTTTCTCAGATTCAAAACCTGCCAGAACACCTATGGAGACACACAAGCAAATAACAGCATATCTTGAGGGGGAGGATATGGATGTTCATCATTATAGATCCATGATTGGCTCTCTCATGTATCTTACAGCCTCTAGGCCAGATATAATGTTTCCAGTCTGTGTATGTGCAAGATTCCAAGTTAGGCCAAAGCAATCTCACTATCAAGCTGTTAAGAGGATATTCAGATATCTCAAAGGGCAACCCAGATTGGGGCTTTGGTATCCTCATGACTCATCTTTTGACTTGCTTGCATACTCAGACAGTGATCTAGGTGGAGCAAACTTGGACAAAAAATCTACTTGTGGAGGATGTCAGTTTTTGGGTGCAAGACTAGTGTCATGGCAGTGCAAGAAACAAACCACAGTGTCCACATCTACAACAGAGGCAGAGTATATAGCAGCTGCAAGTTGCTGTTCTCAAGTCTTATGGATTCAGAATCAAATGCTGGACTATGGGGTAACCTTTCTACACACTCCAATTTTTATTGATAATAGCAGTGCTATTAGCATTGTTAATAATCATGTCAAGCACTCAAAGACAAAGCACATTGAAATCAGGTACCACTTTATAAGAGACTGCAATGAAAAGAAACTTATTCAAGTTGTAAAAGTTCATACTGCTAACCAGTTTGCTGATCTATTCACCAAAGCATTTGATGTGGGTAGATTCACTTTCTTGGTAACAACTGTGGGAATGATCAACTCTGAATAAGCTCCTACTTAAAAAGTGGTTCAATACCTGTATATTGTTTATTCTTGGTGGTCGTAATCTTCTTTTTCAGGAAAAGTATAGCAGTACTCAGTCCTTCACAAAGCTTAAAAGTGTAAGTATGATTAATACTGCCAGTACAGTTTTAGTACTGCTAGTGGTTAATACTGCTCTCAGTTAATACTGCTAGTTAGTTAATACTGCTAGTGGTTAATACTGCTCTCAGTTAATACTGCTAGTTAGTTAATACTGCTAGTTAGTTAATACTGCTAGTGGTTAATACTGCTCTTAGTTAATACTGCTAGTTAGTTAATACTGCTAGTGGTTAATACTGCTGTTAGTTACTACTGCTCTAGGTTAATACTGCTTATATCCCGAATACTATAAATACCCTTTGCCCGCCTAAAAGTTCATAACGACTCTTTGCATACTGTTCACTTGCGCTCTAAACCTTTTCTCTCTCAAGTTCCAAGTTTTCAGGCAAGACCTTCAAGATCAATGGCATTCATAGACGAGCACAATGAAATCGCGATGTTAAAGAAGCCCAAACAGGCCGCTGGTTTCCACCAGATTGTGGATTTTCTCAAGACAAGCCATATTGCCCATGCTCTCACTGTCTCGCCATCAATCTACATCGAGCATCAAAGGCAATTCTGGGCAAATGCCACCATTGTTTCTGAGAATGGTGTGCAAATGATCAAGACAAGGGTCTGTGAAAAACCGTTGACAGTTACTGAAGAGGTAATCCGCATCAGTCTACGTCTAGATGATGCCACTGGTATCTCATCTATCTCTGATGATGAACTGTTTTCTACTCTTACAAGAATGGGGTATGGAGGCCCATTGGGTGTGTTCAAGTTCTCCAAAGCTAAATTTTCACCCCAATGGCGTTTCTTTGTCCATACTCTTCTGCATTGTATCTCCAAAAAGACTACTGGCTGGAGTGAGTTCAGTAGCACCATTGCTTATGCTTTGGTGTGCTTGGCCACTGCCAGAAAGTACAATTTTTCTAAAATGATTTTCAATGATCTTGTCTCAAACTTGGGAAGCAAAAAGAGCTTTTATATGTACCCCAGGTTTGTCCAAGAAGTTATCACCCACGAATTGACGGATATACCTCATTTTGATGGGGTATATGTACCAAAAATCCCCAAAGGTAAGGTCTTTTCAAACATGAAAAGATCTTCATTGGACTCGGAAGGAGTTGACACCCTATTGTTCTCTACAATGATGGTGGTGTCCCACACTGATGAAGGTATGGCAGCAGGGTCAAGGCCCCCATTAGACCATCCCACTGCTAGCCAATCCCAACCTTCCCACTCTAAATCAATTCCTCAGTCTCTTCTTGACAAACCAACTTCTCCAATTACCCAAACTTACAAAAGGAAACAGGTAAAGAAGGCTCCTTCCCTTCTTATACCATCACCCATTGAGCCTTTAAGCCCTCTAATGGAGAATTCTCCATTAGAGAATATCCACAGGGAAACCACAGGGGTGTCTCCCAACCCCAAGGAGGTGCTCACTGAGGAGAGGGTTGAGTATATGGGTACTGAGGCTGCCACTACTTCTGCTAGCACAGAGGAGGACAGTGGTAACATAAATAAGACCTCCCCCATGGCAACTTTGAATGAGCAATCATTCAAAGGTCTTAGGTGCCAAGAAACCACGGGGGTGGAAAGTTCTTCTGCTAGGCAGAAGGCTTCCACTACTAAAAGATCCCATGATCCTTCAAAAGGGGGTAACACTCCTGGAGAAGGTGAGGACAGATATGACTATCTTGAATTGATGGACACAATGGCCAACATCAACAGGGATGTGATCAACCAAGGAAAAGACATCGAAGAGCTGAAACTAATAGTCCTGTCTCAACAAGCTCAGATTTCCAAACTGCAGAATATGGTAAAGAGATTGCTCCAGAAAAAGAAGAGGAGGCAATTTGTGCTTAAAAGGAGGGAACCAGTGACTGATGCTCCAGAAAAGGGAGAGAAACTTGATGTTGAGGGGCAGATAGCAGCAGTAACAGAGCAAGCAACAGAAACCATTAATGCTGCTAGTTCAAGTAAAGCAGCAGAAATGGTTAGTACTGCTGAAATAAGCAAAGCAGCAGTAACAGAGCAAGCAACAGAAACCATTAATGTTTCTAGTTCAAGTAAAACAACAGAAATGGTTAGTACTGCTGAAATAAGCAAAGCAGCAGAAACAGTGAAAGAAGTTCTAACAGAGCTGGAGATTGCAGAAACCTTGCTTAAAGCCAAGCATGATACTCCCAAGGTCACCTCAAAGACCAAAGGAGTAGTCATCAAAGAACAAGGGGAATTGATCAAGAAAACAAATGTAGAAGAGAAGGTGATAAGCAAAGAAAAGGGTAAGGCAAAGCTAGTTGAATCTGATCAACCAAAGAAAAAGCAGAAGTTGATTGAAGCAGATGAGGCTCTGGCTAGAAAAATACAGGCTGAACTTGAAGAAGCAGAAACTGTGCAAGTGGCAAAGGATAGAGAAATAGCTAAAGCAATGGCTGCAGAGTTAAACAAAGTCTATCAACAGAGCTTAGAAACTGAGCAAGCCAAGCAGAAAGCCACATTTGTTAAGAAGCCTACCAAGATCAAAATGGCTGCAAGGAAAAGACAACCATCAAAGACATACCTGGGTGCTCAAGAGAGAAAGAAAATGATTACTTTCCTCAAAGGTGCAGTAGGTGTCAAGGTATAAATGTTTTCAAAAATGTCTTTTGATAAACTCAACAAAATGTATGATGCTGAGATGACAAAGCTTCAAGGAGATGATATTGCAAGGGTTGAAACGGAGAAAAGAATGAAAGAGAGCAATGATTTCTTACAAAAACCATTCCCTGATGAGCAAGAAATTCCAGAAAAGGAAGTAACAATTGGTGAAAGTCTAAGGACTTTGAAAAGAACTAAGATGATTGCCAGGAGAAAGCCTACAAAGAAGCCTAGATTAATTGAAGAAGAGGCTGAAAAGGTTGTTGAAGAAGAAAAGGCACCTGAGTCATCTACAATACATGAACCTGCAAGTACTGAGGATGTTAAAATGTACATGGTAGTGATGGACAAAGTGCCTGAACCAATTTCAGCAGAACCTGTAGGGGTTAAACCTCCTGAAGTCATTCACTGGGATGTATTGGAAGTGGATGGAAAGGAATATATCAGATTAAAGAGAAAGGATGAGAAGTATGAAGTGTACAACACTTGGAACAAGATTTTCAGAACCTGCTCAAGATCTGATATTGAAGAAATGTTTGAGATAGGGATGAATTTATATGCAGATGAACTGAAAGCTCCAGTGATTTCAATTACAAAGCTGATAATGGAGTATCTGTGTATGATGTTCAAGCCTGATGCAGTGGAGGAGATCATAAGGAATGTGTTCAAATCAGTCAACAATTGGACTCTATATGAAACTAGTGGAGTATATGCAGTGACTTTGGATTTGAATCACACTGAATACTTTCTAGTGGATAGAGTGTATAACCATAGCAGATTAAAGCTTCATGCCATGCTGAAGAAGAAGCTAGGATGTATTCCAGATTCAGAAATGGCTAAATATTTGATCCAAAGAACAATAAATCAGAGTTTGGGGTTGGATGCAAATACTGGAATTTAGGCCATGATGGAGTTTTGGGAGCATCTTGAAGAAGATCTGAAGAACTTGACTTCTCTTCCTAAAAGTCAAGTTAGGGGGAGATTGTTGGGAACTGAAGAAAAGCTTAAGTATGGTTAATGCTGCTAGTTCAGAATTACTACTGCTAGAGGACTTCAAAAGTTAATACTGCTAGGTATTACTACTTCTAGTAGAATTAATACTGCTAGTCAAAGTTAGTGCTGCTTGATCAAAGTTAGTACTGCTTAGCTAGTTAGTACTGCTAGAGGTTAGTGCTGCTTAGTGGTTAATGCTGCCAAGACTGAGTTAATACTTCCAAGATGATTAATGCTGCTTATGAGATGGAGATCAGAATTACAAGAGTGACAGCTGGATATACTGAAGATATTCATGGAAGATATTCTGAAGATATTTTATTAATTGTAATTATCTATTATCTTCAGTATATGTATAGAATTGATAGAATAGTTTAAAAATAATTATTATTCATTCTAAGTTATTTTCTAGAGAGAAAATCAACCTCAAGGCATAGTTCCTAATTCTAGAGAAGTAGAATTCGTCTTGAAAGAGTTTGTTCTTCAAGATTGAGGTTGAGTGTGTAATCTTGTGATTTTAATCATTCAATACAAGTTTACAAGTTGTTAATCATACTCACTGTTTGTTTACTGTTACATTGAATATCAAAGTGTTATTCCTCAACTTCTTTGATATTGTTTCTGAGTATTCATAATTCTTGTTGAGAATTCGATCCTGACAGTTTTGATAACTTGAAATGTTTGTCTTCTTAACCCTCGTGAAAACCCACATTGGGATTTTTGTGCATCTTGACAAATAAATCATTTTAAAGTGATTAGCCGATTTATTGCATAAATAGAAATTATTTGGTAAAAGACACTTTTAGTGTTTATTTGGGAAAAAGACTTGGTTTTGTGTTATGGGACGTTTTGAAAGGAATAAGAGTAATAAATCAATTTGGAAAACCATTTGTCCCAATCTAAGTTGTTTTTGACTCTATACATGTATTCTGGAATGCATTTGCATGACGTGAGTCGATTGCATTTATTATTTGGAGATCGTTAATCGTTGGTCAAAAAGGGTTTTGGGCATTTTAGCTCAGTGTTGACTTAAAAGAGTATTGGGGATACTTGTCCGGTTTTAATGGCTCAATGTAGAGCCCGATTTTGGTTTACAAACTAATGCACCGTGTTGCATATTAATATTAATTACATGCTCTAGTGCGTTGGTCATTCATGTGTAGTCATATAATGTTAGACTGTGTTGCATTGGATCCATAGGCACGTAAGTCAGTCTATTTTGGATGGTTAATTGGGTATTTCGGGGTTGGACTCTGGTACCCATGTTTTACGACCGAAAACTTTACAAGTAGGCACTAGGAGGGTTGAGTCTGGAGGTGCTACCTAGGATGTAGGAACTAGGACCTCCGCCGCTTGAAGTAATGCCTGGGAGGTAGTCGTTAAGTGTGTCAGGCCTTCGGGGTGGAGTTCTTTGTAATCTTCATCAAGGTCAATTGTCTCTTGAGGTGAAACTTGTCAAGAAGTTGTGGGGACACTTGGGCGTTTTATGTCGTGAGGTGTCATGTGATTAACGTTGCAAGGGTGGCATAATTTTTTGTTCCTCCACCCGCAACAAATACGGGTCTCCCCCATCGTCGGCCAACAGTACTTTAACTGTTAGCGCCTTATTTATCTATCGTTGGATTTTTGTGGACGACTGTAAATGATGACCTTAATATTGGGTTTCCCCCGCATATATTAAGGTTGGAACGAAATATGTCTTTCCCATGTTTTGATGATTGGATTCCTTCCATTTTATTGGTCGCATGAGTATTGAGCCTACTGTCCATGTTTTCGGTGACGTATGGTATATGTAGTTTTTAACCATAAATTATGGGATACGTATTTTTCCCCATCCGTGTTTTGGGTGTTTCAGAATATAGGGTTTTATTCATGTTTTTTCGTAAATTGGAAGTCGATTTCTATTCATGTTTGAGTGAGTTTTGGGTTGCATCATTTTATAAAGAATGCTTTGTAGTAACGTGTCCATCTTTGAACATGTATGATATTGGAAACGAGGCATTTTCATACTTAAAGTAAATCATTTGAAAGATCATGATTATAAGTGAAGTTCATTTTTTTAAAGATATAATTATTCATGTAAAAACTCTTGAACTCACCAGGCGTTAGCCTAACCTTTTTATTTGTCAGCATGTGCAACAGGTTCCGGTTGGAAATAGTTCTAGTATCAGTAAAGAGAGGAGTGCTATTTGTGCACCCGAGGAGTAAATAGCTTGATGAAGTCTCCTGCATTAGGTTAAGGAGAACAACTTTTATTTGTGTTCTGTATATATATTATTGGAGTTTTAAATTATCTTACGTCTGGCGAAAACGCATGCAACTATCGTATAACTAGATTTGGGGAAATAAATTGATGTATGCGGGTCTTGTTGGGAAACTTTATCCCATGTCATTTTATGGTTAAAAGAGAATTTTGGAGCTTGAACTTGGGAAGTCCCTCTTTTGAAATTTGTACAATTATTTGTTACCCATTGTTTTAGTACAAAAAAAAAATATTTTTACGTACATGACATAACTTGATACATGTTAGGACCATAGTGGTTCATTTGAAAAGTTGTTGAGCATCCTTTGTTATTGTCATTATTAGTGGGGGTAATGATCGAATGTTTTTTGAAATGGTTTTATATGTGTGGTGTTTATTTCTAATTTGCACGACTACCAAGTGAAGGTAGTAGTTTTTTACACGAACGGTTAATTGTTATAAAGATATTGCATTTGAAAGTCCAATAAAATCTCAATTGGCATATTTGTTGAGTCCTATAATTGAAAAACCTTGAACTCATTAGAGCTATAGATTTAAACCCCTGTTGTGAAAGGAATTTTAAGTGGGGACTAAAGGAGTCCTTGAGAATTGGAAATGGCGGATGATCCAAATTGTGGACATATTTGAATGTTGGGAATTTGACCTCATGAAGTCTGTTTGTGTATGTACAATTAAGGTCGAAGTTTGATGTTATAATCTCAGTTGTGTAGGTGGTGATCTTTCCCCTTTCGGTGAAACTTAAGGTTAAGGTCTTGTGCGGTCGTTTACATATGGATGTATTTAAACTAGTGGGTTAATTGTACGGCAACATGTTATGTGTCGGTGGTGTACCATCTTAATGAGTATTCGTGAATAATGATGATGTTATGGTTTGTTCATAAAGATGTATGATTTGGGGTTTTTAATTCCATATTAGGTGACAACTTTAAATCTTTTTGGAGATCGGCTAAACGCAAGGCGACTTTTTCTTTTGAGGTCAATGATCTTTGGAATGATTGGAACTTGGAAGTATCCACGTGGGATCATGAGAAATGTTAGTCTCCCCGTGGTGGAATTTAAAGGAAGTTAGATATTGGTAATTAAATATTGATGTGTATGATATTCTTGATGTGGTAAGGCTCATATTGATGGAATGTTTGAAGTTTGAGAATAGATCGGAGTTGTGTGATAGACTAATCTGAATTAACCAACTCCTCAGAAAGCGTATTGGTACGCCCTTGGGAAGAAGACTTTACCAATATCAAGGGTGAATTATTAAGGAATTTTGGGAATTCTTTTGGTTGGTGTTGGTCATTGGAATACGGATTCAGAATCGTGTTTGTTAGAGCATAAATATGTTGGATACAAGATCATAGAAGAGTGAAGGTCAAATATCAAGAAAGTCAAAGCTGAAAAGTCAACTCTCATGTGAAAGTCAAAGTTAATGTAATAAATGTCAAAGTCTTTGTATTTGTTTACTTTGGTTTTAAGCATGTAGTTAGTCTTTTCTTTAATAGACTTGTGGTTAGAATCGTGTGGAACATACTTGTAACTGAGATAGCATTTGCAGAGCTTTAGAGAGAGAAAGTTAGTGAGAGAAAGCATTTTGTACGAGATCTTGATTTGAATTGAATAACAGGTTGGATAATAAATCTGTAATCATCTTGATCTTGTTTGTGTGTGATTAAATCAATAAAAACTTGATTAGATTGGGACTATCAGTGTTGAGCTGGAATGAGGTAGTCAATTAGAGGTTGAGGTCAGAAGCGGCCCTTGAGGTGGTACGTGTCACCTAAGGTTTGGAGAAAACCGAGATCTTATGGATAGAAGTTGCTCCAGTAGAGTTCGATTTTCACTCATGTATGAGTGTAATGTATCGAGGTGGATATTGGTGGTGAGAGTCTTCACGAAAATCATTATGACAGGTTTTGTCAAGTGGTTATCGAACATCATTTACGGATGAATTGGGATAGAGACGCATCCTTGGGGGAAAATAATTGTCTGTTATGTGAAAATGATGTTAAATGAGGCTTATATCGTTAGAATGTTACCCTTTTGGGAGGAGTAGATGACAAGACAATTATCGGACTGGTGTTCAGTATTGTGTAGTATTAAATTTTTTTATGTATGAACTGGATTTCGAGAATGAAATATCCTTTAAGGTTGGGAGGATTGTAACACCCTGATTTTTATCTCAATTGAGGAAAAATATTAAACTGGATGAATCGGTAAAGGAAGAACCAAGTATGGAGTATGGCTATAGTGCCATGTGGTTGTGAAACTTGTCACAATAGCACCAATGGTAATAGGAGTATGGTCGTCTCGGATATACTAACATGTGGTATTGAAATCTGTCGCAATAGCACCAATGGTACTGAAACTGTGGTAGTCTCGACTAAAGTGTCATGCAGTTGTGAGATGTGTCACAATAACACCGACGTTACCGAGTGTTCGGTCGTCTCAGCGAATGTGCCATGAAAGTATGACAATGGAACAATAAATGATATAATATCATTAAATGTTTCGAGAGAACGGTCGAGGAATGGCCGGGAGAACGGTCGGGAAAAGGATCGGGGAAGCGGTCGAGAAACCGGCCAAAAAACTCGCGGTACGGGCCAGGCTATAGTGCCCGACGACTGTGCCAGTGGAACTATAGCATGTTAAGGTCGCCAAAGGGGTAAAATGACTTTTGGTACATTTCGGGCGACTTCCATGCAATTTTGAAATGGCACAGTCGCATGTCACAATCGCACCAGACCTGTAGTACATAAAATCGGGTTTTTTCTTCATTTGGTCATAACTTTCTCATTTCAACTCCGTTTTTGGCGATTCAAGTTGCTATGGTTTCGTTTTTGAGAGATATTCAAGGTTAGATTGTTAGTTTTGGGAATCTCCAAAAATAATTGGTGGTGGGTTGGAAGCAAAGGTCAAGAGCTCATCATCATCACCTCCATCTTCAAGAAATTTGGGGTTTTGTAGATTTTCATCAAAATCTAAGTGGTAAGTGCATCCTTCCCATTTCTAAACCTTATTAAAAGATATAAATCCTATCTTGATGATTTCCTAGTGTTTAGTTTCTCAAATTTTGGGTTTGATGATTTTGGAGAAATTAGGTAGTCAAAATTAGGGTTTTGGCCAAATTAGGGATTTTGATTTAAAATGTTCAGGGAGCGATTCTAAATGGTTGAATGGGTATATTTATGGTTGGAAACTTGTGAATCTAAGTTTTTGGAAGGATTTGCTTGTGGATTCAAGTTTTCTTCAAGAAAGCTCAAAGTGGGGTAAAATCTATATTTAGCCTAAATCTAGCAAGGTGAGTTCAAGTTGATTTGTGAAAATGTTGTATATGCCAAAATGTTTATTTTAAAGTGTTTATGTGTTTTATATCAAATTATCACATGTTGAGTTATTTGGTGGGTTTTAATCACTTGAAATGTTTGTCTTTTTAACACTCGTGAAAACCCCACATTGGAATTTTTGTGCATCTTGACAAATAAGTCATTTTAAAGTGTTTAGAAGATTTATTGCATAAATAGAAATTGATTGGTAAAAGACACTTTTAGCGGCTTGGTTTTGTGTTATTGGACGTTTTGAAAGGAATAAGAGTAATAAATCCATTTGAAAAACCATTTGTCCCAATTTAAGATGTTTTGGAGTCTACACATGTATTCTGGAATGCGTTTGCATGACGTGAGTCAATTGCGTTTATTATTTGGAGATCGTTAATCGTCAGTCAAAAAGGGTTTTGGGAATTTTAGCTCAGTGTTAACTTAAAAGAGTCTTGGGGACACTTGTCCGGTTTTAATGGCTCAATATAGAGCCTGATTTTGGTTTACAAACTAATGCACCGTGTTGCATATTGATGTTAATTACATGCTCGAATGCGTTGGTCATTCATGTGTAGTCATGTAATGTTAGACTATGTTGCATTGGATCCATAGGCACGTAAGTTAGTCTGTTTTGGATGGTCAATTGGGTATTTCAGGGTTGGACTCCGGTACCCATGTTTTACGACCGAAAACTTTACAAGTAGGCCCTAAGAGGGTTGAGTCTGGAGGTGCTACCTGGGAGATAGGCACAAGGACCTCCGCTTCTTGAAGTAATGCCTAGGAGGTAGTCTTTAAGTGTGTCGGGCCTTCGAGATGGAGTTCTTTGTATTGTTCACCAAGGTCAACTGTCTCTTGAGGTGAAACTTGTCAAGAAGTCGTAGGGACACTTGGGCATTTTATGTCGTGAGGTGTCATGCGATTAACGTTGCAAGGGTGACAAACTTTTGTGTTCCTCCACCCGCAACGGATACGGGTCTCCCCCGTCGTCGGCCAACAATACTTTAACTGTTAGCACCTTATTTATTTATCGTTGGGTTTTGTATGGACGACTGTACATGATGACCTTAATATTGGGTTTCCCCCGCGTATATTAAGGTTTGAACGAAATATGTCTTTCCCATGTTTTGATGATTGGATTCATTCCATTTTATTGGTCACGTGAATATTGGGTCTAGTGTCCATGTTTTCGATGACGTATGGTATATGTAGTTTTTAACCATAAATTATGGGTTGAGTATTCTGCCTCATCCACGTTTTGGGTGTTTTAGAATATAGGGTTTTATTCACGTTTTTCGTAAATTGGAAGTCAATTTCTATTCATGTTTGAGTGAGTTTTGGGTTGCATCATTTTATAAAAAATGCTTTGTAGGGAGGTGTCCATCTTTGAAAATGCATGATATTGGAAACGACTCATGTTCATACTTAAAGTAAATCATTTGAAAGATCATGATTATAAGTGAAGTTCATTTTTTAAAGATATATTTATTCATGTAAAAACTCTTGAACTCACCAGGCGTTAGCCTAACCTTTTTATTTTCGGCATGTGCAACAGGTTCCAGTTGGGAATAGTTCTAGTATCAGTGAAGAGAGGAGTGTTATTTGTGCGCCCGAGGAGTAAATAGCTTGATGAAGTTTTCCGCATTAAGTTAAGGAGAGCAACTTTTATTAGTGTTAAGTAACACCCGACTTCAATTTATTTTGTATATATTATTGGAGTTTTATAATTGTCAAGGTTAATTATAGAATTCGTATTTGAGGCATATAGAGTTTTGGATCGTAAGAGGAAGTTTTATCCCTTACGTGATGTTATATTTAAAATTTTAATTAGTTGCTCTTATCAAATTCGAGGGTGTTACAAAAACAAGCTCTTGGTACCTCTCAAGCGAGAGTGCCAGGCGAGAGTGACATCTCTCACAATCGCCGACACAATCACGCCCATTGTACCGAGAGGTATCCCCTCCTTACGATTGTGACCTGCGACATTGACACAGTGTCATAGTCGCGGGCACAATTGCCAAGCCTGTACTGAGGCTCGATTTGCTACAAACGATGTCTAACCTCCTCGAATTCTCGTGGTTACGCATTATGGTTAAAGGCCCACTTATAACCAAGGTAAAACCGTGAAATGGGGTTCTAACATACGCGAAGGATAAGATAAGGGTTCACGGAAATGCTTACTGAAGATCCGGGTGTTACAATGTAAATTTATTGGTTAGAGTTCACAAGATCTTTTCTACAATCTTGCAATCGGGCATCTGCTCGCCATTGCTCCTCATTTTGTTAGAGATAACCATCACCCTAGCAAAGTACTCAAAGATCAATTCACTGCTTTTTATCACGAGTACCTCAAATTCTCTTCTCAGCGTATTCAAAAGAGACCTCTTCACACTCTCGCTGCTACCGAATTTACGTTTCATTGAATCCCACACAATCTTTGATGTTTATCAATCCAAGATCAGCTCAAACACAATGTGATCAATTGCTTGAAATAGGTTTACCTGATGATCAAGTGTCCTTTTCTCTTCTGTGTTGCGGTCAACTCTATGCTCGATGGTGCTTCTATAAACCTATCTGTGACCAAATTCCAGAGTCCCTTTGCTCTCAACAAATTTTCTATTAGCTCACTCCAGTGATCATAATGACCTTCAAATTTGGGAATTTGGGTTAGGGTTTTGTCTTCACTCATCTTTTCCTTGGCTTACTTGAAGAAGAAATCTGTTGGGTTCTTCTCTCTCTCTCTCTCTCTCTCTCTGTCAGGATCAAATTCTCAACAAGAATTATGAATACTCAGAAACAATATTAAAGAAGCTGCGGAATAGCACTTTAATATTCAATAAGCAGAAAAACAATGAAACAGTGAATCACAATCAACTTGTAAACTTTATTTAATGATTCAAGTTACAAGCTTTTCATTCACAACCTCAATCTTGAAGAACAGGCTCTTTCAAGACGAATTCTACTTCTCTAGAATTAGGAACTATGCCTTGAGGTTGATTCTCTCTCGAACAAAAACTCAGAATTAATTCTCTATCTCTAACTATTCTAAACAATTATATATATACTGAAAATAAAGATAATTACAAAACTTAAAAAGATCTTCAAAATAATCTTCATAATTATTTTCAAGCTTTCCATGTTTATCTCCAGACGCTATCTCTTCAGCATTATCTTCACATTATCTTATAAGCAACATTAATCACCTTGATCACCTTGGAAGCATTAACTGAGTCTTGGCAGCATTAACTACTAAGCAGGACTAACTACTAGCAGTACTAACTAGCTAAGCAGTACTAACTTTATTCAAGCAGCACTAACTTTGACTAGCAGTATTAATTCTACTAGAAGTAGTAATACCTAGCAGTATTAACTTTGAGATCCTCTGGCTGTACTAACTCTGAACTAGCAGCATTAATGACTTGTTCACATCTTCAGTTCCCAACAATCTCCCCCTAACTTGACTTTTAGAAAGAGAAGTCAAGTTCTTTAGATGCTTCCAAAACTTTCATTGATTCAATCCAAGGTTAGGATCCAGTCCCATACTCTGATTGATAGTTCTCTGAATTAGGTACTTTGCCATTTTTGAATTTGATGCACAACCCAGCTTCTTCTTTAACATGGCATGAAGCTTTAGACGTGTGTGATTGTAGACCCTGTCCACCAAGTAATATTCATTGTGAAAAGTATCCAAGGCCAATTCATAGACTCCACTCCTTTCATACAGAGTCCATCCTCTAACAGTTTTGAACACATCTCTGATTAAATGCTTCACTGCTTCTGGATTGAATAACATGCACAAATACTCCATAACCAGCTTTACAATTGGTAACCCTGGAGATTTCAGCTGATCTGCATGTAACTTCATACCAACTTCATACATCTCTTCTAAATCAGATCTTGAACATTCTCTGACAATTTTGTTCCATGTTGCAAACACATAGTACTTCTCATCCTTTCTTTTCAATCTGATATACTCTTTACCATCCACCATCATAATATCCCAGTGGATGACTTCAGGAGGTTTGACTCCAACAGGTTCAACTGTGATAGGCTTTGGAATTTTATCCATTACCACCATGTACATATTTACATATGAACTCTGTGGTACTTCCTGAGATTCAACTCTCTTTTCTTCATTCTTTGGCGCCTCTTCTTCTTCAGCAACCTTTTTCTCTTCTTCTACTCTGGGCTTCTTGTCAGTTTTCTTTCTTTTATCCACCATCTTGGTTCTCTTCAGAATTCTTTGATTTTTCCCTTCAGTAGCTTCCTTCTTCTTTTCTTCCTTTATCTCTACCTTTTCTGTTGTTGGAGTTCCCTCTTCACTTTCAGGGAAGGGTTGATTAATATTCACATCATGCCTCTCCTTGGCTTTCTTTTCAAACTCCACTTTGTCCTTTTCATTACTTTTCAGTTTTCCCATTTCTTTCTCATATAAGCCTTTGACTTGATCAAAAGTCATCTTCACAAACATTTCTTTCTTCACACCAATTGCACTCCTCAAGAAAGTTATCATCTTGTTTCTTTCCTGAGTTGCAAGGTAAGTTTGTGAAGGCCTTCTCTTCTTTGCATTTGATCTGGCCATCATAGCCTTTCTCAAGCTTATTGCTCTTTGCTTTGCTTTCTCTGTTACCAGCCCTTTCTGAAATGCTTCATTTAATTCATTTGCTAGTGCTCTGGCTATCTCTCTGTCTTTCTCAACCTGCTCTTTCTCTGCTTGATCTAATTCTTCTTGCATTTTCTTGGCTAATGCTTCATCTGACTTAACCATCTTTTGCTTTTTGGTTGGTTGATCAGATTCTATCATCTTTTCTTTCCCCTTTTTCATTGCATCTGCAGCCTTGTCTTTCTTTTCTGTTCTCTTTGCTCCCCCTTCATTTATGACCACTCCCTTTGCTTTGGGAGTGTCATTCTTTGCTTTTACAAGCATCTCAGCTACCTCAACCTCTTCAGGTGTTAACCCTGTTACTGCTGCTTGTATAGTTTTAGCAGCACTAAGAGTTTCTGCTGTTGGGGTTGTTACTGCTGCTGTTGTTGTTACTGCTGCTTTGGCACTTTATGTTTCTTTTACATCTTTAGCTTTTTCTTCAACAAACTCTCCCTGTGCTTCAACAAACTCCCCTTCAATTTGTTGATCTAACTTTTCTGAGCTTGAACTCTCCCCCTTTTTGGAAGCATTCTCATTTTCCTTTTTGGTTGCCCCCTTTCTCCTCCTTAGAACAAACTGTTTTCTTCTTTTCTTGGCAATGAGCTTTCTCATCAGTTGCTTGAGTTTTGAAATCTGTTGTTGTTGGGAGATGACCACTTGCTGCAATACCTTGATTTCCTTTCCTTGATTAACCACATCAACATTGATGTTGGCTATTGTTTCCATCAATTCCAAGTAAGTATAGCTATCCTCACCTTCTATAGGTGTTTTACCCACCCTTGAAGGATCATTGGAATCTTTTTCCATCAATTCATCAGTTTCAGTTCTGTCCTCACCCTTTTTGGATGTTTTTCCCATCCTTGAGGGATCCTTGGATCTTGTAGTAGTGACCTTCTGCCTAGCAGAAGCATCAACTACCCCCTTGGTTTCTTGGCACCAGGGTCCTTTGGTTGATTTCTCAGCCAAAGTTTCCATGGGGAAGGTCTTAGAGATGTTACCACTGTCCTTCTCTGTGCTAGCAGAAGTAGTGGCAGCCTTCTCACCCATATGCTTATCCATCTCCTTAGAGAGTACCTCCTCAGGGTTGGGAGACACCCTATTGGATTCCCTTTGGATATTCTCTATTGGAGAATGCTCCAATAGAGGGCTTTGAGGCTCTTGGTTAATAGTAGGTACAACAAGGGAAGGATCCTTGTGTACCTTTCTCTTGACATAGGTCTTGGATATCATAGGACTGGGTTTAGCAGCAAAGGACTGAGGAAAAATTTGAGAGAGGGAAGGTTGGGATTGGCTCTCAGTGGGTTGGTCTAATGAGGGCCTTGACCCTGAGGCCATACCTTCTTGTGGTTGGGACACCACCATCATTGTTGAGAACAATGGGGTGTCAACTCCTTCCGAGTCCCTAGCAGATCTTCTCACGTTTGAGAAGACCTTGCCTTTAGGGGGTTTAGGTACATATACCCCATCAAAGTGAGGTATATCCGTCAATTTGTTGGTTATAACTGCCTGTACAAACCTGGGATACATGAAGAAACTCTTCTTGTTGTCCAGGTTTGAGACAAGATCATTGAAGATCATCAGTGAAAAATTATATTTTCTAGCAGTAGATAAACATACCAAAGCATAGGCAATGGGACTGCTAAATTGGCTCCAGCCAGTGGTTTTCTTGGAAATACTGTGCATCAGGGTATGAACAAAGAACCTCCATTGGGGTGAAAATTGAGCTTTAAAAAACTTGAAAATCCCCAATTGGCCTTCATACCCCATTCTGGTGAGGTTTGAAAACAAATCCTCATTTGGAATAGAAGATATACCTGAAGCATCGTCTAGACGTAGACAGATGCGAATGGTCTCCTCAGTAACTGTCAAGGGTTTGTCACAAACCCTTGTTTTGATGCACTGCACTCCATTTTCAGTGCTAGTAGTGGCGTTGGCCCAGAATTGCCTTTGGTGCTCTATGTAGATGGTAGGAGACACAGTGAGAGCATGAGCGATGTGGCTTGACCTCAAAAAGTCGACTATTTGGTGAAAACCTTCGGCTTGTTTTGGCTTTTGGAGCATGGCTATCTCGTTGTGCTCATCAACAAACACCATTGAAGCCATCTGTACGCAAGGAGTCTTGACTATCGAGCACTGGATACTTGAGAGAAAAGAGTGAGAGAGAAGATGAACAGTAGACAAAGAGTCGTTATGATTTTTTTAGGCGGGGAAAGGGTATTTATAGCTTGTGGATTATAAGCAGTATTAACCTTAAAAAGATAGTGAAAGCAGTATTAACAGTGAGCAGTATTAACTGAGAGCAGTATTAACCACTAGCAGTATTAACTAACTAGCAGTATTAACTGAGAGAAGTATTAACCACTACCAGTATTAACTAACTAGCAGTATTAACTGAGAGCAGTATTAACCACTAGTAGTATTAACTAACTAGTAGTATTAACTGAGAGCAGTATTAACCACTAGCAGTATTAACTAACTAGCAGTATTAACTGTGCACTGGCAGTAGTAAAATTGTACTGGCAGTACTAAAACTGTAATGGCAGTATTAACCTTACTTACACTTTTAAGCTTGTGATGAACTGAGTACTGCTCTACATTTCCTGAGAAAGAACATTAGTAACACCAAGAATAACCAATATATAGGTATTGAACCACTTTTTAAATAGGATCTTATTCAGAGTTGATCATTCCCACACTTGTTACCAAGAAATTGAATCTACCCACATCAAAGGCTTTGGTGAATAGATCAGCAAACTGGTTATCAGTATGAACTTTTACAACCTGAATAAGCTTCTTTTCATTGCAGTCTATTATAAAGTGATACTTGATCTCAATGTGCTTTGTCTTTGAGTGCTTGATAGAGTTATTAACAATGCTAATAGCACTGCTATTATCAATAAAGATTGGAGTGTGTAGAAAGGTTACCCCATAGTCCAGTATTTGATTCTGAATCCATAAGACTTGAGAACAGCAACTTGCAGCTGCTATGTACTCTGCTTCTATTGTAGATGTGGACATTGTGGTTTGTTTCTTGCACTGCCATGATACTAGTCTTGCACCCAAAAACTGGCATCCTCCAGAAGTAGATTTTCTGTCCAAGTTTGCTCCACCTAGGTCACTGTCTGAGTATGCAAGTAGGTCAAATAATGAGTCATAAGGATACCAAAGTCCCAATCTAGGTTGCCCTTTGAGATATCTGAATATCCTGTTAACAACTTGATAGTGTGATTGCTTTGGCCTAACTTGAAATCTAGCACACACACAGACTGGAAACATTATATCTGGCCTAGAGGCTGTAAGATACATGAGAGAGCCAATCATGGATCTATAGTGATGAACATCCATATCCTCCCCCTCAAGATCTGCTGTTATCTGCTTGTGTGTCTCCATAGGTGTGCTGGCAGGCTTTGAGTCTGAGAAACCAAACTTGGTTAGAATGTCCTGCACATACTTGGACTGACAAATAAAAATACCATCTGACTTCTGTTGGACTTGGAGTCCAAGGAAGAAAGTAAGCTCCCCCATGGAACTCATTTTAAACCTTTGATGCATTAGGTCCTCAAACTCCTTGCACATATTGTCTCTTGTGGATCCAAAGATGATATCATCCACATAGATTTGGACCAGCAAGATGTCCTTCTTCTTTCTCTTGATGAACAGAGTTTTATCAATGACTCCTCTTTCAAAGCCATTTTCCAGGAGATAGGATGACAGAGTGTCATACCATGCTCTTGGTGCTTGATGCAGTCCATAAAGTGCTTTCTTCAGTTTGTATACTCTGTCTGGATAGCTTGGGTTTTCAAACCCTGGTGGTTGACAGACATATACTTCTTCTTCAATTGAGCCATATAGAAATGCACTTTTTACATCCATTTGATAGACTTTGAACTTCATATAAGAAGCATAGGCCAGGAACAATCTGATTGCTTCTATCCTAGCCACTGGTGCAAATACTTCTTCATAATCTATTCCTTCTTCTTGTGTATACCCTTGTGCCACCAACCTTGCTTTGTTCTTTATTACTATTCCTCTCTCATCTCTCTTATTCCTGAAGACCCATTTTGTACCTATTGCTCTTTGACCTTTAGGAAGGTCTACCAGATCCCAAACATCTTGCAGCTTGAATTGGAGAAGCTCTTCTTACATGGCTTCTATCCAACTGGAATCTTTCATAGTATCATGAGCCTTCTTAGGCTCAAGCTGGGATAGAAAGCAAGAAAGCACTATATGCTGTTGGTCTTGCATATCTTGCAGCCTGCTTTGATTTCTAGTCATCATAGGAGAAGAGATATCTCCTATTACCAGCTGAGGAGGATGATTCTTTTGAGTTCTTGTTTGATGACTAGGTTCTTCATTGAGTCCCACCTCTAGATTAGTGTCATTCAACTCAACTGAAGTGATTTCAGCAGCTACTTCTGGTTCTTTATTTTCTTGACTCTCCTCATCTCTTCTTTCTTCTTCACTCTGATTTGGTTCAGTAGATGGCTCCTTTTCACAGTCTTCAACAGGATCCACTGTAGGTATGGGAAAAATCACAGACTGAGGTATGTTGTCTTGAACTTGTGTAGTCCCTGATCCTCCACTTCTTGAACCTGCATAATCATCACTACTGAAACCAAAAGTGTTAGTTAGTGAATTAATGTGAAACAGCCACTGAGGACCAGACCCAATAGGATTTGGTGTGTTCTCATTGCATTTGACATTGTCACTTTCCTCAATTATTCTAGAAGAAGTATTAAAAACTCTGTAGGCCTTACTTTGAGATGAGTAACCCACAAGAAATCCATCATCTGCCTTGCTATCAAACTTTCCTAAATGAGATTTGGTATTGAGAATTGTACAAGGACACCCAAATGGTTTAAAAAATCCAATAAAGGGTTTTCTTTTATTTAAGAGCTCATAAGGTCTCTTGTTCTTTGGCTTGACCACTAGAACTCTGTTTTGGACATAACAGGCAGTATTAACTGCTTCATCCCAGAAAGTAATTGGCAGTTTTGAATCAGCTAACAGAGATCTAGCAGCCTCAATTAGTGTCCTATTCCTTCTCTCAGCAACTCCATTTTGTTGTGGAGTCCTAGGAGCACTATATTGTCTCTCAATACCTTTTTCCTCACAAAAGGTGTTTAGATCAAGATTTTTAAATTCAGTTCCATTGTCTGATCTAATGACTTTTACTTTTTGATTAGTTTGGTTTTCAATTCTTAGAATAAAGGATTTGATCAGTCCACTTGTCTCATCCTTAGTCCTTAGAAAATATACCCAAGTAAATCTAGAGTAATCATCAACAATAACTAGGCAATATGATTTCTTCCCTATGCTCATCACATTTGTAGGACCAAACAGATCCATATGTAATAACTGGAGACAAGAAGAAATTGTATTTAACTCTTTGGTCTTATGAGAAGTTTTGTGCTGTTTGCCTTTAAGGCAAGCTACACAATGATCATCACATGAAAAGACTTTTGATGGTAAACCTCTTACAAGGTTGTTTTTAACAAGTTTGTTCATTGTCTTGAAGTTCATGTGACACATCCTTCTGTGCCAAAGAGAGGATTCATCCACAGAAGCTTTAGAAACAAGACAGTTCAGGGATGAATCACTTGAAACATTGTCCATGTCTAGACAATAAACATTGTCCTTTCTTGGAGTTCTAAGTAGTATCATGCTTTCATCAACTACCTTGAATCCTGGAGCAAGGATCATACATTATGTATTGGTAAATAATATACTATGTTGTTTGTCACAAACCTGTGATACACTTAACATGTTGTACTTTAACTGATCAACATAGTAGACATCCTCAAATGTCATCTTACCTTTTGTGACATTACCTTTTCCACTTATTTTTCCACCTGCAAGATTGTCTCCAAATGCAACATGTCCTCCATTGATATGCTTGAAATCCTGAAGGCATGACATGTTGCCTGTCATGTGCCTAGAGCAACCACTATCCACATGCCAAATGCTCTTCCCCTTGAGCTGTTGGTTGCCCTGCACATAAGATAAATCAGTTAGTATTGATTAGGAACCCAAGCCAAAGTGGTCTTGGGTACCCCTTTCTCATCAAAATATTTACATTCCTTCTTGATAAGATTTTTAAACTTTGACTCCTCATTGCTGGAGTACTTTGTCACAATAATGGGTTTGGCTGCACATTTGCTAGAAGCAGTACTGGTTTTAGAAGAACTGACTGCATTAGCAGCACTTGCATGCTTAGCAGTACTAACCTTGTTAGAAGTAGTAACTGTGTCAGCAGTAGTAACTGTGTTAGCAGTAGTAACCTTTGAAGAAGTACTAACAGTGTTAGAAGCATTAAAGTTCTCAGCAGTACTAACACTGGTAGCAGCAGTATTACTTCTGGCAGCACTCTCCCTGTCAGCAGTACTATTTGATGTAGCAGTACTAACAGTTTTAGTGCTTCTAGGCACCCATATTTTAATACTCTCTTTCAAAACCTTTTTCTTCATTTGGCCTTTGGTTTCAACAGATTTCTTAGCCACATGTTTCTTTCCAGCCTTCCTATAACCAACAGGTTTTTGCACAAATCTTTGAAAGTTTATCCTTTGGTTAATAGGATTAAAGAAACAGTACTTAGCCAAGTGATTTAACTTGCCACATATGAAACAAGGTTTTGGTCTGATTATTTTACTCAGATCAACTCCTTGTTTCTGAGCCCATTGATTATTCCAGTTTCTTTGATTACCTCTCTTTTTACCAGAATTTAGGCTCTCAGTTTTATTGCAAGCACACTGTTTACAAGGTCCAGGATTCACAACAGTGGTCTGTTTGTAATGGACCTTGTTGGCCTTTCCTTTGGTCTTCTCTATCTCTTTAGACTTGACCCAGATTTTTCCACATCCCTCATTGGTGATGATGTTCTTTTCTAAGGGTATCTCTTTACTCACAACATTGTTCTTATTCTCACTGGCTTCTTTCTCAGTCATATCCTCAACAACTACCTCATCCAATGGATCTATCTTAAATGCTTCCTCAGACAAGTTCTTTTTCTCCTTGGTCTCTAACAAGTCTGATGTAGGAGGGATGTAGTTGTTGTTGTAAGGAGGGGGTGTGTTGTTGTATCCAACACCAGACTTCATCTTATCATAAATCTGAGCCTTTAGAAGAGAATCCATTGCTTTTGAAGCGTATGAAAACTTTTCTATATCAAGCTTAACTTTAGCTAGTTCTTCTTTCAACTTATCATTCTCTTCTTTGGACTTAGATAGTTTGTTCTCTAACTCATTCTTTTCCCACTTCCAGTAGTTTGTGTCATAAGAGTGTTGAAGTTCATTGGCTTGGAAGCCTCTGATTTGTTCTTCAAACCTCTCAACTATCAACACATAATCTCTTCTGTCCTTTTCTAATCTTTTGAGGTCATCACACATGTTTTGGTTGTGATCCCTGTACCTTTTGACAGTGTCTATGCAAGATTGAGTACAAAGATTAGAAATTACCTCAGAAGGGAGATTAGACACCTCTGCCATAAGAGCTTGATTCTGAATGGCTTCCTTAGCTTGGTCACTCCAGTCAAACCCCATTCCTTGTTGAGAAATAAGGGCTTGAGCAGAGTTCTTGTTTTGATTGTAGCCTCCATTCTGAGCTTGTTGGTGGTTGTTATTTGGCACACCACTTCTGCACTCTCTAGCAAAGTGTCCCTTCATGTGGCACTTATAGCATTCCACCTTTGTTTTGTCAACCAGCTCCATCTTCTCTTCTTTGAGAGAAGTTGTTCCTCCCAGTTCTTTTAATAAACTTCTTCACCCTCATAGATAACATGGCCATCTGCCATTTAATGTCCATCTCCTCCAGATCATCAGGGTGAATTTGTTCTAGATCATCATTAATCAAGGAGTTGTTGCTATGACTTGACAAAAAGGCTTCAAAGACAGTTTCAGTGCCTTTTTCTGAATTTACTCCACTAGCAGCACTAACTGCTTCAGGGTTGGCAGTAGTATCAGTGGATGCTGATAGAAGTGCTGCATTATGAATATACCCAGTGGGCTTCTTCTTAGCTTCTACTTCTGATTCAAAAACTCTTAGATCATTATACAGATCATCTAGTTCCTTCTCTTCCAGATTGTCACTCTGTCTATATGAGACAGTGTACATAGTCCATTCATCCTCAAGAGATCTGAGGAACTTCCTGTTGATATCATCTTGCTCCATCTTTACTCCAACAGTAGCCAGTTCACCAATAAGCTTGTTGAACCTGTCAAAAGTTTGAGTCATAGACTCATTCTTTGAAGAAGTGAAGTTCTCATACTGCTGCTTCAAAACATCCCTTTGATTTCTTTTGGTGCTCTTAGTTTCAGCAAATCTTTTCTCTAGAGCATTCCAGAGAATCTGAGCATCAGTGTAGTTGCAGAATTGATGCTGATATTCATTGGGGATGGCCAAGAGCAGAGTGCTCAAGGCCTTCATCTCTGTCTGTCGGATCTTCCTCTCACCATCTGTCTTTGGTGGAGATCTTTTCCCATCTGGTCCAATCTGACCTTCAGTAGAGGGACCATTCTCAATGACATCCCACATTGAGTAGTCAGCAAGGAGAATGTATTGTCTGATTCTGATCTTCCACATGTCAAACTCATTGGGTTTGAGCATTGGAACCTTAGAGACAAGAGTACTGTTTGATTCTGCAAAGTTTTCCATGATGAATGAATGAATGTTTCTGAGGGAACAGACTCTGATACCACTTGTCAGGATCGAATTCTCAACAAGAATTATGAATACTCAGAAACAATATTAAAGAAGCTGCGGAATAGCACTTTAATATTCAATAAGCAGAAAAACAATGAAACAGTGAATCACAATCAACTTGTAAACTTTATTTAATGATTCAAGTTACAAGCTTTTCATTCACAACCTCAATCTTGAAGAACATGCTCTTTCAAGACGAATTCTACTTCTTTAGAATTAGGAACTATGCCTTGAGGTTGATTCTCTCTCGAACAAAAACTCAGAATTAATTCTCTATCTCTAACTATTCTAAACAATTATATATATACTGAAAATAAAGATAATTACAAAACTTAAAAAGATCTTCAAAATAATCTTCATAATTATCTTCAAGCTTTCCATGTTTATCTCCAGACGCTATCTCTTCAGCATTATCTTCACATTATCTTAGAAGCAGCATTAATCACCTTGATCACCTTGGAAGCATTAACTGAGTCTTGACAGCATTAACTACTAAGCAGCACTAACTACTAGCAGTACTAACTAGCTAAGCAGTACTAACTTTGTTCAAGCAGCACTAACTTTGACTAGCAGTATTAATTCTACTAGAAGTAGTAATACCTAGCAGTATTAACTTTGAGATCCTCTGACAGTACTAACTCTGAACTAGCAGCATTAATGACTTGTTCACATCTTCAGTTCCCAACTCTCTCTCTCTCTCAACCTTTATGACTGATACCAATTGTTAAGTATCAAGAGTAATGAAGAACATAAATAATTAAGGTTTGGAAGTTCATAGTTTATTGAAACAATATTGGCTTTAAATAGCCTTTCAAGTACAAATAAAATATCTTCCAACCCATATCTCGCTAAGAAACAGAAAAAACAAAACAGACTAAAAAAAAATCCTAACAAACCCAAAAAAACCTTTTCTTTATTCTAGAAACTTTGACTTAGCAATTTCTCTCAACAACTACTCATTTTATTTCTTTAGGTAAATGTGAAGTATGTATAAATCTCATCCTATCACTGTACTTTTTAAGTGGGGACATAAAAAACTCATTTGGTTAGAATTTATTTTTCATTATATTAATTTATATGGTCCGAATTTATTCCAATTTAATGGTTGATGATATTATTTTTTATGAAGTGATAAATGAGGTATGAATGTTATTAAATAATTAATTTACACCTAGAAGGTTCTCTCAAACTTTATTTTGCATTCATAATGTTTTAAATTTGCTAATGGTGATTACTGTTTTTATTTTAAATAATTTTTGTAAGGTGTTATCTGTATCTTCTTTAGTTGGATTTATTGTACTTCGTTTTCAGGATAATGAGATTAGAAACCACAATGTATAATGTGTTTTATCGTGGTTATAAATATAGAGAGAGGGGGAGTTCAAACGAGAATAGTAACAAAATCAAAAAGTAAATAAGAAAACTGTCAAATCACGTGAAAAATCACATGTAATTTTACACTAACCTTCTACCTACAAGACCAATATTGAAAATAATCAAAAATCCTGTAGGCATATTTGTAAAAAAAATGAACAAATTAACAATTACAATACACGACCGCTAACATAAAAACAAACAGGTTAAGGTGAAAATTTACGCTCTCTCTCATCCAAATTTCGGTGACGGACGCTGACTCCAACAAATTCACCGACGAATAACACAAAATATCGACAAATATCACTTTAAATCGAAAAATATCACAGATAATAAGTTACATAACAAAGACGACAACAATACTGATGGATTTCACCATAATTTATTTGAATCTTCAAAAAAACTGTTAGAAACCTTAAAGTTATTCACCATAATACACATTTAACATTGATTTATATGATTTTAAAGATAAATTTATGCATATTTTAACATAGGCTAACTTAAATTTGTTTATTTATCATTTTTTTTTCAGAAGCAACAACAATTGACAGAAGAAGTTTCATGTTAGAACAAAAGTTCACCGAAAACTTCAAATACAAAAGAAACTGCTATAACATTTGATGAAGACGCTTTAGAAAATGTTATACTTGAAACAACATATGATATATTACACTTAAAGCTATTAACTTGATTCAACATTTAGCATGATGAAGGATGTTGTTTGAATTTGTGACATTGAATCTATATGAAGGTTTTTTATGAGATCCATAGGTTACATTACAAAATTGTAAATTTAAAGAATATAGTTGAACTTAATTGAAGGTGGATGAACTTATTGAAGGTATGGGTTTTCCTAAAGCGAATTTAATATATAATGCAAAGTAATTAAACAAGTTGAATAGGAATTGAAGCTTGTTGAAAGTAGTTGAAGTTATTTGAGTATTATTCAAATTAAAACCGGCTATGGAAAGTAGTTAAAGAAATTGAATGTTGTTGAAGGTAATTGAAGCAAAATGAACTAGTTTATGTAACTAGTTGTCTCTTGGATGAATCTAAGTGAGTGTTGTTAAAGGTAAAAGAAATTGAATGTTGTTGAAGGTAATTGAATCGAGATGAATGATTTATGTAACTAGCTCTTTGTTCCATGAATCTACTACATTAACGTTATAGAAGGTAATTGAAGCAAAAGGAATTGAATTATGTAACTAGTTGTTTTTCCCATCAATCTAATTGAATGTTATTGAAGGTAAAAGAGAACGAATTAATGTTCTTACAGGTAATTGAATCAAGATGAATGATTTATGTAATTAGTTGTTTGTCCCATGAATCTAATTAATATTGTTAAAGTAAAAGAAATTGAATGTTCTTAAAGGTAAATTAAATCAAGATGAATGAATTATGTAACTAGTTAAATTGTCTATTCAATGAATCTACTTGAATGTTGTAGAAGGTAAAAGAAATTGAATGTTGGGTATTTGATTAAAGATGAACGATTTATTAAACAAGTTGTTTGATCTATGAATCTAGTTAAGCTAAATTTCATGGATGATTGATGATACAGAAAAACAAACTAAAACAAAAGAAGATCAGAAGATAAAGGTTGAAAAAGACAAAAGGAAAAAGCTATATGAGTCTTTGAATGGTTGTAATTTTGAGAAGCTATCCATCTCTGCTGGTTTCAGCCATAAAAAATATTAAGAAGAATAGCATCTAGAAAAATACGCCGGTGGAAATGTGTTTTGAATCACTTTTAAGCTTTCAAATTGAAACCCAACCAATAACGATGACATATTTGATCCAACAACAATGACATTAAACTTGAACAATTGTTGAGGTTATAAGACAATTGTAAATGATATGTTTTAATAAAATTTCTGTGGTTCAAAAAAGAAATTGTACATGGTTGGGCCTTCCAACGGGGGATATTCAAGCAAATAAAGAAAGAGCGTCAACAAATGACAATGTGGTCAATGAATGGAGAAGATGGTTTGATAATATTAAAGATATAAAGCCAACTCTACTTGTCAAACTAATGAAGGAGAGACAAGATGTTGGAAGATTGTTCAAACTAAACTTCCTTGTCCTGATGGGAATGCCTAGGGGGAGCAATGAAATCTGGAAATGTAAATAAGATATTCTTGCACTGCCTCACATAAAACAATAATATCTGACAAATGGATTGGTGTGGGTTTGTAATTGATTGCTTGAAGCTCAGCAAGAAAGATTGGGAGACAAAGGACTTCAACACCGTGGTATTGTTTTTGCTGTGAAGGTTCAGTGTTATTTATGTGGTCTCACACTGTCTCAAGAAGACAACCTCGTCTGACATGATCCCAAGTATATATATGTATATATGTTGTGTCGGGATGCTTCATGCCTCAAATGATGTTCATTACAACTTGAGTGGAATGTGATTCTCATGTCTTAAGGTTTCATGCACGTTTGATAAATTCACTCGCCTTAGAGCCATTTGGTGTCCGTCCTCAGGTTTTGGGTACAAAACATATATGTCGTCTTAATCAACTTAATTCATATCATTGTAGTTTATAAAAAAAACCTATTATTTTTTGTTGATTTTAATATGTTTGAACTTCCAACCTGATAAAATAAATATGTTTTTCTTATCTTAAATTTTCATTATATTATTTTGAAAAATATGATCAACATACTTTGATTTTATTATTAAATATAAATAATAATTCCTTCCAATCTCTCTTGGTAACTTTTATTTGTTTTATGAAGTGATAAGCGGGTAACCAAGTGTTATTGAATAAATTACATCCATGTAGAGTGCTTATCATAATCTTTGTTCAACTTTAATAACGTCTTAAAGGTTAGTGTTTCTCTATATGTATTTTAATACATATAATATTACAACGGATGTAATAAACTTCAAAATCAACGAATGATTAATAATAATTCGAATACAAAGAAATTGACGGAAACAACAGATGATAAAATTAAACGAATAAACCGAAGAAGATTCAAACGACGCTGAGGCTCGTGTATAACATGATTCCCTTAAACAGATTCGTTGTCTGTTCCCAGGGTAAAACAGCCAAAGCAGTAGTACTGCCGGAGATGACCACTTGCCTGAAAAGTCGCCGGAAATAAGAGCGTATGCAGTAGAAATATCAGAGAATTGTGTAGTCGTGTCGGTGTGTTGGAATGCAGGAATGCAACCAGTCCCTCCCTTTTATATTGAAAATCGAAACCGACACAATTAATATTTTAATTGAATGGTAATTAAAATATTAATTTTCTTATTCAATATGTTTGATTTCGGAGCGGCATTCGTATCCGCAGGTCACAAGTTTGTCGATTTTAGCTTACGAAAATCTCAATCGACACCCCTCTGCATGCGAGTAGGATTTGGAGTAAAACCAATCAATGGAGCTAGTAATCCCCTCCCACATTCATGGTTATAAACCACAAAATGTTTACCCCTTTTTCCTATGTGGGACAGGTTCCCACAACCCACTTGATTTTTGCCAATTTCATCCCAAACACTCAACTTTTAGCATCGATATCTCATTCACACATATTTCGTTTTGGACATATAATATATCGTTTTGAAGTTCTCATATAAGAGAACACAAACTCATTAAGAGCTCGATATATACAATACATATACATGTATTTAAATGTGTCCAAAGTTAGTAAAAAACCATATCATTTTTTACTAAAATTTTCTAACATTAAATAATTTAATGGTTTTTCTTTTAAATAATTAAACTTTTTGTTCTATATCACACGTTCAATAGCTATATTTTATTTATAAAAATTTAGAATAAGAAAACGCAGATTTTGCTAACCAAAAGTAATTTTGAAAATGTGAAAAGTAGTTTAAGTTGAGGTATTAACAAGTATTTGTTTTTTTGAAGTGGGGTTAATTTGTTTTACATACTTCTTTTTTCGGATAAAATGAGCTCATAAACCACATTGTATAGGTTTTTTTTTTTTTTTTTTTAAATTTATTAATCATCGTGGTGCAATAGTTAGGGGCGGTTTATCTTTTTTTTTTCCTTTTCATTAAACTATGTATAAGTTAAGTTGTCTGTCGAAATAAATTTATCTGTTTGAGAATTAGGAAGATTAAGGTTTTAAGGGAGGTAAAGAGAGGGTTGAACTATCTATTGGACGTTTCTGGTATTAATTTAGTTTGAGGTATAGTAGCTTGACGAGGACAAGTGAGGGTTCTTGGCACAAGTTTATTGGACGCCAACTACGTTTAATAGGTCTTAAGTTTATGTCTTAAGTTATAGCACCAAACAATAAAACATCATGTCTAAAAGTGTTGTAATAAGTTTATAGCCTGCTTTTGGGCTTCTTGACAAGTCTTTTATGACATTTTTAAAATAAAACGTCGTATTAACTATTTTATAGAACAATTTTGAGAATAGTCCTATAAAAACATCTCTTTATAAAATACTTGTTTTTATAAGAAATTTTTTCAATTAGTGTCCTATAAAATAGCTAATACACGGGGCTTTATTTTAAAAATTTCCTAAAAAGCTTGTTAAGACGCTCAAAAAATTGTTATAAACCTATTACAACACATTTAGATAGAATGGTTTATCGTTTGGTCTATAAATTTATGTCCTATAAAGCAATCTATTGAGATACTAAAAGGATGTTTATTTTTGAGTTAATGGGCTTAATGGTTGAATGAGCTTATAGGACAACCATATGGAAATGTTTACTTGGGGTTTAGTGGAAAAAAACCAGGCTTATTCGGTCTGCTATTGAGGGTCTGTTGTCCAAGTTCAGCCACAAAAAATGACCTCTGCTACCCTTGTTAAAAAAACACACCTCTTTTTAGATATCCTCTTGTTTCCTTTATACCCTAGTTGCACGCTTGCACCCTTTACCCTTGGCTATCTCCAGCAACCATCGTTTTCATCTACAAGTTATCGATTTCTCTATATCTATTTCTTTACATCAGTTTCTCTAAATCGATTTTGTTACATGATTTCTCTACACCAATTTCTCTATATTGTTTGTTTCTTTCTTTTCTCTTCATTGTAATAACTGGGTCTAAATTTTTCTAAAATTTGGAGTTTGGGTAATTAGTTAGCCAAAGTCCAAAGTTGGAGAACCTTAATGTAAATTTGAAATAAAAGGGGTTGAACCCTAGGAATCTCTCATTTTGCTTGTGGTGGCTGAGAAAGAGGGAGAGATTGGGCGATTTTTAGGAAAGAGCCATGAAGGTGCAATTTTCTTGGGAAGTCAAGTTCTCCCAATCGATTTCAAGGTAAGTTCTTCATCCAATCCTATTTCCAGTCTTGATTGGTGGGTAAATCTATTTGGAGTGAAATCTTTATCTCAAGGTTTGGTTGAAGAACACTTAGGCCTAATCCGATAAAATTGGAATCTGCATCAATCTTTGGATAAGTCTTAAATCTATGGCTTTTATTTTTATTTTTATTTTTGTGAGCAGATTTAAGAGGTTTATTTTTGGCTTTGAAATCGTTTTCAGTAGGCCTGTGTTCTCTGTGTGATTCATCGCTACCCCGGAAACCATTTAGCCACTTAGTCGTCGCTTGTAGACACCCTAGGGAACCGGGCATGGACCTCGGCATGCACCGGGCGTGGCCACAGCCTGGAGTCGGGCGTAGTATTGTAGTCAACCGGGTCTTGTCCCAAGAGGGAATCGGGCTTCGGCCTGTGGGAGACACGGGCTTTGGCCATAGCAGGCTTGGGCTTCGGCCAAGCTAGGGCGCGAATCTCAATCGATCGCTATGCGGGCCTTGCATTATACCATGGCACGGGCTTTAACCCTAGTTCAGACGCGGGTTTCACCACCCGGTAGGAAGCGGGTCTCGGTAGAGAACCGGGTTTCACCCAAGCATGTAAGCGAGTCTCGATAGAGAACCAGGTTTCACCCAAGCCCGGGTGTCGCCCACTGTTTGCAGACCCGGGGTATCCCAACCGGGTCAATTCAATGTCATTTTGACCCAGGTTTCGACATTTTATTTCCGATGGTTAACCTAAATTCGAAATGCCCGTTAATCAGACAGTTGTATCGTCGGGTTTAAAGAAATAAGGACAAGTCGGGTGTTGCTTATCAAGGGGTCTAAATTAGAGTATCATCAATCTACCCACTTATCCTAGGTTGTTAGGACGTGCGAACCGATCGTGAGCAAGGACCTAAGGTGAGTCTTCTAACTTTTTTATTTGTGAATGTTAAGTGGATAAAAGTATGTAAAAGTTATTACAACTAGCATGTTTGTACTTATGCTTTATTTCTTTACGCGAGATTTACTAAATGTGGAGTATAACAATGTTAATGACCTAATGTATGCATACATTATTGCGAGCACGTATGGTGTAAAGTCGGGGGTGTGTCCCACCTGAACTCATACCGGGGGGGGTGTCCCGACTAAGGCAGTATGAGCCAGACACACCGTTACTTATGAGTAACGGTAGTGTGAGCTAGAAGCTTGAATATTTGAAATATTTACTTTAACTGAATTGGTTTATTGAATTCATAAATCCTTTCTATATCTATGTTGTTGAACCATTGTAAGAGGGGACTCACTAGACCATCCGTCTAACCCTCGCTCTTTCAATACTGAAAACCCTTTTCAGGTGTTCGCCAGGTAGGAGGGATCAGTAAGGGGAAGGATAAGGTGTGAGTTGTGTCTGATATAGAAGACCTCCTACTTAGTCGTTTATTTCTCTTTTAAAATCTCAGTTGTGTATAGGTTGCCTTTATACAAACCTGAAGACTTTATTGTTGACTTGGGGCCATTTTGGCGAAATTACATATCTATCTACCTTATTTTATTGTTTAAAGTTTGGGTTGTTACAATTGGTATCAGAGCCTTAGTTTAAGGGATCTAGGTGACCGGACGGGTCTAGACTTAACCTGGTGAAGTAGAAACACAACTGAGAAATAGGAAGACCTTAGGGAGACCGGTAATAGGGTGGTGAGGACTAATATGTAAAGTAAATTTGGGATTACATCTGGCCAATGTAATTGTGGGTTTACAGGTGCATGTGTGTGCTTGATTTACCTTATTACTTTGAACCTGTTGGATTGAATGTATGTGTTTGCGTCTTTTTAGTAAACATGTTTGAGCGAGTAACAAGGAGTAGATTACGCCTGTAGCTGAGGCAGTACCAGTGAATGAAGTTATTATGGATTGACCAGCAGCCGCTCCTAAGCAGGCTGCCAATCGAGGAAAGGGTCGTGGCCGACCTAAGGGGAAAGGAAAGATGACTCGGAAGGCGGTCACCCAAGTGAAGGAAACCGAGGAGAGGGCTGGGAGGAGTAATACGACGCGTGTCGGACGTCGAGCAAGAACTGTGGAAGTCGGAGATGAACATGAACTTTCTCTTCAAGAGAGTTCAGCCACCGTGAGGGGAAAAGGCCATTCGAAGAGCCGAGGTGGGGGTCGAACGCAAACATTCGTAACTCAAGAGATTTTTGCCACTGAAATTGGGAAGTTACAGGAAACTCTACAAGCCTTATTGGCTCATCAGATTAGAGAAGCATCGGCCAATAAGGAGAAGAGTGAATAGAATGACATGTCTGAGATGTATGAACCGCCGGTTACTGGGGTGGGTAGTCACTCTCAGTCGACCCCGGTCTTAGCTGCTACGGCATCGACGGAGAAGGGATGTAGCTACAAATCCTTTGCGGCATGCAAGCCTCCTGTTTTCAAGGGGGAATGTGATCCAATTGTTATCAAGTGGATCGGCGAGATGGAGCTGGCCTTCGACACCAGTAAGTGCGCTGAAGAGGACAAGGTAGTATTTGCAATGTCCATGCTGATAGACAATGTCGTGTTTTGGTGGGAGGCGGAAACCGGGGGCAGATGTTTGAAGGCAACAAAGGGATTGGATTGGGAGACGTTTGTTGCCAAGTTGAGGAGACAGTTTTGTCCTTTAGCAACGGTTAAGAAATTGGAGGAGGAGTTTCTGAACATGGAGCAAGGGGAGATGACGACTTGAGAGTACATGACCAAATTTATCAAAAAGACCCATTTCCCTGAAATTTACGTGCCAAATGAGGAATGACGGGTGGACATGTATCTGTTTGGACTGAGAAGTAATATCCAAGAGTTGGCGTCCGCGCGAGAACCCAATACCTTTCAAGCGGCCGTAAATGCAGCTGAAATGACTGAGAAGGACAAGGTTCGTCAGATGACAGAGAGAGGTAGCAAGAAGAGGAAGTGGGAAGGGCCAACTCGTGACCTTAAGAAAATCAAGAGTACAAGACCCGAGCAGCGGGCAACGCCGAGGTTTGAGGGCAAGCTGTGCGGTAAATGTAATCGGATGCATAAAGGAGAGTGTATGATGGATAGGGATGGTTGTTATAAGTGTGAGAATATGGGACACATGGTTTGTACTGCCAAGGACCTAGGTCATGTTATCAATGTAGTTCTCCGGATCACATCAAGACGGATTCCCCTCAACTGAAGAAAAGAGCTAATGGAGATTTGAGAGGACGAGGAGGAGAGAGGAAGGTGGAACCAGTTAGGGCAAGATCCAAGGCATTTAACATGACGGAGGAGGAAGCGGTGGAGACGCCGGATGTTGTGACAGGTATTTTCCCTATAGACTCGACTTTTGCTAAGGTATTATTTGATTCGGGCGCAAACCGTTCGTTTGTGTAGCCGAATTTTATTCAAAAACTGCATGTGAAACCTAAGAAGTTGAGTCATGGGTTTGAGGTTAAAGTAGCAGATGATTGTCGAGTCTTAGTAGGGGGGGTTTATGAGGGGTATAGAATTGACGTTGACGATCATTCCTTTCCGTTGTGGCTATACCCAATAGGTATGGGGGAATTCGACATCATTGTGGGAATGAATTGGTTGGCGTCTAATGGTGCCAATATAGTATGTAATAAGAAGTTGATCCGTATAGCCTTGCCAGATAGGGAAGAAGTAGTGGTATATGGCGATCGTCGGGATAGAAAGTCATGTTTGATCTCGATGATCAAGGCTAGGCGGTGTTTGGTAAAGGGGTGTATGGGATTCTTAGCGTACGTTTTAGACGCTAAGAAGGAGAAGAAGGGATTGGAGTCGGTCCCAGTAGTAAGTGAATATCTGGAAGTATTTCCGGATGACTTAACCACCTTGCCTCCGGATCGGCAAGTGGAATTCCGAATAGACCTGATGCCTGGAGCGGCACCTATCGCAAGGGCACCCTACCGTTTGGCACCGACCGAAATGAAGGAGATGATGACCCAACTACAAGAACATCTCGACAAGGGGTTTATTCGTCCCAACACATCACCGCGGGGAGCGCCGGTGTTGTTCGTTAAGAAGAAGGACGGGTTTATGCGGATGTGCATAGACTATCACGAGCTCAACAAGGTGATGATAAAAAATAAGTACCCGTTACCCAGAATTGATGATTTTTTCGATCAGCTGCAAGGAGCGAGCTACTTTTCAAAGATAGACCTGCGATCGGGCTATCATCAGTTAAATGTGAGAGAGGAGGATGTACCTAAGACCCCTTTTCGTACGAGGTACGGGCACTATGAGTTCTTAGTCATGCCCTTTGGTTTGACTAACTCTTCGGTAGGATTCTTGGACCTGATGAATAGGGTGTGTGGTCCACTCTTGGACAAGTGTGCCATTGTATTTATTGATGACATACTAATTTATTCACGGTCCAAGAATGAGCACGAGCCACATCTACGAGCGGTGTTGGAATTGCTTAAACGTGAGATGTTGTACGCTAAATTCTTGAAGTGCGAATTTTGGCTGAGAGAGGTACAATTTTTAGGACACGTGGTTTCGGAAGATGTAATCAAGGTTGATCCAGCGAAGATTGAAGCTATCAAAGGTTGGGAAGCGCTGAAGTCTCCATCGGAGGTAAGGAGTTTCCTTGGGCTAGCGGGTTATTATCGGAAGTTCATCCAAGACTTCTCGAGGATAGCCATGCCACTAACCGCCTTAACGAGGAAAAACATCAAGTTTGCTTGGTTGGAAGCTCAAGAGAATGCGTTTTGTAAGTTGAAGGACGGTTTGAGTAGTGCACCCATTTTGTCCTTACCCAATGGGTCGGGGGGATTCGTGATTTACAGTGATGCTTCCAAATTGGGATTAGGTTGTGTGTTAATGCAAGAGGGAAAGGTAATTGCTTATGCGTCTCGTCAGCTGAAAGAGCACGAGAAGAACTACCCGACGCATGCTCTGGAGTTGGCAGCGGTAGTTTTTGCGTTGAAGATCTGGAGGCATTATCTGTATGGAGTTAAGTGCCAGATTTATACGGACCACAAAAGTCTCCAACATTTATTTAACCAGAAAGAGTTGAACATGATACAACGAAGATGGATGGAGTTGTTAAGCGATTATGATTGTGAAATTATTTATCACCAGGGTAAAGCCAATGTAGTGGCCGACGTTCTGAGTCAGAAAGAGCGGGAAGATGTGACGAAGGTGGTGGCCTTTCGAGTCGAAGCAACATCCAGCTTCTTGGAGGAAGTCAAGAAACTCCAAGAGGAAGCACTCGCGAGTGAAAATTTGTAGAGCGAGAGGATTGTCAGTACTATAACTACGTTGACTGTGGACAATCGCGGAGTGAGATGTTTTGGTGACCGAGTGTGGGTCCCGAAATTGGGCGATCTTCGGAAGAAGTTGTTGGAAGAAGCACATAAGTCTCATTATTCCATTCACCCGGGAACAAATAAAATGTATCGAGACCTGAAGCAAAGTTATTGGTGGCCAGGATTGAAAAAAAAACATCGCTTACTTTGTCGAGCCATGTCTGACATGTTTGAAAGTTAAAGCTGAGCATCAGCAACTGTACGGGAAGCTACAACCATTGGAGATACCGGTGTGGAAGTGGGACGAAATCGTGATGGATTTTTTCATCGGACTTCCACGATCACCTAAAGGGCATGACGCCATTTGGGTAATCGTGGACCGTCTCACAAATCTGCTCATTTCCTACCAATCAAAGAAACGTATCCATTAGAAAAGTTGGCTAAACTGTACATAGACGAGATTGTTTTCAGGCATGGGGTGCCATCGTCTATAGTATCAAATCGGGATAGCCGATTCACGTCATCATTTTGAAGGTTCCTGCAAAGAGAACTGGGATCGCAACTCAAGTTGAGTACAGTGTATCATCCTCAAACGGATGGTCAGAGTGAGAGAACCATTCAGACATTGGAAGACATTCTTAGGGCATGTGCCATAGATTTCAAGGGTTCATGGGAGGTTCATCTACCGCTGATAGAATTCTCGTACAACAACAGTTATCATGCGAGTATTCAGTTATCATACAAATGTAGAACACCATTGTGTTGGAACGAAGTGGGAGAATGACAGTTGGTGGGTCCAAAAATCGTACAAGTGACCGCCGATAAGGTAAACCAGATCCGAGAAAGATTGAGGACAATGCATGACCGTCAGAAAATGTAAGTGAGAGTCATTGTAATTCAAGCTTGTGAGATATGTGACATCAATACATATGACTTTCTCTCTCTAAAACGTGTGCTTATTTTGTGATCATTTTTGATAATTTTGCGCAATCTTGGACTAACAATTGGTATTAGAGCAAACCAACGAATTCAAAACATGGATTGATTGCAAATTTCGATCAAATTCATTGGAGACTTTCTATTTTTGGAAGAACTCGCATACGACATCTGAAAAGTTACTGTTTGATTCAAGATTTTCTCATCAATCAATTTTGATGCAAGAAAATGGTTCCACAATGATCGCATAGTATTTTGGGATATTTCTTGTTTGAATTCCATCTTCAAATTCACCCTGTATCCTTTTCAATTTTGGATTTTTGCGTATTTTTGTTGAAAAAGTTCGAACACTGTATTTTGAATCGAATCACTGTTATTTTGTTGTTTTTAGTCGCTTTGATGTATTAGAAACTTGTTCTGTTTGTAAAATCGATCAACCCTGTGGAGTTTCAAGTTGTTATTGCAGGTTTTGTGGAAAATGGCCGAAAAATTGCAAGTTCAATGAAGAACTCGCAAGATTCAAAGTTGTCGCAAGTTCATCTGAAGAACTCGCAAATCGAAGAACACGCATATTTGAAACAGACTGAAGAAAGTTTGATATTTCTTGTTGTTTGCGACTTCTTGACAAGAACACGCAAAGCTCTTGAATTTTTCTTAAGTACAGAACGCGCAGAGTGCTTCTTGCGACAAGTCAGAACGCGCAGAGCACTGCTTGCGACTTCTTGAGATTGTTTTGTGTGATCTACGACTTCTTGCTCTGCGACAGGTGACTCATTGCGTCAAGTGAATTCTTGGAAATTTTTTCTAAGTATAAAACATGCAGACGCATTGCGATAAGTAAGAGTTCGAAAATTTTTCTATGTATAGAATGCGCAAAGTGATTGCGACAAGTGATTCTTTGGAACGCGCAAACTTCCTTTTGCGACAAGCTAGAACGCGCAGACCACTATCTGCGTCAATTTGTCTTTGCTCTGCGACTTCATGGCCTTTGCAACAAGCTACTGTTCACTTCCAGTTGTTTACGACTTCTGGCACTTAGAATTTTTTCTGAGTTTTTCCAAGTGTTTGACTAGTGTTGACTTTCTGAGTCAAATTTGTTTCTGAATTCTTTGGACGATCACTTCAAGCAAGTATATTCAATATTTCTTCTCATTCAGCAAGTATGTCTAGAGATCTTTTAAGCATGGGTTCCAAGTCCAAACCCCCGGTGCTTCAAGCAGATGAGTATCCACAATGGAGAAAATAGATGATCAATTTCTTGAACAACCAAGACAAGAAACTGATGGGATATATTATTGATGGACCACATTCCTCGCACGTAACTGTTGCAAGAATTCCAGCAACCGAGACAAATCCAGAAATTCCCAAAAGGATTGTTGCAAGATATCCAATACAATACAGTGAGTTAGACACATAGTTAGTTGAAAGAGATGCTCAAGCCCTAACTTTCTTGATCATGGCTATGCCGAATGATATTTTTAACAGAGTTGGCAGTCGGGACTCTGCGAAAGATATTTGGGATGAATTGGAGAAGCAATTTTAGGGATCTGCCAAATCAATGAAGACAAAGAGAAACCAAAGCATTAATGCATATGAAGGTTTCAAGGCAAAGGAAGAGGAATCACTGAAGGATGCTTATGACAGGTACAACATTATTCTAAATGATCTTCGGAAGAATGGAGTTTAAAAGTCAGAATTTGAGATCAACTTCAAGTTCATTAAAAATCTTCAACCGGAGTGGGATGTCTACTCTATTCAGTTGTAGATGAATAAATACATGGATGAAGATAAATTAAATGATCTGTTTTGTGTCATGAACCAGCACCAGGACAAGGTTAAGGAACAAGTAGCGGTGAACAAGGAGTTGCTTCAAATTAAAGAAAAGCAAAAGAAAGTTGAAGATTCTTTGGCTCTTTTGGCTCAAGGTAAAGGTAAATCAATCAAGGGAAGTTCAGTTTCTTCAAAGCTTGGCAAGCAAAAAGCTTTTGTATCTGATATTGTTGACTCATCTGATAGCTCTGAGGAGGAGGAAGAGGAATCTGAGAATGAACTAACAGAGTTTGCTGAGAAACTTGCACTGCTAACATCAAACTTTCATAAGAAACCAGAAATCTAAACCTGATTCTTACAGATCCAGCAAGTGCAAAGGAAAGTTTGATAAGGAGAAAGATGAGAAGAAAGAGGAGAAGAGAGAAGAGAAGAAAAAGGAGAAAACTGACAAGTGTTTCAACTGTGGGAAACCCGGTCACTTTGTCAAAGAATGTCCGGAAAAGAGGGTGAAGAATTACAAAATATTATGCCAAGAAAGCTCAGTTGGCTAAAGCTCATGAGAAAGGCAAACCACTAAAAGTCGAAGAGGAGATTTGGTTTGAATATTCAGATGAAGAGGAAGAAGTCAAAGTAAATCTTACTCAAGTTCACTACAATCTCATGGCTCATCTGAACGAAGATTCTGATTCTGAGGTACACTCTCATTCTAACAGTTCTGAAACTTTTTCTGAAAATGAAGAAGTTATGAACTTGATGTCCCAATTAACCTTAATGAACTCTGAGTTTCAAAAGTTGAAAGAAAATTTTAAACAACAAAAGAGTATCACTCAGGGACATCAAGATCAAGCATTGATCTATAAAACCTTAGCAGTAGAAAGGGAAGAAGAAAAGAATGTTTTAAAACTGGAAAAGATAAACCTTCAAACAAAAATATCTGAACTACAAAAAGAATTAGCTTCATTGAAAGATAAAAATCTTGATTTGACATTAAAGTATGATATTGTGTTGAAAGACCGAACTGAAGCATATAATAAGATTAAGGAATTGGATGATTTAAATTTTAAACGAGGTCAAATAGAACAGACTTTGAAAATATTAACCAGTAATCAAAAAGATACTCGTTTTTACAATGCCAAAACTGGTTTGGGTCATCAAGATGTGAGACATTAAAGAAAGCACCCGGAAATCTTTATAATTTTAAAACATCAGGTGATGCTACTGTCGTTTTGATACCTCACATTCTTGAAACCTTTGTAAAGTCTGAGACTTCTTCACCTGAGACTCCTAAGATCAAAATAGAAGAACTAGTGAAGGTTAAATCTGAAGTTAAAATTGATTCTGATACTCAGGTTAAATCTGAAGTTAAAATTGATTCTGATACTCATGATTTTAAATCTGTTGGTTTCAAATACGACGAATTGAATTCGTCTGATGAAAATAAAAAGAAAACTTTCGTCGAATTTGAAAATCTTTTTCCAAACCAGCATGAGTCATCTAAATCAAGTTTTATTTCTGATAAAACTAAAACTGTCATATCTTGTTCAATCAAAGGAGACAAAGATGAGAAATCTCATTCTGAAAACAAGTTTGTTTCTGTCAAAACTTCAAATTTTACTGATCTTGAATATCAGGCAGCTTTAAAAACAATTTTAGATTTTGAAAGGCAAATTTCAGCTCTCAATATTCTTATTGCTGAACTGGAAGATGCAAATGAAAATTTTGGGATGGAATTAGATTCAAGTTTGATTCAAAATGAGGTTTTACAAAAGGAAATCAGAAATTTAGAATCCCAAATTTTCAAATTTTCAAAAGGTAAAGAAGCTTTTCCTGATCAAAATTCTCCATCTTCTGATAATCTAAGTGCTGATGTGAAGTCTAAATCTTCCACAATAGATACTCAAACTCCTTTAATGAAAACAACTTCAAAGATTTTAAAATCTTCGAAAAAGGATTTCAGTGTTAGTGAAAAAGATGAATGTTCGAAAACTAAAACCAATTCAGTTTGTAACATTTCTTCTTATTATTCTTTAGAAAAGTTCACTTTCAATAATTCTAATGTTGCTTGCTCTTCAGATAACAAAGTGAAGAAGGATGATACAAAGAATGGAAGGAAGATGAAATTTCTGAGAGTTTGAATTGTAATAACATAGTAAAAGTTTATAATAATGATTGTCAATGTTGCTTGAATAAAACACAAACTCTTTCTCGAAATGAGTTGTTGACATAGGCTACTACAAAATTACGATGCTCAAACTGTCATGAAAGTTCGTTTTCTTTGAAACCTAAGTTTTCCAAGAAAAGAAAATTTGTCTAGTTTGCGAACAAGAAAACATCTGCTCATTCTACTGTTAGTCATAAAGCTAGAGTTTCTTCTTTTCAAAAGAAAAATAATGATTTTAAAATCAACAAGTTAGTTGACGTAAAATTTGTGTGGAAGTGGATTCCAAATTCTGAAATTCAAGCACAAATTTTATCAAAAGAACCCAAGTTTGAATGGAGAATAAAAGGGTCGTCAATTGATTTGAAAAATCTTAAAGAGACTAACAAGAAAGTACCCATATTCATATGGGTACCTAATTGAAGTGACTGTTGCTTGCAGGCTTGTCATGTGTGGATCATAGATTCTGGTGCATCAAGACACATGACAACACATAAGCACTTCTTATTCGACTATGTAGATCATTATGCAGGTTCAGTCAACTTTGGCAATGAGATGAAAGGCTACGTCAGAGGATACGGTGTTATAAAAAACAATATGATTTATATATCCAAAGTTTTGTATGTGGAGGGATTATCTTACAATCTATTCTCTATCAGCCAGTTTACAAAAAAAAAAGTGTAAAGTTGAATTTGATGAAAATGTATGTTACATCAAAGATCAAAGTGGAGCATTGTTAATTAAAGCTGGAAGAATGGGATTATTATATGGTGTTCATTTTCCAACTCTGAAAGCTTCAAAGCCAGTTTGTCTTATCTCTAAGACTTCATCAGATGAAAGTTGGTTATGGCATCGAAGATTATCTCATCAACATTTCAGAGATTTGAATAAGCTTAGAACTCAGAATCTGGTCACTGGTCTACCAGAACTGAAGATGGAACAAGATTCACTTTTTTTAGTTTGAGAAAAAGGCAAAATGAAAAAGAGTTATCATAAACTGAAGATGTTATCAAGTTGTTCAAGAACTCTTGAGCTTATTCATATGGATCTTTGTGGGCCAATGAGAACACAGTCCATCAACGGCAAAAAGTATATTCTGGTGATGATTGACGAATATTCTCGATATACTTGGTTGGAGTTCTTAAGGCAAAAGTCGAAAGATCCATATCTAATAATCAAATTCATCGAAAGAATTCAAGTTCTTCTACAAAGCCAAGTTGAACAGTTGAGAAGTGACAACGGGACTAAGTTCAAGAATGCAACTCTTCAGAGTTATCTTGATTATGTTGGAATATCTCATAATTTTTCAGTTGCAATGACACCTCAGAAGAATGGTGTTGTTGAAAGGAAGAATAGGACGTTGGTAGAAGCAACACACACAATGCTTTCTTATTCCGATCTACCTCCGTTTCTTTGGGCTGAAGCAGTAGTAACCGCGTGTTTTACACAAAACAGGACCATTATTAATAGGCGTTTAAATAAAACTTCGTATGAGATTATTAATGGTTGTAAGCCTACGGTTAAATTTTTCCGTGTGTTTGGCTGCAGGTGCTACGTGCTGAACGATAGAGAAAACCTATCCAAGTTTCAACCAAAAGCTGATGAAGGAGTATTCATTGGATATTCACTTCAATACAAGACATACAGAGTTTATAATACCAGAACAAAGATTGTGATTAAGAGCATAAACGTATCATTTGACGAATCTAAGACGAGGACTTCTGAAGACAACAGTCCAGGACTCACACCTACCGATAGAGTTTTTTACATCAAACAGTGTAGAACCAGAGCTAAACCAAAATAAGATTTCTACGACCTTATCTGAATCTGAGCTTGATTTGTTATTCTTAGATGTTTTTAATGACATAATTGTTGAAGATAACAAACAAGAAACTTCATTAAACATTAACATACCTACCACAAGTGCATATTTATCAGGCCCATCTGAAGTTATTGGTGAAGCTTCAACAAGTCAAGCTCAAGATGTTTCTGAACGTACTACACCATATAACTCATGTGATATGCTTTCACCGTTAGTTGAACCAACCTCAACATCTGCTGAGTCTAGAGAATTTCCATCAGAAACTCAAACTGAAGAAGCTATTCCATCACCAAGTGCACCATGTCCAGTAGAAAAAGAAACTGAATTGCCTGCAGTACAGGATGAATTTGATGAGATAAACAATCAGGCTTATATTGATTTACTACCGAGCACTCACAGATGGACAAAGGCATATCCTTCTGAAAATATCATTGGTGATCCGAATGCAAAGGTGTCTACTAGATTTGCAACTGCATCTGCTTCTGCAAACTACTGTATGTTTGTTAATTTTCTAAGCATCATGGAACCGAAAAAGCCGTCTGAAGCTCTAAAGGATCCAGATTGGATAAATGCAATGCAAGACGAGCTAAATGAGTTTAAAAGAAATGAAGTGTGGAGGTTGGTACCTAGACCAAAAGACAAAACCATTGTTGGTACAAAATGGGTATTTCGGAACAAGAAAGACGAGGCAGGGATTATTGTTAAAAACAAGGCACAACTTGTTGCAAAAGTTATAATTAGCAAGAAGGTATAGATTATGATGAAACCTATGTACCCGTAGCCAGGATTGAAGCGATCAGGATTTTTCTTGCATATGTCGCACATAAAAACATTAAAGTCTACCAGATGGATGTTAAATCAACATTCCTGAATGGTATTCTTCATGAAGAGATATATGTAAGTCAACCATAAGGTTTTGTTGATCCAAAGTATCCAGATCATGTGTATGTGCTTGATAAAGCTCTCTATGGATTAAAACAATCACCTCGCGCATGGTATGAGACTCTAACAATCTATCTTTCTAAGTCTGACTTCCGAAAAAGTACAATCGACACCACTTTATTTTTGAAGAAGAAAGGTGAGGATTTTATACTTGTACAAATTTACGTAGATGATATTATTTTTGGTTCTATGAATCCGAAACTTTGTGATGAATTCCAAGACATCATGAAGAGTAGGTTTCAGATGTCAATGATGGGTGAATTGAACTTTTTTCTTAGGTTTGCAAGTCAAACAAAACCCAGAATGGATTTTCATTAACCAGTCAAAATACATTAAAGACATGTTAAAAAAATTTAATATGATTGATTCAACACCCATGAAGACTCCCATGTAATCTAGAAGTTTGTTGGACGCTGATATCTCTGGAAAATCAGTAGATCAACGAAACTACAGAAGCATGATTGGATCTCTTATATATCTGACATCAAGTAGGCCAGATATAATGTTTGCTACTTGTTTTTGTGCACGTTATCAGGCCAATCCAAAGGAATCCCATCTAGATACGGTGAAAAGAATCTTCAGATATCTCAAAGGCACACCACATTTGGGGCTTTGGTATCCGAAAGATTCTCCTTTTGAACTGATTGCCTATACAGATGCAGATCATGCAAGAAACAAATTGGATAGAAAAAGAACATCCAGAGCCTGTCAATTCTTGGGAGAAAAGTTGGTGAGTTGGTCTTCTAAGAAGCAGAATTGTGTTTCCACATCTACAACTGAGGCAGAATATGTAGCAGCTGCTAGTTGTTGCTCACAAGTGCTGTGGATGAAGACTCAATTTCAAGACTATGGATATACTCTAAATAAAGTTCCCATCTACTGCAATTCAAAAAGTGCAATTGCTATCATGGCAAATCCGGTGCAGCATTCTAAAACCAAAAACATAGACATCAGGTATCATTTTATTAAGGACCATGTTGAAAAAGGTTCTATAGAGATGCATTTTGTGTCAACAGATTTTGAGGTTTCTGACTTATTAACAAAACCTCTTGATGAGAAGAGATTCACTTTCTTAGTCAGTAAACTTGGAATGTTGAACCTGAATGCATAGATATAGTATCCTATCTGATGTTGAGGGGGAGTGTGTTCTAAGTTTGTTTGTATAAGTGTTTTGGTTCATACATATTTTTTAAGTCTGATACAGCTAACAATATGGGCTCTTGTTCTATGAGGACGAAGATTTAATCTGTTTTGTAGGTCTGATAGTTTCTTGATAGCATGTCAAATCCATATCATGGACATTGACTTCTGATCAATTCAGAGCAGGACTCATACTTCAGTATGCTGAGTTGAATGCATTACTCTAGGGGGAGTATATACACACTTGTGCACACTTCAAGGGGGAGCATAATGTTCATGTCTCTAAGTGTGTTTATGTTAAAATGTTTTGAAATCTGAAAAAAAAAATCAAGAGAGTGATATTGAGTTTTGTGCTTAAAAAGATTTTATGGAAAGTTGGAAGTTATTTGTGGAAAGCTTCTATTTTTGGAAATTGTCAATTTTTTCTAAGTATTAGAACGCACAAGACATGGTTTGCGAGTTCTCACTTAACGCAAACCAAAGGTTACAAAAAGTGAAGAACATGCATGCTTTGGTCTGCGAGTTCTTATTTGACGCAAACCAAAGGTTGGGACAAGTGGAGAACGCGCATCCTTCGGTCTGCGAGTTCTTACATAACGCAAACCAAAGGTTGCGCCAAGTGCAGAGCGCACAACTTTCAGTCTGCGAGTTCTGAGAACGCGCAAAGTGAAGCTTGCGACTTCTTTCCATCACAACACTTGACTTGATGCAAATAGTGTCTTGCGCCAAGTGCACACACAATTTATCACCCTTTGCGACAAGTTCCTTTCTTCTTTGGTTTGCGACAAGTGAGGCATCCAATCAAATCGTGCCACGTTTCAACCTCATTCTCGAGTATATATACTGGTTTTCACCATATTTTCACTCACTTGTCTCAGACTACTTTTGCGACTTTCATCACTTAGATTTTTTTTTTCTCTCGAATTTTATTGCGACTTTTCAGATTTCATACTTTCTACTTCGATTCAGTATAGGTTCTTGTATTTGATGTTTGTATTCTTGTTCCATTGTATATTGTTTGTTTACAGGTTCATGGTTCATCGATTTAGGGTTTTTATGTTCTTGACTTTTCATATCTCTTAAACCTTTATCGAACCGAACCCCTGCTATTTTGAAAATTTGGATTGCAAAATGTTGATTAATTCTCAAATGTAACTTGATATTAATGTTGGGATTTCAAATACGAATCCATTGAATCTACTCTTAACTTGAATACATATTTCCTTCACTTTGGATTATGATTGAGGACTGTTGGACTTTCGAACATTTTATGGACTGATTGGACTTGATTGACACTTAAAACAAGTTAATTTGTTCGAATAAATATGTTAAATGACTGTTAAAACCTAAATTGATCATCAATCAAGCAAAAAATATTAGTTTAAGAGATAATCAGTGGATTTAAATTTTTGACAAGTACGAACCTTGCGAGTTCTTGGCAAGAATCTTGCGTGTTCTTGACTTGAACACTGCGAGTTCTTGAGAATTTTCATCATTTTCAGGCCAAGTTCAAAATCTCAAGGGTTCTGCGCTTTCTTTGGTTGTCATATTTTTTTTTCAAAATATCTTGTTGCAATTGTTATCTGCGACAAGTTGGCTTATTCCTTTGGTTTGCGCAAAGTACATCATTCCGTACTTTGAAAGTTTTCTAGTCCTTTAGTTTGCGGCTTCTGGACCTAGAAAATTTTTCAAATTTTTTTTTGAAAATCAAATTTTTTGGGACTTCACTGACATGTTGGATCTATATCCAATTCTTTTGAACTTTTTCAGGTACTATCATGGCTAGTGACAATTCCAGTTATCCAATTGTTCAGGTGGATGAGAATGATCTGAATGTCTCCAAAGACACTCCTATGCCATCATCCAGATCACACTTTCAGTCAGCCATCGGAGAAAATCCAGATCTTGTACTGTTCAATCCTTCTGAGTACCTAGCACTGTCTCCAAACAACCACCTGTGGATTTTGATAGTCTCAATATCAATCCCTTGGTTCTGGAAATCCTGAGAGGTCATCCTATATACTATGCATTGACTGCCACTACAAATGTGCCTCTCATCTACTTACAACAAGCCTGGAAGACCATTTAGTTTGTCAGTGAAAGCCATAATATCTGACACTTTGTTATCAAGATTGACAACTTCACATCTATTCTGACCTACCGAAGGCTCAGACTTATTCTAGATCTCCTAGAGAAGAATTCCAGAGAAGGGAGAACAAGTTTTGATCCATATCCCATTGATTCTGATGTATATGAAGGCATCCGAGCCTTAGGATATGTGGGTCAACTCACCAAGATCAGTGAATTCAAGAAAACCAATCTTCCACCATTTTGGTACCAGATGTTTTCCATCATCATAGATGCTTGACTTCAATACATACCGGAATGGACAACACCAACATGCATACACTCAGATTATTTCATGCCATTGTATACGATCTACACGTGGATTACTCAATTGCCATCTGGACTGAGTTGTATGATAAAGATCTGATGAAGAAAACTTCCAAGAAACCCATCTTTGTTCCTTGCAGTTGGACCAGAATTTGTGAAGAGATACTTACAAAAGCAAAAGCAGTCATTCAACTACTCCATGCCAGTTCCTAAGGCATTACTAGCTTATGCCAATCCGAACTCACAGAGTGTAATAGATTATAGAGAGTCTATGGGACTACCAGAACCGGTTATCCTTACCCCAGACTCAATCCCTACCCCAGACTCAATCCCTAGGAGAGAGGACTCTGTGAGGGTTCTTGCTATTGAGGGGGTACAAGAACGGGGAGCGAAGAGGAAAAATACAGAAAGGGGTACTAGTGGTGACCGGAGACCAAGACTAGAGGCTTCAGGGTCACGGGTCATTACCCAAAGTTCAGTGACACCTCCAGCCAATGAAGGTCAAGGCTCTGAAACTGAGTCAGATTCGGCAGCTAGAGCAGATGATAGTGAAGAAATTCCTTCAGCTACTAGTGACAATGATGGTGTTGATGAATCAGATGATGATGATGCCAATGATGATAACCAAGGTGGAGCTGATATTAATTTTGATATACAGGATGATGAGCAAGTTGATATCTTTGAGCAATTTTATGAGACTGATGATATGCAAATAGATGCTGATACAACAATCAGAGATGTTATCGGAGATATAAGGAGTAACGAGGGAGTTCTAGTTGAAAATGTGAATGAGAGGTTGAGAGAGAATGTAGAAAAAGAATATGGAGAACGTGTGTGCAACCTAACCTACAGATCCAAAAGGGCAATCACGTCCACTACCTCGCCGCATGTGTTGCGAGATGGTATTGAACAAGACGTTAGTCTCCCACTAACGCAATTGCACACCCATGTCATCCACTCTATCTCCTCTCAACAGGAGTTAGTTTCAACAAATCACAGGGAATTAGCACAAAATCTACCTGGATATCACTCGGAGATTATAGGTATTGAAAACAGAGAACAACTGCCCCAGTTCTCAATTTCCTTCTCTGCACATATGAGTCTAGAACCTAATGTTACATCTTCCTCAATTCCTAGGACACATTTTCAAACTGCTACCATCGGAAGTCTTTGTGACCCGATCGGAACATCTATAGTAGATTCCCAATCCGGACTACGAGAATTGGATGGAAGTCATGTTATTGCTAACATTCCGCCAGCTTTGAACATAGGCCACACGGTTGATTCATTAATTGTTGTGTGAACGGAGCGTCTAAGTGACCCCGGTGTTACCTTACCTGACTTTGTGTCAAAGAAATTTCTCAACGGCGCCTTAAAGGCTGTTGAACATAAGTTGTGGGAGAAAATAGAGGAGGAGGTTGGTGGAGTCAAAAGGTTATTAAAGGGGAAGGAACCTATATCTGAACCTGAGCTAATTCAACTAGTTCAACCACCATCACAAACTACCCAACCTGTTGATTTGTCTATTGATGAGCTTAAATCCTTGTTGTTTGCTAAACTTTTATCTCAAGCTCCGGACAATCAACAATATGCAAATCTTTGTTCACTTCTGCAATCCCACCATCAATAACAACCACCACAATCTGTGCAACCAGCCGATGTGGTTAGTGCCACAGAGTTTAATTCTTTCAAAGCTGATGTTTTAAATGCCATTTCTGATCTTAAACAAGTAGTGCAAACATCATGCAAAGCCCAGGCATCTGTTTCTAAGCCAAGGCATGATCATGATCCAGATCATAACCATGAGGGGGAAATGAGGGAGAAACAGAATGCTGATGATGTGGTTATGGCTGTGGAATCTAAGGAGAATGATGACAGAGAAAACATTGATCATGGTAATGTGATGACTGATCAAGGAGAATGCAGGGAAATTATTCTTTATGTTAATCCGAAAGTAGAACCAAGGGTTGCAAAACCAACAGTTGCTACAAGAGCAGAGATATTGGAGATTACAGGGATACTTGTTGTGGATATAATTGATCTATCTTCAGATGATGAGGAGGATGCTAATGAGAAATATGAACAGTTTTGGAAAGTTAAGGAGGAGGAGAAAGAGAATTTAATGAATGATTCTAGTGATGAGAATGAAGGTGATGATATTCCAGCTGATAAAGCTAATGTCTGGATATTTTACTGGAAACTCCTGAGGACATTCAACTAAGTCCTGTCCATAATGGTATTCCTGAAACCACAAATGAAGCTCCAGTCATCCCGACCATTAAAGAATTCAACTTTTCTGAAACTTTTGAAGCTTATGTAAGTCAAAGAATGCCAAGCCCAATAAGAATTCCTAGCACAATGAAAGATGTTCAACATATTCAAAGCCCAGATCATAATGTTCAATCTGTTCAAGAGGTTCAAATTGAAAGAGAAGCTGAAAATCCAGATGATGAAGCCGTTCATGTTCCTATTATGCCTGAAGGAGAAGCAGACCCTTCTAATGTCCCTGAAGCACCTCTTGTGCCTACAGAAGCTGAAATCAGGCACATGAGATCGATGGAAAAGTTCAAAGTTTTAGGTATTCAGAATCAGCCGAAAGAATATCAGGAAGAATATGCCAACATGAAGAACTTGCTAAGACAGAAAGAGCGTACTGTAAAGAACAAATATGGTATTGTCACAGTTAGAGAAGTCAGACTGAAGAAGTTCATGCACATTTGGTATCCTGAATTCTTTGTTCAAAGAAGAGATTTAACTGAATGCAGATTCACTGAAGCTGATTTCTATTTCTTGAATGTTGATGATCTAGAGTATTTGTACCATCACTTCAGAAATATGGTCATAAGGAGGGAGAACATTATCTTTGCACTGGATGCTATCAAAAGATTCATGAGGAGACATATCTTCTGCACGTATTGTTATGATTTCCAGTTAGGCATTGAAACAAATCAGAAGGTCAACATGATCAAGCCAAATCTGACCTTGTCTGACATTGATAACTATGATCTTTTCATAGTGCTTGAAGAACCTGATTTAGGGGTGGTCTACAAGAATAATGAGAATGAGAAGAAGTTCTTCAGAGTATCTGAGATTTCTAAGTTCTCTAATGGAACTTTCAAGGTAATCATACTGCAGCTTGACTCCAGGTATAAAGAAAGTGAAAGGAGAAGATAGCTAGGTGTAGATCATTTGCCAAAGAGGGTAAAGCTTGTAATGCTAAGGATTATTGAAGCTATTAATGATAGGATTGAATTCAGAAGAGGAATCAGGAGGTTTGAATCATTCTTGGGGATTAGGAGAACATCTACAGAAAGATGGGACAGATGAAGTTTCACAAATTGATCTAAAAGGGGGAGATTGGTAATGCTTTGTTTAGATCATTTGTATTATCTATTTTGTTGACTTTTGTATGTTTGACTTATATTGAGGTCAAGGCATGTTTGACCCTTTATAATCATTTGCTTTCTAAGTCTTGTGTGTAAGTGAGAGTCATTGTAATTCAAGCTTGTGAGATATGTGACATCTATACATATGACTTTCTCTCTCTAGATTCTCTCTCTAAAACGTGTGCTTATTTTGTGATCATTTTTAATAATCTTGCTTGAATCTTGGACTAACAGAATATGTACGCAAGTAAACGTAGGAACCCGATTGAATTCCAAGTGGGGGACAAGGTGATGTTGAAGGTCTCACATTGGAAGGGAGTAGTCCGTTTTGGAAAGAAAGGTAAGTTGAGAACAAGGTTCGTCGGACCGTTCACTATTTTAGAACGTGTTGGGGAAGTAGCATACAAAATCGACTTACCGGAGAATCTGAGAGGAATTCATCCTACGTTTCACGTGTCAAACTTGAAGAAATGCTTAGCAGAAGTAGTCGTTATAGTACCTTTGGACGATGTACAAGTAGATGAAAAACTAACCTATGTAGAAGAACCAGTGGCCCTTTTGGATCACAAGGTTAAGAAGCTGAGGAACAAGGAGATACGTTTGGTGAAAGTACAGTGGAAATTCCACAAAGGGCAAGAAGCTACTTGGGAGGTGGAATCGGATATGAGGACCCAATACCCCAGTCTTTTCAGCGATGGAATTCCGGGGACGAAATTCTTTTGAGGGGGGGGGATATTGTAATAACCGGGTCTAAATTTTTCTAAAATTTGGAGTTTGGGTATTTAGTTGGCCAAAGTCCAAAGTTGGAGGGCCTTAATGTAAATTGGAAATATAAATTTGGAATAAAAGGGGTTTAACCCTAGGAATCTCTCATTTTGCTTCTTGCGGCTGAGAAAGAGGAAGAGATTGGGCGATTTTTGAGAAAGAGCCAAGAAGGAGCAATTTTCTTGGGAAGTCAAGTTCTCCCAATCAATTTCAAGGCAAGTTCTTCATCCAATCCTATTTCTAGTCTTGATTGGTGGTTAAATCTATTTGGAGTGAAATCTTTTTCTCAAGGTTTGCTTAAAGAACACTTAGGCCTAATCCGATAAAATTGGAATCTGCATCAATCTTTGGATAAGTCTTAAATCTATGGCTTTTATTTTTATTTTTATTTTTATTTTTGTGAGCTGATTTGAGAGGTTTATTTTTGGATTTGAAATCGTTTTCAGTAGGCCTGTACCCCGGAAACCATTTAGCCACTTACCCGCCGCTTGTAGAAACCCTAGGGAACCGGACATGGACCACAACATGCGTCGGGCGTGGCCACAGCCTGGAGTCGAGCGTAGTATTGAAGTCAACCGGGTCTCGACCCAAGAGGGAAGCGGGCTTCGACCTGTAAGAGACGCGGGCTTCGGCCATAGCGGGCTTGGTCTTCGGCCAAGCTATGGCGCAGATCTCAATCGATCGCTATGCGGGCCTCGTCTTATACCGTGGCACGAGATTCAGCCCTACTTTAGACGCGGGTTTCACCCCCAGTCGAAAGCGTGTCTCGGTAGAGAATCGGGTTTCACCCAAGCATGGAAGCGGGTCTCGGTAGAGAACCGGGTTTCACCCAAGCTCGGGTGTCTCCCACTGTTTACAGAGCCATGGTATCCTATGCGGGTCAATTCGATGTCAATTTTGACCTCGGTTTCTAGCATTTTATTTCCTATGGTTAACCCAAATTCGAAATGCCTGTTAATCGGATAGTTGAATCGTCGGGTTTAAAGAAATAAGGACAAGTCGGTGTTGCTTATCTAGGGGTCTAAATTAGAGTCTTATCAATCTACCCACTTATCATAGGTTGTGAGGACGTGAGAACCGATCGTGAGCAAGGACCTAAGGTGAGTCTTCTAACTTTTTTATTTGTGAATGTTAAGTGGATAAAAGTATGTAAAAGTTATTACAACCCGCATGTTCGTACTTATGCTTTATTTCTTTACGCGAGATTTACTAAATGTGGAGTATAATGATGTTAATGACCTGATGTATGCATACATTATTGCAAGCACGTATGGTGTAAAGTCAGGGGGTGTGTCCCGCCTGAACTCATACCGGGGTGTGTGTCCCGTTTATGCCATCGGGAGGTGTGTCCCGACTAAGGCAGTATGATCCAGACACACCGTTACTTATGAGTGACGGTAGTATGAGCCAGAAGCTTGAATATTTGAAATATTTACTTTAACTGAATTGGTTTATTGAATTCATAAATCCTTTCTATATCTATGTTGTTGAAGCATTGTAAGAGGAGACTCACTAGACCATTGGTCTAACCCTAGCTCTTTCAAAACTAAAAACATTTTTCAGGTGTTCGCCAGGTAGGAGGGATCAGTAAGGGGAAGGAAAAGGTGTGAGTTGTGTCCGAGATAGAAGGCCTCCTACTTAGTCGTTTATTTCTGTTTTAAAATCTCAGTTGTGTATAGGTTGCCTTTATGCAAACCTGAAGACTTTACATTCACAATTGTTTGGGATTTTACATTCACAATTGGTATCAGAGCCGTACCAAACATTTTCAGAAATGATTTGAGCAGAAAATTGGATTGAAATATGGAATTTTTGGTTCAAAAAGTAGGATTTTCTTGAAAATTTCAAGAACATAGTTTCATCTATGTTAAATCAAATTTTCTGTGATTTGTTGTTCATTGTTTGTGAAATTGATTCCGTTGAGATCGACAATTGCATTAGAATGATTCTTGTTTAGATTTAATCATAGTTTGAGCACTAAATCGATTTTAATTTCTGAAATTCTTGATTCTGGAGTTCTTGCAGATCGTATTCTGAAAATCAGTCATGTTGATTGAATTTGTAGATCGATTAAATTGAATTTGTAAATTGAATCTGTAGATTGAATTTGTAGATCGATTAAATTTGAATCTGAATTTGTTGATTGAATCTGAATTTGACCTGCAAGTTCCTGCATGTTTCAATCTGAGAATTCACTTTTGCGCCAGTTCATATGCAAATTTCAAATTTCAATCTTTGCGTCACCCACTTCATTCACACGTAATTGTTTTGCTCCTTGTGAATTGAAATTGGTGGATTAATTTTGAAGGTGGTCAATGATTTGTGTGTGGCCGACAATTGATGTCCTGATTCAATTTACAATTTGCGCCAGATTATGATTGGTGGGATGGTGGTGAAGTTTGCGCTAACCATATCTAGCGCAAACATCATGATTTGCGCCACCTTTAGCTTGTAATTGCGTTGAATTAATTGCAAAACTCAATTTAATTGGTTTAAAGGTGATAGTGGGTCGGTGATTGTGTTTCAAATTGGAACTCAATTTGTTAATTGTTTTTGCACAAGTAGTGGAAATTAAATTCAATCGGTCGGTGGTGGAGGTGATAAATCAATTTGGTATTCACTGTGATTGGTTGAATCTTATTAACGGGTCGGTGGTTTGTGTGTTTTGCGCTAATCACATCTCACGCAAACCTCATCTTTTGCACCACACACTTGATTTTTGTGATAGATTGACAATTCAATTGTTAGTAGGGCGATAGATAATCTCAAGTTTGAAGATTGTGATTGGAGGTTGCAATATTAGTGGGGCGGTGGTGAATTTTTTTTATCAACATCTTGCGCCACTTATTTCATTTGGTTTGCGCCACTCACCACTGGCGCATTTCATTCTTTGCGCCATCCAAGTGTTATGGTTTGCACCAGTCATCACTTTTGCAAATATTAGTGGGAATCAAATATTGAAATTGAAGTGTGTTGATTTGCAGGTTACTTTGCGCCACTCAAAGAAAATGCTTTGCGTCACTCAAGAATTGTTTTGCGCCAATCTCTACTAGCGCAAAACATTTCCACTCATCAAGTTTTGCGCCATTCTTGTGTTGTATTTTGCAGGCGGTGCTTGTTTAAAATTGTTTTGCGCCACAAGTTTCTCGCGCAAAATTCTTTCTTTCGCCACCATCAGTTCGCGCAAAACAAGTGTTATTCAAGTTTCTATTTTGCGCCAGATTTCAATTGATCTGATTTGCAGGTTTTGAATTAATTTGATCTGCAAGTTTTAGTGATTTGGAGAGTTCTAGAGATTGGATTTTTCTGAGATTATTTTTTTGTGATCTAAGTTTGACTTTGAGTCAAACTTTTTCTCAATTGTTTGGGAACGATCATTCATATCAAGCTGATTTCTCATTCAATATTTTCTGAGAGAGGAAATACTGTACTTTCAGTTAGATTGTCTGAATTTTGTATTTGAATTCATTTCAACTAACGATCATTTTGTCAAATTCTTTTTGAAACATGGTGAGTTCACCAATATTACTCAAAGGAAAATACGAGCAGTGGAAAGTTGATTTTTTCAACTATGTAGATAAACATGAGCTGAGTTGCTATATCAGATTATCATTGACTGAAGGAGAGATGAAATTTCAAACTCCAACAGAAGATTGTAATGAGGAACAGGAGAAAAGAAAGAGAGCTGATAATTTAGCTCGAAGTTTTTTGTTGAAAAGTATTTTTCATGATATTTCTAGTCACACTAATATCTACAAGTCGACAGGAAAAGATTTATTCAAGTCAACAGGAAAGGAATTATGGGACTATCTTGAATGGATGATGTTAGGGCCAAAGGTTGTGTCTAAGCTAAAAGAATGAGTTGGAAGATAAAAATCAGCAAGCAGTCTCTGTTGAAATATATAAGGAAAAGATCTCTGATCTGGAATATGCTAATGGTGAGCTTCAAAAGAATATATCTGATTTGGAACAAAAGATGGCCAAAGATAAAGATGTTTTTGAAAGTGAAAAGAAAGGATTTTCAAAGAAGTTTTCAGATTTTTCAAGGAAGAGTTTTGAAGAAAAGAATGTTGTTGAACTTAAATGTAGAAAGCTTTCTCAACAAGTTTCTGATTTTGAGAAAGTACTTATCTTGGAAAGAGAAAAGTTTGTCAAGGAGAAGAAGGCAATTGAACAGAAGAATGTGGGATTCTTCAAAGAAATATCTGGCCAGAGAAAGGATGCTGAGAAGGGATTTGAAGAAGAAAGAAGCATGTTTGAGACTGAGATTAAAAAGCTGACTGTCAAGTTATCTAAACTATCTGAGAATGCACTGAAAGAGCAGAAAGCGAAGTCTGAGTTTGAGACGAAGATTGACCTTCTTGTCAAAGAAAGAGACAATCTTGCTTCAAAGATTAAAGAACTTGAAAAGACAGCATCAAGTTCAAATCAGAAAACTGTATCTTTCAAGAGGTCAGTTAAATCTTCTGATTAGATTCGTAGTACTAATCTTTTCTATGATAGAAATATAGATGGTTCAGGTACACATCGACGAAGAAGGAGATACAAGGAAGAGGAACTAGTCTGGAAGAAGAAACCAGTTGAAGATGAGAAGAAAGATGAGTTGAAAAGAAAGAATTCATGTGTACATACACATAAAGCCAAGAAGAACAATGCGCTTAAAGGTAAACCAGATCGTATCTACACGAGAGATCAATTAATCAGGTTATCAGGTAAGAAAAAATATTGTTCTTATTGTCGTACACATGATCATGTTCACAAAACGAATGATCATTTCTGGTATGGTTCTTACTCTATTACCCCCACAAGAACTGCAACTAACATTCATGGACCCAAATACCAGTAGGTACCAAAGCCGAAAACTGAGTCTGTGTGGCAAGCACCTCAAGTCAAGGGGGAGTAAGAGAACCAAGGCTTCTAAGTAAATCAACTTAGGACTCGTACTTCAACGAAGTTCGACTTCTGAACACAACAGTTTAGGACTTGTACTTCAGTGATCAAAAGACCTTACTCCTGTCCAGATAAGAGATTGTACTCAATTACTAGAATGAGGAAATCAACCGTCAAGGGGAAGTACATTCTTGTCTGAAATACTTTGCATCCGATAAGATATGACGGTCTATAACTCACAAGGGAGTTGTATTGATCTCTATCAGTGCTTTTTCATTGACAAAATATTTAGAAGATATGACGGTCTACAATTCAAAAGGGAGTTGTATTTGATCTCTATCTTGTGCTTTTTCTGACATATTTTAGATGCATAATTTATAGGGGGGGTAAAGGTGATGGCTTCTGATTACAATAGATCAGAACCCGTTCTTCAATATTCAAACATGGATATTTTGCTAATATCCAAAGGGAGCTTAATAGAACTAAATCATTTTATCATGATTTGAGGGGGAGCTTAAAAGGTAAATATCTTCTGATCTAGATCTCTGATTGTTTGAAAGAAGAATAACTTTCAAGCATGAAAAATAGTTTCTGAAATGTTCAAACCACTTCTCTATTCTCAAAAGATTTTATGAATTTAGAAGTGTGATTTTAAATGTTTTTCAATTTTGAGCTTTAATGTTTAACTGACCGTGTGTTTCCAAAGATCAATACTTGCGTATTATCTTGTCCATATACTGTAAAGTATTCATACACACCGGTTCAGTACTTCATTTGAATTTGTTATTACCATGTCTCATAACGAACCAATTTTTCGATGGTAATACGCCCGTTTGCTTTCAAATGTTGTTGAGCATCATTCTTCATTTCAATATTTGAGTTTTCATTGCTAAATTGTTTATATTTGTTCATATAAACACAATATCCAATTCTTTGATACCCTAACCATTTCATTTGATCTGATTGATACATTGTCAGATTCTCAAAACAATTCTCTTGATTTCATTTCTTTCATTCAATATCTTTGTTTTGAGAAATCTTCAAAGTTCAATTGCTCAAATCTCACGAGCATACATTTTGACAGTGTTATCATACACTTTGTACTTAACTGTTTAGTTAAATTGTTGAGCATCTATTCTTTATAGGACTTACATGGGATTCGTGTGAGAGCTTAAACAGAACTTCCATGGATTCACAGAAACATGTGTTTCCTACCCAGGAAGTTATCCTAGAGTGATTGAGGGGTGAGGGGTCAAAATCAAAGAGTGGGGGAGATAACTCATCCGGTTGAGTTTTTCTCATTGTGCTGAGCGGAAAAATGGAAATGAGAGTTTGGTTAGACGTGAGCCTAAATGTTAAAAGAAAGAGGGTGTGAGAACAGAGTTAAAAGAATATCATAACTCTACACCAACTTCTTTCTGAGTCGGGCAGCCACATCTACTGATTGGTTCACATTCTTTGGTGACTATCATTGAAAAAGGCAGTGAGCCCATGCCAACTCTTGCTATAACCCCACCAGCCACTCATTTCTTTCTTAACAAAGAAATGTTTCATTTTTCTTTGGGGACGCAGCATATATGTTATCTAATCTTCACTCGGAAGATTTAGATATTGAAAAAGAAGGAAAGTTGCCCCACCTTCGCACCTCTTTAATGCACATTGAGTCCGTGTAATATCTGTTACTGTCTCAACAGTTTACACAATTTGAGCCTGCAAAAGCTAAGTAGCTTCAATCATTCATACACTTTCACATACACACAAGGAATATGTTTTCTTGTCATAACATTCATAGAAAATTCCTTCGTGGTTTTTCGATGATTGAATGGAAGCCCTGGGGGAGTGAACATGACAAAAACTACTTTCCAATGTACATCCGTTGTAGAAAGTGGCTCCGTGCTACTTACAGGCATATTAACTATTTCATCTGTTGAATCAGGGTTACCACGTTTATTATGTCTAAATTTGAAAAGATTCGGATATATACATTTTATGAATTGACGAATAATCAGATCAAAGGGCGGAGAATGTCAAATCATTATGAAGAGGAGATTGTTAGACATTACAAATGGGGAAATCAAAGCAAGTGCTGAAATTGTTGAAGTTTTGATGATCATGATGCTCACAATCATCAAAAAGGGGGAGAAGTTTACAATGTTCAATTTCAAAGCCATCAAGAAGATGTCATAGTGAAGATAGACTTGGAAAGAAATTCTGAAAGTTATGTCAAAGAATTTAAAAGATTTTGAAGATAGATGACTCGAGAAAGTTTGTTTTTTCCAAAGACAGTCAAGAGATCAGAGTGATGAAGATATAGTTTTGAAAGATTTCTCAGAGATGAAAGAAGTTTCAAAAGTTTTCAAAGATGTTTCAAAGTTCAAAGTTTCAAAGGAGTTTCAAGTATTCTATTTCCTATTCAAGACTTGTTGACTTTCAAAGATACAAAGTGTAAAAGACTTTTCAAGATTCTTCAAAGGCTGAAAGACTAAAGACTGCTAAAGTTTCAAAGTTCAAAGTTGTCAGAGACAAAAGTTGAAGAATCAAGAGTTGAAGACTAGTGTCAAATTTTTATTAAATCTTGAATACAAATGGGGAGATTGTTAGGTCAAAATGTTGTATCCAAGATTTATTAGGAAAGTCAAAGTTGTAAAGTCAACATTGTCAAAGTCTAGATAAGTCAAAGTTGTATTAGTTTACTTAGCCTTTATGTCTTTGTGTTAGCTTTAGGTATAAATAGGCTTTATGCCTTGTAGTTTGTAAGAATCTCATTGTAAATCATTTAGACGTGTGATATTTCAAGATCTATTTTCTCTCTCTACTTTCTCTCTCTGGTTCTTGAATGTCATATTCTTGATAGAGAATAACTTGATTTGTTTGGGATTTTACATTCACAGAGAACTTGGTTTTTCTTTGTAGTGGTCCTTCTATAATCTCAAACAAAATTGATTGTGATTGATATCAATGCATAATTCGTAACCACGAGTAATACAATCATTTCTTTCATTCAGACTGAAGATTCAGAAAAAAGTTAAATAACAACACAATTTTATCCCACACAAATTTATGTGGATAGTCAAATTTATCCATACAGACTTAATATAAAATTTGGCAAACAACCCCTAAGACATTTTGGTTTCTTATTAACCTAATTTTGTTTTTGTGTGGCTTATTTCATATAGTCATTCTGGCATATTGGCTTAATGAGTAAGCCGAAAATAAACATTCATGTATAATGAAAAGAATAAACTGTCTAAACCATTAAGTTAATTAAATAGTAAGTAAACAATTCCTTAGTAGTTGGTAGTGTAGAAAATAAAACAGAACATGCCTAATACTTATTAGAAGGTACATTCTTATGATATTGTGGTTGGATCTATGCAAAATGTCACCGACATTTAGGGTCTCGGTTGAATTGATACTAGGTAAGATTATTAAATTAATTGAGTTGATGCAGTGTTTTGAGTCATTAAGAAACTTAACTGAGTCAACTGTTTTCATTAACGAAGGTATTAATATTTACTAGATGTATACTCGTGGAATACATCAAATCTTTTCAATTTTAATGTTTTATTTTATTTTTTGTTTTGGTCGATTTTAAAATATAATTTTACGTGGTTTGAGAAATTGATAATAATTTTAATTTTGAATAAGATATAAATTTGAAGACCTGATAATTTTTTTAAAGAAGTATGTCGATTTTGTTATTAAACTAAAACTTTAAAAGTTCTCGATTTTTTAATAATTTGTTTAATTCTAATTTTTTAATTATAATTTAGGTTTAATAACGTAATATTTTTTTAATAAAAATAATTATTAAGTATTATGTTATAACTTAATAATTATCCTAAATTCCTAAGTATATTTTAGATTCTTATAATTAAAATGTGATGTTTATCTTGTTTATGATTATGCTTATAAGTTAGTTTATGAATTTAAACATGCATCATTTACTTGAAATCTTGAATTATAAGTAATATGATCAATAAACAGTACTGCATAAAAAGTGGTGTTTAAGACTTTGACTCAAATGAGAACCAAAAATAGATTGAGAACCGTAAAAACCGATCTAAACCATTAATTCATTTTAATCTATGGTCATTAAAGGCAATGATAACTTTGAAATAAATTAAAATTGAAAGGCATTTTGCTTTCTCCATCCAAATTATATCTCCATCAAAATTCTTCATATCAACTCCTTCAAATCAAGAACATGTACGCCATCTACCAACCGCCGACAGCCATTCCAGCCGCCCTTGCCCATCGTCTTCTCACTCTCCAACCATTGAATGTTGCTTTCGTATGCATATGTTATCCTTCTACTATTCCTTGTAAAGGTAGTGTTCTTCTCGATTCATTCCACCCTTGGGTTTTCTTGTGGTTAGGGTTCTATAAATCCTCCAATCATTGATTTCCACCACCACGAGTTCATCGGAATCGAAGACATTTCAGACTCCGACGACCTCTACAAAATCGATCATTTACTATGGCGAGAAACAAAAGTCATGTTTTAGAAACTGATCATTCTGTTTCTCACAGAACGACCTCTACCGCCTCAAAATCAAAGCTATCGCCACCGCCGGGGCTATCGACGATGGCGCGCGATCTCCACCCGCATTACCTTTGAAGCCCTCTCGACGTTCATTTGGCGTGATGTCTTCGTTTGTTTCGGCTCTGCAATATTTTCCTGGTTTGGGTTTTGATGCATTCCTTATTTTAACCATACTGCAAGTGTAATTTCTAGATTTTCGCTTATAATCAAATTATTTTCGGTTTTATTAATTGAAGTTGCATTGTAATTGGGGGAGATTTTGGATTTGCATTTGAATATGTTTTGGATGGGATAGTTTTTGTAGTTCTTGAGATGGGATTGAGGATCTGCAGCTAAGAAGCTATTGAAATCAACTGGTATCCATCACATTGATTTCATATGGTGAATCTTTACATTTCATGTGGTGAATCGGTGTGTTTCATGTGATGAATATTTGTGTTTCATATGGTGAATTTGTGTGTTTCATATGATGAATTAATCTGTATGTTTCATCTGGTGAATCTTGTTACTAAAATGACGATTATTCTCTTTTCATGTGATGAAACAATTTTTAATTAACACCTTAGGATCAAAACCAAATTACGGCTTAGATCGATTCCCATGGTTCTTAATCTTTTTTTGGTTCTCACATGATTTAACCCCTATTTAATATAATATATATATATATATATATATATATATATATATATATATATTGAGAGAGAGAGGAAAGTTTAGTTGCAAACTCTATTTTCATTGTGAACATGAGAACTTATTTGGGTCATTCATCTCTATTGATCCAACAACTCACATTAAATAGTGTTTTTAATTAAAATTATTAATTAAGGTGATTAAGGCAAAAAGGAAAGTTAACTTCAATCACACCCCTACCTTATTTTGACTTTTTATTTCCTTTTTAATAAAAAGTTTTTACCCCCATATACTTTAAAATAAATAAATTATTTTAAAAATTAGTATTTTTTTAACAACCTAAAAATTACTAATATTTTAATCAAATAAATTACATCAAAAACGAGAATGTCGTGTTATTCGATCTGACATCCATTTTGATATAGTTTTTTTTGTTTTAAATGTTTCTTTACATGAAGTGCTATATATGTGTTATATTCATTATGAATATTTATGTACATTCAAGTGTGTATAACAGCTCGACAATATAAGTCCGTAGCTCGACATCACTTCTTCCACACTTTCTTCAACGTCGTAAGGCATTGTGTTCTTCATCACCGTAACCCAACACCCATCGAGACCGATCAACACCAATTGAGACTAATCGAGAACCCATCAAGACTAATCCAGAACCCATCCATTGACTTGGTGTGTGGTTGTGTGTTAAAATCATAATCTACCACCTTTATTTTTCATCGAGACCGATTTAGAACTAATTGATTATTTTATTGTCTGTTTGTTTGTGTAAAACCATAAGCTACCACTTTTAACTTTTATCGAGATGGATCGGGAAATCTATCGAGACGAATCAGGAACTAATCGAGATCAATCGATAAACCTATAGAAAAAGAAAGAAAAATAAAGTATGTAGAATTGAGAATGTAGTATATTCATGATGAATAATATGTATATGCATGATGAATATTATGGTGAAAATTAATATTTATGATAAATATCATACTAATATAAATATATTAGGGGGTTATTATATACACGTGATCATACATAAATATCAATGATATATTCATGATGAATGTTATATTGAAAATGTATATTCGTACGAATATCATATTGATGTATAAATGCTAAAATGTTGTTGTATACACGAGAACGTATATAAATATTCATGATGAATGTTATAGTAAAAATGTATATTAATGATGAAAGTCATAGTGTTGTATGAATACTGAAGATTTGTTGAATATACATGAAAATACATGATTATAAATTATTCATGATGAATGTTATACTAAGTTGTATCTTCATGATGAGTATCATACCGATAGATGAATATTAAAGAATTGTAAAAATATAAACGTGCATAAATATTTATAATGAATATAACACATATATAATATTTCACGTAAAAAACAGTTAAAAAAATTATATCGAGATGGATGTCATATCTAGGAGCACAAAATTCTCGTTTTTTTATATAATTCGTTTGATTAAAATATTAATAATTTTTAAGATAATTTATTTTAAACTTTAATTAAGAAGGTAGAAGTTTTTTAATTAAAAAAGAAAATAGAAATTTAAATAATGTAGGTGTTTAATTAAACTTCCGTTTCGAATCACATGTGATTAGTTTCTTTTAACTTATGATCTATTACGTATCACATATGCTCCACTCCGTGAATTGTTATACATGTCATATATGATAATATTCGTGTGAGTATAAATTACGTGTTATCACATGTGATAATAGGCGAGTGACGTAATTGCATCACAAAAATATTTATGAATGTAAATATACATAATCACATATGATTAACAAAAATATCTACAATTATCACATATAATTGATACAATCATTGAACAGTTTATCATATGTGATAAAAACTTATAATCAAACTGTTACAGGTTTATCTTTGTGATGAAATCAGTTTATTAAGGATTATTAGAAGTAGTTTGAAAAAAAAATTAGGGATTATCACCACGGTTATAAATAATGTTACCATTTTTAATTTACTTTAATAATGTTTTATTTAATCCATTTATTAAGTAAGGTATGCGACCCATTTTTTTTCTCGCAAATTAGTTTGCTTCTCGCATGATTATCCCTCTTTCTCTCTCTATATACATATATATATGTATATATATATATATAGGGAGAGGTTCAAATGAGAAGTGTTAAATGTATAAGAAGTAGAGAAGTGATCCTAGCCCTTCATTTGGTCAACATTTGCGGCTATGACTATGAAACACCGAATAATTCATCGCATGGTCTGCATAGATAGAGGGGTAGTTTCGAAACTTTTACAAATAGACGGAAAACAAGTTCATATGTGAACCCATGTGATTCACATATTTCATATACGAACCCATTGATTAGTTCACATGTGAACTATTTAACTGATATGAACTTATGAGCTAGAGTTCATATGTGAATCAGTTAATTAGTTTATATATGAATCTGCTAATTTGTTCATACGATTCGCATACGAACCTACGGGTTCATATGTGAATAGATTAATTAGTTCATATGTGAATCACAAGAGTTCATATATGAATCAACTAAACTAGTTCATATGTGAATTACATGGGTTTATATACGAACATATAGTTCCTATGTGAATCACACGGGTTCACATATGAACCCGTTTGCCGCCTATTTGTAAAAGTTACAAACTATCCCTCTATTTTTGACAAAGCCTAAAATTTTGATCAGTCAAAGCCGCAATCCTTGACCAATGAAAGTCATAATTCTTGACCAGTCAAATCTGATCTTGACCGTATGAAGGGCTAGGATTACTTCTCTACTCCTCATATATTTAGCACTTCTCATTTGAACCTATGGTTATATAAATATGTAAATAGGGAGAGGTTCAAATGAGAAGTGCGAAATGTATGTGACGTAGATAAGTGATCCTAGCCCTTCATTTGGTCAACATTTGCGACTTCTATGAAGCACCAAATAATTCCTCGCATGGTCTGCGGAAGATAGAGGGGTAGTTTCATAATTTATACAAATATATGACAAACAAGTTCATACGTGAACCAGTTTGATTCACATATAACTATATGTTCATATGTGAACTCGTTGATTAGTCACATGTGAACTATTTAACTGATTCACATATGAACCTATGGGTTCATATTTGAATTAGTTAATTAGTTAATATGAGAATCAATTAATTTGTTCATATATGAACCACAAAGGTTCATATGTGAATCTGTTAATTAGTTCATATGCGGGTTCATATGTGAATCAGTTAATTAATTCATATGTGAATCATAGGGGTTTATAAGTGAAGTACACGTGTTCGTATGTGAACCCGTTTGTCATCTATTTGTAAAAGTTACAAAAGTACCCCTCTATTTTTGGCATAACCGCAAATTTTGAACAGTCAAAGTCGCAATTCTTGATCAGTCAAATCAGGTCTTGACTGTATGAAGGGCTAGGATTACTTCTCTACTTCTCATATATTTAGCACTGCTCATTTGAACATATGGCTATATATTTATATATTCTATGACTAGTCAACAATTGCGGCTTTGACTGGTCAAAAGTTGCGGCTATTCCAAAAATAGAAGGACAATTTCGTTATTTTTACAAATACATGGGACGAGTTCATATATGAACCTGTATGATTCGCATATGAACTATATGATTATATGTGAACCAGTATAATTCACATACGAACTCTTTTAACTGATTAGTATATGAAACTTTGTGATTTGTATATGAACTAATTAACTAATTCACATATGAACTAACTACCTGTAGGTTCATATGTGAACCAGTTGAACTAATTAACAGATTCACATAGGAACTAATTAACTGATTCTCATATGAACTAATTAATTGATTCATATATGAACGTATAGTTCATATGTTAATCACATAGGTTCACATATAAACTCCACCCGCGTGTTTTACGAAACTACCCCTTTATCTTCTACAGACCATGGAAGGAATTATCCGGTGCTTCACGGTCAAAGCCGCAAATGTTGATCAGATGGATAGCTAGGATCATTTTTCTATTTCTCATACATTTATCATTTGTCAAATGAACCTAAGGCTATATATATATATATAGGGAGAGATTCATTTCAGAAATGCTAAATATATGAGGAATTGAATTAATTTTGTTACAATTAACCAACGAGTGCTCCACCGTCTCTCCCTCCTTCCCACACCTCGGATAAAGCACATAGTTGATATCCAACCCCATTTTATCTGGCACCACTCTACACGGAATCCGACCTTGCCTAACCGTCCACACTAGGATGCCAATTTTCTTTGCCAACATTTTTGTCCATCTTGTCTCTTCAACCCTATCCCCTCTCTCCCTTATTTTCCCATCAATGATAGCTTTTACTTATTGTAAAGAGAACTTCCCATCACTCCCCAACCACCGTTTAACTAAGTCCCTACTTCCTCCTTTTGGTTTCCACCCTTGCAAAGCGGAAGTTGTGAATGCAAGATCGTTCTAAATCTAGTGAGAGAAAGTAGAGAGAGAGTTTGAAGCGCAGAAGTTCTAATTATTCAAGATATGGGTGAGATTCTTACAAGGAACAAAGCCACAAGGGACTTAAATACCCATGGCTAATACAGAAAATAAAAGCACTCTAAACACAGTATTAAACCAAGCCTATAAATACAATGATTACTATAAAATCTGACTTAACAATCTCCCCCTTAGTAATCATTGGTGCTCCGGTCTTCAATGTAAACTGATATAACCATCTTCGAACTCTAATCAGACCTGCTAAGTGTCTTAGTGTAGCTTCTTGACTAAAAAAATTTCTTCTCAGCGTCTTTCAATCTATATTGTCTTTGCTGCCTTGACAAGACTGGACCTGTTTGTAATAATCTTGAATAAACAATCGGTTCATCAGCTTGTGCTCTAGACGACACACCTCTTACAAATGTACTCGAAGGAGCTGTGGTGGTCGGAGCTGGAACAACAAAAAGACTAGTATAGCTGAGAAAAAATAGAATCTTAAGCAGACAACTCTTTGTCGCTTTAAGTTCTCGAATCTTGAGCAGATAAACTTTGAACTCTTTGTCTCTTTAACTTCTTGATAAGCCAAGATCACAAGATCTGTAGAGAGAGAATCTAGAGAGAGAAAGTGTGCGCACAAAAGTAACAGTATATAGAATTCAAAAATGTGAAAAGTTCTTACAAGAAAACAAGCCAAGAGGACTTAAATACCTCAAGGCACTTACAAGAAAGAAAAGAACAATAAACACTGACAGATAAAGGAAATAAATACAATGATTACTATATAATCAGATCTAACAATCTCTCCCTTAGTAATCATTGGCGCCGAGGTCTTCAAAAAAAAAATCTTCAAAAACAGCATTAACCATCTAGGCGACTTTGAAGGATCATTGACGTTCTTCTCGTTGACGTAGTCTGTTCAGCCCAACTAACACTTCCAATCATCGCAGAGTTGAACGGAGATTCAGTCTATCTTGAATAGTTACCAAAGATCTACGGATCAGACGAATTTCATCATTTTCAAAAAAAATATGACTCTCTTCTTGTTTCCAAAAACTTTCTTCTAGCCTCTTGTAGACGATTCTCCAACTGAAGTTTGATCACCTTTAGAGTTCCATCAGAGTAATATCCAATCTCATCAAATCGTAGAAAGCATTTTTCACTTGAGCTGTTCTTATATACTACTACGTATGGATCTTCGATAATGGTGAATAACGGATAAGACTCTAGATTCTGCAAACTCCGGTTGGGCCTTTCAAGATTAACCACAGGCTGAAAGCTTTCGACGTCCATCTGGAAGTCAAAAACACGATAAAATCGGATCTGTCGTCGAATGAATCGTTTAATAACAAAAAGAGTTTAAGAAACATCCTGAGTCCGGATATAAAGATTCCTGAAGTGATCATATAAGAATTCAACATCATCAATTGAAAGATCAGTGAAATCAGCCTCTGAAAAGTTGTACCGCTTGCAGTCTCTTCTTTCCACTTCAAGGTCTGGATACCAGATGTTCAAAAACTTATTAAATGTGACACTGAGAACTCGAACTATTAGATGAGGAGAAGCAACGGTGTTATTCTTTTTGCGCTGGCACTTGATAAACGCTAAGTATTCATGCTGATAAGCTTCTAATTCTTTCTCTACTCCAAGTATGGAATATATATTGATTGTCCTTCTTCTAGAAACAAATATGTTGCTTTGGATATCTTCAAGAAAAGTTGTTCTGAGTCTAGAAGCCATATATCTCTGTTGTAGATTTCTCTACCTTTGCTGCCTAGTTAAAGTTTCTCCTTCTTCTAGAAGAGATGGAGGAATTACCGGTTCGGAAGAAGAAATATCTGCTTGAGCTCTAGATGACTGACCGACTTCAAATGCACTTGACGGAATATTGGTTGTCGGAGCAGAACTAGTTACTGGAGTAGATGAAGGTTGATCATCTTCTGAAATCTCACCTTGACTCGGAAGATCACCATATAGCAATTCAGCCTCTTTTGTATCTGATGCATCCATGAAAACAGTATCATCCTCTGTATCAGATAAGATGATGATATTGTTGCAATCTTCTTCTTTAACTTGAGCAACTTTCTCAAATCTAACTTCTTCATCATCATCTGAAGTTATCTCTATGAAGTTCGCGAAGAAATATCTCATGTCATTTGCTGCTTCTGACTCTTCAACTTCATGATCTCTACCTGAGACATCTGGATCCACATAAACTAAAATTTGCATATCATTAATATTTGCTTCAGACATATTAAATTCATTATGCAAAGCAGTTACATCAGCATTGTCAACCATGACATTCACTAAATCTTGGATACTGCAATCTTGAACTGTATCAGCAGTCTTTTCACTATCTCCAGCCACTTCTTTTTTATCAACTTCTCGTGCTTCAGAAGACCCTTCTGTTCTTTGTCTCTTTGCCATCTCCCCCTCATGGCCTTGATGATCGGGATCATCTTGGTCATGTCGGCGTTTAAGAGACGGGCCAGCCTCAGTCCTGCATGATTGCTCTAGATGATCAATCTTGTTAGATAGATCATAGAAAGCTTGTGACATAAAAGGACGAAGATCAGATAAGCTGAATCTAACTTCTGATCTGAATTCCTGAAATTCATGAGATAAAGCATTAATGCGATCAGAATCTGAAGAGGAAGAAACTAGAGGCGGCGTTGGCTGGAAGTTCCTCAACAGAGAGATCAAATCTTGATCTTGATGTTGTAGCGGAGACATAGATAGAAGACGCACATAAAGAAGATCGGATAGCTCAGAAATCGGAGAATCATGAATAGAAGCCCTTGAAATATCCGCAGACTGAGTGAATATTGACGGAAAAGGAAGAGATACAATCGGTGATGTAGATGAAGACACCGCAGAAGAAGGTTCCCGAAGAATCACCCCTGAAGGACGGCGGAAAAGAATCTCAGGAGGAATAACCGAAGTATCTATCTCTGGCATTTTCCCTTTGAAAAATGACTTCAGCTTGTTAATATCTTCTTCCTTTTGAGCATCCACCCTTTATGAGAACTGACGAATTGCCTCATTCAGAGTTGTAAATTTCTCCGAAGAGACACGTGCAGGAACCATAGAAAGCTCAACAACAGAAACAGTGGTAGCAGTAACATCAACAGTAAAAGAAGTAGGAGCTTGACTCTGTGTTTGAGTGGAGATTTGAGCAAATGAGATATCCAGTTCATCAACGTTTAGACGGGCAGCAGAGGGATCAATAGAAACCGATTCATCTTCTGAAACATCTTCTGGGACAACAACCACTTCCGGTGTTCTTATTCTCCGTTCATACACTTTCATGTTGGATTGATTGGCATCATCATCACCATCGTCTGAATCACTTGTTGTGTTTTCACCATCATCAGAAAGATCAGCATTTGTCGCATCATCATTAGCAACTCCATTTTCATCAGGATTAGCATCTTCTCTAACATCAGCAGTAACAGTAGTGGCTTCAGCTTCAATAGCATCAATGACAGATTCCACGTGATGAGTAGCAACGTCTTGTGGTGTTGCAGAAAGATCAACATCTGTCTCTAGTGTATTTGCAACGGCAGTAACTATTTCCTGAGTAGTTGCTTCAACTTGCTCTTCATGAGTAGTACCAGCTGGAGTGCCATGAGAAGGTTCTTCCTGTTCAGCCTCTACAAATTCATTTTCTAAACAATAATCGATGACACTGTAATTGGTCATGTCAGCATAATTGGCAATAAGACCATAAGGAATGGTCATAGAAAAAGTGAAGGACTTCTTCTGTTTCTGAAGATAAAGCATCTCGGAATCCTGAACTTGCGGCCAAGATAATCTTCGTGGAATGGCCGGATTGCTTCGAAACATACTTCTAATAACTAGCTTGAGAAACCTGATAAAAGGAATGAACTTTCGTCGCTTGTTGGTTAACTTGTCTTGCACTACTTCAGAAAGCTCGGTCTAGAAAATAATCGTATAGTCGACATGCAGGTCATAGACTACTGCATGGAACAGTCGAAGATAGTGAAGACTAGAACTATCCGTGCCGGTATGTTTAGAAGTTAAGCACCTGTTGATGACAGAAAATAAAGAATACCAGACAGGAGGAAGATTAGACTTGTCAAAGTCTACAACCTTTTTCAGTGAACCAACATAGCCTAGTCGTTTGATGCCCTCAAAAACTTCCTCTTCGGATGGAAAGTTATCATACGTTGTCCTTCCAGGTCTAGAAGTAGGCTCAGGAAGCTCAAGAATCAACTGTAAACGCTTGTAAGAAAGATATGAATCAAATTGATCAATTTTGAGATCAAATCGATGAGGACGTGCCAGTTCGTTCTTAGTGATGGTGTGCCAAACTTGCTGAACGTAGACTTCCAGAACATCAGCAACTGAACAGAGTGCTTGAGAGAGCGGATGTCCACGAAGAATGGAGCGTATGACAGGATGAATCTTGATGCGATCAAAGTCAACAAAGTAGTTGTTAGGCTTATAAGGCATGTACATGATGTTAGGGAACACATTATTTGGAGTTTGCCTAGATATAGAAAGATCAACCCCAACAGACGGAACAGATGACATAGGTGTATCATGAGATGCCTGATCAGCCGGATCCTCAAGAACGACATTCTCGTCTTGAATCATTGGATCAGTATTTGTTCGAGAAGACATGATAACCTGAAACACAAAAAACAAAACAAAGTTAAACATCCAACAGAAAACACGAAAAAAAAAATTCCAAGTATGTTTTGCGGGTCCTTAAGGGAACACAAAGGAAGAAATGCGTGACCTGAAGGGAACGCATAGGAAGGAATGCGTGTCCTTAATGGAACGCAAAGCATACTTTGAAACATCGAAACACACAATGAGTTTGCGTGTCACTAAGGAGACGCAAGATAGACTTTGCATGTTCTTAGTGAGACGTAAACTACACAAAGAACGAAACAAACAAACTAGAAGAATGCGAGTCACGGGTGAAACGCATAGTTCACTATGCGGGTCTAAAAGGACACGTAAAGCGCACTTTGCGTTTCTTGTTAGAAACACACAGTATACTTTACGGGTCTAGTAAGACACGCAAAGAACACTTTGCGGTTCTAACAGGACACGCAAAGTAGCCTTTGTGGGTCTCAAAGACTTGAACAAAAACCCTAGAACATGTTTGTTCGAACCCGAAAACCACAAAACAAAAATCTAAGCACAAAACAACGAAATTAAACCAAAACAAAACATACCTGATTGTCGATTATAAGATCTAAACAAATCCCAATACGCAAATCGATCAAAATCAACTCGAATCTGAGTTTTTAGAGATCGATGAACAGTGAAAAATCGCAAGTCAGATAAAACCCACAATAAGAGACCAAGAATGAAATCAAAACAAAGTAATGGAACACTAATCAAACTACAAATATAGAACGAAAAACAAAAACATACCTGAAATTCCAAAGTCACAATCTGAAATGAATTAGATGAGAATGCAAGAAGAAAAACACAGAGAGAATGGAGGGAAGATGAATAGTCAAAAAAGTTCAAAGGGAATAAAAACACACTTAAAAAAAATAACTATGAGAAAATTACCTGATAAACCCCCATTACTCCCCCTACACAAATGCACAAAATTTATCAAATTAGTTAAGCATTTGCATAGTAATTTCAGAAATACTTACCTTATGAATTTCTGATCATCACAAGAAGTAATTAATCAGCAACATTCACTCCCCCTCAAAAACAGAACATTAGAAGATATGGAACCCATATATACACTCCCCCTCGAAAAAATGCACAAACCATATGACAAAAACACAGATAGCAAACATAAAGACATCAATATGAAAGATGATCTTATGGAATATAAATTTTGTAACAATTGAATATATAAAATTTTAAACACTAAACAAATTAAAGTCTACTCAGTAAAATTTCTCAGATTTATCAATCAGTTGAAATCAAACATGAGTTGTTGAATACAGAAACAAGTTTCATTGCATATCAAGTTAAAACATGTTCAGCTTCAAACACATGCAGATATCTATTCAGTGTGCTCGCATGCGATCTTGGATTAGCTTCAAGAAAAATGCAATTCTAAACATAAAATGGAGAACTTTGCATTTACATACACTAAGACATCAAGAATTAAGATTTTCACAGAGTTACAGATTTATCGCAGCTCAAAATATATCACCAAGTATCAAGAGATGTGTGCTCATTGGCATCTTTTAGCAGTGTGCTCATTGGCATCTTCACATAAGTGTGCTCTTTGGCATCTTTTAAGCGTTGTGCACTTTGGCATCTTTTAATCAAATAGTTTATTAAGTAAAGAACATGCCGTAAACGTAACTTTCTATCTGACCCTATTGCAGGATTTGGGTTAGCCGCTCCCAGACCAGTTGGCCTTAGGGGACTAGGTGTCAAGCACCCCTTTGAACTTACTCTCCCGGATCAGAAAGGCTACATCGACATATCCTAAGCCCATTCATACCAGTAAAACATGACTTTCGATCTGGGTCTATAGAAGGATTTCTGTTCAATCACTCCCAGATCAATTGACCTTAGGGGACCAGATGTCGAGCATCCCTCGGAATTTACTTTCCCAAACCAGAAAGGTCACAGGTACAAACTTTTAAACTCAAGGATTTCTGTATTTTAAATGCTTAAAAATAAAATCATCTCAATAACTCAGATCTATATCGAATAGCTTAGCCCATATTTTCATTACGATCTACAATTCTGATCACTTAGGATGTTCATGCAAAGTAAACCATAAAAATGCCGACTTACATATCTTTAAAGCAGTATCTAAAGCATCAAGCATGTTGCTGACTTTTTGATGTTTGTAAGATTTGAAAATTGAACATATAAAACTTTAATATAAACAAAGCGACTTGTAAAATATCCTAGAAACACATTCTATTCAAAAGAAAGAAAATCTGAAAGATTTTACTTTATAGAGTAAAATTTGTAAAGATTTAAACTTTTAAGTTCAACATGCCGATTTTGGAAAGCAAAAAGTTAAAACGTTTTTCATCCAAAGCTTTTGTAAATATATCAGCAAGTTGATATTCAGTTGGGACAAAATATAACTCAATAGTACCTTCTTCCACGTGATGCTTTATAAAATGATATCGCATGTCTATGTGCTTGGTCTTGGTATGCTGGACAGGATTGACCGATATCGCAATCGCGGACTTGCTGTCACAATAGATTGGCATCGTCTTGTATAGCATTCCGTAATCACGAAGTTGCATTTTCATCCACAGCACTTGAGCACAACAAGTAGTTGCAGCAACGTATTCAGCTTCGGCTGTTGATATTGACACGCAGTTTTGCTTTTTCGACGCCCAGCTTATCAGTCTGTCACCCAGAAACTGGAGATGACCAGAAGTACTTTTCCTGTCCATTTGATTACCACCATAATCTGCATCAGAGTAATCAATCAAACTATAATCAGAACTTTTAGGATACCATAATCCTAAATAAGGAGTTCCTTTGATATATCTGAATATGCACTTGACTGCTAGTAGATGCGATTCCTTAGGATTTGCTTGAAATCGGGCACAAAGGCATGTGGAGAACATGATATATGGTCTACTTGCTATCAGATACATTAGCGATCCGATCATCCCCCGATATGTCTTGACATCGACAACTTTTCCATCTGGATCAAGTCCGATCTTAGTTCCATGAGCCATGGGCGTGCCAATCGAAGATGATTTGTCCAAATTGAATTTCTTCAAAAGGTCAAATATGTACTTCGACTGGTTGATAAAAATACCATCTGGAAGCTGCTTTACTTGTAAGCCGAGGAAGAAGTTGATTTCTCCCATCATGCTCATTTGAAACCTGGAGGTCATTAGATCAGAAAACCAAGTACATAGAGATTGATTAGTAGCACCAAATATTATGTCATCTACATAAATTTGAACTAAGCAGATATCCAAGTTAGAACGATATATAAGCAAAGTGGTGTCGATGGTTCCTTTGGTGAAGCCGGATTTGAGCAGAAAGGCAGACAACTCATCGTACCATGCTCGAGGTGCTTGTTTCAACCCGTATAAAGCTTTATCGAGGAAATATACGTAATCGGGATGATCTTTGTCCACAAACCCCTCTGGTTGAGATACATATACTTCTTATTTTAGTTTACCATTGAGCTTAATGTTTAACTGACCGTGTGTTTCCAAAGATCAATACTTGTGTATTATCTTGTCCATATACTGTCAAGTATTCATACACACCGGTTCAGTATTTTATTTGAAATTGTTATTACCATGTCTCAAATTCAAACAATTTTTCGATGGTAATACCCCCGTTTGAAATTCAAAGTTGTTGAGCATCATTCATTTTTTACATATTTGTGCTTTCATTGATAAATTGTTTATATTTGTTCATATAAACAAATATCCAATTCTTTGATACCCGAACCATTTGATTTGATCTGTTTGATTCATTGTCAGATTCTCAAAACAATTCTCTTGACTTCATTTCATTCATTCAATATTCTTGTTTTGAGAAATCTTCAAAGTTCAAAATGCTCAAATTTCATATATGATTTTTGATGAGCATACATACACTGACATATGATTTCTTGTGCTTTACATGTCAAGAAAATCATTGATAAGCATGTACTTTTAGGAACATGGGATTCAGTGTGAGTGCTTAATAAATCTTCCATGGATTCACGATAACCAGTGTTTCCTACCCCTGAAGAAATCCTTTGAGTGATTGAGGGGAGAGGGGTCTAAAAGAATTGAGTGTGGGAGTGAGCAGAGGTAAAATGGAAATGAGAGATTGGTTAGATGTGAGCTTATATGTTTAAAAGAAATAGGGTGTGAGAACAGAGTTAAAAGAATATCAAAACTCTGCACCAAACATCTTTCTGAGCCGGGCAACCACATTACTGATTGGTTCACATTTCTTTGGTGACCATCATTGAAATAGGCAAATAGCCCATGCCATCTCTTGTATACAACCCCACCAGCTACTCATTCTTTTCTTAAAAAGAGAATGTTTCACATTTTCTGGGGAAGCAGCATATAATCTATCGGATCTTCTTTTGGAAGATATTGATATTGAAAAAGAAGGAAAGTTGCCCCACCTTCGACCCTTTCTCATGCACATTGAGTCCATGTATAATCATTGTTGTCTCAGTGATTTACATACTTTGAGTCTTTATGAAACACAATCATTATGCTAAAATTCTTTCATACACAAGCATGAGCACACAAAAAATCTGTTTTTCTGTCAGAACATTCATAGATAAACCTTGTGTTTTTCAATGATTGAATGGAAGTCCTGGGGAGTCATCATCAAGCCAGATCCTTATATTGTACATTCGTTGTACACAGTGACTCCGTGTTACTGACAGGCACTTCTAACTATTTCATTTGTTGATTCAGGGTTACCATGTTCAATATGTCTGAATTTGAAAAGATTTGGATATATATCTTTCATGAATTGACGGCTCTCAGATCAAAGCACGCCAACTGTCAAAGGGGAGATTGTTTTTTATCACAAAGGGGGAAATCAAAGTCTGTGCTGAAATTGAAGAAATTTTGATGATTATGATGCTCTCAATCATCAAAAAGGGGGAGAATTTTACAAAGATCAATGTCAAAGCTGAATTGTCAAAAGTTCAAAATGCTTCCGCTGATTCAAAGAGATAAATCAAGATGTTTCGTGAATGTTTGTTCAAAGCTAAATCAAGACAGTCCAGAGATCTGAGTGATGAAGATACAAAGTTGTTTCAAAGATGAAGTTTCAAGTTCAAAGAAGTTTAAAGAATTCAGTTTCGCGTTCAAGACATATTGACTTTTCAAAGCTTCAAAGTGCAAAATATTTTCCAAGATTCTTCAAGAGCTGAAAAAGTAAATACTGTGAAAGCTTCAAAGTTCAAAGTTCAAGTGACAAAAGCTGAAGAATCAAGTGCTGAAGATTTGTATCAAATTTTTATTAAATCTTGAATACAAAGGGGGAGATTGTTAAGTTTAAATATTGTATCCAAGATTTAATATGGAATGTCAAAGATGTAAAAGTCAACATAGTCAAAGTCTTGTATAAGTCAAATATGTTTAGTTTACTTAGCATTTAAGTCTTGTTTAGATATGGTGGTATAAATAGGAGTTTGTCTTTGTTAATTCAAGTAAGTACATAATTGTAAAAATTCTCTTTGAGAGCTTTCAATGAATATGAAGTGAGATCCATGACACAAACTCTCTCTCTTTCTACTTTCTCTCACTAGAATCGGATTGATCTTGGATTAACACTTCTCCTTAACTTCTCCCCCTCATGACCTTGATGATCTGAATCAACTTGGTTATGCATACGTTGGAGACGAGACAGCTTCAGATCTGCAAAATTCAGAGTAAAGGAGAAAAAAGGAAGGTTTGCGCTACATGTTGGTGGCACAAAGATTGTTTTGCGCTAGCAACTGTTGGTGCAAAGTTGACTTGAAATCTTAAAATTTTCACCTGTTAAGCTCTTTGACTCCCCCTACACAAATGCACTTAATATGACAATTCAAGTTAGCATTCATATAGAAAATCAGATACTCCCCCTCGAAATGAGATATGATCTTTCAGAATATTCTCCTTATTCACTCCCCCTCGAAAAATGCACAGACCCATTAACACAGATATGTGTAACACCCTTAAATCTGGAAATAGTAACTTATTAAAAATTTACTAAATACATCAACAAAGGTATTATCTACAACCACAAATTAAGATTTAACCTCAATACAAACATTCATTCTATACAAAAGCCTGTGATAATAACGGATGCTACTAAAACCCCATAATAGTTACTGTCTCCAAAATTGCGGAAGACTTCACCAACTACTTACATTTGCACAAAGCTAAGGCTCAACTCTTCATGGCTGCTAGAACCAAAACCCAACTGGAACCTGATGCACATGCCGACAAATAAAAAGGTTAGGCTTAACGCCTAGTGAGCTCAAGAGTTTTCAACATAAATAAAGATGTCTGTGAAAATAGATAATGCAGTTTAATTCATAATCTTTCAAAAGGTATGCTTGGAATATGCAAACGACTCGTTTTCCATTAATATGCATTTTAGACGGAGAACACCAATTTGGACATTTTCCAAATCAAACTACTACAAAAGGATGATACCAATGTAAACCGCCCCTTCATAAATTAGCTTTAACCCAAAACTCACTCAAAGTGCAAATATAAATTGAACTCTCCATTTAAGAAGGTACGGTTAAACCTTATATTTCAAAACACCCAAAACACGGGTGGGGCGTAATACTCAACCCATAAATCAAGGGTAGAACCCAAATATACAAAACGTCACCGAAAACTTGGATAATAAAACTCAATACCCAAAAACAACACCTTTCGGTGACAGGGGATTCCCGGTTCCATAAAATGTGACGGTCCACAAAGTAAGCCCATTTTATGTTGTTATGACTAGTCATATAAACAAAAGTACACGCAAGAGATGTCAGGCTCAGTAGCTTTAAATGTACACCCACAAAAACTCGAGTTCAACCCCGTCGGGTTCCTATGTCGAGCCCCTCATCTAATATCGTAATACTTGAGCACGAAGGACTTATACCGCACCCGGTACCTTAACGTGCAACACGTAGGACTTACATCTCACCTGATACCTAACGTGCAGCTCGTAGGACTTACATTGCACCCGATACCTAACGAGCTTCATCCAAAATTGCCAACAAGGCTCGAAGTCGAGCTACCAAAACTGGACTATTGTCCAAAGACCCCAAATCAAATAAAAACACTAAGCCGCAGGCTTAGCAACCCATTGACCAATTGGTAAATGAAATAACTTACAATAAAACGCACTCGACCAACGGATATGTAAACACCGCGACTAAAAGTAAGATTAGTTCAAAACTCAACATTAGTTGAGGCAACCCATTTTCCAAATGAACTCATAACACAAAATATGCATTTTCCAAATTTAACTGCTGATAAGAATGAAAATCATAAAATGAGACTATAAACATTCTTTCAAGTACCTCACCTAAATGTGCAAGTGATAATTTATAAAACATTCCATTTCATGAATGATGCATGAGACTCAACAAACATTTAAAACGTATTTCATTGACCAAAGATCTATTTATGAAATAAGACCTCAAAACACATTCATTTGTAACACCTTTATCAAAATGCCCAAACATCCCAAACGTGGGTATTATACAAAGTTTGTAAAGTTAAAATACTTCAAATAATCATAGATTAGTAATAACCCAACATTTGATAATTTCATGTAGAACACATAAACACTTTAAATAGACATTTTGGCATGTACAACGTTTTCACAAATCAATTTGAACTTACCTTGCTAGATTTAGGCTAAATCTAGATTTTCCCCCCAACTAGAGCTCCTTTGAAGAACACTTGGATTTTCAAGACAAAACTTCCAAAACCTAAATCCATACATATTCAACCATACATAAACATAATCAACCACAAAGAATCGTTTCCCAAAACCATGAGCATGAATACCTCAACTAAAACCGAAACCCTAACTCCCATAACTTAAGAGAATAGAAGATTACCTTAACCCAAGCTTGAATCCACCAACCAAAACACTTCTAGTTCACCAAAATGGCCACAAATCTCCAATCTATGAAAGGAAGCACAAAGGGTGGGTGAAACCCTAGAAAACTTGGTGAAGAAGATGAAATGGAAGAGATGAGGAGCTTACCACCACAAAATACTCTTGTATACTCCAATAGACCTCCAATATCTTGCTAGATCCTTGAAGATCTCTCAAAAACGAATCCGTGGCACTTTGAATCACCCAAATCGGAGTTGTGGATCAAAAGTTATGAGGAAATAAAGTTTGGGGCTGAAAAATCGCGATTTAAGCTGGAACAGTGGATTTCGCGACTTGTGCCGCGACTTAGGTCGCGGCATAAGTCGCCCGCTTCCGCTGATTTTCTTCTCGATACTGTTTTGGCCGTAACTTCTTCGTTATAGCTCCGTTTTTGCTCCGGAAAGAACCGTTGGACTCGTAATTGAATCATTTATCCATCTAGACTATAAAATCTATGATTCAAGTCCAAAATAAAATATCTTATTTTTCCTTTATATATCGGTTTCTGTATTAACTTGAATTGATACCTCTCGAAACTCGGGGTGTTACAATATGAGAACTCAAGAATCGAAACATCAACGTAGAAAGAAAAATATACTGAATATGTATTTTGAAACAACTAAATATATAAAATTTTAAACACTAAACAAATTAAATTCTACTTGGTAAAATATCACAGATTTATCCATCAAATGAAATCAAATATATGTTGTTGAATACAGATACAAGTTTCAGTGCATATCAAATTAAGACATGTTCAGTTTCAAAAACTTTCATCAATCTATTCAGTGTGCTATCATGTGAACTTCGATTAGCTTCAAGAAAATGCAATTCTAAAAATATAATAGAGAACGTTGCATGTACTCACACTAAGTCGTCAAAAATTCAGATTTTCACAAATTTATAGGTTTATCGCAACTCAAACATATCACCAAGTATCATGAGATGTGTGCTCATTGGCATCTTTTAGCATTGTGCACATTGGCATCTTCACATGAGTGTGCTATTTGCCATCTTTTAATCAAAAAGTTTGGTAAGTAAAGAACATGCCGTAAACGTAACTTTCTATCTGACTCTATTGCAGGATTTGAGTCAGCCGCTCCCAGACCAGTTGGCCTTAGGGGACTAGGTGTCAAGCACCCCTTGGAACTTACTCTCCCAGATCAGAAAGGCTACATCGACACATCCTAAACACATTCATACCAGTAGAACATGACTTTCGATCTGATTCTATAGAAGGATTTGGGTTCGATCACTCCCAGACCAATTGACCTTAGGGGACCAGATGACAAGCACCCCACATAACTTACTTTCCCAAACCAGAAAGGTCACAGGTACAAACTTTTAAACTTAGAGATTTCTGTATTTTATATATATAATTCATCTCAATCACCCAGTTTTACATCTAAGTGCTTAGCCCATATTTTCATTACGATCCATAATTCAGACTTTTTAGGATTTCCAAGCATTGTAAACTATAAATATTCCGAATCACATATCTTTAAAGCAGAATGCAAAAGTTTCAAACATGTTGCTGACCTTTCGACTTTTGTAAGACTTGAAAGTTGAACATATAAAACTTCAATATAAACAAAGCAACTTGAAAATTTATCCTAGACACATATTTTATTCAAAAGAAAGAAAAACTGTAAAACTTTTACTTTATAGAATAAAAATTTGTAAATATTTAAACTTTTAAATTCAACATGCCGAGTTTCAAAATTTTTCATTTAAAACAAATGTAAAGAATCGGCAAATTGATATTTAGTCGGAACAAAATAAATTTCAATAATACCGTCTTCCACATAATGTATAATGAATTTGTGTCACATATCAATGTTTTGGATCTGGTCGAACATGCTCAAATTCTAAAAAAAATGAGATAACTGGAACAACATCACAGACAGAGATAAATGCAGCGGAATAATGTAGATGCACTCATAGTTTCTCATTTGTCCAGAAGCTTAAATGCTTTGAAGAACGAGTCCTAAACTGATATGTTTAGAAGTCGAAGTCCATTGAAGTACGGGTTCTGAGTTGATTTACTTAGAAGCCATTGTTCTCTTACTCCCCCTTGATGTTAGGTGCCTGCAACTCAGAATTACTATTTTGTTTTGGTACCCACTTGTATTTGGGTCCATATTTGTTAGTTGCAGTTCTAATGGGAGAAAACTTGTTAGATTTGACATAGAAAACACGAGAAAAATAATCAGATGATTGAACAGAGTCATCAGTAGAGGACGAAGCATAATCATCTTAACTTGAACCAGAAGAGGAATAGGAGACATATTTTGCAATTTGAATCATTTGCTTTATTGAATATTTGAAAATTTTATTACAAGTAGCAAATGAATCATTTCTACAAAGTTTGTCTACATTTCGATCCTCTTCAGTCGCAGATTCATCAGATGTCCGCTTGACCCTCCATATCTGCCTTCTTGGAGTGCTCAAAGTCCTATCTGAAAAATTTGAATCACAAGAATTAGAATTATCTGAAATGACTTTAGCTTGTTTCTTTGACTTCTTTGACCTATTTCTTTTACGCTTTGGTTTATAATAATCATCATTTAGGGTAATAGATTCATCAAGAATTTTCGAATTAAGATTTGAATCTGAAGAAACAATTTTATCTATGAATCCAAACTGATCAGACATTAAACCTAAACTTGCCTCAGAGTCAGAAAAATTTTAAGAAAAGTTTTCAGATTTTAGAACTTCCTTTTTTGTTTTCCTTAAAATCAGAAGAAAGACCAGAAACAGAATCTTGTTTTTGAGAAATTAAATTTTCTTCAAGACTTGAAGTCATAAAATAAAAAATAACATCTGATTCAATTTTGCTTTGAATATGTTGTTCTTCTATTTTATCTTCAAGATCAATGATTTTGCTTTCTAACACTAATGGAGGAATATATCTCTTAGAATCATAAGAAACTGGAGATATATTTTCTTTATTAGTGTTACTAGCATAGATATCAAAATAATCATCAGACAATGAAGATTTAATAGGAGAAATTTCATTTAAACTGTTTCTGTTCTTCTTTGATTTTTCGGGAAAATATTTGGCATTTTCGCGCGTGTAAACAAAAGAAATTTCCTTTTCTTGTTGTTCATTCTTTTCTCATTTTCGATATCTAAAACTTGATTTTCATTCATCCAATCAATTTTAAATTGAGGAACATATTTAGCAAGATTTAGATACTCGAATTTATATAAAGTAGGGGATTTTTCTATCGCATTGTCTAAACAATGTGGATTTTCAAAACCAAGTCCCCATTTTTCTTTTATAGACTCATAACTCCTTGGTTTGTTCAAATAAATAGTTTGTTCAGTTTGATTCCTTCGATATAATTTTTCTTCCAACTCATTTATTTTATTCGAAAAACTTTCTTTTTGTTTGGTCATTTCAGTCAAAGAATCAATATAAGTCATATTTGATTTTTCTAAATCAACCAATTTCTTTTGAAAGATTTCTTTTGTTTGAATCAAAATAGATTTTTCATATTTCAAAGAAATTTGTAATTTATCAATCAAATTTCACTTTTCTGAATTTAATTGTTTTTCAGATAATAACTTTGAGCGTAAATCATGTAAAGTAGTTACAATGATATTCATCTGTGAAGAAATAAATGTGTAATCAAATTTAGAAGGTACCTCATCTTCATCAGTTGAGGAATCATCATCATCACTCTGATCATCTCCGATGAAGCACATATGAGCAGTCTCCACATTATCAGCTTCATCATCGGAGTGATCTAGCCAGAATTCTTCTTCAGCTAGCAAAACGGTTCCATTCTCTCTCTTTTCGGCTAGTTCCATTTTCTTCCGATAATACACCAAATCCCGAACTTTCTTCACTCTACACTCCTTAGCGACGTGACCCGACTTTCCACAGTTAAAGCATGCAACTGCTTTCTTAACCTCGGGCACTTTGACATTCTTAGACCCAGAAGTGAAGCGAAGATTGTTGGAACCCGAATGATGTTGGAACTTCTTGTGATAATGCTGAGAGAGAAGAATCATCGCCTTCTGTAGCGCCTCACCATCATCATCAGTTGCACCATCATAAGCATTCTCGGATAATGCTTGTTCAGATAGTTTGCTTGTGAGAAGTGCAACCGGATCCACTGTCTTCTTGTTTTTCTTGTCAAGTTTGGCCTTTTTATCCTTGACAATGCATTCATCTGTCATCAGAATCTCGTAAAGCTCTTGGATTTGCATAGAAGATATCCTGACATCATTCCTCAAGCGATGGCAAGATTTATTCCATTCCGGTTGTAGAGCGTTGAGGAACTTCAGATTGGTCTCCAACTCAGTCTTTTCCACTTTTATCTTTCGTAGATCATTTATCACTGCACAGAACCTGTCAAAAACAATTTTCAGTGACTCACCGTCTTTGGCTTTGAATTCCTCAAAATTATTCATGTAGCGCGTTTGCCGAAGTTGTGTCGCGACCGCTGAACCAAGCATAATCTTTTCTAGCTGAGTCCACATCATCTTCGGATCGTGCTTGAAACAATCAATTCTATTATAGATAGAATTGGGCAATGCTAACATCAGATTAGACTTTGCTTCACGATCTGCTTTTTCTCTTGTAACCTCTTCAGCAGTCAAAGGAGTATCTTTCTTAGGTTTGATAAACGGTCCTTCAGTAAGTGACTTCATCATATTTTCTCCATTAGCTTGACGCTCGATGAAGTCAATGAACCGATCTTTCCATTGGGTGAATTCATTTTCATTGATCAAAATAGGAGGACGAGTTTCTGTTCCCAACGACATCATAAGATCATTCTTGTAAAACTGAGCTTGAAACGAGAACTTTGACATATCCATATTTTCAGAAATCCAGAGAAAAATTCTAAGTCTTGAACACATAGAAACTGGCGCAAACTGAGATTTGCGCGAATAGAGGATGGCGCAAACTTGCTTTTGCGCTAGACGAAGATGGCGCAAACTGATCTTTGCGTGAGACGAAGGTGGTGCAAATTAGACTTTGCGTGAGACGAAGGTGGCTCAAATTAGACTTTGCGCAAGACGTTGTTGACGAAAATCTTTCTTTGCGTGATAAGTAGGTGGCGCAAAACCGATTTGCGTGAGACTTATGTGGCGCACACTTAAGCTTTGCGCGAGAAGTATGTCACGCAAACTTTGATTTGTGCGAAGCTAAGATGGCGCAAACTTCTCTTTGCGATGAACAAATGAAGTAAACTTGAACTTTTCGTGAGAAGAAATCTGAACTTGATGAACTCGCGCAAAACTCTGATAAATATAGATGAACTCGCGCAAACCTCTGATGAACTGGCGCAAAGATTGAATCTGGCGCAAAGACGATGAAAAACTCAGAAATCTTCTAAATTCGATTACAGAACCGATTTTAATAAAATTTTCTCACACAGATAAGTTCGAAAACTGATTTCTAACCACTTTGAAACACTAAAATCGATCGAAAACCACAAAAACTTGAAATCTTGAATCCAACAGTACGCTCAATGACTTTTTTCAGAAATTCGAAAATTCTCAAAATTGAAGATCAAAAACTGATTTTCTTGCAAAATGATGTGAATCAAAAGTGTTCTAACAATGATTTCGAATCCAACAAACCAAATTACAAAGAAATTCGTTTAGAAAACAGTCCGAATTTGATGAAAAATAAAAAAAATGAGATTTTCTTGAGAAAAATCAAGAAAATCGATCAAATTTTCTGATTTAATCACAAATTCAGAATCGAAAAACGTTTCTCTCAATCCTCTCATATTTAGATTAGGCACTGATACCAATTGTGAATGCAAGATCGTTCTAAATCTAGTGAGTGAAAGTAGAGAGAGAGTTTGAAGCGCAGAAGTTCTAAGTATTCAAGATATGCGTGAGATTCTTACAAGGAACAAAGCCACAAGGGACTTAAATACCCATGGCTAAAACAGAAAATAAAAGCACTCTAAACACAGTATTAGACCAAACCTATAAATACAATGATTACTATAAAATCTGACTTAACAGAAGTCAACTCCTCTAATTCCCTTAACTCCCTCCCTCTCGGATCCATTCTCCACTCCCAATTCCACACCTAATTTTCTACCTCCCACCCAACTCTCTCGGAAATCCTCGCAAGCTTGATTGAATAAAGTTGGAACAAACTCTTAAACCTTTTTCCCAACTCCTCATTACTAAACCACCTATCTGACCAGAGTAAAGTATCATTCCTATCCCCAACATCTTTCCTGAATGAAGAAACGAAATTTATCCCCAACTTCTCCAACTCTTTCCCGATCTTTATAACATTACCCTATACTGAATCACCCCTTCTAAGCCTACTATCCCACTCTTTAAGTCCCCCCTCTCTCGAAAATACTCCTTATCACTTTCACCCAAAGAACACTCTTATCGTATTTAAACCTCCACCACCACTTACCCAACAAGGCCCAATTTGATGTTTGTAGACTTCCTACATTCAAACCACCCCCTTTAAAGTCCCTCACGACCCAATCCCATTTCATCCATGCTACCCCTCTATTCTCACCGGAACCATTACCCCTCCCCAAAAGAACTGACATCTCACCCTCTCCAACTCTTTGATCACACATCTTGGGGCTCGAAAAAGAGAGAAAAAATACAACAAAAGACTACTTAGAACCGACTTCACCAACATAAACCTTCCGTCGAACGAGATCAATTTCGTATTCCAAGATGCTAATTTTTTTTCACCTTATCCACCACCACCTTCCAACTATCCACTTTGTGCATGGCTGATATGCGGCAACTTAATTGACGCATTACACCCTTTTTAGCTTCTTTTTCGTTAAATTAATTTATCAAAAGTCGTTAGATTGAGTCTTTTTATATGTATATTTTCGATTTTTCCGTTTATGGAGTTTAGGTGAACCATTGGCCAAATCCACTTGTCTTTTTGTGGCTAATCTTATGGTTTACAGTGGTGAATAGGAAACGCGTTTCGGGATGCTATAGGATGGAAATAATGGAAAGCTTATGCTTTTGGATGAAGACAAAGCTTAAGAGATTTGGTGATTTTCTTGAGATCTTCCAAGTGACTTTGTTGCTAAAGAAAGGAGCATATGGACCTTTGATTAAAGATGTTTGAAGATTTTGTCTCCTTAGAAGCCTTATAAATAGGAGGGTGTTGTTGCTTGTATTCCGTCATCTAATCTCATATGATTATCTCACCACTCTATAATTCTCATCATACCATTTTTCTCCCATGATGTATTCACCTATTGCTACTTCGTCTTTGTGAAAAGATGAAGTTTTCTCCCAAGAGCTTTTGATCCCTTTTTATAATTAATGCAACAATCTTCTAATAATTTTTCTTGTCATCTAAATTTTATGCATCTTAGTTTACGCTTTTATGTTACATAAATCTTTATTTTTAGTCGCATCTTTATTAACTCCGTCTAGCGTATGTTTGTTGTCGTAAAATTTCGTTCACGTTCTAAATTTTACCCATCTTGATTTATTTTACTTGTCATATTTCTCTTTCGTAACTTAGATCTTTCACGTTTTTGTTGACTTTCGTATCGTAAGACAAGTTTAGTTATCGTAAAATTTTATTTCGTCTTTATTTAAAAATTTAACACATGTCTTTCGTTTTTCAAAAAATAAAAATAAAAAAATGCAAGGAAACCGAGCAATGATAGGTTGACAACCTTAGCTCGAGTGTGGGGTGAAGTTAAGATAAAAAGCCTATTTTGATGGTATAAATTTGTTAACTAATAATAAATCATCCCAACCATTCGTTCAAGGTTATATTGTTGAAATGTTGAAGTTTGATGAACTCAGAAATGAGCCATCTTGAACACATCAACTTGAACGATACGGAGGTAGGCTCGAGAGAGTTACTTAGAACCAAGGAAACTTGTTTCATTCCGTACAACTTACAAAATGGATAGATTGTACCATTGCCAAGACTACTTTATTTTGGAAACATTAAAGTTAGTCCATGGATGCGTGCCTTTCTCAACCTCGAAAGAGTGCCTTATACAAGTTGATGGTTAGATGAGAAGAGTTGTTTGTCACGAATTTCTATCCGATTTATTCGCTTTGAAATCTTAATGAATCCCTACACCCTTGCTTCCTTTTTAATTAATTGTTATCACAGTAGTTTGTAATCAACCAACCCAACAATATTTCTTCAAAATCGCTATCTGAAATCATTTCTTTTTCTAGACTTTAATTTAAATCTTTTACTCCTTTTTCCCTGTGGATCGATACTCGGTATTTTACCATTTTATTACTTGTAAAAGACGACAATGGATTGAGCAATGTATACTTGCATTATTCTCCATTTGTACAGAGTCTGAGAGGTTTATTCTATATAAATCTTGCAACAATGGCCGCTCTCATCGGAAGCCCAAGATAAGTAAATGGTAAAACTCCACAACCACATCCCATTCCATTTGGCCAACTTTGCACTTCTTCAAAACCGACCCCCACCTTATAAAGTTTACTTTTACTAATATTGATCTGAAGACACGAAACCAAATAGAAACAATGTAAGACTTTCATAAGATTCTTGACATTCAAATGATTCCATTTACCGAAGAATATTGCATCAACGACATATTGTAGGTGCGTCACTTCCACCTCCTCGTTTCCAACTTTGACCCCTTCAAATAATCCTTTCTCTTTTGCCTCAATCATTAGAACATTTAGTCCTTCCGCCACTACTAGGAAAAGGAATGGTGCGAGGGGATTGCCTTGTCTAAGACCCTTCACCATTTTGAATTCTTTAGTCGGTGAACCGTTGACTAAAACCGACACCGTAAATGATTCAAGGCAAACCATTATCCACCTACACCATCTTTGACCAAACCCCATTGCTTTCATAGTATCGATCAAAAAGGACCATTCCACACTATCGTAGGCCTTTTCAAAATCTACTTTGAAAACCATACCTTTGCCTCTCTCTCTCTCTCTCTCTCTTCGGATATCCTCCATCACTTCATTTGCCACCAACACTCCATCTAAAATGTACCTTCCTTTTAAGAATGCCGATTGAGTGTCCCCAATAATATTCCCCATAACTCTTTTCATTCTCTCCGCCAATATTTTCGAGATAATTTTGTAAAAAAAACCCAATTAGGCTAATTGGTCTAATTTCATTAAGACCAATCGGGTTGGGGTTCTTAGAGATTAAAGTTAGGAAGGAAGCGTTGCAACCCCCACTAATCTTCACTGACTCCCAAAAGTTCATAATCTCCTTCACAATGGCACTTTTAATTATATTACAACCCCCACTAATCTTTACCGACTCCCAAAAGTTCATAATTGCCTTCACAATGTCACTTTTAATTATCCCCCAAAAAAATTTAATGAACGTGAAAGTAAACCCATCCGGGTCGGGGAACTTATTGCTCCCACACATTTTCATTGCTTCCCAAATCTCATCTTTCGAAAACGACCTTTCCAAGTTCTCCGCATCTTCTTGTGACAATTTTTTAAACTTGTCACTTTTGAAAATTGGTACGTCAACTCTTTGTGAAGCAAATTTGTTTTTGAAGAACTCAAACACATTTTGCTTAATTACCTCTGGGTCTTCCGACCATGAAGCTTTGACTTTCAACCCACAAATGCCATTGACTCTTACTTTCTTCTTTATAACCGCATGAAACAACTTTGAGTTCTCATCCCCTTCTATACTCCATTTGACTTTAGATTTTTGAATTGCGATTTCAACTTTCTTTTTTTTCGCGTCCAACCAAGATTTTCGAGCTTCTAACCACCTTTTCCTTTCCGTATCATCGAGACTTCTATCTACCACTATAGTTTCGAATTTCCTTGCCTCTTCCTTGAACCGGTCCATCTCCTCATCCAAATTCCTATATCTTTCATAACTAAACATTTTCAAGGCAACCTTCACATTCTTCAATTTGTCTCTTAGAAAACAATCCGGATAAGTAGATATGACCTCCTTACTCCATGCCTCTCTTACTACCTTTTCCACGCTGTGACCTTCTAACCAAGTGTCAAAAAGTCTAAATGGCTTGGGTTCGAAATCAATATTGTTATCCCAAAGCATTACCGGATGGTGATCCGACTACTTCCTTTCCAACACTTTCGCCCCAAGTTCTTCCGATCCGCATAAAACTCATTAGATACCAAAAATCGGTCCAACTTTATAACACCCGTGATTTTAGTACGTCCCTATCTAGTACCTATTCTTTCAGTTTAATCTATAATTGGATTTTAAAAATCTTATTTATAAATCTAGAGTTGGGATTGAAAGCACATCGGGTCGAAAACGAGAGTAATGGGGATTCGGTACACGGGGGCGATTGTGCCCGCGATTGTGACAGTGGTCACTCTCGCGGGGCACTGTTGCGGGAAGTGTACCGCAAGTGAGGGAGAGGTGGCGACTATGCCACGCGAATGTGACACCAGTCACTGTCGCGGGGCACTGTCGTGGGAAGTGTACCGCGGGTGGGGTACTTGGCGCGACCTTACTAGCGATTGTGACAGATGTCACAGTCGCCGGGCACTATCGCGACCGGGGCCAGACCCATTTATTCATAAATCCGATTTTTTGACCTCATTTTCTCATTCTTGCTTGGTTGGGTCGATTTTTGAGAAGACAAGGGTAGGTCATCTCTCTCTTTTCATTCATTATTTTTGGAAGGAACATCAAGTGATGATTTAATGGTTGGTGTAGGAACGTTTGACATTTATTAGGAGGTCCTAGTGATTCAAGTCTCAAGCACTCCTTCTCTCTTTAATCCGTCAACTACCTAGGGTTTGTATACAACTTTGCAAGGTGAGTGTATTTACATATTTAAACTTCATACATGTTGTTTGTCTTGCATTTAAGTTATTGTACACTCCTAAACCAAAGGATTTTGGATTTGGTAAGCTTTTGATCTGAAAATATATTTTTGGGATTTTAGGGCTTTGAGTATGAATGAAATGGTATGAGAACTTATATGGACTATGAATAAAGGATAATTATGGTTTCTACATATATTCCATTGTCAACATTTTGCTTTTATTTTTGAAAACCCAAGTAAAACTAGGGTTTTGAGAAAGTGGATTTTGTTCAAAGGTATATGTTGTGGCCTTATTATTGAGATAAACATTGTTAATAATATATGGTGATTTTAGTTTATATGTGTTATTGCACCATTAACTTGGTAAGTTGGCAAGGGATGTTCATTGGTATGAAATTTCTATGCTTAGACAAATAATGTGATAATAGAAGGTGTTTTGGTTTGATTTGGTTTAGTTTTGGTTTAGTGCAATGGATCCATAAGCAGGGTGTTCCAATGTCCCTTTTGGACATTGGGTTCACCACTTTGGCACGGAATAGGCATTGGGTCACCATGGTAAGTAAGGTGTGGACCTATATGGTCAGGTAGCGTCCCATGGGCAGTAAGGTGTAATTCCTTTGCGCATGAGTCCCTGTTTTGGAACTCTCAAGAATAGACCTAGAGGGGTTGACTTGATTTTTTCGAGCAACAGACTTAGAGGAGTTGAGCTCACTAAGTGATTGGTGTTTATTTGTACCATGTTATGATCACTAATGGTTTACTTGTTTGATCTGATTTAGCCCACGGCTATATCCACCGTACAACGACAAATGGGTTTATAATTTCCATTTCAAATCTATCTATTCTCACTAGGCTTTAGCCTAACATTTGTTTCTTTGGTTGTCATGTATGACAGGTCATCTTAGCGGTGGGGCTCGTCGGGATTGAGTGGACGACTTTGGAGTCGAGAGTGGTCTTTTTGGAGAATTATAGACCGACACATTGATTTTAAGGATATTCATTTTTGGAGGAATAGTGACACCCAACTATAATCTAATTTGATAGATTTAGATTATTAGGTTGTCAATTTATATTCTTCATTCCAATTGGGTTTGTATAAGCCATACTTTAATTCCCCGTTTGTGGGTGATACACTTTAGTTTTAAATGTTATTTCTAGTATTATTCAGGTTCTACTTGACCCTACGATAGGGTGTACAGGTTTACCCCAGTTATAGACGTCATATTGCCTAATTTTCGAATTTTAAATTGACCCTAAATTTTAGGATGTTACAAACTTGCTATGCTTTATCCCATCATCACTAACTCTAGTGAACTTTTGTCCCCCCCCCCCCTCCCCCCAAATGGGATGTCCACCAAGCGACAATTGCGAATGAAGTCATTAAAGTCTTCCACCCTTTTGGCATTGGTGACCAAGTTCAATCTTTCATGCTTACTAATAGCGGAAAACTGTATAGTTCCACACAGTGGCCACAGTGTTCCCATAGTGGGGGCGCAAGTATACACCTCAACTATGACCGCTATAAGTAATAAAGTGATAAGTATTACCAAAGACCGTTTCCACAGAGACTGGACTAATGAGAATCAGAGAGTTTCATGAACTTCTTGCACACGTTTTGGTTGTGAGAAAAATTGTCGTTTTAGTTGGTAAAATAACTTAAAAACATGAAATGTAACTTTGAATTAAAGAAGGGGTATGGGTGTAAGCTTCCCTTGAGGTAAAAAAGTAACAAAATGGTCAGGCACTCGAGTGCATAGGAATGTTTATAGAAATCTCGATCTCTCGAAAACGAATTTGTATAAACTATGCCCACAAGTGCTCACAAAGTATCCACAATTACGTATTCTTAATTTTGCCGATTTATCTATGTTTGACTCTAAACGCCAAGTTCCACCGGTATGGAGTTTTACACCCAAATCTCTATGTGATGTAAATCTAGAATGACATCCTGAACATTAGTAAATCTTACAAAAACCATATCTCTACGTGGTTATTGTTAATGCCAAAAATTACTCAATGAATAACTTAAGGTCGACGTGGAGCTTTATCCAACTAAAGAAAGTAACCAATAGACAATTATGCGCGATAAACAATAAAATAAAGAGACAAGGGATTTGGTGATACGGAAAAATCTCAACGAGGAAAAAACCGCGGACGACAGGTAAGGGTCGTCGTGCACTATGATCACCAAACATGGGTGATATCCTCTAATGTTTACAATGTATTACATCATCTATACAGGAAATAGATGTACGATTGTAAAATAAGTGTGTGTCATGTGTGAAAACGCTATTGTCGTATGTAAATTGAGGTTGTCGTGTGAATGAAAGATTGCATAAATTTTTCGGAGAGCTTGTAAACGTATACTTGGTGTATTCTACCTCTGTCCCCCAATGAAGTGTTGACTTGGGTATTTATAGCCTTGATTCTTCATAAATGTGTCTTTTGTAACTATCGCGCTTCATAAATGTTCTTGATGGTGTTGACCCGTTATGACTGTTGGTATTTATGGGCATTGAACCTGGATTAAATGATCAAGAATGAAACGTTGAGTCATACGATAGTATGGTCGAGGTCGAGTATTAGTCTCGACGTCTGTCGTACGTCGCTCGATCGACCTTCGAATTAGTCTCGACAGAAGTCAGGGTTCTGCTCGGTCGATAGGACCTTATCTTAATCCAAGACTAGTCGTGTGAAATATGCATTAAATCTTACTTTGTCGAGATCGTGTATTTTTTACCCAAACAGTTTTCCCCAAAAATTTAAAATTTTTCTTGACGGGAATTTTTAAAATTTTGTCGTTTGCCACGTGTCACTTGGGGAGAGGTCTTCGTCGCTTCCGAACCGAAACAGTTCGTTTCTAACTAGATTCCTTGACACGCGTGACGTCATGATAGCCTGGGGAATATGCATGACAGCTAAGAGTGACAGGTGTCGATCATCCAGGCGTGCTCCTGAAGAGTCGATCAACACGTGTCGAGCATCGAGCTAACCTACTCGATTCGACCCTTGCGTATAAATAGGAGATATTCGGGGACAATTTCCTTTCACGTCTTCAGGTTATTTTTAGAGAGAGATTTTCCTCGAATCTTCGTGCGATCCTTACCAAAGTTCAGACGTTCTTCGCCTAATTTAGGTTATTTTCGAAGTTTTTAGACCGTCTATTAAGGTACGATTTTCTTTGATTCTCAGTACACCTGTTTTAGTGCAACTTCCTCTAGGGAAATTAAGTTTTTGTTTTGAGGGATGTCTAGCGAGCCTTTCAGTACAATCCAGAGTCCGATGGACCTGGTCGCTCTTAGGCACTTAGCGCAGATACCGGCGGGAATCGTCCTTGATGCCCCTGGTCAGAAGAGACCTGACATGTGTCCCGAAAGGTGCTTTGTGATATACGAGTTCCCTTTAAAAATAGGGTTTAAGTGGCCTTACTCGCCTCTCTCGAGGTTATTTATGCTTACCTTTGACCTTGCTATGGGGCAATTGATGCCTCAATTCTGGAGAGTCGTTCAAGTGATTAAGCGACTAATGAAAGACTGGGAGTCACCATTCAACGTGAATGATCTCCTCACCGCTTACTCCGTAAAGGGTGACGGTTTCCATCGCTATAACCTCCATTCTAAGTACCGAAAAGATCATACTTTGGTTCTTAACACCGCGGTCAATGACCGCGGGTGGAAGTCCAGATACGCCTTTGTGCGTATGGCCTCGTTGGGTGTCGACAACGACTGGCTCGAGCCGACCTGGAATACGTCGAGTGAGTCTTTGTACCTTCTTTGCGTCATATGGTCTTTCGTTGTTTGTATATCTTCTAACTTTGTTTTCGCTTTTTGTAGCTATCAAGTTTGACGACGTCAAACCGTATGGCAATTCGGTTTACAAGATAACCCAGTTCTTGGGTTATAGCTCAGCGGATCGGTCATTTTATTCATTATCGTCGATAGGCGACGACGACGAGGTGACCATTTTTGAATCTCCTGAGGTTGTACAGGTCTAAGAGGTGAGGGAGGAAGAAAGAGAAACGGAGATGGCAGGTAACTTGCGTTCTTTCTACATTATCTCTCTGTACCTGTTTTCCTTTATGTTTAACGTTGTCGTGCGGTTTCTGTGATAGGTGGTTCGAGTGACCGAAGAAAGGTCGAGCTCGATCTTGCCCGTTTGGGCAAGGATAAGGGGAAAGCGGAAGCTGCAGCTACTGCGGAAACAAGACTACCGAAGAAGCCAAGGATGACGTTCCTGAGAGAACCGTCGTCGAGGGGTGGTGGCGCGTCGAGCACTACTAGACCCGAGAAGGTGAAGATGGATGACCTGATCCTGACGGTCCCCATAAACTTCGCGCCTCCGGTCATGGGGTCCCCGATCGAGGCTTCGGGGAAAATCTAGGCGGCAGAGGCCTCAGCGGGATTTCAGGCGACTAGGGCCTCTGGGTCCGATCCTCCATTGAGCGACAAGGGGAAAGGACCCGCGGATGTTCAGACGGTCAACTTCACGTTGCCGTTTGATTTTATGTTGGATGATGTCCTCGACCGTGCGAGGATATTCCCGCACTTGGTGAAGTTCCTACTCCCGGACTTCAAGGACAAGTTCAAGATGATGAAGATCGATGACGTCGGTTGTCACATCTCTGGACTGACCTTCATGGTAAGGATCTGGTGCTTTACCTTCGTGTCTCATTTGTTTAACCCATCGTACTAACATGTGCATGTTGTGGTTGTTTACTGGCGTTCCAGGCTTCGCTTGGGCTCTTCGAGGACATGGAGAAGTTCCGTCAGGCCATGCCATGGGCTCTCGACGGGGAGAGGGCGACTCTCGACCGAGAGAAAGTTGCACTCGCCCAAGAGGAGGAGGTGCGGGCTCAGGTGGAGTCACTCACTGCGGAGCTCGCAGAGTTCATCAAAGTCGCGGAGGTCACCAACAACAAGGTGGTAGACTTGTAGTCGCACCTTCGTGTGTCGAGCGCGATCCTGGAGGGGACTCGAGGGGAACTGGATCGAGCCCACGTATCCCTGGTCGCGAATGAAAAAGAGACCAGGGAGGCAAAGGAGAGGGAGGCCAAACTATAGACCAAGGTCGAGGAGTTGGAGGAGGAGGTGAAGGCGATAGAGGCCTTCACCCGGATGACGACTAAGGAGATGATGATGAGGCGTCACTTGATGGGAAAGAACCCACTGGCCAATGCGAAGTAGGACCTTGAGACTTATCTCGCATAGGTCGGGAATGAACAGGACCTAGACTCCGAGAACGAGAAAGACGTCGAGGAAGTCGAGGTCGACAAAGAGGAGGCCAAAGCGGGTGAGGCCCAAACTGACAACGCTTCTACGTCGATGCCAACAGAAGATGTTCCTCGTTCCTGATCTCTTAATTTTTTGACTTGTAACTTTCTTAGGTCGACCGTTAGTGGTCGAGCCACCCCCTGTAACCGTTAACTTTTGAATATAAGTGATCTTTTTGCTACATCGTCGAGTACTTTAAATTGTAATATGTCATTGAACTTGCGACTAGGGCTATTCAAGAGACTTAAGGCGTCTTCTGGATTTAGAGATCGTACGACCAAATAATTAGTTTGTAAGACAACCATTCTTAGAAATGCAAATAAGTTTAAGGATTCTTGCGACCAAGGCATGCCAACGTCATCCAATCAAAGATACTTGCGACTTAGGAATTTCATCCATAATGAAAAATATTTCTAAGTTAAGAACTTAGATTTTACACCCTCTGGTGTTTTGCGAGATTAAGTCATACGAAAGACTTGTAACCTCGTGTCATGTGAAAGACTTGTAGTCTTATGTCGTGCGATCCTGCAAGAAAAACAACGTCAGAGGTTGGTCGTTGGCTAACCAACGACCCTCCGATGCTTAAGTTAGTACTTGTTCGAGATGAATAATCGTATTAAAATAGTTCAAGCTTTTAGAAGAAATACCTCTTTAGATGCGTTGCGTTCCAACTACGTGGGATTTCTTGGTCGTCGAGAGTTTGGAGCCTACAGGTACCTTTTCCCATAACATGCGATATACGATAAGGACCTTCCCATTTGATGGAAAGTTTACCTGCATTCGTTTCCTAGGTGTTATGAAACACTCGTCGTAAGACGTGGTCGCCCACTTGGAAGACCATGGTCTTTACATTTTTGTTGAAGTGTCGTTCGACCATTTGTTTTTGGGATGCCATTCGAATCAATGCTGATTCTCTAAGTTCTTCAAGAGTGTCAAGGTCATAACTCATATCGACCATGTTATGGTGGACTGATGTATGCCTCAACACAGGGAGTTGTACCTCGATGGGTTAAACTGCTTCACAACCATAGACTAAGGAAAAGGGGGGTTGTCCAGTGGACGTGCGTGGAGTCGTACGATTTTCCCATAGGACCGAAGGGATTTCTTCGACCCATCTTCCTTTTGCTGCTTTCAAGCGTTTCTTGATTGAGTTAACAATCGATTTATTACTCGACTCATCAAGTCCATTCGACTGAGGGTATCGTGGTGTCGATATCGTGAGTTTTATATTGTAGTCCTCATAGAACTGTTGAGTTTTCTCGCTTGTAAATTGAGACCCATTGTCACAGACAATCTCGGATGGTATGCCAAACCTGCATATGATGTTATTCTGGATAAAGGATATAACCTCTTTATCCCGAACTTAGGAAAAAACGGCTGCCTCTACCCATTTGACAAAATAATCTGTAAGGATGAGTCGAAATACCTTTTGTCCAGGGTCAGGTGGTAACTTACTGACGATGTCCATTCCCCATCTCATGAAGGGCCACAAAACTAATGTCGAGTGTAATGGTTCTGAGGATTTATTCGTCGAACCTGAGTTTCGCTGACATGCATCACAATTCTGTACATACTTGATTGCGTCTTGTCGTAGCGTCGATCAATAGTAGCCTTGTCGAGACACTCGATTGGCAAAGCTACGACCACCTGAATGATTACCACACTCGTCGTCGTGCATTTCTTGTAAGATGTTCTGGACTTGCGTTTTGCTTGTGACACATCGTAGATTAAGTCCGCTAGATGATCGTCGATAGAATCTGCCTTGTATCACGACATACCGTGATGCTTTAAATCTTATCTTCCGAGTCTTTGCTCTATCTTCCGGGAGTTGGTCATGTGCTAGAAAGTTCATGATGTCGCTCGACCAATCTCCTTCGTTGTTGCTATCAATTTGTCCGACGTCGTCGTGATCAATAGTCGACATAGTCAGATGTACCATAGGAATCATATCGAACAGTGGTTTGCTTAGTACCGATCCAAGATTGTCTAAAGCATCTGCTTGAGTATTCAAATCTCTTGGGATTTTTTTGATCGAAAAGGCTCGAATTTTGTAGATTTTGCCTTCGCTACTTTGAGATATGTTGTCATCTTTGAATCTTTAGTCGCAAATTCTCCATTCATCTAATTAACGACGAGGAGGGAGTCACTTTTGATGTGCAACCCTTTTGCCCCCAAGTCATGTGCCATGTTCATCTCGACGATCAAGGCGTCATACTCTGCTTCATTGTTGGTTACTTTGAAATCACATCGTATGACGTAAACCATCTTGCCTCCCTGTGGCGACTCTAAGACGACTACCAGTCCTGTGCCCCTAGCGTTGGACGAACCATCGACATGTAGAGTCCAGGGTTTGTCGTCGTTAGTCGCCACAGAACGAACTTCGCTTTGTGCTTCTTTCTCTAGTTCAGGACTAAAGTTGGCGATGAAGTGTGTTAGGACTTGCGATTTGATCGCGGTCCTGGGTTTGAAGTCGATGTCATAACTGCTGAGGTATATGCTCCATTTCACTAGTCGACCAGTCAATTCTGGCTTTTTCAGGACATACTTGAGTGGAAAATTAGTAACGACAGTTATAGGATGCGATTCAAAATAATGTTGTAACTTTTTTTGCAGCAGTAACTAGCGATATTAATAATTTTTCCATAGAGGAATACCTGGTTTCGGCATCAAGTAGAGATTTGCTTACGTAATATACAGGTAATTGTTGCTTGTTATATTCTCTTACCAGGACTATACTAACCGCATGAGAACTGACGACTAAGTATAATTACAACATCTCGTCGTCTTGTGGTTTTGATAACAGCGGAGACGACGCCATATATTCTTTCAACTTTTGCAATGCTTGCTCATGGTCGTCCGTCCAATGGAAACCTTTGTTCTTTCGCAAGACGTAAAATAAGTGATACTTGTCCGACGATCGAGAGATGAACCTGTTTAGGGCTGCTACTCGACCTGTCAAACGTTGCACTTCTTTAAAATTTCTTAGTGATTTAATCTCGAAGAGTGTTTTAATCTGGTCGGGATTAGCTTCGATGCCTTATCGAGTCACCATGTATCCTAGGAATTTCCCAGCACTGACTCTGAAGGAACATTTCGTTGGATTGAGCTTGATATGGTATTGTCGAAGTATGTCGAATGCTTGCCATAAATGTTCGACGTGATTGACGACTTGTCGAGGTTTGACCAGCATGTCGTCAATGTATACTTCCATAATGTCACCCAGTTGGTCCTTGAACATTTTGTTGACCAGTCGCTGATATGTGGAACCTGCATTTTTCAATCCAAAAAGCATAACATTGTAGCAATAGATACCTCGATCCGTCATGAAGGCTGTTTTTTCTTGATCGTCAACGTGCATAAGTATTTGATTGTAGCTTGAATAGGCGTCCATGAACTTCAAGAGTTCATGTCCAGTAGTTGCGTCGACCAATGAGTTAATGTGTGGCAAAGGAAATGGGTCCTTTGGACACGCCTTGTTTAGATATGTGAAGTCTATGCAAACTCTCCATTTTTCATTTTTCTATTGTACGACCACGACAATGGCTAACCAGCCGGGGTACTTCACTTCTCGTATCTTCCCAGTTTTGAAGAGGTTGTCGACTTCGTCGTTGATCACTTTGTTTCGCTCTGGAGCGAATTTTCGTCGCTTTTGTTTTATTGGTTTGAACGATGGATCCACGTTTAGTTTATGCAAAATAACGCCAGGATCTATGTCGACCATGTCTTCGTGTGTCCAAGCGAAATAGTCCGCATGTTCCTGCAAAAAAGATATTAGTTTTTTTTCAATGGAAGGATCGAGCGTCGAACCTATGAAGACGACTTGCTCCTGGTTGTCTTGGTTCAGGATAACTTCCTCCAATCGATAGTCGTCGTCAGTATTGAGAGTACCCTGGTTCTGTAATTGCTAGATGGATTGCTTTCTTGGTTTCATCGTTATCTTGTAACAATCCCGAGCGACTTTCGGTTCACTTTTGATCTTTTGGATTCCCCATGGAGTTGGAACTTCTTCGTCTGATGGTAGGTCGAGGGTACTGCCCTCACGTCGTGGATCCAGGGTCGACCAAGAATGACATTGTACGCTGAGGAACAATCTATAATGCTGAATTTTTTCTACTTGTTGATTCCCTTGGCATTGACTGGTAAGACAATCTCTCCGTAGGTGCTCGTCACATCTCCATTGAAGCCGACCAACGTTGTCAAACGTTGGAAGATTTCTGACTTATCGAGACCCGTAGATTTAATGGTATCGAGAAAGATGATGTTCGCTGAGCTTTCTCCGTCAACTAACACCCTTCGGGTCAGACAATTGCCGATCTTGAGCTGGACGATCAACCCATCGTGATGTTTCTGATGTAGATCGCCCAAGTCATCTTGATCAAATGTTATTTTCATGGACTCGAGCTCTTGTTCTTCTTTTGATCGTGAGGATTGAGGGATCGGTAGATTTCTTGCCCCCTTAGACGTATTCCTTTTCACCGCTGAATAGGTTAAACCACACACGTCCAATCCACCAGTCACGCAGTTTACGACTTTCTCATGATCGCGGGACGGTGGTGGAGTGTTTCTGTCAGGTGTCGCTTATCCGTCGAGGATACCTTTGAGGTTTCCTTTTGGAGCATGCCAAGCAAGTTCCTTCTTGATGGCTATACAATCGTCGGTTGTGTGACCATGGTCGTCGTGAAAATCGCACCACTTGGTCTTATCTTTCTTATCGTTGGTTTTGTCACTTTTCTTCGGCCAACGAACAGTTGCTTGTGTGGTCTTCAATGAGTCGACCAAATCTTTGGAAGTACCCTTAAATCCATATGAGGAAATTTTAGGATATTGAGGGAACTTGGCCGAGGTCGAGGCATTTTTCTTGCCCAACTGGACGTTTGAGATTTGTCTCGATGACTTAATTTTTTTGTAGTCAATCTTCTCTTGAATTCTAGTTTCTTTACGCTCAATGGCTTCTTGTCACTGGAATGCTTTCGACGAAAAGTCGCGTCGTCCTCGACTCTCATGTAAGCCAAGGTCCTTGCTCGCACGTCTTCGAAGTTCTCTGGGGGGTACTTTGTCAGATCAGTGTAAAGATTTGAACTTTCGTCTAAACCACGCTTGTAAGCTTCGATTGCAGTCTTGATGTCACAGTTGCGGACGTTGATCATTTTTGCGTTAAACCTATTGAAGTAACTGCGGATGGATTCTCCTGCCTTTTGCACGACATAATACAAGTCGCTAGTTTGTTTCTCCATCTTGCGACTACTGGCAAACTGTTGGGAGAATTGGTTTACTAACTCGGCAAATGATCTGATTGACTTTGGCTTGAGACCGATCAATCACTGCAATGCTGCACTTGTAAGGGTTGCTCCGAAATTTTGCACATGCATATCTCTTGATACCGTTGAGGGATCGAGACTGTCCACATTAATTGCTTATACTGAGCGACGTGTTCAGTCAGATTCGTGACACTAGAGTATTTCGGTGTGAACGTGGGGATATTGTACTTCTTTGGGACGTCGACCATCACGACCTAATCGACAAAAAGTGACGTCTAAAACCCCGTACGAGGTTCGACATCGACTGGTACCGCTGCTCCTAGAAGATTGGCAAGTAGTGACAGAACACGCTCGATAGTCCGAAATGCTTCAACCTTTGGGCGACAGGATAGTCCGAAATGCTTCCTTGAACACCCGACGGAACATGTCCTGAATTCTGGAATCTATTCTGATGCGACGAGTCAGAAGCATACCCGTTGAACTGGAAAGATGGTATCGGTATCGAGGGGACCGATACTGGTGGAGGCATTGTAGGGATTGATGTCGTCGAATGAAAGAAAGGTGGCAGTGGAGGTAATGACGTCTCGAATGGCATTAGAGGGACCTGAGCTGCCGAAGCAAAGAATGGCGGCAGTGTAGGAGGCAACGTCGGCATCGGCTGTCTGGAAAACCAGAGACAAGTGGCCTCGGATAGTTGGGACGAGGTGGTCCTGTCCAGGGCGCACTGAAACCATTTTGTCCTTGTGAATGCCCCGCCGTGATGTTGACATTACGGTTTCTCAAGGATTCATTTTCTTCCACGGCTTGCCTGTGCTGGTTTGTCAACGTCTCGATTCGAGCACGACCTGCATTTAACTCCATGCTTATTTGTGCCATGATGTGTTCTTGAGTTCCTTGAGCTGTCATTATTCTATGAAACGCGAAAAACACTCGAGGAAATTGTTAGCACGGCGCACTGTTGTCTAGGATTTTCTTTAGATGGGGCCCCACGGTGGGCGCCAAACTGTTAATGCCAAAAATTACTCAATGTATAACTTAAGGTCGACGTGGAGCTTTATCCAACTAAAGAAAGTAACCAATAGAAAATTATGCGCGATAAACAATAAAATAAAGAGACAAGGGATTTGGTGACGCGGAAAAACCTCAACGAGGAAAAAACCGCGGACGACAGGTAAGGGTCGTCGTGCACTATATCACCAAACAGAGGTGATATCCTCTGATGTTTACAATGTATTGCACGATCTATACAGGAAATAGATGTACGATTGTAAAATAAGTGTGTGTCGTGTGTGAAAACGCTATAGTCGTGTGTAAATTGAGGTTGTCGTATGAATGAAAGATTGCAGAAATTCTTCGGAGAGCTTGTAAACATATACTTGGTGTATTCTTCCTCTGTCCCACAATGAAGTGTTGATCTTGGGTATTTATAGCCTTGATTCTTCATAAATGTGTCTTTTGTAACCGTCGCGCTTCATAAATGTTCTTGATGGTGTTGAGCTGTTATGACCGTTGGTATTTATGGGCATTGAACCTACATTCGGCCAAATCCTAATTTCGTTTTGCTTCTCCCGGTCGTCGAGCCCTTTTCTTACCCCGGCGGTCTACCTTTCTTAAGTCCCTCATTAAATGATCAAGAAAGAAACGTTGAGTCATACGTTAGTATGGTCGAGGTCGAGTATTAGTCTCGACGTCTGTCGTACGTTGCTCGACCGACCTTCGAATTAGTCTCGACGGAAGTCAGGGCTTTGCTCGATCGATAGGACCTTATCTTAATCCAAGACTAGTCGTGTGAAATATGCATTAAATGTTACTTTGTCGAGATCGTGTATTTTTTACCCAAACAGTTATCAAAGACTTTATCAAATCTTTATGCATTACATAAGCCGTATTTCGAATCCGCCCTCCCGAGGTCAAGGTCTAATATTAACACTTCAAAGTGATCAGCTTATCCGCATTGAGTTATGTCCCAACTCAAGTGACCAAACTTAAGAACAAGTAATTATGGCCACACCCAAGTGTTGCCTACTAGTCTCAAGTTCACTCACACCCACACCCAATAAGGTGCTTAACTCATAATTAAAAAGGAAGACATAATAAAAGAAGAGAAATACTTGTAAACTACTTGCTTTAAAATAAAATACAAACTACTTGAAAGTTAAAGACTATAAATTAAACTACACTAAAACTAAATTAAACTACACTAAAACTACAACTAAAATGCAAGACTTCTACATTATTTTTTGCTTTGTTTGATGATTGATAATGCTTGCCCCATGCTTCTTCATATAACCTAATAAAATGAAACACACCATTGGACTTTCCTTAAAACTCCTTCGATAAAGACCAAGCACTATTCACCCCATGACTATGCACTATTCATCCCATCACCAAGAGGATTTTCTAGACCAAACATGTTTCTAAAATCTTCTTTTTACTGCTCCTTTTGTCCATATAAATGCAGCGTCCAATGGTGTCCAAATGTGGTCCGCTCGTGCTCACAACGGGATGGTTCCTGTCCATAGATGCCCACAAAGTGCAGTATTTTCCAAAAAAAATGAAGTTTTGGTAACTCATCATCTCTTTATTACAGTTTAGACAAAATGAATGGGATAGAAGCAAAGTGGGTATTAAAATGATATAAAATCCTAGAAAAAGAGTAATAAATAACTCCAAAAATGAGAGTTATCACTCACCTCTTACGTCACTGAAATCTCCAAACACGCACGACTTCACCTCTTTTTACTTTTCCACACAAAAACTCTGTCCTTTGGATCTCTTTGACCGTACACATTTACGAAACCCACAAGACCGGTCACTCCTACCCACTTTCCCACCGCCGCAACAAAGTTTTTCTCCACCAAAAAGAACTCAGAAGCGAAATCTTTTTTGTCCCAAATCAACAATACCCCCCCCCCTGGGGGGAGGGGGGGCTACCCAAAGCTTCCGAATTGAACAAAATCCCCATCATCGAATCCCCAAAGCTTAGCCACGTCCACCTCACTCCATGTTTTCATTTTAGTTTCTTGGATACCAATCATGTTTAGTCTTTCTTTAACACATAAATTATGAATTCACCCTCTTTTCTCTATTCCGCCCAACCCTCTAAAATTTAATGACATCTTCATTCACAATTATAATTCGATCACAAAACACAAACCTTTAGCGTCTTCTATTTCTCCCATTGGGTTGACCACCTTCCACGGTTCCTTTCTCCCACGACAACCCCAGTTTAGAGCCGAACTCCTATATGTTTTCTGAACCATTAGAACCTTTCCAATCACTAGAGAAAGCCATCTTATTTCTTTCCTGCTTCCCGGTCGACCTTTTTGATCTATTATTGTCTCTCAGTCATTGAATTTTGATGTATAAACTATTTATAAACAGATACATGGTTATGAAAATCTTTTCCTTTTTCTTAATTATCGTTAGATGATGAGAAGAGCTTCTTCTTTTCTTATCCTATTATTAGAATATCAATATTGTTAATTCATAATTACAATTTTTTTCATTGGGTGCAGGTTTGATGATATGTCGGTGGGAATGAGGTCGAGAGTTGCTCGACAAAATAAGAACGCCTTACTTAAGTGAGTGGTATACAAAAAAATTGGAGGCACGATTAGCCTTAGTCAACATACATGTAGGCCGATAAAATATTTTAATTAAGTCTATCATTATGTTTTGTAATTTATTTTGTTTTCTTATTAGTTAATAACTATATTTACTTTCTAGGAGAAAGAAAAAGGCCCCCCTCTGACGACAATGAGGTTTTGGAAAGGACCTATATAAATGAGGGGTCATGTTAGGAATGGTGTCGGGAAGCAGGGTACATGAGTTTGTTACCTCGATCGATCGAGGGCCAACCAAGTGTTAATAAGTTATGTAATTTTAATTAGCTTATACTATCTATGTTATGGTTTTTATTATATTTTGGTTGACATTATGATTGTCTTACATATGTATAAAATACTTGATTTGTTGACATTATGAAGGTCATTATATCCATAATTATCATTTGATTTATTGAAAACAAATTTTAGACATGCTAAATTCACATAATATGCTGCCAATTTTTTTTAAATAAAAATCTTACCATGTTTTGTTACTATATGTATTGTGGTATGTGCATCAAGCCATCGACACGCAATGAATTGAAAGTAAGGGTCAGACATTGGTGCTTATCCATATGTTGAAGCATAATTACGGGACGTATGAAAAAAAAAGTTCAAATATTAGTACATCATATTGTATTCGAGGGCATCACTTCAGTTCTCATATAACTTATTATAATCCATTACAACCTAGCGTCGTTTGTTTACTCGTTATGTGTATGTGTTTAATATGTGTAGGTACGACAACTAAAAGAACAAACTGAAACAATGGAACACGTGTGATTACAAAAGAGGCAAGAGCTCTTTAATGGTCAGAGCAAGCGTAACAAATATAAATAGCATATATGAAATGAGCTAAGAGTATCTTCAACAACTATGCTATAATTCTTTTCTAAAATAGAGTATCAAAAGTTAAAATCTCTAAAAAATTACATCCAACTATTATAGCTACTCTCTCTTTTGTCCTCTATTTTAGCATACATTTAAAAAAAGAGTAAATTACGTTTTTCGTCCCTGAGGTTTGTTAAAAATGTGTTTTTCATCCCTGTGGTTTAGAAATTACGGTTTTCGTCCTTATGGTTTGTAACTCATTGTTAATTTTGTTCTTATGATTTATAATTTATTGTTGTTTCGGTCCCTGTGATTCACAATGCTTTACTATTTTTAGTCCCTTGTACTTAAAATGTAGTAATTAATCAAGGGATGAAAATAGCAATAAATTACAAACCATAGGGACGAAAATTGCAATTTTTAAACCATAGACACTAAAATCAAAATTATTAACAAACGACAGGGACGAAAGTTGTAATTTACTCTAAAAAATTAAATCTCCAAAATCTTTAATTTAACATAGTTGTTGGAGATATTTCCCCCTCCCCCACCCTCCGAAACCTCCATCCTCTTTGCTAGTACATATGATTATTAATTTGTTAGTGAACATTTATTGAGCTTGAGTAATTTGGTAATTTTAAAATTATGATTTCGTCATGATGCATTTAGTTATAGGAATGGTAAAAAAAATTAAAACTAAAATAATGGTTTTACTAATGAACTTCAAACAAATCATCTTACGGAAGTATTTTTAATTTAACCGCATTGATGAAGCGCTTCCCGATGGAAAAAAACCATTAGAATCTGTCAAAAGAGTTTTGTCCAAAATCTGTCACTAATATGTCGATAATGTGCTGATAAATCATGACTCGATATTCATTTTCAAAAACATAACAACACAGTTCTCGTCTGTAATCTATCTGTAGCAACCTATACATTGATAATTCGTGGTCTCATGCATATTTTATATTTTCAATGTATGACGTGACTAGCTAGTGACATAGTACCGATGCACTATGTCGTAGCAAATTTTTGTAATCGGGGTGAATTTCCCATGAGTATTCTTTTTCTCATTATCATATAATATAGAAGAGTATACAAGAGTTGGGCCGGATTATATACAAAATGGGCCAACTTCAAAACCCTAACAATACAACAAGACTATATATATATTAATACACCCTACAGTTTGAATGGGAGGTTGAGGCTGAATGCTCAAACTAGAGAGAAATTTAGAAACAAATGGTGAAGGAAGTCCTTTGGTGAAGATGTCAGCATATTGTGAACAGGAAGGTACATGGAGGACCCGTACCCGACCCAAAGCTACTTGATCTCGGACAAAGTGAATATCAATCTCGATATGTTTTGTTCTTCGATGCTGAACCGGATTGGTGGACATGTAGACAACGCTTTACATTATCGCAATACACAATAGTGTCCTTGGAAGGCGGTGAGTAAAGTTCATTAAGAAGGTTATGAAGCCAACAAGTTTCGGCCACAACATTGGCGACACACCTATACTCGGCTTCGATACTAGAACGAGAAATCATTATTTGACGCTTTGAACACCAAGATAGGAGGTTGGAGCCAAGGAAAACACAATAGTCGGATGTGGATCGACGGGAGGTAGGGTAACCACCCCATTCGACGTTTGAGTATGTTGTAAGCCCATAGGTGGAAGAGGCATACAGTTGAAAACCATGATCGATAGTCCCACGAATGTAACATAGAATTCGCTTCAAAGCATGAAAGTTAGGCTTCTGTGGATCATGCATAAAAAGACATATATGTTGAACGGTATGTGTGATGTTTGGTCGAGAGAATGTGAGATACCGAAGTGCTCCAGCGAGGCTACGATATAGAGTGGGATCGGAGACCGGTGGGCTAGAGAGACCTAATTTGGATTGCGTGTCCATGGGGGTTCGACAGGGGTTGGAATTTAGCATGTTGTTACTCTCAATAATCTCGGTGGCATACTTTTTCTAACATAGAAAGAGGCCAGATTTAGACCTAATAGCTGAAATCCCAAGAAAGTAGTTGAGAGCCCTAAATCTGGCATTGCAAATTCACTGCTTAGAGACTTTATGATTTGTTGAAAGAGAGTTTTGGATAAAGATGCAATTATTATATTATCAACAAAAAGAAGCAAATATGCTAGTGAGTGACCATGTCTACAATGAACAAGGAAGAATCAGATTTACTGTGATGAAACCCAACACGGGTAACATATTGAACAAACCGTTGAAACCAAGCACGTGGGGCTTGTTTCAAACCACATAGTGATTTCTGAAGAAGACACACGTAATCCGGATTGGAGGTATCTACAAAACCCGGTGGTTGGTGCATAAAGACTGTCACCTGTAAGTTGCCATGAAGGAAGGCATTTTTTACATCCAGTTGATGAATGGGCCAATGTCGAGACACAACAAGGTTGAGAATGGTACGTATAGTGGTAGGTTTTACAACAGGACTGAATGTTTCATCACAGTCGATGCCCAGTCGTTGACTTCTATCGTTGCGACCAGACGAGCCTTATATCGATTCAAAGTACCATCCCCATGAAACTTCTTTTTAAATAACCACATCGTTCGAAAAATATTCACCCATGAAGCCTCGGAACAAGTACCCATGTCTTATTTTTAATAAGTACATTGTATTCATCTTGCATGGCAAGTTGCTAGTGGGTCCTATAAATCCGGTACATAAGAACGGGGCACAGGAGAGGTGGTAGTAGTGTGAAGATTCAAACGTTGAATGGGCTTAGATTACCCACGTTGGGCTCTTTTGGTAACCATAGGATGATGGGAGTTCGGGGCCATGCTTGGAGGTGTGGGGGAGGTTGAGGGGTTTATGGCCGGGGTGACTGGAAGGGGTCGATAAGAGTTGAGATGGGCGACGATACAGTAGAAGTGACTAGAAGAGCGACAAGGGTTGGTGAGGAAGGGGACGCCAAGAGGCGACAAGAGATATGAGAAGGATCAAAGAAATGTTCAAGAAAGTCGTAGGATGGAGGGGAGGTCGGTGTCATGGAGAAAAATGGGAATACAAACTCATCAAAAGAAACATGACGGGAGATGATAATTTTCTTAGTGGAAAGATCAAGACACTGAAAACCATGATGGTTACACGGGTACCTAAGAAAGACACATGGAGTGGTGCAGGGTGCTAGCTTATGTGAAGGAAAGGTGTATGGGTAACAAAGACACCCAAAGATGCGGAGGTGAGTATAAGAAGGGCATTTGTGAAAAAGTTTGGAGAATGGAATGCCGTTGGCAATAGAAGTGGATGGTAAGAGATTAGGAAGATGAGTTACCATGTGTAGAGCTTCCACCCAATATGTGGGGGGTAGATGGGCTTAAAAGAGAAGTGTACGAATTATATTGTTAATGGTACGAATCATGCGTTCAGATTTACCGTTTTGTTGGGATGTTTTGGGACATAAAAAACGGATTTGCATACCGGTAGAGGAAAAGAGGTCATGAAGAGCAGAGCTATCGAATTCACCCCCATGATCACATTGGAAAGCTTTGATTTCATGATTACATTGAGTTTTAATATAAGCACGAAAATGTAAAAATTTACGAAACGTATTATTCCCAGATTATGCAAGTATCAAGATGAACACAATTAATTTCCACAAATCTCACAATTTGTATATATGATTCCAACGAATACAAATCTATCTCTCTCTATCTCTATCTCTCTCTCTCTATCTATCTACAATATATTTCTATCAATGTGTTCTTATGACATATTACGAAGACAAAAGTATTTATACCTACAAACATTATTACAAGCAACAAAAGAAACTAACTAAACTAACAAGGACTTTGACATTAACTTTCCATTAATAGCTTGTTAACTTTGACTTTGCTCTTGAGGCTTTGACTTGGGCTTTGACTTTCAATCTAGATGATCTTGGATACAACACATATGCTTTAACAAAACTTATCAAATTTGTGGCGAAGAGGATAAAACCACAAGAAATGAGAGTAATGGTCCAAAAAAATAACATAATATTTAAGACCACCAATACTTGAAATAGGAGATGTCCATAAATCAGAGTGAATAATATCAAAAGTAGACTCAATAATAGACTCGGAACGATAAAAAGGAAGTCTAACATTTTTGCCAAGTTGACAAGCATGACAAAGAATGTGAGACTTCACATTATTACATGAAATTAAGCCAATAGATACTAAACACCGTAGCACACTATCGATTGGATGACCCAATCGTTGGTGCCACGTTGACGGACTCGTCGAAAGGATAAAAAAAGAAGATGCTGTAGGGATGGCGGGATATAGATCGCCAATGCTGTCACTCTGTAAAACATTCACAGAAAAACCAAATTCATCAAATTCAATAGAAAATTTGTTATCTTTTTTGATTTGGCGGACATAAATCGGTTTTGATAATGTTGGGGGTGATGGGCACATTGTGAAAGTGTAAGGAATGATGAGGAATAGAGGTAGGGAGAATGAAGTGTCCCATATTTAGAACAGGAATAGAGGACCCATCACTGACAACTACAGATTGTACATTGCGCTTATTAAAAATAGTTGAGAATACCTGTGTCGGAGGCAAGATAAGATGTCTCCCCTGTATCCCATATACCAATCGGCATCACCTGGATCATTCAAAGAGAGTGTGTTGAACATTTGAGGCAGAGTAGTGGGATGATCACTTGTACCGGATGAGAACCACTGCTAAGGAGGCAGTATCGGTGTAGCAGAAATGTTGAAGGCTTGCAGAGGCGTAGAACTGAGAAGACCATCACCGGTAGCAGCTCGGTTGCGCTGCTGCGGCGTAGAGAATGGGTGTGACAGCGCAGGGCGAAAGGTTTCCTAAGGGTTCAGGGTTGGACAACTGTAAACACCCCATGGGTGGGCAGGGAACCCCGCCGAAGGGCTAGTGCGAGGTTGCTGGGATCGGCGCTCTCCACGGTCGTCGTTCCATCAGCCTTGGCGGCGGTCCCTACGGTTGTCGTTGTTGCGATGATCGTAGTTCTGACAAGGATTAGGACCAGATGGTGCTGAGTTTCCGGTGTGAAGAACGGTAGGAGATGATGAGTGCTCAAGGTGAGTCAAGTAATTGTTGCGCGGTCGAGCCAATCTTTGTTCTTCAAGAAGGAGCATGGAGCGTGCTTAAAGGAATGAGGGTAGTGGAGTGTGATGACGAATGATGGATGCAATATGTTCAAACTTGTTAGAAAGCCCATTAATCATATAGGTAACAATATTGTTTTCAACGACGGGAGCATCAACGTTAGCAAGAAGATCTGACATACCTTTTATTTATTGACAGTATTCTCTGATGGAGAGATCCCCATGCACAATATTACATAGCTCATTGTCAAGTTGGATTGCACGGGCATCCTTATTGTCATGAAACAGGTTCTCGAGACTTTGCCAAACATCACGAGAAGTCACGCCTTTCTTCAGGATCATTTGCAGAAGTGGCTTGGATATAGTCCCATAAATTCAAAGTTTTACGAGAGAATCAAGTTTGCTCCATGCACTGTAGTTGTCGGACTTCGGTCGAGAAGAACCGTCAACATGTCCGAGAACTCAGAAACTTATGCATTGAGTTTTGAAGAGTTCTCTCCAAGAGTCGTAATTCAACCCTTCAAGGTCGAGGGTGAGAGGACGAAAACTTTTATGTTTGTGATTCCGTATGGTTTCTCAGAGTACGAAGGAGTTAAGGTTTCACCCACCATCATTACCGGAAAAGATGGAGAATCGACTAGGTTTTAGGGCGTGCGGGAGGAGATAAGAGACTAGGGACTGCTTAGATTAGAGAGGAAAAAAATGTGATTAAAGAGAGGAGATTAGGGCCAACTCTGATACCATGTAATCGGGTGAATTTCCCATGAGTATCTCCTTTCTCATTATCACAATATATAGAAGAGTATACAAGAATTGGGTCGGACTATATACAAAATGGGCCAAGCTAAAAACCCTAACAATACAACAAGACTAAATATAATAATAATTTAAAAAAGTCATCGCTACAATATATTGATGAGAAAGATCTAACCGTTTTATTCATTGGTAATCCATCGGTAGTGGATTACCGACAACTCCTGCTGTCGAATGATATGCAGAAGGTCACATTGGAGCCATACATGATTCAGGATGCGACCTTGAGATTTGAGAAGGTCGCATTGAAGGAGGAATCGAAGCAATACTTATTGTATGCGAGCTTGGGGAGGTAAAATGTGATTGAGGCAGACTTTGAAAGCTTAAAGTAAAGAAAACAAAGGAGATCTTCATTCTATTCGAAAGTCTTTTGATTCCAGGTGGCCAACCCAATTCTATAGGAGCGATAGTGAGGCGAAGCCGTATAAAGGCGATCAACCCTTATAGCAATAGAAAACAACCTACTTATAAAGGCTAAAGACCATACATACAACAAGAGGTCGTGTTCTAAACACAGACCGTTAGCTATGAGAATGAGTTTCCCAAGTTGGTTTGGCTATGGTTTAACTAAGGATGAGAACGATAGCAATATAATAAGAGATCAACAAGAGTAGGAACAAAGATACCATTCCTAAGCATGTAGATTTTGAGGAATTGAACAATGATAGTGGCAAGAACACACATAACACATAAATGTACATACCCTAATGCACTGATATGATGTTAGGATTAAAATAAAATCAATTGATGCACATGGACATAGGAAGACAAACTTGGAGCCTTGATATAATATTATGAACCTTACATGAAAGGAAGAAGAAGAAGAAACAATATCTACAAAACTACAAAGTGACTTAACTAGCTCTAATCGGCATTAATGCATTTAACAAGGGAAATTATATCCCTACCCCTTAAAAAAACCACCCCCTCCGCCTAACAATCCATTCCTTTTTTTATTTTTTAATTTATAATTACATTTTTGGTCCCTGAACTCTTTTGATAGGTTTACTTTATATCTTTTAGTTTTACATTTTACATTTTACATTTTACATTTTCATTATATTAACACATATAAACGTATATTAACTAAAATATGTTAAAAAAATAATTTTTAAGTTTAACAAGTTACACCATTATAATCGTCTCGTCAATTCTTTCGAAATGAGCCCAATATTGAATATTTTTTATTTCAAATATTATTATATGTCATATATTGTACCTTGGTTAATCTTTTTTTTTAAAGAAAAAATGCATCACATCGAACGTAAATTTTTAACATAAAGATAATAAAATTAATAAATATATTACGTATTTTTTTATTCCAACAGATTCCAACTTTGATTATTCATTTAAATCAACATATTCACGAGTCCGAATACGCTCTATATATTCTTCATACACATCTAATCTACGTTTGTATGGGATAATTCACGACATTGCATTTGGAAGTACATGACGTGAACTTCAGGTTCGTTCAGTCGCATTGCATATGCATGACCCTCCATATATTGTGCAACGACCACCAATGATGCTTAGATGAATATAGCGCTATCAACTCAAATGGACAGCCAAACTTTCTTGTTCCAGTATGACGACTGGAAATTTTGTCACCTTTGTAAACCCCACTATGTTCACACATAAACACGACTTTATAAATATCTTCATTTGTCTTAGTCTTTGATCTTTTGGTAACAACAACGACAACAACCGAATGTCCCACATTACGCACCCAGTCAGTTATTTCTTCTCGAGAATTGAACACTTGAAATTATTATATTTTGTTATAACTTTCACTTGTACCCGTAAGTTAAAATTAACACCTTAAATTATTATATTTCAAATCAATTACTTTACTTTAATTCAAATCATATATTATATATATATATATATATATATATATATATATGATTCTGTTCTCATTAATCGACATGTGATATCCCAAAATAATCGATATTAATCGACACGTATTTTTTGACATATTTTAATATATAATAAAATAATTAAATTAAAAAATATTCAATATTGGGCTCATTTCGAAGGTATTGAAGAGACGATTATAATGGTGTAACTTGTTAAAATTAAAAGTATTTTTTTAAACGTATTTTAGTTAATATACGATTATATGTGTTAATATGATGATGGTGTAAAATGAAAATTAGAAAAGTAAAAGGTATAAAGTAAAGTAACTAAATAATTATAAGTGTATAAAATGTAAATATGTTATTAAAATCTTATAAAATTAATTGTATGAGTGTGATATAATACGTAGGAGGGGGTATGCGATTTGATAGGGGGTATCCTTTATCAACACCCATTAACAATGTATGCATATCAAAAAGATGTATTTCATAACAAACGCGTAGGCGTTTGCCTCTGAGAATTTATCATTTTAATTTGTGTATAATCAATTAGAAATTATAAAAAAAGAAAAGAAAAAAAAAGTATATAGCCATTTGAAAATTATAAAATAGAGAGCCAAAAGAACGAAATTGTGCATTGTGCGACTTAATTGGCCGAATCCAATCAATAAGAAAGATAGTAATACAAAAGTTGATAAGTGGGAGATCTCTCGTCTATAAATAATCCACTAATTTGTTCAATCATTCAAGTCAAAGCCAATTCCATTCTTTAACTATATGGACAGCAAAATGACAAACCCTCATTTTCTGGTTAGAAAAGCAACGAATCTCTTCAAGTATCCATGCAAGATTAACCATACTTGTAAGAAGGTTTCAACCTCGTTTGTTCATGCAATCATCCATCCAAACCCGTTTTTATTTCAGCTTAGTTATTTTGTCATCCTTTCTTTAATAGGATTTGTGGCTTTGAAAACCTTAGAGTTCAAAACACCATCATTTAAGCCTAAAGACATTGATGTTCTCTTTACAGCCATATCCGCAGCGACCGTTTCAAGCATGTCAACACTCGACATGGAAGTATTCTCAAATACCCAACTCATAGTTTTGATGTTTCTCATGTTAATGGGAGGCGAAATTTTCGTTTCTATGTTGGGACTTCAGTTTCGGAAGTTCAAACATAGAATGATTAATTTTGGTTCAAATTCAAATTCTGATTCCACGGTTCGTTCCCTTGAGTGTAGTATTGAGTTGGGTGTAAGCTCAAATGATTTAGAATCTACTCAAAGTAAATCTTTTGATCAAAAGTATTTGATGTATGAAGCAATTAAAAGTTTGGGGTATGTAGTCTTGTGCTACATTCTTGTTGTCCACTTCATTGGTTACATCTTGACTTACATGTATATAACCTTAAATCCTAGTTCTAGAAGCATACTTATAAACAAAGGGTTAAGTAGAAACACTTTTAGCCTTTTCACCACTGTCTCCACATTTGCAAACTGTGGTTTCATTCCCACAAATGAGAACATGATGATTTTCAAGAAAAACTCTGGTCTGCTTTTGATTGTAATTTCACAGATTCTTCTGGGAAGCACTTTATTTCCAGTGGTGCTTCGGGCTGTAATCTTGGTTCTGGAGAAGATAACGAAGAGGGTTGAGTTGGGTTACATGTTGAAGTACTCTAAGGAGATGAGGTATGATCAATTGTTGCCAAAGGTGCAATCGTTGTACTTGGGCATGACAGTTTTTGGGTTGATTTTGGTTCAATTCATAGTGTTTTGTTGTTTGGAGTGGCATAATATGGAGGTAATGGATGGACTTGATGGTTATGAGAAGGTGGTTGGGTCTATTTTTCAAGTTGTGAACACGAGATATGCTGGTGAGACTGTTTTTGATCTTTCAAAGATTACACCTGCAATCTTGGTGGGCTTCCTAGTTATGATGTAAGTCCCCCCTCCCCCTCTCTCTCTCTTTGTGTATATACGGAAAAAATCATGTTTACGTACCCCCTTCCCTGTTCTTCCAATCAAATTTTGACATCTATAAAGGTATGAGGGCAATATATGTAGTATAGTAGAGGGTGGTTATGTAAATGTAAGGAGTGGTTACACTACAACAAAATCGGGTTTATATAACATAAAAAATGCCTAAGTCATCTAATAAAGTGACTTATAACCCCTCCCCCCCCCCCCCCCCCCTTTTTATATATGTATACCGAAAAAATGGGGAAAAATCACTTGTTATACCTTCCCTCTTACCTTCTTTGTTCTTTCAATCAAATTTTGACATCTATATAGGTATGAGTTCAATGTATATACAACACTACAAAGGGTGGTTATGTAAATGTTGGGTGTATATATATATATATATATAAAAACTAAATGGTAGTGGGAGAAATAAGAGATGATATATTGACGTGTCTTATTGAAAGAACATGAAGTGGAAGTGGAAATGGAAATGGAAATGGAAATGGAAGGAATAGTCGGTGTATATACATGCTACAAGTGACCTACTATTTCGAACGTCAAACTTACAAACATCCAATCAAAAAGCATAATTTTGTAAATACGAAAACAAACCCTTAAGCCATCATATATATAATAATATAATGAAAGGAACATCATGATATTTGGTCCCCCCAAAAAATAGCACTATATTTGACAACTTGAATGTTCTAGATATATGCCATTTTCTGCACACCCAAGAGATGTGTAGTATTTCTGCAAATTTATTTTTTTATGAAAATAATTATAGTTTTATTTATATTAAAATACTACAAGTGCCAACTAGCATTTCAATTCTTTTTATTAGCAGAAAGAGGAGTATTTAATTGTATACTTTTGCAGGTACCTTCCTCCAACAACAACATATTTGCCAGTTCAAGATCATGAAAGCAGCAAAAGAAGAGATCAAAAGAAGAGTTTTGTGGACTATCTTTTATTTTCACAACTCTCTTATTTGGTCATGTTTACAATTTTCATATGTTTATCGGAAAGAAGAAAGATGGAAGTCGATCCTGTTAACTTCAGTGTGATTAACATCACTTTTGAAGTGTTCAGGTGAGCTTAATTTGTACTTCACACGTAACATTATCCAATAAATTGCAACTAAAAGTTTAAAAAATCAATCTTTTTTTGAGAAGAATGGATGGAGCAATAGAAGAGGAACACTTAACATTCTCATGGAATGTGGTCAACCTTCTTTATAAAAGACAGAAAATTTCGAACCTGATGTTAGAAAAATGCTACCTAATTTGATATTATATATATATATATATATATATATATTGTTGGTTGATTGTAGTGCATATGGAAATGTTGGATTGTCGACGAGCTACAGTTGTCAACGCCAAATCAAACCTGATGAACATTGCAAAGATGAATGGTATGGATTTGTAGGAAGATGGAGCAATAATGGGAAATATTTGCTTATTTTGGTGATGTTTCTCGGAAGACTCAAGAATTTCAACAAGAATGGTGGTCGATTCTGGAATGTCTCATAGAATATATATATATATATATATATATATATATCAAGAATTTCAACAAAAATGGTATATATATGTGTGTTTGTATGTGTCTCATATGTGGGTTGATATATAGTTTTCTATGGGAAAAAGTCGTTATATGATGATGGTTAGGAGGTGATAAAATGCTAATTAGTTGTCTGTGTATATGGATCGCCCAGATATGCGTTAGGCATTTGGTTACCAGAAACTTGCCAAAAAGGGAAATAAGAGATAATCATATAAGCCCTAATTGGCATTAATTTGTGGTTTATTTTATTAATACCCTGCGACTGCGAGTGGAGAATGGGTTAAGAAATGAGGTGGGGTGAGTGAGAAGGGGATATGAATAGCAACCCCTAATTTGATCAAAATCTCGTCCACGACTTGTTTGGCGCATGCATATCAATTGCAAAGTTGCAATACAATAAAGTCGGGTTTATAGGACACCAAAAATGACTGTGTCTTAATAATAAGACTCAACAATTAATAAAGTATCAATCTAAAAGTGTTATTACAAGTTTATATGACCTTTTTTGACGTGTTAACAAGTTTTTTAAAATGTTTTTAAAATAATGTGTCGTATTAACTATTTTATAGGGACATTTTTTAAAAGTGTCCTATAAACACATTGATCTTTTCATAAGACATTTTAATTATGGTTCTAAAAGGCTCATCGTCGTGACTCAAAACTTGTGTCTGGTGTCATGTTAAGCCTGTGGCAAACCATGGCCTGATGCACAGTTTTTGTAATGTGATATTTGATTTTTCTTAATGCCTTACTTGTTAGCTTTTAATTCATAACATAACTTAAATATTTTAATATCATTAACTCTTTGAGTGATGATAGAAAACATATGTTTATATATAGGGAAATTGACTTAAATAACCAACATACGCATTCAAATTGGTCTCTTAGTCACCCTTCTCTGTATTTGCATTTTGGTCACTGCATTCGCAATGACCAGGTCCGTAATTGCGGACGTGGGTAAAAATTGGAAAAAAATTACAAATTCGGCACACATCCGCAATGACACTTCTGCAATATTGTGGAAGTGCCCATGTCATCACCAGATTAAAACCCTAGCTTCCACTTGTCAGAACCTCAACTTGCCATGTCCGGTCCACAATATTGCGAAAGTGGGTCTACAATTAAGGAAGTGGGTCCGTAATTTCTGTAACAGAAATCGTTTCCCACATTTTTCAAGTAATATTTCTTACGGTTGTGCACTGTATTTTTCCACGATAATTATTAATTGTACAAATTCAACAGTTGAAAATTTTCAATGTGTTTGTACAATTTGATTCTGTCAAAATTTTGTATAAAAAGATCAAGGATGAATGTTGAAGACCACCAAGTTTTCAACCAACTATTTCTCATTTTTCTTCCTTTATTTGTTATGTGATTTGTTTCAAACTGAGTTCTACATCTAATAGAATTAAGTTATGTATTTGTGGTGGCGGCAAAATAATCAAGATTGGGAGTATTTTTCGGATCAACCGATGATCCTCGTCTTTGTGCCATCAAAAATTTCACATTCTAGGTTTCTCATACATGTTCAAACAAAATTAGGTTTTGACTCTTCTGTTGGTATCACTAAAATGGCGAGAAGAAGAAGAAAAAGTTCAGAAAGACGATGATGAGTCTCATTATTACTACTTGGGTATATCTGATATTGATATAGATGAAGAAGCTAGTCCCCTTAAATCATTTGGTGGGATAAATGATTTCTTTGGTATGCCTTATCCGCTTCCAGAAGAAGAAGAGCTCTTCATTACACCTAACGAACCCATATCTTATAATCAAAGTGGAAGAGTAAGGGCGGCGGATGTATTCCCTTCAAAAGATGAAATGACACTCGCTCTTGGGTTGAAGTTTCTTGAAGAGGGCTTCAAGTTTATAGTGCACAGATCTTCAAAAACCAAATACGAGGCAAAATGTATACATGACAATTGTGATTGGCGTATCATGGTGACATCTTGCGAAAAAACCAAGATGTTCCACGAAAGTTGCATGATGTACAAACTTGTTCAAAGACCCAGATGCATCACAACCACCGTCAAGACAACAGAAGAGTATTAGGTCATTTAATTCTCCCTATAGTGCAGGATACTAGCAGGACATTCTGTGGATCCGACACTGTGAACGACATGAAAGTGCATATGAAAATAAATACTTCTCACTGGCAAGCTTGGAGTGCAAAAGCTTATGCACTAAAAATGGTGTGTGGTTTCCCAGAGAAATTGTTTACCCGACTCCCTAGTTTTCTCTATAACTTGGAGGTTCGGAATCCTAATACCTTTGCCCGAGTAAGGACAGATAATACAGGACGTTTTGAGATTTGTTTCGCTGCCCTTGGTTGCACGGTACGTATAGTTTTCTTCTAAGTTTTTCACCATTATAAACTTATTTTATAAATTTTGCACTAATAGGTATTATAGTTTTCTAATGTGTAAACCACCTAATTTTTCCAGATTGGGACACTTACGTCGGATCTTTATAATAGACGATGCTCATTTGAAGGGTCTTATGTGGGCATAATGTTCTTAGACGTTGCTATAGACGCAAATAACCAAATTCTGCCGATCGCTTCCGGAGTGGGCAGGTCTGAGAGTGAGGATGTGTGGACTTGGTTTTTGTCCAAGTTGAAGCAATGTATCAGAGAAATGGAAAGGTTGGTGTTTGTATCCGATATGGTTGCTTCAATTAACCAAGCTATTACAACAGTGTACCCAAGGGCCCATCATGGGCTTTGTTGTCGCCATCTCATGATGAACGTCAAAACCATGGACAATAGGATCAAATACAAGAAGAAATTATTTTGGAAGACGTGTAAAACGTATACGGTGGAGGAATTCGAACTAAGAATGTCAGATGTATGAGGCTCTCTACCTCTCGGAGCTCCACTTAGTCGTCGTTACCGACATCGTCATCCCTATCACCGTCACCGCTATTGTTGGGTCATCAAGGATTTGAAGATGACCTCCCCTTTTCGGCTTATAATTGTATATCTGTAATATGTTGTACATGTTCATACTTAGAGTATTTTATGGTTCTTTGTAATAGCTTAGTTGTGCTTTAAAAGATCGTTAAATCGAAGATAGATTTTTCAAGTACTAAGCTATCCCTGCCGAAGAGATACATGTTCTTCGGTAGGCTCCTTCTCTGCCGAAGATTCTATGTCTTTTCAGCAGAAGCCTCTCTTGCCAACTGTCGGTCCTCAAATACTATCAAGTTTTATCAATACAAACACATTAAACGATTACCAACCTGTTTAGATTAATAACAATGGTTACAAGATTGATCTATTGAAGCTCTCGATGTGTTCTCTGTTTTTCACCTTGAGTGTGTGTGTAAAATGTGATCTGATATGTTGAACAACTCAAGCTTTTCTAACACACTTGCTTTACCTACATAATATCTATTTTAGATATTATCTAACAACTAACAATATAATATCTAGAATATAATATCTAGATATTATAACTAAACTAACTAATTACTTAATAACGATAAAATACAATAACAACTAACTTTGACTATTTTATTACAAACGACTTAGACTAATATTAATGAGACAACTTTTCTGCTTTAGCTTCAGATTGCGATCTTCGTATTGTATGATCTTGAATCCAATGAGACTGTGTCCTAACAATCTCCCCCTTTGGATCAAGATCATTACGAAAATGATTTAGCAAAATGATCTTCTCTTTCAGCACAGAAGATGCAATCTCTCTCTTAGTCTTCAAGATATAGTAAACTCCCCAAAAGATGTAGATTTTCTCTTTTAGTTCATGGGAAGAAATTATCTTTAGTTTCAGCTCGAAATTCTTCAGTAAAGTATTTTCAAAGAAAATTTCTCTCGAATCAGCATATCTTCAGAATACTTGCTCTTTGAAGAATCCAATCTTGGACGTGATTCTTGAAACATGTGATTTCTTGGTTAGCTCTTCTTCATTTCTTGGGTAGATCTTCTCCCCCTTTTTGATGAGAAGTGTAACGATTTCATCAAAACTTGATGACAAGAAATGTTGTTCATAAGTAGCCGCTGATTCGTCAATGCAATAGATATTTATCCAGATATTTGCAAATCTAGACAAAATAGTCATGTAACACCTGTAGCAATAAACAAATCAGTTAGAAACGCCTGTCAGTAACACTAAGTCACTGTGTGTAACGAATACACAATGGAAAGGAGCTGTTTGATGTTGACTCCCCCAGGGCTTCCATTTAATCATCGAAACACCACAAAGGTTATTTCTATAAACGTTATGCCAAAGAAACAAATTCCTTGTGTGTTCGTGCTTGTGGTAGAAAGAATTAAGCACTTGATGATTGCTTATAGGCTCGAAATTGTGTAAACCACTGAGACAACAGTAAGTTAAACACAGACTCAATGTGCATGAGTGAAGTGCGAAGGTGGGGAAGACTTCCTTCTTTTCAATATCCAGATTTTCCAAATGAAAATCAGATAGCATATGTGCTGCTTCCCCTTTGAAAATGAAACATTTTCCTGTTAAGAAGTAAATGAGTAGCTGGTGGGGTAATTTCAAGAGTTGGCATGGGCTAGTTGCTTGTTTCAATAATGATCACAAAAGAGTTCTGAAACACTAGAAATGTGGCTGCCCGACTCAGAAAAAGTTGGTGCAGAGTTCTGATATTCTTTTAACTCTGTTCTCACACCCTCGTTCTTTTAAACATTTAGCTCACTGTTAACCGAACTCTCTTTTTCATGATACCTCATCGCTCTTCCACACTCATTTCTTTTGACTCCTCACACCCAATCACTATGGATTAACTTCATGGGTAGAAATCACTGGTTAACGTGATTCCATAGAAGTTGTGTGAATTCCTAGAACACTGATCCCGTATATCCTATAAAGAATATGTTGCTCAAACTGGTTTAGCTTATCATGTAAGCTCATGTAAAACATTTAAAGTACACTCCCAAAATATAAAATCGTTTGATAAAAAATTGGGAAGTGGTTTGAACGTTTAAGAATATGTTTTCAATGATTGAAAGTTGTCCTTCTTTCAATCACATATGAGATTAGGATTAAGGAATATACCTTTAAGTGCGATTTTACATCTCATGAAGCTTAGCTTAAAGTCATAAACATATGATCGTGTAAGCTCTTCTCAAAAATTCTGCAAAAGTCTTAAGTCAAGTCAAAGAAACTTTATTCACTTAATATTGAAAAGACAAAAAGCAGTAAAACAAAGAAATTCTCTTACTCCCCCTGAAATTATGCATCTAACATATATAATTTCAGAAATAAATATGTACTCCCCCTTGAAGGTTGAATTTCTCGTTGGAGTATCGGAGTACAATCTCTCATATCAGCATTGGAGTAAGGTCTTATCATCATTGAAGTGTGAGTCCTAAACTGTTGTGTTTAGAAGTCATTGTTCTTCGTTGAAGTACGGGTTCTGATCTGTTGTAATCAGAAGCCACTGTTGACATTGATGTCCGGGTCTTGAGCTGATTTACTCAAGAACCATTCTTCTCCTACTCCCCCTTGACAGTAGGTGCCTGCAACACAGAATCATTATTCTTCTTTGGTACCCACTAGTATTTGGGTCCATATGTGTTAGTTGCAGTTCGTATGGGGGTTATGGAATAAGAACCATACCAGTAATGATCTTTTGTTTTATGAATAGGATCATGTGTACGACAATAAGAACAATAGAATTTCTTACCTGACAACTTGATTAATTGATCTCTCGTGTAGACGTGAGCATGTTTACTTTTCAGCGTATTGTTCTTCGTTTCATTATGCGTATGTACACATGAGATTTTACATTTCAGCTCATATTTCTTCTTTTCTTCAACTGGTTTCCTGTTCCAGACCAGTTCAGCTTCTTTGTAGCTGTTCCTCCTTTTCCTTTGATGTGTACCTGAACAATCTATGTTTCTTTGAAAGAAAAGGTTAGAATTACGAATTTGATCAGAAGATTTAACTGACCTCTTTGAAGAAACAGGTCTGAATGGTGAACTTGCAGCTGACTTGAATGAGCATTCGGAATCAGCTGAATCATATCTAGGTGAGTGGACAATTGACTCTGGAGTCTTGCGCTCAGTCACCACCACCGTTGAAATAAATTTTTCAAGCTCATTGACCTTTGAAGAATAAATGTTTCTTTCTTTGATAAGAAGGTCAATCTTCTTCTCAAGCTCGGACCTCTTCTTCTTCTCTTTCTGTGCAAGCTTAGATAATTCAGATAACTTAGCAGTTAGCTTCCTAATTGTAGCTTCAATGATGTTTCTCTCTTCTTCAAATCCCTTCTTAGCACCCTTCTGATCATTTGCCTTCCTCTCCTTGGCAAACTGATCTCTTTCTAAAATGATTACTTTCTCAAGGTTAGAAACTTGTTGAGAAAGCTTTAAACACTTAAGCTCTAGAGTCTTCTTCTCTTCACCACTTTTCTTGGAAAATACTGAGAACTTCAGTGCAAACTTTGAACTTTTCTGTTCAAACTCAGATTTGTCCTTGACAAACTCTTGATTTAATTTTGATAGTTTCTGTTGAAGATTAGTGTTTGCACTCTCCAAGCTCATGAACTTCTCCCCGTTCATCTCTATAGACTCTTGCTTCTGTATTTGAGCTTCTAATTCAAAAAAATTTCTGTTAAGTTCAAAGTTCTCAGCTTCCAGAAACTTAACCTTATCTTCACAAAGCCCAGAACTCTGTTTCAGAAGTTCTTCATTGACTTCCTTTAATATACTTACTTCTTCTTTCATAACCTTTCTTTCATCACGATATTTCTTTGAACATTTAAAATGATGTTCCGCTGATGAAGTAAGAATTTTAAGTTCCGATTTAAGCTTTGTAATCTTTTCCTCATCATCAGAAAAACTCATCTTGAATATCTGATATAAAAAGAACTTGAATATGATCATTAATACAGATAAAATTTGATCACACAAGAAATTTTGTCCCCCTAGGCAGACTTAGTGGGTGGGGTCAAGGGGCAACGCCCTTGCGAGGGTATGGGGGCAGCGCCCCTAGGCTAAAAAGTTTTGACAATTAAAGGCCATATTACAACTTTGAAAATTTCTCAGAAAAAAATATTTTAAGTATGGAACAGTGATTGGCGCAAAACCCAGTTTGCGCGAGAAGTGGTAGCGCAAATGATGGTTTGCGCGAACTGAAGGTGGCGCAAAACGAGGTTTGCGCGAGCTGTGTCTGGCACGAAACACAGTTTGCTTGAGAAGTGGTTGGCGTGAATTGTGTTTGCGCGAGTCGAAGGTAGCGCAAGATGAAGTTCACGCGAGTAGAGGGTGGCGCGAACTTGAGGTTTGCGCAAGTAATGGTTGGCGCAAAGGAGACTTTGCTTCATCAGAAGGTCGCGCGAGTTGAAGATTGCGTGAGCAGTTGATGGCGCGAACTGAGGTTTGCGTGAGTAGTGTATAGCGCAAAGGTAGATTTGCGCGAACAGTGTGTGGCGCAAAGCTTGTCTTGCGCGAATAACGTGAAGCGCAAACGATGCTATGAACTGACGCAAATGTGAACTTTGCGTGAGTTCGTCCCTGTACTTCGAAATTTCGATCTGATTTGCTCAAAAACCTGTTTTTCAAAGATTAGCAGTCCTAAACTCTAGCAAATGACTATAAACACTTCTAGAACTGATTGTTACCACTCGATCTCGATAAAAATCACTTTTTGAAGTAAAAAATCGATGGCACAGTGACTTTTTGGTCGTGAAAAGTTTTGCACTAAAATCCCAAAATTTGAATCGATTGAAGTTCTAAACTGAAATCAAACACTACCAACTCGATCTAGCACACAAATCGATCAAGACCTGATCGATTTCACACCTAAAAACACACTAGAATTCAAAAATGATTTTAAAATGAAGAACACAGAGTCGTATTAATAAAAACTTGATTTTGAATCTATTTTCAGGCTCTGATACCAATTGTCGGTCCTCAAATACTATCAAGTTTTATCAATACAAACACATTAATTGATTACCAACCTATTTAGATTAATAACAATGGTTACAGGATTGATCTATTGAAGCTCTCGATGTGTTCTCTGTTTTTCACCTTGAGTGTGTGTGTAAAATGTGATCCGATATGTTGAACAACTCAAGCTTTTCTAACACACTTGCTTTACCTACATAATATCTATTTTAGATATTATCTAACAACTAACAATATAATCTCTAGATATTATAACTAAACTAACTAATTACTTAATAACAATAAAATACAATAACAACTAACTTTGACTATTTTATTACAAACGACTTAGACTAATATTAATGAGACGAATTTTCTGCTTTAGCTTCAGATTGCGATCTTCGTATTGTATGATCTTGAATCCAATGAGACTGTGTCCTAACACCAACTTACCTACATTCGACCATCTATTTTTCCGAATCCTTCGGCATACAATCATTGCCGAATTGTCCCTTGTTCGGTGATCCCCTTTATAGAAAATCCTCATGATTTGACTATACTTCTTTTTCCCAACATCCTTCTGACAAAAGGAATGGAACTTTCTTTTGCACAGAGGATATTCACTCAAGTTCCGATCTGATAGAGACTTTCTTCTCAAAGATTTCAAAAAGATTTGTACCAGGTATAGTTTATTAGGATATTGTCTTATCATAGTACAAAAGTTTCTTTTTGTATATTGATAAGTCATTTCTAATATATAATAATTTATTAAAGGAAATATGAAGATCAAATCTACTTTTGACAAGTGTCCTTTGCATTCAATGATTGGGTAGTATAAAAGGGTGAAGACCTCCTCCATGCAACTTACGCTTTCAGCTCAAGAGATCTCGGTGTACTCAAGCAAGTTGGCAATTTTTTCTCTGTTCATAGCTTTTTAATCTTTGTGCTTTCAAAGTTGTGTTCTAAAAGTTTCTAAGTGCTAGATTGTTAGAATAGTTTACTATTCTTTTCCGCAAACAATCTTTTGTTTTCTAAGTGTAATTCTTGATATTTTATATCAATAAAAGAATTAAAATTAAGTGACATATTTGTGTATTGTGTTCAACCCCCCGCCACCTTCTACAATATTGTTTTACTTATTAGGGACCAACAAGTGGTATCAGAGAGGGTTGGTTTAATCTAATAGACCAGATCTACGATGGCATCATCATCTTCTGCTAAGGTTGAGTCCTACTATCAAAACTCTTTTCCTATCGATAATGGCTCTATAGCCAAACCTCCAAAGTTCAACCCGAACAAGGAAAAGTCGCATGATGTTATTTCTAGAGAGTGCTGATAGTCGTTTTCTTACTATACTTCATGAGGGACCCATAATCCCTAAAGTCTGGGATCGATTTCAAAAATCATCCAAAGATAAAGACAAAGATATCTTGTACCAAAGTTCTGATGATTCCTCAGATGAAGAACGAACTTCTTCCATTGGAAAGTACATTTTCAAAACGCCCAAAAACTACACTGAGGAAGACAAGCGTTTTATTGGCCTTGACTCTAGGGTCAGAGCAATCATTGCTCTCTCACTTTCGGATGAAGTGTACCACTCTTTGGTAAACCTTTTTACTGCCAAAGAAATGTGGACCACTCTATGTGTTATGTACGAAGGTACAGAAGAGGTCAAGAAAAGCAAAAAGATTTCTCTTGTTCGTAAGTATGAACTCGTCTCTCATGAAAAGGTAGAATCTCTTTCTGACTATTACAATCGCTTTAACAGTCTTTTAAATGATCTTATGCTTCTGGGAAGATTATATGAAAATGAGGAAGTTTTGTGCAAGTTTATGGATGGTCTTCCTGACTTCTGGGAAAACATCTGTGTTAAGTCTAAATATTGTATACAAGATTTAATAAGAAAAGTCAATGTGTAAGTCAACAATGTCAAAGTCATAAGCAAAGTCAAAGTTGTATTGTCAAAGTCAATATTGTTTAGTTTTACTTAGTTGTTAAGTTTTAGTTTAGTCTTGTGGTATAAATAGGATTAGTCTTTGTTAATCTTGTAAGAACTTCATTGTAATATTTCAGATAAGTGAGATATATGACAAGAGCTATCAATATCTACTTTCTCTCTCTACTCTCTCTCTACTCTCTCTCTCTATATTTCATTGCTAAATCTTGTTGTGATTGGGATTTTATGATTAACAATTGGTATCAGAGCCATACCAAACTTTTCAGAATTGATTTGATCATGATTTGAATTGAATTTTGTGTGATTTGGACTAAAAATCATTATTTTTGAAAAAATTTCAAGAAAACGTGTTCTTTACTGTTTCATCCGATTTTTTTGTGAAAAAATCATTTTTAATGCAAGAAATTGGTTTCATTGTGATCGATTAGTGTTGGTGATTGTTTCTTGTTTTGATTCCATATCGAAATTCATTCAAAATCAATTCCAATTTTTGATTTTTGAGATTTTCGTGAAAAACGTGTTTAGTTACTGTTCTTGATTGAAAATATTCGATTTGATGTTTTTAATCAAAAATTGATTGCTTGTGTGTGTTTAGAACTGTTTTTCGATGATGCTAACAAATTCTTGAAGTTCAATTGTGTAGGAATCAATTGATTTGAGAAAGATAATGTCAAGAAATCGACTTTGCGTGTCATTCATACGGTTTGCGGGTCATTCATACAGACCTGAGAACCATACTTTGCGTTTCAAGTGAGACCCGCATACCATATGTTGCGTTTCAAGTGAGACCCGCATACCATACTTTGGGCTTCAAGAAGGACCCGCAAAGCTCATATTGCATTTCAAGAAGGACCCGCAAAGCTCATATTGCATTTCAAGAAGGACCCGCAAAGTTCATCTTGCGTTTCAAGAAGGACCCGCATTCTATACTATGCGTTTCCTTAAGGACCCGCATACGTCACTATGCGTTTCCTCAAGGACCCGCATACCTCACTATGCGTTTCCTCAACAACCCGCATTCTTAGCTATGCGTTTCACCAAGGACCCGCACACCTAGCTTTGCGTTTCGGTCAACACACGCATTCTTAGCTATGCGTTTCACCTGGAAAAAAATTTTGGTCATCTTTGAAAATATTTTTTTTTACATTGCGAAATAACAAGTATTGTTCAAATTTCAATTTTCACGAAATATTTTTTTTAAGATTTCAATTTGATATGATTGTTGTTTTTCTGATATATAGTTTGGGACGGTCATTCACTTCAAGTTGATTATTTTTTTTTTCAAGATGTCCATTTTGTACAAGCCTGATATATCTGTAATAGAAGCTGAACGAAGGACTCTGCAATTTAAAAATTCAGAGTATCTCAGAAGAATTCAGGAGTTGGAACTGAAATTGTACAACTGTGTTAAAACTCCTGAATGTATAAATTGTACTAAAAATAGTTCTAATTTTTCAAGTATCCTTTATGAGAGGGATAAAGAGATAAAGGAGAAAGAGAGAGAGATTATAACTCTTCAAAGTCAACTGAAGACAACTGAACAGAAATCACCTGAGCTACAAGCAGAATCAGTTGAGCTTCAAATCAATTTGAAGGCTTTCGAAGAGAATATATCTGTTTTGAAATCTGAAAACTTTGAGCTTAGAAAGAATTTATCTGATTTGGAAAAACAGCTTGTTGCAAATAAAGCTGATTTTGAAAGTGAAAATAAATTTTTTTCAAAGAAGTTCTCAGATTTCTCAAAGAAGAGTTATGAAGAAAAGAAGTCAGTGGAGCTTAAATGCATCAAGCTTTCTCAACAAATCTCCGATTTTGAGAAAGTACTGATTTTAGAAAGAGAGAAGTTTGAAAAAGAGAAGAAGGCCATAGAACAAAAGAATGTAGGGTTCTTTAAAGAATTATCCGGCCAGAGAACAGAGTCAGAAAAAGGATTTGAGGAAGAAAGATCCATTTTTGAATCTGAAATCAAGAAGCTAACTTCAAAGTTGTCTGAACTGTCTGCTGCTGCGCTGAAAGAGCAAAGGACGAAGTCTGAATTCACGACAAAGATTGACCAGCTTGTGAAAGAAAGAGATAATTTTGCGTCAAAGATTAAAGAACTTGAAAAATCTGTTTCAAGTTCAAATCAGAAATTCATCTCTTCAAACAGGTCAGTCAAATCATTTAATCAAATTCGTCATACTAACCTGTTCTATGATGATTATTTAGATGGTTCAGATACTTATCCAAGGAGAACAAGTTTCAAGAAAGAGAAATTGGTGTGGAAAAAGAAACCAGTCAAAGATGAGAAGGAAAATGAACTTAAAGAGAAGAAATCATGTGTACCTGTACTTAAAGCAAAGAAGAACAAAGCATCTAACGGTAAGAAATTTTATTGTTCTATTTGTTGTACACATGATCATTTTCACAAAACAAATGATCATTTCTGGTATGGTTCTTACTCCATTACTCCCACACGAACTGCAACTCACATTTCTGGATCCAAATACCAGTGGGTACCAAAGAAGAAAATTGATTCTGTGTTGCAGGCACCTCAATCCAAGGGGGAGTAAGAAAGACAATGGCTTTTGAACACAGCAGTTCAAAACCCGGACTTCAATGCTGAAAGACTATGGCTTCTAAGCACATCAGCTTAGGACCCGTTCTTCAAAGGAGTTTGACTTCTAAACACAACAGTTTAGGACTCGGACCTCAGCGATTAAAAAGACCTTACTCCTGTGTTTTTGCATCCGATAGATATTGATGGTCTTCATCCCGAGTGAATTGATCTGATCTCTATCCTATATTTTTTCTTTGCTAGATTTTTCTGATATTGATGGTCTAACAATTCAAAGGGAGTGTTTGATCTCTATCCTGTTTTAACTGACATATTTCAGATGCTTAATTTAAGGGGGAGTAAAGGTGATGACTTCTGATTACTTCAGATCAGAACTCAATCTATAAACTGTTTTACTGCTTTCTGTCTTTTATTTTTAAATAACGTGAATAAAGTGGCTTCTGATCAAATGACAGATCAGGACCCGTTCTTCAACAATCAAAGAAGGATATTGTGCTAATATCCAGGGGGAGCTTAAAAGACATAAATCATTATATCATGATTTAAGGGGGAGCTGAAAAGGTAAATATCTTCTGATCCTAGATCTCGGATTTGTTTGAAAGAAGGACAACTTTCGAACATGAAAAAACCTTTTCTTAAATGTTCAAACCACTTCTTATTCTCAAAAGATTTTATGAATTTAGAAGTGTGATTTTTAAATGTTTTTCAATTTTTTGCGCTTTAATGTTTAACTGACCGTGTGTTTCCAATGATCAATACTTGTGTATTATCTTGTCCATATATTGTTAAGTATTCACACACACCGGTTCAGTATTTTCTTTGAAATTGTTATTACCATGTCTCAAATTCGAACCAATTTTTCGATGGTAATACTCCCGTTTGCAATTTCACAGTTGTTGAGCGTCATTCATCTTTTTCATATTTGTGCTTTCATTGATAAATTATTTATATTTGTTCATATAAACAAAATATCCAATTCTTTGATACCCTAGCTATTTCATTTGATTTGCTTTTAATCATTGTCAGATTCTCAAAACAATTCTCTTGACTTCATTTCATTCATTCAATATTCTTGTTTTGAGAAATCTTCAAAGTTCAAAATGCTCAAATTTCATATCTGATTTTTGATGAGCATACATACACTGACATATGATTTATTGTGCTTTACATGTCAAGAAAATCATTGATAAGCATGTAGTTTTAGGATCATGGGATTCAGTGTAAGTGCTTAATAGATCTTCCATGGATTCATGATAACCAGTGTTTCCTACCCCGGAAGAAATCCTTTGAGTGATTGAAGGGAGAGGGGTCTAAAAGAATTGAGTGTGGGAGTGAGCAGAGGTAAAATGGAAATGAGAGATTGGTTAGATGTGAGCTTATATGTTTAAAAGAAAGAGGGTGTGAGAACAGAGTTAAAAGAATATCAGAACTCTGCACCTACCACTTTCTGAGCCGGGCAGCCACATTACTGATTGGTTCACATTTCTTTGGTGACCATCATTGAAATAGGCAAATATCCCATGCCATCTCTTGCATATAACCCCACTAGCTACTCATTCTTTTCTTAAAAAGAGAATGTTTCACATTTTCTGGGGAAGCAGCACATAATCTATCGGATCTTCTCTTGGAAGATACTGATATTGAAAAAGAAGGAAAGTTGCCCCACCTTCGATCCTTTCTCATGCACATTGAGTCCATGTACAATCATTGTTGTCTCAGTGATTTACATACTTTGAGCCTTATGAAACACAATCATTGTGCTAATTCTTTCAAAACACAAGCACGAGCACACAGAGAATATGTTTTTCTGTCAGAACATTCATAGAATTACCTTGTGTCTTTCAATGATTGAATGGAAGTCCTGGGGAGTCAACATCAAACCAGCTCCTTACATTGTACATCCGTTGTACACAGTAACTTCGTGTTACTGACAGGCATTTCTAACTGTTTCATTTGTTGAATCAGGGTTACACGCTCATTATGTCTGAATTTGAAAAGATTCGGATATATACTGTTCATGATTCGTCTCTTCAGATCAAAAGTACAGCAATATCAAGGGGAGATTGTTTGTTGTTCACAAAGGGGGAAATCAAAGCCTATGCTGAAATTGATGATATTTTGATGATAATGATGCTCACATCATCAAAAAGGGGGAGAATTATAAAGATTCAATTTCAGAGTTCGAGTTCAAAGTTCAAGCCTTAAATTCAAAATGTTTCAAACGCTGTTTCAAATGTTGTTTCAAAGGATGTTTCAAACGCTGTTTCAAAGGCTGATTCAAAGTCAAAAGCTTCTTCAAAAGTTTCTTTAAAAGAAAATTTCAAGAATTCAAGTAGGTTTGTTCTTCCGAAGACGATTCAGAGATCAAAGTGATGAAGATACAATTTTGTTTGAAGACGAAAGATTTTTCAGAAATGAAGTTTCAAGTTTCAAAGAAGTTTCAAGAATTTCTTGTTTTGTTCAAGGCATGTTGACTTTCCAAAGATTCAAAGATTAAAAAGACTTTCCAAGATTCTTCAAAAGTTGCAAAAGAGCAAAGTTTTTGAAAGCTTCAAGAGATAAAAGCTGAAGAATCAAGTGCTGAAGATCTGTATCAAATTTTTATTAAATCTTGAATACAAAGGGGGAGATTGTTAAGTCCAAATATTGTATACAAGATTTAATAAGAAAAGTCAATGTGTAAGTCAACAATGTCAAAGTCATAAGCAAAGTCAAAGTTGTATTGTCAAAGTCAATATTGTTTAGTTTTACTTAGTTGTTAAGTTTTAGTTTAGTCTTGTGGTATAAATAGGATTAGTCTTTGTTAATCTTGTAAGAACTTCATTGTAATATTTCAGATAAGTGAGATATATGACAAGAGCTATCAAGATCTACTTTCTCTCTCTACTCTCTCTCTCTCTCTAGATTTCATTGCTAAATCTTGTTGTGATTGGGATTTTATGATTAACAATCTGTACTTGCATCAAGACAACCAAGGATCTTAACAATCTTCCCCTTACTGTTCTTTATGGATCCCTTTTTAACTATGAGCAAACAAGGATCCAACGGAAAACTATCATCAAAGAGATAAAAAGCCCTTCTATAGCTCTTATCGGTGATACTTCCAAGAAATCTATGTGCATTCCTCGAATCACCTATCCTTCTGATGAGTGTGACCGAGAAAGTCATGATGACTCAGCTCACCAATCGGAAGCCTATCTAAGTGAGGTTGATGATGAGGGTGAAGACAACTCGGTTGAACAGATGACAGAGGAAATGGGCATGCTCTCCAACTTCTCAAAGTTCAAAAACAACTTTCCCTCTAACCGTTTTAGAACAAACCGAAAATCCTCCTTCTCTTCTAAAAACTCTATGGATAAATCTCATGAGGAATGTTATGCTTGTGGAAAGAAAGGACACTTTGCATCTGAGTGCAGAAGCAATCCTCCAGGAAGATCTAAATCTAACTCTTCTAACTCCTCTAAAGGGAGAAAAATGAGATCAGATTTTGCAGGTCGATCCATATCCCAAAAATCCTCTTCTTCCTCTTTCAAAGAAAACACTGATCGAGCTAAGAAATATAAACCTAAATATAAGAGAAAGAAGGAAAGAAATGAGAACTCTGACCGTAGATGAAAGGGTTTAATGGCCAAGTCCCATGACTGGGCTGATGAACCAACATCTGACAGTGAAAAGGAGATAACAAGCAAGTGTCTCATGGCCAAACTAGATGATATGGCCGAAGTCAAGGATACTGATATGACCATGGTGTTGGTCTCTACTTATTGCTCATCCTCCTCATCTCATGTACATCTCTTTCATTCTCTCTCCAATGATGAAAAGATCGAAGCATATGACTCATTGACTGTTGAATACTATAATGAAAAAGATGCTAAGAAAAAGGCATATGCTCAGATGAAATCTCTCTCCTCTCAATTGCAAGTCTGTCTGTCTCAGCTAAAACACTTTGATAAAATCAAAGGTGAGTTGGAAGACTTAAAAACCATCAACTTTGTTCTTGAAAAAGAGAAAAATAAAATGTTCAAACGTCTTCAAAAGGAACAAGAAATTGTAAACAAATGGACAACCTCTTCCAAAAATCTTGAAGAATTTTTCAAGACCAGGTAACTGGTGATGATAAGTTTGGACTTGGTTTTGGCAAGATGGATATTGATGGTTCCTCTTCTCATGTTCCTTCTTCCTCTTCTAAATTACCTTCTTACTCTCTTGAGTACACCGAATCTGACTAAGAGGACTCTCATTTTGTTCATTCTATTGATCTTCGTGATTCTAGAAAATTTGCAGTCTTTGTTAAAGCTAAACAAACCCATCCTCAACCTGAGGAAGATCAAGATTCAAATGATGTTGCCAAACCCATAAATGATCTTTTCAAAATCTTAAATCTTGATGAAGCTTCTTCTTCTTCTTCCTCTAAAAATCCTTCTTTTCTCGACAAAGGAAAATCAGTTGTCTATGATCTTCCTTTAAAAAGAAAGATGGCACCTTCTTCCAAAGATAAATCTTTTGTTCCTCCAAATAAATTCATTCCTAGATCTGTAAATTTGAAGAAATCTAAGGGAACGTCAAACTTATTTGTTCCTTCGTCTGAAAAGGGACTTTTTGGACCCGTGCCATCTCCTCTACCTACTTCCTCTAAACCTCTTAAAGCTAAATCTAAAGGAAAAGACAAGGAGATTAGTCAAAAATCCAAAAAGGTGTTTATCTACAGAAAATGTTACAACTGTGGAGACACATTTCATCTAGCAAAACATTTCCCCAAGGATCATATTGAAAGACAAAATCAAAATGTTTCTTCTTCTTCTAACCCTAAAGGACCTACCTCAAAATGGGTACCAAAGGACTGATTTCTTTGTGATTGTAGGTCATTGAACATCAATATACATGGTATTTAGACAGTGGATGCTCAAGACATATGACCAGCAATAAATATCTTCTACTTAACTATGTGACTGAAAAAGGACCCACCGTGACTTTGGGTGATAACCCTCGTGGTTTTACCAAAGGTTATGGAACTCTCTCAAATGGGTCTATCACCTTCAACAAAGTTGCCTATTTGGAAGAACTGATGCACAATCTTCTGAGCATTAGTCAGTTATGTGATATGGGATACTATGTGATTTTTATAATTGACGACTGTCTCATTACCGACAGAAACTCTCACACTGTTCTATCTAGTTCCAGAAAGGACAATATGTATGTCATCAACATGAGTCATAAATCAGCAGAAGAAGAAATCATATGTTTTGTCTCTGAAGACTCTGTCAAAAAGAACTGGCTCTGGCATAAACGTCTCTCTCACCTCAACTTCAAGACGTTAAATGCTCTTTCCAATAAAGATCTGGTTGTTGGAATGCCGAAGTTATCTTTTGTTAAAGAAAAGCTATGTGTAGCTTATGAGAAAGGCAAACTGAAAAAATCTTCTTTCAAAACCAATCAATGTTTCTCTATTACTACCCCTCTCCAGATGCTGCATATGGATCTATGTGGACCAGTCAGCACTCCAAGTCTTGGAGGAAAGAGGTACATTCTTGTAATAGTTGATGAATTTACACGCTACACTTGGGTATCTTTTCTCAGGTACAAAAGTGACACATCTGAAGAAATCATCAACTTTATCAAAAAATCTGAAGTGCTCAATGGTCAACTTGTATGATCTGTCAGAAGTGACAATGGCACAGAATTCAGAAATGCTATGTTGGAGGCCTTTTACAATGACAAAGGAATCTCTCAAAACTTTGCAGCTGTCAGAACACCACAACAAAATGGTGTTGTGGAAAGGAATAATAGAACTCTATGTGAAGTTGCTCGTTCTTTGCTGAGTGAATCTAACCTTCCTAACTATTTTTGGGTTGAAGCTATCAATACAACTTGTTTTACCCAAAATAGATCTGTCATTGTTAAGAGGCACAACAAAACTCCTTATTAAGTCTTCTATGGCTGAAAACCAAACATCATCTTTCTCCATGTTTTCGGTTGTGTGTGTTTCATTCTTAATGACCGAGAACATCTTGGGAAATTCGATCTTAAGGCTGATGAAGGAATCTTTATGGGTTATTCTCTTTCTTCTAAAACCTACAGAGTCTATAACCTCCGAATGAAATGTATTGATGAGTCAATACATGTGAGATTTGATGATCAAAAGTCATCCTCTCTCTCATGTGATGACTATGAATTATATCAGTGGATAACTTCTTGTGTAGGAGAAGACTCTCACAATCAAAATTCAGCAAAACCATCCTCTGTCCCCTTTTCGACAGATCTCCCTTCTTAAAATAACCAATCTTCTTCCTTATCTCCTACCAAACCTAATCTTCAGATTGTAGTATCTGAAATCCCTGCCGAACCCATATCTCAAAATGTTCCTCATGAACCCACCTATAACTTCCCTGTCGAGCCTCCTTCTTCCTACTCTCCAAAACCTCTTCATGCACCACTTCCACCAGCCACTAAGTGGACCAAAGATCACCCCATTGAACAAATTATTGGTGATCAACAAGTAGGTGTTCAAACTAGAAGAGGGATTGGTAATATTTGTCTCTATGTGAATTTTCTCTCCATCATAGAACCCAAGAAAATTGAAGAAGCTCTGGCTGATCCATGTTGGATAACTGCCATGCAAGAAGAGCTTTCTCAGTTTAAAAGAAAAAAAGTCTGGAGACTTGTTCCTCGTCCTTCAGGAAAGACTATCATTGGTATTAAGTGGGTCTTTAGAAACAAGATGGATGAGGAGGGCATTGTCATTCGAAACAAGGCTAGACTTGTTGCCCAAGGATACAGACAGGAGGAAGGAATTGATTATGATGAAACCTTTGCTTCTGTTTCTAGACTTGAAGCAATAAGAATCTTCCTAGCGTGTGTTGCTCATAAAAACTTTAGAGTCTTTCAGATAGATGTCAAAAGTGTTTTTCTCAATTGAGAGCTTGCTGAAGAAGTCTATATGAAGCAACCTCCTGGCTTTGAAGATCCGACTCATCCAGACTATGTGTTCAAGATGGACAAGGCCATCTATGGTCTCAAACAGGCTCCTCATGCCTGGTATGACACTTTGTCTGAATTTTTTCTCTCCAACAAATATACCCGAGGTAAAATTGACAACACTCACTTTCTCCAGAAGACCAGTGGTAATATTATTCTTGTTTAGATCTATGCGGACAATATCATTTTTGGTGCTACTGACGAATCTCTTTGTCAGGAGTTTGCCTCTCTCATGAAGAGTAGGTATGAGATGAGCATGATGGGTGATCTTACATTCTTTCTTGATCTTCAAATTAAGCAAACTTCTGAGGTAATTTTTATAAATCAAAGTAAATATATTCGTGACCTCCTCAAGAAGTTCAATTCTGAAAATTGTTCTCCTATGAAAACTCCCATGGAACCATCTCTTAAAATTCATGATGATCCTGATGGTAAATCAGTTGATATCACTACTTTTAGAGGAATGATTGGTTTTCTTCTTTATCTTACTGCTAGCAGACCATATATTATGTTTGCTACATGTCTATATGCTCGTTATCAGGCCAATCCTAAGATCCTCCGCTAAGATCCTTGATGTCAAAATCGTTAAACCTTCAAAAGATGGCGACTCTATTCGTCTAAATGTTATAAGGGAGGATCTATCAAGACGAACTGAGATTCTTGAATGGCTCAAAATGTTTGGTCTTACCGAATGGTTGGAAATCGTGGATTGTTTGCGCAAAAGTAGGAATGCTCTTAAACCCAAAGTGGAGAAGTCCATTATTGAACTTCAAAACAAATTTAGTTCCTACCGAAGGAAATACCGAATTGTGCACACTCCTGCCGAAGAGGATTTTATTACTAAACTCAGGGCCGAAAATCCTCCTCCCTCCTCCTCCAAGCTGAAGTCCAGGTCCACCAAGAAGGAAGAAGTGTTTTCATTGATGGCCAAGGAAGGAAAAGTTCCAAACACTTCCAACCTTGACCTATCTATACCGACCTTGGTACCTCAGCACTCTACTACTGTCATCCTTGAGCCTACCTATGGGATATTCTTCAATGATGGCTTCGGCCAAATTCGCTTCTTTAGAGAAAGTCAGATCCCCATTGCCGATAGCATCTTTCTTGGAGGGATTCTTCAAATCATTCCTATGGGTGCTCATGTCGTGGATCTCTACAAAGTTGTAACTAACGAATTAAAGAAGAGAGACTCCACTCCACGCATTCCCTTTGGAGAATCCTAGTTTATCTATCTTATTTTCAATTGTACTTGATTTCATTTTGGTTTGTATTGTAATCTTCTCACAAAATTAATACAAGTACAATTTTATTTTGAAGTAAATAGTTTGTATAGTTCATTATTTCATTATTTTATACATGTAAATGTCGGATACTCTAAAAAATCCAAAAAGAACCAAAAAGAATGGTCTATGTGAAAAAGAACACAAAAGAGTAAGTACGGGGTCAAAATACATTATTCATGTAACTTTCTCTTTTGTCAAGTATAGGATGTCATCATCAAATAGGGGAGATTGTTGGGTCATCAAGGATTTGAAGATGACCTCCCATTTTCAGCTTATAATTGTATATCTGTAATATGTTGTACATGTTCATACTTAGAGTAATTTATGGTTCTTTGTAATAGCTTAGTTGTGCTTTAAAAGATCGATAAATCGAAGACTAACTGAATCCAACATGAAGAGTGTCTACTGATGCGGATCAAGATAGATTTTTCAAGTATTAAGCTATCCCTGCCGAAGAGATACATGTTCTTCGGCAGGCTCCTTCTCTGCCGAAGATTCTATGTCTTTTCGGCAGAAGCCTCACTTGCCGACTTGCCTACATTCGGCCATCTGTTTTTCTGAATCCTTCGGCATACAATCATTGCCGAATTGTCCCTTGTTCAGTGATCTTCTTCATAGCAAATCCTCATGATTTGACTGTACTTCTTCTTTCCCAACATTCTTCTGACAAAAGGAATGGAACCTTCTTTTGCATAGAGGATATTCACTCAAGTTCTGATCTGATAGAGACTTTCTTCTCAAATATCTCAAAAAGATTTGTACCATTTATATTTTATTGGGATATTGTATTATCATAGTACAAAAGTTTTTTTTGTATATTTATAAGTCATTTCAAATATCTAATAATTTATTGAAGAAAATCTAAAAGATCCAATCTACTTTTGACAAGTGTCTTTTGCATTCAATGCATTGGATAGTATAAAAGGGTGAAGACCTCCTCCATACAACTTACGCTTTCAGCTCAAGAGATCTCAGTGTACTCAAGCAAGTTGGCAATTTTTTCTCTCTTCATAGCTTTTTAATATTTGTGCTTTCAAAGTTATGTTCTAAAAGTTTCTAAGTGCTAGATTGTTAGAATAGTTTACTGTTCTTTTCCGCAAACAATCTTTTGTTTTCTAAGTATAATTCTTGATATTTTATATCAATAAAATAATTAAAATTAAGTGAAATATTTTTATATTGTATTCAACCCCCCCTCTACAATATTGTTTTACTTATTAGGGACCAACAGCTATCATTGTCGTCGTCGTCATCGTCATCACCATCGGCAGTGACTCTCGCCCTCTTCGAGGCTCCAGGTCCATCCCCACGACCGAAAAAGCGGTATCTCTCTATATACCACAGCAATGACCTCTCAGTAGTCGTCGTCGTAAGCCTCCCACGTGGCCTCCGACTCTCCTAATATATTCAAAACTTATAATGTTAGAATTTTATGGTGAAAGTAATTAATATTTATATGTAAAACTTACCCTCGACACATCAACGATATCAAGAACATGCCTCTAGATGAGCACAAGGGACCTATCCCAACGAACTACCCTTGGGGGCCTGTTCAGCCGAACAAAATACTCGTTACAGACAATAAATATCTCCACAATCCATATATGTGAATTACAAATTACAATGTCAAATTTTTAAAATAGGAAATTCATATAAAATATAGAATATTTAAATAATAGTAAGTTAACTTACCTTGAAAGCAAATAAGAACCCTGTAATTGTCATCTTCTTTTTCTTATCAATACGTTTTCGGACGACACCATTCATTTGCTTAAAAGTGGGTGCCCAGACATAAGATCCCCAAAGAAATTGACTCCAAACCTGGAAATCCTTTATCTCCCTACTAACGGTATCAGTAACAGGCAAAGGGGGAGAATGACTACAAAAGAAATGGCAAAGATCACATGTTTCAAGAATCACGTCCACTCTTCAAAGGGGGAGATTGTTAGAAAAAGACATGCTGATTTAAGAGCTAGAGAAAGAGATTGCATCTTCCGAGCTGAACAAGAAGACTGAATTGCTAAAATCATTTTCGTAATGATCTTGATCCAAACGGGGAGATTGTTAAGACACAGTCTCATTGGATTCAAGATCATCTAAACTGAAGATCGCAATCTGAAGCTAAAGCCGGAACGTCGACTCTCGATATTAAAGTCTATGTCTATTTGTAATAAATGTCAATGTAATTCAATATAATTGTTTGTTTATTATACTAGTTAACTTAGTTAGTTTGTTAAAGTTAGTTATTAGTTATATATTAACTTAGTTAGACATAATATCTATTTGTTAGATATTATGTAGTTATATTAGTATTATATGTTACAAGTTGATTAGGAAGTGTGTTCAACACACTAGATTAGATATTATGTGATATCTCTAGTATCTCTATCAACCAAGATCAGATCAGATATTATCAGATCACACACACAAACACACACTTAAAGGTGTAAAAGAGAGAAACACAGAGAACACAAGAGAGCTTTAATCTGATCAACCTTGTAACCATTTCTATATATCAATACAGTTTGGTAATCGTTATTGTGTTGTTTCTAAGAACTTGATATAAGTATTGTTGAGGACCCACACAATGGTCGAGTGGTAAGATTTGAAACATAATCAATCGATTTTATACCAGTTATATATACATATATAGGGCGGTAATCAAATGATAACCAAATAAAAGATTGTGAACCATGAAAATCGAACTAGGCCATTTATTGCTCATAATCTATGGATATTAAACACAATGGAAATTTTGAAATAATTTACAACTTGATGATTTATTATGTGTTGAAATTAAAAGTCAAAGGACATATTAGGTTTTTTAATCCATCAGTTCATCCCTAACTCACTTCATCTCTTCATCGTTCCCCTTTCCTATACGACTTCTCATCTTCCCTCCCTTACTTCATTGTAAATCAGCACCCTAGATTTCGTCTACGACTTCTCCTTGTGCCACCACCTAGCAGTGCCATCGGTTTCGTGGATTTTGGAGATCGAGATTTCATCAAGATGAATAAATCGAGATTTCACAGGTTTCGTGAACGTCTGTGGTTCTCCTAAGTCAGGTAAAAACGTCATTAGTTTTGAAATTGATTTTTTGGATTTGGGGATTTTGATTTGGGTATCGCCGAGAATGAGATTTAGGGTTTTTCAGTTTATTTAAGATTTTTATCATGTTTTGCATTTCGTTTTTCTTTCTTTTCTATATGACAAACAATTTGGGTTTTTTTTTACGTTTTTGTAGAATAATCATCTTTATTTTGCCTTCATTGCAACAGTGGATTCATAAAGGAGATCGAGAGCTACACCCGGTTGCTAGAAACCACATCTAGGTGTCTCGTTGAAGACGTTTTTTTCCAGAGTAATAGATTTTCTGAAATTGATTTTGTTGGTGGATTTTCAATAAATGATTTTGTTGTACGGTTTCATGTGGTGAAATAACATAATTTAGGGTTTTTTGTTTTTGGTTTCATGGGTGAAATAACAAGTAGAAGAAAATTATGTTTGGTTTCATATGGTGAAATAACATATAATGTTTGGTTTCATGTGGTGAAATAACATGTAGTGTTTGGTTTTATGTAGTGAAATAACATATATATGAAATTTTTGTTTTTATTTCATTAGCAGGCCCGGCCCTGGGGCCGTGCAGCCCGTGCGGCCGCACAGGGCATCAAAGCCGACAGGGGCATCAAATTTTTATATATCAGTAGTATAAGTTTAATAATTTGGGTTTGGGCTAAAAAAAATCAAAGTCCATATTTGGTTATTGGTAGGTTTGTATTTTTAATATCAAAATTCAAAGCCCATATCAAAAATCAAAACCCATATTTGTTTATTGGAGAATGAAAAAAAAGTAAATAACGTTCTTAAGCTTCTGCCTTCTAGCGTCAATCAACATCGACTCTTCCGATTTTTAATACGGCGTTCCACTTCCAGAGGCACAGGATCAGGGCCTTTAGGGCAACGATGTATGCGCCGATGCTTGCTGTCGGCCGTCAGTGACTATATATACAAGATATACGGCCGATTCACATCACAGTCTCACCTATGCGACCAATTTAGGCATTTAGCACAGGCAACTCTCAATCTTTCATTGTTTCTCAAATCTCAAGTGGATTTCTTCTGTTAGTTCTGACTTATGTGCTTTAGTTCTCAATATTTCATTGTCGGTTCTTCACTTCTTCGGTTCTTCCCAATTTGTGCGGTTGTGCTTTTGTGGAACACTAGAAGATTGTTATTTCTTGTTGAGTTGTTTCTTGATTTTCTTTCCAAGTCCCACTGTCCCAGGTATAATTTTTGTTTCTAAACTCTAAATTCACTGTATTTCCAATTTCCAATTTTTTTGTGGTTTACTAATAATTGATAATTAAACCCTAGTTTTAGAAACTCTTGTGTGGTTACTGATAATCTACTTCATTGTGTTTAAAATTGATAATGGTGGAAATTTGGGAAAAAAACCCTAGTTTTAAGAAGATGACATTAAAGCTCATTTGTCAATGGCTTACTGATTTTGGCTTATTTTGACAATGGTTTACTGATTATGTGATTTTTGTCAATAGCTTAATGAGTACTGATTATGTCAATGGATTACGACTTTGGTTTACTAGTTATGTCAATGGCTTACAACTTTGGCTTACTGATTTTGTGATTTTTGTCAATGGCTTACTGAGTTACTTTGGTCTTTTGAATTTTGTTTACAACTTTGGTTAAACTAATTATAGTTTTTACTTGTTTTTTAAGTTGCAGATTGAAGTAAAGGTTCTAGGTACCGGTACTAATTTGGAAAAGGAAAAACTAGAAAGGAACGAAGCACGATCTTAATCCAGGTTTTATCCTTCTATACTCGACTAGTAGTAAACATGAGGTGAAATAGTATGTGTTTCATATGGTGAATCTCTGTTACCAAAATGACGATTATGCATTTTTCATGTATTGAAAACAACTTTTAATTGAATCCATAGGATCAAAACCAAATTATGGCTTAGATCAATTATCACGGTTCTCAATCGTTTTTTGATTCCCACATGATTTAACCCATATATATATAGGGTCAGGTTCAGGGGAAAACCTCAAAAAAAGGGAAAACTGAAGAACACCCTGGTAGCCTTTCATCTGGACGGTATGCACTTGTACATACAAGTAATTTGTAACATGCACACGTGCATATGCACAAATGTATAATGCACTTGTGCATAAAAACAAAAAAAAACATAATTTACTTGTATGCACAAGTCCATACCGTCCAGATGAAAGCTACCAGAGTGTTCTTCAGTTTTCTTTTTTTTTTTTAAGTTTTCCCCTGAACCTCCCTGTATATATATATATATAGGGGTTGTTTTATTTGCAACCCTTAAAAAGATTGCAAACCTTGCAACCCACATCTTAACCGTCGGATTCATGATCGGCGGTTACAATAGATATGGGCCCCAATATTTTTAATTAAAAAAAAACAGAAAAATAAAAATAAAATAACCGTCGATCATGAATCCAACGGTTAAGATGTGGGTTGCAAGGATTGCAACCTTTTTAAAGGTTGCAAAATATCCTTCCACTATATATATATATATGATTAGGTTCATTTGAGAAATGCTAAAAATATGAGAAATAAATAAATAATCCTAGCCCTTTATTTGGTCAACATTTGCGGCTTTGACCATGAAACACCGAATAATTCCTTATGTGGTCTGTAAAAGATAGAGGGTATTTTCGTAAATACGCGGAATGAGTTCATATTGAATTATATGTTCACATATAAGCTCTTTTAAATGATTCATTTATGAACCTTGGTGATTCATATATTAACTATACGTTCATATATGAATCAGTTAATTAGTTCATATGTGAATCACAAAATTTCATATTTGAATCACAAAGGTTCATTTATGAATCTGTTAATTAGTTCAACTGATTCACATATGAACCTACAGTTAATTAGTTCATATATGAATCAGTTAATTGATTCATATATGAATCAGTTAAAAAAGTTCATATGTGAATCATACAGGTTTATATATGAACTCGTCTCGTATATTTGTAAAAATTACGAAACTGTCCTTCTATTTTTGGAATAGCCGTAACTTTTGACCAGTCAAAGCCGTAATTGTTAACCAGTCAAAGACGCAATATTTGATCGGTCAAAGTCGATCTTGACCGAATGAAAGACTAGAATTACTTCTTTATTTCTCATATATTTAGCATTTCTCAAATAAATCTCTCCCTATATATATATAGGGGCTTAATCAAATGAGAACTAGATATTTTGTGATAACTGTGAAATCCAACGTGAGCTACTAATTTAATATAATTAATATTGTATTTAAAATAAAAGAAAAGGATAATTTGGTAAATTGACAATTTGGATTTTTTAATAAATCAATTACTTATTTTACTCCTTCCAATTATACTATACGGTTACCTAATATAATTAATTTTAATATATACTAATTTATAATTTTGAAATACCTTATAGTTGGAAAATTTTGTGGTATCACAGTGTGATTCATTGTTGGTTTGTGTCTTACAGTTAAAAAATATTTTGGTATCACAGTGTGATTCATTGTTGGTTGCGTCTTACGGTTACAAAATCTTTTGGTATCACAGTGTGATTCATTGTTTGTTTGTGCCTTACGGTTAGAAAATCTTTTGGTATCACAGTGTGATTCATTGTTGGTTGCGCCTTATGGTTACAAAATCTATGTGATTCATTGTTTGTTTGTGCCTTACAGTTAGAAAATCATTTTGTATCACAGTGTGATTCATTGATGATTTATGTCTTATGGTTAAAAATTATTGGGTATCACAATGGTGTATCACGTTGTATTTTGTCGGAATTAGGTTAAGAGGAGAGGAGAGAGAGGATAGAGGAAATTTTCAAAATACCTAACATGCCCTTCAATTAAAGTTTTAAATCAAAATTACCAAATTTATAAATTTCCTAAATTATTCTTTGATTTGTGGTTGAGAATGGATCTCACAGTTACTACAAACAAATGAGTTCTCCCTTGAATGACCCTATATATATATATATATAGCAAATCAAATACAAACTACGTATTTGTTGCACCCCTTACAAACCAATCAACCCTTGATATTATGGACAATTTCCATATATGCATCAATCAAATTTGTTTCTTCACAATTTCATATATGCATATGGACAATAAATATATAGTTGCATATGAAGAAATTGCATTTTCATATATGCAATTCCATAAATGGGAATAGCATATGTGAATAATGTGTATAGTTGTAAGTTGAAAAATGTGAATAATGCATGTATGAAACCTTTGAAGATATATATATATCAAGGATTGAGATTGGTTTGTAAAGGGTACAACATATGCACGGTTTGTATTTGAAGGGGTCTCTCTCTCTCTCTCTCTCTCTCTCTATATATATATATATATATATATATATATAGGGGTGGGTTCAAACGAGAATGAGGGTTGTTTAAAAGAATAAAGGGACGACTCTCAGCCAATCATTTTTAAAAATAATTCCCAAAATAGAACTTTCCGAAATAAACCTTAAAATGGTATTAAGGTCATATTATAATATGAATTAATTTAGGATAGTATTGACTTCCTAAAAATTAGGGATTACAATATACCATATTTTTCCTTTATTCATACAAATCTAGTAAAATCCATATTGGTAATTAATCTTGTTATGTTTGTTTTTTCAAAAAAATCCTGAATTTGCACCCCAAATCACAGATGATTGTATGATAAATAAGTTGAAGGTATAATATACAACCCAAAATCACATATGATTATACCATAAATAATATTTTTCATATGAATATTATACAACCCAAAATCACATATGATTATACCATAAATAATATTATACAACCCAAAAATCACATATAATCACAGATGATTATATGATTATACCATAAATAATATTATACAACCCAAAATCACATATGATTATACCATAAATAATATACAACCCAAAATCACATATGATTAACACCAAAATCATTAGTGATTAGACTATAAATGAATTAACAAAATGCTTATCTATAATTCTTAAAACCAAAATCATATGTGATTTTGTTCTAACTAATTTGGGCAGAATGTTTTTACTAATTTTGCAACTTTAAATCATATATGCTCATCCATTTAAGATCATAAATGATCCAAACGAAAACAAAAATCACCATGATTAATCACTGGATTTCACATCCATGGAATGCATCTTTAGAATCTCCTTGCTTTCTCCTTCATCTTGCTTCCCCATCGTCTTCCTTCTTCGACTCATAGATTTCCGGTGACTACCTCCGATGAACACCTCATCTGGGGCGATTGGAAGCCGTCTGCGATTGGAAGTCGTCTATGGTGGAAGTCGTCTGCGGTGGGGCGATTGGAAGCTGTCTGCAGTGGAAGCCGTCTGCGGTGGAAGCCGTCTACGGTGGGGCTGTCAGATTTGATGGAGGAGCAGGTGATTGGAAGCCGATTGGAAGCCGTCCGCTCGAAAACCCATCTGGGGCGGGGATGGCATATTTGATGGAGGAGCAAGTGAATAGATTGAAAGGTTGAGAGTGATATGGATTGGGATGAAATTGAGAATCCCATTAATTTAGGACGGGATATTACCAATTTCTTAAAATAAACTATTACTAAGGAAAAATGACATTTATACCCTTTTTTTATTAAAATAAACAATTATTAATTTCTTAATTATGATTGGTCCAGAATTGTCCATTTATTCCTTTAAATCGTTATCATTCTCTTATGAACCTATCTCTCTCTCTATATATATATATATTTTAACCTGGACATAATTTCTTCTATAAATTCAGGATTATTAGTACCCTCATTTACTTTATGTTTTATCTTTTCTGATGATAAATGTTTAAATAAAACCTTATCGGTATTTATAACCGAGGTTGTAGAGTTTGCCTTAGTAGACTTAGAAACCATATTCTCTTGATTAGAAGATTTTTCATCATTTATCTTAGTTTCAATTCTAATTAATTGTTTTCCAATTGATTGTAAAGAAAGGTTTGTAAAATTATTTTGTTTAACAATCGATTTTAAGTCTTCACTCTTTTTATAAGGAGTGGTTGTAAGTTTTTCTTTATCTATCTCAGTAGATAAACTAATTTCTGGAGGATGAACACTCTTTATAATCCTCCCTTGTTTTAAGATAAAATCTTGTTAATTAGACTCTATTTTAAGAACTTCAATAAAGTTTTCAAAATCAGGAAAGGTTTTTGTATAAAATATTTTATACGAAGCCTTTAGAGCTTCAAAAAATTCAACATCCTCTCCCATTTGTATCAAAAATCTTTTATAAAGATCAAACCAATTTTTCTGAGTTTTTTTACTTTTCATAAAAAGTTTAGGGAAAAACCTCAAAAAAAGGGAAAAAGTGAAGAACACTCTGGTAGCCATTGATCTGGACGGTATGCATTTGTGCATACTAGTAATTTGTAACATGCACAAGTGCATATGCACAAGTGCATAAAAAACAAAACTACTAAATTTACTTGTATGCACAAGTGCATACGGTCCATATCAAGGGCTACCAGTGTGTTCCTCAGTTTTTCGTTTTTTATTAGGTTTTCCCTTGAACCTATATATATATATATATAGATAGATAGATAGATAGACGGAGGTTCAAAGGAAAATCTCAAATAACTGAAAAATTAAAAAACACCTTATCAACCGTTAGATTAGATGATCTGATGGATATGATTAAACAGGCGGTTACAACAATATTTTTTAAATTAAAAAAAAACCTCCACCCCCTATTTTTTATTCTAAAAAATACGAAAAATGAACAAAATTCAAGCGAAATAAATTATACCAAATAAGCGATCATATTTTTCTCGTTAATTTGACATCCATATTCATATACTTTTCCATTCGTTTTTTTCGTGGTTTTTCGGTTTTCCATTTATTTAGAATTTTCTTCTGAACCTGACCCTATATATATATAGACGGAGGTTCAGAGAAAAACCTCAAAAAAAACAGAAAACTGAAGAATACTCTGTTAGTCTTTTATCTGGATGGTATGCACTTGTGCATACAGGTAAATTATGTTGTTTTTTGGTTTTTATGCACAAGTGCATTATGCACTTGTGTATATGCACAAATGCATGTTACAAATTACCTGTATGCACAAGTGCATACCATCCAGATGAAGGGCTACCAGAGTGTTCCTTAGTTTTTCGTTTTTTTTGAGGTTTTCCTCTGAACCGGACCCCATATATATATATATATATATATATATATATATATATATATATATATATATTTGTGTGATGCAATAAATGCAAATTGTAAATCAAAAATGTTAATTAATATTATTTCAATCTGACATTTATATTAAACAAATTATAAATTACTAGTAGTGGTTATGAACATGTTTTGCTAATTTATATTCCGGTAGAAAAACACCAAAAATATATGTCGTTGATATTAGATAAAGTATTAGAATTTTGGTTTTTTAAGGAAAATGATAGAGTTGTTTCTGTAGACTAGAAGTACCCTCGCAATGCAGCGGGTTTCTGAAATCTAGAACTCGAACCCTCGATTATTATTCATACTTTTTGTTAGTCTTTTTTGTTTTATTTTACGATTTTGAGAAACCTAGATTTAAAACAAATATATATTTTGGTTTAGTTTAATTATGGGTTTTTTTATAAAAAATAATAATAAAGTATTTTTTTACGGATCAAAAAATGTTTAATTTAAATGATAACTATATTTAAGATATTTTATATTTAAAATTAAAAAGATAACATACTTCAATAAAAAATAAAAATAAGGTGTTTTATCTCGAATTTTCTTATATTTATCGGTTAGTTATATCAATAGTTAAAATTTTTAGATATTTTAGAAAATAAAAATAAGTGCTTATCTGCAATTAGTTACACGAATTCAAACATTGAGCTTTTATAAGTTGTACTTATGTTTAATCAATTTGTACTTTTGGATTTTAAGTAATATGCATTAATAAGTGGTACCTAATGCATAAAAATTAGTTTTTAAGAGTTTACCTTAAATGCTTTATAATATAGTATAGATATATTAGTTTAAATTCAAAATTACAAGTTAATGAAACATAATTATAACTTATTAAAGTCTCATGTTTTTATTTGTATAACTAACTGTAAATAAACATATTAAATACATGATAAACACTATGAAATAAACTACTTGTTTTATTTTTTATTAAAATATATTATCAATAATTTTAAATATAATAACATTTATATTTATCGGTTAAGTATATCAATAGTTAAAAATTTTAGATATTTTAGAAAATAAAAACAAGTTCTTATCTGCAGTTAGTTACACGAATTCAAACATTGAGATTTTATAAGTTGTACCAAAACATTATGAAATTGTAAATTAAGTAATTGACTTTAATTAGTTGTATTTTATGCTTAAAATGTTGTAATTAAGATTTTTTACGTCTCTTTTATAATATAGTATGGATATAGATATAGATAACTACAAATAAACATATTAAATACAGGATAAACACTATGAGATAAACTACGTGTTTTATTTTTTATTAAAATATATTATCAATAATTTTAAATATAATAACATTTATATTTATTGGTTAGTTATATCAATAGTTAAAAATTTTAGATATTTTATATAGATATAGATAACTGCAAATAAACATATTAAATACAGGATAAACACTATGAGATAAACTACCTGTTTTATTTTTTATTAAAATATATTATCAATAATTTTAAATATAATAACATTTATATTTATTGGTTAGTTATATTAATAGTTAAAAATTTTAGATATTTTAGAAAATAAAAACAAGTGTTTATCTGCAGTTAGTTACACGAATTCAAACATTGAGCTTTTATAAGCTGTACCAAAACATTATGAAATTGTAAATTAAGTAATTGGCTTTAATTAGTTGTATTTTATGCTTAAAATGTTGTAATTAAGAGTTTTTTATGTCTCTTTTATAATATAGTATAGATATAGATATAGATATAAATAACTGCCAATAAACAAATTAAATATAGGATAAACGCTATGAGATAAACTACTTGTTTTATTTATTTTTTAAATATATTATCAATAATTTTAAATATAATAACATTTATATTTATCGGTTAGTTATATCAATTATCTGTAGTTAGTTACACGTGACTACACAAGAAATGGCAAAGATCACATGTTTCAAGAATCACGTCCACTCTTCAAAGGGGGAGATTGTTAGAAAAAGACATGCTGATTTAAGAGCTAGAGAAAGAGATTGCATCTTCTGAGCTGAACAAGAAGACTAAATTGCTAAAATCATTTTCGTAATGATCTTGATCCAAAAGGGGAGATTGTTAAGACACAGTCTCATTGGATTCAAGATCATCCAATCTGAAGATCGCAATCTGAAGCTAAAGCCGAAACGTCGACTCTCGATATTAAAGTCTATGTCGTTTGTAATAAATGTCAATGTAATTGTTTGTTATTGTAATAGTTAACTTAGCTTAAATATCTATTTCTAATAGATATTAGATCTAGTAACTTAGTTAGTTATATTAGTTTCAAGTTTAGTTATTAGAAATAATATCTAGATAATAGATATTATTTAGTGATAATAGTTTTATAATACAACTTGTTGTTGCAAGTTGTAGGAAGTGTGTAAGACACACTTTAGATTAGATATTGTATCTCTCAATCTCTCTAAAAAAAGATTAGATATTATAAACACATACAAACACACACTTAACGGTGTAATAGAGAGAAAACAGAGAACACAATCTAAGCTTAAATCTGATCAACCTTGTAACCGTTGTTATAATCAATACAGGTTGGTATTCGATTTTGGGTTGTTTAAATCTAAGAACTTGATATAGTATTGTTGGACCCACAATTGGTATCAGAGCCTGATTAAGATCAAATCAAGTTTTTTCTGAAAAACGACCCTGTGTTCTTGTTTGGAAATCGATTTTGAGTGTTTAAGTGTTTTAGGTGTTAAAATCGATTAGGTTGTGATCGATTAGCATGCTAGATAGAGTTGTTGTTGTTTGATTTCATTTTAAATCATCTATCGAGCTCCATTTTGTGATTTTAGTGAAGAAACAGTCGAAAGCTTTAAGTCACTGTGCTATCAAATTAATTTCAAAAAAAGTGTGTGTTATTGAGATCGAGTGCTTACAATCAGTTCTAGAAGTGTTTCTAGACATAAGGGTAGTGTTTTGGTACTGCTAATCGTTTCAGGATCAAGTTCTAGTCGATTTTCGAAGTTTAAGGACGAACATACGCAAAGCAGAAGAAGAACACACGCAAAGTCCAACTTTGCGCGTCTCACATCAAACGCAAAGTCCCACTTTGCGCGTCCCAAGTGAAACGCAAAGTCCCACTTTGCGCGTCTCAAGTGAAACGCAAAGTCCAACTTTGCGCTCCTCAAGTGACCCGCAAACCTCACTTTGCGCCTTTCAAGCCAAACACAAAGCACACTTCTCGCTTCAAAGAGCAATCGCAAACCTTACTTCTCGGGTCCTCAAGCATACGCAAAGTCCACTTCTCGGTTCCAAAAGAAACGCAAAGCTCAACTTTGCGCATCTCAAGACAAACGCAAACCTCAGTTCACGTGTACCTCTTCAAGAAACGCAAAGCTCAACTTTGCGCTTCCCACTAGACCCGCAAACCTCAGTTTGCGCTTCCCACTAGACCCGCAAACCTCAGTTTGCGCTCCTCACTAGACCCGCAAACTTTCATTTGCGCTCCTCATTTGAAACGCAAACCTTCTCAAACGCAAAGCTTCTATTCCATACTTAGAATATTTTTTCTGAGAGTTTTTCGAAACTGAAATAGCGTGACCCCCGTGCTAAGTCTGCCTAGGGGGACAAAATTTCTTGTGTGATCAAATTTTATCTGGACTTATAATCAATACAGAATGACATCCAGAGAAGCCCTCGCAATAGGAACTGACACCAAGCCACCAGTTCTCTTCAAAGGAGAATACGAACAGTGGAAGGATCAGTTTCTGAACTTTATTGACAGACATGAGCTGGGTGATTTCATTAGAACATCTATTGAAGAAGGGGTTATGAAACCAGTCATAACAACTCGTCTACTTGGAAATGTGCCGACTGAAGTTGAACTTAAGTTTCATGAGCTACAAGATGATAACCTTAGAAGAGCCAAAGGCGACAGATTAGCTAAGTCATACATTTTACAAGGAATTCCAAATGAAATATACGTAAAGATTGACAGCTACAAGGCCTCCGGCAAAGAAATGTGGGATCAACTTGAAAAGATGATGCTAGGTTCAAAAGTTGGAAATCAGCTGAAAATCTCCAACTGCCTAAATAACTATGAAGAATTTAGAGGCAGAGTGGGAGAAACTTTAGAAGAAACCTATGACAGGTTTGTGACTTTGCTGAACGAACTTAGCAAGAACAAAGTCCACAAATCTCAAATTGAGCTGAACGTCAAGTTCCTGAGCATTCTTCAACCAGAATGGAAAAGATTTGCAAGACAGATGAAGCAGATCAAAGACTTGAATGAGATTCCACTTCACGAGGTGTATGAAACCCTCCGTCAGAATGAAGAAGAGGTGGATGAAATTCTAGCTGAGAATAGACAGAGAGGAAAGACAGTTGATGACACAGTCGCTCTTGTTGTTAGGAAGAAGAAGAATAAGACGATTGTGTACGAATCAGATGAAGATGAAGCTTATGCAAACTCTGACACAGATGAAAATGATCAGCTGAAGCAAGCAATGATGATGCTGACAAATGCTTTTCAGAAAAGATTCTACAAAAAGCCAATATCAAACAGCCAGAGGTACTCATCTGGTCCGAACAACTACATCCACAAGGAAAGGGTTGAAGGAAGCAGATATGAAGGAAAGAGATTTGAAGGGAAGAGAACAGAGGAAAGGAAGCCTGAAGAGAGAAGGTATCAGCCTGAAGGGAAGAGATTAGAGGAGAGAAATCCGGAAGAGAGAAAGTTCAAAGCTGAAGGATCCAGTCAGACAGAGCCACCAACGTGCTACAACTGTGGCAAAACAGGTCATTATGCCAGAGACTGCCGAAGGCCAAAAGTCAGAAACTCCGACTACTACAAGAACAAGATGCTTCTTGCAAAGCAACAGGAGGCTGGCAAGGCACTGATGGCTGAGGATGAATACTGGCTCGATCACTCAGATGATGAAGAAGAGGATGAAGAAAAAGATGAAGCCGTCAACATGTGCTTGATGGGCCAAATAGAATCAGATGCTGAAGTTGATTCAGACAATGAAGAAGAAGAGGTATGTAATCTATCAGATTTAGATTTCATGAATAAAATGCATGCCATGAGTTTAAAACAAAAAGAGTTAGAATCTAATCTTGAGCAAGAAAATGGTGTCATAACTGACAAAAACCAATTGATACAGAAACTTAGCAATGAAATTGCTGAGAAGAAAGTATTAATTGAGGTTTTACATAAAGATAATGACACCAACGCTAAGGAAAAGACAATAATTCTTAAAGAGAATTCTGATCTTAAGTCTAAACTGCTAAAAGGTGAAATAGATTTATATGAGCTACAAATTCGCATGCTTCTTGTACCAAAGAAAACTTTTCTTTACTTGGAAAATTAAAAAGTTTGGAAGAGAAGTAATATAAAATGGGTCAAACTGAACAGACTATTTTTCTGAACAAACCCAAAGAGGAAATAGAGAGATGGGGAATCGGTTATAAGAATCCTCACTGTCTACAAAAAGGGATGTCTGAAGTGCCAGGACTTTATGATCATCTTTCAATGCAATTAGCTCGCAGAATCCCTGAGTTTAAAACTTTATGGACTAAACTGTCAAAAGAGGATGAAGCCAACGAAACGGAAAAACGATTGAAATCATCTAAAGTTCATCTTCCATTTAATTATGCGAAGATGAATAATAGTTATAATGAAAGTCCAATATATCAAAAGAAGAAAACTCTTTCGAGTGATTTCTTTCCAAGTTATTCTGAAAAAGAAATGGAGGCGAAGCCTATTCAAGGTAAACTATATGTCCCTTCTCTCGTTTTAGAAAGTAAAATTTCTGAACTCGAGAATTCCTTATCAGATGAAAGACTTTTGATAAATATTGAACGAAAGGTTTTTTCAACAGTGTTCTAAAATGTTATAATTTCAAAGGCTTCACAGTCTGAGGATATGATTAGTTCATCAAATAAAGGTTTTGATTTTTTGAACTCTAATGGTGGTTTAGATGATTGTTCTGAACAATTTGACTTTAATGCAAAACTTCCTAACCATTCATCTTTTGTTAAGAAAACTTTGAGAAAAACCAGTATGCCTGTTAATAGTGCAAAATCAACGAAAGTTGATAACTCAGTCTCTATGAACGCTAAAAGTGCTAAAGGTAAGAATATATCTCAGCATTCCCAGAAACCGAACATTACTGGTAATTCTAAGAAGAAGCAATCGCTTGTTGCTCAAAGGTCTAACTCACCAGTTTCACATGTTTCAGATCTGAGCAAGCAGAGGCCAGAAGTAAATTCTCAATGGCAACCCAAACGGAAGCTTGACAAGACCGTTTTATCGTTTAGTAGTGTTAATTGTAGTAAGACTTCTCTTAGTAAAGATGTTTTAATTGCTGATATTGCTCTTTTGAACTCAAAACTTGTTGTTTCTCGTAAACAATACTCAATGAAGCAATTATTTCAGTTATCTTTATCTGCTAGAAAGTCTTCTATTTATGATAAACATGTTTCTATCTCTTGTCAAGATTCTGGAGATTGGTTTGGCAATTTTCATGTGCATTCATCTCATACTAATCCTTCTCATACATTTCAAAAGAAAAGAGGACCCAATTTGAAATGGGTACCAAAATATTGTGCTAACACAACAGGACCCAAATTCCAGTGGGTATCTAAGGCTAAATCTGTGTTGCAGGCACACAAAGCTTAGAGAGAAAGCGAATTCTGATTATGTACATATCAGGACTCGTTCTTCAATGTCAAAATAGGTTTTTGGATAATGCAGTTCAAAACCCGAACATCAAAGTCAAAACAGGCTTTTGAACAAATCAGTTCAAGACCCGCACTTCGATAATCAAAGTGAATATTCCAAAGTTGTCGTATAAATATCTAAGTTTGTAATTTCTCTTATGCAGACTAGTCATACATGGTTCTTGGACAGCGGATGTTCCAAGCACATGACAGGACAAAAAGAGATACTGTCCAATTTTAAAGACAAATATTGCGGAACAGTCAGATTCGGCAACGACCAGTTTTCATCAATCATGGGATATGGTGATGTACAACATGACAATGTCACGATCAAGAAGGTGAGTTATGTAGAAGGCTTACGACACAACTTGTTCAGTATAGGCCAGTTTTGTGACAAAGACTTAGAGGTCAACTTCAAAGCCAAGAGATGTTCAGTTCGCAATGAAGAAGGCGAAGAACTCTTGGTCGGTACTCGAGAATCCGACCTCTACACAATCAATTTATCAAATGTCCAGACTGACAAGCAACTTTGTCTACTGACGAAAGCATCGATGCAACAAAGTTTGTTATGGCATCGAAGGCTCTCTCACCTCAACTTCCGGTACATCAACAATCTGGTCAATGGAAAGCTCGTCAAAGGACTTCCAGAACTCAAGTATGAAAGAGAACATCTTTGTGCAGCTTGTGAAAAGGGCAAGATAAAGAGGGCACCTCATAAACCAAAGCCTGAATCAATTACAAGTGCTCCGTTAGAGTTATTGCATATGGATCTATGCGGTCCGATGCGAACTCAGAGTCTAGGCGGAAAGAAGTACATACTCGTGATCGTGGACGATTACTCGCGATACACATGGGTCAAGTTTCTACGTTCAAAGGATGAGACACCAGATGTACTCATCACTTTCCTAAAGACGACCCAGGTGAATCTACAGAAATCGGTCAAGTTTCTACGAACAGACAACGGCATAGAGTTCAAGAACAACAAAGTTGAAGAATATCTCGAATCTGTCGGGATTTCACATCAATACTCTGCTGCTCGAACGCCTCAACAAAATGGAGTGGTTGAAAGAAGAAATCGGACGCTAGTCGAGGCTGCTCGTACTATGCTAAGTCAATCAGACTTACCTCTATTTTTGTGCGCAGAAGCTATATCAACCGCGTGCTACACACAGAATCGCTCCATGGTACATCGAATATTCAAAAAGACTCCTTATGCGTTAATCAACAACCGAACACCGACAATCAAATACTTCCATATATTTGGGTGTAAGTGTTTCGTTCTCAACGATAGGGAGAGTCTAAATAAGTTCAGTGCTAAGGCGGACGAAGGAATCTTCATTGGCTATTCCTCGACATCAACTGCATTCCGTGTTTATCTGAAGAAGTCAAAGACGGTGATTGAAAGCATCAACGTCTCGTTTGATGAAGAAATAGCTTCCGAGCAACAACGTTCAGAACCCGTTATAACAGGAATACTAGCTTCTGGGCAACTCAGTTCAGGACCTACGTCTCAACAGAATAAATCAGATGAAGATGGAAGACTTAATGACTACTCATCCAACCAGTTCAGATATTCCTATTGAATTAAATGCCCCGATTCAACAAGAGATTACAATTCAAATGCCGACTCCAACAGTTGAAGAAGTGACAACTGATAAAGAGACAGAAGTAGCTGAAACAGTAGGAGATACTATACAGATCAATCTACAACCAGAACAAGTTGTACCTGCTGAGCCTTCTGAACCTGCCACTTCAACTGAAACCATCAATCCTCCTGAACAATCAGAAGAAGGTACAAGTGGATTTGTAGATGATACAACCGACATACAATCATCTAATCCACTACCTCATGAACATAAATGGACCAAAGAGCATCCGCTAAGCCAGATCATTGGTGATCCATCAAAACCGGTGCAAACTAGGTCAGCATCAATGAACATGTGCATGCATGACTCCTTTCTGAGCAAGTTCGAGCCAACAAGAGTATCAGAGGCACTTGCTGATCCAGAATGGGTGGTCTCAATGCAAGAAGAGCTAAATCAGTTCGATGCACTTCAAGTCTGGAGACTCGTACCAAAACCTCAAGGTAAAACAATTATAGGTACGAAATGGGTTTTCAAGATAAAGAAAGACGAAGATGGTACCGTTATCCGAAACAAGGCAAGACTAGTAGCCAAATGATACAGACAAGAGGAAGGAATAGACTATGACGAAACATATGCTCCTGTGGCGCGATTAGAGGCAATCAGAATGTTTCTAGCCTACGCAACCCACAAGAACTTCACGGTCTTTCAAATGGACGTGAAGATAGCATTCCTGAATGGAATTCTGAAGGAGGAAGTCTACGTCTCTCAGCCAGAGGGTTTTGTTAATCAAGAGAAGCCGACTCACGTTTACATTCTCGACAAAGCACTCTACGGTCTGAAACAAGCACCTCGAGCCTGGTATGATGTCCTTTCCACTTTTCTAGATACCACTTTGTTTATCAAAAAGGAAAAAGGCGATATCATTTTAATTCAAATCTATGTAGATAATATTATCTTTGGTTCTACAAATACTAAGTACTGTAAGAATTTTGCAAACCTTATGGTGTCTAGATTTCAGATGAACTTGATGGGAGAGATGAATTTCTTCCTCGGTTTACAAGTAAAACAATTTTCATCAGGTATTTTTATCAATCAATCAAAATACATTAGGGATATTCTTCGGAAGTTCCAAATGGAAAATTCAAAACCGATTGGTACCCCAATGGCACCAGGTACTAAAATTGGCACCGATCCTTCGGGAAAGGCTGTTGATGTTAGGACTTATCGAGGGATGATAGGTTCTTTAATGTATCTTACTTCTAGTAGGCCAGATATAATGTTTTCAACATGCTTATGTGCACGATATCAGGCCAATCCTAAAGAAATCCATATGTCTGCTGTAAAGCGCATATTTAGGTATCTAAAGGGCACTGCAGATCTTGGTCTGTGGTATCCTAAAGATACTAGTTTTGAACTAACAGCCTACACAGATGCAGATCATGCAGGTTGTATGTTAGACAGGAAGAGCACGTCGGGACATGTACAGTTCCTCGGTGACAAACTAGTAAGTTGGGCATCGAAGAAGCAACTTTGTGTTTCAACCTCCATGGCCGAAGCAGAATATGTAGCTGCTGCTAGCTGCTGTTCTCAGGTCTTATGAATGAGAACTCAATTGCGCGACTACGGTTTCCACTTCAACAAAATCCCGATATATTGTGACTCCAAGAGCGCCATCGCAATATCAGCGAATCCTGTTCAACACACCAAGACTAAGCACATAGACGTCAGGTATCACTTTATTAAAGATCATGTTGAAAAGGAAACAATTGAACTTTTCTTTGTAAAAACTGATTATCAACTTGCCGATTTGTTCACCAAACCCTTAGACGAAAAGAGGTTCAACTTTCTTATCTTTAAGTTTGGTATGCTAAATCTTAAAATCTAATCAGTGGTTACCTATAAAAGTTTTCTAAATTCTTAACTCTGATTGATATCTGCACTTCTATATAATGTTCATAATCCAAGGGGGAGAATGAGAAGAAATTGACAAGTGGTCAATATTACTTCGAGGGGGAGCTCATAAAATTTTGCATGTACCTTTTAATGCCAATTTTTTTTTGTAATGCAAGAATTTAGGGGGAGCTTTTCAAGTCAAGGAGTTCGGATATGACTTCTGATTATTTCTGATCAGAACTCGTACTTTAAAAAGTTTTACTGCTTTTTGTCTTTTCATTTTAAGTGAATAAATTTTACTTTGACTTGACATAAGACTTTTGCAGAATTTTTGAGAGAAGCTTACAAGTTCATATGTTTATGACTTAAAGCTTAGCTTCATGAGATAGAAGATCGTACGTAAAGGTATAATTCTATATCTTCATCTCATATATGGTTGAAAGAAGGACAACTTTCAATCATTGGAAAACATTGTTTTTTTTAATGTTCAAACCACTTCCCGATTTTTCAACAGATTTTATATTTTGGGAGTGTGACTTTAAATGTTTTCATGATCTAAATTGTGCTTTAACTGAAATAGTTAAACCAATCTGAGCATCACATGCATCATAGGAAAACAAGAATCATTGTGCTAGGAATTAACACAACTTCTATGGAATCACCTTAACCAGTGATTTCTACCCAAGAAGTTAATCCTTAGTGATTGAGTGTGAGAAGCGAAAAGAAATGAGTGTGATTAGAGTAAGCAAACTGTTTAAAAGAAAGAGCGTGTGAGAACAGAGTTCAAAGAATATCACAACTCTGCACCAACTTTTTCTGAGCCGGATAGCCACATTACTAGTGTTTCACAATTCTGTGGTGAACATTATTGAAACAGGCAACTAACCCATGCCAACTCTTGATCAAACCTCACTATCTACTCATTTTCTTCTCAACAAGAAAGTGTTTCACATTTTCAAAGGGGACGCAGCACATATGCTATCTGATTTTCATTTGGAAAATCTGGATATTGAAAAGAAGGAAGTCTGCCCCACCTTCGCACTTCAATCATGCACATTGAGTCTGTGTTTAACTTACTGTTGTCTCAGTGGTTTACACAATTTTGAGCCTTATAAGCAATCATTTGTGCTTAATTCTTTCTAACATAAGCACGAACACACAAGGAATTAGTTTCTTTGTCATAACGTTTATAGAAATAACCTTTGTGGTGTTTCGATGATTAAATGGAAGCCCTGGGGGAGTCAACATCAAACAGCTCATTTCCAATGTGTATTCGTTACACACAGTGACTTAGTGTTACTGACAGGCATGTTAACTGATTTATTAGTTGATTCAGGTGTTACACGACTATTTTCTCTGGATTTGAAAAGATCTGGATGAATATCTTTTGAATTGTCGGATCAGGGGCTCTAACTGCAAGATAGACATTTCTTACAAATAATTTTGATGAAGTCGTTGCACTTAACATCAAAAAGGGGGAGAATGACTACACAAGAAATGGCAAAGATCACATGTTTCAAGAATCATGTCCACTCTTCAAAGGGGGAGATTGTTAGAAAAAGACATGCTGATTTAAGAGCTAGAGAAAGAGATTGCATCTTCTGAGCTGAACAAGAAGACTGAATTGCTAAAATCATTTTCGTAATGATCTTGATCCAAAGGGGGAGATTGTTAAGACACAGTCTCATTGGATTCAAGATCATCCAATCTGAAGATCGCAATCTGAAGCTAAAGCCGAAACGTCGACTCTCGATATTAAAGTCTATGTCGTTTGTAATAAATGTCAATGTAATTGTTTGTTATTGTAATAGTTAACTTAGCTTAAATATCTATTTCTAATAGATATTAGATCTAGTAACTTAGTTAGTTATTATTAGTTTCTAGTTTAGTTATTAGAAATAATATCTAGATAATAGATATTATTTAGTGATAATAGTTTTATAATACAACTTGTTGTTGCAAGTTGTAGGAAGTGTGTAAGACACACTTTAGATTAGATATTGTATCTCTCAATCTCTCTAAAAAAAGATCAGATATTATAAACACATACAAACACACACTTAACGGTGTAATAGAGAGAAAACAGAGAACACAATCCAAGCTTAAATCTGATCAACCTTGTAACCGTTGTTATAATCAATACAGGTTGGTAATCGATTTTGTGTTGTTTAAATCTAAGAACTTGATATAGTATTGTTGGACCCACAACACGAATTCAAAAATTGAGCTTTTATAATTTGTACCAAAGCATTATGAAATTGTAAATTAAGTAATTGGCTTTAATTAGTTGTATTTTGTGCTTAAAATGTTGTAATTAAGAATTTTTTATGTCTTTTTTATAATATAGTATAGATAAAGATCAATGGACTATTTTATATATCGTATTCGTACGATGTATTTATTAGATTATTCATTATTTATAAAATTAAAATATTAATTATTTTAAGATATTTTAAATTTCAACATAAAAGGATAATATATTTCAATTAAAATAATTAAAAAGATGTTTATCTTTCGTTACTTATTATATGTATTAAAATATAAATTTAAGTTTTAACCATACACAGTTAATATATATCACAACAATTAAATTTGATCGACTTTATCCAAAATATTTTACAATTCATATTAATTAGTTGATAAATATAGATGATTTACCAATCTTCTATCCAAATCTAAATCCGATATCGATTAAATCTTACTCCAAGATTTGCTGTAAGTTGCCACCAATTAATGCTATCTCCTGTTCTTTAAGAACAATCACCAAAAAAAAAAATCCAAATATCAATCGAATAGAAACAAATCCATATATATGACCCGTAACCCTTGCACTTACCAATCTTATCAAATCGTATCCTAATATCAACCCACCATGCATCTATTTAATTTGTAGACTTGCTTGTTTTCTTCTTTCTGCAGTTTTTTCAATCCTGGTTGATTTCTGAAGCCATGGGTTTTTCGTCTTTTCCAGCTAAACACAAAGTACATCATCTTTACAATCGATTAAAAACTTTTTATTGGCATACCCTTTTTGGAATCGATCCGCTTTTCTTAGAGTTGGTATATTTTCTATCTATGTCGACTTTAGGGTTTTGCCTTCTCTTGGTGACAAAGCCAAGGGTCGATTATAATGGTGATAAGCCGAACAAAATCGATCTATTTTTCACGTCTATCTCCGCCACCACCACCTCCAGCATGTCAGTCGTCGAGATTGAGTTTTTCTCCAATACCCAGCTTCTTATTTTAACATTCTTGATGTTTGTGGGTGGTGATATATTTATTTCCATTGTTGCGCTACAATGTAGTATTTCGAAACTTAATCGAACGAGGAGACAAGATGAAAACAAACCAAGAAATCTTTCATCAATTTCTTCTACATCTTCTCATGATAGAATGGAAGTGATGAATGATCCTGAAAAATCGAACGCAGAGATTGTTGTTTCGGAGAGCGATAGCCATCTTTTGAAGTGCAAGTCGATTCAATTACTGTTTTTTGTAGTGATTGGTTACGTTTTGGTGAATCACATCTTAGGTTTCATTATGATCCCAATCTATCTAGCTATGTTTCCAAGCACAAAAGATGTTCTAAAGAGAAGAAGGTTGAATCCATTCACATTCGTGTTATTCACAACAGTTTCTAGTTTTACCAACTGTGGTTTCATCCCAACCAATGGAAACATGATTGTGTTCAAGAAAAATTCTGGGCTTCTGTTGATTCTGATCTCTCAAATCCTTGTAGGGAACACGTTATATCCGCCATGTTTGAGGTTTTGTGTTTGGTTTTTTGGGAAGTTTTTCAAGAAAGCTGAGGCTAAGTACTTGTTGGAAAGTCGAAGGGAGGAGATTAGGTATTTTCACTGGCTACCTGCTCGGAATTCGAAGTTGCTTTTGTTTACTGTGATTGGATTCTTTTTGGTGCAATTTGTGATGTTTTGCTGCATGGGATGGAACTCGGAGGGGTTAAGAGAACTTAATTATTATGAGAGAGTTATTGGGGTGCTCTTTCAAGTTGTGAATTCAAGATATTCAGGAGAAACTATACTCGATCTATGGAAGCTTGCTCCTGCGGTCTGGGTGTTGTTTATATTCATGATGTGAGTCTCCCTCCCTCCCTCCCTCTCTCTCTCTCTCTCTTTTTTGTTAAAATATGGCGGATGTTAGACTCTAATATGCCCCTCCAAGAGAGGCTACAGGAATGTCTTAATTAATTCGTAGACGTCCTCAATGTTGGACCTTGGCTCAAATTTGTTTTTAAAATAAGTGGAACTTTCTCAAATTATATATTCTTCCAAAGAAAAACCTTTTTACGGTATAATTTAATAGGATTGCACATATTATTAAAGTTTTCATGATAATTCCAAATTGTTATTTTATGTTGTCCGAGTCTAACTTGACACTAAGCGTACATCTGACAATGTTTTAACAAGTAGTATCAAGTATTATTAATGATCTAAGCACACAAACATCGACGACGATAATGTGGTCCCACCACGTTTCCGTCTTAGAATTACACCCTCATATATATATATTCTTGTTTAAGAGATCTGTTTTTAACAAACAATAACGTAGTTATGTATCATGCATATACTAAGAGGAGCAAATAACTCGTTTGGAAACTCGTAGTATAGTACGTAGTTTCATTATAAAAAAATAAATAATTTATGTTTCGTTTATTGCAAAAATTACCTTTTTTGTAACGTCTCAATCGTAAAGTACTTCTTGTTGTTTTTTCGTTATTTGCAATTATTAACTTTAACTTTATTTTACATGATTCTTTTATTTCCTTAATGTATAGATTTTTATATATTTAGTAAGTAGTTAATCTTGCGCATAACCATTTGATATAATAGGGTCAACTATGTCTTGCCTTCATGTAATTATATATGAAATCATGAATAATCTCTTTTTAGGTTTGTAAAAATTGTAGGTACATTCCTCCATATACATCGTATTTGGGAACCGATGACAAGGAAAAGAAGAAGAGAAAGAAGAAGAAGAAGAAGAACAAGATAGTAGATGAACTCCTCTTCTCTCCTCTATCATACATTGTCATTTTCGTCATTCTAACTTTCATAACAGAGCGAAAGAAAATGGAAGTCGATCCCCTCAACTTCAATTCCTTGAGCATTGTTATTGAAGTTGTAAGGTAACTGATCTATATTACTTTAACTACTTGTATATGCTAGGAAGTACACAACCGTTTTAATAGAGTACTTAATTGGACTTCTAAAATTATAGGTTCAAATTTTGTCTTATATAAAAACGGTAAAATGTTGGGGTAAGACAAAGTTGAGCAATATAACAAGTTCTATCTTTGTAAAACAATAAGTTGTTAAAATCAAATTGAAGAATTAATAGAACTCAAAAACTAGTAGTTATTAATTGTAGATGGGGTGAGGGGTAAAGAACCAACCATATAGGATAAGATTGTCCTAGCATAGTTGGAGTAAGGTTACATATGGTCCTAGTACTTGGTGTCATGTCTTTTGGTTTTTAATTTGCTTTTTTCTAGTATTTGTTTTTACTATAATTATTATTTACAGTTTATTGTCATTGTCTCCTTTTTCTTGTTGTCTACTTGCATGCACTTTTCAGTTGCTACATACTTTCAAAAAAAAAAAAAAACTTTTTGGTTAAAAAACTTGTTCTTATAAAACTTTTTCATAAGTTAGGGATATTCCAAGAAACAATCTATCTAACTTTCGAAATAGAGAAAAAATCTAGGTAAATATACCAAAAAAATAATAATTGGACAAATAACTTTTAATCTTCCTCTTCTCATATGATGTTCAACATTTGAGTAACCATGCAAGTCCAACTGTTTGAGTAAACTGTCACATACAATTAAATAGAGTACAACTCACTCATTTTGTATGATGCATGCCGTATAAGTCCAATGAAAAATATCGAAACTATTTCACCAATTTTGATAGAATTACTAATGGTATGCCGATGTGATCATTGCAGTGCTTATGGAAATGTAGGGTTCTCAAAGGGATATAATTGCGATGCACAACTGAAGCCCGATGCCAACTGCGTAACCAAATGGTACGGTTTTTCCGGAAGATGGAGCAACAAGGGGAAGTTCATACTCATTGTCACCATGCTTTTTGGGAGACTCAAGAAATACCATCTTAATGAAGGTAGAGCATGGAAGCTTATGTAATATTGATGCAAAAAGAAGCGCATTGGAACAAAGAACATGCAAAAGGCAAGAAGATTAGATGATAATGGTAATTTAGAAAGCTTAATTAATTAGAGAGGAAAATTAAAAAAAAACATATGGAACTTTTTTTAGATTTCTGGTGTTATTTTGATTAATTTTTGTATTAATTATTAAATATGTAATTGTCTTGATAAACTATTTTATAGAACTTAAATTTATATAAGCAAACACTTGAGTGTCTTATCTTAAAGTATTACAATAAGTTACAAGACACTTTTGGAATTCTTAACTAGTTTTTAAATATAATCTCGAAACAAGACAATCTATTAATTTTGTATATAACATTACTAGAATGTGTCTATAAAAATATGGGTTCATAAACATTTATTTAAAGTGCTTATAAAAAAGTTGATATAACATTTTATTTCAAAAAGTTGTTTTAAGGAACTTGTTTAAACGTTCAAAAAATCATAAGGTAATACTGATGCATAATTGTTTGGTCCTACAAAATTAAGTTTTATAAAACAGTTCATTATGACAATAATTCGACATATTAGTGTCCTATAAACTTGATTTAGTTATTGTATAATTTGATCGAGCAATCCTGATAATATTGTTAGAAACTAGAAACGTACTCGCGCAATGCAGCGAGATACATCACGATTTTAATGTTTCATTTTTAAAATTTTTTTTTGTTGATTTACAGTACGATCTTGGATGGTTTTGAGAAAGTGATAATGTTTTTTTATAAATTTGTTTAATTCAGGCTTAATAATATAATGTTTTTTATATAAAAAAAATTAAGTATTTTGTTAGAATTCAATGACTATCTTATATATTTTAATGACATCTATAAATAATAACCAATTACATATTTAATAATATAATTAAAACAAATTTATAGTAATATAATATATTAATTAATAGTGATACATGGAAAGGTCTGCATAAAAGTAAGGAAAAATTAAGTATTTTGTTAGAATTCAATGATTATCTTATATATTTTAATGATATCTATAAAAAATAACCAATTACATATTTAATAATATAATTAAAACAAATTTATAGTAATATAATATATTAATTAATAGTGATACATGGAAAGATCTGCATAAAATGAAGGCTTTGAACATACTAAATTGGTGGGTGTTAGAAGTCCGCAGTAGTATTATGTATCTTGTGCTTTGATACTTGTAAATTAAGAGATTTTTAAAATCTTACAGAAAATGATGGTACCTTGTGCCTAATAATTTGTATTTAAGAGTTTTTTATCCGTGGTTTATAATATAGTATAGATAGTAAACAATATCTCTACTATTATATGAAAGTTCTAATACAGTTATTGGAAAAAGCCGTTTTTGAAAATCAGTTTTTGGAAACCCAAATTTCTCTCCCCCTCTCCCTCCCACGTTCTCTCTCAATTACGGTATCCATTTCCTCCCCATGTCTCCTCTCCAAAATAACCCTGATTTTGCTCTAGTTCAATGAATTCTCTCCCAATCGCACTACCACTCCCCGAAACACTCTCAATTTTGGTTGTCAATGGGTTCACCGTCACTGTCACCACCGCCGGTAATTGGGAAGCCTTAGATGTTCTGGTATCGAATTTGCCAAATTCGAGAACTTAATTGAAGATTCGTCTCCTCCTGCTTCACCTTTGCCATCTTCTTCATCTTCATTTTCCCGTTCCTCTTCTTCTTACCACCATCGTTTGCTGATTCTTCAAATCGAACGATTATTGCAATTCGGGTTTTACGTGTTCTCTACGACTTATGATGATGTTCTTGAAATAATGCTTCATATTTCTGGGTTGTTTATGTATGTATTAGGACTCGATTGTAGATTAGGGTAAGATCCATGGGTTTTCAATTTCTTGCTTTTATCTTACATTTTTAGGTTTTATCAACCAAAATGTGTATGTGTATATGCTTTTGATTGGTTTCATGTTCGCAGGTTTGTGCTTTTGATACATATAGTGTACGTTTATATTTGTCTCTTCAAACAGTGAACAAATTGTATGTGTGTTCGATTATTAGGTTGAACTTGTTGGCTTGAATTAGCAAGTGCTTCAATGGATAAAATTGGTTATATGAAGGTATGCATTTCAGTGATTTCCGCTGCATCTAAAAGTTCTGATTTTTGAAGCATCAGATGGTTAATTACCTTTTTTAATGGTTATGGTAATGGGTGGGAAATTCAAGACATCCAACTTTGTATGCTTTATGGAAGGTCTTCCTTGTACGAAGAGGCTTGTTAAATTTCCTCTCATGGTCCAATTTTTAATTTTAACAAACATAAGATGTGTTTTAGAATGGTTTATATATATATATATATATATATATATATATATATATATATATATATATAGCTAATACTCTGAATTTTGTTGTATGTTGAACAGGGCAGAATAGAACCAGATATTGAAATAATGGCCAATGTTCATATACTCGGTTGGATTGCAATCAAGATACAATCCCGGATATTTGTGATTTGAAATTAGATCAGTTGTGAATTGCAGGTTTTAGATTATCGCAATTAATCAGGGGAAGAGGAAAGCAGATTCTAATGCCCGGTTCAAATAAATCAAATTGGTATTTTTGAACTGTGCATACTTTGTTTTTTTTCTTTCTTATTTTTGTAAATCCATGAACTAAAACAAGTTTTTAGCTATTTTTGGTTGCTAATAGGAACTTGGTTTGAACAATTAGCTATTTACTCCTAATTTCATATTTGATAAATATGAAAATCACCTCTTTCATTTAGTATGTTCTTTAGAGTGTTACAGACAATTTCTTGCTATAGGGATCCATCTCTCAAGCACAACAATTTGTCTGAAGTCAACACAAGTGAACATGTTGACTTTAGATCCTAACCTCCACAAAATTTTGAACAAAAAACTACATACGACTCATGATCTATTAGGGTGTGTTTGGTATGCAGACATGAAATGCAAAATGGCATGGTTACGTGCTAAACTTATGCAAGATTTAGGACAAAATTCTTCATTTTCTATTCAACTCCATGCTTGAGAAATGGCAAATGTAGAATAATCCAGGTTTATACCCATATATATCTCTTGCATCATGAGACCATATAGTTAACCAGTTACCTGATTCAATATTTGAAAGAAGGTGAACATCCATGAGTAATCGGGGAGATCCCATCAAATATCAACTCCGGCATTGTAAGTTCTTAAGTTGTATCTTCAGTCACCTTTTGTTTTCTTTGTATTTATCTGTTTCTTTTTTTTTCATAATCTTCCAAACAATCAATGTGAGTTGAACAACATTTTAATTCATATATGAATTCTTTAAACACCGCATAAACATATAATTGTTTGAATGATGTGGGAACTTTGGTGAATGGAGAAAGCTTACTAGACGGGTAAACCATTTATCCTAAAAAAAAATTTGGTGTTCCTCATACAGATCTAATCCCATTTTCTTGAGATTTTTCTATTGAAAATCATAACTTTTTTAATTAAAACTCGGTGCAGGAAGGCATCTAAGATCTCAGATTGGCATAGATAAGCACAACCTTTAGAGAGCAGACTTATTTTTTATATTGGCATCTTGACTTGCAGACTTGGGCGGTGTTTGTTAAGGTTTGAATAAACTGAATGGCATGGAACTCTACTATCAAAGAAGAAAAAATAACATGATAACCATATGGTTGTGGTGTGGTGGTAAGTGCTTGGGGACTTTTTTTTTTTGGTAAGTGCTTGGGGACTTCATAGCGGTTGCCCGGGTTCGAGCCCCACTCGCAGCATTGTGGCCACGGGATGAATGCCCGCGGGCCATAGGCCGGTTTTCCAGGAGATTAGTCCGGGCCCAAAGTGGTCTGGGATACTCCTTTACAAAAAAAAAAAAAAAGAACATGATGGGCGTGATTAAGAGAAGGTAGCAAGGCTTAACAAATTAAAGGTGTGATTGAGAGCTATTTTATGAAATTACCTTCTACTTGGCGGCCTTTGTCTTTTTTTTTCTTGACAGAAGCTGCTCCTTTCGTCTCTTTGATCTGATCTGATCACTCTTGACAACTATATAGTTCTTAGTTCATCTTCTTTGCTTTCTTTAGTTTGTACAAGTAATTTACAACGTCTTTCCTTTTTCAACCATGGGTTTTATGTAGTTGCTTTGCAATTTTTTTGTTCATCCTGTTGACTTAGGATTCTTAATTTTGGTACTTTGCAAATATCGCTAGCCTGATAACAACCCGACATTGATGACCGAAGGGTATGTTGCAGTTTGTTTGTAGTTCATTTTGAACTATAAGGGGTCGTTTACTATATATACTTACCTTGGTAAGTGCTAACCAGTTCAATTGCCTTACCACATAAAGAGGACCGGAAATCTTACCCAGTAAGAGGGAAGACAAGGATCGAGGGTCTTACCCGGTAAGTGTGGGATATGACTCTTACTCATTAAGCGTTTATCGGGTTACCATCAATGCATTTTGATGGGCTGAAATGTTATCCCATAAGGTAAATGAGAGTCGGGAATTTTGTCGGTAAGCGCTCGATAAACGGTATCTAAGTGTTTTATATTGTTATTTTACTTTAGTAATAGTGTTTCACAGGTTACCAATATATTATTGGTTGATGTGTGTTGCAACCTTTTTGTAGTTCATTGTTTCCACCAGTGTTGCTGCACTTTTGACACTGGTTACTTTTTTACTGCACTTTGTTTTCATTTGGTAAGAGTTACACCTGGTATTAGTTTTGGGTTTAGGAACAAAATAAAATTGTTTTTGTGAAGTTGCTATTACCATTTGTATTTGGTACACTTATTTTTGGCACTATACATTAATCATTTTTGCAAAAGTAAAAGTGTTTATTCAAGTTATATGTTATAAACTCGTGTCTCAGTTGATGCTCATGGATGTTACGATATAAAATTGTTGGTTAAAATTCTCGGTTTTAGAATCAAAATGCATCCTGCTGCATTGTGTGGGTACTCGAAACAATATCATGAATGATCTTTTGCAACAAAACTATACCATGAATGATCTTATGTCTCAGTTGGTGTTCATAAATTTCTAATTTTCTTTTTTAATTACAAGTTGTACAAACTATTAAAGAATAAGTTGGTTGTTAAAAGCTAAAAACAACCAATGCTTTGAGTTTGAAAACCACATTATCCATCAATTCCATTTCAAAATATTTGATCACTCAACCATATTAACCTTCAATTTATGTACCATCCAATTTGCGATATAAAACCACATAGATTAATAAATTTAACATGGAGAATGAAGAAAATAAAACAGAAAATGAAACATGACGTGTCGAGTCGAGTTTTTAATTTCGATTTCAAGACTCTTCGTGCTGCATCGCGCACGGATATATGACTAGTAATCATTAAATAATTATAAATTATAAACCGAGATTGTGAACTACCCAAACTCTCAGCCGCGCCTAAGAAGGACTTGGTACATATGGTTTCATGAAAATCATAAACCGATCTATTATTTTCAAGCAAAAATTCAAATTTATCTTTATTTTTTTTATAATTATGGTATCTGATCTTTTTTAATTGATACGTGTCTTTTTTTTAATCTGATATCAATCTCTATTAATATTAACTAATAAGAAAAGTTTGAATTTATTAGAAGGAATGGGCATGTTTCATTGATAAACTAAATTATGATTGCTTCATTGATTAATACAACTTTGGAAGGTGAATCCCGAAATATTTATATATATACATCTATCTATATCTATACTATATTATAAAGCACGGATAAAAAACTTTTAAATACAAATTATTATGCACATTTTATGCAAGATTTTAAAATTTTCTTAATTTACAAATATTAAAGCACAAGATACATATTACTACTACAAGCTTCTAACACCCACCAATTTGGTATGTGCAGACTCTTCCTTTTATGCAGACATTTCTATGTATCAATATTAATTAATATATTATATTACTATAAATTTGTTTTAATTATATTATTAAATATGTAATTGGTTATTTTTTTCTAAATGTCATTAAAATATATAAGATAATAATTGAATTCTAACAAAATACTTAGTTTTTTTTATATAAAAAACATTATATTATTAAGCCTAAATTAAAAAAATTTATAAAAAACATTATCACTTTCTCAAAATCATCCAAAATCGTACTGTAAATCGAAAAAAAAAACAAAAAAAAAATGAAACATTAAGATCGTGATATATCTCGTTGAATTGCGCAAGTACATTTCTAGTAGATTATAAATCAAACCAAAACAATGATGAAATAAGAAAACAAAAGAAAGAATAATAATTAATTATTTTATTAAAATATTTTAGTTTTCTAAAAAATCGCTAAAAGGGCATATATCAATTATATATGGATATTAATCAATGGCAGGTTTAAACGAGAAAATGGTCAATTTACGAGAAGGCAAAAAAAATATGGGCCACATAATTTATTAATTAAAAAATACCATAAATAAAAATTAAAAATTAATTTTAAAAATTAGGATAATTACAATTTTGAATCGGATAAATTCTTAAAAATCTCATTATATCTATTAGAGTAAACTCTAATTTTGGTCCCTGAGGTTTAGTGAAATATTTGAAAGTGGACTTGAACTTTTATAAGTCTAGAAGTCGTCTTTGTGGTTTGCGTTTTGCTCTGAAAACGATCCTTACTCACCAACTCCGTTAAAAGTGTCTGATAAGTGAGGGTTGTTTTCGTCTTTTCAACCTATTCATTTAATTTTCTTTTAAAAATTTAAGAAAAACTCTATTATTTCAATATTATATTTATTTTTAATAATATATACACACACGTAATTTCCATTACACCATGGAAGCTTCACCGGAACTCTCCCAACCATATGTCTTCTCCGGGGAGTTGTGCACCTCTCATAGACCATGGTTTGCATTTTTGTTTATGGTTTTCATTTTTACTTTAACAAATCGCAAGGACAAGACTAAAAATAAGGACAAATCACAGTGACCACAGGGACGGATATATAATATCACAGGGACCAAAGCATTTCACACCACCGGTCATCTCCTCTCCCCTCCCGACGGCCTAACCCTTCACTCTTGCCTTCACACAAAACCAGACTGGGATCTGTTAGGTATGATCAAACACAAACATCAAAACGTGTATATATATACAAATCGAATATAACAAAAGTAGGAGTCTTTTACAAATCTATGTAGAAAACGTAAAACAACAACACAATCATAAAACTTACTTGTATTCGAAGATTCTTCATTTCAATGAAATCGATTGAGGCCCACGAAAACGCAGTGTCCTAAGACATAATTTCGCCTGGTGTATCGGCATTGTCTTGAGGATACAACAATCTATTCAAGTTTTAAACTTGAATCTAGCGAATTAAAGATATGTTGGTAATGGATAATAGAGAGAGAGAGAACCCATAAATTTGGAGAAATTTCGTATGATCATGAATGTGGAAAATCAACAGCATTTATACGTTGCTGTCAATAACTGAATAAACTGTCAGGCGTTTCGCGCGACTGCTCACGTGGGTGAACCCGCGCCAGACTCTATCCACAGAGCATCACACGTGCAACCGCGCGACTCATGTCATGCTTGCACTAATCATTCCACAGTCAATGTATCTCGACCCCATCGAGGCTCAAGGCCCAAGGCCCAATCTTTGACATTTAATATGTATATATGTATATATCCATGTCAAAGAGAGCCCACCAAGAACACCACACTCCAAGGCCCAAGCAATTAAATAATTCATTTAATGCTCATTGATTGAAGTTTATTAAGTGATGTAACTTTTATTTTGGCTCCTATGTGGGACAAGGTTCCTCTATTCTACACTAAATTCCAACAATACCCCACATTTGAATAGAAAATAAGCAATATATATTGGAACTTATGTTTCTATCACCAAAGCTAGTTATAATATGTATCGGAAAAGGTGTCTTTTGGACTTGAATCGTTCGTAGTGAGTACCTATCAGATCTACTTCGTGGATAGTGAACTAATGTCTTGAACTAGCCACTTTTTGTAGTAAATCGAGACAGTAGGCATCACACATATTATAATTATATATAATTTAATTCTTACCGTTGTATTCATTTCAGTCGTGAACATATCCTTTCTTCATGAGAGTTTTAGAAGACGTAGCCATGTTCGTCCTCAAATATGTGACCCCACATCAGTCTCACATAGGTAATGTCGATCAAGAATAATCTATTGTATTCCACTAAATAGCTATCAACATTATTAAGAATGTAACATTTAACCTTATATCATCAACGGAAAATACAAAGGAAACATCACAGGAATAGGCATACCTTTGTTTGATTGTTGCTTGAGTTGACCCCGACTAGTTTGCCTATTGAACCTATACCATGGGATCTCCAATTTCGCTAGGTTAGGTTGCCGCCGAGGACACTCATTGTATTGGCTTTAAGCCCATTCCCCTCAATGTGAAGGATACTTGCTCTCTACTTAGGCCTTTTGTCAAAGGATCGACAATGTTTTCCTTTGACTTTATGTAGTTAATGGAAATGATTCCATTTTTCAACAAGTCCTTTATAGAGTTGTGGCGCCTTCGTATGTGTCGTGACTTTCCATTGTAGATTTGATTATTAGCTCTATTGAGAGCGACCATACTATCATAATGGATACCAATCGCAGTCACCGGTTTAGGCCACAACGGAATACCCTCTAGGAAGCTTTTAAGCCATTCAGATTCTTCAGCGTCTTTATCTAAGGCTACAAATTCGGCTTCCATAGTTGATCTGGTATTCACGGTTTGTTTAGAAGATTTCCAAGATATCGCTGCTCCACCAAGTGTAAACACATATCCACTTATGGACTTACTCTCAGAATGGTTGGAAATTCAATTAGCATCACGATACCCTTTTAGAACGGGAGGGTATGTCGTATAGTGTAATCCATAACTCATTGTGTATTTTAAGTAGCGAAGCACCCGTACTAGTGCATACCAATGGTCTTTTCCTCGGTTATGTGAGTACCGACTAAGTCGACTCACACTATACGCTATGTATGATCGTGTACAGTTCATGATATACATCAAGCCTCCAAGAACTTGAGTGTATTCCAACTGTGCCACACTATCTCCTTGATTTTTCTTCAATTGGCTTGAAGGATCAAATGGAGTCACAACCGGTTTGTCATCATAATGACCAAACTTTCGCAGCACCTGCTCAACATAGCGAGATTGAGTAAGGATGTAACCATTATCACTCCTTTGGGTTTTTATACCAAGGATAACATCAGCTACTCCCATATCTTTTGTTAGAGCAGATATATATTGGATACAAGATCATGAAGAATGAAGGTCAAAATAAAGAAGTCAAAGCTGAGAAAGTCAACTCTCATGGAAATTCAAAGTCAATTTATTAATAAAAGTCAAAGTCAACATTTGTAATTGTATTTTGTTTCCTTGTATTTTGTCTTGGATATAAATACCTTGTTTCTTTTGGAAGAGTCTTTGTACGTGTAAGTGAGAGTGAATTCAGATTGTGATTGAAAGAGAATTGTAGAGAGAGAAAGATATTTATAGAGAGAGAGAGAGATTGTATTCGTTTGATTTGAATTGAATCAAACAGGTAATTGGAATCAATCTTGTTTGTTTGATTAATTTGCAATTAGAATCTTGATTTCAGGGACACACAATTTGTATCAATTGTTAGAGCAGATATATATTGGATACAAGATCATGAAGAATGAAGGTCAAAATATAAGAAATCAAAGCTGAGAAAGTCAACTCTCATGGAAAGTCAAAGTCAATTTGTTAATAAAAGTCAAAGTCAACATTTGTAATTGTATTTTGTTTCCTTGTATTTTGTCTTGGGTATAAATACCTTGTTTCTTTTGGAAGAGTCTTTGTACGTGTAAGTGAGAGTGAATTCAGATTGTGATTGAAAGAGAATTGTAGAGAGAGAAAGAGATTTCTAGAGAGAGAGAGATTGTATTCGTTTTATTTGAATTGAATCAAACAGGTAATTGGAATCAATCTTGTTTGTTTGATTAATTTGCAATTAGAATCTTGATTTCAGGGACACACAATTGGTATCAGAGCAGATTCAAATGGAATCAAATTCAAGAAACTGAGTTCGACACTGTGTTCTTCGAAGTTAGAATCGTTTTCGAGGTCTAGTGCGAATTAGGAGTTGAAATTGATTAGGATTTGTTTAAGTAGTGATTTCGATCGAGTCTGTGTATTTTGATTTGTTAATTGCACTGTAATCGTACGTAATTTTTGGAATTTGTTGATTTTTGAGTTATGAGTTTATGAGCACTGTAAATCGAATCAAAATGTTACAATTTGTGTTTGATTTTGTAATTCGTGTATTGTAACCTGTTCGAGTATTGAAATCGAGCATCCCTACAAAGTTTCAAGTCAATTGATGGAGTATTGAATCAAATTCAGAGTGAAAATCAAGTTTTGTTCGAAAAAGGCAAAGAACGCGCAAGATCCATCAAACGCGCAAGTTCATCTGGAAGAACGCACAAGCCGAAGGATATTGATTTTGGCCAAAAACGCATAGAGGGTTATCTACGAGTTCGTGAAACGCACAATTCGAAGTCTGCGAGTTTGAAATCTTCGAAATTTTTCTAAGTGTTGAAACACGCAACCATTGCGAGTTTCCTTCTGCGAGTTTGGCTTGCGAGTTCTATAAAACGTGCAAGTAGACCTTTGCGAGTTTTCAAAATGCGCAACACTTTGTTTGCGAGTTCCAGCGGAACAGTAGTCTGCGAGTTCATTTGATATGTGAGTTTATAAAAACGCGCAAGTAGGCATTTGCGAGTACAGGAAACGCACACATCTCTATCTGCGAGTTTCTTTATGAACAATTACTTACGAGTTTAGGCATCTGCGAGTTTCAGCGATTATTTCTTTTGGTCTGCAAGTTTGCCAAAACACGCAAACCTTTGCTTGCGAATTTCACAAACACGCAAGCTTAAGCCTGCGAGTTCTTTTTGCTCAGTGGTTTGCGAGTTTCAGTTTCTGCGAGTTTTAAGCTTTTTTAGTGCTTTGCGAGTTTTAGTACTTAGTCAATTTTTTTTTGTGTTGTTTACTTTTGTGATTTCATTTGGACTAACGGTCAATTTCAAGTTTCTTATTGCATATTTTTTCAAACAGGATGACTTCCAGAGAAGCACTTGCCATTGCAACTGACACAAAACCACCAGTACTCTTCAAGGGAGAGTATGAGCAGTGGAAAGATAGGTTCATGGACTTCATAGAAAGACATGAATTGGGTGAACTTATCAAGATATCTTTAGAAGAAAGAGTTATGCCAATTCCAAAATCGACTCGTACTGTTGGAACTGAGCAAATAGAATATAATCTTACATTTAATGAATTCACTGATGAGGAGAAAGACAGATCAAGAGCTGATAAACTGGAAAAGTCTTTCATTCTTCAAGGCATACCAAACGAAATATATGTCAAGATTGATAGCTACAAAGCCACTGGAAAGCAAATGTGGGATCAGCTGGAGAAAATGATGCTTGGATCAAAAGTTGGAAACCAGCTTAAAATCTCAAATTGCCTCAATAACTATGAAGAGTTCAAGGCTAAGAAGGGTGAATCATTGGAGCTACTTATGACCGGTTTGTGACTTTGTTGAACGAACTCAACAAGAACAAAGTAAATAAGTCACAAATTGAGCTTAATATGAAGTTTCTCAGTATTCTGCAGCCTGAATGGAAAAGATTTACCAGGCAGATGAAGCAGATGAAGGAATTGAATGAAATACCACTACATGAAGTCTATGAAACTCTTAGACAGAATGAAGAAGAGGTTGATGAGATTTTGGGTGACAAGAAAAAGGCCGAGAATGTAGTTGTTGATCCAGTTGCTCTAGTTGTGAAACAGAAGAGTGTAAGTTTGAAGAAGAAAAAGAAAGTAATACTGTCTGAATCAGAAGAAGAAGAGAGTGAAGATAACTCTGATTCAGATGACTGTGAAAGTTTGAAGAAGGCTATGATGATGCTGACAAAAGCCTTTCAGAAAAAGTTTTACAAAAAGCCAAACTCAAACAGTCAAAGGTACTCTTCTGGGTCTAAGAACTATGAGCACAAACAGAAAATTGAAGGAAAGAAAATGGAAGAGAAGAATCCAGAGGAAAGAAAGTTCAGGGCTGAAGATACAAAGCAGCCAGAGCCAACTAAATACTACAACTGTGGCAAATTAGGTCATTTTGCTAAGAATTGCAGACAGCCAAAGGTTCGAAACTCTGATTATTACAAGAACAAGATGCTTCTAGCCAAGCAACAAGAGGCTGGTAAAGCATTGATGGAAGAGGATGAATTTTGGATTGATCACTCAGACGAGGAAGATGAGACAGCAGAGAAGGATGAGATAGCACACTTGTGCTTAATGGGAAGAATGGTGAATGAAGCTGAAGATGAAGCTGAATCAGCTGAAGAAGAACTTGATGAGGTATGTGACATGACTGAATCTGATTTTATAAGTCAAATAAATGTCATAATGATTAGACTTGAAAAGTTAGAGTCAAAGCTTAAGCGTGAAAGAGGTATCAATAAAGACAAAAACCAATCAATACAGAAACTTAGCGAGAATATTGCTGAAAATAAAGTATTGATTGAGACTTTTCATAAGAATATTGATACCAGCGCTAAATAAAAGACTCTCATTCTCAAAGATTTGGCTGAAACAACTTCAAAATATAGAATGTGTGAGTTTGATTTCAAAGAGCTTACTAAAATGCATTCTTCACTTTCAAATGAAAACAAATCTTTACTTGAAAAAGTGAATGCTTTGGAAGGAAAATTATACACTTTGGGTCAAACTGAACAAACCATTCATCTAAAAAAACCCAACGAGAACAAAGACTATTGGGGACTCGGTTATTAGAATCCACACAATCTTAAAAAGGGTATAACTGAAGTGCCTGTACTTTATGATTTTACATTTTTAAGTCTTGCATCAAGATACCCTGATCTTCATGTTGAATGGACTAAACTATCTGAAGAAGATGAAGCCAAGGAATATGAGAAAAGAAAGAACAAAACTAAAGTTCAACTTCCATTTCGATATGAGAGGTTGAATAGTAGTTATAGTTCTAATAAATCAAAATTTCTTTCAGATGACTATTTTGAGAGTTATTCCTCAAAAGAGTTGGAGGCAAAGCCTATTGAAGGAAAAATTTATGTTCCTCCTCTCGTTTTAGAAAGTAAAATTTCTGAACTTGAGAATACTCTGTCATAAGAAAGAATTTTGATGGATTTAGAACAAAATGTGCTTTTAACTATGTTGAAAAATTCTGATTTTTCTAAAGCTTCAAATTCTAATGATATGTCTAGACTACTTAATGATGGGTTTGATTTCTTAAACTCTGATGGTGTTTTAGATGAATGTATTGCTCAATTTGATTTTAATTCTAAACTTTCTGATCATTCATCTTTTGTTGTTAATTCTTTTGGATTACCAAGTGTGTTTGAAAAAGGTGCAACATCAACTAAAGTTGATAAATCAGTTCCTGTGAAAAAAAAGGTGCCAAAGGTACGAAGAAGAAATCTGGGCATTCACAGAAACAGATCACCACTGGTAAGTCCAAGAAGAAGCATTTGTTTGATTCTCACCGTTCTAACTCTGAAGTTTCAACTATTTCAGATATGAGAAGGAAAATGCATGGAGTTAAGTCTGCGTGGCAACCTAAGAAGAAGATAGATGAGAAGGATAAATCATTTTCTAGTGTTGATTGTAATAAGAATGCTTCTAGTAAAGATGATATAATTGTGGATGTTGCTATTTCTGAACCAAAACTTGTTGATTCTTGCAAGAAATATTCAAGACAACAATTATTCCAGTTATCTTTGTCTCCTAGAAAGTTTTCCAATTATAATAGAAATGATTATGATTCTCGGAAATATTATGATGATTGGTTTGGCACATATTTTGTATATTCTCATCGTTCTAATTCTTCCTATGATTTTCAAAGGAAAAGCGGACCCAAGTTTAAATGGGTGCCAAAATCAAGTGCTAACATAGTTGGATCCAAATGCAAATGGATACCAAAGAAAAAGGATGAACCTGTGTTACAGGAATGTCAAGTCAACGTTGAGTGAAGAGACTTGATGGCTCTTGAATACAACAGTTCAAGACCCGCACTTCAATGATCAAAAGACATTTTACTCCTGAGTTGAATGATATTGTACTCCTAGATACATAACTGAGAAGATCAACATTCAAGGGGGAGTACATATTTGTCTGAAACTTTATGCATCCGACATATATGATGATCAACGTTTGAGGGGGAGTTAATGCATATCTTTTACACTGATAATTTTTCTGATGCATAATTTCAGGGGGAGTAAAAGACTTATGACTTCTGATTACTTCAGATCAGAACTCGTACTTTAAATTGTTTTACTGCTTTACATCTTTTAATTTTTTGTGAATAAAAGTTGCTTTGACAATGACTTTGAGACTTTTGTAGTTTGAGAGATGCTTACAAGATCATATCTTTATGACTTTAAGCTTGACTTCATGAGATTTAAGACGAAGCGAAAAGGTTAATTTCTTATCTTAATCTCATATATGGTTGAAAGAAGGACAACTCTCAATCATAAGAAAACATGTTCTTAAATGTTCAAACCACTTCCCGATTCTTAAACATAATTTATGAATTGGAAGTGTGATTTTAAATGTTTTCATTTTTATTTGTGCTTTCAACGTTTACAAACCGTGTGTTTCCAAAGATAATTACTTGTGTATTGTTTTTTCCATATACTTTCAAGTATTCACACACACCGGTTTGATTTTTTGTTCAAAATGTTCTTACCATGTCTCAAATTTGAAACATATTTTTGATGGTAAGATACCCCGCTTGTACTTCAATAAATTTTGAGCGTTATTTCATTTCGAAACGGTCGTTTCAAGAATGTCTATATTTTGTTTCGTATAGACAATATCCATTATTTTTTACCATAAGCCTTGATTGTTATATCATTTCTGATCATTTTCATACAATGTCAGATTTTCAAACAAGTCTCTTGTATTCATGTTCATTCATTTCAATTTACTTGTTTGAAATATCTTCAATGTTTAAAATGCTCATATCTTCATGATTATTTTCTGAGCATCCTTACATCTGACAGTTGTATTTGAGCTTTAACTAATGAAGTTAAACCATTTTGAGCAACAACATGCTTTCATAGGAAATTATGGGTTCTTTGTGCTAGGACTTCAATGAACTTCTATGGATTCACGTTAAACAGTGTTTCCTACCCAAGAAGTTAATTCATAGTGATTGAGTGTAAGGAGTCCAAAAGAAATGAGTATGGGTGTGATGAGGTAAAATGTAAAAGAGAGTTTGGTTAGATGTGAGCTTAATGATAAAAAAGAAAGAGGGTGTGAGAACAGAGTAAAAGAATATCAAACTCTGCACCAACTACTTTCTGAGCCGGGCAGCCACATTACTAATGCTTCACAATTCTTGGTGAACATTATTGAAACAGGCAATTAGCCCATGCCAACTCTTGTTAAAAACCCCATCAGCTACTCATTTTCTTCTCAAGAAGAAAATGTTTCATATTTCAAGGGGACGCAACATATAATCTATCTGGTTTTCATTTGGAAAATCTGGATATTGAAAAAGAAGGAAGTCTGCCCCACCTTCACACTTCAATCATGTACATTGAGTATGTGTTTATCTACTGTTGTCTCAGTGGTTTATACAATTTTGAGCCTTTTATAAGCAATCATTAGTGCTTAATTATTTCTACACATGCACGAACACACAAGGAATTTGTTTTCTTGTCATAACATTCATATAAATTTCCTTTGTGGTGTTTCGATGATTGGATGGAAGCCCTGGGAGAGTGAACATCAAAAAGCTCCTTTACAATGTGTATTCGTTATACACAGTGACTTCGTGTTACTGACAGGAATTTTAACTGATTCATTTGTTGATTCAGGTGTTACATGAATATTTTGTCTGGATTTGAAAATATCTAGATAGATACATAGTTACGGATCAACAAATCAGAGGCTTAGTTTGAAAGATCGGTGGTCAAAAAGAATTTCAGTGCCATTTCTTGGAGAAGGTTTTGATGAACCAGATGCTCGTTTCATCAAAAAGGGGTAGATCATTTAAAGAAATGTCAGAGTCAGAATTTCAAAGTTAAAGTTTTGGAGAAGATAAAGTTTGAAGAAATGTCCGAAGTTCAAGATATGGGAGAGATGTTCAAGATTTGATTGAACTGAAAGATTTTGAAGATTTTGCTGAAATTTTATTTGTGAAAGAGGTTTTATAACCTTGGGAGAGAATTTTCTGAGCTTATCAAAGATGAATTTCATAGTGTTAAGGGGGATTTTGTAAATCATGTTTGTATAAAAGGGGAGATTACAAGAGAAGATAAAGGTTGTTTAAAGGGGGAGTTATTTCAATCGAGCTTAAAGAGAGAAGATCGCATTGCTAAATCTTTTAGTAATGATCTTGATCCAAAGGGGGAGATTTTTAGAGCAGATATATATTGGATACAAGATCATGAAGAATGAAGGTCAAAGTACAAGAAGTCAAAGCTGAGAAAGTCAACTCTCATGGAAAGTCAAAGTCAATTTGTTAATAAAAGTCAAAGTCAACATTTGTAATTGTATTTTGTTTCCTTGTATTTTGTCTTGGGTATAAATACCTTGTTTCTTTTGTAAGAGTCTTTGTACGTGTAAGTGAGAGTGAATTCAGATTGTGATTGAAAGAGAATTGTAGAGAGAGAAAGAGATTTCTAGAGAGAGAGATTGTATTCGTTTGATTTGAATTAAATCAAACAGGTATTTGGAATCAGTCTTGTTTGTTTGATTAATTTGCAATTAGAATCTTGATTTCAGGGACACACATCTTTCATGTCAAATGCGGAGTGTAGCATATTCTTGGTTTGGTTTATCACATCCAAGTTTGATCCCGTGATGAGCATATCATCAACATACAAGCATATGATGACATAAGCACTTTTGTATTGTTTCACATAAACACATTTATCGCATTCATTTATGTGAAAGCCATTTGACAACATAGTGTTATCAAATTTCTCATGCCACTGTTTTGGCGCTCGTTTAAGTACGTATAGAGACTTAATCAATTTGCAGACTTTGTTCTCTTGGCCTTTTACAACAAATCCTTCTGGTTGTTGTATGTATATTTCTTCTTCTAGTTCACCTCTCAAGAATGCGTTTTTTACATCCATTTGATGTATCTCCAAGTTATGGATAGCCGCTATAGCAATCAATATCCTTATAGACGTTATTCTTGTAACCGGTGAATATGTATTGAAGAAGTCTTGAACTTCCTTTTGTCGATACCCTTTGGCGACTAGTCGAGCCTTGTATTTCTCTATAGTGCCATCAGGTCTCAACTTTCTTTTGAAGATCTATTTGTGGCCAATGACCTTATAACCCGGAGGCAAATCAACCAATTTTCATGTGTTCTTTTGCACACTAGAGTCGATTTCTTTTCTTTCTTCTTCTCATCATTCTTCTTATATTCAACTGGTTTTACTCTCCATACCAGCTTTTCTTCTTCATATCTTCTTCTTCTCCTTCTTCTTTGTGTATTTGAACCATCTACATTTTGATCATAGAAAATGTTAGAAGTACGAATCTGATCAAATGAATTAACTGACCTTCTTGAAGAAACAGTTTTCTGATGTGAGCTTGCAGCTGTCTTGAAAGAACCAACTGAACTATTTCTAGGTGAGTGGATTTTGGACTCTGGAGTCGTATGCTCAGTCACCACCACCTTTGAAACAATCTTTTCAAGCTCTTTTATCTTTAAAGATAAACTGTCTCTTTCTTCAATGAGTAGGTCAATCTTCTTCTTGAATTCAGACTTCGTTATCTGCTCTTTCAGTGCACTCTCAGACAGTTCAGATAACTTTTTAGTAAGCTTCTTGATTTCTTCCTCAAATATATTTCTTTCTTCTTCAAAATCTTTTTCCACATTCTTTCGTCCATCAGATATCTCTTTAAAAAATCCAACGTTCTTCTGTTCAATTTCCTTTTTATCCTTTGCAAACTTTTCTCTTTCAATAATGATCACTTTCTCAAAATCAGAAACTTGTTGAGAAAGCTTAATGCATTTAAGCTCAACAGTCTTCTTCTCTTCAACACATTTTCTAGAAAATTCTGAGAACTTCTTTGCAAATGTTTTCTTTTCACTCTCAAAGTCATCTCTATCTTCAACAATTTGCAATTCTAATTCAAAGATCTTCCTTTCATTAGAACAACCAGTTTGCTGAAACTTGACAATGTGATCTTCTAATTCAGAAATCTTGCTCTTTAACTCAGTCTTTTCAGCTTCCAAAAACAAGACCTTTTCTTCATTAAGCCCAGAAGTCTGTTTCAGAAGATCTTCATTAATAGTCTTTAAAGCACTAACTTCTTCTCTCAGTATCTTCCTTTCATCATTGTATTTCTTTGATCTCTTTGAGTAGTAGTCAACTGAGGAAGCAAGATTTTTGTTTTCTAATTTGAGCTTTTCAATCTTCTTTTCATCATCATCAGAAAGATATCCCATCTTGAATATCTGTTAACAAAAAGAACTTGACAAAAATGATCGTTAATCCAAATGAAATCACAAAGATACAGAAATCTTGAAATATTGAAAAATCAGAAAATTTAAAAAAAATGACTAAGTGACGAAACTCGCAAGTCACAGAAGAACTCACAAGTCACTATTGCTGAAAAACCCGCAGACTAAGGCTTGCGCGTTTGTGAAACTCGCACGCAAAGACTTGCATGTTCTGATAAACTCGCAGATAGCTGAAACTCGCTAATCGTTGAAACTCGCAAGAGACTGTTCTCGATGAAACTCGCTAATGCCTGAACACGCAGATCACTATTCACTGATAAACACGCAGACTGAGGCGTGCGTGTTTGAGAAATTCGCTAGGCACAACTAGCGCGTTTTGAACGAACTCGCTAGACAAGGTTAGCGCGTTCCGACACTTAGAAAATTTTCTAAGAATTTCAAACTCGCAGATGAACGAACTCGCAAAACACTGTTCCTGATGAAACTCGCACGCTTAGATTAGCGCGTTTGTAGAACTCGCTAATAACTATGTGCGCGTTTCCATACTTAGAAAATTTTTCCAATTTTCCAAACTCGCAGATAACAAACTAAACTCGCAGACTTCAACTAGCGAGTTTCTAGAACTCGCTAATAACGCCTTGCGCGTTTTGTCCAAAAATGAGATTCTTCAGTTTGCGCGTTCTATTGAAGAACTTGCGCGTTTCGCAGATCTAGCGCGTTCTTCAGACTGTCGGCCCAAAACTTGATTTTTCCATCTGTTTTCGACTCAAATCTTCTTCAATTGTTTCAAAACTTTGTAAAAATCCTCGAACTCAACTCTAGAACAGATTACAATGCAAGAATTTCAAAAACAAACACAAATTGTAACATTTTGATGCGGTTTACAGTGCTCAAGAACTCGTGACTCAAAACTCAACAAAAATCAGAAATTCGTGAGAATTACAGTGCAATTCGTGAAATTATCTATACAAACTCAATCTCTTACACTCATCGATCACTAAGAAACCAATTACAACTCAAAATTTACACTAAAACTCAAAAACAATTCTGACTTTGAAGAACACAATGTCGAACTCAGATTTCTTGAAATGATTTCATTTGAATCTGCTTTGATACCAATTGTTATTCCCTATTATCAAGTTCTAATTGCTAACAAACACAATCAAGATGAGAAATCCATAGTCATATGTATTGATCAATCACAACAATTACAAACTTACAACTTTCTCACTCTACAAGATACTCTCTCTCTAGAATGATATGAATTATGCTCTTCTCTAATACGCTCACTCTACTTCTGATTGATACAACATCTAACAAAGGAAACAAGGTATTTATACCTCTAACAATTACAAAGAAACAAATTACAATTACATTGACTTTGACTTTATTAACAAAAGACTTTGACCTTAAGTGAGTGTTGACTTTTCCAGCTTTAACTTCTTGAACTTTTGTCTTCAATTTTTATGATCTTGAATCCAACAATTATGTGCTCTAACAGATTGCATGGCGGCCTTATAGGAGAGTGGTTCTCCTTCGATATCGAAGGCCATAAAGTCTGGTCCAAAGTCTTTGGCTACTCTTCCCCTTTTGCTTCTCCTTGGTTCCATTTCTTCATGAACCTTGGAGGTTTCAGCAACCCTTGTTTGATCACTCTTGTTTAAATCAACATAAGAGTATGTATCATCAATCAGTCGTTTTCCAGGATTAGAGGTGTTGCCCTCCTTCTCCTTATAAGGGAAGATCGTCTCAAAGAACTTTTCTTCAGCAAATTCTATGATCGTGTTATTGCTTATGCCATCTACATTAGATTTGTAAACTAATAACCTACATGCAACACTATTTTGGGCTGGACCAATATATACACAATCAATCATTTAAGGTCTAAGTTTTGACCTTTTAGGCAAAGGCACTTGAACCTTCTCATGGCAACCCCACACTTTCATCCTTTTATAGGATGGTATTCTACTTCTCCATAGTTCATATGGAGTTTTGTCACTTTTCTTGAGGGGGGGGGTTCCAATTAAGGATCATGTTTGCAGTAAGACACGCCTCGCCCCATAAATGGTGAGGAGCTCCGGACGTTATCAACATTGAATTCATCATATTTTCAATGTTCTATTCTTCCGGTCGGCCACTCCATTTTGTTGAGGAGTGTATGGAGCGGTAGTTTGATGTATAATGCCATGAGTTGAACAAAATTCAGGAAAATTGTGGGATTCATACTCTCCTCCACCATTTGACCTTAGAATTTTGATTTTCTTTTCAAGTTGATTCTCAACTTCAGCTTTATAAGTCTTAAACATACTTAAGGCTTCATCTTTAGTGTGAATAAGATAGACATGGCAATATTTACTGCAATCATCAACGAAATAAATAGAATAATTCTTTCCTCCTCTTGCAGGAGTTGCCTTGTAATCGCATAAATCACTATGGATTAACCCAAGAATTTCTTTTGATTTCTCTACCGATCTATGTGGGTGGTTTGTGTATTTAGCTTCTACACAAACCTCACACTTAGATATTTTATCATTAGAAGATTTAGGAATCATGTCAAGTTTGATCATTCTTTGTAATGACCTAAAATTGACATGTCCTAATCTAGAATCCCAAAGGAAAGAAGGATCCACAATATACACTGAAGCAGTGCTAGTGCATGCCTTATTATTATTATGTACAATGGTGGCATCGACAGTATTTACAGATAGTTTGAAGAGTCCATCATGGAGTTAACCCTTCCCAACGAATGTACCACCTTTGGTGATGACAAACTTGTCCGATTCAAATACAATTTTGAACCCTTTCTTACTAAGAATAGAGCCAGATATCAAATTCTTAGTTAAAGTAGGAACATGCAAGACATCAGATAGCACAAGATCCTTTCCAGATGTCAACCTCAACGTGACCTTCCCCTTTCCTTCGATCATCGTGGTAGATGCATTACCCATGAACAACGATTCCTCTTCCTTCACCTTTTGATAAGTATCAAACAAGCTTCTCGAATTGCAAATGTGACGGGTTGCCCCGGTGTCGACCCACCAATCCTCAACATTGGTCACCATGTATGCTTCAACGACTCCAATGAATTGGTTTGGAGAGTGAGTGAGGTTAGCATTATTATTTGCCCCACCGACTCCTCCACCACCATTTCCAGCCGCACCACCATGAGCACGTCTATGTCGACAGTCCTTGGCTCTATGACCCGGTTTTGCACAAATCCAACAATGCATGACTCTCTTGAAAGCTTTCCTTTGAGGGGCCATATAACCCGGTCATCGTGTTTTTCCCTTTGAACTTAGGGAATTTCGGCCTCGAAGAGCTTCTTTCAATCATGTTGGCATTTGGTTCCAAGGAGATGGCATCAATCTTTTCATTTAGTCGATTGTCTTCCACCACTCGCAACTTGAGGACCAATTGTTCAAAGGTTATGTCCTCCTACAGATGTTTCAAGTAGAGCTTAAAGTTTTTCCATGTGTGAGGAAGTTTGTCTATTATAAAACCGACCAAGAAATTGTTGTTTATTCCTATGTGTTGGGAAATGAAGAAATGATAAGTATGGTTAATGCTGCTAGCTCAAAAATTAGTACTTCTGAGTTAATACTGCCAGTTGAAGTTAATGCTGCCAGAACATGATTAATGCTGCTCTTCAAGATTAGTACTGCTAAGAGATTAATACTGCTGATCTTGATTAGTGCTGCTTATGAGATGGAGATCCGAATTACAAGAATGACAGCTGGATAGACTGAAGATATTCATGGAAGATATTCTGAAGATATTTTATTAATTGTAATTATCTTTTGTTCAGTATATATATAGAATTGATAGATTAGTTTCATAGTCAATTAGTTCTGAGTTTTTGTTTTAGAGAGAATCAACCTCAAGGCATAGTTCCTAATTCTAGAGAAGTAGAATTCGTCTTGAAAGAGTTTGTTCTTCAAGATTGAGGTTGTGTGTGTAATCTTGTAACTTCAACCATTCAATACAAGTTTACAAGTTGTTCATCAGATTTACTGTTTGTTTACTGTTTCATTAAATATCAAAGTGTTATTCCGCAAACTTCTTTGATATTGTTTCTGAGTATTTATAATTCTTGTTGAGAATTCGATCCTGACAAGTGGTATCAGAGCCTTATCTTTCAGAAACATTCATTCATTCATGTTGGGAACTGAAGAATTCATCAAGTATGGTTAATGCTGCTAGTTCAATGTTACTACTGCTAGAAGACTTAAAGGTTAATACTGCTGAGTGTTACTACTGCTAGTACTATTAATACTGCTAGTTATTGTTAGTGCTGCTTGAACAAAGTTAGTACTGCTTAGCTAGTTAGTACTGCTAGTAGTTAGTGCTGCTTAGTAGTTAATACTGCTAGAAGGAATTTAATGCTGCTGAAGATTAATACTGCTTATATGATGAAGATTCATATGAAAGGATATACATGGAAGCTTAGAGATATACATGGAAGATATACTGAAGATATTTTATTTATTGTAATTATCTTTGTATTCAGTATATATATTGTATAGTTTAGAATAGAGAGTTAACTTTTGGTTTTCATTCTATTAGAGAGAAAATCAACCTCAAGGCATAGATCCTAATTCTAGAGAAGTAGAATTCGTATTGGTGAGCCTGTTCATCAATATTGAGGTTGAGTGTGTAATCTTGTAACTTCAAAGCATTCAATACAAGTTTACAGTTTGTTCTTCATATCTACTGTGTTGATTTACTGTTTTAATTAAATATCAAAGTGTTATTCCGCAAACTTCTTTGATATTGTTTCTGAGAATTAATTCTTGTTGAGAATTCGATCCTGACAATTCATCATGGAAAACTTTACAGAATCAAATAGTACTCTTGTCTCTAAGGTCCCAATGCTCAAACCCAATGAGTTTGACATGTGGAAGATCAGAATCAGGCAATACATTCTTCTCACTGACTACTCAATGTGGGACATCATTGAGAATGGTCCCTCTGAAGCAGGAAAGATTGGACCAGATGGGAAAAGACCTCCACCAAAGACAGATGGTGAGAGGAAGATCAGACAGACAGAGATGAAGTCCTTAATCACTCTGCTCTTGGCCATCCCCAATGAATATCAGCATCAATTTTGCAACTACACTGATGCTCAGATTCTCTGGAATGCTCTAGAGAAAAGATTTGCTGGAACTAAGAGCATCAAAAGAAATCAAAGGGATGTTCTGAAGCAGCGGTATGAGAACTTCACTTCTTCAAAGAATGAGTCAATGACTCAAACTTTTGACAGGTTCAACAAGCTTATTGGTGAACTGGCTACTGTTGGAGTGAAGATGGAGCAAGATTATATCAACAGGAAGTTCCTCAGATCTCTTGGGGATGAATGGACTATGTACACTGTCTCATATAGATAGAGTGACAATCTGGAGGAGAAGGAACTAGATGATTTGTATAATGATCTAAGAGTATTTGAATCTGAGGTAGAAGCCAAGAAGAAGCCCACTGGGTATATTCATAATGCAGCACTTCTATCAGCATCTGCTGATACTACTTCCAACCCTGAAGCAGTTAGTGCTGCTAGTGGTGTGAATTCAGAAAAAGGCACTGAAACAGTTTTTGAAGCCTTTTTATCAAGTCATAGCAACAACTCTTTGATTAATGATGATCTGGAACAAATTCACCCTGATGACTTGGAGGAGATGGACATTAAATGGCAGATGGCCATGTTATCTATGAGGGTGAAGAAGTTTATTAAAAGAACTGGAAGGAACAACTTCTCTCAAAGAAGAGAAGATGGTTCTGGTTTTGACAAGACAAAGGTGGAATGCTATAAGTGCCACATGAAGGGACACTTTGCTAGAGAGTGCAGAAGTGGTGTGTCAAATAACAACCACCAACAAGCCCAGAATGGTGGATTCAATCAAAACAAGAACTCTGCTCAAGCCCTTGTTTCTCAACAAGGAATGGGGTTTGACTGGAGTGACCAAGCTGAGGAAGCCATTCAGAATCAAGCCCTTATGGCAGAGGTGTCTGATCTCCCCTCTGAGGTAAGTTCTAATCTTTGTACTCAATATTGCATAGACACTGTAAAAAGGTACAGGGATCACAACCAAAACATGTGTGATGACCTCAAAAGATTAGAAAATGACAGAAGAGATTATGTGTTGATAGTGGAGAGGTTTGAAGAACAAATCAAAGGCTTTCAAGCCAATGAACTTCAACAATCTTATGACACAAACTACTGGAAGTGGGAAAAGAATGAGTTAGAGACCAAACTGTCTAAGTCCAAAGAAGAGAATGATAAGTTGAAAGAAGAATTAGCTAAGGTTAAGCTTGATATAGAAAAGTTTTCATATGCTTCAAAAGCAATGGATTCTCTTCTAAAGGCTCAGATTCATGATAAGATGAAGCCTGGTGTTGGATACAACAACACACCCCCTCCTTACAACAACAATTATATCCCTCCTACATCAGATCTGTTAGAGACCAAGGAGAAAAAGGACTTGTCTGAGAAAGCATTTAAGATAGATCATTTGGATGAGGTGATGGTTAAGGATTTGACTGAGAAAGAAGCCAGTGAGAATAGGAATAATGCTGTAAGTAAAGAGATACCTTTAGAAAACAACATTATCACCAATTAGGGATGTAGAAAAATCTGGGTCAAGTCTAAAGAGATAGAGAAGACAAAAGGAAAGGCTAACAAGGTCCATTACAAACAGACCACTGTTGTGAATCCTGGCCCTTGTAAACAGTGTGCTTGCAATAAAACTGAGAGCCCAAATTCTGGTACAAAGAGAGGTAATCAAAGAAACTGGAATAATCAATGGGCTCAGAAACAAGGAGTTGATCTGAGTAAGATAATCAGACCAAAACCTTGTTTCATATGTGGCAAGCTAAATCATTTGGCTAAGTACTGTTTCTTTAATCCTATTAACCAAAGGATGAACTTTCAAAGATTTGTGCAAAAACCTGTTGGTTATAGGAAGGCTGGAAAGAAACATGTGGCTAAGAAATCTATTGAAACCAAAGGCCACATGCAGAAAAAGTTTTTAAAAGAAAGTATTAAAATGTGGGTGCCTAGAAGCACTAAAACTGTTAGTGCTGCTAACAGGGATAATGCTGCTAATAGCAATACTGCTGCTAACAGTGTTAGTACTGCTGAGAATTTTAATGCTTCTAACACTGTTAGTACTTCTTCAAAGGTTACTACTGCTAACACAGTTACTGCTGCTAAAACAGTTAATACTTCTAACAAGGTTAGTACTGCTAAGCATGCAAGTGCTGCTAATGCAGTTAGTTCTTCTAAAAACAGTACTGCTTCTAGCAAATATGCATCCAAACCCATTATTGTAACAAAGTACTCCAGTAATGAGGAGTCAAAGTTTAAAAATCTTGTCAAGAAAGAATGTAAATATTTTGATGAGAAAGGGGTACCCAAGACCACTTTGGCTTGGGTTCCTAGTCCATACTAACTGATTTATCTTATGTGCAGGGCAACCAACAGCTCAAGGGGAAGAGCATCTGGCATGTGGATAGTGGTTGCTCTAGGCACATGACAGGCAACATGTCATGCCTTCAGGATTTCAAACATATCAATGGAGGACATGTTGCATTTGGAGACAATCTTGTAGGTGGAAAAATAAGTGGAAAAGGTAATGTCACAAAAGGTAAGATGACATTTGAGGATGTCTACTATGTTGATCAGTTAAAGTACAACCTGTTAAGTGTATCACAGGTTTGTGACAAACAACCTAGTATATTATTTACAAGTACAGAATGTATGATCCTTGCTCCAGGGTTCAAGGTAGTTGATGAAAGCATGATACTACTTAGAACTCCAAGAAAGGACAATGTGTATTGTCTAGATATGAACAATGTTTCAAGTGATTCATCCCTGAACTGTCTTGTTTCAAAAGCTTATGTGGATGAATCCTCTCTTTGGCAAAGAAGGATGTGTCACATGAATTTCAAGACAATGAACAAACTTGTTAAAAACAACCTTGTAAGAGGTTTACCATCAAAAGTCTTTTCATGTGATGATCATTGAGTTGCTTGTCTTAAAGGCAAACAACACAAAACTTCTCATAAGACCAAAGAGTTAAATTCAATTTCTTCTTGCCTCCAGTTATTACATATGGATCTGTTTGGCCCTACAAATGTGATGAGCATAGGGAAGAAATCATATTGCCTAGTTATTGTTGATGATTTCTCTAGATTTACTTGGGTATATTTTCTAAGGACTAAGGATGAGACAAGTGAACTGATCAAATCCTTTATTCTAAGAATTGAAAACCAAACTAATCAAAAAGTAAAAGTCATTAGATCAGACAATGGAACTGAATTTAAAAATCTTGATCTAAACAACTTTTGTGAAGAAAAAGGCATTGAGAGACAATATAGTGCTCCTAGGACTCCACAACAAAATGGAGTTGCTGAGAGAAGGAATAGGACACTAATAGAGGCTGCTAGATCTCTGTTGGCTGACTCTAAACTACCAATTACTTTCTGGGCTGAAGCAGTTAATACTGCCTGTTATGTCCAAAACAGAGTACTAGTAGTCAAACCAAAGAACAAAACCCCATATGAGCTTTTAAATAAAAGAAAACCCTTTATTGGATTTTTCAAACCTTTTGGGTGTCCTTGTACAATTCTCAATACCAAATCTCACTTAGGTAAGTTTGATAGCAAGGCAGATGATGGATTTCTTGTTGGTTACTCATCTCAGAGTAAGGCCTACAGAGTTTTTAATTCTTCTTCTAGAATAATTGAAGAAAGTGACAATGTCAAATGCAATGAGAACACACCAAATCCTATTGGGTCTGGTCCTCAGTGGCTGTTTGACATTGATTCACTAACTAACTCCTTTGGTTTCAGTAGTAATGAGTATGCAGGTTCAGGAAGTGGAGGATCAGGGACTACACAAGTTCAAGAAAGTATATCTCAGTCTGTGATTTTTCCCATACCTAAAGTGGATCATGTTGAAGACTGTGAAAAGGAGCTGCTGAAATCACCTCAGTTGCTGAAATCACCTCAGTTACTGAACTAAATCAGAGTGAAGAAGAAAGAAGAGATGAGGAGAGTCAAGCACATAAAGAACCTGAAGGAGCTGCTGAAATCACCTCAGTTGAGTTGAATGACTCCAATCTAGAGGTGGGACTCAATGAAGAACCTAGCCATCACACAAGAACACAAAAGAATCACCCTCCTCAGCTGATAATAGGAGATATATCTTCTCCTATAATGACTAGAAATCAAAGCAGGCTGCAAGATATGCAAGACCAACAGCATACCGTACTTTCTTGCTTTCTATCCCAGCTTGAGCCTAAAAAGGCTTATGATGATATGAAAGAGTCCAGTTGGATAGAAGCCATGCAAGAAGAACTGCTACAATTCAAGCTGCAAGATGTTTGGGATCTAGTAGACCTTCCTAAAGGTCAAAGAGCTATAGGTACAAAATAGGTCTTCAGGAATAAGAGAGATGAAAGAGGGATAGTAATAAAGAACAAAGCAAGGTTGGTAGCACAAGGGTATACACAAAAAGAAGGAATATATTATGAAGAAGTATTTGCACCAGTGGCTAGGATAGAAGCAATCAGATTGTTCCTGGCCTATGCTTCTTATATGAAGTTCAAAGTCTACCAAATGGATGTAAAAAGTGCATTACTATATGGCTCAATTGAAGAAGAAGTATATGTCTGTCAACCACCAGGTTTTGAAAATCCAAGCTATCCAGACAGAGTATACAAACTGAAGAAAGCACTTTATGGACTGCATCAAGCACCAAGAGCATGGTATGACACTCTGTCATCCTATCTATTGGAAAATGGCTTTGAAAGAGGAGTCATTGATAACACTCTGTTCATTAAGAGAAAGAAGAAGGACATCTTGCTGGTCCAAGTCTATGTGGATGATATCATCTTTGGATCCACAAGAGAAAGTATGTGCAGGGAGTTTGAGGAACTAATGCATCAAAGATTCAAAATGAGTTCCATGGGGGAACTTACCTTTTTCCTTGGACTCCAAGTCCAACAGAAGTCAGATGGTATTTTTATCTGTCAGTCCAAGTATGTGCAGGACATTCTAACCAAGTTTGGTTTCTCAGATTCAAAGCCTTCCAGCACACCTATGGAGACACACAAGCAGATAACATCAGATCTTGAGGGGGAGGATATGGATGTGCATCACTATAGATCCTTGATTGGCTCTCTCATGTACCTTACAGCCTCTAGGCCAGATATAATGTTTCCAGTCTGTGTGTGTGCAAGATTTCAAGTTAGGCCAAAGCAATCACACTATCAAGCTGTTAAGAGGATATTCAGATATCTCAAAGGGCAACCTAGATTGGGACTTTGGTATCCTCATGACTCATCATTTGACCTACTTGCATACTCAGACAGTGACCTAGGTGGAGCAAACTTGGACAGAAAATCTACTTCTGGAGGATGCCAGTTTTTGGGTGCAAGACTAGTTTCATGGTAGTGCAAGAAACAAACCACAGTGTCCACATCTACAACAGAAGCAGAGTACATAGCAGCTGCAAGTTGCTGTTCTCAAGTCTTATGGATTCAGAATCAAATGCTGGACTATGGGGTAACCTTTCTACACACTCCAATCTTTATTGATAATAGCAGTGCTATTAACATTGTTAACAATCCTGTCAAGCACTCAAAGACAAAGCACATTGAGATCAGGTATCACTTTATAAGAGACTGCAATGAAAAGAAACTTATTCAAGTTGTAAAAGTTCATACTGATAACCAGTTTGCTGATCTATTCACCAAAGCCTTTGATGTGGGTAGATTCACTTTCTTGGTAACAAGTGTGGGAATGATCAACTCTGAATAAGCCCCTTCCTAAAAGTGGTTCACTACCTGTATATAGTTTATTCTTGGTGTTACTAACTTTCTTTCTCAGGAAATGTATAGCAGTACTCAGTTTATCACAAGCTTAAAAGTGTAAGTATGGTTAATACTGCCAGTACAGTTTTAGTACTGCCAGTACAGTATTAGTACTGCCGAGTACAATATTAATACTGCCAGTTCACAGTTAATGCTGCTAGTAGTTAATACTAGTTAGTTAATACTGCTCTCAGTTAATACTGATAGTCAGTTAATACTGCTAGTTAGTTAATACTGCTAGTTAGTTAATACTGCTAGTGGTTAATACTGCTCTCAGTTAATCTTGCTAGTAGTTAATACTGCTCTCAGTTAATACTGCTAGTTAGTTAATACTGCTAGTGGTTAATACTGCTCTCAGTTAATACTGCTAGTGGTTAATACTGCTCACTGTTAATACTGCTAGTGGTTAATACTGCTCTCAGTTAATACTGCTAGTGGTTAATACTGCTCACTGTTAATACTGCTTTCACTATCTTTTTAAGGTTAATACTGCTTTTAATCCGAATACTATAAATACCCTTTGCCCGCCTAAAAAGTTCATAACGACTCTTTGCATACTGTTCACTTGCGCTCTAACCCTTTTCTCTCAAGTACCAAGTTTTCAGGCAAGAACACTCAAGTTCAATGGCATCCATGGCTTTCATTGACGAGCACAATGAAATCGAGATGCTCCAAAAGCCGAAACAAGCTGAAGGTTTTCACCAGATAGTCGACTTTCTGAAGTCCAGCCACATCGCTCATGCTCTCACTGTGTCTCCTACCATCTTCATAGAGCATCAGAGGCAATTCTGGGCCAATGCCACCATCGTTACTGAAGATGGTGTCCAAATGATCAAGACAAGGGTGTGTGAAAAACCCCTAACAGTTTCTGAAGAGGTGATACGCATCTGTCTACGTCTAGACGATGCTGCAGGTATAACCTCTATTCCTAATGATGAATTATTCTCAACTCTTACAAGAATGGGGTATGAAGGCCAAATGGGAATTTTCAAGTTTTTCAAAGCTAAATTTTCATCCCAATGGAGGTTCTTTGTTCATACCCTGATGCACTGTATTTCAAAGAAAACTACTGGCTGGAGCCAATTTAGCAGTCCCATTGCCTATGCTTTGGTTTGTTTATCTACTGCTAGAAAATATAATTTTTCTCTGATGATCTTCAATGATCTTGTCTCAAACCTGGACAACAAGAAGAGTTTCTTCATGTATCCCAGGTTTGTACAGGCAGTTATCACTAATGACTTGACGGATATACCTCACTTTGATGGGGTATATGTACCTAAACCCCCTAAAGGCAAGGTTTTCTCAAACATGAGAAGATCTGCTGGGGACTCGGAAGGAGTTGACACCCCATTGTTCTCTACAATGATGGTAGTTTCCCACACTGATGAAGGTATGGCAGCAGGGTCAAAGCCCTCCTCAGACCATCCCACTGCTAGCCAATCCCAACCTTCCCACTTTATACCTATCCCCCAGTCTCTACTTCAAAAGCCCACTTCTCCTATTACCCAAACTTACAAAAGGAAACAGGTAAAGAAGGCTCCTTCCCTTCTTGTACCTTCCCCCACTAAGCCTTTAAGCCCTCTATTGGAGCATTCTCCAATAGAGAATATCCAAAGGGAATCCAATAGGGTGTCTCCCAACCCTCAGGAGGTGCTCTCTAAGGAGATGGAAGAGCATATGGGTGAGAAGGCTGCCACTACTTCTGCTAGCACAGAGAAGGACAGTGGTAACATCTCTAAGACCTTCCCCATGGCAACTTTGGGTGAGCAATCATCCAAAGGTCCCAGGTGCCAAGAACCCAAGGGGGTGGATAGTGTTTCTGCTAGGCAGAAGGCTTCCACTACTAAAAGATCCAATGATCATTCAAAAGGGGGTAACACTCCTGGAGAAGGTGAGGACAAATATAACTATGACGAATTGATGGAAACCATGGGAAACATCAATATGGATGTGATCAAACAAGGTCAAGAGATTGAAGAGCTTAAACTCATTGTTCTGTCACAACAAGAACAGATCCTCAACTTGAAGCAAATGGTAAGGAAATTGCTTCTCCAAAAGAAGAAGAAGCAATTTGTACTCAGAAGGAGGAAACCAGTGACTGATGCTCCCAAAAAGGGGGAGTCAGAAGCTGATGAAAATATGGAAGATGCAAAAGCTAAGGGGGAGCAAGAGAATGCAAAGTTTGAGGGGGAGCAAATAACTGCAGAAAAGGTGGCACAAGAAGCAGAAGCACAAGCAGCAGCAGAAACCATTAATACTGCTGGTACAAGCAGAGCAACAGAAATGGTTAATACTGTTGAACCAATGGAAGCAGCAGAAACAATGAAAGAAGTGCTCACAGATCTTGAAATTGCAGAAACTCTAATCAAAGCAAAGCATGATACTCCCAAGGTCATCTCAAAGGCCAAAGGAGTTGTCATCAAAAAAAGAGGTGATGCTTCAAAGAGATCAAGTAAAGAGAAGGAAATGAGTAAAGAGAAAGGCAAGGAAAAGCTAGTTCAACCTGATCAACCAATGAAAAAGAAAAAATTGATTGATTCAGATGAAACTCTAGCTAGGAAAATACAGGCTGAGCTTGAAGAAGCAGAAACCATGCAAGTGCAAAAGGATAGAGAGATAGCTAAAGCAATGGCTGCAGAGTTAAACAAAACCTATCAACAAAGCTTAGCAACAGAACAAGCCAAGCAGAAAGCCACATCTTTGAGGAAGCCTGCTAAGATCAAAATGGCTGCAAGGAAAAAACAACCTTCAAAGACATACCTGGGTGCTCAAGAGAGAAATAAAATGATTACTTTCCTCAAGGTTGCAGTAGGTGTCAAGGTAGAGATGTTTTCAAAGATGTCTTTTGAGAAGCTCAAGAAGATGTATGATGCTGAGATGATAAAGCTTCAAGGGGATGATCTTGCAAGGGTTGAAATGGAGAAAAGAATGAAAGAAAGCAATGATTTCTTACAAAAACCATTCCCTGATGAGCAAGAAACTCTAGAGAAGGAAGCAACAATTGGTGAAAGTCTAAGGACTTTAAAAAGAACAAAGATGATTGCCAGGAGAAAGCCTACAAAGAAGCCTAGATTAGTGGAAGAAGAGGCTGAAAAGGTTGCTGAAGAAGAAGAGGCACCTGACTCATCTACAATGAAAGAACCTGCAAGTATTGAGAATGTCAAAATGTACATGGTAGTGATGGACAAAGTGCCTGAACCAGTTTCAGCAGAACCTGTAGGAGTTAAACCTCCTGAAGTCATTCACTGGGATGTTTTGGAAGTAGATGGCAAGGAGTATATCAGACTGAAGAGAAAAGATGAGAAATATGAAGTGTACAACACTTGGAACAAGATTGTCAGAACCTGCTCAAGGTCTGATATTGAAGAAATGTTTGAAATAGGGATGAAGTTATATGCAGATGAACTGAAAGCTCCAGTGATTTCAATTACAAAGCTGATAATGGAGTATCTGTGCATGATGTTCAAACCTGATGAAGTGGAGGAGATAATAAGGAATGTCTTTCAAACAGTGAATAATTGGACTCTATATGAAACTAGTGGAGTATATGCAGTGACTTTGGATTTGAATCACACTGAGTACTTCCTAGTGGATAGAGTGTACAACCATAGCAGACTGAAGCTTCATGCCATGCTGAAGAAGAAGCTAGGATGTATTCCAAATTCAGAAATGGCTAAATATTTGATCCAAAGAACAATTAATCAAAGTCTGGGATTGGATGCAAATACTGGAATTTAGGCCATGATGGAGTTTTGGGAGCATCTTGAAGAAGATCTGAAGAACTTGACTTCTTTTCCTAAAAGTCAAGTTAGGGGGAGATTGTTGGGAAATGAAGAAATGCTAAGTATGGTTAATGCTGCTAGCTCAAAAATTAGTACTTCTGAGTTAATGCTGCCAGTTGAAGTTAATGCTGCCAGAACATGATTAATGCTGCTCTTCAAGATTAGTACTGCTAAGAGATTAATACTGCTGATCTTGATTAGTGCTGCTTATGAGATGGAGATCCGAATTACAAGAATGACAGCTGGATAGACTGAAGATATTCATGGAAGATATTCTGAAGATATTTTATTAATCGTAATTATCTTTTGTTCAGTATATATATAGAATTGATAGATTAGTTTCATAGTCAATTAGTTCTGAGTTTTTGTTTTAGAGAGAATAAACCTCAAGGTATAGTTCCTAATTCTAGAGAAGTAGAATTCCTCTTGAAAGAGCTTGTTCTTCAAGATTGAGGTTGTGTGTGTAATCTTGTAACTTCAACCGTTCAATACAAGTTTACAAGTTGTTCATCAGATTTACTGTTTGTTTACTGTTTCATTAAATATCAAAGTGTTATTCCGCAAACTTCTTTGATATTGTTTCTGAGTATTTATAATTCTTGTTGAGAATTCGATCCTGACACCATGCCTTCCACCTCTAGCTTGTGGGTAAGAATGTGCAATTCTTCAACTTGCTTCATCACTGATTTAGAGTCAACCATCCGGTAATTCAAGAATTTTCCTACAGCGAATCTTTTGGAACACGCAACTTCGGTCTTATACTTCGTGTCCAAAGATTCCCAAATCTCCCTTGCGGTTCCAAAGGTAGAATATATATCATATAGAGAATCATCGAGGGCATTCAGAATATAATTTCTGCAATTATATTCTTTCATTTTCCATGCCTCGATTGCTTTCTCATGTGCAACCACTTGTATTTGAGTGGGTGGCGTTCCGTCTTGGTTTACCGGTGGATTCGATGATGGTTCATCCTCGGTGAGGACGTTGGAAACACGAAGTGTCGTTAGATAGAACAACATCTTCTGTTGCCAACAACAAAAATCTGATCCTTTAAACTCTTTAGGTTTCTCCACGTGATTTTTTAACACGTTTGATTGATCCATCTCTCCTAACAAAAAAATTGTCTTAGATTGTTAGGTATGATCAATCACAAACGTCAAAACATGTATATATATATATACAAATCAAATATAACAAAAGTAGGAGTCTTTTACAAATTTATGTAGAAAACGTAAAAAAACAACACAATCATAAAACTTACTTGTATTCGAAGATTCTTCGTTTCAATGAAATCGATTGAGGCCCGCGAAAACGCAGTGTCGTAAGACAAAATATCGCCCGGTGTATCGGCGTTGTCTTGAGGATACAACAATCTATTCAAGTTCTAAACTTGAATCTAGCGAATTAAAGATATGTTGGTGATGGATTATAGAGAGAGAGAGAGAGAGAGACCCCAACCGAATCTTTGACATTTAATATGTATATATCTATGTCAAAGAGAGCCCACCAAGAACACCACACTCCAAGGCCCAAGCAATTAAATGATTAATTTAATGCTCATTGATTGGAGTTTATTAAGTGATGTAATTTTTATTTTGGCTCATATGTGGAACAAGATTCCTCTATTCTATACTAAGATCCAATAGGATCTGCCTTGGCCAAACATCAAACATAAAAATTAAAGCAAAAAAAAACTCTCTGGACATACCACCACTGAAACATGAAATCGGCCCCGGGTTTGGGTTGGAGTTGGTCTTGCAAAACCCGAGGTGCTTACTTTTACACTTAGGGCACCATTTTGCTTCCCTTCGATTGTCGAAACTCTTATTCGTAGGTTGGAACTTTGGCTTCTTGTACGAACTTGGCAGGCTTTCCCACCTCCTCTTCTCCACAGTCCTGGCCTTCTCGGCTTTGTCTTGCGTAAATAGTCTCTCCCTCACCTTAGCTTCTTCAATTGTTTCTCAGAAGTTGTAGGCTTTGGAATTGCAGACCATTTGGATCATGTCCGTGGGCAAGCCTTTCAGGTACGCTTTTATCTTATCCTTCTCAGTCGGGGCCACGTGCCCCACCAAATCAAGCTTCTCCATAAAAAGTCTGGTATACTCTTTCACCGACAAATCACCCTTCTTAATCGACCGAAATTCTTCCTATATTGCCTCCAACTCTCCTTCATTGCAGTATTCCTCTAGAATTTTCTTCTTGAACTCGGTCCACGACAACACCGATTCTTCAATGGTTGAGGTGATGACATTCCACCAAGTCAAGGTTGCGCCCCGGAGCAATTGAGACCCATACTTCACCTTTTGGCGTTCTTCACAGTCGCTAGATCGGAAAGCTTGCTCGATCTATTTAAGCCAACTCATGCACTTCGCGGTCTCATCAGACCCGGCGAACTCCGGTGGTTTGTAGCAAAGAAACGACTTGTAAGAATATCCTCTCTCCGGTTGCCTTGTTTCCAAAGTTGCTAATCCATCTGTGCGGATCTCTCCCCGATACCCCCGGAACCTGCTATGACAATGTTTTCCTCAATTGTTTCATGTCGACGTTGATTCCCTTCACAGTCCTCTTATAGCTTCTTGAATAACTCTTGTTGCTTTGCCATAGTCTCGTTCATGGCTCTCATCATGTCCATCATTTGAGTCAGAGGGGTTACCTCAGTCATGATCGGATCAACTGTGGCAATGACGGTCCTCGGAATCTGTTCCACCCTTCTGACGAGCATAGGTGGAATCGGAGGTCCATCCGTCACAGTAGCATTGGGTCTGTCGGCCGTGGATTCGTTTACCGCTTGACCCTCTGGCGATGACTGAAGATGACTCCGAGTATTTACCATTTTCGTCTGTCATTAAATCATAGGAGAGTGAGAGAGGGCTACACACGATAATACACGCGAAACGTACTAATACATCTTATCAGTCATCATATTCGTAGTAATTCAAGCATGTTCACGTAACCATATATTCATAATAGCAGTAGCTAATTGAAATTATGAACATATAATATTTAAAGATTCTCGTTACCACTTTTATAACACTCAACAAGGTAGTTTCCATTGACTCTAAGAATGTCCCATCTTAGAATTTCTACCCCAATCTCACACTTAATTGCCTAAAAGTCTCAGTTTAAGTCTAGGCATCTAGATCCCATACCTAGTTCGCTTAAACTAGAGCTCTGATACCAACTTGTAACACCCTAAAAGTTTGACGAATAAAAATTCTAAAATTGGCAATATAACGTCTAAAATACGAAGGTCCAAACACCTTGTAGATATAAACTTTCAACCAGATAAATCCAAAATATGAACAACTAAAGACCCACGTAAAGATGGGTTGGTTTGCAGCATAAAGTTTGCTAACGATGGATAATAAGGTTACATCAACCTACTTAATCTAGAATAAATTCCAAACTAGATTAAAATGGGTGTTGCAATTTCTCTATAATCTCTCTTCACAAAAACCCCCAAAAGACCGACACTTCAGGAACTCCTACGTGCCTGGTTGACAAGCCCGACAGTCTAATTTCCACAACGAGGAGGATCTGTGAGGAAACAACAACCACAACAAGTGTTAGGACGAATCCTAGTGAGATTTCATAAGTATATAAATCACGAACAAGATGTTATAAAACGATAATCGTGTTACCGAACTCCTTCGCTTCACAAGTAAACAATTTCCCGAAATCAGATTCCCAAAACTTGAATATAGACATACACGATATACCTTTTGAATTACGGGGGAGACCCGTTTCCATCGAGGTGACGTTTACTCGAAAGTGGGGTCACCCGCGATGGTAATGGATTACACCTCATGCCCTGATCTTAGTTCCCATGCCACAACGACATCACAACCTCAGACCGTATTTACTGCCCTTGTTGCCTACTCCGTCGAGTTACACCTCAAGGTCTTACGGACATTATTACCTATCCATATCTAGACGAGTTACACCTCAAGGACACATGATCCCTTATTGCCTACTCGCTAGTAACACCATTATTATTACAAGGTTCATACATTAAGCTACTACCTCCTTGTGCACAACGAGTAGTAATCACATTCTTATCAGGTGATCAACATTTGATAACAATTATAACATCATAAGCACTTCTTTTCTACATGCAAAGTAGGTATCTTCTTACTTCTCAAGATTTCACATTCTACATTATTTCATACACGTCGGCACAACCATTTAACCTCCTTACATCGTCTCTTCATAAAGTTATCAGTAGTTGGATTAAAATCATGGCAATAGAAATTTCCACATGAACTCAACATATAAGCATGAAATCAATAATATACAACCCACGTAGTTACCACACAAGAGATTATTAAAGTTTACTAAACATACTCATCATCTTTCCTTTAGGGTTCATAAAGTTGAGAATTCCACAAGTTAGGTCACAAAACTCAAACAAATAACACATAGGCATAATGTAAGTTAACCCATAGCAATAAATAGATACTAGAGCATTAGAGGAAAGATTACTCATAAACTAGGGTTTGTAAGAAAACCCTAAAAATGGTGATGGAGTCTTGAGATTGAAGATAGAGAAAGGAAGATGGTAGATCCTTGAACCCTAGTCTTCTAAACCCCAAAAGATTGACCTAAACTTGAAGATTTGAAGAGGATTTAGTAATAAATGAACCTAGGTCGGAATTTATGAAGGGAGAGAAGAAGGGAGTGTTCTTGGGGAGAAATATTTGGAATAAATAAAAATGGGGCCGTTTTCCCCCTTTTTAGACGATCAGATGACCCGCGCGGGTGCCCGCGCGGCTAAACTTGCTCGGCAAGTCGCGCCGCCCTTTGGACCCGCGGATTGACAGTGCTCCGCACGGCTAGTGGCGCGGTTCAAGTCGCACCATGACCCGCGCGATGCACTGTGGTTCCACTTTTCAATTGTTTTTTTCCAACTTTAAGAATTTAACCACAACAGACCCGTTTTTGAGGCACGAATAATGCAAAAACTAAATAACAACCGAAACATAGATTAATTTAATAATTGCTTACACCGAAATCAGGGTGTTACAATCCTCCCCCACTAGGAATAGATTTCGTCCCCAAAATCTCACGCTATTCAAAAAGATGAGGATACGGACCCTTCATATCCTCCTCCGCTTCCCAAGTCACGTTCGCGTCTCGATGATGTTTCCATTGAACCTTCACCATCACCACCTCTTTATGGTGAAGTTTCTTCATCTCTCTCTAGGATGGCTTCCGGATCTTCAATGCAACGATTATTGTCCACACGAATCTTCGATAACGGTATGACGTCTTCTTCTTCCGCTAAACACTTCCGTAGATAGCAAATGTGGAAGATTGGGTGGATTCCACTCTTCTTGGGAGGTAAATCAAGCTTGTAGTCTTGGAGTCCCACACGTTCAACGATAGGAAAAGGCCCGAGGAATCGGGGACTAAGCTTTCCTCGTTTTCCGAACCTTATAATCCCTTTCCAGGGAGACACCTTTAACATTACTCGATCGCCCACATGAAATTCCATCGGTCGGCGCTTTTTATCCGCATAACTCTTTTGGCGATCTTGAGCCGCCTTCAAACGCTCCTGTATCCCCTTAACCTTGTCCGCCGTTTCTTGCACTATTTTCGGTCCAACGAACTGTTTCTCGCCCGCTTCAAGCCAACAAGTTGGTGTTCTACATTTTCGTCCATACAATGCCTCGAATGGTGCCATACCCAAACTCGAGTGATAACTATTATTATAGGCAAATTCCACTAGTGGGAGATGAGAGTCCCAAAGTCCCCCAAAGTCAATTACACGCGATCGCAACATGTCTTCTAACGTTTGAATTGTTCGCTCGCTTTGTCCATCCGTTTGAGGATGGTACGCCGTGCTCAATTTTACCTTTGTTCCCAATTCTCTTTGAAAGGCACTCTAGAAATGGGAAGTGAAACGACTATCCCGATCGGACACAATGGACAACGGCACCCCATGTCTCGAAACCACTTCATTGATGTAGAGTCTCGCTAGCTTGTCCAATGGTAACGTCTCCCTCATGGCCAGAAAATGCACGTTCTTCGTCAACCGATCCACTATCACCCAAATGGTGTCGTGGCTCTTCAACGTCTTTGGTAATTTCGTCACAAAGTCCATTGTGATGTGGTCTCACTTCCACTTAGGTACTTCCAAAGATTGTAAACTCCCATACGATCGTTGGTGTTCTCCTTTCACTAACGAGCAAGTAAGGCATTTCTCCACATAGTTCGCCACATCCAACTTCATCACGGGTCACCAAAAGTTCAACTTTAGATCTCTATACATTTTCGTGCTACCGGGGTGAATAGAATATCTTGATTTGTGCGCTTCTTCCAAGAGTAGTTTTCGGCATCCTCCCAACTTAAGGTGTTGCTTCGTCATCGCTTCATCTTCGAGATTCTCCTCAAGTAGTGCCTCGGCTTGAGCGGATTTTATCATTTCCATAAGATTTGAGATAATCTCAATTCTTGCCAAAGAGGTTTTCACCGTCCCACTATACTCCTTCCGACTTAGCGCGTCTGCCACCACGTTTGTTTTGCCCGGGTGATATTGAAGCTCACAGTCATAATCCTTTATGTTGGATCCCAGATCTAATCTCGTAACAATGATATAAACAATAAGAGTAATGACAGCGGAAGCAATACAGTTTAATATCAAAGGAGATTCAAATATCACAGTTCATAAAGCAGATAAAGATAAACAAGATATTCTTAGAATAAAATATTCAACTTATATTCTCAGATATATATCTTCTTAAGCACACTTGAACAATAAGGTGATGGTCCTATTTATAGGACCATAAAGTAAGCAGTGTACTTGCATGACAGAAAGAGCATGCTGAACAGTGACCTACTCTAGAAAGTAAATCTTATCACTAAGTGACGTGTCATCTGTTCTTCTGTTCATTAGAAAACTTGTTCATTCAGAGAGAATGTCTTCAGAGCTCTGACGTTGTCTTCAGAGCCTCTGATGAAGCTATCTCTGATGTAAGTTGCAATCTCTGATAAGTACTTCAGAGGCAGGTTTGTCCTCTGGTCTTCATCCTCTGATGTCTTCTGAGTTGCACTGATAAGTACTTCAGAGGCAGGTTTGTCCTCTGAAGTCTTCGTCCTCTGAAGTCTTCGTCCTCTGAAGTCCTCTGAAATAGGACGGTTATTTTCAACACTTTAACAGATGATTTGGAGCTAACAATCTCCCCCTAAGTGTCGAAAATAAAAGATACAAAAATAACAGAGAATTGAATTTTAATCTAGAAAGCATAGAGGAGAAAATCATCCTCTTAAGTATTACTCCTTAAACATTTGGAAGTTTAATACAAAGTAATATCAAAAAAAATAAAGAAACAGACTACAATTTGTCACTTGAACAGATTCTATGGAATTTCATGATCAGAGCTCTGAAGTTGATCATCGAGTCAATCTCTAAGTCAAGCTTTGCCAGTAAATCTGCTCTGTGCCTTTCTTCTTTTGTATGGATCAATTTCTTTATACCTCTCAAGGTTTCATCAGAATACTTCGACACTTCTGAAGCTAGAAAGATCTTCTTTTCTTGATTTACTCTGAAGACGAAACCCAGAGGTTCTGCAACGATTGATCCAGTCTTCTGTTCTTTAAGTTTGTCAAATGACTCCACAGGTTCAGTTACCTCCAGCTTCTCTTCCCCTAGGTTCAGAGCTATTTGAAAGTCACGTTTTGCTCGGTGTTTGACATAGGCCTCCATTGCCCGTCGGACTTCAACCATGCCCATCCTGATTTCCCTTCTTCCATGATCATACCTGGCAGAGCAATAGGCATATAGATGTGGTAAATCATATGGATTTAGATTTACGAGATCATTGTCATTGAACTCGTAAATCTTCTGATCAGATCGAGTTACCACATAATTCCTATAGATAATCTTGTTGTAAGCAAAGGTCTTTTCTGAGATTTTGTTGATTTTGATGATTGGATCATCAGAAAGGACCTGTGCTCTTGGTTTGGTTTTATCTCTGATAAATCTTCGCTCATAGTCTGGCATGTCCTCTCTGATTCTTGGATTCAGAGGAATGACTAGTGTGTCTGCCATGTTGAACTCACAGTAGATGTATCTGAAGTGGTCTTCTATGGAAGCTTCGGGATTTGATTCGAGGAATGTGGGAGGTTTATTGAACACTTTTGCTGGAAGACCGATGCTTGTTTTCTGAACAGGATTCTCTGAAGGAGCCTGTTCATCAACAACCATGGTTTCTGGTTCCTTCGTCTGTGGAGGATCTTCTTTTGAGGGTTCAGAGATGTAGCCATCTATCTCTGGTGATTCCCTTAGCTCTGACATTGTTGAAGTATGATGTGGTTGAGCATTCTTGAAGACATATTCTTCGACATTAACTACTTCAACTTCTTCTTCAATCTCTTTTCCAGAATCTGTTTTTTTCTTCTTTTTCAGATTCTGATTCGTAAGCATCTCTCATCACATAAGTTGATCTTTCTGGTGATGAGAATGCATCTTCTGATGTTGAGAAGTCTACGAGCTATTCATCTTCTTCTTCGTCCAGAGCTCCAATAGTTTCTTGAGATGCAGCTGTGATTTGTTCAGCTGTGATTGGAACTATTGGAGCACCTGAAGTGGATGGGTCTAGAAAGATGACAGGTACTGGCGACTTTAGAGTGGCCTGAATATCTTCAGCAGAGGTGGAGGTTGAACGTCTCTCTGTTCCTTTCTCCTTGTGTTGGTTTAATTCAGAGGGAGTGGACTCCTTTTGTGTTTCAACAGGTTTTGGAGTAAGAGTCTTCTCCCCCTTTTGAAGATCGGATGACCCCTGAGATTGGTCATCTTCGTTATCAGAATCTTCATACCGAGCCTTCTTCCGCGCTTCCTCAGAGCATGCGACCTCTGGTTCCTTTCTCTTCAATACTCCCTCTGAAGATTTGACATTCTTCAGAAGGTCTTCAATTTTCTTGTTCTGCTGAGTGGTCTTGGAGACGAACTTGCTGGATATAGTCATTACATTGCTGGTGATCTTCTTGGAGAAGTTGGTCAGGTCAGCCTTTGTAATAAACTCTGTAGCAGGAGCAGCAGTAGAGGTAGGGATCTTTGCAAGTACCTCTGCCAAAGAACGCAAGACTTCCTCTTTGAATTGAGAGAAGTCTGCATTTGTTGGAGTGGGGGCAGAGGTAGGTGGAATCGCCTGGAGGAGCTCTGTTTTTGAGTTCTGAATTTCCCTGGACAATACGGAGTCATTTTTTATGACCAAGCTTTCCAGAGCATCCAGTTTTTCGTTCTGTTTGAGAACCGTCGTGCGCAGCTCAGAGACCTCTGAAGTGAGCTTTTCAACTTCAGAGTTAGAGGTAGAGGCCTCTGAGGTCTTCTCCATTTGAAGTTTTATCTCCTTCAGAGATTCTCTGATTTCATCACCAAAGATTCTGAACTCTTCTTTGGTAACGTAATCAGAGGGGGTAACCTTAGGATCAACACATGATTCTAAGTTTCCCTCGAGTTCAGAGGGGCCTTCTTTCGGAGGTGGTTTGAGGTTTTCTCCGGAAGGACTTCCCATTAATCCTTGGGGACCCTTTTTCAAGGATTTCCCTATAATGGTTCCGATTGGTCTCTGATCATCAGAGTCAGAATCTGATGATGAGAACCGAATGTGTTTGGAAACCTTGCTATCCAGGCTAAGGATTCCTTGTGCAAGAAGGTCGTGCCATTCTTTTTCTGACAGGCAATGCTTACGTTCTAAGGGACGGTCCAACTTAGTTTGAGCCACAAAGGCATCATGTGTAGGTAGAGGTGACATACTCTGGGGTGATTGAGTATTTTTATCTTGGTCTAAGTCCTTTTGGGAGGACTTAGCCGTATCAGAGGTTTCCCCTCTGGTGCATGCTTCAGAGGCAGAAACAGATGCCTCTGAGCGGTTAGGATGGGTAGGGTTCGAGGTGTGCACCTCTGTTTCAATGTCCATTGATGCTGGACCACCTTGGACAGTAAATTTGGTTGCACTGGGATTTGGGCTTTGGATTCTCTCATTTGTGTCGTCAAGGACATCTTTTTCTACCTCACCGCCCTCAGATTCTAAGTTTAGAAACTCACCCTCTGGAATTCTCTCTTCCTCACTTTCCTCTGCTCTGACAGAGATATTCTCTTCGTCAGAGGGAGGGTTCTCATGTTCTCTCTTCCTCACTCTCTCAGAGCCACCCTCTGGTTGCGCTCTGTTAATGTTTTGAGCAGTATCAGAGATATCACTCTCTGATTCAGGCTCAGGCTCAGAACCTAAGTGTGTTGGGGATCCCATCATCGGTTCTGATGATTGGGCAACACGACTAAGTAGGAGATGGGTAGGAGAGTCAGTAGGAATTACCTCAATCATGGTGTGTGGGAATCGTCGGTCATGTGGATAAGGAGGAACCTCTGTTGCTTTGAATGAGTTCATCATAAACAGAGGTGTCATTGGGCCCTCCTCAGTGATGGAGAATTTCTCCATTGCTCGTTGAATGACCACAGAGATGAATCGAGGAAACAGTACCGATATTGGTTGTTTTCCTTTGGCCAAGTCCTTGTTCTTCTTGTCCACCGCCGTCAGCATCTCACAGAAGAGAATGTGAGCCATATTGATGCTTCTGTTGAAAAAGAGAGCATACATTATGGCTATTATCGCTGGATGAGTCTGATCCTGACTTCCAATCTTGCAGGTTATTGTTCGGTTGAGAACACTGAACATAAAGTTCCATTTGGGAGGCAGGTACTGACGTCTGAATTGACTTAGGCGTGTTATTTCTTTGTTGTAGCCCAAGTGGTGGAGGAACTGAAGAAGGACTTCTTGACTTGGTAGTTTCTCAAAAGCATATATTTGAAGATCAGTTGTCGTGAGGAGGTTGAATCGACGAGTCAGGGTTTGTGGGGTTATTCTTATTGTCAGGCTTTGTTCTCCTAGGTCAATGTGCCCAACCAGTCCTTCCTTTTCAGCGTCGTATTCACTTGAATACCACCATTGTTGGACAAAGCGAAGGGGAATATCTGAGGCATGTTTGGTTAGAACATCATTGAGTTCGCAGTTGGTGAAAAAGTCGAGGATTGGGCGAAACTGTTCATCGTATTTTGATGGGGTGACGTCCAGAAAGTAGTTGTTTCCTTTGACTGGAACATCGAACTGTACCATATTCATGCTTGGAACAAGTTTGCTTGAGTTATCTGAAGTTTGGGAATGAGCCTCCATTGTTGCAGGTTGAGAAAGATGAAAGCTTAGAAGGAGAGATTTGGGATTTTGGATTTTGAGAGCGTAAAGGATAATAAAAAGGGAAACAGGGTTTTTATAGACAAAGGGTAGAGGGAGAGGTTATGGAAACGGCGAATGAGAGTCCTAATGTCAGAAAGGACGTTCCATCATCCCCTAATTAATAGGTGACACGTTTAGGTATGTAGGGGAGAGTCGCTTTGTGTCAGAAAACCGCCAGTTGGTTTTTTTAAAAAGAAACGAATGGTTATCCAAAAAGATTTATTATTTAAACGAATTTCCTGGAATATTCGTTTAATGAGAAAAGATCAGAAGCTCTGATATAAATATCAGAGACAAGATCAGAAGCTCTGATATAAATATCAGAAGATCAGAAGCTCTGATATATTTATCAGAGACAAGATCAGAAGCTCTGATATAAATATCAGAAGATCAGAAGCTCTGATATATTTATCAGAGACAAGATCAGAGGCTCTGATATAAGTATCAGAGACAAGATCAGAGGCTCTGATATAAATATCAGAGACAAGATCAGAGGCTCTGATATAAATATCAGAGAAGATCAGAAGCTCTGATATAAATATCAGATCAGAAGCTCTGATATAAATATCAGAGAAGATCAGAGGCTCTGATATAAGTATCAGAGACAAGATCAGAGGCTCTGATATAAATATCAGAGACTTTTCTTCCTCTTGAAAAGCTGAAAGGGTCTTTGTCTCCCCCTTGACCAAAGAAAGAAGTCTTTGATGTTCTCCCCCTTGACACATGCTTGGAGAAAACAAGTGATTTTTACCATTGGTGAAAAAGTCCAGAGGTTCTGATTGAAAGGATCAGAGACTCTGAAGTTTTCTTGTGGACATATGCTACTTGGTTCAGAGTTTCTGATTATTGATCAGAGACTGAGTTTACCAATTTTTTGTTAGGTAGACATATTCAACATTCCCAACTTGCTAACTAAAAAATTGAACCTTCGTTCATCTAAAGCTTTTGTGAAAATATCAGCAAGTTGTAGTTCAGTTGGTACAAAATACATCTCTATTGTTCCCTTTTCAACATGATCTTTTAGAAAGTGGTACCTTACATCGATGTGCTTGGTTTTGGAGTGTTGTACTGGATTGGCAGAGATGGCTATGGCACTTTTTGAATCACAGAGAATTGGAATTCTTTCAATTTGTTGGCCATAATCACTGAGCTGAGTTTTCATCCATATTACTTGTGAGCAGCAACTAGCAGCAGCAACATATTCTGCCTCTGCTGTTGAAGTTGAAACACAGTTTTGCTTCTTGGATGACCAACTTACCAGCTTATTGCCCAATAACTGACAGCATCCTGAGGTACTTTTTCTATCAAGCTTACATCCGGCATGATCTGCATCAGTGTAATCTGTTAGATCAAAACTAGAAAGTTTTGGATACCAGAGGCCTAATGAGTGTGACCCTCTGAGGTATCTGAAAATTCTTTTGACAGCAGATAAATGAGATTCTTTTGGATTTGCTTGATATCTAGCACAAAGACATGTTGCAAACATTATGTCAGGCCTACTTGTAGTTAAGTATAATAGTGAACCTATCATACCTCTGTATGTTTTTATATCCACAGATTCTCCTGAAGGATCAGAGTCAAGTTTGACTCCGGTGGATAGAGGAGTTCTCATCGAAGTTGAATCATTGAGTTTGTATTTTTGCAAAATTTCAGAGACATACTTAGATTGACTTATGAATGTACCTTCTGAAGTTTGTTTTACTTGTAAGCCCAGAAAGAAAGTTAATTCTCCCATGAGGCTCATCTCAAATTCACTCTTCATCAACTCTGAGAACTTGTCACAATACTTTTGATTTGTAGAGCCAAATATAATGTCATCAACATAAATTTGTACTAAAAGCATCTCATTCTTGTACCTTTTGATGAATAAGGTAGTATCAATTGTGCCTTTTTCAAATCCATTTTGAGTTAGAAAGGTGGACAGAGTTTCATACCAGGCTCTTGGAGCTTGTTTAAGTCCATACAGAGCTTTATCCAAATAATAAACATGATTAGGATACTCTGTACTTTCAAATCCAGGTGGTTGCTGGACATAAACTTCTTCATTTAATTTACCATGAAGAAAGGCAGATTTAACATCCATTTGATAAACTTTGAATCCTTTGTGTGCAGCATAGGCCAAGAAGATTCTGATTGCTTCTAGCCTAGCTACAGGTGCAAAGGTTTCATCATAATCAATGCCTTCTTCCTGGCAATATCCTTTTGCAACCAACCTGGCTTTGTTTCTGATTATTATTCCATCCTCATCCTTTTTGTTTCTGAAAACCCATTTCGTTCCAATTGCAAATTTTCCTTTGGGAAGGGGAACTAGGGTCCAGACTTTGTTTTTTTCAAACTCTTGAAGTTCATCCTGCATTGCAAAAATCCAATGAGGATCTTCAAGAGCTTCTTTTACCTTCTTTGGTTCAATAATGCTCAAAAAGTTTACATAGAAGCATTCATTGATGGTGGCAGATCTTGTTTTAACTCCTTCGGATGAGGATCCAATTATTTGATCAATTGGATGATCTTTTGTCCATCTTGTAATTGGAGCATAAATTTGGGGTGGAGTTTGAGCTTCAGAGTCTCTGACAGTTGGTGACACCTCTGTTGTATTGTTCAGAGGCTCTGTTGGTGATGCCTCTGTTGTACTGTTCAGAGGCTCTGAGTTTTGTTCCGGAGATGCAGATTTTTGTTCATCATTTGGTTCTGGAGTTGCTTCAGATACTTCTTGATCATCTTCTGATTCACTTTGTTGATCATATCCTTTAATCTGTCCTTGCTTGTTGTCTCCAAAAGTAACTGCTCCTCCAGATTTTGCTTTAAATGAGGATAGCAGTTCTTTATCTCCAGTCATATGCCTTGAACATCCAGAATCTAGGTACCATATCGGCATTGACTGTTTCTGCAAGACAGATTATAGTTTCTTAGGTACCCACCTCATTATGGGTCCTTTTGTGTTAGACTTTGGTGGATTTGAATGACTTTTTGGCATCTCATCTTTTGATGTCTTGCCTTTACGTGTCTTCTTTTGAGATTTTGTCTCTGAGATATTTTTCAGAGATTGATTCAAAAGGCAGTGTGATCCTTTAAAATGATTCTTCAGTTTCATCAGGAGATAAATGCAGTTACAATTAATAGAACAAGAAGAAGTAGGAGCAACGTTTTTTTCTTTATTAAAAGCATTTGTTACATTTTGACTTCTTTTGAAACTAGCACTAGGAATATTACATTTATCCCTAACTACTTCTTTTCTTTTTGCTTGAAAGACAGTCTTCTTTTCAAGTTGCTTTTTCTTGTTCAAAAACATCTTCTTTTCTTTGTTGCTTACTGCACAGACAGGATCAATATGATTAGTTTTTGTCCATTTGCCCTTTTGTTCAGGAAAGAATTTTATTGTTTTATAGGTGTAAGAGCCAGAAGTGTTTGTTTTATTCTTTGCCTTTTCTTGCAACTCTTTTTCAAGTTCCAGAGATGTTTTTGCTTGTAAACACATATTTGCAAAATCAGGACTTATTGGTATTCTGGTTTTGGTTTTCAATACTGAAATTGGAACATTCAAAATACCAGAGCCAACAGTTTCTATCTTTTTGTGAATTACATTCCCTGGTTTACAAAAAATCTGTTCATCAATCTCTAAATCAGATTCTGAATCAGAGTCAAGAAAGTCTCTCTTAGATTTGATAGAGATATCTACCTCTACTGGTTTTTTAATTTCTTTTGATCTAGAGACTTTGATGATCCGTTTCATGCTTTCTTTTCTTTTTAAGTCCTCCATGACATTTTCTTTCCATATCCTTTGAACATCATCTTCAAACGTGGTTCTGATGTTTTCATCTGACTTTGGTGAATACAGAGGAGCATTTGGATTAAGTGAACTCTGAGATTCATTTTCAGAAGTACTTGTATCAGAGGTACTTGGTTCAAATGTCTCTGATTCACTTGAGATGAAGGCATCAAATCTGAAAATTTCTTTGGGATCATAGCTTTGAGGTTTTGTAAAGAGTACTTCTGAAGTTTCTTCTTTTACCTGTAACACAGACTTTTGAATGTCTTTTACTTCAGAGTACGTAGTATTTTTGAAATTCAAAGCTCTTGCTTTTGATCCCTCTGATGTTTTCATTCTTTTGAAATTATTCAGAGATGGACTTTCAAATCTTTGGACCTTTCCCATACAGAAAGTGGAAGAAAGTGAAGTTTTCTCCAATCCATTGAATGAATTCAACTCATTGAATCCTAGTCCTTGAGAGTCCATTTGTGATTTTATTTTGTCAAAGACACTTTGTGCATTAACATAGCTTTTGATTTGAAGATTTTTTCTATCTAGAGATTGATGTAAGATTTCTCTTTCCTTTTGAAAAAATTTGGTTAAGGCAATAGAATTGAGCCTTTCATACTCAGATTTCTTTACTTCTTCTTCTTTTCCTTTTAAAACTTTCTCTATTTCTCTTATTTCTTCTGAAAATGATTTTTCTTTTTGCTTGAAGGTTTCTTCAAGTTTAGTTTTTTCAAGAAAAATATCTTTCTTTTCTGATTCCAGAAGATTCTTTTCTCTTTTGTAAAAGATGAGCTCTTTTGTTGCTTGCTCTCTTTTCTGTTTTTCTTCAACAAATTTTTGCTCTAAATCCTGAAGTTTATTAATTAGTTTAAAAGCATCTATTTCAGGATCACTGTCAGAGGTGTAAAGAGAGTTTACCTTTTCAGAGTTGTCTTCGGATGCTTCATCAGTTTGATTTCCATCTGAAAAAGCCATACCACAGAGATTGGTAGGCTCTTCCTCACCATCACTTGTCGAGTCAGATAGCCAGTCTTCCATTTCTGCTACAAGAACTCTTTCTTTTACATTGTATTTGTATTTGTTCTTGTAGTAATCTTGATCTTTGACAAGTTTTCCTCTGCAGTTTGCAGAGAAGTGGCCTGGTTTTCCACATCTGAAGCATCTTCCATCATTTTGATTTGTTGGAAGAGTGGCAGTACTTGTCCCTGGCTTCTGTTCTTGAGGTTTGAAGTATCTCTGTGGTTGTGGATACCTTGGTTGGAATGGTTGTTGTGGTCTTGTTTGTTGTGTTGCATCATCATGATTGAAGTTTGCACCCTTTTGATCACTATATGGAGTGAATCTGGGTTCTTGTTGAAATCTTCTTTCCGGATTTCTTCTTTCTTCATTCTCTCTCTTTCCTTCAAATACCTTCTTACCAAATTTCTTGTTAAATTGATGAGTGATTAATGCAAGAGATTTGGCAAAGGCATTGATATCTTCATCTGAGTCTGAATCTGAATGAGTTTCTTCTGCCATCAAGACCTTTTTGGATCTTCTTTTTGTTTCCAAACATTTTTGTGACTCTTCACAGTTGCTTTCTTTTGATATTTGTTTTGAAACAAGCGCAAGGGGTCCACCCAAAGAGGTTTTTGATTTTTGCTTCATAACTTCTTTTTCATGTGCAACAAGAGTACCATAAATGTCAGTTAATGACCATGACTCAAGATCTTGATTAGCCTGTATAGACATGGACAGTTGTGACCATTCTTCATTCAAGCTTTTCAAAAAAAGAACATTGTTTTCCTCTTTTGTTCTCATTACTCCAAACTTTCTGCATTTGTTTATTAGAATGTTGAATCTTGAGTAAGTTTGGTGTAATGTTTCTTCTGGTAGAGCATGAAAATCATGATATTCATTGATGCATAGATTTCTTCTATTTTTCTGGGTTTGTAGGCCACCTTCAAGTTGATTTAACAACTGATCCCATATCTCTTTTGCAGTTTTACAAGAATCAAGTTCTTGAAAGATATCATTGGGAATGGCCATTATGAGTAATCTAACAGCTTTTGAGTCATTATCCATCATATTATTTTCTTCATCAGTGAAGTTTGTGGTTTTCTTTTCATAATATGCAGGTATTTCGGCAGTATCTGCTGTTGCAGGAACTCTTGGCACCAACACCATTGGAATGTGAGGTCCAATGTTCACAGATCTAAAAAGATCCCTGTCCATACCTTCTAGGAAATTTACCATCCTTATTTTCCATTGGGGATATTCATCTCTTAAAAGTGTAGGAGGTTTTGTTAATGACCCAGCTGTATAAATGGCACTTATGCTTGAGTTTGCCATTTGTAAAAATGAAGATTTGAAGAACTGATACTTTTTGTAATGAACTGAGATTTACTATCAAATCTAGAGCATATGATATTCTTTAATAAACTGGGTTTATATGAACATGCACAGATAATGAAAGTTTAGAATCAATGAGATTTAAATCTATCCGAGTATGCAGATATGATCTTTCTTTGTTTAGAAACAAAGGAAGCTCTGATACCAATTGTTGGATCCCAGATCTAATCTCGTAACAATGATATAAACAATAAGAGTAATGACAGCGGAAGCAATACAGTTTAATATCAAAGGAGATTCAAATATCACAGTTCATAAAGCAGATAAAGATAAACAAGATATTCTTAGAATAAAATATTCAACTTATATTCTCAGATATATATCTTCTTAAGCACACTTGAACAATAAGGTGATGGTCCTATTTATAGGACCATAAAGTAAGCAGTGTACTTGCATGACAGAAAGAGCATGCTGAACAGTGACCTACTCTAGAAAGTAAATCTTATCACTAAGTGACGTGTCATCTGTTCTTCTGTTCATTAGAAAACTTGTTCATTCAGAGAGAATGTCTTCAGAGCTCTGACGTTGTCTTCAGAGCCTCTGATGAAGCTATCTCTGATGTAAGTTGCAATCTCTGATAAGTACTTCAGAGGCAGGTTTGTCCTCTGGTCTTCATCCTCTGATGTCTTCTGAGTTGCACTGATAAGTACTTCAGAGGCAGGTTTGTCCTCTGAAGTCTTCGTCCTCTGAAGTCCTCTGAAATAGGACGGTTATTTTCAACACTTTAACAGATGATTTGGAGCTAACACTTTAACAACTCCAGCCATCTTCTTTGACGCATATTTAACTCTTTTTGATCGAAAACATACTTCAGGCTTTTGTGATCAGTGTAGAGTGTACACTTAGTACCGTATAAGTAATGTCGCCACAATTTCAAGGCAAACACTACTGCCGCCAACTCAAGATCATACGTTGGGTAATTCTTCTCGTGCTCCTTCAATTTCCTCAACGCGTACGCTATCACCTTACCTCTTTGCATGAGGACGCAACCCAATCCCATCTTGGATGCATTGTTGTAGACGACGAAGTCTTCCGTTCCCTCCGGTAGGGATAAAATTGGAGCTTCACACAATTTCCGTTGCAAGGTACGGAAAGCCTTCTCTTGGGTCTCGGTCCAAGCAAACTTCGCATTCTTTCTAGTCAATGCGGTCAATGTTGAAGCGATCTTGGAGAAATCTTGAATGAACCTTCTGTAGTAACCAGCGAGTCCCAAAAAACTTCGAATCTCAGTTGGGCTTTTCGGGGGTTCCTAGTTCATCATTGCCTCAATCTTCGCAGGGTCTACTTTCACTCATTCTCGAGTCACCACATGACCCAGAAATTGCACTTCCCGCAACCAGAACTCACACTTAGAGAACTTAGCATAAAGCTTCTCCTTCCTTAGCACCTCTAAAACCTCTCTCAAGTGTTGCTCGTGCTCTCCTTCATCCTTGGAGTAAACTAAAATGTCATCGATGAACACTATGAATGATCGGTCCAAAAATGGTCGACACACCATGTTCAACAAGTCCATGAATATTGCCGGCGCGTTCGTCAATCCAAAAGGCATGACTAAGAACTCGTAATGCCCATAACGAGTCCTAAATACCTCTTCGGGATATCCTCCTCTCGAACTTTCACTTGATGATATCCCGAACGGAGATCAATCTTGGAAAAGCATCCGACCCCTTGTAGTTGGTCAAAGAGGTCATCTATCCGGGGTAGCGGATACTTATTCTTGATTGTCACCTTGTTCAATTCTCGGTAATCGATACACATACGCATCGACCCTCCTTCTTCTTCACAAAGAGTATCGGAGCTCCCCACGGAGACGAGCTCGGCCTCACGAACCCCTTCTCCAGAAACTCTTGGAGTTGGGACATCATTTTTTGCATTTCCGTTGGCACAAGACGATACGGTGCACGCGCTATCGGTGCCGCCCCTAGAACTAAGTCAATCCGGAATTCCACCTGTCGGTCGGGTGGCAAGACTGGTAGGTCATCTGGAAACACGTCCGGAAACTCGTTGACAACCTTCACCTTTCCTACCTTCTTCTTCTCCGCCTTGGCGTCCAACACGAATGCTAGGTACGAAGGACACTTCTTTGCCAAATACTTCCTTGCTTTGATGGATGAGATGATGGCTACTTCACATTTTCGTTTCTCTCCATACACAAATAGAAAGTCGCCATCTCGGATGGGAATCCGTATGAGTTTCTTTGAACATAAGATCTCCGCTTGATGCTTCACCAACCAGCCTATCCCAATCACCACATTAAAACTCCCGATGGGCATAGGGAGCTAGTCCACCATGAAGGTTTCGCCATTGATTTCAAGTCGGTACTCTCTCAGAATATCTCTTAAGACCACCCAATCCCCATTAGCTACTTCTATGACCAAGGCATCATCTAGGACACTAGCCGACAAACTCAAAGACTTACAAAATACATCGGACACAAAGGAGATGTTTGCACTAGAATCAAATAATACTCTAGCAGGTGTGGATTTGAGTAAAAACGTACCTGACACCACATCGGCGGTTTCCTTCGCTTCTTCCTTCGTCATTTGAAATGCCCTCCCCTGAGCCTTGGGAATGGCCTCTCTTTTCGCTTGACTTCCAGAATTTCCCCCTCTCGGCCCACCTCTCAACTTGGGGCACTCTCTTCGAACATGACCAATTTCCTTGCATTCGAAACAAACCCTCCCCTGAATGGGACACAAGAAACTGGGGTGACCCGGTTGACCGCATTTGAAACATGAAATAGGCCCCGGGTTTGGGTTAGAGTTGGTCTTGCAAAACCCGAGGTGCTTACTTTTACACTTAGGGCACCATTTTGCTTCCCGTCGATTGTCGAAACTCTTATTCATAGGTTGAAACTTCGGCTTCTTGTACGAACTTGGAAGCCTTTCACCTCCTCTTCTCCACAGTCCTGTCCTTCTCTCTGTCACCTTAGCTTCTTCAATTGTTTCTCGGAGGTTGGAGGCTTTGGAATTGCGGACCATTTGGATCATGTCCACGGGCAAGCCTTTCAGGTACGCTTTTATCTTATCCTTCTCAGTCGGGGCCACATGCCCCACCAAATCAATCTTCTCCATAAAAAGTCGGGTATACTCTTTCACCGACAAATCACCCTTCTTAATCGACCGAAATTCTTCCTCTATTGCCTCCAACTCTCCTTCATTGCAGTATTCCTCTAGAATTTTCTTCTTGAACTCAGTCCACGACATTTTGGCCAACACCGATTCTTCAATGGTTGAGGTGATGACATTCCACCAAGTCAAGGTCGCACCCCGGAGCAATTGAGACCCATACTTCACCTTTTGGCGTTCTTCAAAGTCGCTAGATCGGAAAGCTTGCTCGATCTCTTTAAGCCAACTCATACACTTCGCGGGCTCATCGGACCCGGCGAACTCCGGTGGTTTGCAGCAAAGAAACGACTTGTAAGAACATCCTCTCTCCGGTTGCCTTGTTTCAAAGTTGCTAATCCATCTGTGCAGATCTCTCCCCCGGTACCCTCCGGAACCTGCTGTAACATCCCAGACCAACCGTACCAGATATTGTTCGTTTTGTCCACACACCCGGACTCACAGTTTTAAAACGCGTCTGATATAGGAGGTATCAAGTCCCTTTATAAGGCAACCTTTGTTCCCCTCCCCAACCAATGTGGGATCTTACAATCCACCCCCCTTGGGAGCCCAGCGTTCTCGCTGGCACACTAGTCTAGTTTCCGGCTCTGATACCAACTTGTAACACCCTAAAAATAGGGATAACAAAAATCCGAAAAACGGGCATGCGGTATATAAAATTACCATAGCAAGAGCCTCCCAAAAATGGGGAAATATACAAACCTGTTTAATTACAATTGTAATTTAACGGATAATAGATAACAACCAACTAATCTAATTTCTACAACTAGAAAAGAGATTACAAAAGGGGTGTCATCCATAGATTCCAAAGTCTTCATCAAAATATAAATATGTCCATGTGAAAATCCCCAAGTTCTCACTCAAAGCAACAATGTCTGCTTAGAACCGGCACCGCTAGAACTTGAGATACACATCGACACCAAACAAGGGTTAGGCCAAAAAGCCTAGTGAGTTGAACAAGAAAGAGCATATAAGATCAATTACAATTTTTATCAGCAGTTAACCAATGTTCAATAAATGTGGAGTCGATAGGGGAGACCCATAGCACCAATCAAGTTCCACCCAAAGATTCGATATACCTTGATACCAACTAACAAGAGGCACCCGAAAGGCCCAGCACATCCGGGGACTACAACTATGGAAATTCCCCGAATGGTGGAGGTCTAGGCACATACCATCACGGTGGCGCCCAAGACTACATCCTCCTAGTGTCTACTGACTTGGTTCGTCCAACATAATGCATATATGAGGTCTTGAGGTGTATTTCAACCAAACATATTTCGATACCAACCACGGGTACAATATTACCATCCTAACCACATAAAGTCTAACATAAGACCCAAATGGCAATCATATTCGTCATGTAGCTATAATATCACCAAAGCGGTATACCAAGTAGAAATCATCATGATATCAAGGTATACATACATTTAATCATGGCAAGATACACATATCATATATTCATGAGGAAACCCCCAATACTTGAATATTTAAAGATGAACATTTGAGTATAATAGACAAAATAACAAGTAGGAGATTATGATGTGTATCTAGTTTTTAACAAGGTTTAGTAAACTCACAATCTAGGTTTTTGACCAAAACCTAGAAAATAGGAAACCCTAGGTGATGAAGATGAGACTTGAAGGCAAGGAGTGAGGATCTTGAAGAACACTTCAATGAATGCACTTTAATAGAGCCTTGATGATCAATAAAAATTCTCACCCACCCAAAACCCTAGAAATTGAATGAGGTGTGTGTTGAAACCCAAAAATCGCCCCTAAGAAGCACTCTCACGTTTTCCAAGTGAAGTGTGGTAAAAATGAGATAATTTCGGCCAAGGACTCATTTAAGCATCAGACCCCGTCGGCGACAGTGCCCGACGACAATGCCAAGGATACTGTCCCGTGTCAAAGTCGCATGAATCCCCGAGGCTGCAGTACATACCCCGCGACAATGACATGACGATAGTGACCATGTCACAGTCGCGTGTCATAGTCGCGCCCCATACCCCACTCGCAGTACACACCCCGCGACAATGACACGACGATAGTGACCATGTCACAGTCGCGTGTCATAGTCGTGTCATACTCCAATCAGTCCCAAAAGTTGATTAAGTTCGATAACGAGCGCGAGGTTTTAGGCACTTAAACTACTGTATAACTCATAAAGCATTATAAGATAATAACCATGATCCAACACATAATAAGGGCTCATATTTTCAAATAATCACAATTAATGAAGTAAGGGAAACGATTACTTACCTTATAAATTTCCGGGTGTTACAATCCTCCCCACCTAATTGGGATTTCGTCCCCAAAATCTTACCCTAGATTAAACAAGTGAGGATAGCGCTTCTTCATATCATCTTCAGACTCCCATGTAATATTAGCACCCCGATGGTGCTTCCATTGAACCTCTACCATGACCACGTCTTTATGCCGCAACTTCTTCACTTTCGATTCTAAGATCGCCTCCGGTTCTTCCACACAACGGTTCCCATTATCCACCTGAATCTCCCTCAAGGGAATGACGCTTTCCTCCTCGGCTAGACACTTCCGAAGGTAACACATGTGGAACGTAGGATGTATTCCATCAATTTCCGGTGGTAAGTCCAACCGGTAGGCTTGCAATCCAATTCTCTCCAAAATGACGAAGGGTCCGAGGAAACGAGGGATTAGCTTCCCGCGCTTCCCAAAACGGATAATCCCCTTCCATGGAGATACCTTCAACATAACATGGTCGCCTACTTGAAACTCTACCGGTCTTCTCTTATTGTTCGCATAGCTCTTCTGTCGGTCTTGAGCCGCCTTCACTCTTTCTAGGATCTCTTTCACCTTATCCGCCGTCTCTTGAACTATTTCCGGCCCGACAAATTGCTTTTCGCCCGCTTCTAACCAGCAGACCAGGGTTCTACACTTCCGTCCATACAATGCCTCGAACGGTTCCATTCCGATACTAGAATGGTAATTGTTGTTGTACGCGAACTCTACCAAAGGTAGATGTGAGTCCCAACTTCCTCCGAAATCTATTACACACGACCTCAACATATCCTCTAGCGTCTGGATCGTTCCCTCACTTTGACCATCCATTTGAGGATGATACGCCGTGCTCAAATTGAGTCTAGTGCCTAACTCTTTCTGTAAGCTTGCCCAAAAGTTCGATGTGAAGCGACTATCCCGATCCGATACGATAGATTGCGGAACTCCGTGCCTTGACCCCACATCATCAATATAAATCTTGGCCAACTTATCCATTGGCAAAGTCTCCCGCATTGCAAGGAAATGTGCACTCTTGGTTAGCCGGTGAAAATTACCCAAATGGTGTCATGGCCTCGCAAGGTCTTCGGTAGTTTCATCACGAAGTCCATAGTGATGTTGTCCCATTTCCACTCGGGAATGGACAATGGTTGCAAACTCCCGTATGGTCTTTGATGTTCCGCCTTGACTTGGAGGCACGTGACACATCTCTCCACATAATTAGCCACGTCTAGCTTCATCACCGGCCACCAATAGTTCAATTTCAAATCCCTATACATCTTGGTGCTACCGGGATGTATAGAATACTTTGACTTGTGCTCCTCTTCCAAAAGTAGCTCTTGATTTCCACCCAGCTTTGGCACCCAAATTCGCCCTTGAAAGAGTTAAGTCCACGACTGTCTTCCGCTAAGAGTTCCCTTTGCTTCACCATAACTTCGGATTTGAGGTTCTCTTCCTTAAGAGCTTCCACTTGACATGACTTGATGTATTCCAATAAACTTGACACCACGTCAATCCTAGTGAGGGTTAATTTGACACCACTGCTTCTTCGGCTCAACGCATCCACCACCACGTTGGCCTTACCGGGATGGTAGAGTAATTCACAATCATAATCCTTTAGAAGCTCAAGCCACCTCCTTTGCCGCATGTTGAGTTCTTTTTTATTGAAGATGTACTTGAGACTCTTGTGATCAGTAAAGAGAGTACACTTTGACCCATTTAAGTAATGTCACCATAACTTCAACGCAAACACCACCGCCGCCAATTCCAAGTCATGAGTCGGATAGTTCTTCTCATGATCCTTTAGTTGCCGCGACGCATAGGCTATTACCTTCCCCCATTGCATTAGTACGCATCCAAGCCCCATCTTGGAAGCGTCACTATACACTACGAAGTCCACCGATCCCTCGGGTAAGGATAAGATTGGTGCTTCACACAATCTTTTCTTGAGCTTTTGGAAGGCTCGGTCTTGCACATCGGTCTAGATAAACTTGACGTTCTTTCTTGTGAGCGAGGTGAGTGGCGTAGCTATCTTGGAGAAATCTTGAATGAAATGTCTATAGTTGCCCGCCAAACCCAAGAAACTTCGAATCTCCGTCGGACTCGTTGGCGGCTCCCAACTCATCATCGCCTCGATCTTTGTCGGGTCTACCTTCACTCCGTCTTTAGACACTACATGCCCCAAGAATTGCACCTCTTGGAGCCATAATTCACACTTCAAGAATTTGCAAACAACTTTTCCCTTCTCAGGACCTCCAACACTTACCGTAAATGTTTCCCATGCACGGAATCGTCCTTTGAATAAATTAGGATATCGTCGACGAAGACAATCACGGATTTTTCCAAGAATGAGCGACACATGCGGTTCATTAAGTCCATGAATACGGCCGGAGCGTTGGTCAAGCCGAAAGGCATCACCAAGAGCACATAGTGATCGTATCGTCTTCGGAATGCCGTCTTCGGAATGTCCTCCTTCTTCACTCTCACTTGATGGTATCCGGACCGAAGATCAATCTTTGAGAGGCATCCCGCGCCTTGGATTTGATCAAAAAGATCGTCGATGCGAGGTAGAGGATACTTGTTCTTTACCGTAACTTTGTTCAACTCTCGGTAGTCGATGCACATCCGCATGGACCCATCCTTCTTCTTCACGAACAAAACCGGTGCTCCCCAAGGTGATGAACTCGGTCAGATGAAACCCTTCTACAACAACTCTTGAAGTTGCGTCATCATCTCCTTCATTTCCGTCGGGGTCAATCGATAGGGAGCGCGGGCTATCGGAGCCGCTCCCGGAGTGAGGTCGATTTAAAACTCCACTTGTCGTTCCGGCGGTAACCCGGGTAAGTCTTCCGAAAAGACGTCCGGGTAGCCTTGCATGACCTTCACATCTCCCATCGACTTCTTCTCATTCTTCGCGTCCACCACGTAAGCCATATACGAAGGGTAGCCCTTCGCTAGAAACTTGCGAGCTTTAAGAGAGGAGATGATAGGATTGCTCCTCTTCCCTTTCTCCCGGTAGATGGTGACCACACCATTTCCCGGCAAAGTCACTTGGATCATCTTTTTAGAGCAAAAGATGTCAGCCTTATGCCTCGCCAACCAATCCATGCCTATGACCACGTCGAACTGTAACACCCTAAAATTCAGAGTAAATTTGAAACACATAAACTGGGCAAGAAGACATCTGAATTGCTATAAACCTCCCAAAATGAGGGAAATGTACTAATCCTTTACAAAACCTGAATACGGATATGGAATTCAACAACAAACTAATCTAAACATAAACTATCTAGATTACGTCAGTTGTTAATCCAATATCACCAAAAGAATGGGAATTAAACAATTGTCCAACATCAAATACTAGTCATCTCAAAAACCCCCGAGACCAAGCTCGTCACTCAAGCCCTTGGCAACCCACCGCTAATGGGAACCTGCTATACACATCATTTGAGAAAAAGTGTTAGGCTTAAACCCTAGTGAGAACATACAGTTTATAAATTACAAGAGATATAAACAAATGCATCATACGGAAATCTTTTCAATAAGGTTTAGTTTTCAATTGAAACTTTTGCCCCAACCGGGGCTTTTTCGATGCAAAATCATCATACGATGACAAAGATAACCAGTTTTACCAAGGATTTTAGCGTAACACAAAGTAGGCCACAATCCGAGTTATGAGTCGAATCACTTGGAATCCATGGCCACGAACTACAAAGGTCCGTACTACGATGTGAGGGAGGGCCCCCGAGGAAACCAAGTCAAAACTCGTTCACTAGGATTACACTATGACCCATGGCTAGTAACCGGTATCACATAACTATACCAAATGGCCCCCGAGGATCATTGGCATCCATATCTACATATGAGGGAAAATATGATCCATGGCTAGTAACCGGTCTCGCATAACCGTACCAAATGGCCCCCGAGGATCATATACATCCATTTATACAAAGAGGGGAAAAGACATCCCAAATATAAGTCGACTCAATACCTAGGGATCCACTAGTAATCGTACACACTTGACACAATAAAATTTGTGACCAACCATAGTTAGTCATATGGATCAAAATAACATTTATAAACAAAATGCTTTTCTTCAAGTTTAACTGTTGGTAAGAATGAAAATCATGAAATGAGTTTATATTCATTCATTCAAATAATCCGCATAAATGTGCAAGTAAAACCTCCTTTTACTTCAAATAAGATGGAACCCATCGTTTTAGTCGAAAATGATCAGGAACCCTAAAATCTCCCAAAACTCAAGTTATGCCAAAATGTAGTAAAAGTAGATCCAAAACCATGGAGATATATAGGAGTTCAAAATGTAATCTTTGACATGTATAAAGTTTATAAAAGGTAGTAGGAACTCACTAAATAGGTTTTAGAACAAAACCCAAAAAACCAGATATCGACCACTGAGAGAAGACGAAGCTTTCTATACCGAACCCTTGCTAGATGCACTTAATACTAGCAACATACGAGGTCTAAGGAACCAAACAAAATATGAAGAAAAAGAGAGAGAAAAGAGATTGAGATATTTGAGATTCCACAAATGAGATATTTCAGGCTGAAAACCCTTAAGTCGGCCAGGTGATCTCGCGGGTTATGCCGCGACCTCAAGTCGCGGCATAACTCGCCCGCTTGCAGAAACCAAACCCATACAGAGGGTTTCGCGGGTTGTGCCGCGACCTCAAGTCGCGGTGCAACTCGCGCAGTTCACTGTGTTTTGCTCAAAACCACCAAAATCCAACCTCAAACTCCAAACCAAACGCGGTGCTAACGACAACGCTTAAACACAAGAATAACAAGATTACATAACGAAAATTCGGGGTGTTACAATCCTCCCCAACTTGGGAATGATTTCGTCCCCGAAATCCCATCTACTCGAAAAGATGAGGATATCTTCACTTAATATCCTCCTCGGCTTCCCACGTCACGTTGGCTCCCCGATAATGCTTCCACTGCACCTTGACCATAGTGACTTCTTTGTGACGCAACTTCTTAGACTTTCTCTCTAAGATAGAGTCGGGTTCTTCTACACAACGGTTACCCTCGTCCACTCTTAACTCTGAGAGGGGAATGATGCTTTCTTCCTCCACCAAACACTTCAGAAGGTAACAAATATGGAACGTGTTGTGGATTATGCTCAACTCTGGTGGCAGTTCCAATTGGTAGGCTTGCAAACCCACACGCTTAAGCACTTTGAAAGGTCCAAGGAAACGGGGACTCAGCTTCCCACGTTTTCCGAACCTGATAATGCCCTTCCATGGAGACACCTTAAGCAACACACGGTCGCCCACTTGAAACTCCATCGGTCGCCTCTTCTAATCGGCATAGCTCTTCTGCCGATCTTGAGCTGCTTTCAACCTTTCACGAATGCATTTGACCTTATCGGCCGTCTCTTGCACGATTTCAGGTCTGACGAATTGCTTCTCTCCCGCTTCAAGCCAACACACGGGAGTTCGGCACTTCCGCCCGTACAATGCCTCTAATGGTGCCATTCCAATTCTCGAGTGGTAGCTATTGTTGTAAGAAAACTCCACCAAAGGTAGGTGAGAGTCCCAACTACCCCCGAAATCGATGACACAAGACCTCAACATGTCTTCCAAAATTTGGATCGTTCTCTCGCTTTGCCCATCGGTTTGTGGATGGTAAGTCATACTCAACTTAACTCGCGTACCTAGCTCTTTCTGAAACCCATCCCAAAAGTTCAAAGTGAACCGACTGTCGCGATCCGACACGATCGATAAGGGTATTCCATGCCTCGAGACCACTTCATCTATGTAAAGCTTCGTCAACTTGTCCATCGGTAATGTCTCGCGCATATCCAAGAAGTGAGCGCTCTTCGTCAATCTATCAACTATTACCCAGATGATATCGTGACCTCGAAGAGTTTTAGGAAACTTCGTCACGAAGTCCATGGTAATATGTTCCCACTTCCACTTGGGAATCTCTAAGGACTGAAGACTCCTATACGGACGTTGATGTTCGGCCTTAACTTGCGAGCACGTCACACAACGCTCCACATAACGCGCCACATCAAGCTTCATTACTGGCCACCAATAATGCAACTTCAAGTCCCTGTACATCTTTGTACTTCCCGTATGAATGGAATACTTGGACTTGTGAGCATCCTCAAGAAACAGATCACGGTTTCCCCCAACTTTGGGCACCAATACACGACCGCTAAACAGTTTTACCCCACGGCTATCTTCCGTTAAGAGCAAACGCTGTTTCGTCATGACTTCCTCCTTGAGATTTTCTTCCAACAAAGCTTCAACCTGCGATGTCTTGATCTTTTCAACATGACTAGACACTAACTCGATTCTCGAATGGGTAGCCCGAATACTTCCGCTATACTCCTTCTGACTTAACACACCGGCTACAACGTTAGCCTTACCGGGATGGTAAAGCAATTCACAATCGTAATCCTTGAGCAATTCGAGCCACCGCCTTTGCCTCATGTTCAACTCCTTTTGATCAAAGACGTACTTCAAACTCTTATGATCTGTGTAGAGCGTACATTTTGTGCCATAGAGGTAATGTCGCCAAAGCTACAAGGCGAACACCACCGCTGCTGACTCCAAATCGTGGGTAGGATAGTTCTTCTCGTGTATTATAAGTTGCCTCGAGGCGTAAGCGATTACCTTGCCTCTTTGCATCAACACACATCCTAAACCCAACTTCGAAGTGTCGCTATAGACCACGAAATCTTCCGACCCTTCAGGCAACGACAAGATTGGAGCTTCGCATAACTTCTTTTGTAGAATTCGGAACGCCTTCTCTTGCGTTTCGGTCCAATCGAACTTCACATTCTTCCGAGTTAAAACTGTCAAGGAATAAGCAATCTTCGAAAAGTCTTGAATGAATCTCCGATAGTACCCCGCCAGACCCAAGAAACTGCGGATCTTCGACGGACTCTTGGGAGGCTCCCAATTCATCATAGCTTCAATCTTGGAGGGGTCCACTTTCACTCCATCTCGAGTGACAACGTGACCCAAGAATTGCACTTCTTCAAGCCAAAAGTCGCACTTGGAAAACTTGGCGTACAATCTTTCTTTTCTCAACACATTGAGAACTTCGCGTAGGTGTTGCTCGTGTTCTAACTCGCTCTTAGAGTACACGAGTATATCATCAATGAATACGATGACCGACTTGTCGAGGAAAGGTCGGCATACTCTATTCATCAAATCCATAAATACCGTCGGTGCATTCGTTAGGCCAAAAGGCATTACAAGAAACTCATAATGGCCATAACGTGTTCTGAAAGCTGTCTTCGGAACGTCTTCTTCTCTTACCTTCACTTGGTGGCAACCCGAACGTAAGTCGATCTTGGTAAAACACCCCACTCCTTGGAGTTGATCGAACAAGTCGTCAATTCTTGGAAGTGAATACTTGTTCTTCACTATATCTTTGTTCAACTCACGATAATCGATGCACATTCTCATTGTGCCATCCATCTTCTTGACGAACAAGACCGGAGCTCCCCACGGCGACGAGCTCGGTCTCACGAAACCCTTCTCCAAAAGCTCTTGGAGTTGTGCCATCATCTTCTGCATCTCTGCTGGCGCTAACCGGTAAGGGGCTCTAGCAACAGGAGCCGCTCCCGGTATGAGATCAATCCGAAACTCCATTTGACGATCGGGTGGTAACCCGGGCAAGTCGTCCGGAAAGACGTCTGGAAACTCACGCACAATCTTCACATCTTCAAGATTTAACTTCTCTAGCTTGGCGTCGATCACGTAGGCTAGGAAAGACGAGCATCCTTTCACCAGACACTTGCGTGCTTTAGTCATGGTGATTATTACCACATCTCCCTTCCTCTTCTCACCATAAATCACAACAACTTCGCTACTGGGATTGGGAAGTCGAATTAATTTCTTGGAACATACGAACTCAGCATGATTGTTCGCTAACCAATCCATGTCGACCACAACATCAAAACCCCCGATTAACATCGGCAACAAATCGATTGGGAAATCTCTCCCTTCGATGCCGAGAGTACACTTCTTCAGAACATCGCGGATCAGAACTTGACTACCATCTTCTATCTCAACCACTAACGCATCCTCAAGACTATTAGTGGACATAACAATCTTTTGACGGAACAACTCATATATAAAAGAGAAACTGGCACCCATATCAAATAAAACACGCACAGGTACTGAGTTTATAAGAAATGTACCCGATACCACATCAGCTTATGCCTTGGCCTCATCGGTCGTCATCTGAAACGCTCGACCCGGAACCCTAGATGGATTCTCTTTCTTCACTGGCGCGCTACCCGGCATGAGCTTCGGGTAATCTATCTTTATGTGCCCCAGTGACTTGCACTCAAAACATACCAGCCCTCTGATCGGTCAATCCTTGGCGAGGTGATCAGCTTTCCCGCACTTGAAACAAGTTTGGGAAGTGGTATTACAGTTACCGTGGTGCTTAGTTCTGCACTTCTGGCACCACCTAACTTCTTGATAACTGCTGAAGCTTCGGTTTCTGACAAAAGGTCGGGTTCTCTTGGGAGGTACTGAACTGCTCTCCCATTTCCTCTTCTCAACAACTGCCACAGCCTTTTCCGTTTTACCTTTCGCGTAAACCTCTTCCATAAACTGTGCCTCTTCAATAGTCTCTCGAAGGTTGGAAGCCTTCGAATTTTGGACCATAGTCATCATGTCCGACGGTAGACCCTTTAGATAGGACTTAATCTTCTCCTTCTCAGCTGAGGCCACATGCCCCACTAACCCCAGCTTTTCCATGAATTGACGGGTATACTCTCTCACCGTCATATTCCCTTTCACCAGCGCTCGAAACTCTGTTTCGATCCGATCCACAACCCTCTCATTGCAGTACTCCTCTAACAACTTTATCTTGAATTGGCCCCAAGTCAGTTGGGCCAAAATAGTAGGAGAGAGGGTGGATTGGATAACATTCCACCACGTCAGTGCCGTATCCCTGAGCAGTTGCGTACCGAACCTTACCCTCTGGTCATCACCACACTCGGATGAACCGAAGGACTGTTCGATAGCTCGGATCCACTTAACACACGCAATTGGGTCTTCGGAACCAGAGAACTCTGGTGGTCCACAACCCAGAAAAGATTTGTAGGAACAACTCTTCCCACTTCTCGGAGCACTCACAACCCTGTTCTCCTCCGTTCGGATTCTGTTCCCGGTGCCCCCACAGCCAACCAACACATTCTCTTCCACTGCCTCATGCCTTATGAGGCTCGTGTCCTGGTCCTCCAACATCTTCTGAAAAACCTCTTGTTGTTTCTCCATGGCCGACGTCACCATTTGCATGACGATGGCCATCATATCAGCTTGAGGGTTTGCCACTTGAATAACGGGGCTGGTGGATGCCAAATCTACTCTTGTCCCCAGCTCTACCTCCACAGTAAATATCGGTGGCATGCCCGGAGGAACGACTGCTGACACTCTAACCACAGGATTCAGCTCACGCGAACTAACATCGCGAAGATCTCCGCCGCCTGACAGACGACTACGTGTGTTCACCATACCTAAGTAATGGTTGCCACACAAGCACGAATAGAATAAGAAACAGATCAACAGAATAAACACGAAAGAACGAATACCACATTACCAATAGTCATAGTAACGGTACATTAAGCACAATCACGTATAAATATTCTCATAATAACATTAGCTAAGTGAAATTATGAACATACAATACATAAAGGTTCTTAATACCATCGCTACAACGTTCGATGACTATAATTTCCGTCGACTCTACGACCAACTCATCTCAGAAGTTCTACCCAAGCTCTCGAATCCATGCTTAACATACTCAGTCTAAGTCTAGACATCTTACATTCATGCCTAGTTCACTTAAACTAGAGCTCTGATACCAACTTGTAACACCCTAAAATTCAGAGTAAATTTGAAACACATAAACTAGGCAAGAAGACATATGAATTGCTATAAACCTCCCAAAAAGGGGGAAATGTACTAATCCTTTACAAAACCTGAATACGGATATGGAGTTCAACAACAAACTAATCTAAACATAAACTGTCAAGATTACATCAGTTGTTAATCCAATATCACCAAAAGAATGGGACTTAAACAATTGCCCAACATCAAATACTAGTCATCTCAAAAGCCCCCGAGACCAAGCTCGTCACTCAAGCCCTTGGCAACCCACCGCTAATGGAAACCTTCTATACACATCATTTGAGAAAAAGTGTTAGGCTTAAAGCCTAGTGAGAACATACAGTTTATAAATTACAAGAGATATAAACAAATGCATCATACGGAAATCTTTTCAATAAGGTTTAGTTTTCAATTGAAACTTTTGCCCCAACCGGGGCTTTTTCGATGCAAACTCATCATACGATGACAAAGATAACTAGTTTTACCAAGGATTGTAGCGTACCACAAAGTAGGCCACAATCCGAGTTATGAGTCGAATCACTTGGAATCCATGGCCACGAATTACAAAGGTCCGTACTACGATGTGAGGGAGGGCCCCCGAGGAAACCAAGTCAAAACTCGTTCACTAGGACTACACTATGACCCATGGCTAGTAATCGGTCTCACATAACCGTACCAAATGGCCCCCAAGGATCATAGGCATCCATAGCTACATATGAGGGAAAATATGATCCATGGCTAGTAACCGGTCTCGCATAACCGTACCAAATGGCCCCCGAGGATCATATACATCCATTTATACAAAGAGGGGAAAAGACATCCCAAATATAAGTCGACTCAATACCTAGGGATCCACTAGTAATGGTACAGACTTGTCACAATAACATTTGTGACCAACCATAGTTAGTCATATGGCTCAAAATAACATTTATAAACAAAATGCTTTTCTTCAAGTTTAACTGTTGGTAAGAATGAAAATCATGAAATGAGTTTATATTCATTCATCCAAATAATCCGCATAAATGTGCAAGTAAAACCTCCTTTTACTTCAAATAAGATGGAACACATCGTTTTAGTCGAAAATGATCAGGAACCCTAAAATCTCCCAAAACTCAAGTTATGCCAAAATGTAGTAAAAGTAAATCCAAAACCATGGAGATATATAGGAGTTCAAAATGTAACCTTTGACATGTATAAATTTTATAAAAGGTAGTAGGAACTCACCAAATAGGTTTTAGAACAAAACCCGAAAAACCAGATATCGACCACCGAGAGAAGACGAAGCTTTCTATACCGAACCCTTGCTAGATGCACTTAATACTAGCAACATACGAGGTCTAAGGAACCAAACAAAATATGAAGAAAAAGATAGAGAAAAGAGAAAAGAGATTGAGATATTTGAGATTCCATTAATGAGATATTTCAGGCTGAAAACCCTTAAGTCGGCCAGGTGATCTCGCGGGTTATGCCGCGACCTCAAGTCGCGGCATAACTCGCCCGCTTGAAGAAACCAAACCCATACAGAAGGTTTCGCGGGTTATGCCACGACCTCAAGTCGCGGTGCAACTCGCGCAGTTCACTGTGTTTTGCTCAAAACCACCAAAATCCAACCTCAAACTCCAAACCAAACGCGGTGCTAACGACAACGCTTAAACACAAGAATAACAAGATTACATAACGGAAATTCGGGGTGTTACACGAACCCCCCTATAGCCATATATAGCAAGTCTACTCCAAAAGGATTCCTATATCTCTAAAGTGCAACCACAAAAACGGTCTCGGATGATCACTTGATCTCCGTTAGCTATTTATACTACTAGCGCATCAGAAAGGACACTAATAGGAATGTTGAACTGCTTACAGAATGTATCCGATACAAAGGAACATGTAGCACCCGAATCAAACAATACACGAGCAGGCAAGGAGTTTACTAGAAACGTACCCGAAACAACATCGGCGGTCTCCTTTGCCTCCTCTATAGTCATCTGGAAAGCTCGACTTGGCACCCTCGGCGGTTGCTCGACTCTAGCCGTCGAACACACAGAATTTCCACTATTGCCCCCTACTAGCTTCGGTCAATCCTTCCTCATGTGCCCCAGTTCCCAGCACTCAAAACACACCAGCCCCGGATAGGGCACTCTTGAGTTGTGTGACCCTTCTTGCCACACTTGGCACATCCGACCGGACCCGAGTAGGTTCTGGTGACGCATGGGCCCGAGTGCTTCGTCTTGCACTTGTGGCACCACCTATCATCGTGACGGTTGTCGCCAGCTTTACCGCTTACAAACGACTTCGTCTGACGAACTGGCCCAGATGGCTCGTCCCACTTCTGCTTCTCCCCAAGTTGCCTTCTCTCTTCCTTCTCCGCAAGAATTTTGTCCTCAATAAGCAAGGACTCTTCGATGACCTCTTGCAATGTCGATCCTCTATCATTTCTCACCGCCGTCCTCATCTCGGCCAGTAACCCTTGCTGGTACGCTTTGATTTTTGATTTCTCATCGGGGACTAGATGTCCCACCAGATTCAATTTCTCCAGAAAGAGCTTGGAGTAGCCGACAGTGGACAGAGTACCCTTCTTCAAATCCCTGAACTCCCGTTACAATTTGTCCAACGACCTTTCACTACAGTACTTATCCATAATCTTTTCCTTGAAGACCAACCAAGTTAACTTGGCAAAAACCTCGGGAGTGAGAGCGAATCGGGGAAGATTCAACCAAATCAAAGCCTCTCCCCGAAGTAGTTGAGAAGCGAACTTGACCCGCTGAGAGATGTCACATTCACTAGACTCGAAGGCCATCTCCACTTCTTTGAGCCAATACATGCAAGCAACCGGGGTGTCGGAACCCGCAAACTCTTTCGGGTTGCACCCCAGAAAATCCTTGTAGGTGCACCCCTTGGCCTTTACCTTGTTCCCGTTATCCGCCGGGTCTTCAATAGACACAACAGCCGGTCCACCACCTGACCCCATAACGATGTTCTCCGCCATCGTTTCCGATTGTCGGTGACTGGCATCTCGATCATCCAGAAGCTTCATGAAGAACTCTTGATGTTGGGTCATGGCCGAGTTCATGGCCAACATCATGTTGTCCCTAATCCTAGTCTCCATAGTCACTTCCTCCAAGATGGCATTGTTAGCAGTAAGGTTCATTCGCGGAATCTGTTCGGGTCCTCCTCCCAAGATTGTGGGTATGGGAGGTCCCTCGGAGGTTATGCCCAAAGGAGGTCGGTCTGCGGTAGATTCCACCTCCACTCGGTAACCTACTCCGAGTGTTTACCATTGAAATATGCCAAACATGTACAAGAAGGAGATTGAGAAGAGACTAAGTGAGTTGAACTCTTTGTACGTACTAATACCTTCATCAATTATCATAATAACAGTAAATCAAGTATGCTCACGTAACAATACATTCATAATAGCATTAGCTAAGTGAAATTATGAACGAATCATACACAAGAATTCTTGTTACCATAATTACAACTCTTAATTTGTGTAATTCCGTAAGTCCTAACGCTCTCCCCACCTAGGATTTCTACCCCAAGTGGACAATGAAGCTATAAAGTCTAAAGCTTAAGTCTAGATATGCTAAAATAATACCTAGTTCACTTAAACTAAAGCTCTGATACCATCTGTAACATCCCAGACCAACCGTACCAGATATTGTCCGTTTTGTCCACACACCCGGACTCACGGTTTTAAAACGCGTCTGATAGAGGAGGTATCAAGTCCCTTTATAAGGCAACCTTTGTTCCCCTCCCCAACCAATGTGGGATCTTACACCTGCTATGACAATGTTTTCCTCAATTGTTTCGTGTCGACGTTGATTCCCTTCACGGCCCTCTAATAGCTTCATGAATAACTCTTGTTGCTTTGCCATAGTCTCGTTCATGGCTCTCATCATGTCCATCATTTGATTCTGAGGGGTTACCTCACTCATGATCGGATCAGCAGTGGCAATGACGGTCCTCGGAATCTGTTCCACCCTTCCGAAGAGCATAGGTGGAATCGGAGGTCCATCCGTCATAGTAGCATTGGGCCTGTCGGTCGTGGATTCGTTTACCGCTTGACCCTCTGGAGATGAGTGAAGATGACTTCGAGTATTTACCATTTTCGTCTGTTATTAAATCAGAGGAGAGTGAGAGAGGGCTACACACGATAATCAAGGTTCTAAATACCGTGAGGCGTGGCGTGGCGGCGAGGCCAAGCCTTAAGCCTTAGGAGACATGGCGAAGCCATGGCGTTTTCAAGGTGTGACTTATGGCATCAAATTTCTAATTAATATATAATAGTATATATAAAAACATATGTTTTGTTATTGTTACCCAATGAGTCAATAGTAATAAACAAGTTAAATTAGGTTATATATTAAAAACTTGCAAATAAAACATTAAAAACGTAAATGAATATCAAATATCTCATTACGATAACTATGCATTAGGCCATGGCGTGCCATGGGCTTAACGTGGCGTGACACACAAGCCTTGGTGCCATGGCGCGCCATGGCGGCTGTGCGGCGAGTTTTTTAGAACATTGACGATAATACATGTGAAACGTACTAATACAGCTTATCAGTCATCATAATCGTAGTAATTCAAGCATGTTCACGTAACCATATATTCATAATAGCAGTAGCTAATTGAAATTATGAACATATAATACATAAAGAGTCTCGTTACCACTTTTATAACACTCAACAAGGTAGTTTCCGTTGACTCTAAGAATGTCCCATCTTAGAACTTCTACCCCAATCTCACACTTAATTGCCTAAAAGTCTCAGTTTATGTCTAGGCATCTAGATCCCATACCTAGTTCGCTTAACTAGAGCTCTGATACCAACTTGTAACACCCTAAAATTTCGACGAATAACAATTCTAAAATTGGCAATATAACGTCTAAAATACGAAGGTCCAAACACCCTGTAGATATAAACTTTCAACCAGATAAATCCAAAATATGAACAACTAAAGACCCACGTAAAGATGGGTTGGTTGGCAGCATAAAGTTTGCTAACGATGGGACAATAAGGTTACAACAACCTACTTAATCTAGAATAAATTCCAAACTAGATTAAAATGGGTGTTGCAATTTCTCTATAACCTCTCTTCACAAAAATCCCCAAAAACCGGCACTTCGGGAACTCCTACGTGCCTGGTTGACAAGCCCGACAGCCTAATTTACACCATGAGGAGGATCTGTGAGGAAACAACAACCACATCAAGTGTTAGGACGAAGCCTAGTGAGATTTCATAAGTATATAAATCACGAACAAGATGTTATAAAACGATAATCGTGTTACCGAACTCCTTCGCTTCACAAGTAAACAATTTACCGAAATCAAATTCCCAAAACCTGAATATAGACATACACGAGATACCTTTTGAATTACGGGGGAGACCCGTTTCCATCGGGGTGACGTTTACTCAAAAGTGGGGTCACCCGCGATGGTAATGGATTACACCTCATGCCTCAATCTTAGTTCCCATGCCACAACGACATCACAACCTCAGACCGTATTTACTGCCCTTATTGCCTACTCCGTCGAGTTACACCTTAAGGTCTTACGGACATTATTGCCTATCCATATCTAGACGAGTTACACCTCAAGGACACATGATCTCTTATTGCCTACTCGCTAATAACACCATTATTATTACAAGGTTCATACATTAAGCTACTACCTCCTTGTGCACAACGAGTAGTAATCACATTCTTATCAGGTGATCAACATTTGATAACAATTATAACATCATAAGCACTTCTTTTCTACATGCAAAGTAGGTATCTTCTTACTTCTCAAGATTTCACATTCTATATAATTTCATACATGTCGGCACAACCATTTAACCTTCTTACATCGTCTCTTCATAAAGTTATCAGCAGTTGGATTAAAATCATGGCAATAGAAATTTCCTCATGAACTCAACATATAAGCATGAAATCAAGAATATACAACCCATGTAGTTACCACACAAGAGATTATTAAAGTTTACTAAACATACTCATCATATTTCCTTTAGGGTTCATAAAGTTGATTATTCCACAAGTTAGGTCACAAAACTCAAACAAATAACACATAGGCATAATGTAAGTTAACCCATAGCAATAAATAGATACTAGAGAATTAGAGGAAAGATTACTCACAAACTAGGGTTTGTAAGAAAACCCTAAAAATGGTGATGGAGTCTTGAGATTGAAGATGGAGAAAGGAAGATGGTAGATCCTTGAACCCTAGTCTTCCAAACCCCAAAAGATGAACCCAAACTTGAAGATTTGAAAGGGATTTAGTAATAAATGAACCTAGGATGGAATTTATGAAGGGAGAGAAGAAGGGAGTGTTCTTGGGGAGAAATATTTGGAATAAATGCAAATGGGGTCGTTTCCCCCCTTTTTAGACGATCAGGCGACCCGCGCGGATGCCCGCGCGGCAAGCCACGCCGCCCTCTGGACCCGAGGATTGACAGTGCTCCACGCGGCTAGTGGCGTGGTTCAAGTCATGTCATGACCCGCGCGGTGCACTGTGGTTCCACTTTTCATTTTTTTTCCCAACTTTAAGAATTTAACCACAACAGACCCGTTTTCGAGGCACAGATAATGCAAAAACTAAATAACAACCGAAACATAGATTAATTTAATAATTGCTTACACCGAAATCGGGGTGTTATAGAAAGAGATGGGGGTGTTGCAAAATCTGGGTTGAGTTTGAAACCGTGAGGGGGAGAAAGATGATCAAAGGTTTGATTTAGAACAAAATCAAAAACCCTAAACTCTTCGCTTTCTATTGTTCATCTTCAGGAGGTTCGATGGCTTATGGATTTGATCGAGGCTTATGGCTTATGGTTTTTTGTCGTGGATGATCCCGAATCCCGATAAACAATAGCCGGAGATGGTAACTTGCCCGAGAAACGGGTCTTCTTGACCTCTGTGTTTATTTCTTGGTCTCTATTATTTTTAATTATAATAAGTATGAACCATGATATTTTTATTTATAAAACTAAATAAAAAGTTGAAAAGACCAAAAATGTCCTCTAGTTCGAGTCCCACTTTCAAAGTTCGAGTCCCACTTTCAAAGTTCGAGTCCCACTTTCAAAGATTTCACTAAACCTCAGGGACCAAAATTAAAGTTTACTAAAAAAAATCATAATTTACATCAAATTTCACATGTGATATCCACAATTAATTCATTATCTATTTCACAATTTTTTTTTGGATTTACGTTTATAATCACATGTGATTAACTTCGTTTAACATATGATCTATTATTATGTATCACATATGATCCCACTAAGTGAATTTTTGTACATATCACATATGATAATATATGTCTGAATATAAGTGACGCATAATCACATGTGATGTTATTTACATCACAAAAAGATCTATAAATATAAATATACATAATCACATATGATTAACTAAAATATATACAATTATCACATGTGATAATATGATATGTGATATGTATAAATATTCATAAAGTGTTATCACGTGTGATATTTGGTTAAAATTGTGATTTTTTTTATTAAAAGTATATTTAGGAAAAAAAATTAATAAAAAATTTATGAAATAATTGAAATTAAAAAATAAATAAATCTTAAAGATATAATGGGAGTTTTAAGGATTTATCGAATTCAAAATGATAATTATCCTAATTTTTAAAATTATTTTTTATTTATGCTATTTTTAATTAATAGATTATATAGTTCACATTCTTTCTCGCCTTCTTGCAAATTAGTTTGTTTCTCTCATGATTCTCCCTCTATTAATCAAATCCCTCAAATTTTGGGATTTCAAATCAACTTCAAATCAACCTAATACGAAAATGAAAACGAAACTACACGGACAAAGAGAGATAAAGAGAATTAAATACAAAGTTGGTCCTTGTGGTTTACATAAATTAACAAATAACGTCTGTATGGTTTCATTTTCAAAAACGGATATGGTCATCCTACTAGTGAATGGTAATTTTGTCTATTAGCCCTCCTCTCCCTCAACTTATAAAAATCAAAATTGTCCTTCACTAACGGAAAGTTAATTGACAACATTAATAACAGGATTATATCCGTTATAAAAATGAAACTATAGGGAGGTCCCTTGTTAAAAATTCTTTTCAGGGACCTTATTTGTTAATTTATGTAACCATAGGGACCAAATTTGCATTTAACTCATATATATAGGGCAGGTTTTGTTGTAAACTTAACTTTTGTAGTGAACGAGCCATGCATCTCAAACATTCAGGGGATTTTCAGCATGAATGGTGTTTAATTCATTATGAATGTTGTAAAAATTTTAAGTTCATTATTAATGATGAATGGAGACAAACGGGAACACGTATCGCTCTCATATGTTCCCTAGTTCACAACATAAAACAAGTTTGCAACTAAACGCTCCTCTTTCTCTCTCTCTATCTATCTATCTATCTATATGTGTGTGTTGCAGTAGTCCTGGATACCTTTATTGATAGCATAAGCTTACTTGGTCTAAATTGAATGCTTAAGCCCTCTTTCAAATAGTCAACCTTTGTTAAGAAATATTTAGACGTTACATAAGAAAAGATGAATGAAAAAGGAAAAGAATTGCTATGAGATTGAAAAGGAGAAAACACACAACATATTTATTTTTTGAACTGCTATCTATAAAACCTTTTTATTCGAAAAAAATGAAAAGGAAACAAAAGAGCCGAGTCCTGTGTTTGACACGGTTTCCTTAAAACAGATTCACCTTCAAATGGTGTCGAACAATTTAGTAGAAACTGCAAAGGTAAGAAAACATTAGAAGTTTACCTTGCAGAGAAGTCGAGTCAGCTAGAGCGTAGAGGATTTTCGTTTTTCCGGTGTGTTTTTTAGAGAGTCAATACTCTTTTTATATACTATGCTGTTGGAGAGCTCAGTTGTAGAAGGAAACGATCGAGAGTTTCCTCGATTAAGTAACGACGGAAGCTATTAGTTGGTTTCCAAAAACGAAATCTGAATTTTTGGCGGAAATCCGATTTAAATTTCGAACTATTTGAATTTCAAAATAAAAAAACATAAGGAAATTTGGCAAAACTGATTTTGAACTTTTCTGGTCGATCTCGAGCTGCATTCGTGTCCACGTGCGCTCGCACATTTCAGTTTTGCACCCCCGCTGCGCGCACACGTGGAAATAGTATTTCCTCTAAAAAGTCGTATTCATTTCTACTATGAAATTACTTATAAACCCATATGGGTTTTACCTTTCCACCAATGTGGGACAAGCCCACTTCGATTTCTCACACTCCAACAATTATCCTATACCTACTACTTTGACAATCAATTTCCCATTCATATCAACTCTATTTTATACATGCAATATGTTGAATCGAAGCCTTCACTAAGGACTACATAAACCATAAATATCTATTTATCCCGATCATGGGTTCAAGTATATTTATTGGTGAAAATCGGGTATAAAACCCAATATTTTTCCAACACTATCATTAGAAAAAGAAGGATGTTGGGTTTTTCTTTTTGCCACTTTCTTCTTTCTTGTCATTTTCTTCAACTAATGATGCAAGTTATAGCTCTACGTTTTTTTGGTGATTTTAGCGTCATCAAACAATTTTGTTGTAATTGTGATCTACAATATCGACTAGGTGCAGGCCCGCCCTCCCTGGGGAGGGAGGGCCGGGCGTACGACCAGGGCCCAAAGGAAATAGGGGCCTAATTTTTTTAGTATATACTATATATTAGTAGTTAAAAAATTGTAAATAAAAAAGACAAAAAAATTTAGTATATAATATGACCCAAAAAAAATTTAACATTATATTTAGGGCCCAAACATGTATTAATTAATAACATTGGACAAGAAAATTTGTAAAAAGTTATTTAATCTTTCATTTTATAATATTGCTTATTGTTTCTCTAAGTTTTTTTTATCTAGTACTAATATCTAAAACTATTTTTGCCTATAATCCTTGATATATACTCTATATATTACTCATCTTCCACATATTATTTTCATTATTCCATCCGCATGAATTTTATTATTATGTTAGAATATAGTAGATTTCTTGTTATTAACTAAGAAAACTCCTAGATTTTGAAAACAATTACCAAACTATATGAGACGACTCAACATATATCAATATTTAGGATTTCAAATAATTCTTTTTTCATACATTATTGACTCCTTATTATCTAATATTGGGTGCATGAATCTTAAGTACTCTCATATCTCTAAAACAATAATAAGATTTCAAACTATAACCAATATGAATTTTGATTCTAAGATTGATGATTCTTAAAAAAAATATAACCCTAAATGTTAAAAATGATGATGAAAAACATCAACATCAGTTAACATGTGGAATATCAACTGATTTATGTTGATTTACTTAAAGTGTTACTCCGAATAGTCAACATAGTGACGTCAAATGATTTCAATCTATATATTAAAGGTATATCATAAGATGCCTTTGATGGTGAATTGATTGACGATGTTATGTAAAAATGATATGGTAGATAATATTAATTTAGAAATAATTATTGATTGTTCTTGCGCTAGGAATACTGGGAAAAATTGTTTTATATGAATTATCAGTATTTCTTGAATTCAATGTTATTTTTGATGATATAAACAATATATTGAATATAATTTCGTAGTTATCGATGACCCATTTTTACATCTCGCCCAGGGTCTAAAAATGTCAGGAACGGGTCTGACTAGGTGAAAAGGCTTACATAAAGTTAGGAGGTGTCGCGTGTAAACTCACAAATGTTGTCTCTATCACATTATATCATCATACGACATTGTTCAAGGGGGTTGCGTCCCTTGTGCTGTCCATAGTACAGCACCCCCCCAACATCACGGATTTTACAAAAGGAATTACTTAGAAATTTGAGTTTTTGAACATTTTGGGGTGACATTTAGAAAATTGGAATCCAAATTGTCTCGCTTTTTAATCGGTCAAAACATAAGTTCTTCCATCGGATATTGAGATCCCCTCAAGTATGATCACTTTAACTCACTCTCAAGGTCTTTCTTGGAGTGATTCTTCAACTAAAGAAGCAACTAGGCTCTTTCTTCGAGCCAAAATTGCATCTTGGGATGTAAAGGGCTCTCAGATGATCTCCCATTCTTCTAATTCTAAAAAACCGACCAAGAAGTCCAAAACAAGATCTCAGGTCAAGAAGTATCTCCTCCTGTGTATACTTCAAATGTTGGGGTCTCCGTCTCCGCTTCTGAGACCATGATACTAATACAACCATTGGTATCTTCCCTAGTCTCTCAACCCTCAAAAGGTAGACAAGAACGGAGGTTATCCTATAGAGCCAAATGCGAAGCTTTACCAAAACTCTTATCCATCCAAAGGGTTATTAGTGGTACTTTGGATGATGACTCCCAGCAGTCCGAAGCTATTAAAGTTGGTAATCCCCGACCCATGGCATCCGAACCTCAAACCCCTTCCTCAATGCCCTCTCAAAAGGACATTGTTGTAAAAATGGGTAAAGCTCCAGAAACAACTACTGTATCTCCATATGTAGATAGTAACAATTTAGACTCCTCCTAAGTTCTCCGAGTTTAAAACAGTTTTTCAAGTCCCTCCAAATATTGAATTAAAAGATCAAGGTGATGGAATTATTCCTTCTACACTGCGGGTAATCCGACAACTCCTTGGTCGGATGTAAAGCCCACTTCATCATCTTTGCATGTCCATATTCATCCTCATACTTCATCCTTCATACATCCAAACTCAGTTGATCATTTTCTTCATGTTGGAAAATAACAGCATTCCTTCAAGAATCTATGCAAAATAGAGAGTATCATGGGTGTTTCAAAATTTTACCAGTATGAGCAGCAACCATTTGATGTTGTATCTGAATCTAAGCAACGAACTTAACATGTTGCCTCCACGGTATCCATGCAAATGCTCTTAATCCAAATAATGTCCAACGCCAAGAGAGGACATCGTCTTCTTTCTTTAATGCTAGATACGGTCTCTAACTCCTTGGAGGAAAGGATGAGCAGTTTGTGGAATACATATATATATATATAGAGAGAGAGAGAGAGAGGATATGATAAAACAAATTTACAATCTTTCCACTTGTATTCGTCTCGCCCATTGCTCACAATGGCCTATGTGTATATATATATAGAACGATAATCAAATGAAAACAACAAAAAGGTTGAGAATCGAGAAAATCAATCTAAGCCATTAATTGATTTTAATCTATGGACATTAGAGGCAATGACAATTTTGAAATAATTTAGAACTTTATGATTTATTATAGATTAAAATTAAAACTGGAAGTACATATTGGTTATTTAAGAATATGATCTATTGGATTACATTGGTATTAAAGAATATAATCAAAATCATAGGGTGGGTCATATTGGGTACCATATCTCATAAACCATTGTTGGAGGATCTTACCCAAAAAAGCGAAGCGATTCTCTTCCAAGGATTCCCCGTTGAATCTCCTTCCGACTTCAATGACGTCATCAAAGCTACAAGTTTCTTTCCATGGAGTATATTGGTGGTAGAGCACTCCAGACGTAGGTTTTCTTGTTGAGTTTACACAGCCAACGAGTTTCCGTCAACTCATATCTATCTCCTCTCAATTTCAATATCTAATTTCGATTTCGTAACCGAATTTGACCTAATCATACCTCCCCACCACCACCCCACATACCCACTCCTTCTCCCCGCCTCCTTTATCCTCAAAATCCCCTTCCCTTGTTTCTGCAGTAACGACAAATCTCCAACCTTGGCTTTTAGCTTTTCGGATTTCTCAACGAATCCAGGTATGAATATCCACAAAATTTTGTTTTCTTTTGAACGATTTCTTGTCAATTTCATCATATGACGTTCTGATTTTTGTTCAAATATCGAGATATGACGTTTCAGAACAATGGTCGTGAACAGAGGAGCAATGTGTGTCTTGATATGGTGGAGAAATACGTGATCATATGCTCACTCGAAGGAGGTGTGTCATGACAGAGAAAAGATTAGGAAAACATCTTCTTCGGTTGCTGTTGATTTGGGTTTTTTTGTTTTCCAAAATTGTGTTTGATTTCATGGGTTAAATAAAATATAGACAAAAATTGTGTTTGATTTTATGAGATGAAATAACATATACACGAAAATTGTATTTGAATTCATGGGTGAAATAGATTTAGATGAACACACGAGTTAAAGTTGGATAGCAACATCTAATGCATTGTAATTACTCACATGTTTTGATAAAATTCTAAGTGATAGTTTTTTAGGAAAATCGACATCAGCATCTGAAGACTATCCCAGTTCTTAATATCTGAAAGGGGTACCTTCTTTTAGTCTTTCAATATCTTATTTGTGAGCAAATTTGTTACCAACCAAATTGTTTAGGATAATGTCTTACCTCCCTAACTTTTGGAACAAATATGTAATTCTTTCTTTTTATAAGCATATGGAATTACAAAATGAAAATTTGTATTCAAACCCCCCCCCCCACACACACACACCCACACACAAACACATTATGTGTTAGTTATTACCGAGTTAGGACCAACAAGGTTCGTTAACTACAGGGGCATTTTGCTATTCTTTTCATTTATTTAATTTTATATTATAAAATAAAACAAATAATATTATTACATTATGTATACCAACCTCACCCTTTTCTTCTCCAACCATAGACCTTATCGGTCACCATGGGTTCGTCGGTTCGATTACTTGGTCATCTTCTTCTCCGACCCTTCTACAACTTCGACATCCTCCCTAGACATGGGTTTCTAATAGTCAAACATCAATTTCAACGTCCCTTTCTCCTTGTACACATACCATTTCCAGCGCCCGGAGGGCCATCCCTGGGGGAGGGCGGGTCGGGCGTACGCCCAGGGCCCAAATGAAATAGGGGCCCAATTTTTTTAGCATATACTATATATTAGTAGTTAAAAAATTGTAAATAAAAAAGACAAAAACAAATTTAGTATATAATAAGACCAAAAAAGAATTTAACATTATATTAAGGGCTCAAATATGTATGAATTAATAACATTGGACAAGAAAATTTGTAAAAAATTATTTAGTCTTTCATTTTATAGTATTGCTTATTGTTTCTCTAAGTTTTTTTTATCTAGTACAAATATCTAAAAACTATTTTTGCCTATAATCTTTGATATATACTCCATTACTCATCTTCTATATACTCTTTTCATTATTGCATTTCCATCCATATGAATTTTATTATTTGTGTTAGAATATAGTAGATTTCTTGTTATTAACTAAGAAAACTCCTACATTTTAAAAACAATTACCAAACTATATGAGACGACCCAATATATCTATATTTAGGATTTCAAAGATACTTCTTTTTCATACATTATTGACTATTTATAATCTAATATTAGGTGCATTAATCTTAAGTACTCTCTTATCTCTAAAATAAGAATAAGATTTCAAACTATAATCAACATGGACTTTTGATTCTAAGATTGATGGTTCTTAAAAAGTTTGTTTCATCCCTAAAAGTTTAAAATGATGATTAACATCAAGTAACATGGTAGATAATATTAATTTAGACATGATTATTGATTGATCTTGCGCTAGGAATTAATACCGCGGAATTCGGTTTTATTTATTTGAATTCAATGTTATTTTTGATGATAAAAACAATATATTGAAAATAATTTTGTAATTATCGAGGGCCCATTTTTACATCTCGCCCAGGGCCCAAAAAATGTCACGATCGGGTCTGCGCCCCCTTCCCCTTTCACACACATATACATACCAAATTTTGATGTTTTTAAATCTGTCAGCAAATTAAAATCGAAAAGAATCGATAACCTCCTTTCATGTTGCACATACACACACCATTAAAACAACCCTCAAAGAACTTCAGAAATACAACAATCAAAGAGAAAAAGAACAAATACAAGTTCTTCATGTGTTCAATTGTTGCCTTTGTTTTTCATTTTAATACAACAAATGAGCTTCACGATGGTGGTGCTACACGTACCAAATCTTATATAAACACACAACCACGATATTTATGACACACATACAGAGACGGAGATGACCGAATGAGGTGTTGTAGGTGTTTACACACATACACACAAGAAGATGATGGGTTCACCGCTATGGGTCGCTGGAGGGATAGAGGAGGGAGTTCCCTCAGAGTTGTGTCGATAAGGGTCACGGTACGTAGTTATGATGTGTAAAAAGGAAAGGGGCGACGAAAATGTTGTGCATGCAAAGGAAAGGGCACGGGAAATGGACACGGAAATTAAATGGTATGTGTGCAAGGAAAAAAGGCGTCGAAAATACTTTTTGACTATTAAAAAATCAGATCTAGGGAGGAGGCCGGAGTTAGAAGGACCAGAAAAGGAGATGAACAAGTGATGGAACCGACGGATCCACGGTGGCCGACGAGGTTTACGGTTGGAGAAGAAAACTGATGGAGTTGATGTACGTAATATAATAATACTTTTGTTTAATTTTTTTTAAAATGAGAAATATAGTAAAATATTCTGAAGTTAACAGACCTTGTTAACATCGTTAACCACATGGACTAATAGAAAAACAAAGTGACAACCACAGTGATAAAAAAATATGAGTAGTTTAAAATAGGAATTAGACTTGATAGTAGATGGAATAATAACTAAAGGTATAATTTACTTAAAAATGTCTTTTAATATTCTCCAAATTTCTAGTTATGAAACGAAGCTTTGTTATCATATATCTATCAAATTATTTATGTTTGGCTACAAATACATGATCAAAATGCATTCAAATAAAATTTCAAAAAAATAATGAAGGAGCTTTTGTTGGGACTCATTCATTCCACGTCATCCATAATGTGGGCCAATCTTTATGCCACGTCAGACCATCTTCATGGTTGGTAAGGTTTTGAGTAGCCAATATTAACTAATTAATTAGGGTTTATGAATATATCTGCCTGCAAGAACTGCAGCATCCATAACAAGATTAATGGTGCTGGTAACATCATTAACATCACATGTGTTGCCTTTGAATGTCCTGCTTCCTGCTTTCTTGAACCTTTGTACACACGCCAGCAATCCCTTGTTGCATTCCTCACTCAAGTAGTTGTCTACATGCCAAATATTCAAATTATATAACACCATATATATATATATATATATATATATTCAATTATAGATATGGCTAATCAAATATAAGGATCAGGTTCAGGGGAAAACCTCAAAAAACTGAGGAACACCTTAGTAGTCCTTCATTTGGACGGTATGCACTTGTGCATACAGGTAATTTGTAACATGCATTTGTGCATATGCACAAGTGCATAATGCACTTGTGCATAAAAACCAAAAAAGAACATAATTTATCTGTATTGCATACCGTCCAAATGAAGGGCTACCAGAGTGTTCTTCAGTTTTCCGTTTTTTTGAGGTTTTCCCTTGAATCTCGGTCTCAAATATAAACCCAATAAATATTACAAACTTACAAACCTATTTTCACAATACATGTGAAACATGCATGTCGTCCTCATACAATGTTGTTTCAATATAAAAGGTCATATGACTGTTTTGCATTTGAAAAAAAGCACGAAACTACGTTTATTTATGAAACACACATAAAAACAAAACGATATGAATCATTCAAACTTGTTGAACAGTTTCAATTGATTTGCATGTGTTTGTAATACTTATTGAGTTTGTATTTTGACTATTGGTGTCTCTATGTGTGTATATATAATATAGACATATGAGTACTACAACGATTTGACTGATCATCCTCGATCGTTTTCCCGGTGACAAAATTACTCTCGACACTGACACCAAGAAACGAGTGTTGTAGAAGCTATTAGGTCAGAGACACATAATTAACAACAAATGTGGTCCGTTGCTGATAGGTCCCCTCAACATTAAGAGACGGTAGCATATCAAGCATAAAGTAATTAGATAGCATACATACTCACTTTTTTATATATATGTACTTACGTACATACATACATTAGGGGACAATATTAAATTAGAAACTCAAAACTATTGAGAATTGTAAGAACCAATGAAACATGTATGGTTTTGTATTGATTGTAAAACAATACTATATCCTTAGATGAGACTCATTGAATGGTTGAGATTATATTTTACGAACACTCAACATTTTTGATGTTTTCATTTTATTATATATAGGGCATTGTTAAATGACAACCTTAAAAATGTTGAAACTGTGAAAACCAATAAATTATTTGTTGTTTCCCATTTTGAAACAAAAAAAAATTCAATAAAAAGAAAATCCACATTGTAAAAAATGCATTATAAAGCAAACAAAGGTACGTCATGTGTCTCGGACATTTACAAAATATTTATCATGAATGATGTATCATTAAATCTCCAACAATTATCCTAAAGTTTTTCTAAAATAGAGTAAAAAAAGTCAAAATCTCTAAAAAAAATTGCATCCAACTCTAACAGTTATTCTATTTTAGCAACTATAGTATTAATTATCTTATTAAAATATCCAATTTATTTAATTATATTATTAAAATATTCAATATATGAAAAGTTGGTAAAGGGAAAGTTTACTTTTTGGTGGAAACTATATATTTAGAGATTTTTTTAAATTTAGATATTTTACAATCTCTCTCCCTCTTTTCTCTATTTTAGAATAGAAGATAGCACATCTATTAGAGCAACAAAAATGTTAAAATCCCAATTTTTTCCATTTTAGCATAGCTATTGCAAATGCTCTCAATGGTGTAACAATCATCATGAATATATAAAAACTTCACGTTCATTGTTCATGATGTATGATAAATAAGGACACGAGTCGCACTCCAATGACTCAAAATTTCCTTACCAATTGATAGAAATTTTCGAAATTTGATAGAAAATTTATTGCTAATTACCTAAACTGAGAAGCAAAAATATTTTGATAAAGACGTTCATTTATCCCCTGGTTTAAAAAAAATCAGATTGACAACTGAATTTTCCCGTATATATATAGGGTGCGTTTCTTTTGCAACCCAAACAATTTGTACAAACTATGCAAAACAATCTTAGCCGTTCATCAAGTCTAATGAATATATAATTTTATTATGTTTTCTAATTTAAAATCATGATTATAATGAATAAACTTAACATTTCCTAATTTAAAATCATTATTATAATGAATAAACTTAACATTTTCCATATATATCACAATCATTGTTAATGAATCATAATCATTATCCATAAATATATTTATTGTGTCCTAATATAGTGGTTTGCATAGTTTGTACAAATTGTTTGGGTTGCAAAAGAAACGCACCATATATATATATATATATATATATATATATATATATATATATATATATATATATATATATATATATATATATATATATATATATATATAAATAAAAGAATGTCGGTGTGCTCTTAAATGGTGGGGAGTTAGCAGGGAGACATAAATATCTCAACCTCCAAAACTCAATAAAAATGAGTTTGGTGGGTTTATTTATTGTATTTGGTAAAGTTAACCATCAAATAATGTGGAAACAAACCATAAGCAAAAGCTTGTGATCTAAGAAATACTGTTTATTTATTTAAAACAAAAAGAATGTGATGGCTGGTATTGCAATATATTAAAAAGAGTAAACTATTATTTTTGTCTCTGTGTTTGTTGTTTATAATTATTTTTGTTTCTGATCTTTAAAAATTGATTTTTGGTCCTTGTGGTTTACAACTCCTTTTGTTTTTAGTCCCTGAAAATATTAGTTTTAGGGACGAAAATGGAAAGGAATTGCAATCCACAATAACCAAAAAAACAACTTTTAAAGTCATAAACGAAAATGGTTATAAACAACAATCCACAAGGACGAAAATCGTTGTTTACTCTATTAAAAAAGATAGGGAAAAGTTCATAAAAACCCAACAAACTATTTCATTTTGAATGGTTAAGTCCCTAAACTAATTTTTTGAATGAAAAAATCATTAAACTTTCTTATTTTGAATGAGTAAGTCCCTGAACTATTTTTTTGAATGAAAAAATCATTAAACTTTCTCATTTTGAATGAAAAACCATTAAATTTTCCAATTTTGAATGATTAAGTCCCTGCATATTTTTTTTCAATAAATTAAATCATCGAACTTTTAAAAATTGGTTACGTACATCATTTTAACCCAAAAAAAACTACATGGAACCGATTATCTTTTTATTCTTCCTCTTTTGATAAATAAAAAATAGATCAAAAAGAGAGAGATCGATGCCAGGAGCAACAACGTGTTAGGTGATATGGAGAACGGACAATGTAAGGGCAATGGGGAGAGGCGAGGCAGGGCGATACGATTGTCTATGAGGGGTTTTAATAGCGTATAATTTGAGAATGGTAAAACTGATTTTGATTTGTTTTTACTTTAAAACCTTCATCGTCAGTTCCAGATATCTTTAAAAAAAGCTAACCAATTTTTAGAAATTCGATTGTTTATTTACTCAAAAAAAATGTTGAGGGACTTAATCATTCAAAATTAGAAAGTTTAATGGTTTTTTCGTTCAAAATAATAGTTGAGGGACTTAATCGTTCAAAATGAGAAAGTTTAATGGTTTTTTCATTCAAAAAAATAGATCAGGGACTTAACCATTCAAAATATGATAGTTTATTGAGTTTTTTTGAACTTTTCCCAAAAAGATATGCAAAAAGATTTTAAACTGTAATCAATCTATGATCGTTGTTTTTTTTTTTTTTTTCGATAACCTAAAATAATAAAAATATGCTCTAAAACACATGCTTTTAGTTCTTTTTGTGACTCGAACAAAATAGTCGTTGACTCAATTGTATCGATACGATCCCCTACAATCTTTAGATTATGATTTTAAGTTTTTTTAAGAAAACAAAGACCTTGAACCAATTAATTACCTCTAAATTCAGATATGTTGGTTTAAGAGAAAACCATAAAATAAAATATAAAAAAAACGAAAATCCATGAAAACGAATGAAAAAGTATATCAATATAGATATTAAGGGGTTGTTTGTTTTTTTTTTAAAAACCTCTTAATGACTCTTAAGTCTGATACCAATTAACACATATCCAACCTTAATGCTCTCATTTTGCTTAAAGTTAAAAATGAGTGAATGGTAGTTAATCGAGTCTAAAAGAACCGTGATTTTTAGAGAAAATTGTAATTATTCATGATTAATTTTGTATTTAATTTTGAAGAAGAAATTAAAAATAAAGTAATAGATAGATATATATACTCACTGTTGTTGGCTGCAATGCAGGCATCATGTTTCATACAACATGCATCAAGTTCATCACAAGGCTTCTCTCCTGGGCATCCACTGTATAATATCCCACAATACTTTCCATATCTCAGCAATGGTGGCACTGTCCGTCCATAATAAATATAAATATATATTATTTATTTTATATCCAATATCATGAAGAAAAAAAAAATAGAATAAAAAGCTAATCCCAAGAGCAAAAATATAGATACAAGTGTATATAATACTACATAAATATAATACCTTTGCAGAAAGAGGATTCACATTTATTGCTGCACTCTTTAGACTAAATATTGAAAATAATATATGAATTAAAATCGAAAATATATAAAATGAAAAAAGGGAAAATTAATTGGTGAAGAGAATGAAGCATACCAAAGTGAGTCCTGTGTTGGCACCAACATTGACTTTAAGGGCAAAAAGGGAAATAGGGGAATAATTGAGGGTAAGAATGGAAATGAAGAGAAGGAGATGGAGAAGGGAAGCCATGGAATTGAAAGAAGCAAAGGGAACAGAAAGATGAAGCATGGTTTTGCTTAAAAGCTCTTACTTATAGAAACAGATGGTTGGGGGATAGATGTGGGATGGGTAGGTGGGTGGGTAGGCGTAGGGGGTAGGGGTAGGAGTGGGGGTAGGGGGGGTGGGGTATGGAAACTCATTAAAAGGGTTTGTATAGTATGTGTCTCGTGACATGTTTTTGGATGTGTTAAGTGTTAAGTTTCACATATCTTGCCTCACTGACAAGTTGTATGAGGATTTGGAATTTGGACCTATATGAATATATATACTACCAATTATATATATTTTCTAACGAGTGTATTTATTAATATATATTAATTATCTATGCATATATATGTATCGATGTGTATATTCATTGAAATTCATCAATGTATATGCTTCAATGAATATACAAGTTTATACGGTTCTTAATTTTTTGTGGTATATATATGAACATGTCCATATATATATATATATATATATATATAGAGAGAGAGAGAGAGAGAGAGAGGGAGGTTCAAAGAAAACCTCAGAAAAATGAAAAATTGAATAACACTCTGGTAGTCATTCATCTGGACGGTATGCACTTGTGCATACAAGTAATATCATGCACATGTGCATAAAAACTTGCATGTTATAAATTACTTGTATGCACAAGTGCATACTGTCCAGATGGAATGCTACCAGGGTGTTTCTCAGTTTTTCGTTTTTTTGAGGTTTTCCCCTGAACTTGACCCTATATAGAGGGGCGTTCAAATGCAACAGATTTACATGATGCAACATATGCAGCTCCTCTATCAACCACTCATTTTATGTAATTAAGAAAAAGGAAAAAACTGAAAATAAAATGAGTGGTGGATAAAGCAGTTACATAGGTTGCATCATATACATAAAGGGGTTGCATAATAACCCTCTCTCTCTATATATATATATATATATATATAGAGAGAGAGAGAGAGAGAGATTTGGGATCACATGAGACCAGCATGTTTTTGTGAGACCCGTGAGACTAAGTTTGTACACTTGAAACTTCACAGCAAAATACTATGTATCGGCCTTCATTGTAATAACCGGATATAAGTGTTAAATGTTAAAGTTGGGTGTTAAGTTGGCCAAGACTCAAAGATAAGGGGGCTAGATGTAACATTGTTTAAAAAGGGATTTTAACCTTAATGACCTCATATTGTTATTGATCGGCGGCTGAAAAGGGAAAGGAGGGACTAGGGTGATTTTTGGAACGAGGCGAGGAAGAGGACGACTCATTGGAGATTTCAAGGTTTCATAGATTCCTCCTTAAGGTAAGCTTCCTTCCAACCAAAATCTTCTTTATTTGATGTTTAGTAGCAGTTTTAGTCTTAGGTTTGGGGTTTGTTGGAGGAATCTGAGGAATTGTTTGATTTGGGGTTTCTTTTTCGTTAATTTGTATGATGGGAGTCGATGGGATTGAAGTTTGATTATCATTACCGTGGAAATGCTATTTTAGACATAGAAATTAAGTATCCAAATCGTGGAATGGGTTTTGGGTTTGCAATCGATCCCCGATCGATGTTGGAGATGGTTTTGGCAATCTGTTCTGGGAGAGAGGTCTGTTGGTCGATCGACCGGACCATGAAGTGGGGAACCGGGTGACCCCAGGCACCAAAGTGTCGGGCGACCCCGGGAGACTTAACCCCAGTCGATACAGGGCGGGATGGCCCCGGTTGACACCGGGCAGGGAAGTCCCGGTCGACTCCGGGCGGGCTGCCCAACACCGGGCGCTGAGGCCCCGGTCGGCTCCAGTCCGGGCGAGGGAGATGTGGGCCGCGGCCCTGGTCTATTTCACTTGGGCTTTGGGCAGTTTTTTTTAGTAGGCCCAATTGTACGTTGCTATCTTGTTGGGATTGATAAGTTTTTGTGGGTCGGGTTCTATTAGATTAAACTGGCCCAACCACTCATGAACTACAGGGTATTAGTCGATTTTCATATTTAATTAGAAGATGCCGGGAGTTTATCGGTCTACGTTTTTCTTATAGGATTTGTTCGAGCCGTAAGAGTAGAAACAAAGTTTTAAGCAAGGGACCTCAGGTGAGTTTTCTGAATTAAAGTCTCTTATGACGAATAAGTTATGTTCTATGTACGTGAGTTTATATACAAGCTTTGAAATGATATTGCTTTAATATTTACTTGCGAGATTTACTTAAATGTTAAAGATGTTTTATTATTGTTGTTAAGGTGGAAATGTATGCATACATGGTCATAAGTGTGTTATGCTCAAAGTCGAGGGGTGTGGCCCGCCTGTGCTCATACCGGGGGGTGTGTTCCGTTTATGTCGTTGGGGGTGTGTCCCAACAAAGGCAGTGTGAGTCACAGACACGCTGTCACCTTAGGGTGGCGGTAGTGTGATCTGAGAAGTTTGCTGAAAGTTTAAATATTTTCCTTGAAGCTGAAAATGGTTTATTTTATGATAAATACTTGCTTGTTTGTCGGTTTAAAAACTGTTGTAAGAGGGAACTCACTAGACCGTTGGTCTAACCCTCGCTCTTTCAAATTTTAAAAACCCTTTTTTGGCAGACGTGATCTAGGTGGAGCTGGTAAAGGCTAAGAGAAGGCGTAGCGGAAATGCATAGAAGACCATCACCTTAGTTTAGTTTTTACTTTATCTTAGTTCCGTATAGGTTGTCGTTGCAAACTTGGAATTAAATTGTACGCTTGGGGTCGTTTTGGCATGAGTTATTATTATGATTTATTTGTTATATTGCTGTCTTGGTTGGGTTGTTACAGTTGGTATCAGAGTCATAGTTTAAAGGATCTAGGTGACCGGATGGGCCTAGACTTAAACTTAGAGAATAGGACGCAACTGAGAAATAAGATTACCATAGGAAGACAAGGGATAGGGTAGTGAGGACTAGCATGTAAGGTAAATTTGGAATTACATATGGCCAATGTAATTGTGAATTTACAGGTACATGTGTGTGCTTAACTCACCTTTTTGTGTCGGACCTCTTGTATTATAAGTTGTGGGTTTGCGTCGTTTCAGTAATTATGTCTGAGCGTGTAGCAAGGAGTAGATATGTGCCGGTAACGGAGGCGTTACTGGTAAACGAAGTGATTGCGGACGGACCAATGGTTCCTTTTAGACCGGTTGTCACTCGAGGAAGGAGTCGTGGTCGACCTAAGAGGACAGAGATATTTTTGCATTGATGGGATAGTTAGAACACGTTTATAGTTGTAAGGTTATTACCGTTTAGGATGAAATTCGTGCGGGATGTAGATATTTTCGTTGAGAAAGGACCTCTCAGGTCCATAAGGAAGAAAATAATGATAGGGATGTGAGCTTTTCGCTTTAAGGGAGTCTTCAGTTGGGTAGATTGTTATGTCGATTAGTGGAAAACAGGAGAGTGTTAACCCAAGAATCGAAGGATAGAAATGAGGCTTTTGGAGCTGTAGTTAATTGAAAAGTGGGTGAGAGACATTATCAGTGTTGACTAATAAATTGTAGTGAGGGTCAGATAGATTTGAGCTATGGTTGGAAAGTTTGTCTGAGGTTAAAGTGGGGATGCACTATTTGCTAATTGTTAGTCGCGATGGTAGCTAGTGTTTGGAACATTCAAGGATATTGGGAAGCGCTAGTGCCGAAGGTTGTGGCACAGTAGAGGACCTCGGATGGTTGGTCGAAAGTAAGGAGTCTAGGGATAAATTATAGTGAATGTAAACAGTTGACCTTGTTAGAGTAAATAGCCTTCAATGTTAAGTGAGTCTCATGCATTGTGTTTCAAACAAATTGCTGGAGCCTTTCATATCATTCGTATCAGATATTTTGGGCGCGTGTGTGTGCTTTTCGAGGTATCGATTTTGAAAACGTGTCGACGCGTGCAAATGTGAGTCTAGATTGAAGAGACAAGTTTATAGCGTTAAGTGATAAAAATTCGATTTTTGGTATGGGGAATTATTTTATATCTCCTTGTAAAAGAGTTAACTTTTGTTATAAAAATTAAATCAACATTGGATCGCATGATTGTATAAGTGAGTTTGGTACGAACATGTGTTGTCATAATAATGTGGGTAAGAGTTGTCTGACACGCTCAGTGTAAACAATTTTGTAGTATTTTATAAATCGTGTGGGTAAAGTTCATCGAAAATAATTTCAATTGTGCCAACACCGATTTTGGGGTGTGGTGAAGAGTAATTGTCGTGGAGTTGAGGTTGAACGATTCATGGAATCGTTGGGCATGGTTAAGTCGGTGTTGTGTCGTGTACACTCAAGTGTGTTTCATAATGTAGTACCTTCTAAATTTTCAAACGTGTCAAGAGTTTAAATTTTGGTGTGTCATGCATGAATTCTATGAACTCTTTAGGTCGTGAGAAAGGTTTTGAGAGTGGAGGCGGGGCGCTCGAACAGTGAGTGGTTGATCTTTGATGTTAAGGATGTTTGAATTTCAATGTCTTAACCGCTTGTTCAATGACTAGAGTTGGGGATGTCGACAAATGGTTGTGTCTAAGGTGGAATTTGGAGTCGTTAAGATGCTTTTATGGCAATAAGTTGTGGCCTTGGATGAGGTGGGTTCTTTGGGAATCCTTGTAGGTCGAAGGCACGATGGAAGGATCACGACGTCGATTGTTGATGTGAAGTCAAAGACCATTTTCGTGATTAATGGTGGCATGCTGTAAATGAAGAAGTAGCCATGTGTAGTTTCGTTGAGTTTTAAGGAGGAAGCAAAGGGTTATTCAGAAAATGTGTGTACCCGGTGTGATGTTGGACCGCCTGGATCAAATAGTGCGAAATGGAAGGCCGTTAGTCCGATCGAGTCGCGATGAGCCGACAAGGAGTGATATTTTGTTGAGTGGTTTTGAGGGTCATGGTTTTGCAGTTTATTCAGATTTGAGAAAGACAAGGTCATGAAATGCCTTGGAGTCAGATATTAGTATTATGATAAGAGGGAAGAGGACGGCATTTGTATGTGTGCACAGTAGCCCTGAAGATTTTGGGTATTGGATTGTTATGTGTCAAGGTGGTAAGGTGATTGTTGTATCGTTTAGTTGGCGACTATTATGCCATAAGTAGGCGTGCAAGTCAATAAATTGGTAAGGAGTTATTCGGAGTTGGGTGGTAGACTGGTGATGTTGTTATAGGACAAGCGTCCCCGTCCGGAGATCTCTGGAGAAGGATTTGCAAGTGACAAGTACGTTGATGGGATGTGTGGATGTTGGTTAGTATCGTAGTATTACTAAGCTGAGGATAATTTTCGAATGATAGTGGGCGGCTATTTAAGCGAGGAACCATGTGTTATGGGTTGTGGCGAGTTTTGGACAGGTTTATTTTATACCGTTAGATTGTGGATGGGAATGTTGAATTGTGTAGTCCGGGAGGTGGTGTAGTAGAGAGGAGAACCGTGAGCATGTCGAAGTGTTCTTTGGAAGTGAAGGGACTATAGCAGAGTGGGCAATCCTGCTTGGAAAGAGAGAATTGCACGGAGTTATCCAGTAGTGGGTAATGTTTCGGAAGAGCTCGGTTGTTTATCTCACGTAAGAATTGTGGGTAATCGATTGTCTAAATAAAGTAATGCAAGGGTGTTTGACACATCTGGGGATCATATATGGAGAAGGAAATGTGGGGTGAATAGTGTTTCTCGCAACAAGAAGAGGGTGGAGATATTGTGTCGGAAAGGAGTGTAATCTGAAAGTGAGGAGTTTGTCGAATGATACAAAATGTGGAATTATGCTTTCAGAATAGCCGTTAGCAAGTTGATGAAACCTAGCGTGGTCATGAGAAAGAGATTATGGCGTACGTTTTTAGGTGTCGAGTAATTTAAATCGAGTGGTTGGCCTTAAGCTTACACCACTAATCAATAAACTGGTCTTTAGAAGCGGGCTTGAAGTCTTCAAAAAGAGAGGGGGAAAAGGTGGTTGGATATAGTGCTCAGAGAGAAGAACAAAGGTGTCAGAATTAGTATTGCGTGGAAGAGATTCCAAGTGAGTCGATCGTTCAGTGTTAAGCGATTGGGAATAATTGTGTGAGCATGGTCACTCTGTGTTGAGCGAGCGAAGAATCGTTTCATCACTCATATGGGTGGACGATGGTGGATACATCGAGGATTTGAAAGAGGTGTCGATTTATTCGGTCAGTCGGAGCTGGTGGTCAACGACGATTGGATTGTGGAAGTTTCTTTCTGTTAGGTAAGAAGTTGGAGAGAGGAAGTTGGGAGTGGTGTATGTATAGCGTGTATGATTTGGGTAATGCTGGTGAGTATGATCCTTGGGGTTCGGGGAAGGAAGAGCTTTTGCGATGGACGTATGCCATATTAAGAGAGGTTACTTGTAGTGGCAGATCGTCGGATGAAGAAACTCATAACTGCGAGTCCATAGTGATGTCTAAGGTTGACTATATGTTATGTCAGTGAATTGGGTGGATCATCTCTAGCCAGTGAGGCGTGTTGTCCTAGTATTGACTCTGATAAAAGCTTTGTTTAAAGAAAGTTATGGTTAATCGAAGGGTGAATTCGATGGTCACGTATGTCTATGTAGTTGATCAGAACGGCTTGAACAATTGAGTGGGGCTAAGTTGAAAATATGAGCTATGAATCCCAGGTGGGGACCGGATAAAGTTACCAACCTCGTCTTGGAAGGGTGTGATCTGATGCGGATAGAAGGGTAAGCTGAGACCGAGATTCGTCGGACCGTTTACTTTCATGGAGCGTGTTGGGGAGGAAGCATACAAATTAGAATTACCCGTGGACCTACGAGGAATTCACCCCACTTTTTCATGTGTCGAATCTGGAGAAACGTTTAGCAGAAGGCGATGTCGTTGTACCATTGGAGGATATCCGAGTAGATGAGAAGATAAGTTATGTTGAGGAACCGATGGCTATTCTGGACCGCAAAGTGAAGAAACTGAGGAATAAGGAAATCCTTTTGGTGAAAGTGCAGTGGAAATTTCACAAACGGCAGGAAGCGACTTGGGAATTAAGGTCGGACATGAGATCTCAGTACCCTAGTTTACTTAGCGAAGGGATTCCGGGGACGGAATCCTTTTTTGGGGGGAGTATTGTAATAACCGGATATAAGTCTTAAATGTTAAATTTGGGTGTTAAGTTGGCCAAGACTCAAAGATGAGGGGGCTAGATGTAACATTGTTTAAAAAAGGGCTTTTAACCCTAATGACCTCATATTGTTATTGATCGGCGGCTGAAAAGGGAAAGGAGGGACTAGGGCGATTTTTAGAACGAGGCAAGGAAAAGGACGGCTCATTGGAGATTTCAAGGTTTCATAGATTCCTCCTTAAGGTAAGCTTCCTTCTAGCCAAAATCTTCGTTATTTGATGTTTAGTAGCAGTTTTAGTCTTGGGTTTGGGGTTTGTTGGAGGAATCTGAGGAATTGTTTGATTTGGGGTTTCGGTTAATCTGTATGATGGGAGTCGATGGGATTGAAGTTTGATTATCATTACCGTGGAAATGTTATTTTAGACATAGAAATTAAGTATCCAAACCGTGGAATGAGTTTTGGGTTTGCAATCGATCCCCGATCGATGTTGGAGATGGTTTTGGCAATCTGTTCTGGGCGAGAGGTCTGTTGGTCGATCGACCGGACCATAAAGTGGGGAACCGGGTGACCCCGGGCACCAAAGTGTCGGGCGACCCCGGGAGCCTTAACCCCGGTCGATACCGGGCGGGATGGCCCCGGTCGACACCGGGCAGTGAAGTCCCGGTCGACTCCGGGCGGGCTGGCCAACATCGGGCGCTGAAGCCCCGGTCGGCTCTAGTCCGGGCGAGGGAGATGTGGGTCGCGGCTCTGGTCTATTTCACGTGGGCTTTGGGCAGTTTTTTTTAGTAGGCCCAATTGTACGTTGCTATTAGATTAAACTGGCCGTAAGAGTAGACACAAAGTTTTTGTGGGCCGGGTTCTATTAGATTAAACTGGCCCAACCACTCGAGAACTATAGGGTATTAGTCGATTTTCATATTTAATTAGAAGATGCCGGGAGTTTATCGGTCTACGTTTTTCTTATAGGATTTGTTCGAGCCGTAAGAGTAGACACAAAGTTTTAAGCAAGGGACCTCAGGTGAGTTTTCTGAATTAAATTCTCTTATGACGAAGAAGTTATGTTCTATGTACGTGAGTTTATATACAAGCTTTGAAATGATGTTGCTTTAATATTTACTTGCGAGATTTACTTAAATGTTAAAGATGTTTTATTATTGTTGTTAAGGTGGAAATGTATGTGCATACATGGTCATAAGTGTGTTATGCTCAAAGTCGAGGGTGTGGCCCGCCTGTGCTCATACCGGGGGATGTGTTCCGTTTATGTCGTTGGGGGTGAGTCCCAACAAAGGCAGTGTGAGTCACAGACATGCTGTCACCTTAGGGTGGCGGTAATGTGAGCTGAGAAGTTTGCTGAAAGTTTAAATATTTTCCTTGAAGCTGAAAATGGTTTATTTTATGATAAATACTTGCTTGTTTGTCGATTTAAAAATTGTTGTAAGAGGGAACTCACTAGACCGTTGGTATAACCCTCGCTCTTTCAAATTTTAAAACCCCTTTTCAGGCAGACGTGATCTAGGTGGAGCTGGTAAAGGCTAAGAGAAGGAGTAGCGGAAATGCATAGAAGACCGTCTCCTTAGTTTAGTTTTTACTTTATCTCAGTTGCGTATAGGTTGCCGTTGCAAACCTGGAATTAAATTGTACGCTTGGGGCCGTTTTGGCATGAGTTATTATTATGATTTATTTGTTATATTGCTGTCTTGGTTTGGTTGTTACATTCATAGTATTTTGTTGTGAAGTTTCAAGTGTAAAAACTTGGTCTAACGGGTCTCACGAAAACAGATTGGTCTCACGTGAACCCAACCCTATATATCTTTCACATGAAGTTGTAAAAGTTCTCTTGTGTTTTATGTTAAGGTTTTAAGGTATGTGAAGGTTTAGTAAGGTGTTTGAAGTTTTTTTTTTGAAGTATATAATATTTATATACGGCAAATGCAACAATTAAACTCACACGCCCTCCTCACCTTTGGTGAGGTTTGAACCCTTAACCTCCTAGGAGGCCAGAGACTCTGATACCGCTAGACCAAAGGCCCTTTGGTAAGGTGTTTGAAGATTCAATATTATTTTTTTGGAAAAAGAGGACGAAACCCCGGAAAAACTTTATTGATTGTTCAATATTATTTTCATGTGAATGTTCAATGTGTTTTTCATGTTAAAGTATGTGGAGGTTAATGAACGTAGTTATATATATAGATATAGATATGTATATATATTTAAGTTTATTATTTTTCTTGTCAAGTTTTGTGTGTTACTAATGTGAATGTTTGAGCAGGTGTGATTTTTCTTACAATCATGCCACTGAAGTTCAATTTATCTACCGAACTACTAGTGCCTCAGGATGGCCACCGGATATAAAAAGCCATCCAAAGGCTTAAAAGGTCTCTTGCTTCTTAGGCTATGTTTGGCAAAAAATGTTAGCTTATGAGCTAGTTTTTTTTTTCCTGGTACATGTTTGGATGACCATAAACTAGCTTATTAAAAAGCTATTTATAGTAACGTTTTGAAAAGTTAGCTTATCAGCTACCAACTAGCTTATAAGCTAGTTTGCCAAACAATGCCTTAAAGAAAAAGAAAATTACCTGATCTAAGTGTGTATACTCATTTAGTCCTAAAATAGTATCTTATGAAATGAGGAATTCTTTGCTCCCTTATCATCAGGGGTAAATCGTCTTTTATTTAAGTAAAAAGTAAAATAATTACATATTTCTAAAATTATGTCTTTTTCATTGTGTGATATTTAACTAGAAAATATCACTTTATAATCTGATTTATTTATATTAAATGAGACTAGAATTACATAAAATGACTAAAGATATACTCATTTATATTTTATAAGCAATTAGAATTTTGTTTTTAAATAGCTTCCCTTTAAAGACATTTAATCATAAACTTGACAAAATAAACTCTTTAATTAATTTATTTTTAATTATTTAAAAAATGGATCAAGATTTAATAGGCAATATGATCTTTTAGTCATTCTCTTCAAAGTTTTCCTGGTTATATTTAATATTTTATATAAATAGCTCCAATTACATATTTTGATGATCTTTTTTATTTCAGCTGTATATTAACAGTAAAGATATATAAAAAAACGGTTTATTCATCATTAATTACTTACTTTTTCTTAGAAAACAATTTTTCTTAATTTCTTAAACTAGCTTATTTCAAAAGACAATTTTGTTATATTTTTCTACGAATAAATATTTCTATAGATGTTTATTATTTGATGTCATCATTTCAATATTATACTTTCAGGCATTATTAATGTTAGACGAATTTGTTTATTTTTTGGAAATAAAGTTAAATCTTCAATAGTTGTATGAATAAATAAATTATTTGTTAAGATAATCAAGTATTTATGAAACATAAATAAATAAGTTTTATCATATATTAATAAATATAATTAAAAAATCTCATAAACTCATATTTAAAAAAAAGTATTAATTATTTAACGAAAAAACATGTTACGTTCCTCATTCGTAATGATTGCGATTTGCATGTGCCAAATGTATATCATCTTCAATAATTGTATTAAAGAATAGACTTTAAAGTTATTTATCCCAAACAGATATGGTAAAATAGATGCTAAAATAGAATGAAAAAAAAAAAAAAAGTTAGAAATGTTCAAATCTAAAGAAAAATCTTAAAAAATATATATTATTTTAATTATTTTTGTTAATGATGTTAAATGAATTATATTTTTTTAAGTGTATTAGAACGATAAATTTATAAAATACTAGAAGCGTACTCGCGCAATGCAGCGAGATACATCACGATTTTAATGTTTCATTTTATTTTTATTTTTTTTCGATTTACAGTACGATTTTGGATGGTTTTAAGAAAGTGATAATGTTTTTTTTTTATAAATTTGTTTAATTTAGGCTTAATAATATAACGTTTTTTATATAAAAAAATTAAGTATTTTGTTAGAATTCAATGATTATCTTATATATTTTAATGACATCTAGAAAAAAATAACTAATTACATATTTAATAATATAATTAAAACAAATTTATAGTAATATAATATATTAATTAATAGTGATATATGAAAAGGTCTACATAAAAGGAAGGTTCATACCAAATTGGTGGGTGTTAGAAGTCTGCAGTAGTGGTGTGTATCTTGTGCTTTGATACTTGTAAATTAAGAGATTTTTAAAATCTTGCATAAAATGATGGTACATTGTGCCTAATAATTTGTATTTAAAAGTTTTTTATTCGTGCTTTATTATATAGTATAGATTTTAGAAAAATTATTAAAGTGGGATGTAACTTCTTTTTAATTTTTGATTTATATTTTTTTTAATATAGTAAAATGTGAAGATGCTATTATAGATGTGTTTGTATCTGTATAAAGTTTTGGAGTTACTTGTGTGGGTCCATGTTATGTTGAAGACCTTCCCATAAAGTGTTGATATTCTCCTCCTTGTGTCAAAACATTGGAGATTTTTTGGGTTATGAAAAATGCATTATTCCTTAATTATTAAATGTAAAATAAACTCTAATTTTGGTTCCTGAGATTTAGTAAAAACTTTGAAAGTGGGACCTAAACTTTGATAAGTCTAGAAAACATCTTTGTGGTTCTCATTTTACTTTGAAAGTGGTCTCTGCTTACTAACTTCGTTAATTTTCTCTATTAGAGACAAGAACATTTTTTTCCATTTAGGTTTTCCCTTTTATTTTTACCAGGCCCATTAAATAAAAACTTGTTGAAGGGTCGATCAAAATAAACTTGTTGAAGAGTCGATCAAAAAACCTGTTAAAGTCGATCAAAAACCCTTCAACCACCATCATCGTCCAGTTCAGTTCCCGGCAAGGCCATCACCGTCCATTTCCTGGTGATCATCCCCCTTCTATATTTTCGGCGACCATCCTCCTTCCGTGTTTCCGGCTTATTCGGTGCCCCAAACAGGTTGATTACGCCAAATAAGTTCAACCAACTGGATTGGAGAATCCATTGAAAGGGTTGGAGAAAATCAGTGACCATCGTCTTCCTCTGTTTGGAGAATCGATTGGATGGGTTTTGTACAGTGATTTTAGTTTAGGATTTTTTATGCTTCTTCTCCATGGTTTTAAACCATCTGGGCTAGGTTTTTTTATTCTTTTTCTCCATGTAATTTCATCACGTGGTTGTTTTGTTGTAATTTGATAAGTTCTTCCATCTAGTGTTTAAGTTGGTTATGTTATTGTAATTAATTTGATCAGTGTTTCAATGGAAAATGGGTTTTTTTGGTTGAATGAAACCTTTGTGCCATTTGGAATGTAATCCTACTGCCAAAATCTTAGGAGACAGGGCAGTTTTGCCTTCCATTTTTGGATAGTGTAAAGGCCTGGTTGTGTTGGTGATCCTTACATGGGAGAACCCAAATCATTCCAAGGATGTGATCTAGTACAATCTTTTCAAGTTCCAAATCTTAGTTTTACTTTTACAATAGTTGGAGTTTACAAATCCAATATAATCATAATATCTCACATTAGCAACAAGAGCTACCTATGTGTCTACTGTCTAAGTAGTTGTAACCAACTTCTTAGCAGAACTCTTCATTTAATTAGCCACTAATAAGATAAAATCAAGTATGCATTCAACCTTCTTTGTTAAGTCTGATAAGGTCGGATTTCGACCTTATTAATGAGTTAAAAACGAGTAGAATTGCGAGTTCTAAAGGAGAATACCGATGTAATTTAACCATTGAGCGAAAGTTAGTATAGGTTGGTAAATATTGAAAAAAAAGAGAGAAACACGGCGAAATCGGACAAAGAAACGGAGTTAGTTGAGAAGTTGAAGAAGAATCATGCAAGAAAGAGTTTACAAAGCCTTTTTGGGTGCAATAGTGTTGAAAAACAGTACCAAACGCGAGTTTCACGAGAGTTTGCAGCACCCGCGAGTTTTGAGTATAGCGGGTGACTTTGGCGCGACTAAACCTGCGCCAAACCCGCATTCATTCCAAATCTGGATCTATAGCTTTCAGCAACTAGGGTTGTAGGGGATTACTTTTCACAAAACAACATTTTGACGGCGGAGAAGAGGGGACGAATTTTGGGAGACGGAAGAGCAATCTTGAAGTAAGAACCGGGGAGAGACATATTTGATTACGACGTTGATCTATATTTCGATACTGTGTGCTTGAACAATCGCATCTCAGGGAGTTTCAATTATTTTTAGATTGTTTGAGAAAACAATGTTAAACCTTTTGACTTTCTTTTTTAATGTGTTGTTCTGCACAACCCCCAACATGAACTAATTCTAGATGTTGGGGGTTGGATGATTCTTGGGTGTAAATTACAATTAAACATGTGATTGGGTTTTGTACTTCTTTTTAAGTGATTCAATGAATCATATGACATGGTTTAAAAGGAATCTGTTAGCCTGATCAATTGATGGATAATTCGTGATCTTTTTATTCTTTGAGACAAGTAATTAAAGGTTTGACGTCGGTGTTATATGCCTAGGATATGAATTGGATAGAGATATACCAATTCAATCTTAGACTGTTTTACATTAATCTTGTTCTTATGGTTAAATTGGAATTAATTGTTGAGATCGAGAGATGAAGCATTATTTTTCAATCGCTAATGTTACTATGGCTTGAGAAAGTACAGTGGCTATTTTCAGTGATTGTTGGGAATTAAAGAATTGTTCAAGTATGGTTAATACTGCTAGCACAACTGATTACTACTGCTAGTAGATTTAACACTGCTTGACAAGTTAGTACTGCTACTTCAATAGTTAGTACTGCTAGATCAAAGTTAATACTGCTGAGCACAGTTACTACTACTGGTGAAAATTAGTACTGCTCAGAGTGTTAATGCTGCTATAACTTAATACTGCTTAAGAGATAATCAAGATCCGTACAGATCAAGACTAAAGATAATCATGGAAGGTTTGAAGATAATGATAGAAGAATATACTGAAGATCTTTTATTTTTTGTAATTATCTTTTATTTTCAGTATATGTATAGACATGTTGAGAATAGTTTAGAAGATATCAAGTTAGCAGATTATTCTGAGTTTTTGTTTTAGAGAGAATTAACCTCAAGGTTTAGAACCCTAGTTCTAGAGAAGTAGAATTCGTATTGGTGAGCCTGTTCATCAATATTGAGGTTTTGTTTGAAATCTTGTAACTTTAATCATTCTATAAAGTTTACAAGATTGTGATTTCTGATTTACTGTTACATTGATTATTGAATATTAAAGTGTTATTCCGCAACTTCTTTAATATTGTTTCTGAGTTCATTATTCTTGTTAAGAATTAGATCCTGACAAGTGGTATCAGAGCAAGTAGTCTCAGAAACCTTCATTCATCATGGAAAACACAGTTGAATCAAACAGTACTCTTGTCTCAAAGGTTCCAATGCTCAGATCTAATGAGTTTGACATGTGGAAGATTAGGATCAAGCAATACATTCTCCTCACAGATTACTCTATGTGGGACATCATTGAGAATGGCCAATCTGATGAAGGAAAGATTGGTGCAGATGGAAAAAGAATCCCACCAAAGACGGATGCAGAAAGGAAGACAAGGCAGACAGAGATGAAAGCCTTGAGTACATTGCTCTTGGCTATTCCCAATGAGTATCAACACCAATTCTGCAATTGCACTGATGCACAGATGCTTTGGAATGCTCTAGAGAAGAGATTATCTGGTACCAAAAGTACCAAGAGAAATCAGAAGGCAATATTGAAGCAACAGTATGAAAACTTTATGTCAACTAAGAATGAGTCTATGACTCAAACTTTTGACAGGTTTAATAAGTTGATTGGTGAACTAGCTACTGTGGGAGTACAGATTGATCAAGATGATGTAAACAGAAAGTTCTTAAGGTCCCTTGGAGATGAATGGACCATGTATACTGTTTCATTCAGACAGAATGAACAATTGGAAGAAAAGGAACTGGATGATCTGTACAATGATCTGAGAGTGTTTGAGTCTGAGGTGGAGGCAAAGAAGAAGCCTACTGGGTATGTTCATAATGCTGCACTCCTATCAGCGTCAATTAATTCTACTGCTAACCCTGAATCAGTTAATGCTGCTAATGGAGTAAATCAAGAAAAAGGCATTGAATCTGTTTTTGAAGCCTTTCTTTCCAGCCATGGAAACTCCTCTTTAATCAATGATGACTTGGAACAACTTCATCCTGATGATCTTGAAGAGATGGATATTAAATGGCAGATGGCCATGCTTTCTATGAGGGTGAAGAAGTTCATCAAGAGGACTGGGAGGAACAACTTCTCCCAAAGAAGAGAAGATGGAGCAGGCTTTGACAAGTCAAAGGTGGAGTGCTATAAGTGTCATCTAAAGGGACATTTTTCCAGGGAATGCAGAAGTGGAGTGTCTCACAACAACCACCAACAAGCTTAAACTGGAAGCTTTAACCAGAACAGAAACTCTGCTCAAGCTCTTGTTTCTCAACAAGGAATGGGGTTTGACTGGAGTGATCAAGCTGAAGAGGCCATTCAAAATCAAGCTCCCATGGCAGAAGTATCAGATCTCCCAACTGAGGTACTTTCTAATCTCTGTTCTCAAACTTCCATGGACACTGTTAAAAGGTACAGGGATCACAACCAGAAGATGAGTGATGACCTTAAGAGATTAGAAAAAGATATAAAAGACTATGTGAAAATTGTTGAGAGGTTTGAGGAACAAATTAAAAGTTTCCAAGCCAATGAACTGCAACACACATATGATACAAATTACTGGAAATGGGAGAAGAATGATCTAGAAATCCAACTGACAAAGTCCAAGGAGGAGAATGAAAAGTTGAGAGGAGAGCTAGCCAAAGTTAATCTAGATGTGGAAAAGTTTTCCAATGCTTCTAAAGCAATGGACTCTTTACTACAAACCCAGTTTCATGACAAACTGAGAAGAGGAATTGGGTACAATACTACACCACCACCATAAAACAACAACTACATCCCTCCTACATCAGACTTACTAGAGACCAAGGATAGGAAAGACTTGAAGGAGGGAGCCACTGATATAGATCCCTTAGATGGAGTAGTTGTTGAGGACAAGACTGAGAAAGAAGCTGGTAAGAGTAAGGAGAACAATGTGAGTGGTGAGATTCCTCTAGAGAATCACATTATTACCAATGAGGGTTGTGGAAAGATTTGGGTAAAATCTAAGGACATAGAGAAGACTGAGGGAAAGTCTAAGAAGGTCCTTGCAAACAGTGTGCTTGTAAGGAGTCTGAGCCCCTAAAACATGATAAAAGGAGGGGAAATCAAAGGAATTGGAATAATCAGTGGGCTTAGAAACAAGGAGTTGATCTGAGTAGAATCATCAGACCAAAACCTTGTTTCATATGTGGAAAATTGAATCATCTTGCCAAGCACTGTTACTATAATCCTATTAACCAAAGGATGAATTTTCAAAGAGCTATGCAAAAACCCTTTGGTTATAGGAAGGATGAAAGGAACAATGTGGCTAAGAAACCTGTTAAATCTAAAAGCCACATGAAGAAAAAGACTATGGAAGAAAGTGTCAAGATGTGGGTTCCTAAAAGCACTAAAACTGTTAGTACTGCTACCATAAATAGTGCTGCTGACAATGTTAGTGCTGCTAGAAGCAATACTACTGCTAACAATGTTAGTACTGCTAACACTGTTAGTACTTCTTCAAATGTTAATACTGCTAACTCTGTTAATGCTTCTAACAAGGTTAGTACTGCTAAACCTGTTAGTGCTGCTAACTCTGTTAGTACTTCTAAAGTTAGTACTGCTTCTAGTGTTTGTGCTGCTAGACCAATCATCTTAACAAAGTACTCTAGTAAAGAGTGCTCTGATTTTAAAAATATCATCAAAAAGGAGTGTAAATACTTTGATGAGAAAGGGAGAACCAAGACCACTTTGGCTTGGGTTCCCAATCAATACTAATTGTTTTATTCTATGTGCAGGGCAACCAGCAGCTCAAAGGAAAGAGCATCTGGCATGTTGATAGTGGTTGCTCTAGGCACATGACAGGGAACATGGCTTGCCTCAAGAATTTCAAGAAAATTGATGGAGGACATGTTGCCTTTGGTAATACTCCAGATGGAGGTAAGATCAGTGGTAAGGGTGATGTAACAAAAGGTAGAATGACCTTTGAAGATGTTTTCTATGTTGAGCAGTTAAGGTACAACCTGTTAAGTGTATCACAGGTTTGTGACAAAAAGCATAGTATATTATTCACTGATTCTGAATGCATTATTCTTGCTCCTGGATTCAAGGTAGTTGATGAAAATATGATACTACTAAGAACTCCCAGAAAGGATAATGTCTATTGTTTGGATATGGAAAATGTTTCAACTGATTCATCCCTAAACTGTCTTGTTTCAAAAGCATCTTTGGATGAATCATCACTTTGGCACAGAAGGATGTGTCACATAAACTTTAAAACAATGAATAAACTTGTTAAAAACAACCTTGTAAGAGGTTTGCCTTCAAAAGTATTTTCATGTGATGATCATTGTGTTGCCTGTCTCAAAGGCAAACAACACAAAACTTCTCATAAGTCCAAAGAGTTGAACACTATTGCTAATTCTCTTCAGTTGTTGCATATGGATCTGTTTGGTCCTACAAATGTTATGAGTATAGGTAAGAAATCATACTGCTTAGTTATTGTTGATGATTACTCTAGATTTACTTGGGTATATTTTCTAAGGACTAAGGATGAGACAAGTGGACTGATCAAATCCTTTATTCTAAGAATTAAAAACCAGACAAATCAAAAGGTAAAAGTCATTAGGTCAGACAATGGTACTGAATTTAAAAATCATGACCTAAACATCTTTTGTGAGGAAAAAGGAATTGAGAGGCAATACAGTGCTCCTAGGACTCCACAACAAAATGGTGTTGCTGAGAGAAGGAATAGGACACTGATTGAAGCTGCTAGATCTCTGTTAGCTGATTCCAAACTTCCAATTACTTTCTAGGCTGAAGTAGTTAATACTGCTTGTTATGTCCAAAACAGAGTTCTAGTAGTCAAACCTAAAAACAAGACACCATATGAGCTTTTAAATAAAAGAAAACCATTTATTAGATTTTTCAAACCTTTTGGGTGTCCTTGTACCATTCTCAATACCAAAACTCACTTAGGAAAGTTTGATAGCAAGGCAGATGATGGTTTTCTTGTTGGTTACTCATCTCAGAGTAAGGCCTACAGAGTATTTAATTCTTCTTCTAGAATAATTGAGGAAAGTGACAATGTCAAATGCAATGAGAACACACCAAATCCTATTGGTTCAGGTCCTAAGTGGTTGTTTGACATTGACTCACTAACTAACTCTTTGGGTTTCAGTAGTGATGATCATGCTGGTTCAGGAAGTGGAGGATCAGGGGATGTACAAGTACAAGACATTATTCCTTAGTCTGTGATCTTTCCCATACCTACAATAGAACCTGTTGAAATCTGTGAAAAGGAGACTATTACTGAACCAATTCAGAGTGAAGAAGAAGGAAGAGATAAGGAGAATTCAGAGCATGAAGAGCCAGAAGTAGCTGATGAGATCCCCTCAGCTGACTTAAATGATTCCAATCTAGAAGTAGGAATCAATGAAGAACCTAGTCCTCAGACTAGAATACAAAAGAACCATCCTCCAGAGCTGGTAATAGGAGACATCTCTTCTCCTATGGTAACTAGGAATCAAAGCAGACTACAAGAGATGCAGGATCAGCAACATACAGTACTCTCTTGCTTTCTATCTCAGATTGAGCCTAAGAAGGCCTATGATGCAATGAAAGATGCAAGTTGGATAGAAGTTATGCAAGAAGAGTTACTACAGTTTAAGTTGCAAGATGTTTAGGACTTGGTGGACCTTCCAAAAAGTCATAGAGTTATTGGCACCAAGTGGAACTTCAGAAATAAAAAGGATGAGAGAGGAATTGTAATAAGGAACAAAGCAAGGCTAGTGGCACAAAGGTACACTCAGGAAGAAGGCATAGATTATGAAGAAGTATTTGCTCCAGTTGCAAGGGTAGAGGCAATTAGGCTATTTCTAGCCTATGCCTCATACATGAAGTTCAAGGTATATCAAATGGATGTGAATAGTGCCTTTCTATATGGTACAATTGATGAAGAAGTATATGTCTGTCAGCCCCCTGGATTTGAAAATCCATCATATCCTGACAGAGTATATAAACTGAAGAAAGCACTTTATGGTCTACATCAAGCCCCAAGAGTATGGTATGATACATTGTCTACCTATCTCTTAGAAAATGGGTTTGAAAGGGGAATAATTGACAAGACCCTCTTTATTAGAAGAAGTAAGAAGGACATCCTACTTGTTCAGATCTATGTGGATGACATCATCTTTGGATCTACAAAAGAACAGATGTGTAGAGACTTTGAAGAGTTGATGCACAAGAGCTTCAAAATGAGTGCAATGGGTGAACTCACCTTCTTCCTTGGGCTTCAAGTGAAACAGCAGAAAGATGGGATCTTCATAAGTCAATCAAAGTATGTGAAAGACATCCTGGACAAATATGGTTTAACAGACTCAAAGCCAGCAAGCACACCAATGGAAACTCATAAACAGATCACTGCTGATCTTGAGGGGGAGGATGTTGATGTCCATCTTTATAGATCAATGATTGGATCTCTCATGTATCTCACAGCCTCAAGACCAGACATCATGTTTCCAGTGTGTGTGTGTGCCAGATTCCAAGTCAAGCCAAAGCAATCACATCTTCAAGCAGTTAAAAGGATTTTCAGATACTTAAGAGGGCAACCTAGATTAGGTCTTTGTTATCCTTATGAATCCAACTTTGACTTGATTTCTTATTCAGACAGTGACTTGGGTGGTGCTATTATGGATAGAAAGTCTACTTCAGGGGGATGTCAGCTTTTGGGTGCAAGACTAGTATCTTGGCAGTGTAAGAAGCAAACCACTGTGTCCTTATCAACAACAGAAGCTGAGTACATTGCTGCTGCAAGTTGCTGCTCTCAGGTTCTATGGATTCAGAATCAAATGCTGGACTATGGGGTAACCTTTCTTCACACTCCAATCTTCATTGACAATAGCAGTGCTATAAGCATTGTTAACAATACAGTCAAGCACTCCAAAACAAAGCATATTGAGATCAGATATCACTTTATTAGAGACTGTAATGAAAAGAAGCTTATTCAAGTTGCTAAAGTTCATACTGACAACCAGCTTGCTGATCTATTCACTAAAGCTTTTGATGTGGGTAGATTCACTTTCTTGGTCACAAGTGTGGGCATGATCAACTCTAAATGAGCCCATGTTTTAAAAAGTGTTTACATACCTGTTAATGAGCCCATTTTTAAAAAGTGTTTACATACCTGTTAATGAGCCCATTTTTAAAAAGTGTTTACATACCTGTTATTTGGTTATTCTTTGGTGCTGCTAATCATCTTTCTCAGGAAAAGTATTGCCTTGTTCAGATCAACTCAAGCTTTAAAAAGTGTAAGTTAGTTAATACTGCTAGTGGTTAATACTGCTCTCAGTTAATACTGCTAGTGGTTAATACTGCTCTCAGTTAATACTGCTAGTGGTTAATACTGCTCTCAGTTAATACTGCTAGTGGTTAATACTGCTCTCAATTAATACTGCTAGTTAGTTAATACTGCTAGTTAGTTAATACTGCTAGTGGTTAATACTGCTCTCAGTTAATACTGCTAGTTAGTTAATTCTGCTAGAGGTTAATACTGCTTCTTTCCCGAATCATATATATACCCGTTTGCCCGCCTAAAAGCTCATAACGACTCTTTGAATACTATTCATCTTCTCTCTAACCTTTTTCTCTCAAGTACCTAGTGAATCTCAGTCCAGTTTACTCAAGCTCGATGGCATCAATGGCATTTATTGATGAGCATAATGAAATCGCGATGCTTCAAAAGCCAAAGCAAGCTGATGGATTTCATCAAATAGTCGACTTTCTCAAGTCCAGCCATATCGCGTATGCTCTTACAGTGTCACCATCCATCTACATCGAGCATCAGAAGCAATTCTGGGCTAATGCCACCACTATTACTGAAAATGGTGTGCAAATTATCAAGACAAGGGTGTGTGACAAATCCTTGACAGTTTCTGAAGAGGTAATTCGCATCAGTCTACGTCTAGATGATGCCGCAGGTATCTCATCTATCTCTAATGATGAACTGTTTTCCACTCTAACTAGAATGGGGTATGGAGGCCCATTGGGTGTTTTCAAGTTCTCAAAAGCTAAATTTTCACCCCAATGGCGTTTCTTTGTTCATACCCTTATGCATTGTATTTCCAAAAAGACTACTGGATGGAGTGAGTTCAGTAGTACCATTGCTTATGCTTTGGTCTGCTTGGCCACTGCCAGAAAGTACAATTTTCCTAAAATGATTTTCAATGACCTTGTGTAAAACTTGGGAAACAAAAAGAGTTTTTATATGTACCCAAGATTTGTCCAGGCAGTTACAACCAATGAATTGACGGATATGCCTCAATTTGATGAGGTATATGTACCAAAAATCCTCAAGGGTAAGGTCTTTTCAAATATGAAGAGATCTGCCTTGGACTCGGAAGAAGTTGACACCCCATTGTTCTCTACAATGATGGTGGTGTCCCACAATCAAGAAGGTATGGCTTCAGGGTCAAGGCCCACATTAGACCATCCCACTGAAAGCCAATCCGAACCTTCAATCAGTATATCAATCCCACAGTCCCTTCTTCAAAAACCAACTTCACCAATCACCAATACGTACATGAGGAAAAAGGTAAAGAAGGCTCCTTCCCTTCTTGTACCTTCACCCACAGAGCCTTTAAGCCCTCTAATGGAGAATTCTCCATTAGAGAATATCTATAGGGAAACCACAGGGGTGTCTCCCAACTCCAAGGAGGTGCTCACTGAGGAGATGCATGAGAATATGGGTGCAAAGGCTGCTACTACTCCTGCTAGCACAGAGGAGGCCAGTGGCAACATCAATAAGACCTTCCCTATGGCAACTTTGGGTGAGCAATCATCCAAAGGTCCCAGGTGCCAAGAAACCAAGGGGGTGGAGGGTGCTTCTGCTAGACAGAAGACTTCCACTACAAAAAGATCCAATGATCCTCCAAAGGTGGTGAACACACCCAAAGGAGGTGAGGACAGATATGACTACAATGAATTGATGGAAACTATGGGCAACATTAATATGGATGTTATCAAACAAGGCAAAGACATAGAAGAGATGAAATTGGTAATTCTGTCTCAACAAGTACAGATTACCAAACTGAAGAAAATGGTGACAAGATTGGTGCACAAGAAGAGGATAAGGCAATTTGTGTTGAAGAAGAGGAAAAATGCTAATGATGCTTTCAACAAGGGGGAGAATCAAGAGGCTGAAGCAGAGAAGGAAAGTACATCTGGGATGGGATTTGATTTTGAGGGGGAGAAAGAAGCAGAAACAGAACCACAAGCAGCTAAAACAGATGAGGTTCAAGCAGCTGTAGAAACAGAACAGGTAGCAGCAGTAACAGGTCTATCTGTTGAAGAATTGGAAATAGCAGAAACTTTGGTAAAAGCAAAGAATGACACTCCTAAGGCTACTCAAAAGGCCAAGGGAGTGGTCATTAAAGAAGGAGGCCTTGAAAAGAAAAGAAAGAAGTGAGGCAGGTTTGAAGGATGCAAAGGGAAAAGCTAAAATGGTTGAATCTGAGCAACCCTTAAAGAAGAAGAATCAGATTGCGTTGGATGAAGAAATGGCAAAACAGCTTCAAGTAGAAATGGAAAAGGAAGAACAACTCCAATCTGAAAAACACAGGGAGCTTGCACTGAATATGGCTAAAAAGCTAAATGAAGAGTATCAAAAGAGCATGCAAACTGCAACTGAAGCCAAGAAGAAATCAGTGACAGTCTCCAAGCAAAGAATGCCAGTCAAGAAGCAGAAAAGACAACCTTCCAAGACCTTTTTGGCCAATCAAGAAAGGAGAAAAATCATCAACTTTCTGAAAGGCTCAATTGGTTTCAAAGGAGAGATGTTCACTAACATGGCATACAGCAAGGTTGAGGAGCTATACAAGAAGGATATGGCAAAGCTTTAAGGGGACTCCTCTCAAAGGGAAGAAGCTGAAAGAAGGATGAAGGAGAGACATGATCTCAACATCCAACAACCATTCCCTGAGGAAGTCACTCCTACTAAAGAAAAGGCTGAAGTCACTAAAGAAGAAAATGTTGCTATGGAAGCCAAATCTGCAAAAAGAGTAAAGACTATAGCTTCCAAGAAACAATTCAAGAAGCCTAGGATTGAAGAAGCAGAAAAAGAGGAAGAACCTTCAGTTACACCTTCAGCAGAATCTATGCAGAACCCAGAGCAGTCCAATAAGCAATCTGATAAGCATGTGGGTCTGTATATGACTGTAATTAAACCTGTACAGGCTGTTCCCATTTCTGTAAAAGCACCAGAAATCATCTTTTGGGACATTTTGAGAGACAACAGAAAGGATTACTTCAGACTGAAAAGAGTTGGGGATGTATTTGAAGTATATTCAACTTGGGGGAAGTAATCAGAAGTTGCTCCAGGGCTGACCTAGAAGAAATGCATAAGGTGGGAATGAAGCTTTATGAGCCTGTTTTGAAAGGAACTGAAGAAAGTCTACTCAAGATTGCACTGGAATACTTGAGTATGATGTTTGAACCAGAAAAGGTGGTGCACAGGATAAAGGACTTACATCATGGGTATGTGTTTAAGAAGATTGATAAGTGGATACTCTTTGAAAACTGTGGTGTATACATGATCACAATAGATAACTGTTATCATGAATACTACCTGGTGGACAAAGTATATGATCATAGCAAGGAGAAGCTGAATGGGATGCTGAAAGCTAAGCTAGTGTGTGCAAAGGAATCAGAAATGGCCAGAATTGTGGTAAGAAGGACTATTAATCAAAGTCTGGGTTTGGATCCAAATTTGGGCAACTAAGCTGTAGTGTTGAAAGCATCTTGAAGAACATAATTGAAGAACGTGACTTCTCTTCCTAAAATTCAAGTTAGGGGGAGATTGTTGGGAATTAAAGAATTGTTCAAGTATGGTTAATACTGCTAGCACAACTGATTACTATTGCTAGTAGATTTAATACTGTTTGACAAGTTAGTACTGCTACTTCAATAGTTAGTACTGCTAGTAGTTAGTACTGCTGAAGTTAGTACTGCCAGATCAAAGTTAATACTGCTGAGCACAGTTACTACTACTGGTGAAAATTAGTACTGCTCAGAGTGTTAATGCTGCTACAACTTAATATTGCTTAAGAGATAATCAAGATCCGTGCAGATCAAGACTGAAGATAATCGTGGAAGGTTTGAAGATAATGATAGAAGAATATACTGAAGATCTTTTATTTTTTGTAATTATCTTTTATTTTCAGTATATGTATAGACATGTTGAGAATAGTTTAGAAGATATCAAGTTAGCAGATTATTCTGAGTTTTTGTTTTAGAGAGAATTAACCTCAAGGTTTAGAACCCTAGTTCTAGAGAAGTAGAATTCGTATTGGTGAGCCTGTTCATCAATATTGAGGTTTTGTTTGAAATCTTGTAACTTTAATCATTCTATAAAGTTTACAAGATTGTGATTTCTGATTTACTGTTACATTGATTATTGAATATTAAAGTGTTATTCCGCAACTTCTTTAATATTGTTTCTGAGTTCATTATTCTTGTTAAGAATTAGATCCTGACAGTGATTAATTACATTGAACCTTAGATAAAAATGCTTAACCTATACACTGTTTGAGTTAATTGAACCCAAGATGATTCCAACCCTCAACTACTTTTCCTAATCTGAATTTATTCTTCTAAATTTTCAAAGCTGCTTCGGTTTTGTTGAACTAAGCTCAAATTCTAAGCAACTCAATTCAGAATCTTTCACTCTAGTTAATAGTTGATATAGTAATTGTGATACTCAGTACCAGGTTCCCTTGGTTCGATACTCGTACTTCCGTACTATTACTTGATTTCGACACCGTACACTTGCAGTTAGATTTAAGGGGGTGTAAACCCGCCTATCAAAGTCCAATTCAACAATCACCAGAAAATGGAACTTTTTAGCGATGCATCCTATACTTCTAAAACTGCAACAAAAAAATGTTGAGCTAATGACTATACCATACCCCATGGAAACATATCTGAGTGCAATCACTTATTTGTAGGATGTCTTTACTTCTAGGTTATGCTTTTGTTAAAAGCAAAACGCACCCTTTGTATAGCTAAAAGCTCTTATAAGTTATCCAAAAGTTGAAGATACTCGGACCGGACCTGGAATGCATGTACAAGGAACCGGTGTAGCATAAACAACAGTCTTGAATTCATATATTATAATTGGATATATTATCTCTTAGGTCAACCACAAAAATTGGCTAAATTGCCATAACATTCATTTGATTCTTGGACCCCAAATGCCAAATTTAGTTCCAACATACCAAAAAATACCAAAATTCATGGGAGAAACTGTTTGCATTAACCAAAATTATGCTCTAAATGATGGTAGAAACAACTTGCATTAACCAAAAGGTACCAAAACTCATTAACAAATAGTATCCTGTTAACATTAACCAAAAATACCAAAAAACAATAACCAAAAGTAACCTGTTAATACTAACCAAAAAATAGCAAAAAACAACCAAACCACATTTCAACAGGTTAACCAAAACACAACTTGAATTATGCTCTGTCCTTTGAAGGTAATCTTTATCCTTTGCAAGTCCTTGAATTGTGCCCTGGATTTATGCACTTATCACATGTAACAGTGTTCCCATCCTTAGGAAATTTACCTGTTTTCCTACTTCTTTGACTTGACTTTTCACCTGTTTTCTTTATCTTTTTCTTTTTCCTGCCAATTTGTTTGTGATGCTTTGATGGAACCAAAGTTTACGGGCAACCAGATGAATGCCAAAGCGGCCAAAGCATGCTTAAATTAACAGGCTTTATCTTGAAGTTGTACATCTCCTTCCATGTACTAAGCCATTATACAGGATGCACCCATTCTTCAGGTAACTCAATAGATGCTCCATTCAATGTCATGTTCCAGTTAGTTGCCACAACATGTTTGCAAGGAATTCATGTTAACTCCCACCTTCTACAAGAACATGTTATTTGTCTAACATCAACTATACATTGATCATTCCAAGGCCCAGATATGTTACACCCTCAAACCAACCGAGTCATAACGGAACATCAATACATGGAAAAAAAACACATGTCTTCCAAAATACGTCGTAGCGGAATATTAAACATTGCATCAATCAATCTCTTAAAGATACAGAATACTAATCAATAACGTAAGCTTAAATCGAAACATAAGTAGATTGCTAACATGAACGGTCCTCAAGCCGAACCTTTTCCCTTATCGTCCTCGAACTTTCTTGATCCTGAGATGCACGTTAAAGTTAGCTTTACGCTAAGTGAGTTCATGGTTTTCGCATCGTCAACCATAAATCATAAAAACGACATAAATTGAAAATAAATTATTTATATCGTAAATTACTCATGAAATGTCATACATTTTAAAAGCACATCTTACAAATATTAAATAATACATCTTACCATCACATTTGAGATGTCATACGTCCACTTGGTATGGTGGGGCTCCGTCATTTCGTCCATCTCTAGTCAAGCTTAAAGGTGCTCTCAAGCACATATCTTGACTACCGTCCCATAGTGCAGTCTCACAGGTACCCCTTCCGGCACATGTACTGACTATATTAATTGTTTGTGGTTTCCAGTCGTCCAATACCAGCGTCCCCGTAATGAGTCCCACACTTACAGCCACATCACATCAATTCCATTTAATCAATTAAAAAAACATCGTACATAGCATACATTTCATCCAATATTTAAAACGGTGGCTTGCTAAAAAAACATTTAACATCTTTATACATCCGACATCCTCACACATGCAAATGTGTGTGTGTATATATATAGACGTAGCATGCATACGTTCACAACATATTGTAACATGTTCATGTAATTGTCCTTTCATGCATCATGCAACATACTAGCATGCATTTCATATTAAACAAAATATAGCATGCTCAACAATCATCGTAATCATATAATGAACATACTTGTGTGTATCCCATTTAAAATTCACATGAAACTCACCTCGATTAGTGTTGATTTACTCGCTACTTGGTAGCACCCAATCCTACATGGAATCATAATGTTTCTCAAAGTATTCACGTTTTAATAAACAATTCCATTAATTATCAAACTTCCGAACGAGTTCTTAATACTCGATCCCCATTATTTTCTAAATCGATAAGTTAATGAGACATCCTCACCTTCATCCCCATTTTACCATCACTTACAAATATACATATACATTTATATAACTTGTAACTATTAAACCCATTTGGGTTTTTATTACAGTAACCTCCAAAACACATGTAGATATATATATATATATATATATATATATATCCTTATGCACTCCACCTACATTGCATACAAAATCCATGCATAGTGTCGTACATATGTATACATATTTATATATATATTTAAGTCTTTTGTGTTACTCCAACATACACAGACGTACATAAACTTGCATAGAGGCTTTCTCAAGATTGTATAGTATGTAGGTGTGTGATTCATGCATTCATTTATCCCCCTTTCTCATGGCCAATTGCCCCTATTTCTGTTTTTCTTTCAACCCAAACCGTGTGGGTTTTCTTAATCTGGAAACACAATCGTATGCTTCAACAAATCAACTATCTGTCTTCCCCAAACTCGATCAACATGGGTCTAAATTTGTCAACTAAACGAACCAATTCACCTACAACATCACTGTTATTTGTATGCTTTTATTTCCATATTCAATTAAGCAACTTTATAGATATCGGTTCATATCAAAACTCCAACGTTCATTAAGTCTCTACTGTTAGAATTGATAATCAGAGGGCTATGTATTGTATTGATTTTCTTTTTTTTACTTATATTTACAAAGAAAAGAAGAGCCTTTATTTATAGGCACTACAACAGAAATAAAAAGGAAATACAGGGATGTTACAGAGCTAAAATTTAGGTAAAACAGATCGTTGATTGATAATTGTATTATGGGAGATGATGCTGACCATTTGTTGATCCCATGAATTTCTCAATCATATTTTTTTTTCCTTTTTTAACACTCCCCCTCAAGTTGAATAGTGGGATCTCCAACATTCAACTTGACCAAACAACTGTTGAAGATTCTCCCGTTAACCGCTTTTTGTCAGAATGTCGGCCAGGTCTTCTGATCGAACAAATGGTAATTCAATGATCTTTGCTTCCAATTTTTCTTTAATGAAGTGTCTGTCCACTTCTACATGTTTTGTTCGATCATGTTGGACTGGGTTTTCTGATATTTGGATGGCTGCTTCATTATCGCACATGATTCTGCTAGTTTCCTTAGGGGAAAAAACAACATCTCTCAACAGTTTTTGAATCCATAAAACTTCTGCTAATCCTCGTGCTATCCCTCTGAATTCTGCTTCAACGCTTGAAAGAGATACCACATTTTGCTTTTTGCTTCTCCATGTGACAAGATTCCCACCGACTAGAGTGAAGTAACCGGATGTCGATCTTCGATTTCCTTTATCTCCTGCCCAGTTTGCATCCGTATATACTTGAGTTTTTAAATGCCTATTTGATTTGAATAGAACTCCATAACCAGACGTTCCCTTGAGATATCTAATAATTCTCCATACTGGTTCCATATGGGTGACTTGAGGTTGATGCATGAATTGGCTTACCACCCCTATAGCGTAGGCTATATCTGGACGGGTATGTGAGAGATAAATCAATTTTCCCACAATCCGTTGGTATGTCCCTTTGTCTGTCAACTTCGCTCCTTCTTCCATATGAATTTTTTGATTTACAACCATAGGAGTATCCACGGGTTTGCAATCGATCATCCCGGTTTCTGCCAATAAGTCTAGGACATGTTTTTTTTTGGGAAATGAAAATCCCTTGTTTTGACCTTAGTACTTCAATCCCAAGGAAGTATTTAAGTCTGCCCAAGTCTTTCATCTCGAATTTCGTGAACAAGTTTGTCTTTATCTTTGTCATTTCTTCTTCATCGTTCCCTGTAATTATCATATCATCAACATAGATAATTAAGCAGGTTATGAGTTTGTTTCGTCGTTTAAGAAACAGAGTATGATCTGAATTACTCTGTCTAAACCCATATTTCTTCATAGCTAAAGTGAACCTGCCAAACCAAGCTCGAGGGGATTGTTTCAATCCATAGAGTGATTTTTTCAGACGACAAACTTCCCCAGGTTTATAGTTTCCCATGAATCCAGGAGGATCTTCCATATAGACTTCTTCTTTAAGCTCTCCGTGTAGAAAAGCATTTTTCACGTCAAATTGATGAAGTGGCCATCCTTCATTTGCAGCTATTGAGAAGAGAACTCTAATCATGTCAATTTTGGCCACTGGAGAAAAGGTCTCGGAGTAATCAATCCCATATGTCTGAGTGTACCCTTTGGCTACTAACCGGGCTTTGTATCTTTCAACGGTTCCATCCGGTTTGTGTTTTACAGTGAAAACCCAACGACATCCCACCATTTTTTTCCAAATGGGAGGGTACATTTTTCCCATGTATCGTTTTTCTTTAGTGCATCCATCTCTGTTTTTATTGCCTTTTTCCAATTCTCCGATTCTAAAGCTTGCTCGACAGTGGTTGGGATCTCTTCAGAATATAATGAGGCAGCAAATGTCTTGGCTTCTTTTGATAGGTTTCCTTTGGCTATGTTTGCCATAGGATATCTTGAATTCCGAGCCTCCTTTTCAGGAGAGTATCTTTTTGGAGGAACTCCTCTGTTAGCCCTTGGAGGGATAACATATCTTCTAGTTGTCTTGACTTGTATTTTATTTTCTTGTTCATCCTGTAATGAGACATCCTGCTCTATCTCATGGTTAGATGAATCAGAAGTGTTAATATTCTCATGGATTTGAGATTTAGACAAAGAAGAAGAATATAAGCCAATATCCTCAACATTCTCGTGGGTTTGGGGGTACTTACCTCGGACGCCAGGTTGGGAAGATCATGTTCAGTAACACTGATTGTTGGCCCCACCGCGGCTTGTGGTGATGACTCGATCTGGGTACTGTGATTAACATCTTCTGATGATGGCATCCATTTCAACCAACTCAATGTGTCACTGTACTCTCTCTCCCCCTGACCAGTGTGTTGGGTGTTGTAGAAGTATTCAGTTTCAAGAAAATCACAGTTCATGGTAGTGAACATGTGATGTCTTTTTGGACTGTAACACCGATATCCTTTTTGGTTGACTCCATAAACCACGAAGACACATTTTTCAGCACATGGATCAAGTTTGGAGCGTTCTGTTTTAGGTATGTGGACAAAAACAGAACAACCAAATACACGAGGTTGGAGAGTAAGGGTAGAAGGAAGTTTGGTGAATTCAGGCAGTGTTTAGAGGGGGTTTTGCGGTCAAGAGCTTTGGTTGGAAGCCGATTTATAAGATAGGTTGCTATGGCAAGGGCTTCAGGACAAAAAGATCTCGAGACTTTGGATTTAATTAAGAAGGCACAGGTTATTTCTAAAAGGATACGGTTTTTCCGTTCGACAACACCGTTTTATTGGGGGGTATGAGAAATTGAGAACAAGAGGTTTGATGGATTATCCCTCTTTTTTGACAAAACTCTTTCATTGAGGTGTTAACAAATTCTCCCCCGTTATCAGATCATAGAATTTGTATGTCTATGTCAGGATCGAATTCTTGACAAGGATTATAAATACTCAGAAACAATATCAAAGAAGTTTGCGGAATAACACTTTGATATTTAATGAAACAGTAAACAAACAGTAAATCTGATGAATAACTTGCAAACTTATATTGAATGATTGAAGTTACAAGATTACACACACAACCTCAATCTTGAAGAACAGACTCTTTCAAGACGAATTCTACTTCTCTAGAATTAGGAACTATGCCTTGAGGTTGATTCTCTCTAAAACAAAAACTCAGCATTAAAGTTCTATCTAACTATTCTAAGCAATTATATATATACTGAATAATAAAAGATAATTACAAAACTTAAAAAGATCTTCAAGATAATCTTCATAATTATCTCCAAGCTTTCCATGTATATCTTCAGACGCGGTCTCTTCAATATTATCTTCAGTTTATCTCAGAAGCAGTATTAATTACCTTGGAAGTATTAACTGAATCTTGGCAGCATTAACTACTAAGCAGCACTAACTCTGAACTGGCAGCATTAATGACTTAGTCACATCTTCAGTTCCCAACAATCTCCCCCTAACTTGACTTTTAGAAGAGAAGTCAAGTTCTTCAGATGCTTCCAAAACCATCAGTGATTCAAATTCCAGTGTTTGTATCTAACCCCAAACTCTGATTGATTGTTCTTTGGATCAAATACTTAGCCATTTCTGAATTTTCAACACACCCAAGCTTCTTCTTCAACATTGAATGAAGTTTCAATCTGCTATGGTTGTATACTTTATCCACTAGGAAGTATTCTATGTGATTTCTATCAAAAGTCACAGAATATACTCCACTAGTTTCATATAAAGTCCAACTGGTAACTGCTTGAAAAACATTCCTTATTATCTCCTCCACTTCATCAGATTTGAACATCATACACAGATACTCCGTCACCAGTTTTGTAATTGAAATCCCTGGAGCTTTTAACTTATTTGTGTACAACTTCATCCCTATATCAAACATTTCTTCAATATCTGATCTTGAGCATGTTTTGACAATTTTAGCCCAAGTACTGTAGACTTCATATTTTTCATCTTTCCTCTTCAGCCTAATGTACTCTTTTCCATCTACCTCTAGTACATCCCAGTGAATAACTTCAGGAGGTTTAACTCCTACTGGTTCTGCTGAAATTGGTTCAGGCACTTTGTCCATCACAACCATGTACATCTTTACATCCTCAGTGCTCAACTGCTCTTTCTTTTCTGATGGTTCAGGTGCCTCTTCTTCTCCAACAACCTTTTTCTCTTCTTCTATTCTGGGCTTCTTTACAGTTTTCTTTCTTCTAGCCATCATCTTAGTTCTTTTCAGAGTCCTTTGACTTTTCCCTAGAGTAGCTTCCTTCTTCTTTTCTACCTTTTCTTTTGTAGGAGTTCCCTCTTCACTTTCAGGGAAGGGTTGATTGATATTCACATCATGTCTCTCCTTGGCTTTCTTTTCAAATTCCACTCTATCCTTTTCATTACTCTTCAGCTTTCCCATTTCTTTCTCATAGAGATCCTTGATTTGATCAAAAGTCATCTTCACAAACATTTCTTTCTTTACACCAATTGCACTCCTCAAGAAAGTTATCATCTTGTTTCTTTCCTGAGTTGCAAGGTAAGTTTGTGAAGGTCTTCTCTTCTTTGCACTTGATCTGGCCATCATAGCCTTTCTCATGCTTATAGCTCTTTGCTTTGCTTTTTCTGTTTCCAACCCTTTCTGAAAAGCTTCATTTAGTTCATTTGCAAGTGCTCTGGCTATTTCTCTGTCTTTCTCAACCTACTCTTTTTCTGCTTGATCTATCTCTTCTTGCAGTTTCTTAGCTAATGCTTCATTTGACTCAACCATCTTTTGCTTTTTGGATGGTTGATCAGATTCTATCATCTTTTCTTTTCCCTTTTTCTTTGCATCTGCAGCCATTTCTTTCTTTTCTGTTTTCTTTGCTCCCCCTTCATTTATGACCACTCCCTTTGCTTTGGGAGTGTCATTCTTTGCTTTGACAAGCATTTCTGGTACTTCAATCTCTGCTGGTGTTAACCCTGTTACTGCTGCTTTTGAAGTTTCAGCAGCACTAACAGTTTCTGCTGCTGGGGTTGTTACTGCTGCTGGTGTTGTTACTGCTGCTGGTACACCTTCAGCTTTTTCTTCATCAAACTCTCCTTGTACTTCAACAAACTCCCCTTCAATCTGTTGATCTGACTTTTCTGAGCTTGAACTCTCCCCCTTTTTGGAAGCATTGTCAGTTTCCTTTTTGGTTGCCCCCTTTCTCCTCCTTAGAACAAATTTACTTCTTCTTTTCTTGGCCATGAGCTTTCCCACCAGTTGCTTGAGTTTGGAAATCTGCTGTTGTTGGGAGATGACCACTTGCTGCAAGGCTTTGATTTCTTTTCCTTGATTAACCACATCAACATTGATGTTGGCTATTGTTTCCATCAATTCTAAGTAAGTATAGCTGTCCTCACCTTCTTTGGGTGTTTTACCCACCCTTGAAGGATCATTGGAATCTTTTTCCATCAATCCATCAGTTTCAGATCTGTCCTCACCCTTTTTGGATGTTTTGCCCATCCTTGAGGGATCCTTGGATCTTGTAGTAGTGGCCTTCTGCCTAGCAGAAGCACCAACTACCCCCTTGGTTTCTTGGCACCGGGGTCCTTTGGTTGATTTCTCAGCCAAAGTTGCCATGGGGAAGGTCTTAGAGATGTTACCACTATCCTTCTCTGTGCTAGCAGAAGTAGTGGCAGCCTTCTCACCCATATGCTCCTCCATCTCCTGAGAGAGCACCTCCTCAGGGTTGGGAGACACCCTATGGGATTCCCTTTGGATATTCTCTATTGGAGAATGCTCCAATAGAGGGCTTAAAGGTGCAGTGGGTGATGGTACAAGAAGGGAAGGAGCCTTCTTTACCTGTTTCCTTGTATAGGTTTGGGTAATAGCAGAAGTGGGTTTATGAAGTAGGGATTGTGGGATAGATATAGAGTGGGAAGGTTGGGATTGGCTAGCAGTGGGATGGTCTAAGGAGGGCCTTGACCCTGCTGCCATACCTTCATCAGTGTGGGACACCACCATCATTGTAGAGAACAATGGGGTGTCAACTCCTTCCGAGTCCCTAGCAGATCTTCTCATATTTGAGAAAACCTTGCCTTTAGGGGGTTTAGGTATATATACCCCATCAAAGTGAGGTATATCCGTCAATTCATTTTTGATAACTGCCTGTACAAACCTGGGATACATGAAGAAACTCTTCTTGTTGTCCAGGTTTGAGACAAGATCATTGAAGATCATCAGAGAAAAATTATATTTTCTAGCAGTAGATAAACAAACCAAAGCATATGCAATGGGACTGCTAAATTGGCTCCAGCCAGTGGTTTTCTTGGAAATACAGTGCATCAGGGTATGAACAAAGAACCTCCATTGGGGTGAAAATTGTGCTTTAAAAAACTTGAAAATCCCCAATTGGCCTTCATACCCCATTCTGGTGAGGTTTGAAAACAAATCCTCATTTGGAATAGAAGATATACCTGAAGCATCGTCTAGACGTAGACAGATGCGAATGGTCTCCTCAGTAACTGTCAAGGGTTTGTCACAAACCCTTGTTTTGATGCACGACACTTCATTTTTAGAGCTAGTAGTGGCATTGGCCCAGAACTGCCTTTGATGCTCTATGTAGATGGTAGGAGACACAGTGAGAGCATGAGCGATGTGGCTGGACTTCAGAAAGTCGACTATCTGGTGAAAACCTTCAGCTTGTTTTGGCTTTTGAAGCATGGCGATCTCGTTGTGCTCATCGATAAATGCCATTGAAGCCATCTGTATGCAAGGATTCTTGACTATCGAGCACTGGATACTTGAGAGACAAGAGTGAGAGAGAAGATGAACAGTAGACAAAGAGTCGTTATGATCTTTTAGGCGGGGAAAGGATATTTATAGCTTTTGGATTAGAAGCAGTATTAACCTTAAAAAGATACTGAAAGCAGTATTAACAGTGAGCAGTATTAACTACTAGCAGTATTAACTGAGAGCAGTATTAACTACTTAGCAGTATTAACTAACTAGCAGTATTAACTGAGAGCAGTATTAACCACTAGCAGTATTAACTAACTAGCAGTATTAACTGAGAGCAGTATTAACCACTAGCAGTATTAACTAACTAGCAGTATTAACTGAAAGCAGTATTAACCACTAGCAGTATTAACTAACTAGCAGTATTAACTGAGCACTGGCAGTAGTAACACTGTACTGGCAGTACTAAAACTGTACTGGCAGTGTTAACCATACTTACACTTTTAAGCTTGTGATAAACTGAGAACTGCTATACATTTCCTGAGAAAGAAAGTTAGTAACACCAAGAATAACCAATATACAGGTATTGAACCACATTTTAAGTAGGACCTTATTCAGAGTTGATCATTCCCACACTTGTTACCAAGAAAGTGAATCTACCCACATCAAAGGCTTTGGTGAATAGATCAGCAAACTGGTTATCAGTATGAACTTTTACAACTTGAATAAGCTTCTTTTTATTGTAGTCTCTTATAAAGTGATACCTGATCTCAATGTGCTTTGTCTTTGAGTGCTTGACAGGATTATTAACAATGCTAATAGCACTGCTATTATCAATAAAGATTGGAGTGTGTAGAAAGGTTACCCCATAGTCCAGCATTTGATTCTGAATCCATAAGACTTGAGAACAGCAACTTGCAACTGCTATGTACTCTGCTTCTGTTGTATATGTGGACACTGTGGTTTGTTTCTTGCACTGCCATGAAACTAGTCTTGCACCCAAAAACTGATATCCTCCAGAAGTAGATTTTCTATCCAAGTTTGCTACACCTAAGTCACTGTCTGAGTACGCAAGTAGGTCAAATGATGAGTCATAAGGATACCAAAGTCCCAATCTAGGTTGCCCTTTGAGATATCTGAATATCCTCTTAACAGCTTGATAGTGTGATTGCTTTGGCCTAACTTGAAATCTTGCACACACACAGACTGGAAACATTATATCTGACCTAGAGGCTGTAAGATACATGAGAGATCCAATCATGGATCTATAGTGATGAACATCCATATTCTCCCCCTCAAGATCTGCTGTTATCTGCTTGTGTGTCTCCATAGGTGTGCTGGTAGGCTTTGAGTCTGAGAAACCAAACTTGTTTAGAATGTCCTGCACATACTTGGATTGACAAATAAAAATACCATCTGACTTCTGTTGGACTTGGAGTCCAAGGAAGAAAGTAAGTTCCCCCATGGAACTCATTTTGAACCTTTGATGCATGAGATCCTCAAACTCCTTGCACATATTGTCTCTTGTGGATCCAAAGATGATATCATCTACATAGATTTGGACCAGCAAGATGTTCTTCTTCTTTCTCTTGATGAACAGAGTCTTATCAATGACTCCTCTTTCAAAGCCATTTTCCAAGAGATAGGATGACAGAGTGTCATACCATGCTCTTGGTGCTTGATGCAGTCCATAAAGTGCTTTCTTCAGTTTGTATACTCTGTCTGGATAGTTTGGATTTTCAAACCCTGGTGGTTGACAGACATATACTTCTTCTTCAATTGATCCATATAAAAATGCACTTTTTACATCCATTTGATAGACTTTGAACTTCATATAAGAAGCATAGGCCAGGAACAATCTGATTGCTTCTATCCTAGCCACTGGTGCAAATACTTCTTCATAATCTATTCCTTCTTCTTGTGTATACCCTTGATCCACCAACCTTGCTTTGTTCTTTATTACTATTCCTCTCTCATCTCTCTTATTTCTGAAGACCCATTTTGTGCCTATTGCTCTTTGACCTTTAGGAAGGTCTACCAGATCCCAAACATCTTGCAGCTTGAATTGGAGCATCTCTTCTTGCATAGCTTCTATCCAACTGGAATCTTTCATAGCATCATGAGCCTTCTTAGGCTCAAACTGGGATAGAAAGCAAGAGAGCACTGTATGTTGTTGGTCTTGTATATCTTGCAGCCTGCTTTGATTTCTAGTCATCATAGGAGAAGAGATATCTCCTATTACCAGCTGAGGAGGATGATTCTTTTGTGTTCTTGTTTGATGACTAGGTTCTTCATTTAGTCCCACCTCTAGATTGGAGTCATTCAACTCAACTGAGGTGATGTCAGCAGCTACTTCTGGTTCTTTATTCTCTTGATTCTCTTGATTCTCCTCATCTCTCCTTTCTTCTTCACTCTGATTTGGTTTAGTAGATGGCTCCTTTTCACAGTCTTCAATAGGATCCACTGTAGGTATGGGAAAAATTACAGACTGAGGTATATTTTCTTGAACTTGTGTAGTCCCTGATCCTCCACTACCTGGTCCTGCATAATCATCACTACTGAAACCAAAAGAGTTAGTTAGTGAATCAATGTCAAACAGCCACTGAGGACTAGACCCAATAGGATTTGGTGTGTTCTCATTGCATTTGACATTGTCACTTTCCTCAATTATTCTAGAAGAAGTATTAAAAACTCTGTAGGCTTTACTTTGAGATGAGTAACCCACAAGGAATCCATCATCTGCCTTGCTATCAAACTTCCCTAAGTGAGATTTAGTATTGAGAATTGTACAAGGACACCCAAATGGTTTAAAAAATCCAATAAAGGGTTTTCTTTTATTTAAGAGCTCATAAGGTGTCTTGTTCTTTGGCTTGACCACTAGCACTCTGTTTTGGACATAACAGGCAGTATTAACTACTTCAGCCCAGAAAGTAATTGGCAGTTTTGAATCAGCTAACAGAGATCTAGCAGCCTCAATTAGTATCCTATTCCTTCTCTCAGCAACCCCATTTTGTTGTGGAGTCCTAGGAGCACTATATTGTCTCTCAATGCCTTTTTCTTCACAAAAGTTGTTTAGATCAAGATTTTTAAATTCAGTTCCATTGTCTGATCTAATGACTTTTACTTTTTGATTAGTTTGGTTTTCAATTCTTAGAATAAAGGATTTGATCAGTCCACTTGTCTCATCCTTAGTCCTTAGAAAATATACCCAAGTAAATCTGGAGTAATCATCAACAATAACTAGGCAATATGATTTCTTCCCTATGCTCATCACATTTGTAGGGCCAAACATATCCATATGTAATACTTGGAGACAAGAAGAAATTGAATTTAACTCTTTGGTCTTATGAGAAGTTTTGTGCTGTTTGCCTTTAAGACAAGCAACACAATGATCATCACATGAAAAGACTTTTGATGGTAAACCTCTTACAAGGTTGTTTTTAACAAGTTTGTTCATTGTCTTGAAATTCATGTGACACATCCTTCTGTGCCAAAGAGAGGATTCATCCACAGAAGCTTTTGAAACAAGACAGTTTAGGGATGAATCACTTGAAACATTGTCCATATCTAAACAGTAAACATTGTCCTTTCTTGGAGTTCTAAGTAGTATCATGCTTTCATCAACTACCTTGAATCCTTGAGCAAGAATCATACATTCTGTATTTGTAAATAATATACTATGTTGTTTGTCACAAACCTGTGATACACTTAACAGGTTGTACTTTAACTGATCAACATAGTAGGCATCCTCAAATGTCATCTTACCTTTTGTGACATTACCTTTTCCACTTATTTTTCCACCTGCAAGATTGTCTCCAAATGCAACATGTCCTCCATTGATATGCTTGAAATCCTGAAGGCATGACATGTTGCCTGTCATGTGCCTAGAGCAACCACTATCCACATGCCAGATGCTCTTCCCCTTGAGCTGTTGGTTGCCCTGCACATAAGATAAATCAATTAGTATGGATTAGGAACCCAAGCCAAAGTGTTCTTGGGTACCCCTTTCTCATCAAAATATTTGCATTCCTTTTTTACAAGATTTTTAAACTTTGACTCCTCATTGCTGGAGTACTTTGTCACAATAATGGGTTTTGCAGCACATTTGCTAGAAGCAGTACTGGTTTTAGAAGAACTAACTGCATTAGCAGTACTTGCATGCTTAGCAGTATTAACCTTGTTAGAAGTAGTAACTGCATCAGCAGCAGTAACTGTGTTAGCAGTAGTAACCTTTGAAGAAGTACTAACAGTATTAGAAGCACTAATCTTCTCAGCAATACTAACACTGGTAGCAGCAGTATTGCTCCTGGCAGCACTATCCCTGTCAGCAGTATTATTGGATGTAGCAGTACTAACAGTTTTAGTGCTTCTGGGCACCCACATTTTAATACTCTCCTTTAAAACCTTTTTCTTCATTTGGCCTTTGGTTTCAACAGATTTCTTAGCCACATGTTTCTTTCCAGCCTTCCTATAACCAAAAGGTTTTTGCACACATCTTTGAAAGCTCGTTCTTTGGTTAATAGGATTAAAGAAACAGTACTTAGCCAAATGATTTAACTTGCCACATATGAAACATGGTTTTGGTCTGATTATCTTACTCAGATCAACTCCTTGTTTCTGAGCCCATTGATTATTCCAGTTTCTTTGATTACCTCTCTTTGTACCAGAATTTGGGCTCTCAGTTTTATTGCAAGCACACTGTTTACAAGGGCCAGGATTCACAACCGTGGTCTGTTTGTAATGGACCTTGTTAGCCTTTCCTTTGGTCTTCTCTATCTCTTTAGACTTGACCCAGATTTTTCCACATCCCTCATTGGTGATAATGTTGTTTTCTAAGGGTATCTCTTTACCCACAGCATTATTCCTATTCTCACTAGCTTCTTTCTCAGTCAGATCCTTAACCACCACCTCATCCAAAGGATCTATCTTAAATGCTTTCTCAGACAAGTCCTTTTTCTCCTTGGTCTCTAACAGGTCTGATGTAGGAGGGATATAGTTGTTGTTATAAGGAGGAGGTGTGTTGTTGTATCCAACACCAGGCTTCATCTTATCATGAATCTGAGCCTTTAGAAGAGAATCCATTGCTTTTGAGGCATATAAAAACTTTTCTATATCAAGCTTAACCTTAGCTAATTCTTCTTTCAACTTATCATTCTCTTCTTTGGACTTAGACAGTTTGGTCTCTAACTCATTCTTTTCCCACTTCCAGTAGTTTGTGTCATAAGAGTGTTGAAGTTCATTGGCTTGAAAGCCTTTGATTTGTTCTTCAAACCTCTCCACTATCAACACATAATCTCTTCTGTCCTTTTCTAATCTTTTGAGGTCATCACACATATTTTGGTTGTGATCCCTGTACCTTTTGACAGTATCTATGAAAGATTGAGTACAAAGATTAGAACTTACCTCAGAGGGAAGATCAGATACCTCTGCCATAAGAGTTTGATTCTGAATGGCTTCCTCAGCTTGGTCACTCCAGTCAAACCCCATTCCTTATTGAGAAACAAGGGATTGAGCAGAGTTCTTGTTTTGATTGTAGCCTCCATTCTGGGCTTGTTGGTGGTTGTTATTTGGCACACCACTTCTGCATTCTCTAGCAAAGTGTCCCTTTATGTGGCACTTATAGCATTCCACCTTTGTCTTGTCAAAACCAGCACCATCTTCTTTTCTTTGAGATAAGTTGTTCCTCCCAATTCTTTTAATAAACTTCTTCACCCTCATAGATAACATGGCCATCTGCCATTTAATGTCCATCTCCTCCAAGTCATCAGGGTGAATTTGTTCCAGATCATCATTAATCAAAGAGTTGTTGCTATGACTTGACAAAAAGGCTTCAAAGACAGTTTCAGTGCCTTTTTCTGAATTCACTCCACTAGCAGCACTAACTGCTTCAGGGTTGGCAGTAGTATCAGCAGATGCTGATAGAAGTGCTGCATTATGAATATACCCAATGGGCTTCTTCTTAGCTTCTACCTCTGATTCAAAAACTCTTAGATCATTATAGAGATCATCTAGTTCCTTCTCTTCCAGATTGTCACTCTGTCTATATGAGACAGTGTACATAGTCCATTCTTCTCCAAGAGATCTGAGGAATTTCCTGTTGATATCATCTTGCTCCATCTTCACTCCCACAGTAGCCAGTTCACCAATAAGCTTGTTGAATCTGTCAAAAGTTTGAGTCATGGACTCATTCTTTGAAGAAGTGAAGTTCTCATACTGCTGCTTCAGAACATCCCTTTGATTTCTTTTGGTGCTTTTAGTTCCAGCAAATCTTTTCTCTAGAGCATTCCAGAGAATCTGAGCATCTGTGCAGTTACAGAATTGATGCTGATATTCATTGGGGATGGCCAAGAGCAGTGTGCTCAAGGCCTTCATCTTTGTCTGTCTAATCTTCCTCTCACCATCTGTCTTTGGTGGAGATCTTTTACCATCTGGTCCAATCTGACCTTCAGTAGAGGGGCCATTCTCAATGACATCCCACATTGAGTAGTCAGTAAGAAGAATGTATTGCCTGATTCTAATCTTCCACATGTCAAACTCATTGGGTTTGAGCATTGGAACCTTAGAGACAAGAGTACTGTTTGATTCTACAAAGTTTTCCATGATGAATGAATGAATGTTTCTGAGAGAACCGGCTCTGATACCACTTGTCAGGATCGAATTCTTAACAAGGATTATAAATACTCAGAAACAATATCAAAGAAGTTTGCGGAATAACACTTTGATATTTAATGAAACAGTAAACAAACAGTAAATCTGATGAATAACTTGCAAACTTATATTGAATGATTGAAGTTACAAGATTACACACACAACCTCAATCTTGAAGAACAGACTCTTTCAAGACGAATTCTACTTCTCTAGAATTAGGAACTATGCCTTGAGGTTGATTCTCTCTAAAACAAAAACTCAGCATTAAAGTTCTATCTAACTATTCTAAGCAATTATATATATACTGAATAATAAAAGATAATTACAAAACTTAAAAAGATCTTCAAGATAATCTTCATAATTATCTCCAAGCTTTCCATGTATATCTTCAGACGCGGTCTCTTCAATATTATCTTCAGTTTATCTCAGAAGCAGTATTAATTACCTTAGAAGTATTAACTGAATCTTGGCAGCATTAACAACTAAGCAGCACTAACTCTGAACTGGCAGCATTAATGACTTAGTCACATCTTCAGTTCCCAACAGTCTATTTTGAATTGGGTTTTAATCATGGTATAAAACATAGAGAATTTGTCAAACACTTCGAATTTATTTGTCAAGAAATAAGTCCAGGTCATACGTGTGCAATCATTAACAAAAAGCAAGAAATATCGAAAGTTTTGTCCCCCGGTAATTTTTGTTGGTCCCCACACATCCGAATGAATCAACGAAAAATGGCAATCCACCTTTGTATTATTTGACTTGAAGGTATGTTTATGACTCTTGGCCAAAACACAAGTTTCACAACTTAATACTTCATTTGAAAGAAATAATTTAGGAAATACAAGATGTAAATAACCGGTGGACGGGTGTCCCAACCTTCTGTGCCATAACCAAGCTTCCCTATTTGTAGTTCCATGAGCCAGCATCACAGTACCTTGTCGAGTCACTTCATCCACATAGTATAATCCTTGGCGTTCAGTGCCACGTCCAATAATCATTCCCGTCCTGATGTCATGTAAGATACAAATGGTAGGATGCATTAGAACCGTGCAGTTTAGTTCTTTGGTAACATGGTTGATTGATAACAATTTATGTGATAAGGATGGAACATAAATACAATTCGATAACTTCAAGGTTGGTGAAATTTCAATAGTCCCTCCTCCTTTCACTTGAACAATTCCCCCATTAGCGGTATGAATTTGAGATTTTTGAGGTTTTGACATTGAACACATATCTGACAGTTCAAATGTCATGGTGTCAGTAGCACCATAATCAAATATCCATGAATCATTATTTCCCCCATAATTTGCTGCCATGTTAACCTCCCCAATGGTAACAGGATTTTGAGGTTCCCCTTTTGATAAATGGGAAATTTGTGGGTTGTTTAATAAATCAAGAATTTTAGGACTAAAGAACTTTGGGTTAAGAATAGAAGTACTAGAAAGGGAAGGGCTTGGTAGGAGACTCTCAAACCCTATACCTGATTCGTTCCCCATTTTTTCTTTATTCACCGCCGCTAGAAAACCAAATCCATTTTCTTTTTCGGCGGTTCTTAAGTGGTCTCTGCCGCTATTGGTGATCTCCGGGTTACCCACGGCAGCCACCGCCTTGCCGTTTTTACCCTTCTTGTGGCCATCGGTCCACCATTCGGGGTATCCCACGAGTTTGAAGCATTGTTCCTTTGTGTGTTTCATCATGCCACAATGGCCGCACTTCAGTCGTGACTTATCTACCTGGGATGATGACCCCGCCGATTGTCCATGGTCTGACCGGCGTTGACTTTTTGTGATAAATTCTGAGCCCTCGGTTTCGCTTGACCTAGTGACTACAATTCCGGTCGCCACACCCTGTTCTGAAGTTGCCCCAAGAATATGTTGGTGAGCGGTTTCCTTTCTTACGACAGTGTAGGCTCCTTCGGCTGAGGGTAAGGGATCTTATCGCCATATTTCTCTTTTGATGGGATCGTATTTGCGATCAAGGGCATTTAGAAATTGGAACAATTTCTGTTCGACTATAATTTTGTTGTAAGTCGTGATGTCAATTGCACATTTCATGGGGTTTGGGTCTCTTCTTTCTATCTCTCCCCAGATCCCCTACATCATGATCCATAGATCTTCGAGAGACATACCGGTTTGCTTGATTTCATTTGCCTTGACATGTAGGTCAAATGTTTGAAGTTTGTCCTTGTCACTGCTATAAGTGATAACCAGGGCATCCCACAGTGATTTTGTAGTGGGAAACTCAGTCAAATTGCTAGCAAGGGTAGGTTCTATGTTTTGTATAAGCCACGAGAAGACAACCAGGTCATCTTATTCCCATTGCTCATACTTCTCATCTGTTGTTTATGGGGGATTTGTGGATAAATGGCTTAGCAGGACTTTTGACTTTCCTCCTATTGCCACTTTGATCATCCGAGCCCATAAGGCATAGTTTTGACTGTTGAGGTTGAGACTAATCTTGAGACTATCAGACAGATTCTGTTTTGGGTTCTGGGGCTGGGAAGTGAGACCATTTTTAATGAGATTGGTGATTTGGTCGGTTAACTCTTCGTTGATATTTTTGGTTTTGTGGGTTGAGCTACCGTCACTAGACATGGTAGGTTGGTATGAAAGAGTTTGTGGGGAATTGGTAGATGATGAGCAGAACTATGTTGTTTGATCCTAGAACCATTCAACACTGCTTTGATACCATGTTAGAATTGATAATCAGAGGGCTATGTATTGTATTGATTTTCTTTTCTTTTTTCTTTTTACTTTTATTTACAAAGAAAAGAAGAGCCTTTATTTATAGGCACTACAACAGAAATTTATGATCCAACAATCTCCCCCTTTGGATTCAAGATTAAAAAAAAATTTGCAATTGTCTTCAAGTCTTCACTTGTATTCTCTTATCTTCAGATATGTCATTGATAGCTTCAGAACTTGTAGCTTTAAAATCTTCAGATCTTCAGATTGTATTCTCCCTTTTTGTATCTTCTCCCCCTTTTTATATCTTCTCCCCCTTTTTGATGAGTGGTGATAATCAACATCATCAAAACTTGGCAAAACAATCTCCCCCTTTTCAAGACAATCTCCCCCTTTGTGTATGATCATCATGTAAGCATAGTCTTCATCATGTAACGAGCCCTGTATGAAATAAGAGCAGTCTTCCCAGATGGAAAGAGTGATTATTTCAATCTTTTCAGATTAAAATAGAAAGTAGTAACCATTCGAATCTTTTCAAATTCAAACAGTTTAATAGGTGTAACCCTGAATCAACAAATGACTCAGTTAGAATGCCTGTCAGTAACACAAAGTTACTGAGTAACACAAAGTTACTATATAAGGAGCTGGTTTGATGTAGACTCCCCAGGTCTTCCATTCAATCATCGAATAACACATGGTTATCTATGAACGTTCTGACAGAAAACAAATTTCTGTGTGTTCGTGCATGTGTATGAAAGAAATTAAGCATAGATGATTGCTTTTCAATATAGGCTCAAAGTATGTAAACTTGGTGAGACAGCAACAAATTATACAAAGACTCAATGTGCATGAGAAAGGGTTCGAAGGTGGGGCAACTTTCCTTCTTTTTCAATATTAGTATCTTCCAAATGAAGAACCAATAGCGTATGTGCTGCGTCCCCAGAAAATGTGAAACATTCTCTTTTTGAGAAAAGAATGAGTAGCTGGTGGGGTTGTATGCAAGAGATGGCATGGGCTAGTTGCCTATTTCAATGATGGTCACCAAAGAATGTGAACCAATCAGATTATGTGGTTGCCCGGCTCAGAAAGAAGTTTGGTGCAGAGTTTAATATTCTTTTACTCTGTTCTCTCACCCTCTTTCTTTTAATGCTCACGTCTAACCAATCTCTCTTTTTCATTTTACCTCTTCACACACCATCACTCAATTCTTTTGACCCTTCTCCCCTCAATCACTCAGGGAATACTTCCTGGGTAGGAAACACTGGTTATCGTGAATCCATGGAAGTTCTGTTAAGCTCACACACTGAATCCCATGTATTTTCCTAAAAGAAACATGTTGTTCAACAGGCTATTGTACATGTAAGCACAAATACCACTTGTTACATGAGAAATAAGACTTTCGGAGATGTCAAAACAGTTATGTATGACGATGCAATTCTCCCCCTCAAACTAAAAGAGTTTGATAATTAAGCTCATAGGAGTTTTGTCATGAAGAACAATATGTTGGAGAATAAAAAACGAATGTTGTTTATATGAACAATATATAAACATATGTTCAATGAAAGCACATGAAATGACGTTTGATTCAATCAACAGTGAATACAACTAACGTGAGTATTACCATAGAAAGATTTAACTTTTGATACATGGTAATAACAAAGTTAAATAGAATGTGCTGAACCGTTATGTGTATGAATACTTGACAAAGTATATTGACAAGATAAAACACAAGTATTTATCTTTAAGAACACACGGTCAGATAAGCATTTAAGTATCCAAAAATCTGTTAATATCACAGATATTCTCCCCCTTAAATCACTATAGGGTTTTTTTTTTTTTTTTATAAATTAATAAGGAAATAAAGCATATAAAAAAAATAGATAGAGCCATGAAGTGCGGGTTCTAATCCGATGTGATTAGAAGCCATAGTCACTTGAACCAACCTGCATAAGTGAACGAAACAATGGTAATCATTTATGAAAATGATTCCTTTCTTGTTAACAACAGTTGGAAAATAACACACTATCAAGATTTGGAATACTCCCCCTTGAATCATGAGTAAGGTTTAAGACATGTTCAACATACCAAGTTTGCTGATTAGAAATTGAAATCGCTTTTCATCCAATGGCTTGGTGAAAAGATCAGCTAACTGGAAGTCAGTTTGAACAAAGTGCATTTCAATATTACCTTTTTCTACATGATCCTTGATGAAATGATAGCGTACATCTATATGTTTGGTCTTCGAGTGCTGTACCGGATTAGCAGTTATAGATATTGCACTCTTGGAATCACAATAAATCGGAACGCGCTTGTAGTTGTATCCAAAGTCCCTTAACTGTGTCGTCATCCAGAGGACTTGAGAACAGCAGCTAGCAGCAGCTACATACTCAGCCTCGGCAGTGGATGTTGAAACACAGTTTTGTTTCTTTGAAGTCCAGCTCACAAGTTTGTCACCTATGAATTGACATGATCCAGAGGTGCTTTTCCGGTCTAGCTTACAACCTGCATGATCAGCATCTGTAAAGGCAGTTAGTTCAAAACGAGAATCCTTTGGATACCAAAGGCCTAGATTAGGAGAACCTTTGAGATATCTAAGGATTCGCTTAACAGCAGTTAAGTGCGACTCTTTAGGATTAGACTGATATCTCGCACAAAAACATGTGGCAAACATTATATCCGGGCGACTGGCAGTCAGATAAAGTAAAGATCCAATCATGCTACGATACACCTTTTGATCAACAGGCTTCCCGGAGGGATCCGCGTCTAAGAGTGTACCAGTAGCCATTGGTGTTTTCATGACTGAACCATCTGACATATTGAACTTTTTCAAAATATCTTTTATATATTTAGCTTGATTAATAAATATGCCTTCGGGTAATTGCTTTACTTGTAGACCAAGAAAGAAATTTAATTCACCCATCATCGACATCTCAAACTTTGTTTCCATTATCTTTGAAAAGTTCTTACAAAATTTTGGATTTGTCGACCCAAATATTATGTCGTCAACATAAATCTGAATAAGAATCAAGTCATCACCTTGCCTTTTAAGAAATAAGGTTGTATCTACTGTACCTTTCTTGAAACCAGAAGCAAGTAGAAATTTAGTGAGAGTTTCATACCAGGCTCGCGGTGCTTGTTTAAGACCATAAAGCGCTTTGTCTAAAACATAGACATGATCAGGGTGATGAGAATCAACGAAACCTTCAGGTTGAGTCACATAGACCTCCTCATGCAGAACGCCGTTCAGGAAAGCCGACTTTACATCCATCTGATAGACTGTAAAGTTTTTGTGCGCTGCATAGGCTAGAAAGATTCTGATGGCTTCGATCCTTGCAACCGGGGCGAATGTTTCATCATAGTCAATGCCCTCTTGTTGACAATACCCTTTGGCGACCAATCGAGCTTTGTTTCTCACGACTACTCCAGCTTCGTCTTTCTTATTTCTGAACACCCACTTTGTTCCAATAACGGATTTACCTTTAGGTAGTGGGATCAAGCGCCATACCTTGTTCCTTTCGAATTGTAGAAGCTCGTCTTGCATAGCAGAAATCCAGAAAGGATCACGTAGAGCTTCAGCCGCTTTCTTTGGCTCTAAGGAACTGAGGAAGCTTGAAAACATGCAGAATTTAGCTGTTGCAGATCTTGTTGTGACACCAGATTGTACATCACCTATTACGTTTTCCAGGGGATGATCCTTAGTCCAACGATGTGTGCTTGGTAGTGCATCAACTGCTTGTTGCGTATTTGATGCATCGTTGTTATCTTGTACGGCAGGTTGCTCCATAGATGTACTTGGGACATCTTGTACTGGTGTTTCTGACACTGAAGCTTCTGGACTAGCGGTTGAAGTGCTCGGGACTTCGTTTCCAGATGAACTATCTGTAGAGACAGATTCAGTATTAGTAGAGTCAGAAACTAACGGTGTAGTTGTACCTGATGGAGTTGAAGTGTCAGTGACTTCGTCGGAAGGTCCAGGCATGTCTTCAGAGATAGTAGGGACCTCCGAGCTTGTACCACTTGTTATTGATGTGGATATGCCTTTTTCAAAATCTGCACATATATCATCAAAGGCATCAATAAACAGTAAATCTAACTCAGATGAATTAGAGTTAGAGTTAGAAGAAGTGAATCCTTTAGGTGTTGGTTCTATTCGTGATTGAATAGAAGCTTTGTCTTTAAGACCGAGTTCTGAACTGTTGTGTCCAGAAGTCATTGTTGAATTCTCATCAAAGGAGACATTCATGCTCTCAACAACCGTCTTTGTTCGAATAATGTAAATTCGATAAGCTTTGGATGTCAGAGAGTATCCAACGAGATATCCTTCATCCGCTTTCTTATCAAACTTTGATAATCCTTGACGCTCTTTTAGAATGTAACACCTGCAACCAAAGACACGAAGAAATTTGATATTAGGTGTACGATTGTTAATTAACTCATATGCTATTTTATTAAATCGCTTGACCACAATGGTACGGTTCTGTGTAAAACATGCTGTAGCGACTGCCTCGGCCCAAAGGTACATGGGTAGATCTGAGTAAGCAAGCATAGTACGAGTTGCTTCAACCAGAGTGCGATTCTTCCGTTCAACAATGCCGTTTTGCTGTGGAGTGTAGGCTGCGGAGAAGTTGTGCGAAATACCCACGGAAGTAAGATAACTCTTCAGGGTGTCATTCTTGAACTCCGTGCCATTATCACTGTGAATGGTTCTTACTGGCAGTTGAAGACGTACTTGAATACGCTTGATGAAAGCGATAATCAACTCTGGCGCATCTGACTTGTTGCGAAGAAACTCGAGCCATGTATACCTTGAGTAGTCATCTATCATTACCAACACATACTTCTTTCCGTTGATAGATGCTATGCGCATTGGGCCACAAAGGTCCATATGAAGAAGTTCCAGTGCTGATGAGGTCGATGATTCAGCTTTGGACTTGAAGGAGCTACGCTTCATTTTGCCCAACTCACATGCGGAACAGAGTGAGTCTTTTTCGAACCTCATTTCTGGTAGACCTTTGACCAGACCTTGTCTTTGTAGCTTCGCTATAGATCGGAAATTCTGATGAGACAAGCGTCGATGCCACGTCCATGATTGTGCTTTAGAAGCTTTGGCTAGTAGACATACTGGACGTGTGGCAGACAGTGTAGGGAAATCTACATAGTATAGATTTCCATGGCGCTCAGCTTTGAAGACTTCGTAACCATCGTGATCTTCTAGATAGCAATGAGTGGTTGTGAAGCGGACTTGATATTGCATGTCACAGAAGTGACTGGTACTGAACAGATTGTGATCAAGTCCTTCAACATATAGCACTTTTTGAATCTTCACAACACCGTTGTCGAGCATTCCATATCCTCTGACGTGGCCTTCGGCTTCAGAATTTGCAAATCTAACTGCTCCGGCAGGCTCCTCCACATAGTTATGCAAGAGGTGCTTGAATCCTGTCATGTGGCATGAACATCCGGAATCTATTACCCACAATCGACAGGCCTGCAAAAGAGATAATTAGTTTTGCTTAGGCACCCATATCAAGATGGGTCCTTCGCGGTTAGCATCAAGCAACTCAGGAATATCATCTGGTTTGACTTTCACCCTCCATTCATAACGCGGTTTTGGAACCCATTTCCAAACCATCTTAACATTCAAGTCCTGAAAGTGCTTTTTAGAAGTAGGATTGGCAACCTTAGCACGATACACTTTTGGTTGTGTAGAAGAATCAGAATTAGAATTAGACTTAGAGTTCAGCTTAGCTTTGCTTTTGTTCTTTTTGGACTTAGGAGGGGAGTAGTATTTGAATGAATTATCCCAACAGTGTTTGCAATAAAGATTCTTTCGAGCAAAATTCATAAACTTAGATTTATCGGAACAAATCTTACATTCATGTTTATCAAAAGAAGTACTATTCAAAATAACACTGTCTGTAGGACAACTACTAGAATTCAAACTATTCTTTTTATTCAAACTAAGATCTTTATTCTTCTTACTCTTCCCAACTCCATTTCCTCTTATATCTGAAACAGAAACAGGAACCTTGTTAGTCTCTAACTTAGAAGGTGGTTCTTTTCTAGTGCTCTTTGAAGTCTCACCCTTTTCAAAAATACTTGGAGGATATTCAGGACAATCAGAGTAAGCAACTGTAGGTTTTGCAGGAGCATCAAATTCTGGATTGGTTCTTACCTTTCAGCTTGGATCATTTAACATCTGTTTTTCATTTGAAGCATTTTTAAACAAAGTAATTTTCAAATCATTGATCTCAGTGCAAAGCTCTTGATTTATTTTTAAAGACTTTTCAAGTTTATGTTTGAGATCAAAGTTTTCATCTTCAACCTCATCAAGAGATTGTTGCAACATATCAATTTGCTTCATCAATTCAGATGTATTACCATCCACAGAATTTGATCCTTTTAAATCAGAAACAGGATCAGAGTCTGATGCATTCATCATATCAGAGAATATCTCTTCAGTCATGGACTCAATAAACTCCGTTTTATCATTTTTATCTTTTTGAACACAAGATTCATCCGCGGTAGCAGCAACTTCTTCAATCTCTTCAGGAAGTAAAGGTTTAGAAGCAATGGGAGTTGAGACTGATGGTATAGTAGATGGATCAACATCCGATTCATACTCATCAATTTTGCATGCAGTCTCAGGTAGAACGGTGTTGGTGCTCACTGATTCTTTAGAAGGTGTGGTAAATAGTGATTCAAACTCAGTAAATTCGATCTTTCGAGTTGCATAGCTTTCGTTCAAATCACCATATGTAAAACCAACAGAGTTAAAAAGATTTTGAGAATCAGTGTCACCAGACTTGTTCTTTCTTATTTCTTCTTGACCTTTGGTCTCTTCAGAAGGTTTAGGAGAACTTGCTTCAACAAAAGTAGCGCGAATGTCAGGAATGGGTTTTATTGCGGAGCCAAATTTATCAAAATTATATAGGTGCTCCGGTGCCTTTTTCAAAATTTCATTAATTGGCACACCCAAACCTGGTTTAAGTTTGTAAAACCTTTCGTCTTGGAGTTTATTGGTCAACAGATTTAATGTTTGTTCAGTCTGACCTCGTTTCATGTTAATGTCCTCCAGTTGCTTTATTTTGGTGTAAGCTTCATTTCTTTCTTTATAACAAACTTCAAATTTGATTTGAAACTCACCCTTTTCAGCATTAAGATTCACAAGATCTGTTTCTAAACCAGATATTTTTTCTTTTAAAGACTCTTTTTCAGCTTTTAAATCATCTTTTTCCTTTTCCTTTTCTTCCACAACAACTTTTAAAATAGCATTTTCATCACGAAAGCTTAAAACAGATTGATGTGCAAAGCTCAGTTTGCCTTTCAGTAAGGCAAATTCATCTTTCATGCCATGTATTTGGGCCATTAAAGATTCAATAAGTTCAGAATTTTCACTTACCTCAGAGTTTGCTTCTTCGGATTGTGTCTCAGAGTCTTCATCGTCACCTTCCAGCTTTGCCATGTAAGAAACTTGGGTGAAATGTGCTTGCTCCTCGTCATCAGAACTTTGGAACAGCCAGTTCTCTTCTTCAGCCATTAGTACTTTTCCTTCTTCAGCTTTCTTGGCAATTAGTGACTTTCTTGAGTAGTACTCTGAGTTCTTCACTTTCTTGAATTTGCAGTCCCTTGAGAAGTGCCCAAATTTGCCACAGTTGTAGCATCTTCCTGGTTCATCCTTTCGCTCTTCTCGCTTCTCCTCTATCTTTCCTTCTCTTCTATCTTCCTTTCGATCTTCTCGTCCTTCCTCTCTCTTTCCATGCCTCGGCTTGTATCGCATCTCAGACTTCTCTTTCTTGTATCCATCATACTTTGGCTTTGAGTAAAATCTTTTCTTGCCAAAGCTCTTCTTGAATCGTCGCGTAATGAGAGCCAAGTCTTCAGAGAACTTTTGAATATCAGGATCTGAATCAACTTCCAGTTCTTCATTGCTTGAATCAGATTCAGAGTCAGTAACTTCGGTAACTAAAGCTTTAGACGCCTTTTTCTTCGACCTTGCAGAGGATACAGAACCTTTGCCGGCTATGAGAGCCACAGAATCCTTCAGATGATTAGACTCATTATTCATAGATCTCACCTCATCCTCATGTTGAGCAAGAGTAGAGAAGATGTCGGTGACATTTTCTCGAGCCATATTCTTCGACATCTGGAGGTTGATAGCAAAGTTCTTCCATTCTGGATTCAAATTCTTGATGAACTTGTAGTTTATCTCAGAAGCAGATTTGGCGATTTTGTTCCTCCGCAAGTCATTGAGAATAATGTTGTACCTATTGTAGGTATCTAAAAGCAGCTCTCCTTCTTTGGCATGAAATCCCTCGTAAGCATTTATGCACAGATTCTGCTTAGCTTGAATAGAAGCTTCACTTCCTTCAAACTGCCTTGCTAGTTCATCCCAGATTCCTTTAGCAGTACTCTGACTGTCGACACGATTGTAGATGTCGTTTGGAATTGCCATCGTCAGATAGATTAGAGCCTCTTCTTCTAGCTTGAGTTGGTCTTTCTGCTTTTCAGTGAAGAACTGAACAGGTTTAGGAATCTCTCTGTCAGGGATTTCAGGAGAGGAATCTGTAGCAGGTTGACCCTTTATTGTGATCATTGGAGGTTTAGGACCTTCAATGATTATTTTCATGAATTCTTTGTTTTTGTGATTCAGGAACTGAATCATTCTGGTCTTCCATTGCCGATACTCATTAGCCACGAGGACAGAAGGTTTGACTTGATAGCCCATCGAGAGAAGCTGATTCGACATCTTAGTTGTACTGTTAGTAAATAGTCTTTTCTGTATCAAGACAACCAACTAGATGAGATCGTTAGAATCAAAATAACAATCACACTCAAAAATTTTCACAAAAATAAATTTCCAAAAATAATTAAGTGCAGAATTTGAGCAGTATAACACACAAAGAAATAATACTGAAATTAGGAAAATTTTGATCAAGCACAAAACTTTTGTCCCCCTTAGGCTTTTAGAGGCCCTGTTGCAGCTTGGAAAAATTTGTCTAGGACTGGAAAATGTGCTTCGAAGAATGAACTGTACCGGTCGAAGGAAAGACCGGAGTATGCAAGTACCCGGTCGAATGGTAAGACCGGAGTAACAAGTATCCGGTCGAATGGCAAGACCGGGAATACGAGTATCCGGTCGAATGGCAAGACCGGAGTAACGGGTATCCGGTCGAATGGTAAGACCGGGGTCGGCTAGTATCGGTCGAATGCCAAGACCGAAATAACAGGTATCTGGTCGAAGGGAAGACCGGAGAATACTAAGGTCCGGTCGAAGGAAAGACCGGAGGTCACAACTATTCGGTCGAAGGGAATGACCGGAGATACAACTATCCGGTCGAAGGCTCAGGTCGAATAGGTATCGGTCAAACAATAATATCGATGAACACGATGAATGGCCGAAGAACACGAAGAATATCTGGGGTTCGACCGAAACCAAACCCAGAAAATTAATTCGACCGATACACAATTAAACCAACAAATAAGCAATTCTTCGATCGAAAGAAACACAAACACAAATACTAATCGACCGGATGCAATAACAGATTCATGAAATAGGATGAACAGTACTTCGCATGAATAGTAACTCGATGAACAGTATTTTTCGATGAACAGTAATTCGCATGAATAGTAACTCGATGAACAGTAATATCACAAAAAAAATTGATTCTTTAGGCTCTGATACCAATTGTTATCCCAGTTTTATCTAGTTGGTTAACAATCAATCAAGTAATCAAGCAACACAATAATAATCAAGAGATATAAAGATTAATAATAACGTACCAATCCCTTGAATAAACAATGAAACCCTTGAGTGTTCTTGATACCCTTTGAATACAGAGAAAACTTACAGCGACTATTTAGAAAATTATCAGAGTTCTTACAAGGTTAACCTAAAACTAAACTAATCAAAACTTTAAATACCCAGGCCATATGGGCTTTAACCTTAATGGGCTTTCTAATGGGCTTGGGCCCAATAGCTTAATAACTATTAACTTATTACATAATAAACCCTCTAATTAACTTTAGCACAATTACAGTTTAAACCCTTAACTTTAACTTTAATCTTGAATACAATTTATGATCCAACAGAAATAAAAAGGAAATACATGGTTGTTACAGAGCTGAAATTGAGGAAAAACATATCGTTGATTGATCATTGTATTATGGGAGATGATGCTGACCATTGGCTGATCCCATGAATTTCTCAATCATATTTTTTCCTTTTTTAACATCTACTTTGGGTTTTAACCTACAACTCATAACCAATTTGTGAAGAGCAAAACCTTAAATTCTTTGGTTTCCCATAAGGCCTCATATTCGAGTCTGTTCCCAAGTTAATTAGAAAGCGATACGCTCTCACACATCCGTAAGTCATTGTGATTTAAACCTTTGAATACAAACAAGTATGAACATCGTTATTGCATTAAATTATCCACTTATAACTCACACATGGACATTCGATCGACTCACATAACACGGAATCACATTAGTTGTTACCGGGACAGCATAAATTCGAGATTTTACTGGGGGTTTCTTACCTCAAATAGCAAAATTCGTACTTGAACTTGACAGTCCTTAATCCTTGCTCTCTCATGTGAAATCCTTATTACTCGATCGATTATTGCTCTACTAAATTGATTAACTGACCCCCAAAGAAAATGGCAAGCCTCGGCCCCTTTCCCTTATATATGTGATCATAACGGTCACCACTCCCAACATTTTGCAACCCTACTCCATGTTCGAGATGAATGTGATGACTACAAATTACAATTTTAAATTGCCACTTTTTGATTTCATTTGACAATTGCAACTCCATGGCCAAAGGTTTGGAACTTTAACACTTTAGATCCTCGAACTTTCTTGAATTAATTATATTAAGCACATAGAAACTTGGAGTGTTACAAGATACCTCATACCTACCCCCCCTTCCAAACAACATGGTATTTGGATGATTTTTTTTTCTTGATTGTGTCCATCATCTTTGTTCCTGTTGGGGTCAATTGTCCATTGCAGGTATCTATTACTTTGAGGACATTTACAATCCTTTTCATAAGGTATACTCTAATGTACTCCAAGCAAGAATATATTGGTTTATCCCTAACATCAATGATTTTCCTATTGAATAACTCACACATGTTATTTAGAAGCACATCATATTGACATCTACCTGTGATTGTATCAGTTGTGATATGTAAGAATCGAACACATTTAAAACCGTTAATAAAAAGAAGCATAACACATGTTATACCTGTGAAATGGGATCTAGTCCAATGTTTGGGGGGGGGGGGGGGGGTCAAGCTACGTTGAATTTTTTTTTAAGTCCTCCATTGATTTTTAAAACTGAGGGAACAGTGGTAGATGTTGCACACTGCCATAAATGGTCTTTGTATGTTTTCCCCTTCCATTGCAATTTCATATTCTCATGGATATGTCTCAGGCAGTATCTATATTCAGCTGAAGGAAACAACTTTGCAATGGCTGGAATAATACTCTATATGCAAAATAGAACACATTTTAGAGCAAAAAAAATTAATAAAGTCAAAAACAAAATAAAAGAAAGTCAAAACATACCTTTTTTTGTCGCTTATGAAAGTAAAATTGGAATTTGCTTGAAGTTCAAGATCATACAAGGCATTACAAGAACCACATCCAATAAGTTGTTGATTCATCCTCTCCTATTCCATAGGCAACTGGATATGTGCCATGATTTGGGACAATACCAACAACTGTCAACACTTGTCCTAGAAAATGACCCTTCATAAATATTCCATATAGACCCAAAAATTCCCTTTTACCAGCCCTAAACCCCTTTTTCAAAACATCTAAACAAATGTAAACCCTTTTGAACTTTTTGGTACTGCTTTCGAAGTTTGGATCTGCTTCAACATCCAATTTAATAGTGGTATCCGAGTTGCATCTTTGCACCTCACATAGATAATCCCTAAGTTGATGGTACTATGTTTCATAATCTCCCAAGATCTTCTTGTTGGCCATAACTTTTGCCCTTAATGTTTTACCAGGTGATACAAGGATCTCAAACTTCTGTGACAAATAGGATTGAAGAGCCTTTAGTGGCATATTTGGATCTGCCTTAATCTGCTCTGTAATATACTTAGAGAGTAAAGTTGTAGTAGCAAGACCAACTTCTCTGGTTTGGAGGCACTTGTGAGTGTCCAAATAGGATTTAACCTTCCAAGTTTCTTCCTTCTTTGTAGTTGAGATGTATAAAACCCATAAAAAGTTGGCCCACTTGACTTTACCCATTTAGCTTTTCTTCCTTTGCCTGGCCTACTTGGCTCACCAGGCCCACTTGCTTCACTTAACTTAGGCAAAGTACCCCTACAAACGACCCTAATTCTTTACTTATCATTTTTCACAACAACTATATTTCTCCTAGACTCAAGTGCATGTTGCTTGATTAGATTTTTGATTGTTTCTTTGCTACCAAATGTTTGGCATAAATAAAAGTGAATATGTCTATTACTTTCTTATTTAATACACTCTCTTTCCAAGTACCAGCCACATCATTGTCTTCTCCACTTAAACACTTAAAAACTGGTCAACATCAAAAGGATCTACATCACCATCAATATTGTGACTATTACTTGCTTCTTCATGCATTCCCATTCATTCTTCATTGCTATCAATATAATCTCCCATATTTGCATCTACTTCATCTAATTTGTTGCCTTCAACCAAGTAATTATTATCATCAGTATCATAATCACTGTCATTTACTCGCTTACCCTTGTCCACTTTTGTTAAATAAGTTTCCAACCCATCAAAAGGATCAAAGTTATCATAAGCATTACTTCGCTCAACTTTTGTATCAACCCATTCAAGGGGAAAAATTTTACTGGGATTTGGGATGCCAAGTAAGTAGATAAGTTTGTTTTATCCTGTTCTATGAAGACACCTATCAGTTTGATCTTACAAGCATATTTTAAAAGGTTTAAAATGTCTTGATCACTCCCTAAAGCTTGCAAACCAAAATCCAATTTGCTATTAGGAATCAATAAATGGTAATACATTCGTTCTTTCTCATCGTACCCTAATTCTTTCATCGTTGCATCGAAGTCATGCACAGATAGTTCATTTGTGTTAACCAATTCAATAAAATCATGCTTACCATTTATGTATATTCTTCCCAGAAAGGCTGTGAAAACACCTCCATGGTTGATTCTAGTTGTTATCAACGTGGGATAACTTTTGTGAACAAAATAAAAGAAAAAAAATCAATCAAACTTATACATATTCATTCGATCAAACTTACTGATAAGAAGAAACCACACCATAGACTTCACTTGGATTGCACTCCTATGTTCTAATTATCCACGATGGGATTGACATTTAGATTCCTGGTTTATGTTTTCTGATCAAAGGAGGGAATAATCGATCAAATGGTTTTTTTAATAATGAATAATCAATCAGAAGAGGGAATGAATACAAAAGGTTTTTTTTACCGACTTGAACAGGGTGTCGACTTCAACCGGTTTTTCGCTTGACTTCAATAGGTTTTTGTTTAATGGGTCTGGTTTAAAAAAAGGAAAACCTAAATGGACAAAAATGCCTCTGCCTCTAACAGAGAAAATTAATGGAGTTAGTGACGAGGGACCACTTTCAGAGTAAAATGAGAACCACGAGGATGTTTTCTAGACTTCTCAAAGTTCAGGTCCCACTTTCGGAGTTTTTACTAAACCTCAGGGACCAAAATTAGAGTTTACTCTTAAATGTATCTAACTTTACTGATTTCTTCTTTATCTTTACATCCGTCAATATCAAACATCTTTATCTTTTTATGTGTAGTTTAACTTGATTTTAATCTAAAGATGGTGTTATAACAACCCCTAATTTTGTTTATCAGAATCAACCCCTTTTTTTACGTTTCCAGTATATTTATTTAACCCTAAGAAGGTTTCAAGAGGATAATAAGCACATCTCCAGTGAGGAGTTCATGAATCCTAACTCAATGTTGTGTTTATCAAACATAAAACTATTGGGGTGTTATGATATAGCAAATCGCTCCATTTTATTATCTCCAATGAGGTGTTCATGAACCCCCAACTCAATGTTATGTTTATCAAACAGAAAACTATTGGGGTGTTAATGATATGGCAAATCACTCCATCTCGAAGGAGTAGTGCATGCCACTATCAGGCCCGTTCCTGACATTTATGGGCCCTGGGCGTATGTAAAATCAGGGCCCTCCAAAAAAATTCAATTATATTTTTCATTAGTAAAATCCTGAATACAAGAAATGCTAATAATTCATGGAGAAAACAAATTTTATTCTTCTTTAGTATAGATAAGAGAGTACTTAAGATTTATGTACTCCTTATTAGGTAATTGGCAACCAAGAATATAATGTACTAAGAAAATGATAGTTTTGAAGTCCTAATATATAGATATGAGTTTGACCATCTACAATGGTTGGTAAGTTTTTTAAAAGGTAATATTTTTCATAGTTTATAACAAGAAAATAGTGTTATTTTGATACAAAAAGAGAACTTATGTAGAAGAAGTAATCGAGAGAGTCAATGAGAGATCAATGATTGAGAAGATTATCATGGTTTTCTAGACATATAGACAAATGAGGATCATTAAGAATATGGATGAAAAGTTGATTCATTAAGATCCAATAAGAATAATTAATGAATGAAACCTATAATTTGCAAGCTCAATGAATTGTTGCTTGAGCACTTAAATATATATATTGTGGTGTGTAGTGGAATCCTAATGAAAGTCAACCAATTGATGAAAATATTTGAAGTTTCTTTTTCTTCTTTTCTTTCTCCACTAAATAAGATGTTAGGATTAAAAGTTTATACAACATGACATATATATAAGAGAAATTACTGAATACATTTAGTATGGAAATTTTATTTATTAATCACAAAGCCATGTAACACGTCATAACTCATAAGAACAATAGATAGGTCGTCAAACAATAATACAAGATCATCTGGAGAAGCAAAAATATATAGCAATAGCCAACAAAAGCAATTAAGCAATTACGCAAACTACATAAGCAAATAGCAATAGTCATTATAAACAAAAATAGATAAATATATCCAACAACAACATATAGCAACAGCAAGCACATTAGCTTAAAGTTGTTATCCGTTGAATTGTTGAAGCACGAAAACAATCAAGCAGATAGAGATAGCAATAGGAAATAACACTGGACTTTGAAAAATTAAAGAGGCAAAAGCAATAGGATATAACGAATGGCCAATTTTTTTTTTACTTAGTTCTTCAATGTAATTAGTTAAGATGTTTTTAGGCCCTTATTATCTATACACAAAAAAATTGCCTCTAATTATATGTTACAATTTTGTTGAGTCTCTTTAATATATTAATTTTTTAAGACTACTAATATATACTGACGAAAAATTTTTGGACCCTAATATTTTTGGGTCATGGACATGCACCCGTGCCATGGCCCTGGCCACTATTTTGGTGAGGCCATATAATTAATCTATTTATTTTAATTAGTTTGATTATATTTCCTTCATAAAATAAAAAATAAATGAATTCATTCATTATTTATAAAAATGACCCATTTCAGTCCAAGTTATTTCATTTTCATTTTTATTTTTATTTTTATTTTTATTTTTGTTTTTATTTTTATTTTATACGTCTTCAATATAGATCATAATATTCTCAATTACTGTATCAACTTGTTAAACTCTCGATTTAAGACATCATCAACTTCAAACAAATTTAGCCAAGAATATTTATAAAAAAAAAGTTCATGAAAATGTGAAAAAGATTTATTATCGTTGCTTTTTAGTTGTTGTCGCTTTTAAAAATTGTCAGTTTTAATTATTTCGTTTTTATTTATCCATTATTTTCATAATTTTTAATTAGTATGCCTTTTATTATTGTAATTTTTAATTATTATCTTATAATTATAATAAGTAAACTTTAACCATTTTAATTTTTATAATTGTTGTTTTTTAGTATATAAATCATGTATCAGTTTATTTCAAAAAAATCATGTATCAATCCATTATTAGTGGTCAAAGGTTTATGAATTAATATGCAGTAAAAAGAAAACTGATTTGGCAAAGTAATGAACCTGTAATGTGGTTCATGACTACATATGCTCTAAGATAAAGAGTAATCGATATGAATACATTTCGTACCTTGCGGAAAAAACCGATCCTTGTTTGATAACCACAAATTGTCTAACTAAATCAAATCCTCTCTCGATACGTTCCTCAAAAAAATCGATTTGGACGAATTCTTCTCTCAACTAACGAAGAGATCTTGGCAGAATTGTCACATATGAACTTGAGCACAATTTTGAAAAAAAATAGCCCATAAGCTTAATCCCTTTACTTTATTTGCTCAAAATGCATCCTAAGATGTAATAAGGAAGTGTTTGGTTTGATGAAATGGATTTGAGAGATTTGGATTTCAAAGAAATATTTTGATTTGGATTTAAAAATTTTGTTGTATTTGTTTTGTAGGATTATCTCAAGCATGTTAAAAGCCCAACCCCATCTAGTTGGAATGGAATTGAATTTTATTATTTATAGATAATTTATAAAAATAAATTATAAATAATTATAAAAATATTAAATTGTCTTTTTATAAATTGATTATTACAAAACAAATGTTTTTAACATAAATTAGAACATTATTACATATAAATACTATAAAATTCCGTGAAATACCAACCATCTTGGAATTTTAAATCCATTCAAACCAAGTATGGGATTGGGATGGAATTCAATTTCAAATCCCTCTATATCTAATTCAATCCTACAAACCAAAGAGAACCTATGAGTTGAATTTTTTGGTGTGTTTAGTTTGTAGGATTTAGAATGAAATTGAATTCCATTTTTTATAAATAAATTATAAAAATAATTAATCATTTTTTCATTAATTTAATATTGGGAAAAGTTCATAAAAACCCAACAAACTATTCCATTTTGAATGATTAAGTCCCTAAACTAATTTTTTGAATGAAAAAAACATTATACTTTCACATTTTGAATGATTAAGTCATTGAACTATTTTTTTGAATAAAAAAACCATTAAACTTTCTCATTTTGAATGGAAAAACCATTAAAATTTTCCATTTTGAATGATCAAGTCCCTGAACATTTTTTTTTCAATAAATTAAATTATCGAACTTCTAAAAATTGGTTACTTACATCATTTTAACCCCAAAAAAACTACTTGTAACCTGTTATCTTTTGATATATAAAAATACATCAAAAAGGGGAGATCGATGGCAGAGAAAACAACGTGTTAGGTGATATGGAGAACGGACAACGTTCGGGCAACGGGGAGTGGTGAGACAAAGTGATATGATTGTTTGTGGGGGGTTTTAATAGCGAGTTTGAGAACGATAAAAGTGATTTAGATTTGTTTTTCCTTAAAACCTTCATATAGTCAGTTTCAGATACCTTTTAAAAAAGGTAACCATTTTTTAGAAATTCGATAGTTTATTTATTTATTCAAAAAAATGTTTAGGGACTTAATCATTTAAAATGAGAAAGTTTAATGGTTTTTTCATTCAAAAAAATAGTTCAAAGACTTAATCATTCAAAATGGGAAAGTTTAATGGTTTTTTCAATCAAAAAAATAGTTTAGGGACTTGATCATTCAAAATGGAATAGTTTATTGGGTTTCTTTGAACTTTTCCCTTTAATATTACAAAACAAGTGTTTTTATCTTTTAAACATTACTACAAATAAATCCCACGAATAATGGTAAAACCCAACAACCCAAAAGAATGTTCAAAGCAAGACTTTAACACGAAATACCCTTGTATAAAACCCAACTGCGCAACTATGTAATATGAAGACTCTCAAGACGCCTCTTGCGGTTACCAAAAGAAAGGTGCAAAACTCGCAGGAGACAATAATGTTAAACAACAATCCGTAAGTTAATGCACACAGTAATTCAATATACACGCTTCAAAATTCATTTGCACGACGCAAAATCTCATAAAATGAAACTCAATAAGACCCAACTAAATTATCATAAAACTTAATGAGACACAAAAAAAAAAATCAAACAGTGCCAAAATCTTCGTTCCCAAAATAAAATAAAAACATAAGACGAAATTGCGACTAAGACGTCATAATTCCAAGAGTTTATCTTTGGTCGCAATGTGATTTAAAGTGACACTTTTCAACAAAACTCGCATGAGAAATGACACTCAATAAACTCATAAATTTACACGCAACCTAATTAGAGCTTACGCATTTCAAAATTCACCCATGCATCGAAAAACGTCGCAAAATAATACTCTATAAAACTCAACAAGACTCGTACAGACTAAAATTCCCAAGAAAACTCAGACGCAAAAACATGGGAATAACTTTTCCTTTAAAATTTTAACATACGTGGAGGAGATCCAATGTCAAGGTCAAAAATTCCACAGTTATTTGCCCAATACTCCAAATAACAAAACACGGATATCACAAGATCCGTAAATAGTGTTAGACACGAAACGGGGATAAGAGATTTTCAATAAAATATTTGCAACCACGTGCAACAATCATGCATGTTTAAGCTCACGGTTTAAAATTTGATGATCACTAAATGCTTTAGCGAGACTTTGTAATACATCTCACTTTATGTTTTGAGAACATGAGAAACAATTTATGCAAACTTATTTTTAGAAATAAATTTAGTGCATGAATTTGGTCGGCACTCAGCATCTTAGGACTACACTCCTCCATTTTCCCGACACCCAATTGTCATCCGGATGCATCAATAGAGCAACAATCCCACTAATTTGGTTAACTTACAATTTCTTCTCAAAATAGAATCGGTCTAACAACCTTATAGTTCTAATCCAACCAATAATTTTGACTCAAGATGAGCACTTAATGCATTCATCGCACTTAACTATCACTTCAAAGTGACATCGCTATAAACATCAACCCTTCCTTAGATTACTCGCTTAGAAACCTCTTTACTACCCCAACGATCATCCCACCAAGGTAGTACAAGTATACACATGTAGCATGTAGATTCACCATGACACTGCCCAGGTGCCATTATGAACGTACCGTACATGATCATCCTTGCTATCCTCGACAAATTTCCCGTTTCTCGCGACTCGGTCAATTCCGAAATATCGTATCTTAAGGTACCTAATGTGCCATTTCATTCTCAATTAAAAGAACGCTAGTTTGAGTCTAGGCATAACAATCTATACCTAATTCTCTCAAACTTAAGCTTTGATACCAACTTGTAACACCCTCAAATCTGGAAATAGCAACTAATTTAAACTCTTCTAAATACAACAATAAAGGTTTCATATACAATTACAATTCTAAGGTTTAACCTCAACACACACAATTTCTTCTCTACATAAAATCTATATCAGGGACGGGTGCTACTAAAACCCAGTAATAGTCACTATCTCCAAGTTGCGGAAGACTTCACCAAATATTTATACTTGCACAAAGCTAAGGCTCAACCCTTCATAGCTGCTAGAACCAAACCCCCCATCTGGAACCTGATGCACATGGCGACAAATAAAAGGTTAGGCTTAACGCCTAGTGAACTCAAGAGTTTTCAACATAATTAAATATATCTTTAAAAGAAAAGAATTCAGTTCAAAACAAGATCTTTCAAAGTGATTTACTTTAGAAATGGAAACGACTCGTTTTCCCCTAATACACCTCTTTAAGGACAACACTCCAATACAACCTTCTTTACAAATCGATGCAACCCAAGACTCACTAAAAAACATGAATGTAAATCGACTCTCAATCTTAGATAATGTAATAACGCTTCATATCCCAAAATACCCCAAAACACGGGCGGGGATCAATACTCAACCCATAAGACATGGAATAAAATCATGTACGCAAAATGTCACCGAAAACAAATGTATAAAAGACCCAGCCCAAATACCACACCTTTCGATGACGGGGGAAACCCGATTCCGTATAATGTGACGTGCACAAAGTAAGCCACACGTTACGTTAAATTGGTATAAGTATCGGGCTCAACATCTTTCAGAATACACCCATAGATACTAGCACGGAGGACTTACACCATACCAAAGAGGCCTAGTCGCGCCTCAATGGGGAAAACTGGCGTTCCACCATTAGACAAATAATAAGAGTATCGAGCTCAGCATCTTTCAGCATACACCCATTGATACGAGCACGAAGGACTTACAACCCAATCCGATGCCGAACGTGCCTCGATGTGGAAAACTAGTCGTCCCAACACCGGATAAAATAAAGCGCTCATGGATCCATAGCAGACGGGGCTGAAACATTACATGACTCAAAACGAATGAACTAACGCATTCAAAACATGTAATTCCCAAATAAGATGCAATAAATGCAAATCATAACCAAGCGCTCTACAATGAGTTACCAAAACAGGACAAGTGTCCCCAAGACCCAACAAAATCCAAGCCGAGCCATAAGCTCAACAAATCCAAAGACCCAACGTTGAAAATCATAAAATGAAATCAAATGTAAATGACCCGAAATAATGCAACCCATGCTTCAACACACACGAATAACTCCAACATGATTTAGATTGGGACAAAACATTTTCCAAGTGGGTTTATACCATTTATCCTTTCAAATCATCCCATGACACCTAGGGCTGTAAACGAACCGAACGTTCAGCGAACCGTTCGTGAACTGTTCGGCGGGAAGTTCGTTTATGTTCGTTTATTTAATAAATGAACGAACATGAACACATTTTTTTGTTCGTTTAGTTAAATGAACGAACATGAACAACGCTCTCGTTCGTTCATTTACGTTCGTGAACGTTCGTTCATTTATGTTCGTTAATGTTCGTTCATTTATGTTCGTTTATGTTCGTCTATATTTGTTTATATATATAAATATATTTATATATATTATGACATTAATTTGTCAAAGCATTAATTAAATTAATTTTTTAAAATTCCTTTTTTATACCTCCTAAGTATATCCATTTTTTTTATTTTGTTATGTTATTTTTTACGAACGAAATTATGAGTAACGGTGGTTGTCTTTTATTCATTTGTGTTCGTTTATTTTCATTTATGTTCGTTCGTTTACGTTCGTATATGTTCATTTATGTTCGTTCGTTTACGTTCGTATATGTTCATTTATGTCCGTTCGTTTACGTTCGTTTAGCTCTTAATGAACGAACATAAACGAACACGAACAAACATATTTTCTTAACGAACGAACATGAACACAAAAAAATTCGTTCGTTTACCGTTCGTCCGTTCGTATTCGTTCGTTTAGTTCGTTCGTTCGGTTAAGTTAAACGAACGAATACGAACAAGTCTCCGTTCTTGTTCGTTCGGTTCGTTTACAGCCCTAATGACACCCAATAAAATGCATTTATACTCAAAATATGCTCCATGCAATAAATCATTTAGATGCCCAAAATATATGATTTATTTATCAAAATGCCCAAAATCCCGAAGATGTGTGTTATATAAGTTTATAAAGTTAAACACTTTCAAAATAATCAAACTTATCAGCAGTTAACAATTTCATGTAAGACACAAAACACTTTAAAATAAACATTTTGGCATGTACACCGTTTTCACAAATCAACTTGAACTCACCTTGCTAGGTTAAGTTAAACCTATATTCCGAACCCAAGCTCTAGTTCTCAAAGGTGAGGATTTGAGATCTTCAAACAAGGTCTTTCTAAGAGTACTCTTCAAATCACCTAGTGAGCTAGAAAATATAAAACGTTAACGCAAACTATAAATCTACAAAGATTCTAAAAACATTCCATCCCCTAAGTATTAGTAACTTCTCTTTTCAAAATATGTACAAAATCAAATATACTTAAATCATAAGATTTAAGTCTCAAAATATCATTTGTGTACCTTAAAAACACTTTTATAACCCATTTTGAAGATCCATCATTTTCTAGTAAAAGGGGTAAAAACCCCTAAATCTCCCAATATACCCAAAATGGGTCAAAATCTATAAATGTAAAATGCCTCATGAGATAAGTTTTAGGAGACTAAAATGAAAGCTTTTGACATAAATAAGAAGGTTAGGATGAACTTACAAGTTATTTTTAGGAAAACCCATACAACAATGGTGAATAGGTTAGAGAAGATAAAGATTTTGAAGCTTCCACCCCAAGACTTGAATCCCTAGCTCCAAACCTTTAAATACTTTTTAATGCACTTAAATGTATCAATTTGGTGGAATAATACTTAAGAATCGAAAAAATGTAAGACAAGAACTAAATGGAGTTTGACCGAAAATGAATTAATAGAAGTGGATTTCTTTGGTGAAGTGATTGGGAATAAAGAAAAAAAGGATTAAATTTAAGAGAGAGAGAGAAGAAAGTTTACGTTGGAGAAAGTAAATAAATGAGAGAGAGAATGGGATGAGAGGAGAAATGGTTTTTGGATAAGAAACTCAATAAAGAAAAGGAAATCTCCACTTTTCTACTGGATGCCATACCACCACTTTCATCCTTATTTAAATTTTCATCCAAGCCCCTCCAACTACGTGGTTTATGCCTAAAAGTCCTAACCAAAAATTTCTTGATTTCTTTCCTAACTAGCACTCAAATGCAAACCAACCCATAATTCTTTTTAAGGTTTGTTCCAAGGATAAAATAAATATAAAACTCGCAAATTTTCGTACCAAAAATACAGTTGTTACATTACAAATGCCAACATTCATTCAAAACAAACATAGGATTGGAATGGTATTCAATTCCAAATCATGTTCAATCCTGCAAACCAAACGGGACCTAAGAGGGCATTTGGTTTGATTGAATGGTTTTGAAAGATTTAGGGGACGTTTGGTTCACCGTATGTTTTTTAGTGTAATGGAATCTATCAAAGAAAATTGACTTTAAAGGAATTAGAATGAATTTTATCAATTTTGACCACTTGTTTGGTTGACAGACATTAGAATTGAATCTGTCTGTTTGGTTCACATAATGTAGCTTTGGATTTGAATGAAATACTGGTAAATAACCACAATACCCTTTTTGAAAATTTTGAAACTGAAATCCAACTATTGTGGTTCAGATCGGTGGTGGTCAACGGTGGTTCAGATTTGTGGTGATCGGCGGTGGTTCAGAGCGGCGTTTAAAATTGGTGGTAGTCATTTGTGGTTTGCGGTGGTTCAGATTTGTGGTGGTTTAAATCTATGGTGGTTCAGATCAATGGTGGTTGATGGTATTTCAAATCAGGGGTGGTTTAGATCAGTGGTGGTCAACGGTGGTTCGGACCGGTGGTGGTCGACAGTGGTTCAGATCGATGGTGGTTCATATCGCAGTGGTCGGCGGTGGTTCAGATCTGTAATAACCGGGCTTAAATCAAATAATGTAAAAGTTGGGTAAAAAGTGGAAAGGCCATATTAAGGGGGGGGGGGGGGGGGGGGGCGCTAGAGTGAAAAGTTGGAAAAGAAGGTTTTAACCCTAGAATCTGGTGTGTTGTTTAGTTGGCGGTTGGCATTCTTTGGGAAAGAGAGAGATAGAGATCTTGAGGCGATCAATTGAAGGGAAAAGAGGTTGAATTTGGTGTTCATCAAATTTTCAAGGTAATTTCTAATTCCATAAGTCTTATTGTTATGTAAGAGGTTATCAATTGATTTCTCAAGGCTTTTAATTGGGTACTTTAGATACCAATCGGGTCTGGGTTTTACTTTGAAAGGGTTGCTATAGAAGTATCTGTGGGAGTAAGGGATTTATGTGAGTTGATTTGAGCAGTTTGGTTAATGGATTTTGGGTTGAGCTGCTATTAATTTCTGGTAGTAAAAATGTTTTGGTTGTATCTGTATCGAACCTTCGGTGGGGGTTTTGTTCGAACAATGGATATCGGTCGACTCTCAAGCATCGGTCGAACGCGGCTTTGCTTAGTCTCCGGTCGAGACACCGGTCATCGGGGGGGGGGGGGGGGGGGGGGCTAGACCCCGGTGTCTTACGCACCGGTCGGCTGGGGGGTCAAGACCCCGGTCACCTCTTTCACTCCGGTCACCGGGGGGGGATTATACCCCGGTCGAGTTTTGCACCGGGCGGCCATGTTAGGCCCCGGTCCTCGGGCTTGCTAGGTGGGCCGAAGCCCAATTTATTGGGAAGGGTAGTTTCATTGGTTAATTTATTTAGGAAGTCTTCTAGCCCAACTAGAGGAATCTATTAGTTTAATCGATATTGATTTGGGGTGGAATGTTAAGTCGTTATGAATTAGAAGTTTAGAGGGTTCACCGATCAATATTCTTTCATAGGTTTCGGTTCAAACCGTGAGAGTAGACGCCGGAATTAAGCTAAGCACGCCAGGTGAGTTTTTTTGAACTAAACATTTTTGGTAACGAAAGCATGTAAAGTTTAATTTTAAACTTTGATTTATTTATGATGGCATGATTATTATGAAATGATTTAAGTGTGTTATAAATCGTGATGTTAAAATGTATGCATACATTATATGTGGAGATTGTGACCTAAGTCGGGGAGTGTGGCCCGCCTACTCGTGCCGGGGAGTGTGGCCCGTTTATGCCATTAGGGGGGGTGTCCCAAAATAAAGGCAGTGCGAGTTAGACACACTGTCTTTGACGGTAGTGTGGTCAGTAGCGTGTTTTATCTTTGTGTGTTTATTTAAATGTTGATTTAATTCTGGAAAGTTATTTTATTGCTTATCTGTTAGAGGGGACTCACAAAACCTTCGGTCTAACCCTCGCTCTTTCAAAACTAAAAATCTTTTCAGGCAGACGTGAAATAGGAAGGGCGGATAAAGGGAAAGAGAAGATGTAGCGGGATCAGATAGACGACCGTCATTTTAGTTTCCTTTATTAATATATCAGTTGTGAATAGGTTGCCTTTGCAAACCTTGAAATTTTATTTTACGCTTGGGGGCCGCTTTGGCATGAACTTTGGTTTAATATTAAGATTTAAATTGTTATATTATTATTTCTGGTTGGGTTGTTATAGTTGGTATTAAAGCCATAGTTTAAGGGATTTAGGTGACCGGATAGGCCTAAACTTAAACTGTGGAGTAGAGGGACACAACTGAGATTTAGGAAACCTTTTAGGAAGACCTTGATTATCGAGAGGGTATTTTTGTCATTTAAAAATAAAAATAAAAAATAAAAAATAAAAGAAAGGGTATTTTTGTCATTTTTCATAATTCCATTCCAATTCCTTTGCAAACCAAACAGACAGATTCCAATTCATTTGACTGATTACATTATATTCCTGCCAACCAAACACTTGGTCAAACCTGATAACATTCCATTTCAATTCCTTAAACAAATTTCATTCCTTCAGAAATCATTCTACGAACCAAACACCCCCTAAAGTTTTTAACCTACCTTTTTGTTTTAACACATTTCTCCAAGATAAATAAAAAAGATAGTCCAAATTTAAAAAACTCTCAGAAAATTAAAGGCTGAAAATAGAGAAATGATTTTATTATTGTTTCCTCAATGGATATGATTTTATTATCATCTCATGCAAATATATTTAATCTAGTAAATATTTTAGTATAATTACAAATAGAATCTACATAATAAAGCAACTTTTAGAGTTCAATATAATTTCTTTAAAGATTTTAATTTTTTATCTTCATTTTAGAAAAGTTAAAAGAATCTAAAAAAATGTATGATGATAAGTGCAATAACAAGCACCTTTATAAAAAATGTATTTTGCCAACCTTTCCTGTGAAAAATCCTGGCTTGTAAAACAAAAAACTAAGACACAAATAAGAGTGGTATCAAGCAAGGTCTTTCACCCACTTTTCTATATGATAATAGTAACAGTTTCTTGTTTCAACTGCTGCACAAATGAAAAGGGGAACAAAACAAGAATCATAAATGCCCAAAAACACAAGTGTAGTACAGTCTCCAAGTACAAGGGTCTATAAAGCACAAACAAAATGGAAGATAAGTACTTGAATTGAAAGAGGTGCATCTAGTTTGTGAAAAGAAACCTGGATTCTTTCCATCAACATGTTATTCATTCAAATACCATTTTAAAGGATTCACATAAACTTCCTGTAGGGTCTCTTGTTGTCTTCATCTTGCATATGCTGTCAACACATAAATGAATGTTAATAATATGATGTTCAAACTATCAAAAGGTCAGGAAAAGTCTCACATGAATCTTCCCTAAAACTCGAACTGTCGTTCACTGACCATTTGTGGATAAAAAACATATAAAGCAAGGTTCATACTGTTGAATTAAAGATGTATTTACATTCAAGCATGGTTATTCATAACATTATTGCAATAATAGACCATTAGCTCTGTAGCATTCAAATGTGCTTACAAGGGCCAAAAAATCGCAATTAAATTTAATAAAATTGACATAATAAAACCATGTTCGTTCATATTAGATATATAAATGGAACTATCAACAACTCTCATGTCAAACATGATTTTCACATCACTGTTTCATATATTATCAATGCTAAAACACAAGCAGGTTCCTGTTAACTAAAAACAAAACAAATAAAGGTATGTTTGTTAGATTTTCTTCTTTCACCCTTTTTAATAGATTTTTATGGATGAAGCATATCAAGGAACTAAGCCTTCACATTCTTGATGAATATGGCAGCCACATTTAAAGTACTTTTCATTTTAAGGAGACTGTAATGTGTCAAAAAGATGATCATAAAGTCATTAAAATTAAATCTACAATTATATGGGAAAAATGAGAAAAGAAAATTAAATATCCTAGAACCAAGACTGGTAATGTCAAGGAAAATAAAATAAACTATAAGTTTTGCTTCTATCGGATTTCAAGCTGCCATTCAGATAATCGTTTCTACAGTTCCCCAAACACCGCTGCCTTTGGGCTGTTTAAGCAGCCGCATAGGCATAAAAGACCCCTCTACCACTTTGATTAGTCAGATCTACTTAATCCGCTGCCTAGCTCCGTTTAATGCTTTTTGGAACATTGCCACATTGGTACTTTCAGGTTAAACTTATTTGTATCGTTGGAAGAAGAATTGAGGGTTTATGTTGTGAATCTTTGCCATAGATGCACATCCTTCCATAGTTTCCACTCTTTTCCAACTTTCATGGCATGAAAAACTATAAATGACTCTGCAGTAAGGCTAGTAAATGCATCAATAGACATAATACAATATTTTAAACATTCATAGCTGTAAAGTTCCAGGGCATAGGATTACTTTTCTGTTGATTTAAGTATTTCTGCTCATTTTACAAGTAGCACTCTAGCAAGTCACTTCTTGTGGTTTCTAGTTGATGCATGCTTTAGTTCATTCTAACCATTAAAAAGGGTACTCTGATAACAAGTTTAAACTTGTGGGGTTGATTAAAAGAACAATTTGGAAAATATTAAGATCAAGAACTTTCACCTTTGTCAAGTATTCATTGTATGAAAAGTCTTATATGGGTATGCTAGAATAGCATTCCCAGGCCACTACTTGTTATAAATATCTAAAGATACTCCTTTCAAATGACTAAGAAGCCGGTGGTTGGTACCTTTCCAACCCAAGATTAAGAACCTCTGCATCACCCATTCCCTCGCTTATGACACAATGAAACTAATAAAAGCTGATATAGTCACATGTTTCGGATGTTCACTCTATCTGCGTGGTTGGATATCTATAAATCAGCCCAAAAGCAAAGTTACCCGGCTCAAAGTTCGTTTCAATCGATGTGCCACATTGCCAAAATTCCTACGAAGCAGCGAACAACTACGGTTTAGGCCATACTCTCGGCCACATTTCGACATTTTCCATGCTACCTTAGCTATGTCTCGATCATTAAATCACCTTCAAAGGGAAGTTTTTAGAGAATATACATAAAGAAGGTCGTATGAGAGCAAAAGGATATGATTTTATTACAAAATGAGGTTTAGTGATAAAAATCTATTATTGACTTCTAAATCTAACTCCTTCCCCAAGAATGGTGTTTCCTCCAAACGTAAAAATACAAATTGCTTTTAATCATCTTGATGTTCAAATCATGGTGAATCAATGCTCACATATTCCTAAAAAAATCAATTCATTTGAATCCCTTCAAATGCCTAAAAATGACTTTTAAGTAGATGTATAGAAAATAAAGATAATTTTCATGTGGAATTTGATGCAATGATCTATAAATTGCATTCCTCTGGGATAAAAGGTTTGGTTATAAGAAAAGGTGTTTTGTAAAGAAGCATAAACAAGTTGAATTATATTAAAATTCTACTAGTGCACATGAAATTGGAAACCAACAAAAACACAGGTAAATTTGATGTATGTTGTTTTGGAAAGTTCACTAAACAGTTGGGTCATATATTTCATGACAAAATTATAAGTCATTAGCTCTTACATTTAGAACAAAGATTGTACATCTTTGGCAGGGATGGCACCCCTGGTGCATGTGGTTGAATTTAAGCCATAAACATTGACGGATTGACCAATAAGCATGAGGTTTAAGTAGATTTACGAAAAATATAGATGAAGCTCATATGCAGTACTTTTTAAAAAGGTACTGCATATGAAATGAACGGCTTTGGTTTAAAAAAAGAAACAAGTCGAATGATGTTGAAATTCAATCAGAACCTTAAACAGAAAACTTTAAAAGAAAAACATAAGAAAAAGATGGCATACATGTTTTAAGAACTTCAGATCCTATACTTCAGGATAAAACTAAAAGTCTCTAGCTCATTACATTGAGACAGAGATCTTACATTTCTGGCAAGGACGTCACACATGATGCATGTGGTAGATTGAACTCAAACCTTAAATCTTCTCCAAGTATGCCTTGCCACTAGCTATTGACCACACGGTCCTTACCATATACGATACTGATTGTTTATTTGTGAAAGAAAAAGACATTTACCAATAACGCCTGTTCAGAACAATTACTTCCAGCTTACAATCCTACGAAATCGTATTAGCCTTCTCCACTAACCTTTCTCCACCATTCTAGAAGTTACCTTCACTCCTACAGTAGTATCATAGTCTTCTGCTACCATCATGGTGAGTTCATATCACTAAGAGTACTATTTACCAAGGTTCTAAATGGCATAAGGCGTGGCGTGGCGTCGAGAACAATCCTCAAGCCTTAGGAGCCAGGGCAAGGCCATGGCGTTTTTCAAGGCGTGGCTTATGGCGGCAAAGCTCTATATCATATATATATGAAAGCATATGTTTTGTTCTATTACTAAATGAGTCAATGATAATAAACAAGTTAAATTAGGTTATATATTAAAAACTAGCAAATAAGACATTAAAATGTATAGAAAAATCAAATATGGTGTTACAAAAATGGCACATTAGGCCATGGTGTGCCACAGGCTTAACGTGGCATGAGCCACGACGCACCATGGCGGCTATTGCGGCGAGCCTTTTAGAATAGTGCTATTTACCATATCATATGTATTTTAGACCTCTTTCTTGTTACTTCTGGTTCATCCTGCCCCTTTGAAATGTATTAAGAAACTCTACGTTGAGGGCTGGTAGTTCGATCTATTGCATTTTCCATACATGAACAGATGATTATTAAAAGATACAACAGCCCAAGAAGACTAAACTAAGATTAGCTTCTTCAGAACCATCAATAACTTCACCAACTCCTACAAAGGCTTGCTATATAATTCATTTTCAGCCATATTATTTACTTAATTCCATGTGTCACAATCCATAAGAATATGCCCATATATACAAGTGGAGTATCTCGGATTTGATTAGTAGGCCCTTTTACAGCCTTGAGACCCAGAAATCACACAACACCACCAAGATTTTTTTTCATATGATAAATTTTGAGAAATGACTTATCAAGTGATTATGCAGGTCAGAAATGCTTGATAGAATTCAAACATCACAAATCACCAAAGTAAAGTTCAACAGCAAGCCATAAATCAAAACCACAAAAAGCATTTAAATTTCCTTACTTCCGTTATCATGGTCATTGCGAAAATCGCATTTTTGCGAACCAAAACATAAAAATGAAACATTTTTACGCTTATCAAATAACATATATCTTCTGGTCTGACAAATTGTTATCTAGCTATCCACACATACTCCTTTCAATTCCTCAAGAATAGATATACTAACGTCGATCGTCTAATCATGGAAATCAAATTCTATATTTATTCTTTGAAATTTGAGGCAATATGCGAAACCGGATATTAGATAGAGCATTTGCACAACAAAACATCAATACTTTAGATCTAAAACGGAAAACGAGAGAAAGTGAGTATACGCACAAATTCACGGACGATGCCCTTGTACACAAAGTAAGGAATTGCGACGCCAAAAATTCCAACGAGAGCTAGGTTACGACGAGTCCATCGGAAATTTTGCTCCAGATTCTCCCTCACCGTGCCCCATTCTTCAACGAATTTGTTCTTGTTTGCCTCCATTCCTCCACCCATTTTGGCTCTCCGATCTCTACACAGTCGTCGTTCTTCCCCTTTCTCTTTCACACACAAACACGCACAGTCACACGCTCACTCTGTCTGCAACCCTTATGATGTTCAAAAACGGGGTTGTTTGGAAATAGGGTTAGTGGGTTAATATCATATATGCCCTTAACGAATACACAAGTTACATTTATAACCCCTTAACTTTATGTAAATACTTTTTGCTATCAGTTTTAATAAATTTAAAGTGAACTACAAAAATCATCTTTGTGGAAGGTTAAAATTTTTGAAAATTGTCCCTTAAACGGAAAAACTACACAAATGGTCCCTAGATTATGTATTTTGCTTTGAAATAAGTCCTTAACACAGTAACACTAAGGGTCGTTTATAAAACGTTTACCCAGTAAATGCTTACCAAGGCATTTGCCTTACCGGATGGACATGGCAAGAGCATAGAATCTTATCTACTAAGAGCAGTGATAAGGATGAAAAGTCTTACCCGATAGGTTAGAGTGACAACTCTTACCCGGGTAAGAGCTTACCGGGTAAATTGTTATTTACGATACTATTGTGATTATTACAATTTTACCCGGTAAAGTAAGTTAATGTGTCGAGTTTTATCGGTAAGCGCTTACTGGTAGGGGTGAGCAGAACCCGACTGACCCGAAGAACCCGACCCGACTCGACCCGAAATTTAGCACTAAATCTGATATCCGGTTAACCAATACCCGAATCACCCGAACCCGATTAACTAATCGGGTAAAGTAGGATCGGGTTGTGTAACACCCTCAAATTTGGAAAGAGCGACTAATTAAAAACTTTCAAAAACACCTTAAAGGATAATAAAATATCTTACTAAAAGTCCATAATTGAAATACAATTCTTGGTTGAACCATCAACAAGAAATTAAAGTCTTTCATAAAGACTAACTAAAGTCGGGTGTTACTATAACCCAATAACAGTCGTTATCTCCAATATAAGTGTGGAAGACTTCATCAAGCTAAACATTTCTCGACCACACAACTAGCACTCTTCTCTTCACAGTGTCACTAGAACTATTCCCAACCGGAACCTGTTGCACATGCCGACAAATAAAAAGGTTAGACTAACGTCTAGTGAGTTCAATAGTTTTATATCATGATTATAAAGGAAAACGTAAAATGAAAGTATTGTAACTTATAATCATGATCCTTTAAAATGATTTACTTTAAAATAAGAGAACGGCTCATTTACTAAAAATAATGCATTTTATAGATGGACCCCTCAACGCCAAAACATTCTTTCATGAAATAATGCAATCCAACACTTACTCAAACGAGAATAATGGTAATGCTCGAATAAATAAATTTGAGTGAACTTTATAAAACAACCGACCAAAATATGAGTAAACTCATGTCTCTAAAATTATAGCATAAGGGGGGTAACCCAAACTCAAAGTGTCACTGAAAACAAGGATAAAACTAAATACCTCAAAACAACACCTCTCGGTGATGGGGGAAAGCCGAATTCCAAGGCTAGTGACGGAACACAAAAGTAGGCCACATTCCAAGTTACTGATCTCACCATACTAGGAACCCATGGCCACGAGCTCGCCGACTCGTACTAAGATGGGGGGGCACCCGAGGATTACCTAATCATGCTCATTCGCTAGGATTACATTTACGGCCCATGGCTAGTAACCGGTCCCACATAACCGTACCAAAGGCCCTCGAGGACCCAATGTCTCAACTAGCTACAAATGGGAAGTGACTATCCCATGAAAACAGACTCAGAAATTAACTCGCGGATGCAGGTCCGGGTATTGGACTCCAAGAGCCCTCATCGACAAGTTCTCAAAATCCTAAGACTAATTCTGACACCAACATATAAATAATAGCCCATTTTCTTTTTAAATAATAAAGACCGACTCATATGCCTATGCATCCATTGCATTACAGTCTAAAATAGTACATGACTCCAAATGAATGACCAACGCACCCAAAGCATGTAATTCTCAAATGATGCGCATTAACCGCCATCATACTCAAAACTCCACAACGGGCTATTAAACCGGACAAATGTCCTCGGACTCATTTTATTTTCAAATATGCATTTCCAAGTTTAACTGCTGATAAGAATGAAAATCATAAAATGAGACTATATATACATTCTTTCGTGTACCTCACATAAATGTGCAAGTAGTACTTTATAAACATCCCCTTTCATGAATGATGCATAAACCCGACAAACACTTAAAAGTGTATTTTCGACCAAAACCCCATTTATGCAATAATCATAAAAAAAACCCATTCATTTATGACACATTTATCGAAATGCCCAAAAATCCCAAATGTGAGTGTTATACAAAGTTTATAAAGTTAAATACTTCAAATAATCAAAGATTATCAACTAACCCAACATTTGATAATTTCATGTAAAACACATAAACACATTAAAATAGACATTTTGGCATGTACAACGTTTTCACAAATCAACTTGAACTCACCTTTTTAGATTTAGGCTAAATCTAGGTTTTACACCCAAAACTTGAATCTCCTTTGATGAAGGCTTGAATCACCAAGAAACCTCCCTAGATATTAGATCCAACACATCTACAAGATCACCTTCACCACACAAGTCAACAAAATCAAACCCAAGATGAAGGATGAAATCATCAAACCCTAGCTTAACATTGAGAGAGATGAGGAGCTTACCACCACAAAATACTCTTGTATACTCCAATAGACTTCCAATATCTTGCTAAATCCTTGAAGATCTCTCAAGAACGAAACCATGGCAACTTGAATCACCAAAATCGGAGTTGTGATGCAAAAGTTATGAAGAAATGAAGTTCTAGGGCTGAAAATCGGGTTTTATGCTCGACCAGGGGATTTCGCGACTTCCCACATGACCTCAAGTCGCGGCATAAGTCGCCCGCTTCCCCTAAGTCGTGGAATAAGTCGCGAAGTCCACTGTTCGCCCGGTTTTTTTTTCTCGATCACTGTTTTGGCCGTCTTCTTCGTTATAGCTCCGATTTTGCTCCAGAAAGAACCGTTGGACTCGTAATTGAATCCTTCATCTACCAAGACTATAAAATATAGGATTTAAGTCCAAAATACTATATCTTATTTTTTCCCTTAAAATACCAATTCTGTATTTACTTGAAATGATACATTTTCGAAATCAGGGTGTTACAATCCTCCCAACCTTAAAAGAGATTTCGTCCTCGAAATCTGGCGCTAACCAAGCACCCAACATCGCACTTGGAAAGATCGATTGATTTCCTATCCAAAAAGGAATCCCTTCACGAAACCTTACCTCATATACGAACCCGATTACATCCCGGTTGAGGTTGTCGCTGCGTTTCTCATAACGAGCCATCGCAAACTCAACCTCAACTTTCCATATAACTCACCCAAGTCGGGATGAACATTGAGTCTTGGCTTAATCACTTTCTTAACATTAAATCTCGGTTGCCTCCCAACCTTATGTTGCTCATAACGCCTCAAGAGTAACTTACGACCATATTCAGTCCTTTCCACCAAGAATACTCCAAAGCAAACATTTCCCTTAGATACCTCTAAATACGACGCATCAAGGTCTCCTCAATAATCGATTTGTACTTAAAGTCTACCTCGACATTCTCACCAAATGTCTCCAATAAACATTACCACCAAGGAGTTATCGTCCTTCGACGAAATTTTCTAACGACTAGTTTGGTCTGAACCGACACCACCTTAAATCCGTTCCTCAAAGCTGATACAGACACAATGTCTGCAAGGGCTCCCAAACTTCCATAGATCCCAACATTGGTCTGATGTTTCCCCCAGAAACGTACCAATACGCTCTACAGATAGTCGCTTATCCCAAACTCCAAGGTTACACAACTCCCGCCATGCACTCAAACATCGATTGCCAAATCAGCAAAAGTCTTGACAATTATCGAAACACCAATGATTGATTCTTAATTATCAACATCTAATTTCTTTAAGGTTACCGCTTGTCCTGCAGACACACCAGATCTAACAGAAGTACACTGAAGCACACCAACAGCTATTGTCCTCAAAATAAAGTGTCGACACCTATCCTCGGAATGACTATACTGCCACGTGGGTATACTACCAAATATTCCATTCCCGATTAGCAATGTCGAATAAAGTTGACACCTACTCATGGAATTTAAACCCCAAATTATACCGTTTTATTAGTCAACCATAATATCATCATTATTCACCAATACCTAATAAGGTGGCACACCACTGATAATTAGTATGTCGTCGTACCAATACCCCATAATTTCAAAACCAACCATACTCAAACGACCATACACAATTTTAACCCGTAGGTTTAACGAAGCATAAAGATCATTACTTAACTAACTGGGAGAAAGCACAGGTCGAACGCCTCAACTCCGAGGACTCTTTTAGTCCTTAATCTCGACCTCTTAACACGAGGGGGCTTACATCTATAGCTCTAATGAGTTCAAGGTTTTTCACACTACTATGCCAATTTGAACTTTTATAAAACCTCTAAATGTAAAAGCTTTATAACGATTAATCATACGAATAAGATCTACTACCGTTTACTCGGTAGGTGTACAAAAGGGGGGTCACAACGTCCCACAGATAAGAAAATTTTTCGAAATCATTTGATCATTACTGACGCTAATAACGACAATAATAAAATATGCGCAACAACCTTTTCAAATGGACCGCTATGTCCCGAATATGCAACACTTCATGTTATATACGTAAAATGATTTCCCGTACTAAAGCGGAGTGCAACAAACGTTTGTATAAGCTCCGGAAGGAGAAATTTACGTAACCAGGTTCCAAAATTCCACATTTGCCCACAAAATGACGTGAAGTCAAATCTCCTACACGACTCACATACACCAATTTATTTCTCAAACTTAGTAAAACGAGAAGTGCTTGCGATTTGGTCAAACATAAAATAATTTGAATCGACTTCAGCTTTAGCCGCTCGGATAAAACGTTCATTGGCCCAAAATAGTGACTATTATGTCATGCATGCGAGTAAAACAATATAACGGATTGCGTGAGACAACAATGATAAAAAGTCAACGAAAGAATGCTCAAGGCCTCAGTTCAACACGAAACCATGGCAACTTGAATCACCAAAATCGGAGTTGTGATGCAAAAGTTATGAAGAAATGAAGTTATAGGGCTGAAAATCGGGTTTTATGCTCGACCAGGGGATTTCGCGACTTACCACGTGACCTCAAGTCGCGGCATAAGTCGCCCGCTTCCCCTAAGTCACGAAATAAGTCGCGAAGTCCACTGTTCGGCCGATTTTTTTTCTCGATCACTGTTTTGGCCGTCTTCTTCGTTATAGCTCCGATAAAACTCGATTTTTACGTTCGGAAATCCCGTTTTGTTGAGGTGTGTATGGTGTCGTTATCTCATGGATGATACCAACTGATTAAAAGTATTGGGGATCCATATATTCCCCTCCCCAATCAGTTCTGAGACATTTAATCGAATTACCCAATTGTAGTTCGACTTCGGTTTTGTAAATTTTAAACTTATCTAAAGCTTCATCTTTTGCATGCAAAAGATATACATAACAAAACCGAGTATTATCGTCAATAAAAGTGAAAACATACTTCTTATTTCCCAAGGAGGGGGTGGAGTGGAAATCACACAAATCATTGTGTACAAGTTCCAAAACATCTGTATTCCTTTTAACGTTCGATAAAGGTTGTTTTGTTACTTTAGTGAGCATGCAAGTTTTGCATTTCTCTGCATTAATGTCAAAGGCTAGAATTAATCCACCTTTTGATATTTCATGCATCCTTCTAAAATTCACATGACCCAATCTAGCATGCCATAACATTGAATCGTCAATTTTAGAAGAAGACGATGACGATATAAATGCAAGATTTTTCAGAACATAAATTTGTATTCACCACATATAAATGAAACATACGATTGCATAAATATCCAAACCCAATAAAATGACCACCTCGAGATAGGATAAACCTATCCGATTCAAACACTTGCTTAAAGCCAAGATTATTTAAACAATTACCACTCACTAAGTTCTTACGAATTCTAGGCACAAACAAAACATCAAAAAGTTTAACATTATTTCCAGAATAAAACTCTAAATTAACTACTCAAACTCCACAAATTGGTTCACTCGACTCATTTCCCATATTAAGCATCGAACTGTCTTCAACCGGTGTCAATTTCTCGAACCATCGTCGATCCTTGCAAAATATGGCTTGTCGCTCCTGAGTCGATCCACCATGCACGATCATCATCCTGCATATAAAAAGGCTCAGGTATAAGTGAAACATAATTTTGGACAAAATTATCAAAGTTAGTCAAAAACTGACCTCCTTTTACTTGATCGTGATCCTTAGACCCGGTTCACTTCCACTCGTACCAACACCATTATTGTTCAACTTCACCCGACAATCACGTTTGCAATGGCCCACCTTGTTGCATCTCCAACACACCAAATCCTTCCTCCTTTCATAGGATTTATTGGGTCCATCAAACTTACGTTTCTTGCCTTTTCCTTTATTGTCGGAATTGGCTTTCTTCTCCTCAACCATGTGAACAGATGGCCGTCCAGATTCAACTTCCCCCTTTCATTTTCTTGCACCCGAAGAGATTCTTCGATGTGTAAATGACCCCCAAGTTGAACCAATGACAAATCCTCCTTTTGATGTTTCAAGTTATGCTTAAAATCTTTCCAAGAAGGTGGTAGTTTGTTAATCACACTCGACACAGCAATGGATTCATCCATATTCATTTCATGTAGTGTAAATTGACCCAAGATACGAAGGATCTCATTATATTGTTCCATTATGGGCCTCGAGTCCACCATTTCACAATTTTTAAAATCGCTAACCAAAAACTTCTTACTAGAAGCATCTTCAGCGATATACTTGGATTAGAGGGAATTCCATAATTCCTTCGTACTTGCCACGTTTTGGTAGATATCAAAAAGAGAATCGCACATACCGTATAAGATGTGTCCCCTGCAGATATAGTCATCATTCTCCCACTTGCTCCTTTTCCTAGTATACTCAAATGTCTCATCCTCCATTATTTCTGGCATGGGGGTACTCAGTACATACAATACCTTCAGAGTCGTCAGCAGAAAATGCATCTTTTTCTGCCAACGCCTAAAATCAATTCCTTCAAACTTCTCCAGCTTTCCAAACTTCAAAGTTATCTCTTTCACATAATCGGGCATGATCGACATTACAAAAATACCAATTCGATTGTTAGAGAGTATGGCAATACAATCGATCAGATGACCGGATTTCTTGAGAATTGTGTAAAATCATTTTCCGAAGTGGTATTTCGACCCTATGCCTGGGTTGCACAAAATCCAATCTGGGATAAGATTCAAGACAATATCGTTTATAGGCAAAAAAACGAGAGCAAAATTTGTTGGAGAGTATATAAAGATTGTTTTTAAATTGTGAGTCTAAAACATAAGTATGTATGGTATATATACTAGTCCTATTCATAAAATAGGAAAATAACTGAAATAACAATGATGAAAATTTATTAGCAATGGTCGGTTATAACCGTTTTAGCTAAAATCATGGGCTAGAAATAATTAAGCAATAAATGTTCAGTTGCTGCAGGTTCAGAGATAGGCACCAGAGCTTTTAGTCCAGAGAAGCCCATCAGAGCCTCTGGTCCAGAGATGCCCACCAGTGCCTTTGCAGAGATCCACCAGAGCCTCTGCAAAAAGCCTCTGATCAAGTTTTCCCACTGCATTCCAAGTCCAAAATTCTGAAGAGCTTTTGGGACGCTGCCCCAAACCCCGTGGGGGCGCCACCCCTCGACCCAGGGGCAGACCCCCGCCATTTCATCGTGTCCGGGATCAAACTCGTCTTATAACAAGTGTGCACTCTGAACCACCTAACTTATATTAGATCATAGTTTGAAAACCCATTAGCACTCGTGTTATATCCAATTACACTTGAATGGCCGATAACACTAAAATCACCAACATAGATGGTTTTGAAACCTGATACAAATATATAGATACAAATGTTCTTCATCGAATAGTGCACTTGCACTTTGCCTATCTATTTGTTCAGAATGCATATTTTAAACCATCATTTTGGTGTTTGTTGTATAAAATTTGGATAAAGGTTGTTGATATGGATGAAAACCACAAAATAAATAATAAAAAGAATGAAACTAAACATAATCATTGGAATCATGCCTCATGAATAATTAAAGTCATCAAAACGCAAAGGATCTACATTTTCTCATAGATAAATTGTTTTTTTTCCTTCTTTTATTTTGCATTAATAATTATTTATGTTAATTATTTTTCTACTAAAGTTTGATGAATATAACATAATTGATATGGTCGTTAGATATTAAATATGTAAATAAAAAATCATTTCTTGGAATATGTAGTTCAGGGGGATTTTCTGATACTCATGAATGTTTGGATCAACTTACTGTTGGTCCCAAGGGGGTTCTACAAGGGTTAATTTTGTAGAAAGGGGGTGAGATTTGAATACAAACACGCATTTTATATATATTTTTTTAAATTTGTTTATTGATTGTAGATAAAATCAAAAATATGATTACAGTTTGTTGCAAAAATAGATAGGTAAACCTAATCTAAACAAACTAAGAATCACAAAGATTTTCTTGCACTTAGAAGATAGAGAGAAGAGAGTTTCTACAAAGAGGCTCCAAGAAGAAGAGAAGGATAGAGAGATTTTTGAGATCTACTTCAAAATGAAGGGTTTCACTTCTATTTATACCATATGTATTTAATGCATGCCAGAAGGTATAATTCACATGTCTATTAGTCATAGGTTTCATGATATTGAATTTAGCCTTTCCATGCTTTTAGTCGTAACTGTGATCAATGGAGACAGAGAGAAAGTGTATGACCAAGGACAAAAGGCACTTTTGCTTTTTTACCTTCGTACGATTTTGTGCAGAGGATAAGACAACAAATCTTGTTTCCCAAGATTCATGATCAACTTATAGTTGATGGTTGATGATCAGTTATCACTGAAGTTTGATCTTAATTTGTCACGCGTTGTGGACTTGTCTTGGTTTCACTGAGTACCGCTTCAGATCATGAGTAGACTTGTCTTTATCATCAGCTTGATCTTTGACTTATGCTGATGAGTTTCTTTTCAGCGTGAGGCTTTGTCTTTAGGGATTACATATAATAGTTTTACATATTACGTACTCAACGATCACTAAACAAACTCAGTGGCTTATCGCTGATGCTAAAATGACTATTTATTTGTTAATGTAATTTTCACTAAGTACAAGGGTCATCATTAAATTACTGAGAGAGTTTGAATCAACACTTACACACAATTCAATTAATCTTTTAAAACCCTGAAATTATCAACTGAAAAACCTCTAACAACTTTAAGGGGGGCTTGAACCGATGACCAATAGAGATCAAACCCAAAGGTTTGCTTAGGGATGAAAATGGGAATGGAAATGAAATGTCAAGATAATGGAAATGGGGATGCATATAGTATTAATGAACCATTATCATTATTATATATATGTAGTTGAATCGTCATCAATTATGTTGTTAGATTACAATATTTTGTTTTGGTGATTGGTTTCTTCTATTTTGTTATTGTTGGTAGTGTTGTTGAGTTGTTGACAATGGCCCATGATGGAGGCTTGTATCATCCTTTACGGTTGTCGTCATTCAATTTTGTGTCTATAGGAGGGAAGAAAAAAATGATGAGAGAGAGAGAGAAAGAGTGCATGGTTGTGTCGAGAAGAAAGGAAAAAACATGGATTAAGTTTCATTCAACCTAATAATGTGCTTTGTTTAATTACTTCAAATCAGGCATCATTAATAACTTTCAAATCCATCCCCCGTCAAAAGCATGCTTCATTACCCAGTATAGCCATGGCAACGGGGCGAGTTTGGGGTGGGTTTCACAATCCCCCGCCCCGGTTTATGGTGAAGGGCCCCGGTCCCTAGCGGGTACGAGGATCCTAATCCCGACCTTGGTTTGTGATCCGATCAAAACCCGGATAATCCCCGGTCCACTCCCCTTTCCCCGTCCCGGGTTCATAAGAAAACAGTATTAAAAGGAAGAAAAACAAATGCTAGCTTTAAATAAAAATCTAGACCAAGTAATGAATCAAGAATTAAAATTTGAGAAAGTATGTGCTAGATGCTAATCAAATTTTGTGTTGATAGCTTGGAGAGGAAATGTGCAGAAAGGATTCCATGGATTAAAGATGGAGGGGCAGAATCTGCAGAGGGCTAGGGAGGCCTGGAGGAGGCAACGATGGAAGCAGGGAAAGTGAAACCTAATTGGAAAATAATCAAATAGATGAATTATATAATATAAATAAGAATTAAATTTAATATAATAAATATTTCGGGTACTGAGCGGGGGATACGTTACCTGGCCCCGACCCCTACCCCGGTTTGAGCCTATTGGGGATCCCCGACCCCGGGACCCGTTTTGGCGTGGAATCCCCGGCCCCCATTCGGGTCGGGTGAACCGGGTTCACCACCGGGTCGAGGCAAATCACCATCCCTAGCCCGATATTTAATAATGATCTATTATTATTTCAAATAAGATATCTATACTATATTATAAAGCATTTGAGATAAAGTCCTAAAAACCATTTTTTATGCATCAAACACTGTTTATTTGATACATATTACTTAAATGTTCAAGATTATTGTGTGTCCCTGTGATTCACGATTCAATCAAGCCAAACAATTAAACAATAAGATTAAGCAAACCTGATATGATTATTCCAACGAATTGAATGATTACAAGTGTTGAAACAGAACTCGATCAAGCTATCTCTCTGTTTTCTCTCTCTGCAGCTCTCTCTCTCAATCTCTCTCAATGTGTACTGCGGCTGCTCCATTCAACAACTGCTAAACAAAACCTAATTAACAAATAAATACCTAAGGATTAAAAACGAAAATACAGAAACAAACTTTGACAATTTATTACAAAGGACCCTAGACTATTTGTTGAGAGTCGACTTTTCCAGCTTTGACTTCAGATTTCCATCTTCAGATATTGATGATCTTGAATCCAATAAACCTGTGCTCTAACAATCTCCCCCTTTGGATCAAGATCATTACTAAAAAGATTTAGCAATACAATCTTCTCTTTTAAGCTCAGAAGATGCAATCTTCCTCTTTGTCTTCAGAAGGTAGCAATATGAGAATAAAATCTCTTGGAAAGAAATTATCTCCAGTTTCAGCTCAGAATGCTTTAGCAAATCATCTTCAAATAAAATTTCTTCAATTCAGCATATCTTCAGAAATTCTTTCAAAAACTTTTGTTCTCCCCATTTCTTGGTTGACGTTTCTCCCCCTTTTTGATGAAAAGAGCAACGAGTTCATCAAAACTTTTCTTCAAGAAATATCTGACCACTGATCTTGTATACAGAACCTTCGATTATCCGTCAATTCAGAAAAATGTTTATCCAGATCTTTGCAAATCTAGACAAATTAGAAAATGAAATGTAACACCTGAATCAACACCTGAATCAGTTAAAATTGTCTGTCAGTAACACAAAGTCACTGTGTGTAACGAATACACATTATAAAGGAGCTTTTATGATGTTCACTCCCCTAGGGCTTCCATTCAATCATCGAAACACCACAAATGCAATTTCTATGAACGTTATGACAAAGAAACAAATTCCTTGTGTGTTCGTGCAAGTGATAGAAAGAATTAAGCACACGATGATTGCTTATAAGGCTCAAAATGTGTAAACCACTGAGACAACAGTTAGTTAAACATAGACTCAATGTGCATTAGTGAAGTGTGAAGGTGGGGCAAACTTCCTTCTTTTCAATATCCAGATTTTCCAAATGAAAATCAGATAGCATATGTGTTGCGTCCCCTTTGAAAATGAAACATTTTCTTGTTAAGAAGAAAATGAGTAGCTGGTGGTGTAATGGCAAGAGTTGGCATGGGCTAGTTGCCTGTTTCAATAATGTTCACCAAGAATTGTGAATCATTAGAAATGTGGCTGTCCGACTCAGAAAGTAGTTGGTGCAGAGTTTGATATTCTTTTACTCTGATCTCTCACCCTCTTTCTTTTAATCATTAAGCTCACAGCTAACCAAACTCTCTTTTATATTTTCTCTCATCACACATCCCACACTCATTTCTTTGAATCCTCACACTCCATCACTATGGGTTAACTTCTTGGATAGAAATCACTGGTTAACGTGATTCCATAGAAGTTACTTTTAAGTCCTAGCACACTGATCCCATGTTTTCCTAAGAAGCATATGTTACTCAGATGATTTAACTTGATCAATGAAAGCTCAAAGATGAAGCAGAAAACATTTAAAATCACACTTCCTATTCAAGAAATTTGTTTGATAATCGGAAAGTGGTTTGAACATTTAAGAACATGTTTTCTTATGATTGAAAGTTGTCCTTCTTTCAACCATAGATGAGATGAAGGTAAAGAATTATACCTGTTTGAGTGCAATCTTCCATCTCATGAAGTCAAGCTTAAAGTCATAAAAAATATGATCTTGTAAGCATCTCTCAAACTGCAAAAGACTTAAGGTCTAGTCAAAGCAACTTTATTCACGGAAATTAAAATGACATAAAGCAGTAAAACAATTAAAGTACGAGTTCTGATCTGAAGTAATCAGAAGTCATAGCCTTTACTCCCCCTGAAATTATGCATCAGAAAATTATCATTGTAAAAGATATGCATTAACTCCCCCTCAAACGTTGATCATCATATCTGTCGGATGCATAAAATTTCAGACAAATATGTACTCCCCCTTGAAAGTTGATATTCTCAGATATGTATCTAGGAGTACAATATCATTCAGCTCAGGAGTAAAGTCTTTTGATCATTGAAGTACGAGTCCTAAACTGTTGTGTTTAGAAGTCAAACTTCGTTGAAGTACGGGTCCTAAGCTGATTTACTTAGAAGCCTTGGTTCTCTTACTCTCCCTTGATAGTAGGAGCCTGCAACACAGATTCATCCCCTTTTCTTTGGTATCCATTTGTATTTGGATCCAACTGTGTTAGCACATGTTTTTGGTACCCATTGAAATTTGGGTCCGCTTTGTCTTTGAGGACCATATGCATGATAAGAAGAATGATAATGATAAGATGAAACATTATATGAGCCATACCAAACATCAGAATATTTACGAGAAGCATAATCAAATACACCAAAATTTGAAAACTTTTTATTAGATGGAGCTAACTGGAATAATTGCTTTATGGAATATTTCTTGCGAGAATCAACAAGATTAGATTTAGAAGTAGCAACATTCACAATCAATTCATCTTTACTAGAAGTCTTTTTATTCAAATTAAAACTAGAACTAGATTTAGCTTTCTCCTTTATCTTCTGTTTCGGTATCCATGTTGACTTAACTCTAAGCATTTGCTTTCTCACATCTGAAACATTTGAAACTTTAGAGTTAGAATGGTGAGAATCAGAATAATTCTTCTTCTTCTTTGGCTTACCAGTGGTGATCGGTTTCTGTGAATGCTGAGATTTTCTTTTCTTACCTTTTGCATTCTTCGATTTCACAGAAACTGATTTATCAACTTTCGTTGATGTTTCACCCTTTTCAAACATACTGGGTAGACCGAAAGAATTCACAACACAAGATGAATGATCAGGAAGTTTGGTAGTAAAGTCAAATTGAGCAACACTATCATCCAAAACACCTTCAGAGTTTAAGAAATTAAGCTCATTATCAAGTAAACCAGATCGATCATCAGATTTTAAAGCCTTGGAGAATTTAGAAAACTCAGTATTTTTGAACACTGTAGAAAAAACAGTTTGTTCTAAGTCCATCAAAATTCTTTCTTCTGTAAGAGTATTCTCGAGTTCAGAAATTTTACTTTCCAAAACTAGAGGAGGAACGTAAAGCTTACCTTCGATGGGCTTAGCCTCCAATTTTTTTACAGAATAACTCTCAAAATAATCATTTGAAAGAAATTTTGATTTATCAGAACTATAACTGTTATTCAACCTCTCATAGCGAAATGGAAGTTGAACTTTAGATGTGTTCTTTCTTTTATCATATTCCTTGGCTTTATCCTCTTCAGACAGATTAGTCCAAAAGGGTTTGAGTTCCGGATATTGAGGAGCCAATAGCATAAATCCAAAGTCATAAAGCGCAGGCACTTCAGATATACCCTTTTTGAGGTGATGTGGGTTCTTGTAACCAAGTCCCCAATAATCAGGTTTCTCTTTAGGTTTGTTCAAATGAATAGTGTGTTCAGTTTGACCTAAAGTATATAATTTCTCTTCCAAAGCATTCACCTTGTCAATTAAAGATTTCTTTTTCTTTGAAAGCGAAGAATTTATTTTAGAAATCTCTTTTGACTCAAACTCACACATTTTATATTTGGAGACAGTTTCAGATAACTCCTTATGAATTATAGTCTTCTCTTTCGCGCTGGTGTCTATGTTTTTGTGCAAAGTTCAATTAATACATTTTTCTCAGCAATATCATTACTAAGTTTATGTATAGATTGATTTTTCTCATTAATGACAACTTTTTCACGCTTAAGTTTAGACTCTAATTCTTGGAGTTTAGACATCATGGCATGCATTTGATTCAGAAAATCAGATTCAGTTAAGTCACATACCTCTTCATTATCTCCTTCATCAGAATCAACTTCAGCTTCTGACTGCTGCTTACCCATCAAGCACAGGTGTGTTGTCTCGTCCTTCTCTCCTTCTTCAAATTCTTGGTCTGAATGGTCGAGTCAGTATTCATCATCGGCCATTAATGCTTTTCCAGCCTCTTGTTGCTTGGCTAGAAGCATCTTATTCTTGTAATAGTCGGAGTTTCGAACTTTAGGTTTTCGGCAGTCCTTGGCAAAGTGACCGAGTCTGCCACAGTTGTAGCACTTTATTGGTTCTTCTTGCTTGGGCTCTTCGGCTCTATCCTTCTTCTTCTCTTCTGGTCTCTTTTCTTCAACTTTCTCCTTGTGTTTGTAGTTATTCGGACCAGACGAGTACCTCTGACTGTTGGAGCTAGGCTTTTTATAGAACTTATTTTGGAAGGCCTTGGTTAGCATTAGCATAGCTTCCTTCAGATTCTCACAATCGTCAGAGTCAGAATTCGCCTCATTCTCATCCTCTTCTGATTCAGATGCTATCATCTTCTTCTTCTTAGACTTCTTCTTGACCACAAGTGCAACTGGATCTGCAACCACTTTGTCAGCCTTCTTCATCTCAGCCTTGATCTCATCCACCTCTTCCTCATTCTGTCTGAGGATTTCATAAACTTCATGAAGTGGAATGTCATTAAGATCTTTCAATTGCCTCATCTGTCTGGTGAATCTCTTCCACTCAGGCTGGAGGTTGCTGAGAAATTTCACGTTCAGCTCAACTTGAGATTTGTTGATCTTGTTCTTGCTTAGTTCGTTCAACAATGTCACAAATCTGTCATAGGTGGCTTCTAGTGATTCTCCACTTTTAGCTTTGAATTCTTCATAATTGTTCAAGCAGTTGGAGACTTTGAGTTGGTTGCCGACTCTAGATCCGATCATCATCTTCTCCAATTGATCCCACATTTGCTTGCCGGTAGCGTTGTAGCTATCAATCTTGACATAAATTTAATTTGGTATGCCTTGGAGAATAAATGATCTTGCCAATTTGTCACCCTTGTGTCTTTTCTTCTGCTCATCAGAGTATTCACCAAGCGGTAATGGATACTCTCTCTCTGTTTCTTCACCATTCTCTCCAGCTATAGTGAGTACCTTGGTTGGAGGTGTCATGATTCCTTCTTTTAGGGATTTTCTGATGTAATCTCCTAAATCATTTCGATCGATGAAATCCAAGAATTTGTCCTTCCATTGCTCGTACTCCCCCTTGAAGAGTACTGGTGGCTTCACATCGGTTCCGATAGCAAGAGCTTCCCAAGATGACATTCTTACTGATATGATTATAGCAAAGAACTGATAAGAAACTTGAAATGATCGTTAGTCTAGATAAAATCAAGTAAATACAGATTAATAATGAAAAATTAGAATCTGGAGCAAAAGGCAAAAATGCGCAAAAAGGCAGTGGCGCAAAAGAGATTTTGCGCTAATAGTGTGTGGCGCAAAGTTCAGGTTTGCGCTAAAAGAAGCTGGCGCAAAATGGACCGCGTGAACTTGACACCTTGAGTTTTGCGCGAGAGGATGGTGGCGCAAAAGTCAGTTTGCGTGAGTCGAAGCTGGCGCAAAAGTCAGATTGCGCGAGAAGCAGGTCGCGCGAGATGAGGTTTGCGTGACACTTTGATGGCGCAAAAGAGAGTTCTTGACCGGTGCCTTGTGCGACCGATGTTCCTTCGACCGGTATGAGCTTACGACCGGGATCGACCGGACTGTTGTGCGACCGGGGTGTACCTTCGACCGGTATTACCTTTGACCGGGGTCTGTGACCGGTATGGACCGGTATCGACTGGTGTGGAACTTTGACCGGAGTCGACCGGAGTCCTGAATGGCGCAAAAGTTTTTTTGCGCTAGAAACTAATGGCGCAAAAGGAAACTTTACGCTAAGAGCTGGTGGCGCAAAGGACCTTAAGAACTGGCGCAAAGACGATGAACTAGCACAAAAACGTTGTTCTTCCCTGTACTTCGAAATACGGCACTGGAAATCCTAATAACCAATCTAGGCTTCGATAATCAGTCCCAAACTTTGAACATAGGCTCACACACACATCTAGGACTGATTACAATCAAATAATTTCAATAAACAACACAATTAAAAAAATCGATTGATTAAACAGTGATGTGCTCGTGAAAAACCGAACAATACCAAAATCATAAAATTGACAATCGAAAGCAATGTTATACTCACATAAACCAATACCAATTCAATAGAATATGCAAATCGACTACAACCCAATTAATAACAGCTTGAAATAACAATCACACAATAAAAAAAAAATTGAATCTTGACAGATATGAAACAGTACCGAAAAGAAAAAAAAATCTTTTTTTTTATTTCAATCTGTATGGCTCTGATACCAATTGTGTGTCCCTGTGATTCACGATTCAATCAAGCCAAACAATTAAACAATAAGATTAAGCAAACCTTATATGATTATTCCAACGAATTGAATGATTACAAGTGTTGAAACAGAACTCGATCAAGCTATCTCTCTGTTTTCTCTCTGTGCAGCTCTCTCTCTCAATCTCTCTCAATGTGTACTGCGGCTGCTCCATTCAACAACTGCTAAACAAAACCTAATTAACAAATAAATACCTAAGGATTAAAAACGAAAATACAGAAACAAACTTTGACAATTTATTACAAAGGACTCTAGACTATTTGTTGAGAGTCGACTTTTCCAGCTTTGACTTCAGATTTCCATCTTCAGATATTGATGATCTTGAATCCAATAAAACTGTGCTCTAACAATTACTAATAAATGATGCATAAGTACAACTTTTTAAAGTTGCATGTTTAAATTCATATAACTAACTAATAAACAAACAAGATAAACATCTTATTTTAAATATAAAGAATCTAAAATATAATCAAGATAATTATTAAGTTCTAACAGAATACTCAAATATTATCTTTATGAAAAAAAATTACATCATTAAACCTAAAATAAATTGCATCGCTACTAAACCTAAACCAAATTATAATAAAAATGAACTAAACAAATTATATAAAAAACTAGAACTTTTAAATTGTGAATTCGATAATAATATCAATATACCTTTTAAAATTTTTATGGGGTCTTCAAATTTATATTATTCAAACATAAAAACAGTATCGTTTTTTCAAAACCACACAAAACCGTATTATAAAATATGTAACACCCTCAAATTTGGTAAGAGGAATTAATTAAAATTTTTAAACATAACATCAAGTAAGGGACGAAACTTCCTCTTACGAATCAAAACTCTATATGCCTCAACTGCGAATTCTATAATTAATCTTGACAATTATAAAACTCCAATAATATGTACAACTAAATTGAAGTCGGGTGTCACTTAACCCAATTACAAGTTGCTCTCCATAACCTAGTGCGGAAGACTTCAACAAGCCACTCACTCCTCGGGCGCACAAAAGGTACCCCTCCCTTCACTGAGATACTAGAACTATTCTCAACCAGAATATGTTGCACATGCCGACAAATAAAAAGGTTAGGCTAACGCCTAGTGAGTTCAAGAGTTTTACATGAGTAAATATCTTTAGAAATAATGAACGTCGCTTAAGATCATAACCTATCAATTGATGTACTTTAAACATAGAATAACTATTTTCCAATGTCATGCACTTTCAAAGATGGACACCTCATTTCAAACATGCTCTATAAATTGATGCAACTTTAACTAACTCGAAACATGAATATGAAATGACTCCCATTTAAGAAACACGGATAAAACGTTATATCTCAAAACACCCAAACTCGGGTGGGGCAAAATACTCGACCCATGATTCATCATCAAAACCACATATATCGTACGTCCGAAAACATGGACACTAGGTCCAATACTCACGTGACCTTAAACGAAAGGAATCTAACTACCAAAACAAAGGGTTGACATAATTCATTCAAACCTTAATATACGAGGAGGGAGGTCCAATATTAAGGCCCTCATTCATTGTCGACCATAGAGAACCAATGACAATAAAATATGACATCCTTTTATTTGAAATACTGATAGCCGACAACGGGGGAGACCCGCATCCGTTGAGAGTGGAGGAAACACAAAAGTATACCACCCAAGCAACGTTAATCGCATGACACCTCCCGACATCACAGCCCGGTGTCCCTACGACTCCTTTACCAAGCATCACCCCAAGTCAGTTGACCTTGATGGATCATTCCGAAGAACTCCATCCCGAAGGCCCGGCACACTTAAAGACTACCTCCCAAGCATTACTTCAAGCGGCGGAGGTCCTAACGCCTACTCCCCCGGCAGCACTAACAGACTCAACCCTCCTAGCGATCACTTGTAAAGTTTCCGGTCATAAAACATGGGTATCGGAGTTTAACCCCGCCGCACCCAACTGACCATCCCAAAACAGACTGACTTACGTGCCTATGGATCCAATGTAACACAGTCTAACCTTACCGGACTACACATGAATGACTAACGCACTCGAGCCCGTAACCAACCTCAATACGCAACACGGCGCATTAGTACATACGTCATAACTGGACTCCACATTGAGCCACATAAAACTGGACAAGTGTCTTCAAGACTCCTTTAAAACGACATCGAGCCAAAATACTCAAAACCTATTTTTGACCAATGATTAACGCTTTTCAAAAGAGTACACAATTGACTCACTTCATGCAAACACACTCCCAAAATTCATGTGCAGACTTCAATGTAGTTTAAATTGGAGCAATTTACTTTCCAAATGATTTTATGCCATTTACTTCTTCAAAACGACCCATAACACGAAATTATGTATTTCTCCAAAGCAAACACTAAAATACATTTTTAACCAAAATAATCTCACTTGTGCAATAAATCACCAAACACACCCATTTATGACTCATTTATCAAAATGCCCAAGAATCCCCAATATGGGTGTTTTACAAGGTTTATAAAAAACAAATTCTCAAATAACCAAAACCCATCAAGTAACTTCACAAATGATAATTTCATGATAAACACATAAATATTTTAAAATAAACATTTTGGCATGTACAACGTTTTCACAAATCAACTTGAACTCACCTTGATATATTTAGGCTAAATCTAGATTTTACCACAACTTGAGCTTCCTCGAAGAAACTTGAATCCACAAGCACAATCCTTCCAAAAACCACTTAGGTTTTGGTGAAAACCTAGAAAACCCTAAGTTAGGTCTTGAGGTTGAAGATGAAGAGGAAGGTCCTTGATAGCTAGTTTCCATCATTGTACTTGATAGAGTATTGATACCGCATAACTTGAAGATTCAAGGATTTAGAACCCCAAAACACCATAGATGGGGAGGAGGGGTCTTGGGAGAGTTGGGAAGGAAATGAGAAGTGAATAATGAGAAAAGGAGCTGAAAATTTGACTTAACAGCAGTCTGGGCTTCTTTGGCGACATTGCCAAGCGACTATGCCCAGGGCAATGTCGCCTGGCATAGTCGCCAGTATTCCCCAGGCTTCTGTTTCCCTTCTGCGACTGTGCCATGCGCGACTGTGACTTGTCATAGTCGCCGGGCATTGTCGTGGGACCTTTCCAGAGCCCCGAAACTCGACTTTTTCACTGCCAAAACTCCCGATACTCCGAGGGACTTTAAACAATACATTTCCCAACAAAACCCCACTGTTTACAAGTCACAGAAATGTCCGGGTGACATCTACTTACCGAAAATTACGGGTGTTACAAAATCAATCAAAACTATAAATAAAAAAAAGTTAAAATCAAGATATATCGCGATGCATTACAAGAGTAGAATACTAAATCATTAATAGAGTAAATTCCAATTTTGGTCATGAGGTTTGTTGATTTCTTTGAAAGCGGGACCCGTGGTTTCATAATTCAAGTTTTGATCCTCATAGTTTGAATTTTGCTCTAAAAGAAGGACCTGGTCACTAACTTCGTTAAAAATCTCTATTAGAGCCAGGGGTATTTTCGTCCAACCATTTTGTTGTCCTCTTTTTGCACTTATTTTATTTCTTCTTATTATTGTGTAAAATCATAAAAATTTAGGACCTGCTACATAATTAACTTTATTATATATACACGCATTCTCCGGCAACATCACCGACCTATTTCTCCCCCACCCCATTTTAGTCCCTTAAATATGCAGTGTGCTCCTCTCTCTCTCTCTCTCTCTCTCTCTCTCTCTCCCCATCGAAGAAACACCTTTCTGGATCTCGAATTCTCGATTACAACTCCGATTTCTTCGATTTAGATCGGTGGATTGTGTTTTGTAGTTGTTCTTCTGGTATACATTTTGTAGCTTGAATGTTTTGTGCTTGATGTTCATATGAATTTTTGGGGATCTGTTGCATTTTCTAGCCTTGAATATTTGTGCCTCCCTTTGAAGCCCAAACATGACCGATGAAAAAGAAAAAAAACCATAGATTTGGATTTTGGGGTAAAGCTGTTTCAGCCCATGGACGTTCAAATTGTTAGTTTGACCAGGGCTTGTTATTTTTGTCTTTTTGATATCTTTAAGGCTTTTTTTTAGGAAGGAGGCCCCCTCCCTCCTATGTTGTAAAAGGGAAGTGGTGAAATGGACAGAACTTTGAGTAGTCGAGACCCACCTAAAGACATGAGAGAATTTCGATAAAGAAAAATGTACCTACTAGATCGATTGAAAGAAGCCTTCGGGTTACAGTCAACTCATAAAAAGTTTCCATTTCTATCGGTCATAAAATCAATGCTTCCCCCAACCATTAAAGGAAAGGCTCGACGAAGGGAGGGGGATGTTATACGGACTACCTAAGTCTCATCGGAAAGGAGGGAAATGAAATCATCATGAGCTTGTGGTGATTTGGGAGTGGGTGGGGGTTTCTTGTAGAAGGAACGTCGAAGGATTGTTGAAAAAACCACATGATCGAAAGGGGGTGGTGGTGTGGTTCGGTACAGTCAACAACGTCAGATTCAACCTCATCCTTGTGTTGTGTTGGTGGCGGCGACGGTGGTGGTAGTGGAGGTGGCTGTAGCGGTGATCTTCATCTTCAAGCTTATACTAACGGGTCTCTTCTTTATCTTGATTTTCTGTAATAACAACAATTAACCCATTTTATCGGTTACAATCTTGATTATAGATTTAGGGTTTCTTGTTTCGTTACAATCTTGAATTTTTCTGTGATTTCTTGCTTTTTGTAGTTTGGATTTTAAATGATTTGTTAGATGTTTATTGTATATATAGAGAGAGAGAGACTCCTTCAAATAGAAACTTTTTATTAGTACAAACTATGCAACCCAAGGGTATTTTTGTCTATTTTCAAATTTCGTATTTTTAGGAAATAACCAACTTCCTTAATTACCTCTCCCCCCCCCTCTCACTCTCTCACACACACACACACGATCCCCTGTCACCATCTAAATCCTAAAAATTCTCAACCGTTGATTAAAAATTTGAATGGTCTAGATGAGTTTGTAAGTTTGCATGGTTTAAAAAGTTTGTTGGAAAAATTTAGTAAAACATGGGTTTTTACTAACTTTGGACACATTTAAATACATGTATATGAATTGTATATATCTAACTCTTCATGGGTTTGTGTTCTCCTATATGAGAGCTTCGAAACGATATATTATGTGTCCAAAACGGAATATGTGGGAATGAGATATCGATGCTCAAAGTTGGGTGTTTGGAATGAATTTGCTGGAAACCAAGTGGGTATGGGATTGTGTCCCACATAGGAAGGAGGAGTAAAAATTTTGTGGTTTATAACCATGAATGTGGGAAGGGCTTACATGCTCTTAGATTGGTTTTACTCCAACACCTACCCACGCGCAGGGGGTGCCGATTGAGACTTTCGTAGGCTAAAATCGACGAACTTGTGCATGGGTGCCACCTACGGACACGAATAAAGCTCCGAAATCTTGTGCTCGCGCACCTTGGTTTTTGCGAAAATTTTGTTTTGATCCAGTGCACAGGGCGGGCTATGTCGCGCGCCTACCCGCGCCATGCACTGGAGCATAGACGAAAAACAGTGCACCGGGCGGGTTAGGCCGCGGGTTAACTCGCACGGTGACCCGCGCCGTGCACTAGAATGTGGCAAGAGAAACAGTACACCGGGCGGGTTGTGTCGCGGGCTTACCCGCGCCGCGTACTGTTGTTGTTTTCTGTAACTCCCAAATCGAAAGTATTGAAAACAAATAATTATTGAATTAATCTTTTCAGTTTTTAAAGATTAATTCTTTAATTATTGTTTAATATTGTATTTATGATTACGGTTTCGTTTTTCAATATAAAAGGGAGGAGCTTCGCCACATTCTGATACACACCGAATACAAAACACATACAAGATTCTCTGATATCTCTACGGCATACGATTATTTCCGGTGAATTTTCAGGCAAGTGGTCATCTCCGGCAGTACTTCTACTTACGTTGTTGTACCCTGGGAACAGACGGTGAATCTGTTTACGGGAATCGTGTTACACACGAGCCTCATCTTCGTTTAAATCTTCATCGGTTTATTCGTTTATTTAATCCTTAGTTGATTCCTTCTAATTTCTGTGTATTCGTATTATTATTATTAATCATTCGTCGATTTTGTAGTTTATTACATTCATTGTAATATTATATGTATTATTAAAATACATATAGAAATACCAACAATCTTAAACAGATTCTAATTGAGTTTAGCTCGATTCAATTGGTTGTCTGTTTTATGTAAACAGATTTTATATCGGATTTATTTCGATTTGTTTTGAATCGAGTTTTGTCTCGATTTAAGGGTATATGTTTTTATAAACGGATTGATAATCGAGTTTGTTTCGATTTAATTCGTTTTATGTGAAAAAAGAATATCTATCTACTTTGGTTCGATTTATTTCTTTTTATGTTTTGTGTAAACATATTTTAAATCGTATTTGTCGATTTAAATAATTACTGTTTGTAAACAGTTTATAAAATCGAGCTTGTTTCGATTTTTGTGGAGAAACATTCTAAATCGATTTTGTATCGATTATGTGGAAATATAATCTAAATCGATTCTGTATTGGTTTTGTGGAAATAGAATCCAAATCGAGCTTGTTTCGATTTGTGGAAAAAGATTACTAAAATCGAGTTTGTTTCGATTTTGTGGAAAAAGGATTCTAAGTCGAGTTTGTCTCGATTTTGTTCCGATTTTGTGGAAACGTAATCTAAAATCGAGTTTGTTTTTTTGTGGAAAAGGTTCTAAATCAAATTTGTTTCGATTTTGTGTAAACAAATTCTAAAACGAGTTTGTTTTAATTTAAGTCCTTTTTTGTTTGTATAAAAGGATTATCAATCAAGTTTGTATTTGATTTAATTCCTTTTCTGTTTTGTGTAAACAAATAGAGATTACGTTCACGTGAAATTTGTTTTCCACGATGGTGAACGAGTATATGGTGGCAATGATCACGGATCTCACGGCCATGGTCTCGGAGGGGAATGTGATTGGTGCAAACTCTAGAGAATGGTGGATTGATACCGGAGCTACCCGTCATATATGTCATGACAAGAGAAACTTCAACACCTACAAAGATGTTGATGATGGGCAAAAGCTCTTTATGGGAAATGCCGCCACCGCCGATGTCAAGGGTGTTGGAGATGTCATTTTGAAGATAACTTCCGGGAAAGAGCTCAAGCTTAAGGATATTTTGTACGTCCCGGAGCTTCGCAAGAACCTCGTTTCGAGGTGGTTGTTAAACAAGTTTGGTTTCAAACTAGTGTTTGAGTCAGACGAATTTGTTTTGTCCAAAAGTGGTATGCATGTGGGTAAAGGATATGCCTTGAATGGTATGTTCAAGTTAAATGTATTGGTTTTCAATGAAATGAATAAAGCAACTTCAAGTTATGTTTATTTGCTTGAATCTCAAAATGTTTGGCATGGCCGTTTAGGACATGTAAATTTTAATTCCATTCGACATTTAATTAAATTAAACTGCATACCAAAATTTGATATTGACTCAAATCACAAGTGCCCCACATGTGTAGAAGCCAAACTTACTAGAACATCTTTCCAATCGGTTGAAAGAAAAACAAACCCCTTGATTTAATACACACTGATGTGTGTGATTTAAAATCGGTTCCAACTAGAGGTGGGAACAAATATTTTATCACGTTCATCGATGATAGCACGAAATATTGCTACATATATTTACTTAAGAGTAAATATGAAGCAATTGACAAGTTTATCTTGTATAAAAATGAAGTTGAAAATCAACTTAATAAGAAAATCAAGGTTGTTAGAAGTGATAGGGGAGGTGAATATGTTTCACCGTTTGCTGGGTTTTGTTCTAACAATGGAATTCGACATGAATTCACAACACCCTACTCACCTCAGCAAAATGGTATTGCTGAGAGACAGAATCGCACCTTGAAAGAGACGGTGAATGCCATGTTGATTAGTTTTGGCTTAAGTCAGAACATGTGGGGGGGAAACTATTTTGTCGGCTAATTATCTTTTGAATAAGATACCCCACAAGAAACAAGATGAAACACCGTATGAACTGTGGATGGGTAGAAAATCATCTTACAAATACTTACGAGTGTGGGGGTGCCTAGCTAAAGTGGTTGTACCTCCTCCTAAGGTACAAAAGTTAGGACTTAAAACAGTGGATTGTGTATTCATTGGATATGCACAAAATAGTAGTGCTTATCAGTTTCTTGTGTATGAATCTAAAAATCCCGAGATACACAAGAATACAATTATGGAGTCAAGAAATGCTTCATTCTTCGAAGACGTGTTTCCTTGTTTGAACAAGGAAGATCAAACCTCATCTTCTAAAGATAAAGAAATTGTTCGAGAGGATGAACAAGTTCTATCTGAGGAAGAAGTGGTTGAACCTAGAAGAAGTAAACGGGCTCGGGTTGAAAAATCGTTTGGTCCTGATTTTCTCACCTACGTGGTGGAAAGTGAACCCAAAACCTATCGTGAGGAAGTTACGTCTTTGGAAGGACCTCAATGGAAAGAAGCCATCAAAAGTGAGATAGGATCTATCTTACAAAACCATACGTGGGAACTAGTGGACCTATCTCCGGGTTGTAAGCCACTAGGTTACCGTTGGATTTTTAAAAGAAAGATGAAAGCTGATGGCAATATTGACAAATACAAGGCGAGATTAGTAATCAAAGGATATAGACAAAAGAAAGGTCTAGATTATTTTGATACTTATTCGTCGGTGACAAGAATAACATCCATTAGATTGGTGTTAGCTATTGCAGCCATTAGAAATCTGCAAATTCACCAAATGGATGTAAAAGCTGCTTTTCTAAACGGAGATTTAGAAGAAGAAATCTACATGGAGCAGCCTGAGGGATTCGTTGCCTCGAGACAAGAGAACAAGGTTTGTAAACTTATTAAGTCCTTGTATGGCCTAAAGCAAGCTCCAAAGCAATGTCATCAAAAGTTTGATCAAGCCATGTTAGAAAGCGGTTTTAAGATAAATGAGTGTGATAAATGTGTTTATATGAAAGACACAACTCATGGTTATGTCATCTTGTGTTTATATGCTGATGATATACTTATCATTGGCAGTGATGACAAAATGATAAGGTTCACGAAGGATATGTTGAAATCTAAGTTTGACATGAAAGATTTGGGTTTAGTGGATGTGATTCTTGGGGTCAAGATCACAAGAACCCAAAATGGTATGGTGTTAAATCAAACACATTACGTGGACAAGATTCTTGAGAAATTCAATAAAGGATATACTAGTATAGCTAGAACTCCGATTGACACTAGTCAGCATCTATCTAAAAATAGAGGGGAAGGTGTCTCACAAGTGGAATACTCAAGAATAATTGGCAGTCTGATGTATCTTATGAGTTGTACTAGACCTGACTTAGCATATGCAGTGAGCAGGCTAAGTAGGTATACTAGTAATCCCAGTTTAGAACACTAGAAGAGTATTACTAGATTGTTAAGATATTTAAGATACACACGTGACTATGGACTGCATTATGGAAAATATCCAATGGTGATCGAAGGATACAGTGATGAAAATTGGATATCTGGTATAAAGGATTCCAAATCTACAAGTGGATATGTGTTTACACTTGGAGGTGCGGCTATATCTTGGAAATCATCCAAGCAAACTGTTATAGCTAGATCCACGATGGAATCTGAACTGATTGCCTTGGATAAATGTGGTGAAGAGGTAGAGTGGCTACGTCAGTTCATGGAAGATATTCCCAGAGTGGCTACGTCGAGAGGAATGGACTAAAGCCCTTGAATGAGTAATTCATGCAAAGGAAACCTTACCCAGAAGACTGGAGATCCCAAGATCTGAGTTCAAAAGGACAATCTAGTTATATGAATAAGGGAGGTCACTGTGAGGGAGTTAAAAAACTTCCTAGTCCATTTCTGAAATTAGTGACAGTGAGGTTAAGCGTAAGACTTTTAATGATTATTGGAAAATCACCTATGTGAGAGAGAAGTGGGGTCTCTTTAAAGGGAACTATGGGGGCGCAATTCCTAACAGCTCTCGCTGAACCAGGCTAGTGTTCATGACCATAACGAACACGACTATGAGGATATGACCTTGTTAGGAAGAGTTCTTTGTGAATATATATTGTCGCCTACATAAATGGCAGTTCAGTTCAAGGACACCGAGTCTACTGATAGCTAGGAGGCTAAGTGTGTTTCAAAAGGGAAGGTTCAAGGGGTAACTCCTACCTATCCTATGCAGGATTCGACCATTCAAAATTTCATAGGAAAATTTCGTATTCAAAGATCGATCTCCATTCATGTGGGGAATTGTTGGAAAAATTTAGTAAAACATGGGTTTTTACTAATTTGAGGCACATTTAAATACATGTATATGTATTGTATATATCTAATTCTTCGTGGGTTTGTGTTCTCCTATATGAAAGATTCGAAACGATATATTATGTGTCCAAAATGGAATATGTGTGAATGAGATATCGATGCTCAAAGTTGAGTGTGTGGAATGAATTTGGTGGAAACCAAGTGGGTATGGGGTTGTGTCCCACATAGGAATGAGGAGTAAAAAATTTGTGGTTTATAACCATGAATGTGGGAAAGGCTTACAAGCTCTTTGATTGGTTTTACTCCAACACCTACCCGCGCGCAGGGGGGGTGCCGATTGAGACTTTCGTAGGCTAAAATCGGCGAACTTGTGCATGGGCGCGACCTGCGGACACGAATGCAGCTCCGAAATCTTGTGCTCTCGCAACTTGGTTTTTGCGAAATTTTTGTTTTGATCCAGTGCACAGGGCAGGTTAAATCGCACGGTAACCCGTGCCGTGCACTGGAATGTGGCAAGAGAAACAGTACACCGGGCGGGTTGTGCCGCGGGCTTACCCGCGCCGCAAACTGTTGTTGTTTTCTGTAACTCCCAAATCGAAAGTATTGAAAACAAATAATTATTGAATTAATCTTTTCAGTTTTTAAAGATTAATTCTTTAATTATTGTTTAATATCGTATTTATGATTACGGTTTCGTTTTTCAATATAAAAGGGAGGAGCTTCGTCACATTCTGATACACACCGAATACAAAACACATACAAGATTCTTTGATATCTCTACAGCATACGATTATTTCTGGTGAATTTTCAGGCAAGTGGTCATCTCCGCCAGTACTTCTGCTTACGCTATTGTACCCTGGGAACAGACGGTGAATCTGTTTAAGGGAATCGTGTTACACACGAACCTCAGCTTCGTTTAAATCTTCATCGGTTTATTCATTTATTTAATCTTTAGTTGATTCCTTCTAATTTCGGTGTATTCGTATTATTATTATTATTAATCATTCGTTGATTTTGTAGTTTATTACATTCATTGTAATATTATATGTATTATTAAAATACATATAGAAATACCAACAAAGTTTGCAAATGATTGTCCCTCTATATATATTTGGATATTAGTGGAAGTAGATTGGGAATGGGTGTGGGTTTGTTGTTGATAGAATGTTTCATCTAAAATGTTGGTTTGAGGTCACTTTCTGGGTGGAATTATGTGATTTGGTGTTGGATGAACCATTTTTTGATTTGTTTTTTTTTCTTCCCAAACCTTAGATTAGATGACTTTGTGTCTGAACCAGTTGCTTACTCAAACTATCAATGTAGTTTGTGCAAATGTTTGTGGTGATTTTAGTAAAACCAGAATATCAATGAAGAAGGGGAGAAAAGGGGTGGTGGTGTGGTTCACTTGAGAAGGTGGATGGTGGTGGTGTTGAGGTTCACTGGAGAAAGGCAGGGACGTCGGTGATAGGGTTTAGAGTTAATTACCTATTTGGTCCCAATAGTTTGATATATTTTACAAATATAAGAAAAAGAAAAAGGGAATTACAAAAAGGGGGACAAAAATATGGTTGTACGAAAATACCCCTGGCTCCAACGAAGTTTTTTAACGAAATTAATGACCAGGTCCTTCTTTCGAAGTAAAATTCAACCTATGAGGATCAAAACTTAAATTATAAAACCATATGTTCCGCTTTCAAAGAAATCAACAAACGTCATAACCAAAATTGGAGTTTACTCTCATTAATAAGAAAGTAAAACTTGGGCTTAACTAATCCCCTTTGTTTATCCTTTGGGCCGTCCATCTTCGAAGAACACAGCCCATTAATCCAACTACTTTAGGGCTCAGATGTCTCTCTAGGCGGCAAACAAACGCCATCGGTGGAGCATCGATCAAGCAGAACAACCATGTCGTCGAAGGTGGTTCTCAAGGCAAAAGGCAAATCAACCAAAGGATCGAAGAAATCCGTTGATAATTCAACATCCAAGCTCTTGAAAGAATGGAGCACATGGACCATAAAGAAGGCTAAAGTCGTCACTCACTATGGATTCATACCATTGATCATCATCATCGGCATGAACTCCGACCCTAAACCCTCCATCTCTCAGCTTCTAAGCCCCGTTTGATCGGTAATAATCTCTCAGTACTCGTCGACTTCAATCCTCAACCGAATTAATTCATTCTATATGGAAACATCGAATACTATAATCAGTTTAGGGTTTGTGTTCTCTGTTTTTGTGCATTTGAGGATTTGGGTTATTCATGCTCTGGATAGGTACTTCTAATTGCATGTTTGTGTTATCAACTACTAATATTTACGAGTTGTTTTGATGCATTCATCCTTATTGATATCAATTCGTATGAATTATATTCGCACACAAGCAGATTTCTTGATTTTTGTGACTTTTTTGGGTTTTTTTTAAAAGAATCTGAGAAGCTGCTTCTGTTATTTGGCTTTGTGTTCTATTGCCCCAACTATGAGATTAGCAATGCAATATACATACATGCATATGTTTGTGGAATTGGTTTCTGATAAGAATAGGGTGATAAGAATAGGGTGATTAGCATATGCATATGTTTGTGGAATTGGTTTCTGATAAGAATAGGGTGATAAGAGATCTCCATTCTTAGATGCATCAATTCTAATTGAAGAAATTTTAAAAGATATCCACTAGTATTAGATAGATCTCCACTCTAATTTTTAATGTAATATTTAGGGACTTCATTTGAACCATTGGATTGGATCAATATTGATTAAAAGTGATCAAGCGTCCAAATCACTACTTATACTTCTCACCTTAACTCCTATTCTCAAACGATAATTCTTCTATGTTTGTGATTGTTATCCAGTTTAGATAAAGAAAAATACATATTCCTTTTTAAGAGTAAGGAATTCTTGGGGGCAGTTCCGTTCATTTTTCATTATATAACAGATAAGTTATTCTTCTGTTGTTGTGCTGAATAGAATTGGCCATTTTACTCTTGATCTATATTTTAAACAGTTTGGGTACAATTAAAAGTTTCAATCAGATCTTGAATATTGCATTTTCTGTAGACTACCAACAAGGAAAAACCAAAAACATCTACACATTCATGAACAAACACATAGCAGATATGTAGACTACGAACACGGAAAACCAATAAACCAAAACCATGGAGAGAAATCGCAGGAAGAAATCCAAACCAATGGGGAGAAACGAATACTAGTTTCGGAACCATGGAGAGAAATCACAGGGAGAAATCGAAACCATTGGGGAGAAACGGAAACCAGTAAATCGTCCGAAACAATGGAGAGAAGTCAAAAACCATGGGGAGAAACGAAACCAATAAATCGTAACCATGGGGAGCCCTGATTAAATCTCAGTGGCCACAATTGTTGTGGGATTTGAACCCTGGATAGATGGGATATTCCACCACATCCCCAGGACCTTAACCACAACCCTTATGGTTGAAGCGTGAGGGTTTGTAGTTGGAAGTGTGTCTTTTTTATTTATTGCAAAGGGTAGTTGGGAAATATTGATGATTGAGGCTATAAGAGTAAGGTTTTTGAGTTGAACAAATAAGCCCCAACCGAATAACTTTTTATAGCTTAGCAAATAAGCTATAAAGCTTATACAGCCCTTTAGAAGAGGGATGCTAATAAGCTGACAGCTCAGGCATGGCTTCAATAGCGAAAGAAATTCTTTCTTATTTGAATCAAGCCAAAAGTGAAGTAACCCCTTGGTCCTCTTTATTGCATAATACAATTATAATTTCTATATAATAAGAAATTATTATAACTTTCAAAAACACTAGCAGCAGGTCATATGATATGACATATTATTTTACCTACGTGAGCGGGAGGAAGACGAGGGGCCAAAGAAGAGGGCATGGGGGGTTGGTTAGTCTTTTTTTAATTGTTTTATTTACCGTATATACAAATTTTGAACACTTGTTACATCTAAATTATTTTTTGAAAGTCGTTACAATATGATCAAAAATGTCTCTCGTATGAATGTCATGTGAGGACACTTAATATGTTAAAGTCAGGGATAAACGGTATAAGTAAATTGAAATGATGGGGACGAAGTCAAACACCGATGCTTCCTTACTCAATAAGGCAATTTCTCGCACCTACAGGTCGAATAGAGATGAAAGTCGACCATAGTGATCCGGAAGTCCTGTGTCCCGAAAATGCTTTGCGCCTAGGTTCTTTTGTCATTAACGTAATTTTCAAAATGTTACGACAATTGGTGGAGTTTGTGCAAGTCACATAGACGATTGGTGTAACTTATTCTAAAATTTACATTTAAAATCCAATAAAAACATGATTTATATGTGCTTTTCTATTGTGTTAACCAAAAATATTGTGTTAACTATGTACGCCTATTGGATCAATAACATTCATTCTTTAACAGAGGTTACTTCAAATGTTGGATTTAATGATGAAGGGCAAATAGGTAACTTTTATATCTAAGTTACTTTTATTGTATTTAGTGAGATGTTACAATTTTTTATGTGTAAGTTATGTTTATGGTATTTAATAAGATGTTACAAATTATAATTTGCATGTTTTTATAGGTCATAAGCATATCATTATATTTCAAGATTCTAGAATAATTATGTTAATTTTAAAGTGAACGGTTAATTAAAGTGAACATATTGTAGGTTCATATGTGAAATGTTCCCAAAACACACTTAACTTGTTCACCATATTAATCTGAATTGCATTAATAAATGATGTTCAATGGTGTTCATAAGAATGTATTTATAACCATAAGGTCTTCATAAGAATGTGTTCATAACCATAAGATTGTGTACATAACCATATGATGTTCATAGGTGTTCATATGCCATGATCCTTTCCACAAATACTCATGTTTAGGAATGTTCACCAATGTTTATTTTTGTTCACTTTTTCATTTGTAACAAATATGCTATGCTTAATTTAATTCATATGTATATATATATATATATATATATATATATATATATATATATATATATAGGGGCAGGTTCAAACGAGAAGCTAAACATTTTGCGAGAAGGTGAGAAGTGTTTAATCATATATGATTACACGGTCAGTAGGTGTGTTTAATCATATATGATTAAACGTCTATGTATTACAAATATAAACTCATTTGATCCTATGAACTTGTAAACCAAGGGTATTTAGGTCATTTTTTCTAAATTCATAATTTTAGCAATAATTCATATTGTTAGGAAACAATCAACTTCCTTAATTTTCTCAATTATCTACATCTCTTTCTCATGATCCACCGGCACCATCCCGCTCCAGTCACCTCCTCTCAATTCCGGCGAGTTTCATAAACTGTTTGAGTTTCATAAAGTGTTTTTTCATAAGCTTTTTTTTTCTTCGAAATTTTCAAGTTTTTCAACTTTTATAAATTGTTTTTTTTTCTCGAAATTTTCACGTTTCATAATCTCATTATTCGTATGAAAAAAATATATGAAACTTAAAAATCTGATTATTAATATGGGAGAAAAATAAATGAAACTTTGAAAATACATGATTATTTCGAAATTTTCTGATTATTCATATAGGATAAAACATATGAAACTTTAAAATCCAACAAACATATTATGAAACTGTTTATGAAATTTGAAAATTTCGAAAAAACAGTTTATGAAATTTCAAAAACTTGAAACTTCAAAAAAACGGTTTATGAAACTTAAGAAACTTGAAATTTTTGAAAAAACGTCTTATGAAATTTAAAATTTTCAAAAAAACAGTTTATGAAATTTAAAAAACTTGAAAATTTCCAGAAAACGGTTTATGAAACTTTAAAAACTTGAAATTTTCAAAAAAGCAGTTTATAAAACTTGCCGGAATTGGGGAGGTCGCCGGAGTGGGAGGAGGTCGCCGCCAATGGGAGGTCGTAGCCAGTGGGAGGAGGACGTCGGAATCGGATGGAAAGGATGGATCGAGAGAGGAAGTCGTCGGAATTTGAGGGTACCAGGTCGTCGGAATCTTATGAGAGAGAGATGAGAGAGAGTAAGGGAGATAAGGAAATAATTGAGATAATTAAGGAGAAGATAAACCAAAATTATATAAATTCAAATTAATTATTAAATTTAAATTATTTAAATCTATTCTCAAACTACCCTTTCCCTATTTTTTTTTAAATAAATTTAAATCCGAAAATTTCTCAATCGTCGATTAAGATAATGGATGACCTAGATTAGTTTACATAGTTTATAAAATAAAATGAGTTTACAAAAGAATGAATCCTCCTTGATTATATATATATATATATAGAGAGAGAGAGAGAGAGAGAGAGCAAGGATCATTTGTTAACCACTAAATTGTTGTTAACTTGATGAACCTTGCTCAACCAATAGAAATGCATATTTGGTTTGTTTTCATGTTTTGTATCTTTAATACAAAATGGTAGAAAGGTCATTTCATAATAACATAATATTTCATTTATTTGCTTGGGGGTTACAAGAATGAATCCTCCTTGATTAAAGCGTAGGTTATGAATTCATGATTTTTTCCATTTTCAAAATAATTGTTAAAATCATATGAATATTTTCAAAGTCTTCAATTTCATATGTTTGTCAAAATTGTTAGTGGTTGTCTTCAAAAACTTTATACATTATTCATTTTAATTCAGAGAATCTCATGAACATCCCGACAATAAACACAACAACGTCCTCCGACATTATGATTTTCGTTCTCCATAACGACCTCGATGGAAGTGCGATTGATGAAACTTTGTCGAATCCGGGAACACATAATATGGATGAAGGAATTCAAAACCAACTCGTAGACTATGAACTCGAAAATGAGAGCAACGGTATATGCACCGTGGATGTTTTCGAATCAAACAACAAAAATTGTATTGGTTAGTTCTTTTTTAATGTTTTCGAGTTGTTTTCATTATTTAGTTCATTAATATTTTCATTAAAAAAAAATTCCACCGGTAATTTACAATCATGAATCGTTATTAAATGTGGGTTTTTTTTCGAATGGTCATCCACTCATCCATGTCTTCATCCTTGTTAAATGTAGGCACTGAACATATGTGAACACACTGCACAAAATTGGAAAACATATGAATTAGGGGTGTTTGCGGTCCGGTTTGGGCGATTTAACCCCCTAAATCACAAACCAAACCACAAATGGCGGTTTAGGAAAATTTCAAACCGAGCGGTTTGGTAGCAAGTGACCAAACTGGTCAAACCAGACCACAAAAAGACAGTCTGATCTGACCGGTTTAGGCGGTTTGGGCCTCTTATGGACTTTAAACTAAAAAAAAAACATAAACTATTTCTAAAATAAAATTTCTACCAATATAACATTATTAGAAAATATTATTTCAAATTATAAAAGAAAGTTTATATATTAAATTATAAAAAAAACATTGAGCAAGTTGAAAAAAAGTTAAACAAGTCCAACAACAATGGTTGAATTTTGGACAAATATTGAGAAAGTCGAAGGACGATTTGGATTTAAATTTGAATTTTTAATGAATCTTAGAACTTTGTCAATTTAGATAACCCAATCAATTGAGAAAATGAAAACTAAAGACATAATTCTTTGATGAACTTTTTTTAATTGAGTTATAAAAGTTGAACTTACAACATGAAAACTAAATATGATTAGAACATGCGTATTTTTGGCGGTCGGTTCGGTCCAGACCGCTCAAAAAAGGGGTCAAACCGCAGACCAGACCGGACCGAGCGGTTTGACTATTTTCAGACCGAACCGGACCGCCAGACCGCTCAAACCGCCAAAAACGGTCCGGTTTGACTTGGTTCGACCGGTTTGAGCGGTCCAACGGTTTTTTTGGACACCCCTAATATGAATATACATGTGAACACACAGATGTTAAAATGTTGTGTTCTTGAAATACATATGGGTAGGAACACACATGTTCATGTTGAGAATACCTCATATGAATTTGACTTTACTTTTTTATGTTTCTCAAATTCTTCCTTTTTCAAACTTGGTGTTTTAACTATTGAATACTTGTTTTTACGTAATTAAAATAACTATCAACAAGTTTAGCCCTTGGAAGATTTAAAATATACGGTTGTATAAAATTTAGGGTTGTAAATGAATCGAACGAATACGAACAGAGATTTGTTCATATTCGTTTGTTTAAATTAATCAAACAAACTAACAAACACGAAGAGTAAACGAACAAACTTTTTTTCTATTTATGTTCGTTCATTAAAGCATGTGTTTGCGTGTTCATTCATGTTATTTCGTTGAAATGTTAAACGAACGAACATAAATAAACGTAGATAAATATAAACGAACAAACAGAGACGAACAATAATGCATGTGTGTGTGAACACACAGATGTTCATATGTTGGGTTCTTGAAAGGCAGATTTATGAAGACGCGTGTTCATAAATCTTCGGTTACAATTTTTGTTTTAGGAAACATTAATGAGTCGTTTAATGAGTTTTAAAAGAATGAATGTTGTATTTCCCAAACTACCCTTAACCACAAATGTTCACATATCCATTTAATAAATGAAACGTATTTTATTAATTAAAAATCTAGTTTTAATCTCGACCATCCAATGTTAAGATAGATGGTTTAGATTAGTTCATATAGTTAACAACAAAATTAGGTTCACAACCCATGCAACCCACTTCTTAATCGTTAGATTAATGATCGACGGTTACAATACATGTGGATCCAATATTTTCAATTAAAAAAATAAAAAATAATAAAAACAAAATAACCGTTTATCATGAATCCAACGGTTAATATGTGGGTTGCATGGATTGTAAGATTTACGTGTTATAAATTATCCTTGGCCTATATATATATATATATGTTGGGTTCCGATGAGAAGTTGAGATAATGATGAGAAGCGTGAGAAGTGGTTATCAACCGTTGGATGAGAAATGGACGCAGATTAGGATGAGATGCATTGAGAATGTATCGGATCAATTCCCTTCTAACCCGCAATTCATGGGAGGGGTTGAGATTAAAAGAGATCAACGGTTCAGATCCACTTCTTACACTTCTCACCATTAACTCAACTTCTCACACGATTTCTCGCCATATATATATATATACTATATTATAAAGCATTTATAAAAAAACTCTTAAAAAATTGTTAAAGCATAATGTACCGTTATTTAATGCTAATTATTTAAAATCTTTTAAAAACAACCATTAAAGTTTTAAGTACTACATTTAATGCTATTTATTAACTTTTAATTCTTATCTATAACCACTTTAACTCCCCTAAAATCACTCTCTCACTTCAACTCCCTAAAATCACTCCCCGTATAATTTAATACAGCATAAAGTTCAAATTTTAAATATGAAAATCCAAAATATAATTAAGAAAATCTAACAAAATATTTAATGTTAAAAAAACTATTACCACTCTCTCAAAACCATCCAAAATCGTACTGTAAATCGACAAAAAAACAAAAAATAAAAGAAATATTAAAATCGTGATGTATCTCGCTCCATTGCGCTTCTAGTATATATATATATATATGAGAGCGATCATGTGAAAACCACTCTTAAAATGCAAATTTTGTACACCAATATCAACCAATCAAAGAATTTCTTTTTATTTTCTATTTTTTTTAATTTACAAGGGTGTAATAGTCATTTGCTTAAAACGGTTATATATATGGTAGTTATCTTTTTGAGTTATTTTAAGAGATATTTATATTATTATTGTTTAATTATGGTAATTAAAAAAAATTAATAAACCAAATATAAAATATTCCTTTGTAAGAAAGATACGGCACCACCATTTTCAAAAGCAAATCACCATTTTCGTGGCCATCACCATTTTCATGCGGCATCACCCATTCTCGTCGACGTTTAAATCAAGCAAAACCACACCGTAAGTAGTTTATCATTCATACCAGCACACCGTAAGTAGTTTATCATTCTCGCCAGTATCTCATATTTCATCACACCAGATTCATCACGTCGTCATTCATCGCCGTGTCATCTCGGTTTCATATCCGTTTTCCTCTCCTTTCATCATCGTTCATCTCCGTTTTCATCTCCGTACATCGTCTTTCATCTCGGTTTTATATCCATTTTCATCTCTATTCATCGTCGTTCATCTTTGTTTCATCTCTGTCATCTCCGTTTCATTTCCGTCTTCGCCTCCGTTCATCGTCGTTTCATCTCCGTTCATCTTCGTCTTCATCGGTGAAGCGTTAGATTTCTAATCGATAGAACACAGGGGAATCGGTGAAATTGTTGAATGTTACTTCCTTGCAACTGAATCATTGTGGATGAAATAATTCAACTTTTTATTTATTTTTTATTGTTCTTCGACTTTTTGGTAACTACGATTAAAGATTTTAAATTGGAGAAGATTTGAAATTGGAGATAATAACTTCCATAAAATTAGCAATTTCATCTTATTTCCATATTTGAAATTAAATGTTAAAAGGACTACTATACCCTTTCCGTCCACTTTTTATTTAATTTTTATATTATACTAGTGTTGGGCCCGTGCATTGCACGGAAGAATAAATTTTTTGTTGGAATATTGAACCGAGTTAAAATGAAACGTAATTTTTCTGTTAACAGTTAATGAAATACAATGTGAAAAACGAATGTATTTTCATAAGTGATTAATTTGCATATATTCTTAATCGTTTGTTGTTATGAGTTTGTGCAATAATATTGGTAATAATTTTGTATTATATTATTTAAAACTCAAACGACATTTCTCACAACATATTTATCTGACTATTGACTTCAAGACCTCATAGTATTAGTCGATAAAAATAAAGATATGTATATATATCTTATTCTCCTACTTCGAAAAATATGATTGTGGGTTTTGAAAAATATAAACAAATCCTCAGTAAATAAAATAAAATAAAAAAAAGTAGTTTTTCAAAGAAACAAAAATATAGTGGAATACCTTTTGTTCAGTTGCAGGTTCCGCCATTGATACCCGACCGTTCGTCTTCTTCTTGTACTCGGATTATACGTAGAGAAGCTATATATATTTATAGTGAATGTAGAGAATATTTTAAAATCTTTTATTTTCATTTTCGATTTTACATTTAAATGTAAATATATTAAAAATATGGAAGAATATTTTTATATCTACATCGTTTATATTTTATTTTATTTACACTTGGTTAATTTGGAAAGTATTGCGAAATATTTTTATTTTAAAGAATACGATAATTTATTAGTGTATCTTGTTATTTTTTATTCATATCAACCTTCTTTTAATGCTCGTGAAAAAAAATACGTGTAGATTTTATATTATGCTAATATAAAATACGTGTAGATTTTATAAAATAAAATAGATTTTATATTAGCAAAAAAAATACGGAAGAAAAAATAGTTTATATTACATCTCATTATGTAAAAAGATTTTATAAAATAAAATATGGAAAAATCATTATGAGATGTAATATAAAAAAATACGGAAGAAAAAAGATTTTATATTACATCTCATTAATATAGATTTAAATGTAAAATCTACATTTAAAATAGAATATATGCTAATATAAAATCTATTTTATTAAATCCTCCACAAAAAAAAAAACAAATAGTTATATTAATAAATGAGTATCCATTCCATAAATAGATGATTATGTGAGATACTGTGCTTGGAAAGGTTGTACCAAAGCATTAAGAAATTGTAAATTAAGTAATTGGCTTTAATTAGTTGTAATTTGTGCTTAAAATGTCGTAATTAAGAGTTTTTATGTCGTTTTTATAATATAGTATAGACTAATTACTACATTAACATAAATAGCTCAAAATGGTCTTAATCATTGATTTATTCCATCTACGGCTTAAAGAAGGGTTGCATAGTTTTCATTATAAGGGTGGTTTGCAAATGAAACCACCTCTCTCTCTCTCTCTCTATATATATATATATATATATATATATAGAGAGAGAGAGAGAGGGAGGATTAAATGAGAACAATAACTATTTAAAAGAACACGAGAACTAATAAAATCATTAGTGATTTTACATTAACGTGCAAAAAAACCACGTGGATCTGAAGTCGTGGTCAAAGTCCTTTTTTCGTGTGTTAATGTAAAATCACTAATGATTTTGTTAGTTCTCGTGTTCTTTTAAATAGGTATTGTTCTCATTTGAACCTGACTCTCTCTCTCTCTCTCTCTCTCTCTCTCTCTATATATATATATATATATATATATATATATATATATATATATATAGCGGGATTGGTTCTTTTGTTTAAATGTTAAATGTGTGAGAAGTAGAGAAGTGAACCTAGCCTTTCATCTAAAAAATGGTCAAAAATTGTGGTTTTGATTGTGAAACACCGGATAATTCGCTCGCATGGTAACAACTACGCGGAAGATAGAGGGGTAGTTTCGTAACTTTTACAAATAGGCGGCAAAAAAGTGCATATGTGAATCTGTGTGATTCACATATAAACTATATGTTCATATGTAAACTCGTGTAATTCATATATATATATATATATATATGTTTATATATGAACTATTTTAACTGGTTCACATATGAACTATATGTTAATATGTGAACCGATGTAATTCATATATGAACTATTTTATTAACTTGTGTGATTCACATATGAACTATTTAATTGATTCATATATGAACTCGAATGATTTACTATATTACCCTTCTTTAAAAAAATGGTCAACAATTGTGGCTTTGATTGTGAAGCGTGGGGACCACCATGGCTCCTGATTATTTAACGTGTGATGTATGAAGCGTACTCCATGGATTGATGTATTCTTATATATGTATAACGACACATTGTATTGAGCCGCAATCGTGACAATTATGCAAACATGTAATCATGTTTGAACCGTTTGGTGCGCCACATTCGGGTGATTGCCAATTTTCTATTATTAAAAAAAGTCTTACGTATTATAATTTATATTCTGAAGTCATTAACATTTCTTTTGATAATGCTATTAATAATAATCGATGTGTGGAGAAATTAAAGTTGACTTTGACCCCTATGTTCATTATGTGGATAATACTATTAGACATCAAGATTGGGCCATTCTTGAGGGCTTATTCGATATCTTGGACGATTAAAAATGCAACAACTTTTTTATCCGTTATTTATTATCCAACAAGCCATTTACTTTTAAATCAACTATATATTTTGACAAATAAAATTTCACAATACGAATACCCTCACGATTAAGGAATGTTGATGAGTTTAATGAAAGCAAAATTGTTAAAATATTTTCTCGAGAGTCGAGATGCCTTCTCTTTTCTTTGTGCCGCAACATTAAACCCGTATTTAAATGTTATGGATGTTGAAGTTTTAATAACACAAATATGTGTGGTGTTTGGTTTAGATACACCTACCAATAACAGTTTTTCAAGGGAACGCAAACATTTGTTTAATCGTAATTTTGAAGAATTATTTGATATTTATAAAATCTATCATGGGGGAGGAAGCCAACAAAGCTCTACAAGTCAATTATTTACGGCGGGTTCTAGTTCTAGTTCTAGTGATTATCACAAAAATCGGGCCAACTTAATGACAAATTTAATGAACGAGATTTTAAATGAATCCAATAAAAACACTAGATATGATAATAGTGATATGGGTGAATTAAATATCTATGTACGTACTAATTTTATAGCTACATGCACCGCTCCCAATATCAAAACTTTTGAAAAAATAAATTTATTAGAATTTTGGCAACAAAACAACCTCCATTCCCGGTTTTGTCATGTATGGCTAGGGGTTTACAAAAAACCGTCAACCCGCGAAACTTGCCCAACCCAAACCGCTAACAACCCAATTAAACCCAACCCGCCAAACCGTCCACCATCCAAGCCGCAAATTAAGAGGGTTGAAATTGGGTTACGCCTAGTTCAACCCGCCCAACCCGTCAACCCGCCGCTAATATATAATATTTATAAAATATATATATATATATATATATATATATATATATATATATATATATATATATATATATATACATATATAATATAAGAATAAAAAACTCGTCTATTTAGACAAATTTATAGCCCAAAGTATATGTGTGTGTATATATATATAGGGGAGCGATCAATTGGAAACCAGTATTACATTGGAAACCGAAATCAATCAATCAGTGAATTTCTTTTTTTTTATTTTTATTTTTAATTGAAAAGGTTATTTTTGTCTTTTACATTATTTCATAATATATATGGTAACCGTTATTATAATATATATGGTAACCGTTATTATTATTATATTAATAATTATTTAATTTAGCTTATTATTATCATACTTTCTAACGAGAGCAATCTTTCTGCTCTTTTTCACCTCAGACGTACCATCATAAAGAACACACAGAGTGGACCACATTTCTTTAGCAGTTGAAAAGTTGACAAGGGAGTGGTAGACCTCATCAGGCAGAGAAATGGCAATGATGGCTCTTACTTTAGTATCAAGAGCTATAAGACGTCTGTCTTCATCATTATATTTACTGGGATCCTTTACAATGTATCTCCCATTTGCTGGAGTTCTTTCTTCCTCAGAAGAGTCCTCATCAACATTTCCTTTATCTGCCTTTTTGGAATTGTACCGGTCCCAAACCCTAGGAAGAAAAGGACCTTCATGTAAAATAGTTGGATATCTGCTGTCAACTCTTTCTAAGAAGAGTATCATACGACTTTTCCACAGGAAGAAGTTATTAGGGTTAAATTTTGGTGGTTTGGCTATAGAGCCATTGTCGTATGATACAGCAGTGGTGTTTTGAGAAGAAACATTATTCAAAGAAGAAGAAGAAGAAGAGGCTGCCATTGCGGATCTAGTTTATTGAGTTAAACTGAACCGCTCTGATACCACTTGTTGGTCCCAAATAGCAGTAAATAAACAAGAAAAATATTGTAGAAGGGGGGTTGAATACAATACACACAATTTTTCACTTAATTTAATTCTTATTGATTTGAAATCAAGAATTACACATAGAAAACTTTGATTGTTGCGGAAGAGAACAGATGAATCTGTTCAAACAATCTTACACAAAGAGAATGAAGAACATTGAAAAACACATAGAAAACAATGAACTCCGTAGAGAGAAAATAGCCAGGCACTTAGAGAACTTGAAGGTTGTAGAAGTGGTTGTCTTGCATGTTGAACCATCCTCCATATTTATAGTGCCTCATGCATTAAATGCATGGGACACCTGTTGAGCAAAGGATGGACACAGGTCTTCAGCAAGGTACATGATGTACCTTTTGTCTTGAGGTGTTTTGGCTTGAAGTGTTGACCTGCAGGATGGTGTAGACCTTTCCTTAAAATGGTGTAGGAGACAAAGCTTACTTTATCTGATCTTCAGATGAGGTCCACGTCAATGCAAGATATCACAAATATACTTTGTCAGAAAAGTACAATGTGAAGAGAGAAATTTTCAGGCCTTGAAGATTAAGAAGTCTCCGGCTTCCGAAGAGGTCTTCGGCTCCTGAAAGACTTAGAGGTCTTCGGCTCCTGAAGACTGAGGGGTCTTCGGCTCCTAAAGACTTGAGATCGGTACCATCCTGGCCAATGGTGTTGATCAAGTAGGCATACTTGGCTTTAGGCTGAGGAGTCTATCTTCAATCCGCTTTGAGAGATATTCTCCTTCTTTGTCTTCTTCGGCTGATCTTCGACTTCACCGAACATTTGTATAGAAACCAAGCTGCTAAAAGAACCTCAAAATATTCTAAGTATGATGATATAAAATGGAAGATCGGGAGGTCATCTTCAAATCTTCAAATGACCCAATAATCTCCCCTATTTGAGGATGACATCCATACTAAAGAATAAAATTAAGAGTATACTGAATAATTCAATTTGACCCATTTTTACTCTTTTTTGGGTTTTTTCACATAGACTATTCTTTTTGTTTTTTTTTTTGTTTTTTTTGGTATATCTGACATTTACAAATGAATGAAAAAGTATAGCTATACAAACGAATAAATAAGTACAATGAATAAATAATGAGAGAAAAAAAATATATACAAAGATAAGAAGACAGAAGCCGAAATTGTTTGAACTTAAGTGAGTGGTTGCTCCCCCTCAATTCATACTCCCCCTCAACTAATGTTAGGTGGTTTTTGTTAGACCACAGTCTCATTGGATTCAAGATCATCCAATCTGAAGATCGTAATCTGAAGCTAAAGCCGAAACGTCGACTCTCGATATAAAAGTCTATGTCTATTTGTAATAAATGTCAATGTAATTTAATGTAATATGTTTTAGTTTACTTAGATCTATATATCTAAGTTAAAGTATTGTAATAGTTAGTTAAAGGTAACTTAGTTAGTTATTTAGTTTCTAGTTTATATTAGATATAATATCTAGATTTAATATCTAGATATTAATCTTGATAGTGTGTTCAATACACTTGCTAGATTTTAAGTGTATCTCTAGTCTCTCAAGATCAGATCACTTATCACACATACAAACACACACATCAAGGTGTAAAAGAGAGAAAACATAGAGAACACAAAGCAAAGCTTAATCGATCAACCTTGTAATCGTTATTTTATATATCAAACAGGTTGGTAATCTTATTGTGTTGTTTCTAAGAACTTGTTATAAAGTATTGTTGGACCGACAATTGGTATCAGAGCCTGATTAAGATCAAACAAGTTTTTCAGAAAAACGTCTCTGTGTTCTTCAAGAAAAATTGATTTCGAGTGTAAGAGTGTTTTAGGTGTTAGAATCGATCAGAGTGTGATCGAAATACATGCTAGATCGAGTTGTATGTGTTTAATTTCACGTTAAAGCTTAAATCGAGTTCCAATTTGTGGTTTTTGTGAGAAAAGAGTTGAGAAGAGTAAGTCACTGTGCGATCAGATTAATTTCTAAAAAGAGTGTTTTAGTGAGATCGAGTGCCTACAATCTGTTCTAGAAGTGTTTCTAGACATAAGGGTAGTGTTTGTTATTGCTAAATCGTTTCAGGAACAAGATTCATACGATTTTCAGAAGAACAGGTCGAACACCCGCATTCCAGAGGTTGAATAACCCGAAAAGCTCAACTTCTCGGTTCCCAAGTGACCCGAAAAGCTCAACTTCTCGGTTCCCAAGTGACCCGAAAAGCTCAACTTCTCGGTTCCCAAGTGACCCGCAAAGCTCAAACTTCTCGGTTCCCAAGTGACCCGCAAAGCATACTTCTCGGGTCCCATTAGAAACGCGAACCTCACTTAGAATATTTTTTCCTGAGAATTTTTCGAAACTGTAATAGGGTCTTTAATTGTCATAAATTTTTTCTCTAGGGGCGCTGCCCCCATACCCCCGCAAGGGCGTTGCGCCTTGACCCCACCCGCTAACCGGGTAGCGGGACCCCCGTGCTAAGTCTGCCTAGGGGGACAAAATTTCTTGTGTGATCAAATTTTATCTGTACTAACGGTCAAATCAAACAGTTCTTTTTGCACATCAAATCAAACAGGATGACATCCAGAGAAGCCCTTGCAATAGGAACTGACACCAAGCCACCAGTTCTATTCAAAGGAGAATACGAACAGTGGAAGGATAGGTTTCTAAACTTCATTGACAGACACGAGCTGGGTGATTTTATCAGAACATCTATTGAAGAAGGGATTATGACACCACCAATGACGACTCGTGTAATTAATAACGTGCCTACTCAGGTTGAACTGAAGTATCACGAGCTACAAGATGATAACCTCAGAAGAGCCAAAGGCGACAAATTATCAAAGTCATACATCTTACAGGGGATCCCAAATGAAATATACGTCAAGATTGACAGTTACAAGGCTTCAGGTAAAGAAATGTGGGATCAGCTCGAGAAAATGATGTTGGGTTCAAAAATTGGAAATCAGCTGAAGATCTCCAACTGCCTAAATAACTATGAAGAATTTAGAGGCAGGGTGGGAGAAACCTTAGAAGAAACCTATGACAGGTTTGTGACATTGCTGAATGAACTTAGCAAGAACAAAGTTCACAAATCTCAAAATGAGCTGAATATCAAATTCCTTAGTATTCTTCAACCTGAATGGAAAAGATTTGCTCGTCAGATGAAGCAAATTAAAGACTTGAATGAGATTCCACTTCACGAGGTGTATGAAACACTCCGTCAGAATGAAGAAGAGGTGGATGAAATTCTGGATGAGAAGAGACAGAGAGGAAAGGTAGTTGAAGACACAGTCGCCCTTGTAGTCAGAAAGAAGAAGAACAAGGCGACTGTATATGAATCAGATGAAGAAAATGAAGGTTGTGCAAACTCAGAATCAGATGAAAACGATCAGCTGAAGCAAGCAATGATGATGCTGACTAGTGCCTTTCAGAAAAGGTTCTACACAAAGCCAACATCAAATAATCAGAGATATTCATCTGGTCCGAACAACTACATTCATAAAGAAAGGATTGAAGGTAGCAGATACGAAGGGAAGAGATTTGATGGGAGAAGATCAGAGGAGAGGAAACCAGAAGAGAGAAGGTTTCAGTCGGAAGGAAAGAGGATAGAGGAGAGGAGACCGGAAGAAAGGAAATTCAAAGCTGAAGGATCAAGTCGTCCAGAACCGCCTACATGCTACAACTGTGGTAAACCAGGTCACTATGCCAAAGACTGCCGCAGATCTAAAGTCAGAAATTCAGACTATTACAAGAACAAGATGCTTCTTGCAAAACAACAAGAGGCAGGCAAGGTACTGATGGCTGAGGACGAATACTGGCTCGATCACTCAGATGATGAAGAAGAAGATGATGAAGATAGAGAAGAAGCTGTCAACATGTGCTTGATGGGCAAGATAGAATCAGATGCTGAAGCTGATTCTGACAATGAAGAAGAGGAGGTATGTAATCTATCTGATTTAGAATTCATGAATAAAATGCATGCCATGAGTATGAAACAAAGAAAGTTAGAATCTAATCCTAAACAAGATAATGGTGTCATGACAGACAAAAACCAGTTGATACAGAAACTTAGCAATGAAATTGCTGAGAAGAAAGTATTAATTGAGGTTTTACATAAAGATAATGACACCAACGCTAAGGAAAAGACAATAATTCTAAAAGAGAATTCTGATCTTAAGTCTCAACTTCTAAAGAGTAAGATAGATATTTATGAGCTTAAAAAGTTGCATGCTTCTTGTACAAAAGAAAACTTTTCTTTACTCGGAACACTAAAAAGTTTGGAAGAGAAGTTGTATAAAATGGGTCAAACTGAACAAACTATTTTTCTGAACAAACCCAAAGAGGAGAAAGAGAGATGGGGAATCGGTTATAAGAATCCTCACTGTCTTAAAAAGGGGATGTCTGAAGTTCCAGGACTTTATGATCATCTTAATATGCAATTAGCCCGCAGACTCCCCGCGTTTAAAACTTTTTGGACTAAGCTATCAAAAGAGGATGAAGCCAATGAAACGGAAAAACGGATTAAATCAGCTAAAGTTCATCTTCCATTTTATTATGCGAAGTTGAATAATAGTTATGATGAAAACCCAATATACAAAAAGAAGGAAACTCTTTCAAGTGATTTCTTTCTAAGTTATACTGAAAAGGAAATGGAGGCGAAGCCTATTAAAGGTAAACTATATGTCCCTCCTCTCGTTTTAGAACGTAAAATTTCTGAACTCGAGAATTCTTTATCAGATGCAAGACTTTTGATAAATATTGAGCAAAACGTTTTTTCAACCGTGTTTTCAAATTCTATTATTTCAAAAGCTTCAAACTCTAAGGATTTGTCTGGTTCATCAAATAAAAGTCTTGATTTTTTGAACTTTGACGATAGTTCAGATGATGGTTCCAATCTCTTTGACTTTAATACACAACTTCCCAACCATTCATCTTTTGTGAAGAAAACTTTAAGAAAAACCAGTAAGCCTGTGAACAGTGCAAAATCAACAAAAGCTTTCGTTGATAAATCAGTCTCTGTGAACGCTAAGAGTGCTAAAGGTAAGAAAATATCTCAGCATTCACAGAAACCGACCACTACTGGTAATTCCAAGAAGAAGCATTCGTTTGTTACTCCAAGGTCTAACTCACCAGCTTTACATGTTTCAGATCTGAGAAATCAAAGGCCAGAAGCAAATTCTCTGTGGCAACCCAAACGGAACCTTGACAAGACCGTCTTAACGTCTAGTAGTGTTAATTGTAATAAGACTTCGCTTACTAAAGATGTTGTAATTGCTGATATTGCTGTTTTGAACCCAAAACTTGCTGTTTCTCGTAAACAATATACAATGAAGCAATTATTTCAGTTATCTTTATCTGCTGGAAAGTCTTCTTTTTATGATAAACATATATCTATATCTTGTCAAGATTCTGAAGATTGGTTTGGAAATTACCATGTGCATTCATCTCATACCAATTCTTCTCATGCATTTCAAAAGAAAATAGGATCCAATTTGAAATGGATACCAAAATCATGTGCTAACACAGTAGGACCCAAATTCCAATGGGTACCTAAGGTGAAATCTGTGTTGCAGGCACACAAAGCTTAGAGAGAAAGCGACTTCTGATTATGTACAGATCAGGACTCGTTCTTCAAAGTCAAAAATAGGTTTTTGGATCAAACAGTTCAAAACCCGGACATCAAAGAACATATGGTTCTTGAGTAAATCAACTCAAGACCCGGAGTTCAATATCAAAGAGGCTTCTAAGTAAATCAACTTAGAACCCGTACTTCAACGAAGTTTGACTTCTAAACACAACAGTTTAGAACTCGCACTTCAACGATCAAAAGACCTTACTCCGTGCTGAACATGAAGATTGTACTCCGATACTCGAATGAGGAAATCAACCATCAAGGGGGAGTACATACTTTTCTGAAATTTTATGCATATCTTTTACAACTGATAAAGTTTCAAATGCATAATTTCAGGGGGAGTAAAAGGTGATGACTTCTGATTATTTCTGATCAGAACTCGTACTTTAAAAAGTTTTACTGCTTTTTGTCTTTTCAATTTAAGTGAATAAATTTTACTTTGACTTTGACTTAAGACTTTTGCAGAAGTTTGAGAGAAGCTTAAAAGATCATATCTTTATGACTTTAAGCTTAGCTTCATGAGATGGGAGATCATACGTAAAGGTATAATTCTATATCTTCATCTCACATATGGTTGAAAGAAGGACAACTTTCAATCATTGGAAAACAATGTTTTTAATGTTCAAAACACTTCCCGATTTTTCATCACATTTTATATTTTGGGAGTGTATTTTAAATGTTTTCATGATCTAAATTGTGCTTTAACTGAAATAGTTAAACCATTCTGAGCATCACATGCATCATAGGAAAACAACGAATCATTGTGCTAGGTATTAACACAACTTCTATGGAATCACCTTAACCAGTGATTTCTACCCAAGAAGTTAATCCTTAGTGATTGAGTGTGAAAATAGAAAAGAAATGAGTGTGATTAGAGAAAGCAAAAAGTTTAAAAGAAAGAGCGTGTGAGAACAGAGTTAAAAGAATATCACCACTCTGCACCAACTTTTTCTGAGCCGGGTAGCCACCATTCTAGTGATTCACAATTCTTTGGTGATCATTATTGAAACAGGCAACTAACCCATGCCAACTCTTGATCAAACCTCACTATCTACTCATTTTCTTCTCAAAAAGAAAATGTTTCATTTTCAAAGGGGATGCAACACATATGCTATCTGATTTTCATTTGGAAAATCTAGATATTGAAAAGAAGGAAGTCTGCCCCACCTTCGCACTTCAATCATGCACATTGAGTCTGTGTTTAACTTACTGTTGTCTCAGTGGTTTACACAATTTTGAGCCAATAAGCAATCATCTGTGCTTAATTCTTTCAACACAAGAACGAACACACAAGGATTTAGTTTCTTTGTCATAACGTTTATAGAAATTACCTTTGTGGTGTTTCGATGATTGAATGGAAGCCCTGGGGGAGTCAACATCAAACAGCTCCTTTCCAAAGTGTATTCGTTACACACAGTGACTTAGTGTTACTGACAGGCATTCTAACTGATTCATTAGTTGATTTCAGGTGTTACACGACACATTTGTCTGGATTTGCAAAGATCTAGATGAATCTCTTATGAATTGACGAATCAGGGGATCTAACCGCAAGATTGACATTTCTTACCACAAATTTTGATGAAGTCGTTGCACTTAACATCAAAAGGGGGAGAATGACTACACAAGAAATGGCAAAGATCACATGTTTCAAGAATCATGTCTACTCTTCAAAAGGGAAGATTGTTAGATTGAAGACATGCTGAATTTCAGAGAAAGAGATTGCATCTTCTGAGCTGAACAAGAAGACTGAATTGGATAAATCTTTTTATTAAATGATCTTGATCCAAAGGGGGAGATTGTTAGACCACAGTCTCATTGGATTCAAGATCATCCAATCTGAAGATCGTAATCTGAAGCTAAAGCCGGAACGTCGACTCTCGATATAAAAGTCTATGTCTATTTGTAATAAATGTCAATGTAATTTAATGTAATATGTTTTAGTTTACTTAGATCTATATATCTAAGTTAAAGTATTGTAATAGTTAGTTAAAGGTAACTTAGTTAGTTATTTAGTTTCTAGTTTATATTAGATATAATATCTAGATTTAATATCTAGATATTAATCTTGATAGTGTGTTCAACACACTTGCTAGATTTTAAGTGTATCTCTAGTCTCTCAAGATCAGATCACTTATCACACATACAAACACACACATCAAGGTGTAAAAGAGAGAAAACATAGAGAACACAAAGCAAAGCTTAATCGATCAACCTTGTAATCGTTATTTTATATATCAAACAGGTTGGTAATCTTATTGTGTTGTTTCTAAGAACTTGTTATAAAGTATTGTTGGACCGACAGTTTTGATCACACAGTCCATAGCAAAATTAGTTTCAACAGAGTTTAAGCTTGAGTGGTGAGTTGCTCCCCCTCAACACATACTCCCCCTCAACTAAATCATGGTGTCGGAAAGTAAGAAGTCAGAAAGTTTTTGGGATTCTCCGAACCTGCTCCTGGAAAGGCAGATTCATCCTTGGATCGTGCAGAATCATCGGGACTGAGAATCCCGGGTGATAGGCTGTGAGGTAGAGAAGAAGCACCTTGGATTGGGGAGGTGTCCAAGTCATCCTTATCAATCAAGGAAAAGGTTGATGAGGGAATAATAGGGGTCCCCGATTTTACAATTGTATTCTTTTGTGAGAATACAAAGGAGGTGACTTTGGGTTGAGCAGAGTCCCCGGGCCCAGATGGGAAAATTTCAACACCTGCCGATTATGGAGAATCGGTGGGTGGAGTTTGTGGCTTGGCCCTTGAAACCTTCCTCGGCCTCTTGAGAGGAGAGGGAGGGGAAGAAGGTGAGTGCCTTCGCTTTGAAGAGAGATATGTGACCAGGGTAACAACCGAAGGTTCTTTCGGTCGTATGGTCATCGAAGCAAGTGCGGAGGTGCCGAAAGCCTTTGAAGATTTTTTTTTGTTTTTTTTTTGCTAGTCGACTTCACTTGGGACGGGGCAGATGGGGCCACTACAGATGAGGGAGCTTTGGACACTGGAGTGTTGCGAGCATCACCCCATTATAGATCGGGAGAGTTTATAAAGGAAATCATACCTGGGCTGAGAGCTCGATTGGTGGATAGAGAGCCTTTGTTGAGAGAGGTCTTCTGGACTTTCTAAGTGTTGGTAGGAGAGTCATCACCAAATCAATTTGTGACACAACAATTTTTCTCCCCCTATTTGATGATGACACCAACACATAGAAAAAAAATGGTACTGACACTCAGAAAATTTACAAGATAAGAAGAACTCATATTCAATGACCCATTTTAAAAAAAAAATCAATTTTTTTTTGGGCTCTTTTCTGTTTTTTTTAACTGGAAATTAAAAGAAAAGAAAGAGAGAAGGGGGGGGGGTAGAAAACGGTAGATAATTATGGTGAGGGATTGTAGGGATATGGAAGAAAATATAGAATGCGATGGGGGAGATGGAGAAATTATGGGGAAATGGGAAGAATAGAAGATTGGAAAAGAATATGGAAGAAATTATGGAAGGATTTGGAGGGAAGGTAGAGAGGGTAGAAGGGATGGGAGGGATTGGTAATTCTTGGGAAAGGGAAAAGTGAGAAAGAAAAAAAATTCAAAGAAAAATGGGGGGGGGGGGGGGGAGGGGGGGAGTGGTTTTCGGCCGGCTTGGGGAATGGGGGGGGGAGCCGAACTAAACAAAAAAAAAGGTGTTTGGTGTGTGATGTGGGCCGAAGAGAAAAAGGAGAAGGGGGTTTGAGATTTTTCGGTGGTGGCAAGGGACGTGGTTTCGGTTGGAGGTAAGGGGGAATAAGGGGTTGTTCGGTGGGGGGGGGGGTTACAAGGGGGGTCGGTTGGTTGGGGGCCAAAAGAAAAAAAAAGAGGGTGAGAGAGAGATAGTCGAAGAGAGGGAGGGGGAGGCGGTGGTGGGGGTTCGGTGGTCAAGGGGAGATGGAGAGAGAACGTGAGAGAGAGGGGATTTTCGGTGGATGGTTGAGAGAGAGAGAGAGGAGAGGGATTTGGTGGGTGGGTGAGAGAGAGAGGGCTAGAGAGGGAAAGAGGGCTTTCGGTGGTAAGATTGAGAGTGAGAGAGAGAGAGAGAGAGCCGAAGAGAGAAGAGAGGAGGGTGTTTGGTTCGGCTTGGTGAGGGAGAGAGGAGAGTGAAAGACCGAAAGAGGGAGGTAGGAGAGAAAGAGAGACTGAAAGAAGGGGAAAGAGAGAGATTCGAGTAAAGAGATAGAACTACCGAAAGAGAGAGGGAGAGAGACCGAAGGAGCCGAAGAAAGGGAAGGAAAGGGAAGAGAAAGAGGGAAGCCAGGGAGAGGGGAGAGAGTGAGCCGAAGAGGGGAGGTCTAGAGAGAGAGACATCGAATTTTATTTTAATTTTTTTAAATGTTCGGTAGTCGATTTTTTTTATAATGAACAGTGTTCGGCCGATGAACAATACCACTGAAGTTTTTTTTTTTTTTTTATAAAATGTTCGGTAGCCGAATTTTTTTTTATAATGAACAGTACCACCGATTTTTTTTATTTTTTTTAAGACAAAAAAAAATTACATATCGGCATTGTCTAACCAGGCACGAGGAGTCTGCTTTAGACCATAGAGAGCTTTGTCTAACCTGTACACATAGTCAGGATGGACTAGATCTTCAAAGCCAGGGGGCTGTTTCACATAGACTTTATTCAGGAAAGAGAGATGGAAGATCGGCAGGAATAGGTGAAGAAAGAATGTATGGTTGAGAAAGTGGGATGATTTGTGGTGAAGTTTGTGTTTGAGACGAGAATGAGATGTCAGTAGGAATGATGGAGGAAGGAGAGATGATATGATGAGAAATGGGGAAGAGTAGGATAGGAGTTAATCTTCAGATATGACTATCTGAAAATCAGGGATTGAAGATGAGAGGGTAGGTAGGTCACCGATTTTATGAGACGTGTCTGAGGAGAATGTAACATACGGACTTGAGATAGATGAATGATTTTGAGAATCTTCATCAACACATGATGAAATCCACCATCATCATCACATGAAGAGATGATGACTTAAGATCATCAAACTTCATATAAGTAGATCCATTTTCTCCGAAGATGGTAGACCGAGTAGGACTTTGAAGAGAAAGAATATCCTACGAAGATTCCTTCATAAGATTTGTTAATGCTCAAATACCTGCAATCACAGAGAAATCATTTCTTTGGTACACATTTGGAAATGGGTCCTTTTGAGTTAGAAGAAGAGGAAGAATCCTTGGAAGCATTTTTATCAAATCTTTCCATAGGAAAATCCTTAGCAAGGAGAAAGGTATTACCACAGTTATAACATTTTCTATAGGTAAAAATCTTTTTGGAGCTTTGATCAGCTTCCTTGTGATGACTGGTCACATTGACGTTCATGGCCTTTGAGGATAGAGAAGTGTCAAGAGGCTTAGGACCCAAGATACCTTTACCAGAGTTAGCTGAAGGAATAGAAGAGGGTGTCTTGGAATTCATCTTTTTCAACATCACTGGTCTTGGGATAGGAAGAGAAGAAGATTTCTTTGAGTTTTTTTTGGGAAATTTCTTTTTGGGAGGAAGATCGGCAACTGATTTTCCTTTTTCAGAGGAAGATAATTTATTTGAAGAAGGCTGGGGAACTTTGGAAGGTTTGGGTTTAGAAGGGGAAGGCTCGTTTATTTTTAAGGAACACATAGACTCAACAATGGGTTTAGAAGGGTCATTTGAGTCTTGGGCTTCCTCACTCTCATGAGGTGAATCAATGTTCTTAGCTTTGATGAACATTCCAAACTTGAAATCTTTAGAGAGGTCAGAAAAATCCAAAGATTCAGAGTTGTCATAGTTCTCTTCAGAAGATTCATAGAATGAGGGAAGAGAGAAAGGAGCATGGGTGTCAGAAGGAGGTTCAAGGTCAGATTTTCCAAAGCCTAGTCCAGACTTGTCATCACAAGGCATTTGATCTTGAAAAATCTTTTCTAAATTTTTGGAGGAACTAGTCCACTTTTTCACAATTTCTTGCTCCTTTTTAAATCTTTTAAGAAGTTTATTTTTCTCTTTGGCAAGAGTGAAATTTATGGTTTTCAAATCTTCAAGCTCAGCCTTGATTTTGTCAAAGTGTTTTAACTGAGAAAGACAGATTTGCAGTTGAGAAGAAAGAGATTTTATCTGAGCATTTGCCTTTTTCTTTGCGTTTTTGGCTTCATAGAAGTCAATGGTCAAAGAGTAAAAAGCTTCAATTTTCTCAGCATCAGATAGAGAAAAGAATGGATGTACCTGAGTAGAAGAGGTGGATCTCTCAGCAGTAACAAGAGCCATAGAGGTGGAAGAAGTTTCACAATCATCAACATCATCTAGTTTAGCCATGAAACAAAGGTTGGCCATTTTCTTGTCACTTTCGAAAGTTGGTTCATCTGCCCAATCATGAGATTCAGCAAGAAGACCTTTTCCTTTGTTGGCCAGAAAAGTATTTCTTTCCTTCTCTCTCTTGTATTTGGTCTTGTACTTTTCAGCACGGTCAGAGTTTGAAGGAACAGACGAGTTTGACTTTTGAAAAGAAGGTTGGTAGGAATCAGACTTGGTTCTGACATACCTAGAGGAGGTACGGTTAGATGAGGGCAGTCTAGATTTATCAGAGGACCTGCTTCTGCATTCAGAAGCAAAGTGTCCCTTCCTCCCACACCTATAACATTCCTCATTAGATTTGTCAGAGGGAGTGATTTTAGAAAAAGTAGAAGAGGGTTTTCTTGAGAACTTGGATTTTCCAGAAGAGAATCGAGGGTTACTGGAAGTTTCCTCACCTTCATCATCAGCCTCACTAAGGTAGGATTCTGAAGGATCATTAGGGTCCTCTTGACTATCACGGTCAGAATCGGAGGTATAGGTGATTCTAGGAACACACACAGTATTTTTGAAAGAATCACTAACAAGAGCTAGAGAAGAGCTTTTAATGTCTTTTGTGATGGATTTCCTTAGCAGTTTAGTCTGCTCATAGTTGAAGAGAGTGCCATAAAGAGCAGTGAGTGGCATAGAGTCAAGATCCTCGGTAGACTTGATGCAAGTACAAACGTTTTCCCAAAACTCAGGAAGACAGTCCATGAACTTGCACAAGACTTCCTCATTATCATAAATGCGACCCACAAGTTTTAGATCATTGAGAAGACCGTTAAAGCGGTTGTAGTAGTCTGAGAGAGATTCCCCCTCTTCATACGAAAAGAGTTCATACTTTCTAACGAGAGCAATCTTTCTGCTCTTTTTCACCTCAGACGTACCTTCATAAAGAACACACAGAGTGGACCATATTTCTTTAGCAATTGAAAAGTTGACAAGGGAGTGGTAGACCTCATCAGGCAAGGAAAGGGCAATGATGGCTCTTACTTTAGTATCAAGAGCTATAAGACGTCTGTCTTCATCATTATATTTACTGGGATCCTTTACAATGTATCTCCCATTTGCTGGAGTTCTTTCTTCCTGATCAGAAGAGTCCTCATCAGCATTTCCTTTATCTGCCTTTTTGGCATTGTACCGGTCCCAAACCCTAGGAAGAAAAGGACCTTCATGTAAAATAGTTGGATATCTGCTGTCAACTCCTTCTAAGAAGAGTATCATAGGAATTTTCCACAGGAAGAAGTTATTAGGGTTAAACTTTGGTGGTTTGGCTATAGAGCCATTGTCGTATGATACAGGAGTGGTGTTTTGAGAAGAAACATTATTCAAAGAAGAAGAAGAAGAGGCTGCCATTGCGGATCTAGTTTATTGAGTTAAACTGAACCTCTCTGATACCACTTGTTGGTCCCAAATAGCAGTAAATAAACAAGAAAAGTATTATAGAAGGGGGGTTGAATACAATACACACAGTTTTTCACTTAATTTAATTCATATTGATTTGAAATCAAGAATTACACATAGAAAACTTTGATTATTGTTGAAGAGAACAGATGAATCTGTTCAAACAATCTTACACAAAGAGAATGAAGAACATTGAAAAACACATAGAAAACAATGAACTCCGTAGAGAGAAAATAGCCAGGCACTTAGAGAACTTGAAGGTTGTAGAAGTGGTTGTCTTGCATGTTGAACGTCCTCCATATTTATAGTGCCACATGCATTAAATGCATGGGACACCTGTTGAGCAAAGGATGGACACAGGTCTTCAGCAAGGTACATGATGTACCTTTTGTCTTGAGGTGTTTTGGCTTGAAGTGTTGACCTGCAGGATGGTGTAGACCTTTCCTTAAAATGGTGTAGGAGACAAAGCTTACTTTATCTGATCTTTAGATGAGGTCCACGTCAATGAAAGATATCACAAATATACTTTGTCAGAAAAGTACAATGTGAAGAGAGAAATTTTTAGGCCTTGAAGATTAAGAAGTCTTCGGCTTCCGAAGATTGAGAAATCTTCGGCTTCCGAAGAGGTCTTCGGCTCCTGAAAGACTTAGAGGTCTTCGACTCCTGAAGACTGAGAGGTCTTCGTCTCCTGAAGACTGAGGGGTCTTCGGCTTCTGAAGACTTGAGATCGGTACCATCCTGGCCAATAGTGTTGATCAAGTAGTCATACTTGGCTTTAGGCTGAGGAGTCTATCTTCAATCCGCTTTGAGAGATATTCTCCTTCTTTGTCTTCTTCGACTGATCTTCGACTTCACCGAACATTTGTGTAGAAACCAAGCTGCTAAAAGAACCTCAAAATATTTTAAGTATGATGATATAAAATGGAAGATCGGGAGGTCATCTTCAAATCTTCAAATGATCCAACACATATAATTACATGAAATAAAATTTCCAACAAAGCCCACATACGTCAGTTTATTTTTTAAGTTTTGCAAAATGATAGGTACATGCGATTTATCAAACGTGGATAAATTTTAAATCGATTTCAAACTCTAGGTCGTGCGAATAAAATGTTTGTGATCCCAAATACTAGCATACGTTTAACACACAGATTAAGAACACAACTTTTATAGATCAAATCATACGAATTACAACTAGTCACAGATCTAACAATGTGCCACAAGTCTCACGTGTGTGTGTTCACTGTGTGCGTGAGTTCTCTTACCACTGTTCTGAATTCGTATCTTTTTACGTGTCTTATGAAACTTAACACAAAGAATCACTATATATACTAAGTCAACATTAGTTGACTTTTACAACTCAAACTCTTAACTTTCAAACTATTACAACTTTGACCCTCTATTTTAATCTTGAATACAATTCTGATCTAACAATGTTCTTGACTAAAGATAGTGGCTACAAAGCCATGCGTATTAACAAATTAACATAATGCATTGCCTGAAACAATAACGATAAAACCAAGAGTCAAAGAATACTAAATGAATCGGTAAAACATGAACCATCCTAGGTTTTTCATAAGTTTACTCACACTAAAAGTTTAAATCAACTCACCCACTTAGTTGTATACAACGAAATAAGCTTGCATAAACTCAAAAGTGAACTCACACGACATTGAAACTCCCAAAATAGAACATGGGGTGACATCCACCAACAAAACTCTCATAAAATAAATTTCTCAACAACACATAAAACAACGCACGCGAAGAACTTAGACTATGCATTTCAAGGTTCGCCCATGCGTCACGAACGTCGTAAAACTATATTCCATAAAACTTAACAAACTCACACGGAATATAATTCCCCAGAAAACTCAAACACTAAATAGTGGGAGACAACTCTTCGTCTAAGGCCTTAACATATGTGGAGGAGATCCAATGTTAAGGTCATAAGTCGTAGTTACTTGTCCAAGACTCTACGCAACGTCAAAATACGAACATCACAATATTCGAAAATAGCGTTAGGCAGCAACGAGAATAAGCAAAGCCTCAACAAAGCTTGCAACCATATGTAATAAATTAAAGATTACTTGGATAGCGTTCAAAGACTTCAAAATCAGACATCACTCGAGGTGGAGATTGAATATGTGGAAGAGAATTTAGAACAAAATGAAATCTCCATGAGACTAAGTACGCCACCAACTACCGATACCAATACCGATGATGGTAGTGTCTCACAATACAACGATGATAAAGAATTCGACATTGACGACCTCGATGAACCAACGGTTCTTCAAAGTCTTGAAACGTACGGGACTCTTCAGTACAATCAACCATGGGAATAAAAGTACTTTTTTAATAATTGATGTAATTTTAAATGTTACAATTAACTTGTAAGTATAATAAAACGTATTTTTAAAGTGTATTTGAGTGACTCAACTTTATTTTTTAATGTTTATTTTAAGTATTTTAATAAATTTATTAAAAAGAACTAACGAATGACCGATGTAGGGCCCGGTCCAGGACAGGTTACCCAAACCGGTCTTCTAAACCCTTAATCGGGCCTCCAGATTTTTGATCAAACCGGGACCTGTAACCGGTCCCGATTGCCAATGGATACTGTTACGGCCTGTGATCGATTGGGCCTGACCCGACCCAGGACCAGTTTTTGGCCACCTTTACCACACCCTATCACCTAGGGGTGTTCAAAAAAACCGTTGGACCGTTCGAATCGGTCAAACCAAGTCAAACCAGACCGTTTTTAGTGGTTTGAATGGTCTAGTGGTTCGGTCTGGTCTGAAAAATAGCCAAACCGTTCGGTCCGGTTTGGTCTGCGGTTTGAACGTTTTTTTGAGTGGTCTGGACCAGACCGACCGCCAAGAATACACATGTATAAATTATATTTATGTTTCATGTTGTAAGTTTAATCTTTCTAGGCCAATTAAAATAAATCCATCTGAAACATTATGTTTCTATTTTCATTTCTCAAATGATCACATATCTAAATTGACAAAATTCTGAAATCCATTAAAAATCAAATTCAAAATACCAAATCGTCTTTTGACTTGCTCAATATTTGTCTAAAATTCGACTGTTGTTGGTTGACATGTTTAACTTTTTTCCAACTTGCTCAATGTTCTTTTTTAGTTTTGAGCGATAGATGTTTCTTTCATAATTCGGATATTATCTTTTAATGTTATATCGGTTGAAATTTCATTTTGGATATAGATGTTACATTTTTTTAGTTAAAACTCATAAGAGGCCCAAACCGCCTAAACCAGTCAAACCAGACCATCTTTTTGTGGTCCGGTTTGACCGGTTTGGTCACTTGCTACCAAACCGCTCGGTTTATAAATTTTCTAAACCGCCATTTGTGGTTTGGTTTGTGGTTTGGGGGGTTAAACCGCTCAAACCGGACCGCAAACACCTCTACTATCACCCTATATTTATTGGGCCTAATTAATCCCCTTTCTTTAACCATTGAGCCATTCATCCTCCAAGAACACAACCCATTAACCCAACTACTTTAGGGCTCATATATATCTTTCTAAATTCTAAGCGGCAAACGCCATCGCTGAAGCATCGATCAAGAAGAACAACCATGTCGTCGAAGGTGGTTCTGAAGGCAAAGGGTAAATCAACCAAAGGATCGAAGCCATCCGATGACAATTCAACATCCAAGCTCTTGAAAGAATGGAGTACATGGACCATCAAGAAGGCTAAAGTCATCACTCACTATGGATTCATACCATTGATCATCATCATCGGCATGAACTCCGACCCTAAACCCTCCATCTCTCAGCTTCTCAACCCTGTTTGATCGGTAATAATCCTTTAGTATTTGTCGACTTCAATCCTCAATCGAATCAATTCACTCTATATGGAAACATCGACTACTATCGTGAGTTAGGGTTTGTATTTTCTGTTTTTGTGCATTTGAGGATGTGGTTTTTTATCCTTTGGATAGGTCCTTCTAATTACCTGTTTGTGTTATGAATTAATAAAATTTACGAGTTGTTATGATACATTCGTCCTTTATTGACATCAATGCATATGAATTACATTCGCACACAAAGATTTCTTGATTTTTCTTACTTTTTTTTTTTTTTAGAATTTGAGGATCTGCTTCTGTTATTTGGCTCTGTTGTTCTATTTCCCCAAATATGAGATTAGCAATGCAATATGTATGCTTGTGAAGTTGTGAGTGTTACCTATATTGTGATCATTACATACATATGCAAGTTTAGATAAAGATTTTTATTATTAAGATTAAAGAACTATTGGTTCACTTTAATGTGTAATACAATTATAATTTGTTTTGGATTCTTAATCATGAGTTTTGAGGTCAAATTAAGTTTTATTTAGAGTAGAAGTAAGTTCTAATACAATCATCATGGTTTGCTTTTGATTTCCATGTTAGCTAAATATCATTGTTCTTGAACCTAATAGGTGTTTGGACAAATTAAAAACCCTTTTGCCCACATCACCCACAGTTTGAACCTTCGTTTGAAAAACTTACGAGTGTCTAAAATCATAAATAATGATTAATGTTTCTTCAAGTTCTGTGTTCATAGATGGTGTTCTTGTATATTTAGCCTTGCATCCTCCCTCACTCTCGTCCTCAGTCATGTCGAGTTGTGTTTGCGTACCAAACACACATTATATGTTTATTACTTTGTGGTATATAGGTTACACGCAATATGTGAAGGAGATGTTACACATGAAGAATTCCTTCTTCGTGAACGTGAGCAATAGGTTGTGTGGTTGGTCGCTCGTGTCATTTAGATGTGATGGTGTAAACATTCTACATGATCCTTAATCCTTCAATGGATTCTGTATGAGCCTTGAAAAGGAGGCCATTAGTAAACCATATCCCTTGTTTAGTATGTAGTAATTACACAATAGTAATGTACTATTCTTATGAGATACATCATACATGAGTACACCCCAAGAGATTTAATTTTGTTAAGGCATTTGAACCTTAATATTCCCTTTGTGTTTCTATTTGAACCTTTTTTAAATTGTAGTTTTGGAAAATACAAAAAGGAACATTTGGTTCAATTTTTAAGGTATTTGAACCTCAATATGTCCTTTGTGTTTCTATTTGAACCCTTTTTAATTAGTAGTTTCGGAAATATAAAAAGGAACATTTGATGTTGATGTATGTTTTAGGAAATTTATGAGGGGCCTAGTGTTATGTAAAGAGAGTTTGTTTAAAATCACCGAATTTCCTCGTGTACTTGTATATTTGCATAAATGTCGACTTCATTCTAGGGGTGTTGAGAAAACTGAAACCGAATAATTCACCTGAACAGATTGAAGTTTGTGTTAAAAGGGCTAGGTTTATTCGGTTTTTGGTTTGGTTATTTTGATTCTGTTTTTAGTTTTTCTTTTGTACAATTTTGGTTAAATCGAATAAACATTCTATTATTTTATTTTATTTTATAAATTATATCAAAATTTAAAAAATAGTAATCATATGTAGACATTTCTCCCATCTCAGTTCCAAAGTTTATATTTAAAATAATAACTTTATCTATTTATCTTTACAAAATATCTTAAAATGTAAATAAAGAAAAACCTCCCGTCATGCCCTGAAGAAATGTTATGTCTTGTTGTACCTTTGAATTATGTTGTGGTTTTGCTTAGCGGAGAATCCAATGATATTTTCAGATGAATGCACCAAATAAATATTCCGGATGTTATCATTTGGTCAAAGGGACAACCTAGAGTATCTCCAACAACATTGTTAAAATAGAAAATTTGGCTTTTGCTAGGGGTGTTCGCGGTCCGGTTTGGGCGGTTTAACCCCTCAAACCACAAACAAACCGCTAGTGGCGGTTTGTTGATTTTTCAAACCGAGCGGTTTGACATCAAGTGCCCAGACCGGTCAAGTCGGACCGCGGTTTAGGCGGTTTGGTCGATCGGTTTAGGCGGTTTGGGGTTTTTAGTGGGCTTTAAAGTTTAAACATAAAAAACATATAAAAATTTGAACTTTAAAGGTTCATTAGCTTGTGTTCATTTGAAATAAATAAAAGTCTACAACAATGTTAACAAAGTCCACAAAAGTTAACAAAATATCCCAAGACAAAACACTAAAAAAAGTAATATGCAAAGTGGAAATAAAATCCACGGCGATTTAAAATTATCTTTGGGCCTTTTTGTATATATTTAAGTCTAAAAATAAATTGGATATTTAGGCTAAACAATAGATGATATAAAGATGTATATAAAAAAATAATATATATATTTGGCGGTCGGTTTGGTCCAAACCGCCCAAAAAAACCTCCAAACCGCAGACCGGACCAGACCGCCCGGTTTGGCGATTTTTCAGACCAGACCAGACCGCCTAAACCGCAAAAAACGGTCTGGTTTGACTTGGTTCGACCGGTTTGAGCGGTCCAACAGTTTTTTTGAACACCCCTAGCTTTTGCTTTGCTATTCTCCTCCAACAGCTTTGCTATATTTTTTTTGTACCTTGGGCTATGCCCACACACACACACCCGCGGTATCCGGGCATCCAATTGGGCAGCACCGACTAATCCGCGGCGACCCGACCCAGCCCAAATCGATTGGACCCGCCCAGGTACGACTAAGCCCGGTCAAGACCGAACCCGCATACCCATAGATTGGTATGCCCGTAAACTTGGACCCGAAAGCCGACCCAAGGTCTGGTATCGCCGAAGTGCATCCCCTAGGATTCCAACAGCTTTGCTATATGGTTTGCTAAAATAGAGAATTATCAAAAAATCTCTAAATATAGAGAATTCTCTATAATCTCTAAATAAGAGAGGGAAAATATTATTTTAATGATTTCTCATCAAAATTAGGGAGAAAGACCCTATTAATAGGAGAGAGAAAATATTATTTTAATGATTTCTCACCAAAAATTTGTTGGAATATTAAATATATTGAATATTTTAATAATATAAGTAATGATTGATTCTCTAAAATAGAAAAGTTGTTGGAGTTGAAAGAAAATGTTTTTAAAGATTTTGACTTTTTATTCTCCATTTTAAAGAAATTTTAGCAATTTTGTTGAAGATGCTCTTAAGATTAAGAAAACATAAACCGAAAAAGTAATAATGTAACGTACTTGGTCAATGTAAAAACTCAATGAAAATTGAATGGGCCCTTCCCCTATTCCTTTATACTATAGAGTTGATCATTTGTGGCTTTGATATAGGACTAATCTATTTTTTGTCCCACATGTTTAATATAGTAAATTCAAGTTTTTTTATAGGTTCGAAAATTTACCCTTATCTATTTTATATACGAGTCGGGCTTGTTCGCGGACTAACGAATGTAAAAATAATTTTACATTTTAAGAAAAAAAAAACTTATATAAAATCATAAATTATGTAAAATAATTTAAAAAACATAACAATTTTTCCAACTTAAAATTAGATGTAAATACGTAACAATGTACATAATTTATAAAAAAAAATGTTTTACAAAATATGAAGAATTGATAAAGGAAATGACCAAACGAGATAATAAAAAATTGATCAATTAAAACAAATATATTTTTACTTTTTAGATTTCTAAATGAATAATAACTAAGTGGAAATTGGTAAGTATAATTTTTTTCCCATCTTATTTGTAAATTTTAGTTGTAAAAGTTAAATAATTATAAAAATATTAACAGCCTGGGCAAGCCTACCCAAAAACTTGTTATCACCCATGTCTGCCCATTAATTTTAACAAATTAGTCAAGATCTGGCTATTTATTCAAGAATCGGTTCGAATAGGATGGGTCTAGTTGGTCATCCTGTATGTGAACAACTCTACTTTATACATAGACACACGAGGCCACGACAACCCAAAAATATCCCCAAGTAAACACCATATGTATTCTAAGAAATGCCACGAAGTTGGTACATATTTGTGTACTATATAGGGGCAGGTTCAAACGAGAAGTTAAACATTTTACGAGAAAGCGAGAAGTGTGATATCATTTATGATACACAAGCTTAAAGCTTAATCATATATGATTAAACACATGTTACATTAGCAATACATAGACGTTTAATCATATATGATTAAACATACCCACAGACCGCGTAATCATATATGTTATCACACTTCTCGTCTTCTCGTAAAATGTTTAACTTATTGTATGATCCTTCCTAGGGGTATTTGTTAAGTCTGATTTTATAGTAATCATTGTATTTATAGGCTTGGTCAATTACTGTGTCTAAAGTCTTATTCTGTGTTGTATTGACCAAAGGTATTTAAGTCCCTTTGGTCTTTGTCTTTGTAAGAACTTTTTAGGCACACATTCAATACAGTAACTTTGCGCCTCATTGTCTCTCTCTCTACTTTCTCTCTCTAGAGATTCATTGATCTTGGACTCACAATTGGTATCAGAGCCATCTGAATCTTGAGAGGATTGTGAGAATTCGTTTTTAGATTCTGAATTTGTGATTTAATCCGAAAATTTGATTGATTTTCTTGATTTTTTCAAGAAAATCTCGTTTTTGGATTTTTAATCAAATTCGATCTGTTTTTTTGAGTGAATTTTTTTGCAAATTGGTTTGTTGGATTCGAAATTGATAGGAGAACATCTTTGATTCACATCGATTTGCAAGAAAAACTTGTTTTGATTGTCAATTTAGATATTTTTGAAGTTTTTGGAAAACTCGTGGTTACGTACTGTTTCATTATCGAAATCGTGTTTTTGTGGATTTTAATCGAAAAATTTGATTGAAAAGTGTTTAAAAGTTGTTTTCGAACGTGTTGATATAAGAAAATTTCGTCAAAATCAGTGTTGAAATCGAGTTTTTGGAGTTTTTCTTGATTTTATTCGGTTTGCGCTAGATTTCTACTTTGCGCTAGTTAATAGTACTTTGCGCGAGTTCATATTTTGAATTGCATGATCTTCCTTATTTTGTTTCAGTTTGGTATAGGTTCTCGCTTCATCTGTGTCACGCAAAGTCCAGTTTGCGTTTTACACTGATCACGCAAGATTACTTTGCGTCACTCTCATCTCACGCAAAGACCAGTTCTCGCATTCCACTACTCACGCAAAGCTAAGTTTGCGCAACCAGTGCTTTACGCAAAGTCAGATACTCGCAAGCCTCTTCTCACGCAAAGTCACCTTTGCGTCTTCAGTTATTCACGCAAACATCAGTTTGCGTAACCTTTACATCACGAAAAGTTGGTTTGTGTCTCTAGCTACTCGCGAGAACTTCAGTTTGCGTTTCATTCGCATAACGCAAAGCTACTTTGCGCCACAGCCTGCTCACGCAAAGCCTCATTTGCGTTTCATACTGCTTGCGAAAAGCTCAGTTTGCGCTTTCTGCCTCTCACGGAAACATCAACTTTGCGCCAGTCTCAGACATAGAATTTTTTCTGGATTATCTGAAACATGGATTCTGGCAAATTTGCTTATCAAGTTCAGTTCTACAAAAGTGATCTTATGATGTCTTTGGATACAGAAAATCGTCCACCAGTGCTGATAGATGAAAATGAGTTTACACAGTGGCAAGATCGGTTCTTGAACTTCATTGAACGACAAAAGAATGGAAATAACATGATGATAATTTTATCTGAAGGACCGTTTGAAAAACCCAAATTGGCTTCTGGATTATATAAGCCTACTAAAGAGTATTCACATGATGAGTTGTCTGCATATCAAACTGATCGTGATATTAAAGCAAATCTGATGCTATCCTTGCCAAACTCTATATACAACAGGATTGACTGTTTCAAAACTCATCCTAATCTGATGTGGCAACAACTTGAGAAGATTATGCTTGGTTCTTCGGTCGCAACTCAACTCAGGCATACGCGCTACATGAATAACTTTGAAGAGTTCAAAGCCAAGGATGGGGAGCCACTGAAAACGGTGTTTGACATATTTTGTGCCATTACCAATGATCTGAGGAAGATTAAAGTTGAAAAGACTGAGCTTGAGACAAATCTAAAGTTCCTCAACACATTGCAACCAGAATGGAATAAAACATGCCACAGATTGAGGAACGATGTCAGAATCTCCACTATGCAAATCCAAGAACTTTATGAAATTCTGATGACTGATGAGAGCTTGGTGCTTGAGAAGAAGGCCAAACTGGAAATAACCAACTTCCTTAATTATCTCTCCCCCCCCCCCTCTCTCTCTCTCACACACACACGATCCCCTGTCACCATCTAAATCCTAAAAATTCTCAACCGTTGATTAAAAATTTGAATGGTCTAGATGGGTTTGTAAGTTTGCATGGTTTAAAAAGTTTGTTGGAAAAATTTAGTAAAACATGGGTTTTTACTAACTTTGGACACATTTAAATACATGTATATGTATTGTATATATCTAACTCTTCATAGGTTTGTGTTCTCCTATATGAGAGCTTCGAAACGATATATTATGTGTCTAAAACGGAATATGTGTGAATGAGATATCGATGCTCAAAGTTGGGTGTTTGGAATGAATTTGCTGGAAACCAAGTGGGTATGGGATTGTGTCCCACATAGGAAGGAGGAGTAAAATTTTGTGGTTTATAACCATGAATGTGGGAAGGGCTTACAAGCTCTTTGATTGGTTTTACTCCAACACCTACCCACGCGCAGGGGGGTGCCGATTGAGACTTTCGTAGGCTAAAATCGACGAACTTGTGCATGGGTGCCACCTACGGACACGAATAAAGCTCCGAAATCTTGTGCTCGCGCAACTTGGTTTTTGCGAAAATTTTGTTTTGATCCAGTGCACAGGGCGGGCTATGTCGCACGGCTACCCGCGCCATGCACTGGAGCATAGACGAAAAACAGTGCACCGGGCGGGTTAGGTCGTGGGTTAACTCGCATGGTGACCCGTGCCGTGCACTAGAATGTGGCAAGAGAAACAGTACACCGGGCGGGTTGTGTCGCGGGCTTACCCGCGCCGCGTACTGTTGTTGTTTTCTGTAACTCCCAAATCGAAAGTATTGAAAACAAATAATTATTGAATTAATCTTTTCAGTTTTTAAAGATTAATTCTTTAATTATTGCTTAATATCGTATTTATGATTAGGGTTTCGTTTTTCAATATAAAAGGGAGGAGCTTCGCCACATTCTGATACACACCGAATACAAAACACATACAAGATTCTCTGATATCTCTACGGCATACGATTATTTCCGGTGAATTTTCAGGCAAGTGGTCATCTCCGGCAGTACTTCTGCTTACGCTATTGTACCCTGGGAACAGACGGTGAATCTGTTTAAGGGAATCGTGTTACACACGAGCCTCAGCTTCGTTTAAATCTTCATCGGTTTATTCGTTTATTTAATCTTTAGTTGATTCCTTCTAATTTCGGTGTATTCGTATTATTATTATTAATCATTCGTTGATTTTGTAGTTTATTACATTCATTGTAATATTATATGTATTATTAAAATACATATAGAAATACCAACAAAGTTTGCAAATGATTGTCCCTCTATATATATTTGGATATTAGTGGAAGTAGATTGGGAATGGGTGTGGGTTTGTTGTTGATAGAATGTTTCATCTAAAATGTTGGTTTGAGGTCACTTTCTGGGTGGAATTATGTGATTTGGTGTTGGATGAACCATTTTTTGATTTATTTTTTTTTCTTCCCAAACCTTAGATTAGATGACTTTGTGTCTGAACCAGTTGCTTACTCAAACTATCAATGTAGTTTGTGCAAATGTTTGTGGTGATTTTAGTAAAACCAGAATATCAATGAAGAAGGGGAGAAAAGGGGTGGTGGTGTGGTTCACTTGAGAAGGTGGATGGTGGTGGTGTTGAGGTTCACTGGAGAAAGGCAGGGACGTCGGTGATAGGGTTTAGAGTTAATTACCTATTTGGTCCCAATAGTTTGATATATTTTACAAATATAAGAAAAAGAAAAAGGGAATTACAAAAAGGGGGACAAAAATATGGTTGTACGAAAATACCCCTGGCTCCAACGAAGTTTTTTAACGAAATTAATGACCAGGTCCTTCTTTCGAAGTAAAATTCAACCTATGAGGATCAAAACTTAAATTATAAAACCATATGTTCCGCTTTCAAAGAAATCAACAAACGTCATAACCAAAATTGGAGTTTACTCTCATTAATAAGAAAGTAAAACTTGGGCTTAACTAATCCCCTTTGTTTATCCTTTGGGCCGTCCATCTTCGAAGAACACAGCCCATTAATCCAACTACTTTAGGGCTCAGATGTCTCTCTAGGCGGCAAACAAACGCCATCGGTGGAGCATCGATCAAGCAGAACAACCATGTCGTCGAAGGTGGTTCTCAAGGCAAAAGGCAAATCAACCAAAGGATCGAAGAAATCCGTTGATAATTCAACATCCAAGCTCTTGAAAGAATGGAGCACATGGACCATAAAGAAGGCTAAAGTCGTCACTCACTATGGATTCATACCATTGATCATCATCATCGGCATGAACTCCGACCCTAAACCCTCCATCTCTCAGCTTCTAAGCCCCGTTTGATCGGTAATAATCTCTCAGTACTCGTCGACTTCAATCCTCAACCGAATTAATTCATTCTATATGGAAACATCGAATACTATAATCAGTTTAGGGTTTGTGTTCTCTGTTTTTGTGCATTTGAGGATTTGGGTTATTCATGCTCTGGATAGGTACTTCTAATTGCATGTTTGTGTTATCAACTACTAATATTTACGAGTTGTTTTGATGCATTCATCCTTATTGATATCAATTCGTATGAATTATATTCGCACACAAGCAGATTTCTTGATTTTTGTGACTTTTTTGGGTTTTTTTTAAAAGAATCTGAGAAGCTGCTTCTGTTATTTGGCTTTGTGTTCTATTGCCCCAACTATGAGATTAGCAATGCAATATACATACATGCATATGTTTGTGGAATTGGTTTCTGATAAGAATAGGGTGATAAGAATAGGGTGATTAGCATATGCATATGTTTGTGGAATTGGTTTCTGATAAGAATAGGGTGATAAGAGATCTCCATTCTTAGATGCATCAATTCTAATTGAAGAAATTTTAAAAGATATCCACTAGTATTAGATAGATCTCCACTCTAATTTTTAATGTAATATTTAGGGACTTCATTTGAACCATTGGATTGGATCAATATTGATTAAAAGTGATCAAGCGTCCAAATCACTACTTATACTTCTCACCTTAACTCCTATTCTCAAACGATAATTCTTCTATGTTTGTGATTGTTATCCAGTTTAGATAAAGAAAAATACATATTCCTTTTTAAGAGTAAGGAATTCTTGGGGGCAGTTCCGTTCATTTTTCATTATATAACAGATAAGTTATTCTTCTGTTGTTGTGCTGAATAGAATTGGCCATTTTACTCTTGATCTATATTTTAAACAGTTTGGGTACAATTAAAAGTTTCAATCAGATCTTGAATATTGCATTTTCTGTAGACTACCAACAAGGAAAAACCAAAAACATCTACACATTCATGAACAAACACATAGCAGATATGTAGACTACGAACACGGAAAACCAATAAACCAAAACCATGGAGAGAAATCGCAGGAAGAAATCCAAACCAATGGGGAGAAACGAATACTAGTTTCGGAACCATGGAGAGAAATCACAGGGAGAAATCGAAACCATTGGGGAGAAACGGAAACCAGTAAATCGTCCGAAACAATGGAGAGAAGTCAAAAACCATGGGGAGAAACGAAACCAATAAATCGTAACCATGGGGAGCCCTGATTAAATCTCAGTGGCCACAATTGTTGTGGGATTTGAACCCTGGATAGATGGGATATTCCACCACATCCCCAGGACCTTAACCACAACCCTTATGGTTGAAGCGTGAGGGTTTGTAGTTGGAAGTGTGTCTTTTTTATTTATTGCAAAGGGTAGTTGGGAAATATTGATGATTGAGGCTATAAGAGTAAGGTTTTTGAGTTGAACAAATAAGCCCCAACCGAATAACTTTTTATAGCTTAGCAAATAAGCTATAAAGCTTATACAGCCCTTTAGAAGAGGGATGCTAATAAGCTGACAGCTCAGGCATGGCTTCAATAGCGAAAGAAATTCTTTCTTATTTGAATCAAGCCAAAAGTGAAGTAACCCCTTGGTCCTCTTTATTGCATAATACAATTATAATTTCTATATAATAAGAAATTATTATAACTTTCAAAAACACTAGCAGCAGGTCATATGATATGACATATTATTTTACCTACGTGAGCGGGAGGAAGACGAGGGGCCAAAGAAGAGGGCATGGGGGGTTGGTTAGTCTTTTTTTAATTGTTTTATTTACCGTATATACAAATTTTGAACACTTGTTACATCTAAATTATTTTTTGAAAGTCGTTACAATATGATCAAAAATGTCTCTCGTATGAATGTCATGTGAGGACACTTAATATGTTAAAGTCAGGGATAAACGGTATAAGTAAATTGAAATGATGGGGACGAAGTCAAACACCGATGCTTCCTTACTCAATAAGGCAATTTCTCGCACCTACAGGTCGAATAGAGATGAAAGTCGACCATAGTGATCCGGAAGTCCTGTGTCCCGAAAATGCTTTGCGCCTAGGTTCTTTTGTCATTAACGTAATTTTCAAAATGTTACGACAATTGGTGGAGTTTGTGCAAGTCACATAGACGATTGGTGTAACTTATTCTAAAATTTACATTTAAAATCCAATAAAAACATGATTTATATGTGCTTTTCTATTGTGTTAACCAAAAATATTGTGTTAACTATGTACGCCTATTGGATCAATAACATTCATTCTTTAACAGAGGTTACTTCAAATGTTGGATTTAATGATGAAGGGCAAATAGGTAACTTTTATATCTAAGTTACTTTTATTGTATTTAGTGAGATGTTACAATTTTTTATGTGTAAGTTATGTTTATGGTATTTAATAAGATGTTACAAATTATAATTTGCATGTTTTTATAGGTCATAAGCATATCATTATATTTCAAGATTCTAGAATAATTATGTTAATTTTAAAGTGAACGGTTAATTAAAGTGAACATATTGTAGGTTCATATGTGAAATGTTCCCAAAACACACTTAACTTGTTCACCATATTAATCTGAATTGCATTAATAAATGATGTTCAATGGTGTTCATAAGAATGTATTTATAACCATAAGGTCTTCATAAGAATGTGTTCATAACCATAAGATTGTGTACATAACCATATGATGTTCATAGGTGTTCATATGCCATGATCCTTTCCACAAATACTCATGTTTAGGAATGTTCACCAATGTTTATTTTTGTTCACTTTTTCATTTGTAACAAATATGCTATGCTTAATTTAATTCATATGTATATATATATATATATATATATATATATATATATATATATATATATATATATATATATATAGGGGCAGGTTCAAACGAGAAGCTAAACATTTTGCGAGAAGGTGAGAAGTGTTTAATCATATATGATTACACGGTCAGTAGGTGTGTTTAATCATATATGATTAAACGTCTATGTATTACAAATATAAACTCATTTGATCCTATGAACTTGTAAACCAAGGGTATTTAGGTCATTTTTTCTAAATTCATAATTTTAGCAATAATTCATATTGTTAGGAAACAATCAACTTCCTTAATTTTCTCAATTATCTACATCTCTTTCTCATGATCCACCGGCACCATCCCGCTCCAGTCACCTCCTCTCAATTCCGGCGAGTTTCATAAACTGTTTGAGTTTCATAAAGTGTTTTTTCATAAGCTTTTTTTTTCTTCGAAATTTTCAAGTTTTTCAACTTTTATAAATTGTTTTTTTTTCTCGAAATTTTCACGTTTCATAATCTCATTATTCGTATGAAAAAAATATATGAAACTTAAAAATCTGATTATTAATATGGGAGAAAAATAAATGAAACTTTGAAAATACATGATTATTTCGAAATTTTCTGATTATTCATATAGGATAAAACATATGAAACTTTAAAATCCAACAAACATATTATGAAACTGTTTATGAAATTTGAAAATTTCGAAAAAACAGTTTATGAAATTTCAAAAACTTGAAACTTCAAAAAAACGGTTTATGAAACTTAAGAAACTTGAAATTTTTGAAAAAACGTCTTATGAAATTTAAAATTTTCAAAAAAACAGTTTATGAAATTTAAAAAACTTGAAAATTTCCAGAAAACGGTTTATGAAACTTTAAAAACTTGAAATTTTCAAAAAAGCAGTTTATAAAACTTGCCGGAATTGGGGAGGTACCCGGAGTGGGAGGAGGTCGCCGCCAATGGGAGGTCGTAGCCAGTGGGAGGTAGTCGGAGTGGGAGGAGGACGTCGGAATCGGATGGAAAGGATGGATCGAGAGAGGAAGTCGTCGGAATTTGAGGGTACCAGGTCGTCGGAATCTTATGAGAGAGAGATGAGAGAGAGTAAGGGAGATAAGGAAATAATTGAGATAATTAAGGAGAAGATAAACCAAAATTATATAAATTCAAATTAATTATTAAATTTAAATTATTTAAATCTATTCTCAAACTACCCTTTCCCTATTTTTTTTTAAATAAATTTAAATCCGAAAATTTCTCAATCGTCGATTAAGATAATGGATGACCTAGATTAGTTTACATAGTTTATAAAATAAAATGAGTTTACAAAAGAATGAATCCTCCTTGATTATATATATATATATATATAGAGAGAGAGAGAGAGAGAGCAAGGATCATTTGTTAACCACTAAATTGTTGTTAACTTGATGAACCTTGCTCAACCAATAGAAATGCATATTTGGTTTGTTTTCATGTTTTGTATCTTTAATACAAAATGGTAGAAAGGTCATTTCATAATAACATAATATTTCATTTATTTGCTTGGGGGTTACAAGAATGAATCCTCCTTGATTAAAGCGTAGGTTATGAATTCATGATTTTTTCCATTTTCAAAATAATTGTTAAAATCATATGAATATTTTCAAAGTCTTCAATTTCATATGTTTGTCAAAATTGTTAGTGGTTGTCTTCAAAAACTTTATACATTATTCATTTTAATTCAGAGAATCTCATGAACATCCCGACAATAAACACAACAACGTCCTCCGACATTATGATTTTCGTTCTCCATAACGACCTCGATGGAAGTGCGATTGATGAAACTTTGTCGAATCCGGGAACACATAATATGGATGAAGGAATTCAAAACCAACTCGTAGACTATGAACTCGAAAATGAGAGCAACGGTATATGCACCGTGGATGTTTTCGAATCAAACAACAAAAATTGTATTGGTTAGTTCTTTTTTAATGTTTTCGAGTTGTTTTCATTATTTAGTTCATTAATATTTTCATTAAAAAAAAATTCCACCGGTAATTTACAATCATGAATCGTTATTAAATGTGGGTTTTTTTTCGAATGGTCATCCACTCATCCATGTCTTCATCCTTGTTAAATGTAGGCACTGAACATATGTGAACACACTGCACAAAATTGGAAAACATATGAATTAGGGGTGTTTGCGGTCCGGTTTGGGCGATTTAACCCCCTAAATCACAAACCAAACCACAAATGGCGGTTTAGGAAAATTTCAAACCGAGCGGTTTGGTAGCAAGTGACCAAACTGGTCAAACCAGACCACAAAAAGACAGTCTGATCTGACCGGTTTAGGCGGTTTGGGCCTCTTATGGACTTTAAACTAAAAAAAAAACATAAACTATTTCTAAAATAAAATTTCTACCAATATAACATTATTAGAAAATATTATTTCAAATTATAAAAGAAAGTTTATATATTAAATTATAAAAAAAACATTGAGCAAGTTGAAAAAAAGTTAAACAAGTCCAACAACAATGGTTGAATTTTGGACAAATATTGAGAAAGTCGAAGGACGATTTGGATTTAAATTTGAATTTTTAATGGATCTTAGAACTTTGTCAATTTAGATAACCCAATCAATTGAGAAAATGAAAACTAAAGACATAATTCTTTGATGAACTTTTTTTAATTGAGTTATAAAAGTTGAACTTACAACATGAAAACTAAATATGATTAGAACATGCGTATTTTTGGCGGTCGGTTCGGTCCAGACCGCTCAAAAAAGGGGTCAAACCGCAGACCAGACCGGACCGAGCGGTTTGACTATTTTCAGACCGAACCGGACCGCCAGACCGCTCAAACCGCCAAAAACGGTCCGGTTTGACTTGGTTCGACCGGTTTGAGCGGTCCAACGGTTTTTTTGGACATCCCTAATATGAATATACATGTGAACACACAGATGTTAAAATGTTGTGTTCTTGAAATACATATGGGTAGGAACACACATGTTCATGTTGAGAATACCTCATATGAATTTGACTTTACTTTTTTATGTTTCTCAAATTCTTCCTTTTTCAAACTTGGTGTTTTAACTATTGAATACTTGTTTTTACGTAATTAAAATAACTATCAACAAGTTTAGCCCTTGGAAGATTTAAAATATACGGTTGTATAAAATTTAGGGTTGTAAATGAATCGAACGAATACGAACAGAGATTTGTTCATATTCGTTTGTTTAAATTAATCAAACAAACTAACAAACACGAAGAGTAAACGAACAAACTTTTTTTCTATTTATGTTCGTTCATTAAAGCATGTGTTTGCGTGTTCATTCATGTTATTTCGTTGAAATGTTAAACGAACGAACATAAATAAACGTAGATAAATATAAACGAACAAACAGAGACGAACAATAATGCATGTGTGTGTGAACACACAGATGTTCATATGTTGGGTTCTTGAAAGGCAGATTTATGAAGACGCGTGTTCATAAATCTTCGGTTACAATTTTTGTTTTAGGAAACATTAATGAGTCGTTTAATGAGTTTTAAAAGAATGAATGTTGTATTTCCCAAACTACCCTTAACCACAAATGTTCACATATCCATTTAATAAATGAAACATATTTTATTAATTAAAAATCTAGTTTTAATCTCAACCATCCAATGTTAAGATAGATGGTTTAGATTAGTTCATATAGTTAACAACAAAATTAGGTTCACAACCCATGCAACCCACTTCTTAATCGTTAGATTAATGATCGACGGTTACAATACATGTGGATCCAATATTTTCAATTAAAAAAAATAAAATAAAATAAAAACAAAATAACCGTTTATCATGAATCCAACGGTTAAGATGTGGGTTGCATGGATTGTAAGATTTACGTGTTATAAATTATCCTTGGCCTATATATATATGGGTTGGGTTCCGATGAGAAGTTGAGATAATGATGAGAAGCGTGAGAAGTGGTTATCAACCGTTGGATGAGAAATGGACGCAGATTAGGATGAGATGCATTGAGATAAGATGTATCGGATCAATTCCCTTCTAACCCGCAATTCATGGGAGGGGTTGAGATTAAAAGAGATCAACGGTTCAGATCCACTTCTTACACTTCTCACCATTAACTCAACTTCTCACACCATTAAAAGAGATAAGATGTATCGGATCAACATGTTTATTACTTTGTGGTATATAGGTTACACGCAATATGTGAAGGAGATGTTACACATGAAGAATTCCTTCTTCGTGAACGTGAGCAATAGGTTGTGTGGTTGGTCGCTCGTGTCATTTAGATGTGATGGTGTAAACATTCTACATGATCCTTAATCCTTCAATGGATTCTGTATGAGCCTTGAAAAGGAGGCCATTAGTAAACCATATCCCTTGTTTAGTATGTAGTAATTACACAATAGTAATGTACTATTCTTATGAGATACATCATACATGAGTACACCCCAAGAGATTTAATTTTGTTAAGGCATTTGAACCTTAATATTCCCTTTGTGTTTCTATTTGAACCTTTTTTAAATTGTAGTTTTGGAAAATACAAAAAGGAACATTTGGTTCAATTTTTAAGGTATTTGAACCTCAATATGTCCTTTGTGTTTCTATTTGAACCCTTTTTAATTAGTAGTTTCGGAAATATAAAAAGGAACATTTGATGTTGATGTATGTTTTAGGAAATTTATGAGGGGCCTAGTGTTATGTAAAGAGAGTTTGTTTAAAATCACCGAATTTCCTCGTGTACTTGTATATTTGCATAAATGTCGACTTCATTCTAGGGGTGTTGAGAAAACTGAAACCGAATAATTCACCTGAACAGATTGAAGTTTGTGTTAAAAGGGCTAGGTTTATTCGGTTTTTGGTTTGGTTATTTTGATTCTGTTTTTAGTTTTTCTTTTGTACAATTTTGGTTAAATCGAATAAACATTCTATTATTTTTTTTTATTTTATTAATTATATCAAAATTTAAAAAATAGTAATCATATGTAGACATTTCTCCCATCTCAGTTCCAAAGTTTATATTTAAAATAATAACTTTATCTATTTATCTTTACAAAATATCTTAAAATGTAAATAAAGAAAAACCTCCCGTCATGCCCTGAAGAAATGTTATGTCTTGTTGTACCTTTGAATTATGTTGTGGTTTTGCTTAGCGGAGAATCCAATGATATTTTCAGATGAATGCACCAAATAAATATTCCGGATGTTATCATTTGGTCAAAGGGACAACTTTTCTATAATTTTTTTAAAATAAAGAATCAAAAGTGAAAATCTCTAAAATTCAACTCCAACAGATTTGTTATTTTAGAGATTTTAAAACAACTTATATTATTATAATATTCTCTAATTTATCATTCCAATACACTTTTTTAAAAAAGAACTTAAATAAAATGATAAAAATTGAATCTCATTGGTGGGATTAAATAAAATAATCATTTATCTCTTCTACTATCAAGTTTTAGAGAATTCTATAAACTTTAAAAAAATTTCAAGTTTTTTCTATTATAGCAAACAAGATAGCAAAGCTGTTGGAGAGGTTTAGAGAACAAAAACACATTTTTTTTTCTATTTTAACAAAGCTGTTGGAGATGCTCTTAAAACCTAATAATAGTTTTTTAGAGATTTTGATTTTTTTTAACTGTATTTTAAAAAAAAAATTAGCATAGCTATTGGAGATGCTCTAAATAGTATGTAAAAGGAGTTAACATTGATAATTTAAGTACCATGAACATTTTGACAAGTTAGCAAGGCAAATACGTTAGCCTAAAGGAAATTATGCAAAACTGATTTATACCAAAGTATTAAGGGCGCATTTGGTTTGCGGGATTGGAATTGAATGGATTGGATTTCAAGGAGGGATTTGGATTTGGAAGGATTTGGATTTGGGGGGATTTGAAATCCTTTCATGTGTTTGGATAAGAATTTGATATCCATCAGGCTTTAGAATCCATCAGGATTTGGATTTCAAATCCAGGCTCATTGCAAAGGATTTTGAAATCCAGCACGTAAGGGATTTTTAAATGGTCAACGGATTTCAAATTCGTTCAACGAAATCCATTCCTGCAAACCAAACGCAGGATTGGAATGGATTTGAAATCCAAATCCCTCCAAATCAATTCCAATCCCACAAACCAAACGCGACCTAAAAAGATTTATACTGAATTCCAGCAAAACATAATAAAAATTTATACATTTAGAATATTGATTGATATAATAAATAATAAACATGTGAACAAATTATGTTTTACAAAATAGATTTATGTTTATAGATTATACTAAGAGAAGGGATTTAGGTGCCATTTGTTTTTTAGGAGGTCTAAAGTCTGAAGTCTTATTTTAGTTATGATTAATAAGAGGTGGTGTGTAAAAAAGTCTGAACGATTCAGACTTAAAAGCCATTAAGAGGTTTAAAAAAAAAACAATCCCTTAGTGTTTTTTCAGGTGTTGTTTGAATTAAACTTTCAATAGGGGTAAAGAGGGATTTATTTATGTGTATTTTTTTGTTTGTTTTATAAAACATATCAAGTTAAGCATATTTTGTTTTTAAAATATTTCAAAGCACCCCTAAGATTTGTAAAAATTTCAGACCTTGTTTGAACTTAATAGATTCAGTTTAAAGGACCATGTTGATTTTGTTGATTTTGTTAATTTTGTTCCATTTGTTTTCTTTACCTCGAGCTTTATAAGTGTTGTCATGTATGAAGGTATGGAATTTCAATTCGATAGCAAAAGAGGTCTATGTCAGAATAGAAGAGAAACAGAGTGGGATGAGAAGCTTGATAGGTCTGTTTCTAAAGTTCTACAAGCTCCTAATATATGACTAAAAACCTGTCATTTTTGTATTGTACATGTACTTTCGCTAATTATTGAAACTCCTTGGATCTAAATAAGTTTGATGTCCAATAACTTTTAAATAAATTATTTATGATGTCGAATTATTTATAACTTACTTCTAATGATTTTTGAGGGGCCTCAAAATCCGTGCTTACAACCGATTATATTGATAGATTCTTAACGTTATCACCAAGTTTAAACATAAATCCAGAGGAACACAAGAACCATCATTTTTATAAGAACGTGTGTGATCATTCTTTTATGAGAATCGACTTTTTTAACAGAATTAACAACATAAGCACATAATATCACAACTCCAATATGACAAATTATATGGGACGTTCCCAATTAGGCCAATCAGTTAGCCCAACCAAAACCCAAAGTCAACCCTACACCCAGGTAGAGATGGCCAAAAATCGGTCTAGGGTTGGACCCAACTGGTCCCAACTGTCCCAGTCCTAGTCCTGATAAAAAAACCAAGGCTTAGTCTATGTGTTTTGTAATCGGTCCCTAGAACTCGTCTCGGGTCCGGCCCAAACCGGTCTTTTTTTTTTGTAAAAAAACCGTGTTTAAAGATTTTTTTTTGGACAATATCTTATCAAAATACACTATAAAATCTTTAATTGGATCATTCAAATACACTTTAAAAATATTTTTTTAATCTTTTTTATACAAAAATGTTATAGATGTCTTTATAATTACGATTTTTGGGATTTAGTATTGGAACACTTACAAAAATTCGGAAAACGTCCAAAAAAACCTAAAAAACTTAAAAAACTTGATATATAATTTATAAAAACTATTTTTTTTTAAATCAAGCCTAAGTATAATTGGTCCCGGTTCCGACCGGCTTGGCCTGAGCCATGTTTTTTTTATTAAAATTGTAACCAGTTAAGGACCACCGGACCATAACCAGTCCTACCGAGCCAGGTTCTGGTTCTCCGTTGGTCCTGGGCCTGGCCAGACCCATTTGACCATCTCTACACCGAGAGGCGAATATAAGTTGATGAGAGAGGGGTCAAACGACCCCATAAACTTTCAAAAATTGTTGGTTTTTGATTATAAATTTTAGTTTTGTAAATATATATCCTATTTCGACAAAAAAAAAAGAAAAGAGGATTTGACCCCAACAAAAAATTAATCAAATTTTAAGCGCTTAAGAGATATTTTTTTTCTTATTTATAACTTTTTCGGTTTGTTGTTAAAATTTTGCATTATTTAATAGTTTTTGTTTGTTGTTAAATTTTAATGGTTAACTATTAATTGTTAAGGTTAGGATTTATTAGATAATGGCTAATTGTTAATAACTTTATTAATTGTTATTATTAACGAGTCTAGTCGAGTTTAGTGAGTTTGGATCGAATGTTTATATAAAGTTTGAGCTTGAATAACTTATTCATAGTAAGGCTCAAGCTATCATATTTTTCTGATATTCGAGCTCGAGGATCATTTAACAATGAGTCATACATCACACCAAAAATTCAAGCTTTGCAAACTTGTTTATGGGTTCAAATTCGAGATCGATTAACTTATTTATTAGAGTAAATTACATATTTGGTCCCTGTGGTTTATGTGTTTTAACACTTTGGGTCCCTACTTTGAAATATTTATGGATTACATCCTTGTGGTTTGCATTTTATAACACATTGGGTCCCTAAATCTAACTCTGTTAAAAATTTTCTATTAAATAGGTTAAGTACAAGGGTATTTTAGTCATTTTATTTATATTCTTTATGTTTTATTAAAGTCATCTTCTCCGACCAGGCCACAACCACTTCCGGTCATCTTTTCTGGCAACAATATTCAAGCTCCATCTCTAACCCTTTTGTAATCCCAAAATCAAAACATAATTTATTTGAAATGTTTATGTAACACCCTGATTTTTGGCTAAGTATAATTTTGACTTAGTACATAAATCAATATTTTAAGACAAATAGAAGAAATAATATTTTGAACTTGAATCCTAGATTCTATAGTTTTGTTGGATGAGTGATTCAAATATGAGTCCAATGGTTCTTTCCGGAGCAAAATCGGAGCTAAAACGAAGAAGTTATGGCCAAAACAGTGATCAGGCATGAAAACCAGGCGAGCAGTGTTTAGGGCGAATTTCGAGGAGACTTTAAGGCACACAGGTGGGCTTTGGGGAGGGTTTAGCCGCATGAAAACCCGCACGAAGCACTGCTCGAGCATAAAACCCGATTTTCTGCCCCATTCTTCATTTCTTTATAACTTTTGCATCTCAACTCCAATTTTGGTATTCAAGTTGCTATGGTTTCGTTTTTTGAGAGATATTTAAGGATATATCAATAGGTTTGATTTGGAGTATCCAAAAGTATTTTGTGGTGGTAAGCTTATCAACTCTCTCGATTTTAAGTTAGGATTGATGTGTTCTTCATTTTCCCTTCTCTCCTTTCCGTTTTATCTTAGGTTTTGGATATTTGGAGGTTAATGAAACACGTTGCAAGTGTTGGATCTAAAAGATAGGAGTGTTGCTTGTGGATTCAAGTTTTCACTAAGAAAACTCAAAGTTTGGGGTAAAAACCTATATTTAGCATAAATCAAGCAAACTGAGTTCAAATTGATTCATGAAAACGTTGTACATGCCAAAAACTTCAATTTTAGAATGTTTATATGTTTTACATGAAATTATCAATTCTTGAACTATTTGGTGGGTTTTGATTATTTGAAGTGCTTAAGGTTATAAACCTTGTAAAACATCCACATTTGGGATTTTTGGACGATTTGATAAATAAATCATAAGTGAAAGTGTTTTGATGATTTATTGTGTAAATGGAGGTTATTTAGTCAAAATACACTTTTAGTGTTTATTGGAAAACATGCATCGTTTATGTAATGGGACGTTTTGATATTACGAATGTGTGAGTCATTTGATTTCGGTCATTCCCAACCTTGTGAACATTTTGGAAATTGTAAGCCTTTTTGGTTTTTGGGCTGAAGGCCAATCTGAATTTGAGAAACAAAGATTTTGGGAAAAGATGTAAATTGGCTTACGTAACCATGTTGGCTCACGTATTTTTAGCCAAACGTTATTTATGCCTTTTGGGCTTGATTTATACTTAAATGAGTCTTTGGGATATTTGTTCAGTTTTAGTAGCTCGATAAGGAGCCTTGGACGTGGGGTGTACTTAGTTGCATCTTATTTGAGAGTTACATGTTTTGAATGTGTTAGTTCATTTATTGGACTTATGTAACGTTCTAGACTGTAATGCATTGGATCCATAGGCATATGAGTCAATCAGTTGGTTTAATTGGGAACTTTATCCCTGTTTTAGAACTGGAATATTTATGGTTAACGAAGACTCGTGGTATAGATCGTGGATGGTTGAACTCGATGACCGTGTAACTTTTAGTGAAGGACTCGAGGTATAGATCGTGGATGGTTGAACTCGATGTCCGTGTAATCTAGTATGTTTATTCATCATGAAGTTTTGATGTCCATATTTGAGTCTAGTGAGTCGTCCCCAAGTCTTGTTTTTATGTAAGCTTGTGGTGGTGCTCTTGGAGAGACATATACGGAGCTAAGTCTTGCGGTGGTGCCCATAGTGAGTCTAGGGGTGTAAATGAGACGAGACAACTCGCGAGCTACTCGAGATCGACTCGGTCAAAACTCGGTCAACACTCGACTCGAATAGGCTCGACTCGAACTCGAGCTCGACTCGACATACTAACGAATTGAGTCGAGCAACCTAATACTCGACTCGATAAGCTCGTGAGATACTCGAATATATATATATATATATATATATTATAATTATAATGTAAAAAAATTTAATAATCATTATTTTAACACAACACATTAATATTAATTTAAGATAATAAATGAAAATTGAAAATTAAATTTTAAAATCAAAAACTCTTAAGAAAAAGGAGGTAATTGAAAATTTTGAATAATAAACACATTTTCAAGTTTCAATAAAAAAAAATTAAAACCCTAGATTAGCCCTTCACTTTCAATTTTCAGCCAACTCTCTCTTTCTCACTTTCTCAATCTCCAGTCGCCTCTCTCTTTCTCACTTTCTCCCTTTCAATTTCCATCGATCCAGAGTCCAGACTCCATCGATCCAGACCAGCCCTTCATCGGTAAATCGCCGCCGACCAGCGTGTTTTTGGAAATCGCCGTCGACCGGTCTGTGTGTTAGAAATAGCCGCCGACCAGCGTGTTGAAACCGCCGACGAGCCGCCAACCACTATTTTCTGTACAACGCCGACGACCGGCCTCCCTCTCTCTGTTGGACGCCGACGACCAGCCTCCTTTCTCATTGTATGTTGCTCATTTTTCCTTGTATGTCCTAGACTAATTGTTACATATGTATTCACCATGATTCTATTAAGGTTGTCTACGGAGCTTGTTGTATTTGTTATGATCAGGTTTAAGTGCTATGAGAAGCCTTAGGCCTGATCGTTTCGTTCTATTGTTTAATTTATGTTTTGTGTTTCATCTAACTTGCTTCCAGGAACTGGTTCTAATTAGTGATAAATATGATTAGAAATGAAAATAAGTGTTGATTTAGAGAAGCAAATGGGTGAAAACTGAAAAGAAGTTGACAAAGTTCGTACCGAGCGGTGAATGTTGTATTTTACATCCAAGAGGTTCTAGTGGTACTTTCCAGTTGATTGTGTTTATTAGTGGATATTAAAACAATTTAGTATGTTTTAGTTGTTACATATTTACGAAAGAGAAAATATTCTATTTGGAGTATGTTTTAGTTGTTAGCCCTTTTTAAACTCTTTTCCATAAAGAAAAACAAAATATTTACAAAATATTTTAGACTGAATAAAATATTCTATTTGAGCTGCAAATCTGTAATTTACTTACTAAATTGGAGTATGTTTTAGTTGGAACTTGAATGTTTTTAATTTGTTTATGTTTGGAGTTTAAATTTATTAAAATATGCATTTAAAATTTTAGAGATGTCTAGTGGACCACAACTATCTTCCACGCCAGATTTGTGGAAGTCAAAGCCACAAAAAATTGAATACATGGTGATTACTGCCCATTTTGTGGATCTGGAGTGGAAGCTTCAAAAGAGGGTGATTAACTTTATTCATTTGCCTCCTCCACGAAAAGGCGTAAATATAGCTGACTGCATCTTAACATGTCTAAGGGAGTGGGAAATTGAGGACAAAGTAAGTTTTGATTTGCTTAATATAGTCTATATATGTGTTTTATTTTATTTATAATTTGTGCATTAATAAAGCTAATATTTGTGTGTTTATGTTAGGTTTTCACAATTTCTGTAGACAATGCATCTGCAAATGATTCTTGCATTGCCATTTTGAAGGACAACTTTGAATCAAATGGGAGGCTTATTTGTGGTGGAATATTGTTTCATGTCCGATGTTGCGTCCACATTCTCAACATTATGGTTCAACATGGTCTTCAACAAGTGAAGGACATTATCGAGAAAGTTCATGATACTGTTGATTACTTGAACTCAAGTGATGCCTGTCTCAAGCGTTTTGGTGAACTTGTAAGCCAGTACAACATGAAGCATCGAAAGTTAGTTCTTGAATGCAAGACACGTTGGAACTCAACATACGACATGCTAGATTGTGCCATCAAGTTTAGACAGGTGTTTCCTCGATATGCTTTGCATGACCATAATTATACTTCTTGTCCTGATGAAGAGGAGTGGGGTAAAATTGGAAAATTGCTTGATATATTGAAAGTGTTTAAAGATGCCACTAACTCTATATCAGGTTCTGAATATCCAACATCTAACTTGTTTCTTGCTGAAGTACAAAGAATTAAAGTTATGTTGGATAAACAATCTGAGTCGAGCGATGATTTTGTAAAAACTATGGTAACGTACATGAAAGCGAGATTTGATAAATATTGGGGGGAATGTAACATGTTGATGTCAATAGGGACCGTGTTAGACCCTAGACTGAAAATGAGGGCTATAGAGATTGCATGGCCGAAAATGTTTTCTCCAAGTGTAGCGCGGGAAAATATTAATAAGGTGAAAGAGGTTATGTATGAGCTTTTTGATGAATATGTGAGAATGTATTCTACTTCTATTGTGGATGAAAGTAGAGAGTGTGAATTTGGTTCAAATACTCGTGATGGAAATGATGGATCTAGTGGTTTATCTGAACTTTTGTTAGATGTGTTTAGTGGGGAGACATCTGTAAATCGTGTTAAATCTGAGCTTGATATGTATCTAGAAGAGGGATGTTTCTTTAGTCAAGACTACAAGTTTGATGTCTTAGCTTGGTGGAAGGAACAATCAAACAAGTTTCGAATTTTATCTAGAATGGCTGTAAATATCTTGGCGGTTCCTATCACTACCGTGGCCTCGGAGGTAACCTTTAGTGCTGGTGGGCGTGTAATAGATCCTTATAGAGCTTCTCTTGCTCCGGAAACGGTGCAAATGTTGATGTGCACGGGTGATTGGTGTAGATCCTTCCATGGAGTGAAAAGGAAGAACAAGGTAAATGTATATATATGTTTAGTTAATTATCTTCACTTTTAACAAGTATACTAATTTGTTTTTTTTATTGTAGGAGAGCGAAGAACAACCAAAAGAAATTTTCATTCAAATACCGTTTAAGGAACTGGACACTTGAACGTGTTTAATTTATAATGTATTTGGTTTTAATATTGTAATTTTCTCGACTTCGCTTTGATTTTAGTTGTAAGTTACAATTAGTTTCGGCTTGATTTTGTATTTGGTTGTAAACATTTAATTTTCTGGAATTATTTTGATGATAATTTAGATTTATTTCGAAGTTTTAATATTGAGTTCTATGCATTAAAGGAATTCGAGTTCGAGCTTGAGTCGAGCTCGAAACGAGTTCGATCTCAGCAATTGCCTTTCGAGTCGAGTTCGAGTTTGGAATTTTGCTACTTGCGAGTTTCGAGTCGAGTTCGAGCTCAGGAATTGGCTTTCGAGTTCGAGTCGAGTATAATGATACTTGAGCTCGACTCGCATCATTTACACCCCTAGGTGAGTCGGATACGGGGACTTGTGACTTTGTGGTGACACTCATCTAGAGGTCGAGTAGATGCTAGGTTCATTTGTGTATCTTACGGTGGTTGCTCAGATGATCCGTATACGGGGATCCATGGCCTTATGTGAATCTCGAGAACGTTGATAAGTGACTTAACTTTGTGTACCCACCACATTCGATGGAATCGGGTAGACCTGGCAAAAAATGACCAGACACGATAACCCGATACGAACTCGACACGAAATAAACGGGTTTGGGTAATACATTTCAACCCGTTTAAGTAAACGGGTTGACACGACACGACACGAAAATTAAACGGGTAAGGTCAGGGTAAAAAATTTCAACTCGAAAATGACCCGAATAACCCGTTTATATATATATATATATATATATATATATAATATTATAAGTATTCTTTTTAATGTTTTGAATTTTTGATGTTTTAGATTTGGTTATAACTTATAAGTTTGATCTATAAATTTGGATTTCTAATGTTTTCATTTGAATTTTGGATTTGTACTTTTTTGTGAATTTTTGATTTTTAGTTTTTAGTTTTATAAATGTTTAACGGGTTAAACGGGTTAGGCGGGTCGTGTCGGGTTAGGGTTGAGATTTTTTGACCCGTTTATTAAACGGGTCGGGTTAGGGTTAGACAATCTTAACCCGTTTAATTTTGAACTCGACACGAACCCGACCCAACACGACACGTTTGCCAGGTCTAGAATCGGGTCTCCCCCGTCACCGAAAGTTGTTTTTTTAGGTATTGAGTTTTAGTATCCATATTTTCGGTGACGTTATACGGATTATTATCCATGATTTATGGGTTGAGTATTACGTCCCACCCGTGTTTTGGGATATAAAGTTTTATTCGCGTCTTCATAAATTGGGAGTTCAATTTCTATCCACATTTTGAGTGAGTTTTGGGTTAGCATCACTTCATGAAGGAATGTTTTGCATTGGGGCATTCATCTTTAAAAATTTGTGTTATTGGAAAATGGGTCGTTTCATATTTAGAGTAAATCATTTAAAAGATTATGATTTAAGTTGCATTATTTCCTTTTAACGATATATTTATTCTTGTTGAAAACTCTTGAACTCACTAGGCGTTAGGCTAACCTTTTTATTTGTCGGCATGTACATCAGGTCCGGTTGGGAATGGTACTAGCGACTCTATGAAGAGATGAGTGCTAGTTATATGCACTTGAGAGAGTAGTTTGGGTGAAGTCTTTTTTGGGAATAGCAACTTGGATTGAGTTTAGTAACACCCGACTTTATTTAGCCTTGGTATAAGTCTCGAGTGAATGATTGTTGGGGTTAAATATATGATTAAATTTGAAGTATTTCCATGTATGGGTTTGTAGAAAGGGATTTTTACCCTTTACTTGATGTAATATCGAATTTTTTAATTAATTGTTCTTTCCAAATTTGAGGGTGTTATAGTTTAACCCAATAAATTCAATTCACAAAGAATCATAAACATAAACACTAATCCACTAAATTCAATCCAACACAAAACCAAAATTTTGTTATATAAAACCAACAATAAAACAAAAATTTGTCAGATTTGGTGTGTAAAGAGGGGACGAAGACGATGAGACATGGGTCTTCACGCTGGTTTACTGCCAAGTTGTTCCTCCATAGGATGGAGGTTGGTGTAGGGGCATAGGTGAAGAGGTTGAAAACCCCTGATCTTTGAAGGTAAAAACCCTAGATGCTCTGTAACGTCAGCCTCGCCGAAATGTAAACCAAAAACCGGGAGGGGAGGAGTATTTTAGATATGGATCTATAGAGGTTGATTTAGGGGAAGGAGAAATAGACCTGAAACCAAACCATTTTAAAATCAATGGAACTAAGAAAAATACTTTTCATAACGATTCCATAAGTGCAAAAATAATATTTGATTCATTCACTTGTGAATGTTGAACACAATATCATGCAGATCCGACGCTTGAACACGATTGTTATGAGATGTTGGTGGTGGTGTTGGTGCCACTGAATTATTCGTAGCCGTATCAACAAAAGTCGCTGAAGACATCTCCATTTGACATATCCTAACCGCCCCAAACAACCTCTCTGGTAAATCCTCCTCTTATTGTGCTTCTACCAGAAACCCAATATCAATCGTCACCGTCGTGACGTACCCCAACGCCAAATGCTTATCGAGAGAACATAATTTGGCACCCCTAAGCAGATATGTGTTCATCCGTTTGAAATCTCTTTGTCTGACACCCCATAAGCAGATCTGAAAATGGCGTTAGGGGTTGAGACCCCAGATTCACCGGCAGAAACCATCTTCATCGCTACAAAAGGGGGAGGGGTGTGCCGATGCATAAGGAGAACATAAGGGAGAGGGGTACGCCAGAGGGATAAGGGGTACGCCGGAGAGGGGAGGGGGAGCGACATAAGATAAAGATGAAGATGGTCTGGTTCTTCAGTGATGAAGATGAAGATCTCTAAAAATTTGGGTTCTTTTAAATGATTTTTGTTTTTTTTTCTGTTTTTTTATTAACGGGTAAAAGGTAGAGATTAAGTTACATGTTTGGAACCTGTGTTTTTATTACATATTTGGTCATTGTGATTAAAATGACCAAAATACCCCTGTACGTAACCTATTTAAAAGAATTTTTTTTAACAAAGTTAGTTTTAGGGAGCCAAGGCGTGCAAACCACGAGGATGCAATCCATAGATATTTCAAAGTAGGGACCCAGACTGTTAAAACACATAAACCATAGGGACTAAATATGTAATTTACTCTATTTATTAACTCAAGCTTGATAAATTTATATTTTGGTGTATGGTTTATAAAAAGAATTAACATATTTTGCTCAAAAAAGTGCATGTTCGAATTGCTTAGTTCAACTCGAAAATATGATCAAGTTTTCATATGAAATCAGTGGAACAATAACGTCATGGAGCTCGACTCGTTTAGTTAAATGAACTTTATTTTGCGTTTGAGATCGATTCGAACTCAAAAATGATTAAACTCGAGCTCGAGCTCGACATAAACAAACTTCAACTTTAGTACTCCTTAAATACTTGAATCGTTAACACCCCTAAATTGTTAGGGTTACAGTTGTAACTAGTTGATGCATAATTGTTAATTTTTATTAACTATTAGTATCATATTTATATATATTTTGTTAGTTGATGTGTAATAGTTATTTTTTTTGTTGATTATTAATTATTAACTGTTTAGTGGATAATTGTTAAGTTTTTTTTTTTCACTAGATAATTTGAATTGTTTTTTAAAAAAGTACCAAAATCTATGGACCGGTAGTGGTAACTCATTTTTATCCAATTTTTATTATATTTATTATTATGAGACCTAAACTTTGACCCTTATTACCAGATTTTTTTGGGTCAGTCATTACTTATACCGGACCCAAATATACCAGTTATGATCGGTTATGTAATCGGTTAAAGGAACCGAATGGTATATAATAATTTATTTAGGGGTTCTTTGTTTTTTTTCTAAAAACCTCTTAATGACTCTTAAGTCTGAATCATTCAGACATTTTTATACACCACCTCTTATTAATTATAACTAAAATAAGACTTCAGATTTTAGACCTCTTAAAAAACAAACGACACCTTAATTTATGTATTAAACAGTTTTCATGTTTTAAATGTTTATGAGTTTTAGAAGTTTTGAATAATTTTCATGTATTAAATATTTATGATTTTTAACAATTTGTATGAGGTTTTTAAATTTACATTTTTTATTGTTTATAACCAAATAAATAATAGTTTGATAGGCATATATAATTTTATTTATGTTATATTTAGTTACTTTATTCTTTCTATGTAATAAATAAATAGATTAAAGATACCATCGATTGGTTATGAAGGACTGGTTATTACCGGTCACGGTCTTTTAATTATATATATATGGATCAAGCCGAGTGTAACTGCTTTTGGAGGAATCTGGGCCGTTTAAATTTAGCCAAGTTTTAATCTTGACCCTTCAAATTCCTGGTGTATAATCCCCACCCCCAAATCAGCCGACTTCCCCATTTGTTTCCTCTCCACGACTCCACATCTTCGCCTTCAACCTCCACGAGTTCCAGCCCACTCCGCCTCCCACCCCATCATCCACGATCAACCCTCTCACCACGTTAATCCTAATTTCTCTCCCTTCCCTATTTTCCATCGCACTCCACTCCCTATTTTCTCTCGGATTAGCGACTCCCGCCTTCAACCATGGAGTTCCTATGCAGGGCTTAAATAGTTGCAGGTATGCGTATGTCTTCTCGGTTCAAATTTTCGAGTTCTACTTCTCTTTCATACCTCTTTCTCTCAGGTACGTTCTGCTTCAAAGGGTTTTGCTCATCTGGATTTTTTCCATCTTGTATTTGTTCGATGGTTTGAAAGGATTATTTGCTCATCTGGATTGTTTCCCCTTTCAGTTTTGTTCGACCGACCACAAAGAAAGATGGGAAACCAACAATCCTTACATATTTCGTTCTTGTGGTTGGAAAACCATCATCTTGAAATTCTGATCTATTTCACTTTCTTCCCCTTTCCTGATATTCAACCTTTTGAGGTGTGGGCAATTGTGGATTCCAAAAGACAAGTGTTTCTTGCCTTCAAAGAGTTCGTTATGGCAATGCATGTGGTTATTTCGGGCTGTTTAATGTTTCATTTTTCAGTTGTGTAAAGGTGTTGCTCACTGCCATGGTCACTGTGTTCTTCACAGGTATTTTAATTTCCCTAGCCTAGGGTTTTATTTGTATCAACAATTAATTATCACCTAGAGTTTTGTTTGTATTAACACTTAAAATTTTCAATTATTGTTGCAGAGATTTGAAACCACAAAACTTGCTGTTGACAAAGAAAAGGGAATTCTGAAGATTGCAAATCTTGGTCTTGGAAGAGCTTTTAGGGTTCCTCTCAAGAGTTATACTCATGAGGTCCTTTTATTGTTCAATTTTTGATTTTGTTGTTGAATAATTTTGTTGATTTTGGAATCGACCACGTCCTACATAATTCCTCTCCCCCTCAATTTCCTTCTCGGTGAAATATCTTCTCACTGTGTTCCACTTCCATGCCAACCACATTCCAATAAAATCGCATTCGAGTCCCCTCGATGATATTCAAGCACCCCAATCCCACGCCCCTCCATTTCCAACTGGTGATTCTTCCCTCAATTGATCGGTGCCAAATCCACCAGAAAATCCACCGGTCAAATCTCTTTGGCTCACATAAACTAGAATTCTAGAGATTTTGGTTGGTTGCGATTTGAAGCTCTAGAAGTCCATGTCTCCACACAAGGAATTAAAATCCACACCATAGAATTCCCTCACACATATTTTCTGTTGGTTTCTTCTTTACATCATTCACATTGAAGACACCCATGAGGGTTGTCATCTCATCGATTTCGGAAACCGTAGGTAAAGATTCATCATTTCTTTCTTTATTTTTCATTCTTTCATTTTAGACATGTTTATTTAAATGACATGTTATTTATATTTTCTGCTTTTCTTACAAACAAGTCATCTGAATTATTATGTGTTTCTAATTTCTTTGCACATGCACCATCCCCTCTGTCTACTTTTTTTTCTAATGACTTCTATATTACGAATGTGGCATGCTACCTTTTTTTTCATCACATGCTAAATAACACTATCTTCACTCTCTGTGAAACATACTGTGTTGCGGTTGAATCCATTGGCAGACAGGTTCCAATCGCTTTTCTTGAGCGCGTCAAGGAGGACTTCACCAAAAAATATGGTGGTGGGAAAGCTGCAACATCTGTTGGTAACAGTCTGAACAAATAATTTGGGTATTCTCGCTAACCATTTTGATTGTCTTCTTCTTTCACATCTGTCAAGTTTTAGTTCTTTAATTGACATGCACTCGGAAAAACGTTTTTATTACCAGCCCCAAGCTGAAGGAAGAAATGCACTATTGTGTGGACCATCCAGAAGAGATCAGTAAGCTTGCAAAGGTGAAGGCTCAGGTTACAGAAGTCAAAGGAGTGATGAGGGAAAACATTGAGAAGGTAGGACTAATAGGTGCTTTAGTGAAATGATGTAAAATGCACATCCCTTTAATGACACTTGGCAATAAATAAAATTTTGTAAATTTATTTGGTTATGCAGGTTCTTGATCGTGGAGAGAAGATCGAGATTCGGTAGATAAAACAGAGAATTTTCGCTCTTAGGTCAGTGAATGCAATCATCTTCATATTGTGTGCTTGAACTAGGAGAATAATTTCACCTCTTCCATCAGTTGTGTGGCGAATAGCATTTCATGCCTTCTTGATTAACAGAAAAAATGTTGCTGGTAAAGATACCCTTATTGGAAACAAGACTTTTTTGAAGCACACATCTAATGATACACAGGTGGGCTTTTTTTTTTGGTTATTTGCACCAAAATTTTACGATTTTTATATAAAGAAAAAAGTCCCTACCCATTCACTCTTTGTTTTAGTAGGCTTGGTGATAGTTATCTTAGAGCTTTATAAGTTGGGAAATTTTGGAGGCAATTTCAATTAGGCTGTGGCATGTTGCCACACTAATACGGTTCTTCCTAGATGTACAAGCGAATGCCATCAAGGGACGGTGCAAATTCAATTGACTTAGAAGACGAGTTAGGTATATATTTGTTCAGCTATATATATATATATATATATATATATATATGGATTGTTTTTGCTATTTTGAACCTCATCTTGCAGCTAAGATGTGCAAACAATCATAAGAGTTTTGATGACTAATCCATGCTAAAGAGGACCATTTATTGTAACAATGTTTAAAATTTATCATTAGGATCCACTACCATTGATGTGCCATCACCATGAAAATTCTTGACCATTATTGTTTTATACTTTGAAAATTGATATTCTAAATGGAATTATATGAATTTAAAAAATCGCTTTTTTTTCCTTTCAATTTTTGGCACCTAGGTAACAAGTTAGATGGCATTAGAGCTGAGAAATGAACTTGAAGTTGGGAAACCATGTTTCTTTGGATGATTGGAGCTTATATGAGAGTAAAAAGTTTTCTTCTGGATTCATGAATGTGAAAGAAATTTAACGGATACCAGAATAGATTATCTGAGATTCACTTCCTTAATGTTTGTATTTGCAAATAGTTGTTTATCAAGCTGAAATTTTGTCTGTTTATATAGATCTTTTGCAGGATAATATGGTTCAAGAGCTTACTCATCCACCTTTGATACATTCTCTGCCCCCAGGTACTTGTGGCAACCATAGTTTCGTTCTTATTTGGTTACCATCTTGGGTTCGTTCTCAATCTATATCATCTTTCGCAACTCCCTCCCCCTAAATAATGAAGAAGAAAAGCTTGAGCATCCTTTATGGTTGTTGTATCCATCCATTTTGAAGGGAAGTCCCCTTCTCGTTTGAGTCCCTTCTATAAACAAGCATAGTGGAGGCGGCCACCTTTATCTGGACAAGTTACAAAATAGAAAGAAACAAAAAGATGCACAGATCATTCATGAAATGTGGATATTAGTTCGAAGATATCTACTGTAAGTTGCAAGAAAGTGAAGTTTGTAATATCTAAACCAGTTTCTTTGATGTGCAGAGTAGTTAACGAACCACTTGAAAGCATATCCTATGATCTGGGTTTCAATGGAAATAGCTTAGCTGAAGGTGTCCTTTCTTTCCATTTCACAAAATATTCTTCTGCTACTTGTATTGTGACTAAAACTTATGAGCTTATGTGCATTGCAAATAAAGGTTTTGTGGTCAGTACATGTCTTGTTGGTGCCTTCATTGGATCTCTATTAAGTGGTTGGATTGCTTATGGAGTTGGGAGGCGTAGGGCTTTTCAGTTGTGTGTTGTGCCTATGGTCGTTGGTGCTGCCTGTAGGTAATAGTATATTGCATAAAACCAATTTTACATGTTCATTTCCTTAATCTTATTATCCTCGTCTCTCTGATCTAAGAGCTATGATTTGCAGCCAACTTTATAAGGTTGACTGAAGTTATCATCTTCGAGTCTTCAGAGTAAAAAAATTTATATGTTGTTCTCCACTTTATAAGGGTGAGACAGCAGACCCACTCAAACACCAACAAAGAGATCAGCCTGCAATGATGTAATTTCTTATTGTTCTCATTATGGTCCACTAGACCAATATAGTAGGAGTTGATAGCAAAGAGGTGTTTGTATACATATTATATAGATAAGTAAGATTGATAAATTGCGTTTTGTTGATCTTATTAAAATGAAATCGAAAGTTATGTATATATACATATATACATATACCAATAATGAAATTCATATAAGCATTGGACATGTTATTGGTTTTGATTTTATGTTCATATTTTAATTTCTTTCAACTTTTTTGGATGCCATGGCTTGTGAAACCCATATTATCCCTTGTGTTGTAATTTTTTTGATGATATTGGTTTCCTAAAAACCATATAATTTTTTTAAAAATCTTGAGATTATTCCTGTTTTGAGACGATTTTCAAGTAAATGTGTTTATCTTGGCTCTTTATCTTAATGTTTTCTTGGAGTAACTACTAATCAAATACATTGAGTTCCTATATATTGTACTATCTTATATACATCGAGTTTCATTGTCCCATTTAATTATCAATGTCCTTTAGTTGCAGACTTGCAGGCTTGAAGTTGCCATAGCTTTTGTCATTCGGTGAACAAATGCTATCATTTGGCTTTAAGATGGACCTCATAGAGATGTATATTCCTATTGGGTAGGTCTCATCACAACTTATCTGGTATATGTAGAACATATTAAATCTTAACTTTCTTGCTCGAAATTGAGTTTTTGCAATTGAAACTATTAGGATTCATGGAGAGGGAGGCAAGGATCATTGTTCACTTTTAAGAAACCACATGGCTTATGGTGCTCAAGACTCACATGGAATACTTACCGGGTAAAAAATATTTGTCCTTGCCATCGCTCTTAATTATCGGGTAAAAACTCTTTGTCCTTGCCATCGCTCTTAATTACCGGGCAAGATTTTCGGACTTTGTCATGGTCATTCGTAAAGTAATTGACCCGGTAAGCACTTACTGGGCAAGCATTTTGTGAAGGACACTAATTTTTTATTTATCAATTAGATTATACATTTGAAATATTGCCAAACAACCATTTTTATTTTGCACCAAGTAACTCTGAACTAAATTATTTAACGTCTACCAGACATCCAACTAAGTCATCATGTAAAATTGTGTTTTCTCGGTCAATTTGTTGCTGGTTTGGATGCTCCACAGGATCTATGTTACTGTCCTATTACTTTATCATCTGTAGCTATACCAGATTTTGGTCCAAATTGGTGTTGTTGTTTAGATTTGTTTCGGATTCAGCTTTGTCTTTGGAAGTTAGAACTCAGGATTTACTTTTTATGTGCTCAAAGATGTCCGAAGTATGACCGCTCAAATAACTGTGTTAGTTAAAGACGGACCGCTCAAATAACTGTGTTAGTTAAAGACGGACCACTCAAATAACTGAATCCAGATTAAATTTGTGTTTTTTTTTATTATGATCACATGTTTGTTGGAACTTTTACAAATGACGACCAAACCACTTATGATTGCTGCAATTGCAGTGACGGAGAAGGAAATGGATGTCATTAGGTTCAAAGAAGATACACTTTTGGTTCAGTTGATTTTATATTTTCTCTAGCAAATTTATTTTATTGAGCTAAGATCCATGTATCTTTTTTCAGCCAACTGAGATTATAAAAAATTCAAAACCGGAACTAGCACTAACAAAGCCAAGAAGTAACCAGTTTTGGTAAGATATATCTCTTCAATATGTTGCTATTGATTGGCAATTGATTTCATGGAGAATGATTTAATACCTTAAGTTTCTGAAAGAAAGATGTCCATGGAGTCCAATTTGGTACCTAAAGTTCCTGTTAAGAAGTTTTGATGAAGGCAATCAACATTAGACCTTCAGATTTCTCTTAAATCAACCCACGTGGATGTTATTCCTTTTTTCACATTAGTTTGTGGCTGTTATTCATTCCTTTTTTTAAGGTGTATAACCTTTTGTCTTTACTATTGTATGTCTCCTATAAAATCGACAAATATATAATTCAATAATGGATCCCCAATTATGTATATATGAATAAATGGGATCCCATACATTATAATATAAACCATAAAATGCATGGCTGTTCTTTTAAATACAAGTCTTATAAAACGGTTTATAGGACATTTAGACATATTTGACGTCATATTAATACAATTTTGTTACAATGATTGATGCCAGTAAATTCCTATAATGGTGCAATATATCTTATGCATATTCATTGTCTTGAATGCAGAGGTTGTACGACTTGGGAGTTTGCAGGGTACTCGGGACTTGAACGGTCCGTTAGGACGTGTGTCGTCAGAACGGGCTTGAAATAGCAGAAACGGAGAATATGCAGACGAGGTTCTAAAGGCTTTGTCTCTGTTCAAACCACAATTAGATGATATGGACACTGGTCTCGATAACGAACTTGGCAATCACGTGTTTATCGGTGCAAACACAAGACAGATGCACAATGATTTCATGACTAATCCAATAGCTTATGGTGAGTTATTTACATAAATAACTACTAATGCTATCTTATTTCATTTTTATGCAAATAACGTTTTCCTGTTTAATAATTTGCTTATAGGATTTGTTACTGAGAAAAGGGCATGTTGCGGACAAGGTCATACAACGGGATTGGGTTATGTACCCCAATGTTGAACTTATGCCCAAACAGGGATCTGTATGTCTTTTGGAACGCATTCCATCCATTGGAGAAGGCTAACAGTAGATCAAATTATGATCAGATCAAATGAGTATATGAATCCCATGAATCTAAGCACCATTTTGGCCTTGGATTCTATTAATTAACCAGTAGGATTCTATTAATTAACTGGTAATCTGTTGTAGCGATTTGTGTGTATCTAAAGAGATGCTTTGCAATCACAGTCCCAAATGTGTTTTTTTTGGAGTTATGTTGTTCTTTTTGTGTTTCATGATGTGTGTGTGTGTGTGAGAGAGAGAGAGAGAGAGATTTGTGTGTATCTAACGGATATGTTGTTAAAATGTTCTGCCGGGGAATTGGAAATTGTTGCTGCATATAGTTATGTACTTTCATCTGCACCATCCAATTCCTATCTTCTTTCTGGATTATTTCTTCAGTGTTGGTTGTTGGTGTTATTTTAGCAAAATGTTTGGATTGAAAACTTATTTGGTTTGGTTGATCACATGTATATGGTTTTTAGAGGATATATAGAAGTCATAATTGACTGTGTGTGCTCAAAGATGTCTTAATTATAATCACTCAAATAACTGTGTTAGTTAAAGACTAACCACTCAAATAACTAAATCTAGATTAAAGTCATGTCGTATACCCGACCAACGGACGGGTAAAGTACTAGATTAAATAATTGAAATGATAAAGAAACATAGAATACAATAAAGAAACATAATTTTTGAAATGGTAATATCAAATAACGTAAATCTAGATTAAAATCGTGTCGTGTACCCGACCACCGGACGGGTATAACACTAGTTGAAACATGGTTACAATCGAGATCAACTACGGTTCAAGAGAGCAAGGTCGGTAAACATCAGTTAAACACCCGATTAATTAACATTTTTGCTAGGGATGTAAATAGGTCATGTTGGGTTGAGTTCGAGTTCAACCCATTTATTAATTGGGTTGAAAATCTCAACCCAACCTATTTAATTAAATGAATTGAGATTTTCAAGCCAACCCAACTTGTTGGGTTGATGGGTTGGTAGCGGGTTGACCTGTTTATGATTATCTCAACCCAACCTGTTAAATAAATGGGTTGAACCTGGGTTGACCCATTTAATTTTAAAATTGTAAATGAAATAAAAAATGCTTAAACTACTTCATTCCACGACAATGGAACTAAAGTCGATCAAGTTAAGATTATAAATATATATCTATATTTATACTATATTATAAAGCACGGATAAAAAACTTTTAAATACAAATTATTAAGCATAAAGTACCATCATTTTATGCAAGATTTTAAAAATCTCTTAATTTATAAGTATCAAAGCACAAGATACATATTACTACTGCATGCTTCTAACATCCACCAATTTGTTATGTACATGACCTTCCTTTTATGCAGACCTTTCCATATATCACTATTAATTAATATATTATATTACTATAAATTTGTTTTAATTATATTATTAAATATGTAATTGGTTATTTTTTTCTAGATGTCATTAAAATATATAAGATAATCATAGAATTATAACAAAATATTTTTTTTTATATAAAAGACATTATATTATTAAGTCTAAATTAAACAAATTTATAAAAAAATTATCAATTTTTCAAAACCATCCAAAATCGTACTGTAAATCGACCAAAAAAACAAAAAATAAAATGAAACATTAAAATCATGATATATCTCGCTGCATTGCGCGAGTACGCTTCTAGTAAGTAACAATGGAACAATGGAACTTGTAACACCCTAAAAATAGGGATAACAAAATCCGAAAAATGGACATGCGGTATAAAAATTGCCATAGCAAGAGCCTCCCAAAAATGGGAAAATATACAACCTGTTTAATTACAGTTGTAATTTAACGGACAATAAATAACAACCAACTAATCTAATTTCTACAACTAGAAAAGAGATTACAAAAGGGGTGTCATCTATAGATTCCAACGTCTTCTCCAAAATATAATTATGTCCATGTGCAAATCCCCAAGCTCTCACCCAAAGCAACTATGTATACATTAAATCATGGCAAAAAGGTATTCCCAAAAAGGTATTCCAAGTAGAAATCATCATAATACCAAGTAGAAATCATCATAATACCAAGACATGTATACATTAAATCATGGCAAAACACTCATAACATATATCTATAAGAAAAGACCCAAATACTTGAACATTTAGAGATGTATATCTTGAGCAAACACATACAATAATAACAAGTAAGAGATTATGATGTGTATCTAGTTTTAACAAAGGTTTAATAAACTCACAATCTAGGTTTTTGATTAAAACCTAGAAAACAGGAAACCCTAGATACTTGAAGATGAGACTTGGAGAGGAGAAGTGTTGAAAACTTGAGAAACCCTAGAAAATGATCCCTTGAGAGGAGTTAATGCAAGAATCCACGGTTCAACCACCAAAGGATGAAGTATTTATGAGGGTTAGGGTTTTGGTGAGGAAGGAAACTGGTTTGGAGAGCTCCAAAAATCGCCAATGAGAAAAGGAATATGTGAGAAATGAGTTTAATTCGGCTAAGGGTTCATTTAAGCCAAAAAGCACGACGGCGATAGTGCCATGGGCACAATCGCGTGGCACAATCGCAAATAGTCCATAGCCCGCGATACATATTCCGCAAGAGTGACCTGCGACAGTGACAATGTCACTATCGCGCGGGCACAATCATGCCAGGCCAAGACCTCGCGGTACATCCTCCGCGATAGTGACCTGCGATAGTGACATTGTCACTATCGCGCGGTCACAATCGCGCCATACTCCAGACAGTCCAAAAATTCCTATTGACACGATAACGAGCTCGAGGTTTAGCCAACTAGAATGATAATGAAATCCAGATAACTTTACAACATTAAGTTAATGATCATGCGCATATAAATGCCTCATATTCTCAGATAAACACAATTAAGGAAATTAAGGGAAATAAATACTTACCTTATAAATTTTCGGGTGTTACAGAACTGAAGTCGATCAAGTTAAAATTATAAATATATATCAAGTTAAGAACTGAAGTCGAAAAATGGAACTGAAGTCGATCAAGTTAAGATTACAAGTTTACCATGAACAATGGAACTGAACTCGTCGTGAAGCTGGAATAGAGGGAGAGGAGAGGAGTCGCCGGTAAAGAGGAAGGAAGATCTGCGCCGACGGCGTATGTGGGAAGAGGGAGGAGAGGAGTTTGGAGGCGTATGGCGTTTCAAATTAGGAATAAAATTTACTGATTTAGTCGATTAGGGTTTTCATCTTTCAAATTTCAATATAGAAATTATTTTTTAATGTTTAAGAATTATATTAAAATATTAATTGTATTAAATATTGATTAATAATAAAAAATAAAATATTAGGTAATATTATAAATGAGTTAGAAACATGTTGTAAATGGGTTAGAAACATGTTATAAATGGGTCGAAATCAGGTTATAAATGGGTCGAAATCAGGTTGAAAACAAGTTGGAAATTTCAATCCAACCCAAACCCAACTAATAAATGGGTTAGGCGGGTTAACCCATTTAACTTAATTGGGTTGAAGTTCTCAACCCAACCTGCAAATTTTGGGTTGGGTTCGGGTTGGATTGGCGGGTTGAGTCACTTTTTGTCACCCCTAATTTTTGCCCATATCTACAACACTATAATTACAAAATAATAATTAGAGTAAATTATGGATTTGGTCCCTGTGGTTTGTTAAAATTTTGGATTGGGTCTCTCAAATGAATTAATTACAGATGACATCACCATGGTTTCCATTTTGTAGCGGATCAAGTCCCTCCTTCTAACCCCCTTTTAATTAAGGTATGGGCATTTCTGTCATTTCAAAAAAAAACCTTTTTTTAATTTCTTTTTTTTAATTAAACCCTTATTTAGACATCAAAATCTTAAAATAAACAAAAACAGAATCATCAATTAATTAAACAAAATTAAATTCAAGATCAAACAAATTTAGACATCAAAATCTTAAAATAATCACAACTTTTCTCTACCAACAAAAACAAAATCATCAAGAAACAAAATCCTAAATAAAAAACCTAGATTAAAAAATCAAACCCAAAGAAGAGAGAGAGAGATCTTAGAAAGAGATAGAAATCAAGAGAAGAGAGAGAGAGAGAGAGATCGAGAAATAGAGAGAGATCGAGAGATCGAGATACAAAGAGAGAGAAGAGAGAGAAGACACAGACCATAGGCTCGCCGGAGAAAACGACCTCGCCGGAAAGGGGTTTAACATTTTTCGTCCCTGTATCTCTCTCTCTCTCTCTCTCTCTCGATCTCATATCTGTATCTCAAATCTCTCTCTCGATCTCTCTCAAATCTGTATCTCTCTCTCTCTTTCCTTTTTTTAAGTGGTTTTAATTTTGGGTATTGAATATAGGTTTAATTTAGATATTTGATTTTTAAATGTAGGTGTGATTTAAGTTTCTAAATCTTGGGTTTGATTTAGGATTTGTTTTTAGATATGGGTTTGATTTAAGTTTTTGGTTTTTGACAGGGCCGTTCCAATGTTTTTAGAGGCCCTGTTACACTTACGCCAAAGCTATTGATCAATAACTAGACAAATAAATCAGGACTGGATTATCTCTTCTATTCTTTTTTTCTTTTTGCGTTTTTAGAATCATGTTTTCTAACTTTAGAAGACATGATTGAAAAAAAAAATTAAACTATAGTAGATGATAACTTAGTTAAAGATAGCAATTAGATAATCAAGTTCAAGTCATCAAATAATGGAATAATACACCTGACTTGATTCTCCAATTTAGCAGTTCCTTGACCTGATGTTCAATGCCTCAATTTCCAAGAATCCAACCTACAAGAGTACAAGACCAGACAACTAGTAAATACTAAAGAACTAAAAAAATTAAAAATCAAAATTACACAACAATTATAACAGGAAACCCAAAACAATTAACTAACTACTGACTAAAATCAGTTCTGTAGAGCTTCTGCCAAAGAAATCAGGAACTGATTTGTATTGTTGATGAAGACAGAAGACTAAAATCACTAGATAATTAAGAGAAAGAATGAGGGCTGTTGTTTGACTGTTTGTGTTAACCGACAACAACAAATCAAACAGAAACTTGATTTTAAACCTGAAATGAGTGAAATCGAAGACTGAAATGAGTGAAATCGAAGACTGAAATGAGTGAAATCGAACATGAATTGAGCGAATTTAAACCTGATTTTGTGGCCGTTGTTGGTGAAATCAAAGGGAGAAATAACCGTTGTTTGAAATCAATCGATATGATTCGAAACCTTGAATCGAAGGGTTGTTTTGTTGCCGTTGCCGTTGCCATCGCAGATTCGCAGAAAGAAGATAATCGATTAGAAATTTTGGTTTAGAGATGGAGAGAATCATGGCGAGAAGTAGGGGAATAGCCGAATAGGATTTTCAATTTTTTTCTTCAAGGCGTGCGACTCCAGTTTCTTTCTTCGATGCATAGGGCTCCAATTCCAAACACAAATTAGGTGTGGGCTTTTTCTTGTTTGGGCTTAACATTTAACATATATATAATAAAGGTATAAATTTTTTTTGGGGCCCCTCCAAATTTGGAGGCCCTGTTCTGATGAACATAATGGAACAACCCAAGGCACGGGTCTGGTTTTTGAGTTTGATTTGGGTTTTAAAATATTGGTGTTCTTGAGGTAGAAGATGGACATTCATCATGTTCTTGGTGTTCATGAGGTTGAAGATGAAGATTCAAGAAAAGTAATAAAAAAATGGAAAAATAAATAAAATAGGTAAAATGACCATAATACCCTCATGCTTAACAGAGGAAATAGATGGCCGTTGGCTTGAGGGACCAAATCCAACACAAAATGCATACGTGGAGGGTTTATTTGCCATTTTTGAAGTTTACGGACCAAGATGAAGGATCATGCGAGAAGTTAAACATTTTGCGAGAAGGCGAGAAGTGTTTAATCATATATGATTACACGGCCTGTAGATGTGTTTAATCATATATGATTAAACGTCTATGTATTGCCAATATAACATGTGTTTAATCATATATGATTAAACTTGTGTATCATATGTGATTGAACACTTCACGTCTTCTCGCAAAATGTTTAGCTTCTCGTTTGAACCTGCCCCTAGGGACCAATTCCATAACAAACGCCAAACGTTAAGGACCAAATCTGTAATTTGCTCAATAAATAATTTAGAATCATAAGTACAGTTTGAACCACTTTTGACTTAAATTTCTTTGACTTTATTTTTTTATGCATTTTACTTAAAGATTAATTGTAATTCAAAATTTTCAAATAGACTTAGTTTTTTTTAATTGTATTCGTAGCCTCTAATTTTTATTTACGTAGATTCGTCAAATTTCAAAATGTGAAACAAAAATAATTCAGAAAAGTTAATCTTTGGTGAATTCTCAATTTTCCAATAAATCATTTTGTCTTTAAATTGATTATTTATTTAATAAAAATTCTTCCTTTTTTAACTCTAAATTTAAAAGTCTAAATTAATATTATTAATCAGATTCTTTTTCTCCAAATTTTCGAGCTCAATTTGTTTCTAGACCGAATAAATATTTACTAAATGTAAATAAAACAAAATTTTATATATAATATTATGTAAATATGACTATTATAATTTTTTTGGCTTAAAATATATATGATGTTTGATTCTATGTTATATTGATCATTATAATAATGATCATCCATTCATAACAAGGTCAATGCAATGGTTTTAGATGTCCTTGACAAAAAGTTAGAAAAATGTCCCTACAACTTTACTTATTTGGGTTTGGTTATTGATTGTTGTGCTTAGATGATATTATTACTAGTCATTACAAACCATTTCCACCTAATCTCTATTGGAACATAGTTCTTTAATATTAGGGTGTTTAACGGTACTAATAACTCTCATTTTGAGTGTTATTTACCAATTGTTTGTGTGTGTTTTTCTTCCATTTTAGTGAGTGTTTCTCCTTTATGTGTTCGCGTTTTTCATTTTTTATTTATTTATTTTCATTTGGAGCTGTTGAGAATAAAAATTCGTGTTTCGATGGTTAAACACATCATTTTTGGGTCAAAAATGTTGCTGTTAGACTGTGGCCACAAACTGGCCACTATTGACAGATTCAAGAAGATTTGGTGGATATTTTTGAAGGTTTAAAATGGAGTAAAGTACAAATTGTGGAAGGAAGAGATAATATTTTACAAAATGAAGAAATGAAAGAATTAGAAGAACCTTTGGATTTTAAGAAGTGTTTGACCTTTGAGTTAAAGGATGGTGCATTCCACCTTTTTGCAACTATATAATGCGCCACTCTTCATTCATTAAGGGGCTGTTTGGCAGTTGGTGAATGGTTTGATGCAGAATGGTTAAGTGGTCAGAATAATTGAGAGGCTCTGGATGGTATAATGCAGAATGAAATATGACTGTTTGGTAACTGCTCTGAATGGACAGTCTGAATACGACAAATTACCATTTTAACCCTATATATGAACAAATAGTAGCATAAACTTGTCATAAAGAAATCAACAGTAGCAACAAAAATCAGCAAAACTAGTTTGTTTATCCTAATGAGGGAAGAAATCAGCAAACTCAACAATGCGCGAAAAAATCAGCAATGAACAAAAATTAGCAATGAGGGAAAAAATCAGCAATGAACTTGTCATAAAGAAATCAACATTAGCATAGCAGGGAAGAAATCAACAATAGCAGCAATAAACTTGTCATGAAGAAATCAATAGTAGCATATCAGGGAAGAAATCAACAATAACATCAACGAACTTGTCATAAAGAAATCAATAGTAGCAGGTAGAAATCAGCCCCGAACGATAGTAGCAGGGAGAAATCAACACTAGCAGGGAGAAATCAGCCGCAAACGATGGTGTTTGTCGACTGAAGGGTGTTTGTTTACCTCTACCAAATAGCCCCGAGAAGAAAACTAGGAAACACCGAGAAGGAGGATTGAGATAACTGAGAGACGGTTGTGGATGAGAAGGAATGACGGGAACACCGAGAAGGAACGCGGAGAACACCGACGAGAGTTGTTGTCGACGGGAGCAGGGAGCTGCGTGGAAGGAACGATGCGTGTAAGGGAGGATGGGAGAAGGGAGCGGCCGATTGTTTTGTGAAGGGTATATGTGGAAATAGTTAGGGTTTGAATGGTTGAGGGAAGCCCTATCCACAAAATGGTTAAGAGGTAATTGTAACCATTAAGGGGTTGTTTGTTTTTTTAAAAAAATCTCTTAATCTCTCTTAAATCTAAATCGTTCAGACATTTTTACACACCACCTCTTATTAATCATAACTAAATTAAGACTTCAGACTTTAGACCTCTTAAAAAACAAACGACACCTAAGAGGACAATTTTTTTTGCCAAACACTCTTTATCTCTGACCGATTAAGAGGTAGGCTCTTAATGTAAACAGCCCCTAAGGCATACAATTTTGGAGAGCTCAAATACTTCAAAGAAAGGCCCAGCAAAATGTAGTTTTTTAATTTCTAGTATTAATTTCTAGCATCTTAATTTATGTCCACTGTCTCACCACTATGGTGATAGTTTTTACATTCCGTATTAATGTAAGTATTTCTTAGTTATTTCTTTATTTCCATTATGTTCTTTATTTTTATTATAAGATAAACACCTATTTGGGGTAGGTGTGAGCCAAATCTAAGACTAAGTGTTGCCATTTTTACTAACTCTTAGACTTTGTCACTTGGGTCGGGACTTTAACTCAAAGCAGACAAGTCGATCACTTGTAAGTGTTAATATTAGATCTTTGACCCAGAGATGGCGGATCCAAAAATACGGCTTGAGTGATGCAAGAAGATTTGAGAAAGTATTTTATGACCACGTAGAGATACGGGTTTTTGCATGATTTTAACTAAGGTTCAAATGTCGGTCAATATTGGTGTCACAAAGAGATTTAGGAATTTATTTCCATACCGGGAGAGTTACGATCCTCAGAGGTCGACTTAGTTAAATCGACAAGTCTTGAGTTGATAAAGACTTTATGGGGATAGGTGGCTACTTTTTGTGAGAGTTTACTTTCGAGAGAAAGAGACTCTTATAAATGTTTTTATGACACTTGTTTCCGACAATGAGGTTATTACAAATGTCTTAGATAATGCTTACACCCATACCCTTTTCTTTAATTTATTTTTCTTTACTTAATTGTTAAAATCGACAAAAAAAATGTTTTCTTCTTCTTTAAATGAAATCGATGTATTCTCGACTTAGTACTCGAAACTCCGAAATCCGATCCCTATGGATACGATCTCGATATTACTACCACTTTATTACTTGAAATCGATCATAGTGTCCGGTGTATATTTGCAAAGCCACTGTGGGAACATTGTGGCCACTTTGGGGACTTATACGATTTTTGGCTATTATGTACACTGTAGGTTTTGTAGTTAATATTCAACATATATTTAAGGCAAAAGGATTGTTTATGTTAAGATCCTGGCTTGCAAGAAAGTGATTGCGATGCTTTTGAAAAAGTTAATTGCATTGTTGAAAAACATCTGCTATATTGTTTTTACACTCGTCTTCAAAAAGTTGCACACTACTATTGGAAGTATGATTAAACAAGAAACTACTTACATAGATTTCAGATAATAGGGATATGCTATTTTCTACAATTTACCCATAAGATCAAAAATAGGGAGATTAGTTCAATAAATATGCCTTTTATGATCAAATACACCAACTACCACTCAATATATAATAACATAATAAAATCACCTTTTTTAACTTGGTATTCATAAAATCTCCACAATGTGGATTTGAATCTCTTTAGATCATGGATTTGAATATCTTTAGGTGTTTGAGATTGTTAATCATTCCAAAAAAAAGGTTTGATTTAAATATAATTTACTCGTGTAGCCATTTTGTAATGACTGCTTATTAGAGCAAATAAAAACTAAAAAAATAAAACTTCAAAAGAGAAAAATACGAAGGAATGATGAATCTATAACATTAGACAGAATGGTATGATTAGGATGAATTTCAGTTACGAAATGAGTAGCATATCAAAGTGGAAGATATTAAAAGTACGTTTGTTTAAAAATAAAACCAGGTAAACAAGAGACTAACATAACGTTAACGAATTTAAAATTGAAAAAATCGATTTTCCTAGAATATTGAATGCTTGTTGTAGTTAGAAAACATAGAAACAGAAGTAAATCAGATCTACATATGAACACCAACAACAAGATCCAATTGGAACTCAACATTTATGTATATGCATCTATGTATAGCATTTAAACACAAAATTACATAGTAAAATCGATGGAGAAAAGCAAAGCATCAATATTCAAAAGTAAATAAGCAAACCAATACACAATAAATCATATAACTAGGGTCTTAAATAAGTAAGTAATAAATAAAACACATGGAGCCTCAAAGAAACTGAGCGATTGACTAGTGAGTGGTGAGAAACTGAGAAACATGTGGTGGTCGTGAGTCATGGTGGGTGTTGGGTCATCTGAGGATTTTAAGATGACCTCCAGATCTTCCATCATGTATCATCCTACTTAGAATATTTTGAGGTTCTTATTAGTAGTTTGGTTTCAATACAAATATTCGGTGAAGTCGAAGATCAGCCGAAAAAGACAAAAAAGAAGTATATCTCTCAAAGCGGATTGAAGATGGACTTCTCAACCTAAAGCCAAGCTGCCTACCTATGTGGATCAACACCATCGGCCAGGATGGTGCCGATCTCAGATCTTCAAAAACCTGAAGATGATCCCAAATCTTCAGGAACCTGAAGATGATCATAAATCTTTAGGAACCCGAAGATAAACTCACATCTTCAAGATCCTGAAGATGTATGTGGTGATATGTGCCGATCTATCTCTACTTTCACCAAACTTGTCTTTGATAAGTTTTGGTGGGAAAATATCATCAACACAAACACATTGTACTTTTCTGAGAAAGTATATCTGTGATATCTTGCATTGACGTGGACCTCATATGAAGATCAGAAAAAATATGTTTTGTATTTTACACTCTTTTAAGGAAAGGTCATCACCATCCTCTGCAGGTCAACACTTCAAGACAAAACACCTCAAGACAAAAGGTACATCCTGTACCATGCAGAATGTAACACCCTCAAAATTTGGTAAGAGCAACTAATTAAAAATTTGATATTACATCGAGTAAAAGGTAAATCTCCAAAATAAGACTTTATATTTAATCTCAAACAAATTCAAACTCCAATAATACACAAAGACTAAACCAAAGTCGGGTGCTACTTAATCCTCAAACACAAGGTGGTCTTCCCGAAACAAGTGCGGAAGACTCCACTAAGATAACCACTTCTCGAACATAGCACTAGCGCTCCTCTCAGCACTGTGTCACTAGAGCTATTCCCAACCGAAACCCTGTTGCACATGCCGACAAATAAAGTGGTTAGGCTAACGCCTAGTGAGTTCAAGAGTTTTCAACATGAATAAAGGTATTGTTGAAAAGGAGTAATGCAATTTAAATCATAATTTTTCAAAATGATGTCTCAAATATGAAAACGACTCATTTTCCAATAATATGCATTTTAGGCAAAGAAACACCAATGTAAACGTTTTCCAATCCAAATTACCTCAAGGACAAGATCCCAAAATAAAACGTTCTTTCGTAAATTAATCTCAACCCGAAACTCACTCAAAACATGAATAGAAAATCAAACTCAACATTTGTGAAGATGCGGTTAAAACTTTATATCCCGAAACACCCAAAACAAGGGTGGGGCATAATACTCAACCCATAAATCATGGATAAGATCCATTTATAGAAAACGTCATCGAAACTTGGATAATAAAACTCAATACCCAAAAACAACACCTTTCGGTGACGGGGGATACCCGAATTCCATCGAAAGTGGCGGGCACACAAAGTTAAGCCACTTATCAATGTTCTCGAGCTTCGCATAGAGCCATGGATCCCCGTATACGGCTTCCAAACCAAGATACCACTGCAAGATACCCAAATGCCTCTAGCGTCTACTCGACCTCTAATGAGTGTCACTACCAAAGCCACAAGTCCCCGTATCCGGCTCACCATGGGCACCACCGCAAGACTTAGCCCCGTATACGGCTCTGTAGAGCACCACCGCAAGCTTACATAAAAACATGACTTGGGGACCACTCACTAGACTTCAAACGCGGACACTAAATTCCACGATGAGTAACCAGACTGGATTACAAACGGGCATCGAGTTCAACCACCCACGATATATACCTCAAACCCTTCAATAAAGGTTACACAGTCATCGAGTTCAACCACCCACGATATATATCTCGAGTCCTCCCGCTGGCCATAACAATATCCAGTCCCAAAACGGGGATAAAGTCCCCACTAACCAATTGACTGACTCATATGCCTATGGATCCAATGCATTACAGTCTAAAACGTTACATGACTCAAACGAATGAACTAACACATTCAAAATATGTAACTCTCAAATAAGATGCAACTAAGTACACCATACGTCCAAGGCTCCTTAACGAGCTACCAAAACTGAACAAATGTTCCAAAGACTCATTTGAGTGTAAACCAATCCCCAAAAGGCATAATGAACGTTTGGCTAAAATACGAGAGCCAATGTGGTTACATAAACCAAAATACATCTTTCCCCAAAACTTTGTTTCTCAAATCACAATTGGCCTTAGGCCCAAAACCCAAAAATGATTATCATTTTCTAAAGTGCTCCCAAAGTCGGGATCGACCCAAAACCAAAAGACTCACACATTCGTCATTTCCAAAACATCCCATTTCATGATTGATGCATGAAACCCGACAAACACTTAAAAGTGCGTTTTTGATTGAATATCTATTTATGCAATAAATCGATGAAACACATTTATTATCACACATTTAACAAAATGCCCAAGAATCCCAAATGTGGTGTTTTACAAAGTTTAATAAGCTAAACACTTCAAATAATCAAAAGTTATCAAATAACTCAACAGTTGATGATTTCATGTAAAACACATAAATGCTTCAAAATAGACATTTTGGCATGTACAACGTTTTCGCAAATCAACTTGAACTCACCTTGCTAGATTTAGGCTAAATCTAGATTTTACCCCACTTAGAGCTTCCTTGAAGAAACTTGAATCCACATGCACGATTATTCCAAAACCTAGATTCACACATTTCCAACCATAAATAATCATATTCAACCCTTTTAGAATTGCTCCCCAAGCATTTACATGAACTTTTCATCTTATACCAAAAACCCTAATTTTCCATACTTGAAGAAGAAGAAGATTACCTCAACCAAAAGCTTGAATCCACTAACCAAAACACTTGTAGGTCACCAAAACGAACCATAAACTTCCAATCTTCAAATGGTGAAAAAGGTTAGATGAAATCCCCATGAACTTGGTGAAGAAGATGAAGATGGAGGTGGTTCACGATCTCAACCAGCTAGATGATGAAGAATCATGTGGTTTAAGGAGGAAAAACCCTCAAAATGGGTTAGGGTTCGAATTTGGGGTTTGGGGGTCGGTTTGGGAGAGAAAAGGGGAGAAGATTTAGGGTTTGGGTTGTGAGGAATGAGGCTTGATGGCTGAAAATCGAGTTTTAGCTCGACAGTGCATTTCGTGGGTTATGCCGCGACCTTAAGTCGCGACATAAGTCGCCCGCTTCCCCTAAGTCGCGCGGTTGACTTTAAGCCGCGGCACAAGTCGCGTAGTGCACTGTCTGCCCGGTTTTCCACCCGTTCACTGTTTTGGCCGTAACTTCTTCGTTATAGCTCCGATTTTGCTCCGGAAAGAACCGTTGGACTTGTAATTGAATCCTTCATCCATCAAGACTATAAAATCTAGGATTCAAGTCCAAAATCTTATATCTTATTTTTCCCTTAAAATTACCGATTTATGTATTAACTTGAAACGGTACCTTTCAAAATCGGGGGTGTTACAGTCCTCCCAACCTTAAAAGAGATTTCGTCCTCGAAATCTAACACTAACCAAGAACCCAACATCGCACCTGGCGAGATCAATTAATTCCCTATCCAAAAGGAATTCCTTTACGAACCTTACCTCACATACAAAATCGATTACATTCCGGTTAAGGTTGTTGTTGCGTTTCGCATAAAGAGCCATCGTAAACTCAACCTCAATGTTCGATATATCTCACCGATGTCGGGATGAACGTTGAGTCCTTGCTTAATCATTTTCCTTATCAATAAATCTCGGTTGCCTCCCAACCTTACGTTGCTCATATTACCTCAAGAGTAACTTACGACCTTATTCAGTCATTTCCACCAAGAATACCCCCAAAGCAAACTCTTCCCTTAGATACCTCTAATTACGACGCATCAAGGTCTCCTCAATAATCGCTTTGTACTTAAAGTCTCCCTCGACATTCTCATAAAATGTCTCCAATAATCATTACCGCCAAAGAGTTATCGTCCTTTGACGGAGTTTCCTAACAACTAGTTTGGTCTGATGTTTCCCCCAGTAACATACCAATGCACTCTACAAATAGTCGTTTATCCCAAACTCCAAGGTTACACAACTCCCGCTATGCACTCAAGCATCGATTGCTAAAACAACGAAGTCTTTATAATTATCGAAACACCAATGATTGATTATTAATTAACAACATCTAATTTCCTTAAGGTTACTGCTTATCCTGCAGACACCCCAGATCTAACGGAAGTACACTGACGCACACCAACAACTATTGTCTTCAAAATGGAGTGTCGACACCTAACCCCAGAATGTCCATTCTGCAAATGTGGGTATCCTACCAATTATAGATCATTCCAGACTTGCATTGATGAGTTAAAGTTGGCACCTACCATGACACTAAAATTTAAATCTTATATATCCAACAAACGAATCACCGTATTTTCTTTATCTCCGAAGACTTACCGGATGACACACATCCAACCCATACATGATGTCGAAATTCAACCCATTAATCCATCTATAACCATTAGTAATTAATCATCCCAAGCTTTAACCCGCAGTCTTACCGAACAGGACGATCACCACTTAAAAAATGGAAGAAGGCATAATTCTAATACATCAATTACCTCTGCACGAACCAGTTCATAAAACCGAAATCCCAAATTCAAAACTAGCCATAGGTAAAGTCCTTCGACACTTCAACCTCCGAGGACTCCTTTAGTCCTTAAACACGACCTCTAACACAAGAGGGTTTGCACCTATAGCTCTAATGAGTTCAAGGTTTTCCAACTACAATGCCAATTTGGATTTTTCATAAAACTTCTAAATGCAAAAGTTTTATAACAAGTAATCATGCGAATAAAATTCCACTACCGTTTACTCGGTAGGTGTACAAAGTGGTCACAACCGCTACGCATAAAAAAACCATTTCGGAAAACATTTGGTCAATAATCAAGCTAATACTGACACCAACGAAAGGTATTTCAACAACTTTTTTTATTCAAAGGAGCCGCTACAGTCCCAACATGCATAAATTTATGTAATGAATGAGAAATAGTTTTACGTACTGAAACAGGGTATAACAAAACGTTTGTACAAAACTACAGAAGGGGATATTCACGAAATCAAATCCCAAGATTCCACATTTAACATATATTGTCATGTAATAAAATTTCCCAACGTGACTCGCATACATTAGTTTGTTCCCCAAAACTTTGTAAAGACATGTGCATGCAATTTGATCAATCGCAAGAATAATTTAGTTTGATTCCAAACTTTAGGTCGTATTGATAAAATGCTTGTAAAACCCAAAACATAATTTTCCATGATATCAAACTCTCAAAGTTTTCTCTCCTTTTAGTCACAATAAGGCACATAATAAGATCACACGACAAAGCTTGCATGAAACAGTTTATTTCACAAAACTAGTAAGGTGATATGTCCATGCACTTTGGTTAAAGCATAAAACAATCTATGTCAGGTGATATGTGCATGCACTTTGGTTAAAACATAAAACAATCTATGTCGGTTTTAAGTTCAAAGACAAATAATAATATCCTCTCATTGTTCTAAAATGTTAGCTAAAACACTATGACGGAAGTTCCAAATGGACATGTATGCATGCTATATGCAACTTACACAAAGCTCAAGGAAAACGATACCACTTGACGCCATTAAAGCCACCCCATTAAATCCAAAAAATCGCATGAATTAAAATTCTCAATAAAACTCAAACACCAAGATAATGGGAGATAACTTTTCGTCCAAAACCTTAACATACGTGGAGGAGATCCAATGTTAAAATCGTAAACCGCAGTTACTTATCCAAGTCCCCAAACAACAACAAAATACGCATATCGCAAAACCCGAAATAACGTTGGACAACAATATGAATAAAGAAAAATCTTCAACAAAGTTTTGAAACCTCATGTCATAAAACAATTTTGTACATGCTCGAAATCATGGTTCAAAACCTTGTGTGTGCTAAAACATTGCCAAAACATTGCTTCAAGATTTGCAATTTAATCCACATGATGATTTAGAAACATGAGAAATAATTAATGTAATTTATTTTAGAAATACATTTCATGCATGAATTTGATCGGTACTCAACACTTTGAAACCACGCTCATCGATTTCTTAGTTACACTATCGTCATCCAAACGCTCAACATCTTAAAGCGAAGATCAAAGATTTCATAGGTTCACCTCATAATTTCTCCTTGAAATATCATCGGTTCCAAAAGTCTATGGTTCTATTCCAACCAATCAATCCGACTCGAAACTGTCCACTTAATGCAATCACCATGCTTACCGTCACTCCAAGTAACGAATACTAAAATCATCAACTCCTTCTAATGGCTACCCATATAGAAATTGCTTCACTACCCCAACGGTTATCATACCAAGGCAGTTCAAGCATACACACGTAACTCGTAGGTTCACCATAACACTGGCCAGGTGCTATTTTGAACGTACTGTACATGATCATCCTTGCCATTTTCGGCGTGATTCCCGTTCCTAGTGACCCCACTCACCTCGAATCATCAAATCTTAAAGTGCCTAATTGTGCAATCTCACATTCAATTACTTAAAATTACGCTAGTTTGAGTCTAGACATCCAAAATCAATACCTAATTCTCTCAAACTTAAGCTCTGATACCAACTTGTAACACCCTCAAAATGGGTTAGGGTTTGAATTTAGGGTTTAGGGGTCGGTTTGGGAGAGAAAAGGGGAGAAGATTTAGGGTTTGGGTTGTGAGGAATGAGGCTTGATGGCTGAAAATCGAGTTTTATCTCGATAGTGCATTTCGCGAGTTATGCCGCGACCTTAAGTTGCGGCATAAGTCGCCCGATTCCCCTAAGTCGTGCGGTTAACTTTAAGCCGCGACACAAGTCGCGTAGTGCATTGTCTTCTCGGTTTTCCACCCGTTCACTGTTTTGGTCGTAACTTTTCGTTATAGCTCCGATTTTGCTCCAGAAAGAACCATTGGACTCGTAATTGAATCTTTCATCCATCGAGACTATAAAATCTAGGATTCAAGTCCAAAATATTATATCTTATTTTTCCCTTAAAATTACCGATTTCTGTATTAACTTGAAACGATACCTTTCGAAATCGGGGGTGTTACACAGAAGACATGTGTTCATCCCTTTCTAAATAGGTGTCCCATGCATTAAATGCATGAGGCACTATAAATATGGTGGATGCTTCAACATGCAAAGATTACCAGTTTTACAAGTCTTCAATCTCTCTAAGTGCCTGACAATTTCTCCCTACGAAGTTCTTTTATTTCTAAGTGTTTTACAATTGTTCTTTATTCTCTTTGTGTAAGATTGTTTGAACATATTTTATCTGTTATTTTCCGCAACAATCAAAAGTTTTCTATGTGTAATTCTTGATTTCAAATCAATAAGAATTAAATTAAGTGAAAATTGTGTGATATTGTATTCAACCCCCCCCCCCTTTTACAATACATGTCTTGTTTACTTACTGCTAACTAGGACCAAAAAGTGGTATCAGAGCAGGTTAGTTTAACTTAATAAACTAGATCTGCAATGGCATCCTCTTCATCTTCTTTGAAAAATGTTTCTTCTCAAAACACTACTGTTGTATCATACGACAATGGCTCTATAGCCAAACCACCAAAGTTCAATCCCAATAACTTCTTCCTGTGGAAAAGTCGTATGATACTCTTCTTAGAAGGAGTTGACAGCAGATATCAAACTGTTTTACATGATGGTCCTTTTATTCCTAGAGTTTGGGACCGGTATAATGCTAAAATGGGAGACAAGGAAAATGCTGAATAGGACTCTTTTGAGGAAGAAAGAACTCCAACTACTAGGAGATACATTGTAAAGGATCCCAGTAAATATAATGATGAAGACAGACGTCTTATAGCTCTTGACACTAAAGTCAGAGCCATCATTGCCCTTTCTCTGCCTGATGAGGTATATCAATCTCTTGTTAACTTTTCTACTGCTAAAGAAATGTGGTCTACTCTGTGTGTTCTTTACGAAGGTACGTCTGAGGTAAAAAAGAGCAGAAAGATTGCTCTTGTAAGAAAATATGAACTCTTTTCGCATGAAAATGGTGAATCTCTCTCAGACTACTACAACCGTTTTAACGGTCTTCTTAACGATCTAAAACTGCTTGGGTGTACCACCTTATTAGTATTTGTGAATAATGATGAGGTTATGTTTGGCTAATAGGGATGTATGATTTGGGTGACTATCTCAAAAAGTAACTGTCAATTGGAGTCAACGTTGCTATTTGGGAATGAATGTTTGGTAGTATATCCACTTTGCCGGTAGTTGTTTTAAGGATAAAAGTCGACATTTGATTTTGAGGATAGTGACAGTTTGAGTGCTTCAGTGCACTTTCATTGAAATTGGTGTGTTTGCAAGTAAGTGATAACCTTAAGGATTTTAGATGCTGACAAATTGGGGATCGATCATTGGTAATCCTGTAATCATTGGGGTCTCGCTGAAGCAACAGTCGATGCTTGTATGCAGTACGGAAGATGTGTAATTGTGGGATTTGGGGTAACCCTCTGTCTACAGATGTTATTTATAGTAGACTGGATCAGATCAACTAGTGATAAAAAAAATCCGTTAAGAGAAGGACGATGAACCTTTAGGAGTATTGGTTATTGGAGGACTTGGAGAGAATGTCGGGATAGACCTTGTAACAACCTAAATTTTAGAGAAATAAAAATTCGAAAATTTTGCAATATGACGGCTATAAACTGGGTAAAGCTGGGTATACAAAACCTGTCATAACAATCCCAAAGCATCAACTCGAAAACGGGGAATATAGTTGTAGCCTTACAAAAGAATTAAATGTAGAATAAAGCTTAACAACCTAATAATCTAACTTAAACAAGAAAAATTAACATCGGGTGTTGCTATTCTTCCAAAAATGTGTATCCATTATCGCTATCGTATTGGTCAACAAGTCATCCCCAAAAAGACCGCTCTCGTCCTCTAGGCTGACCACTCATTCCCGTCGAACCCCATCGCTAGATTGACCTGCTATACATGTCATTTTAAGAAAAAGTGTTAGGCTAACGCCTAGTGAGATCAACAGTTGTATTTAAAATAAATAACGGTAAATGTAAATAAGGAAAGTGAAGTTAAAATGGGAATGATAGTGCTTTTAGCATAAACAATTACCTCTTGGTTTAACGGGGGAGACCCGCTTACTAACATAAGTGACGGAACACAAAAGTAAGCCACTAAACAATCAGTAAAGCCAAAACACATAAAAGTACACACAAGGGATGTCAGGCTCAGTGGCTTTAAACTTACACCCACGGAAAGTCAACTTCAACCCAAAAAGGGCCCTTACGTTGAGATCCTCATCCAATATCGTAATACTTAGCACGTATGACTTACAACCCAATCCGATGCCTAAACGTGCCTCGACGACGGACAAAATGCAACAACAAATGTGGGGTCATGACTCCCAAGTGAAACCAAATATGCCACATAGAGTAAATCTACTAACCGATAAATCAATGTTGCGATACAATATTCAAGATGTTGACAAATGAAGGTTTCGCCCAAAAATGCATAATTTTACCAAGAGGTTCCATTTTTCATAAAAATCACATACATGTATTCTACCCCTCTGGGTCACTTTAATGTTTCAAAACCTTGATTGAGTCCCTACATACCCAATCCCATGTTATGGCAAAACAAGGTTTCCAGTTATACTAACTTATCAACAGTTCAACATAAAACCTCCTCAACCCATTATTTATAAACTTGGAGACTAGAACATGAAAAGCATAATATCAAGTCTCATACACACACATAAATCCATAATATCATTTTCCTTTCTTGAAATCCCATCCAAACACATAAACCCTAGAATCTCCAAAATTGGGGTTTTAGGTGATAAAACACCTCAAGTTGTATAAATGTAAATGGAGATGTCTAGTAGGTTAAAAGCTTGATTTTAACATGTATAGGGTTTATGAAAAAGGATGAACTCACCTTGAAGGGTTGTAGCTTAAACCCTAAGAATCAAAGCTAAGTAAGAATTGCATTCTTCATGTATCAAAGAAAACTTTTCTTTACTTGGAAAATTAAAAAGTTTGGAAGAGAAGTTATATAAAATGGGTTAAACTGAACAGACTATTCATCTGAACAAACCCAAAGATGAAATAGAGAGATGGGGAACCAGTTATAAGAATCCTCACTGTCTATAAAAAGGGATGTCTGAAGTGTTAGGACTTTATGATCATCTTTCTATGAAACTAGCTCGAAGAATCCCTGAGTTTAAAACTTTCTGGACTAAACTATCGGAAGAGGATGAAGCCAACAAAACTGAAAAACGTTTGAAATCATCTAAAGTTCATCTTCCATTTTATTATGCGAAAATGAATAATAGTTATAATGAAAATCCAATGTATCAAAAGAAGAAATCTCTTTCAAGTGATTTCTTTCAAAGTTATTCTGAAAAGGAAATGGAGGCGAAGCCTATTCAAGGTAAACTATATGTCCCTCCTCTCGTTTTAGAAAGTAAAATTTATGAACTCGAGAATTCTTTATCTGATGAAAGACTTTTGATGAATATTGAACAAAAGGTTTTTTCAACTGTGTTCAAAAATGTTATAATTTCTAAGGCTTCAAACTCTGAGGATATGTTTGTATCATCGAATAAAGGATTTGATTTTTTGAACACTGATGGTGGTTTAGATGATTGTTCTGAACAATTTGACTTTAATGTAAAACTTCCTAACCATTCATCTTTTGTTAAGAAATCTTTGAGAAAAACCAGTATGCCTGTAAACAGTGCAAAATCAACGAAAGTTGATAAATCAGTCTCTGTGAAAGATAAAAATGCTAAAGGTAAGAATATATCTCAGCATTCACAGAAACCGAACACTACTGGTAATTCTAAGAAGAAGCAATCGCTTGTTGCTCAAAGGTCTAACTCACCAGTTTCACATGTTTCAGATCTGAGCAAGCAAAGGCCAGAAGTAAATTCTCAATGACAACCCAAACGGAAGCTTGACAAGACCGTTTTATCGTTTAGTAGTGTTAATTGTAATAAGACTTCGCTTAGTAAAGATGTCCTAATTGCTGATATTGCTGTTTTGAACACAAAACTTGATGTTTCTCGTAAACAATATACAATGAAGCAATTATTTCAGTTATCTTTATCTGCTAGAAAGTCTTCTATTTATGATAAACATGTTTCTATCTCTTGTCAAGATTCTGAAGATTGGTTTGGCAATTACCATGTGCATTCATCTCATACTAATTCTTCACATACATTTCAAAAGAAAAGAGGACCCAATTTGAAATGGGTACCAAAAAATTGTGCTAACACAGAAGGACCCAAATTCCAGTGGGTACCTAAGGCTAAATCTGTGTTGCAGGCACACAAAGCTTAAAGAGAAATCGACTTCTGATTATGTACAGATTAGGACTCTTTCTTCAATGTCAAAATAGGTTTTTGGATAATGCAGTTCAAAACCCGAACATCAAAGTCAAAAATAGGCTTTTGAACAAATCAGTTCAAGACCCGCACTTCGATAATCAAAGTGAATATTCTAATGTTGTCGTATAAATATCTAAATTTGTAATTTCTCTTATGCAGACTAGTCATACATGGTTCTTGGACAGCGGATGCTCCAAGCACATGACAGGGCAAAAAAAGATACTGTCCAATTTTAAAGAAAAATATTGTGGAATAGTCAGATTCGGCAACAACCAGTTTTCTCCAATCATGGGATATGGTGATGTACAACATGACAATGTCACGATCATAAAGGTGAGCTATGTAGAAGGCTTATGACACAACTTGTTCAGTATAGGCCAGTTCTGTGACAAAGACTTAGAGGTCAACTTCAAAGCCAAGAGATGTTCAGTTCGCAATGAAGAAGGTGAAGAACTCTTGGTCGGTACTCGAGAATCAGACCTCTACACAATCAATTTATCAAATATCCAAACTAACAAGCAAGTTTTTCTAATGACGAAAACATCGATGCAACAAAGTTGGTTATGGCATCGAAGGCTCTCTCACCTCAACTTTAGGTACATCAACAATCTGGCCAGTGGAAAGCTCGTCAAAGGACTTCCAGAACTCAAATATGAAAGAGAACATCTTTGTGCAGCTTGTGAAAAGGGCAAGATGAAGAGGACACCTTATAAACCAAAGCCTGAACCTAGTACAAGCGCTCCGTTAGAGTTATTGCATATGGACTTACGCGGTCCGATGCGAACTCAGAGTCTAGGTGGAAAGAAGTACATACTCGTGATCGTGGACGATTACTCGCGATACACATGGGTCAAGTTTCTACGTTCAAAGGATGAGACACCTGATATTCTCATCACATTCCTAAAGACGACCCAGGTGAATCTGCAGAAACCAGTCAAGTTTCTACGAACAGACAACGACACAGAGTTCAAGAACAATAAAGTTGAAGAATATCTCGAATCTGTCGGGATTTCACATCAATACTCTGCTGCTCAAACGCCTCAACAAAATGGAGTGGTCGAAAGAAGAAATCGTACGCTAGTCGAGGCTGCTCGTACTATGCTAAGTCAATCAGTCTTACCTCTATTTTGTGGGCTGAAGCTGTATCGACCGCGTGCTACACACAGAATTGATCCATGGTACATCGAAGATTCAAGAAGACTCCTTATGCGTTAATCAACAACCGAACACCGATGTTAGGTCTGATTTTATAGTAATCATTGTATTTATAAGTCTTGGTCAATACTGTGTTTAGTGCTTATCTGTGTTGTATCTGACCAAGGGTATTTAAGTCCCTTTGGTCTTTGTTCCTTGTAACTTTGACACGCACATTCTAGTGAATTACTACTTTGCGCTCCATTGTTACTCTCTCTCTACTTTCTCTCTCTGACGAATCCGAGATCTTTGGACTCTCAATTGGTATCAGAGCGGACTGAATCTTGAGAGAATTGAGAGATTGCATTTTCATAGTCTGAATTGTTGATTGAATTCGAAAATTTGATTGATTTTCTTGATTTTTTCAAGAAAATCTCGTTTTCTTGAGTTCTCATCAAATTTGGATTGTTTCTTGGTTGAATTTGTGCGAAATTGATTTGTTTAGACTCGTTTTTAGTAATCGATCATAATTGATTCTCATTATTTTGCATAAAAACCATGATCTGATCATCGATTTTATGAATTTCTGATTTTTCTGAAAACACGAGTTATTGTACTGTTTCATCATACGATTTTGAGTTTTTGATGTTTTTAATCGAAATTGCTAGTTGATTTGTATTAGAAAGATGTTTTCGATTATCATTGTGTGAATTTCTTGTTTGAATTTCAGTGTTTTAATCGACCTCAAGTGATAAAATTGATTTTCTGTGGTTTGCGTTTCATTCTTTTAGCTTTGCGGTTCATTCATGATTCTTTGCATTTCTATCATATAATTTGCATTTCTTTCATCATACTTTGCGTTTTCAGTTCACATTAGACCCACAAAGTTCAATCAAATACTTCCATATATTTGGGTGTAAGTGTTTCGTTCTAAACGATAGGGAGAGTCTAAATAAGTTCAGTGCTAAGGCGGATGAAGGAATCTTCATTGGCTATTCCTCGACATCAACTGCATTCCGTGTTTATCTAAAGAAGTCAAAGACAGTGATTGAAAGCATCAACGTCTCGTTTGATGAAGATATGGCTTCCGAACAACAACGTTCAGAACCCGTTATAACAGGAATACTAGCTTCTGGGCAACTCAGTCCAGGACCTACGTCTCAACAGAATAAATCTGATGAAGCATCAACTTCTACTAACCATTTATCTGATTTAGATTTATTATTTGAATTGTTTTATGATGAATTTCTTGGATTTAATGTAAAGAAATCTGTTGTGGTTGACAGGATGGAAGACTTCACGACTACTCATCCAACCAGTTCAGATGTTCCTATTGAATCAAACGCCCCGATTCAACAAGAGATTACAATTCAAATGCCGACTCCAACAGTTGAAGAAGTGACAAATGATAAAGAGACAGAAGTAGCTGAAACAGTAGGAGATACTATTCAGATCAATCTACAACCAGAACAAGTTGTTCCTGTTGAGCCCTCTGAACCTATCACTTCAACTGCAATCATCAATCCTCCTAAACAAACAGAAAAAGGTACAAGTGGATTTGTAGATGATACAACCGACATACAATCATCTAATCCACTGCCTCATGAACATAAATGGACCAAAGAGCACCCGCTAAGCCAGATTATTGGCGATCCATCAAAATCGGTGCAAACTAGGTCAACATCAATGAACATGTGCATGAATGACTCCTTTCTGAGCAAGTTTGAGCCAACAAGAGTATCAGAAGCACTTGCTGATCCAGAATGGGTGATCTCAATGCAAGAAGAGCTGAATAAATTCGATGCACTTCAAGTCTGGAGACTCGTACCAAAGCCTAAAGGTAAAACAATTATAGGTACGAAATGGGTTTTCAAGATAAAGAAAGACGAAGATGGTACCGTTATCCGAAACAAGGCAAGACTAGTAGCCAAAGGATACAAACAAGAGGAAGGAATCGACTATGACGAGACATATGCTCCTGTGGCGCGATTAGAGGCAATCAGAATGTTTTTAGCCTACGCAGCCCACAAGAACTTCACGGTCTTTCAAATGGACGTGAAGACAACATTCCTGAATGGAATTCTGAAGGAGGAAGTCTACGTCTCTCAGCCAGAAGGTTTTGTTAATCAAGAGAAACTGAATCATGTTTACATTCTCGACAAAGCACTCTACGGTCTGAAACAAGCACCTCGAGCCTGGTATGATGTCCTTTCCACTTTTCTAGTCAAGTCTGGGTTTTCAAAAGGTACGGTGGATACCACTTTGTTTATCAAAAAGGAAAAAGGCGATATAATTTTAATTCAAATCTATGTAGATGATATTATCTTTGGCTCTACAAATCCGAAGTACTGTAAGAATTTTGCAAACCTTATGGTGTCTAGATTTCAGATGAATTTGATGGGAGAGATGAATTTCTTTCTCGGTTTACAAGTAAAACAATTTTCATCGGGTATTTTTATCAATCAATCAAAATACATTAGGGATATTCTTCGGAGGTTCCAAATGGAAAATTCAAAACCGATTGGTACCCCAATGGCACCAGGTACTAAGATTGGCACCGATCCTTCGGGAAAGGCTGTTGATGTTAGGACTTATCGAGGGATGATAGGTTCTTTAATGTATCTTACTTCTAGTAGGCCAGATATAATGTTTTCAATATGCTTATGTGCAAGATATCATGCCAATCCTAAGGAAATACATATGTCTGCTGTGAAGCGCATATTTAGGTATCTAAAGGGCACTGCAGATCTTGGTCTGTGGTATCCTAAAGATACTAGTTTTGAACTAACAGCCTACACAGATGCAGATCATGTAGGTTGTATGTTAGACAGGAAGAGCACGTCAGTACACGCACAGTTCCTCGGTGACAAACTCGTCAGTTGGGCATCGAAGAAGCAACTTTGTGTTTCAACCTCCACGGCCGAAGCAGAATATGTAGCTGCTGCTAGTTGCTGTTCTCAGGTCTTATGGATGAGAAATCAATTGCGCGACTACGGTTTCCACTTCAACAAGGGGGAGATTGTTAAGACACAATCTTATTGGATTCAAGATCATCCAATCTGAAGATCGCAATCTGAAGCTAAAGCCGAAACGTCGACTGTCGATATTAAAGTCTATGTCGTTTGTAATAAATGTCAATGTAATTGTTTGTTATTGTAATAGTTAACTTAATATCTAATTTGTTAGATATTAGTTAACTTAGTTAGTTTCTAGTTAGTTAGTTATTAGTTAGATATATTATCTATTTGTTAGATATTATTTAGTTATAATAGTTTTATATTGCAACTTGTAGTTGCAAGTTGTTGTTTTGATAGAGTGTCTTAGAAGCTAGAGATATATCTGATATCTCAACAACTCTCTTAGAATAGACAAGATCAGATCACACACAACACACACACAAAAGGTGAAAAACTAGAGAGAACACAAGAGAGCTTCAAAGATCAAACCTTGTAACCATTGTTATTTATCAATACAGGTTGGTAATCTTTATGTGTTGTTAATCTAAGAACTTGATATAGTATTGTTGGACCCACAATTGGTATCAGAGCCTGATTAAGATCAAAATCAAGTTTTTCAGAAAACGACTCTGTGTTCTGTTTTAAAAATTGATTTCAAGTGTTAGAGTGTTTTAGGTGTTAAAATCGATCAGGTTGTGATCGATTAGCATGCTAGATCGAGTTGTTGTTGTTTGATTTCACTTTTAAGCTTTAATCGAGTTCCATTTTGTGATTTAAGTGAGAAAACAGTCGAGTGGAAAAAGGTACTGTGCGATCAAATTTTTCTTCAAAAAGTGTGATTTTCAATGTTTTCTTATTCAATTGAGCTTTAACTGTTAAGTTAAACCATTTTGAGCATCATATGCATCATAGGAAATCAAGAATCATTGTGCTAGGAATTAACACAACTTCTATGGAATCACATTAACCAGTGATTTCTACCCATGAAGTTAAATCCTTAGTGATTGAGTGTGCAAAGCGAAAAGAAATGAGTGTGATTAGAGAAAGCAAAACGTTTTAAAAGAAAGAGCGTGTGAGAACGGAGTTAAAAGAATATCACAACTCTGCACCAACTTTTTCTGAGCCGGGTAGCCACCATTCTAGTGATTCACAATTCTTTGGTGATCATTATTGAAACAGGCAACTAACCCATGTCAACTCTTGATCAAACCTCACCATCTACTCATTTTCTTCTCAACAAGAAAGTGTTTCACATTTTCAAAGGGGAAGCAACACATTTACTATCTGATTTTCATTTGGAAAATCTGGATATTGAAAAGAAGGAAGTCTGCCCCACCTTCGCACTTCAATCATGCACAATTGAGTCTGTGTTTAACTTACTGTTGTCTCAGTGGTTTACACAATTTTGAGCCAATAAGCAATCATCAGTGCTTCATTCTTTCAACACAAGCACGAACACACAAGGAATTAGTTTCTTTGTCATAACGTTTATAGAAATAACCTTTGTGGTGTTTCGATGATTAAATGGAAGCCCTGGGGGAGTCAACATCAAACAGCTCCTTTCCAATGTGTATTTGTTACACACAGTGACTTAGTGTTACTGACAGGCATGTTAACTGATTCATTAGTTGATTCAGGTGTTACACGACTATTTTGTCTGGATTTGAAAAGATCTGGATGAATATCTTTTGAATTGACGGATCAGGGGCTCTAACCGCAAGATAGACATTTCTTACAAATAATTTTGATGAAGTCGTTGCACTTAACATCAAAAAGGGGGAGAATGACTACACAAGAAATGGCAAAGATCACATGTTTCAAGAATCGCGTCCAAGATTGAAATCTTCAAAAGAAACTATTTTGAAGACATGCTGATTTCAGAGCTAGAGAAAGAGATTGCATCTTCTGAGCTGAACAAGAAGACTGAATTGCAAAAATCATTTTCGTAATGATCTTGATCCAAGAGGGGAGATTGTTAAGACACAGTCTCATTGGATTCAAGATCATCCAAACTGAAGATCGCAATCTGAAGCTAAAGCCGAAACGTCGACTCTCGATATTAAAGTCTATGTCGTTTGTAATAAATGTCAATGTAATTGTTTGTTATTGTAATAGTTAACTTAATATCTAGTTTGTTAGATATTAGTTAACTTAGTTAGTTCCTAGTTTGTTAGATATTAGTTATTTAGTTAGTTATATAATATCTAACTATTTAGATATTATGTAGGTTTATAGTTTGTAGTTGCAAGTTGTTGTTTTGATAGAGTGTCTTAGAAGCTAGAGATATATCTGATATCTCAACAACTCTCTTAATATAGACAAGATCAGATCACACACATTCACACACAAAAAGGTGTAAAACTAGAGAGAACACACAAGAGAGCTTCAAAGATCAAACCTTGTAACCATTGTTATTTATCAATACAGGTTGGTAATCTTTATGTGTTGTTAATCTAAGAACTTGATATAGTATTGTTGGACCCACATAGGGTTTGGAACTTGGAGTAGCTTCACTAGCACAATGATGATTCCCACTCACCTAGAACACATAAATGATCAAGAGATTGAAGTAGTTGAGAGACATAAATGCTAAGGAAGGGAAGAAATCGAACTTACCAGATCTTCTAGAGAGAAAACGCTACTGCCTCCTTCAAAATCAGATAATAGATCAAAAATCGCGACTTGTCTAATTTATACCCAAACTGGGTGTCGGCGAGAGTGACATTTGTCACTCTCGTGGGCATAGTCGCGCGGATCCCCGAGCCAGCGGTACAAATGGGGCGATAGTGCCACCGCGATTGTGACCAGGGCACTATCGCCTGGCACAATCGCGCGAGACGTATCGAGAGTCTCATGCCCCCCGGCGATTTTGCCTTCGCGATAGTAACACCCTGTCACTATCGCGGGCACTGTCGCGAAAAGATTCACCAGATTCCAAAATTTGACATTTTTAGCCCACGATGATTAAATCAGTAAGACTTGATATTTAATAATAAATCCCAACACACGGTAAGTCACAAAGTGAATAGAATTCTAACGGGATTCCCAAAATTCGGGGTGTTACAATCCTCCCCACCTTGAAAGTGATTTTGTCCCCGAAATCCGACTAACTAATTAAATGAGGGTATCTATGCCTTATGTCTTCTTCCGCCTCCCAAGTCACATTAGTGCCGCGGTGGTGCTTCCATTGAACCTTTACCATTGCTACCTCTTTATGTCGGAGCTTGTTGATCACTCTTTCCAGAATGGCTTCGGGCTCTTCAATGCAACGGTTATCGTCCACTCGAATCTCGGACAAAGGTATAACGTTTTCTTCTTCCGCTAAGCACTTTTGTAGATAGCACACATGGAACGTAGGGTGAATCTCGTCCATCTCCGTTGGTAAGTCTAACTTGTAAGCTTGGAGCCTAACACGTTCAAGAATCATAAACGGTCCAAGGAAACGGGGACTTACTTTCCCACGCTTCCCAAACCGGATCAAGCCTTTCCAAGGAGACACCTTTAACATCACACGATCCCCCACTTGAAACTCTACCGGTCTCCTCTTTTTGTCGGCATAACTCTTTTGACGGTCTTGCGCGGCTTTCAACCGCTCTCGGATTAATTTGACCTTGTCGGCTGTTTTTGCACAATTTTCGGGCCGGCAAATTGTTTCTCTCCCGCCTCTAGCCAACACACGGGAGTCCTACACTTCTGCCCGTACAATGCCTCAAATGGCACCATCCCGAGGCTACAGTGATAACTATTGTTGTACGCAAAGTCTACCAAAGGTAGATGAGTATCCCAATTGCCGCCAAAATCGATCACACAAGACCTAAGCATGTCCTCTAGAGTTTGAATCGTCCTTTCACTGTGTCCTTCCGTTTGTGGGTGATATGTCGTGCTCAAATTCACCCGTGTGCCCAACTCTTGATGTAGGACTCCCCAAAATCTTGATGTGAATCGACTGTCATGATCGGAGACTATAGACAAGGGTATACCGTGCCTAGAGACTACTTCGTCTATGATTGTTCCAGATTCTAGTTCCTATTCAATAACAATCAAACAAACAAGATTAACACAATCAAATTACCTGTTTGATTACTCTTTAATTCTCAAAATTACACTTTCTCTCTCTAGAACTCTTTCTCTCTCTAAAACGTATTCTCTCTCAATTCTCAATTCTGATATGTCAAAACATACATTCCTTGTCACACCTAAAATACAAATAGAAAAACTATTTTTATACTACCATCTAAAACAAGGAAACAACAAATACAAAGACATTGACTTTTATTAAGAGACTTTGACTTTTAATGAGATTTGACTTTAGCAGCTTTGACTTTCTCAACTTTGACCTTCAGAATACTTGATCTTGTATCCAACAGATTTATGCGCTAACAATCTCCCCCTTTGGATTCAAGATCATTGTTGAAAGATTTAGCAATTAAGTCTTCACTTTAAGCTCTGTCTGAACAATCTCCCCAAAACTTTCATAGAATGCTTTCAGACTTTGGAAAGAAAAATATCTTCAGAATCAACTCGAATTGCTTTCAGCAAATAATCTTCAAAGAAAATTTCTCAAAAATCAGCACATCTTCAGAAATTCTTTGATCATCTTCAAGTCTTCAAATCTTTTCTTTGAACTTTTCTGACTTGAACATTTCTGAAAATCATCTCTCAAAAACTTTATCATTTCTTGATACCATCTCCCCCTTTTTGATGATTTGAGCATCGATATCATCAAAACTTTTCTCCAAGAAATGTCATTGACCATTCTGATCTGTCATAATGAGCCTCTGATTCTGTGATCCATAACCAAGTATTCATCTAGATCTTTGCAAATCCAGACAAAATAAGAACATGTAACTCCTGAATCAACAGATGAATCAGTTAAAATGTCTGTCAGTAACACGAAGTCACTGTGTGTAACGAATACACAATATAAAGGAGCTTTTTGATGTTCACTCCCCCAGGGCTTCCATCCAATCATCGAAATACCACAAAGGCAATTTCTATGAATGTTATGACAAAGAAACGAATTCCTTGTGTGTTCGTGCAAGTGTAGAAAGAATTAAGCACGATGATTGCTTTTTAATAAGGCTCAAAGTTGTGTAAACTACTGAGAAAACAGTAGATAAACACAGACTCAATGTGCATGATTGAAGTGCGAAGGTGGGGCAGACTTCCTTCTTTTTCAATATCCAGATTTTCCAAATGAAAACCAGATAGATAATATGCTGCGTCCCCTTGAAAATGTGAAACATCTTCTTTTTGAGAAGAAAATGAGTAGTTGGTGGGGTTTTAAGCAAGAGTTGGCATGGGCTATTTGCCTGTTTCAATAATGTTCACGAAAGAATTGTGAATCATTAGTAATGTGGCTGCCCGGCTCAGAAATTTTACTGCAGAGTTTGATATTCTTTTACTCTGATCTCACACCCTCTTTCTTTTTATCACTAAGCTCACAACTAACCAAACTCTCTTTTCCATTTTACCTCATCACACCCACACTCATTTCTTTTAGACTCCTCACATTCAATCACTAAAGGATTAAATTCATGGGTAGGAAACACTGGTTAACGTGAATCCATAGAAGTTTAGTTAATTCCTAGCACAAAGAACCCATAGTTCCTATAAAGCATGTGTTGCTCAAATGATTTAACTATAGCAGTTAAAGCTCATATACAAATATCAGATGAATATATGCTCATAAAATATAATCATGAAGATTTGAGCATTTTTAAACATTGAAATATTTTCAAACAAGTATATTGAATGAATGAATATGAATGCAAAAGACTTGTTTGAAAATCTGACATTGTATGAAAATGATCAGAAATGAATGATATAGCAATTAAAGCTTATGGTCAAGAATAATTGATATTTGTCTATACGAAACAAAATATAGACATTCTTGAAATGACCGTTTCGAAATGAAATATCGCTCAAAATTCTTTGAATACAAGCGGAGTGTCTTACCATCGAATAAAAATTGTTTCAACTTAGAGACGTGATAAGAACATGTTGAACAAAAATTCAAACCGGTGTGTATGAATACTTAAAAGTATATAGAAAAGACAATACACAAGTATTTATCTTTGGAAACACACGGTTTGTAAGAAATTAAGCACAAATAAAATGAAAACATTTAAAATCACACTTCCAATTCATGAAAACTGTTTAAGAATCGGGAAGTGGTTTGAACATTTCAGAACATGTTTTCTATATCTGAAAGTTGTCCTTCTTTCAGATACATTTGAGATTAAGATAAGAAATTTACCTTTTCGCTCAATCTTAATTCTCAGAAAGTCAAACTGTAGTCATTAAGATATGATCATGTCAGCTTCTCTCATCCTGCATAAGTCTCAAAGTCTAGTCAAAATTTATTCACAAAGATTATTCTAAAATAAAAGACAAAAAACAGTAAAACGATTAAAGAACGAGTTCTGATCAAAAAATAATCAGAAATCATAGTCTTACTCCTTTTGACTTGACTTATATGCTCCCCCTAAAATCATGCATCACAAAAATTTTGTCAGTTAAGTATAATGCAGAAATTAGTTATGCTCCCCCTCAAATGAATGTAGATCATCTAAAATCTTCTCTAACTCCCCCTGAGATCATGAACAAACAATTAAAGTGCAGATATTTCTCAGAAAATAAAGATAAAGAAAATGATGAAAAATAACAATTCGTAACTTTAGTAGGTAACAACCAATTACGTCTTAAGATTTAACATACCAAGCTTAGAGACAAGAAAATTAAATCTCTTTTCATCTAAGGGTTTGGTAAATAAATCTACAAGTTGATAATCTGTTTTTACAAAATAAAGTTCAATTGTTCCTTTTTCTACATTATCTTTTATAAAATGATACCTTACATCAATGTGTTTGGTTTTAGTATGTTGGACAGGATTAGCAGATATGGCTATTGCACTCTTCGAGTCACAGTATATTGGAATTTTATCAAATTTGAATCCATAGTCTCGTAGTTGTGTTCGCATCCAGAAGACTTGAGAGCAGCAACTGGCAGCAGCTACATACTCTGCTTCAGCAGTCGATGTGGAAACGCATAATTGTTTCTTTGAAGCCCAGCTGACGAGCTTGTCTCCAAGAAATTGAACGTGACCAGAAGTACTCTTTCTGTCCAACATACAACCTGCATGATCTGCATCTGAATATGCAGTCAGTTGAAACCCAGTATCTTTAGGATACCACAAACCAAGGTCTGCAGTGCCCTTCAGATATCTAAAGATCCGTTTGACAGCCGCCAAATGGGATTCTTTGGGAGCATCTTGATATCTAGAACATAAACATGTTGAGAACATAATATCTGGTCTACTAGATGTAAGATACATTAATGATCCTATCATACCTCTATAAGTTCTAACATCAACACTTTTACTCGAAGGATCAGTGTGGATCTTAGTACCAGGTGCCATCGGGGTTCCAATTGGTTTACAATTTTCCATTTTGTACTTCCGAAGAATATCCAAAATGTACTTAGATTGATTTATAAAAATCCCCGTAGAAAACTGTTTAACTTGTAATCCGAGAAAGAAATTCATCTCTCCCATCATACTCATTTGAAAACGTGACACCATGAGGTTAGAAAAGTTTTTGCAATATTTTGGATTAGTAGAACCAAATATTATATCATCAACATATATCTGAATAAGAATAATATCAGTTTTTTTCTTCTTGATGAATAAAATAGTATCAATCTTACCTTTAGAGAAACCAGACTTGACCAAGAATTTGGATAAAACGTCATACCATGCTCGAGGGGCTTGTTTTAATCCATAAAGGGCTTTGTCCAAGATGTAAACATAATCTGGCTTATCTGGATTGACAAACCCTTCTGGTTGAGACACGTACACTTCCTCCTTAAGAATGCCATTCAGAAAGGCTGTTTTCACATCCATCTGATAGACTGTGAAATTCTTATGAGTTGCGTATGCTAGAAACATGCGGATTGCTTCTATACGAGCTACTGGAGCATACGTCTCATCATAATCAATACCTTCCTCTTGCCGGTAGCCTTTGGCAACAAGTCTAGCTTTGTTTCTTATGACGATACCATCTTCATCCTTTTTATTCTTGAATACCCATTTAGTGCCGATCACGGTTTTACCTTCTGGCTTAGGAACAAGTCTCCAAACCTTTAGGGCTTCAAACTGATTGATCTCTTCTTGCATTGCAAATACCCAGTCCGAATCAGCAAGAGCCTCAGATACTCGTGTTGGCTCAATCTTACTGAGGAATGAGTCATGCATACATTGGTTTAGAGTCGCTGACCTAGTTTGAATAGGCTTGTTAAGATCTCCAATTACTTGTTGTAATGGATGGTCTTTGGTCCAGCGATGCTCATGAGGAAGTGGAGTAGATGAAGTTTGAATATGATCATCATCTAGAAATCCACTTTCAAAATCTTCAGTTTGAATAACAAGAGGGGGGTTTCAGTTGAAGTCTCAGTTGCAGAAGTATGAGTTAGTACATCAGATTCATGCTGTTGAGAAGACAATGTATTACACCCAACTGAAATAATTACTTCTGGCTCAACATTTGTTTGAACATCTTTAACTGTAGGAGTAACAATAGGAATATGAGTCTCTGACTGAACAGGGGATGCTTGTTCAGTAATGACCTCTGAAGTGACTGGATGATTACAACTTGTATCTTCAGACCTGTCAGTCACAGCAGATTTAGATACATTAGTTCCAAGAAACCCATCATAAAAGAATTCAAATAACAAATCTAAATCAGTTAAATGTGAAGTAGATGTAGAAGCGTTATCCGAATTTTTCACAGTAGACGCAGGTTCTGGACTGATCTTCCCAGAAGCTAACACTCCAGTAATAACGGGTTCTGAACTGAGATGATCAGAAGCCATTTCTTCATCAAATGTGACATTGACGCTCTCGATAACTGTCTTTGACTTCTTTATATAAACACGATATGCAGCAGATGTTGAAGAATAACCGATAAAGATGCCTTCATCCGCCTTAGCACTGAATTTATTCAGACTCTCTCTTTCGTTAAGCACAAAACATTTACACCCAAATACGTGAAAATATTTGATAGTTGGTGTTCTGTTGATAAGCTCATATGGAGTCTTCTGAAATCGGCGGTGTACTATGGATCGATTTTGTGTATGGCATGCAGTCGACACAGCTTCTGCCCACAAGAATAGAGGTAGATCTGATTGGCTAAGCATAGTCCGAGCGGCCTCGACTAGCGTTCGGTTTCGCCTTTCGACTACTCCATTTTGTTCAGGCGTTCTAGCTGCAGAGTACTGATGTGAAATCTCGACGAATTCGAGATATTCTGTAACAATTTTGTTTTTGAACTCTGTGTCGTTGTCAGTACTAAGAAACTTGACTTTTCGCTGCATTTTCACCTGGGTCGTCTTTAAGAAAGTAATGAGAACTTCGGGCGTCTCATCTTTTGATCGAAGAAATTTGACCCACGTGTATCTTGAATAATCGTCCACAATAACCAGCACATATTTCTTTCCACCCAAACTCTGAGTTCTCATTGGACCATACAAATCCATATGTAACAATTCTAACTGAGAACTAGTGCTTGGTTCAGGCTTCGGTTTATGAGCGGCTCTCTTCATCTTACCCTTTTCACAAGCAGCACATAAATGTTCTCGTTCATATTTCAGCTCAGGAAGTCCTTTGACCAATTTTCCACTAACCAGCTTGTTGATATAACGAAAGTTCAAATGAGATAAACGTCTGTGCCAGAGCCAACTTTGTTGCGTTGAAGCTTTTGTCATTAAGCATACTTGACTGTCAATCTGAACTTTGGACAAATTGATGGTGTAGAGGTTTGTCTTTCGATTTCCAGATAAGAGTTCTGTTCCGTCTTCAGTACGAACTGAGCAACTCTTAGACTTGAAGTTGACCTCTAACCCTTTATCGCAGAATTGACCGATGCTAAATAAGTTGTGCCCCAAGCCTTCGACATAACTCACTTTACTGATTGTTATGTTATCTTGTATAATGTCCCCATATCCTAGGATAGGTGAAAGTTGATCGTTTCCAAATCTGACACTTCCACTGAATTTCTCTGTATAGTTAGACAATAAAGCTTTTTGCCCAGTCATATGCTTGGAACATCCACTATCCAAGTACCACATATGTCGGGTCTGCAAGAGAAATCAGGAGACAATAGATTTAGGTACCCATTGAAAAACGGGCCCTAACACATTAGTACAAGATTTTGGTATCCATTTAAATATGGACCCTTCTTTTCTTTGAAAACTTTTAAATACATTTGACCTTGAAGAATAAACATGATAAGATCCAAACCAATCAGAAGAATTATGAGAATAAGCAAAATCATTTCTCCGATAATGATAAGATTTAGTAGTAATAGGAGATAATTGAATCAATTGTTTTATTGAATAACGCTTGTAAGAAGTTACAAGGTTTTGTTTATGAGAAGCATATTGACCAATTACATCAGAATCACTACTATCAGATCTAGTACAAGAATTATCAGAAACTGATTCAGTTATCTCATCATACTTCCTTTTTGGTCGCCATTCGGTTCTCGCTTTCGACCTTTTCTTCCTTATATCTGAAACAAAAGATTTAGATTTATTAGGAAAATCAGATTTCTGAGATTGATTTTTCTTGAGTTTACCAGTGTTATTCTTGTTCTGTGAATGCTGTTTCTTATGTTTCTTACCATTAGCATAGTAATCAGCATTCCCAGAAACTGATTCACCAACCTTAGTTGATGATTCACCTTTCTCATGTACACTTGGTAAAGCTTTTCCATTTATGATAAAAGTAGAATGATTTGGAAGTTGAGCAGTAAAGTCAAACATATCAATTTCCCCGATACACCCTTCATCAGAATTTAGAAAATCATTTGCAGACTCAAATAGATCATCAAAATCAGTCTTAGAAGTTTGAGGTACTTTTGAAGATGTAGAACACACTTTATATTTGCAAATAAAATCTGTATTCTTTAATACTGTTGAAAATACGTTTTGTGTTAGATCACTCAAAATTCTTTCATCAGATAAAATATTTTCTAACTCAATTATTTTGCTTTCTAAGACAAGTGGAGGTACATAAATTTTGTCTTGAACAAGTTTTGCCTCCATCTCAGTCGAAGAATAACTAGCAAAATAATCAGTTGAAAGAAATTTTGGTGTTTTAGAAAGATAACTATCATTCAGTCTTTCATAACAGAATGGTAGTTGCATTTTCTTCAAATTCATTCTTTTCTCATCTTCTTTTTCCTCAACTTCTTTTGATATTCATCAGCCGCATACATATAATTTGCATTATATAAACCTGGTTGTTTTCTGATAGCTTTTTCTAAGTAATGAGGATTATCAAACACTAATCCCCATTTTTCTTTAAAATCAGCATCTTCATCAGGTGTATTCAAAAAAATAGTTTGATCTGTTTGGCCTCTAAGATACAATTTTGCTTCCAAACCATTTACCTTTTTCTCTAAAGTCTTGTTCTCAACCTTCAGTTTAAATGATTTTAGAACACATTCTTGTTTTTCAGAATCAGACTTAAACAATTGTTTTTGCAATTCAGAAATCTTACTTTCAAAACAATCTTTTTCATTTTGAAAAACAGAAGCAGATTTGCGTAGAGAATCAATTAAATCTTTGTTCTCAATAACTGACGTGTTGAGCTCAAAGACCTTTTCATTTCTCCTAGCAACTCTGTCTTTTTCCTTTTTCAATTTATTTTGAAGATCTTGAAGTTCGACCCTCATGGCTTCCATTTTGGTCATGAAATCATTTTCAGTTAAGTTCATTACCTCATCAGCAGTCTCATCATATGAATCATCATCTTTCACTTCTTTTCCCATCAAACATAGATGAGCAATCTCTTCTTGTTCTTCCTCATCAGAATGATCCAACCAGTATTCATCTTCAGCCATTAATGCCCTGCCAGCTTCTTGTTGTTTGGCCAAGAGCAATTTGTTTTGATAATATTCTGAGTTGTGAACCTTTGGCTTCCGACATTCTTTTGCATAATGTCCGAACTTGCCACAATTGTAGCATTTGATCAGATCATTAGCCGTCGTCTTTTCAGTACTTGTGTAGTCATTTACATACTTCTACTATTGAACTGGCTTTTTCTCAATCATTCTATTTCCTTCCACTCTTTCTCTATGCTCGTGGTTCTTTGAACTTGATGAAGAATATCTCTGATAATTGGATCCCGACTTCTTATAAAACTTCTTTTGGAAAGCACGGGTTAACAGCAACATAGCCTGCATGAGACTTTCTCCATCATCTCCATCAGATTCAGACTCTGATTCAGAACTAAATACCACTGTCTTCTTCTTATTCTTCTTCTCTATCTTTTCTTTCTCTTTCTCTCCAGCTACTAATGCTATAGGATCAACAACTTTCTCAACTTTCTTTTTCTCAGCTCTTTTCTCTTCTACCTCTTCTTCATTCTGTCGCAGAGTCTCGTAGACTTCATGTAGTGGTATTTCGCTCAAATCCTTCATTTGTTTCATCCTTCGCGTGTGCTCCTTCCATTCAGGTTGCAATATGCTGAGAAACTTTACATTGTTCTCAATCTGTTGCTTGTTGACCTTGTTCTTGGAAAGCTCATTCAGAAGCAGCACAAACCTATCATAGGTTTCCTCCAAACTTTCATTTTCTTTTGCTCTAAATTCTTCGTAGTTGTTTATGCAGTTAGCTATCTTCATTTGGTTTCCAACTCTAGAACCCAACATCATTTTTCTTAATTGATCCCACATTGATTTGGCAGTTTCATTGTAGCTATCCATTTTCACATATATCTCATTTGTCATGAATTGTAAAAGCAAAGATCTGGCTTGTTTATCAGCATCAAACCTTTTCTTCTGTTCATCAGAAAAACTTGCATACTTTTTATCCACTCTCCTTGTTCTCGGAGCTCCATCTGAATCATTACCACCAGCAGGAATCTCCTCAGTAGGTTTCTTCATTGGGCCTTCTGTGATAGATTTCAAAATGTTCTCTCCATTTGATTGTCTATCAACAAAGTCCAAAAATCTATCTCTCCATTGTTCATATTCTCCTTTGAACAATACCGGAGGCTTGACATCAGTTCCAATTGAGAGAGCGTCTCTGGAAGTCATCCTGTATTTACCTGTTTTTAAAAATATGCAATAAGAAACTAGAACTGACCGTTAGTCCAAAATATGAAATCACAAAAATACAAGAAATCTTGAAATAGAAATTCAGGAATTTTGATCACAATCAGAATTATGTCCCCCTCCCCAGACTTAGCACGGGGGTCCCGCTACCCGGTTAGCGGGTGGGGTCAAGGGGCAACACCCTTGCGGGGTCGAGGGGCAGCGCCCCTAGAGAAAAAAAAAATTCACTTTTAAAGGGCATATTACAGTTATGAAAAATTTGACTAAGTACAGAAACTCGCAAGTCACTATTGAACTCGCAAGCCTTAAAACTTGCAGACTGAGAAACTCGCAGATCGAGACTTGCGCGTTTTATAAACTCTCAAGCAAACTCGCAGACAAACTCGCAAGCAAACTCGCAGATCGATAAAACTCGCAAGTGCCTAAACTCGCTAACAACTGTTCACGCTAAAACTCGCTAACAGAGGCGTGCGCGTTTACAAAACTCGCACGTCGAAGAACTCGCTAATTACTATTCCTCGTCAAACTCGCACAACGAAGAACTCGCAAATCACTATTCCTCCTGAAACTCTCTAGCTTCGATTAGCGAGTTTGTAGAACTCGCTGGCCACTACTAGCGCGTTTCTTAGAACTCGCAGATAGCCCTTGCGCGTTTTAGACCAAAATTCTTCTTTCGACTTGCGCGTTCTAACTGATGAACCTTGCGCGTTTCACGATGAACTAGCGCGTTTCACGAAGAACTTGCGCGTTTGAGGGATCTAGCGCGTTCTTCCTTCTGTCGACCCAAAAACGAACTTTTCATCTGAAAAACGATCCAAACGTGGTCCAAATGATCTGAAACTCTGTATTGTTGCTCGATTACAACACTAGAACGAATTACAACTCAAGAAATTTACAAACAACCACTTTACAAAACAAAAATTCGATGAAACAGTGTATATTGACTCGTGAACAAAAATCAACAAAAATCACAAAATTCGTGTGATTCACAGTGCAATACAGAAATTGAATTACAAAGACTCGATCTAATACACTTTTAGAACAATTCCTAAACAAAATCTGCTCCAAAATCTCACTCAAACTCAAACTTCGATTTTCCTTTCAAGAACAGTGACGAACCAAGCTTTTCTCGAATTTCTTGATCTGACTTCACCTTTGGATCTGCTCTGATACCAATTGATTGTTCCAGATTCTAGTTCCTATTCAATAACAATCAAACAAACAAGATTAACACAATCAAATTACCTGTTTGATTACTCTTTAATTCTCAAAATTACACTTTCTCTCTCTAGAACTCTTTCTCTCTCTAAAACGTATTCTCTCTCAATTATCAATTCTGATATGTCAAAACGTACATTCCTTGTCACACCTAAAATACAAATAGAAAAACTATTTTTATACTACCATCTAAAACAAGGAAACAACAAATACAAAGACATTGACTTTTATTAAGAGACTTTGACTTTTAATGAGATTTGACTTTAGCAACTTTGACTTTCTCAACTTTGACCTTCAGAATACTTGATCTTGTATCCAACAGATTTATGCGCTAACAGTCTATGTAAAGCTTTGCCAATTTATCCATTGGTAAAGTTTCTCGCATTGCTATAAAATGCGCACTTTTCGTCAACCGATCAACGATCACCCAAATGGCGTCGTTCCCTCTTAAAGTCTTCGGTATCTTGGTCACAAAGTCCATAGTAATCTTGTCCCATTTCCACTCGGGTATTTCCAATGGTTGAAGGTTCCCATAGGGTTGTTGGTGCTCGGCCTTCACTTGCGAACAAGTCACGCATCGCTCTACATAGCGTGCCACATCTAATTTCATACTTGGCCACCAATATTGTAACTTCAATTCCCTATACATCTTTGTACTCCCCGGGTTGATAGAGTATTTGGACTTGTGCGCGTCTTCCAACAGTATCTCTCGGTTTCCACCAATCTTTGGCACCCAAACTCTTCCATAAAAACACCTTATCCCACGGCTATCTTCGGTCAAGGGTAGGCGTTGCTTGACCATTACTTCATCTTTGAGGTTCTCTTCCAATAAGGCCTCGATTTGCGGTGTCTTAATCCTTTCCATGAGGCTTGACACTAACTCGATTCTCGTAAGCTTGGCTTGAAGTCTCCCACTATACTCTTTCCGACTCAGGGCATCGGCCACCACATTCGCCTTCCCCGGGTGGTAAAGTAGCTCACAATCGTAATCCTTGAGTAGTTCTAACCATCTCCTTTGTCTCATGTTGAGTTCCTTTTGATCAAAGACGTACTTCAGGCTCTTGTGGTCCGTGTACAAGGTACACTTCGTGCCATAAAGATAATGCCGCCACAACTTCAAGGCAAACACTACCGCTGCTAATTTCAGATCATGAGTTGGGTAGTTCTTCTCGTGTACTTTTAGTTGCCTAGACGCATAGGCAATCACCTTACCCCTTTGCATAAGCACACACCCAAGCCTATCTTGGATGCATCTCTATAGACTACAAAGTCCTCCGATCTTTCCGGGATAAAATTGGAGCCTCGCACAACTTCCTTTGTAATGTCCGAAAAGCACTTTCTTGTGCTTCGGTCCATACAAACTTTACATTCTTCTTGGTCAGCGTCGTCAACGAAGATGCAATCTTAGAGAAGTCTTGTATGAACCTCCGGTAGTATCCCGCCAAGCCCAAGAAGCTCTGGATCTCGGATGGGCTTTTGGGAGGTTCCCAATTCATCATAACTTCTATCTTCGCCGGATCCACCTTCACTCCGTCTTTAGTGACCACGTGACCCAAAAACTACACTTCCTTCAACCAAAACTCACACTTGGAGAATTTTGCATAGAGCTTCTCTTTCCTTAAGACTCCCAAAACGTCTCGAAGATGACGCGCGTGATCGAATTCATCCTTGGAGTAGATCATAATATCCTCGATGAACACGATGACCGACTTATCAAGGAAGGGTCGGCACACGCGGTTCATCAAGTCCATGAACACCGCTGGGGCGTTCGTCAAGCCAAAGGGCATCACCAAGAACTCGTAGTGTCCATAACGCGTTCTGAAAGCGGTCTTTGGTATGTCGTCCTCCTTGACTTTCACTTGGTGGTAACCCAAACGTAAATCAATCTTAGAAAAACAGTCCGCTCCTTGAAGTTGGTCGAATAAGTCATCGATCCTAGGGAGTGGGTACTTATTCTTCACAGTCACCTTATTCAACTCACTATAATCGATACACATCCTCATGGTTCCATCTTTCTTCTTCACAAATAAGACTGGTGCTCCCCAAGGTGACGAGCTCAGAATCCCTTCTCAAGAAGGTCTTGAAGTTGACTCATCATCTCCGACGGGGCCAAACGGTACGGAGCTATAGCTATCGGGGCCGCCCCCGATGCTAGATCGATCTTAAACTTTACTTGGCGATCGGGTGGTAACCCAGGAAAGTCATCTGGGAACACATCGGGGAATTCCTTCACCACCTCAACATCATCTAGCTTCTTCTTCTCAAGTTTGGCGTCTATCACATACGCCAAAAAGGATGAGCATCCTTTTGATAAACATTTTATGACCTTCACCATGATGATAATTGCTACTTCACCTTTTCGCCTCTCACCGAACACAATCACCGACTCAACGTCCGAAAATGGGATCCGGATCAACTTCTTCGCACAAAGGATTTCTGCCTGGTGACAACTTCAAATCCTCCAATGATCATTGGCATTAGATCAACCGAGAATTCTCTCCCTTCAATTTCTAGCTTGCAACTCTTCAGGACGTCTCAAACTACCACTTGGTCCCCATCCGCTAACTCTACCACTAACGCATCTCCTAAATTAGTAGTGGGCATGGATAGCTTTGAGCAAAATGAACTTGATACAAACGAAAATCTAGCTCCCGAATCAAATAATACACGTGTAGGTACGGAGTTTAGGAGAAACGTACCCGACACTACATTTTTCGATGCCTTTGTTTCCTCAGTAGTCATCTGAAATGCTCTTCCAGTTGCCTTCGGAGTGTCGACCTTCTTTCCTCCACTGAAACCCGTCTTTGCTTTCAGGCACTCGCTTCTAATGTGCCTCGGCTCCCTGCATCCGAAACAAACTTTCCCTTTGATTGGACAATCTCTGAAACTGTGGCCGGGCTTGCCACACTTAAAGCATGGCTCGGATCCGTAGTTACAGGGGCCGAGATGTCTGCTTTGACACTTTGAACACCAAGGGACATCCCGTCTCGGACCCACTCCTCGTTGACTGTTGTGGTTAAAAGTCTTTGATTTCTTGGAGTGCAACGTACTCCCTTCCCACCTTCTCTTCTCAACTACCCCGCTTCTCTCCACTTTGTTCTAGCCATAGGATTCTTCCACAAGTTGTGCTTCTTCGATTGCCTCTCGAAGAGTAGCGGCCTTCAACACTCGAACCATATTCATCATTTCGGTAGGAAAGCCTTTGATGTATGCTTTAATCTTCTCCCTCTCGATGGGGACTAGATGACCCACCACCCCCAGTTTATCCATAAACAACTTATTGTATTCCTTGACTGATAAGTTTCCTTTCTTCAACCCTCGAAATTCATCGATGAGGCGATCCATGGCTCGCTCGTTACAGAATTCTTCCATTACTTTCTTCTTGAAAGTCTCCCAACTTAGTTTGGCCAACACGGTGGCCTCAATAGAAGTGGAATACACATTCCACCATGTGAGGGCCTCCCCTCTAAGCATTTGGGACCTGAAAACAGTTTTTTGACTTTCTCCAGACTCGCTTGATCGAAAGGCTTGCTCAATTTCCCGGATCCAGTTCATGCCTGCCACTGGATCATCGGAGCCTTTGAACTCTGGTGGTCAACATCCGAGGAATGCCTTAGAAGTATAAGCCTTAGGCGCGTGTCTCCCTTCCGGGGTTGGGATTTCATTAGAAGGTATTACGGGTCCCATATCTTCGGATCCCGCTACTACAACGTTTTCCGCAACTGCCTCATGTCTGCGGTTAGCAGCGTCTCGGTCCTCCAGTAACTTTAGAAACATTTCTTGTTGTTGTGCCATAGTTGCATTCATGGTTGGCATCATTCTGTCCATCATTCTTGTCTCTGGAGTCACCTCTTCTATTATTGGGTGAGTCGAGGCTATATCACGTCTGGGTATATGCTCAGGTCCCCCGCCCAACACATCTACCAACGGTGGGGGCAGGTCTGCATTGGTTACTTTTGCTTGGTCGGCCATGGATGCCACTGTATCTTGACCCTCCGGTTGATTCCGAGTATTTACCATATTCTGCCACACATACGCGATAACATAGATGAGATGTAGATCATGGAAAGGAAACCAAGGAAACATACTACTACATTCATTAATCATTGTAACAACGGAAATAAGCATACTCACGTAAAACATCCTCATAATAACGTTAGCTAGGCGAAATTATGAACATGCGATACATAAGAATTTTCATCCCCATTACCATAACTCTCAATTTATGTAGTTTCCGTCGACTCTAAGACCATCTTATCTTAGGAGTTCTACCCAACCTCACTCAACCATAACTTAAATTCACAGCTTAAGTCTAGGCATTCTACCTTCATACCTAGTTCACTTAAACTAATGCTCTGATACCAACATGAAACACCCTAAATTTTAGAGAAATAAAAATTCAAAAATTTCGCAATATGACAGCTATAAACTGGGTAAAGTTGGGTATACAAAACCTGTCATAACAATCCCAAAGCATCAACTCGAAAACGGGGAATATAGTTGTAGCCGTACAAAAGAATTAAATGTAGAATAAAGCTTAACAACCTAATAATCTAACTTAAACAAGAAAAATTAACATCGGGTGTTGCTATTCTTCCAAAAATGTGTATCCATTATCGCTATCGTATTGGTCAACAAGTCATCCCCAAAAAGACCGCTCTCGACCTCTAGGCCGACCACTCATTCCCGTCGAACCCCATCGCTAGATTGACCTGCTATATATGTCATTTTAAGAAAAAGTGTTAGGCTAACGCCTAGTGAGATCAACAGTTGTATTTAAAATAAATAACGGTAAATGTAAATAAGGAAAGTGAAGTTAAAATGGGAATGATAGTGCTTTTAGCATAAACAATTACCTCTTGGTTTAATTGGGGAGACCCGCTTACTAACATAAGTTACGGAACACAAAAGTAATCCACTAGACAATCAGTAAAGCCAAAACACATAAAAGTACACAACAGGGATGTCAGGCTCAGTGGCTTTAAACTTACACCCACGGAAAGTCAACTTCAACCCAAAAAGGGCCCTTACGTTGAGATCCTCATCCAATATCGTAATACTTAGCACGTAGGACTTACAACCCAATCCGATGCCTAAACGTGCCTCGACGACGGACAAAATGCAACAACAAATGTGGGGTCATGACTCCCAAGTGAAACCAAATATGCCACATAGAGTAAATCGACTAACCGATAAATCAATGTTGCGATACAATATTCAAGATGTTGACAAATGAAGGTTTCGCCCAAAAATGCATAATTTTACCATAAGGTTCCATTTTTCATAAAAATCACATACATGTATTCTACCCCTCTGGGTCACTTTAATGTTTCAAAACCTTGATTGAGTCCCTACATACCCAATCCCATGTTATGGCAAAACAAGGTTTCCAGTTATACTAACTTATCAACAGTTCAACATAAAACCTCCTCAACCCATTATTTATAAACTTGGAGACTAGAACATGAAAAGCATAATATCAAGTCTCATACACACACATAAATCCATAATATCATTTTCCTTTCTTGAAATCCCATCCAAACACATAAACCCTAGAATCTCCAAAATTGGGGTTTTAGGTGATAAAACACCTCAAGTTGTATAAATGTAAATGGAGATGTCTAGTAGGTTAAAAGCTTGATTTTAACATGTATAGGGTTTATGAAAAAGGATGAACTCACCTTGAAGGGTTGTAGCTTAAACCCTAAGAATCAAAGCTAAGTAAGAATGAGATAGGGTTTGGAACTTGGAGTAGCTTCACTAGCACAATGATGATTCCCACTCACCTAGAACACATAAATGATCAAGGGATTGAAGTAGTTGAGAGACATAAATGCTAAGGAAGGGAAGAAATCGAACTTACCAGATCTTCTAGAGAGAAAACGCTACTGCCTCCTTCAAAATCAGATAATAGCTCAAAAATCGCGACTTGTCTAATTTATACCCAAACTGGGTGTCGGCAAGAGTGACATTTGTCACTCTCGCAGGCATAGTCGCGCGGATCCCCGAGCCCGCGGTACAAATGGGGCGATAGTGCCACCGCGATTGTGACCAGGGCACTATCGCCTGGCACAATCGTGCGAGACGTACCGAGAGTCTCACGTCCCCCGGCGATTGTGCCTTCACGATAGTGACACCCTGTTCGCTGAGAGTTGATTGAAAGTATTTAAGGGTAAAGTCCATTTTGGGTACCCTTGGTGGAAATTGTTGGTTAAGGTCATAAGCTACTCATGAGGTGATACGAACAATCTAAGGTTGGGAGGCAACCGAGGTCTTAACGATAGCAAATGATTTAATAAGGACTCGATGTTCATTCCGTCCTCAGTAAGGTATATCGAACATTGAGAGCGGGGGCGTGGCGGCTTATTTTGAGGAATACAGGGACAATCTTAAAAGGAACCTAATCGGTTTTGTATATGAGGTAAAGTTTCATGAAGGTATTCATTTTGGATAGGGAATCAATTGACCTCGCTAAGTACGATGTTTGGGTGTTTGGTCGGTGCCAGATTTCGAGGACGAAATCTCTGTAAGGTTGGGAGGATTGTAACACCCGTGATTTCCTATTGTCGGGCAACGATCGGTCAATGAAACGATCACCGGACGGTCGAGAGAAATGGTCATGGGATGGCTCGGCACGAGACACGGGGAGCGTGGCCTGCGACATGCGCGGCTTGGCCCGCGGCCTCAAGCCACGGCTAAGGCCGCGTAAGTCTCTGTAGTGTGTCGACCAGTGGCACGCGCGGATTGCCCTGCGACCTCAAAGCCGCGGCCAAGGTCGCGGGATTAGTCTGATCATTTTAAAACCCAAATCTCTAGAGTTTTCTCTCATTTACCTCCCACACTTTTCATTTCCCTCCATTGGTGCGACTTTTGGAAGCTCGCATCTCAGATTTTGAGCACCCATGGTGGATTTATCCTAAGGAAGTATGAAGGTTTGGTATTTGGAAGTTTGGATTGAAGAGACAATGGATTCCTTTGGTTGGTTTTGGGTGGAGAGCCTAAACATCCTAAAGTGGTAAGTTTCTTTGAATACTTCAAGTTTTGATATAAGGATCTTCATAGATCTAAAGGTTTTACATGTCGATGGTTTATGCTAGACATGAAGAAGTGTGTTATTTGGAAACCCTAGCTTATTGTTGAAGAGTGCCTGGAAATGGTGAAGTCTAGACCACTGGAGACTAAGGATTTGGGTTTGAAATATAGGTTTAACTTAATCTAGCAAGGTGAGTTCAAGTTGATTTGTGAAAATGGTGTAGATGCCAAAATGCTTATTTTAAAGTGTTTACATCTTTTACATGAAATTATTAACAGTTGGGTTATTTGATAAATCTTGATTAGTTGAAGTGATTGGTTTTATAAACTTTGTAAAACACCTATGTTTGGGTTTTTGAGTATTTTGACAAAGAAAACATACGCATTGGTATTTTAATGGTTTACTTCATGAAATAGAGTTTGAGCATAAATGCATTTTATGGTTTGTTTTAGATAAATGTTGATTTTGTGTTATGGGATGTTTGAAAGAATAAATGATATAAAACACTTGGAAAATGTTTTGTCCCAATTGAAGCTATATTTGAGTTGCTTATGTATTTTGGAGCATGGGTTGACATTATCGCGGGTTGTTTATGTTTGATTTCCTTTTTATGATTTTAACAAGTGGTCTCTGGATTTGTTGAGCTTATGGCTCGATTTGGATTTTGTTGGGTCTTGGGGACACTTGTCCGATTTTAATAGCTCAATGTAGAGCGTTTGGTTATGATTTGCATTTACTGCATCATATATGAGAGTTACATGTTTTGAATGCGTTAATTCATTCGTTTTGAGTCATGTAATGATTAGTTAGTGCAATGGATCCATAGGCACTGTGTTCTTTTGTCTCGTTTTGGACAAGTTCACCACTTTGGCACAGAATAGGCATCGGGTCACCATGGTAAGTAAGGTGTGGACCTATACGGTCGGGCAGCGTCCCATGGGCAGTAAGGTGTAATTCCCTTGTGCATAAGTTCCCGTTTTGGAACTGGGTTCCCCTGTTTTGGAACTCTTAAGAATAGACATAGAGGGGTTGACTTGACGTTTTCGAGCGATAGACTCAGAGGAGTTGAGCTCGGTGTTTTTTTTTGTATAACCCACATGTTTTTGGTTTCCTACATAATTATGTGACCTACTTTTGTGTTCCGTCATATACTATGTATTTGGGCCTCACCCGTCATCGTAAGGTGTTTTTTGGTTATGGAGTTTTATAATCCATGTTTTCAGTGACGTTTTGGGTATGGACTGTTATCCATGTTTTAGGTTTTACATACTGAATTTTATCCATGTTTTGGATGTTTTGGATAATAGAGTTTATCTACGTTTTCAGTATTTGATTATTAAAGTGTCAGTTGTGAATTATGCGAGTTTTGGGTTTTGGAATTATATTCGAATAAACGTTTTGTGTTATGATTTTAATCACGAAGAGGGTGAATGTTGAAAAGAGGTTTCTTTCAGGCTTAATGTATTTCATTTTGGAAACTATGAATTATAGAATGTTCTTTAAGTTTATTGCTTTATACGTTTATGATGAAAAATCTTGAGCTCACTAGGCATTAAGCCTAACCTTTTATTTATCGGCATGTGCATCAGGTTTCAGTTTGGTAAATGGTTCTAGCAGTACCGAAGAGATGAGCACTAGATTTACTAAAGGGTAATTCGTTTGGTGAAGTCTTCTGCTGTTGAAGATAGTGACTGTTATTGGGTTTTAGTAACATCCGTACTTATTATAGATCATGTGTAAGGATTGAAATGCTTCTATTGAGGTTAAACCTTAAATTGTTATTGTAGATGATTCCATTATTGATGTATTTAGAAAATTTTAAATTATGTGTTATTTCCAGATTAAGGGTGTTACATCCGGTGTCCAAGGGTCCCTCATCTGTAGTGGCCCCTTCTATCCCCTCCCTTATGAAGTCGGTTAGCAAGAAAAATCCTCAAACGCTACCGGCCCCTCCGTAGTTGCCAAAATGACCATACCACCGAAAGAACCTTCGGTGGTTTCCCTGGTCACTCACCACTCCTCAAAGCGGAGGCACTCCACCTTTTCCCCCCTCTCCTCCCAAGAGGCTGAGGACGGTTTCTAGGGCCAAGCCATCTACTCAACCCACCGACTCTCCACAATCGGCGGGTGTTGAAATTCTACCATCCGGGCCCGGGGACTCTGCTCAACCCTTAGCTACCTCCTTTGTATCCTCACAAAAGGATACAATTGTAAAATTGGGGACCCCACATATTCCCCCATCCACCTTCTCCTTGATGGATGAGGATGACTTGGACATCTCCCCGGTCCAAGATGCTGCCTTCTCACTGCATGACCTACCACCCGACCCCTTCATGGTCGCTGAGCTTGCACAACTCGGTGAAGGATCGACCATTCCCGGTCCTGAGGGTTTTTCACAATTTATGGACTATTTGTTTCAGGGCACATATCAAGTGAAAAAATCAGCAGGGCCCTCTCTCAATTCGACTGCCTTTCTCAGCCGATCATCTACACAATCGGCAGGAAGCCCCTCTCCCAAATCGGCTAGCCGATCAGCGGAGTCCTCCAGTAGCTCCTCCATGCATGGCTACACTAACAGCCCCTCTCCAGGTTCTCCTGCCAGTCCCGCCAATGCTACTCTCAATCGGCGCCCTGCACCATCCGATGATCCTTCTCGGGTACTCTCTTATCATCCACCGACGCCTACACGTGTACATGCCTCCGCCCCTCTTACACGAGACTCAGATTCTTCTACTACGGCTCCAGCATTTCCCGCAGACTACTTGAAGATATTCGGGAGGCCAACCATCAGCATCGAATGGTTGGTTCACAGTTTGAGGCCCTCAAAGGCGTTTTGGACTCCTTTGTCTCTGTAACTCTACAGCAGCTGCAATCCCTTCAGGACTCCAATCATCACCTCACTATATCAGTTGTTGCCCTTAAAGCAGCCTCTGATGCTCGTGATGATAAAGTCCGGCGTCTTCAGGCATCCTCTCAATCCTAATAGGCCATCAACTCTCAGCTCCTTCAGTCTCTCCAATCTTTGCATCAAAAGGTGGAATGTCTTAAGGTTGCTCCCCCGTCAGCCGCTGAGGGGGAGAAACAGCCGGTACTACACTCTTTAGCTAGCGACCGTCAGGGACCCACTTCTGTTGCTGATGCTATCTTTGAGGGGGAGAAATTGGAAGAAACCGACGGTCCAGCTAAGGGGGAGCTACCCGAGCCGACTGAAGGAAAGATTGACCCCAAAGACAAAGGGAAGAAGAAACTATTTGCCGATGAAGAGGCCCTGCTCTCCAAAGAAGAAAAGGGTGCTAAACTAAAAGCCTTTGTCTCTAAGTCTGAACGGATCAAGCTTCAACCTCCTCCCAAGATCAATTCTAACCTTGGTCTTCCTGAAGATGAGATCAAGAAGGCAGTAGATAGGGGAGAGCATCAGACGGGTCGGGTCGGGTCGGGGCCCAAAACCCAGAACCCGATCGGATATCGGGTGATGGGTAAGAGCCCCGAAATCCGACCGAATATGTTTCGGGTGTTTCGGATATCGGGTGGTTCGGAGCGCGGGTTGTTCGGGTCGGGGATTCGGGTTAGTTCAGGTATTTCTCCAATATCCAGGTTATCAAATTTTCCACCAAAATCAAAATTAAAATTCACAAATGAGGAATTGGGAGCAATTAGTTAAAACCTCAAACACCTACAAACATAGATACAGTAATTGTAACTATTTCCATAAATCTGAAGAACTTATCTTTCACAATATCCAGATCTAAAAGTAGAGAACTTACAATAAGAACTAAGAAGCCTGTGGGATTACAAAGAACCGTGGGAGTGGGACTGTCGACTCACGATTGTGGGAGGGCAACAGGGCATCGATGGCTGGAGTTGAGAGAGAGGTCGTTGGTGGCCCGTGACTGGAGACTGTCGATAGAGTGAGAGAGAAAACAGAGAGGTGCAGCGGTGGCGCCGTGGGGTAGTGTGGCGGCAGTGGGCAGTCGACGAGGATTATGGTGGTGGTCTTGTGTGGTCGGCGATGGAGTGAGGATTCTGGTCGATGGACTCACGAGGCTATGAGGTCTACTCCAAAATTAGAATGAGAGAAGTGAGAACATATAAGTCAGATCATATCTCATATATTTAGATTTTAGATAGGTGGGGTATTTCGGATATTCGGGTCGGGTCGGGTGGGGGATTAGGATACCCAACCCGATCCTACTTATCCGAAATTATTATCGGATATCGGTCTTCGGGTGGTCGGGTTTTCTGGTGGAGATTTTTTGGGTTATTCGGGTGGTCGATCGGTCGGGTTATTCGGGTCAGTCGGGTTTTGCTCACCCCTAGCAGTAGAGCTTCACAAAAAGATTGAAGAAAATAAGGCTCTCAAAGAATCATCTGAAGATGTCACCCAAAAAAAGACCTCTGAAATATTGTGGTACAAGAAGGCGTTGATGGAAAGGAGAAACATGTCAAAATTTGTCGATGTAAAATTCGGCACTTCCACGTTTTCAAAGACAGATGTTCGGATGATCATCTCTAGGGCTGACAAATCGCTTTAACATATCAAATTCTGCAATCTTGATCTCCTTGGGGTTTCAGAATGGTATGAAATCTCTAACCTCATTTCTACTTCTCTAAATCGGCACGAGGGTGAGGCCAACAAGTACCTCAATGGGCTTCTTGACCGGATGAAAGTTGTTCGAAGGGAGCTTATAGTTGCTCACACTCCTGACGAAGAAGCTCAAATTCGGAACCTTCAAAACTTGTACCTCACCAAACCCTCTCCTCCACCTCCAAACAGGCAAGACATCTTCAGAGACCTTGCTGCCAAGGGACTTGTGCCAAATGTGAAGAATTTGAATATGGTTTTTCCTCACACTCCGCTTCGCCCTCCATCTTCTGTGGTGTTTCCACCATACAAAGGAATTTACTTCCTTAATGCAAAACGAATTCTAAGTTTCTTTAGACATGATGAAATCAGCAAAGCAAACTCCTCCTTTCTTGAATTTATCCTTTCTCTTTGATTTCTGAGGCCACCTTCTTCCCCCGAGACATTCTTGCTGAGCTCCACAAAAGAAAGAATGAATGATCTATTGCTTTAAAATTTGGTTATGTACTTGTAACTTGTCTTTTGTTAGTTATCATATTTAGGGGGTGTTTGGGATTGCTTATTTGAGATGCTTTTTAGCTTATTGCGATTTGGTACCGGAGATAAGTACTTTTTGATAAGTCATTTGGTTTTAACTTATCAACTTATTTGAAAAGTGTTTATGACTTTTTTGGTTATTTTATATGTATAAGCAATCCCAAACACCTTTAAATAACAACTTATTAGCTTATTACGTTTTGGTACCACAATAAGCTAATCCAAACACTTTTTTAAAAACTCCAGTTTGACACCGCATAAGTTGATAAGCACTTTTTAAAATAAGCATATGTTGTTTTAAATAAGCAATCCCAAACACCCCCTTAATAAAAGTGCATTTCTTTTTACTTAGTTTATACAACTATACTTCATTAAATGCATGAGGCACTATAAATGTGGTAGATGCTTCAATAGGCAAAGATTACCAGCTTTACAAGTCTTCAAGCTCTCTAAGTGCCTGGAAATTTTCTCTCTACGAACTTCTTTTGTTTTCTAAGTGTTTTACAATTGTTCTTTATTCTCTTTGTGTAAGATTATTTGAACATATTTTATTTGTTCTCTTCCGCAACAATCAAAAGTTTTCTATGTGTAATTCTTGATTTCAAATCAATAGAAATTAAATTAAGTGGAAATTCTGTGTATTGTATTCAACCACCCCTTTACAATACCTGTGTTGTTTACTTACTGCTAACTGGGACCAACAGTGGGCACTGGGCAGCCTGAGCGTCAGACGCCTGGTGGTGGTGGTGGTGGTTGCTTGGCTGGTGGGCAACAACAGAAACATGTGGTAGTTGGTGACAGGTGGTGGTAGTGAGCAATTGATAGAGTGATATTGTAGTTGAGAGTGAGAGTGAGAGTGAGAGTAATGGCAAAGGTGACTTATGAGCGTGTTTGCAATAAGGGAACGGATGAGAGTGAGAAAAGAGGGGATAACTTTTTTTCTGGAAAAATATAAAAAATGAGCCTACTAAGCACTATATGTATGTTAGGCTGTGATGCCCTTTGAGCTTTGCTACCCTGGGTGGTGGCCCACATCGCCTTGCATATAGGTTGGCCCTGCTTCATAAACATAACCATGTGAATAGATGGTGCTTTGATACGCGTATTAAAAATAATTGCTAGTAAAATATTTAATAATCTTTATATAATTTTGTTAAATAGAAAGGGTACACTTAGGAGCCGTTTACTAAACGTTTACCAGGTAAGCGCTTACCAATATCATTTATCTTATTGATTGAACATTGAAAGGATCGTGAAGCTTACCCGGTAATAGACAAGGCAAACATCTAGAGTCTTACCCGATAAGTGTCGGAAATGATTCTTACCCGGTAAGAGCTTACCGGGTTTAAAATGCTTACCAACAATTCATTTTCATGTCCAAAGTATTACACAATAAGTTAAATGAAGGTGAATCTCTTACCTGTAAGCGCTTATCCTGTAAGAATTTGGTAAACGACCCTTAAGATTTTCGTTCTTGTGGTTTAACAAAAGTTGCTACTTTCATCTTTTTGGTTTCAAAATTATGTTTTTCGTTAGTGTTGTTTATAGTTTGTTTCTTTTTTTTTGTCCCTCTGACTAACTCTATTTTGAAAAATCAGTTAAGCCAAAGGAATTTTTCGTCATTTTACTCATTTCTTGAATTTTTTTGATTATTTATTTGCTTACATTTTCTTATTTCTTATTTTTTTCTTATTTATTAAAAAACTCCGTGAACACTAATCTTCTCGACGAACGCTCTCCATTTTCTCCGGTGAATCCTCCACCACTAATGCAATCATCATAACGCATTTTCCTTACCAACCTCTTAATTAGAAACCAAAACCTATTTTCGTTATCAATATGTCCTTCATTTTAGAGGATGAGAAACAAAAGCATATTCAATCAAACAATCGTTTGTCTATCAACAAAACCCATTTTCAACAAAATAAAGTCAATCACGAACACAAGAACAAAACATAAACAACATATTTTTATGTCAATCTTTTCAAAAGATTGTGATAAATATCAAAACCATAAATTAAAACCCTAGATCAAAACCCTAAATAAAATATTTGTGAAAAATATCAAAAACATAAATTAAAATGTCTAACCCCAAGTCTCTGATCAAACTTTAATATCAAAATGTAGTAGATTCATGATAGAGAGAGAGGGAGAGGCGAGAAGGAAACATATTTCATAGAAACATGTAGTAGATTTAGACATAGCGGTTGTTGTAGATAACTTTGAGGGAAATAGGTAGAAACAAGAACCATATATCAATACCAAATGTCTTTCTTTGGTGCAACTCGAGAGTTTAATGAAGAAGTGAAAATGTCCATCACATTGTCTTTAATGGCGACATGAAAGTACATATTTAGTAGAAGATCAAATTGGTTTGAGGGTTTACACAAATGATGGTTACCAGAGTGTTGGGTTGCTGTTTATGGTGTTCTAGCAGTGATCGGAGGAGTGGGGGCCGGGAGAGTGAGATTATGGTGTGCAAGGGGTGGTTGGCGAATGATTGTCGGCGGTAGTGGCTCAATGGTGTAGGGAGGATGGAGAGAGGCTGATGGAATGAAGGCGATTGTCACTGATTAGAGGAGATAGGTGGGGGGATGACTGTGAGTGACATTTGTAGAAGTTGCCTGTGAGTGGAGGAGTTATGCGGCGAGGAAGAGAAGTGGGAGGGGGTGAGAGAGAGAAACCTAAAAAAGAGGCTCTGTAATTATTAGAAAACCATAAGAAATAGAAAATGAAAAATAAATAATCATATGAAGTCAAGAAAATAGTAAAAAGACGATAATGCCTAGACTTAACGATGTTTTTTAAATCGAGTTAGTCAGAGGGACGAAAAGGCAACGAATTGCAAACTATAGCGATGAAAACATAATTTGGAAACCATAGGGACAAAATTAGCAACTTTTGACAAACCATGTGGACGAAAATTACTTCATCTTGAAAATAAGAATCAACATTTAATTTCTACAATTACTCCATATTGAAAATGGCGTTTGGTTCGCAGATTCTGAAGGAATCTGATGGAATTGGAATATTGAATTTCATTGACCAAATTCCTTTCCTTTGTTTGGTTCATTCTTTTTCACGGAATGAATCTCTAAATTCCATCAAATTCCACAAATGAGGGAATTTAACATTCCTTAGCAACTACAAGGTATTTTGATGGAATGAATTTTTTTTCTTCATAATACCACATATGCCCTCAATTCAATATAACCTAATCACATAAAACCTATCTGATTAAACCATGCCTCCATCGGTTCCTTCTCTAAACCACCGACGACCACCGTCGATCTGAACCATCGCCAATGTTAGGGTATTTATATGTTAAATAAAAGTTCAGGGTGCATATTGTAATTATTCAATAGTTATGATGTAATTGGGCCCAAAGCCCATTTAGCCCATGCGTGCCATATATAAGGCAAGTTTAGTTTCATTATTTGGTTTAGTCTCATTCATTATCATTCTAGTCAATAGGTTTACATTTATTGATCAGATATTCTCTCTGTAAACCTAATCCTTTATTGAATATTGATCATATGACTAGAAGTTGTGGTATATTGATTGTTCTACATTGATATTACTGTTCGTGATTGCACTATAACTGGGATCTACAGCTGGTATCAGAGCAAAGAGACAAAAGTTTTGATCCAAAAAGTGCATTTTAAGTTTAAAGAGTTAAGATGAAATCGAGAAACGCTCTAGCCATTGGTTCAGATCAAAAAACCTCGGTGCTCTATCGGGGAGAATACCCACAATGGCATGATCGCTTCATGCACTTTATCGAAGCGAAACCAGACTATGAGGAAATACTCGTGTGTCTGAAGGAGGGACCGCAACCCTGGCCGATGAAAGTCCTGCCTGAAAACCAAGATGAAGGTCGACCATACCGTTATGTTCGGAAAACTCTCAGTGAGTTTACCCCTCTAGAAAGGAGCATGTATGACGCAGAAAAACATGCAAAGTCCTATATTCTCCAAAGTCTACCCAACGACATATATGCATGCATCGATAGTTACAAGGATACTGCAAAAGGAATGTGGGACCAGATTGAAAAGATGATGATGGATAGCCGAATAAACACTCAGCTGAAGATGACAAATTGTATCACCCGATATGATGGCTTCAAAGCAAGAAAAGGCGAGACGCTCACGGAAACCTATGAACGGTTCAACCAGCTTCTGAATGATCTACATAAAAACCAAATCAGGAAGACGAACACCGAGAACAACATCAAGTTCATGAATAATCTCCAGCCGGAGTGGAAGACGTTCGTCTCTCATATCCGACATACTCAAACCCTAGAGACGATTCCTCTACACGAACTATATGAAATGCTTCTCCAGGATGAAGAGGAAGTTCTTGAGTTGATGGGAAATCAAAAAGCAGATGAAAAACCGGTGGTTGATCCGTTAGCGCTTGTCTCAGATAAAAGAGGTAGATCCGTCAGCCACGCCACTGAAAAGGAGCCAGTGAAAAGTGATTCTGAACCCGAAGATCCTGACAGCGACTCGGACCCAGAATACACTCAAATTAAAGAAGTTGTGTTGTTCTTAACCCAATCGTTCCAGAAAAGGAAATTCTTCAACAAGTCTTCATCAAACAAGCAAAGATACTCCACTACTCCTCTCAATCGACGTGATCATAAAGAGAAGAATGAAGGGAAGAGACGCGTTGATGAAGGTAAGAAGTCTGAGAAGAGACATGAAGAGAAAGCAAAAGAGGAGCCGATCAAATGCTATAACTGTGGTCGGTTGGGTCACTTTGCCAAAGACTGTCGAAAGCCTGTCGTGCGCAACTCAGAATACTACAAAGCCAAGATGTTGCTGGCCAAAGAAAAGGAAGCAGGTAAGGCTCTCATGGCAGAAGATGACTACTGGCTAAATGTATCTGATGAAGAAGAAGCTGATGAAGAAGCACACTTGTGTTTTATGGGCAAGCATTCAGCACAGTCTGATACTGATGATGATGATCGTAATTCCCCATGTCAGGTATGTGCTCCTTACCAAGAAGCCTTAATTGATCAGATGAAAATCACTATGCAAAAATTAGACTCTTGCAAGCGAACCATAAAAGAAAATGAATAACTCATCTCATCTCTGGAAAAACGTGTGTCATCACAGTCTGAATATATTGAAAAACAAAGCATAGAAATTGCTGGCAACAAGTGCATAATTTAAATCTAAAAGAAGAGTGTGAGAGTTGTTCAAAAGAATCCAAAGAGTTAAAGACCAAAGTAGATGATCTTACCTATAAGCTTTGCATGTCAGAAAATGAGAAAATTGACATTGTAACTCAAAGCGTGACTTATAAAAATAAAAATCAAAGGTTATATACTCAGTTAAAGGATCTTGAACAGAAACTTTATAAAAGTGGTCAATCTCATCAAACGCTGAATCTACTTGCACCTAAAGAATTCAAATATTCAGATACGGGTATCGGTTACGATAACCTACGTCATCTGAAAAAGGCTTTATCCAAAGTTCCTACGTTATATGCGTTCGAATTTTTTTGGAATAGACAAAACCTACCCAGAGTACAAAATCAATTGGACCAAGCCACTTGATGATGAGGAAACGGAACAGGACAATTTACGAAGGAAGAACTCTACCAAAATGCAACTTCCTTTTGTTTATGATTCATTGAATGCGTCTTACAACGATGAAAAAACTTGTTTCCTGTCAAATGACTATTTTCGAAGCTACACTCAAGTTGAACTAGATGCTAAAACCGTTGAAACTGGGGAGGAACTAATAGACCATAAAGTTTATGTTCCACCTCTGATTTTAGAAAAGAAAATTGTTCAGCTAGAAGATTCATTTGCACAGGAGATGAACATTTTTCAAAAGGAAAAACAAGAGTTATTATCCCAAATTGAGTGTCTCAATTCCGATAAAAAGGAAACTGTGTCGAGGGAGGAAAAGGAATATTTTCAGGCCGAGATAAATAAGCTCAATTCACAACTGGCTGCTCTGGCAGCAAATTTGATGAAAGAGCGTCTTTACAAGGCTGAGACTCAATCTAAGCCTGAAATTCTCCAGGTTGAGAAAATTCTTTTGTCTGAAAATTCCTATCCACCCTCGGACACATCTTCCTGTAAAGCCTTTTTGGGTGACTCGTCACCAAATCTTTCAAACAAAGGAAAATAGCCTCAATCTTTAGAAACAGATCATTGTTCTGATTTTCAAAATGCTTCCGCCTATGATCCGCTTAAAGAAACAAATCCTTCCGATGTCCTGAATTCGTCAAGTGATAAGGCTCCTTCTGATGAGGAAATGGAATTTTCAGCCTTTCTGAATTCTGAGGTGTGTCTAGACAGTCAATTAGACCAATTTGATTTTAATCCTTCACTACCAAGTCACGTTGATTTTCTAAATTCTACTTGTGAGCCTCCGGTAAAATTTTACAAGGGTGAATGTTCCACATCTGCCCCACAAAACTCTTCTGTGAAGAATTCTTCAAATTCTAAATCCAAAAGGCGTTCACAAAAGAAGAAAAAGACCGGTCGCTCTAAAAAGAAACAATCTTCAAAATTCAAATCTTCTGACTATGAGTTTAACGGTATTTCAGATACTTTTGGTCGACGCAAAGAAGTCAAATACGAGTGGGTAGCTAAGAAGTCTAAGGAGAGCACGACGAAGACAAAATTACTTAATCCCGTTTTAAATTATAGGAAAAACAATAATAGTCATGATGTTTTTAATTCTAAACCTTTGGTTGAATGTAATGGATTTTTTCCTTTAAAAGTTTATTCAATTCAACAATTACTTCAACTGTCTCATGATTGTATTTATTGCTTATACTGTGGATTGAATGATTTTGTTGATCGTAGATTTGCATCTGATTGGTTTGGGTCGTATCATGTTTCTAATTATCATTCAAAGTTTGATGTTCCCCGCCATAGAAGCAGACCCATCCAAACGGGTCTCCCAGTCGGGTGTTAAGTCTAATCCCAAAGGACCCATTTACGAATGGGTACCTAAAAAGCCTTAACTTGTTTTGCAGGATGGTCATGTGTGGTATTTAGATTCAGGCTGCTCCAAGCATATGACCGGAAGAAAGGAGCTTCTCACAAACTTCACCGAGAAGTTTTGTGGAAATGTACGTTTTGGGAATGACCATTATTCTCCAATTTTGGGATATGGAGATATCGTTAAGGACAATCTCACAATTAAAAAAGTGTCCTACGTCGAAGGTCTTGGTCACAACTTATTCAGCATCGGTCAATTATGCGATAAGAATCTAGAGGTCACCTTCAAAGCAAAAAAGTGCAGCGTTCGGACTGAAGATGGAAAAGAAATTCTTGCTGGAACGCGTCGCACAAATCTCTACACGATTGACCTCTCGTCTCTGAAAGCAGATAAGGAAGTTTGTTTGATGTCCAAAGCCTCAGCCGAACAAAACTGGTTGTGGCATCGTAGACTCTCGCACCTGAACTTCAAGACTATCAATAAGTTGGTGCTCGGTGGACACGTAAGGGGAATGCCAGATCTTAAGTTTGAAAAAGATCACCTGTGTGCCGCCTGTGAAATGGGCAAGATGAAGAAGGCTTCTCACAAGCCTAAAGCCACTCCAAGTACTTCGCGGTCCCTTGAACTCATTCATATGGATTTATGTGGACCGATGTGCATTCAAAGTATCAATCACAAGAAGTATGTCCTAGTGATGGTCGATGATTTTTCTCGCTACACGTGGGTTAGATTCCTTCGTTCAAAGGATGAAACCCCCAACCTGATCATCTCTCTCTTAAAGAGCGTTCAAGTCAGTCTCAACCAATCAGTTCAGACCATTCGGACGGATAACGACACAAAGTTCAAGAAGAAAGTGCTAACTAGTTACCTAACGTCAGTGGGTATCACCCACACTTTCTCAGTTGCCCGTACTCCTCAGCAAAACGGGGTAGTAGAACGTCGCAATCGAACTCTTGTCGAAGCCGCGCGCACGATGTTATCTCAGTCCAAGCTCCCGCTATATTTATGGGCAGAAGCAGTTGCTACCGCATGCTACACTCAAAACCGTACTATCATCAACAAGCGGTTCAACAAGACCCCATACAAGATCATCAACAAACGCATCCCGAACATCAACTATTTCCATGCATTCGGATGCACGTGCTTCGTACTGAATGACAAGGACGATCTCGGCAAATTCAGCCCAAAAGCGGACGAAGGAGTGTTCATCGGCTATTCACAGCAAGCCAAAGCTTACAGAGTCTACAACAAACGGACAAAGACCGTCGTTGAGAGTGTAAACGTGACTTTTGACGAGGCCGCTGATATGGCTTCTGAATACCTCAGTTCAGAACTCGCTTTAACTGGTGTGTTAGCTTCTGGACAATTACGTTCAGGATCTACACAATCTCCAGTAGATCCAAATCAAGCGTCTACGTCAAGAGCACATCTTTCAGATTTGGATTTACTTTTTGAGCATTTTTATGATGATTATTTTCCTTCTACGCCTAATGCTATATCATGTAACAGGAATGATGCTCAAGCACCAGAAGTGACACAGGTCACTGGTCCATCCGACTCAGGTGTGCCAACCTCGCCTGATGTTTCCCCCTCTACTGTCAGTGAATCAGCATCCCCAAGCTCGAGTGATCCTCCTCCGATCTCTCAAGTTCATACTGAAGCACCGGCAATAGTAGGACCTCCTGAACCGACCCCTGCTAAAGGTGCTCACGAAGTTTCCTCTCCGACAATCCCGGATACTGTTAATGTTTCATCACCAGCTGAGTCGTCCTCTGCTACACGCCCGACTCCAGCTCAGGTGCTTCCACCTCACAGGTCGTCATCACTCGAAGCAGTTCAGGATCTACCCCCCGTTGGTTATGTGGATTCCGATACCTCACAACAGACATATCAACCTCTTCCACACGCCACCAAGTGGACACGAGCTCATCTCCTATATTAGATCATCGATGATCCCAATACGCCTGTTCAGACTCGATCCACCACCGTGAATGACTGTCTATTCTCTTCGTTCCTTAGACGTATCGAACCTTCAACCGTCTCCGAAGCATTGAATGATCCAGACTGGGTGATAGCTATGCAAGAGGAACTCAACCAATTTGAGAGCCTCAAAGTATGGCGTCTTGTTCCCCGTCCAAAGAATAAGACGGTGATTGGGACGAAATGGATCTTCAAGAACAAGAAGGACGAAGATGGAATAATTGTCCGGAACAAAGCGCGTCTGGTAGCCAAAGGATATCTCCAGCAGGAAGGCATAGATTACGATGAGACATTTGCACCGGTTGCACGAATTGAAGCGATTCGCATGTTCTTTGCCTACGCCGCTCACAAGAACTTCATCGTCTTTCAAATGGATGTGAAATCCGCGTTTCTGAATGGAGTTCTCAAGGAGGAAGTTTATGTCTTGCAACCCGAAGGCTTCGTGAGTTCCGACAAACCACATCACGTCTATTTTCTTGACAAGGCCTTATACGGTTTTAAGCAAGCGCCACGAGCCTGGTATGATGCACTCTCATCCTTCTTAGTTAAATCTGGCTTTTCCAAAGGTAAGATCGACACCACTCTATTTATTAAAAAGGAAAAGCGTGATATCATTCTGGTACAGATCTATGTCGATGACATAATCTTTGGCTCCACAAACCCCAAGTACTGTCAGAACTTCTCAGCCCTCATGAGTAAACATTTTCAAATGAGTATGATGGGTCAAATGAATTTTTTCCTGGGTCTTCAAGTTAAACAATTAGCCACAGGAATTTTCATTAATCAATCTAAGTACATCTCGGATATTCTTCGGAAATACCAGATGGAAAATTCTTCACATATGAAAACACCCATGTCTACTAGTATAAAGCTACACTCCAATCCAAACGGAAAGGATGTGGATGCTAAAACTTATAGAGGAATGATAGGTTCCCTGATGTACTTGACGGCTAGCCGGCCAGACATTATGTTTTCGACATTCTTGTGTGCAAGATTTCAGTCAAAACCGAAAGAGTCTCATTTAGCTGCAGTCAAGCATATATTTCGTTATTTAAAAGGTACTTCTGATCTTCGTTTGTGGTACCCGAAAGAGACAGGTTTTGAATTGACAGCTTATTCAGACGCTGGCCATGTCGGAAATATGCTGGACCGGAAAAGCATGACGGGACATATCCAGTTCCTGGGTGATCGTCTTGTCAGTTGGGCGTCGAAGAAGCAAAACTGCGTGTAAACCTCTACCGCCGAGGCAGAGTATGTAGCAGCTGCCAGTTGCTGCGCGCAAGTCATTTTGATGCGCACCCAGCTGAAAGACTATGGCTTCCATTACTCGAAGATCCCCATTTACTGCGACTCGAAGAGCGCTATTGCTATATCAAGCAATCCCATCCAACACACGAAGACGAAGCACATTGATGTGCGCTATCACTTCATAAAAGACCATGTGGAAAGAGGTACCATCGAACTCTACTTTGTTAATACAGAACATCAGATAGCAGAGCTGTTTACCAAAGCCTTGGATGAAAAACGTTTTAATTATCTAGTGTCCAAGCTAGGTATGATGAATCTGAAAGTTTGACCCTTCCACAGACCTATACGAGTCTCATTCAATGACGAATGACTGTGACCTAATGCCCCGGTGCCTAGTCTCTGGATGTTCATGATCACATTCATTGGTTGTTGCATTTTACTCGTTAAGTTATGTGCAACTTTCAAACTTCTGTATTAATAAATTAGATTTCGTTCGTTTTTTTATCTCGTGTGTTTCCTTTTCTTCGTGGTGGTTCATTTTATTTTGCAGTCCATTAGGTCGATCACTTAACAAGTATGTTGCTTGTGGTAACTTTCTCGAGTTGTTCATGTGTTAAGGGGGAGCACTATCGACAGATGATCAGTAAGTTTTTAGAGTTCTCACTCCAAGGGGGAGCAGGTAAGTTCTTCTCTCGGTAATCGTTAAGGGGAGCGAATTTTTTTTATTGACCGTAAGTGGTTCCTACTCTGAGGGGGAGCCGTTTTTAGTTTGTTTCGTTAAGTTTATCAGTAGTCTTATTTTATTTTTATTCAACCCTTAGGATTGTTTTATATTTGTTTATTTTTCTTTAAGTATTTTTTTTAATTTAAAAAAAATTGTTTTGAACCGGCCCATATCAGAACCCGCCCAAATCGGTACCCGTTTTTCGGCCCAACCCAGACCCGACCCGGCCCGGGGGAACCCTAACACCGCGACCGGGGTTTTAAATACCCCGGTCTCTCTTTTTTTCCCCTCATTCTCTCAAATCACTATTTCTCTCTCTAAATCGCTCTCTCGATCTCTCTCTCTCGACGACCGATCGCCTCTCTCGACCTCTCTCTCAAACATCATTCGCTAACAGGTATTCCTCTCTTCTCACTAATCTCTCGCCGGTGAATCGATCCTCGGGACGATGTTCATCGTTCACACCGGTCGAAGTTCAATCGACCACGGTCGATGTCCTTCAACCCCGGTTGACCCCCCCTTCGTATCACCACCGCCGCCGCCGACCTCCGGCTACGGCTGGTCGACCATCGTCCCACCATTATCGGCTCATCGTCGAGTGTTTGGACACGGGGTTTGCGTTTTAGATCGATTTTATGTCATTTAGGGGGTCGATTACAGCTCCTGGTTAAATCAAATTGGCTTTGGTTCGTTTTAAAGTTTATGTTTGGTACTCGAGTGTTTTGTTTATGTTTTTGGTGTGGATGATAGTGTTCCATATCGATTTAAGCTAGTAATTCGATATATGGTTAATATATTGGGTTGATTGGGTAGACACCGTTCGACCTAGTCGCAGACCCCGATCGTTGGGTTGACACCGGTCGTCACCGGTTCTCACCTCACCGGCCCCAGGGTGTTTGGTTTGATTTACCATTTGCTTTGGAGTTAGTTAAGGTTAATGTTTTCTATGTTTTTTTTTTAATTTCTGAGTTGATCATGTGTTATTATTGATGCTTATTATATCTTGGTTTGGATTGTTTGTGTATTGGGTCTGTTTGTTGACACCGGTCGTAGTCGACACCGGTAGATTGGGGATAGATAATATTTGACCTAATTGACCCCGGTCGATTGACCCGGTCATTCGTATTCCCCGGTAGTTTAGACACCGGTCGAGTGATGATCTTGACACTGGTCAATAAGTGACCCCGGTCGCTTTCCTTTTTGACACCGGTCGGTTTTATACCGGTTGATCGGTCGACCCCGGTCGATGCTATACCCCGGTCGTTGTTAGACCCCGGTCGTTTGGTTGTTAGCCTATATGCCTGACAGTTTATATATATGCTTGTGAGTTGAATATGTGATGAGAGTGATAGTTGGGATTCAGAAGCATTAATTGGTTGAATTTATTTTGTTATGAGAGTATTGGCTATTGATCCTGGTTCCCGGATTCAGAGTTGAATTGGCTTTTAAACCTTCACCGTATAATTCCAAGGAGATGTTGCTTTCAATGTACCTAAGTTCTAACATATTATCTCTTAACAGGTACAATGGCTCAAAATCCGAACCAGGATATTGACCCCATAGCTGACGCCGAACTGATTCATCCGGATCAGTTCCTTTCTCTCATGCCGAACAATTTCCTTCTCGACGTCACTCAACCTGAGTGTCAATATCAAGTGATGGTCGAGATCCTCCGTGGCCACCCTCTCTCCTTTGCTCTCACGGAGACCGCCGATGTGCCCCATATCTACTTGCAACAATTCTGGCGCTCTCTTACTCCTGTGGAGGCTGACGATGGCTTTCATCTGGAGGGCCGAATCAACACAACAACCATACTGCTCACGCGAGAACTCTTCCGCCAGTTTCTCCACCTGCCTAACGCCAACTCGTTTCTAGGGAGAAACAGTTTCGATCCAATCGTCCCCGATGCTATTCTCTGCTCAAACATACAGTCTTAGGGTTACCGCACGCCTATCCGTCTTCCATCCACCTTCAACAGGAAGAATTTGACTACCATCTGGTACACCCTATTCACGTACCTCAATCGGTGCCTGTCGGCTATCACGAAAGGCATCGATCAGACTAGTATCAACATCCTCCGCCTTTTCCATGCTGTGGCATTCCAACGCCATGCTGATTATGCGGACATTCTATGGTTCGAGCTAGTCCAGAAGGTCCGAGACAACGCTACAAAACGACGGAACTTCATTCCGTTCATGCATTTTCTCCAGATCTTCATCCACCACTACATGGATCTACATCCAACCATTGCTCGCCGATCTTCACATCAGACATGTCCGCATAACCAAACTCATCGTATCCCAATTCGTCCTGATCCCGACGGTATAGTCGCCCGACAGATTCCAGACGGGTTACTGGCCTATGCTAGTCCAACGGCGCTGAGTGTGATAGATTATAGGCGCACACACAACCTACCAGCTCCTATGGTCCGTCCAGATCCGGAAGGACCTCCCTAGGGAGCGAGACCTGAGCGACGTGAGGGTCCACGTACGAGAGGCGGTAGAGTCCGGGGGGCTGGGGCTCCCGGACAGGGTGTGCAGAGAGAAAATATTGTGAGGGGTTCTGGAGCGGGCAGCGCCGTTAGACAAAGCCAGGCCAGTACTTCTCACCGATCGCCTACGCCATCACCGACAGCATCTCCAACGGTGGAAGAGGACACAACTATATAAACCGCTCAAGTTCAGTCCTCTTCTGCCACCGAATCTGAGGAGACAACAGATACATCCGCCACCCAGTCGGAATCAGCCACCGAAGCATCGGCATCAAGTGATGAGTCATCTGACTCTGATGGTGACGATGACGAGCCTACACCTGGAGAGACAAGGAGAGCGGAGGGAGTTATAGTTGAACATGAAACTGTGAGTAAAGAGAGGGAAAGGAAGAGTAACACGACTCTGAGCGAACACAAGTGATGAGGCAACCATCTATGGTTAACCTCCCCCTAACCTCATCCAGCCAGGTAGCCACATCTGCTACCCAGTCTCATGTGTTGAGACAGAGTATTGAAGAAGCCGTCGTGGACCTAGCGACGCAATTGCACGCCCCCTAGCCACTCCGACATCTCTCGACAGATGTTGGTTTCAATTTCTCATGGGGATTTAGCACAACCGCTATCGGTCTCTCGCTTGGAGAGTTCTGGTATTGAAACAAGAGGACAACAGCCCCCGTCCTTGCCTTCTTTGAGTGCACAACGTCTAGAGCCCTTTGATGTTATATCTCCTATTCCTAGGACACATGTACCTTTCTCGGCTACTGCTGGAGGCCTTAGTGGCCCGACCGGAACACCCATAGTAATTCCAACTTCGGTTGGTTTACGAGGATTGGGTGGAAGTCCTACCACAGCTATTATTACGCCAGCTGTGAACGTAGGCGGTGCGACTTCTACAGTCGTCACCACAACTGGAAGTCTAAGTGACCCAGGAGTTAGTCACCCTGAGTTCGTCTCAAGGGAATTTATGGACGGCGCCCTATAGGTTGTCCACTCTATCATGCGTTCCGAAATGAGGGAAGAGGTAGATGCCCTGAAACGTCTGATCAAAGGCAAAGCTCTAGCTACTAAGCCTGAATCTCTACCTCCTACACCACAACCCTCTACTACTGCATCCGATATGTCTATAGATGACCTTAAATCCATCCTCCTAGCCAAACTACTTGTCCAATCTCAAATCGAACCCACCCAAGATGTCGGTCTACTTTCCTTACTACGTGTTCAAGCATATACTCCTACCCCTCCACCCCCACCCACTATATCTCCTGAAGCCTTCCAGCACCAAACAACACTCCTTCAGTCTTTGCAACACACAGTATCAGTATTGACTGAAAGGGTATTATCCTTGGAAGACACCTGCCGCAGCCAGGCAGAGAGGCTCAAGCGCAAACATGATGATCAGGATGATCCTGATCACCATGAGGGGGAGAAGCGCCAAAGAATATCTGAGCCAGAGACAGAACAGACAATGGAAACAGTACAGGAGCAAACTGAAAGGGGTTCGGGTTCTGGGACTCAAGCAGAAGGGCACGAACAGGCACAGGAGCAGACGATGAACTTGGTACTTTATGATATTCCAACGGTTGAAAAGCCTGAGGAACAATATGAAGGTTCATCGATGAATACGGAAAAATGGGCTATAATCGTTGATCCATATTCAGATACAGACCCGACAGAAGAACCGATCAACATGGAAAGAGCGCTGGTAGTCTTTCAAGCCAAAATTGATGAGATTTTCAATTCTGAATTTACGGCTCAAGATTATCATCCAGATATACAAACTTCTGTCGGGTACCACTTTTGACGTACACAGCAGTTCACCCTGATATTCCACAGCAAGACGTTCCTGAACGGTCTCCTCCAGCATCTCCAGCATCACTAGTTTCGGGAACAGATCGTACTCCGCCAGTTCAGCCATACAAATGGGAAAAAGTTAGAATTAAAGTTCCATTTCTTGAAGAAAGCCAGAAGAAACTCTTTTCCCATTGGATTCGTAAGTATGATGAAATTGTAGCAAATGGTCTTCAGTCGATGAAAAGCAGGGAGAAGCAACGAGAACTTATGTTTGTGTATAAACATTTCAAAGACGGTTTCACAGAGACAAAGCTCAGAATTAAATCTGTCGATCAGATTCACTCCTGCTACTTCAAGAGCGTTAAGTATTCCTTCTTTATAGTGACAAGAGAAGATGATAAACAGTGGCATTTTTCTGAAGCTAATTTTGCACGTCTTGAACCACGAGATCTTCTATTCCTGCTTAGAGACTTAAAGACCAGAACTATCCGACCAGGGGAAGTTATAGATGCACTTGAAGCCATAAAGAGATACATGAAGTGTGTAATGAAGCTTACCTCGGTTGAAGATTTTTAGATTGGGTTAGAAAGCAATCAACCAAAGATAAAATTGCTTAAACCTGATTTGAGTATTCCATTAGACACCCAGAATGTACCGGCTTTCAAAGTTCTAAATTTTCCAGAATTAGGCATGACATACGCGAACGACAAAGGTGATATGCGTTTTATCCGATTTAGTCAGATTGCTAGATTCTGCGATGGTACTTTGATGTTGCTTAGAGACAAGTTGAGGAACTCTGTTGATCAAGATGAAAAAGGTATTCAGCTATTGGATCCGAATTATAAGAGTATTGTTCTCGAAGCACTGGGTGTGTTCATAGAACGACTGGAGTACAGAACGACAATGCGCTATTTCGAGATCAGTTTCGGGTTTCGAAAAACATATGTTCCGAACTGGCGTGATTTTGAACTTCTATTTAAAGGGGGAGATTGTTAGGGTATTGTAACACCCTCAAATATGGAAATAACAACTTATTTAAAATTTTCTAAATACATCAATAAAGGGATTATCTACAACCACAAGTTAAGGATTAACCTCAATACAAACATTCATTCTATACAAAAGCCCATGATAAGAACAGGTGCTACCAATACCCATGCATAGTCACTATCTCCATAATGCGGAAGACTTCACCGAATACTTACTTTCGGAACTAGCTAAGGCTTTACTCTTCACAGTATTGCTAGAACCAACTCTCAACCTTGAAACCTGATGCACATGCCGACAAATAAAAAGGTTAGGCTTAACGCCTAGTGAGCTCAAGAGTTTTAACATAAGTATATATCTTTAAAAGAAAAGAATTCAATTTAAATCATGGTCCTTCGAAATATTACGCTTAAAAATGGAAACGACACATTTGCCCATAATATGCACTTTTAAAGACAAAGCTCCCAAAACACACATTTCTTATATAACGTGCAACGCATCACTCACCCAAACGGGATCATAGTTCGACACTTATTTGGTAAAAACATGAATAACCGTTTATAACCCAAAGTACCCAAAACGCGGGCGGAACAGAATGCTCGACCCATAGATCGCTATCAAAACAACATATACCGTACGTCCGAAAACATGGACACTTGGTCCAATACTCACGCGACCGTAAGGAACCAATGACAATAAAATAAGACTTTCTTATATTTAACATACTGATAGCCAACAACGGGGGAAGCCCGTATCCGTTGAGGGTGGAGGGAACACAAAAGTATACCACCCAAACTAGTTTATCGCATGACACCTCCCGACATCCCAGCCCGGTGTCCCTACGACTTCTTTACAAGTGTCACCCCAAGTCAGTTGACCTTGATAGATCATTCCGAAGAACTCCATCTCGAAGGCCCGACACACTTAAAGACTACCTCCCAGGCATTACTTCAAGCGGCGGAGGTCCTAGCGCCTACTATTCCGGTAGCACTAGCCGACTCAACCCTCCTAACGATCACTTGTAAAGTTTCCGGTCATAAAACATAGGTACCGAAGTTCAACCCCGCAATACCCAATTGACCATCCAAGACAGACTGACTCACGTGCCTATGAATCCATTACACACTGTCTAACGTTACATGACTCCAATTGAAAGACCAAAGCTCCCAAAACATGTAACTCACCAATGACACAAATTAAGTGTCATCATATCCAAAACCCACGACGGTTAAAAATCCGGACAAATGTCCACACGACTCGTTTAAGCCAATACCGAACTAAATAGCACAAAATCCGTTTGACCAATAATTACCGGTCTCCAAAATAGTGAAATGTCTTTAAATACCGTTTATGAAGACACGTACTTCAAAGACTAGATTTACCCAAAACTCCATACGAGATGGAACTCAAGATTTCCAAAGTATTTATGAATGCAAATAGACCAAATGCATATAACATGAATTAGACTTTACTTGTACAAAATCGTCAAAAACGTATAACTCATAAAATAGACCTTACTTGTACAAAATCACCAAGAATACGTAATTCATGTTATTTAGTTGTTGGAAACGTTCAAAACCCAATAGAAGCATTTTAAGAGGTTAACACATCCCAAGTTTACCAAATATGAAAACTTATCAAAATACTCACACTTTGACAAATAACTAAGTAAAACACATTTTACTTCTAAATACTCAAAACTTATCAGCAGTTAACCATTTCATGTAAAACATTTTAAAATACACATTTTGGCATGTACACCGTTTTCACAAATCAACTTGAACTCACCTTGCTAGATTTAGGCTAAATCTAGATTTCACCCAACGAGCTCTTTTGAAGACCACTTGAATCCTCAAGCCGAAATCTTCCAAAACCTAGATCCGAACATTTCAACCCATAAATACCCATAATCAACCATAAGGAAACGTTCTCCAACATAAAAATACCAAGATCCCAAACAAGATCAAAACCCTAATTTCTCCAAAACTATCAAATCCGAGATTTGAGATATTGAACCTTAAGAAACCACCATTAGAGCATTTATAACCTTATTACAAGAAAACTTACCCTTGAAGACAAAGAGGCTTCCGAGAACACCCAATCCAACACTTCAACCCGAGCTCCCAACCGTTGAACTTGACGAGGAAGATAAAGATGAAGGTTTTGTGGGTTATCATCCCAACTAGCTAGATGATTAAGAATCAGGTGGTAGGAAGAAGAAAAGCCTCCAAAATGGGTTTGGGTTCGGTTTTAGGGTTTTGGAGAGAAAAGGGAAGAAGATAGAAGTGATAAATGAGGAGAATGGTGAGAAGTTCGAATTTAACAGCCTCTCAGCCCTCGTCCACGACATTGCCACGGCGACTATGCCAAGCATAGTCGCTCAACTTCTTCAAGTCCCAAAACTTGACTTCTTTCATGCCAACACTCTCGAAACCCTTAGGAACTTTAAACGAAACATTTCCCAACAAAACCCCAAGGTTTACGAGTCACAGAAACGTCCGGGTGACATTTACTTACCAAAATTACGGGTGTTATAGGTATTTATATGTCAAATAAAAGTTCAGGGTGCATATTGTAATTATTCAATAGTTATGATGTAATTGGGCCCAAAGCCCATTTAGCCTATGCGTGCCATATATAAGGCATGTTTAGTTTCATTATTTGGTTTAGTCTCATTCATTATCATTCTAGTCAATAGGTTTACATTTGCTGATAAGATATTCTCTCTGTAAACCTAATCCTTTATTGAATATTAATCATATGACTAGAAGTTGTGGTATATTGATTGTTCTACATTGATATTACTGTTCGTGATTGCATTGTAACTGGGATCTACAGCCGACCACCGCGTCATGAACCATCGCCTATCTGAACCACCGCCGACCACTACCAATCTGAATCACCGCCGACCACCGACCACTGCCGATCTGACCCACCGACCAACGCTGACCACCACTGTTCTGAACCACCGATGACCACCACCGACCACCGTTGTTCTGAACCAAGACCGTTCTTAACCACTACCGACCACTATCGATCTAAACCACTGCCCACCGCCGATCTAAACCACCACCACCACCACCGTTCTGAACCACCGCTGACCACCATCGACCACCACCGTTCTAAACCACCGCCAATCTGAACCACCGCCCACCGTCGATATATACCACCGCCGATCTGAACCACAACCAACCCCCACCGATCTAAACCACCGCCGACCACATCCAATCTGAACCAACGCCGACCACATCCGATCTGAACCACCGTTCTAAACCACCACTGACCACCACCAATCTAAACCACCATTACAAATAAAGTATTTTTAATGGCTATTTTATTAAAACATTTTTTGTTTAGAAAAATTAAAATTATCAAAAAGGGTATTTTGGTCATTTATCAACATTTCATTCCAATTCCAAAGCTACATTCTGTGAACCAAACAAACATATTCCAATTATGTCAACCAAACAGGTGGTCAAACCTGACAACATTCCATTCCAATTCCTTTAAAGTCAAATTCCTTTGACATATTCCATTTCATCCAAAAACATTATGCGAACCAAACGCCACCTTAGGGTCCGTTTGGTTTGTAGGAAAGAAATGGAATGAATTGGATTTCATATAGGGATTTGAATTTAGAGGGATTTGCTTTGGAGGATTGTAATGGATTTGAATTCCATTATTTATAAAAAAATTCATTAAAAATTATAAAAATAATTAAATTACCTTTTATTTAACTGATTATTAGAAAACAAGTGTTTTTAACTTATTTTTAAACATTATTATATAAAATCCTACGAAATCCTTTGAAATCCTAGTTATTCCCTTGGGATTTCAAATCCTATGTTGGAAGGATTCAAATTCGGACAATCCTACAAACCAAACACAAGATTAGAATGAATTTAAAATCCAAATCCCTTCAATTCCAATTCATTTCGACAAACCAAACGTGCCCTTAATATTTCAATAAACTTCCCAAAAAAAAAAATATGGTACGTTCTCTCCTTCGAAAATTTATTGCAATAAAAATCTATTGGTAAGCAAACAAAAATATGGCATATTATCTATTTTTTTTTTAACTAAAGAGGAGTTGTTAAAGACATACCGAACAACTTCTCCATTTTAGAGATTATTATATAAATTATATTATTAAAATATTTAATAATTTTAGATTCTCATTAGAAGGATGACTAAAAATTAATTTCTCTTTATATGTGTTTTTTAGAGAATTTCCCAAATTTGTAGAATTTCATCATCTCTCTCATACTTTATCCATTTTGAAGATGGTTTTGAGAAATCTGTTGAAGTAAATATCCCTAAAACCTTCATTTTAGAAATATTGTTGAAGATGCTCTTATGCTATGTTCTCGAGTTTTTTTTACGAAGGAAAGAAAGAGAAAGGGAAGGAAAGTAGGGGGGAAATAAAAAATCTTGTGTTATCGAGTTTTTTTAAGGAGGGAAGGGAAAGGAAGAGGAAAGAAAATTATATTGATTTTCCTCCCAAATGTGGGAGGAAAGGGAAGGAAAGGAAAGAAAAAGAATTTATAACAATTAAAAATGTTTATAAAATTACATATCTATCTATCAATTACATACCATTGTAAAATAATATATGAGTATATTTATAAAAATGACTTCCTTTCCTTTCTCTCCCACTGAAGAACATGAAAATTTATTTTCTTTCATTCATTTTCCTTTCATTTATTTTATTTCCTTCCAAAACTCGATAAAAGAAAGTTAAAGGCCATAGCAAATTTGGAATAATCAATTTGATACTAGTTTCAACAAATGGAATATCAAAGGGCAAAATAAAATGCCTTCAATCATATTTCAATTTTAGATATTTATTTATTTTTGACAAATTAATCTAATTAATTAAATATGCAAAATAAAAATGAATACATTTATAACAAAATACATCATTAAAAACTCATAAATGTTATAATTTTATTTATAAATAACGGGACAAGATTTCACAATTTATAGATACGATGACGAACAATTAACATTCAACACATTGTATATATGACGTTTTCTTTATAGATCTACGATGATTATTTAGAAGAGGGTTTTATAAAACAATTTAAATAAAGGATAATTGTAAAAAAAAAAAACTTTTGAAAATATTTTTCAGATAAACTTTTATTAAAAAAAGTGGAAAACGAACTTGACAAAAATAATAAGTGACGTTTGGTTTGACGAATGTTTTTGAGAATTTTTTAAGTTTTATTGAAGGATTTAAAATTAGAAAGATTTGGAATATTTAATTTGTAAGATTTAAAAAGAAATTGAATTGAATTCTTTATAGACAATTTATTAAAATAACTAAATTACTATTTATTAATTACTTATATAAAACGATTGTTTTTAACACATTTTAAAACATAATTACAAACAAATCCCACAAGATCCTATGAAATTACCCTCATGTGATTCAATTATTATGGAATTTCATTAAAATATGAGATTTCAATTCTGGACTTACCTTTAAACCAAATGTGAGATTGGATGGAATCCGATTCCAAATCCTGCAAATCAAATCAATGGGTCGTAGTAAGTCATTTAAGACTTTGACCATTGTGAATGTTTTTTGCATTGAGTTATAATATTAAAATATTCAAATACATTTAATATTTCAACAAATTTTTAAGAAAATAAATAAAAAATTAATAACACATTATCTTTTTATAAAAAAATTATATTGCAACAAATTTTCATTGGAAAAAAATGACACATTTTTCCTCTTTACTCAAAAAGTTATTGCAATAAATTTTAGATATTCCTCCAAATATGGACAATGACTAGTTCTAAGACCATCCACAAAAGGTTTGCATATCACTTGCAAAATGACTTGCAAATCAAATTTTGGTGCCACATAGACATGACACTTGCAAATATTGAAAGTTCAATTGTAAGTCATGTCACCACCTAGTTTTTATAAATAGATTAAATAAAGAGTAATTATTTTTTATAAAAAATATATTTTATAAATAAATCAAAATCAATTTATTTTTAAATTAAATTAATTAATCTTGTTTAAAAAATATTCTATGTATATAATATATATTAGTTTTTAAATAAAATATAAATACAATATAGTTAAATTAACTTAAACATTGAATTTTATAATTACCGGAAATTAAAATTATACATATTAAAACATATAATATTGAGTAAATTACATATAATATAATCTAATATGTATTATTAATATATTAAAAAATAATTAGAATGTATATAATAATTTATAAAATAGTTAATAAATGTTTAAGTGGGGACCACTTTTGAAAGCGTAGGTGAATTGCACGTGTATAAATGGTAATTACAAAAACTGACGTGACACAATTAAAAGTGTAAATGACTTACAGAGATGTGGACGATCTTACTCGCTACTTTTCTTAGTTTGAAGAATCTTTTAAAACATAATTCAAATTTTTTTATTAAAATCTCTATTTTTTATCATAAGTAAACTATTAAAGATTTCTTTAGTTAAAACATTCATTTTGATACTTAGTTTTAATAAAGATTATCAAAGAAAAAAAATAAAACTAGTTAATTATACTTATTTTAACATTGTTTTATCTTGATTAGCATTTTAGTAATTGTGGCAAATATTTTTTTCTTCTAATCCCCAATTTTAGTAATATGCTGACAAAAATCGAACATATAAGGTAATACATATAAAACTAGAAATAAATATTTGGAGTCAAAGTATTTTTTTAATAAACATTTTTATTTAATTGCTTAATCATAATCATCATTAATTAATAAATAACGAACATTTATTATATATGAAAAAAGAATATACGAGTAACATTTTTTTTCTTTTCTTTTTTGACTAACACATTTTTTTGCTTTTGAGTCTTGTAAAAAATGGATCCTAAAACTCTAATTTAAATTTATTTTTTCATTTAACTATTTAATTTTTCATTTAACTATTTATTTTTCAAAAGGATTTCATTTAACAATTTATTTCTCTATCATACAAAAGTCAACGAGGAATCATTTTTTAAATAAATATAATTTATACTTTATTAGATTATTTCCAACAGTTATTCATAATTATTTTAAGATAAAAAAGTTTAAATCTTAAAAAAAATTACATTGAATTCTAACAAATTATGTATTTAATATTTCAACATTTTTATATTATTGAAAAAAAAAACTTTAAAATCCTTGTTTTTCTTCTTTTCGGTTAGAGATGTTCTATAAATATTTGGCAAAAACTCTTAAAAACATATTATTAAGCACAAAGTACCGTGTTAATACATTATCTTAAAATTAAAAATTACAAGTTATTGGTAGTAAATATAACTTTTTTAAGTTTTCTTTAACTCTATAAAATTAATAAATAATTAACTGATAAACACATTAGAATAAAATACAATTATTATTCCCTATAATACTCTATAATTAATTTTATCCAAAATTACATCAATATGAGTAAAATGAGTGGTAGCTTTATTTTTTAATTTAGAATATTTAATTGTAATAAAACTTTAAATTAAATAAATTATAATAAAAATCAATATTTTTATATATTATAAATGACACACATATCGATATTTTATTTACCTATTCTATAAATATTATTACATTTTCAACCAATTATAATTTTCTTTTAAACATAAATCTTGGAGTTTTTTTTATTAAAAAGTTTATTAATTTATAGTTCTCAATTTAAAAAAAAAACTATGTTTCTTGCGGTCATTAATTTATAATAAATTTCATTTTAAAGATTCTTATAATTTATGATTTTAAACAATTCTGTTAATTAAAAAAACGATCACATCTGAAATGTAAAGATTTATACAAGAAATTGGTCTGTGGTAATTAAGGTGATATTTTTGAAGATGTGTCATGTATTTTATTTTCTGATATCCATGGAAAGATTTTCTGAACCCAATTCATGAATCTCTAAATTCCATCTTTTGTTTGTTGAAGAGCATTTATAGATCAGATGTTATTATATATCTCCTCTCACCCTCTTTTCAAATCCCAACCCCAACAGATTTAATCTCATCTTTACTACATAAAGCCTCAATCTTTGTGATAATCGACGCCTATTCATCATCTCAATTCCAATCTTTCAGCTCAGATCTTCTATTTTACTCTTTAGTAAGTAATTTTTCTAGAAAACCAAGCAAAAGCAACTATCTTTTCTTGTAATCTTTTAGTTGAATTCTAGATTTGTTGCTGAAATCCTTTGTTTCTGTCAAATTATCTGTAATCGAAGAAAACATCGTGGATTGTTTTCGTTTTTGTTTTGGGGGTTTTGAGCTACCCAATGACCATTTCTGATCGAGTAGGGTTTAGTGATTTCTGCAAGTGTTTTTTTTTAACTCTGATATCGATCCAGCATAACTCTGCTTGTGTTTTGATCTTTTTGTCTTTTGGGTTCTAATTTCATCAATTTTCTTGTGGGGTTATCAAATCTGTTTTGTTGCAGGAGAAATGAAACAAGCATTTGTTAATTTGCATAATCTTTACTATGAGGGATGTTAATTGGGTTTTCTTTTTGTATGTTTGATTGTGTTTCTGGGTAGGGTTTTATTAGTTTTTAAACATTCACAGTGATCCAAAATGAGTCTTTGAAATTTGAGTGTGTTAGTTCTCCATGAATTTGTTTTGAATGACAGTTTCTGAGTTCACTTGGAGTTGGGTTTTTGTGTTATTATAGCGATCAAGAATGGCAGATTTCTTATGATTTTACATGTATCACAAGCACACACAAAGATGTATATATATATATATAGACCGGTTTCTTGGCTTAAGAACATTTGAAAGTTGTCTATAAACACGTTAATTGGCTTTTTTTTTTCTTTCTATCTTGATTCTGTTTATAGGTAGGGTTTAGTCATTTTGCTGGTGGGTTTTGTCATTCTTGAAGTTTTGATACAGATTTAACATGAATTTTTACACATGAGCATCGTATTCGGAAATTTATTTCATTGCCCCTTAAAAGTTCACTCTCTAAATCTCATTTTGAGTTGGGATTTCTTTGTTAGTTTTGCATTTATCGTTCAATGCTTACGTGTTCCACGAGCACACAAGAAGATGTGCGCGTGTGCATGTTTCTTTCTATATTTTTAGCAACCACATTTTGAGCTGCGTATAGATGGATTTTTCTTCATATCTAGTTTCATGTGTTTAGCTACCACTTTGATTCTTTGATGGCTTTTTACTAATGCGGATCAAAACATTTTATTTCACTAGCGTTCTTCTGTCTAAGGATATATACTGAATTTACTCTTTTTGGGTTCGCTTTCATGATTTATAAGCTACTTCTGTGTCTCTGCAAGCACATTTATGGGATTGTGGACTCAAATAGGATAGTAATTATAGATTATGTTGCATCGCTTAATTTACAATCATCATTTAAAACAAAATTACATTCTTGTAACGGTAATCAGAATTCAGACGATTTGGGCAAATTTCAGTTCTTGTCGGTAGCGTTTAGGGATTCTGTAAGTGGTAGTGGTCTAACAAAAATCTTTTACAGAGCATTCTTTCGAAGGATTTATTCTGAACTTAGAACATCTTTGGTTACTTTAATGGTTTCTTTCTTGAATTATTCTTCTTTACAGCAAAAATCAGCTCAAGAATGTGATCCGATTTATGTATTTTGCAGGCACACAAAAGAGATAAATGTACACACCTCTATTCATTGTTATTTGACGGGATCGGATAACATCCTTTGAATATTAATTGTTGATATTGTTTCAGAATTTAGGATAACAAGCAATCATGGAGCTCAAGTCGTGAATACAACTCGGCAAAGTTAACTTTTTTTTTTCAATTTTCCAGCCTAAAGAGGTATGCTGTATTTGCTTTTGTTGATTGTGGGCATGTCGTTTTCTTATAGCAATCTTTTGATCCATGTGAATAATCTGTATACATCTTTCCGACTATTATTTAAATGATCGTGTTCACTTTCGATCTGCCTCCTAGAGTTGTTTGTTTTCCTAAGTCTTACTGAAATATGAATACATGCATTAAATTCATATGTGAAGCTATGAGAGTGATTTACAGCATAGGTTAAATATGGTCTTTCTTTGATAAAGAATCATTTTTTGGCGTAACGAAAACAGTCTTTCTACCCCTTTGGGGTAGAGGAAATGTCTGCATACATCCTACCCCTCTGGACCCTATTTTCGAGTGGGATATACTGGCTACGTTTCACAACGTGATACCTTCAAAATTGAATCGCAAGTTCTTTTTTTGAAGGTTCACATAGTTTCAACCAACTTTAACCGGAATACATTGCTGAAATGGTCGGGGGAATGCTATGTTTTGTTGTCTAAATTTGTTGCATAATTTAAAAATCATGTAATGAACATCATATTGGTTCAAGAACACAGAAGAGTTTGCTTTAAGCCAATTTTACTCTGGATTTGCCATTGTTTACGACTTTACGGTATGCAAGCTATATATATTGACGGAAATAGATTTAGATTGATTTGGAAGCTTTCATTGTATGCGAAAATAAATTAGAAAGGCGATCACTATCATTAGTAGATCATTAACGGCATAAAATATTAAATGGGATATGTAGCGAAAGCTAGCCTGAAATAGTTACGTTATTATGAAGTTTGCTGATATTGTGTCCGATTGTATTCTTAACCACTCTCTAAAGTCTGCTGTTCTTTTGGTGTTGTAATATTTTCTGTTCATAGTAGGGGAGTAATCTTTGGTCCGATTCCTATCCTTTGTAATATATTTTCAAAACCTTCATTTTGGTACTTCAGACGTGATATCTCAAACATCTGTTACACAAAGTAGGAATTTTCACAAAGCATTTTCATGCATTCTCATATGTAAACCAGGTACCTAAATGTTTGAGACCTCACATCCGAGGGTACCCAAATGAAGGTTTTGAAGATACATTACACAAAATACGAAACGGACCAAGTTGGTTGTTTGCTATTATTCCGAGCATGCCCTTCAGCTTGTGGGTTTAGCCGAACCCTATGGTGGTCCATCGCTTTGTTCAGGGATATCCATAAAAAGGAAAAATGTCATTTATATTCGAAGGAGTAACATGTAATCAAAATATTAACTGCCGAAATCTAAAGTCTAAACACTATAGATTAACCAAACGCAACTAAAATGGCCCGGTTTATCCCGCTTTCCGATTTTACCCTTATTTATGAGATGGAGAAATTCGTTATTCTCTTTATTGTTTAAGGGTACAATTGTCATTTAGTTAATTAAAAAGTGTGCCTATTTATTTTTGGGATGGAGGAGTGTTTAAAGTTGGGAGACTCTTGAATATTTGTTATATCTGCATCAGGGTAATTTCCTCCGACTTGTACCAATGCAGTCGCGTCCAACAAAAATCACCATTAAAATGGGAGGAAAAGTGCATGAAATCAAGGCACCAACCGTTCAGGGTCAGCAAGAAAGCGTAGAAAAAGACCAGAGTGTCCTCGATGGACCTAACGTTCCTTCCAACGGTGATAGCAAGGGAACAGATCAGAACACCGTGGACGTTTCTTCTTCTGATTATAGCACCGAGGAAGATGAACGTACCCCATCTTATGATGATTCTCGGAAACAGATGGTTCTTTATGATCCTTCTCTGAACGGTTCAGCGGCAATCGAAGCTGTCCAGAATCCCCAACCCCGGATGGTTTCTAGACAAGTTTTCGATAATCGAAAAGTAGTCCCCGAGGTAGGTGCTTTCACTGTTCAGTGTGCTAACTGCTTTAAATGGCGACTCATCCCGGATCAAGAGAAATACGAGGTCATACGGGAACACATTACGGACCAGCCGTTCACATGTGAAACAACTCGTGAATGGGATCGTGAAATCTCGTGTGACGAACCGACTGATCTTGAGCAAGATGGCACCAGAATTTGGGCTATCGACAAACCCAATATCGCACAGCCGCCTCCCGGATGGAAGAGGCTTTTGAGACTAAGAAGCGAAGGCAGCTCTAAATTCGCTGATGTGTAGGAGTCTTTTTCAGTTTCTTCCGAGAAGTTTTTCCATTATTTTTGTAGTTTATCTTTGGGGCAAAATACATCAAAATGCAACGAAGTCTACCTTAGTTCCTATTCAGTGTAACAAAAAGTTTACTTTTTACCCTTTTGAGATAACCTGCTGATCTTGTAGCATCCGATGACGTGTGGATGTCAAGTTTATCCTTCACTTTGTGGGGACGCTTTCATAAACGGGTATCCACGCTATCAAATGTTACAAGGTCACCAGATTAATGATCAAAATGGGTACAATATAGAATTTTTTTGTAACTTTGTTACATCAATTGAGAAAAACAATTCTTCGTTACACCGAAGATAAACGAAACCAACTTTGTTACATATTCATACTTTTTATTAAGGAATCTCTTTATGATAAATCTTTACTAATATAACCTTGATTTGTAAAATCTTATGGTTCTCAGGTATTATACATCACCAACCGGCACGAAACTTCGCTCAATACCTGACGTTCAGAGGTATGTTCTTCAGCTCTTTGTTTCAATCTTAATTGCATTTTACGTTACAAGTTGATATGGTTCCTAAGTACTTATGTTAAGCAGGTATTTGGACAATCACCCGGAACAGAAACAAGTGGCCGATGTAAGACGGTTTTCGTTTCAAATCCCGAGACCCTTACGGGAGAACTATGTGCGAAAACGTCCTACTCAGATGGCAGCACCCGGGACACCGGGATCTCTTGGACCTTCTGCAGGTATTTTAGAGTTCCACTTCAAGAAATTATGGAGTAAATATTAGATATTTGAAAAGAGTTGCTAGATTTCGTGGTTAAACCGAACTAGGAAACTTTATGCGAATATATTTCATGCTAGTTTCAATTATCGAAAGATATCTAATGAAGTAACGGGAACACTTAGATTGATTTCTTATAACGTAGCAGCATAAGAATAGAATACGTAAAAGTCTTTCTATCGAGAACCAAACTCATTCTGCAAAAAAGAAAAGGGTCCATACAAAAAAAATGTCCGGCCTTTACACCAAAGAGTAGAGCGGTTGTTTCCATGAACACCCCTGTTGATAAACTGTTGCGGGTATATTTTGGTGATTTTATAATGGTTTTTGATAACGAAAAGATCCATTCGACTAACGTCATATTAACATCTTGCAGTTGAACCGATAGCGTGGGCTGGTCCAGAAGATAACTTGGATTTGCAGCTTGGTATGATCGCCTTCCCATATCCATAAATACGCCTATTGTTCATTGCTTGACGTAAATGTGGTTTTTACGTGGTGTTGCAGCTGAGCCGCTAGCATGGGCGGGTCCAGCGGAGGAGGACGGAAACGGTACGCCGTATATGAAGACACCGGAACTTGATCCTGTGAACGAAGAAGCAAAAGGTGCAGCAAAGAAGGCAAAGAAATTCGATTGTTTGGATTGTTTATAAAAAAAAAGCTGGTATCTTGCATTGTGGGTTTTATGTTGTTGATATATTACAATTTAGTTCCTTTCGTGCAATCGGAGTCTCTCGGGGTTTGGTGGTGTAAAGATGTGCAAAAGTTGTGATGCGTGTTCGAAGGCTGGGGTCGTGGTTCGAGATGTAGCCGGTCCTAATTTGGACCGGGGTTTTGGTTTTTAAAATTAGGACTAAAAGTGAACTGCCAAACCGGGCCTAGCCAGTCCTAGTCTGGTCCAGGTCCGGTCTTTCTTTTTCAATTGTTATTTGTTGTTACTGGTATTGTTATTTAGTCCCGAAAGATGGAAACTTTACAATTAGATGATTAATTAAAACCCCTCAGTCGTGCAGGTGCCTGCTCACATAAATGTATATACGTATATAGTTGTTTTTGTGCCTAAAAATCCATTTCATGGGCGTGACAAACCTGCATCCGAAAGCTGAAAAAGCATTCTTTCCAACTTTATGGGCGTGAACGAATGCGTTTGCAGGTGTGAACACTGTTCACAGCCTTTTTCGAAGGCTAAGTATCTCTAATCATACGGCAAAAACACTATTTTGCCACTAATTAATTGAGATCCAAACGGCCGGTAAAACGGCAAAGCTTTTGTTGGTGAGAACATCTCCAATCGACCGGAAAAACCCTAATTTGCCGGTGATGAATTCCAATCGACCACTAACGGTAAATCTTTTTGTCGGTCGGAGAGAAAAAGGGGAAGAGGAAGGCAAATATGCCGTGTAACTATTTACATGGCAAATGATGAGTGTGGCCCACCACTTTCTCACTGCTCAGTTTATAAATGGTGAATTCTATCCATACTCCCTCCAATAGGGGTATGTTAGTGAGGTAGGAGGGATATGTGAGTGAGATAGGAGGTGTATGGGGGTTTTATGAGTGAGGAGGAGGTAGGGATATCAAGACCCTTATAAATTCTACTTTTAATACAATTGTTTCTAATTTAAAATTTTATATTAAATATAAATGAGTGGGGCCACAAATTTAGTTTTTTTAGAGTATTGATTGGAGTTTAATTTTTTTTAGTGTCAAAAAATCCCTATTTTTAGTGTTTATAATGTTTTTTCTAGTGTTATGATGCTCTCATTGTGATGAGATAAAAATGCACGGCATATATATCCGTCTCACTGTTGTACCCTCAAAAATTAACTGGCCTACATCTTTTTCTCTTTTTATTATTTAACTAATTTTTTTTATCTCTATTATTTATTTTTAAATACAATTATTTCAAATTTTTTTATATTTATTATATGAATTTATATATTAATTATATGAATTTCTTTATATTTGTTATATGAATTTCTACTATTTAATGTATTTCTTATATAAAAATTTATAAATTAAAAAATTGTTTTTTATTTTATTTTAACAAAACTTTATTAAATAAACTATTTATTTATTATGATAACTATTTATAAATTATAAATGTTGTATTTTAAAAATGTTTAATAATAATAAAATGTGTTATTTTAAAACAATGTCCATCAATTTGGTGTTTTTTATTCGAGAGGCGTGATTGAAGTAACTTGGGGGTTGTTTATTTTTTTAAAAAATCACTTAATAACTCTTAAGTCTGAATCGTTCAGACCTTTTTACACATCACCTCTTATTAATCATAACTAAAATAAGATTTCAGACTTTACACCTCTTAAAAAACAAACGACACCTTATTTTATGATGTTACAAACCCCCAAAGTTTTAGTGTATCTTCAATGTTGTAGTTGGAGTTCTCTAAAATAGACGTGGACATTGTTTACAGCTTTTTCAAAACAGATTTTTCTTATTTCAGGGATTGTGTCTCTTTGACGTTTGATGTTTCTTGAGCCATGTTTTTGTTTAGAGGATTATGTCTTTAACAACTTTCACTTAATTAGGTGTCGTTTGTTTTTTAAGAGGTCTAAAGTCTGAAGTCTTATTTTAGTTATGATTAATAAGAGGTGGTATGTAAAAATGTCTGAACTATTCAGACTTAAGAGCCATTAAGAGGTTTTTTAAAAAAAACAAACAACCCCTTACTAACTCTACTAAAACTCGGATTTGGAATTAAATTCCGTTCCATTCCTATATTTTGTTTGAAGCCTGAACCAAGCACTAGTTCTCCGTTAGAATTGCTACACATGGATTTATGTGGTCCAATGAGAACTCAGAGTTTGGGTGGTAAGAAATACGTGTTGGTCATTATGGACGATTATTCAAGATACACGTGGGTCAAATTTCTTCGATCTAAAGATGAGACACCGGAAGTTCTCATTACTTTCTTAAAGACGACCCAGGTGAAAATGCAGCGACAAGTCAAGTTTCTTCATACTGATAATGGCACAGAGTTCAAAAACAAAATCGTTGAAGAATATCTCGAATCGGTCGGGATATCACATCAGTATTCTGTTGTTAGAACTCCTAAACAAAATGGAGTAGTCGAAAGGCGAAATCGAACGCTAGTCGAGGCCGCTCGGACTATGCTTAGCCAATCGGATCTACCTCTATTCTTGTGGGCAGAAGTTGTGTCGACTGCATGTCATACGCAAAATCGGTCCATAATACACCGCCGATTTCAGAAGACTCCATATGAGCTAATCAACAACAGAACACCAACTATCAAATATTTTCACATATTTGGGTGTAAATGTTTTGTGCTTAACGACAGAGAGAGTCTGAATAAATTCAGTGCTAAGGCGGATGAAGGCATCTTTATCGGTTATTCTTCAACTTCTGCAGCATATCGTGTTTATATAAAGAAGTCAAAGACAGTTATCGAGAGCGTCAATGTCACATTTGATGAAGATATGGCTTCTGATCATCTCAGTTCAGAACCCGTTATTACTGGAGTGTTAGCTTCTGGGAAGATCAGTCCAGAACCTGCGTCTACTGTGAAAAATTCGGATAACGCTTCTACATCTACTTCACATTTAACTGATTTAGATTTGTTATTTGAATTCTTTTATGATGAGTTTCTTGGAACTAATGTATCTAAATCTGTTGTGACTGACAGGTCTAAAGATACAAGTTATAATCATCCAGTCACTTCAGAGGTCATTACTGAACAAGCATCCCCTGTTCAGTCAGAGACTCATATTCCTATTGTTACTCCTACAGTTGAAGATACACAAGTTAATGTTGAGCCAGAAGTAACTGTTTCAGTTGGGTGTACAACATTGTCTAATCAACAACATGAATCTGTTGTACCAACTGATACTTCTGCAACTGAGACTTCAACTGAAAACCCCCCTCTTGTTATTCAAACTGAAGATTCTGAAAGTGGATTTCTAGATGATGATCATATTCAAAATTCATCTACTCAACTCCCTCATGAGCATCGCTGGACCAAAGAGCATCCATTACATCAAGTAATTGGAGATCTCAACAAGCCTGTACAGACAAGGTCAGCGACTATAAACCAATGTATGCATGACTCATTCCTCATTAAGATTGAGCCAACACGAGTATCTGAGGCTCTTGCTGATTCGGACTGGGTATCAGCAATGCAAGAAGAGATCAATCAGTTTGAAGCCCTAAAGGTTTGGAGATTAGTTCCTAAGCCAGAAGGAAAGACCGTGATAGGAACTAAATGGGTATTCAAGAACAAAAAGGATAAAGATGGTATCGTCATAAGAAACAAAGCTAGACTTGTTGCCAAAGGCTACCGGCAAGAGGAAGGCATCGATTATGATGAGACGTATGCTCCAGTATCTCGTATAGAAGCAATCCGCATCTTTCTAGCATACGCAGCTCATAAGAATTTCACAGTCTATCAGATGGATGTGAAAACAACTTTTCTGAACGACATTCTTAAGGAGGAAGTGTATGTATCTCAACCAGAAGGGTTCGTCAATTCAGATAAGCCAGATCATGTATATATCTTGGACAAAGCCCTTTATGGATTAAAACAAGCCCCTCGAGCATGGTATGACGTCTTATCCAAATTCTTGGTCAAGTCTGGTTTTTCTAAAGGTAAGATTGATACTACTTTATTCATAAAGAAGGAAAAAGCTGATATTATCCTTATTCAAATATATGTTGATGATATAATATTTGGTTATACTAATCCAAACTATTGTAAAAACTTTTCTAACCTAATGGTGTCACGTTTTCAAATGAGTATGATGGGAGAGATGAATTTTTTTCTCGGACTACAAGTTAAACAGTTTTCTACGGGGATTTTTATTAACCAATCTAAGTACATTTTGGATATTCTTCGGAAGTACAAAATGGAAAATTGTAAACCAATTGGAACCCCGATGGCACCTGGTACTAAGATCCACACTGATCCTTCGGGTAAAAGTGTTGATGTTAGATCATATAGAGGTATGATAGGTTCATTGATGTATCTTACATCGAGTAGACCAGATATTATGTTCTCAACATGTTTATGTTCTAGATATCAAGTTGCTCCCAAAGAATCTCATTTGGCCGGTGTCAAACGGATTTTTAGATATCTGAAGGGGACTGCAGACCTTGGTTTGTGGTATCCTAAGGATACTGGGTTTCAACTGACTGCATATTCAGATGCAGATCATGCAGGTTGCATGTTGGACAAAAAGAGTACTTCTGGTCACGTTTAATTTCTTGGAGACAAGCTTGTTAGTTGGGCATCAAAGAAACAATTATGCGTTTCCACATCGACTGCTGAAGCGGAGTATGTAGCTGCTGCAAGTTGCTGCTCTCAAGTCTTGTGGATGCGAACACAGCTACGAGACTACGGATTCAAATTTGATAAAATTCCAATATACTGTGACTCGAAGAGTGCGATTTCCATATCTGCTAATCCTGTCCAGCATACGAAAACCAAACACATTGACGTCAGGTATCATTTTATAAAAGATAATGTAGAAAAAGGAACAATTGAACTTTATTTTGTAAAAACAGATTATCAACTTGCAGATTTATTTACCAAACCCTTAGATGAAAAGAGATTTAATTTTCTTGTCTCTAAGCTTGGTATGTTAAATCTTAAGACATAATCGGTTGTTACCTAATAAAGTTACGTATTGTTATTTTTCATCATTTTCTTTATCTTTATGTCTGAAGGATATCTGCACTTTAATTGTTTGCTCATGATCTCAGGGGGAGTAAGAGAAGATTTTAGATGATCTACATTATTTTAAGGGGGAGCATAACTAATTTCTGCATTTTACTTAAATGATTAATTTTTGTGATGCATGATTTTAGGGGGAGCTTATCAAAAGGAGTAAGACTATGATTTCTGATTGCTTAAGATCAGAACTCGTTCTTTAATCGTTTTACTGTTTTATGTTCTTTTATTGTTCGAATAAATTTTGTGAATAAATTTTTGACTAGACTTTGAGACTTATGCAGGATGAGAGAGGATGACACGATCATATCATTTTTGACTTCAGCTGACTTTATGAGTATTAAGATTGAGCGAAAAGGTAAATTTCTTATCTTAATCTCAAATGTATCTGAAAGAAGGACAACTTTCAGATATAGAAAACATGTTCTTAAATGTTCAAACCACTTCTCGAATTTTAAACAGATTTTATAATTTGGAAGTGTGATTTTAAATGTTTTCATTTTATTTTTGTGCTTCATTGATAAACAAACCGTGTGTTATCCAAAGATTAATACTTGTGTATTGTCTTTTCATATACTTTCAAGTATTCACACACACTGGTTTGATTTCTTGTTCAAATAGTTCTTACCATGTCTCATATTGAAACATAATTTTTCGATGGTAAGACACCCCGCTTGTACTTCAAAGAATTTTGAGCGTCATTTTATTTCAAAACGTCATTTCAAGAATGTCTATATTTTGTTTCGTATGGACAATATCCGTTATTTTTTACCATAAGCCTTAATTGCTATATCATTTCATTTCTGATCATTTTCATACAATGTCAGATTTTCAAACAAGTCTTTTGCATTCATGTTCATTCAGTATACTTGTTTGAAAATCCTTCAATGTCTAAAAATGTTCAAATTTTCATGATTATATTTTATGAGCATACATTCGTCTGACATTTGTATATGAGCTTTAACTGTTATAGTTAAATCATCTGAGCAACATTATGCTTTTATAGGAAATATGGGTTCTTTGTGCTAGGAATTATCTGAACTTCTATGGAATCATGTTAACCAGTGATTTCTACCCAAGAAGTTAATCCATAGCGATTGAGTGTGAGGAGTCAAAAAGAAATGAGTGTGGGTTGTGTAATGAGGTAAAATAGAAAAGAGAGTTTGGTTAGTAGTGAGCTTAATGATTAAAAAGAAAGAGGGTGTGAGATCAGAGTAAAAGAATATCAAACTCTGCACCAACTACTTTTTGAACCGGGCAGCCACATTACTAATGTTTCACATTTCTTCGTGAACGTTATTGAAACAGGCAACTAGCCCATGCCAACTCTTGCTAAAACCCCACTAACCACTCATTTTCTTCTCAAAAAGAAAATGTTTCATATTTTCTGGGGACGCAACATATAATCTATCTGATTTTTATTTGAAAAATCTGGATATTGAAAAAGAAGGAAGTCTGCCCCACCTTCGCACTTCAATCATGCACATTGAGTCTGTGTTTATCTACTGTTGTCTCAGTGGTTTACACAATGTTGAGCCTAATTGAAAAGCAATCATTTGTGCTTTAATTCTTTCTACACTTGCACGAGCACACAAAGAATTCGTTTCTTTGTCATAACATTAATAGAAATTGCCTTTGTGGTATTTCAATGATTGGATGGAAGCCCTGGGGGAGTGAACATCACAAAGCTCCTTTATATTGTGTATTCGTTACACACAGTGACTTTGTGTTACTGACAGACATTTTAACTGATTCATCTGTTGATTCAGGAGTTACCTGTTCTTATTTTTGTCTGGATTTGAAAAGATCTAGATGAATATTTTGTTATGGATCACAGAATCAGAGGCTCAGTTTGAAAAAAAATCAGAATGGTCAAAGACATTTCTTGGACGAAAAGTTTTGATGATATAGATGTTCAAATCATCAAAAAGGGGGAGATGATATGAAGAAATGTTAAAGTTTTGAAGTTTCGAAGAGATGATATCAAGAAGTGGTAAAGTTTTGTGAAGTTGATTTTCTGAAATGTTCAAGTCAGAAAGTTCAAAGGAAAGATTTAAAGAAGATCAAAGAATTTATGAAGATTTGAGGAAATTTTCTTTGAAGATTTTCTGCTAAAGCAATTCGAGCTGATTCTGAAGATAATTTCTTTCCAAAGACTGAAAGTTTTCTGTGAAAGTTTTGAAGAGATTGTTCATTGATTGAAGACAATTTTGGAAAGAATACAGTTAAAGAAAAGGGGAGATTGTATTGACAGAGCTTAAAGTGAAGACTGAATTGCTAGATTTTTCAACAGTGATCTTGAATCCAAAGGGGGAGATTGTTAGAGCATAAATCTGTTGGATACAAGATCAAGAAGACTGAAGGTTAAAGTTCAAGAAGTCAAAGCTGAGAAAGTCAAATCTCATCAAAGTCAAAGTCTTTTGTAATAAAAGTCAAAGTATTGTATTTGTTTATTTCCTTTGTATTAGCTTTAGGTATAAATACTTTTCTTCTTGTATTTTCTGTAAGGATGCATAACTGTGTTAACAGATTTGAAGAATACGTTTTAGATAGAGAGAGAGAGTTCTAGAGAGAGAAAGTGTAAACTTTGAGAATTGAAAGAAATCAAACAGGTAATCATTGTGTTAAATCTTGTTTGTTTGATTAAACTTGTTTAGAAACTAGAATCTGGAACACACAGGGATGATCTATCTCGATCCCATGAGGAGACCGCCAGAGTGAGGGACATGATGCACCACCTACAAAGGGTGCACGCAGACCAACAGGCGACGGTAGACGCACTAACTGATGAGAATGACGCGATTCGAGAGATGAACGACATACTTAGTTGGCAGATTGTCGAATTGGAGTGGGAGTTGAGGCTAGCGAGTAGATCTTGGAGGACTCGCGTTGGAGACCGTACCCGATACTACCAAGCAGCAACATCGGAATATTTTAGCATGATTCGGGGGTACTTCTCTCGTTGGAGGCGCTTGTTCCGCCGAGGCCCGAGCCTGAGGTTTCTCTGGAGGTATCGTCCAGAGCGGACCTATGAGGAGGAGATGAGAGTCATTTACTACCCGCACGACATGCATTGAGAGATGGTGTTATGCGGGGAGAATGTTATGCCTTAGTACTTTGTTTACATTAGGAGTTTGTATCTTGTCGTGCATGAGTGGCCGACTTTAGACTCATTTAGCTTATCTTGGTTGTCCTTTATTTATGTTCAATAATGTTTATCAATGTACAAATATATTAAGTATGTGAATGAAAATGTCGTTTCTTTTAGCATGTGACCTTGTGTGATGATGTCCATTTAGACTTTGGGTAGGAGTAAATATGGAGACTAACGGTGCCTTTTGGTATCAGTATGGTGTCTAGAGGATCAAGGAAAATTGAACTCAATGGGGAATGTGCCAATGATGCGGTACCACCGGTGGGACGAGGCAATTAAGTGATCGTGCAATCCTCAACAAATTGTTCAGAGTTATGGTTTAAGTGAATTAGGTTTGATTAACCTAGTCTTAAACCTAGAATTAAGTAAGAAAGTGACACGATGACTTCAAGTCCGACGGATAGACCTTTTGACATAGACTAAGATGTCAAATATGATTGATGAAAATACTAAGATAAAATGTCGTGCGACGAACTTTGGGAGGGAAAGATAAAGCCAACGTACCTTGCTGAAGCCCTAGGAGGGGAAGGAGTGGTAAGAGTCTTTGAGGAAAACTCGTAATGGTGAATTTCTTCTAGTGTGTTATACTCGAAGAGAATCTTTATTTTTTTTTTTGTTGTTTTTGTTAAATCTTGAGGAGGTTTAAAAAAAACAAGAAGTTAAATGACATAAGCAGTGTGTGATGCAATGTAAGATGGCAGGTGCCATAGAGAGACACCATGAAGCTTGTGAAGAAAGAGATGTTCTCTATACTAAAAAAAAAAAACAATGTAAGCACAAATATGAAGTGAACATGAAAGAAATAGGTAAAGATGTGTATTAAAAATTGCTGGTAAAGGGACTATATGTAGTGCCCTAAATGTGAGAGAGAACAAAGATTGTAAATGTCGACGACCTTATTTTGGACTGATTAATATGGATGTAGTGTACGAATGGGATCACCAAGATGAATAAGTGCTCTTAATGTTTACTAGGATAGTTGGCAGAGCCCATGTAATATGGTCGAGTAATGATGCATAATGAATACCAAAGTTGGTTTACGAGATAAGAAGATATAGATTAATAGACAAGGTGTCATGAATAGACTCCAATACGGAAGTAAGAGATGATGAAAGCCTATGATGTTGTAAGATGTTAACGAGGATTGATGAAAATAAGATGATATATTCCGCAAGACAAAAGGAAATGTAAATGATGAATAACATGTTTTGTGCGATGATGGTCCTAATAATGAGATGGCATGAATAACGTAATGATGGTATACACTATGTTACAGGATGCATATCCTATAGGAACTGTGACAAAATCTAGAAAAAGAAAGCTAGAAAATGCTTTCAATGGTTATGTAATGGAAGAATGCATGTATGTTAATAAATGGACTAATGAGGAAAAGGAATTGAAACGGTGAAGTCCCTGTGACTGTGTTAAAGTGAAGAACAAAAAGACGATGTGTAAAACTCACCTTGATAACAGAGTTAAGGTTATAAACCTGAGATGATCAACATATATGTGATATAGCACTAGCTGCTAATAAGGTTGAAGGATATGAAAGTATGAAATAGAATAAAGCAAGTTTGAAGGAGGGTAAAAGTGATGAGGTGAAAATCCTCTCTAAATGTGACTTTAAAATTTCATTGAATTGTTATGGTGAACAATAGCTAGAAAGATCCGATGAATGCTTAATATTTCACTTGATAGGTGGTGAAATCGTATGGGTTGCAACCACTATTATTTGAATGTGGACGAAATTCTGAAGTAGATTTTATGGGGATAACTCGGAAGATAGATGTAATATATGAAGCATGCATGTCAAAAGAGTAAAGTTATGAAATGACCTCTTGAGGTGAATAAGTATATATTTCTATGTATGTAGGGATGAGTGGACGCTAATGGAGTAATGGTAGTGCCTGCTGCTTAGCAATAAAAAAAAATGTGACGCTAGACGTAGCAGGGGAATATAAAATTTATCCTCATGATGCAAGAAATATTTTATAGTGTTGATAATCATTTAAACTTTTTATATGCATAAAGGAGAGTTGATAAGTAGATATGAAAACATGTATAACTCTCGAAGTGAATGCAAAAAAAGGGGGGGCTTAGAAGATAGGAAGTACGTGAAACCTAATGATTTGATTCTCAGTACATACAAAGAAGGAATAACACTATTGGCAAGATGATCAACATAATCCGTATACGAACAATGTTGGGAGATCAAGAGTGATGTAGAATTTTGATGACCGATACTGTGTTAAAGGAATGATAATAAATGCCAAGATAAACTAGCAAGAACTGTTGGAAGAACTAAAGTCGTTAAGTTAATGACTTAAGAAAAGAGACGATTGTTAGGACACAGTCTCATTGGATTCAAGATCATACAATACGAAGATCGCAATCTGAAGCTAAAGCAGAAAAGTCGACTCATTAATATTAGTCCAAGTCGTTTGTAATAAAATAGTCAAAGTTAGTTGTTATTGTATTTTATTGTTATTAAGTAATTAGTTAGTTTAGTTATAATATCTAGATATTATATTCTAGATATTATATTGTTAGTTGTTAGATAATATCTTTGTTAAGATATTATGTTGGTTGAAGCAAGTGTGCAAGACACCCCAAGAAATCAGATCACACACAAAAGGTGTAAAAACAGAGAACACATCGAGAGCTTCAAACATCAATCCTGTAATCGTTTCTTATTAATAAAACAGGTTGGTAATCGTTTATGTGTATGAGTCGGTAAGAACTTGATATATATTGTGGACCCACAATTGGTATCAGAGCCTGATAAATAGATTCAATCAAGTTTTTAAAAGATCGACTCTGTGTTCTTCATCTCAAAATCATTTTCGAAATTTAGTGTGTTTTAGGTGTTGAAATCGATCAGGCAGTGATCGATAGGTGTTTTAGAACGATTTGGTGGTGATTAATTTCAGTTTATCACATCAATCGAGTCCCAATTTTGTGAAAATTGTGTCTGAGTTCACGTTCTAAAAATAGCACTGTTCCATCGATCAATTTTTCAAAAAATGATGTTTATTGCAATCGAGTGTTTGTAATATGTTATAGAACTATTAGTGGTCATTTTATTACCATTTGGGACTACTAATCGGTGCCAAACAGGTCGATTTATCGAAATCAGATCGATTTATCGAAGAACAGGACGAACTCACACAAAGTCTAGTTTGCGCCAGTTCATAAGTCTCAATTTGCGCCATCAGTTCATCGCGCAAGCTCCATCTCGCGCCACTCACAACTCACACAAAGTCTGATTTGCGCGACCAACGTATAGCGCAAACCCCACTTTGCGCCATCAACACTTGGCGAAAACCTCGAACAACTTCACTTTGCGCCATCAAAGTCTCGCGCAAACTTAAATTCGCGCGATCAACTCGTAACGCAAACTTCAATTTGCACGACCCCCGTGCTAAGTCTGCGAAGAGGGACAAAATTTCTTGTGTGATCAAATTTTATCTGGACTAACTTTCAGTACAAGTTCTTATTGCAAATCAAATCAAAACAGATATTCAAGATGGAATATTTTTCTGATGACGATGATAAGATTGAAAAGCTCAAATTAGAACTTCAGAAGTTTACTAGTTCAGCTGCAAATTGTTCGGAGAAGTCAAAGAAATATCGTGATAAAAAGAAGGTACTGAAAGAAAAAGTCAATGCATTGAAAAAGATCAATGAGGATCTTCGGAAGCAAATTTCCGACTCTCAGCATTTGACAGATGGTGAAAGCATTAAAGATAAGAAAGAGTTTGAGAAGAAGTTCTCAGATCTTTCCAAGAAGAGTATTGAGGATAAGAAGGTGCTTGAGCTTAAATGTTTAAAGCTTTCTCAACAAGTTTCTAACCTTGAGAAAGTAATCATTTTAGAAAGAGATCAGTTTGCCAAAGAGAAGAAGACAATTGAACAGAAGAACGTTGGTTTCTTAAAAGAGATGTCAGATGGAAGAAAGGGTGCTAAGAAGGGATTTGAAGAAGAGAGAAGCACCTTTGAAGCTGCAATTAGGAAGCTTAATGCAAAGCTATATGAACTTTCTATGAATGCACAGAAAGAGAAGAAAAAGAAGTCTGAGCTTGAGAAGAAGATTGACCTTCTTGTCAGAGAAAGAAACAATTATTCTTCAAAGGTTAATGAGCTTGAAAAGACTATTTCAATGGTGGTGGTGACTGAGCGCAAGACTCCAGAGTCAATTGTCCACTCACCTAGAGATGATTCAGCTGATTCGGAATGCTCTTTCAAGTCAGCTGCAAGTTCAACATCCAAACCTGTTTCTTAAAAAATGTCAGTTAAATCTTCTAATCAAATTCGTAGTTCTAACCTTTTCTATGATAGAAATATAGATGGTTCAAGTACACATCAAAGAAGGAGAAACAACTACAAAAAAGCTGAATTGGTCTGGAACAGGAAACCAGTAGAAGAAAAGAAGAAATATAAGCTTAAAAGTAAAAAGTCATGTGTACATACGTCAAATGTAAAGAAGAACAATGCGCCTAAAGGTAAACCTGATTTTGTCTACACAAGAGATAAATTAATCAGTTTGTCAGGTAAGAAATTCTATTGTTCTTATTGTCGTACACATGATCCTGTTCGTAAGACTAGTGATCATTACTGGTATGGTTCTTACTCAGTAACCCCCATACGAACTGCAACTAACACATATGGACCCAAATACCAGTAGGTACCAAAGAAGAATAATGATTCTGTGTTGCAGGCACCTACTGTCAAGGGGGAGTAGGAGAATAATGGTTCTTGAGTAAATCAGCTCAAGACCCGGACATCAATGTCAACAATGGCTTTTGAACACAGCAGTTCAAGACCCGTACTTCAACGAAGTAATGACTTCTAAACACAACAGTTTAGGACTCACACTTCAATGATGAAAAGACCTTACTCCAATGCTGATATCAAAGATTGTACTCCGATACTCCAACGAGGAAATCAACCTTCAAGGGGGAGTACATATTTGTCTGAAATTTTAAATGCATATGTTTTACATTGATAATTTTTCAAATGCATAATTTCAGGGGGAGTAAGAGAAGTTATTTGTTTTACTGCTTTTTGTCTTTTCAATATTAGTGAATAAAGTTTCTTTGACTTGACTTAAGACTTTTGCAGAATTTTTGAAAAGAGCTTACACGATCATATGTTTATGACTTTAAGCTAAGCTTCATGAGATGTAAGATCGCACGTTAAGGTATAATCCTTTATCTTAATCTCATATGTGATTGAAAGAGGGACAACTTTCAATCATTGAAAACATATTCTTAAACGTTCAAACCACTACCTGGATTTTCATAAGATTTTATATTTCGGGAGTGTACTTTAAATGATCTACATGAGCTTACATGATTATAAATCATTCTGAGCATCACATGCTTTCTAGGAAAACATGAATTTCATTGTGCTAGGAATTAACACAACTTCTATGGAATCACGTTAACCAGTGATTTCTACCCATGAAGTTAATCCATAGTGATTGGGTGTGAGGAATCAAAAGAAATGAGCGTGGAAGAGTGATGAGGTATCATGAAAAAGAGAGTTCGGTTAGCAGTGAGCTAAATGTTTAAAAGAAAGAGGGTGTGAGAACAAAGTTAAAAGAATATCACAACTCTGCACCAACTTTTTCTGAGCTGGGCAGCCACAATTCTAGTGTTTCACAACTCTTTTGTGATCATTATTGAAATAGGCAACTAGCCCATGCCAACTCTTGATCAAACCTCACCATCTACTCATTTTCTACTCAAATAGAAAATGTTTCATTTTCAAAGGGGAAGCAACACATATGCTATCTGATTTTCATTTGGAAAATCTGGATATTTAAAAGAAGGAAGTCTGCCCCACCTTCGCACTTCACTCATGCACATTGAGTCTGTGTTTAACGTACTGTTGTCTCAGTGGTTTACACAATTTCGAGCCTTATAAGCGATCATCAAGTGCTTAATTCTTTCTATCACAAGCACGAACACACAAGGAATTTGTTTCTTTGTCATAACGTTTATAGAAATAACCTTTGTGGTGTTTCGATGATTGAATGGAAGCCCTGGGGGAGTCAACATCAAACAGCTCCTTTCCATTGTGTATTCGTTACACACAGTGACTTAGTGTTACTGACAGGCGTTTCTAACTGATTTGTTTATTGCTACAGGCGTTACATAACTATTTTGTCTAGATTTGCAAAGATCTGGATAAATATCTATTGCATTGACGAATCAGAGGCTCCTTATGAACAACATTTCTTGTCAATCAAGTTTTGATGAAATCGTTACACTTCTCATCAAAAAGGGGGAGAAGATCTACCCAAGAAATGGAGAAGAGCTAACCAAGAAATCACATGTTTCAAGAATCACGTCCAAGATTGGATTCTTCAAAGAGCAAGTATTCTGAAGATATGTTGATTCGAGAGAAATTTTCTTTGAAGATACTTTGCTGAAGAATTTCGAGCTGAAACTAGAGATAATTTCTTCCCATGAACTGAAAGAGAGAAAAACTACATCTTTTGGGGAGTTTACTATATCTTGAAGACTAAGAGAGGGATTGCATCTTCTGTGCTGAAAGAGAAGATCGTATTGCTAAATCATTTTCGTAATGATCCTGATCCAAAGGGGGAGATTGTTAGGACACAGTCTCATTGGATTCAAGATCATACAATACGAAGATCGCAATCTGAAGCTAAAGCAGAAAAGTCGACTCATTAATATTAGTCCAAGTCGTTTGTAATAAAATAGTCAAAGTTAGTTGTTATTGTATTTTATTGTTATTAAGTAATTAGTTAGTTTAGTTATAATATCTAGATATTATATTCTAGATATTATATTGTTAGTTGTTAGATAATATCTTTGTTAAGATATTATGTTGGTTGAAGCAAGTGTGCAAGACACCCCAAGAAATCAGATCACACACAAGAACACACACAAAAGGTGTAAAAACAGAGAACACATCGAGAGCTTCAAACATCAATCCTGTAATCGTTTCTTATTAATCAAACAGGTTGGTAATCGTTTATGTGTATGAGTCGGTAAGAACTTGATATTTATTGTGGACCCACAACGATGTTATGCACAAATATTTGGATAAGCTTGTGATTGAGTTTTATTTACTCAAGAGTCAATAAGAGCATGAATGATGCCTAAGAGAAATCTTAGAGTTTCTAAAGAAGGAAATGTGGTATACAAGTCCTTGTGATGCGTGTTTTGGATCCAAGAAATGCAGTTCATAGTTCACATCGTGAATGTGGAACGTATATAAGTGTAAAACTAATATACATGTAGAAATCAAATGAAAACCTCTGAGTTCATCATCAGAAATTCAATATTTTTTTTCCAGGATTGGCATGATAATATAGATGGTTCATTCAAGACTTCTTGATGTTAGCTACCCTGTTAACTATTTTGACGAATAAAGCTACAAAGTCATAATGGATCCATAACTATGGTCGATGATGAGATATTTCGAGAGTTGAAGTAAATATTGAGTAGTCAACGGGTGTAGTCATTACCAGAGGGGACAAAAGATTTTTTTCCTATGTTTTTGCGATACCTTGAAGTTGGGACTTGGGATGTGTATCGATGCAGTGGGATAAAATAGTAGTCTATCCATCTTGTTAGTTGAATGAATACGAGAAGAGGTATTTGACACACAATATGGAACGATAATTGCGGTGTTTATGTTAGGGATATGACGATACTTGTATGGAATGCAATGTATAGTACTTCTGGATAGTAAGAGCCTAAAATATTTATTCTAGCATGTTGACATTATGAGTTCAGATAAATGGCAAGTTAAATATTGTTGAAGAACTAATGCCAGACAAAGGATGACGGTCACGAGTATGAGTCTTCATTAGTACTTTTTAAATGGAGGTTCTGCCGGTGAAGGATGACATGGGAACTTGAACGGAAATGAAGGTGAAATATTCCTAGTTGTTTTAGCTTATGTGAATTCCGAGGACGGAATTATCATAAGAGGGGGAAAGTTGTAACACTCCATTTTTTTCGTGATGCTTATTATAATTAATTCAATAAAGTTTATGGGCCAAAAGTGTTAAAGTTCAAACCTTTGGTCATTGGGTTGCAATTGTCAGATGAAATTGAGAACAAAATGGCAATTTGAAATGGTAACTTAGAGTCTCGCCGCATTCAACTCGAACGTGGAATAGGGTTGCGATATATTGGGAGCGGCAACAGTTATTATCGCATATACAAAGGAAAGGAGTCAATGCTTGGGAATGGGAGGAATCATGTTTATTGGAGAGATATCAATCGAGAAAGAAGGACGACAAATAAGAGGGAGCAAGGGTTAAGGGAGTCTCGTTCGGCAAAAAGTTCTACGATTCAAGGTAAGAAATGTTCATAAAAATCTCAAATTGATGTCCTTCCGATCATCGTTAATGTGTTCATGTACCTCTTAAGTTGATTAAATGTTGAAGTGTGAGTTATATAAGGATAATTCGATGCAACAATGAAGTTTGTAATTGTTGCGTCCAACTGTTTAAATCACGAAACTAGGTATGGGATGCATGATGAATTACTTAAAGTTATCTGAAGGTACAATGAATTTTAAATCAGGGAATAATTAAACAGGTGCATTTGAGATCACACAGTATGATTTTAGGGAAAGTCTGTGTCCAAAGTTTTGTGTGACTGTGTGTTTAGTGTTGGAGTAAGACTAAGAAGGGTTGGATATATACATATATGTATATATATGCACGCACACCCATCATGCTTTTCTTTTGAATAAGATGTTGGAGGTGCATTATATATATATATATATATATATATATATATATATGTATGGTTTAGTTATTCTCTATGGAAGCCCCTGTTGGTTTTTTTTTTTTAAAGGACTGTGCAGAAGCAAGTTGCTAAAGCTGGTAAAAAGAAAAAAAAAAGAAGAAGAACCAGCCATGTATGGTGGTGGTAAGAAGCACATGGAATGGGCATGATGTCACATCCCACATACACTGCACACCAATTTGGGTTTAGAAAATATTGACTTTGGTTTAGATGGGTTAGAGAACCATGATGGATGGATTATGTATGTACTATGTTTAACAAAAAAAAAAAGGAAATCAAAAGGAAAATAGGGCCTTGTGCCCAGTAGCCTTGAAAAGTTATGATATTCTAATGCTATTTATATATATGTGTGTGTGTGTGTGTGTTTCTAGGTGGCAATAAAAGGGATGAACAGTGAAAATGTCTCGTTAATTTATCGATATAGAAATAACGGGATCGAGTTTTAAGAACTCGTTCAAGAGTCTGGTAATTAAGCAAAGTGTCTATTTACAACGTGAAAACTTAGAAAAAGCTATGATTTCATGTAGGATACGGAACCACCAAGTAGCGGGTAATCCTACACTAAACAAGGTGAGTTTTCATGTGACTTTTAATTGAGATACACGCAAGTATGAAAGTATGTTCTTTATATGATTGCGATTATTTTTAGCTTGCTATGTTTTTGTTAAATACGATATGCATGCTAGTATGTTGGAGGATGTGTAAAAATACGTTTACATGAGTAAGCTATATTATGTTGGGAATGGTAAGCATGCTACATATACGAATATGTTTGTGAGTTTGATGATGTTGGATGTGTAATGACGAGAAATGTTTTTGAGTCTGCCATTAATTTAAATGTCGAATGTAATGCATGTTATGTACGATATGCTTTTTTAATGATCGATTTGGAATGGTGATGTGGCAATAAGTGTGGCGCTCATTACCGGGACGCCGGTATTGGACGGCGGGAAACCGCATACGATGATGATAGTCAGTACATGTGCCGGAAGGGTACCTCTGAGACTGAACTATGGGACGGAAGTTAAGTCATGTGCTTGAGGGCACCTCTGAGCTTGACTTGAGATGGACGGAATGACGGAATCCCACCATGACAATGGACGTAAATCTTTAAAGTGGTGGCATGATGCGTCTTTCTAACATTTGCAAGACATGTTTTAAAATACATGATGTTTCGTGAGTAAATATGATTTGATTTTGTATCTAATTTATTTTCATGATTGATTGATAACGTTGCGAAAAACCATGAACTCACTTAGCATAAAGCTAACTTTAGCGTGTATCTCAGGATCAGGAAAGATCGGGGTCGATAAGGGCAAAGGTCCGGCTTGAGGACTGTTTATGTTGGCAGGCTGCTTAAGTTTAAAATTTTGTTTACGTTGTCAATTTTGTTCATTAGTATTTCCTACATTTTTTTTAGACGTCGTTTGAGTAACTTTAAATTTCCGTTGCGACAGTTTGGAAGAAGTGTGTTTGACGTGTTAATCTTCTCGTTACATCCCGGTTGGTTTTAGGGTGTAACAAACGTTCTCGAGTTTCACATAGACCATGGATCCCCGTATCCGACTCCTTTGAGCTACCACCGCAAGATACACAAATGACCTAGCGTCTACTCGACCTCTAGATGAGTCTCACCACAAAGTCACAAGTCCCCGTATCCGGCTCACAATGGGCACCACCGCAAGACTTAGCTCCATATACGGCTCTGCAGAGCACCACCGCAAGCTTACATAAAAACATGACTTGGGGACCACTCACTAGACTCAAACATGGACATTAAAACTCCATGATGAACATAACGACTCATATGCCTATGGATCCATCGCATTACGGTCTAAACATTACATGACTCCATATGAATGAACTAACACATCCAAAACATGTAATAACCAACATTTGTATAATAATTGCATTTCCACAAAACACTCCCTAAGGAGCCATTTAACCCGGACAACGTCCCAAAACTCGTTAGTGTACAAATCAAGGCGTAAGGCGTCATAAAACATTTGATACTCAAATAGAACCAATATGGCTACGTAAGCCGATGTACAACTTTATCAAACCTTCCCAATTAAAAAGGTATCCGTTCCAACAAACTCACACTTTTAAAATCGAAGGACTCAGAGTTTCAAATATAAAACCTGTAGATTAAGTAAAGTCCCAAAATGGCCATATTTCCATGATCGTTCTTAAAACTCCCCAACTCACACTAAAATTCCATTTAAGATCATTTGTACTCCAAATCTTCCCCTATTAGGGACCCAAACAACACAATACCCAACTTCTTCAAATATTCAAGAAACATGTATGGTAGATCAAAATCCCCTTTTTGGTGACTCAAACACCTCTTAAATATTGTAACCCATTTCAAAGATTTATAACTCAAATACGTGTAATGTACAAATATTCACAAAACTTATCAAAATGAGGTAAACTCATGGATATACTTTTAAAACCCAAAATAAGTGCATTTTGACATGTATATAGTTTTTTAAAGCAACTAGAACTCACCTTGCTAGATTTAGACTAAATCTAGGTTTTACCCACAAACTTGAGTTCCTTTGAAGAGAAGATCTTGGATCCTTTCACTAGCTCCAATGCTTTCTACAGATCCACTACCACAAACATTCTCAAAGTTATACCAAACCCTAGAGATGCAAACAAGATGAAGAACACCAAACCCTAACTTTTTAGATGAAAGGATGAGTAGATTACCTTGATCCTAACCTCTTGGATTCACCCAATATCTTCAATACCCTTCCTTCTCTACTTGAAAAGCTCCAAAAGACGAGACTATAGGCTCAAGAGTCACTCAAATCGGATTTGGGAGGAGAAAGATATGAGAAAATGAAGTTAGACCCCAGAAATCGAGTTTAAAACCCTCAGACGGTTCCCGCGACTTTGCCCGCGACTTGCAAGTCGCGGGGCAAGTCACCCGCTTCCCTAACCTCAATTCCAGTGAGTTACGCGGCTTGTGCCGCGTCCCAAAATCGCGCACCAACCCACGACATTCCAAAAAGCCCAGTTTCCCGCGTCTTTCGCGCCTGATTTGATTCCCGATGGTTTCATCATGGAACTTACCTGATTTCCCGACACCTTTACGTTCCAAGAGTCAAACGACTCCCGTATCACCGTCGAGGACAGATCCTGAAATTACGGGTGTTACAGCAGGAAATTTGTATGTCATATATATATGTATATAACTATATATGCACATATACGTTCTCTATATTATTCAATGAAATAATGATATTAAAAATTTTACATTCATATTAGAAGAAGAAAAATCATATATATATATATACAATATTATAAATCAGGGATAAAAAACTCTTAAATACAAATTATTAGGCACAAGATACCATCATTTTATGCAAGATTTTAAAAATCTCTTAATTTACAAGTATCAAAGCATAAGACACATATTACTACTGCAAGCTTCTAACACCCACCAATTAGGTATGTGCAGGACCTTCCTTTTATGCAGACATTTCCATGTATCACTATTTAATTAATATATTATATTACTATAAATTTGTTTTAATTATATTATTAAATATGTAATTGATTATATTTTCTAGATGTCATTAAAATATATAAGATAATCATTGAATTATAACAAAATACTTAATTTTTTATATAAAAAATTATATTATTAAGCCTAAATTAAACAAATTTATAAAAAAAAAATTATCACTTTCTCAAAACCATCCAAAATCGTATTGTAAATCGACAAAAAAACAAAAAATAAAATGAAACATTAAAATCGTGATGTATCTCGCTGCATTGCGCGAGTACGCTTCTAGTATATATATATAAGTACCATATAAATAATCTTTGACTAAATATTTATAACAACCCAAAACTTCCAACAATTAGATATAACCAAATCATATGAGATCCATGCCAAACGGCCCCAAGTCAACAGTAAAATTTCGAGGTTTGCAATAAGGCAACCTATTACATAACTGAGAATAAAAGAAACAACTATAAAGGAGTCTTCTAGAATCGGATGCCACTCACAACTTCTCTTTCCCTTTAGCTGCAGATCCACCTAATTCGCGTCTACTTTAAAAGGGTTTTTGTTTTTAAAGAGCGAGGGTTAGACCGAAGGTCTAGTGAGTTCCCTCTAAATACAGATATCACCAACAAGATAAAGAAAATATTTCTTGTAAATAAACCCATTCAGTTATAAAGAAACGGTACCGCAATTACAACCACACTTCTGGCACACACTACCGTCACCCGAAGATAACGGCGTGTTTGGCTCATACTGCCTTAGCTGGGACACCCCCCCCCCCCCAATTGGCTTATACGGGACCCCCCCCCCCCCCCCCCCCCCGCGGTATGAGCTCAGGTGGGCCACACCCCCCGTCTTTGGCCATGAAACACACATCAATGTATGCATACATATCCACATTTAATAAAAAGGTAAAACACTTGACTTGCATTAAATGATTGAAACATAACTCGCATAAAATAGGATCTCGCATGCACAGATTCTCGCATAATTGTTCACAACAAAGTTTAGTTAGGAAACTCACCTGTCGTCCTGCTTAAGTTCTCGCGTTTACTGCTATGGTCGGGAACGAATCCTATACATAAAGTAAGGTAGACCGGTAAGCCTCTCATTACCCTCTAATTGATAACAATCACTTTCTTTACGAGACACTCTAATTCCCTCAAAGCGATAACGGGAAATTGGATGATCGCTACTTCAACAACTCGGCCCAAACAAATGAATTGCTCGACCCAAGTCTTTCTACGGGTCTGGGCTTGGGCCCTCCTTGTCCGGCTACAAGAATCAAACCCGAGGATGCCCGGTGTCTATAACCCGGTCACCCAGCATATGGGTCCGGGGTCGCCCGGTGTGGAGTAACCCGGGGTCGCCCGGCTAAAGGAGCCCGGGGTCTCCTGGTGTGAAGCAACCTGGGGTCGTTGGCTAGAGAAGCCCGGGGTCGCCCGGTATGGAGTAACCGGGGGTCACCCGGCTAAAGGAGCCCGGGGTCTCCCGGTGTGAAGACTTCGACCGGTGCCACGACACCGTCGACCACCATTAACGCTACAACCAACATCCCGAAGCCCGAAGGCTAATCCGACCGGCGATAAAACTTAAGGACGAAATCGATAATCCCAATAACTCCAAAGCCGAAAATCCCCAACTTCCATCACCTAAACATCAATTGAATCGAGGGTTTTTCTTGGGTTTTAAACCCCCATTCTATCCAGGTCAAAAATGAGCAGAGACCCACAACAAGAAATTAATATTTCCCAAATACTCTTCTAGATTATTAAAGAACATATGAAAGGGTTTGCTATCTTACCTTAGAGAAGACGATGCAAAAATCCATTCCAACTCCACGAATTTGCTTCTGATTCTCAAACTCTCCCCAAAATCGCCTCAAGCCTGCTCTAAGCCGCCACACACAAGAATGACCAAAAGTTAGGGCAACCACACTAAAACCCTTACTCCCATATTTACATCTTGGTCCCTCTATAATATAATATAACAAATCTCCCCCCTAACTTCGCTTATTATAAAAAAAACCGGTTGTTACAATATTCAAAATATAACTTGGAAGGATAAGTTTACACTTTCGTTTTAATTGTGAGCTCATACGCATGTGAATACATGAAATTGTGAAAGATATGATTAGTTCAATCTATAAAAGTGTAAAATATAAAGTAAAAAATGATAAAAACATAAAAGCTAAAAAAAATTAAAAAAAAAACTAAAAAATAATATTTTTCTGAAAAAAAGTCACGCCTTGTAAAAAAAACCGCACGCTTGCCATGGCATGTCTCAAGACGCCATAACGTGAGTCACACCTTATACAAGCGCCATGGGCCTTATCGTGATGACAGAGACACGTCTTACACCATATCGCGTCATGACTCCCCTTTTAGAACCCTTTTGCCATGCATGTTTGATTTACAACACTAAATTGTCCCAAAAAAGTCCACAACTTAAAAAACTTTATTAATTATGAGGGTGCTTGGTTCACGCAGGAGAATGAGATGATAATAATTACCACTTTGCAAGTCCCTTTCCCAATCAAGACATCTCTTCTTAGTCGATCACGAGCTAGATCAAGTGCATCCGGTTCATGAGGTAGATACATAAGGAGGCACGACGAAGCCATGGCATTTTCAAGACGTGACTTATGGCGTCAAATTTCTAATTCATATATTATATATATAAACATATGCTTTTGTACTGTTACTCAATGAGTCAATAGTAATAAGCAAATTAAATTAGGTTATATATTAAAAACTAGCAAATAAGACATTAAAAACGTGAAAAAATAAATAAATATCAAATTACGAAAACTGCGCATTAGTCCATAGTGTGCCACGGGCTTAACGTGGCGTGAGACATAAGCCTTGTGTATGGCGCATGGCGACTGTGCGACGAGTTTTTTAGAACACTGACTTCACGGCTACGGACCGACTTTCATAAAGCACCTTTAGGTAGTAGCTACTACTGGAAAAATGAAAATGATAGAGAATGTAAATGGAAATGAATTTTCACCCCCCCCCCCCCCTCCAGTTTAACATGGAATGAAAATTTGGGCTTATGCGGAAATGAACTAATTATATTATATAAAACCAATTGTTTCTTTTATTTTAATTCTCATTAATTACTGTTTAATACCTCTAAGTGTTTGGTTAGGAGTAACAGGGGTGAGTGAATGAAAACGAAAATTTATTAGTGATATCTGGTATAATGTAAAAAAATGGTTATTATCAAGTATTGGATAATAAATCATGTAACACCCTCAAATCTGGAAATAACAACTAATTTAAATTTTTTGAAATATATCAATATTTGTATAACCTAAAATAACAAATATTTGTATAACCTAAAATAACAATTTAAGGTTTAACTTCAATAAACACAAATCAAACCTTATACAAGGTCTATAATAGGGACGAGTGTTAGTAAGACCCAATGACGGTCGCTATCTCAAAAAGCGGAAGACGTCATCAGAATCTAGAACCTTCTCGTGCATCTAACTAGCTCTCGACTCTTCACTGTGTTGCTAGTACCATTTCCCCCATCAAGGACCTGATGCATATATCGAAAAATAAAAATGTTAGGCTTAACGCCTAGTGAGTTCAAGAAGTTTTCATCATAATTGAAAAAGGGTAAAATCGAAATATTGCTTATTTAAAAGATAATTTCTCAATGAAATGTATTCGTCATAAAAGCAACATCTTTCTAAAACCCGTTATTTTCATTATGAAACTCTAAATCAAAATCCCATTCAATATGAATTCCAAAAACCAAGACTCACTCCAAAACGTGAATAAGGTTTAATGTCTAAATATTGTAAATATGGATAAGAACTCTATTATCTAAAAATACTCCAAAACATGGATGAGGTTCAATACCCAAAACCATAAATAATGGAAAACACTCCATATACAAAACAACTCCAGGAAAAAAACGTGGATAATACACTATCCGAAAATAACACCGTTTGTTGACGGGGAGACTCGCATCCATCAAATGTGGTGAACACAAAAGTAAACTACAATTCAACGTTAACAAGTCTTAACTATGGATCATACGATCACCAAGTTCAACCACCCACGGTCTGTAGTTTGGGTCCCCCCGCTAATTCTAGTCATGCTAGTTTGCTAGAAATGACACCACTAAAGACTGCATGGTCATCGAGTTCAACCACCCACGATCTATAGCTCAAGTCCCTCGCTAGGATCATACGGTCACCAAGTTCAACCACTCATGGTTTGTAGTTTGGGTCCCCCGCTACATCCGAGTTTCTAGCAAGAAAACATGGACAACAGTCCCATTCCAAACCACCGACTCCTATGCCTATGTATCCATTGCATTACAGTCTAGAACATTACATATGTCACAACTGCATGACACTATAGCCGGGACCACCACACTTTCAGTACCATTGGTGCTATTGTGACAGATGTCATAACCACATGACACTATAGCCGAGACGACCATACTCTTATTACCATTGGTGTTATTGTGACAAGTGTTACAACCACATGACACTATAGCCGAACGACCATACTCTTAGTACCATTGGTGCTGTTGTGACAAGTGTCACAACCATATGGCACTATAGTCATACTCCATATTTGGTTCTTCTTTTACTGATTCACCCTAGGGGTGTACGCGGGTTTTGGGACATTTTTACAACCCAAACCCAATTATGGCGGTTTAGAAAAACTCAACCCAACCCAACCCAACCCTTGCAGGTTATGGTGGGTTGGGTAGTTTAGTAGTTTACATAAAATTGTAAAATGAAGTACGATAAATACTACTAAGAATATACAAACATTTAGCGAATCAAGAGGCTATTTGGTTAGCACTTAGCATTGTTAGGGCTGTAATTGAACCAAACGTTTTGGCGAACCGTTCGGGAGAATTTCGTTTATATTCGTTTATTTAAGAATTGATCGAACATGAATACATTTTTTATTCGTTTAGTTAAATGAACGAACATGAACAATGAGCTCGTTCGTTCATTTACGTTTGTTAATGTCTGTTTATTTATGTTTGTTTACGTTTGTTTATATATATATATATATATATATATAGGGTCCCCTTAATTTGCTAATCACGACATTGGTGCTAACCGTGCTAACCAATTTTCGACCAATCAAAAGCTTCCTAGAGTTTATGTCATTCACTCAATGCTATTAAATCTCAAAGGGTATTATTGGAATTTTACAATTTTCGGCCATTTAAATTTTTTCCATATTTTAAGGAGGTTTTTAATTTGGTAGTTATCTTAATATTAAATATAATATTTTTAAATTAAACTTGGTAACTTCCTAATTCACGCCACATCTATCCTAATTCACGCCACATTTATCTTGTTTCCATAGTTCAAAGATTTTTTTAAATTGATAGTTATCTTTATTTTGGAATATAATAATTTATTGTTTCTAGCGTATTCAAAATGCATATATGCACATCAAGGCTTAATAATTTGAACAATGCACACATGCACATAAAACAAAAACATTTTAAACATTAAAGTTTGAAACTTAGCATATAACCATATGCAAATATGCAATCTTAAAAGATGCACAAATGCATATATGCACAGGTTGCATATATGAATATACCATTTACATCGAACTGCATATATGCACAGACTGCATATATGCACAGATTCACTGTTCTAAATGACCCTATCGACAACCTCGTGGCTCTGCGAATCTGTGTATCTCGATCTATTCGCTACAAAGCAAGCAATCCCCTGAACCTCGAGCTCGGATTTCAGCCATTTACAGAACCGTATCAAGTTCGGGTTTTTGCTGTGATATCCTACGTAAACATAACAGCTCCTGAGTTTCGCATTCACAGGCGATACCGATCCTTTCGCGAAAGAAATCTGGGGTACCGAAAGCGAAAACGAGATACGTGATGCTATCGGATTGTTATCGGAAGACGGTAGAGGAACACAGTTGACGATTTTCAGCTTTGTATCGTCGGAAAAATCGCATCTTTCCGACGTGGGAGTGTAGGAAGTGCTTGGGATATCGTCGTTGGGGGACCCACAATAGGATACCGGAGTCGATGGTGAGTAAATGAAGTCGGTGTGGTGGTGGCGATGGTGGTGGTGGTCGAGGGCGGATTCGGGTCATCTCCGGTGGCTCTCGGAGATATGTAAGGTGACTGTAGGGCGGAGACGAAGGTGGTAGACGGCGACAATATTAGAGACAAAGAGTTATATGGAGATGATGATGAAATTGAAATTAAAATTAAAAAGGATAATTTCAAATTAAAAAGATAACTCTCAAAAATAACTAACTGCATAATTTAAATTTAAGATTCTCCCTGATTTCATGCCGTGATTATCTTCAAAATTAATTAAAATATAAAAGGAAATGTATTTTGACTGAAATACCCCTGTGCATACATGCATTTTATTTTTATAAACCGTTTTTTATATTTTATTTTAATAAAAAATCAATTAATTGTGGACCATTGATCTCATCAATCTACGGTTGAGATTGGTTAGCACGGTTAGCATCAATGTCACGATTAGCAAATGAATGGGTCTCTCTCTCTATATATATATATTATGATATTAATATGTAAAATCATTGATTATATTAAAATTTAAGAATTCATTTTTTATTATTCATAATTTTACCCGATTTTTCATTTTGTTATGTTATTTCGGAACGAAATATGATGTTGTTTTTTGTTCATTTGTGTTCGTTCGTTATGTTCGTCTGTTTACGTTCATTTAGCATCTTAACGAACAAACATAAATGAACACGAACAAACACATTTTCTTAACGAACGAACATGAACACAAAAAATTACGTTCTTTTACCGTTCGTGTTCATTCATTTGTTTGGTTAAGTTTAATGAACGAACACGAACAATCCTCCATTAGTTTGTTCGGTTAAGTAAAATGTATTATATATATATATATATATATATATAATGTATATAATATAGGTTGGACTATAAATTTGCTTAAATAGACTAGTTGTTTTTTTATTCTTGTATTATATATATATATATATATATATATATATATATATAATTTTTTAAAATTATATATTAGCGGCGGGTTGGCGGGTTGGGCGGGTTGGGCGGGTTGAACAAAGCGTAACCCAATTTCAACCCTCTTAATTTGCGGGTTGGCGGGTTGGGTTTAATTGGGTTGGGCGGGTTTCGCGGTTCAACACTTTTCCTCAATTTAGATAAAAATCAAGATGTTACAAATCATTCCTTAATAAATTGGATGAATGAAACTCATTTCTACTTTCATTCCTAATACTCTCATTCCTGTCATGAAACATAGGGGCCTTTAAAAAAATTGTTGGGTTGCTCAAACTGGTCAAACTAAGTCAAATTAGACCGTTTTGGCGGTTTAAGTTGCCTGTCCGTCCGATTTGGTCTGAAAAATAGCCAAATCGCTCGATCCGGTTCTACCTGCGATTTGAACCTTTTTTTTTAGCAGTTTGAACCGAATCGACCTCCAAAATAAAAATGTATCAATTATATTTAATTTTCATGTTATAAACTCAACTTTTATGGTCTAATTAAACAAATATCCGTCCAAGATATTAAGTTTTGGGTTGGGTTCCGGTGAGAAGGGAAGTTATGTTGAGAAGCGTAAGAAAAGATCTCCACCTTGCACATTAAGATGAAATGCACCAGATTAATTCCCGTATCAAGCACGATTCTTGGATGTGTTTGAGATTAAAAGTGATCAAGGGTCCAGATCGTTTCTTACGCTTCTCACCGTAACTCTTCTTCTCACACAATCATCCGCCTTAAATTTTTGGTTTTTATTTTTCTCAATTGTTTGTAATCTAAATCGACAAAAATCCGACCCGTTAAAAATCAATATCCAAAGTTTCAAATCATCCATCGACTTGCTCAACGTTTGTCTAGAATTCAATGTTGTTGGTGAACTTGTACAAATTTTTTTCAACTTGCTCAATGTTTTTTAAATTTTGAGATAGATCTTTGTTCGGTATAATATATTTTTTTAATAATGTTATATCGATAGAAATTTCATTTTGGAAATATTTATTATGTTTTTTTTAGTTTAAAGGCCATAATAAGCCCAAACCGTCTAAACCCGTCAGACCAAATCGCCAGTTTGTAAGTTTGTAATCTGGTTTGACTGTTTTGGTCACTTGTTGCCAAACCGCTCGATTTGAAAATTTTCAAAACCGCCATTATGGTCTGGTATGTGGTTTGGGGGTTTAACCCGTCTAAATCAGACTGCGAACACCCCTACTGAAACAAACCAAACGCCCCCAACCTTTACAACTTTTGCAACACACGTTTTTTCCCTAATATGGAGACGCTGAAAAACTAAACCCTAGATTCGATTTTGTATAACTAGAAATCGTCAACCAAATGCAACACATCGAATTCTATTACATCGGAGCACAAAATATAAAATTGACCAACATTACAATAAAATCAAAAAAAAATTTGTGCAAAAGGGTTGATAACCGGCAACCCCAAGCCGACCCATACCATGTGCCCAAGAGCATCATGTGACAATGAGAAGCAAATCAGGTACACAACAATCCGCTCCTAAAAGTCCGGTCTAAAGGAATTGTAATCCCACACAACTGTAAGCTTTGAACTCTCGTTTGTTGTGCAAGTATACCACCCTAGGACCAACTGTGTTACGCCCAAGAGCCTGGGGTAGATGGTATCTGTCGTTGAGGTCTTATACGCCATTTAATCCTATGGAGAAAACAAAACATAACCATAATCTTTCTTATCATCAAAGATACAGTTCCATGAAATCACTCGCTTCTTATAGCGTCTCCAACAACTATGATAAAATAGAGAAAATAAGAAATAGAAGGTGAAAATCTCCAAATTTGGAGAAATCTCTAAAACTCTACAGGAGAGAAATAATATTTTAATTTTTTCCTACCAACATGAGGTATTGAAGATAAATGTTTAGCAGAGAAATAATATTTTATTAAATGTATTGAATATTTTATTATTATAGTTAATGTTAAAATTGTTAAAATAGAGTAGCTGTTGGAGTTAGTAGTAACTTTCTTTATAGATTCTAGCTTTTAATACTCTATTTTAGAAAAAGTATAACATAGATGTTGGAGATGCTTTTAATCTCCTATGACATTTAGCAATTCTGAGTTTTTTGAACTTGTATATAGCAGTATCCTGGCAAGGGTTCACCTATATCAGGTTATCAACCCAGGGCGTCAAGGCTCCTCTGTTTTTCACGGTTTAAAGTAGGAGCGTGGGTTTGTTCCTCGGTGGTCACCGGTTCGAGTCCCCTTAGGGCCACCGGAGGTTTGTTTGACCGTTAACTTCAGGTTCCATGGGATAAGTCGAGCTGTGCACAAGTTATCCCGGATACCAACAGTTATCCAAAAAAAGTAGGAAGTTTTTGTATGCAATTCTTCCCTTGAATCTTGCAAGAGGTTGTTTCGATGACTCAAACCAGTCCCATTCCAGCCATAAAGGGTCAGATCACATAAGTACGCTTCTAAATGAACAATAATATATAAAAAACAAATAACAGCTACATACCATTTTGACATCTGCAAACCATTTAGTCCCTGTGGCTCTCTAGCCTAGCGGATAAGGAGGAGGACGTCCTTGTAGAGTTGTTCAAACTTCTTACTCAAACTATGGAAGCAACAATGAGCCTAAAATCATCAGCAACTTGCTAGGTATTAGTAATGGCACTACAAAAAAATCGGTTTTATAGGAAGCTGTATTATGTCTACTTGTCCTAATATGCTGCTTAATAGGAGTTAAGATTATAGGAATAACTGTGTCCTATATAAACGCGTTACAATAAGTTGATAAGACTTTTTTTAGCGTTCTAACAAGTTTAGGATAATTTCGAATCAAATTGTTATATTAGTCTTTTTATGACATTATTTGAAAAAGTGTCTTATAAAACAAGCATCCAATAAAAAGATGTGTTTTAAAGATACTTCTAATAAAATGTCCTATAAAAAAGCTAACTGGTCACTTCATTTGAAGTGACCTAAAATCTTGTTAGGGTGCCCAAATACGTCTTAACATCCCTATTGTAACACCTAAATATAAGACGCACAATTGTTTGGTCCTGGATATTTAGACATTTTTGGCGTATCATAAACCCGATTTTGTTGTGTGTGGGGGATTCCTGGTGGGTATGGGGAAAGTAGCCCTTACAAAACGGTTCCACAGCTCTTTCTAACGATCATTTTCTTTGTACTTGAAAAGGTAAGCCTCCAGAAGACTAAATCTCATGCAAATGGGGGCTTTATGGAGTGTAGAAGCTTAAATGTCATTTGACCCTTCACTCAAACTGAGTAGTTTGTTTCAGATAGATGCTTTGATTCTTGACATAACCCTGACAACTTTATCTTTAGATACGTTCTGGAGCATATTATCGGCTTGTATACCAAGCTTTCACACCCCCACCATAAATTTATGAATGTTTAACTGCAAACATTCATAAATTAGCCACTTGAACAAACCCAACTAGGCCATTCTCAAAAGACCTGAACCGAGACTATCCTGCCTTTCATGGCATGATAAAAAACATACATAGAAAAATGTGAAGGAACTTTTATAGAATATGTAGTTGTAAAGACCGGAGTGTATCATTAATTAATACAAGATATAGAAGTCCTTTATATATGCAAAAAACTTCTTCAATTGAAGCCCCTATGCTACATTCACTGTATGTTAAAAGTCTGTGCTTATGCCAATCTGTATGCATCTAGATGTGATATTGTGCACAATTTCCATGCATTTGTATTTGGCTAAAGATGGTGTATGTTTGCACAACATTCCTGTGCATGAATGGTGGTGCAATATGTTCAGCATACCTTGTGTCTGGCAATTTTCCATGCAACAAACAAAAAGGGCAAAACACACATGAATTTATCAAACTACCATAGTTTTTTGGTCTGGTTTGCAACAAAGAAATCCAGGATTAACTTTATCTATTTTAACAACAAAGAACTACTCCATCCATTTCGAAATAAATGTCTTGTTGACCAAACACATAGTTTATTGGAAGTGTTCTATTAGTCAAAGTCTGAAATGCCCATGAATTATGAGAAAATACAGGAAGTTTGTGTACCAATATCAATGTTACCAAACTGTAATGGTTACCGGTGGCAACAAAATAGTAACACAAATTGAAGCTTTACCAAAGGAAAATGTTGCTATTTTTTTTCTTCATTGATTGTGGATTAGCAGAACAAAGATGATTCACAGAAAACTATAAATAACAATTAAATAAAACAAACCTGTTTTACATGTTGGTTTTGTCTTCAGGACCTGCATTGTTCCTTTGCTTGTGTAATTTGTCAATGATCCTCCATGTAACTGCATCAGGGGCTAACCCATTCTTCCTCATTTCTCTACAATCTGGTAGGCTTCTTTCTTTAGACCCAATTTGCAAGCACCTTCGATCAAAATGTTGTAATTTACAATGTTTGGTCTAACCCCAGAATCTACCAATTCATATAGAAAATCACAAGCCTCATCAAACTTCGGCATACAACAAAGCCCTTTAATGATGGCCGAATAAACAAAACTGTCATGAACCCCTGATGGCCAAATAATATCATCCCAGAACACCTTTGCTTCTTCTATCCGATCACATTTACATAATCCATCAATCATTATCGCATGTGTGGTACTGTCGGCGACCACACCACCGCCAGCCATGGAGTTAAACACATCCATCGCTTCATTTGTAAGATGGAGCTTAAACAAACCACGAAGAACCACATTATAAGTTACGGTACCAGGGTGAAAACCCTTTTCAGGCATAACTTTATGTAGCACATCAAGAGCTTCTCTTGTCCTTCCAACACTCAATAATCCACTTAAAATCGTAGTAAAGGTCACACTATCAGGAGTGCAGAATTTAAACTTTCCAATCACCATATCATCTAGTACCTTGATCCCCTCATCAACTTTGCCCATCTTACAAAAGCCATTAATAACTGTGTTCAGAGTAACTACGTCAGGATGGCAATTTGTCTCAAGCATGATGACAAGCGTATTCAGAATCTCGGTTGAAGAATCTTTATTCATTCGACATAGAGCTCCTAAATAAATATTGTAAATTCTAGCCTTGCTTACCCCTTTTTTGTTCAACATGATGTCAAGAAGTTTCTTTGCTTTGCCAAGATCGCTTTCTTCTAAACAAAGACATTCTATCAGAACCTTGTAAGTATTCTCAGAAGGGAAGTAGCCAATTTCAAACCCTTGTTCCAACAACTGATACGCCCTCAGATAGCCACCATTTTTGGCAAGTCCATGCACAATAGAATTGTATGAAACTAAGCTCGGGATACACCCTCGCTTCATCATCATATAAACAATCCTGGAGGCACCATGATGCCTTCCATATCGACAAAGAGAATCTATCATTTGCCCATAAGCAAAAGCATCGCTCACACTCTTCCCTTGAGGCATCATTTCAGCAACATTAAAAACTCGTTTAAACAATCCCTCTTGGCATAAAGTATAAATTAGATTCGAAAAGGCAGCATGATTAACAAAATGACCATCATCTTCTTCAGCCATCGATTTCCATAGTTTCTCAATCAATGAGCTCTTAAGTTCAACATCCTTTTTACGAAGAATCCCACGAATCAGGACACTATACGTCAGCGAATTAGGCCTATGTGCAAGACTAAGTTCCCCAAGTCTACAATACCCATTAATCAAAGTAGTATAGGAGACCACGTTAGGACAATGCCCCAAACTCTTCATATGAAAGAACAATATGTGCGCAATATGAACCCACGAAAACGAACAGAGCTGATCGATCAAACGGTTAAAATTTGTCAAGGAAGGCACAAAATGAGGTTTCACACCAATAATTCTATGCACAACACGCAAGGTGGCATGAGGGTTTTCCCCCAATCCAACAATCGCGCAATGATTACATTACAGGTTCGCTCATCTGGAATAATAGTAGTAGCAGTGCCAAAGGAGCATGAAAGAGATGACAGAAAACGACGGTGAGCTTCAGCAAAGCGATTAGAATCACAGAGAGCGTGGATTATGCTGCTGAGATTGAGCGAATCGAGACGGTATCCATGGATGCAGAGGTTGTCAACAAGTCGGATTGCTTCATCCACATTGTGATCAATTGCACAGAGCTTGTGGATTCTTCTGGTCCAGTAAGACCTGTTGGTGACGCTTTCTTCAAGTGGGTGTCGTTGTTCTTGCCTTTCTTCATCACACAGGGTACTACTGTGTGTGAAAAAGAGAGCGAAATTTGAATGATTGTAGAGGTGGGATGTGATTACTTTGCTTCGTAATGGGATTTTGGGTTGAAACATAATAGAATCTAGTTAGAAAATCCTCCTGCCAAGAACTGCTGTTTTGCATCGTATGGAGTTCATGCATCAATCTTTGTTTTGAAGTACCATCGACACTTTGAGCAATTGCCTCGGACGACCCAATAACTTGTTCACAGTGTCATCATATAATTAATGGAAAATTGTATAAAAAATGGAACCACTTTAACCTAATTCTTTTAACGCGGAACGAATTTTTAAAATCATCATTTAAGGGTTTATATCAAACTTTTTATTTATTTAAGGGTCTGATTAACTTATTGAACAGCTAACCGATTATCTAATATGACATGGTAAAATAATAATTTTAAAAAGTATTAGTTGGATATTATATTACCACATCATTATTATCTATACTACTATATAAAAATTCTAAAACGGTTATTTACAATATTTTGTACAATGACATTTACCACTCTTACAATTACTTATTTAATTTACTTTATATCCTTTGTTTTTTCATTTTCCATTTTACACCATTATATATTAACACAAATAATCGTATATGAACAAAAATGCAATGAAAAAATATGTTCCCTCTTCTACAAATTATATCATTATAATCGTCTCGTCAATACATTCAAAACGAACTCAATATTCAATATTTTTTAATTTAACCGTATTATTAAATATCATGAATATCTACGAATTAAATTGTTTTATATTCATACGTTTTATTTTTTTTCACCGTTAGCACACATTAAAAATGCATAATCGTAAAATATATTAAAAATACGTTTCATTCTTATTATAAATTACATCACTATAATCTCTACTATATTATAAAAATTCTAATACAGTTTTTTACAAAACTTTGAAAGCCAAAATTTTCTCCTACATGTTCCACTTTCTAATTCAATTAAATGTTACGTTTATCACCCTTACAATTAGTTATTTAATTTATTTTATATTCTTTGTCTTTTTATTTTCTATTTTATACCCTTATTATATTAACATAAATAATCGTATACGAACAAGAATGCAATAAAAAATACGTTTCCTCTTTTTACAAATTATATCATTATAATCGTCTCGTCAATACCTTCAAAACGAGCTCAATATTGAATATTTTTTTGTTTAACCGTACAATTAAATATAATGAATATCTACAAATAAGATCGTTTTATATTCTTACACTTTATTTTTTTCACCTTTAGCATATTAAAAATACGTAAACCAACTAAAATATATATATATTGGAAGGCATAGCGGCATCGAACCAACGAACGACTACCACGAACACACGCACACATGCACGCACACCTCCCGGTGGTATCGGGCATCCACGGGCAGCCCACTAATCCGTCGTTGTCCCGGCCCAGCTTACGCTGAACCTAGAGCCCAACCACAGTCTTAAGACTGGGCTGGGGGGAGGGGGCGGCCCAAGGACTGGGTACTCCCATGCCCTCAGAATGACTCCCCTTGGATTCGAACCCGGGTAGATTGGGATACCATCCACAACCCCTCCCAGGATGTTACCGCCCTTGGGGAAACCAACTGAGCTAAAATATATTAAAAACACGTTTCATCAATTCATTTTATTTTGAAAAAGTTACATTGTAACACACATAACAAACTATTGAAATAGTTCACATAAATCACCAACTAGCGAATTCCGTATAGCGAAGTGATATTTGTTATCCTTGATTTAATTATACTATAAACATGAAATTATTGGAATTTACGTCTATCTTTAACTGCCATTTTTGTCCTTTATTTAACATTTTAATTAAATTTGGAAGATAAGAATAAACTTTTACACCTGCCGCATTGTGCGGACATATAACTAGTTAAAAAATAAAATAAAAACCCTTGAAAAGATCTAACTTAACCTAAAATCACAGAAAACTAATCGTCGCTCCATCTTGACTCTCTCCTTCCCTTTGTTGTCGCCCCTAGCCGCTGCTCACACCATGGCATTGTTGCCGCTTCGTTCTCCTCTTCCGCTGTTGCTTCGATCGGCGTTTTCTTCCGGCAGGCGTTGCCCTCCTCCGGTCGCCGTTGTTCATCTCTATCAGATATGAGAAGTTCCTCCTCAAAACCTCCTCTTGTTAATAGTATGGTCTGGTTTTATCCCTATTATTGGGAATCAATGCCATGAGTTGTCATCGTCGGACATCCTCCGGTTTATCCCTATGGGCATTGCGTTTTTTGGTTCAATCTAGGATGTTTGAATCTATTTTGTTTATAATTAGTTGCCCATTATTGAACCAGTGTTTGGTAATGACACTTTGGTTTCACAATTGAAACAATAGGGTTTTTTTTAGGTAAGTCGAGTAATAGTGTGTTGGAGATGATTTTGTTGTTTTACTAGAGATTTTGAAATTGGACTCTTTCTTTCTTGCCTTATTTTCCCCTTTTAATGAAACTCACTCCAAGCTTGACAAGTATCATCTCTTAATTGATTTATACAAGTACAACAATGCAGTCTAATGGTTTAAATACAGTTTGGCATTTTCGTTATTTGAAATGGGCATAGCGAAAATAATATGTTTTCATGTTAGGTTTGGGAAATATGGATGTGAACACTAAGGGGTCGTTTACCAAACGCTTACCCGGTATATGCTTACCGGGTCAATTACCATAGGAAATGTACATGGTAAGGATGTAGAATCTTACCGGGTAAGAGCTGTGACAAAGACCGAGAGTCTTACCCGGTAAGTGAGGGTGACGACTCTTGCCTGGTTAGCACTTACCAAATTGATTATTGCACATGATGTTGTTCCGATTGACTAGAATCTTACCCAATAAATTAAATAATAGTGTAGATTCTCACCGTAAGCGCTTACCGGATAAGCATTTGGGTAAACGACCCCTAAGTTTGGTGGCTATATCTTTGCTCAGTTTTAGGGGTCGTTTACAAAATACTTACCCGGTAAGTGCTTACCGGGGAATTTACCATAGCGGATGAACATGACAAGAGGATAGGATCTTACTCGATAAGAGCGAGGGTAAGGATGAAGAGTCTTACCTGGTAAGAGAGAGTGACAACTCTTACCCGGGTAAGCGCTTACTGGGTAAATTGTTGTATAAGATACCATCGTGATGATTAAAATCTTACCAGGTAAAACAAGTTAGTGTGTCGAGTTTTATTGGTAAGCGCTTACCTGGTAAGCATTTGGGTAAACAGCCCCTTAGTTTCAAGGAAGAGTACTGATAGATGAGTAGGTATCATCTCTTGAACTATAACTACAGAATATATATACACACTAGATCTTGGTAAGTTAACAGAGATCATTGGTAAGCCAAAAACCATAAGTGCTGGCAGTGCTGATGAAAATTTGTGCTTATATGCATGGGCTAAGTTTGGAGAATATGGTTCATTTATGCCCACTTATCAACATTCTTCTCTTTGACCTCATTCAAAGACACCTCCGAAATTTATATTGCTATTGATTTCTCATATCTTGTTTATCAACGTTTAGTATATTTGTCTCTCTTTCATTTATATTGTTATATTTAATTTTGTGTTTTTCTTGTTCTCAACGATAAATTTCAACACATACAATCACATGATCAACCCTTTGAATGATATCCAACTTTGGCCAGGACAAATATTGTCAAACGCCCCCAAAATCCAGACGCATGTAATGAGACAAGGAAAGATGCAAGTGAAGGAGGTAGTCAAAGTAGAAGAAATGTATAGGACCATGAAGTTGTAGCCAAATCAGAGAGGAACATATCTTGTAGATGATGGTTAAGTTTGAGAAAGATGGTTCAAGAATCAGTCAAAGATTTAATCTTTTCGACCATTAATTTTTGTAACAATGTCTTGTCATCAACCTTATTATAATCTTGAGGATCTAAATGTTATGAATTTTTATTATGGTTTTACCGACCATCATTGATTTAAATTTTGAAATTGATATAGATTAATTTGATATTTGAAATTAATTTTCATTACATTAATTAGGAAGATTTTAGTTGGTCGTGTTTTCATTGCATTAACTTTTTTTTAATTGAATTGAAAAACTTTGAGATTTTTGTTAGTCAATTTATTAATATGTGAGGTTTTTTGGTTGAATAGTCAAAAGGATGCATTCTTTTAATTAATTTTGTTTTTAAAATATGACGTGGAATTTTGGAATTTTGGTTTTCAAGTTAAAAAATTTAATTTTGGTTTTCAAGTAAAAAAATTTATGTGTCATGTCATCATTTTAGATTTATATTTATATGAATAATAATGATGTGGAATCTTAGGTGACAAGATATTTAAGTCATGTCATCATTAACAAGTCAATAGTTTAACGAGACCTAAATGAATAAAAAGTTTGATCAAATCCCTTAAATGATGAGTTTGAAAGTTCATTCCCCAAAATAGAAATAAGATGAAAGTTAGTTCCATTTTAATGCAACTTTTCCTATAATTAATATAAAGTAAATTACACTCTGGTCGTGTGGTTTACTCATAATCTGAATATGGTCCCTATTTTGAAATAAGTACACCAGGGATCCCCTGTGGTTTACATTTCGTTTCACTCCGAGTCCCTACTGCTAACTTCATTAAAAACCTTCCGTTAACTAAGGAGCAGTATAGTCATTCTATTTATTAATTAAAATTTTTTTTTTAATAACCAATTAAATAGTGTCAGGTGTCCCTCATGTCCTACCATCACCCAACAAACCTTCTCTCTTTCCTAACACACAAACATAATAATAATAATAATAATAATAATAATAATAATAATAATAATAGGGTAAGAGAATGCATCTCCTCCACCCACCTACAATATCTTAAAAAAAAAAAACTCACCTACAATATCAAACACATATCATACATACATATCAATACACAGTAGAGGGAAAAACAAAACACACTACACCTTCTCCCCCCAAAGAGACCACCTGCAACTTTGTATGAAAAAACACAGATCACACAACACTTCCCTCATACACAACGACCCACCTGCAGAATTTTTATATATACATATACACACCATTCACCATGAAACCCAACAAAATTCCCACCTTCCCTATTTACTCCAATCTGGAACTATTGCAAAGGAAATCCTCTTTATCTCAAACCACCTGCCAGCACCATACCTAGAAACACCTTCAACCAACTTGACAACTTCACTAAGAGTCCATGGCTGATGATGTTTCCTTCTCATTCCACCTTTTGCTGTAGGCACAGTTAATATGTTATCATCTGGGGGTTTTTTCGAACAAGGGGTATCTCGAAACCAACCATGTGGTTTTTTTTTTGGTTTTGTTTGTATACATATAACCAGTGTGTGTATATATATATGATTGATGAGTGTTGTGGGTGTGAGAGTGTATATATACCTTTTGTGTGTTGTGTGAATATATATATATATATATATATAACCATTGTGTGTGTATATATATATGTATATATAAAGATTCACGAGTGTTGTGAGTGTAAGAGTATATATACCTTTTGTGTGTGTTGTGTGTGTATATATATATATATTGTTCTCTAAACCTCTCCAACAGCTTTGCTATCTTGTTTGCTATAATAGAAAAAACTTGAAAAATTTTCAAGTTTAGAGAATTCTCTAAAACTTGATGGTAGGAGAGAGAAATGATTATTTTATTCAATCACACCAATGAGATTTAATTTTATATTAAGGTGTCGTTTGTTTTTTAAGATGTCTAAAATCTGAAGTCTTATTTTAGTTATGATTAATAAGAGGTGGTGTGTAAAAAGGTCTGAACGATTCAGACTTAAGAGTCATTAAGAGGTTTTAAAAATAAAAAAAAACAACCCCTAAGTTTTTTTTAAAAGTGCATTGGGATGATAAATTATTGAATATTATAATAATAGAAGTTGTTTTAAAATCTCTAAAATAGCAAATCTGTTGGAATTAAATGTAATACTTTTTTATTTTCATTTTTGATCTAAAATAGCAAATTTGTTGCTGTTGGAGATGCTCTAATATAGACTAAATATAATTAAAAAAACGGTTTTTATCAACGTGTTTTCATCTTTTTACCAACGTTTAATATCGTCTGATATGTTTTTGGCTTCCACCGTTCCGAGGGATTTTTAAAGTTTTTTTTACTTGATTTCGAGGGATTTTTAAGTTTTTTTTATCAATTTTGATGGACTTTTTTGGTTTTTTGTTTGATTACGAGGTACAGTTACACATTCTAAAATAATACGACGACACCTTCTAAAACGGTACAGTTGCAACTTTAATAAACCTAAAATTTTTAACCATTCGACTGAGAGATAATACGGTGGCACATGCCACCGGTGGCCCTTCTATGGGTTCGTCCCTGTGGTGACCAACAGAGAAAGTTCGACCTTCACAGAGGTCGTCGGTGAGTGCCGATAAGGGAGTAGGGGCGATTGGCTATGTAATCCAAATTCGATACCTTTTTCTTTTTAATGTATAACACCCTAGGATTTGGGCTAATTTAAAATTTAAAATTCCGGCATTAAAACGCCTAAAATATAAAGGTTTAGATTCCTATGATTACTATGAATATGGACAACTAAAACCCAACAACGTGGGGTAGTTTGCAACAATTATAGTAGTTGTAAAAATGAAACATAATACACAACAACCTAATTAATCTTGAACAACTAATCACTAGATTAAAAGCAGGTGTCGCTATGTTTCCAAAACGCTCTTCCCAATATCCCAAAAATCTCGGTCCTTCGAGGCTCCTAAGTGCACGACCGGTACATCAAAGTGGCTTATGAATACCACTAGAAAGACCTGTGAATCATATAAAATACCACAGGTGTTAGATCGCAATCTATTTAATATTTCCAACAATCAACAGTTTATGATTAAACATTTACGCCATGTTAAGTGTTACCGACACGCCAATGAGTGGAGCCACCGCCTACACTTTATTGGGAAGATAGTCCACCTCAATCAATTATACACAAGAGACATCTCTTGAAATATGGGGGAGACGCGTTTTCATCTTGGGTGTCAAGAACACGTGAGTGGAGACACCCATGATGTTACTGAATTCCAATATATGCCCCGGTTCTCGTTTCCATGCCATAAAGGCATCACAATCCTCAAACCGTTTATGCCTCTAGTGCTCACTCCGCCGAGTTACACCCCCAAGGACTTATGGACATTATTGTCTATCCAATCTAGACGAGTTACAACTCAAAGACTATGAAGTCCTCTATTGCCTACTCGCTAGCGGTCAATCACGACCAACAACTTTTACCTACATAGAGATAAGTCTAAATCCTCATGCACAAGGAAATAGAAATCAACGATTCACATGTAAAGCATGGCAAGATAAATAATTACAATAATGCATAAAATACCTTCCAATCCTTATTTATACTAATTACCATAACAAATTCCCACAAAGATGTAGTCCATTCCATGTATACATCAACCCAACTATTCTTATCAGGTAGCAATCATGAAATAACTTATTAGGGAAAATAATCCATGGCAACATATTCATTTTAGCCAAACCCAGTAAACCCTAATTTCTAGATTTCATCTCATGTATAATTATATATGTATGTAAGTATATATGTATGTATGTACAATAAGCATTTAGATACATAAATCAAGATTTAAGGGTGAAGACTCACAACTTAGGGGTGTTTGGTTCGCATAATGTTTTTGGATGGAATGGAATCTGTCAAAGGAATTTGGCTTTGAAGGAATTGGAATAGAATGTTGTCAGGTTTGACCACCTATTTGGTTGACAGAATTGGAATGGAATCTATTAAAGGAATTGGAATTTGTCTGTTTAGTTCACAGATTGTAGCTTTGGAATTGAAATGAAATTTTGGTAAATGACCAAAATACCCTTTTTATTATTTTAATTTTGAACTAAACATAGAACTTGAAATAACACAGTGGTTTAATTGATATGAACTAAACACATAAATTCAACTAAACCCAGAAATTCAAGAATAAAAAATATATGTAAGCACTCAAACCCTCATACGCTACGAACATACATATATATATATGTGTGTGTGTGTGTGTGTGTATTTAAAATGAGAAAATGCTTTATCAGAGGACAAACAAGATGTATTCTATAACACAGATAAAATCAATTTTGGAAAATCGACAGGAAATCCATTGCACACACATAAAATCGACAGAAGAGAGAGAGAGAGAGAGAGAGAGAGTAGATTGAGGGTTATAGTCAGTAGGGTTTTAATGGAGCAAAAGAATAGGGTTTCTGATGGAGATCGATGATGTTTCAATGGGTTTTAATAGGAAATCCATTGCTTCTTCGATAGAGAAAGAGAGAGCAGATTGAGATCGATGATGTTTCAATCGGACATGGAGAAGACGATTGTTGTATCAAAAGAACAGGGTTTCTGATGGAGAAGTTGAGAGAGAGCAGGATATGAGGATGTCGATGTCAGGCTGTAAGCAAAAGAATAGGGTTTATTTTTAGGTAAAGGGTAACATTGGAATTTTTAAATTATCACATTCCATTCCATTGAAATACTTGGTTTTATTGATGGAATGTTAAAATTCCCCATCTATGGAATTTGTTGGAATTCATACATTCCATTCCATTGAAAAGCTTGAACCAAACAAGGGAATGGAATCTGGTCAAAGGAATTCAACATTCCAATTCCACCAGATTCCATCAAATTCTGCGAACCAAACGCCCCCTTAGGGTTTTGTAAGGGGAAAACCCTAGAATAGGTGGACTTGAGGAGGGTTAGTTCCCTAAGAGCTTTTAATTCTTCTAGAGCTTCCAACACTTGAATTTAATGATCACCTACTAGCAATGAATGTTAGGGTTTTCTTCTAGGACATTTAATGGGAGAGGAATAGGGAAAGTAAGGTGGAAATCGCCTTACCTAAGGGGGGGGGGGGGGGCGATCTGCAAGTCGAGGAAATGAGAAATGAGAGGTTTTTGGGTCACAAATTCGTTTTATGCAGCAGTGGGTGATCCACCGCGGCCGACAATGACACAAGCGACTATGCCCCGACATTGTTGTCGAGCATAGTCGCCACCCTCCTACCACCTTCTGTTTGATTCGACTAGAAAATGGCTATGGCGATAATGACTTAGGCGACTATGCCACGGCAATGTCGTCGGGCATAGTCGCACCATCGACCTGAGCTACTGTTTGGCCGCCGCGATGAGGACTCCGGCGGCTATGCCACGACAATGTCGTCGGGCATAGTCAACATACTCTCTTGACCCCTCTCGAACTCCTCTCGGTTTATAGCGTCCCACAATGGCTAAACGAGAGGTCGAAGGTAAGGTCTCACAACATAATTCTACAACTCTAACTCACCTATACATGCAACCAAAACTACTCATACAAAATACCCATTCATGCACACACGTAAAGGATCAATAAATTAGACATATAATCACGTACGGTAAAAGTGTCCAAAACGTAATGCTTGAAACTAAAAGAGGTCGTGACCCATTACGACGATCCCTACACGGCTACAATTTTTTTTGAGAAATGTTTAAGGAGGATTACTTAGGGTTCAACGAGTTTACTTGGAAAGTTCAAGGTGTTACATAATGTTTTTGGGGTGGGCTTTGACCATAGCAGCCTGATTAACCAGGGATGAACAAGTCGTACCAACAAATTATAATTGTGCCTTAAAATTTTATATCTTATAACAATCAATTGTATTTGGTATTGACTTTTTAGTTGGTACATATTCATATTAATTTTGTATCAACTTCAAATTACATATATAAACACTTGTAACTTTGTTTAAATTATGAGTGACATTTAAAGTTTATAGGTAATACATGTTATGTTTCAGAGTTTTTAATTGTAAGGAATTAAACTTGTTAAACATTCAAAATTTCAAACAAAAAGTTGGTAATACAAAATTTAAAAATCAATAACTATGCTTTATAATTAATTAATGAGTAAGCTACAAATTTGGTCCATATGGTTTGGTGGTTATAAGACTTTTGATCCCTACAGTTCCGAAATTTTAAATTCGCCATTGTGGTATGCAAAAATGACCGAATTTGGTCCCTGCCTCTAACGACCATTAAAACAAATCATCAAGTCAGGAGTATTTTAGACTTTTATGAGTTCTCTTCCCTTTTTTTTCTTTAAAAGACAAAACACAAATACTACACACACACACACAAACACACACACCTATACACACACAACAGAAATACAAGACCATATCTCACTATTGCCACTCTCTCCCTCTTCTTTAAGCCACCATCAACCCACCGCTACATCTCTTCTTCTTCACCACCCAGCAAAATCACATCAACAATGTGTTGAAATATATAGTGAATTGCCAATCTTGACTTTGTGTATCTATTTTGTCAGGTTATTAGTAGATTAGGGTTAATATTGACAAGGGGGTTAAAGTTGAAGGTCTGAAGGGTTACGCCTCACCTCTAGTAGAACTTGAAGGGCAACGAAGCAAGACTTATGATTCTTCAGGGGTTATTCTGTAACTTATGCGTATATATATAATTCTTTTCTCAAGACTTACTTATCACTTTTACATTTGATAAAACTTTCATCAGGTCATTTTCTCTCTATATTTTTAGGGTTTATATTTGCAAACTAGTTTAATTCTATTGTATTTTTTATCGTAACTATCATTTGTTATTTCCACTACTAGAGCATCTTCTAGTGTACTAGCGGTCATAGGCAGCTGGGATAGGAACGAAATAGATATGAAGGAATAACTTGCACCAGAATCGAAAAGAACATGCGCAGGTACGAATGTAACACCCTTCAAACCTGAAGATAGCAACTAAATTAAAATTTTCTAAATACATCAATAAATACTTCAACCACAAACATAAATTGAGAATTAACCCCAAAGCTCACCTTCATCCTATACATACATTCTAGGAAAAGGGATGGGTGTTACTAAACCCAATAACAATCACTATCTTCAATCTGCGGAAGACTTCACCAGCTACTTACCCTTGTATAAAGCTAAGGCTCAATCCTCATAGCATTTTCTAGAACCGAACCCCCAACTGGAACCTGATGCACATGCTGACAAATAAAAAGGTTAGGCTTAACGCCTAGTGAGCTCAAGAGTTTTAACATGAATGAATATATCTTTGAAAGACAGGGAATCAGTTTTAAAGCGAGATCTTTCGAAATAATATACTTTAAAATGGAAACGACACATTTTTCCCACAACATGCACTTTTAAAGATAATACTCCCAAACACACCCTTCATGTAAAATGATGCAATCCGGAACTCACCCAAAATGGGGTCATAGTTCGATATTCCAATTATGAAATTGTAAATAAAACCTCATATCCCAAAACACCCAAAACACGGGCGGAACATAATACTCGGCCCATAAATAAAGGAAAACGATCCTTAAATAATATGGTACGTCATTGAAAACATGTAACCCAATTTAATACTTACGCGACCATAAAGTAGAATGAAATCCCAATATTAAAACATGGACAATTAAATATCCAAAATACGACGGGCCGACGACGGGGGCTTCCCGTATCCGTTGAGAGTGGAGGAACACAAAAGTATGCCACTCATACAACGTTAATCGTATGACACTTCACGACACACAAGCCCAAGTGTCCCTACGACTCCCTTCAAGCCACACCAAAGAGTCAACTGACCTTAGCGATATAACAACGAGAATACCGCTCTAAGGCCCGGCCCAAGGGGGATACAACCAAGGCATTGCCCCACCTGGCGGAGGTCCAAAACGCCCATCCAATGGCTACTCCACGCCATGATAGCACCACCCGGACTCAGTCCTCCTAGTGTACTCCTTGAACGGACAAGGTCATAAAACATGTGTCCCGGAGTCCAACCCCGTACCACCCAAATGACCATCAAATAAGACTGACTCATGTGCCTATGGATCCAATGCAACACAGTCTAAGATTACACGACTATACCTGAATGACAACAGCACTCGAGCCTGTAATTATAAATATGCGATAAAAACGCATTTAGATGTAAGCCATGAAATGGGACTCTACAACGAGCTATTAAATCCGGACAAATGTCCACAAGACTCTTTTAAGCCAACACCGAGCTAAAATGCTCAAAATCCATTTGACCAACTAATTATCGGTTCCCTGAGTAATAAAATGTCTTTAAACAACGTTTACGAAGGCACATACCTCAAAGACGAGATTAACCCAAAACTCAACACATAATGGGACCAAAGGGTTTATGAATGCAAATACACCAAAATGCATATATCATGAAATAGACTTCTTTTGTACCAAAATCACCAAGATGCATAGGTCATGATATGGACTCTATTTGTACAAAATCCCCAAAATGCATAAGTCATGATATTACTTATCAAGATGTCCAAATCCCAAATGTGAACATTTTTATGAAACTAAGCAAGCCAAGTTTGTCAAATATGAAAACTCATTAAGATACTCACACTTTGACAAATACCAAGTGAAATACATTTTTACTTCAAAATACTCAAAACTTATCAGCAGTTAACCATTTCAAGTAGAACACTTTAAAATAACCATTTTGGCATGTACACCGTTTTCACAAATCAACTTGAACTCACCTTGCTAGATTTAGGCTAAATCTAGATTTCACCCAACGAGCTCTTTTGAAGACCGCTCGAATCCTCAAGCCGGAAACTTCCAAAACCTAGATCCAAACATTTCAAACCATAAATACCCATACTCAACCATATAGAAGCATTTCCCCCAAACAATATACCAAAACCCCAAACGAGATCAAAACCCTAGTTTTCTCCAAAACTTACCAAATCCGAGATTTGAGAAACCAAACACTAAGAAACCATCAATGGAGCATTTTATAACTTATTACAAGAAAACTTACCCTTGAAGACAAAGAGACTTCCGAGAACACCCAATCCAACACTTCAACCCGAGCTCCCAACCGTTGAACTTGATGAGGAAGATGAAGATGAAGATGAAGATGAAGGTTTTGTGGCTTAAGCTCCCAACTAGCTAGATGATTAAGAATCATGTGGTAAGAAAAGGAAAAAAACCCCCAAAATAGGTTAGGGTTCGGTTTTAGGGTTTGGGAGAGAAAGGGAAGAAGAAGATAAGTGAGAAATGAGAAATGGGTTGATTTTCGCGACTTAACAGCCTCTCAGCCCCCGCGCGCGACAATGACACGGCGACTATGCCCTTGGCATAGTCGCGGGGCATAGTCGCCCACTGCTAAGAGCTCGCGGTACACTGCTCGCGATTGTGACACGGCGACAGTGACACTTGTCACTGTCACGGGCATTGTCGCCCAGACCTCCACGAATCCCAAAACTCGACTTCTTCCAACGCCAACAACCCTGATACTATAAGGGACTTTAAACAAGACATTTCCCAACAAAACCCCACTGATTACAAGACACAAAAATGTCCGGTTGACATTTACTTACCGAAAATTACGGGTGTTACAATCCTCCCAACCTTAGAATGATTTTGTCCTCGAAATCTACCGTTCCCATGAAATCTTGTCCGTAGAAAGATTTCCCTTAACCCTTATTCCAACACCTCTATCATGCCATTTGTACTGATACACACGCCAACTGCCCCTCATGGGCACATTACACTCATGACCGAGCGAACACTTAACTCACCCAAGTAAGTTTTACCCAGAACGTTATGGTCGTCTCCCAACCTTGGGTGACAATTACTACCTCCAGGTAGTTTGTGACCTCAACTTTCCACCGATCGATTTCCTTCGGATCAACACGGTTCCGAACCCAACATCAAAGATTGCAACCAAACTTCTAAAACCTTTAGATTTCAGCTGGTTCATTCCTAATATCTATAAAAACATCATTCCAAGGCGCACCAATACGTCCTTCATGTAACCGGTTAACACAGATTCGGCTGAAACTCAACTTTGTTCCAATCCCAACCTCACAACAATCCTCTGATACAACCTCTATCACCATGGAAAAGCTTATACCCATCGGTACTTAATCATCAACATCTAACCTTCCATTAAATCTCATCATTAAAAGGTCAATATTTCCCACAATCCAGCCGGGATACATCTCAAACATTCCCAGATCCATTGACTCCAAGAAACAAGTCGACTCCTAGGACTAAACGGTGACCTCAAAAACGTGGGCATCCCGTCCAAGACTTCATTCCAGACGGATGGTTGCACTAGGGTTGACACCTAACAGAGTGCTAAAAATCCCAAACCTTACATTTATAACAGACAGACCACAAGAATGTTCCTTGATCGCGAAACCCACCAGGATGGTACACCATCAACCGATAACATGGTGTCACACCGACAAGCAATTTCCACCAAATCGAACTCCATTTAAGCGTAGATAATCACCTAGGACCTTATCCCGCATGGTTACCGAAGCATAAATTCACTCCTTAATAACTGGGAAACTTAAATCTACTATTTCCATAATGCAAGCGCACACAGATTCCAAAAGATCCACGCCCAAAATATCACGCTGACCGCGAGTCAGATCATCCGACGCTTCAAAACCCAAGGACTCCTTTAGTCCCTAATTACAACTGTTCTTACGCCAGGGTTTAAATCTATAGGCCTAATGGGTTCAAGGTTTTTCAACCAGTATGCCAATTTGAGTTTATAAAACTTTCGAATACAAAAGCTTCTTAACGATTAGACGTGCGGCAAAATACACTACCGTTCATTCGATAGGTTTCAAAGTTGATTAACCACACAGCGCATATGAAAACATTTCCAAAAACTCGTTCGTGCAATACTTACGTTAGTGAAGACAACAATAAAACATGCGCAAAAATTTACATCATATAAGAGAAAATAGATTCTTGCACCACAACACGTGCAATAAAGGTTTGTACAATTCCAAAAGAGAAGTTCACAACTTTAATTTTAAAATCCTTTCTCTTTAACCAAAAGACGTTGTGGCCTAAAATTATCAACGATCCCAAACGCATTAGTTTAATCCTCAAAGCTTGGTAAAATAGTGGGAATACAAATAAAGTTTCATATCGAGTTTAAAGCTTCAGATCGTACAGATAAACACCTTTGACCAAAAAGTAACTGCAACGGTATAAACATTGCTAACTCAATAAATGTATTGCGGATTTTTTTTAACGGTAAGAGTAATTGATTGAAATATGAACAGAACAAAAGTCTTGTTTGAAATGATGTAAATCTTTTATATATTTACTCATACCAACGTTATAATTAAATCAAAATGCAAATAGTATGCAACGATTGACATTTGTATAAAACCCAAAGATAAATTGCATGATAAGGGAATTTCCCTAAAACAACATGTGGGACGACACCGCTTAATAAATCTACATTTAGACGCATGCAGAAATGTATGAACACATGCTCCAACCTTATTTATGTAACGCAAATTGACGTGCAATGAGACACCATGGACACAACTGAATTTTCCGCAAAACTCATTAATGCTAAAATCATGCAGTGTCAAATTTTCGTCTCTCAACAAAGTGTGCAAGACGACTATGTTTAAAATATTAATCTTCTAAGAGTTTCCTCTTTTAATGCAATGAAAAGTAAAATGACACCTTTAACAAAATTCACATGGGACACGACGCCAAATAACTCGCAGGCTTAACAGAAGCAAAATTAAAACTCACGCATGAAAAGACATCGCATAAAACAATACTCCATGAAATTTCAACAAAACTCACACAAACTAAAAATCCTCAAGAAATTCCGACTCAAAACGTGGGATTAACCTTTCCTTTAAAACCATCAACATACGTGGAGGTGATCCAATGTCTAGGTTAAAATCTCATAGTTACTTGCCCAACACCCAAATGACATTAAAACATGGATAAGACAATATCCGAAAATAACATTACACACAAGACTTGGATAAGGAGACTTTTGATCACAATTTGCAATTACGTGAAACAAAACAATTTCAAGTATGCTTAAGCTCACAGTTAAAAATCTGGTGAGTGCTAATTGTTTTACCAAGACTTCAAGGTATAATATACTTTATGCTTCGAATACATGAGAAACAGTTGATGCAAACTTATTTTAGAAATAAATTTCGTGCATGAATTTGGTCGGCACTCAGCATCTCAGAACTACACTCCTCCATCATCCCGACATACTATTGCCATTCTGATACATCAAACATCTTAGAGCCACGAACCCACTAATTGGGTCGACTTACAATTTTCTCCTCGAAATAAAATTGGTCTAACGAACTTATAGTTCTAATCCAACCAATGATTCTTACTCAAGATGATCAGCTTAATGCCTTTATCACACTTAACTATCACTTCAACGTGACATTGCTATAGACATCAACCTTTCCTTAGATTACTCGCTTATAAACTTTCTCACTACCCCAACGGTAATCCTACCAAGGTAGTTCAAGTATACACATGTAGCATGTAGCTTCACCATGACACTGGCCAGGTGCCATTATGAACGTACCGTACACGATCATCCTTGCGACCCTCGACAAGTTTTCCGTTTCTAGAGACTCGATCAATCCTCAAAACATCTTATCTTAAGGCACCTAATATGCAACTTCACTTTCAATCACTTATAAGAACTCTAGTTTGAGTCTAGGCATCCAAAGATCAATACCTAATTCTCTCAAACTTAAGCTCTGATACCAACTTGTAACACCCTTCAAACCTGAAGATAACAACTAAATTAAAATTTTCTAAATACATCAATAAATACTTCAACCACAAACATAAATTGAGAATTAACCCCAAAGCTCACCTTCATCCTATACATACATTCTAGGAAAAGGGACGGGTGTTACTAAACCCAATAACAATCACTATCTCCAATCTGCGGAAGACTTCACCAGCTACTTACCCTTGTATAAAGCTAAGGCTCAATCCTCATAGCACTTGCTAGAACCGAACCCCCAACTAGAACCTGATGCACATGCTGACAAATAAAAAGGTTAGGCTTAACGCCTAGTGAGCTCAAGAGTTTTAACATGAATGAATATATCTTTGAAAGACAGGGAATCAGTTTTAAAGCGAGATCTTTCGAAATAATATACTTTAAAATGGAAACGACACATTATTCCCAAAACATGCACTTTTAAAGATAATACTCCCAAACACACCCTTCATGTAAAATGATGCAATCCGGAACTCACCCAAAATGGGGTCATAGTTCGATATTCCAATTATGAAATTGTAAATAAAACCTCATATCCCAAAACACCCAAAACACGGGCGGGACATAATACTCGGCCCATAAATAAAGGAAAACGATCCTTAAATAATATGGTACGTCATTGAAAACATGTAACCCAATTTAATACTTACGCGACCATAAAGTAGAATGAAATCCCAATATTAAAACATGGACAATTAAATATCCAAAATACGACGGGCCGACGACGGGGGCTTCCCGTATCCGTTGAGAGTGGAGGAACATAAAAGTATGCCACTCATACAACGTTAATCGTATGACACTTCACGACACACAAGCCCAAGTGTCCCTACGACTCCCTTCAAGCCACACCAAAGAGTCAATTGACCTTAGCGATATAACAACGAGAATACCGTTCCAAGGCCCGGCCCAAGGGGGATACAACCAAGGCATTGCCCCACCTGGCGGAGGTCCAAAACGCCCATCCAATGGCTACTCCACGCCATGATAGCACCACCCGGACTCAGTCCTCCTAGTGTACTCCTTGAACGGACAAGGTCATAAAATATGTGTCCCGGAGTCCAACCCCGTACCACCCAAATGACCATCAAATAAGACTGACTCATGTGCCTATGGATCCAATGCAACACAGTCTAAGATTACACGACTATACCTGAATGACAACAGCACTCGAGCCTGTAATTATAAATATGCGATAAAAACGCATTTAGATGTAAGCCATGAAATGGGACTCTACAACGAGCTATTAAATCCGGACAAATGTCCACAAGACTCTTTTAAGCCAACACCGAGCTAAAATGCTCAAAATCCATTTGACCAACTAATTATCGGTTCCCCGAGTAATAAAATGTCTTTAAACAACGTTTACGAAGGCACATACCTCAAAGACGAGATTAACCCAAAACTCAACACATAATGGGACCAAAGGTTTTTCAAAGGGTTTATGAATGCAAATACACCAAAATGCATATATCATGAAATAGACTTCTTTTGTACCAAAATCACCAAGATGCATAGGTCATGATATGGACTCTATTTGTACAAAATCCCCAAAATGTATAAGTCATGATATTACTTATCAAGATGTCCAAATCCCAAATGTGAACATTTTTATGAAACTAAGCAAGCCAAGTTTGTCAAATATGAAAACTCATTAAGATACTCACACTTTGACAAATACCAAGTGAAATACATTTTTACTTCAAAATACTCAAAACTAATCAGCAGTTAACCATTTCAAGTAGAACACTTTAAAATAACCATTTTGGCATGTACACCGTTTTCACAAATCAACTTGAACTCACCTTGCTAGATTTAGGCTAAATCTAGATTTCACCCAACGAGCTCTTTTGAAGACCGCTCGAATCCTCAAGCTGGAAACTTCCAAAACCTAGATCCAAACATTTCAAACCATAAATACCAATACTCAACCATATAGAAGCATTTCCCCAAACAATATACCAAAACCCCAAACGAGATCAAAACCCTAGTTTTCTCCAAAACTTACCAAATCCAAGATTTGAGAAACCAAACACTAAGAAACCATCAATGGAGCATTTTATAACTTATTACAAGAAAACTTACCCTTGAAGACAAAGAGACTTCCGAGAACACCCAATCCAACACTTCAACCCGAGCTCCCAACCGTTGAACTTGATAAGCAAGATGAAGATGAAGGTTTTGTGGTTTAAGCTCCCAACTAGCTAGATGATTAAGAATCATGTGGTAAGAAAAGGAACCCCCCCCCCCAAAATAGGTTAGGGTTCGGTTTTAGGGTTTGGGAGAGAAAGGGAAGAAGAAGATAAGTGAGAAATGAGAAATGGGCTGATTTTCGCGACTTAACAGCCTCTCAGCCCCCGCGCGCGACAATGACACAGCGACTATGCCCTTGGCATAGTCGCCCGCTGCTAAGAGCTCGCGGTACACTGCTCGCGATTGTGACACGGAGACATTGACACTTGTCACTATCGCGGGCATTGTCGCCCAGACCTCCACGAATCCCAAAACTCGACTTCTTCCAACGCCAACAACCCCGATACTATAAGGGACTTTAAACAAGACATTTCCCAACAAAACCCCACTGATTACAAGACATAGAAATGTCCGGTTGACATTTACTTACCGAAAATTACGGGTGTTACAACGAAGTTTACAAGGAACGTACCCGACACCACATCTGTCAACACCTTTGCCTCCTCATCTGTCATCTGAAAGGCTCTCCCTGGAACTCTCGGTGTGCTCTCCTTTCCTCTCGGTATTGCCTCCCGACTTGAGTTTTGGGTACTCATTTCAGAAGTGGCCCGACTCTTTGCATTCAAAACAAATTGGCCCTTTAACCGTACAGTCCTTTTGAGAGTGGCCAAGTTTGCCACACTTGTAACAAGAGTCGGTCCTTGAGTGGCACGAGCCCAAGTGTTTACTTCTACACCTCGGGCACCACCTAGCCTCCCTCCTTGGATCATTGCTTCGGTTGTTGTTGTTGTGGAACGACCTTGACCATTTGAAAGATTCGGAATTTCCTTCCAATTTCCTCTTCTCACCAACTACCAACTCTTCTTATTTCTTTCGAGCATACATGTCCTCCATGAGTTTGGCTTCCTCGGTGGCTTCACGGAGTGTGGATGCCTTGGCGTTTCGGACCATGGCCATCATGTCGGTCGGTAGGCCTTTATCTTCTCCATCTCACTTGGGGCCATGTGCCCCACAAGGTCGAGTTTCTCGATGAAGAGATGGGTGTATTCCCTCACCATCTTGTTGCCCTTTTTGAGGACTCAGAACTCCTCCTCAATAAGGTCGATTTCCCGTTCATAACAGTACTTCATTACAGTACTCCTCCATTATCTTCTTTTTGAACATGGCCCACGTCAGTTGGGCTAAGATGGTGGCGTCTAGGGTAGACTTGGTCATGTTCCACCATCTGAGAGCAGGGCCCCTTAGTATCTGAGAAGCAAACTTAACTTTCTGAATCTCTTTGCATTCACTTGAGTCAAATGCCTGCTCAGTCTCTTGAAGCCAATTCATACATACTACTGGTCGTCAGATCCAGAAAACTCTGGTGGTTTACTGTAGAGAAATATCTTGTAGGAATAGACCCTACCACCTCGCCTAGCATCAATGACCACTTGTTCCTCAGTCATCATAACATGCCCATTACCTCCGGAACCCGCCACAATATTTTCGACAACGGTCTCATGCCCCTACAGACTGGCATCTCTGTCATCCAACATCTTTAAAAAAGCCTTTTGCTGCTTCACTAACGCAGAGGTAACCATTTGCATCACATTAGTCACCAACTCCGTCATAGGGTTCACCTCCTGAATAACGGGGTTGGAGGAAGCCAAGGTCACCCTTGGAATGTGTTCAACTCTTCCACCTGCCAAAGGCAACAAGGATGGAGGAACAGTGTTCACGGCTCTATCCAACTGGTTAGGGTTGGATACACTTGCCTCCGGGCCATCCACTTCGGCTCCCGGTTTACTCCTCGTGTTAACCATAATGGTTGTCACACACACAAGAAGGAGGGTAAGAGATTCGATCAAGAGATACAAAGAAACGTACCAGTACATTAATCAATCATCATGACATTAGTAAAGCAGGCATGCTCACGTAACATATATTCATAATAACTTTAGCTAAGTGAAATTATGAACATATTATACGTAAGAATTCTCGTTACCGTTACCATAACTCTCAATTAGTGTAATTTCCGTCGACTCTAAGAGCATCCTATCTTAGAAGTTCTACCCCAAGTCTCTCAAATCATAACTTATTATCTCAGCTTAAGTCTAGGCATATTACATTCATACCTAGTTCACTTAAACTATTGCTCTGATACCAACTTGTAACACCCTAAAAATTGGGGTAAATTAAAACTCAAATCTCACGAAACAGCAAGCTTAAATAAACGGAGATCACCCAAAAAGGGGAGAATAGTTAAAGCGTTTACAACATCTATAATTGGAAATTATAAATGACAACTCGCTAATCTAGGCCGAAATCATCTAGATTAAACAGTTGTCACCAAATCTCCCAAAAGAATCTATCACAATCTGTACGCCAATCCCTCAATAGTTACTTCCAAAAGTCTCCACTATTCGCTTGACCCAAGACACTCAATCTTTACGAGCCCCGCCAATAAGGGACCTGTGTATGCATGTCATTTAAGAAAACAAGTGTTAAGCTTACACCTAGTGAGTTCAAATATAAATAAAATCACATTAATGAAATAGTTATTACCCATGCAAGATTTTAAATCAAATTTCATTTATAGATTCAAACCTTATACTCCCTTGGGAGTAAGTAAGGTTTCACCAAGTAACGGGGGAGACCCGGGTTACCATTGAGGTGACGAAATACAAAAGTAGGCTACATATCAATGTTATGGAACTTCTATTATAGCACCAAAGGTTATCGAGTTCAACCACCCACGATCTATAGTTCGAGCTCCCAATGGTCTAAAAAGGACTCACTTGCTAGAATATAGATATTATGGAGTACAAGGTTATCGCATTCAACCACCCACGGTCTATAGCACGAGCTCCCAAGTATTAAAACCCCATATCTAACCAAATAAAGTACCACCACACAATTCACATAAAATGACTAGTTCCTATGGATCCATTACAATATAGTCTAACTCAATGATAACTTCAAACATGTCATAGTATATCTACCATGTAACATTTGCAAACATTAAACCTTCAATGAGGGGAAAACCCCTACTTTGTCAATAAACCATATATATGACCATTTTGTTTTTGTTCATCAAAACCCGTCAAAATCAAAAAGAGACTATCATTCATATGCATAAACCATCCTTCACAACCATTTTATCAAAATATCAATTATTGAAAAAACATCAACAAATGAACTCCAATTTTATCATCCTAAAACTAGGGTTTCAAGTTTTCATATTGTTCGTCACCCAAAAACTCAAAAGCATCCATTCAGATTTTAACCAAAGGAAAATTCATACATAATGATAAATTAAAATTGAACAAATTCGTATATAAACTTGAAATGAAAAAAAATCAAGTTTTCATATCCAAACAGACAAACAGGACTAGAACAATAAAATTAATCATCTTTAATACAATTAATTTTTTAATTAAAATAAATCATAACATAAAACGATATTTTATTTTATTTACTTTGATATCCTTATCGATATATAGGGTTGGGTTCTGACGACCGATGAGAATGGAAGTTATAGTGAGAAGGGTAAGAAGGGATCTCAATCCTTATATCAATCCTAATTGAAGATCAATATCAATTCCCGTGGGTGAGAATTAAAATGATCAAGGTCAGATCCCTTCTTACAACTTCTCGCCTTAAATCTTATTCTCACACGATCATTCGTCTTTATATATATAGAGAGAGAGAGGTTAAATCATGTGAAAACCAAAAAGAGTTGAGAACAGAACTGATCTAAGCCCTAATTTGATTTTGATCTGATGGTTTTGATTGAAAGTTGTTTTTAATTAGAAAAATGGTAGAATCGTCATTTTGGTAACAATGATTCACCAAATGAAACACATATCATTTCACCAAATGAAACACATTTATCATAAATATGTTATTTCACCTCAAGAAATAAAACATAATTTTTATCTATATGTTATTTCACCTCATGAAATAAAACATAATTTTTTTTATCTATATGTTATTTCACCTCATGAAATCAAATATAGTTTTCGTCTATATGTTATTTCATCACATGAAATCAAATCAAATTTTACACATTTTTGGGAAACAAAAAACCCCAAATCTATTACAAAGTTAGACTAATAGATTTCCGCAATGACCATCCCTGTTGTTGTCTTCTCTCTTCTTCTTTTTGGTCATCCTTGTTACCGTCTTCTTCTTTTTTGGCCATCCCTATTTACTTCTGCACTCTATTATATCCAATCAAGTGGTCAACCATCAATCAACTCCACAATGAGGTCAAAAACTAAAGAATTAGATAAAAATGTATGAAATTTACTCCACAACAGGAATCATATATAAAACAGATGCTCAAGATTAAATTAGGGATTGTATCAAAATGACAATTTCAAATAAAAAAGTACAAAATTACACTTACAAACTTTGAATAACAAATCGAAAAAGAATTCACCAGAAGATATGAAAGGAAACAAACAGAAAGATATTACAGTAAACAAAGGATAAACAATGAATGAAAAAGCTTGAAAATAGATCTTAGAGATTTGATTGTTTTACCAGATTTCGGATCTCTTGAATCTCGATAGAAGGGGACGACTTGAAGGGAGAATCGAGTCGAGGGGCGGTAGGGATGGACACTGATCCGATGTTGAACACTGATTCGATGCCCTGTGTGACGACATTGAACACTTCCACTGCCATGGACATAGATGATGAGAGGCAGTTTTGTGGTGGATATGCAGGGTTAAGTTTGGGGAGAAAGACATGAGACTTGATTTCCAGATCTGATGAGATGAAGATAGCTTGCACCGGTGATGAGATATGTAGACGACAGTGAACGAGGGCATTAAGGAAGCGCTCGATCCGACCGTCGCCATATACCCTGAAAAAAAGGAGAATTCATGGACGATTTTGGTTGAGGAAGCCATTGATGGGGAGAGGAAGAGATGGTTTTGGGATATGTGGGGAAGAAGATGGAAATGATTGATCTATTATTTGATACCTAATGTATTCCAACAAATCATATTCTTTAATACCCAATATGCCCTTCCACTTTTAACTTTAATCCATAATAAATCATTAAGTTCTAAATTATTTCAAAATAGTCATTACCTTTAATGTCCATAGATTAAAAATCAACTAATGGCTTAGATCGGTTTTCACGGTTCTCGACTTTTTTATGGTTCTCATTTGATTACCGTATATATGCTCCATCAAATACAAACCAACAAAATGTTACAAACCATACAAACCAATCTCAACCATCCATCTAGTCTAATGAATATTCGATTTCATAAATATATCGATCAATCCTAATATAAAACGTTAAACATAATTAATGAGCTCTAATATTCTTTCTTAAATATTCAAATCATAAGAAATGAACATTTATCATTTCCATAAATATCTTATTTGATTGGTTTGTAACATTTGCATGGTGTGTATTTGATTAATTTATCCTCTCTCTCTCTCTCTCTCTCTATATATATATATATATATATATATATATATATATATATATACTGTAACATCCGGAACTTCAGGTAAGTATAAGGTTTTGTTGATCTTATGTTTATGTGTCTATCAAAATAGGAATTTTATGCTTAACTGCTACTTCCATTTATATTGGTTACTTGTTGTTGATTTGGAAGTTTTAGATCAGTTTTCTTTTGGCAGTGAGTTACGCGACTTACGCCGCGGGTTGAAGTCGCGGCACAAGCCGCGTAAACCACTGGAATGCTTGCCTTTGGGGAACCACGCGACTTACGCCGCGGGTGGAAGTCGTGGCACTAGCTGCGTAACCCACTGGAGAGTTTACCCTGGAGCAAGCGGGCGACTTATGCCGCGGGTGTAAGTCGCGGCACAAGTCGCGGGGAGACCTCCTTTTCTTCAAAAACCCCATTTGGCTTATTTCTTCTCATTTATATCACAAAAATTAGATCTATAACGGGAGAAACTAGGGTTTGGGCGATTTTCTTCTCCTCTTAACCCTCTTAGCATTTATTGCAAAGCTTGGTTGGTGAAATCATTAAGTGGGCTTCCATCTACTTCAAGTCCTCAAGATTTCAAGTCTTCATCACCTTCATCCAACTCCTAGGGTTTCCATATTTTCTAGGTTTTGGTCAAAAACCTAGATTGTGAGTTTACCAAACCTTTGTTAAAACTAGATGCACGTCATATCTTTCTATTTGTCGTTATTTATCTCTATATGTTCAAGTACTTGGGTTTTCTCATGAAGATATGTTGGAAATGTGGTTTCATATGATATGCCATGTCTTACTCTAAATGTACAAGTATTTGGGGCTTTTCTCTTGAATATTTGATAAGTGTACTTTGATATGATAAATGTACATATGTCTCGGTATTGAGATTGTTTCTAGTTGAAATCCCTTTGTGGTGATATATTTTATATGCATGATGAGCATGATTATCATTTGGGTCTCAAAATGGACTTATGTGATAGGATGGTAACATAGTACCCATGGTTGGTATCGAAATATTTTAGTTGGAATATACCTCAAGACCTCCTATATAATATGTTGGACGAACCAAGTCAGTAGACACTAGGAGGATGTAGTCTTGGGCGCCGCCATGATGGTATGTGCCTAGACCTCCGCCATTCGGGGTAATGGTTGTAGTCCTCGGATGTTCCGGGCCTTTCGGGTGTCTCTTGTTATAGGGCATCAAGGTATATCGACTCTTTGGGTGGAACTTGATTGGTGTTATAGGTCTCCCCTATTGACTCCACATTTATTGAACTGTGGTTTACTGCTGATAAGAATTGTAACTGTTCATGCATGCTTATTATTGTCCAACTCACTAGGCTTTTTGTCCTAACACTTGTTTGGTGTCGATGTGTATCTCAGGTTCTAGCGGCACCGGTTCTAAGCTGGCATAGTGCTTGGGTGAGAGCTTGGGGAATACTTGCAAATGGACATTTATCGAATAGAAGGACTTTTGGGTTTATAGTTGACAACCCTTTTGTAATCTATTTTCTAGTTGTAGAAATTAGATTAGTTGGTTGTTAATTTATTGTCCGTTGAAATTACAATTGTGATTAAACAGGTTTGTATATTTCCCCATTTTTGGGAGGCTCTTGCTATGGCAATCTTACATACCACATGTCCGTTTTTCGGATTTTTGTTATCCCTATTTTTAGGGTGTTACTTATACACACACAACGAGAGAGAAAGTGCACGGATCATTCACAAACCATCATATTAGTACAAGTTTTACAAACCAATCTCAACCGTTAATCTAGTCTAATGCATATCTAGTTCAATGAATAAATAAATGAAATTTGATAATCATCCATAAATATCTAAATAATAATAAATGAACCCTTATCATCTCCATAAATATCTCAATTAACTTATTTGTACTAATGGTTGAGCTTGTAACTAAGGGTATGAACTCAACTCTATTGTAACACCTTGAATTTTCGGCTAACGATATCTATCTTAAGCACCTTAATTTCCATTATTTGGGTTGTAATCTTGTTGTGTCTACCTTGGATCTTAAAGCTTGAGAGAAATCTTTAATTGATAGTGAAAACCTCCAATTTCGAAGTTTGGGAAGGTTGGGCGACAGTGCCTGGCGACCTTGCCATGGGAATTGTCATCGTGGTCATAATCGTCGAAAGTGGATCGATCTCGGTACGAGTTTAACGGGTATGCCCCGCGATTGTGACAACGGCATTGTCGTCGTGTCACTCTTGCGCCAAGGGGGTAGCCCACGGTACGTGGTGGGCGATTACTTCCATTCTATCTCAAACTGATAGAAACCCTAGTTAGAGCATTCATTGCCATTCTTGGGGGTAGTTGGATGCATTGAAGAAGCTTGGGAGCTAGGTTTTTATGGAGCTCCTTAAATCTTGAAGCATCTATTGTTGCCCCAACCATCTAAAGTTCATTGAGGTATTTGGGTTGAGATCAAAACCACATTGTGAGTACATCTTTATTATTTAAGACTTTATCCATGTCAAATATTACATTTTTGACCACTAATCATCTCCTTGGTTACAAATCCTTTGTTGAAATGATTTTGACCTAACTTAAGATTTTGGAGATTTTTAGGGTTTCCACCATTATTGGAAAAACAAAAGGGTTTGATGTTAAATGTTATGAAATGAAGGCTACATGTATATCTATGGGTGGACATTTGAATAACCCATTTAGCAATATTTATGATGTTGCTATACTTGGAAAATTACTTAGTGAAAGTGGGTTTTTGAAGGAAGTGAATGGGTTAAAACGGGGGAAAAAAACTATATCGAGATGGATGTCATATCGAAGAGCACGAAATTCTCGTTATTTTTATGTAATTTGTTTGATTAAAATATTAGTAATTTTTAAGATAATTTATTTTAAAGTTTAAGGGGGTAAAAAAAATTTAATTAAAAGAAAATTACAAAGTCAAACAAGGTAGACACTCATTCAAATTTCCAATTTTGTCTTTAATCACTTCTTAATTAACCTTATTATGTATTAATCACTTATTAGTTTATTAAGTTTTGATCAATGGTTAAGATTTGTCCTCATGTGCACAATGAAAGACGAGTTTTCATTTGAACCCACTCATATATATATATATATAGGGTCAGGTTCAGGGGAAAACCTCAAAAAAACGGAAAACTGAAGAACGCCCTGGTAGTCCTTCATTTGGACGGTATGCACTTGTGCATACAAGTAATTTGTAATATGCACTTGTGCATAAAAACCAAAAAAACAACATAATTTACCTGTATGCACAAGTGCATACCGTCCAAATGAAGGGCTACTAGAGTGTTATTCATTTTTTCGGATTTTTTTAGGTTTTCCCCTGAACCTCTCCCCCCCCCCCCCCCCTCTCTCTCTTTATATATATATATATATGGTCAGGTTCAGGGGAAACCTCAAAAACGGAAAACTGAAGAACCCTGGTAGCCTTTCATTTGGACGGTATGCATACAAGTAAATTATGTTGTTTTTTTGGTTTTTATGTTTGTATGCACAAGTGCATACCGTTCAGATGATAAGACTATCAGAATGTTCTTTAGTTTTTCGTTTTTTTAAGGTTTTCCCTTGAACCTTTGTCTATATATATATATATATATAGACTTAAGTTCGCGTGAGACCAAACAGTTTTCGTGAGACCGGTGAGACCAAGCTTTAAAGTATGAAACTTCACACCAAAAAACTGTGAATGTAAAAAAAAAAATCGAACTTTTCATAGGGAAAACACCGTAAATGTTACGTTCACGGTGTTTTTCGCTGTGAATGTTCGTTTTTTTTACCTTCACAGCGTCTTCACTGTGAAGGTTCGGATATACCTTCACAGTCTTTTAGCTGTGAAGGTTTGATTTTTTTTAACTTGGTTTAGGTTTTTTTACCTTCATAGTGTGATTACATTATGAAGGTTCGAATGTGTTTTACCTTCACAGTGTTTCGGTGTGAAGTTTCATGTTTTAAGGTTTGGTCTCACGCGGTCTCACAGAAACAGCTTGGTCTCACGTGAACCTGACCCCATATATATATAACGATAATCAAATAAGAACCATAAAAATGTTAAGAACTGCAAGAACTAATCTCAATCGTTTAAGAGTTTTGATCCAATGGTATTGCAAAATCATCTAATTTTAACTCATTAAGGTTATAATGGTAATTTTAAATCGTAGTCAAAGGCGTGAAGCACCGTCAAAATACCACCACTTGCCTGCTTGTTTTTATTTCTTGCATATTTAAAGTTTAACTTTTTAAAATTTGTTTTTAAAAATAATTCTAAACGTGATTTAATATTTGTAGTTTAAATACATAATAAATTTTTTTTGTTTTATTTTATATGTCAAAAATTTCCTACCATCTACTATTTATATAAATTTTGTATATATTTTTATTAATCGTACGGTTTATAATAATCATATAATTTTCATTGTTTCACAACGTGAAACAACACAATATTATTGTCGTTTTACTATATAAAACAACATATTGATTAACATTTAAGTGTTTGCTTCACATTATAAAATAAAACACGTCATTGACGTGAAATAGTAAAATATTGATTCACATTATGAAACAACACAATATGAAACGATGTAGTGTCGTTTCATAATGTGAAAACATGTATCGTTGATTCGAAACACGAAATAAAATACAGAAGTTTTGTTCACATAGTGAACAACATAGAATGAAATAGTTTAATGTTGTTTCACAATATGAAAAAAAATAAGTGACGTTGACGTGAAACACCACATATAATATTAAATTTTTGTTTCACACACTGAAACAATACATTGTTAAATCAGCTACAATGTTACATAGGAAAATTTATAAAAAGTTAAAAGACCTTCAAAAATATATAATAGTATTGATATCAAATAAAAGAAAATAAGTTTTAACCTTTATTTGATATAAACTTTTTATTTAAATTCTATTGAAGTTAAATATTTTTGATTAAAAAAATAGTTTTACTTTAATTTTAAAATATAAAAGAAATCATTTAGATAATTCAATATTAAACCGATCATATAAAGTAGGAAGTAGCGTTAGGGATGGTAACAGGGCAGGTTTGGGGCGGGGATCCCCTTACCCGGCCCCGGTTTTGTGTACATGTACGTGGCCCGGCCTCCGACGGGTACGGGGATCAAATACCCGTCCCCGGTCAAAATCCGGTCAAACCCCGGTCAATCGCATTGAATCCACAAAGAACTCATCGAACTACAATCTGATGCATACAATCCTTGCTAAACTAAAATCCAACTTATGCATACATTCTGATGCATACAAACGGGTATTCAACAAATCACATTAATAAAATAATGCATACAATCTGATGCATACAAGGCGTGTATCCCACTAACTATTCAAGATCACCCAAAATCACATTAAGAAAATTAGCAAATCCATTTAATCGACGTAAAAACATGAAACCATCAAATGAATGTGTGCTTACAGTAATGAAACCAAAAAATGAAACATAAAATCTTGGACCTGCGGAACAGAAGAAGTCGTGAATCGAGGGTGGCCGGTGAACGCCTGAACGGTGCATCGAGATTTTGAACTCTGAAGTCGTGAATCGAGAGTGAAGACGGCAGAGTTGCAGACGAGAAGTCGAGAACGAGTCAACAGAAGAGTGAAAGTCTGAGTTCAAAACCTAATTTGGGAAAAATTTTAAAAGGCTTTTTAGTTATTATTAATTTATTATTATATATATATATATTAAAAAATAATAATTATATTATATCCGGGTACCGGGCGGGTCGGGGGGTAGGCTACCCGGCCCTGGTCCCAGCCCCGTTTTTGCGGGTATTCCCCGGCCCCGGCCGGGTCGGGTGAACCGTGTTTCCCAACGGGTCGAAGGTTGTGGCGTGGTGGTAAGAGCCTGGGGACTTCATAGCGGTTGCCCGAGTTCGAGCCCCACTCGCAGGCTCGCAGCATTGTGGCCACGGGATGAATGCCCGCGGGCCATAGGCCTATTTTCCAGGAGATTAGTCCGGGCCCAAAGTGGTCTGGGATACTCCTTTACCAAAAAAAAAAAAAAAAAAAATTCCCATGCATAAGTAGCGTCGTCGTTTTTAGAAAAAACAAAAAGATTTCTTACCATGAATACCTTTTCATTTCTTTAAAATTTGACGATAATAACCTTTTAAATTTGTTGTTTTTACAAATAATTTAAGTTAATGGCCATTGATTTAAATAAATTTATGGATTAGATTGGTTCTCACGGTTCACAACCTTTTAATGGTTCTCATTTGATTTAACCCATATATATATATATATATATATATATATATATATATATATATATATATATATATATATAGTCGGGTTCAAACGAGAACAATACCTATTTAAAAGAACACGATAACTAACAAAATTATTAGTGATTTTACATTTACACACAAAAAAGGGACTTTGGCCGCGACTTCAGGTCTGCGTGACTTTTTTGCCCGTTAATGTAAAATCACTAATGATTTTGTTAGTTTTCGTGTTCTTTTAAATAGTTACTGTTCTCGTTTGATTCTCCATATATATATATATATATATATATAGAGAGAGAGAGAGAGAGAGAGAGGTTCAAGGGAAAACCTCAAAAAAATGGAAAACTGAAGAACACTCTTATAGTCTTCCATCTGGACGGTATGCACTTGTGCATACAAGTAATTTATAACATGCACACGTGCATATGCACAAGTGCATAATATGCACACGTGCATATGCACATGTGCATAAAAACCAAAAAACTAATTAATTACTTGTATGCACAAGTGCATACCGTCCAGATGGAAGACTATCAGGGTGTTCCTCAGTTTTCCATTTTTTTGAGGTTTTCCCCTGAACCTGACCCTATATATATATATATATATATATATATATATATATATATATATATATATATATATATATAAATATATATATATGTTCCTCAGTTTTCCGTTTTTTTTGAGGTTTTCCCTGAACCTGACCCTATATATATATATATATAGAGAGAGAGAGAGAGGGATGTTCAAATGCAAACTTTTTAATGGTGCAAACTCATGCAACCCACTTATCTACCACATATTTTATTTTCCCATTTTTTTTATTAAAAAGGTAAAAACAAAATATGTGGTAGATAAGTGGGTTGCATGGTTTGCACCATTAAAAAGTTTGTATTTGAATGTGCCTCTCTCTCTCTCTCTCTCTCTGTATATATATATAATATTAGAGCTAGTTACAAGTTGGTCCCTATAGTTTAATATTTTCACAAAATTAAGGAAAGACAAAAAAAGAATGCAAAAAGAGGGACAAAACATGGTTAAATGAAAATTCCCCTGCCTCTAACGGAGATTTTTAACGGGGTTATTGGTCAGGTCCTTTCAGAGCAAATTTCAAACTATAAAGACCAAAACTTGAATTATGAAACTACAGGTCCCACTTTTAAAGAAATAACCAACGTCAAGGACCAAAATTGAAGTTTACTCTTTTTATTATATAAATCATGTGCGGCGCAGTGGCGGACCAGGATTTTAGGTGAGCGGGTGCACAAACGAAAAACTTAAGAAATTGTTGTCGATGTGTTTTTAGCCGAATTCCCCTGTTGGGGGACTTTTTATGTTTTTGGTTTATTTCGATGGATTTTTTAAACTTCTGTGTTGATTCGATGGGCTTTTTTGGTTTTTTTCGTTGATTCGAGGGATTTTTTGGGGTTTTTTTGATTGATTTCAAGAGATTTTTTTGATTTTTTGGTTGATTTCGTGAGTTAATTTTGATTTTTTTAGGACTTGTGCATCTTTCACCACTCAAAACCGTATATATCACGGAGCACCCCTGTAGTTGAACGGATGCACCTTGCGTAAGACCCCTCCCAGGTAAGGGTAGGTCCGCCCCCTGGTACGGCGCCAAAATTTTTATGAAATGTGGGGAAATGAGAATCAGGCTTCATGATTGTGGATGCATGCTCTTATTTACAGCTGGTGGATAGGGCAAGAGAACTAACAGTAACAACCAAACTGAAATCCATGGAGTTTGTTCTCGGAGCCTGAAGATCCTCTGCTTTTATGCTACAACAACAATGGCGTTTGCTTTTCTAAATTTGGTAGGTGATTCACACTCGTTTTACTGATCAGTTCTTGATTTTTCATCATCAATCGAGTATGCTTAAAGTATTTCTTAATTATGGTTGTTGCAGAGCCTCAGGTGTAGCAGCACGCTAAGAGCTTGTATTTCTGAGGTAAACTATCTTTTCGTACTGATTTTAGTTCAAATCTTCTGTTTCCGGTGAAGAGATTGATGTTGGAAGAAGAAATTATGAATTAGAATTCGAATGAATTGTTTTTGTGCTGAAACGGGATAATTCTATGAATTTTAGGTTAAGGTTTCTTAGGTTAATGTGAGCTATTTCCAAATTCAAAATTGTTCTAAATTTTTCCCCAAATTAGTCGGTGCTGTGTAATAACCAAGGTTTTCAAAGGTGGAATAGGTCGCCGAGGCGTTTTCCCTCGACGAGGCGACGCGTAAGCCTCGAGGCGGTCCGAGACATAAGCCCCGAGGTGGATATATATATATATATATATATATATATATATAAATAAATGAGAACTACATAGTTTGTGGTAACCAATATGAACCATATATTTGAGATATTTAAGGATATTTCTTAAATAAGTTAAAAAGGGTAACTTAGTAATTTTATTTATTACAACTCATTAAAACACTTAATTTTTTTGAAAAAAAATATATTTAATTAATCTTAATTACCTAATATATATTATAATGTCATCCACAACACTACGGCTCATCCTCCTCTTCAAGAACCCTAATTTATACAGCCTCCACCCGCCCCCATATACCAAATCATAATTATTTACTTGAAACAGGGATAAGTGTGTGCCGACGAATCCGGCGTCGCTGGTGACGAGTACGGAGAAACCGTTAGAACGCCAGATCTGGGTAGAGAAAAGGATTTTTTTCACCCAGTCGATACCACTAATCAGGGGCGGAACAGTGAGGGCCAAAGGGGGCCATGGCCCTGCAAATTTAGGAACAAATATTATATATTAGTAAAAAAATATGTATTTGGTGTTCTGTTGAGATGACTATCAATTTCTTGGCCACCTGAGAGTGATCTTGGGTTCTAGTGCACGACTCCATGGTGCTAGTTCTTTTATTTTTACTACCAAATATTATTATTTTTCTTTCATTACTTCTTTTCTTCCCATGTGCGGCACATATTTATTGCATATAATTTTTATGAATCGTATAAAAATTTATAAATTTATTTGACTTCTATATAAATGACGTGAAATATCTAGATTTTAGTATTACATTTGTTAATCTTTGTTTCTATATCTAGATTTTATCAAATTTATTACTATATTATAGTACAAAAATATATAAACCATTGATATATTTTTTGTTAATGTTCTTACGTTTAACGAAGTTTTTTATATTTCTAATAAAATTTATTAGTAGATCATAGTCAAAAAAACATATTAAAATCTCAATGAATTTATATTGCTATATTTTCAGTCTCCAAAATTTTGTAATATCATTTTTCGGCCCCCGAGGCTCTGATGTCTGTGTTCCGCCACTGCCACTAATGTCGCCGCTGTGACTCCACAACATCGTATATTGTAAATACCGCCCACCGGAAGCGACGAAGCCCTAGAAACTCAAATATGATGTTATTAAAGCGATCACAAACAGCGCCCAAAGGAACATGGTGTTGGTGGAGGCGAAACATCGATGAAACGTTCGATTCATCATGTTATGATGTACACGATCGATCTTAATATTTCCCGAAGTTGAAGGAAACAAATCTTCCTCCAGTTGGTATCACAGTGATGAGTGATATCACATTTAGTTTCACAATGATATCACATTTGGAATCACAATGGTATCACATGAAACCCAACAATATGTATCATCTTTGTTTACAAAGTGTCTCATAGTGTATCTTCATTGTTTTACGAGTGTATCACAACATTTTTTATTTATTTTCGGTATTTTCGATTTTTACAAAAGGGTTTCACAGTGTGCATCACGTATTTTCGATGTTTACAAAGTGTATCACAGTGTGCATAATGTATTTTCGATGTATTTTTGATGTTTACAAAGTGTATCACAGTGTGCATCATGTATTCACCGAAATAATGTTCACCGGAGAGGGAATAATGTTCGTCGGAGGGAGGAGAGAGGAGATGGGAGAGAGAAGATTTCTAAAATACCTAAATTACCCTTTCATTAAAATTTTAATTAAAATTGCCAAAATTATCGATTTCCTAATTTATACTCTGATTTGTGGTTAAGATTGGATCTCACGGTTACCACAGATAACCGAGTTCTCTCTTGAATAGCCCCCTATACATCAAAATATGTATATATATATATACTACACAAATATATATACACTTATATACAATATATATCATACTAAATTACTAAAAGAGTCTACATACACTTTTTTCAATCACTAAATATAGATATAATCATATAATAACAAAGAAAAAACATATATTGATCTATTAATAATATGAGTATATTTATATATATGTATGTATATATTAATATGCTGACAAATATTAGTTTATCAAGAAAGTGGGAGTGGAAATGGGACTGTGACGGTGAAGCATGGAGGATTAGAGAGGACCTTTAGAGACTAAATATAAAAGAAGTGGGTATACGTAATACTCTGGTGAACTAGGAAGAATTGAAGAAGAAAACACAAAGAAGAAAAAGGGTGAATTGAAAATCATGTTGGACAAAAAAAAAGTAGCAAGTAGGGGTTAGGAGAACTAGAGAAGAACTCACAAAAGTTTTTGAAGAAGAACTCGAGAAGGTTTTAGTCGTTTTTTTTAAATAATTTAGCCTCAGTAGAGAGGCGTACGCTTCCTTACCGCCTCACACCTCATCGCTTCTGTCACCGCCTCAGACCACCAAGGCGTACATTTCATCCGAGGCTTGAGAGGGGCCGCCTCAGGTGCGATTTTGGGCCGTCTCGCCTCGAGGCGCTCTCTGCGTTTTAAAACCATGGTAATAACTTTCAATCGTTTAATTTTATATTCGAGCTTTTTCTCTAAAATGTGGCTTTTCCCGGGACGAAGGTAGCATCATTTGGAATAGAGGTGATACACATGGGCGTGGGATGGGCTGCCTTTTCTATTGATTCCTACGGATTGGATCCAAAACAATCCTTGAATGGGGTATTCAATTCCAAATATGAACGGAAAACGACATCTTTATTGGTTTTACTTGTTATTTTTTATTAAGAGAATGGATCTTTTTATTAAGGATCAGAAAAAGGGGTCTGGATCTTCTGTAGGAATGTTTTGGAAGAGCCAAAACCAAAAATAGCGGCACTTGCTAGCAACAACATAATGGAGGCCGTCCCAACCTATTTTTTGGTCCAACAGTTCAAATATAGCAAAACCAAACCTTTTTATGCGGGCTTGATAAGTTGCCCTGACCCTCCTATGAAATTGCCGGCTTGCCCATTAATGGGACTAAATAGGCATTTACCCTTAAAAAGGCAGAACTTATGTAAAATCATAACAGTTATGATAGCTTATAAAAATAGGGTAGTCTTGTAAGTTGAGTTTCGATGAGGTCATTAGGTCAATTATATGATATTTTATCTTATATCATCTATGAGGATGTAGGCGGAGATCAGAGCCAACTTGGGCTTCTACTAAGTTAATTAGTTTTTATATAATGAACATATTAATTATATTTTTGTGAAAAAATATAAATAGGGAGAATGGTTGTCCGAACCCGTTTTTCTAGCGGGTAGTCTAGGCCAGGTTTAGCAGGCTGTCCTATTCGTGAACCACTCTAATTTAACATTATACTTTTCTTTTCATTTAAATGGTGGCCTCAAAACATTTCTAAGGATATGACTTCTGATAGGAGCAATTGGAGACAACTAGGGCTATAGTTGGGGTGGACTTGTTGGCATAATGCAAGCTGGAACGTGTGAATTTGAGGTCTCATAAACTACGACTAAAAACCTACTCTTATTTTTTCTTTCCCTTTTTGGACAAACGATATCAGGTCAGATCTATGGATGAATCTAGTGGGCAAGAACAATTAGCATGGACGGGAGGAGGGGAAAATTGGGTAAGATAGTGTGGAGGGTCATAGGTTAGATAGAGGATTAGAGGGTTGTCATAGTGTTTCTTACTTTTCATGTCTACTATTCTACTACTATCATATCTACTTGTCAGTTTGTGTCTTCTTCTTTGTTTTCACTTATTTTCATCACATTTCTCCCTGATGCCTTTTCTCTTACCGTGTGTTCAAGTTGCTTGTTTGCACACACTCACACCCATTGTTTTCTCTCTTGTTTCTTTTTTATGTTTTGTATGTTGAGGGTCTTTGTGTAGAGAGGAAAGGAAGGTCTGCATACATCCTACCCTACCTCTATATGGGATTTATTGGGTTTGGTTTCTTTTCGTTTGAAATTTAATTGAAGCCATCAAGTTTTTTCCTAAGCTTAACCACGTTATGTATAATTTTTCCATAAAGTAAGAGGAACAATGACTTAAGATGATATTCTTGAACATCACATGCAAATGATTATTTGGCCAATAGCCAAATGAATGTAGAGACAAAGGAATCATGTGTTACTTGCACCAACATTGGAAGAAACCTTATGTATGACTGTTTTTCATGAGTTAAGTTGGACGAATGATGTCCTTAGCTTATATTTCTTCCCTCCGAGCCTTGATTTGAGGTTTTATCACAAAACTTTAATATAAATAACATGTGAATGCTGTCTTTATTTACATCATTTTGTAGGAAAGAAACCAGGGAATGCCAGGGAAGAAGCAAGAAAAAGTGGGGTTCTTAGACAACAGAAGTTCCTTCAAGGATAATATGGTCGTTTCTGACTCTCAAGACTCACAACACCCTCCACTTGTTAGCGCACTAAAGGCTTCAGCTGAGCAAAATGTTGCCCGTTTTCACTTTCCGGGACATAACAGGGGTCGGGCAGCTCCAACTTCATTGTCTAGTCTCATTGGAGTAGAACCATTCCTTAATGATTTGACTGGGCTTCGAGATCTCGACAACCTATTTGCACCCAAAGGCCCCATTTTGGATGCACAAAAGCAAGCAGCTAAATTGTTCGAAGCTACAGAGACATGGTTTTTAGTCGGGGGTACAACATGTGGGATTCAAGCATCAGTTATGGCTACTTGTTCACCAGGTGATACGCTAATTCTTCCACGGAATTCTCACATATCAGCCTTTTCTTCTATGGTTTTGTCTGGTGCAATACCCAAGTACATCACACCAGAATATGATTTTGACTGGGACATTGCTTGCGGCATCACTCCTTCACAGGCAAGTGAGGTTTTTATTATTTGGAGCATCTGCTTTCTATGTTTGTATTCTTTTCTATTCCTGAAGACATTGACTACAGCAAAATCAGTTTTGTTGGATGCCAATTATATGTCTAATGTCCTAATTGATTGCTTTATAGGTATTAAGCTTATAGGGTCAAACAATAATGCCTCTTCTGTATAAAGGTGTTGTAACAAGTTGATAGGACGCCTAACAAGTTCTTTAGGACATTTTTGAAATAAAGCGTCTTTTTACACAACATTATTTGAAAATGTCTTGTAATAACAAGTGTCTTATAAAAAGGAAATAGTACAAAAGTGTCCGAAAAACTTGTTAGGACACCCAAAAACATCTTATCAGCTTATTGCAACATTATTACATAGGACGCACAATTGTTTGATCCTCTAAACTTGATTCCTTTAAAGCAATCTATTAGGTCATTTAGACATTTTTGGTTAACCGTGGGTGTTCGCGCCAGCTTGCATGCACCTTGACTAATCCCATGGGGCACTGAAGATTATCACCCACGTAAATCCTCAGTGGCCTTGAGAATACCTGAATTAGCGACCTACAAGGCGGAGCCCAGGTTCCAAAGGCCTAGCGTTTTATTTGCCGGTTGAGCTAGCCCTCAAGGTTACATTTAGGTATACTTGGCGTCCTATAGAACTGATTTTGTTGTAGTGATCAGGGATAAAGAAAATGACAATTAGTGAAATAATGAATATAGGAAACCAGAAAGTGAAATGCAAATTAAAAAATCCGATAAATTTAGAAATCTGAACAAAAAATGTTGTAAAAACAAGGGGAGTGGCTAATAGTGGATAATCAAAGATTGTTTTTTTGTGCTAAAGAAGATTGATGTGCTTTTAAAGGGCTCATTTTCTATCTCTGGTTGGTGGGATACTGTGGAGATGCTGTTACTTTGATGTATGAATGGCAGGTGGAGAAGGCAATCAGAGAATTGGATACCGAAGGTCGAAAAGCATCCGCAGTTTTTGTCACCTCTCCTACTTATCACGGTATCTGCAGCAATCTGAAAGAGATTTCCCGGTTGTGTCATTCTCACAACATTCCTATGATCGTTGACGAGGCTCATGGGGCCCACTTAGGCTTTCACGAAGATTTGCCTCTTTCTGCTCTTCATCAAGGGGCTGATCTTTCCATACAGTCGACCCACAAGGTATTATGCTCACTCACGCAATCATCCATGCTACATATGGCAGGAAAGATTGTGGATAGAGAAAGAATATGTCGATGCCTTCAAACCCTTCAAAGCACCAGTCCTAGTTATCTGCTTTTAGCTTCCTTAGACGCTGCAAGGGCTCAATTAAGCGAACACCCAGAAACCGTTTTCAATAAAGCTGTTGAAATAGCCTTGGAAGCAAAAGCCCTTATAGAAAAGATTCCAGGAATTACACTACTCAATCCTAGTACATTTTCTGATGTTCTTGGTATTGATCATTTACGAATTACAGTAGGGGTATGGAAGCTTGGTATATCTGGTTTCAAAGCTGATCATATTTTATATGAGGATTATGGAGTCGTTTCAGAACTTACTGGTACCCGTTCTATAACATTTGCAATAAATCTAGGAACCAGTAGAGATGACGTTCTGAGGCTTGTATCAGGGTTAAACCATCTATCACAAACACACAATTCAATTGGATTAAAGGAGGAAAAACCAAAGGGTATACAGCCTTTTATCGAAACCAGTGGTAGCATGAAATTGAGCCCTCGAGATGCGTTTTTTGCGAGTAAAAAGAAAGTGAGTTTTAAAGAGAGTATCGGGAGAGTTTGTGGGGAGTTAATATGTCCATACCCACCGGGAATCCCGCTACTTATACCTGGGGAAGTGATCACAGAGGAAGCAACAAGTTATTTGGTTGAGGTGAAGAAGGGTGGTTTTGTTTGCGGAGCTTCTGATACCAGTCTTTCCTCCATTCTTGTTTGCAGTTAAAAGAAGATTCTTGTTTTGATGATTATAAACGAACGAATAGTTTAATTAATTAGCACTTCTACTTGATTTGCGTATTTATGATATACTGAGAATCAAGTAAAGTAAAAGTCATGTTTGGTTAAATAATCTATGAAAGTCGTCGTCTCAGGAAACGTGCCACATTGCCGCAAGATACATGCCAAAAGACGAAAGTGGAAGATTGTTATTGGAATGTGTGCTGCAAAATGTTCGAAGATCGAATCCAAGCCAAAGACAAGTTGTCATCCGAAGTCTAGATGATATGGAGTGGTATATAATTTTAAATCTCGATTCGAATGAACTAATTTTAAAATGTCTTTTAAAATTAAATCTCAAAAAAATTATAAAATTTGTATGATAATAATAAAAATGGATTTTAATTTGAGAGAGAATTTTTATAAAACATCTTTATATAAAAAGAGAACATTCTTGACAAAATTCAATTTACTTTTTGGATGAGATTTTATAGAAAGAAATCAAAGATATTTTCTTAATAAACCTTGGAAACATAAATCAATCTTTTCCATTTTCATGCTCAAAATCTGATTTTCAATAACGCGACATGTTGCTTAATTAAGAAAGAAAGAAGTACTAAATACTCTTTAGCTGGTCAGAATAATGCGGACATCCACTTGGTAAATGTGGATGTCCACTTCTCTTCCAACAGTCGAAAAACAACTTTTTTTTCTAAAAAGTGGCAAAGCGGACGTCGACTTGCCACATGTGAACACCCACTTGTACCTGAAATTTCAAAATTGATTGTTTAAAGCTAGGGTTCTCCGGCTTTCAAAATAACTTTCTGGGAAACTATTAGTCCAAAAATTTTGATCTCTCTCTAATCTTCCTCTAGAACATCTTCATGTTCTTCAATTTTATGAACTTGATCATCATTGTGAGTTCTTCATATTGCAAATGGTGTGAGTTAAACGCTTCCTATTTCCTAATCTTTGCAATTGGAGTTGTTCATCTCTTTTAGAAGTGTTTAAAAATAGCGTTAGGTTTGAGAAGTTTTTTCTCTACATTAATCCTTTGAGATTTATCGGTTTTTTTGCGAGGTTTGAGTTATATCTCCCTACACATGTCACCCTTGAGTAATTCTCCTTTTTGCGAAAGGTTTGAGTGTACTCCCTTTTGCAAAAGGTTGAGTTTTCATATATTCATTGTAAGACTATTGTGTGCGATTTTGGTTTACAATCTTGTGCTTGGGTCTTGATGTATTTAAACTTTATGTTTATACAATTTTTTTGTTTTATAATTGTTTGAACTTGTTAAAATTTTGAAAAACATTAATTTTGTGATCCTTGCAACCTTCTCCCAACGTTGCACTAACAATTGGTATCAGGGTGTGTTAAAGGTTTTATTTTTTAAAAACGTGATATTTTTTGTTTTATAGACACATGTACCTTTTGAAAACTCTCATAATTATATAAAGGTGGTTCAAGGAAGACTTTTTAAACCGAAAGTCTCTTTTGATAAAAATGGAAATTTTGATTTATGGAAAAATCGTTTTCAAGACTATGTTCAAAGGCAGGATCATTCGATTTGGAATGTTATAGTAAATTGTGAATTTGCAATACCCAAACCCGTTTCGGAATGGAATGAAGATGATGATGCTTTAATTTGTTTAAAATATGAAGCAAAAAATACCATCACCTTGGTTTAGTGCATACATGATATAAATATTATTATTTCTTGCAAAACTGCTAACGCTATGTGGAAGATGTGTTTTATGTATGAAGACGTACCTAAAGGACAAGATGATGAGGAGAGCTCAATCCGTACTTTAAGAGATGCAAACCACGAGGTTGAAGAATGTTCACTATCCCATGTGGAGGATGAAACTCAAGATGATGATAAATCTCAATGTTGTAGCTCCAAAGATCACATTGATGAAAAGATTTGACTAATGTACAAAGTGATAGTGAGGTATTCTCTAACTATTCTTTTGATAGCAAATTTGATTAAAATGATCTCTGTAAATTAAAAGAAGCCTTTTTGATAGAATGTCTAGGCTTGTTAGACATTAGTTTGAAGAAAATAAAGTTTTAAGAGAAAAGGTCACGTCTTTAGAAAATAAACTTGTTGAAAATGTTGATTATGAAAAACGCGATACTTTAATTATTGAAATTTATTGCTTGCAAATAAAATTCGTGGAAAATGATGTTTTATCATCAAATGTGTTGGTAAAAACTTCTAGGGTGGTCGATCCACCAAATGTTGAAAATCCGTTAAAAAAACAACTAAAAATGGAATTGATTTTGTAAAACAAAAAATGGTTAAGGTTGTTAACCCTAAAACTCCTCATAATAATGCATGTAATAAACCTACTTATGTGTTCAAAAAAGATGTCACGCAAAGCGATCATTAAGTGAAGAATGTCCATTATGTGCAAAATACTCGTATGTGCAAAATACTCGTATGTGCAAAATCATAAAGTTATGCAAAGACATGATTACATGTTTAATCAACGTGTTAAAAAGGAGAAGCTTAAGAAAAATATTTTATCACATTTCTATGTGTTTGATGAAAACCATCGTAGAATTAAGATTGTGCCAAAGTGGATCCCTAAAGAGATGCTTTGTATCGAAAACCCCGACCTAATGAAAAGTTGGATTTCGGTTGTGTGATGTGTATTTGATTGCAAACATGAACATGCCATGTTTTGAAAATTGCTAATATATACTGCATTTCATGTCTTATTTCTAAAAGTTTGAAAATTTCAGTCTTCTGAAAAATCGATCAATGTGGATGTCCGCAAGTGGACTTATGTGGACATCCGTGTAATATCCGGATCCCAAATTTCGTTAATTTTGGAGTTGGGTGAAAAGTTAATCATTTCCCAAAGTTCAGGGGGGTTAAATGAAACTTGGGTTATATATATAGAATTTAACCCTGAGATATTTTAAATATCTCATAACTCAGATTTTTTTGGTGAGACGTCTTCAGAGAGATAGATCAGGGAGTTTGAAGGTCGATCGTTTCGTGCAAATCAAGGTACGATTCTAGTGTATTATTACCTTCTAGGTGTTTTGTACCGTTTAGAATCTTGTTGTTAAGGTTTTTAATCGTTCAAAATCGAGTTTTTGTTAAATCTGGGTCTGGATCTGAGTTCTGGGATCGCTCCGACAAGTTCTTGGTGAAGACGACCGGACCGGGCGACCGGATGGCACCGGGCGACCGGAGTGACCAAGGCGACCGGGGAGACCCGGGCGGCGCACCGGTCGGCGCACCGGGCAGCCCGGGGGAGACCCTGGCGGCGGCGCGGGCGGCGCGCGGGGCACGACGCGGGGGAGGCCCGGCGGCCCGGGGGAGGCCCGGGGGGGTTTCGTTCGAGTTTTTCTCGGGTTCTGTTGTCTTTAAGTTTCAGGCAGTAAATGAGAGATTTATCTGCGTTTTAGCTTACCGATTATTCGGTGTTTGCGTAGGTAGCAATTGTTAGAAAGCGGGCTTTTAGCAGGAAGGATCTGAGGTGAGTCTTTCGAACTAAATCCTTTTTCATTTACGAAAGTTATTTGATAAATGTGAGTTTTTGAACCGCATGCCTTTATTATCAAAAGTTTGTGAAGGTATAAATTAAATGTTGATTTAATTATGTTGATATGTTCATGCTATGTTTATATATTTGCGCTTGCGAGACGTAAAGTTTATTATGTCAGTTGCGCTTGTGAGGCGTGAAGTTTGTAATGTCAGTCACGCTTGCGAGGCGTAAAGATTGTAGTGTCAGTTACGCTTGCGAGACGTAAGGTTTTGTTTAAATGTTTTACATAAATGTTTGAACTGTAATATTGGTGCTTGGAGGGGATTCACTAGACCATCGGTCTAACCCTCGCTCTTTGAAAATATAACTCTTTTCAGGTTATCGCAAGGTAGCAGGTAAGGGAAAGGAGAAGTTGTAAGCTATTCCAGGAGCTAGAAGACTCCCTATAGTAGTTTCCTTTTGACTCAGTTGTGTAATAGGTGGTAATTGCAAACCTTATTGGAATTTGTAGGCTTGGGGCCGTATTTTTGAATTGGAAATATTATCTTTTTTGTGTTTCTATTGGGCGGGTTGTTACAGTTGGTATCAGAGCCTTAGTTTAAGGGATCTGGGTGACCGGATGGGCCTAGACTTAAACTGGGAGAGTAGAAACACAACTGAGAAATAGGAAGACCGTAGGAAGTCAGCGTTAGAATAGTGAGGACCAGCGTGTAAGGTAAATTTAAAATTTCATTTGGCCAGTGTAATTATGAATTTACAGTTACGTGCATGTGCTTAACTTGTCGATTTGTGTTTAGCGCGTGGTATTGAATGTAGTATGTTTCTTCTTATGAGTAAGTTATGTCTGAGCGGGTAACAAGGAGTAGGTCTGCGCCGATTCCTAAGGCCGTACAGTTAAATGAAGTCGTCGCCGAGGAGAGAACGCCAGTGGCTAACCCCGCTGCTAGTCGGGGAAGGGGTCGTGGTCGGCCTAAAGGTAAAACGACTCGGAAGGCGACCACTCAAGTAAGGAATCCAACTACGGGGGCACGAGGTGGGGCGACAGGTCGTGTTGTTCGTCGAGCTGGAAGTGTGGAGGTAGAATCTGAACCAGAAACCTCTCTTCAGGAGAGTTCAGCATCGGTAAGAGGCCGGAAACAGGCAAGGAACCGTGGTGGGGGTCGAACGCAGGGTTTTGTTACCCAAGAAACCTTCGCTACGGAGATGGGAAAACTACAGGAAACACTGAATGCTCTGTTGGCCCAGCGAACTAAAGAGGCTTCGTCAAGCAAGGAAAGAACTGAAGAAAGAGTGGAAATTGAGTTGTCCGAACCACCAATAACTGTGGTGGGGAGCTACTCTCAGTCAACTCCCGCTACGGCGACTAAAACGGTGGCTAGGAGAGGATGCAGTTTTAAAGAATTTGCTGCCTGCAAGCCGCCTACTTACAAAGGAGAATGCGACCCAGTGTTAGCATTGAGGTGGGTTAAGGGAATGGAACTAGCGTTTGACACCAGTCGATGTGCTGAAGAAGACAAGGTAGTGTATGCTTTGTCAATGCTGAAGGATGAAGCGGTAATGTGGTGGGATGTCGAATCTGGCGGACAAGGCTCGACGGCAGCTAGAGAAATGTCGTGGAGTGGGTTTGTAAAGAGGTTTAGAGCTCAGTTTTGCCCTCTGGCGGCAGTGAAAAAGTTAGAAGAAGAATTTCTGAGTCTGGAGCAGAAAGATATGGCAGTTCGTGAGTATACCACAAAGTTCATTGAGAAGTCCAGATTTGCTGAAGTTTATGTGCCGAATGAAGAAAGGCGGGTGGAACGTTTTGTCTTCGGATTGAAAAGCCACATCCGAGAATTCGTTTCAAATAAAGAACCAGCTACGTTTCAAGCGGCTGTGAACGCAGCCGAGATGAGGGAAAAAGAAAAGAACCGTCAGACTACTGAGAACTTTGGAGATAAGAGGAAATGGGAGGGGACTGCCCGTGACTCTAAAGCGTTTAAGTCAGCAAAAACCGATCAGCGGGTATTCAATAGGTTCGAAAGCAAACCGTGTGCCAAGTGTAACCGTATACATAAATGGGAGTGTATGTTTGAACGAGAAGGCTGCTACAAATGTGGAAAGAGTGGGCATATGGCTCGGGACTGCCGTGGGCCAAGGTCTTGCTTCCAATGTGGATCCCTTGATCACATCAGGACTGATTGCCCACAGTTAAAGAAGGGAACGGTCGGAGGTTTCGGGGTTAGAGGAGGTGAAAAGAAGGGGGAGCCAGCTCGAGCGAAGGTCAGAGCTTTTAATATGACGACAGAGGAAGCGGCGGATACACCTGATGTCGTGACAGGTATTTTCCCTATCAATTAGACCTTTGCTAAAGTATTGTTTGATTCAGGCGCAAATCGTTCGTTTGTGTCCCCAAATTTCATGCATAAATTGCATGTGAAGCCTAGAAAGCTTAGACATGGGTTTGAGGTAGAAGTAGCCGATGATAGTCGAGTTTTGGTGGGGGAAGTTTTTGAGGGGTGTAGTATAGACATTGACGGTCATTCCTTCCCTTTGCGGTTATATCCGATGGGTATGGGAGAGTTTGACGTCATTGTGGGGATGGACTGGTTGGAGTCTAACGATGCCAACATCGTTTGTAACAAGAGACTGATTCGTATAGCTTTGCCAGATCAGGAAGAAGTAGTAGTATATGGTGACCGACGGGACAGAAAGACGTGCTTGATCTCGATGATCAAGGCTAGAAAGTGTTTAGTGAAGGGGTGTGTGGGATTCTTGGCCTATGTAATAGACGCTAAGAAGGAGAAGAAGGGGTTGGAGTCGGTTCCAGTAGTGAGTGAATACCCGGAGGTGTTCCCGGAGGAATTGACTACCTTACCCCCAGACCGTCATGTAGAATTCCGAATAGATCTGATGCCCGGAGCGGCACCTATCGCCAGAGCACCTTATCGTTTGGCTCCTGCCGAGATGAAGGAGTTAATGACTCAGCTGCAAGAGTTGTTGGATAAAGGTTTTATTCTTCCCAGCTCGTCACCGTGGGGAGCACCTGTGTTATTCGTTAAGAAGAAGGATGGGTCTTTACGAATGTGTATTGATTATCGTGAGCTCAACAAGGTAACTATAAAGAATAAGTACCCGCTTCCCAGGATTGATGATCTCTTCGATCAGTTGCAAGGAGCGAGTTACTTCTCAAAGATAGATCTGCGTTCGAGCTACCATCAGCTGAAAGTGAGGGAGGAGGATGTACCCAAGACTGCCTTTCGCTCGAGGTACGGACACTACGAGTTCTTAGTCATGCCTTTTGGTTTGACTAACGCGCCGGCGGTGTTCATGGACCTAATGAATAGGGTATGCAGTCCACTTTTGGACAAGTGCGTCATTGTCTTCATTGGCGACATCCTGATTTATTCCCGGTCCATGAGCGAACATGAGTCGCACCTGCGATCCGTATTAGAGTTACTCAAACGGGAGAAGCTATACGCCAAATTTTCGAAATGCGAGTTTTGGTTAAGAGAAGTACAATTCTTAGGTCACGTGGTGTCGGAAGATGGGATCAAGGTTGATCCAGCAAAGATCAAGGCGATCACAGAATGGGAAGTGCCGAAATCACCTACGGAAGTGAGGAGCTTCCTTGGATTGGCGGGTTATTATCGGAAGTTCATTCAAGACTTCTCAAGGATAGCCACACCGCTAACGGCTCTAATAAGGAAAAGCGTCAAGTATGTGTGGATGGAAACTCAGGAAGGGGCGTTCAGTAAGTTGAAAGAAAGTTTAAGCACTGCACCTATACTGACTTTACCCAGCGGTTCAGATAAGTTCGTGATTTACAGCGATGCTTCCAAGTTGGGGCTAGGGTGTGTGCTGATGCAAGATGGAAAAGTGATTGCTTACGCATCCCGTCAGTTGAAAGATCATGAAAAGAATTATCCGACGCATGACTTAAAATTGGCAGCAGTGGTTTTCGCGCTGAAAATATGGAGGCATTACCTGTACGGGGTTAAGTGTCAAATCTATACCGATCATAAGAGTCTTCAGCATCTGTTCAACCAGAAAGTGTTAAATATGAGGCAACGAAGGTGGATGGAATTGCTAAGTGATTACGATTGTGAGATCCTTTATCATCCAGGTAAAGCCAATGTTGTGGCCGATGCCTTGAGTCGGAAAGAGCACAGTGCAACATCAGGAGTAGTGGCGTTGCGAGTCGAAGCCACATCTTCCTTTTTGGAAGAAGTTAAGAATTTTCAGAAAGAAGCGCTCTTGGAAGAAAATTTGAAAAGCGAAAGAATAGTCGGAAGCGTGAATACTCTAACCGACGATAATCGCGGTGTTAAATGTTTTGACGGACGAGTGTGGGTCCCGAAACTAGGAAACCTTCGGGGGAAGGTGTTGGATGAAGCGCATAAATCTCGCTATTCTATTCATCCGGGAACCAATAAAATGTACCGTGATCTAAAGCAAAGTTATTGGTGGCCAGGGTTGAAGAAGGATATCGCTTATTTTGTCGAACGGTGTTTGACGTGTTTGAAAGTAAAAGCTGAGCATCAAAGACCTTACGGTGGGTTGCAACCGTTGGAAATACCGGTTTGGAAGTGGGACGAGATAGCGATGGATTTTGTTACTGGACTTCCGCGATCGCCTAAAGGTCATGACGCAATTTGGGTGATAGTGGACCGACTTACGAAATCGGCTCACTTCCTACCGATTAAGAAGACGCACCCGATGGAAAAGTTGGCAAATTTATATATTAACGAAATAGTAGCTAGGCACGGGGTGCCTACGTCGATAGTTTCAGATCATGATGGTCGATTTACGTCAGCTTTTTGGAGAAGTCTACAAAGAGAGTTAGGCACGCAACTCAAGCTGAGTACGGCATATCACCCGCAGACTGATGGTCAGAGTGAAAGGACCATCCAGACGTTGGAAGACATGCTTCGAGCATGTGTCATTGATTTTAAGAGTTCGTGGGAAACTCATTTGCCGTTAATTGAATTTTCCTACAACAACAGTTACCATGCTAGCATTCGAGCAGCTCCGTTCGAAGCATTGTATGGACGTAAGTATAGGACACCGTTATATTGGAATGAGGTGGGTGAAAGGCAGTTGGCTGGACCCGAGATCGTGCAGGTGACTGCCGATAAGGTAAACCAGATTCGAGAAAGGTTAAAGATAGCTCAAGATCGTCAGAAGATGTATGCAAACAAGCGGAGGAAACCAATAGAGTTTTAGGTGGGAGACAAGGTAATGCTAAAGGTCTCGCCCTGGAAAGGGGTAGTCCGCTTCGGAAAGAAAGGGAAATTGAGACCAAGATTCGTAGGACCATTTACCATCGTGGAACGTATTGGTGAAGTGGCTTACAAGCTTGATCTACCAGAGGACTTGCGTGAGGTTCACCCCACCTTTCATGTGTCAAACTTGAAAAAGTGCTTGGCAGAAGCAGATGTCGTGATTCCTTTAGAAGACATTCGAGTGGATGAGAAATTAAGTTATGTTGAGGAACCAGTAGCCATTTTAGATCTCAAGGTAAAGAAGTTAAGGAACAAGGAGATCCGATTGGTGAAAGTTCAGTGGAAGTTTCATAAAGGACAAGAGTCGACGTGGGAAGTGGAGGCTGACATGAGGTCTCAGTATCCCCATCTGTTCGACGATGGAATTCCGGGGACGGAATTCTCTTGAGGGGGGGATATTGTAATATCCGGATCCCAAATTTCGTTAATTTTGGAGTTGGGTGAAAAGTTAATCATTTCCCAAAGTTCAGGGGGGTTAAATGAAACTTGGGTTATATATATAGAATTTAACCCTGAGATATTTTAAATATCTCATAACTCATATTTTTTTGGTGAGACGTCTTCAGAGAGATAGATCAGGGAGTTTGAAGGTTGATCGTTTCGTGCAAATCAAGGTACGATTCTAGTGTATTATTACCTTCTAGGTGTTTTGTACTGATTAGAATCTTGTTGTTAAGGTTTTTAATCGTTCAAAATCGAGTTTTTGTTAAATCTGGGTCTGGATCTGAGTTCTGGGATCGCTCCGGCAAGTTCTTGGTGAAGACGACCGGATCGGGCGACCGGATGGCACCGGGCGACCGGAGTGACCAGGGCGACCGGGGCGGCCCGGGGGAGACCCGGGCGGTGCACCGGTCGGCGCACCGGGTGGCCCGGGGGAGACCCGGGTGGCGGCGCGGGGGAGGCCCGGGGGGGTTTATTTCGAGTTTTTCTCGGGTTCTGTTGTCTTTAAGTTTCAGGCAGTAAATGAGAGATTTATCTGCGTTTTAGCTTACCGATTATTCGGTGTTTGCGTAGGTAGCAATTGTTAGAAAGCGGGCTTTTAGCAGGAAGGATCTGAGGTGAGTCTTTCGAACTAAATCCTTTTTCATTTACGAAAGTTATTTGATAAATGTGAGTTTTTGAACCGCATGCCTTTATTATCAAAAGTTTGTGAAGGTATAAATTAAATGTTGATTTAATTATGTTGATATGTTCATGCTATGTTTATATATTTGCGCTTGCGAGGCGTGAAGTTTGTAATGTCAGTCACGCTTGCGAGGCGTAAAGATTGTAGTGTCAGTTACGCTTGCGAGACGTAAGGTTTTGTTTAAATGTTTTACATAAATGTTTGAACTGTAATATTGGTTCTTGGAGGGGATTCACTAGACCATCGGTCTAACCCTCGCTCTTTCAAAATATAATCATTTTCAGGTTATCGCAAGGTAGCAGGTAAGGGAAAGGAGAAGTTGTGAGCTATTCCATGAGCTAGAAGACTCCCTGTAGTAGTTTCCTTTTGACTCAGTTGTGTAATAGGTGGTAATTGCAAACCTTATTGGAATTTGTAGGCTTGGGGCCGTATTTTTGAATTGGAAATATTATCTTTTTTGTGTTTCTATTGGGCAGGTTGTTACAATCCGCATTAAAAAATTAAGTGGACGTCTACTTGTTTACGCGGAAGCAACATAAGGTATTTTTTAATTTTTTTTTCTTGCATGTTATCTTGCCTTATGTATTTCCAACTTGTCATGTAATGTTATAAGATGATGCAAGTTATCTTGAGTGATTATATACTTGTTATTAATGTTTTTCTATGTCATATTGCAAACATAATTATTGGAGACATAATGACAAACATGTTTACTTCATGTGATGTAATAATGTCATGTTATTTGTTATGTTATGATGTTATTTGATAGATTGTATATCTCAAATACATGTTTGTATGATCATGGAGTGCATTAAATGTTTTGTTTGTTGTAGCGTGTTCATTTCATCGTGTGAACTTAAATAACCTCTCTTATGCATGTTTTAAAATGTTGCAAACACATATGCTTCAACTTAATTATCTCCTCATGATTAACATATGTTTTTATCAGCATGTTTATGCTTGTAACAAATGTGACCATGCCTTGTACTTAATTGTCACATTTGATGTGATATGCATTCTTTCTTGTCCAACATTCTTGTGCTTTATGTAAGTTGTGTTTTGCATCATTGATATTGTTATATAATGGTTGCCTTCTATATGCATAAGCGTAAATTTGTTTATGTTTATAACTTATATGAATATTCACATATTAATATTTGATTATAAATGTGAAGTGACTTGTGATTATTTGATATCTCTAGATCATCCACTCATATCTTGATATTAAATTCACATTCTATGTGAGAATTATTGTGACATATTTGTTGTCTCTGTTGAGCTTATTTGAGTATATGATATTGTTTTCATGAAGTATTATATGATTATGCTTGAAATAATTGTTCAAGCCTTGAGGTTACAATTTTGGTGTTTTTTGAGACGCTTGTCGAAGCTTATCAGTGTGGGTGAATTCCATTCCATATCATTGTAATGCATAGCAATGAATGTGAACTCCGTTTCATTGCATGCCGATGCAAGATAAGAGGACGTATACACACCGCTCTGATACGTGTGGCACATGATAAGTGGGTGTAGCATAATTTGAGAATTACTAAGGTATGATTACATTATACTTTATTGAAAACTATTGTTGTATATTATTATTTTTTTTTCTCTACATTGGAACTAATCATTTTTATGAGAAAATGGGCAACAGAATTGAAGTCGTTGAAGACTTCCAAGGAAACTAGAAAGGTTCTAAAAAGTTCTTAGACCTCGTGGCCAAAAGAAGAATCTAAGAAGTTCTTAGATTTTTACAAGAGAGATGATGAGCCATGCTTTGACGGTGTTCAACCCTATGTGCTCATCTATAACGCTTTCTCAAAGTCACACATATGATTGGGATTAAATGCATGTTGTGTAGACCAAAGAGCCTTGTGGCCTAAGATTGGTTTGTTGGATGAACCAAGTCAGTAGACACTAGGAGGATACAGTCTTGGGTACCACCGTGTGGGTATGTACCTAGACCTCCGCCATTCGGGGTAATGCCATGGTTGTAGTCCTCGGATGTGCCGAACCTTTCAGGTGTCACTCATGATAGCATGGCATCAAGGTGTATCGACTCTTTGGGTGGAACTTGATTGGTGCTATGGGTCTCCCCCATTGACTCCACATACGGAATTGGTTATGGGAAGTTATCATGTGCATATTAAGTAAATTTGATTAATTATTGTTTGTTTGGTCTTACTAGGCTTTTTGGTCTAACACTTGTTTGGTGTCGATGTGTATCTCAGGTTCTAGTGGCGTCGCATCTAAGAAGGTATATGCGATTCTCGTGTGAGCTTGAGGAGTGCAAAGCTTGAGGAGTGCAAGTGGGTGCACTTTTGTAAAGATTTTTGTTGGATTATGGACAACACCCTTTTTGTAATCTTATTTTTGTTTTAGAAATTAGATTAGCAGGTTGTTGTTTATTACCGTTAAATTACAAACTGTAATTAAACAAGTGTCTATACTTTCCACATTTTTGGGAGGCTCATGCTATGACATTTTTTATATACCATATTTCTATTTTTCCGAAAATTTTTATTATCTCTATTTTTTGGGTGTTATACGGTTGGGCCTTTGGCCAATTATAGTTTGATAAAACAACAATTTCAGAAAAAGTTGCATTTTGGCTTATGTTGCCTTATTGGCTTATTTGTTAAAGCCCAATGTTTATTGATGCCTATTGGCTTGATTTATACTCAAAAGAGTTTTAGGACTTTGTCCGGTTTTAATAGCTCAATGTAGAGTTTTATATGAAAAATGCAATTATTGCATAAGTATTGGAAATTACATGTTGGGTGCGTTAGTCATTCATTTAAATCATGTAATGTTTTAGATTGCAATGCATTGGATCCATAGGCATAGGAGTCTGTTTGTTCAACATGGAGTTTTAATGTCCATGATTGAGTCTAGTGAGTGGTCCCCAAGACATGTTTTATTTGAAGCTTGCGATGGTGCTCATGAGAGTCGTATACGGAGCTAAGTCTTGCGGTGGTGCCCATGGTGAGCCGGATATGGGGACATGTGACTTTTATGGTGAGACTCATCTAGAGATCGAGTAGACACTAGGGTCATTTGTGTGTCTTGTGGTGGTTGCTTAGTGTAGCCGTTTACGGGGATCCATGGCCCGAAGTGAATCTCGAGAACGTTGATAAGTGGACATTCGATGGAATCGATCTCCCTGTCACCGAAAGGTGTTATTTTCAGGTATTCCCTTACCCATACTTTTGGTGTTGAAACTTACCACTTTATTTATACAAATAGTATTTTTGGTGAAGTAACTCGTGTGTGCGTTTTGGGAAACTTGGATATTGATTATTTATTTACAAAAGGGTATTTGGTATTGAAAGTAACATGATATGTAAATAAAGCCTTTTCATAACTTATATTTCAGGGACGATCGTGTTTAGTGTAAAAATATTCGTTTTAAACGTTTTATGATGAAAATTGTTTTAACTCACTAGGCGTTAAGACTAACACTTTTTCTTATCGACATGTATATCAGGTCTTAGATGGATCTGAGTGGCTTTGGAGCTTGCAATGGCGGAGCCAGGAATCGAGAAGAGGGGGAGCACTAAATGAAGTAAATAAAAATAATTATCAATTTTTTGAAGGTAAAAACAATGACATTATTTACAATGATGAAATATCAATATTTATATATTCAAGAGTGACTTGATATCCATATGACTCGGGTTTACAACTATCAAAATTTTCTTATTTGACATTGACGATGAAGATGATGAATCAGGGGTTGTTGTTTTTTTTTTAATTAGATTGTTAAATGTTAAACTACACGATACAAAACAAACTAAAATCAACATTTAACAATTAACATTATGAATAAATAATTTATAAATGGACAGTCCTAATATTGAACCAGTTAGAATTACGGATATAAGTCACTGAACATCTTAAATGAATTAATACTTTAAATCTTTCAATTTATATCATAAAGATTACACAGTTTTTTCCTGATTTTTGCTCTAAAATCAACACTTAGCAATAATCAGATGTGACTCTAGTATATTATATAAACAAAAATCTAGAATATATTCTAACTAAAAACCACTAATAAATTATTGGACCTATTAGATTATTGAAATAATTATCTAATTATTTTTATGAAAATTTTAGATGAAGTAAATCTTTTTTTTAAAATACAGATGAAGTAAACGTTTAAATATATAAAATATTGGGTTAAATCATAATATTTGTTTTTAGGAAGTTAGAGGTTTATTTTCAGAAATCGACTAAAGTAAAAGGTCTTAAGGTCTCACAATCTCCTTTTTCAAGAAGAAAAAAAAGGTCTCACAGTCTCACTCCACCCACCGCCTAAACTTTCTTCTCTTCTCTTCTCTTCTTCCTTCTTTGTCTCTCATAGATTCTTCTTAACTACTACATATATCAAGTTTTTTTTTTTTTTGAAAAAATCAAGGGGAGCGTGTGAACCCCCTCACTCTGACGTGGCTACGCCACTGAGAGCTTGGTAGAAGTTCCGGTAGGATGGCTTTAGATGCGTCATCCAGTTTTGAGAAGATAGCAAACTTTGGAGTTTTAGTAACACCCAACTGATTCTATATCCATTCGAGGGATTAGATAGTTCCGTTAGAACTCTGATACTTGTTTTAGTATTTCTTCCTTGTAAACTTTAGATTTTTTAAGTTTCAAGTTTTGTGATTAAAGGATTTTGAAAGTTTTTATTTGTATGTTATTTTCAAATTTTAGGGATGTTACAAATGCTAAGGATCGTCTTAGAAAGAAAGGGTCACTGAATGGTCCAGGGATGGCCTAGATGCAAAATCGTTCGGATGGTTTTGGAACCATTAAGAGGTTGTTTTTTTTTTTTGTGCCAAACAAGCTTAGCCTCTTAGCGATTTCAAGCATGACCTCTTAATAGCACCATTAAGAGAAACAAATATCCCCTAATATTTCAATCAAACAAATCAAGAGCATCGCAACACACACACACACACACAGAGAGAGAAATCAGATGCACATCAGCCCACTAAGTAACGAACTCAAGAGTTCGGTGCCTAGAAGGAGTTCAATCCCCAAAGAAAGAGCATTGAATCCACTAGGTAACAATTGCATACCATTTTGACGTCTGCAAACAATTTTGTCTCACGGCTCTAGCCTAGTGGGTAAGGAGATGAACGTCCTTGCAGAATGTGTTAGGACGCCAATGGAGGAGAGCCTAACATCAACAGCAACTTGCTAGGTATTAATAACGAAAATCAGTTTTATAGGATATCATATTACGTCTATTTTTTCCTAATAGACTCCTTAATAGGACTTAAGTTTATAGGACCAAACATTTATGTCTAATATATAAACATGTTACAATAAGTTGATAAAAACATTTTTGAGCGTTCTAACAAATTTTTTAAGATAATTTTGAAATAAAGTATCATATTAGTTTTTTATATGACATTATTTGAAAATTTGTCTTATAAAAACAAGTGTCCTCTAAAAAGATGTGTTCTTAGAACACTTCTAAAAAATATCCTATAAAAAAACTAATAAGACACTTTATATCATGTTAGGGTGACCAAATACGTCTTAGCATCCTATTGTAACACCTTTATATAAGACGTACAATTGTTCAATCCTATAATAAGTTTTCTAAATCGGTCTATCAGAATATTTAAATATCTTTGACGTATTATAAAAGGCGATTTTGTTGTAATGTCGATTATGGGTGGATATGGGTGTAGTAGCCCTTCGGCTGCGTTTGGTACATGGGACAGGACAGGACGGGACAAAACTCACTGTCCCACGTTTGGCGTGACATGGGACAGAACAAAAATTCTCTATCCCACGTTTGACACGACATGGGACAGGGACAAGGACAAAGACTGGACATGGTGGGACACAATGAGACAAAAAAATGGTCTTTTCTTGTTCCACCAAAATAGGTGGAACAACCTGGGACAAAAATGAGACAGAAACTAAAAATTACTGATCTACCGTCATTTAATATATAATCCTAATATGGTATTAGTCTTAAGGGCAAGGTTCTAAATGGCGTGAGGCGTGGCGTGGCGGCGAGGCCAAGCCTCAAGCCTTAGGAGCCACGGCGAAGCCATGGCGTTTTCAAGGCGTGACTTATGGCGTCAAATTTCTAATTTATCTATAATATTATACATTAAAACATATGTTTTGGTGTGTTACTCAATGAGTTAATAGTAATAAGCAAGTTTAATTAGGTTCTATATATTTAAAACATGCAAATAAAACATTAAAAACATAAAGAAAAAACAAATATCACATTACAAAAACTGTTCATTAGGGCATTGCGTGCCACGGACTTAATGTGGTGTGAGACACAAGCCTTGGTGCCATGGCGGCTGTGCGACGAGTTTTTTAGAACAATGCTTAAGGGTCACCACTACCCATCGCCGCCACCACCACCATCGACGACCACCAATAGTCATTGCCAACCACCGTCGGCCACCTCTACCTATTCCTCCACTATAACCACCTCCTCCTCCACCTCCACAACCATCGGTCATCGCCACCTCCACTAACACCGATCACCACCACCCATGGCCGCCACCACCACCGATGGCCACCGCCAACCATCGTCGACCACTTCCACCCCTTCCTCTACTATAACAACTTCCTCCATCACCTCCACCGCCCATCGCCACCGTCGGCCACCTCCACCTCTTTTACCACTGTCCACCGCCACTACCACCGTCGACTACCTATACCTCTGCCATATCAACCACAACTACATCCTGCACCACCACAATCCACTATCTTTCACGTCATTCACAACTACCGTCCTTCACCAGCCATCCATCGCCTTTATCTTTATCTGTTGCTGCAACTATGCCTCCTCCGATTCATAAATATCTTCCAAATTGAATCGAATATTATATTTTCTGTGTATGAATCAAATTTTTCGAACTACCATCAATTATTTCAGATTCTTCATTCAAATTCCGTACCATTATTTTTGTATGTATTTATATGTATGAAAATTGTGCAAAAAAATAAAAATATTTTTTAATTAAATTATTTAAAGATATATTTTATTTGTGTCATTTATAACTATTATGACATATAAAATCATCAAACAACTTTTATAGAAAGTTGTCCAGTTCTGTCTTATCCGGTTCTAGTCATACCAAACACAAGACAAGACACTTGTCCAGTCCTAGCCTCTTGTCCTGTCCAGTCCAGTTCTATCCTGTACCGTCCAATCATATCTGCGTACCAAACACTACCTTACAAAACTGTTTAGAGATCCTTCTAACACTCACTTTCCTTGTACTTGAAAAGGTAAGCCTCCAAATGGCCAAATCTCATGCTAATGGGGGCATTATGGAGTGTAAAAGCCTCAAATATCATTTGGTCCTTCACTCAAACTGAGTAGTTTGTTTCAGATAAATGATTTGATTTTTGACACAACCCTGACAACATCTTCTTTACCGGTTCCTGATACGTTCTGCAGCATATTATCGGCTTATATACCAATCTTTCACACCCCACCATAAATTTATGAATCTTTAACTGCAAACAACAATGGAGAAGAGACTGGTATCAGAAGCTCCACTAACAAAACCACCCTTCTTCTTCACCTCCACCAAATAACTTGCTGCTTCCTCTGTAATCACTTCCCCAGGTATAAGTAGCGGGATTCCTGGTGGGTATGGACATATTAACTCCCCACAAATTCTCCCGATACTCTCTCTAAAACTTACTTTCTTTTTACTCGCAAAAAAGGCATCTCGAGGGCTCAATCTCATGCTACCACTGGTTTCGATAAAAGGCTGTATACCCGTTGGTTTTTCCTCCTTTAATCCAATTGAATTGTGTGTTTGTGATAGATGGTTTAACCCTGATACAAGCCTCAGAACATCATCTCTACTGGTTCCTAGATTTATTGCAAATGTTATAGAACGAGTCCCAATAAGTTCGGAAACGACTCCATAATCCTCATATAGAATATCATCAGCTTTGAAACCAGATATACCAAGCTTCCATACCCCTACTGTAATTCGTAAATGATCAATACCAAGAACATCGGAAAATGTACTAGGATTGAGGACTGTAATTCCTGGAATCTTTTCTATAAGGGCTTTTGCTTCCAAGGCTATTTCAACAGCTTTATTGAAAACGGTTTCTGGGTGTTCGCTTAATTGAGCCCTTGCAGCATCTAAGGAAGCTAAAAGCAGATAACTTGGACTGGTGCTTTGAAGGGTTTGAAGGCATCGACATATTCTTTCTCTATCCACAATCTTTCCCGCCATATGTAACATGGATGATTGAGTGAGTGAGCATAATACCTTGTGGGTCGACTGTATGGAAAGATCAGCCCCTTGATGAAGAGCAGAAAGAGGCAAATCTTCGTGAAAGCCTAAGTGGGCCCCATGAGCCTCGTCAACAATCACAGGAATGTTGTTAGAATGACACAACCGAGAAATCTCTTCCAGATTGCTGCAGATACCGTGATAAGTAGGAGAGGTGACAAGAACTGCTGATGCTTTTCGACCTTCGATATCCAATTCTCTGATTGCCTTCTCCACCTGCCATTTATACATCAAAGTAAGTCCCCAATAGTATCCCACCAGCTAGAGATAGAAAATTAGCCATTTAAAAGCAACATCGATCTTCCTTAGCACAAAAATGCAATCTTTGCTTATCCGCTATTCGCCACTCCCCTTGTTTTCACAACATTTTTGTTTTAAATTTCTAAATTTATCGGATTATTAATTTGCATTTCACTTTCTCGACTCCTAAAGTCGTTATTTCACTAATTATCATTTTCTTTATCCCCATCACTACAACAAAATAAGTTTTATACAACGCCAAACATATCTAAATGAAACCTATGAGGGTTAGCTCAACTAGAAAATAAAAGCTAGGCATTGGGCACCTCCCCATAAGTCGCTAGTTCGAGTCTTCTCAAGACCATTGAGGATTTACGTGGGTGTTACCTTCAGGGCCCCATGGGATTAGTTGAGATGCAAACAAGCTGACGCGAACACCCACGGTTAACAAAAAAAAATGTCTAAATGCCCTAATAGATTGCTTTATAGGAATTAAGTTTGTAGGACCAAACAATTGTGTCATATGTAAATTATGTTGCCATAAGTTGTTTTTTTGGACGTCCTAACAAGTTTTTTGGGACACTTCTGTACTATTGCTTGTTTATAGGACACTTCTGTGAACACATCTTTTTACAATACATTTTCAAATAATATCATATAAAAAGACTAATAAGACGCTCTATTTCAAAAATGTCCTGAAGAAGTTGTTAGGTGTCCTATCAACTTATTGTAACACCTTTACATAGGACGCATATGTTTGACCCTATAACTAGCTTAAAACCTATAAAGCAATCTATTAGGACATTTAGACATATTTGGCATCCTACAAAACTGATTTTGTTGTAGTCAGTATCTTCAGGAAAAGAAAAGAACACAAACATAGCAAGCAGATGCTCCAAATAATAAAAACCTCACTTGCCTGTGAAGGAGTGATGCCACAAGCAATGTCCCAGTCAAAATCATATTCTGGAGTGATGTACTTGGGTATTGTGCCAGACAAAACCATAGAAGAAAAGGCTGATATGTGAGAATTCCTTGGAAGAATCAGCGCATCACCTGGTGAACAAGTAGCCATAACTGATGCTTGAATCCCACATGTTGTACCCCCAACTAAAAACCATGTCTCTGTAGCTCCGAACAACTTAGCTGCTTGCTTTTGTGCATCCAAAATGGGGCCTTCAGGTGCAAATAGGTTGTCGAGCTCTGGAAGCTCAGGCAAGTCATGAAGGAATGGTCGTACTCCAATGAGACTAGACAATGAAGATGGAGCTGCTCGACCCCTGTTATGTCCTGGAAAGTGAAAACTGGCAACGTTTTGCTCAGCTGAAGCCTTTAGTGCGCTAACAAGTGGAGGGTGTTTATGGTGTTCTGAGTCTTGAGAGTCAGAAACGACCATATTATCCTTAACAGTTTTTCTGTAGTCTAAGAGCCCCACTTTTTCTTGCTTCTTTCCTGGCATTCCCTGGTTTCTTTCCTACAAAATGATATAATAAAGGCAACATTCGCATATAATTTATTTCAAACTTTTGCGATAAAACCTTAAATCAAGGCTATGAAGGAAGAAATATAAGGTAGGGACATCATTTGTTATAAAAAGAAACCTCATGAAAAAAAGTCATGCATACGGTTTCTTTCAATGTTGGTGCAAGTAACACATGATTCCTTTGTCTCTATAATAAAATTCTTGATTCGTTTCACGGATTTGGCTATTGGTCAACTAATCACTTGCATGTGATGTTCAAGAATCATCATTTCAAGTCATTGTTCCTCTTCCTTTATGAAAAATTCATACAAAACGTGGTCAAGCTTAGGATAAAATTTGATGGCTTTTAAATTTTTAAACGAAAAGAAGCCAAATCTAACAAATCCAATAAATCCCACGTAGAGGTAGGGTCTAGGGAAGGTAGGATGTATGCAAACCTCCTTTCCTCACCCAAACGGTAGGGAGGTTGTTTTCGTGAAGACCCTCAACTTGAAAAACATAAATAAGAAACAAGAATGCAAACGAGTGTGAGTGTGTGCAAACAAGCATCGTGAACACACAATGACAGAAAAGGCATTAGGGACAAATGTGACGAAAATAGGTGAAAATAAAGACGAAGACACAAAGTGTGGTGCCAACAAGTAGATACAATAGTAGTAGAATAGTAGACATGAAAAGTAAGAAATACTAAGACAACCCTCTAATCCTCTATCTAACCTAAGACCCTCCATGCTACCTCTCCCCTTGCCTCATTCTATCTTCCTCAATACTCCCCTCCTCCCGTCCATGCTAACAGTCCCTGCCCATAGTCCACTACCCTAGTTGCATGTCTCCAATTGCTACTAAACGTTTTATATGCCCATGACACGTGTCAGACAATGATAATGCTAAAGAGTACGTAAACCTATAGGGTCGCACACAAAGAATATGTATGCTTCAATATGATAATTGGATAATCACAAACCCGAATAATATCATATGTTTATGATACTGATAATTAATTATTATTCTAGTAGAATAATGAAATTATGTGTTAAAAATGTCATTATGATAATTACAAGGTTTTATTTGTAAATGCATTTACATATAATTTTATTCAGATAATAAAATAAAATAAAACCACCTTATTTAAAAGGGATTGGGCTTGATGGGCCTTAAAAAGAATGACCTGAATTAAGGTAAACTCGGCCCATGTTTGAGAGTTAGGGTTTATCTATAGATATAATACTATGCCAACCTATAAATAAGGTGATAAGGCCTTAAGCCTAAAATCAATCCAATCATAATACAGTTTGAATTATCAAACAAACAGAAAAGAAACTTCTTTTCTGTTAAAACACATACTAGATTAGAAATCTAAAGGGCTTTCGGGCTAGCACTCTGATGGAACCAAGCGGATTCGTGTGTGGATCATTTTAGAGGAAACTTACGTTGGTTTCTAGTGCTACAATCAATCCGTCTACATACCCTAAAGGTAACAATCTAAACACCCTATGGTTTGTTTTTGTTTAGTATAATGTATCATTGGATCCGTTATGGGTTTCGTTTTATGAAAAGTTTTCAAATCAAAGTAACCTTTTAAGACCAGTTTTTTAATTTCAGTTGCTTTTCTTTGATCTGGTTTTTTTAATGAAACCATATAGCTCCTATCAGAAGTCATGTCCACAGAAATGTTTAAGGCCACTATCTAAGCAGTTAGTACGGTCGATTGCGGAAATTGCGGTCAAGACCGTGATTTGAAATCGCGATTACCGCGTTGGTAAAGCGATAAAAAAATTATGTTCATAAAATAAATAAGAATATATATATAACTTAATATATTGTATGCCTAATACATATTCAGTCAAACGAATCAATCGAGAGTGGGAGCGTGGAACCGAACGGAGTTGTTGAAGTGGATGCATGGAATTGATCTAGATTCTAGAAAGATTGAGTTCTTTTAACCTAATAACAATCTTAAACTTGGGTCAAATAAAAATCTTAAACTTTGGGTCAAATAAAAGTAACTTGGGTCTCAAACAAAAGAACCCACTCAAAATAGCCAAAAACAAAAACAAATCATAAAGAAATTGCGCTATTATCGGCCGCTATTTTAGATCAAATTATGGTCAAATAGCGGTGTTTAGCACCTTGTGATACCTCTATTACAATTCGCTATTTGCAGACCGCTATTTCCCGAATGCCCGCAAATTGCTATAGCGCGCAATTAACTGCCTAGGCCACCATTTAAATGAAAAGAAAAGTATATGTTGAATTAGATTTGTTCACAGATAGTTAGAAAAAAGTAGCAATTCCGTTTCAAATGGTTTGAGCTTGACTTCAATTGACACCAGCCCTGCCAACCCCAGCCTAGTTGACCTGCTAGAAAAACGGGCTTGCAGTGGCGGATCCAGATGGTTTGAGCTTGACTTCAATGTAAACCTTCCCTATATTGTGGATATTTTGAATCCTTTGTATATCCTTGTTTTATTAGGTTCCTCTTTGTACTTTGTATGTATAGGGTGCTGCTGTTAACGAAAGACACAACAGATTTTACGTATCCTGATTATCACCAACAATCCATCTTGATGGCCTGAAATGTTATCCGATAAGGTAAATGAACTTGATGACTCTTGCCAGGTAATCGCTTACCCGGTAATCATTTGGTAAACCGCTCCTCAGTTTTAGGGAAGAAGCTCGACTATACATTGAACGATTGGAAGTTACTACAGCACTGACAAATTTGGGCAAAAAATTAGAACAATTATGAATTTGGAAATAGCCCACGCTAACTAAGAAACCTTAACCTAAATTTCATAGAATTTTTCCCGTTTCAGCACAAAAATCACTTCATTCAAATTCTAACTCAAATTCTAAATATCTTCTCCCAACATCAATCTCTTAACCGAAACAGAAGATTTAAACTAAAATCAATACAAAAAAGATACAAGGCCACGAAAACGAATTAACAAAATATCGTTTACCTCAGAAATACAAGCTCTTGCTCTGCTACACCTGAGGCTCTGCAACACCCATTAATCCGGAAAAACTTTAAGCATACTCGATTGATGATGAAAAAGCAAGAAGTGATGAGTAAAACGAGTAATGAATTACCTACCAAATTTAAAAAAGCAGACGCCATTGTTGATGTAGCATAAAAGCAGAGGATCTTCAGGCTCCAAGAACGAAATCCATGGAATTCAGTTCGGCCGTTTGTTCTCTTGCTCTATCCACCAAATTGTTCGAGAAATATAAGATCCGGCCTTAAAATTTCTAGGCCCGTTTAGTCTAAACGGGTTGGGTTTATTTGTTTTCCATTATTTTTAAATTTAATAAAAATTAGAGTTAGGCATTGTTTGGTAAAAAAAAAAACTATTTTATAAGCTAGCTTTTTTTATTCATGTTTGAATGGTCATAAACTAGTTTATTGAAAAGTTACTCATAGAAACGTTTTGAAAAGTTAGCTTATCAGCTAGTTTGCCAAACATAGTCTTAGATGCAATGCAAATTTGGACCTTCTGGTTTATATAAATTAACTAGTAAGGTTTTTAAAAAGAATTTTAATGAGGGATGTTCCTGTAGTTTCATCTTTATAACGTATATGGTCTCTTTTACTAATGTTATCAATTAAATTTTCATTAGTAAGGGACAATTTTGGATGGACCAATCTATTATAAAAATGAAAATTTGTTGGAGGAAGCAAATCGGTTATAAGAAATGAAAGTTGAGGGAGAGGAGGGTTAATGGATAAAATTGTCCCTCACTAACGAAAATTTAATTGACGGTGTTAGTTAGAGTGGAGGGACCATAACCGTTAAAAAAATAAAACTATAGAGATGTCCCTCATTGAAAGTTCTTTTCGGAAACTTACTTGATAATTTATATAAACTATAAGGACCAAATTTGCATTTTAACTCTAAAAATTAATATAATATATATAGAGAGAGTAAAATACAAATTTGGTCCTTGTGGTTCCTCATTTTATCTGTTTTATTTTTCTTTACCCAATTAAAATCGATTTTAAGATTTTGAACCCTGTGGTTTTTTATTAGGTAAAGGATAAAAAATTGATAAGGTTACGAAAATTCCTCTCAAATAACGGAAATTTTGAATGACTGTCAGAGAAAGGGACCAAATACAGACCTTTTTTTTAAATGTTTGATTATATTTTGGACTATTTTTAAATTGTGATACTCGCTTGACCTTCTTTTTAGTTAGGTTTCTTAATTACGTCTCATTGATTTGCTACCGATGAAATATAACTTCGTTGTGTTTTAATACAATTTGTAATCGTTTAACGTAGGGGAAAATCAATAATTCTGGCTACAAAATTAAATCAGAAAACTTTTCTAATTAAACTAACACCCAGTCGGATCTAATGATACATTTAATTAAAACCACACACCATATGTTCTTTAGAATTGTACATTTTTAGATCAAACGGGATTTTGACGGGGCACCAAGAAACCAGCAAAAGTTTCTTGTATGGTAGTCCACACACGAAAACGTTTTCCGTCTTCACCAGGTGCTAACCCAAGAACCCTAGAACTATATGTGTTTTTACAGTAAAGAAAGTGTTTATTTTTTGTATTTTTCTGAAAGGCTAAATTCTGTTTTTTTTAACCACCTAGAATTGATTTAGCCTAACACCTTATTTATATTAATTGAAATTATATATAGACTATAACTCAAATATGGTTTAGTAATTATCTGTAATGTTTATATATAATTATCTTAAACTTTAATACTCCCTCCGTCCCAAAATAAGTGTTTACAATTGACTTGACACACAGTTTTAGGAGTGTGTAATTATTACACTTTTTAATTAACCAAAATACAATTTTACTCTTAATTATAGAGAGAGAAATTTTCTCCATCACATAATTAAGGGTAGAATGAGAAATTGAAAATTTATTTTTGAAAGTGGACACTTATTTTGGGACAAACAAAAATAGTAATGTAGACACTTATTTTGGGACGGGGAGAGTATAATTATATATACATTTATAGATAACACCCCGTAATTATCATAATTACGTTTACACCTTATAATTATCATAATCACAATTTAACACATATTTTTCATAATTATCCTCCAATAAATGCTCCAAAACTACTCTTGATTGCAAGTTAAAGCTCCCCAAAACCTTTAGATCGAAAATAATGAGGGGAAAGACTTGGGATGAAGAAAATCGCACTTATGATCTCAAAAATCGGGTGGAAAACGATTTGGGTGAGAAAATGGGGTCAAATAATGTTTTTATACCAACCTCCCCCCCCCCCCCCCCCCCCCGGCGGGAATGTGATTGATCCCGGGGACTGCCATTTGGCATTGTCACCGACACTCTCATGGTGACCACCACACTCTCGGTACAATCCTCGGCGATTGTGACCGGCGAGAGTGTTGAAATGGCACAATCGCTGTCATGATCGCCTGGGATGTACAAGGGCTCACTCCTCACCCGCAAGATTGCCCAGTGACGTTGACACAATGTCATTGTCGTCGGCATTCTCGTTGACACTGCTCGTGCTTGGGTCCCAAATTCTTACCCACTTTAGGCCGTTTCCCGAGACTAACTATGGTACTAGATCCCAAAACTAAGACTAGAGGTACACCAAATCAAACCACACTTTAAATATACGAAATGTAAGTCAAATTATAATTTTTCACTAACTTGGATTTTCGGGTGTTACATTCTAAAACCTGATAATATCGTTAGTTATATTTCAAATAAATTTTATTTAAATGGTGAATTGTCTTACGGTGTTCAAATACTTGTTGAGGTATAACAATTACCAAACAGTTTGGTTCCATTTAATGTGTGATAACGGATTGTTAACAAACATTAATCATAGTTTTAAACGATTTGGATCATCGTTTACAATTACTTTTTTTTGTTGGTTTATATATTTAATAGAACTAGAAATGTACCCTCGCAATGCAGCGGGTTTCTGAAATCTAAAACCCGAACTCTCGATCATTATTCATACTTTTTGTTAGTCTTTTTTTTTATTTTATTTTACGATTTTGAGAAACCTAGATTTAAAACAAAAATATATTTTAGTTTAGTTTAATTATGGGTTTTTATAAAAAATAATAATAATAAATTTTGTTACGGGTCAAAAAATGTTTAATTTAAATGATAATTATATTTAAGATATTTTATATTTAAAATTAAAAAAATAACATACTTCAATAAAAAATAAAAATAAGGTATTTTATCTCGAATTTTCTTATATTTTTTTTTTGGAAAGGGTATCCTGGGCCTATGGCCCAGACTAATCCCTGACAATTAGGGCCTTTGGCCCAGCTGCTAAAGCGTGCAGCCCTGAGATTATCCTCAGTGGCCACAAGTGCTGCTAATGGGGCTCGAACCCGAGTTGACCCCTATGAACTCCCCAAGCCTTTACCACCACGTCACAGCCCTTGTGGTTATTATATTTATCGGTTAGTTATATCAATAGTTAAAATTTTTATATATTTTAGAAAATAAAAATAAGTTCTTATCTGCAGTTAGTTACACGAATTCAAACATTGAACTTTTATAAGTTGTACTTATGTTTAATCAATTTGTGTTTTTGGATTTTAAGTAATATGCATTAATAAGTGGTACCTATTGCATAAAAATTAGTTTTTAAGAGTTTAGCTTAAATGCTTTATAATATAGTATAGATATATTAGTTAAAATTCAAAATTACAAGTTAATGAAACATAATTATAACTTATTAAAGTTCCATGTTTTTATTTGTATAACTAACTACAAATAAACATATTAAATACATGATAAACACTGAGATAAACTACAAATAGATAATATTAAATAGTAGATAATATTGATCAAATCGTCCATTAAATATAAAAAACAAATATTTATATTAATAAATGATTATCTATTCCACAAATAGATGATGATGTGAGATATTGTGCTTGGATAAGTTGTACCAATGTATTATGAAATTGTAAATTAAGTAATTGGCTTTAATTAGTTGTATTTTGTGCTTAAAATGTTGTAATTAAGAGTTTTTTATGTCTCTTTTATAATATAGTATAGATAATAACATTTAACATAAATATCAACCCTACATTTATCTCATATAAAACTTACCAATTATCTTAAATTTAATGGATAAATGTTAAGGTCATTGACTCAAGTGGTCATATAGTCAGAATCAATATGAATATGAATATGAATATGAATATGAATATGAATATGAATATGAATATGAATATGAATATGAATATGAATATGAATATGAATGTATCTGAATTTTGATTTTTGAATACTTAGACAATTTGATATTTATATTTTCAGTTTTTTTTTTTAAATTTTGGCAAACACGATAACAAATATATATTAGATCAGTTAATTTATATATTAATCAAATGAAAATATAGTATGAAGTGTTCATATATTTTATTAAAAAAAATATTAACAAAAATGTAAATATCGTTTATGGTTTATAATTTTATATTAACTTCTGAACTCTTGGACCAGGCTACCCAGCCCATTATCTATTCAACTATCTGGCCCAACGAAAGCCAATCACCCCAATGCCCCATGGCCATGCCCCCATCATCGTCGTTTTATTATTTGTAATAGTAAATTACGGATTTGGTCCCTGTGGTTTTTTAAAATTTTGGATTAGGTCCCTCATAGGAATTAATTACAGTGATGGTCATCATGGTTTCAAATCTATTTCAGACCAGGTCCCTCCGTCAATTTACTGTTAACTGAAGTTTGTTAAACCCCTCACGTGCCTCCCACGTGAGGAGCTTTTCAGTCATTCTAACTTTTCATTATGCATTAAAGCAGAAACCATATCTATCTATCATCTTCTCCATTCCACCTCTCCTCTTTTCTCTCCTGATTTCAACTTTCAGTTGTGATCAACAACAGCTGGATCTGAATTTGAAATTGCCAACAATGTCGAATCAGAAATTGGTTCAGAGAGAAACGGAAATTGAAGATCAAAACAATCGGTTACATCATCCCTATGCGTTTCATGTATCTGGTCCTCGGAAAGTTTATGTTCCAAATTGGCGAGATCTCATCAATTCCAACTGGTTAGTTTCTCGATTCTATATATTTTTTCGTTTTAGTTTGTTGATCAATCTGTTTTTGTTTCTCTGATTTGTGGTAATTGAGTTGTTTCTGTTCCTGAAACCAACATTGATTGGAAAATTGGAAAATCTGTGAATATTTGAGGATTTTTGTTAGGGTTTTATGTTTAAATTGGGTGATTTTGTTTATTTTGGAGGCTAACAGTAAGATTACTTCTTTGAACCTGAATAGCATGACAGGTTGAAAGGCCTTCGAAAGTGTTGTTGGCGATCAAGAAAGGGGTGTCTTCAGCCTAGATAACATAAGTTGCATTGGCTTGATACAACTGACCAACGCCCCAAAGCCTGGTGGGCACTAGCATCGTTTCACCAGTTCCAAAAGTAGCGGTGTTGGAAACGGAGTTGAGTTGGGAAAGCTGGGTTGCGTTTGCGTTTAGGAGATTGGAGATGGAAGTAACGGTGTTGTAAGGGGGGTCGAGATCGAAAAGTGAGATAAGCTTGGCAGGTGCGATTAACACCATTACAGGCGTAACCAAGAACAGAAGTCGAAGCATTTCTGACACCACAATTTGTATTCAATTTTCTGATGTATGGTTACTGGGATTGAATCGTGGAAATGAAGAGGAGGGAGTAAAGCAAGAAAAGACACAGGAGGAAGGCCATGGAAGCACATAAAGCAGAAGTTGATTAAACGAAAGAGAAGTGTGGATTCGAATAAATAATCATAAGATATTGTTGTTTGGATTGGTAAGGTTTTGAATAAAAAGAGTGATGGAGATGGAATATGAGATGAAATGGTTGTGGGGATGATCATAATTATGGATGTACGTTTGTTTTGGGTCAACAAGAAGACTTGGGAAAAAGTAGTCTCCTACTACTTTTCGGGAAGTACCGCAGTATTGGAATGGAGAAGACGATAAGTAGATATGGTTTCTGCTTTAATGCATAATGAAAAGTTAGAATGACAGAAAAGCCCTTCACGTGGGAGGCATGTGAGGGGTTTAACAAACTTCAGTTAACGGTAAATTGACAGAGGGACCTGATCTAAAATAAATTTGAAACCACGATGACCATCACTGTAATTAATTCCTATGAGGAACCTAATCCAAAATTTTAAAAAACCACAGGGACCAAATCCGTAATTTACTCTATTTGTAATTAAGATTTGTTTAAATACTTTCGATTATGTTCTAAAATTTGGAACATTTCTTTAATTTTTCAGAACACAACTATATATATATATATATATATATATATATATATAGGGGAGAGATCAATTGAAAACCAGTATTATATTAGAAACTTTGGAAACCGAAATCAACCAATCATTTAGTTTCTTTTTTTTTAATTGATAAGGTTATTTTAGTCTTTTAAATAATTTCATAATATATATGGTAATTGTTATTATTATTATATTAATAATTATTTATTTTTAATTTATTTTATATATGGTAATGTTAGTCATTTATTAATGTAAAAATGATATATTTAATTTAGGAAAACAAATTTTAATCATACGAATCCTTTATTTTTGATTCTGATGAATCATTGATTGATTAAAATATTAATATAAAAAATAAATATTTAATTTTTCAAGTATTCATATGAAATTACCTCCAGGCACAAAATATTAATATAGTGAAACATAATGGATTTGATATAATGAAACAAAATATTAATATAGTGAAACCTGATGAAACATAAAATGTTAATATAGTGAAACCTGATGAAACAGATTTGATATAGTGAAACATAATGGAAAGGTAATGAAACAACATATTAATATAGTGAAACCCGATATAGTGAAACAAAATATTAATATAGTGAAACCTGATGAAACAGATTTGATATAGTGAAACATAATGAAAAGGTAATGAAACAATAATAATAATGAAACTTAATTGGGTTTTTACATACTGCATATTGATGAACAGGTAATAAAAAGGTAGCCTTGATATATTGTTATTATCTTTTATTAATAAATTAATTAATTTATTACCATATTTTATCTTTGTTGCCAAATTTGAAACACAAAAGAAAAAGACACATTTACCTTTTTGACATATTATTATTATCTTTTATTAATAAATTAATTTATTTATTACCATATATAATTCAAATGAATCTTAACCATTGATTAAAAAGATCATTGGTTGAAATTTGATTTCCAAAGTTTCCAATGAAATTTGGTTTCCAATTGAAACCACCCCTATATATATATATATATATATATATATATATATATATATATATATATATATATATATAGGATTAGGTTCATTTAAAAAATGTTAAAAATATGAGAAACAAAGAGATGATCCTATCCCTTTATCTGATCAACATTTGCGCTTAGACCGTGAAGCACCGGATAATTCCTTGTGTGATATGTAGAAGATAGAGGGGTAGTTTCGTAAAATACGCGGGACGAGTTCATATATGAACCTGTATAATTCACATATGCATTATATGTTCACATATGAACTTTTTTAACTGATTCATATATGAACTATACGTTCATATATGAATCAGTTAGTTAGTTCATATATTCATATACGAATCACAAAGGTTCATATATAAATCTGTTAATTAGTTCAACTGATTCACATATGAACCTACAGTTAATTAGTTCATATGTGAATCAGTTAATTGGTTCATATATGAATCAGTTAAAAGAGTTTATATGTGAATTACACTGGTTCACATATGAACATATAGTTCATATGTGAATCATAGAGGTTTATATATGAACTCGTCTCATGTATTTATAAAAATTACGAAATTGTCCTTCTATTTTTTAAATAACCGTAACTTTTGACCAGTCAAAGCGTAATTGTTGACCAGTCAAAGACACAATATTTGACCAGTCAAAATCGATCTTGACCGAATGAAAGACTATGATTACTTCTATATTTCTCATATATTTAGCATTTCTCAAATGAACCTCTTCCTATATATATATAGATTCAAACGAGAAGTTAAACATTTTGTGAGAAGGCGAAAAATGTGATATCATATATGATACAAAAGTTTAATCATATATAATTAAACTCATGCTACATCGACAATCATGGGCGGACGCAGTAGGGGGGTAGGGGTCCTGGGCCCCCTACCAACCCATGTGTGGAAGACTTAAAAAAGAAATTACCTCCATCTTTTTTTGTTGTTTACCAATCTGGGCCCCCAACTAAAATTAATTAAGGCCCCTTTGACCTTGTCTAATCCAGATTCCTTTCTTTTTAGCTATCTCGTCAATTATTAATTAGTTGAATTTTGTATTAATATCTAATGTGTTAATTTGTTTTAAGTTCAAACAAGATATAAAAATATATAAATAGTAGTATAATGTCTCAGTTTAACCGAAATAGTAAAAAATTAACCGAAAATTGAATCGAATAAGTTATCTTAATTCGATTTAACGCACAGTGTAAGGCAAAAACGAATAACTCGAAACCATTTTTGGTTCCGATGAATTATTCCGTTTCGGAAATTTTTCGACACCCTTAAAGGTGCCCACAACCATAAAATTTTCTAGATCCGCCACTCTCGACAATACATAGACGTTTAATCATATATGATTAAACACATCCACATGTCGTGTAATCATATATGATACCACACTTGTCTTCTTGCAAAATGTTTAACTTATCGGATGATCCTTCACATATATATGACAATAATCAAATGAGAACCACAAAAAGATTAAAAATTTGTGAGAACCGATATAAAAATCTTCTTTTACATGATTATTTTTAGTCAAAATCTATGATTTTAGCTAGTTTTACATATGTTTGTGTTCATGTGGTGAAAGAAATCCATGTGAAACTTTATTTTTGTTCATATAGTGAAACGAAAAATACACGTAAAAAAGTTTCACAGTGTGAAACAAATGCATGTGAAGTTATCACATTATGAAACAAATATATGTGAAACAATATCTTAAATTCTAGCATTTAATGAGAAAAAACTATGCAAAAAAAAAAAAAAGAATAATTTTTAACCGGTTCTCTTGGTTATATAACCTTTTTAAGGTTCTCATTTGATTTAAAGGGAAAACCTCAAAAAAATGAAAAACTGAGGAACACACTGGTAGCCAAGATTTGGACGATATACACTTATGCATACAAGTAAATTAAGTTATTTTTTGGTGTTTATGCACAAGTGCATTATGCACTTGTGCATATGCACGTGTGCATGTTACAAATTACTTGTATGCACAAGTGCATATCGTCCAGATGAAGGGCTATCAGAGTGTTCCTCAGTTTTCCGTTTTTTTGAGGTTTTCCCCTGAACCTGACCCTCTCTCTATATATATATATGGTTTATATATATATATATATATAGGTTGGGTTATTGTGAGAAGTTGAGGTTAACGTGAGAAGCATGAGAAGTGGTTATCAGTCGTTGGATGAGAAATTGATGGACATTAGAATGAGATGAACCAAGATAAAATGCACCGCGATGCACCGAATCAATTCCCTTCTAAGTCGCTATTCATGTAAGAGCATTTGATTAAAAGTGATCAACGGTTCATTTCACGCTTCTCACATGATCTTTCGCCTATTGAGGGTCACGCCGCCCGCACACCCATGGGTTGATCGTTAGTGTAAAATCACATGTGATTTTGTACATGATTTAACCATTTTCATGTTCTCTTATTTTGTTATTGTTCTCATAAACAATAGTAGGAGAAGGTGGTGCCAATCGCCCCTCCCAACTACAGCGCGAACTCAAATTTAATTATATATAAAATAATTATGGTTATTAGAAAACAACCAAAAAAAGCCTTCAAAACCCTCTCCAACATGCTTTCACTCTCTTGATGCATGTTTTAATAATAATAAAACAAGTTTTTTATGTTTCGTTTTTTAAGCAAATGTCAAAAGTCTATGAAAATCTAATTACCTAAATTTTAGTTAACTAGTTTAATTTAATACTTCATATCAGTCCCGTTCCTGAAATTTTTTAGACCCTGGGCGAGATGTAAAAATGGGTCCCCGATAACTACGAAATTATTTTCAATATATTGTTTATAACATCAAAATAACATTGAATTCAAGAAATATTAATAATTCAAGAAATATTAATAATTCATATAAAACCGTTTCTCGCGGTATTCGTAGCGCAAGAGATCAATCAATAATCATTTCTAAATTAATATCATCTACCATATCAATTTTACATAGCATCTTCAATCAGTTTCACCGTCAAAGCCATCTTATGATATACCTTTAATATATAGATTGAAATCATTTGACGTCACTATGTTGACCATTCAGAGTAACACTTTAAGGGGTTGTTTGTTTACCTCTTAATGGTTTCATTAAGAGGCAACATCTGAATCGCTAAGAGGTAAATCCTGTTTGGCAAAAAAAAGGGTTGCCTCTTAATGGTTCCAAAATCCTCTTAATGATTTTGTACCCTGACCCTCCCTTAACCATTAAGAGCCCTTATTTCATTATGAACAATTAGCAAACAACCATATTTCATTTTACACTATATCATAAAAAACTCTTAATCATTCAGACCACTTAATCATTCTGCACTAAACCATTCAGCAACTGCCAAACAACCCCTAAATCAACATAAATCAGTTGATATTCCACATGTTACCCGATGTTAATGTTTTTAATCATCATTTTAAACTTTTATGGATGAAACAAACTATTTAAGAACCATCAATCTTAGAATCAAAAGTCCATGTTGGTTATAGTTTGAAATCTTATTCTTGTTTTAGAGATAGGATAATATTTAAGATTCGCGCACTCAATATTAGATAATAAAGAGTCAATAATGTATGAAAAAAAAGAAGTATCTTTGAAATCCTAAATATAGATATATGTTGGGTGATCATCTCGTATAGCTTGGTAATTGTTTTTAAAATGTATGAGTTTTCTTAGTTAATAAAAAGAAAACTACTATATTTTAACACAATAATATAATCCGTGCGGATGAAATAATGTAAAGAGTATGCAGAAGATGAGTAATACTAAGGATTATAGGCAAAGAGTATGTAGAAGATGAATAATGAAAAGAGTATGTAAAATTCATGTGGATGGAATAATAAAATTCAAGGATTGGCAAAATTAGTTTTTAGATATTAGTATTAAATAAAAATAAAAATAAAAAACTTAGAGAAACAATAAGTAATACTATAAAATGAAAGACTAAAAAACTTTCACAAATTTTTTCTTGTCCAATGTTATTAATGAATACATGTTTGGGCCCTTAATATGATGTTAAATTCTTTTTGGGTCCTATTATACACTAATTTTTTTTTTTATCTTTCTTATGTACAACTTTTTTAACAACTCATATATAGTATATACTAAAAAAATTTGGGCCCCTATTTTCTTTGGGCCCTGGGCGTACGCCCAGCCTGCCCTCCCTAGGGACGGCCCTGCTTCATATTTGGATGAAGTTATGTAAATGTAATTATAAATAATGTGGAATTGTAATTTCTTTGAATTTTACATTATATTTAGTCCCTTCTATCTTAATTTTCTTGGCTCCATCCCTTATGGACGTAATGATAGTTTCTTAAATAAGTGAAACTTCAGTGGCATGATTGTAAGAGAGAGCAGACTTGCATTTATTTCACATACATTAAGATAAAAAACACTGAATTTATACATAATTAAGTTAACATAAAAAACATTGAATATGTATGTGTACATACCAAAACATGAAACAACGAATATACACATAATTTAACATGAAAAACATGAGAACTACATGTATCTTCACTAACATTCACAAACCTTAAAAAAAAAAAAAAAAAAAAAAAAAAAAAAAAAAAAAAAAACAACAACTGCACATTCATAAAAAAAATACCAAAACTTCACACACATTTATAAAATCTATCAAAGGAGACCGACATCTTCGAATGTGTTCTCACGGTTCTTATGAAAAGGTGTTCTAACAAGAACTCAACCTTATACTCTATGAACCGATTATTTAAACTTTATTCATGATATTTTTTTTATAATCGTCTTGATAAACGCAATAAGATTACATATTTTGATACCTTTTGATTTATATATGTATTTGGAAATGGAGTAATTATTATATACTAACATAATAATGTACATAGGATACCCTTATTTAGAAAGTGAGTTGTATTAGTCACAAATATAATTGCATTATTATTAGGGCTTTTATGGAAATCCAATAATTAAAACCAAATGTCTCTTTACTTTTTCCATTATACACACACCATTTATGGGTTGCCACTATTATATAATTGCATCTATGGATTCGTTGGTTGTTTTGTTACTTTAAAATAAAATGTGTTTATATTATATTTATATTTCGATAATGTTTATTTTATAAAAAAAATTATTTTAGTAAACCTAAAATAAATTACATTATTATTAAACTATCGAAGAAACACTTAAAAACAAACTTTTATGCATTAAATATTGTTTATTGATACACATTACTTAAAATTCAAGATTACAAGTGATGATGTATGAGTACAAATTTCTAAAGCTATATATTTGAATTCATAACTAACCGATAAACATAATCAAAACAGGATAAATATCTTAATTTAAAATATATAAGATAAAAAAAATTAAAATCGTGATATATCTCGCTGTATTTTGCGACTTGCGAGTACGCTTCTAGTTTTAAAATAATTTATAAATGTTTATAGTTTAAAAATGTTTATTTGAAATATCTAATGTAGATATAGTGCTAACTTGACATAAATAAAACTTGATGTATTTTAAAAATACATTTTTTAAAATATTCTAACTATAAATCATCAAATACGACTGTAAAAAGTATGGATAAGAAATAAATCATAGTACGATAGCTTTCTATTTAATTTACACGTAAAATAGATTAGTTCAATTTATTGATTATATATATCTATACTATATTATAAAGATGACATAAAAAACTCTTAATTACAACTCACTAAACTTTATGTACTATCATTTAAAATTATTTACTTAAAATCTCTTAAAAATAACTACTAAAGCTTAATGTACTACCTGTAAAGCTTTTAACCCTAATTAATATATTTCATTCTTATCCCCCAAAATCCTTATCTCTAATCCCCAAACCCTAAAATTATGAAATTTGAATTTTGATAAACATAATCAAAACAGAATAAACATCTCAATTTAAATATACAAAATTTAAAATATATAAGATAATTAATGAATTTTAACAAACTACTTAATTTTTTTTATATAAAAAACATTATATTGTTAAGCCTAAATTAAACAAATTTATATATAAAAAACCATTATCACTCAATAAAAATCATCCAAAATCGTACTGTAAATCAATAAAAAACAAAAAACAAAAATAAACATTAAAATCGTGATGTATTAAGCATTATGTAATATTATTTAATGTTAATCTACTTAAAATCTCTTAAAAAACAATTAATGAAGCAATATGTACTACTTTTAAATGCTTTTAACCTTAATTAATAAATTTCATCCTTATCCCCCAAAATTCTTATCTCTAATCCCCAAATCCTAAAATTATGAAATTTGAATTCTGATAAACATAATCAAAACAGGATAAACATCTCAATTTAAATATAAAAAATTTAAAATATATAAGATAATTAATGAATTTTAACAAACTACTTAATTTTTTTATATAAAAAACATTATATTGTTAAGCCTAAATTAAACAAATTTATATATAAAAAAACCATTATCACTCAATAAAAACCATCCAAAATCGTACTGTAAATCAATAAAAAACAAAAAATAAAAATAAACATTAAAAACGTGATGTATCTCGCTGCATTGCGCGAGTACGCTTCTAGTATATATGTAATATATATGTATATAGAGGTCTTTTATTAAGAACTTTCTAATTCGTGAAATCTGTTAGATCTAGGTCATAAAAAATTGGTTGAAAAATAAAATCTAATATATTTTGAAAATCCCTCTCTCCTCTATCCTGTATCGTAAGATACACGCAAACACCCACACACAAGGTAAAAACATTGTGAACACTTTCTCAGAAATACTATGATAGTTTGTGAACATATTGTAACCATAATATGAATCTGCAAGATTTGGTATAACTTGTAAACACATTGTTAACTCCACTAAATCTACCACTTATGAACACAATGTAAACAACCTTAAAATTTTCTTACTAGGGTGTTCTCAAATTAATAATTAAGTTGATTATTAGTTCATGGATCTCACAAATTTGGAGTTCTCAAAATTTGGCTTAGGATATATATTTCGGATAATGTGAGACCACCTTGGGACCCTTGTATGAGTTGATCTTGCCAAACCTTCATTACAAAACAATGAACCTTTCACAATAAAAAAAATATTGAACCCACACAAAAAAAAATTTGAACCTCAACATAAGAAAACCAAATCTTCATATGAAAAACATAGCAAACATTTATAAGAAAAACGCATAACACCTTCATAGGAAACATACACTGAACCTTCGCAGTTGTCCACAAATAACAGTTGGTTCCAAAAAAAAAATAACAGTTGGTTCCATCGAAACCCAACCCTCCCCCCTCCACACACACACACACACACACACACATATATATATATATATATATATATATATATATACATAGGACGGTTTAAATGAGAATAGCAATCTTAGTCGTCCAAGGCTTTTGATGATGGGCTTAATATCGATAATGACATTTTTTTGTAATTAAATGAAATATTCATGAAGGGTATGAATTACATATAAAGATTAGGGGTAAATTTGGTATTAGAATAACATCTAGAGCTCTCGCTCCTCCCACACACTGTTTCAATTTGATATTTCTCTGTCATTTTAATTAATATTGTCACATCTCTTATTTTTTTAAACGAAATTATCTTAAATATAATTAATAAGAAAACAAAAGTGGTGAGATAAAGGTTTTACACAAAAGCACATACTCAAAAGATAAATAGGTTAACGAACTTCGATGATAATGACTTGGCGGACATTGAACTTTATATACCTTAGCATCCCTCAAACAACTTAACATAACCTTAACATATCTTTAAGCGACCTTAACAAATCTGAACAAACAAGAACATAGCTTAACACACCTCAAATATAGTATATGCCTTAACATGAAAACATCCACATACCTTACCATGAAAATCTTTATACCTTAGCATGTAATCTTAACATACTTTAACATGAAAACAATGAACCTTAACCTGTCTTAACAAATCTTAATATACCTTATATACAGTAAACATGAAAATTATCACGTTAAGGTATGTTATGTGCCCAGATGAGGAAGCCTGAAATACGAGATTGCCCCTCCTTTCTAAAAACGTTGTGCACTTCTTGTCGTTCGATCAAACTCGATCGAAGATGATTGATATTCGTGTATGGGTTCTCATCGTTTCACAGTAAAGAAGGGTTCTCATCGAAATCCAGCTATATATACACACACATATAATACGGTGGTGTGGAGATCTTAAGTCTCTTTGATCAAAGGGTTCATGTAAAAAAATTATATGGATCATACAAATATTTCTTTTTTCTAGAAGACCGACATGGTTTAGTTACAAAAAAAAATGTGAAAGAATTTGAATAATATGGATGTTCTAACATGTTTTTGTTTGTACATTATCATTGTTGTAGCAAACACATATGGTATCTTTGTATTTTTCATTCTACTTTATGTGTCATTGAATAATTGTAATGTTTCAATTGTTATATCATTTAAACATTATTTTTTCTATTCCTTAAATACTTAAATTACCTCTTAAAGGGTGACGTATTCAAGATTTTCAAACATGGTATACAATACCATAAGAAACTTGTTTGGGATACACCATGAAAACAATTTGTTGTTGTTTTCATTATTAAACAATACAAAAGATACAAATAATTTATTTGTAACAATAATTATTAGAGTAAAATGTATTTTTGGTCCTTGGGCTTTTTTGAATCACGCGGTTTTCGTATCTTCAATTTAGAAACTATGGTTTGACCATCGTGGTTTGTAAAAATTCTTGGATTTGGTCTCTCCCTTTAATGGTTGTTAACTTTTAGCCATTAACTTTTAGCCATTAAGTGAAGGGTATTTTTGTCTTTTTAGGTTTCATCTTAGTTTTTTTATATTAAATATTAAAAAACTTGATAGATTTACCCTATCAAATAATGACAAGTGTCCCCTTCACTTGTATATACATATATGCATCCCCAATGATCTTCACAGACATCAACTAGCGGTCATCTTTTCCGACTAATAGTCATCTTCTCCTGCCAACAAGCAAAGCGTATGCATACACACAATTAAAAATCAAACTCAAATCTCAAAATAAAAATCAAAGTCATACACAATCGAAATACTAACAAAGCCAACAATCTATGAACCCTAATGCAAACCCTAATTAAAGAACCCAAATTCAAACCAAGAATCAAAATCAAACCCATAAACAATAGAAACTCTAACTAAATCAACAGTCTATGAACCCTAATGCAAACAATTTAATCGAAGAACCCAAATTCAAACCAAAAATCAAAATCAAAACCCTAATCAATGAAGCCCTTTGCAATAGAGACGTAAAATTTTGAAAAATATGAACTCCAAAAAAATGTAAAACGACCAAATTTGTTGTCATGGAGTTTGCGGTAGTTGGGTATTTTTTTGAAGAACTAACCGGTTTTGTTGTCCTAGAGCGGTGAAGAACCAACTTGATTTGTTGGAATCTTGAAGAACTAACCCGATTTGTTGGCGGTGCAGGGGTTTGGCCTCTTCGTGTGCTTTGATGGTTGCAGGTGTAGGATCAAATCCATAAGAAACCTTTTGCCTCTGGGACCAAATCCAAAAAAACATGCATACATGGAGTCGTAGAACACGACACCACCCTTTGTTGAGGTATTTGTTGCCTCTGCTCCACACACGAGCGATACCCAAAACACTTCATAGGTGTTGGTGAGAATAAACACTGACTTTGCGGGTCTAGATCCCCTACAGAGTCCACTCATCGAGAATCTAAGGAAAGACTCTGAATCTTCTCCTAAGAGACTTGATGACAAAACCTCTATAGATGATTCCTTTAAGGAACATAGAGGATTAGAGGGAAATCCCGACGAGCTCAAAGAACCAAATCTGTAATAATTGACATACTTTAGGAACCAAATTTGTAATTTACTCTATTATACAACACCAAATTTTCTGTTCGAGTTCTATTTTTTTACACCAATTTGGTGTTAGTTTGTTATGTATTTAATTTTAGTTTATTTGATTAAAATTAAATGATATTTTGTTTATAATATTTGTTAAGGAATGAAATTTTAAATTGGTGGGATCATTTCTTTTCAATCAAATCTGGTAATGCATGATTTAGTTTGTGGGACAAATCAATCTCCACAATAAAGAATATGATGCTTTACATCTTTTCATCTCCACAAAAAAATCCATTAAAGATTTCATCAAATTTAGAGAAAAGCTGTAAAAGATGAAAAATTAAGGAACATTTTGGTAGTCGTTCAACTGGATGTTATGCACATGTGCATACAAGTTAGTTGTAACATACACACGTGCATATGCACATATGCATAATGCACATGTACATAAAAACCAAAAAACAGCTAATTACTTGTATGCACAAGTGCATACCATCCAGATGAACGGTTACCAAGGTGTTCCTCAACTTTTCATTTTGCAGTTTCCCTGTGAACCTGACTCTATATTGTCGGCCTCAAACGAGAATGCTACGCATTTAAGAGAATAAGAAAACGGTTGAATCACATTGATAATATCACGTACAAAATCACATGTGAATCAGATGACTTTGGCGTACGACCTGAAGACTCGGCCGCTGCTCCACCCTTTTCACCGTTAATATAAAATCACATGTGATTTTGCACGTGATTTGGTCGTTTTCATATTTTTTTTATATAGTTATTATCCTCGTTTGATCATCCATATATATCTATACTATATTATAAAGTACGGATAAAAACTCTTAAATACAAATTATTAGGCACAATGTACCATCATTTTATGTAAGATTTTAAAAATCTCTTAATTTACAAGTATCAAAGCACAAAATACATATTACTACTGTAGACTTCTAACACCACCAATTTGGTATGTGCAGGACCTTCCTTTTATACAGACCTTTCCATTTATCACTATTAATTAATATATTTTATTACTACAATTTTGTTTTAATTATATTATTAAATATGTAATTAGTTATTTTTTAGATGTCCTTAAAATATATAAGATAGTCATTGAATTCTAACAAAATACTTAATTTTTTTTATATAAAAAACATTATATTATTAAGCCTAAATTAAACAAATTTATATAAAAAACATTATCACTTTCTCAAAACTATCCAAAATCGTACTGTAAATCGACAAAAAAATAAAATGAAACATTAAAATCGTGATGTATCTCGCTGCATTGCGCGAGTACGCTTCTAGTATATATATATATATATATATATATATATATATACACAGAGAGAGAGAGAGGAAAATTCAAATGAAAACTCATCTTTCATTGTGCACGTGAGGACAAATCTCAACCATTCCATCTCTTTTGATCAAACAACTCATATTAAATAGAGTTTTTAATTTTAAGATGCTTAGGGGTAAAAATGGAAGATAATTTAAATTAACGTCTACCATATTTGACTTTTTATTTTCTTTTTTAATTAAAAAACTTTTACCCAATTAAAGTTTAAAATAAATTATCTTAAAAATTACTAATATTTTAATCAAATAAATTACATTAAAAAACGAGAATTTTGTGCTCTTCGATATGACATTCATCTCGATATAGTTTTTTTTTGTCGTTTTAACCGTTTTTACGTGAAATGCTATATATGTGTTATATTTATTATGAATATTTAGGTATGTTCAAGTTTGTATAACACATCGACACCGTAAGTATGTAACTCGGCATCACCTTCTTCAACACTTTCTTCAACGTCGTAAGACATCGCGTTTCTTCAGCACTGTAACCCAACACCTATCAAGACGAATCGAGAACCTATTGAGTAATTATGTTGTGAACCGAGGAACAAAAGAGAGTGCGTCATGTCTCTACATCTTCACAGGTCATTCATGTATTATTCATCATGAATAATGTATCATTCAGGATGAATAAGACAACATTCAGGGTGAATAATTTACGATTTATGAATTCGTGTATTATTCATCATTAATGTTGTATAATTCATCATGAATACTATATTATTCATCTTGAATAATGAATGAACGTTCACATTTGTTATTCATACTGAATGTGGAACATCCGGGGATGCACATACATACTCATAGTGAATTAAACCAAATTTCAGTTGTGAATTGGGAAACAAAAGAGAGTGTGTCATGTGTCTACACCTTCACGAGTCATTCATATATTATTAATCATGAATAATGTATCATTCAAGATGAATAATACAACATTCAGGGTGAATAATACACGATTCATGATAAATAATACATGAATCATGGATTCGTGAATTATTCATTATGAATATTGTATTATTCATAATGAATAGTGAATGAACGTTCACCTTTGTTATTCATACTGAATATGGATACCAGAGGACGTGCATGCATATTCATAATTATTATAACACATATATAGAATTTCACGTAAAAACGTTTAAAACGAAAAAAAAACTATATCGAGATGTGTCATAACGAAAAGCACGAAATTCTCGTTTTTATGATGTAATTTGTTTGATTAAAATATTAGTAATTTTTAAGATAGTTTATTTTAAAGTTTAAGGGGGTAAAATTTTTTTTAATTAAAAAAATAAAATAAAAAGTCAAACAAGATAGGCGTTGATTTAAATTTTCAATTTTGTCCTTAATCACTTCTCAATTAACTTTATTATGTATTAACCATTGATTAGTTTTTTAAGTTTTGATCAATGGTTAAGATTTGTCCTCATGTGCACAATGAAAGATGAGTTTTCATTTGAACCCACCCCCCTATATATATATATATATATATATATATATATATATAGGTGGGTTCATACGAGAACATCTATTTAAGAAAAAACGAGAACAACCGAGTACATACAAAATCATATATGATTTACGTAGAAAATCATATATGATTCACGCGACTTTGCCCGAGACTTTAGGTCGCGGCCATAGTCGTCCGTGTCCGTTTTTTCCGAGTTAATGTAAAATCACATATAATTTTGTACATAATTTATTGTTTTCTTAAATAATTAACATTCTCATTTGAAATTTTCTTTCTTTCTTTTTATAGATATATATATATATATATATATATATATAAAAGGAAAGGTAAGCTTAAACTGATCGGGACACCTATGGTTAAAAAAGGTATTTAAGGATGAGGTCCAAATTTTATTTGTTAGGCGCACTTTGGTTACCTTTTAGGGGACATAATAACCCAATGCAGTAAAGACATGTTTGTTCTACTTTTTAATAGGGCCCTCTATCTCTTTTTTCTTTAAAAAACTAGTATATAATATTATAAAAAATGCATGCATAATTGCATATACAATAATTAGATGTATCAAAACGACCCGAAGGCAAATATGGACCCAAAAAGGATCGAGATTAATTGATATGACCAGTATGGACTTTAGAGCTCAATAGGTCATATTTTCTTTAGAACAAGTATCGCTTAATTAGGACCAAATGGAGTAAAGACTTCAATATGTTGTCGATGAAATGAAATGGTGTGGGTGTCAATGCCTTGATGGTTAGGCTCTCGAATTGGGTTTCGAGATGTTCGTGACTCGACATCTCTGGATTGGGGTTGTTTGTTGGTTTTTTGTATTGTTTTCGTTAATTAGTTCGGGTCTCTTAAATTGGTTTTTTGTTTGTAGTTAAATGAAAACTCCATATATTGTGATAGTCATAAGAACTTTTTTTTTTAGAATTGCAACAAAACTTGATTAAAAGTCTAGTAAGATGTTAGAACAAGATAATCATGAGAACTTTTACTTTAAGGTATTTGTTGCACATGATTTTTTCCATCTAAAGCTAACATTTAATGTATTGATGACCATATTTGTTTCACAATGTTTGTTTCATATGTATTTGATGTACAATGTAATATTTTTTTACATGTAGCTTTTGTTTCATAAACAGGCTAAAAAGGTTCACATTGTGAAACAAATATATGTTAATCAATATTTAAAATTATAGTGTAAGATGAATTTTTTTTATATGAAATAGCACATGATGTACCAATTTTTAAGGTTATCATAATTTTATGGGTTCTCAAAAGAAAACTCCACACACACACATATATATATATATATATATATATATATATATATATATATATATAGGGGAGGGATCAATTGGAAACCAAAATTAATAGGTGATTTTTTTTTTTTTTTTGTAACTGATAATGATTTGAAATTAAGGTGAATAAAATTATTGACTATTGCAACAAGTTTGAATGCATTATCTAATTGTTATCTATACTATATATATTATAAGTGGAAGGTTCACGGGGAGATTTAAAAAAAATGGAAAATTAAGAAACACCCTGTTAGTCTTTTATCTGAACGGTATGTAATTGTGCATGCAAATAATTTAGTTGTTGTTTTTTTATGCACATGTGCATTATGTAATAACCGGGCTAAAACTAGGGTGCTCACGGGTTGGGTTGATCGGGTTGAAGTTTTTTAACAACTCAACCCAATATAGGCGGTTTGAAAATTTTACAACCCAACCCAATCAAAAGTACAACCCAATCCAACCCAAACCGTTCGGGTTGGTCGGGTTGTGTTTAAACAAGATGAAATCAAATTTAGAAATATAAACATAAAGAAAACATTTCTTTGAAATACAACCGAATTACCGATAATTCATGAGAGTATGTAAGTCTATCAAAAATATTACGATATTACATATAAAAATGTCTAAACCAAATGATAATATGTCAATCAACAACAATCGTTTTAGACGTCTCCAACCCCGATGTTTTCGTTTTCTTGGCCTTGAGGTTGGTCGTGATCATCAACCATTTGCTACAACTTATCCATACTTCTTAAATCTTAAATATATCATATTTAGTTAATTTTTTAGTTTGCACATATATATACATATATATATCTGTGTGTGTGTGTTTACATTTATTAAACATATATACAAATGAGTTATATAGAGATGAATAATAGATTGAGAATATATGTAAATGAAGAGGGTACGCAATAGTGTAATTGTCTAATTTACATATTAATAAAGACTTAATAATCATATTAGATCCACAAAATAAAAGGATCAGGTTCATCGGGTTGGGTTGGGTTCAAATAAAAGTAACCCGATATCAACCCAATACCTACGGTTTGAAGATTTTACAACTCGATTAGACATCGGGTTGCTTCGGTTTAAGTTATTTCACGTTGGGTTGGGTTGGGTTGATTGGGTTGGTCGGGTTGATTGAGTTTTTGAGCACCCCTAGCTAAAACTCCATAAATTTATTTTTGGGGTGAAATTTAGAAAGAGTCCCTAGTAAAGGGGTCATTATGTAAAAGAGAGGATAATAGGGATTTAACCCTATTATCCTTATTGAATTGTTGGTGGCGGCTGGTATTTTGGGAATAGAGCGAGAGAGAGAGAGAGAAAGCTTTGGCCGATTGATCGAAGAGAGAAGGAGGCTGAAATTGTGGGTGTCCATCAAATCTCCAAGGTAAATCTCTCATTCTATTGTTCTTAAGGTTGGGTAAGGGTAACCTGTTGATCTTCACAATCTGTTAAATAGGATTTCTATCGATTACTTCTTTGATTCCTGGATTTAGTTTTGGTGTACTGTGGATTTAGTTTTGTTATGGGGTACTTGGTTAAGCAAGTTTTGCAGTTGATTAAAAGATGTTGGGTTAGATTGTTATTGATTTTGGGAGTAAATGGAAGTTCGTAATATCTGTTTATCGAGTTATAGGTTTCGTTCGAAGATCGGGGTATCGATCGACACCGGGCAGAATGACTTCGGTCATCGGATCGTATTGACCCCGGTCGAGTTTTGAAGTCGGCACCGGTCAGCAAGTCAACACCAGTCGAGAAGGGGGGGAGGCCTCGGTCCACCATATGCACCGGTCGAGAAGGGGGGAGACCCCGGTCGACCTTAAGCATCGGTCGAGGTAGGGGGTAACCCCGATCATAGTGTCACCCCGGGCGACCACAGGGTCCGGTCCCCGGCTTCACTTGTGGGCCGAAGCCCAGTTGCTTTATTATTCAAATCTAATTCAACTTTGGGCCATAGTTTTTAAGGTTCGGCCCAATTCATTTTAGTTTAAGGACTTAGGAATCTTGTATCAAGTAGAGGATTGTTGGGCTAAGTTTTGTTTAGAAGATAGAGGTCGTTGGGATTATGGATTAAGGTTAAACTTGTTATAAAATAGATTGAATTAGGAGTTCACCGGCCAATGTTTCCTTTATAGGATTCAGGATCGAACTTTAAGGGTAGACGCGGGAATTGAGCTAAGGACGCGAGATGAGTTTTTCTGAACTAAATCTTTTTGGTAACGGAAGCATGTAAAGTTTAAATTTTTAAACTTTGATTTATTTACGATGACCTGTTTATTATGAGATTATTTAAGTGTGTTTTAAATCGTGGATGTTTAAATGTATGCATACATTATATGTGGAGATTGTGACCTAAGTTGGGGAGTGTGGACCGCCTACTTGTACCGGGGAGTGTGCCCCGTTTATGCCATTAGGGGTGTGTCCCAAAATTAAGGCAGTGCGAGTTAGACACATCGTCTTTGACGGTCGTGTGGTCAGTAGCGTGTTTATCTTTATGTGCCTATAAATCTGTTGATTTAAATTTGCTGGAAAGTTATTTTATTGCTCATCTGTTAGAGGGAACTCACTAGACCTATGGTCTAACCCTCGCTCTTTCAAAACTAAAAATCTTTTCAGGCAAACGTGAGTTAGAGAGAGCAGTCAATGGAAAAAGGAAGATGTAGCGGGAATAGATAGAAGCCGTCATCTTAGATATTTATTTTATTATCTCAGTTGTGTAGGTTGACTTTGAAAACCCTGAAATTTTTATTGGAAGCTTGGGGTCGTTTCAGCATGAATTTTTATTCTATTATTAAGATTTAAATTGCCATATTGTCATTTCTGGTTGGGTTGTTATAGTTGGTATCAGAGCCATAGTTTAAGGGATTTAGGTGACCAGACGGGCCTAAACTTAAACTGTGGAGTAGATGGACACAACTGAGATTTAAGAAGTCTTTAAGGAAGACCTTGATTATCGAGAGTCGTGATAACGATAGTGAGGATTCTCATGTAAGGTAAATTCAAAATTGCATCTGGCCAATGCCATTATGAATTTACAGGTGCATGGGCATACTCGATTTCTATTGTTGAGACAATCGATGGGTGTAGTTTTGGGTAGTGAGTCGTATCTTTGAATGATAAGTTGGTTTGGAATGTTGTGTGAGTTTGCTTATGGTGGTAAGGTTAATACGGTTTAGGATGAGTATCGTGCGGGATGTAGATATTTCGTTAAGAAAGGACCTTCTGAGTCCATAAGGAAGAGAATTATGATAGGAGGTGAGCTTTTCGCTCCAAGGGAGTCTTCGGTTTGGTAAAGTGGTATGTCGATTAGTGAGAAGCCGGAGAGTGTTAATCCAAGAATCGAAGGATATAAATGAGGCTTATAAAGTTGTAGTTAATTGAAGGGTAGTTAAGAGACGATATCAGTGTTGACTGATAATATGTAGTGAGGATCGGATGGAAATGAGCTATTGTTGGCGAGTTTGTTTGGGGTCAGAGTGGGGACGTTTGATTTGCAAATCAATTGTCACGGTGGTGACTAGTTGTTGGGCTTCCAAGGTTATTAGAAGACGTTGGTTCCGGAGGTTGTGGCACGGTAGAGGACTCCTACTGGTTGGTCGGAAGCAAGGAGTCAGGATAAATTATAGTGAATGTAAACAGTTGACCTTGTTAGAGTAAATAGCCTTCAATGTCATTGAGTCCCATGCATTGTGTGTCAAATAAATTGCTAGAGCTTTTCATATCATTCACATCAGGTAGTTTGGCGTGTGTGTGCCTTATGAGGTATTTGTTTTAAAAACGTGTTGACGCGTGCAAATGTGAGTTGGATTGAAAAGACAAGTTTATGGCATTGGGTGATAAATTTCGATTTTTGGTGTGGGGAAATATTATGTATCTCTTCGTAAATGAGTTAACTTTTGGTTATGAAAATCAAAACAACATTTGATCGCATGATTTTATAAGTGAGTTTGGTACAGACATGTGTTGTCATAACAATGAGGGTGAGAGTCGTTTGACACGCTCAGTGTAAGCAATTTTGCAGTATTTTATAAATCGTGTGTGTAAAGTTTATCGGAAGTATTTTCAAATGTGCCAACACCGATATTGGGGTGTGGAGAAGAGAAATTGTCGTGGAGTTGAGGTTGAATGATACTTGAAATCGTTTTACATGGCTAAGTTAGTGATGGGTCGTGTACACTCAAGTTTGCTTCATAATGTAAGTATCTTCTAAATTTTCAAAAGTGTCAAGAGTTTAAATAATTGTGTATCATGCATGAAGGCTATGAACTCTCTAGGTCGTGGGGAAGGGTTGCAATTAAGAATGATGAAAGTTTTGAGAGTGGAAGTGTGTCGCTCGATCAGAGGGTAGTAAATACTTGATATTGGTATTCTTCTAAGTAAGGGTGGTGAATGGCGGAGGTGGTTAATGGAGGCATTGCCTATGACCTTAAGGATGATTGTACTCTAACGGCTTACCGTTGGCTCCATGACTGGAGATGTGGATGTCGGCAAACGGTTGGGTCTGAAGTGGAATTTGAAGTTGTAAAGATATTTTTGTCAATTAGTTGCTGCAGTGGAAGATGTAGGTTTCATTGGGGATCCTTGTTGGTTGGAGGCATAGTGGAAGTATCTCAATGCCGACTGTTGCTGTGGAAGTCAGAAACCATTTTTGTGGTGAATAGCGGGACGCTGAAAATGAAGTAGTAGTTATGGATAGTTTTGAGGAGTTTTGCGAGGAAGCGAAGAATTATTCAAAAAGGGTGTGTGCCTAATGTGATGTTGGACAACCTTGTGTGGATCTTACAAATATGGAAGATCGCTGGTTCGGTCAGGTGGCTCTTTTTTTTTCGATGAGGTTTTGTTGGTTATGTGGGAGTGAAGTTGATATATAGCACGACTGGGAGAGGTTGCGCTATGAGCATTTAAGTCTTCGACATAGTACGCTTAATCTTTCGGGCTACTAGAGTTTGATTCCCACAGGTTGCGATGTGCCGACAAGGAGTGATATCTTGTTGGATGGTTTTGAGGATCATCGCTTTGCGATTTTTTCAGGTTCGAGAAAGACAAGATCGTGAAATGCCTTGAAGTCCGATTTTAGTATTTCGACCAGTGTGAGTAGGACGACGTATGTATGGTTGCCAAGGGGTCGTGGGGAATTGTAGTTGTTCTGGGATGAGGTAATAGAGTGATGGTTGTAACCATGTGTTGGTGATGCCTTTATGACATATCGGGGAGTGCAAATCATTAAAGGTGTAAGGAGTTTCCTTGAGGATATGTATAAGGCTGGCGTTATTGTTATAGGAGGAGCGTCCTCGTCCGAAAATCTATGGGGAATGAGTTGTAAGCAGTAAGAACGTGGTTGGGATGCTAAGTTGAAAATAATTTTGTCAAATGATGGTTGGCGGTTATCTAAGAGAGGAACCGTATGTTCTGGGTTACGACAAGTTTTAGGCAGGATCATCTTATATCCCTAGAATGATTGTTGAAAGTGTCGAATTGCTTAATTCAGGGATTTGTGTAGTAGAGAGGAAATCCGTGGGCGTGTTGAAGTATTCTTTGGGAGTGAAGGGATTCTAACAGATTGGGAAATCCTGTTTGGCGTGCGAGAATTGTGCGGCGCTTTCGAATAGTGGGTAATGTTTTGGAAGAGTTGGGTTGACTATCTCGCGTGAGAATTGTGGATAGTCGGTTGATCAAGCAGGTAATGTAAATGTGAGTCGATACGTTTGGGAATCATCAAGGAATAGAGTAAGCAATGATGGGTGAGCAGTGTATCTTGCAACTAGGAGAGAGTGAAGATATCATGTCAGAAAGGTGGGAAATCTGATAGTAAGAAGTTCGGCAAGTGAGACAACTTTTGGAGGTACGTTTTCAGATTCTGCTGTTAGCAAGTTTATAAATCCCTAGCGGTGGGTATGAGAGAGAGAAGATGGTGTTTCGGTGCGGTGTGAGTGTTGATAAATAAAAAAAATCATGCGGCTGGCCCAAAAGTTCACGCTTCTAATCAGTGAGTCGGCCGTTAGAAGTGATTTGAAGTCTTCAAGGAGGAAGGTAGAGGTGGTGGAAGATAGTGCTCGGAACAAAGGACCATAATGACAGTTTTGGTAATGCATGAAAAGGGGATTCCAAGTGAGACAGTTGTCCAGTGTTAAACTATTTGGAATAGATTGTATGAGCTTGGCTGCTCTGTGTTAAGTGGATGAAGTTGGGTTTTATTGCGCGTTTGTTTGAGTGATTGTGGATGCAATGAGAAAGGGGGATATGCGCCGTACTATTTGGTCAGTTGGAACCGGTGGATTACGAAGGTTTTGAATTGTGGAAGTTTCTACCAATATGTGAAAAGTTGAAGAGATGACGTTGGGGCGATGTATATTCTGCGTGTAAGAATTGGATAATGCCGAGGAGTTGAGATCAATGTGGTTCGAAAAAGAAAGTGCTGCTACGTTTGACTTATGTCGTGCTAAGAGGGGTTGCTTGTAAGGGCAAGTTACATGATGAAGAAACTCGTGACTGTGAGTTGTTGGTGATGTCTACAGTTGACGATGGGTTATGTTGGCAAATTAAGTGGTTATTTAGTCAGTGGTTCACGATGTCGTGACGTTGACTCCGGTAAAATTCTATTAGTTAAGGAAGTTGTTGTAATCGAGGGGTAAATTTGATGGTTAAGTACGACTATGTATTGATCAGAATGGTTGGGATAACCGAATGGTATTAATTTGGTTAAATTGAGAATTTTGTGTCATTAGCCAAAATGGGGACAAAGGTAAAATTACCAGTCTCGCCTTGGAAGGGTGTAACCCGATTCGGGAAGAAATGGAAGATAAGACCAAGGTTCGTTGGACTATTTGTTATCATCTAGTGAGTTGGGAGAAGTAGCCTGCAAACTGAATCTACCCGAGGATCTGTCTGGGAGTCATCCCACATTCCATGTGTCTAATCTGAAGAAGTGTTTTGTGAAAGCAGATGTAGTGGTGCCTTTGGACGACATTCGAATAGATGAGAAGTTATGCTATGTTGAAGAATCAGTGGCCATTTTAGATCGTAAAGTGAAGAAATTGAGGAACAAAGAAATTCTTTTGGTGAAGATTCAGTGGCAGTTTCGCAAGGGGCAGGAAGCGACGTGGGAGTTAGAGTCAGCTATGAGAACGCAATACCCTAGTTTGTTCAACGTATGAATTCCGAGGACGAAATTCTTTTGTGGGGGGATATTGTAATAACCGGGCTAAAACTCCATAAATTTATTTTTGGGGTGAAATTTAGAAAGAGTCCCTAGTAAAGGGGTCATTATGTAAAAGAGAGGATAATAGAGATTTAACACTATTATCCTTATTGAATTGTTGGTGGCGGCTGGTATTTTGGGAATAGAGCGAGAGAGAGAGAGCTTTGGCCGATTGATCGAAGAGAGAAGGAGGCTGAAATTGTGGGTGTCCATCAAATCTCCAAGGTAAATCTCTCATTCTATTGTTCTTATGGTTGAGTAAGGGTAACCTGTTGATCTTCACAATCTGTTAAATAGGATTTCTATCGATTACTTCTTTGATTCCTGGATTTAGTTTTGGTGTACTGTGGATTTAGTTTTGTTATGGGGTACTTGGTTAAGCAAGTTTTGCAGTTGATTAAAAGATGTTGGGTTAGATTGTTATTGATTTTGGGAGTAAATGGAAGTTCGTAATATCTGTTTATCGAGTTATAGGTTTCGTTCGAAGATCGGGGTATCGATCGACACCGGGCAGAATGACTCCGGTCATCGGATCGTATTGACCCCGGTCGAGTTTTGAAGTCGGCACCGGTCGAGAAGGGGGGGGGGGGGGGGAGGCCCCGGTCCACCATATGCACCGATCGAGAAGGGGGGGGGGGAGACCCCGGTCGACCTTAAGCATCGGTCGAGGTAGGGGGTAACTCCGGTCATAGTGTGACCCCGGGCGACCACAAGGTCCGGTCCCCGACTTCACTTGTGGGCCGAAGCCTAGTTGCTTTATTATTCAAATCTAATTCAACTTTGGGCCATAGTTTTTAAGGTTCGGCCCAATTCATTTTAGTTTAAGGACTTAGGAATCTTGTCTCAAGTAGAGGATTGTTGGGCTAAGTTTTGTTTAGAAGATAGAGGTCGTTGGGATTATGGATTAAGGTTAAACTTGTTATAAAATAGATTGAATTGGGAGTTCACCGACCAATGTTTCCTTTATAGGATCCAGGATCGAACTTTAAGGGTAGACGCGGGAATTGAGCTAAGGACACAAGATGAGTTTTTCTGAACTAAATATTTTTGGTAACGGAAGCATGTAAAGTTTAAATTTTTAAACTTTGATTTATTTACGATGACCTGTTTATTATGAGATTATTTAAGTGTGTTTTAAATCGTGGATGTTTAAATGTATGCATACATTATATGTGAAGATTGTGACCTAAGTCAGGGAGTGTGGCACGCCTACTCGTACCGGGGAGTGTGGCCCGTTTATGCCATTGGGGGTGTGTCCCAAAATTAAGGCAATGCGAGTTAGACACATCGTCTTTGACGGTCGTGTGGTCAGTAGCGTGTTTATCTTTATGTGCTTATAAATCTGTTGATTTAAATTTGCTGGAAAGTTATTTTATTGCTTATCTGTTAGAGGGAACTCACTAGACCTATGGTCTAACCCTCGCTCTTTCAAAACTAAAAATCTTTTCAGGCAAACGTGAGTTAGAGAGAGAAGTCAATGGAAAAAGGAAGATGTAGCATGAAGAGATAGAAGACCGTCATCTTAGATATTTATTTTATTATCTCAGTTGTGTAGGTTGACTTTGAAATCCCTGAAAATTTTATTGGAAGCTTGGGGCCGTTTCGGCATGAATTTTTATTCTATTATTAAGATTTAAATTGCCATATTGTCATTTCTGGTTGGGATGTTATACATTATGCATTTGTACATATGCTCGTGTGCATATGCACGTGTGCATGTTACAAATTACTTGTATGCACAAGTGCATACCATCCAGATGAAGGACTACCAGAGTGTTCATCAGTTTTACGTTTTTTTTAGGTTTTCTCCTAAACCTGACCCTATATTATAAAATATTTGAAATAAAGTTTTAAAAACCATTTTTCTATGTATTAAGTATTGTTTATTGATATATATCTTAAAACTTAAGATTATAAGTAAATAGTGTATGAGTACATGTAACACTCTCAAATTTGGTAAGAGCAACTAATGAAAATTTTCAATGTAACATCAAATAAATCGACACATCTTCCTACAATTCAAAACTCATTACGCTTCAATTATGAAATTCGATAAATAACCTCAACAAATACAAACTCCAATAATACACAAAGACTAAACCAAAGTCGGGTGCTACTTAATCCCTAAACGCAAGTTGCCCTTCCCAAAACAATTGCAGAAGACTTCGACAAGCTAAACCCTCCTCGAGCACACAACTAGCACTCTTCGCTTCATAGTGTCACTAGGACTATTCCCAACCGGAACCTGTTGCACATGCCGACAAATAAAAAGGTTAGGCTAAGGCCTAGTGAGTTCAAGAATTTTCAGCATGAATGAAGATATTGTTGAAAAGAAGTAATGTAATTTAAATCATAATCTTTCAATTTGATATGTCTCAAATACGAAAATGACTCGTTTTCCAATAATATGCATTTTAGGCAAAGAAACACCAATATAAACGTTCTTTCGTAAATTAAATTCAACCCAAAAGCTCACTCAAACGTGAATAGAAATTGAACTCCCAGTTTATAAAATGCGGATACAACTTTATATCCCGAAACACCCAAAAACACGGGTGTGGCATAATACTCAACCCAGAAATCATGGATAAGATCCATATATTCAAAACGTCACCGAAAACTTGGATAATAAAATTCAATACCCAAAGTTAGGGCACTTATCAACATTTCCGGGTCTATAGCTAACAAACAAACAAGCTCAACAACTCCATGTCTATTGCTTGGATAATCATAACGTTCAACCCCTCTAGGTCTGTACCTTGGAAATCTTCGTGCACTCATCAAGTTCAACCCCGCTGGGTCAATACCTTGGAATTCCAAAACATCCCAGTTAAACTCGTTCACAAGAAAATTGCAATTATTGGTCAGAAGACCCCATGCCTATTTCAAGTTACAACACAGGGATATTTATCCCACTCAAACTGACTCTTATGCCTATGGATCCATTTGCATTACAGCCTAAAACCTTACATGACTCCAAATGAATGAACTAGCGTATCCAAAACATGTAATTCTCAAATAAGATGTAATGATACAAATCGTAACCAAAGCTCTATAGTGAGCTATCAAAACTGAACAAATATTCCAAAGACCCATCTGAGTGTAAACCAAGCCCCCAAATGCAATATACATGTTTGGCTAAAATACATGAGCCAACAAGGTTCCATAAACCAAAATACATCTTTTCCCAAAAGTCTTTGTCTCTCAAATCACAATTGGCCTTCGACCCAAAATTAAAAGGTTTACCATTTCCAAAATGTTCCCAAGGTCAGGAATGATCAAAATCAGAGGACTCACACATTCGTACCTTCAAAACGTCCCATTACATAAATGATGCATATTTCCAACAAACACTGAAAATCGTATTTTTTTGACCAAATATCTATTCATGCAATAAATCATCAAAACACATCCATTTATGACAAATTTATCAAAATGCCCAAAAATCCCAAATGTGGGCCTTTTACAAAGTTTAATAAGCTAAACACTTTAAATAATCAAAAGTTATCAAATAACTCAACAGTTGACAATTTCCTGTAAAACACATGAATACTTTAAAATGGACATTTTGGCATGTACAACGTTTTCACAAATCAACTTGAACTCACCTTGCTAGATTTATGCTAAATCTAGATTTTACCCCACTTAGAGTTTCCTTGAAGAAACTTGAATCCACAAGCATAATCCTTCCAAAACCTAGATCCACACATTTCCAACCATAAATAATCATATTCAACCATATAAAATCGTTCCCCAACATTTTACATGAAGATCTCATCGATACCCAAAATACCCTAATTTCCATAGATGAAGAATTAGAAGCTTACCTTAACCAATAGCTTGAATCCACCACCAACACACCTCTAGGTTACCAAAATAAACCACAAACTCCCCAATCTTCAAATGATGGAGATGGTTGGATGAAACCCCAAAAACTTGGTAAGGAAGATGGAGATGAAGGTTTTATGGTTCTTGTTCCCAACTTGCTAGATGAAGGAGAACTACATGGTTTTAGGAGAAAAAGACTCCAAAATAGGTTAGGGTTTGTTTAGGGAGTATGGGGTCCGATTTAGGAGAGAAAAGGGGGAGGGATTTAGGGTTTGTATGAGAAATGAGGGTAGAGGTCGGATCACTTCTTTTTAATAAGACACAGTGGTCGCGTGCGGATGGCGGCGCAGTTCTACCCGCGCGAAGAGCCGCGTAGATCACTGGAGCCGTGAGGTGACAGAGCCTCGCACGGTTCGTGGCGCAGCTCAACTCGCGCGGAGAGTTGCACGGGGCACTGTTGGTGTTTTCTTTTGCTTCTTTTCGGCCAACGATTTCGGGATGTTACAATCCTCCCAACCTTAAAGGAGATTTCATCCTTGAAATCTAACTCTGGCCAAACACACAACGTTGCCTCAACGAGATCAATTGGTCCTCTAATAAAAGGGGTACTTTCACGATACCTTGCCTCATAAACGGAACCAATCACATCTCGGTTAAGGTTGTCCCCGTATTTCTCATAATAGGCCGCCACACACCCGATCTCAAAGTTCGATATACCTTACCGATGACGGAATGAACATCGAGTCCTTATTGAATCCTTTCCTATCATTAGGATCTTGGTTATCTCCCAACCTTAGGTTGCCCTTATCACCTCAATAGCAGCTTACGATCTTAATTAACTACTTCCACCAAGGACGCCTCAAGGCGAGTTTTACCCTTAAATGCTTCCAATTGTCCCTCGTGGAATTATGCTACACTCTTTTCTTGCCTTCAAGAACACAACAACTCTTGCAGAAAGGATTCAACCATCGCTTGCCCATACTCCTTTCAATTCCGAGCATCCGTAACCAGGTTGACTTTACCCGAGTGGTGAAGGAATCCGCGTACAACTGCTGAGTTGATCACCCACCGTTGTTATGGAAACGCTACTTTTAATTCCAACAGATCACAGTCTCCTCAATAATCGATTTGTACTTAAAGTCTACCTCGGCATTCTCGCCAAATTTTCTCCAATAATCAACACCACCAAAGATTTATCGTCCTTTTCCTGACGAAATTCCTAACACTAGTTTGGTCCGATCCAATCCCCAATAAATCTGTTTCCCTCAAGATGACACAAGCAAATCATCTACAGATGGCAGATCACTATAAACCCCACTGTTACACAAATCTCATAATACATTCAAGCACCGGTTTCCACTCAGTGCAAACCTCGATGATTACAGAATTACCAATGATCGATTCCTAATTTCCATCATCTAATCTCCTCACGGTTACCACATAACTTGCAGACACGCCAAACATCAATGAAAATTGCACTAAAGCACCCAACGGTTACTGTTCTCCAAAACGAGGGTCGACACTTATCCCCAAACTTTACACCTCAACTGTGGATATACCACCATAATTTTCCTTCCAGATTTTGCACTGACGAATTAAAGTTGACACCTATCATGGTACTAAAGTCAAGACAATCGAATAGCCATAATTTATTTATTCCTGAAAACTCACCCGGATGGCACACATCCGTCCCATACATGATGTCGAAAATCAACCCATTAATTTATATCCAACCATAAGCACGCAACAACAAAATGTTTTAATCCCAAAGATTTACCAAAACAGAAAATAACCACTTAAATAACTGGGGTGGGGGAAGGGTTTATAAATCTAACACCTCAATTATTCGGGCGTGAACCAAATCACCAAACTAAAACCCAAAATTCAAAACTGACCACGTGTCGGATCATCCGATGCTTCGCTTCCCAAGGAATTCCCTAGTCCCTAATTATAGCTCATTTCACGATATGAGTTATCTATAGCCCTAATGAGTTCAAGGTCTTTCAAATGAATATGCCAACTTGAAATTTTATAAAACTTCTAAATGCAATAGCTTTATAACACTTAGTCGTACGAATAAAGATCTGCTACCATTTGCTTGGTAGGTGTACAAAGTGGTCTCAAATGCCACACACATAAAACCATTTCAAAACTGTTTGGTCATTACTCAAGCTGATAATGACAATAAACAAGAATACACTACAAACTTTTCAAATGGACCACTATGGTCCTATCATGCATCAGTTTACGCCATAGATGATAAATAATTTTACGTACTAAAACAACATATAACAAGGCGCTTGTACAGAAATTCCAAAAGGAGAAAATTCACTTATTCAAGTTCCAAAAATCTCTCATTTAACTCTATAATGACATGAAATAAAATTTCCCAACGTGACTAACACCCGTCAGTTTATACAACATTTAGTAAAAGATAGATGCATGCGATTTGATCAAACATAAGAAGATTTGGGTCGACTCCAAAATTTTAAACCGCATGAATAAAATGCTCTTTGCCCCAAAATAATGGCTACAAGGCCATGCATGCTGGTAAATCATTATAATGCATTGCGTGAGACTTCAACAGTAAAATCAATAACCCAAAGACGTTAAAAGCAAAAGTTTAACACAAACCATCATAAATCATCCATATGCTTACTCACACCAAAAGCATAAATCATTTATAGTACTAAGTAGTGCGCAGTGTAATATGCTCGTATAAAACACAAAAGAGAAATCACACGATACCGAAATGCCAGAAATAGCATATGAGGTAACATCCACCAACAAAACTCTAGTGAAATAATATATATATATATATATATATATATATATATATTATACCATAAACCAACACACGCCAAGAATCTAGCCCACACATTTCAATGTTCGATCATGCGTTGCAAGACACCGTAAAATAATACTCTATAAGACTCATCAAAACCCACACAGAATAAAATTTCCATTAAACATCAAACATCAAAATAGTGGAGGATAACTCTTCGTCCAAACCCTAACATATGTGGAGGAGATCCAATATTAAGGTCATAAATCGTAGTTACTTGTCCAAGACCCTACACAACATCAAAATATGGACGTCACAATATCCGAAAATAACGTTGGACAACAAAGAGAGTAAAGAAAGTGTCAACAAAGTTTGCAACCACAAGTAATCAAATGGTCTTATGTATGTTTAAAATCATGGTTTAAAACATTGTGTGTGCTAAACATCTTTCCAAAAGTTAGTTATAAAATTTTACATGATGATTTCAGAAACATGAGAAATAGTTGATGCAATTCATGTTAGAATAAAATTTTGTGCATGAATTTGATCGACACTCAACGTCTCGAAACCACTCACCTCAATTTCCCCAGACCAAAGATCCTCGATTTTTCGACACACTATTGTCATCCGGATACTCAGACATCTTAGGACAATAATTCAAGGGTTCCCTAGGTTCAGCTTACAATTTCTCCTCGAATAATATCGATTCCAAAAATCTATGGTTCTAATTCAACCGACAACTCTGACCCAAAATGGTCAACTTAATGTATCCGCCGTGCTTAACCATCACTTCCAATATGACAACGCTATAACATCAATTCTTCTATCAGTTACTCGCTTAGAAATTTTCTCACTACCCCAACGGTCATCACACCAAGGCAGTTCAAGTATACACATGTAGCATGTAGGTTCACCATAACACTGGTCAGGTGCCATTATGAACGTACCGTACATGATCATCCTTATTATCCTCGACAAGTTTCCCGTTTCTAGCGACTCAATCCACCTCAAAATATCATATCTTAAGGTACCTAATGGTGCAATTTCACTTCCAATCACTTAGAAGAACGCTAGTTTGAGTCTAGGCATCAAAATTTAATACCTAATTCTCTCAAACTTAAGCTCTTATACCAACTTGTAACACCCTCAAATTTGGTAAGAGCATCTAATGAAAATTTTCAATGTAACATCAAATAAATCGACACATCTTCCTACAATTCAAAACTTATTAGGCTTCAATTATGAAATTCGATAAATAACCTCAACAAATACAAACTCCAATAATACACAAAGACTAAACCAAAGTCGGGTGCTACTTAATCCCCAAACGCAAGTTGCCCTTCCCAAAACAATTGCAGAAGACTTCGATAAGCTAAACCCTCCTCGAGCATACAACTAGCACTCTTCGCTTCATAGTGTCACTAGGACTATTCCCAACCGGAAGTTCTTGCACATGCCGACAAATAAAAAGGTTTGGTTAACGCCTAGTGAGTTCAAGAGTTTTCAACATGAATGAAGATATCGTTGAAAAGAAGTAATGCAATTTAAATCATAATATTTCAATTTGATAGGTCTCAAATACGAAAACGACTCGTTTTCCAATAATATGCATTTTAGGCAAAGAAACACCAATATAAACGTTCTTTCGTAAATTAAATTCAACCCAAAAACTCACTCAAACATGAATAGAAATTGAACTCATAATTTATGAAATGCGGATAAAACTTTATATCCCGAAACACCCAAAAACACGGGTGTGGCATAATACTCAACCCATAAATCATGGATAAGATCTATATATACAAAACGTTATCGAAAACTTGGATAATAAAATTCAATACCCAAAACAACACCTTTCAGTGACGGAGGAGACCTGAATTCCATCGAATGTGGCGGGCACACAAAGTTAGGACACTTATCAATGTTATATGAGCGTCACTTAGGGATAAAACACTCGTTGACATCAACCTTTCCGAGTTTATAGCTAACAAACCAACAAGCTCAACAACTCCATGTCTATTGCTTGGATAATCATCTAGTTCAACCCCTCTAGGTCTGTACCTTGGAAATCTTCATGCACTCATCAATTTCAACCCCTCTGGGTCTATACCTTGGAATTCCAAAACATCCCAGTTAAGCTCGTTCACAAGAAAATTGCAATTATTGGTCAGAAGACCCCATGCCTATTTCAAGTTACAACACAGGGATATTTATCCCACTTAAACTGACTCTCATGCCTATGGATCCATTTGCATTACAACCTAAAACCTTACATGACTCCAAATGAATGAACTAGCGCATCCAAAACATGTAATTCTCAAATAAGATGCAATGATACAAATCATAACCAAAGCTCTATTGTGAGCAATCAAAACTAAACAAATGTTCCAAAGACTCATCTGAGTGTAAACCAAGCCCCCAAATGCAATATACACGTTTGGCTAAAATAAATGAGCCAACAAGGTTCCATAAACCAAAATACATCTTTTCCCAAAAATCTTTGTCTCTTAAATCACAATTGGCCTTCGGCCCAAAATTAAAAGGTTTACCATTTCAAAAATGTTCCCAAGGTCGGGAATGATCAAAATCAAAGGACTCACACATTCGTATCTTCAAAACGTCCCATTACATAAATGATGCATATTTCCAACAAACATTGAAAAACGCATTTTTTTGACCAAATATCTATTTATGCAATAAATCATCAAAACACATCCATTTATGACACATTTATCAAAATGCCCAAAAATCCCAAATGTGGGTGTTTTACAAAGTTTAATAAGCTAAACACTTCAAATAATCAACAATTGACAATTTCCTGTAAAACACATGAATACTTTAAAATGGACATTTTGGCATGTACAACGTTTTCACAAATCAACTTGAACTCACCTTGCTAGATTTAGGCCAAATCTAGATTTTACCCCACTTAAAGCTTCCTTGAAGAAACTTGAATCCACAAGCATAATCCTTCCAAAACCTAGATCCACACATTTCCAACCATAAATAATAATGTTCAACCATATAAAATCGTTCCCCAACATTTTACATGAAGATCTCATCGATACCCAAAATACCCTAATTTCCATAGATGAAGAATTAGAAGCTTACCTTAACCAATAGCTTGAATCCACCACCAACACACCTCTAGGTTACCAAAATAAACCACAAACTCCCCAATCTTCAAATGATGGAGATGGTTGGATGAAACCCCAAAAACTTGGTAAGGAAGATGGAGATGAAGGTTTTATGGTTCTTGTTCCCAACTTGCTAGATGAAGGAGAACTACATGGTTTTAGGAGAAAAAGAATCCAAAATAGGTTAGGGTTTGTTTGGGGAGTATGGGGTCCGATTTAGGAGAGAAAAGGGGGAGGGATTTAGGGTTTGTATGAGAAATGAGGGTAGAGGTCGGATCACTTCTTTTTAATAAGACACAGTGGTCGCGTGCGGATGGCGGCACAGTTCTACCCGCGCGAAGAGCCGCGTAGATCACTGGAGCCGCGAGGTGACAGAGCCTCGCATGGTTCGTGGCGCAGCTCAACTCGCGCGGAGAGTTGCGCGGGGCACTGTTGGTGTTTTCTTTTGCTTCTTTTCGGCCAACGATTTCGGGGTGTTACAGTACAACTTTTTAAAGCTACATGTTTAAATTTATATATTATTAACTGATAAAATCTCATTTTAAATATAAAAATCTAAAATATTATTAAGATAATTATTGAATTATAACAAAATACTTAATTATTCTCTTTATGAAAAAACATTACTATATAAACCTAAAATAAATTACATTGTTAGTAAAAATAAATTAAATTATAATAAAATGTTGAATTAAACATATTATAGAAAAAAAGAAAAAAACGAGAACTTTTAGATTGTTAATTTGACAATAATATTGATAAAAATTTTAAATTTATTTAGGCGATATTCAAATTTATATTTTACTAGAAACGTACTCGCGCAATGCAGCGAAATACATCACGATTTTAATGTTTCATTTTATTTTTTTGTCGATTTACAGTACGATTTTGGATGGTTTTGAGAAAGTGATAATGAATTTTTTATAAATTTGTTTAATTTAGGCTTAAATAATGTTTTTTATATAAAAAAATTAAGTATTTTGTTAGAATTCAATGATTATCTTATATATTTTAATGGCATCTAGAAAAAATAACCAATTACATATTTAATAATACTATAAGCGTACTCGCGCAATGCAGCGAGATATATCACGATTTTAATGTTTCATTTTATTTTTTTGTTGATTTACAATACGATTTTGGATGGTTTTGAGAAAATGATAATGTTTTTTTTATAAATTTGTTTAATTTAGGCTTAATAATATAATGTTTTTTATATAAAAAAATTAAGTATTTTGTTAGAATTCAATTATTATCTTATATATTTTAATGACATCTAGAAAAAATAACCAATTGCATATTTAATAATATAATTAAAACAAAATTATAGTAATATAATATATTAATTAATAGTGATACATGGAAAGATCTGCATAAAAGGAAGACCCTGCACATACCAAATTGGTGGGTGTTAGAAACATGCAGTAGTAATATGTATCTTGTGCTTTGATACTTGTAAATTAAGAGATTTTTAAAATCTTGCATAAAATGATAGTACCTTGTGCCTAATAATTTGTATTTAAGAGTTTTTTATCCGTGTTTTATAATATAGTATAGATAATTAAAACAAAATTATAGTAATATAATATATTAATTAATAGTGATAAATGGAAAGGTCTGCATAAAAGGAAGACCCTGCACATACCAAATTGGTGGGTGTTAGAAGCCTGCAGTAGTAATATGTATCTTGTGCTTTGATACTTGTAAATTAAGAGATTTTTAAAATCTTGCATAAAATGATGGTACCTTGTGCCTAATAGTTTGTATTTAAGAGTTTTTTATCCGTGCTTTATAATATAGTATAAATTAAACATTAAAACATTATCATTTTTTCGAAACCATATAAAACCGTATTAGAAAATCGATAAAAAAATAAACAATAAAAGAAAACATTAAAATCGAGATATATCACATTTCATTGCACGAGTACACTTTTAATATCTATATCTATACTATATTATAAAGCAAACATAAAAAACTCTTAAAAACAAGTCTTAAAGCTTAATGTACAGCTATTTAATGCTAATTATTTAAAAAACAACCATTAAAGTTGTATGTACTACATTTAATGCTATTTATTAATTTTCAATCATTATCTCTAACCATTTTAACTCCCTTAAAACCATTTCTCACTTTAACTCCCCTAAAATAACTCTCAGCATAATTAAATATAGTATAAAAATCAAATTTTAAATATAAAAAATCTAAAATATAATTAAAAAAATCTGACAGAATATTTTATAAAAAAATTATATTATTAAACCAAAATAAATTACATTATATTATTAAGTCTAAATTAAACAAATTTATATAAAAAAAAATCATTATCACTCTCTCACAACCATCCAAAATCGTAATGTAAATCGACAAAAAAACATAAAATAAAATGAAACATTAAAATCGTGATGTATCTAGCTGCATTGCGCGAGTACACTTCTAGTTATATTATAAAGCACGGATAAAGAAACTCTTAAATACAAATTATTAGGCATAAGGTACCATCATTTTATGCAAAATTTTAAAAATATCTTAATTTACAAGTATCAAAGCACAAGATACATATTATTACTGCAGATTTCTAACACCCACCAATTTGGTATGTGCAGGACCTTTCTTTTATGCAGACATTTCCATGTATCATTATTAATTAATATATTACTGAATCATGAACAGATGCATTTCTAGCAAGCCAAATCTCCAGCAACCAAATTACTATAAATTTGTTTTAATTATATTATTAAATATGTAATTGGTTATTTTTCTAGATGTCATTAAAATATATAAGATAACCATTGAATTCTAACAAAATACATAATTTTTTTATATAAAAAACATTATATTATAAGCCTAAATTAAAAAAATTTATAAAAAAAACATTATCACTTTCTCAAAATCATCCAAAATCGTACTGTAAATCGACAAAAAAACAAAAAATAAAATGAAACATTAAAATCGTAATGTATCTCGTTGCATTGCACGAGTACGCTTCTAGTCTTATAAAATATAAAAATGTATAAAAATATCATAACCGATAAAAATACATAAAAATAAATTCATACGTTATTTTTTACAGGGTTGTAATATATTGTTGATTTAATTTTATCTAGAAATAGTAAAAAGTTCGGTTTATTCTTGTACTAGGTTATTGATTTGATTAAAATAACATGAATTAAATATTACTATTTCAATATCATATTTATATAAAAGCATCAGAATTTTCTCAAGTATATATATAATTATGGTCAAAGATCTGGTAAAAGATATTTATTCCTGCCTAGACATGTGATTTAAAAGAAACACAATTTGTAAACATTATATAAACTTGATTAACTGTTATTTAAATCTTTTTATATAAATGTATACAATGTTATATAGGGTTGGGTTCCGATGAGAATGAAATTTATGATGAGAATGGTAAGAAGAGATCTTTACCTTTAGATGCACATTAGAATGAGATGCATCGACATGAGATGTACCGGATCAATCCTCGTAACAGGCGTAATTTACAGCTGGATTTGCGATTAAAAGTAATCAACTGTCCAAATCCGTTCTTACTTTCTCACTTTAATTTTTTCTCACATAATCCTTCATCATGATACATACCATTTTTTTCCATAGTGGTGAATAAATATCAAAATTTTATAATGTTTATGTCACTCTATGAAATGCTTTCACAGAAAATCCAAATAACCATTTCAGATGATTTTATGGGGTTAGTTTAAGGTGAATTCTATCAATACCCCCTCCTATAGGAGGTATGTGAGTGAGATAGGGAGGGGTATGGGGGTTTTGTGAGCGAGAAGGGGGTAGGGATAACAACACCTAGTTTAATTGACAATAATATTTAGGCTTTTGAAGATTCTCCATGAATGTCATCAGTTTAAATCCTGCAAAGCCAGTGAGGATTTTTCTATTGTTATCCAAGTCCCTTGAGGTTAGTCGAATTGCGCATAAACTAATCCGGACATCTACGGTTAACCAAAAAATAACCATATCAAATTTATGTTTTTATAATTGAAAAAAACTTGTTTGTTCAGATGCTCGCAACCGTATTAATAGAATAGAAGTTAACTGACATTTTATGTTTATATGACCTGTAACTGTGAACTTATTTTAAAAACGTTACAATAACTTTTATCTTTGTTAGAGAATAAGTTATTAAAACATATGCAACAAGTATGTTATAGTTTCTCTATCTTATTCCAAATTTAGATATTTCTCTTTTCTCTCTCTTATTTTTTCTATTTTAGAGAAGATTTTAACATATTTATTGCACCAAACTTTTCCTAAAATTTCTAAAAGAGTGAATTGTGGATTTGGTCCATGTGGTTTTGTGTTTTCTTTGACCATGATCCTCTTTCTATGCTTATTTTGGATATAGTTCTTTTGGTATGCAATATACTGTGGGTAGACTCACTAAACACTAACACTGTTAACTTTGAAAGATTAAATGCATCATGTGCCTTGCACACTATAGGTATAATTGTCAATTTACTTTTTCTTTTCAATTTAACCTATACACCTTTAAAACACGAATATTAAAATGTGGATTTGGTCCATATGCATCATTCACCATCTTTAAAACTCATGTATCATCTCTCTTAATTTTTTTCATCCATTCTTCATTATCAAAGTATAAGAAAAACTAATTAATTTGTTAAAATGCAAAAAACGTTGCTTGCATTTAAAAGTAACAATTGTTTGAAAACAACATTACATCCCCCAAAAAACAACCATCAAAATGATAATTGTTTGATATCAACATTACATCCCGAAAAAGACAACCCATCAAAATAACAATTGTTTGATATCAACATAACATCCCAAAAAAAACCAATTTAATTCCCACTTGTTTGTCCCTTTCAAGTTCTTAAATCATGTTTTTGCCCGTTTTTACAATTTCCTCAATATTTAAAAAGAAAAAAAAAATAATAATGAATGATGTTTCCTCAATCATACGTAGGGTCTCGTGCACATGTCTTTGCCCATTTTACAATTTCTTTTATCTGTCATTTTCCCATTTTTTAAATATATTTATTAAAAAAAAGACAAAGAAAAAAAAAAAGTCGTGGAGGAATTTGGCCAGTGGTGAAGTAATTATAGAGCATTGCCATGATCATATGATCAGATCCACATGCAGAAAAAAATAAATAAAACAAAAAAACAAAATAAATATAACGATTTATGTAGAAGAATGCATGTGAGTAGATCAGAACGATGAATTAAAACGCAATGAATATAGAAAATATTTAAATTTCTAGATTTATCTTTTAAATCTAACAACAGGAAACGACCTCGACTACTTTAGTTTTTGCTTTGAATCGATAACTCATTTCATTTATGAATCGTGCATAGTTATCATTAATAAGTTTCATCAACTTAATCAGTAAGAGCATTTTTAACAGCTTCTTTAAAATGGGGATTTTGGGAATTTTTTGTTCCAACAGATTCTCCAAAACTTTTTCCAAAATGGAGAAAGTATGAGAGGAATGATGAAAATCTCCAAATTTAGAGATATCTCCAAAAATGATTACTTAGGAGAGAGAAATAGTTTTTTTTTATTCAATATACCAATGAAATTGCTAAAAATTAAATGTTTAGAAGAGAGAAATAATATTTTATAAGTTGTATTGAATATTTTAATAATATAATTAATTGTATAATCTCTAAAATAGAGAATCTGTTGGAGATGAAAATAACTTTTTTTTTGGAGATTTTGACTTTTTAATTCTCCATTTAGGAGAAGTTGTAGGAGATGCTCTAAGTGCTACATCGGTTTCATCATCTAGTGGAGCCGAAACCGTGTAATCGTTAAATCGTGTATAGATTCATTCATCTTGGATGATGTGATTTCTTATATGATTTATTGGAAACCTGATAATTTTGTTTTCGTTATTTTTTTTTGTTTTTTTGTGGTATTGGTATTTTTGCCGTTTTAGTTCATGGAATTAATGTAAAATGTATGACATACCACACTCCCGACACATATCTATTATCGGACATGGGAAGTGGAATGGAATTTTATTAACAATAAATTGCATGACTCATGGTTGCTTTCACCAAATTTGTGCATAGTGTATGACGCTCCTTACCCCGACATGTGTAATCTAAATTTAATTAAGGTCATATTTGTCCTTATGGGCCCAACGCACTTGTATTTATTTACTCTTATCCGAACATAATCACCGATAAAATCATTTTGTTGTTGTCTCAAAAGATTTTATTTATCATATTTTTACCATCTCATTCAATAACATAAAAATATACAAGTTTGAAACAAAGCTTTGATGATGGAAAATTGTATTTTGATAAAAGTCTTGCTTTGATCACTTTCATCTCATCTAGTACCACTTTTTTTCGGTGCGACAAAAAAATGTCGATTTTGTCCCACATTGTCCCAAGCCTATGTAGTTGTCAAATGTGAGGCAAAAATCATGTTCAGACACTCGACATGTTCCTTCCCATGTATCCAGAGGCGGATCTAGGAAATTTTCGAAGTGGTTACAACGAATAAATATCTTTATAAATTTTACACACAGATCGTTTTCCAACATTTATGGTTGCACACAACCAAATCTATGGTTTCACCATTACAAAGTTTAAAAATTTACACTTCATGTAACCAAATCTATGGTTGCAGGTGATACCATAACATTGCATAGAGATCTTCACCTACATGTACCAAAAGCAACATAACAAAAGAGTAGAGTCACATGAGACATTTTCATTTTCATGAGGACTTGAGAACAAGTAAAGATATATTTATATAGTGTGAAAGTTATATTCTATTTGAGCAAAAAGGTTTATTATCAGTAATCTCGACCGGTCACACATGGAACCCACCCCTTAGGAACCACATGTGAGAAGGTATTTCAGAGTTGACTCAACAACTGAAGCTAGCGGAAGAGTTCAAGGCCAGGATTCAAACTTAAAAACATTTTGTGTATTTGAGCAAAGTCGCTCCGCCTCTGACAAACCTTCACACAATATAATGAGATTTTTTTTTCATGTTCTCACAAAAAAGAGTTGTTTTTACTGCAACTCAACCCCATAATAAAAGATCCCATAATAACATATACATGTATATATCATTGAAACCATGAAATAACTTCTTGGAGATGATCGGTACATGATTTACCTTGAGTGGATTAAATTCCGCATTTCCATCTTCACTTAACAGGTTTTAAATCACATGAGTCATGTCGATGAGATCAAGCCTTAGGAGTCACTATGAGACCATAACGTTTTTTAAGGCATCACTTATAACGACAAATATGTATATATATATATATATATATATATATATATATATATATATATATAATCAAATACACACATATACTTCTATTATTACTCAATCAGTCAATTATATCAAACAAAATATTTTATAAGATACTAAATATGATTAATATTCTAATAGTTCGTTTTATCGGACTTAAGTTTATTAGACCAAATAATCGTACGTCATATATAAAAGTGTTACAATAAGTTGATAAGACGGTTTTGGGCTACCTGACAACTTTTGTTTGACACTTCTAAAATAAAAGCGTCTTATTATTTTTTTACAAGACATTTTTGAGAAATGTGTAACACCTCGAATTCTGGGAGTTTTCGTCCTAATCCGATGTCGAGCGAAGTAGCCAAGAGGATGACAGAGAGCTCCGACAGTGTTCCGCGCGACTCTCTGCGTGGGTGGAACCGCGCGATCATCTACGCGGGCCTCTATTCCGCCCCAACTCCAGAACCCGGCGGGCCTCTCTGCGCGGGTCAAACCGTGCCGCCAACCGCGCGGAGCCTCTGTGCACTGATAAAAAGGAAAATAATAGGCCCCCAACCCTCATTTCTCATAAAACCCTCAAATCCCTCCCCCTTTCTCTCCCAAATCGACCCCAACCTCCCCAAACAAACCCTAACTCATTTTGGGAGTCTTTCTCCTAAAACCAAATGATCCTTCTTCATCTAGCAAGATTTGGATGCTAGAACCATAATCCTTCCATCTTCATCTTTCTCACCAAGTTCTTGGGGTTCATCGAACCATTCCATCATTTGAATATTTGGAGTTTGTGGTTTAGTTTGATGATCTAGAGGTGTGTTGATGGTGGATTCAAGCTATTGGCTAAGGTAAGCTTCTATTCCTTCATCTATGGAGATTAGGGTTTTGGGTATTGATTAGATCTTCATGTAAAATGTTTGGGGATCGATTCTAAATGGTTGAATATGTATATTTATGGTTGGAAAATTGTGGATCTAGGTTTTTGGGAGTTTTGGCTTGAATATTCAAATTCCTTCAAGGAGCTCAAGTTGGGGAAAATCTAGATTTAACCTAAATCTAGCAATGTGAGTTCAAGATGATTTGTAAAAACGGTGTGCATGCCAAAAATGTCAATCTTTAAATGTTTATACGTTTCACATGAAACTATTAACTGTTGAATTATTTGATAAGTTTTGACTACATGAAGTGTTTAATTCTATAAACTTGTGAAACGTCCATCTTTGGGATTTTTGGGAATTTTAATGAATATATTATAATGAAAATTTTGTGACAACTTATTTTCATAAATGGAGATTATTTAGTAAAAAATGCATTTTCATGCTTGTTGATAATATGTATATTTTATGTCGTGGAATGTTTTGAAAATACTAGCGTGTGGGTCTTTGGAGTTTGGTCATTCTCAACCTCGTGTTATGGGATGTTTTGAAAGAGTCAATAGGTTTATAAATTTATTTGGGAAATGATTTGTCCCGATCTAAATTGTGTCGGGGTTTATGCATGTATTTTGGAACAGGTGTTTGCATAAACGTTGTCTGTTGCGTTTTAGTGCATTTGGGGGATTTTAACATGTTGTCATTCGTTTTGGTTGAGCGTAAGGCTCTGTTTTTGTAATTATCGAGTCTAGGGGACATTTGTCCGGTTTTAATAACTTAAAGTAGAGTTTTGGGTGAGAGTCGCATGTATTGCGCTTTATTTTGGAGAATTCATGTTTGAGTGCGAGTGTCATTCATTTGGAGTCATGTATTTTAGACTGTAATGCATTGGATCCATAGGCATGTAAGTCAGTCGTAGTTAATGGTGAGGACTCTTGGCATTCTCATCTTGGGTAATATGTCGGGTTGGCATTGTTATTTTTTTTTTGAACGACAAGTTAACACACGCACACGTTCCTGAGGTATCCGGGCTCCCACTTAAGGGTGCCACCCGACTAATCCCCGTCGATCACGACCTAGCCCAATTATGGGTTGTAACTCCGGAACCATGGGTTTTGTGTTGCGATGTTCTAATTATTGTGCACGAAGGTTAGACATCATGAGTTATCAAGTAAGGAGTTGTGACTCCTATCTATCTTGAATGCTAAGGAGTAGGCACTAGGGGTCGAATGAGTACCCTGAGGATGAAACTCCACTAGAGACCGAACAGGCAATAAGATCGTGTATCCTTGAGGTGTAGCTCGACAGAGCAGGCAATGGGGGATACGGTGTTTTGGGACTTGAAATAAAGTCCTACTTAAGGTGTAGCTCGGCAAAGCAGGCAATACAATTATGATCTGAGGTGTAGTTCGACAACGTGTCTATGTGGCTTAACTTTGTGTTCCGCCACGTACAACGGAATCGGGTCTCCCCCGTCACCGGAAGGTGTTATTTGGATATTAAATGGTATTATTTTATTATCCATGTTTTCGGTGACGTGTTGTATATACGGATTTTATTCGTGATTTATGGGCCAAGTATTATGCCCTCCCGTGTTCAGGTGTTTCGGGAAATAAAAGTCTTATCCGCAATTTTATAAATTGGGAATTTAATTACTATTCACGTTTTGGGTGAGTTTGGGGTTAAAGTTGTTTTACGAAAGAATGTTTATGTTGAGTTGCTTGTTTTTAAAGGTGTGTGTTATTGGAAAATGAGTCATTAATGTTTAAAGTAAATTATTTTGAAAGATAATGATTTAAACTGCATTCTTTCCTTTAACAAATATATTTGTTCATGTTGAAAACTCTTGAACTCACTAGGCGTTAGCCTAACCTTTTTATTTGTCGGCATGTGCATCAGGTTCAGGTTGGGGATTGGTACTAGCGTTTTTGTGAAGAGATGAGTGCTAGTTGCATGCTCGAGTGAGATTGGTTAGGAGAAGTCTTCCACATTAGTTTTGAGGAGAGCAACTTGTATTGGGGATAAGTAGCACCCGACTTCGGTTTAGTTCCTACTTAATACTGATGTCATTATTGTTGAGGTTAATTATCAAAATTTTCTATTGAGTTTTGATTCGTAGGAAGAAGTTTGTCTTCTATTTGATGTGATATCGAAAATTTTTATTAGTTGCTCTTACCAAATCTGAGGGTGTTACAAAATGTCTTATGAACATATCTTTTAATATAATAATTGCTTTATAAGGCATTTTTTTCAAATAATGTCATATAAAAAGATTTATGAGATTCCATATTTCAAAAGTATCTTAAAACAACTTGTTAGACGCCTGGAAACGTCTTATCAACTTATTGTAACATCTTTAAGTAGGACACACGCTTGTTTGGTCATATAAACTTAAGTCATAACAAATTGCTTATTATAATATTCAAACATATTTGGCGTCCTGTAAAACTGATTTTGTTACAGTGGTTATATACTAAAAAGTAAAAAGTAAAATACTAAATAAATGTGAAACATGAAAACTAAAAAGGTATGGAAAAAAAATCAAATAACATCTTACAAAAATTAATGCACTCGGGCCATAACATGTCACGAGGTTCATGTGGCGTCTGAAATGAGTCTTGAGCCACAACATGTCACGACAGTCGTCATGACGTGCCTTTTAAAATATTTTTCACTGGTATAAGCCAAATCTATCGAATGTATATATACCAGTTTCCTTTTTTTCTTTCTATTTTCTCAAAAATCCCATAAACGTACATATATGATACTTGATGTACCTTTTGATACTAAGGGACTGTTTAGTAAGAGCTTAATGGACTGAATAAGGCTTATGGCTTATTCGGAAGTGGCTTAATGGTTAAAAACATAACTTATTCGATCAACTTCAAAGGTTAAGTCATATAGACTAAACCCTTTATTCAACCCATTTATTCCTCTTTTACCCTTCCCCTTTACTTCCTTCCTTCCTCCCCATCCCATCCCTTTTCTCGTCTCCATCTACTTTTTTTCCTCCGGACCTTTTTGCTTCTCTCGATCCAAACAAAAATGGCACTACACAAAGATTTGTTTAATTCTCTCTCCATCGATCTGCTCCTTTCGCTGTCTCAAAAAAGGCACTGCTTGTTTGTTTCATCTCCATCTCTATGCTTTGTAAGGGTTTCTTTGGCGACTTCATCTAACTTCAAACTTTTGCTTTGGAAGGGTTCCTTCAAGCTTTTGCTTTGGTGTTGAATTCATGACCAACGATTTTATGTTTACATCAACAAGACCACCACAAACATTCTCCTAGAAGGATTTCGTAAATAACACACCTAAAATCCCACAAACAATTAAAGATTTGGTCATTGACTTTAATTTAAAGATTTTAGGTTTCAAAAAAAAAAAAAAAAACCCAGCGCTTCATATTTTTGTTAATGAAATTGATCTGATTTGGGATTGATATATTTCATTCTAGTTTAGGGTGGACATCTTTGGAGTTGATATTTTCGGAAATGAAGTAGTTTGGAATTGGGTTTAAAAATATTGACCAAGGGGTAAAATGGTCATTTATGATATTCAGACTATTTATTCAGCACAATAAACGAACAATGATTTATCTTATATCCTATAGATGATTTTATCAATACACATAACTTTATTTATACAAATCTTAATGGAAAATGAACCGAACAACCCATAACACATGGTTAACTTTATTTCGTGCTTATTTCGATATATATATATATATAGAGAGAGAGGGAGGATCAAACGAGAACGATACCTATTTAAAAAAACACGAGAACGGCAAATCACATACAAAATCATAAGTGATTTTACATGTGATTCCCGCGACCTTAAGTCGCGGCAAAAGTCGTGTTACGAGATTTATATGAACTTAATCTCTTGGACTGTTATCTAACGATGAATAGTGCAAGTATACACTTATCAATCCGTTGTCGTCTTTTACAAGTAATAAAACGGTAAAATACCGAGTATCGATCCACAGGGAAATGTGTAAAAGCTTAATAATAGAAATGATTTCAGATGGCGATTTTGAAGAAAATATTGTTGGGTGGTTTTTTAACAACTAATTTGACAGAAATTAATTACTTTAAAAAGGAGCAAGGGTGTAGGGATCCGTTAAGATTTTTGACAATTAAATCAAGTGAAACGTCATAATTAATATATCCAACCATTAGCTTTTCTAAGGCACTCTTTCGAGATTGAGAAAGGCTCGCATCCATAGACTTGATTCTAATGTTTCCAAAATAGAAAAAGTCTAGGCAATGGCACAATCTATTCCTTGTATAAGCTATATGGAATGAAAACGAGTCTCCTCGTCTCTAAATAACTCTCTCGAGTATATCTCCATATCATTCAAGTTGATATGTCACGACGGCTTATCTCTAAGTCCATCACACTTTAATCATTTTTAACAACGATCAATTTGTTAGGAAATGAATTTTATAAAAATAACCTTGAATGAATGATTAGAAATAATTATTAACTACTAATTTTCACTATCAAAAATTGGTTTTAATCTTAACTTCAACCAACACCCAAGCTAAGGTTGTTAGCCTATCATCGCTTGGGGTCCTTGCATATTTTAAAAAGAAGAATATACGACTAAAAATAAAAACTACTGTAGATTACGAAGATTAAATGAAAAGAATGATGGTAGATTAAAGGTTACAAAAATTATAAATAATGATGACGTAATAAGGCCAACAATTAAAATGCGATAAAATAAAGACGTAAAATTAAAGTGCAATAATTAAAAGAAACGTAATTATAAAGTGCAATAATTAAAAGAGACGTAATAAAGCAGATAAGAAATACTGAAAGTTAAATGCTTGAATTAAAATTATACTAGTCTTCCAAATTTTCTCCTAATGATTGGAGAATGAAACTACACTTAGAGAGTATTTTTAGGAGTGATGGGAGAGATTTGTGTGATTTACAACTAGTGATCAAGGCTTTTTATAGCCAACAAAAGAGAGGGTAATGCTATTGCCCAAAGGATAAAAGAAATAGATCACATGACAAGTATCTTCCAAGATTTCCATCAGCTAATGCAAGGTTGGAGGAATATTCTAGGAATATTCCATATATCTTGAGACAACATCAAGCTGCAGCAAGCTGCTATCCCTCTGTTTTTTGACACACGAAATCTCCCAACAAAAACGCCTAGAAGCCAATCTGCAAGCCACAAAAACAACATAAAACCAATGATTCAATGCCCAAGTAATAAAGATATGAGTTTTGCTCAAAGGGTCTTGATTAATTAAATATTCGCTTGCAAACGTTGAAATATGCGTTTAAAAATAGAGCATTTAAGTAATAAAATGAACGCATATCAAGTCGCCCGCGTACCGTGATTTTACACTTACCGTGATTTTACACGACCTCCCCGCTAATGTAAAATCACTTATGATTTTGTATGTGATTTGCCGTTCTCATGTTTTTTTAAATAGGTATCGTTCTCGTTTGAACCTGACTCTCTCTCTCTCTCTCTATATATATATATATATATAGCCTTAGGTTCATTTGAGAAATGGTAAATATATGAGAAATAGAGAAGTAATCCTAGCCATTCATATGGTCAAGATCGGATTTGACTTGTCAAATATTGTGGTTTTGACTAGTCAAAAGTTGCGGCTTTGACTGGTCAAAAGTTACGGCTTTGGCTAGTCAAAAGTTGCGGCTATTCCAAAAATAGAAGGACACTTTCGTAATTTTTACAAAATACACGGGCTATGTTCATATATGAACATGTATAATTCACATATGAACTCTTTTAACTGATTCATATATGAACCTTTATGATTCATATATGAACTAATTAACTGATTCACATATGAACTAATTAACTCTAAGTTCATATATGAATCAGTTGAACTAATTAACAGATTCATATATGAACTTTTGTCATTCATATATGAACTAATTAACTGATTCATATATGAACGTATAGTTCATATGTGAATCATATAGGTTCATATATGAACTCATCCTGCGTATTTTACGAAACTACCCCTCTACCTTCTATAGACCATGCAAAGAATTATCCGGTGCTTCGCGGTCAAAGCCGCAAATGTTGACCAGATGAATAACTAAGATTACTTTTCTATTTCTCATATATTTACCATTTCTCAAATGAATCTCTCCCTATATATATATATATATATATATATATATATATATATATATATATATATATATATTATGTAGCTCTAGAAAATAATGTGTAATTTTTAAGTTCTTAAGATACATGTATGACATCCACCGTAAGAAGGTTTTTGTATACATCATATCTTGTTAATATCTATTCATAAATGTTTTTGTCATAGGGGTTAAATCATGTGAAAACCAAAAAAAATTGAGAACCGTGAGAACCGATCTAAACCGTATTTTGCTTTTGATCCAATGGTTTTAATTAAAAGTTGATTCACCACATGAAAAGGGCATAATCGTCATTTTGGTAACAAGATTCATCAGATGAAACATACAGATTCATTCATCAGGTGAAACATACAGATTTATTCATCAGATGAAACACACAAATTCACCATATGAAATAGACAAATTCATCAGATGAAACACATACTAACCTTATTTCACCATATGAAATCAAACACAAATTTATCTACAATCTATTTTCACCAAATGAAATAAAATACAATTTAAGATCAAACCACCCTTAATTCTGTTTGACTTTGAATCGAAACCCAAATTCAAACCAAATGCAACTTTAAAGTCACCACCCGATTTTTTCATGATTTATCCGTTTTTACATCCACATTTCAAACCCTAACCCCGATTTCTCCGTTTTTACATCCACATTTCTCAAATTAATGGAAGCTAAACCCAATCCTCTTTTCGAAACCATCTGGATTTTCTCAGGTTTAACTGTTCAAATCAACGATCCTCCAAAAGACGATCTATTGGGTGAATTATCAGCTGTAAAATATCTTTTTCAATCCATAACAGCTTTGTTCTGCTGTGTGTAGTCCTTCAATTTGTATCTCTTTAATTGCATATGTCATATTTAAATTACATAGATTTGTTGATTTGAAGAAGAAAAACGTGGATTCAAAGCGAGGATAGAAAGCAAACATAGAAATTAGGTCATTACTTGATGAAGGGACTGGAATCGTCGGACGAAGTCGTCGTCAAGATCCCATCATCCATCGTCCACTTAATCGACAAACAACAAAGCATAGAACTAGCTTTCGGCGACTTCGAAATAATCCTCTCCGGCAAGCCGACAACGTCGTCACCGACCTCACAAGCATCGGAATCGAAATCTAATGGTCGTTACCTAAAGACGAAGCCGCCGTGAAGCTCGATGGATCTCACTACTTCTTCAATCTCCGGCGAGGAATCTGACGATGATCTTATAAACTACGGGTTAACAATCGCCAGAAAAGGGTCGGAGGAACTGGATAGGCTTTTGGAGAAGTACAGTGTGTTTTCGATGAAGGAGGTGGGTGGTTGAGAAAATATGGTAATTAACAGTAGGAAAGATGAAGAAGATGAAGGAGATCTGGAAAAACAAATTAGATTTGAAAAATGGACTTGAATACCCTTTCAATTTAGCATATATTCAGTAAATGGGTTCAAATTTAAAAGAAATCACAAAAATGTCATTATGGTTAATTTCTATATAGATTAAAATCAATAAACGGCTTAGATCGGTTTTCACGGTTCACATCTTATTTTTTTGTTCTCATTTGATTACCGTCGTTTTGTCATAAACTATCGACTTTGACTTTAATGCGACCATTAATGTACCCTTGATGTCAAATACGTTCCAAACTCTCGAGACACTTTATTCCATATTTTAAGAATATCATTTTTTGATTTGTTTACGTCTTTTAGTGGACACAGTTGTCACATGTCAATAGATCATAATACCTTTTTTCCTTCAACAAACCCTATTATTCATATATATATATATATGTATATATATATATATATGTATATATATATATATGTATATATATATATTGCAACCCACGTCTTAACCGTTGGATTAATGGAAATTTTATAAGTTTTGCGAAATCAGTATATGTTGTACCAAATTACTTCTAATATTATTTTAAGAGTAAAGATTTTTAAACAAAATAAAACATAATTAAAATACAAAAATACCTCTCTTATCGACGTATTTTCTCTCAATTCTTGAACAGAAAAAATATTAATATATGATATAAAAATTCTAAACACAACAAAAGGAGAATCAAAATGGGAAAGAGAAATTTAACAAAAATAAAATAAAAATACATATAAAAAGGGTCATATTTATTTTTAATTGTAGAAGAAAATCAAACAAAATCAAACTCCATCAGTTTTAATATTTAAAAGTACAAAGACTAAACGAAAAGACTCATGTCCAAAACCCCATGAAAACCCGGAACAAAAGATCCTCCATGGATCCCTTTTCCATGTTTTACAAGCCACATAGTTACAAAACCAAAATATACATAGAAGGAATTTTTTTGTCATTTTATTGACTTTTAAAAACATCCTTTTTTCTAATTAATAATCTTTTTGGTGTGAAAAATTGGTTGTGGTTGGACATTTTGTATTTTTCATCTATATTTGAACAAATAGTTGATTACCGATAACCCAACCGATCCCATACAGAACCCGCCTTTAAGAACACCAATGTGAATGGCATTTTTTGGCCTCACTCAATGGCTGGAGCTAGCGGGGGAGCGGGATCAAACCCGTAATATATCTTGTATTTGGGCAAAGTCATCTCGAACCTTTACCAACTATACATGAATTATACGGTATATGGAAAACAACCAAAAGAAATTCATGATATTTTAACCAATTTCAATTGTCTTTTGACCCCGTAACAAAATACTTAAATGAGAATTTGAGTTTATAGGATCAACAAGTGTATATCATATACAGTGGTGTTACAGTAAGTTGTTAAGATAAGTTAAAGTATCTAACAATTTTTTATCAACGAAGTTAGACAAACAAATAAGACACAAGAAAAAAATCGTAATTATTAGTTATTAGGGGTGTTTGCGGTCCGGTTTGGGCGGTTTAACCCCCCAAACCACAAACCAAACCATAATGGCGATTTAGAAAGTTTTTCAAATCGAGCGGTTTGACAACAATTGACCAAATCGGTCAAACCGGACCACAGAAAGGCGGTCTGGTCTGATCGGTTTAGGCGGTTGGGCCTACTATGGGCTTTAAACTGAAAAAAAACCCGTAAATCTTCAAAGTGAAATTTTTACGGGTACAACACTATTAAAAAAAAAATACTATATTGAATTATAATGTAAAACATCTATAACATTAAGAAGTTGAAAATAAGTTGAACAACTCTACCAACAATAGTTATAATTTTGGACAAATTGAGCAAGTCATTCGAATGACGATTTGGAATTTGGAATTTTGATTTTTTGATAGATTTTGGAATCTTGTCGATTTAAGGAATGCAAAGAATTGAGAAATGAAAACTAAAAACTTAATGTCTTTGACAAACATTTTTTTAATTAGGTTATAAAAGGTAAGCCTGCAAAATGTAAATTAGTTATAATTAATACATATGTATTTTGACGATCGGTTCGGCCCAAACCGCTAAAAAAACGTTCAAATCACAGACTAGATCTGACCGAACACTTTGACTATTTTTCAGACCAAACCACTAGACCACTCAAACCCCCAAAAACAGTCCGGTTTGACTTGGTTTGAACGATCCAATGGTTTTTTTTAACACCCCTATTAGTCATTTTATTTGACTTTTTTTTGGACATGTCTTATTGAACAAGTTTTATATAAAAGACAGATAGGATACTTTTTCTAAAGTGTCTTGTAAAAGAAATAATATGACCATTTGCTTCTTGTGTTCTATCAAATTGCCCAACTTCGTCCATAGAACTTGTTAAGTTGACTAACTTCATGCTAACAACTTATTATCAGGGGAGGATTACCCTATGAAGTGTGATTGCCCATGAAACCATAAAACTGTAGGCCTAAGGGAATTGGAATGATCAGTTCCTTTGACCAAATTCCAATTACTTTGTTTGCTTCACATACTGAAATTGGTAAAACTCTTTGAATTCCTCTAAATTCCACCAATTAAGGAATTCATCAATCATTGGCATAAGTGAAGAAATTGAATTACATCCATTTGCATCCAATTTAACTAACATCGTCCCCCTACCCCTACCACGACCATGCTACTTCTATCACTGTCAGGCCCCCACCCCTAACTCCCACCACCACACCATTATTGTCGCCGTCACAACCATCACCCACCACACCTACCCCACCGACTATCATGCCACCATTTTCATTGTCACAACTGCCACCCCTACCCACACCCCACACCATCGAACACCATGCCCACCCCTACCCTGGTGGTACCCCCACCTACCCCACTGACCACCATGCCACTAATGTCGTTATCACATCAAAACCCCCACCTACTCCCACCACACCTATCCCTTTCTGCCACCCCCTGCCACCCAACCCACCCCATCCCACCCCACCCTTACCCTATCCACCCTACCCATCCCATCCCTGCCTACCCCACCCCACCCTATGCTAGTAGTATTGGTGGTGGGTGATGGCGAGGGTATCACCGCCCCCATCCCTCCTACATGTAACACACGTAATTTTCAGTAAGTAAAAGCCACCTGGTGCATTTTGTGGTTTCTAAGTTACGGTGTTACGTTAGGAATTTATTTATTTTTATCTCTAGGAGTGTCAGGAGTGTTTCAGGGGAGAAAATTCAAGTTTCGAGGCTTGGTACAAGCTCAACGACAATGTTAAACGACTATGACAGTGTCATTGTCGTCTGGCAAAGTCGCAGAAGAGGGGGCACATTCGGTACACTTCCTGCGACAATGCCATGCGACATTGACACTGTCATAGTCGCATGGAAATGTCGCCCACAGGTATCAGAGCCTTAAATGTGCCATTTTTCCAGCATTTCTCTCATTCATCACTTCTCCTACTTCACCCTTTCTCTCCCAAATTGTTTCCTCATCTTCTATAACAAACCCTAACTAATTTTGGGACCATTTATTTGCGTTATAAAGTGTTCCTTCATCATCAAAACTTGTGATTACAACCTTAAGTGCAAGACCAAGTGTTCATCTTCACCTCTAAGAGATTTCTAGGTTTTTGGGGAATTACCAAAACCTAAGTGGTGAGTTTATCCTACTCCTTTCTAAATCCTTATACAAAGTTGAAAATTGTAACATCCCGGGTCAACTATACTAGATATTGTCTTCTTTTTCCACAAACTTGGACTCACGATTTTGAAACGCGTCTGGTAGAGAAGGTATCCAATCCCTTATAAGGAAACCATAGTTCCCCTGATCAACCGATGTGGGATCTTACAATCCATCCCCTTGGGAGCCCAACATCCTCACTGGCACACCAGTACAGTTCCTGGCTCTGATACCATTTATAACATTCCGAGCCAACCGTACAAGATATTGTCCGCTTTGTCCACAAACTTGGACTCACGGTTTTAAAGTGCGTCTGGTAGAGGAGGTATCCAGTCTCTTATAAGTAAACCTTAGTTACCCTCCTCAACCGATGTGGAATCTTACACAAATGCTCCATTCTTGGTTTCCAAATGCTTTCATTTCACAAATTTCGGTTTGGTTGATTTTCAGAAAAGTTAGGTCAAAATTTAGGTTTTGGTCAAAATGGAGATCTTGATAGAAGGTGTTTAGAGAATGATTCTAAGCACATAGGTTTGTTTGTATATGTTTTGGGAGCTTGTGGATCTAGGATTTGGAAGGATTGCTTGTAGATTCAAGTTTCTTCAAGGAATCTCAAGATTGGGGTAAAACCAAGATTTAGCCTAAATCTAGCAAGGTGAGTTCAAGTTGATTTGTGAAAACTATGTACGTGCCAAAATGTGTATTTTGAAAGAATAATGTGTTTACTTGATAAATATGAAATGTGTTGAGTATTTGATGGGATTTTCGTATTCGGTAAATTTAGGTTGATAAACCTTGTAAAATGTCTATATTTGGGTTTTTGAATATTTTGATGAGTAAAATCTCAAGAATGTGTTCTTTTGGTGATTTATTATACAAATGGAGTCGATTTGATGATTTATGCATTTTGCTGTATTTGATTTTATAAATTGTTTGGAAAATGCACGTTATCGTGTTATGATGGATTTTGGAAATATAAGGTATGATTTCATTTGGAAAATTGTTTGTCTCAACCAATGACGAGTTTTTGAGTTAATATATTTTTGAGATATGTGTTTGCATAAACGCCGGTTAAATGTGTTTTTATTGCTTGAGGACCTTTATTTGTTGGCCAATTGAGTTTTTGAGCTTTTGGCTCGGTATTGACTTAAAAAAGTCTTGGGGACATTAATCCGGTTTATTTTGCTCTGTGATGGACTTTTTAAGTTGCATGTTTTTTAGGCATATTTGTTGTTAATTGTATATTTTGAGATTGTTGGACATTCTTTTGGAATTACATGCATGTGTGGCATGTTAATTTGTAAATTACATGTTTTGAGGATGTTGAACATTCTTTTGGAGTCATGTAATTTTAGACTGTGTTGCATTGAATCCATAGGCACCTACGTCTGTCTTTATTTGATGGTCGATTGGGTATTGTGGGGTTGGACTCTGGGACCCATGTTTTGTGACCTTAAACTTTTCAAGTAGGCACTCGGAGGGTTGAGTCTGAAGGTACTACCTTGGAGGTAGGCACTAGGATCTCCACCGCTTGAAGCTAATTCCTTGGAGGTAGTCCTTAAGTGTGTTGGGCCTTGAGGTGGAATTCGTGGGAATAGACACTAAGTTCAAGCGACTCTTGAGGTGAAACTTGTTAAGGAGTCGTGAGAACATTTGGACATCTAGTCGCGAAGTGTTATGCGATTAACGTTGTATGAGTGACATACTCATGTGTTCCCATCACTCTCAATGGATACGAGTCTCCCCCATTGTTGTCAAACATTATTTTTTGGATATTGTAATATCCATGCTTCAATATTGTTTGGGTTTTGACGAGTAACCGCATTCTATGACTTTGACTTATTGAATCCCCTCCATATATCAAGGTTTTGAATAAAGGAATTTATTCCCATGTTTTGGTAATTGGATTTTAGTCATATTGTAATTGGGTGAGCATTGGGTCCGGTTCCATGATTATGGAGTGTCTCTATTCAAGTATTTTATCACAAAAATGGGGTTTGGGGAAAGATATCACTTTCTATTCTAATTACTTTGCATATTGAGAATTTTGATTTAAATAATATTCTTTCCGCATTTCTGTTTTATATAATTGATAAAACTCTTGAACTCACTAGACGTTAAACCTAACCCTTTTTATTTATCGGCATGTGCATCAGGTCCTAGTTGGGGAATGGTACTAACGACATCGTGAAGAGTTGAGTGCTAGTTAGATGCACGAGAAGGAGGTAACTATTGGGTGATGTCTTCCACACATTTGGAGATAACAATTGTTTATGGGTTTAGTAATACCCGACCTTTATTCTATATTATTTGTTGAGGTTAAATATAGAATTATATTTGAGGTATTTCAAGTATTGATTTGTAGAAAGGGATTCTATCCTTTATTTGATGTACCGTTGAAAATTTTAAATTAATTGCTCTTTCCGTATTTAAGGGTGTTACAATATACACCCGCATGATTGTCGGTGAGGTGGGGATAGGGGTGATGATGGGTCAGGCCATCCACTACCAATACCACTGCCACGAAACCACTTCATCGATGTAGAGCTTTACCAACTTGTCCATCGGTAAAGTTTTACGCATGGCCAAGAAGTGCGCGCTCTTGGTCAACCGATCAACTATTACCCAAATGGTATCGTGACCTCGAAGAGTTTTGGGCAACTTGGTCACGAAGTCCATGGTAATATGCTCCCACTTCCACTCGGGGATCTCCAAGGATTGAAGACTCCCATACGATCGTTGATGCTCGACTTTCACTTGTAAACACGGTACACAACGCTCCACGTAACGTGCCACATCGAGTTTCATTACCGGTCACCAATAATGTAGCTTCAAGTCCCTGTACATCTTTGTACTCCCCGGATGGATGGAATTTGGACTTATGGGCATCCTCGAGAAGGAGTTCTCGATTGCCTCAAACCTTGGGTACCCATACACGTCCATTGAATAATTTCACTCCTCGACTATCTTCCATTAAGAGCAAGTATTGCTTGGTCATAACCTCTTCTTTGAGGTTCTCCTCCAACAAGGCTTCGACTTGAGATGCTTCCCACGACAACTGGGCAAGAATGACAACATCGAGGGTGGACTTGGTGACGTTCCACCACTGATGTGCCGGGCCTCTAAGCATTTGGGAGGCGAATCTTACCTTCTGATCTTCCCCGCACTCACTGGAACCGAAAGCTTGCTCGATCGCTTGGATCCAGTTCATACACTCAACTGGGTCATCGGATCCTGAGAACTCGGGCGTTTTACTACAAGGGAAGGTTTTGTAGGAGCAACTCTGTCCTCCCCTCTGAGCACTGTTGATCCAAACTCTCTCAGTGATTTGATAACGACCCTCTTCTATACTTAGTGAAAATTACGTTTTAATATGTATTAGTGTTTCACCATCAGCGATCAGACTGAGTCTGTTCAGTTATCGCTGATGACCTTTCTTGTAAACATTTCATGTATGTGTTTCACTATCAGCGATCAGACTGAGTCTGTTCATTTATCGCTGATAGTTTCTGATGTAAACAGTTAACATAATCCCTGAAGACAAGTCTCGCGTCAACAGATGTTCATAGCTGAATCAAAGACTAAGCCACTGAACAAAGACAAGTCTACTAGTGACCTGATGCGGGTACCAGTGAAGCAAAGACGACTCTACTTATACGCAAAGGAACATGAGGAAAAGCTTTAGCGATAGTTGAACTTCTTTGTATCTCTGAAGGAAGAGATATTCAGCGATCAAACGATCACGTAGCTTATGCCTCAAGTCTTCTTTTGTCTTACCTTGCACAACCAGTACGATGTGTCAGAACGGACATACCTCTGCCACAATTCGTACAACAACTCTGTCAACTACACTGTTCATGATACGGCCGAAAGCATGTCTCCCAAAGTCAGACTCTCTAAGCCAATCAATGAAGGACACGTGTAAAGTGTCCTGCCATGCATTTAATGCATAGGGTATAAATAGAAAGATCACTTCTCCATCTGAGAGTGTGCTCTATTCTTAAACCTTCATAGAAACCCTTGTTTTCTATATTCTCCAATCCCCATTCTCTATATTCTTGTGCAACCATATTAGTGTTTTCTTAAGTTTGTTTAGATTGGGTTCTACTTAATCTTATTCCGCAACAGACTTGTAAATTGTGTTTGATTTATCAATAAACAATTTATTAAACTTTAATTTCTGTGTTTGTATTCAACCCCCCCCCCCCCCCCTTCTACAAACTTGTTAAGCACCTCCGGGACCAACAAGTGGTATCAGAGCGGACTGTTTAATCTGATAAACAAGATCTTGCTTTATTCTCTTCCTTGCTATTCTAAAATGGCACTTAACACAAACACAAACTACTATGATAATGGTTCACTTTCTAAACCTCCTCGATTTAGCAGAGATAACTTCTCTCTCTGGAAAAATCGAATGATGTTATTTCTTGAAGGTGCAGATCCCACTATACCTGAGTACGTAGCAAACGGACCCTATGAACCTGTCCAAATCATAGCTGCCGTTCCATCTACTGCCACCACTCCATTTATTCCTGAACGCTATATTGCTAAGGAAATCAGACAATGGAGTGATGAGGACAAAAAGAATGTTGGTATTGATGAAAGGGCAAAGACCATTATCTCTATGGCTCTGCCTGATGAAGTTTTCCATTCCATCATGCATCTTAAAACTTCTAAAGAAATGTGGGAAACCATATATGTTCAATATGAAGGCACCACTGAAATCCAAGAGACTCGAAAGATTAACTTGGTAAGACGGTATGAAAGTTTTATCGCTGGTAAGAGTGAATCTCTCTCTGATGTTCATCAGCGGTTTAACTGCTTAATCATTGATCTAAGAACCGTTGGTAGGACCTATTCTAATTCTGAGGTCCTAACAAAATTCTTAGAATGTCTTCCTGAATGCTGGGATAGTTACTCAATCTGTCTCAAGCTGACAAAAGACTTAAATTCTCTTTCTCTCAGCACCTTGTATGGAATATTGCTTAACTATGAGCAATAAAAACTGTTGAAGAAGAATCTTATAAAAGATTCTAAAGACTCCAAAAGCACTCCTGTTGTTTTAGTCTTTTCAGAGATAATTCCATCTCAGCGATCTACTCTCACCATCACTGAGTTAGATTCTGAATCTGAGGATCTATCAGACACTGATCTTTCAGAGTTTGATGAGTCCTTAGCACTCTTGACAAACTCTTTTAAGAGATTTGCAAGAAAGAGCAATTTCAGAAGAAATAAGCCTCTCTCTCTCACTGACAAGCCAAAATCAACCCCTGTTGATAAGGCTACTGCTACTTGCTTTAACTGTGAAAAGATTGGACACTTTGCAAGTGAGTGCAGGTCGAAGAAAGTCTTCAAACCTTCTACCTCTAGAAGATCCAGCGATGACAAATACCTTAAGCTGAAGGAAAAATATCAAAAGCAACAAGCAAAAAGGTAAAGGTCTCATTGCTGAAGAACATGACTGAGCTGAATCTAAAGAATCAAGTTCTGATGAAGAAGAAGTCGCTAATCTCTGCCTCATGGCTGAGATTAAAGAAGAAATGGAAGAACCAACTGAAACTTCTATAAGCTATATATCATATCAGGTATCTATCTCTACCAATCCCTCTCTACCTGAATCAGAGAGAAGTCGCGCATTTGTGTACTGACGATTGATCTTTACAATGCTCTAAACGGAAAATCTCTAGCTGAAAGCAAAAACAATGATTTAACTGAACAGCTGGAAAAATGCCATGAAAAGATCAAAGAACTGACTCTTTTAGAGGAAAGTTTGAAAGATCAAGTTGTTGTAAATAAAATCATCAGCATAGAACGCGAACAAGCCATCACTGCTCTAAAAGCAGAAAAGGTTACTGTTGAAAAATGGTGCAATTCTTCAACAAAGATCACTAAGATAATAAATGCTCAAGCTCATGGCAGTGATAAAACTGGTCTTGGTTTTTGGAAACCACAATATGAGCATAAAGAAGAAAGTTCTATGCTTAAGTTTGGAACGTTTGTCTCTTCTATCTCTGACACTTCTTATAATCAGTTTTATCCTTCTTCTTCTAATTCTATCCCTGAGGAAAAATCCAAAGGCTCTAAGTCTGCGGATAAAGGAAAATCCATTCTTCGTCCTCAGAAGGCTTCCAAGAAAGCAAAGCTGAAAGTTCCCTCTAAACCCTCAGCGAATCAATCCTCTAGCTCTGTGATAGAAATCTTTGATCTATGTCCTCCAAAGCTAAAGATTGATCTCAAGCCTAAGAGATCTGAAGAAATCAAAATTCCTCCCAGATCTCATGCTAAAAGCATTCTTGGACCTGGCCCCTCTCATCTTAAATTCTCAAAACCTCTCACTTCTGGTCCTAAAACCACTTTCAAATATAGAAAATGCTATCACTGTGGATTTACTGACCATATTGCAAGCAAATGTCCAACCGCCACTAAAGCTGATAAATCAGCCAAAGTGAAGATGAATGCCTCCAAGGCTGAGAAGGTCATCAAAGCTGAAAAATTGACCAAGGTGAAGAATACCACTAAGGTTAAGAAATTAACCAAAGTGAAGATTACCACTGAAGCTGAATCTTCATCTGCTGTGAAGATTGTTGAACCTTCCATATCCACTAACCCCAAAGGACCCATTGAAAAGTGGGTACCAAACAAAGCTTAATCTTCCTTATGTGTGCAGGGATCAAAGGGCATCTGGTATCTCGATAGTGGATGTTCTCTTCATATGACTGGACAAAAAGACCTGCTCACTGAATACAAGGAAGAGAAAGGTCCCTCTGTGACCTTCGGTGGAAATGGAAAAGGATATACCCGAGGGTTTGGTGTCCTCAGCAATGGGACAACTACCTTCAGAAGAGTCGCTTATGTAGATGGACTGAAGCACAATCTTCTGAGCATCAGTCAGCTATGTGATAAAGACTATGAAGTTCGCTTTTCCAAGAAAGCATGTTCAGTGGTAAATGAGAAAGGAAAACTTGCTCTCAGTGGTTATCGAAGAGAAAATGTGTATGTAATAGATATGGACTCTACTATCACTGAAAACATATGTTTTCTCTCTAAAGCCTCTTCTGATGTCAACTAGCTATGGCACAAAAGACTCACTCATCTAAATTTCAAAACCCTGAATTCTCTCTCTTCTAAGGAACTGGTTTCTGGTCTTCCTCAGCACTCATATGCTAAAGAATCTCTTTGCTCTGCATGTGAAAAAGGAAAACAGACAAAATCTAGTTTCAAGTCTAAACAAGTTTCCTCAGTGACAAGTCCTCTTCAGCTCTTACATATGGATCTGTTTGGCCCTGTCAACATCCAATCTATAGCTGGAAAGAAATATACACTTGTCATTGTAGATGAATACTCTCGCTACACCTGGGTCATCTTTCTTCGCTACAAGAGTGATACTCCAGAAGAACTAATATCTTTTGTTAAAAAGATGGAAATGCTGAATAATCTCACTGTTCGTTCAATAAGAAGTGATCATGGAACTGAATTCAAAAACAACTCTCTGAACATTTTCTTTGAGAACAAGGGAATCTCTCATAACTTCTCTTCAGTGAGAACACCTCAGCAAAACGGAGTCGCTGAAAGAAGAAACAGAACTATCATTGAAGCTGCTAGATCAATGCTCAACGATTCTCACCTCCCTACTCATTTTTGGGCTAAAGCTGTAAACACTGCATGTTTTACTCAAAACAGATCGCTGATAGTAAAGCGATTTGGAAAGACAGCTTATGAACTTTTTCATGGAAGAAAGCCTTCTATCAGCTTTCTTCATATCTGTGGTTGTCAGTGCTTTATTTTAAACAACAAAGATCAGCTTGGAAAGTTCGACCCAAAAGCTGATGATGGAATATTTCTAGGATATTCCTCCATCTCCAAAGCCTACAGAGTTTTCAACAAGAGAAGACAATCTGTGGAAGAAACAATTCATGTCATTTTTGATGAAACTCGCTTAGCGAACTCTAAACCAATCGCTGACAATGAAGAGTTAAATGCTTGGATGTTTTCTCACTACAACGAAACAAAACCTTTCTTCTCAAACCATCAGCAAACAAATCATCCTACTACTGATGATGATCCAAATATCATACATCCTAACGCTGAATCCAACTCATGGGTTTCAGCAGAGCCTCTAAACACACTTCTTCCAATAGACTCATCCTCATTTGAACCTCTCTCAGAAAACAATGGTATGTCTGACACTCAACAGCTAATCGCTGATGAATCTCAAGCTTCTTCATCAGTGAACATTCCCATTGTTGATCCAACCTCTGAAATGAGCGATCATGCTCCTGCTCAGCGATGGACCAGAGATCACCCTATAGATCAAATTCTTGGTGATCCCGATGCAGGTATTCAGACACGACGAAGTTCAGGTAATATCTGTCTCTTTGTTAACTTTATTTCTTTAATAGAGCCAAAGAAGGCTGATGATGCCCTTAGAGATCCAAACTGGGTCAGCGCTATGCAAGAAGAGCTGACTGAGTTTTCTCGCAACAAAGTTTGGAATCTCGTTCCTAGACCATCTGATAAAACTGTTATAGGCACCAAATGGGTGTTTAGAAACAAGTTAGATGAACATGGAATTGTAACCCGCAACAAGGCTCGACTTGTTGCTCAGGGATACAGACAAGAGGAAGGCATAGACTATGATGAAACCTTTGCCCCTGTGGCTAGGCTCGAAGTAATTCGACTATTCTTAGCCTATGCAGTCTATAAAGACTTCATTGTGTATCAAATGGATGTAAAATCAACGTTCCTAAATGGAAAGCTGAATGAAGAAGTCTATGTAGAACAACCTCCAGGGTTTTATGACCCTAAGTATCCAAATTATGTTTATAAATTGGATAAGGCTCTCTATGGTCTAAAACAAGCCCATCGTGCTTGGTATGACACTCTCTCATCTTTTCTTATCTCTGAAAATTTTGAACGTGGAAAAATTGATAATACATTATTTTTCAGAAAGATAAAAGGTCGTATTATTCTTGTACAAATATATGTCGATGACATCATATTTGGTTCTACTAACCCATCTCTGTGTACTCGCTTCGCTAAAAGAATGAAGAAAGAATACAAAATGAGTATGATGGGTGAGCTGACATATTTTCTTGGCCTTCAGATCAAACAATCTGACAAAGGTACATTTATCAGCCAAGGTAAGTATGTTAAAGATATGCTGAAGAAGTTTGATCTTACACAAACTTCAGCGATGAAAACTCCTATGGCACCTCCTCTGATACTTAACAAAGATCTATCTGGAAAACCTGTTAATGTCACTATCTATAGAGGAATGATAGGCTCCCTGCTATATCTTACAGCGAGCCGACCTGTCATTATGTACTCTACTTGTTTATGTGCACGCTATCAATCTGAACCCAAGGAATCCCATCTGATCGCTGTTAAGCGAATTTTCAGATATCTGAAAGGGACTCCTAACCTCGGTCTTTGGTATCCCAAAGACTTAGGGTTCGATCTAACTGGATATTCCGATAGTGATTTTTCAGGTTGTAAACTCGATAGAAAGAGCACCACTGGTGGATGTCAACTCCTAGGTGGAAAGTTGGTAAGCTGGACGAGCAAAAAGCAAAATTCAGTGTCCACTTCCACAGCTAAAACTGAATACGTAGCCACTGGAAGTTGTTGTGCTCAGGTCTTATGGATGAGAAATAAACTATTAGACTATGACCTTCAGCTATCAAAGATTCCAATCTATTGAGACAGCACTAGTGCTATCGCCATAGCAAATAATCCAGTGCTACATTCTAAGACGAAACACATAGAGATCAGATATCATTTTATCAGAGATCATGTGATGAATGGTGATATTGAACTTCACTTTATCCCCACTGACTATCAGCTTGCTGATTTGTTTACCAAACCTCTTGATGAGACAAGGTTCAACTTTCTCATCAGTGATCTTGGAATGCTGAATCTCGAAGAGTAAATCTTCAGCGTTCATGCATTATGTCAGTGATTATAAGCTCCCTTTTATCATTCAATCTCTGATTAAAACTCTGACTCTCAGGTATGTTTTCTTACTCCAAATCACTGAGTCTTTAGTCAGTAAGTGTGTGTCCTGAATCTAGTTTCTAATCAAAATTAAACAAACAAAACACAAACAAGAATCAATTACCTGTTTGATTTCACTTTCAAATTCAAGATTACAAACTTTCTCTCTCTAGAACTCTCTTTCTCTCTCTAACGTATTCTCTCTCTAAAATACAACTGAATACTAAGCTTTGTTTCTGTTGACTTATTAATTACAAAGGAAAGGAAACTATTTATATCAACAACTAAAACAACAAGGAAACAAAACTAATACAAATGTTGACTTCGACTTTTATTACAAAAACTTTGACTTTGATGAGAGTTGACTTTGTTTCAGCTTTGACTTTCTTGAACTTTGACCTTCAGTCTTCTTGATCTTGTATCCAATAGATTTATGCTCTAACAATCTCCCCCTTTGGATTCAAGATCACTGTTGAAAGATCTAGCAATTCAGTCTTCACCTTTAAGCTCTGTCAGTACAATCTCCCCTTTTTCTTTGATGGTATTCTTTCCAAAACTATCTTCAAACGATTAACAATCTCCCCAAAACATTCACAACATACTTTCAGACTTTGGAAAGAAATTATCTTCAGAATCAGCTCGAATTGCTTTAGCAAATAATCTTCAAAGAAAATTTCCTCAAATCTTCAGAAATTCTTTGATCTTCTTTAAATCTTCACTTTGAATCTTCTGACTTGGACATTTCTTTAAAAATCATCTCTCAAAACTTTATCATTTCTTGAACTCTTCTCCCCCTTTTTGATGATTTGAGCATCGATATCATCAAAACTTTCTCCAAGAAATGTCTTTGAAGACTTTCTGACCACTAATCTTTCAAACTGAGCCTCTGATTCTGTGATCCATAGCCAAGTATTCATCCATATCTTTTCAAATCTGGACAAAATAAGAACATGTAACTCCTGAATCAACAAATGAATCGGTTAAAGTGCCTGTCAGTAACACGAAGTCACTGTGTGTAACGAATACACAATATAAAGGAGCTTTTTGATGTTCACTCCCCCAGGGCTTCCATCCAATCATCGAAACACCACAAAGGCAATTTCTATGAATGTTATGACAAAGAAAAAAATTCCTTGTGTGTTCGTGCATGTGTAGAAAGAATTAAGCACGATGATTGCTTTAAGTAAGGCTCAACATTGTGTAAACCACTGAGACAACAATAGTATAAACACAGACTCAATGTGCATGATTGAAGTGTGAAGGTGGGGCAAACTTTCTTCTTTTTCAATATCCAGATTTTCCAAATGAAAAACAGATAGATTATATGCTGCGTCCCCTTGAAAATGTGAAACATTTTCTTTTTGAGAAGAAAATGAGTGGTTGGTGGGGTTTTAACAAGAGTTGACATGGGCTATTTGCCTGTTTCAATAACGTTCACCAAAAAGTTGTGAAACGCTAGTAATGTGGCTGCCCGACTCAGAAAGTAGTTGGTGCAGAGTTTGATATTCTTTTATTCTGATCTCTCACCCTCTTTCTTTTAATCATTAAGCTCACTACTAACCAAACTCTCTTTTCCATTTTACCTCATCACACCCACACTCATTTCTTTTAGACTCCTCACACTCAATCACTATTGGATTAACTTCTTGGGTAGAAATCACTGGTTAACGTGATTCCATAGAAGTTCAGTTAATTCCTAGCACAAAGAACCCATATTTCCTATAAAAGCATAATGTTGCTCAGATGATTTAACTATAGCAGTTAAAGCTCATATACAAATGTCAGATGTAAATATGCTCAGAAATATAATCATGAAGATATGAGCATTTTTAAAACATAGAAGTATTTTCAAACAAGTATATTGAATGAATGAACATGAATGCAAAAGGCTTGTTTGGAAATCTGACATTGTATGAAAATGATCAGAAATGAATGATATAAGAACTAAGGCTTATGGTAAAAAATAACGGTATAGTCTATATGAAACAAAAATATAGACATTCTTGAATGAAACGCTTCGAAATGAAATATCGCTCAAAAATCTTTGAAATACAATCGGGGTGTCTTACCATCGAAAAATATGTTTCAATATGAGACATGATAAGAACATTTAGAACAAAAAATCAAACCGGTGTGTGTGAATACTTGAAAGTATATAGAAAAGACAATACGGAAGTATTTATCTTTGGAAACACACGATTTGTTTATCAATTTAGCACAAAAATTAAAATGAAAACATTTAAAATCACACTTCCAATTCATGAAATCTGGTTAAGAATCAGGAAGTGGTTTGAACATTTAAAAATATGTTTTATATATGTGAAAGTTGTCCTTCTTTCAAATACATTTGAGATTAAGATAAGAAATTTACCTTTTCCGCTCAATCTTAATTCTCATAAAGTCATACTTAAGTCAAAATGATATGATCTTGTCATCCTCTCTCATCCTTCACAAGTCTCAAAGTCTAGTAAAAAAAAATTTATTCACAACATTTATTCAAAAATTAAAAATGACATAAAACAATAAAACGATTAAAGAACGAGTTCTGATTTGAAATAATCAGAAATCATAATCTTACTCCTTTTGACTTGGATTATATGCTCCCCCTAAAATCATGCATCACAAAAAAAATTGTCATTTAAGTAAAATGCAAAAATTAGTTATACTCTCCCTCAAATAAATGTAGATCATCTAAAATCTTCTCTTACTCCCCCTGAGATCATGAGCAAACATTTAAAGTGTAGATATCCTTCAAACATAATGATAAAGAAAAATGATGAAAAATAACAATACGTAACTTTAGTAGGTAACAACCAATTACGTCTTAAGATTTAACATACCAAGCTTAGAGACAAGAAAATTAAATCTCTTTTCATCTAAGGGTTTGGTAAATAAATCTGCAAGTTGATAATCTGTTTTTACAAAATAAAGTTCAATTGTTTCTTTTTCTACATTATCTTTAATAAAATGATACCTGACATCAATGTGTTTGGTTTTCGTATGCTGGACAGGATTAGCAGATATCGCGATTGCACTCTTTGAGTCACAATAAATTGGAATTTTATCAAACTTGAATCCATAGTCTCGCAGCTGTGTTCGCATCCACAGGACTTGAGAGCAGCAACTGGCAGCAGCTACGTACTCTGCTTCAGCAGTCGATGTGGAAACGCATAATTGTTTCTTTGATGCCCAGCTTACGAGCTTGTCTCCAAGGAATTGAACGTGACCAGAAGTACTATTTCTGTCCAACATGCAACCTGCATGATCTGCATCTGAGTAGGTAGTCAGTTGAAACCCAGTATCCTTAGGATACCACAGACCAAGGTCTGCAGTCCCCTTCAGATATCTAAAAATTCGTTTCACAGCAGCCAAATGGGATTCTTTGGGAGCAGCCTGATATCTAGAACATAAGCATGTTGAAAACATAATATCTGGCCTACTTGATGTAAGATACATTAACGATCCTATCATACCTCTATAAGTTCTAACATCAACACTTTTACCCGAAGGATCAGTGTTAATCTTAGTACCTGGTGCCATCGGGGTTCCAATAGGTTTACAATTTTCCATTTTGTACTTCCGAAGAATATCCAAAATGTACTTAGATTGGTTAATGAAAATCCCCGTTGAAAACTGTTTAACTTGTAATCCGAGAAAGAAATTCATCTCTCCCATCATACTCATTTGAAAACGTGACACCATGAGGTTAGAAAAGTTTTTGCAATATTTAGGATTAATGAGCCAAATATTATATCATCAACATATATTTGAATAAGGATAATATCAGCTTTTTCCTTTTTGATGAATAAAGTGGTATCAACCTTACCTTTAGAAAAACCGGACTTGACCAAGAATTTAGATAGAACGTCATACCATGCTCGAGGGGCTTTTTTTAAACCATACAGGGCTTTGTCCAAGATGTAAACATGATCTGGCTTCTCTAGATTGATGAACCCTTCTGGTTGAGACACGTACACTTCCTCTTTAAGAATGCCATTCAGAAAGGCTGTTTTCACATCCATCTGAAAGATTGTGAAATTCTTATGAGCTGCGTAGGCTAGAAACATGCGGATTGCTTCTATACGCGCTACTGGAGCATACGTCTCATCGTAGTCTATGCCTTCCTCTTGCCGGTAACCTTTGGCAACAAGTCTAGCTTTGTTCCTTATGACGATACCATCTTCATCCTTTTTATTCTTGAATACCCATTTAGTTCCTATCACTGTTTTACCTTCTGGTTTTGGAACTAATCTCCAAACCTTTAGGGCTTCAAACTGATTGATCTCTTCTTGCATAGCAGATACCCAGTCCGAATCAGTAAGATCCTCTGATACTCGCGTTGGCTCAATCTTACTGAGAAATGAGTCATGCATACATTGATTAAGAGTCGCTGACCTCGTTTGTATAGGCTTGTTGAGATCTCCAATTACTTGATGTAATGGATGATCTTTGGTCCAGCGATGCTCATGAGGGAGTGGAGTAGATACTGATTGAACATGATTATCATCTAGAAATCCACTATCAGAATCTTCAGTTTGAATAACAGGAGGGGGGGTTTGCAGTTGAAGTTTCAGGTGCAGAAGCATCAGTTGGAACAACAAACTCTGGCTGTTGAGTAGACATGATATCAGATCCAACTGAAACAGTTACTTCTGGCTCAACAGTTTCTTGTATATCTTCAACTGTAGGAGTAATTGTAGGAATGTGAGCTTCTGACTGAACAGGGGATTCTTGTTCAGTTATGACTTCTGAAGTGACTGGATGATTGCAACTTGTGTCTTCAGACCTGTCAGTCACAGCAGATTTTGGTATATTAGATCTTAGAAACTCATCATAAAAGAATTCAAATAACAAATCTAAATCAGATAAATGTGAAATAGATGTAGAAGCATTATTCGAATTATTGGCTGTAGAAGCAGGTTCTGGACTGATCTGCCTAGAAGCTAATACTCCAGTGATCACGGGTTCTGAATTGAGTTGTTCAGAAGCCATATCTTCATCGAATGTTACATTAACGCTTTCGACAACTGTCTTTAACTTCTTCAAATAAACACGATATGCTGCCGATGTTGAAGAATAACCAATGAAGATACCCTCGTCCGCCTTAGCACTGAATTTATTCAGACTCTCTCTGTCATTAAGCACAAAACATTTACACCCAAATATGTGAAAATACTTGATTGTTGGTATTTTGTTGTTGATCAGCTCATATGGAGTCTTTTGAAAACGGCGGTGTATCATGGATCGATTTTGAGTATGGCATGCAGTCGACACAACTTCTGCCCACAAGAATAGAGGTAAGTCGGATTGGCTAAGCATAGTCCGAGCGGCCTCGACTAGCGTTCGATTTCGCCTTTCGACTACTCCATTTTGTTCAGGCGTTCTAGCAGCAGAATACTGATGTGATATCCCGACCAATTCGAGATATTCTTCAACTATCTTGTTTTTGAACTCTTTGCCGTTGTCCGTTCGAAGAAACTTGACTTGTCGCTGCATTTTCACCTGGGTCGTCTTTAAGAAAGTAATGAGAACTTCGGGCGTCTCATCTTTTGATCGAAGAAATTTGACCCATGTATATCTTGAGTAATCGTCCACAATAACCAACACGTATTTCTTTCCACCCAAACTCTGAGTTCTCATTGGACCACACAAATCCATATGTAACAATTCTAAAGGAGAACTAGTGCTTGGTTCAGGCTTCGGTTTATGCGGAGCTCTCTTCATCTTACCCTTCTCACATGCAGCACATAAGTGTTCTTTCTCATATTTCAGCTCAGGAAGTCCTTTGACCAATTTCCCACTAACCAGCTTATTGATATAACGAAAGTTCAAGTGTGATAAACGTCTGTGCCAGAGCCAACTTTGCTGCAATGAAGCCTTTGTCATCAAGCAAACTTGATTGTCATTCTGTACCTTTGAAAGATTGATGGTATAGAGGTTCGTCTTTTGATTTCCGACTAAGAGTTCATTGCCATCTTCCGTATGAACCGAACATCTCTTAGCTTTGAAGTTGACCTCTAACCCTTTGTCACAGAATTGACCAATGCTGAATAAGTTGTGCCCCAAGCCTTCGACATAACTCACTTTACTGATCGTTATGTTGTCTTGAATAATGTCACCATATCCTAAGATAGGTGAAAGCTGATCGTTTCCAAATCTGACATTTCCACTAAATTTCTCTGTATAGTTAGACAATAAAGCTTTTTGCCCAGTCATATGCTTGGAACATCCACTGTCCAAGTACCACATATGCCGGGTCTGCAAGAGAAATCAGTAAACAATATATTTAGGTACCCATTTAAAAACGGGTCCTAACAGATTAGCACAAGATTTTGGTATCCATTTGAAAATGGACCCTCTGTTCTTTTGAAAACCTTTAAAAATATTTGATCTTGAAGAATGAACATGATAAGATCCGAACCAATCAGAAGAATTATGAGAGTAAGCAAAATCATTTCTCCGATAATGATAAGATGTAGTAGAAATAGGAGATAATTGAATCAATTGCTTTATTGAATATCGCTTGTAAGAAGTTACAAGGTTTTGTTTATGTGAATCAAGTTGATCAATTACATCATTATCACTACTAACTGATCTAGTACAAGAATTATCAGAAACTGATTCAGCTATCTCATCATCCTTCTTTTTTGGTCGCCATTCAGTTCGAGCTTTCGACCTTTTCTTGCTTACATCTGAAACAAAAGATTTAGATTTATTAGGAAAAACAGATTTCTGAGACTGAGTTTTCTTTTGTGTACCGATGTGTTTCTGTTTCTGTAATCGCTGTTTCTTATGTTTCTTACCTTGAGCATAGTAATCAGCAGTTACAGAAACTGATTCACCAAACTTAGTTGATGATTCATCAATATTAACATCACTTGGTAACATTTTTTATTTATAAGACAAGTAGAATGATCAGGAAGAGAAGCATTGAAGTCAAACATATCAATTTCTTCTATGCACCCATCATCAGAATTAAGAAAATCATTTGCAGACTCAAATAAGTCATCCAAATTATCAGACGAAGTTTGAGGTGCCTTAGAAACTTTAGAACACTTTGTAGATGTAAATTGAAAAATCGTGTTCTTTAATACAGTAGAAAATACACTTTGTTGAATATCAACCAAAAGTTTTTCATCAGATAAAACATTTTCCAACTCAACTATTTTGCTTTCAAGAATGAGTGGAGGAACATAAACCTTTGCAATTGCAGGTTTTGCCTTCATCTCAGAAACAGAATAACTAGCAAAATAATTATTTGAAATAACTTTTGGTGTTTCTAAAAGATAACTGTCATTTAACTTTGCATAGTTAAATGGTAGTTGCATTTTCTTTACATTCTTTCTATTTTCAGTTTCTTTGGCCTCAACTTCTTCCGGTAATTTGGTAACAAATTTGGGTTTTAAATGAGTATGTTTACCAGCACATGCAAGAAAATCAAAGTTATAAAGTGCCGGTTGTTTTCTGATGGCTTTCTTTAAGTAATGGGGGTTTTGAAAACCAAGTTCCCATTTTTCCTTAACATCAGCCTCTTCGTTAGGTGCATTAAGAAAAATGGTTTGATCTGTTTGTCCTCTTGCGTAAAGTTTAGCTTCCAGACGATTTACCTTCTTATTCAAAAGCTTGTTCTCAACCTGCAGTTTATGAACAATTAGTGCATATTCTTTCTTCTCAAACTCATACTTAGAAACTTTAACTTCAAAATCAAAAATCTTCTTTTCAAAACAATCTACTTGAGATTTAGAATCAGAAGCAGACTTGCGTAAAGAATCAATCAGATATTTGTTCCCAATAACCGACTTATTGAGTTCAAATATCTTATTATTTCTTTTCGCAACTCTGTCTTTTTCTTTCTTCAGTTTTAATTGAAGATCATTAAGCTCAACCATCATAGCTTCCATTTTGGTTACAAAATCTTTTTCAGTTAAGTTTAATACCTCATCAGCTATCTCATCATCGGACTCATCATACTTCACTTCTTTTCCCATAAGACAGAGATGAGCAGTTTCTTCCTTCTCTTCCTCTTCACCTTCTGAATGATCCAGCCAAAATTCATCCTCAGCCATTAAAGCTATTCCTGCTTCTTGCTGTTTTGCCAAAAGCAGTTTGTTCTGATAATACTGAGAATTTCGAACTTTTGGCTTTCTATAATCTTTTGCAAAATGACCAATCTTGCCACAGTTGTAGCATTTGACTGAATCACTTGCTGGCTTTTCTACAACAGTGTAGTCATTCACGAACTTCTTCCTTTCATCAGGTTTCTTCTCAACATATCTGTTTTCTTCATATCTCCTTCCTTCCACCCTTTCTCGGTGCTCATGATTCTTGGAACTTGATGAAGAGTACCTCTGTGAGTTAGATCCCGGCTTCTTATAAAACTTTTTCTGGAATGCACGGGTCAATAGCAACATAGCCTGTTTGAGGCTTTCTCCATCATCACCATCTGATTCAGATTCAGACTCAGAACTTGTAAGCACTTTCTTCTTTTTCTTTTTCTTCTTCTCTTTCTTTTCTTTCTTTTTCTCTTCGACTACCAAAGCAATAGGATCAGGAACCTTTTCCGCCTTCTTTTTCTCAGCTCTTTTCTCTTCTACTTCTTCTTCATTTTGTCTCAAAGTCTCATACACCTCATGTAATGGTATGTCATTCAGATCCTTCATCTGCTTCATCCTACGTGTATGCTTCTTCCATTCAGGTTGCAGAATGCTTAAAAACTTGACGTTGTTTTCAATTTGCTTCTTCTTCACTTTGTTCTTTGAGAGTTCGTTTAAAGAAGCACAAACCTCTCATAGGTTTCCTCTAGGCTCTCATTTTCTTTTGCTTTGAATTCCTCGTAGCTATTTATGAAGTTAGCCACTTTCATTTGATTGCCAACTTTGGATCCCATCATCATTTTCTGCAACTGATCCCACATCTTCTTAGCATTTCCCTTGTAGCTGTCTATTTTGATGTAGATGTCATTCGGGATACTTTGAAGAAGTAAAGATCTTGCTTGTTTATCTGCTTTGTATCGGCTTTTCTGTTATTCAGAATACTGAGAGATATCCAATGCCACTGTTTTCATCTTTTGATCTCTTTCCTCAGTACCATCTTCACTATCAGACGATTCATCATCAGGTATCTGAACCGTGATTGGTACCATAGGACCTTCTGTGATTGACACCATAATATTCTCTCCATTTGCATGTCTGTCTATAAAATCAAGGAATCTGTCTTTCCACTGTTCGTACTCTCCTTTGAACAGAACAGGAGGCTTGACATCAGTGCCAATGGAAAGAGCATCTTTGGAAGTCATTTCGATAAAACCTGTTTGAGAAATATATGCAATAAGAAACTAGAAACTGATCGTTAGTCCAAATGAAACAATCAAGAAAATACATAAAACTTGAAATATAAAATCAGAAATTTTGATCACAACCAGAAATATGTCCCCCTTCGTTTAGTAGTGTTAATTGTAGTAAGACTTCGCTTACTAAAGATGTCTTAATTGCTGATGTTGCTCTTTTGAACTCAAAACTTGCTGTTTCTCGTAAACAATATACAATGAAGCAATTATTTCAGTTATCTTTATCTGCTAGAAAGTCTTCTATTTATGATAAACATGTTTCTATCTCTTGTCAAGATTCTGGAGATTGGTTTGGAAATTACCATGTGCATTCATCTCATACTAATCCTTCAAATGCATTTCAAAAGAAGAGAGGACCCAATTTGAAATGGGTACCAAAATCTTGTGCTAACACAGAAGGACCCAAATTCCAATGGGTACCTAAGGCTAAATCTGTGTTGCAGGCACACAAAGCTTAAAGAGAAATCGACTTCTGATTATGTACAGATCAGGACTCGTTCTTCAATGACAAAATAGGTTTTTGGATAATGCAGTTCAAAACCCGAACATCAAAGTCAAAATAGGCTTTTGAACAAATCAGTTCAAAACCCGAACATCAAAGTCAAAATAGGCTTTTGAACAAATCAGTTCAAGACCCGCACTTCGATAATCAAAGTGAATATTCCAATGTTGTCGTATAAATATCTAAATTTGTAATTTCTCTTATGCAGACTAGTCATACATGGTTCTTGGACAGCGGATGTTCCAAGCACATGACAGGACAAAAAGAGATACTGTCCAATTTTAAAGAGAAATATTGCGGAACAGTCAGATTCGGCAACGACCAGTTTTCTTCAATCATGGGATATGGTGATGTACACAATGACAATGTCACGATCAAGAAGGTGAGCTATGTAGAAGGCTTACGACACAACTTGTTCAGTATAGGCCAGTTCTGTGACAAAGACTTAGAGGTCAACTTCAAAGCCAAGAGATGTTCAGTTCGCAATGAAGAAGGCGAAGAACTCCTGGTTGGTACTCGAGAATCAGACCTCTACACAATCAATTTATCAAATGTCCAGACTGACAAGCAAGTTTGTCTACTGACGAAAGCCTCGATGCAACAAAGTTGGTTATGGCATCGAAGGCTCTCTCACCTCAACTTTAGGTACATCAACAATCTGGTCAGTGGAAAGCTCGTCAAAGGACTTCCAGAACTCAAATATGAAAGAGAACATCTTTGTGCAGCTTGTGAAAAGGGCAAGATGAAGAGGGCACCTCATAAACCAAAGCCTGAACCAAGTACAAGCGCTCCGTTAGAGTTATTGCATATGGATCTATGCGGTCCGATGCGAACTCAGAGTCTAGGCGGAAAGAAGTACATACTCGTGATCGTGGACGATTACTCGCGATACACATGGGTCAAGTTTCTACGTTCAAAGGATGAGACACCTGATATTCTCATCACATTCCTAAAGACGACCCAGGTGAATCTGCAGAAACCGGTCAAGTTTCTACGAACAGATAACGACACATAGTTCAAGAACAACAAAGTTGAAGAATATCTCGAATCTGTCGGGATTTCACATCAATACTCTGATGCTCGTACGCCTCAACAAAATGGAGTGGTCAAAAGACGAAATCGGACGCTAGTCGAGGCTGCTCGTACTATGCTAAGTCAATCAGACTTACCTCTATTTTTGTGGGCAGAAGCTGTATCGACCGCGTGCTACACACAGAATCGCTCCATGGTACATCGAAGATTCAAGAAGACTCCTTATGCGTTAATCAACAATCGAACTCCGACAATCAAATATTTCCATATATTTGGGTGTAAGTGTTTCGTTCTAAACGATAGGGAGAGTCTAAATAAGTTCAGTGCTAAGGTGGATGAAGGAATCTTCATTGGCTATTCATCGACATCAACTGCATTCCGTGTTTATCCAAAAAGAAGTCAAAGACGGTGATTGAAAGCATCAACGTCTCGTTTGATGAAGATATGGCTTCCGAACAACAACGTTCAGAACCCGTTATAACAGGAATACTAGCTTCTGGGCAACTCAGTCCAGGACCTACGTCTCAACAGAATAAATCAAACGCAAACCTTCACTTTACGTTTCAACTGACAAACGCAAACCTTACTTTGCGGTTCGTGTGGGAAAACCTTACTTTCACGCTTTGCGCTTCACATAGGGAACGCAAACCTATACTTTGCGTGTCACTCAGGGAACGCAAACTTCTACTTTGCGTGTCACACGGGGAACACAAACCTATGCTTTGCGTTTCTCACGGGGAACGTAAACCTATACTTTGCGTGTCACACGGAACGCAAACCTCTATCTTTCGTTTCTCTTTACTTGCCCAAAATACACTGACTAGAAGCAAACGCAAATCAAAGTTTGCGGGTCATGAATGATGAACTTTGCGTTTCACGTTACAAACGCAAGATACACTTTGCGTTTCTAGTTGCAAACGAAAATCACACTTTGCGTTTCTCATTACAAACGCAAGATACACTTTGCGTTTCTAGTTGCAAACGCAAATCACTACTTGTCTCTAAGCTCAACCACTTTTACTTTTCGTTTGTCTTTCAACCCGCAAAACCCACTTCTCGTTTCGAAAAAAAAAACGCAAACTTTAACTTCTCGATTCTCGAATGAAACGCAAACTTGAACTTCTCGATTCTTGAAGGAAAAACAAACCTTCACTTCTCGATGAATGAAACGCAAACCTTGATGAATCAAACGCAAACTTTGATGAACACCCGCAAACCTCTAAAATTGAACAAAATCGCACCAAAAACTCATTTAGACCTAGACTTTCAACACTATACTTCGACAATTCACTCGTCTAACTAATTCAAACACAAAACTAACACAAAAATTCGATCAAATACGCAAACGATACAAATTTGATACACATACAGTGTCAAGAACTCGTGAACAGAAAAACTACAAAAATTCGAAAATTCGAATTGATTACAGTGCAATTCACAAATATTTCTATACAAACTCAATCGATTACACTGTTCTAACAGAATCTAATCAAAAACAACTCGAAATTCGCACAAAAACTCGAAAACAGATCTGAACCTGAAGAACACAGTGTCGAACATTCTGATTTTCTTGATTTTTCGATTTGGATTTGCTTTGATACCAATTGTGTGTCCTGAATCTAGTTTCTAATCATAATTAAACAAACAAAACACAAACAAGAATCAATTACCTGTTTGATTTCACTTTCAAATTCAAGATTACAAACTTTCTCTCTCTAGAACTCTCTTTCTCTCTCTAATGTATTCTCTCTCTAAAATACAACTGAATACTAAGCTTTGTTTCTGTTGACTTATTAATTACAAAGAAAAGGAAACTATTTATATCAACAAGGAAACAAAACTAATACAAATGTTGACTTTGACTTTTATTACAAAAACTTTGCCTTTGATGAGAGTTGACTTTCTTTCAGCTTTGACTTTCTTGAACTTTGACCTTCAGTCTTCTTGATCTTGTATCCAACAGATTTATGCTCTAACAGTAAGATGTTTTAAAAATAAAACTTTGATCACTGAAGTTTTCTTCAAATGATTAAAAGCTTTTTGAGAAACAAAATCTATCACTGAGTTTTCTCTTCAGTGATCTTTCTAAAATAAAAATCAATCTCTTAATTTTAATCAGGGATTCTTTCAAAGGAAAACCTATCTCTGAATTTTCTTCAGAGATAATTTCAAAAAGTACAAATGAAACGTTTTTCTCTCTCTTATGACGTCATTTGAACCGACAATCCACGACATGCCTTTTTCTGACACGTTCGTCCATTGCTCTTCTATCCAATCAACTTCGTGAGACGTGTCCATGTCATGATGAACATTTGTTTTCCCGTCTCTCTCTCTCTCTCCTACTCTCAAACGTATATAAATAATGTTTTTCGATTCTTATCATTTTACGCTTTCTGGACATCCTTTTGAGCAAGAAATTCTCTCTCAAGCATTCTCTCTCAAGCATTTTATCTCAGGCAATTTCGAGCATCTGCATCATCCTCATTCAAGATCAACAGGTTACTTTGATCTTATTCCTATTTCAATCTTGTTAATAAACTCCATTTATGTTCCATCATTATGGGGTTTCTATGAGATTTTTTTCCCTATAAAATCATTTTTTTGATTTTATTCCTCCAAAATCTTTGGTTTTCTTACTGTTCTTCAAATTTTTCTTTAAGAACATTGTTTTTAATCTTCAAATATGTTGGTTTTTCTCTGTTTCTTTCCTCAAATAGAAACTGGTAAACCTTCTTTAGTTTTAGACTAAACTTTTGTTCTACTCTTCTTTATTTCCATATTCAGAAATGGTTCAATCCGCTCTTGTTGCTTCGAAGAACGTAAAGTTCGCCATCACTGACTCTGAAGTCCCCAAGAACAACTACCTTGGACGATTAGACTTCGATGGAATCAAATGCCCACACCTGGTGGATGTTGCTAAATTCCTGAAGCAATCCTGCATTGCTTATGCCCTCACTGTTGATCCCAAACCCTCCAAAAATCTACTTCAACAGTTTTGGTTCACAGTTGAAGAATCGATCATCACCAACAAGAAAGGTGACCAGGTTCCTGCCATTTCTTTCTGCACTAACCTAGGAAAAGGAATGATGACCGCTTTCAGCTTGAGGAAGGCTCTCAGGTTTCCTAACAAACCCAAGAGTGGGTTTGAAGCTCTGCCTACTGACGCTGAACTCATTCAGTTTCTGGATGATATGGAGTACTGCTGGGACAACAAGCCCCACTCCACAATCCCCAACAAGAAGCTGACTCTCATCAAGAAGGCGAACATGCCTTCTCAGCTGAACTTTATCTTTTCTCACTTCATTCAATGCATGAGTGGGAAAAGTGGTTCTCTTGATCAGGCCAGCAAGGTACAGCTCCAGATGGCCTACTCAGTGATTGCTGGCAAAAACTTTGACTTTGCCACCGCTATCTTTGACGATCTAAGGTCAAAGATAGAGAAGACGGAGAGGGATCCCAAGATCCCATATGTACGGTTCATCTGTGCATATCTGAAGTTCCTCTACGCCAACACTTACCCCACTACTCCTGATGGCTCCTTCGCCAAAGTGGGTCAGCGTTCCCTAGAGGTCAAACCGCTGGACAACGAGGTAAGTATTTCTACCCTACGCTCTCGCCTCTCTCTCCATTCTTCTACTTCAGCGGCTATCCAAACGACCATCAGCTAGTTCCTTTGGTCCTTCGAAGAAGGCCAAAGTGACTAAGGAGACAAGCACCACTAGTTCAAGGCCTGAGGAAGTTTCTCGACAAACTTCCTTGGATGATTTTGTGGTCCTCTCCTCCACGTCTGCAGCTGTGATCACATCAACCGTGCCAACGATCTCGGTCGCTGTCACAACAACAGTGACTCAACCTGAAAGCTCAGTTCTTTAATCAACTGAGGTACCTTCTAAACCACAAACTTCTTCTATCCCTGTTACTAGTCCTCTTATTTCATTGGTATCTATCCTTCCATCTATTTCTACAAAGCCACGGCTTGGACCCATAGGACCTGATCATCAAACGTTTGAAGAATCTATGCAATTCTACAAATTGTTTGATAACTCAGGTACTCCTATAATCCCAAACACTGCTCCTATCTCTCCATATAAGCCTGTCTCTCAACAACTAACATTTCTTTCAGGTCCTAATATGGCCACTGTTGACGCTAATGTCAATAGTTTGGGGGTCAAGGTGGATTCTCTCACCACCACCATCAACGAAACCACCAACACAGTCAATATCGCTGGTGACGAGCTGAAGACATTGACAACTACCTGCTCCACCAAAGCTGACGCCTCTCGAATCTCCACTCTTCAAGAAGAGATTGTCAAAGTCAGGGAGGATACTCAGCGACAGTTTGATGCTCTATCCACAAAAGTGGATTCCAGCACTGTTCTTCTTCAGCAAGTCCTTGACAAGTTGAATGCACCAGCTCCGACTCATTCTCCTTTCTTCACATCGGACGACCGCACCCAATTGAACATAGTTGTTGAATTTATTCATCAGGCTACTTTAGATCTCCCTGTGATTGAAGGACGCCTGGATAGTCTGGAGGCTGAAGTTCGAAAGTTTTCCTCTACACAACCTTCCTCTCCAACCAAGGATCTCTCCCTAGCTGATAATGACAAAGAGGGGGAGAAGGATGTTGAAGAAAATATAGAGGAGGAAGCTGCTATTGAGGTTCAACAGGAAGATCCTCCCTCTCATGTTGAGGGGGAGAAGGTTGCTGACAAAGCCCCTCCTTCTTTCAAAGACTTAGTCGATGAAGAAGAAGAGGAGGAAGATGAAGAAGAAGATCTTGATCTTCAAAATCAGGAAGAAGATCTTGATGTTCAGTGATAACTTCGAAAGAAGTTGTCACAGCAGGGGGGAGTCATGGAACATCCTCAGGAACCCCTTCCCAAAGCAAATCCAAGGGTACAGTTGCTGAGGGAAACCTGAAGACAGTTTCACTATCTGAGGAGAATCCTTCTCAGGTATGCCTTTCACTTGTTCCCATATCCTACTATAAATTCCCTACCCGTGTTCTCTTCTAGACTTTATCTCCCTTCTTCCCAATATAAAACCTAACTTTGTTTCTTTCTATTTTCTGACCAGACAGTTCTCTTCCCTGCTTAAGGGTAAAGAACTACTAATAATCCCAGTTTCCATAGCTGATGAAGAAATAATCCCAATATCTGTAAATGAGATTGATGAAGAAGATGAAGAAGAAGAAGAGTCCCTGCAACATCCAGTAAGGCCCTCTAGACCATCTCACTGGTCAGAGGAAGAGATAAAGAGAAGAGTAGAGATGATCTGTCATCTAGAGAAACAACGACTGAAGGTCCGTACTCAATCAACAGATCTAGAGTTCCTGACTGAAGCTGAAATCGAAGAATCTGTCAGGGCTGAGAATCTGATAGCTGATTGTCAAAGAGATGCCTCTCTTGCTCTCAAGATTCAGTCCTCTCAAGTCAAAGACAAGAAGCTGAAAAACAAACCAGTGGAAGTCCATGCTGCTATATTGAAAGAGATTGAAGAGGAGCGCTCAAAAGAACTAGCGGTCAGCGATAACTCAGTTGATTGGTGCAAGCATAAAATCGACTATCGCTCTGACCCAATAAAGATCGTAGCAGTTGTTATCTCAGGGAGAAAGAAGAAGGATAAAGTTTCTATCACTATGGAGATTACCAGAGAGGATGGAAGCTGCAAGGCTATGTTCGTTTCAAAGATGGAAAGCTTCGGCTACATGGAATGGCTTGAGTTCAAAGATGCGCTGAAGAAATTGAAGTCAATCTACAGAGGCTATGTTGAAGGGATAAATGATGCTCTCATCAACAGAGTCGCTGCAATCCTAAAGGTGTCATCTGCTCTTCCTTCTAAGCCAAAGCAAATCAAAAGAAAGCCTGTCTCCTCCTCGTCTGAAAATGTCGTTGTGGTAAGAAATGAAACCTCCATCAAATTCTCAAGAGAAGCTCTGTTTGGTCCTCCTCCTGATCTTTCAGTTCTCGATCTATCTCTGCCCCCTGGTGGATCATATGTTGCAGGACAAGTTCTTAAAGAACCTTTTGGAATCTTCTTCAGAGATTATGAGGAAGAGCTCAGATTCCAAAGAGTATCTGAAATTCCTATCTGTCCCCTCAGTCATCTCAAGGATCTCTTGTGCTTATGGTGTGACTTCTCTTCTGCTGCTGAGCCAATCAAAGCAATCATTAGCTAAGAATCTTTAGAGCGAAGGCAAAAAGGAGAATAAATACCTGAGTATATGATCAATCCTCCTAAGTCTTCTTTAGATAGCTGATAGATTAGTTTCCTATTTCTTGTAATCTATTTGTAATACTTACAGTAGTTAGTTCCTCACTTGTACTTGTAATTTTCATATCTTGTAATTCTATCTCTGAATTAATGAAAATTTCAGTGATGTACTTAACTCTATCAGTACTGTAAAAGATCCCTCAAAATAGTAATTGGGACATGTATGTTATGAGTCCTAATTATTCCTTTATTTTGAACTATAAAGTAATTTTCTTCAGTTACTTTGTCATTATCAAATAGGGGGAGATTGTTGATCCAAACTCTCTCAGTGATTTGATAACGACCCTCTTCTATACTTAGTGAAAATTACGTTTTAATATGTATTAGTGTTTCACCATCAGCGATCAGACTGAGTCTGTTCAGTTATCGCTGATGACCTTTCTTGTAAACATTTCATGTATGTGTTTCACTATCAGCGATCATACTAAGTCTGTTCATTTATCGCTGATAGTTTCTGATGTAAACAGTTAACGTAATCCCTGAAGACAAGTCTCGCGTCAACAGATGTTCATAGCTGAATCGAAGACGAACCCACTGAAGAAAGACAAGTCTACTAGTGACCTGATGCGGAAATGAGTGAAGCAAAGACGACTCTACTTATACGCGAAGTAACATGAGGAAAAGCTTCAGCGATAGCTGAACTTCTTTGTATCTCTGAAGGAATAGATATTGAGCGATCAAACGATCACGTAGCTTATGCCTCAAGTCTCCTCTTGTCTTACCTTGCACAACCAGTACGATGTGTCAGAACGGACATACCTCTGCCACAATTCGTACAACAACTCTGTCAACTACACTGTTCATGATACGGCCGAAAGCATGTCTCCCAAAGTCAGACTCTCTAAGCCAATCAATAAAGGACACGTGTAAAGTGCCCTGCCATGCATTTAATGCATAGGGTATAAATAGAAAGATCACCTCTCCATCTGAGAGTGTGCTCTATTCTTAAACCTTCATAGAAACCTTTGTTTTCTATATTCTCCAATCCCCATTCTCTATATTCTTGTGCAACCATCTTAGTGTTTTCTTAAGTTTGTTTAGATTGGGTTCTACTTAATCTTATTACGCAACAGACTTGTAAATTGTGTTTGATTTATCAATAAACAATTTATTAAACTTTAAATTATGTGTTTGTATTCGACCCCCCCCTTCTACAAACTTGTTAAGCACCTCCGGGACCAACAAGAACCAACAACCACATGCTCTTCCGTTCTGATCCCGTTTCCAGTACCACACGAACCGGCTACCGCATTCTTGGCAACTACCTTCGGTCTTCTGAGACTAGCATCCCTATCCTCCAACATCTTCAGGAATGCCTCTTTTGCTTTTCCATAGCCGACGTCACCATCAACATGACACTGGCCATCATATCGGCTTGAGGGTTTGCCTCTCGAACGACCGGGTTTGATGACGCCAAATCCACTCTAGGCATATGCTCTACCTATCCGGTAAATATCTGCGTCATATTAGGGGGAATAACATTCACCGCTCTGACTATCGGATTTGGATTGGACATACTATCCTCATGAAATTCCCCTTCGACCATCGGTCGACTTCGAGTATTCACCATGATGGAAAAAGGCTGCCACACAAGCACGAGAGAGAATAAGAGATTCGATCAAAACATAAATGAAACTGTACTAATACATTCATCAATCATCATGACATTAGTAAATCTAGCATGCTCACGTAGCAATATATTCATAATGACATTAGATAAGTGCAATTATGAACACATCATGCCCAAGAATTCTCGTTACCATGATCATAATTCTTAATTCATGCAATTCCGTCGACTCTAAGACCATCTTATCTTAGTATTTCTACCTAATCCTCACAAGTCATAACTTAATAACTGCAGCTTAAATCTAGACATCTTACGTTCATGCCTAGTTCACTTAAACTATTGCTCTAATACCAACTTGTAACACCCTAAAATTTAGAGTAATTTTAAATTTGAAAATTCGGCAATATGACGTTTATAAATGGAGTAAACCACCCAAAGCGTAAATGTAAAATAGCGTTTACAAAAACCTGTAGATGAAAATAGAAATTGACAACAAACTAATCTAAATAAATTATATCTAGATTACAATGGTTGTCAACCCAAATCCCAAAATATCTAAATCAAAAGAACGCCAAGTCTCCAAATATCTATTGTCCCAAAAATGCCTCGAGCACCGTGCTCACCACTCAAACCTTCGGCAACCCACCGCTAAAGGAACCTGTTATACACGTCATTTGAGAAAAAGTGTTAGGCTTAACGCCTAGTGGGTAAGAAATGGTAAGAATAACCACATAATGACCTTACGATCTTAAATACATCTTGCGATGACGGGGGAGACCTGATTTTCCAAGGATTGTGGCGGAACACAATAGTAGGCCACTTTCCAAGTTACTGAGCTCACCATACTAGGATCAAGGCCACGAGCTCGCCGACTTGTACTCAGATGTGGGGAGGGCACTCAATGATCCTAGTCATGCTCATTCGCTAGGATTTACATTTACGACCCACGGCTAGTATCCGGTCCCACATAACCATACCAAGTTGCCACCTTAGGGTCCAATGTCTGAACTAGCTACAAATGAGGTTTAACCCAAAAATTAAGCCGAATCTATACTTATTGATCCATTAGTAATAGTCTAGACTTGTCAAAATTACATTTGTGTCCCACTATAATCAAACATATAGTTTTCAATGACAATCATTTCCCAAAATGCATTCCTTGTACAAATAACACTAAGTAAAACCAAATTCATTCAAGAGCCATGTTGTGGTCATTTTTCCATTTCCAAATATGAATTCTTTACAAAGGATGCCTTTCAAAAGTTATACCATTTTAAAGTGGTCCAATGCCAATACAACAATAACCCATTTGATTTCCTCTCAAAGGTTCATAATATCAAGTAAAACCCAACCATACCATGAAAACCATAAACATGACAAACATATGTTCCTTCAAGTAACCCACCGTAAATAAGCATTTAAAACCTCATTTTATATCCCATATGATGAAAACCTTCATTTTAGTTGAAAATGATAAAACCCTAAAATCTCCAAAACCCTAGTTTAGGTTGAAACTCATTAACAAGAATATAAAAGTAGGGAGATGATTAGGAGTTCAAAAATGATATTTGACATGTATAAGATTTAAGAAAAGGAAGTATGAACTCACAATGCTTGGTTTGGGTAAACCCTAGAAACCAAGAATCTTCAATATGGAGGAAACCTTGACCTTGAACTCTAGATGATCAACTATGGTGAAGATGATGAAGTAGTCCCTTGAAATCTAAGTATTTAATGCCATAAATGAAGCTAGGGTTTGAATATTAATGAGAGAAAACGAGAGAGAATGAGAGGTATTTTGGTAGGTGAGAGTGTTCAATGAAAAGAGCTAAACAAAACAGGCATTTAAGCCTCTGGACCCGCTGGCGATAATGCCATGCGATTGTGCCAGGGGCACTCTCGCATGGCATAATCGCCCGAGAGGTATCCAGAGTCGTCCCCTCCCAGCGATTGTGACATGGAGATAGTGCCACTGTCACTCTCGCGGGTCACTCTCTCCAACTCTGTACCGAGAGCACCAAGGCCCTCGCAACTATGCCTTGGCGACAGTGACACTGTCACAGTCGCCTGGCAAGGTCGCTCACTCCATAAAACGATCCGAAAAATGGTTCTCTTAGGTAACGAGAGCTGACATTAACCACACTAACTCAAAATGGAAGGTTCAAGAGTTTAGGATTAGATAAGATATACAAGAGATAACAGAAATCTGACATACCAAGATACGGGTGTTACAATCCTCCCCAACTTGGAAAAAATTTTGTCTTCGTCAATTACTTGAAAAGATAAGGATATCTTCGCTTCATTTCATCCTCGGATTACCATGTCACGTTGGCTCCCCGATGATTCTTCTATTGCACCTTGATCATCGTGACTACCTTGTGACGTAATTTCTTGGACTTCCTTTCTAGGATAGCGTCAGGTTCCTCCACACACTGTTGCCCTCATCTACTCTGATCTCGGAAAGAGGAATGGCACTTTCCTCTTCCGCCAAACACTTCCAAAGGTAACAAACATGGAACGTGTTGTGAATCCCGTTCATCTCTGGTGGAAGTTCCAACAAGTAGACTTGCAAGCCCACACGCTTAAGTACCGTGAAGGGTCCAAGGAAACGGGGACTCAACTTCCCGCGCTTTCCAAACCGGATAATGCCCTTCCACGGCGACACCTTAAGCATAATACGGTCACCCACTTGGAACTCCATCGACTGCTTCTTCTTATCGGCATAACTCTTTTGCCGATCTTGAGCCGCTTTCAACCGCTCCCGAATGCCTTTCACCTTATCGGTCGTTTCTTGAAAAAATTTATGTCCGACGAATTGCTTTTCTCCCGCTTCAAGCCAATACAAGGGAGTCGGCACTTCCGCCCGTACAACGCCTCGAATGGTGCCATCCCGATACTCGAGTGGTAGCTATTGTTGTAAGCTAACTCCACTAAAGGCAGGTGAGAGTCCCAACTACCCCCGAAATCGATAACGCAAAACCTTAACATGTCTTCAAGCATTTGGATAGTTCTATCGCGTTGACCGTCGGTTTGCGGGTGGTAAGTCGTGCTCAACTTTACTCTCGTTCCAAGCTCTTTTTGCAAACCATCCTAAAAGTTTGAAGTGAACCGAATATCGCAATCCGACACAATTGACAGGGGCACTCCATGCCTCGAAACCACTTCATCGATGTAGAGATTTGCCAACTTATCCATCGGTAAAGTTTCACGCATGGCCAAGAAGTACGCGCTCCTGGTAAATCGATCAACTATTACACAAATGGTATCGTGACCTCGAAGAGTTTTGGGCAACTTGGTCACGAAGTCCATGGTAATATGCTCCCACTTCCACTCAGGGATCTCCAAGGATTGAAGACTCCGATACGGTCGTTGATGCTCGGCTTTCACTTGTAAACACGTCACACAACGAGTTTCATTACCGGCCACCAATAATGTAGCTTCAAGTCCCTGTACATCTTTATACTCCCCAGATGGATGGAATATTTGGACTTATGGGCATCCTCGAGAAGGAGTTCTCGATTGCCTCCAACCTTGGGTACCCATACACATCCATTGAACAATTTCACTCCCCGACGATCTTCCGTTAAGAGCGAGTGTTGCTTTTTCATAACCTCTTCTTTGAGATTCTCCTCCAACAAGGCTTCGACTTGAGATGCTTCCCACGACAACTAGGCAAGAATGACAGCATCGAAGGTGGACCTAGTGACGTTCCACCACCGATGTGTCGGGCCTCTAAGCATTTGGGAGACGAATCTTACCTTCTGATCTTCCCCGCACTCACTAGAACCGAAAGCTTGCTCGATCGCTTGGATCTAGTTCATACACTCAAATGGGTCATCGGATCCTGATAACTCGGGCGGTTTACCACAAAGGAAGGTTTTGTAGGAGCAACTCTTTCCGCCCCTCTGAGCACCGACAACCACGTACTCTTTCGTCCTGATCCCGTTTCCAGTACCACCCGAACCGGCTACCATATTTTCGGAAACTACCTCCGGCCTTATGAGACTAGCATCCCTATCCTCCAACATCTTTAGGAATGCATCTTGTTGCTTTTCGATAGCCGACGTCACCATCTGCATGACACTGGCCATCATATCGGCTTGAGGGTTTGCCTCTCGAACGACCGGGTTTGATGACGCCAAATCCACTCTGGGCATATGCTCTACCTCTCCGGTAAATATCGGCGGCATATTAGGGGGAATAACATTCACCTCTCTGACCACCGATATTGGATTGGACGTACTAGCCTTATGAAATTCCCCTTCGACCATCGGTCGACTTCGAGTATTCACCATGATTTACAAAGGCTGCCACATAAGCACGAGAGAGAATAAGAGATTTGATCGAAACATAAATGAAAACCATGTATTGGCTCAAGGTTCCGCCAATCCAGTAGCTTGCATGTATTGGCTCAAGGAGGTGGAAATGGCCTTCGAATCTAGTGAGTGTGATGACTCGCAATGGGTTAAGTTCACTTCCCAACTGCTTGGAGGCGAGGCCTTGATTTGGTGGAATCTCACTCGTTCCGCCCTCACTACCGAAGTTTTGGGTAAGTTAACTTGGCCGGTTTTCAAGAAGAAAATCATGGAGAAATATTGCAGCGAGAGATCATTGGACAAACTGGAGGAAGAGTTCCGAGGCTTGAAGAAAGGGGCTATGTCTGTCATTGACTACTCCAAGTTTTTATTGGAAAAGCTAAACTTGGTGGGATATCTGGTCCCTGATGAAAGGTCAAAGATCAAGGCTTACCAACATGGGTTACCGACAAAGATGAGGACGACAGTGAGGAATGCTAGAGGGTTGAGACTTCATGATGTAATAGAAGAGTCCTTGCTAGTGGAAGACGATTTGGTTGCGGAGAAGGAAGAGAAATGTCAAGTTGGGGAGAAGCGGAAGTGGGAAGGGCCATCTGGGCCCGTTCGCCAAACTAAACCGTTTGTAGGTGGAAGATTTGGAGACAATCGTCGTGAAGAACGATGGCGCCACAAGTGCAAGACCAAACACTTTGGCCCATGCAATCCAAGACCTCACTCGGGTCCCGTCGAGTGTGCCAAGTGCGGGAATAAGGGTCATGCCATCTGAGATTGCCCTATCCGGGGGCCGGTATGCTTCGAATGTCGGGAACTGGGTCACATGAAGAAGGATTGCCCGAAGCTTGTGGGTGGAAACCGTGGGAGTTCTTTTGGGTCGATGGCAAGGGTCAAGCAACCGTCGAGAGCGCCAAGCCGAGCATTCTGGATGACCACCGAAGAGGTAAAGGAGGCCACAGATGTCGTTTCGGGTACGTTCTTAGTAAACTCTTTGCCCACTCGTATGTTGTTTGATTCGGGTGCTACTTGTTCTTTTGTGTCGAATGCTTTATGTGATAAATTCGTCATTCCTAGAAGTGTTCTTCCCGACGCCTTAGTAGTAGAAGTGACTAATGGGGATCAAGTAATCATTCGAGAATGTTTTAACGATTGTACCCTAGAGATTGATGGGAATTCCCTTGGGGTAGATCTGTTACCGATGGCTATAGGTGGATTTGATGTAGTCATAGGCATGGATTGGTTGTTGAGACATAAGGCCGACATCTTTTGTTCCAAGAAGATGATCCAAGTACCTTTGTTGGGAAATGTCGTAGTCACCATCTATGGTGAGAAGGGGAAAAGATGTAATCCCAACATCTCCTCTCTTAAGGCCCGCAAGCTCTTAGCAAAAGGTTACTCTACGTATCTGGCTTATGTGGTGGACGCGAAGAAAAAGAAGAAATCAGTGGAGGATGTGAAAGTTGTGCGAGATTACCTGGACGTCTTTCCGGAGGATATACCCAGGTTACCGCCGGAACGCCAGGTGGAGTTTCAAATCGACCTTACTTCGGGAGCGGCTCCGATAGCTCGTGCTCCCTATCGTTTGGCTCCAACGGAAATGCAAGAGATGATGATACAACTTCAAGAGCTCTTAGAAAAAGGATTCATCCGACCGAGCTCGTCACCATGGGGAGCCCCGATGTTATTTGTGAAGAAGAATGACGGATCCTTGCGGATGTGCATCGACTACCGAGAATTGAATAAGGTTACGGTGAAGAACAAGTATCCCTTACCTCGCATCGATGACCTCTTTGATCAACTCCAAAGCGCGGGATGCTCTTCAAAGATTGACCTTCGGTCTGGATACCATCAAGTCAGAGTAAAGAAGGAGGACATTCCGAAGACGGATTTTCGAACAAGATACGGTCACTACGAGTTTTTGGTGATGCCTTTTGGTTTGACCAACGCTCCTACCGTATTCATGGATTTGATGAATCGCGTGTGTCGCCCTTTCTTGGACAAATCCGTAATTGTTTTCATCGAAGACATCTTGATCTACTCAAAAGACGAGGTCGAGCATGAGAAACATTTGCGAGAAGTATTGGAAGTTCTCTGAAGAGAAATTTTTTTCGCAAAGTTCTCAAAGTGTGAATTTTGGCTCAAAGAAGTGCAATTCTTGGGCCACGTGGTGTCTAAAGACGGAGTGAAGGTAGACCCGGCAAAGATCGAGGAGATGATGAGTTGGGAACCGCCAACGAGTCCGATGGAGATGCGAAGTTTCTTAGGATTGGCGGGTTACTACTGACGTTTTATTCAAGACTTCTCCAAGATAGCTTCGCCGCTCACCTCCCTCACGAGAAAGAATGTCAAGTTTCTTTGGACCGACACGCAAGATCAAGCCTTTCAAACGCTCAAGAAGAAATTGTGTGAAGCACCCATCCTATCCCTACCCGAGGGATCAGATGATTTTGTGGTGTATAGTAATGCCACCAAGATAGGTATCGGGTGTGTATTAATGCAACGGTGAAAAGTGATAGCTTATGCGTCGCGGCAGCTAAAGGACCATGAGAAGAACTACCCGACTCATGACTTGGATTTGGCGGCGGTGGTTTTTGCGTTAAAGTTATGGCGACATTATCTGTACGGGACGAAGTGCACTCTATTCACCGATCATAAGAGCCTTAAGTACATTTTCGATCAAAAAGAGCTCAACATGCGGCAAAGAATGTGGTTTGAGTTACTAAAGGACTATGATTGTGAATAACTCTACCATACCGGTAAGGCCAACGTGGTGGCGGATGCATTGAGTCGGAGGAGTTATGAAGGTGGTGTTATGTTATCCCTCACAAGAATCGACGTGGTATTGAGTTTGTTGGAAAACATCAAGACGTGTCAAGCGGAAGCTCTTAAGGAAGAAAACCTCAAATCTGAAATTATGATGAAGCAAAGGGAAATATTGACGGAAGATGGTCGTGGGCTTAAACTCTTTCAATGCCGAATCTGGGTGCCAAAGCTTGGTGGAAATCGAGAACTACTCCTAGAAGAGGCACATAAGTCAAAGTATTCTATACATCCCGATAGCACCAAGATGTATAGAGATTTAAAGTTAAACTATTGGTGGTCGGTGATGAAACTTAACGTGGCTAACTATGTGGAGAGGTGTGTCACGTGCCTTCAAGTCAAAGCGGAGCATCAAAGGCCGTAGGGAGTTTTCAACCATTGTCCATTCCCGAGTGGAAGTGGGACGACATCACCATGGATTTCGTGACAAAGTTACCGAAGACCGTGCGAGGCCATGACACTATTTGGGTGATTGTTGACCGTCTAACCAAGAGCGCACACTTCCTTTCAATGCGGGAAACTTTGCCAATGGACAAATTAGCCAAGATATATATTGATGAGGTGGTGTCGAGACATGGAGTTCCGCAATCCATTGTGTCGGATAGGGACAGTCGGTTCACATCAAACTTTTGGGCTAGTCTACAGAAAGAGTTGGGCACGAGATTAAATTTGAGCACGACTTACCATCCTCAAACGGATGATCAAAGCGAGAGGAAAATTTAGACACTCGAGGACATGTTGAGGTCGTGCGTTATTGACTTTGGTGGAAGTTGGGACTCACACTTACCCTTGGTAGAGTTTGCTTATAATAACAGTTACCTTTCTAGTATTGGAATGGCACCATTCGAGGCGTTATATGGGCGGAAGTGTAGGACTCCGGTTTGTTGGCTTGAAGCGGGCGAGAAGCAATTCTCCGGGTCGGAGATCGTTCAAGAGACGACGGACAAAGTGAAAGTAATTCGAGAGAGATTGAAGGCGACTCAAGACCGCCAGAAGAGTTACGCGGACAAGAATAGAAGACCGGTCGAGTTTAAGGTGGGCGATCGCGTCATGTTGAAAGTATCTCCGTGTAAAGGGATTATCTGGTTCGGGAAGCGTGGGAAGCTTAGCCCCCGTTTCCTAGGGCCCTTCGTAATTTTAGAAAAGATTGGGCTACAAGCTTATCGGTTGGATCTACCACCGAAAATGGATGTGTTAAGACACAGTATCATTGGATTCAAGATCATCCAAACTGAAGATCGCAATCTGAAGCTAAAGCCGAAACGTCGACTCTCAATATTAAAGTCTATGTCGTTTGTAATAAATGTCAATGTATTTTTTTATTATTGTACTAGTTAAATTAATATCTAGTTTGTTAGATATTAGCTTAACTTAGTTAGTTTCTAGTTTATTAGATATTAGTTATTAGTTAGAAATAATATATATTTGTTAGATATTATTTAGTTATAATAGTTTTATATTACAACTTGTTGTTGCAAGTTGATTAGGAAGTGTGTAAAACACACTATGTTAGATATTAGGTGTTTCTCTAGAATCTCTCAATAATCAGATATTATCAGACACAACAAAACACACACTTAAGGGTGTAATAGAGAGAAAACAGAGAACACACATCTATAGCTTGAATCAGATCAACCTTGTAACCATTTCTTATAATCAATACAGGTTGGTAATCTTTATGTGCTATTATTCAAAGAACTTGATACATTATTGTGTGGACCCACAATTGATACATAAGGGTAGAGTTTGGTATTGCTAAATCGATTCAGGAACAGATTTTAGACGATTTTTCGAAGTACAGGACGAACAAAGCGCAAAACAGAAGACGAATACACGCAAAGTTCAACTTTGCGCGTCCCACATCAAACGCAAAGCTTCACTTTGCGCTCCTCAAGTGAAACGCAAAACTTCACTTTGCGCTCCTCAAGTGAATCGCAAAGCTTACTTCTCGGATCTCAAGCAAACGCAAACCTCAACTTTGCGCTTCCCACGTGAAACGCAAACCTCACTTTGCGCACTTTGCTAGACACGCAAACCTCTCTGCTCCAATCCAGACTTGGAATTTTCTTCAAAATGACATCCAGAGAAGCCCTTGCTATAGGAACTGACACCAAACCACCAGTTCTCTTTAAAGGAGAATACGAACAGTGGAAGGATTGGTTTCTAAACTTCATTGACAGACATGAGCTGGGTAATTTCATCAGGAGATCTATAGAAGAAGGGGTTATGAAACCAGTCATGACGACTCGTGTAGTTGGAAATGTGCCTACTGAAGTTGAACTTAAGTTTCATGAGCTAGGAGATGATAACCTCAGAAGAGCCAAAGGCGACAGATTAGCTAAGTCATACATTTTACAAGGAATTCCAAATGAAATATATGTAAAGATTGACAGCTACAAGGCCTCCGGCAAAGAAATGTGGGGTCAGCTTGAAAAGATGATGCTGGGTTCGAAGGTTGGGAATCAGCTGAAAATCTCCAACTGCTTAAATAATTATGAAGAATTTAGAGGCAGGGTGGGAGAAACTTTAGAAGAAACCTATGACAGGTTTGTGACTTTGCTGAACGAACTTAGCAAGAACAAAGTCCACAAATCTCAAATTGAGCTAAACGTCAAATTCCTGAATATTCTTCAACCGGAATGGAAAAGATTTGCTAGGCAGATGAAGCAGATAAAAGATCTGAATGAGATTCCACTTCATGAGGTGTATGAAACCCTCAGACAAAATGAATAAGAGGTGGATGAAATTCTAGAAGATAAGAGACAGAAAGGAAAGACGGTTGAAGACACAGTCGCTCTTGTAGTCAAGAAGAAGAAGAACAAGGGGATTGTATATGAATCAGAAGAAGATGAAGGTTATGCAAACTCTGACATAGATGAAAATGACCAACTGAAGCAAGCAATGCTTATGCCGACAAGTGCTTTTCAGAAAAGGTTCTACACAAAGCCAAGTTCAAATAGTCAAAGATATTCTTCTGGTCCGAACAACTACATCCACAAGGAAAGGGTTGAAGGAAGGAGATTTGAAGGGAAGAGAACAGAAGAGAGGAAACCTGAAGAGAGAAGGTATCAGTCTGAAGGGAAGAGATTAGAGGAGAGGAAACCAGAAGAAAGAAAGTTCAAAGCTGAAGGATCCAGTCAGCAAGAACCACCAACGTGCTACAACTGTGGCAAAACAGGTCACTATGCTAGAGACTACCGAAGGCCAAAAGTCAGGAACTCTGATTATTACAAGAACAAGATGCTTCTTGCAAAGCAACAGGAGGCTGGCAAAGCACTGATGGCTGAAGATGAATACTGGATTGATCACTCAGATGATGAAGAAGAGGATGAAGAAAAATATGAAGCCGTCAACATGTGTTTGATGGGCCAAATAGAATCAGATGTTGAAGCTGATTCAGATAATGAAGACGAGGAGGTATGTAATTTATCAGATTCAGATTTCATGAATAAAATGCATGCCATGAGTTTAAAACAAAAAGAGTTAGAATCTAATCTTGAGCAAGAAAATGGTGTCATAACTGACAAAAACCAATTGATACAGAAACTTAGCAATGAACTTGCTGAGAAGAAAGTATTGATTGAGATTTTACATAAAGATAATGACACCAACGCAAAAGAAAAAAGACAATAATTCTTAAAGAGAATTCTGAACTCAAGTCTCAACTGCTAACAGGTGGGATTGATTTATATGAGCTTAAAAATTTGCATGCTTCTTGTATCAAAGAAAACTTTTCTTTATTGGGAAAATTAAAAAGTTTGGAAGAGAAGTTACACAAAATGGGTCAAACTGAACAGACTATTTTTCTGAACAAACCCAAAGAGGAAATAGAGAGATGGAGAATCGGTTATAAGAATCCTCACTGTCTACAAAAAGGGATGTCTGAAGTGCCAGGACTTTATGATCATCTTTCAATGCAATTAGCTCGCAGAATCCCTGAGTTTAAAACTTTCTGGACTAAACTATCTGAAAAGGATGAAGCCAACGAAACTGAAAAACGTTTGAAATCATCTAAAGTTCATCTTCCATTTTATTATGCGAAATTGAATAATAGTTATGATGAAAATCCAATATATCAAAAGAAGAAAACACTTTCAAGTGATTTCTTTCAAAGTTATACTGAAAAGGAAATGGAGGCGAAACCTATTCTAGGTAAACTATATGTCCCTCCTCTCGTTTTAGAAAGTAAAATTTCTGAACTCGAGAATTCTTTATCAGATGAAAGACTTTTGATGATTATTGAGCAAAAAGTTTTTTCAACTGTGTTTTCAAATTCTGTTATTTCTAAGGCTTCAAACTCTAAGGATATGTTTGGTTCATCAAGTAAAGGATTTGATTTTCTGAACTCTAATGGTGGTTTAGATGATTGTTCTGAATAATTTGACTTTAATGCAAAACTTCCTAACCATTCATCTTTTGTTAAGAAAACTTTGAGAAAAACCAGTATGCCTGTTAATAGTGCAAAATCAACGAAAGTTGATAACTCGGTCTCTGTGAAAGCTAAAAATGCTAAAGGTTAGAATATATCTCAGCATTCACAGCAACCGAACATTACTGGTAATTCTAAGAAGAAGCATTCGCTTGTTGTTCCAAGGTCTAACTCACCAGTTTCACATGTTTCAGATCTGAGCAAGCAAAGGCCAGAAGTAAATTCTCAATGGCAACCCAAACGGAAGCTTGACAAGACCGTTTTATCGTTTAGTAGTGTTAATTGTAGTAAGACTTCGATTAGTAAAGATGTCTTAATTGATGATGTTGCTCTTTTGAACTCAAAACTTGCTGTTTCTCGTAAACAATATACAATGAAGCAATTATTTCAGTTATCTTTATCTGCTAGAAAGTCTTCTATTTATGATAAACATGTTTCTATCTCTTGTCAAGATTCTGGAGATTGGTTTGGAAATTACCATGTGCATTCATCTCATACTAATCCTTCAAATGCATTTCAAAAGAAGAGAGGACCCAATTTGAAATGGGTACCAAAATCTTGTGCTAACACAGAAGGACCCAAATTCCAATGGGTACCTAAGGCTAAATCTGTGTTGCAGGCACACAAAGCTTAAAGAGAAATCGACTTCTGATTATGTACAGATCAGGACTCGTTCTTCAATGACAAAATAGGTTTTTGGATAATGCAGTTCAAAACCCGAACATCAAAGTCAAAATAGGCTTTTGAACAAATCAGTTCAAAACCCGAACATCAAAGTCAAAATAGGCTTTTGAACAAATCAGTTCAAGACCCGCACTTCGATAATGAAAGTGAATATTCCAATGTTGTCGTATAAATATCTAAATTTGTAATTTCTCTTATGCAGACTAGTCATACATGGTTCTTGGACAGCGGATGTTCCAAGCACATGACAGGACAAAAAGAGATACTGTCCAATTTTAAAGAGAAATATTGCGGAACAGTCAGATTCGGCAACGACCAGTTTTCTTCAATCATGGGATATGATGATGTACACAATGACAATGTCACGATCAAGAAGGTGAGCTATGTAGAAGGCTTACGACACAACTTGTTCAGTATAGGCCAGTTCTGTGACAAAGACTTAGAGGTCAACTTCAAAGCCAAGAGATGTTCAGTTCGCAATGAAGAAGGCGAAGAACTCCTGGTCGGTACTCGAGAATCAGACCTCTACACAATCAATTTATCAAATGTCCAGACTGACAAGCAAGTTTGTCTACTGACGAAAGCCTCGATGCAACAAAGTTGGTTATGGCATCGAAGGCTCTCTCACCTCAACTTTAGGTACATCAACAATCTGGTCAGTGGAAAGCTCGTCAAAGGACTTCCAGAACTCAAATATGAAAGAGAACATCTTTGTGCAGCTTGTGAAAAGGGCAAGATGAAGAGGGCACCTCATAAACCAAAGCCTGAACCAAGTACAAGCGCTCCGTTAGAGTTATTGCATATGGATCTATGCGGTCCGATGCGAACTCAGAGTCTAGGCGGAAAGAAGTACATACTCGTGATCGTGGACGATTACTCGCGATACACATGGGTCAAGTTTCTACGTTCAAAGGATGAGACACCTGATATTCTCATCACATTCCTAAAGACGACCCAGGTGAATCTGCAGAAACCGGTCAAGTTTCTACGAACAGATAACGGCACATAGTTCAAGAACAACAAAGTTGAAGAATATCTCGAATCTGTCGGGATTTCACATCAATACTCTGATGCTCGTACGCCTCAACAAAATGGAGTGGTCAAAAGACGAAATCGGACGCTAGTCGAGGCTGCTCGTACTATGCTAAGTCAATCATACTTACCTCTATTTTTGTGGGCAGAAGCTGTATCGACCGCGTGCTACACACAGAATCGCTCCATGGTACATCGAAGATTCAAGAAGACTCCTTATGCGTTAATCAACAACCGAACTCCGACAATCAAATATTTCCATATATTTTGGTGTAAGTGTTTCGTTCTAAACGATAGGGAGAGTCTAAATAAGTTCAGTGCTAAGGTGGATGAAGGAATCTTCATTGGCTATTCATCGACATCAACTGCATTCCGTGTTTATCTAAAGAAGTGAAAGACGGTGATTGAAAGCATCAACGTCTCGTTTGATGAAGATATGGCTTCCGAACAACAACGTTCAGTTGCCGTTATAACAGGAATACTAGCTTCTGGGCAACTCAGTCCAGGACCTACGTCTCAACAGAATAAATCAGATGAAGCATCAACTTCTACTAACCATTTATCTGATTTAGATTTATTATTTGAATTGTTTTATGATGAATTTCTTGGATCTAATGTAAAGAAATCTGTTGTGGTTGACAGGATGGAAGACTTCACGACTACTCATCCAACCAGTTCAGATGTTCCTTTTGAATCAAACGCCCCGATTCAACAAGAAATTACAATTCAAATGCCGACTCCAACAGTTGAAGAAGTGAAAAAATGATAAAGAGACAGAAGTAGCTGAAACAGTAGGAGATACTATACAGATCAATCTACAGCCAGAACAAGTTGTACCTGTTGATCCTTCTGAACCAGCCACTTCAACTGAAACCATCAATCCTCCTGAACAATCAGAAGAAGGTACAAGTGGATTTGTAGATGATACAACCGACATACAATCATCTAATCCACTACCTCATGAACATAAATGGACCAAAGAGCACCCGCTAAGCCAGATCATTGGCGATCCATCAAAACCGGTGCAAACTAGGTCAGCATCAATGAACATGTGCATGCATGACTCCTTTCTGAGCAAGTTCGAGCCAACAAGAGTATCAGAGGCACTTGCTGATCCAGAATGGGTGGTCTCAATGCAAGAAGAGCTGAATCAATTCGATGCACTTCAAGTCTGGAGACTTATACCAAAGCCTAAAGGTAAAACCATTATAGGTACGAAATGGGTTTTCAAGATAAAGAAAGACGAAGATGGTACCGTTATCCGAAACAAGGAAAGACTAGTAGCCAAAGGATACAGACAAGAGGAAGGAATAGACTATGACGAAACATATGCTCCTGTGGCGCGATTAGAGGCAATCGGAATGTTTCTAGCCTACGCAGCCCACAAGAACTTCACGGTCTTTCAAATGGACGTGAAGACAGCATTCCTGAATGGAATTCTGAAGGAGGAAGTCTACGTCTCTCAGCCAGAGGGTTTTGTTAATCAAGAGAAGCCGAATCACGTTTACATTCTCGACAAAGCACTCTACGGTCTGAAACAAGCACCTCGAGCCTGGTATGATGTCATTTCCACTTTTCTAGTCAAGTCTGGGTTTTCAAAAGGAACGGTAGATACCACTTTGTTTATCAAAAAGGAAAAAAGGCGATATCATTTTAATTCAAATCTATGTAGATGATATTATCTTTGGTTTTACAAATTCTAAGTACTATAAGAATTTTGCAAACCTTATGGTGTCTAGATTTCAGATGAACTTGATGGGAGAGATGAATTTCTTTCTCGGTTTACAAGTAAAACAATTTTCATCGGGTATTTTTATCAATCAATCAAAATACATTAGGGATATTCTTCGGAAGTTCCAAATGGAAAATTCAAAAACGATTGGTACCCCAATGGCACCATGTACTAAGATTGGCACCGATCCTTCGGGAAAGGCTGTTGATGTTAGGACTTATCGAGGAATGATAGGTTCTTTAATGTATCTTACTTCTAGTAGGCCAGATATAATGTTTTCAACATGCTTATGTGCACGATATCAGGCCAATCCTAAAGAAATCCATATGTCTGCTATGAAGCGCATATTTAGGTATCTAAAGGGCACTGCAGATCTTGGTCTGTGGTATCCTAAAGATACTAGTTTTGAACTAACAGCTTACACAGATGCAGATCATGAAGATCGTACAGTTCCTCGGTGACAAACTCGTAAGTTGGGCATCGAAGAAGCAACTTTGTGTTTCAACTTCCACGGCCGAAGCAGAATATGTAGCTGCTGCTAGCTGTTGTTCTCAGGTCTTATGGATGAGAACTCAATTGCGCGTCTACGATTTCCACTTCAACAAGATCCCGATATACTGTGACTCCAAGAGCGCCATCGCAATATCAGCGAATCCTGTTCAACACACCAAGACTAAGCACATAGACGTCAAGTATCACTTTATTAAAGATCATGTTGAAAAAGGAACAATTGAACTTTTCTTTGTAAAAACTGATTATCAACTTGCCGATTTGTTCACCAAACCCTTAGACGAAAAGAGGTTCAATTTTCTTATCTCTAAACTTGGTATGCTAAATCTTAAAATCTAATCAGTATTTACCTATAAAAGTTTTCTAAATTGTATACTTTTTCATCATTTCTTCATTCTTAACTCTGATTGATATCTGCACTTCTATATAATGTTCATATCAAAGGGGGAGAATAAGAAGAAATTGACAAGTGGTCAATATTACTTCGAGGGGGAGCTCATAAAATTTTGCATGTACCTTTTAATGCCAAATTTATTTGTATTGCAAGAATTTAGGGGGAGCTATTCAAGACAAAGGGGAGTACGGATATGACTTCTGATTATTCATGATCAGAACTCGTACTTTAAAAGTTTTACTACTTTTTGTCTTTTCAATTTTAGTGAATAAATTTTACTTTGACTTAACATAAGACTTTTGCAGAATTTTTGAGAGATGCTTACAAGTTCATATGTTTATGACTTAAAGCTTAGCTTCATGAGATTGAAGATCATACGTCAAGGTATAATTCTAAATCTTCATCTCATATATGTTTGAAAGAGGACAACTTTCAATCATAGAAAACATTGTTTTTAATGTTCAAACCACTTCCCGATTTTTCAACAGATTTTATATTTTGGGAGTGTAATTTTAAATGTTTTCATGATCTAAATTTTGCTTTAACTGAAATAGTTAAACCAATCTGAGCATCACGTGCATCATAGGAAAAACAAGAATCATTGTGCTAGGAATTAACACAACTTCTATGGAATCACCTTAACCAGTGATTTCTGCACCAACTTTTTCTGAGCCGGGTAGCCACAATTCAAGTGATTCACAATTCTTTGGTGATCATTATTGAAACAGACAACTAACCCATGCCAACTCTTGATGAAACCTCACTATCTACTCATTTTCTTCTCAACAAGAAAGTGTTTCACATTTTCAAAGGGGATGCATCACATTTGCTATCTGATTTTCGTTTGGAAAATCTGGATATTGAAAAGAAGAAAGTCTGCCCCACCTTCGCACATCAATCATGCACATTGAGTCTGTGTTTAACTTACTGTTGTCTCAGTGGTTTACACAATTTTGAGCCTTATAAGCAATCATCAAGTGCTTAATTCTTTCTAACACAAACACGAACACACAAGGAATTAGTTTCTTTGTCATAACGTTTATAGAAATTTACCTTTGTGGTGTTTCGATGATTAAATGGAAGCCCTGGGGGAGTCAACATCAAACAGCTTCTTTCCAATGTGTATTCGTTACACACAGTGACTTTGTGTTACTGACAGGCATGTTAACTGATTCATTAGTTGATTCAGGTGTTACACGACTATTTTGTCTGGATTTGAAAAGATCTGGATGAATATCTTTTGAATTGACGGACCAGGGGCTCTAACCGCAAGAGAGACATTTCTTACAAATAATTTTGATGAAGTCGTTACACTTATCATCAAAAAGGGGGAGAATGACTACACAAGAAATGGCAAAGATCACATGTTTCAAGAATCACGTCCACTCTTCAAAGGGGGAGATTGTTAGAAAAAGACATGTTGATTTCAGAAGCTAGAGAAAGAAGTTGCATCTTCTGTGCTGAAAAAGAAGACTGAATTGCTAAAATCATTTTCGTAATGATCTTGATCCAAAGGGGGAGATTGTTAAGACACAGTCTCATTGGATTCAAGATCATCCAAACTGAAGATCGCAATCTGAAGCTAAAGCCAAAATGTCGACTCTCAATATTAAAGTCTATGTCGTTTGTAATAAATGTCAATGTATTTGTTTATTATTGTACTAGTTAAATTAATATCTAGTTTGTTAGATATTAGTTTAACTTAGTTAGTTTCTAGTTTATTAGATATTAGTTATTAGTTAGAAATAATATATATTTGTTAGATATTATTTAGTTATAATAGTTTTATATTACAACTTGTTGTTGCAAGTTGATTAGGAAGTGTGTAAAACACACTATGTTAGATATTAGGTGTTTCTCTAGAATCTCTCAATAATCAGATATTATCAGACACAACAAAACACACACTTAAGAGTGTAATAGAGAGAAAACAGAGAACACACATCTATAGCTTGAATCAGATCAACCTTGTAACCATTTCTTATAATCAATACAGGTTGGTAATCTTTATGTGCTATTATTCAAAGAACTTGATACATTATTGTGTGGACCCACAGGATGGGATACATCCTACCTTTCATGTGTGTTATCTTCGTAAGTGTCTAGCCGAAGAGGAGAGCGTGATTCCTCTAACGGAAATTCGAGTGGATAACGAGAATCGTTGTGTGGAGGAGCCGGAGGAAATACTGGAATCAAAGGTAAAGAGGTTGCGACATAAAGATGTGATCATGGTTAAAGTTCAATGGAAGCACCACCGAGGTGCCAACGTTACATGGGAATCGGAGGAGGATATGAGGAATCGCTACCCTCGCTTGTTTTCCTAGAATGGGATTTCGGGGACGAAATCCTAATTAAGGTGGGGAGGATTGTAACGCCCGTATTTTTCGTTCAGAACTTGCCTATGTATTTGTTTATATGTACATATTCATGTCTATACGTGCGTAGGTGTGGATGGTCTCATATGGTTCAAGCCTTAATCAGCCCCTTGAAAGAGAGAGTTGTGTGGGTTTCTACATGGGTTCCAAGCCGTGGCCCAAGCCGCGTAACTCATTGGAGTGAAAGCCTACGGGAACACGCACAACTTATGGCGCGACCTTCAAGTCACTGCCCAAGCCGCGGGACTACCTACAGGTCTCCAAAACCCCTCTTTACTCGATTTTAAGCCACACTACTTCACCACTCGATTTTCAGCCGCGAGTTTTAGGGTTTTGGGCGATTTTCATACTCTACTCACTTCAAAGCATTTATTGCAAACCTTGGGTGGTTAGACAACAACCTTTGGGCATCAAACCTACCTTGGAGATCATTTATTAGAGTAGATTCACAAGATCCAAGTTCAAGCCACTCTCATCCAACTTCTAGGGTTTTCATCTTTTCTAGGTTTTTGGCTAAAAATCTAGGTTTGTGAGTTTCTAAACTTTGTTAAAACTAAATACACATCATCCTCTTTTACATGTTATTGTCATTCATCTTTATTTGAACTATTCATACATAAAACTTGATTTCTTGTGGGTCTCCTTGTGTATAAGTCTATCACCTCATTATCTACATGAGTGAACTTCCATAACATGGTATTGGGATGATCTATTACTTGAATCACCATGAGGTGGAGTTATAAATACATTGTTAACAATCATTTTATACTAGCCTTGATGTAGACTATGTGTAATTTATGGATGGAATGGTCTAATATGGTACCCATGGTTGGTATTGTGATTATTCAGGTGCATTATATGCCTTGAGACCTACTAATAATAATGTTGGACAAACCAAGTCAGTAGACACTAGGAGGATATAGTCTTGGGTGCCACTGTAATGGTATGTACCTAAACGTCCGCCATTCGGGGTAATGCCATGGTTGTAGTCCTCGGATGTGCTGGGCCTTTTGGGTGTCACTCATGGTAGTTGACATCAAGGTGTATCGACTCTTTGGGTGGAACTTGATTGGTGCTATGGGTTTCCCCCATTAACTCCACATTTAATGAACATATTGTTAACTGCTAATAAGAATTGTGCATGTGATTGGGATGTTGTTAATTGTACAAACTCACTAGGCTTTTTGGCCTAACACTTGTTTGGTGTCGATGTGTATCTCAGGTTCTAGTGGCGCCGCTTCTAAGCAGGTATAGTTAGACTTTGGTGAGAGCTTGGGGAAGGTGCATTGGGACGCACTTTTTGTGAAGACATTGATTCGGGACAATAGGAAACACCCTTTTTGTAATCTCCTTTCTAGCTTAGAAATTAGATTAGTTGGTTGTTGTCTATTTCCGTTAAATTACAACTGTAATTAAACAGCTTTATTTATTCCCCATTTTTGGGAGGCTCTTGCTATAGCAAATTTTATATACCATATTTCCATTTTCTGGAAAATTTTGTTATCCCTATTTTTAGGGTGTTACACAATGCCAATCATTTCCCAAAATGCATTCCTTGTACAAATAACACTAAGTAAAACCAAATTCATTCAAGAGCCATAATGTGGTCATTTTCCCATTTCCAAATATGAATTATTTACAAAGGATACCTTTCAAAAGTTATACCATTTTAAAGTGGTCCACTGCCAATACAACAATAACCCATTTGATTTCCTCTAAAAGGTTCATAATATCAAGTAAAACCCAACCATACCATGAAAACCATAAACGTGACAAACATATGTTCCTTCAAGTAACCCACCATAAATAAGCATTTAAAACCTCATTTTATATCCCATATGATGAAAACCTTCATTTTAGTTGAAAATGATAAAAACCCTAAAATCTCCAAAACCCTAGTTTCGGTCGAAACTCATTAACAAGAATATAAAAGTATGGAGATGATTAGGAGTTCAGAAATGATATTTGACATGTATAAGATTTAAGAAAAGGAAGTATGAACTCACAATGCTTGGTTTGGGTAAACCCTAGAAACAAGGAATCTTCAATATGGAGGAAACCTTGACCTTGAACTCTAGATGATCAACTATGGTGAAGATGATGAAGTAGTCCCTTGAAATCTAAGTATTTAATGCCTTAGATGAAGCTAGGGTTTGAATATTAATGAGAGAAAACAAGAGAGAATGAGAGGTATTTTGGTAGGTGAGAGTGTTCAATGAAAAGAGCTAAACAAAACAGGCATTTAAGCCTCTGGCCCCGCTGGCGATAGTGCCATGCGATTGTGCCAGGGGCACTCTCGCATGGCATAATCGCCCGAGAGGTATCCAGAGTCGTCCCCTCCCGGCGATTGTGACATGGAGATAGTGCCACTGTCACTCTTGCCAACTTTGTACCGAGAGCACCAAGGCCCTCGCGACAATGCCTTGGCGACAGTGACACTGTCACAGTCGCTCACTCCATAAAACGCTCCGAAAAAATGGTTCTCTTAGGTAACGAGAGCTGACATTAACCACACTAACTCAAAATGGAAGGTTCAAGAGTTTAGGATTAGATAAGATATACAAGAGATAACAAAAATCCGACATACCAAGATACGGGTGTTACATCTTGGCTCTTGATTTGATCGATGTTGAATATTTTTAAATACTTGAAGGTTAGATTCGTTCGATTTCAATCGGTGTGGTCTCGAGGATAGATCTAAACTAGGTCTAAGACAGTAAGACTTGACAATTGATAGAAAGAAGAGCCGCTAAAAATCTAAAACCATTAAAAAAAGGTACAAGTTTTGGGCGGGTTGACGGGTTGGTCGGGTTACTTTGGGCTTAACCCGTTTCCAACCCAATAGATGCGGTTTGGATAAAATTTGTATCGATTATGTATCGGGATACCTCTGTTGATTTTTTTTATTGTGTTTTTTCGGGTTGGGTTGCGGGGTTGGTCGGAAATTTGAGCACCCCCTAGCTACCACCCTTCCCCCAGCAAAGGTGGATCAAATATTTTGAGAGATTCCATTCTAGTTCCTGCTAACCAAACGCATGGTCAAATTCTATCAAATTTCATTCCAGTTCCTTCAAATTCAAATTCTTTTGATGGATTTCAGTTCCACCAAATTTTATTATGTGAACCAAATGCATTTAAAAAATGAAGAACCTATTCATTTAAAAAAAGATTAAAAGGGTTAGTGAAGCAGAAATAAGGGAAATGTAAACGAAAAGAAGGGCATGATAGAGAATGATTGGGAATTTAAAGATGAACTTGAACACACAGAATTCGATGTCAAGATTGCTCATGGGGTTAAAAAGAAGTATAACAATTGATTGAATAGGTCGACATTAGCATCACTTGCTTGGCTAAACAGGGAAAAAGAGTTATCGTAGTTGCTCGAAATGTCAACAAAGAAATCGATATCTAACAAAGAGAGATTATATCAACGTTATGTTGAATTAGATAAGTTAAATGGGGTGTGAGGTGTATATATGATGCATGCATAAGCACTACTTAAAGGTTTGACACCCATAACATAAAGAAAGGAAATTGTACAAGTAATGCATCCTTTTCGAAAGAGATTAGAAGTAGACTAGAGACAATTAATCAATTAAAAGACTTGACTGAAGTTTAGATTCTCATGGAAACCAAGAGACATGATGATATGAACGAAAAATCTATATGATGGTAAATGGGAAATCAACGTTAAAAAAAGTCACTAGCTAGTATAATCAAACAACTCATTGAAGAATGTCAATCACCTAGTAAGTATCAACCATGTCTAAGTGAGAATGGTCCTAGTTTGTTTGTTGTCGTCAAAGGTACATCCATAATTTTCTAACTTGCATTTGAATTTCGAGACAAGGGTGTTGTTAGTTGAACAAGATGTTGAACCTTCATAGCTTAGGACTACCATTCTAGACAGACGTATCTTATTCTCGATAAATTTGATGATGCGTCATACGAACCGATCACCCTAATGTGTGACACTTCGGGTTTTAGGTTAAAAACGGACAACAAGAGTACTTTCATATCATGTGCCTCATGGGTCAATGAAGTGTGGTTGGGTAATTGATTTTTATCTATTTATTGTCAAGTAAATAAGGGACGTTGTTTGATGCCTAAGTTACCTTCTCATAATTACTATTTTTCCTAGTACTAGTATTAATCCCTAGATTCAAGTTCTAATTATAGTTTTAATCACAATAACAAGATGATAACAATCAAACACTCAACCTGTTTTCAATTCAATGAAGAATTCGTATACAGACTCTCTGACAACTTTCTCTCTCTAGAATCTATGTTCGCTTACAATACTAACTTGCAACTCTAACTCTTAACTACCCTTAGTCATATCCCTATTTAAACACACGCGCACAAAAACACTAAAAGAAAAAATACATCGACTTTGACTTTTACATTTAATAAACAAAAGACTTTGACTTTTATGCCTGAGAGTTGACTTGAGCTTTGACTTGCTTTGACTTTCAGTCTTCTATCTTCATGATCTTGTATCTAACAAATATATGCACTAACATTCTCCCCCTTTGGATTCAAGATCATCTTTAAAAAGATTTCACAATTCAATCTCCCCTTTGACATCTCTTTCAGCAAATCAACATTAACATTCTCCCCCAAGATAATAAGAAACCTCTTTCAGACATCGGAAATAAATTATCTTCGGATTCAGCTCTCTTTGCTTCAGTAAATTGTCTTCAAAGAAAATTTCAGTAAAATCTGCTCGCATTCTAAAATCTTTGAATTTGCTCTGTCAAACTTGCACAATCTTCAGCAATTTGCATTCTTTGAGACAATCTTCTCCCATAACCGATATAAACTCTTCTTCATCAAACATTTCTTGAGATAATCTTCTCTTTTAAACTCCACCATTCCTTTATCATTTCCCACATTTCTTGATCATCTCTATTCTCCACTTCAAACATTTCTTGATTTCTTGATAAAAGTTATCCTTATCAGTTAGTATGAAGTCTTTAAATAAGATCATATTCTTGTTTCTTATGCATCTTTTATAATATTAAAATTATACTTTGTGTGAATTAAGTTTTCTTTAGATTGAAAACAATTAATATTGATCGAGATTTCAATATTTAAAACCTCAGGTGATCGCGATTTCATTTGTTTACCAGTTACACCTCTCGTAATTCAACTAAGGATAGATCAAGGTTTTTTTTCTCATCAAGTAGTATCAAGTCATAAGACAAGGGTGTTATTAGTTGTCATAAAGAGGATAGCGACCAAGTGGATATCCTCACAATATATCATTTCAAAAGAAGTCAACATGCCTTCCTTAATTCTCCTTCATAATTCCCTAAAGAATATCATATATATGCCACTTCTCGAGGATGCAAGACTATGGTAGCAGATTATGTGTAGAGACTTGTGAGCTCCTGATGCAGCAGGAAACCTCGGGTTAACAAGCGTAGAACCCTAAAGATGAAAACGAGTTTACTAGTAGTAAACTCAAAGAAAATCTGTAACACCCCAAAAATTAGGATAAACAAAAATTTCTCTAAAACGGAAAAGTGGTATATAAAAAATGTCAAAGCATGAGCTTCCCAAAAAGGGGAAATAATAAACACCTGTTAATTACAAGTTTGTAATCAAGAGTAATGGAAATAACAACCTATTAATCTAATTTCTCTAAGAAATAAGATTACAATTTGAGTGTCGTCCAATTAACCAAAAATTTTGCTTGTTAGTGAATGCCCAAAAGCTAAGCATACGATGATTGTAATTTTGAGTTTATTTTCAGGAAATTAATAAATAAATGAAAGACATTGTCCATTTTATTATGTCTATGTTATATTATGTGTTTTAATTATTTATAATAAATAACCTCAGAATAATATATTCTAAATGTCCCTAGTTAAATATTATTTTAGGTTTTAAGGTTGAAGTAATATGATAATGACTAGCATATGTAGGGATTCATATAGAGATATTGAATCTGCATATGGGTACAAAATGGAGATTTTGTGTATCGGACGTGACTGACTATGAGAACACTGCATTGGATGTCATGTAAGTGTCAAAGTGTTTCTAATGTGGTCAATGTACATGTAATTCTTTGACATGAGAAAAATATGGAGTTTGTTATGTGTGAGTAATATACTTTGACATTTGTTCTAATCAATCCGAAACTGGGTGACATAATGATTGTTGGGTATGTTATAAATCACATGGTAGAACTAGCATGTATCGAGATAGGATTTGCATACGCAGATAACTGATATGAGATATCATTTTTTGTTTTTATTTGTATTTTAGTGAATCAAGAAACTAAAGATTGGACATAACAAGAATGACTGATAAGCGATATATTTTATACATTTCGATATCAAATTACCTAATAATTGATGCTAGTTGGGTGCTTAAAATATGCTTATTAATTGAGTTAGTGTGTAATTATTTGAAATCCAATAATTCAAAAATAGAAAACAAAAAAAATAGAGTTAAATTTGTTTGTTGGGTTTTATGTTGGCAGGATTTTGAAGTTGCCATCCCAAGCACATTCACAACCCACGAAAAAAGAAAAATCGGAAAAGAAGAGAGAGCCCACGCTGTAGCCGAGAGAAAGAAAAAAAGAAAAAGAAATCTTCCAGCGCCTCCTCTGGTACGTTTTTCATCTTCGGGCGTGTTTTAGCGCGGCCAAACCCGCACTCCAAGTCGCGATAGCTGCTGTTGATCGATGATTTCAGACCCGGGCGAGTTTTCACGCAGGTTTAACCCGCACCCAAAGCCGCGAGCGACCGAAATCGTGGGCTTTTGGGCTTTATTTCGATCGGTTCTTGTGGGGAGTTGATATACAGGTTGGAAACCGTCGAATAGGGGGAAGCAGCCAGAAAATCGAAGGAGAAGAGAGCAGACGATTGGGAAGAAAGCTTATGTTGGTTCAATCCATTAAGTAATTTTAGTTTTAGGTTTAATTTTTGATTTCATAGTTAATCTTTACATTTTAGCAATGGATTTGTAAATATTTGATTGGGATTGTGTTGAGACTTGTTGAATCTTTTCATATCATTTGATTTCTATTTATGCAAACTTTGATTTATTCGATTATCATTGTTGAGTTATTTATTTAAGTCGGTACCCTTGAATAATTTAGTCTATCTGTGAATTGCTAGATAGAGTTTTGAATCCGTAATTGTTCTCAATTCTATTTTAGTAGCAAACGATACTTCAAATGATTGGGCGTCTGATTAATTTTAGTGTCGTGGGTTTGCTTATTCTAGTCTAAATGGACGGCGTCCATTCATTGGCTAGGAATGGCGTTTGTCTAAGCCTAATGCAATTAGCAGTTGAGTCTATGTTCGTAACTAGACTTAATTAGTTGGTTAGGAACTAGTTTATTGAGCATCTCATGCTAGTTTAATTTTACGGATAAACAAAGTGTCGGTGCGTATCGATGCTCATAGCCTTTCTGGAATAAAATGAGAATTTTTTTTTAAGAACAAGTCTATGATACATGGTCCGGTGAATTATTTGAACTCATTGCTAGTTTATAATTCTTTGTTTTATACTTTAGTTTTATATGTTTAGTTTATCGATCCAACCCCCCCCCCTTTAAATAAAACGTAGAAGTTTGACACCGCTCACGGCCAATCCCTGTTGATTCGACCCTACTTACCGCTATTGCTATTTATGTTGTAATTTGAGGTAAATAGGACTTTATTATTTGTCGGGCTCGACACCCGTCAAATTTTTGGCGCCGTTGCCGAGGATTGACAACGTTGATTGTTGTTAGTTTTTACGCTTTATTTATTGTTTATTTTTCTTTTTAGTCTTTAATTTTTCATTTTCATTCTAAGCTAATCGTGTGCCTAACGCCAAGTGGTTTTTAAGTGTTTCTTATATTTATCATGGCATATAATCTATATGATTATGGGTCACGATACACCACCATGGGATGTGATCCAATCGAGGTACGTCTTTCCTCCCTTGAATCGAAAATATCATATTTAACTGATATTGTGAAATAGATGGTTAATAGAGAGGGACCGCAAGTGGGAATGTTCGGGATGTATCCTCACAATGTTCATCCAAAGGATACATGCCCAACATACCACTACAATGTCGAGCCAAACTTCAATTACAGAGGATTCTCTAGCTCGTGCCAAAGTGGATTCGAGCCATACTCGAGCACTTACTATCCGGGATGGAAAGACCATCCAAATCCGAATGAATACGAGTACGGATGGGAGCATTCATTCTCTAGCTATGAACAAACACCACCGACAACAAACCACACTTTTGGGAACTCAGGTATGTATCTTGAAGAGATGGTCCAACTAATAGCCTTTAACACAACTTTTTATTCATTTCAACAGGAAACATTCAAGTTCCAACCTAGAGAAGCAGATCAGTGAGTACATATCTTTTCAAAGTCGGTAGGAAGCTAAAGAAGAAAATGAAGGGTTGGTTAATGAGTTAAAATTGCAGGCTTCATAGATGAAGATGATGAAGAAAAGATCGCATCTGATTCACAACTGAGTAACAAAGGAAAGGACGCTATAAAACAAAAATTGGTGGTGGTGCCTCCTCTTTTTCATATGCCAATAGTTGATCTCATCAAGGAAGAGGAGTAATGCGTAGATATTTGGGGAACCTTCACAAAGCTTGAAGAACCGATGGTTGAAGATAAGAAGGTGAACCCAAAAGAGGTTTCCTTTGTCGCGCTACCAAGAGAGATATCCTTAAAGTGCAAAGGACCCACTCTTGAAATATGGACGAACTTCAAGGCACCCTAACATGTAGAGAATGATCATGTATGGGTTATAGACTTATTAGACACTAGATAGAATGTGGAAGGTGTCTAGCCAAAGACGTAAAAGAAAGGCGCTAAATGGGAGGCAACCCATGGGTTTTAAATTTATGCATTTGCTTTTAATTGTTTATTTCTTTTATAGTTTTCCCCATTTCGTCGTCTAAGCTCTTTTCTATATTTTTCAGGATTTCTTACCCCCCATTATGGAGCTTAAATGGATGCACTTATCTCGCTAGCTCATATATTGGAGGCCACTCGCCAATCAGGGGAGTTTACTATTTCCCCTTACTTTTTAATGTCTTTGAGTGTCCTAATCATATTGCATACATTGAGGACAATGTATGAACTAAGTGTGGGGGTGGGATCATTTGCATGATTTGGGATTATTTGGGTTTATAAATGCTTTTAGGGGTGAATTTTTTTCAAATTTTGTGCTTAAATGTGGGTCGTTGTCCGTTTTGGCAATATGTTAGCATGTTTTTAATGAGCTTAAATTGTTGATGACAATGAGTTTGGATGCATGTATAGCATGATTGAATTTGATTGATATCACTTAGAGTCGATTAGGGGTAATATGTTGGTCAAAGTTAGACTTTTGCTAATCTCTTGAACTAGCATTTAACACCGTGAGACTTTGAGCCTATTAGACTAAACACATGATATTAGTCTCAAGTTCATTTCTTGTGTGATTACGTCATGCCTAGTCATGTATTTCAAGAGCTTGATTTGTCTCTCCTTAAGATTACATGATACTTACATGCTAATAAATATGATAAAGGTCGTCGTTTCTCATTTTTATTAAAGTCGATTAGCCTTAAGCCCACCCTTTATATCATGATTATCCTTTTTGCATACCACTTGGAGCCTTGGCCTTATTCTTTTGTCACCCACATCATAAACCCATCCAAATACGACTCACTCGACCAATCACCAATATAGTAGTACCGGTATCCCTATGTGCTTGAAAGTAAAACATATACGTTGGGAAGGAAAATAAAGAAAAATGAAAAGAAAAAAAATTCCTATGAGTAAATATGTCGTCAAGAAAAAAAAAATAAAAAAAATAAGACGACCAATATGATGATAAAGCTAAATATAAGCATTTATCTCTATTCTATCATCCAAAGGGAAATGTACTTCAAAGATAGATATAAAAAGTCCTTTGTGGGAAGAAATTTTCATGGTTGAATAACCGGGTTCCCTATTTGGTGTTAGGTCCTTAGTCACTTTTTATCCCAAAATACATCCCTACCTTACCCAAAGCCTTATTTAATATTACACCCTCAAAAGACCTTTTGATTTATATGCATGTATTTTATCCAAGTAGTGGAGTGTGAGAGACATTTCAAGCTTATGGTAGGTATATGCTAGAGTAGTGACGGTTTGAGTGATACACTTTAACCCCAAGGAGTGAATTGAGTGTTATTTTAACTTTACCATTCGTGAGAGCGTTCTTGAGATTAAATTGGGTCTAATTGATTGTGTTTGCTCACTAGTTGATGCTATGTTGTGAATCTCAAGTTCATGGATTACTATATATGTTGACACTCTCCTCTATTTCCATTTTGCCGTTACATGTCAACTTAGTCATTGTCGAGGATGGACAATGGTCCAAGTGTAGGGGTATTTGATAAGTGATATATTTTATACATTTCTATATCAAATTACCTAATAATTGATGCTAATTGGGTGCGTAAAATATGCTTATTAATTGAGTTAGTGTGTAATTATTTGAAATCCAATAATTCAAAAATAGAAAACAAAAAAATAGAGTTAAATTAGTTTGTTGGGTTTTATGTTGGCAGGCTTTTGAAGTTGCCATCCCAAGCCCATTCACAGCCCACTAAAGAAGAAAAATGGGAAAAGAAGAGAGAGCCCACGCTGCAGCCGAGAGAAAGAAAAAAAGAAAAAGAAATCTTCCAACGCCTCCTCTGGTACGTTTTCCATCTTCGGGCGTGTTTTAGCGCGGCCAAACCCGTGCTCCAAGTCACGGTAGCTGCTGTTGATCGATGATTTCAGACCCGGGCGAGTTTTCACGCAGGTTTAACCCGCACCCAAAGCCGCGAGCGACCGAAATCGTGGGCTTTTGGGATTTATTTCGATCGGTTCTTGTGGGGAGTTGATATACCGGTTGGAAACCGTCGAATAGGGGGAAGCAGCCAGAAAATCGAAGGAGAAGAGAGGAGACGATTGGGAAGAAAGCTTATGTTGGTTCAATCCATTAGGTAATTTTAGTTTTAGGTTTAATTTTTGATTTCATAGTTAATCTTTACATTTTAGCAATGGGTTTGTAAATATTTGATTGGGATTGTGTTGAGACTTGTTGAATCTTTTCATATCATTTGATTTCCATTTATGCAAACTTTGATTTATTCGATTATCATTATTGGATTATTTATTTAAGTCGGTACCCTTGATTAATTTAGTCTAATTGTGAATTGCTAGATAGAGTTTTGAATCCGTAATTGTTCTCAATTCTATTTTAGTAGCAAACGATATTTCAATTGATTGGGCGTCTGATTAATTTTAGTGTCGTGGGTTTGCTTAATCTAGTCTAAATGGACGGCGTACGTTCATTGGCTAGGAATGGCATTTGTCTAAGCCTAATGCAATTAGCAGTTGAGTCTATGTTCGTAACTAGACTTAATTAGCGGGTTAGGAACTATTTTATTGAGCGTCTCAGGCTAGTTTAATTTTACGGACAAACAGAGTGTCGGTGCGTATTGATGCTCATAGCCTTTCTGGAATAAAATGAGAAAAATCATTTAAGAACAAGTCAATGATACACGGTCCGGTAAATTATTTGAACTCATTGCTAGTTTATAATTCTTTCGTTTACGCTTTAATTTTATATGTTTAGTTTATCAATCCACCCCCCCCCCTTTTAAATAAAACGTAGAAGTTTGACACCACTCACGGCCAATCCCTGTGGATTCGACCCTACTTACCGCTATTGCTATTTATGTTGTAATTTGAGGTAAATAGGACTTTATATTTGTCAGGATCGACACCCGTCAATGACACATTCAATGTCTCGTGTTCAATCTAGACATCAAGGACAAAGGAATTAAATGTGTAAACTAAAATTGAATACAAATCGATAATTTGTTGTATCACCAATTCTCGTCATTTGGGTAACAGTGATGTATTGCTAGATACCACTCATCATTTATAACTATAAATGCGAGATTTATATTTATTACCAACATGTCGAGAACCCATTAGGCCACACACTTTGAACATATTCAAATAAGGAGTTTCAATAATTAAAACGTTTAATTATTATATCCGATTTGTATTGATTTAATCTGATTAAATAAAATCAGATATTATTTATGTTGGACATAAATAAAGTTGACTAGGGATGGCCATTGTAAGGGAGTGATGGTGTATGGAAAGTCTTACATTCAAGTATGGTGTAGGGATGGTGGTGGTTATGCCATACCTCTCATATCCATATATAATGTGTGACATTGTATGCAAGAGTTTGAATCTTGCAATTCTCTCTTAAAAATCACCTACAACTATATGCTTCCTTTTCTTTCTAAGTTTTGAAACCGTGACTAGCATAACGAGAAGGCAAAGGATTCGGATTGTTCGCATGAATACCGTGGAGGCATCAAGCTTTGTTTGTTGTTGTGATTCAAAGTCTCGTTAACTGTGAGATATAATTTCGAAACACCCGATTTATTTTGGTTCGTATGGGTACGTGGAGGGTTAAGGTTTTATTTTCCGCTGTGTTTGAGATCCTGTAACCCAACATTGCTCTTCTATAGGAATGGTGTCTCAAAATGTGGTTTTCCCCAAGCTCACTCTACCCTAAGCTAGGCCTTCTTAGAGACCGCGTTGCTAGAACCTAAGATACATGTCGACATCAAACAAGTGTTAGGCCAAAAAGACTAGTGAGTTTGAACAAATAATATATAACAATATGTAACAGTTGGAACTAATCAATATGACCATTTAGGTCAAACATTTGGAATCAATAGGGAGACCCATAATACCAAAACAAGTTTCACCTCAAGAGACGATATACCTTAGCATTTACTCCCACGAGTAACACCACAAGTCCCGACACATCGAGGACTACCTCCAAGGCATTGCCCCGAATGGTAGAGGTCTAGGTGTATACCTCCAAGGTGGCACCCAAGACTATATCCTCCTAGTGCCTACTTGATGATTCATCCAATTTGCAAAGTAACATAGTATACATTTACTCCAAGCAAAAGGTACATCGTATTAATGAATGTAAGCTTGTGGTCCAACCACTATACTTAACAAGGAGAAGCTTATGTACAATAATAATTAGGGGTGTAAATGATACGATTCGATCTCGAGTATTGATATACTCGACTCAAACTCGATAACCAATTATCAAGATCAAACTCGACTCGAAAGCTCGTGAATAGCAAAAATACAAACTCGACTCGAACTCGATAGCCGATTTTCAGGCTCGAACTCTACTCGAACTCGCTTGCAGCTCGAATCAAGCTCAAACAATGGTCAAGCTCAAACTATTGTCAAATTAAAACTCTAACCAAGGTTAAAACTTAAAACTTTAATCATAGTTAAGTTTGACCACAAATACATATGTGGCCCAAAACGCAACTATGGTTTTAAAAACTACTACTACCTTCCCTTTTAAAAAGTTTCTCTCAATCCCATCTTATGTTATTGAGCGATGTGGGACATGAGTACTTTCGAATTTTCTCCCACCTCTTCTATTATAAACCCTCTCTCACTCCCTACATTATTTAATCAACCAAAGTTGGACTATGATCAACCTTTTTATTCAATTCATTATCGTCTTCTAAGTTTTTTTATAAAAAAATATAAATGCCATTTTTATATTATCATTTTTTATTAAAATATAATAATAGAAAGATACTTATTAATAGTTTTTACATTATATTATAAAATTAATTATATATATAAAATCGAATATCTTGTTTGGGTCACAAATCCACGACTACGACGAATGATATTTAATGCATCTTACACACGACTGGTCTTGTATTAAGATAAGGTCTTGTCGACCAAACATATCTATAACATTTATCGACACTTTTTTTTAACGTCGGTCGAGCGTTAGGCACACGACCATCGCAAGACCGTCCTCGACCACAATTACACTAACGTACGACCCAACGTTCTTCTCTTGTTTATTCAATGCAGGTTTAATGCCCTTAAAGACCAACGACTATAACTGACCAGAGCCATTAAAGCCATTATGGAGCTTCGACCATTACAAAGACACATTTATGAAGATCAAAGACTATAAATAGACACCTACAACTACATCTACAATAGCTGAGCTCCGATATTACAAGCTACACGAAGAATTCTCAAAGCACTCTCTATCGTACTATACGATCACATTATAACATACACGATCAGAGTGTTTTACACACGACCTACACTCATTACTGGTTTCTACGGTTGTATTTCATGTTTATCTTATGTAAGCATTGCAATATATAAGGACATCTCCCCTGTTTGGCGATCACAGTACTCGACGACCTCTATTAGTCGTCCGCGATTTTTTCCTCGTTCAGGTTTTTCCGCGTCACCAAATATCTTGTCTCTTTATTTTATTTATTGTCACATGTCTTGTCGCTTGGTTACTTTCTTTAGTTGGATAAAGCTCCACACCGACCTTAAATCTTCCGTTGGACAATTTTTGGCATTAACAGTTTGGCGCCCACCGTAGGGCACCATCTAAAGAAAATCCTCGACAACCATGCAATGTATTAACAATTTTCTCGAGTATCTTTCTTCTACAGGATAATGGTAGCTCCTCAAGGAACCCAAGAGCAAATCATATCCCAGATGAACATGGCGTTGACAGCTTCACGTGCTTGCATCGACGCTTTGTCAAATCAAAACAGACAAGATGTTGAAGAGATAGTGTCTTGGAGGAATCGGAATGCTAGCAGTGCAGCAGGGACTTCGCATGGTCTTGGGAGCTTCAGCATCCTTGGTCAGGACCTTCATTCCCCAATTATCCAATAAATACTTTCCCTGGCATCCCTAGTCAACCCATACCGACGATGCCAACGCCACCTCCACCATTCTTCCACTCGACGACGTCGATTCCCGCGACGCCGATACCAACCTTCCATTACAATGGAGATGCTTCCGATTCGTTGCAACGGAATGGTTTCCAAAACTCTGGGCACGTCACGATGGAAACTCATTGGAATAATCCGGACGATCCAGTCGCCCAACGAATGAAAATGCTAGAGGAAAAAAATACTTGCCAAGCTACCAGGAGCAGCAGTACCTGTCGATATCGAGCCTCGCACAGGGTTTCAAGTGTCGCCTTTTGTTGATGAGATAGCTATGGTTGACGTCCCTAAGAAATACAACATCCCGACATTCACACCAAAATATTCTGGTATCACAGATCCAACTGAACACTTCGCCTAGTACAAACAACTGATGTGGACAGTGTCGATCCCATACCAGTACCAAGAAGTGTGTATGTGTAAAAGTTTTGGGGCGACCCTCACAGGTACAGTCCTCCAATGGTTTATTGGTGTAAAACCCAAGTCCATCAACTCATTAGCTGAGTTGGTAAACCAATTTTCTCAACAATTCACGAGTAGTCGCAAGATAGAGAAACAAACGAGTGACTTGTACTACGTCGTGCAGAAGGTTGGAGACTCAATTCGAAGTTATTTCAATCGCTTCAATGCCGAGATGAATAGTGTTCGTAATTGTGACGTCAAGACCACGATCGAAGCTTATAAACGTGGTCTGGATGAAGGTTCGGGTCTTTATACCGATCTGACAAAATACCCCCCAGAGAACTTCGAAGACGTACGAGCAAGGACTTTGGCCTATATGAGGGTCGAAGACGACGCTGCCTTTCGACGTAAGCACTCTAGCGACAAAAAATCGTTAAGTGTGAAGAAGCCAGAATTCAAGACCAAAACAACAGTCAAAGCAGAACCATCGCGGAAAATATCGAACATTAGGTTCGATAAGAAGAGGACCTCAACCACGACCAAGTTTCCTCAATACCCTAAGATCTCCTCTTATGGATTCAAAGGGACTTCTCAGGACTTGGTCGAGGCCTTAAGAAACGTGCAAGCGACCATCCGTTGGCCGAAGAAAAGCGACAAAATTGAAGACAAGAAAGATAAGACCAAGTGGTGCGACTTTCACAGTGACCATGGTCATACGACGGATGATTGCATTGCTCCTAAAAATGAACTCGCTTGGAACGTCCCAAAAGCAATCTTAGAGAAATATTCGACAAACCAACAACGCTCAACAATGACGTTCGACCCCCATCTCCTGTTCATGAGAAAGTCGTGAATTGTGTTATAGGAGGATCCGACGTCTGTGGTTTGACTTATTCTGCAGCAAAAAGGTATGCCAAGGTCGACAACTGTTTAACCCAGAGGGTGTTGGTCGACGGGGGAAGCTCAGTGAACATAACCTTTCTCGACACCATCAAATCCATGGGACTCGACAAGTCGGAGATCATTCGACGTTCGACGACTTTGGTTGGTTTCAATGGAGACATAACAAGCACTTATGAAGAGATCACTCTGCCAGTCTATGCCAGAGGAATCAACAAGCAAACCAAATTCAGCATTATCGATTGTTCATCAGCATATAACATCATTCTTGGTCGACCTTGGATTCACGATATTGAAAGCAGCCCCTTCGAAGTTCCACCAGACGATGAAATACCCCACACCGTGGGGAGTCCAGGAGATCAAGAGTGAACCGAAAGTTGCTCATGATTGCTACAAGACAACGATGAAACTGAGAAAGCAATCATGTTGGTCCCGAAGGTGCTTAACAAGTTTGTAAAAGAGAGGGGGTTGAATACAAACACAAAATTTAAAGTTTAATAAATTGTTAATTAATAAATCAAAATACAATTTACAAGTTTGTTGCGGAATAAGATTAAGTAAGAACCTAATCTAAACAAACTTAAGAAACACTAAGATGGTTGCACAAGAATTAGAGAATAGAGATTAAGAGAATATATAAAGCAAGGGTTTCTATATGTTAGAAAGATTAAAGGCTGAAGGCTTCGGGCAACTCTTAGATAAAGTCGTCATCTTTCTATTTATACCCTATGCATTAAATGCATGGCAGGGTACTTTACACGTGTCCTTATTTGGTTGGTTGCATGAGTTTGACTTTTGGAGACATGCTTTTGGCCGTATGATGAACAATGTAGATATCAGAGTTGTTGTACGAAATGTTGCAGAGGTATGTCTTTTCTGACACTCGTACTATGTGTGCATAGATAAGACAAAAGAGACTTGAGGTATAAGCAATGTGATTATTGATCGCTGAATATCTCCTCCTTCTCAGAGATAGAAAGAAGTTCAGCTATCGCTGAAACTTTTTCTCAGACTTCTTCGCGTATGAGTAGACTTGTCTTCTTTTTGCTGATATCCACATCAAGTCATGAGTAGACTTGTCCTTTGTTCAGCATCTTTGTCTTTGATTCAGCAGTGAACATCTTTTGTCGTAAAACTTGTCTTCAGGGATTACGTCTAACTGTTTACATAAGAAATGATCAGCGATACTGAACATACTCAGTATTTGATCGCTGATAGTGAAACACTTATACATACAGAGGCTAAACGTAATTTTCACTAAGTATAACAGAGGGTCATTATCAAATCACTGATAGAGTTGGATCAACAAATCCATCTAGCAATTATAGAACCAGGATGGTCCCGACACTGTTGACAACTATCGTTTGGAGGAAGTCATCCTGGACCAAAGCAAGCCTGATCAAGTCGTCTTTGTAGGTTCTCCCCTCAATCCTTCCATTAAAAAAGAGCTAATTTCTTTTTTATAGAAGCATGTTGACTGTTTCTCTTGGACGTACAAAGACATGGTCAGCTTTAACCCTGACGCCATTTCACACAAGTTAAACATGGACCTGTCGTTTAAACCAGTCAAGCAAAAATGACAAAAATTCGCTCCAGAGCGAAACAAGGTGATCAGTGACGAAGTCGACAACCTCCTCAAAACCGGCAAGATTCGGGAAGTAAAATATCCCTACTGGCTAGCAATCGTCGTGGTCGTACAAAAGAAAAACGGCAAATGGAGGGTGTGAATAGACTTTACGGACTTAAACAAGGTGTGTCAGAATGATCCATTTCCTTTACCACATATCGACGCTCTAGTCGAGGCAACTGCTGGACACGAACTCTTGACATTCATGGATGCATACTCAGGTTACAATCATATACTTATTGTAACACCCATAATTTCCTAAAGAAGCGGTTAATGATCGGCCAAGGAAACCGTCAGCGGCCGGCCGAGAGAAACGGTCGGGGAACGGTTTAACACAAGAAGCGAGGAGGCACGACAGGCGACACGCGCGGTTTGGCCCGCGACCTCAAGTCGCAACCAAAGTCGCGTAATTCACTATGGTTTGCATTCGAAGGACATGCGCGGCTTGGCCCACGACTTGAGGTCGCGGCCAAGGTCGCGGGAGACTGTCTGATCGATTAAAAACCCAACTTTCTAGGGTTTTCTCTCATTTTACTCCCACTTTCCACTTCTCTCTTCCTTGGGGCAATTTTTAGAGCTCAAGAAACGATTTTGGAGCACTTTGGTGTGAATCTACCATATGGAGATCAAAGAGATGGCGAATGAAGCTTGGTTGTGAAGAGGGTGAAAGATGTCATGGATGAAATGTTGGTGGGAAGACTTTAAGTTTTGTTTGAGGTAAGTTCATGTATAGTTCAAGCTCTTGTATGAGGATCTTTGTAGATCTAAAGGGTTATACTTGTTGACGGTTCATTTATCTTAGATTTGGAAAAAATGGTTATTTGGAAACCCTAACCCATTGTTGAAGATGATGAGTTGATGATGGAAGCTTCATTCTTGGAGGCTAAGGATTTGGGTTTGAAATATTGGTTTAACCTAACCTAGCGAGGTGAGTTCAACTTGATTTGTGAAAACGGTGTACATGCCAAAATGTCTATTTCAATGTGTATATATATGTTTTACATGAAATTATTAACTGTTGAGTTATTTGGCGAATCTTTATTATTTGAAGTGTTTGATTTTATAAACTTTGTAAAGCACCCACGTTTGAGATTTTGAGCATTTTGACAAATAAATCGTACACGTTGGCATTTTGAGGATTTATTTCATGAAGTAGAATTTGGGTTTAAATACATTTTATTGTGTATTTTAAATAAGTGTTTGACTTTGTGTTATGGGACGTTTTTGAAAGAATAAATGATATAAACCCACTTGAAAAATGATTTGTTCCAATCTAAACTACGTTGGAGTTATTTATATAAATTGGAGTATGGGTTTACATACATGCGGGTTGTTTACGTTTGGTTTCACTTTATGAATTTCGACGTTGGGTCTTTGGATTTGTTGAGCTTATGGCTCGGTTTGGATTTGTTAGGTTTTGAGGACACTTATCCGCTTTTAATAGCTCCATGTAGAGCGTTTGGTTATGATTTGCATTTACTGCATCTTATTGAGAGTTACATGTTTTGAATGCGTTAGTTCATTCGTTTTGAGTCATGTAATGTTTTAGTTAGTGAAATGGATCCATAGGCACGGTGTTCTTTTGTCCCGTTTTGGGCAAGTTCACCACTTTGGCACGGAATAGGCATCGGGTCACCATGATAAGTAAGGTGTGGACCTATACGGTCGGGCACCGTCCCGTGGATAGTAAGGTGTAATTCCCTTATGCATAAGTTCCCATTTTGGAACTGGGTTCCCTTGTTTTGGAACTCTCAAGAATAGACCTAAAGGGGTTGACTTGATGTTTTCGAGCAATAGACTTAGAGGAGTTGAGCTCGGTATGTTTTATGGGTATAACCCATATGTTTTAGTTTCCAACATAGTTATGTGACCTACTTTTTTGTTCCATCACATACTATGTAATCGGGTCTCCCCCGTCACCGAAAGGTGTTGTTTTGGTTATGGAGTTTTATAATCCATGTTTTCGATGATGTTTTAGGTATGGATTGTTATCCATGTTTTTGGGTTTTGCATACTGAACTTTATCCATGCTTTTGGAATATTTTGGATGAGAGAGTTTATCCACGTTTTCAGTATTTTATTATTAAAGTGTCAGTTATGTATTACGCGAGTTTTGGGTTTTGGATTTATATTCGATGAAACATTTTGTTTTGTGATTTTAATCACGAAGAGGGTGAATGTTGAAAAAGAGATTGTTTCTAGATTTAACGTATTTCATTTTGGAAATCACGATTTAATTAACGTTCTTAAAGTTATTGTTTTATATATATCTAATGAAAACTCTTGAGCTCACTAGGCGTTAAGCATAACCTTTTTATTTGTCGGCATGTGCATTAGGTTCCAATTGGGGTTTGGTTCTAGTGGTGCTATGAAGAGATGAGCACTAGATTTACACAAGGGTGAGTAGTTTGGTGAAGTCTTCCGCGGTTGGAAATAGTAACTGTTATGGGGTTTTAGTAACATCCGTACCTTTTATAGATCGTGTATAAGGATTGAATTGTGTGTATTGAAGTTAAACCTTAATTTGTCGTTGTAGATGATTCAGTTATCGATGTATTTAGAAAATTTTAAATTAGTTGTTATTTCCAGTTTTGAGGGCGTTACACGTATGCACGTCGACGACCAAGAGAATATGGCCTTTATTGTTCTAAGGTTATGCCTTTTGGTTTGAAAATGTAGGTTCCACATACCAGCGATTGGTTAACAAAATCTTCAAAGATCGACTGGCGATACCATGGAAGTGTACATTGACGATATGCTCGTCAAGTCACGACAGGTTATCGACCACGTCGAACACCTACGTCAATCGTTCGACATTCTCAGAAAATATCACATGAAGCTGAATCCCACAAAATGCTCTTTTGGAGTAAGTGCTGGAATTTTTTTGGGATATATGGTGACTCGACGAGGAATCGAAGCTAATCCTAATCAGATTAAAGCCATAATCGAGATCAAATCGCCAAGAAACTTCCAAGAAGTCCAACATCTGACCGGTCGTGTGGCAGCCTTGAATAGGTTTATCTCACGATCGTCAAAAAAATGCTACTTATTTTATAACGTCTTGCGAAAGAACAAAGGCTCCTAGTGGACGAACGTCCACGAACAAGCATTACAGAAATTAAAAGAATACATGGCATCGCCTCCACTATTATCGAAACCAAAAGACAACATTGTCTTGCAACTTTACCTGGTCGTTAGCTCCAACGCGATAAGTGTGGTCTTGGTAAGAGAAAACAACAAACACCAATTGCCAATCTACTACGTAAGTAAATATCTGCTTGATGCCCGAGACCATGTATTCCTCAATGGAAAAATTGTTATTATCACTAGTTACAGCTGTGAAAAAGTTGCGACATTACTACGAGTCGCATCCTATAACTCTTGTTACTAACTTTCCACTTAAGTCTGTTTTTAGGAAACCAAAATTGACAGGTCGCCTGGCAAAATGGAGTATATATCTCAACAGTTATGACATGGATTTCAAACCCAGAACTGCAATCAAATCGCAGGTCCTAGCAGACTTCGTCGCTGACTTTAGTCCTGAACTAGAGAAAGAAGCGCAAAACGAGGCTTGTTCTGTGGTGACTCACGACGACAAACCCTGGACTCTACATGTCGACAGGTCGTCCAACGCTAGAGGCACAGGACTGGGCGTCGTCTTACAGTCGCCACAGGGGGACAAGATGGTATACTCCATACGACTTGGGGGCAAAAGGGTTGCACGTCAAGAGCGATTCCCTCCTCGTCGTGAACCAAATGAGTGGCGAGTTTGCAGCAAAGGACTCAAAGATGACATCATATCTCAAGATAGCCAAGGCAAAATCATAAAATTTTAAGTCATTTTCGATTGAACAAATCCCGAGAGATCGAAATACTCAAGATGATGCCTTAGCCAATCTTAGATCAGCACTTAGCAAGCCTCTGTTCGACACAATACCTATGATACATCTCACGACGTCGTCCATTGATCACGACGACATTGTCCAGATCGACGGTGAAGAAGAAGATTGGTCGAGTGATATAATGAACTACTTAATGCACGACCAACTTCCTGAAGACAGAATGGAAGCTCGGAAGATCAGATTCAAGGCGTCCAGATACGTCATGATACAAGGAAGACTCTATCGACGATCGTCCACCGGACTTAACCTACAATGTGTCACTAGAAAAATACAAGTCCAAAACATCTTGCAAGAAATGCACGACGGTGAATGTAGCAATCACTCAAGTGGTCGTAGTTTAGCCAATTGAATATCATGACAAGGCTACTATTGGTCGACACTACGACAAGACGCCATCAGGTACGTATAAAGTTGCGATGCATGCCAACGACATTCAGGTACGACGCATAAACCCTCTGAACCTTTGTACTCGACATTAGTTCCCTGGCCCTTCATGAGATGGGGAATGGACATCATCGGTAAGTTACCACCTGCTCCTAGGCAAAAGGTATTTTTACTTGTTCTTACAGATTATTTCTCTAAATGGATAGAAGTAGCCGCCTTTTCCCAAGTTCGGGACAAAGAGGTTATATCTTTTATCCAAAATAACATTATATGCAAGTTTGGGATACCATCCGAGATTGTCTGCGACAATGGATCCCAATTCATAAGTGAAAGAACTCAATAATTATGTGAGGATTGTAACATAAAACTCACGACCTCGATGTCGCGAGATCCTCAGTCGAATGGACTTGCAGAATCGAGAAATAAGACTATTGTAAACTCGATCAAGAAAAGATTGAAAGCAGCAAAAGGAAGATAGGTCGAAAAACTTCCTTCAGTCCTTTGGGCAAATTGTACGACTCCACGTACATCCACAGGACAAACTCCCTTTTCCTTGGTTTATGGTTGCGAGGCGGTTTTACCCATCGAGATCCAACTACCCATATCAAGACATGATTCGTTCGACCATAAGCTAGTCGACCTAAGTTATGATCTTGATGCCCTTGAAGAGATAAGAGAATCAACTTTGATTCGAATGGCATCTCAAAAACAATCAGTCGAACGTCATTTCAACAAAAACGTAAAGACCAAGATCTTTCAAAAATGCGATTATGTCTTACGTCGAGTGTTTCAAAATACTCAAAATCCAAATGCAGGTAAACTTTCCATCAAATTGGAAGGTCCTTATCGTATATCTAAAGTCATAGGAAAAGGTGCCTATAGGATCCAAACCCTCGACGATCAAGAAATCCCACGTAGTTATAATGCAACACATCTCAAGAGGTATTTTTTCTAAGTCCATCATGCTTTTTCCTTATGATTATTCATCACGACCAATACTGATTTAAGCATCGGAGGGTCGTTGGTTAGCCAATGACCAACCTCTGACATTGTTTTATCGCAGGATCACACGACATAAGACCGTTAGTCTTTATATGACTTGGTCTTATAAAACTCAATTCTAAGTTTTTAACTTAGAAAAATTTTGCTATAAATAAATGCACGCAAGAATCTTTAAACTACTTGGATTGCCTTAGTCGCAAGTATCCTTGGGTGAAATGGTTTGAAATGACTCAGTCGCAAGTATCCTTAGATTATTTGTATTGTGTTAAATCGCAAATGTCTTTGAATTGAATGGTTGTTTGGTCGCACGATTCTCAGGTTTGAAAAATTCTAAAGTACTTTATCAATTTACGTTTTTATCATATGATGTCGTGTATATTAATCGCATAGTATGTAAACATTCGACAAATAAGACATAGCATAAAGAAAAACCGTTTCTATTAATAACCAAAAGTGAATGGTTACACGTGGAAGGCTCGACTACCAACGGTCAGCCATATAAAAAAATAAAAACAACTAAAGATAAAAAGACAAAAGACTCAAGAAGGTGGAGCATCTTCTGTTGGCTGGGACGTAGAGACATCACCTGCTTGAGCTTCGTCGACCTTGGCCTCCTCCTCAACCTCGACTACCTCGAAGTCTCTTTCATTTTCAGAGTCTAGGTCCTTCTCATTCCCGATCTCTGCCAGATAGAGCTTGAGGTCCTCTTCGGCATTGGAGAGGGGATTCTTCCCAGCCAGGTGATGCCTCATGATGGTCGTCTTTGTTGTCCATCGAGTGAATGCCTCGACAGACTTCAACTCGTCCTCCAACTCCTCGATCCTGGCCTTCTATTCGGCCTCCCTTGCCTTGATGTCCCTGGTCTCTTTTTCATTCGCGACCAAGGACACCTGCGTCCTTTCCAGCTTCTCCCGAGTCACCTTCAAGATCTCGCAAGACACGTGAAGACGTGTCTGCAGATCGACCGTCTGGCGACCGGAGACCTCCAAGACTTTGTGGGCTTCTTCAAGCCTCACGGTCAAAGACTCCACCTCGGACGTGGCGTCCTTCTCCCTGGCCAGAGCAGCCCGCTCCCTCTCCAGTGTCGCCTAATCCTCTCCATCTCGTCGTAAAGACTGAGAGAGGTCTGGAACGTCTGCAGCACACGACAGGAGACATTAATACAAAATTTAAAACGACAGAAAAAACAAAGTAAATAAAAAAGTAAGTTTCGACACTTACCATAAAGGAGAGACCGGCGACGTTGGATCCCACGTCATCGACCGACATCCCCTTGAAACGCTCCCTGAAGGTTGGGAGCTGATATTTCCCCAGATGAGGAAATATCTTCGCCTGATCAAGGACATCATCCGCTATAAAGTCCAACGGCAACGTAAAGTTAACCATTTGGACTTCCGCGGGTCCCTTCCCCTTGTCGGACGACTGGGGAGTGGAGCCAGAGGCCTCAGTCGCCTGCCCCTGCTCCTGCTCCGATGGTGGTCGCTCACCTGACACCTCCGGTGAATTAACCACTGGAGGTGCTACATTTATGGGGACCGCTGGTATGGCATCACCCATCTTCGTCTTCAAAGGAGTGGCGATGCTCGACAAGTCACCACCCCTCGACGACGATTCTCTCGGAACTGTCATCCTCGTCCTCTTGGGCACACTCGACCTAACAATCAAGAGCCACTTCCTTTTTTACCGACTCTGGGCCTTCCTCGTATCGGCCGCAGTGGGTATCTTCGCAGGAGAACCTTCTGAAAGATACACAAAAAACATCGTAAGATGTGACAAAATAAAATCAAAGGAAGTCAAAGGAAAAGGTAAATGAAGTAGAGGAAAGGGTACGTTACCTGCCATCTCTTCTTCCTCTTCTTCTTTCTCCTCTTCTTCCTCTCCCTCTTCTTGCCTCTCTTCTTCTTCGACCTCCTCGGCCTCTGAAGGCTCAACAATAGTCACTCCCTCGTCGTCGTCGTTGTTTGCTTGTTGTCGAGAAGTAAACGATCGCTCGTCCTTGTTGTATCCCAGTAAGCGAGTGATCTTGTACACCGAATCGCTATTCGTCCGTACCTAGTCGAACTTGATAGCTGAAATCAAATACGAAAGAAAATTTTCATATATAAATTAATTACAGAAAACACACGACAAAGTTTAAAAAAGACCCTTACTTGACGTATTCCAGAACGTCTCAGGCACATCACTGTCTGGACTCAGTGAGGTTGTACGCATGAATACGCACCTTGTTTTTTACTTGCGGTCGTTAACCGCAGTGTTAAGCACCAAGGTGCGGTTACCTCGATACTTATAAAATAGGCTATCGCGGTGGAAACCGTCCACCTTCACTTGATATGCCGTGAGGAGGTCGTTCACGTCGAACGACGGCCCCCAGTCCCCTGTTAGTCGCTCGATAACCGAGAAGACTCTCTAGAATTGGGGCATGATCTACCCCGACACGAGGTTAAACGTAAGCATGAACAACCATGATAGTGGTGAATAGGGCCACTTAAACTCTATCTTAAAGGGATACTCATAGATCACGAAGTACCCCTCCGGACACATGTACGGACGTATTTGACCGGGAGAATTAATGGTTACCGAAGAAGGGATATGCGCTAAGCGCCTAAAATCGTCAAGATCATCTTGATCCTGGATCGTACTCGCTGGCTCACTCGACATGGCCAACCCTGACAAATTTATCTTTAGTTCAGAAAGCCCTAGAATATCCCAATCTCTCCTAGGTTTTCTAGCAAGGGTCTTGAATCGCATATAGAAAATTAATAGAGATCGTACCTTATATAGTCGCTCTAAACCTGGAACGAAACTAAATCGGACTAAGATCTCGCAGGTTTTGGCAAGGATTTGCAAAGAAGAACAAAGGAAACTCTCTCTAAAAATATGATAAAAGCATAAAAAGAAATTATCCTCGGATAATCCCTATTTATATGCAAAAATCGTATCAAGCATAAACGCACGATGATCGACACGTGTCGATCGACTTTTCGTGAGCATCGCCAGATCTTCGACACCTGTCTTGAAAACTGTCACGCGTGTTCCCCACGCCTCTATGACGTCACATGTGTCAGATAGACCATCATGAGTCTAATTAGAAACGAACCGATTCGGTTTCACCGCGACCATGAGTCTTTCCCCAAATGACACGTGGTGACCGCCAAAATTATCGATAAACTTAAAATTTAAAATTCAAAATTGTCGCTTGATTTTAAATTTTGGGGGCAAACTGTTTGGATCAAAAATCCACAACCATGACGAATGATATTTAATGCATCTTACACACGGCTGGTCTTGTATTAAGATAAGGTCCTATCGACCAAACATATATATAACATTTGTCGACGCTTTTTTTGAACGTCGATCGAGGGTTAGGCGCACGACCATCGCAAGACTGTCCTTGACCACAATTACACTAACGTACGACCCAACGTTCTTCTCTTGTTTATTCAGTGCAGGTTTAATTCCCTTAAAGAGCAACGACTATAATGGACCAGAGTCATTAAAGCCATTATGGAGCTTCGACTGTTACAAAGACACATTTATGAAGATCAAAGACTATAAATAGACACCTACAACCACATCTACAACAGCTGAGCTCCAATATAACAAGCTACACGAAGAATTCTCAAAGCGCTCTCTATCGTACTATACGATCATAGTATAACATACACGACCGAAGTGTTTTACACACGACCTACACTCATTATTGGTTTCTACGGTTGTATTTCATGTTTATCTTATGTAAGCACTGTAATACATAAGGACTTAGCCCCTGTTTGGCGATCATAGTACTCGACGACCTCTATTAGTCGTTCGCGATTTTTTTCTCGTTGAGGTTTTTCCGCGTCACCAAATCTCTTGTCTCTTTATTTTATTTATTGTCACACATCTTGTCGCGTGGTTACTTTCTTTAGTTGGATAAAGCTCTACACTGACCTTAAATCTTCCGTTGGACGATTTTTGGCATTAACATATCTCACGAGCTTATCGAGTCGAGTATTGGGTAGCTTGACTCGACTCATTAGTATGTCGAGTCCAGCTCGAGTTCGATCCGAACTTACTCGAGTCGAGCGTTGACCAAGTTTTGACCAAGTCGATCTCGAGTAACTCGCGAGTTGTCTCGTCTCATTTGCACCCTAATAATAATCATCCAAGACCTTCACATTGATCAAAGAGGCATATAACCTCATATACATATTCTCAAGTGTTAAGACTACATATGCATATAAAAGCACAAGATCATGAACATAACCATTTAAGTACCACATTACTTCCCATTAGGACAAATCCTCAAGTTAGGTCAATAACCTCCCATTATGCATATATGTATGAAAAGGGGTCAAGATACAAAGGGTTCCATAAAACCTTTTCCCACATACTTGTAATCAAAAAATCATGTGTAACAAGATTCCAAGAATAACAATTCACACTAGTGAGCTCAATGACCTTCAAAACATCCAAATATGCGCATTTAAACAAGTGAGAGAGGTATGACCAAATAAAACATGAGATAATGAGGAAAACACATTTAGACATGTATCTGGTTTTTACAAAGCTTTTAAACTCACCATTTAGGGTTTTAGAAGAAAACCTAGAAAACTTTGCAACCCTATAATGTAAGAGAGGATGAGTGGTAGACTTGACCTAGGCTTGAAATCTTCACAATGGATGGTCTCCAAAGGGCCTTTAATGCTTAATAAATGAGCTCAACAAACCCTAAGTTGGAAATCAATGAAGGGGGTTTGAAAGACTGAAAATCGCTCCCTAAGGTCTTCCAAATCGTTACCCTAACTGAACTCAAGGAAAGAATAGAAGAAGTTGGTTTGCCTAAGTTTTTTACCCAGATAACGTCAGGCGATTGTGCCCGGCGATTATGCCAAAATGGCGTTCTCGTCGACTCTCTCGCCAGCCTTGTAGCAAGGCTTCTCCCCCCTCCCCCCCGGGATTGTGACGGGAGATAGTGCCCTAGTGTCACTCTCGCTGGCATAAAAGCCGAGGGTGTACCGAGACTTGCTTGAGCCCCACGACTATGACATGTGATGGTGCCCTATGGCATTGTCGCTGTCATTGTCGCCCAGAACATCCCGAGACCAAAATTTCAAGCATTAAACATCAAGGCTTCGAGGTTAGATTTCCGATAAAGGTAAGTTTAATACGACAACTAAAACAGAAACATTACAGATACGTCATCGAGTTTTAGCTTACCGAAAATTATGGGCGTTACAAAATCATAGACGAACTCGAAATTTTTTCATTGATAACTAAAAGCTAATGAAAACCTAACACCTTAAGGGTGTTTATATAGAAGGAAAACAAAAGTAGAATCCTAATGCAATATGGAAACTGAAATCCTAAAGAAACTAAATCACGTCCAAAACCCAAAACAAATATGAATTAAAAATGGAAAATGGAAAATTCGGGAAAATAATAAGGCGTAGTTTTAATGTTCAATCATAACACAAGCGACAAATCTGGAGCAAACAGGTGTAACACCCCGAATTTTAGACCTCATTGTAAAATATTTGCTTTATGTTTATGGTTAAGATTTCTCTTTCATGGTTTTTGAATTTGGGCGAAATCGGGTCGAATCGTCGGGTTTCAGCAGCTGGAAGGGGGGTTTCGGCGACTGTGCCCGCGATAGTGACAATGTCACTATCGCATGGGCAATATCGCGAGAAGGATTGATGTTACGGTACATATGGCGCGATTGTGACCGGCGATAGTGCCATGGTCACAATCGCGATGGCAAGGTCGCGCGAGAGGGGGAGGTCACGGTACAATCCCCGCGATTGTGCCAAGGGCACTATCGCGTGAGCACTGTCGTGCGCGGTGTCTAGACGACCAAATCTTCATTTAATGCCATTTTTGGGGTTTAGATCATTAAATGAAGTTGCAGCTCCTTGAAGACGTTTTCACACACTAAAGGTGCGATTTTCACACATACATTCTCCCTTTCTCTCTTCATTAATTTATAGGTGGGTAAAACATTAATGGTTGGTGATTCTTAGGGTTTTGAGTTCATAGGAGTTTTCTCTTTCAAGATCAAAGGGTGGAAGTCTCGATTCCATTCATTCCTCATTTCTAGGGTTTGTTCATTTAACCTCTAAGTAAGTTTCTTTAACTTATGTACATTCATACTTACACCATTATTTGTTTATATGAAATTTGTGAAATGCATGATATTGACCTAAAAACTAGGGTTTTGCTTATCTTCAATAAATGAGATTTTAGGGGTTGGTGGAAGTGTTTAAATGTATTGTAGAGTGCTATTTACAAGTCTTAGAGTAAAGGGAAAATCATGGTGTAGGTCTACACTTCTACATATTGAAATGTCAAATGCCTAAATTCTTATCAGCAGTTGGAGTTGCTATACTAGTTTGGGACTTATATGTGGCTAAATGAGTTGTAGTTTCTTATAGTGATAATGTATCAAGCATGATCACTCTATTTGAGCCAATAATATGTTTACATGAAGATTTTCATCTATAATTGTTCTTAACTCTTGTTGGTAGTCTTATATCTATTTCCTTGTGCACGAGGATTTAGATGGTATGCATATTATTACACATTTATTGCCTTGGGCAGTATGAGTAGATAATAGGGGACGCAAGTCCCTTAGTTAGAACTCGGCTAGATTGGATAGGCACCCTTACCTGTAAGACCTTGAGGTGTAACCCGACGGGGTAAACGCCAGAGGCAGAGACGGTTTGAGGATTGTGATGTCCGGCGTGGCATGGGAACTAGAACCGGGGCTGGATGGTGAAATCCAATCTACGTTGCGGGTTATCCCGTTTTATTTGGAAAATATCTATGTTATACATGTACAGGAAATTTAAATGTTCCGATTGAGAGGTTTTGGCATTGACTTCAATGCATAGGCGCCGGTATCATTTAATTATCGTTTTTATTTACATTATAACTAGTACCGGCGCAATAACCGTTAGACTTCGTTCTAATACTTGTGTTCATGTTTAAATGGTTCACAGGTTTCTCTAGTGGTGCGAGTAGGGCTCCTTGATTCGCCGGGATCGCACTTAGGATTCCTCCGTGGACCGGGCTTTGTGGGAAATCAAGAAAGAGCGTTTTGAAGTCATAGTGACACCCACTTTAATCTAGTTGTTAATTGTTCTAGATTGAATAGGTTGTCATGTATATGTCTTATTTGTTCCGCTACTTCATTATAGAACTACCCCGAATCTTTTAGGTTTTAGTCTGTACGTTACAGGTTTTGGATTCACCTTATTTTAGGCGTTATATTGCAGAAATTTTAAGTTTTATTTTACCTAAATTTTTAGGGTGTTACAACAGGGTTTGGCATAACAATGTTCGATCTGCTCATTTATCTCAGTCGTCGTTTATCCTACATTATATACTATGGTTGGGCAAAGGGTGGAAGTAGAGGTAATGGGTGGGACACGACCACAGGGTTATAGAGCCGACGATTAGGTTTCAGAGTGTTAGGATAGATAAAGAGGGAGGGGCTTTTGGTGTTAATCAAGAGTGTCATAAATGGGGGTGAATCAGAGTCAGTCATTTTGGCTTACTTACCGGCCTGTCCTACATCTATTCATGTATACTATGTCTACTTTCTCGTACTTTCTTCTATACATTCTCGATACTTGTTTTAACATTTTTCTCATTTTGCATGTTGTGTTTACTTCTTCTATTTTTGCAAACTATTTGTGTCTCACCAAGATTGCCTCAAGCACTTCTTGTTTTTTTAAGATCTTGTTTCACAAAAGCTTTTTCAATTGTCGAGGGTCTTTACGGAAACAATCTACTTACTCCATGAGATGGAGGTATGATCTACCTACATCCTACCCTAACCTTAATTCTGATTATGATATTTATGAACATTTAGTTTGGTTTATATTATGAACCATATTTCTTTGAACGTTTTTGCAATGACTTTCATTTTCTATTTTCATCTTTCTCTGGTCTACGTAATAGTTCTGTCATGTTACTCTAATTGTTAGGAATTGGGGATCGGAGATGATTTGTGGATTGGATAATCCCATTGGATCGTGAAAGTTCACTTTCCAAATACAATAATTCGTCTGTTAATGCCTTGGGTATCACAAATTTCGTATAGGGATAATCTAAGAGAAACTCTCATCTTGACGGTTGTATGATTTAGTTCTATATACACCCAGATTCTCGTTTACATATTTACATAAGAGATCGACATTTATAGATGGTTAAAATGGTTAAAACATAATTGCATGACAAATATAACCATTAAAGAATAACGCTTAGGAGCAGTTACATCTCTATCAGAATTAGAAGCAACGTCATGAACTATGGTTCCACGGTCCAGAGCTCTGATTCCACAATCCAAAGCTTTGATAAAGACAACATTTGTGAGTGTGTACTTCCCACCTCTTAACTCACTTATGTTTTTCTTATCATCTAATCAATCTCACGTAAATCACGAGCAGACTAAAACAGGAATGACATTAAAGTCAGCAATACTAACCAACGATCATCGTGTATCCCCTTTAAACAAGAAGATGTCCTAAGTATTAATCGCATGGCAATCAATCGATACCTTTATATACTTTCATATTTAAATTTTTGTTTGTGAATGCTTAGTTTATCACCAAAATAAATCTTGGAATCAATTCCACTACATACAAACCACTTATTTTGTCAAGGGTAATGTTAGGTCTTATCAAATTTTCTTTCAAAACATACTTAAAATAATCCGAAACATTTGTAAAAATTTAAACACTTTCACTTAATGTTTTCAAACTAAGGGGTCGTTTACCAAACGTTTACCTGGTAAGTGCTTATCGGATCAATTACCATAGGAAATGTACATGGCAAGGACGTAGAATCTTACCGGGTAAGAGCCATGACAAAAACCGAGAGTCTTACCCAGTAAGTGAGGGTGACGACTCTTACCCGGTTAGCACTTACCGGATTGATTATTGCACATGATGTTGTTCCGATTGACTATAATCTTACCTAATAAGTTAAATAATAGTGTAGATTCTTACCTGTAAGCACTTACCGGGTAAGCATTTAGGTAAACGTCCCCTAATTGTTCGTTTTTCAAGATGTGTTTGTAATTTGGCCAATTTCTTATGATCATTATTTTTGTATGTATTGAATTCTTCTTCATTTCAATAAATTTGCGTGTGTATATATATATACATATACACACACACGATTTAGGAATAAGAAACGAATTTCGTTTTGTAATTTCTATTCTCAATGAGGTGTATGCTTCAACAAGATCGATCGGGTAGCAATTGCGTTTCGATGTAATTTCGATATTTGATTGCTTGTAATTTCAAACGAGAGATTCCACCTCAACAATACATGTTTTTGCATTAAGGTATTATCAATTTCGGATGGTATCAATTTTTGTAACCATCAAGTTCAAAAGATAATTAAATTAATGTTTTCCGTACCACATAAATGAAATGCTTTATATATAGAAACCCGTAAATTATTTCGTTCAAAATTGCAGATACTAAAAAAAGAAGACAAATAAAATTGTAGAGATGTGTTAGAAACCCTTAAGAAATGATTCCGCCGCGGACGGTGGCGCTTTTAAGCAAAGGAATCCATTGACGGCCAAAACAAACTACGCCGCCGACCACTTTCAAGATTTTTTTTTAAATATTTTGTTTTAATTATTTACATTGACGGCCAAAACAAACTACACCGTCACATACATTCAATGCTTTCTAAAAAAAAGTACTATTAATTTGCATTAAAAAACAAACACTCTCTAAAAATATGCACCATATACGATCAATGTTGTAAACGACGTGAAGGGGCAAGTTCAAATGAAAAACTAAATATTTTGTCAGAAGTCGAGAAGTATGATATAGTATATGATACACAAACTTAATCATATATGATTAAACACATGTTACATTGACAATACATAGACGTTTAATCATATATGATTAAACACATCCACATGTTTGCCTAAGTGGCAACCTGATTCTCGGTAACACCCTGGGGGGGACTGTGGATGGTATCCCAGTCTACCTGGGTTCGAGTCTCGGGGGACACTTTGGGCGCATGAGGAGCATCCCAAACTCTGGGTCGGCCTTCGGGTCAGCTCGGGTCCAGGTATCCGGGCAACCAGTCTATGGGTTGCGGGTTCGGTCTTTGGGCCGGGCTTAGTCGGATCCTGGACGGGTCCAGTCCAAAGGGTTGGGCCGGGTCGCCGCGGATTAGTCGGTGCTGCCCTCGGATTCCCAGATACCGCGGGAACGTGTGTGTGAGTTATCTGTCATTCAAAAAAAAAATTATATATGATATTACACTTCTCGCCTTCTCGCAAAATGTTTAATTTCTCGCATTATTCTTCTTATATATATATATATATATATATATACTATTACTCAGTATGCATGTCAATAATATTAAACAATTTAAATTATGTTATGTATTAAAAACCAACAAGTAAAACATTAAATAGGTAAATCAAATATCGTGTTACGCAAGTCTTTTAATTACCGTTGCAACGAGCCTTTCAGAACACTGGATAGTGGATACAGTACAACAATTAACATACCAAAAACGAGAACTAAAACAGTAATTTCATATATGTTTTGGTCCACGAGATTCTTTTTTAAAGCATATATATACATTTGTTAATGAGCAAAATAAAAATTAATTGATAAAAGAGTAAATTATGTTTTGTTTAATATTACTGCTTTCATTTCTTATATTTTTAAAACTACGATTTTCATTCTTAATTATAAATGATTACAAAACATAAAAACGAACTTAGTCAAATTTGGTTAGAAAATCGATTAATTCCCGGACAAATCATGCAAGAGGAAATTAAACTACACAAGGATAAAAAGCAGGATAAGTTTTTTTTTTTTTTTTTTTGAAAGAAAAAAAGCAGGATAAGTTAAAACATATGTTTAGGGACAATTTTTGTAGGGAAAATTAAGAGGAGCAAAAAGGTCAACAAAAAGTGATGTAGATAGTGAAGTAATTCCTGATTTTTTTAATATTATTTCTCCTTTTGGGTTGCATGTGGATTAGTTGAGCATGAAAACCCGGAAATGATATATAATATAATAATAGTTCTATTTATATATATATATATATATATAGGGAGAGGTTCATTTGAGAAATGGTAATATATGAGAAATAGAGAAGTAATCTTAGTCATTCATCTGGTCAATATTTGCGGCTTTGACCGCGAATCACCGGATAATTCCTTGTGTGGTCTATAGAAGGTAGAGGGGTAATTTCGTAAAATACACGGGATGAGTTCATATATGAATCTGTATGAATCACAAAGATTCATATATGAATCTGTTAATTAGTTCAACTGATTCATATATGAATCTTTGTGATTCATACAGATTCATATATGAATCACAAAGGTTTATATATGAATCAGTTAAAAGAGTTCAGTTGTGAATTGTACTGGTTCATATATGAACATATAGTTCATATGTGAATTATACATGTTCATATATGAACACAACCCGTGTGTTTTGTAAAATTTACGAAATTGTTCTTCTATTTTTGGGATAACCGTAACTTTTGACCGGTCAAAGCCGCAATATTTGACTAGTCAAATCCGATCTTGACCATATGAATGACTAGGATTACTTTTCTATTTCTCATATATTTACCATTTCTCAAATGAACCAAACACTATATATATATATATATATATATATATAGAGAGAGAGAGAGAGAGAGACGTTCATTTGAGAAATGGTAAATTTATGAGAAATAGAGAAGTAATCTTAGTCATTCATCTTGTCAACATTTGTAGCTTTGACCGCGAAATACCGGATAATTCCTTGCATGGTCTATAGAAGGTAGAGGGGTAGTTTCGTAAAATACACGGGATGAGTTCATATATGAACCTATATGATTCACATATGAATCAGTTAATTAGTTCATATGTGAATCAGTTAATTAGTTCATACGATAATCAGTTAATTAGTTCATATATGAATCTGTTAATTAATTCAACTGATTCATATATGAACTTACAGTTAATTAGTTCATATGTGAATCAGTTAATTAGTTCATATATGAATCAGTTAGAAGAGTTCAGATGTGAATTACACTGATTCACATATGAACATATAGTTCATATGTGAATTATACAGGTTCATATATGAATACAGCCCGTGTATTTTGTATAAATTACGAAAGTTCCTTTTATTTTTCGAATAGCCGTAACTTTTGACCAGTCAAATCCGAAATATTTGACCAGTCAAATCCGATCTTGACCGTATGAATGGCTAGGATTACTTCTTTATTTCTCATATATTGGCTATATAGGGTAGGGTGGTGATCATTTGCAAACCACCTTTATTTATACAAACCATACAAACTTGTATCAACCAATTAAATAATTCCTTTTGTTTTCATTTTTTTTAAAATTAAAAAGGGTATTAAAGTAAATAAACTTTTAGTATATTAATTTGTAATATTTGGTAGGAGATTTTAATAATTAATGAATTGATACAAACCTATTATTATTATTAGCATCTTATTCGGTTTTTAAAAAATAAGATTTTTAACAATTTTAATTTCAAAAATAAAATTAAAAAGTAAGATTTTGAATGGCAGTTAAAAAGTTTTTTTTGTTTTGTAATGATTGAATTTAAAAATTAAGATCTTATTTTAAAAATAAAATTATTTATAGTTTTTTTGTTCTATAATCATCAACCCACCATGTTTCATTAAACCTCTTAGTTTCATTAAACCCATGTGTTTCATTAAACCTCTATGTTAGGGGTGTACGCGGGTTGGGTTGGGACGTTTTTACAACCCAACCCAATTATGGCGATTTGGAAAATCTCAACCCAACTCAATCCATTCAAAAATATAACCCAACCCAACCCAACCCTTGCGGGTTATGGCGGGTTGGGTTGGGTTGGCGGGTTAATAATATACATAAATTTGTCGATTGAAATACGATAAATAATACTAAAATTATTCTCAACAAAGTTATTAGTTATTACAATTAGGGCTTGTTCGTGTTCGTTCGTTTAACTTAACCGAACAAACGAACGAACACGAACGGTAAACGAATGAAATTTTTTTAGACCAAAGGGCCTTTGACCTAGAGATAAAAGAGCCTGTGACTTCCTAGGAGGTCAGAGGTTCGAACCTCACCAAATGTGAGGAGGGTGTGTGAGTTTATTTGTTGCATTTGTCATATATAAATATTATATACTAAAAAAATGATTTTTTTGTGTTCATGTTCATTCATTAAGAAAATATGTTTGTTCGTATTCGTTTATGTTCGTTCGTATTCGTTTATGTTCGTTCGTTAAGATGTTAAACGAACATAAACGAACGAACATAAATGGACTTGAACAGACATAAACAAACGAACACAAATATAATTAAACAAACATAAACGAACGAACATAAATAAATTTAAATGAACATAAACGAACGAACATAAATGAACAAAAAACAACCACCATTACTCATCATTCTGTTCCTAAAAACTAACATAACAAAATGAAAAACTGTGTAAACTTATGAGCGATAAAAAAAATTCTAAAAATTCAATTTACTTAATGATTTTATATATTAATGTCACAATATATAAATATATTTATATAATAAACAATCATAAACAAACGTAAACGAACATAAACAAACATAAACGATTGCAAACGAACGAACATAAATGAACGGACGTTCACGAACATAAATGAACGAACGAGACCATTGTTCATATTCGTTCATTTAACTAAACGAACAAAAAAATGTGTTCATATTCGTTCATTTATTAAATGAACGAACATAAACAAACGTCCCGCCAAACGGTTCACTGAACGTTCTGTTCGTTTACAACTCTAATTACAATCATCCAATTATAAATTATAATCCATAAGTCTTAAAGTTAATTTGGGTTGTGAATAAACTGCATATATATATATATAATATATAATTTCATAAAAAAAATTGCGGCGGGTTGGGTTGAGTTTTCCTAACCCAATTTCAACCCTTCTAATTAGCGGTTTCGCGGTTTCGCGGGTTGGGTTTAATTGGGTTGGGAGCGGGTTGGGTTGGTCGGGTTTCGCGGGTTGACGGTTTTATGTACACTCCTACTCTATGTTTCATTAACCCCGTGTTTCATCATCATTATATCACTGAGTTTCACTAAATCCTTGTTTTTTATTAAACCCCCGTGTTTCATCATCATTATATCACTGAGGTGCCGTTTGTTTTTTAAGAGGTCTAAAGTCTGAAGTCTTATTTTAGTTATAATTAATAAGAGGTGATGTGTAAAAAGGTCTGAACGATTCAGACTTAAGAGCCATTAAGAGGTTTTAAAAAAAAAAAAAAACCTGAGTTTCACTAACATGATACATGCTTAATGATTTCTGTGTTAAACCCCTTTGTTTCATCATCAAATTTTGGTGGTGTTTCACTAAGGGACAAAACCTCAAATGAAGGTAATACTAATAAACAAAGCAAATTCCCAGAAATCCAATGCTATTTCACCGATTCATAATTCATAATCCAATAATTTGGGATTATAGGCGATGAATAATCGGGATTTCACCCGATTTCGTTATTTGAAATCCGATGCCAAAATACTAATATACCCTTGCCTACATTTTTTCTAATTTTAAAAATAAAATTAATTTTATTGTTAACATAATTAGACCAAACTAATCTTAACCATTGATTAATGAAATCAATGGTTCATATGGGTTTGTACAGTTTTTACAAATATAATGGTTTGCAATATAACTCATTCCTATATATATATATATAGGGGCAGGTTTCTTAGGAACCTAAAACATATTAGGAACTCAAGAACCGTCCACAGTGCAATAAGTGACATGCTCATCAAGAATATGGACGTGTACGTTATTCATTACTAATGTTGTAACATATTCATTATAAATGTGTGCTTCATGATTAATAACACATCCATAACACGTCAACATTTATCATGAATGTATGATTCATGATGAATAACACTTCCATATTCATCATGAATATCGACATATGACATTGTAACACCCTCAAATCCGGAAATAACAACTAATTTAAAATTTTCTAAATACATCGATAGGTAACTCATCTACAATCACAATTTAACATTTAACTTTAATACACACATTTCGTTCTATGAAAATAGTCTATAATAGGGACGGGTGCTACTAAAACCCAATAATAGTCACTATCTCCAACTGCGGAAGACTTCACCAAACTACTTACTCTCGTGTAAGTCTAATGCTCAACTCCTCAAAGCACTGCAAGAACCAAACCCCAACCGGAACCTGATGCACATGCCGACAAATAAAAAGGTTAGGCTTAACGCCTAGTGAGCTCAAGAGTTTTCATTAGAGATATATAAAGCAATAACTTTAGGAATGTTATTTAAAATCATGATTTCCAAAATGCAATACAATTGATTTGAAAGCAACCAAAAACGAAGTACATTAAATCTTAAAACAATCTCCTTTCGTCATTCACCCTTTTCATGATTAAAATCATAAAACAAACGCCTCTTTAAATAAAGCCAAAACCCAACGCGCACGTAAAACATAGCTGACCTTGTAATGATCAAACACTGAAAACGTAGATAATCCCAACTTCCAAAACATCCCAATAACTCGAATGAGTTTCAATAACCAAAACCTTAAAACATAGATAAATACCCATACTCAAACGTCTCCGAAAACATGGATTATAAAACTCCATAACCAAAACCACACCTATTGGTGACGGGGAAGACCCGATTACATTGTACGTGACGGAACACAAAAGTAGGTCATATATTTATGTAGTAAATCAAAACATGTGGGTTACAGAAATAAAAACCCACCGAGCTCAACTCCTCTGAGTCTATCGCTCGAAAACATCAAGTCAACCCCTCTAGGTCTATTCTTGAGAGTTCCAAAACGGGGAACTCTAGCACAAGGGAATTACACCTTACTGCCCATGGGATGTTGCCCGACCGTATAGGTCCACACCTTACTTACCATGGTGACCCGATGCCTATTCCGTGCCAAAGTGGTGAACTTGTCCAAAACGGGACAAAAGAACACCGTGCCTATGGATCCATTGCACTAACTAAACCATTACATGACTCAAAACGAATGAACTAACACATTCAAACATGTAATTCTCAACTAATATGCAGTAAATACAATTCATAACCAAACGCTCAACATTGAGCCATTAAAAGCGGACAAGTGTCCTCAAAACCCAACAAAATCCAAACCGAGCCATAAACTCAACAAATCCAAAGACCCAACGTTGAAATTCATAAAATGAAATCAAACATAAACAACCCGTACTTATGTAAACCCATGCTCCAAAACATATAATTAACTCCAACGTAGATTAGATTGGGACAAATCATTTTCCAAGTGAGTTTATAACATTTATCCTTTCAAAAAGTCCCATAACACAAAACCATGCATTTCCCCAAAACACAAAATGAAATACATTTATGCTCAAAATCTACTTTCATAAAATAAATTATTACGATACCAAAATATATGATTTAATTATCCAAAATGCCCAAAATCCCAAAGATGTGTGCTATATAAATTTATAAAGTTAAACACTATCAAAATAATCAAACTTATCAGCAGTTAACAATTTTCATGTAAGACACAAAACACTTTAAAATAAACCTTTTGGCATGTACACCGTTTTCACAAATCAACTTAAACTCACCTTGCTAGATTTATGTTAAATCTAGATTTTACCCCAACTTGAGCTCCTTTGAAGAACACTTGAATCCACAAGCAAAACCTTCCAAAACCTATATTCACAAGTTTCCAACCATGAATATACTCATTCAACCATTAAAAATCAATCCCCAAACATTTTACATCAAAATCCAAATCTTGACCAAAACCCCAATTTTGACCTAATTTCACAAAAACTATCAAATCCGAAATTTGGGAAACCAATCACTAAGAGATCATCAAGAGAACATTTATATCTTATATTAGGGTTTAGAAATGGAAGGGATACACCTACCACTTAGGTTTTGATGAAAACTTAGAAATCTTCAAGAATGGTGGAAGAACACATGAACTAGTACATGAGGTTGAGATCACAAGCTTGATGGTGAAGAAACACCTTGAAATCCATGGAAATGGCCTCAAAATAAGTTAGGGTTTGCAATGGGGAGTGGGGAAACGGTTTGGGAGAGAAAGGGTGAATGGTTATGAGAAATGGTAGCAAAATCGGCTCATTTAAACAACTAGCCCCCAACCGCGATTGTGACACGCGATTGTGACAATGTCACTATCGCGAGTCACTCTCGCCGAAGATGTACCGTGAGGGTATTACTCCCCGCGATTGTGCCCTGGCGATAGTGACTCTGTCACTATCGCGGGGCACTCTCGCTTGAAACGTACCGAGCCCCAAAACTCACTTCTCTCGTACGGATCAACCTCGATTCTCATGGGGACTAATATGGATGAGTTCCCAACTCAAAATCACAGTTTAGAAACCCAAGAAAGCGCACGGGGTGACTTTTACTTACCGAGAATTACAGGTGTTACAGACATGTTGTAGACGGTTCCCGGGTTCCTAAATGACACAAATAAAGTAAATATTTAAATAATTTAATTTATAAACATTTCTACACAAATTTTCAAAAAAAATACATACATATGTAATAGTACGAAATTTGGATGGAGAATTTGATATAAATGATGGTAGTTCGAAAAAACCCGATTCGTACAAAGGTAAAACTATGTTCGATTCGGTTTGGAAAAGTCTTATGAATTGGTGGAGGCATGGTGAAGGTTGTTGCAGCGACAGGTGTAGGTAGAGGCGGGGGTGGTTGGTGGACGACAGTTAGACCTGACAAAAACTGACACGACACGCTAACTCGACACGAAATAAACGGGTTTGAGTAATACATTCCAACCCGTTTAAGTAAAAGGGTTGACACGACAAGACACTAAAATTAAACGCGTAAGGCTAGGGTCAAAATTTTCAACTTGAAAATGACCCGAATAACCCGTTTATATATATATATATATATATATATATATATATATATAATGTTTTCTTTTTAAGGTTTTGGATTTTTAATGCTTTGAATTTGGTTAGAACTTATAAGTTTAAACTACAAAATTTGAATTTCTAATGCTTTCATTTTAATTTTGGATTTGTATTTTTTAATGAATGTTAAATTTTTTTAATTTATAGTTTTATAAATGTTAAACGGCTTAGGCGGGTCGTGTCAGGTTAGGTGGGTCGAGTTTAGGTTGAGATTTTCTGACCCGTTTATTAAACGGATCGTGTTCGGGTTAGACATTTTCAACCCGTTTAACTTTGAACACGACACGTTTGTCAGGTCTAACGACAGTGGCTGTAGAGGACATGAAAATATTGGACATATGGTGGTGGCGGTGGCCGACAGTGGTGGATGAGGTGGTTGTGGCCGACGTGGAGAAGGTATAGGTGGCAGTAGGCGGCGATGAGTGGTGGTGGTCGGTGGAGGTGGCCAACGATGGTGGTGGTAGTGGCAATGGTCGATGGTCGACGGTGGTTTTGGAGGTGATGGAGGATGTTGTTGTAATGGAGGAGGTGGGGTGGACGGCGGTAGTTCGTGGTGGCCTCTAGTGGCTGTCGGTGGTGGTGGCGACGACGATGAACGGTGTTGATCATTAAAATATATTTCATATTAGGGTTATATATCAAATGAGGGTAGATTAGTAATTTTTTAGTTTTTGTCTCACCATTATTCCATGTTGTTACACCTATTTCGATGAAACAAGAATTTTTTTTTGTCCCACTTCTTACCCTTGCCCCAAGTCACTGAGTTTTTGTCACATCCTATCCTATCCTATATTGTCACATGTATCAAACGTTGCCTATTAGAACATTCCTCTATGTCAATATTATAATATAAATGAAAATATCGACTAATTAAACACTTTTCACTTTTAAGTAGATTAAAAATACTTCATAATTTATTTTTAAACGTTTTAAATATTAGAGTAAATTACAGATTTGGTCCCTAACGTTTGGCATTTGTTACGGAATTGGTCCCTAAACTTCAAAAATGACAAATAAACCCTCCACGTATGCATTTTGTGTTGGATTTGGTCCCTAAAGGCAACGGCCGTCTATTTCCTGCCGTTAACGCCCCCCACGTGAGATGCACACGAGGGTAAATTTGTCTTTTTAACATTTTTATTTATTTTACCATTTTTTTAAACCCCAAGGACCAAAATTGTAACCTTAAACTCATGAGCCTTTAACCCCGGGAACCCAGATCGTTGAAACCCAGGCTCCGGGGAAACCCGTCTTCGGCGAAACCAGGCAAACTCCATCTCTTTCCCTCCCTGCAAATCCATCGATGCAAACAGTGAGGGCGATGGAATACTTCTAAATCGAGATAAGAGAGAGAGAGAGAGAAAGAAAGAGATAGAGATCAAGAGAAGAGAACGAGAAGAGATACGGAGAAGAGAGAGATCTGACAGAGAGATAGAGATCGAGAGAAGAGATGGAATGATACAGGGACGAAAACCGTTAAACCCCTGGCCGGCCACTTCGTTTACTCCGACGAGTTCGTCTTCTCCGGCGAACCTCCGGCGAGGTGGTCTTCTCCGGCGACAAGTGGTATGCGTCTTCTTTCTCTTATCTCTCTTTTCTATCTCTTTCCCTTCTTCTCATTTTCTTGTCTTTCTTGATAATAATTTCCCATTATTCCCTTTCCCTTTTCTTCCACTCCAAAAGCCCTGATTTTTATTGGTTTTTGCAGCTAATAATGGTTTTTATTGGTTTTTGCAACAAATTCAAAGATGAGGAAGACTAATAATGGCTGGAAAAGAAAAAGATTGCTACTTTTTTGTGGGTTTTTCTTTTTGTATTTGGGTTTGGTTTGTTTTTGTTTAGTGGTGTGTTAAAGAAGAAGATGGAGGTAACAAAAGAGACATGTGGAGATAAATCTTTGGTTTGATTTAGGATTTTGGATTGTTAAAATGAGTTTGATTTGAGTTTTTTGAATCTTGATGATGTTGGTGTTCTTGGTGTTCTTGAGGTAGGGATGAATATTCAAGTAAAATAATAAAAGAAATGAAAAATTAAATAAAATAGAGAAATTGACCATAATACCCTCGTGTTTAACGAAGAAATAGACGGCCGTTAGCTCGAGGGACCAGATCCAACACAAAATGCATACGTGGAGGGTTTATTTGCCATTTTTGAAGTTTAGAGACCAATTCCGTAACAAACGCCAAACGTTAGGGACCAAATATGTAATTTACTCTAAATATTATCAGTATTCAGTAGTCAAATTTTATATGACGTTATAGTTGTATTATTTTAGGCAAAAATAAATAATATATAATTGTCAATAAAATATGTAATTTCTTTTGTTTTTTAATAAAGACAACGTAACAATATTCCAATGTTGTAATCAATACAAGCAATAATTACATATACTTTTTAAAAATAATGCTTTATTTTACGGTAATTTAACGCGAGTCTTTTAATTAAATATTTAAAATAAGATACAAATATAAAGATAGGGGTTAAATCATATGAGAACTAAAAAAAGATTGAGAATCGTGAGAATCGATCTAAGTCGTAATTTGGTATTGATCCTATGGTTTTAATTAAAAGTTGTTTCATCATATGAAAATGGCATAATTGTCATTTTGGTAACAAGATTCTCCTTATGTAACATACAGACTCATTCACCAGATGAAACACACATATTCATTCACCAGATGAAACACACAGATTCATTCACTATATGAAACACACAGATTTACCATATGAAACACACAAATCACCACATGAAATCAAACACAATTTGACAATTAAATTGGGTGAAGAGGTACATTGTACCAATCAAGAGATATAATCTAGGATCGGAATCAATCAAATTGTAATTCTCACTGTAATTGTAACTCCATAGCAGTATCTTAGCTTGACTCACTGCGTAATTGCAGAAATTAACCGTTTCAAAACTTGAATTCTCCATTGTTATTTGCCATTGTTATTCTTCCATCCTTTCCCTTTTGCTTCCTTCTTCTTCAGGCCCTACTTCCGCTGCTATTCGCCGTCCAAACAACGATCTATCCACCTGTAACCTATCCGACGAGTCTCAGGTCATACTCGACCCGATCGTTTCGTATTCCCCCAATGTGACAATACTCGGGTTCAACGAAATCGCTAGTTTTAGCGCCTTCTCGACGGCGCCGAAGTTTTCATCGGGCAAGTTGTACAGTTGAAGCATGAAATTAACGGCTAAGAACTCATCTGGATCGATCCAGAAGCTTGATGCGTGGAGTTCTTCAATCGAAGTCAAGATTGGTTCAAATTCGAAATTCAGATCTAGAACCATTGGAGTTGCAGGGGTAAGATGTTGGATCGATCGTGGATCATAGGTTTTAAAATATGAAATTCGATCAAAACCACCACAAATCTGAAATTCAATCAAAACCACCACAGTGACGACTGGTTCGATTCTCGATCAGTGGAATTTAGGATCATGTCCTGTTTCAGGATCATCGTAGTTGGCATCGCCGTAGGTGGAGTAAAACTGGGAGTAACAAAAACCATCTTCAATATCTGAAAAGCATTGGTTCTTGTCCGAGGTGGAAATCTAGATATGATGGTGGGATGTTTCACCACTACCACCATCGCCACCGCATTCTAAATCAACGCCGACCATCTTCAATTTCACCATATTTTGATACACAATAAAAGCAGAGATGATTTGATGACTTGGGAAAAGGGTTTATCCATTGATAGAGCTGATGAGATCGACCAGATATGAATTTGGTCAAAGGGTTTTAATACCCAATATACCCTTTCAATTTTAATTTCAATCAATATAAACATGGCCTAAAAATTTGAATTTAAATTTAAACTAGGTAGATGCTAAGAATTGAAAGTATTATACAAATAATGATGGTTTGGTTACATTTAGGAGTAGTTAGGGCATTAAATTTAGGTTACCAAGCCCTTTATCAATATTGAAAGTAACATATGTACTCAAATGTTTCAGAGAGCGAAAGTATGTCTTTAGTTTACCATATTTTTCAAGATATCAATCATTAAACTAAACGAAGTAGCAAAAACCATAAGAAAATATATGCATGTCTTATGTCTAGAAGAATCTGAATAACTATACTGACGATCAGTTTCCGTTATGTAAGCACAACTGCACAAGTAGAACGACTTTAGTGTTAGCAGAAACGTTCATCAAAAAATCGACATTTGCGGCTTTTGCTGAAGAAATAAGGGTTTTATGTTTATTTTAGAGTTTATGCCTATGAATCATGGATGCATAGAGATACCGATGACATGCCTCATGCACATGATACATCATTGGACTATTCTGTAACACCCTCAAATTTGGAAAAAAAAACAACTAATAAAAAAAATTGATATTACATCAAGTAAAGGATAAACCTTCTTCCTACAAATCAAAACTCGATATACCTCAAATTAAATTATATAAATAACTTCCACAACTATAAACTCAAGTCTTATACAAAGACTAAATCGAGGTCGGGTGTTACTAAACCCAAACCAAGTTGCTATTCTCAAAGTGCGGAAGACTTCATACAAGCTACTCTCTCTTGTGTATATAACTAGCATCCATCTCTTCACAGTGTCGCTAGTACCATTTCCCAACTGGAACCTGATGCACATGCCGACAAATAAAAAGGTTAGGCTAACACCTAGTGAGTTCAAGGGTTTTCAACATAAATAAACATATCGCGAAAAGGAAAAAAATGCAACTTAAATCATAATCTTTCAAACAGTGTACTTTAAATATGAAAAAGACCCATTTTCCAATAATACGTATTTTTAAAGATGAACTCCCCAACGCAAAACATTCCTTCATGAAGTGATGCAACCCAAAACTCACTCAAAACATGAATAGAAATCGAACTCCCAATTTATGAAAACGCGGATAAAACTTTATATCCCGAAACACCCAGAACACGGGTGGGGCATAATACTCAACCCATAAATCATGGACAATAATCCATATATAAAAAACATCACCGAAAATACGGATACTAAAACTCAATACCCAAAACAACACCTTTCGATGACGGGGGAGACCCGATTCCATATAATGTGGAGAAACACAAAGTAAGTCACATACAATGTTATGGAGCTTCTATTATAGCACCAAAGGTTATCCAGCTCAACCACCCACAGTCTTTAGTCGATCTCCCGATGGTCTAAGAAGGACTCACTCGCTATAATTTAAGAGTCATAGGTCGCAAGGTTATCGCATTCAACCACCCACGGTCTATAACTCGAGTTCCCAATAGTCAATCCTGTTAGAGCATATAATTGTTGGATACAAGATCATAAAGACAAAAGATTGAAATTCAACCAAGTCAAAGCCAAAGTCAACTCTCAAGAAGAAAGTCAAAAGTCAATTGTAATAAAGTCAAAGTCAAAGTCTTGTATTTTATTTTTAATTGTTTTATACGCGTGTGTTGTTTTGCTTTAATAGACATGTGACTAGAGTTAGTGGTAGTAGAAGCTTGTAGTTGGAACTTAGATTTCATTGTAATACGCAAACTGTATCTTGTAGAGAGAGAAAGTATCATTGAGAACTTGTATACGAAATCTTTCATTGGAATCAAAGTGAAACAGGTTGAGTAATCGATTTGTGTTCATCTTGTTATTGTAATTGAATTAGCAATTAGAACTTGATAATCTTGGGACATAATAATTGGTATCAGAGCAGATTCAAGTTGAAATCGATCGAAATATGGAAGTTCGCACTGTGTTTTCTGAGTTTAGATCGAATGTGAAATTTTTCTGAGTTTTTGGAATTGTAATTGATTAGACAATGTTCGTATAAGTGTTTAGACAAATCTTGTATAGGTTTGGTATCATATTGCACTGTAATTTTGGATTAATTCTTGGTTTTTACGATTTTCAAAGTTTACGAGTTCGAAGCACTGTTCATTCACAATTTGTATTTTAAAATGAATTTTTGGTTGTAATAGATTTGAATGGTGTTAGGGATCATATTGTCAAAGTTTCAGACCGAAAATCGAAGAATTGATGGGTTTTTGAAGAGATCAGAGTGTATTTTTGTCGAGATCTCAAGAACTCGCATAACTCCCAAGAACTCGTATCAAGAACTCGCACATCAAAGGATTTCGCATAATTTTGTTATCTGAAAATCTCACAAGTGTAGATTTCACATGTGTGTGATATGTGAAATTCATAGAATTCGCATATTTGTGTGATAAGGATTCCTCAGATTTCGTACAAAGCTATATGCGAAAAGTTAGAATTCGCATAAGCTTGTTATACGAAAAGTTTTCTTGAAAAATTCCAAGGATAGAATTTGCATATGTGTCTCGTGCGAAAAGTAAGGATTTCGCATATGTGAGTCATGCGAATTCTTTGAATTCACATAAGAGTGTATGCGAATTGCTCAAGTTTGAAATTTTTTCCAAAGTACAGAATTCGTTTGAAAAATTGTGCGAAAAGTTTTATACGAAAAGTTGTATGCGAAAAGTATTTCTCAAAAATGTTTCTAAGTCTATTTTTCGCATAAGGTTTTATGCGAATTCTTAGAACTCGCATATAATTGCATGCGAATTCTGTGTGTGTGCGAATTCTGAAGTTTTTTTGCATGCGAACTCTAAAATTTGTCTTGTGTACGAATTATAAGGTTTGGGTGTGTAGTGTGCGAATTCTTGGTTATTTGTGCATGTGTGTGAATTGTGTATGCGAATTCTGCATACGAATTCTTTGTGCTTCACTCTAGTGTGCGAATTCCATACTTGAGAAATTTTTGGAAATCTTATTTTCTGAGTTTTTCTGTATTTTGTGATTTCACTTGGACTAACGATCATTGTCAAGTTCTTATTGTACATTCGTGAAACAGGATGACTTCAAGGGAAGCACTTGCAATCGGAACTAATGTAAAGCCACCGATACTATTCAAAGGAGAGTACGAGCAGTGGAAGGATCGCTTCTTGGATTTTATTGATAGAAATGATTTGGGGGACTATATCAAAATATCTCTCAAGGAAGGTGTCATGAACCCCCCCCCCCCACCACCACCACCAAGATCTTATCTACTGAGGGAGAGAATGGGGAAGAAATTGTTAATAGGGAATACCCACTGACTTTGGAAAAATATACTGATGAGCAGAAAAGAAGAGTCAAAGCTGATAGATTGGCTAGATCATTCACACTACAAGGGATTCTGAATGAGATCTACGTCAAAATTGATAGTTACAATGCCATGGGCAAGGAGATGTGGGATCAACTAGAAAAGATGATGCTAGGATCCAAGATTGGCAACCATTAATCTGTGATTACCTACTAAAGTTTTGTTATTGTTATTTTTCTTTATTTCTTTATTTTTAATCTGAAATATATCTGCACTTACGTTTGTTCATGATCTCAGGGGGAGTGTGAGTTGATACAAGATAAGATGATCTACATACATTTGAGGGGGAGTTAACAAATTTTGCATATGTTTATCATTGATAAATTTTCTGATGCATTATTTCAGGGGGAGTAAGAGATAAGGAGTATGGTATATGATTTCTGATTATATCTGATCAGAACTCGTATTTTAATCGTTTTATTGCTTTATGTCATTTTAATTTCAATAATTTTTTGTGAATAAAGCTTTGTTCTTTGACGACTTTTGATTTTTTGCAGAATTGAGAGAGAGCTTACATGATCATATCATATATGACTTAGAGCTGACTTGATGAGATTTAAGACTGAGCAGAAAGGTTTATCTCTAATCTTAATCTCATACGTGTCTGAAATACGGACAACTTTCATATATGAAAACATATTCTTAAATGTTCAAACCACTTCTGATTCTTAAAAAGATTTCATGAATATAGAAGTGTGATTTTAAATGTTTTCATGCTACATGTGCTTTAATGTTATATAAACCGTGTGTTTCCAAAGATAAATACTTGTGTATTATCTTTTCCATATACTTTCAAATATTCACACACACCGGTTTAAATTTTTGTTGAATATGTTATCACCATGTCTCAAATTGAACAAATTTTTTCAATGGTGATACACCCCGCTTGATATTCAAAGTTTGAGTGTGATTTCATTTCAAAACGTTTCTTTTAAGAGTGTCTATATTTTGATTCGTATAAACAATATCCAATTTTTTTTTGCTGACCTAAGCTTTACTTGATAAATCATTTCGATTTTGATATTTATCATACAATGTCAGATCTTCAAACAAGTTTCTTGTATTCATTTCTTTCATTCAATATACTTGTTTGACATATCTTCAATGTTTCAAATGCTCAAATCTTCATGCTTACATCTATGAGCATACAGATATCTTACTTGTATTTCACATTTTGTGCTTTAACTGCAAAGTTAAACCATTTTGAGCAACATTGTTCTTTTAGGAAAACAACATGGGTTCATTGTGTGAGGACTTAAACAGAACTTCTATAGATTCACGTTAACCAGTGTTTCCTACCCAAGAAGTTAATCCTTAGTGATCGAAGAGTGAGGAGTCAATAACTGAGTGTGGGTTGAGTGATGAGGTAAAATGGAAATGAGAGTTTGGTTAGAAGTGCGCTCAAAGATTAAAAGAAAGAGGGTGAGAGATCAGAGTAAAAGAATATCAAACTCTGCACCAACTTTTTCTGAGTCGGGCAGCCACATTACTGTTGTTTCAAAATTCTTCGTGAACATCATTGAAACAGGCAACTAGCCATGTCAACTATTGATAAAAACCCCACCAGTTACTCAGTTTCTTCTCAAAAAGAAGATGTTTTATATTTCAAGGGGACGCAACACATAATCTATCTGATTTTCATTTGGAAAATCTGGATATTGAAAAAGAAGGAAGTTTGCCCCACCTTCGCACTTCGATCATGCACAATTGAGTATGTGTTTAACTGTCGTTGTCTCAATGGTTTACACAATTTTGAGCTTTATAAAAGCAATCATCTGTGCTTAATTCTTTCAAATACAAGCACGTACACACAAGAAATTCGTTTTTCTGTCAAAACATTCATAGAATAAACTTGTGTTATTCGATGATTCAATGGAAGACCTGGGGGAGTGAACATCAAAAATCTCCTTTCCAATGTGTATTCGTTACACACAGTGACTTCGTGTTACTGACAGACACTTCTAACTGATTCATTTGTTGATTCAGGTGTTACACTCGTAATTTGTCTGAATTTGCAAAGATTCAGATGAATATCTTTTTGGATCAATAAATGGTCAGAGGCTCGATGGAAAGATCAGTGGTCAGATCAGATTCGTTCATGACATTTCTTGTGAAAGTTTTGATGATGTCAATGCCATTTCATCAAAAAGGGGGAGAGGATCAAGAAATGTTTGAGAAGTGATCAAGAATTGTTGATTTGTTAGAGCTGAAAGAAGAAATTTGTGACAAGACAGTTATTTTTGAAGAAAGTTTGTTTAAAGTTGAAAGAGCAAATTCAAAGAATTCCGAAAGTAAGCAGATTTTACTGAAATTTTCTTTGAAGATAATTTGCTGAAGCAAACCGAGCTGAATCTGAAGACAATTTCTTTCCGATGTTTGAAAGAGGTTTTACAACCTTGGGGGAGATTGTAACTATTCTTGAAGACAGACTTTGGGGAGATTACAAAAGTTTTTGAAGACGATTTTATTCAAGAAAGGGAGATTGCTTTGAGCATAAAAGGTGAGATTGTACTTCAATGCCAATGTTTATGTCTGAAAGTGATCTGAGTTGACAAAAAGTCTACAAGGGGGAGATAAATTCTTAAAGTTCAACAATGTAACAAAGGGGAGAATGAATTGCAAAATCTTTTTAGAGATGATCTTGATCCAAAGGGGGAGATTGTTAGAGCATATAATTGTTGGATACAAGATCATAAAGACGGAAGATTGAAATTCAACCAAGTCAAAGCCAAAGTCAACTCTAAAAAAGTCAAAGTCAATTGTAATAAAGTCAAAGTCAAAGTCTTGTATTTTGTTTTTAATTGTTTTGTACGCGTGTGTTGTTTTGCTTTAATAGACATGTGACTAGAGTTAGTGGTAGTAGAAGCTTGTAGTTGGAAGTTAGATTTCATTGTAATATGCAGACTGTATCTAGTAGAGAGAGAAAGTATCATTGAGAACTTGTATACGAAATCTTTCATTGGAATCAAAGTGAAACAAGTTGAGTAATCGATTTGTGTTCATCTTGTTATTGTAATTGAATTAGCAATTAGAACTTGATAATCTTGGGACATAATAAATCCCATGTCTAGCCATAATGAGAGACAACATCCCAATTCATATAAACGACTAGTGCCTATGGATCCAATGCATTATAGTCTAAAACGTTACATTACTCCAACGAATGAACTAATGCATTCAAAACATGTAACTACTAAAACTGAACAAATACCCCAAAGACTCATCTGAGTATAAATCAAACCCAAAAGACATAATAAACGTTTGGCTAAAATATGTGAGCCAATATGGTTACATAAACCAAATTACATCTTTTCCCAAATCTTTGACTCTCAAATTCAAATTGGCCTTCGGCCCAAAACCAAAAAGGTTTACGATTTCTACAATGTTCACAAGGTCGGGAATAACCAAAATCATATGACTCACACGTTCGTATTTTCAAAATGTCCCATTACATAAACTATGCATATTTCCAACAAACACTTAAAAGTGCATTTTGACCAAATAACCTCCATTTATACAATAAATCACCAAAACACTTTCATTTATGATTTATTTATCAAATCACATAAAAATCCCGAATGTGGGTGTTTCACAAGGTTTATAAAGTTAAACACTTCAAATAATAAAAACCCATCAAATAGCTCAAGATTCGATAATTTCACGTAAAACACATAACACTTTAAAATGGACATTTTTGTGTGTACAACCTTTTTACAAATCAACTTGAACTCACCTTGCTAGATTTAGGCTAAATCTAGATTTTTCCCCAACTTGAGCTCATTTGAAGAAATTTGAATCCTCAAGCCAATTCTTCCAAAAACCTAGATCCATAAGTTTCCAATCATAAATATTCATATCCAACCATATAGAATCGTTCCCCAAACATTTTACATGAAGATCCCAACTTATACCAAAACTTTAATTTCCATAGATGAAGAAAAGAGAAGATTACCTTAACCATAACTTGAATCCACCAACCAAAATACCTCTAGGGTCACCAAAATGAACCACAAACTCCAATCCTCAAAATGGAGAAAAGGGTTGGATGAAACCCTAGAAACTTGATGAATAAGATGAAGTGAAAGGGGTTCTAGAGAGGTTAAGGTTTATAAAAATGGTGTGGGGTTTGATTTGGGAGAGAAAGATGGAGAGAGAGGAGAAAGTATTTTGAGTTTTTGGAGGAGAAAATCGAAATGAGGGAGACGGAGATCAGATCTAGATATGGAGGTAACAGTAGGAGAGAGAGGAGGGAAAGTTGAAGGTGAAAAAGGGTGAAAATTTCGTCAGACTCAATGCGGACATCCACTTGGAGCACGATGCGGACGTCCACTCGCATCAGGATGGAAACTTATGTTGCTTCTGCGGAACCACACAGACATCTGCCCTATGCGGACGTCCACTTGCTTCCCTATGCGGACGTCCACTTGACACCGGTTGCCCGGTTTATTGCCTGATCACTGTTTTGGTCACAACTTCTTCGTTTTAGCTCTGTTTTCGCTCCGGAAAGGCCTGTTGGATTCGTATTTGAATTCTCCATCCAACAAGACTATAAAATCTAGGATTCAATCCAAAATCCTACTTCTTCTATTTCTCTTGAAAGATCGATTTCTACACTGACTTAAAATTATACTTACCCGAAAATTACGAGTGTTACAATCCTCCCAACCTTAGAATGGTTTTGTCCTTGAAATCTAGCTTCCACATAAACATTGAATACCAATCTTAACACTTATCAAGTTTTCTAGGTTCCCATTTGTAGCTCGATTTTCTTTCTTACATCGATGTCATGCAATTCTATTTCTTACACAACTCTCAAACTGAGTGAGGAACATGAGATTACCCAGGCCCACCACACAACACGGAGCACAAGTCCGATAATTGTCCTGTCATCCACTCATCCCAGGAAGAGTAACAATCTAATAATACAACCCCCAAATAACATCTTTGTCGCAAGACCATTATTTCTCACCCTCCAAGGATGTGTCTCTAGCTCATTTCAACTTCAATCGACATTAAATACTACTTGACAAAACCTCCATGCCAAAACTCATGCTGACTTTCACATCCAATATCCACCTCAATACGTTACACTCATACTAGTGTGAATATCGAACCTTGCTGCAACAATTTCTAATTGTATGATCTCGGTTGCCTCCCAATCTTAGGTGATACGTACTACCCTAAGTGTAGCTTGTGATCTCAATTTCTCATAGTCTAATTCGTCCCAGCCCAACACAATCCGTAATCCAATGATCAACACCAAACTCAAAGAGTTCCCAAAATCCTTAATAATTCACCCTTGTTATTGGAAGAGTCTTCTTTCCAGGGACGTGCCAATACGCTCTCCAGGGATTCAGTTTATTCAAATTAGACTATTGTGCAACCCCAACTATACTCAAACATCATCATTCAGCCGATAAAGCCTTTACCATAACAAGAAAAATCTTAGTCACCGATAGTTAATTACCGACATCTAATCCCCTTAAAGTTCTACCATTGAGAGGCTAACACTTCTTACGATCCAACGGGAGCACTTCCAAACATTCCAAAGACCATTAACCTCAAAAGAACAAGTCGATGCCTAAAATCAGAATGGTTATATCGAAAACGTGGGTATGCCAAGAAGTATTTCATTCCTGGTTGCACTACGTCGTGCCCCAAATAAAGATTTAAAGTTGACACCTGGCATGGAAATAAAAACCCCAAATCTTACAGCTTTAACGAGCTAACCACATCTTCTTTATTCATGAAGACTCATTAAGATTGTACACCACCAATACGTAACATGTTGTCGAACAAACAATCCATCAATTCAATCCAACCATATGCAAACAACCACACAAGGATTTAACCCGAAGACTTGCCGAAAGGGAAAGGTCACCACTTACATATCTGAGGTAATAACATAAATCTACTACTTTAATTATTCATACGCGAACAGACTCATGAGGTCTAATTCCTAAAATTCAATCCTGCCCACCAATTGGGTCATCCAACGCTTCAGTTCCCAAGGACTTCCCTAGTCCCTAATCACAACTCCTTTCACAAGAGGGTTTAAATCTATAGCCCCGATTGAGTTCAAGGTTTTTCAAACTAATATGCCAATTTGAAATTTTATCAGACTTTCATACGCAAATTATTTATAACCATTAATCATACGTGTAAAAATCCACTACCGTTTACTCGGTAGTTGTGCAAAGTGGTCACAAACGCTACACATATAAAACCATTTCAAAAACCATTTGATTATTATTCAAGCTAATAATGAACACAACGAAAGATGTTCAACAAATCTTTCAAAGGAATCGCTATAGTCCCAACATGCATCTATTTGCGCCATGTATGAACGATAATTTTACGTACTAAAACAATGTATAACAAGGCGTTTGTACAAAACTCTAGAAGGAGAAATTTACGTAATCAATTTCCAAAAATTTCTCATTTAACCATATAATGACGTGAAATAAAATTTCCCAACGAGACTCACATACATTAGTTTATTTCCCAAAACTTAGTAAAATCATAGGTGTATGCGATTTGGTCAAACGTAAAATAATTTAGACCGACTTCGCACTTGAATAAAATGCTCTTTGTCCCAAAATAGTGGCTACAATGTCATGCATACCAATAAACCAATATAACGTATTTGCGTGAACCGTTAAAAGTGGTGTCAACAACCGAAGAATGTACACAGCAAAAGTTCAATACGAACCATCATAGGTCCTTCATATACTTACTCACACAAAAAGTATAAATCAATTCAAATACTAAGTAGTGTACAACGAAGTATACTTGTATAAAACTCAAAAGTGCAATTATGTGATATCTAGACTCTCAAGACGTCTCTTGTGGTTGCGAAAAGTATAACTTGTGCTTCTATTCAACCCCCCTTTATACAAACTAACACCCTTGTAGAACCTTAATTGGGACCAACATACACTGACCTAAAATTATACTTACCCGAAAATTAATGGTGTTACATATTCTAATATACGAATTGCTAGACTAATGGATTTAGGTTTCAACCTTCAATTCAATTTGAATGTTCCCTAACCAAGGATACCAATTTCCTCTCCAAAAAATAATTCTCTAAAATGTTATCTTATAAGACAAAATTCAAAATAATGTGTTCCAGAAATCCATTTGATAGCTAGGGTGCTTAAAAATGATCAATGCCATAAGGATTTTCATTCATATTAGAAATCAAGGACCAAAAAGCCAAAGGAAAGACAAAGCTTAATAATTCTAATGGTGTTAACCCTCCAAGGTTTCACAAGGATAAAGATAAAGCTCAACGTGTTGGTGTTGTAAATACTGACTTAATGTACTTATTTGAATGATTTACTGACTTAAGTTAGCTTTTACTTTTTTAAAACCAATAGGTAAGTTCGTCACTACGAAAATATCAGAAAAAAGGAATGATCAAATTCTAAAGTTACAATCAAGATATGATCCTACATTATGAATCCCTTTTAAAAAGGAAATGATTAGGTTGATTTATTGGAACATCATATGATTTGAATGCAAGGGGAAATGGATAATGGTTGAAAAGATAATAAGCCCCAATTTTCATGTTTAACTTGTAACATCGAAATGTATAATATTTATATACAAATGAAATCATACACCTTCCTCACCTTTTGAACCCTGACCACCTAGGAAGTTGGGCTTAATCGATAACCTGAATACATCTACGTCATATGGTAACTTGTAGCATTACAAGAGATACAATATCAAAAATTCGTCACACAATGCTTAACTTGGTGAAGTTGAACTTCCCTTGCAACAATATTTAAGTATGGTTTTTTCACATGGGCTGGGTTCTGGTGAGAAATTGAGTTAACGACGAGAAGCATGAAAACTGGTTATCAACCGTTGGATGAGAAATGGACGCACATTAGGATGAGATGCACCAGATCAATTCCCTTTTAAGACTTAATTCATGGAAGGGCTTGAGATTAAAAGAGATCAACGGTCCAGATCCACTTCTCACGCTTCTCACCATTAACTCAACTTCTCACACGATCCTTCGCCTTTTTCACATATTGGTATATTTGCTTTCTGTGAGTTGAAGGAAGGATTGATATGGGATAGCTAACATATCATTAGGATTTGGGAATGTCAAAAATTGAATTGTCATATTTATTCCTACGCAAGTGAATATCTTTGTGATTAACGAGATGCCGAAGAAATAAAATATGTACTCAGATGATATGGTCATCAGGAAATGAAATATGTCTTTAACAATATGATATATATTTGTGTTCAACATTATTAGTGTTCTTATGGGTCTTTGTTGTTGAGTTGTGTCAAATCCGCCAAATTCCTTCTACATGGATGACTACTCTAACTATGTGCGTAATTTGGCCATCATCGTTTGTTGTGCATTGGGAAAAGAAGAACTTTACTGTTTTGATTGATCAAGTCCAAAACTTTTTTCTAATGACAAAACTATTGAAATTTATTATCTTGAATAATTAAGTCTCTGAACATTTTTTTGTGAATAAAGAAACCCCCAAACTTTTACAAGTTGGTTACCTACATTCTTTTAACCCAAAAAATCTACAGGTTAGCGGTTAGAAAAGTTTTAGAGTAAAAAGAACCTAGGCATCGTTTGGCAAAAATAAATTAACTTATTTTTTAAGTAATCGTTTGGATGCATATAAGTTAGCTTATAAAAGCATCTCCAACATCTATGCTAAAATAGAGAAAAGATGGATTTTAACAACTTTTTTGCTCCAACAACTATGCTATCTTATATGTTAAAATAAAAAAATGAGGAGAAAGATTGTAAAAATCTCTAAATTTAGAGAAATCTCTAAAACTTTTTAGAAGATAGAGAAATAATATAATAATATTTTTCCATCAATAAAAGAATTTTAAATTTAATGTGTAGGAGAGAGAAACAATATATTATTAAATGTATTGATTATTTTATTAATAAAGTTAATGTTATGATTGCTAAAATAGAGTAGCTGTTGGAGATGGATTTTTCTTAGAGATTTGAATTTTTTCTATTCTATTATTGTAACACTCGTATATTTTGGTAAGCAAAAGTTATCTCATGAACCAAATTATGATTTATAACTGTAGGATTTGTGTCCCAATGATTTACCTTTGTTATCGACGAGCGTCAGAAGCCTTTAGGGTGAGAAGTTTGATTTTTTGGAGCTCAGTACAGATGGGGTGACTGTGCCCGGCGACTGTGATACTGTCACTATCGTTGAGGGCACTGTCGTAGAGGGGGGCTTGCCCGCGGTACACATCAGGCGAGAATGCCCCTAAACTGTGACTTGGTCACTATCGATAAGCCTTGTTGGAAGAGAACCTCAAAAGGGAAGTGATGACAAAGCAACACTTACTCTTGACGGAGGATAGTCGTGGAGTGAAGTTGTTCAACGGACGAGTGTGGGTGCCCAAAGTTGGGGGCAATCGAGAGTTACTTCTAGAAGACGCCCATAAGTCCAAGTACTTCATCCATCCGGGAAGCACAAAAATGTATAAGGACTTGAAATTACATTATTGGTGGCCGGTTATGAAGTTAAATGTGGTGCGCTACATGGGGCAGTGTGTGCCTTGTCTACAAGTGAAAGCCGAGAACCAACGACATTGCGGAAGTCTTCAATCCCTAGAGATTTTCGAATGGAAAATGGGAGCATAGTACCATGAACTTCGTGACCAAGTTGCCAAATACCTTGAGAGATCACGATACCATTTGGGTAATAGTTGACCGATTGACCAAGAGTGCTCACTTCCTAGATATGTGAGAGACGTTACCAATGGACAAGTTGGAAAAGCTATACATCAACGAAGTGGTTTCTAGGCATGGTGTGCCTTTGTCCATTGTCTCAGATCCTATAGTCGATTCACCTTGCATTTTTGGGATGACCTACATAAGGATATGGGTACTAGAGTAAAGCTAAGCACGACATATCATCCCTAAACTGACAGTCAAAGCTAGAGGACGATCTAAACGTTGGAATATATGCTAAGGTCGTGTGTGATTAACTTTGGGGGAAGTTGGGACACACCTACCCTTGGTGGAATTTGCCTACAACAATATCTACCATTCTAGCATTGGCATGGCACCGTTTGAATATAAGCGTGTGGGAAATGTTTGGCGGAAAAGGAGAGTGTTTTTCCCCTCTCGAAGATAAGAGTGGATGAAAGTAAACCTTGTATGGAAGAACCCGACGCCATCCTAGAGCGAAAGACGAAGAAACTCCGTCACAAGGAAGTCACGATGGTCAAAGTGCAATGAAAGCATAACCGTAGCTTATTAGTCATTAGTTAGCTTATTAGTCATCAGCTAGTTTATCAGCCATCAGCTAGCTTATCAGCCATCAGTTAGCTTATCAGTTGGTTTGCCAAACATAACCCAAATCAATTTTACCATTGCCAAACTCTACATCATTCGAACTCCTTGCACCCAATGCCATCACCCCCTTCGTCTCCCCATCATCGTCCGATTTCTTTCACTATCAAACATTGTCGATCACCGTCGTTGGCCCCTGGCATTGATCTCCCTCTTTTTGATCGTTTTTTGTTCTTCAATGTTCCCTCTTTTTTTGATTTGTCTACACGTATTCCATTAAATTGTTGTAACAGAGGGAAAAGTGAAAAACGATATGAAGAACAGATCCAAAAGAGGGAGATCGATGGCATGGCCCAACAACGGCGATAGACAAAATGGAGAATGAACGTCAGCAGGGGCGGCGAGGGGGTAATGAAGGGGAACAATGTCGTTGGGTGTGATGGGTTTGAAAGACGTAGGGTTTAGGAACGGTAAACCTGATTAACGTTATTTTTATTTTAAAATCTTTCTAGCCGATTACAAGTAGTTTTTTTTGGAGTAAAAGGATGTATGTAACAGATTTATAAAGGTTCTATATTTTTTTATGCAAAAAAAGAAAAAAAGATTCAGGGACTTAATTATTCAAAATGAGAAAGTTTAATGGTTGTTTCATTCAAAAAAGTTCAGTGACTTAATCAATCAAAACAATAAAATTTGTTGGGTTTTTATAGACTTTACCTTGCATTTTGTTGTTCTTGAGGCTTTTCTCAACATTTGCATTTTGTTGTTCTCGAGTCTTTTCTCAACATTTACTATAGGGATGGGTTAAATGCACTCTTATAAATATTGTTAACTAATATATTTTGTTTTTCACAAAAATAAAAGAAGAAAAAAAAACATATATGTATATTAAATTGAAGAGTGTTGATAAATGAATCTCTTTTCTTTGAGTTAAATTATATATCCAAAATGTAATAGAAAAGACAAATTGATGATGGAGTAAATTACGTTTTTCGTCCTTGTGATTTGTTAAAAATTATGGATTTCGTTCGAATTTTTGGTTTTCGTTTCTATGTTTTGCAATTCATTTATATTTTCGTCCTTGAGGCCAAAACAGTATTTTTAAGTATGAAAAACTAAAATAGAAATGAATAATAAACCATAGGAATGAAAAAAAAACAATAAAATTTAAATCATAAGGACGAAAAAGATAATGAATTACAAACCATAGGGATGAACATTGTAATTTCAAAACCATAAGGATGTAAATAGAAAATTTCACTAAAAACATAATTTACTCTTGATGATGTTAATATATGTAAGAGTAATATTGGTGTGAAGGTTTAATTAACAATAGAGAGAATTACACTTTTGGTCCCCTAAGGTTCGATGATTTCTTTGAAAGTGAGACCTGTATTTCAATAAGTCAAGATTTGGTTCTCCAAGTTTGGATTTTGCTTTGAAAATGGGACCTCATCACTAACTTTGTTAGAATCCATCGTTAGTGGCAGGGGTATTTTCGTCCAACCATGTTTTGTCCCTCTTTTTACACCTTTTTTTTGTTTTTCTATATTTTTGTTAAAACCATATTATTATAGGGACCTGTTATGTAATATATATATATAGAGAGAGGGGGGGGGAAGGGACCATGTGGGAGGTGGGTATGGTGGTGGAAGGTCGGTCATGGATCTCTCCCTACTCCATCTTCGGCAAACCCCTCGACATTTGGTCCTTGTGTTTTTTGGTCGGTCCACTCCAAAGAGACATCTATACAAAGAGAAAGGGGTTTACATTGAGGAATATAAGGAGGAGGATGAGCTTGATCGACGTTTATAAAATTGATCGACGCTGAAATTTGACCTTCCATGTTGTTGAATATATCTTTATACATCCAAATATAAAGAGAAAACACAAGATTATGACAGAGATCATACGTTATAGGGTTTTACAATCGACATACAAGGGGGGTTTCAATAACGAGAATATTACCTGAAAGGTTTCGATTGCTGTTGATGTTGTGTAACACCCCGAATTTTGGGGGTTTCTGTCATAATTCAATGTAGAGCGAAGTAGCCAAGAGGATGACGAAAAGCATCGACAGTATTCCGCACGGCTCTCCGCGCGAGTGGAACCGCGCGGTCATCCCCACGGGGTTCGGTCCCGTCTCAACTTCAGAACTCGGAGCGGCTCCCCGCGCGAGTCGAATCGCGCCGCCAACCGTGCAGGGCCTCTGTGCGAATGAAAAGAGGGGAAACCGGCTTTTCACCCCATTTACTCCTCTCCTCTTCATCTAAAACTCTCCCAACATGAAAACTAGGGTTAGGACTGCTTTTGGGCTCCATTGAAGTGTTAAACCATTACTTCTTCCTCAAGGTCTTCATCATCAACCTAATATCAACACCTTCATCTTCTTCATCATCTCCTCACCATTGTTGGCATATCTTGGAGCTTCCCAAGAAAACCACTTGTAAGTCATTCTAACCATTCCTAGACCTTTGTTCTGTAAAAACCTTTCATCTTAACCTCCTAGAACATCTCCCTTGATGTATCTCTCGTATTATGAGTTTCGATCTATTTTTGAATATTTTAGAGATTTGGAGTTTTGGTAAATATTAGTGTGGATTTGATTTTGGGAGTTACTCTCGTTGTGTTTTGGGTAATTTATGACCTAGATAAGGTTTCTAGTGGTGGATGTTTGTGGATCTGAAGCCTTCATCAAGAAAGCTCAAGTTTAAGGTAAAAACCTAGATTTAGTCTAAATATAGCAAGGTGAGTTCTAGTTGCTTTGAAAAACAATATACATGTCAAAATGCATATATTTTGGGGTTTTGAAAATATATCCATGAGTTCACTTCATATTGATAAGTTTGTGAATATTTGTATACTTACACATATTTGTGTTATCAAACTCTTGAAAATGGTTTACAATATTTTATGAGCTGTTTGAGTCACCAAAAAGGGGATTTTGAATGTATGTTACGTACACACTTTACAATCGATGTGTTTTATGGTTAAATGAGTATTTGTACATACTTGGCATGTCAAAGCTTCATAATGGTTTGCTAAGTGTGTTTGGGTGTTTTATCCTCAAAAAAAGAGTGAATTGTGGATTTGGTCCCTGTGGTTTAGTGATTTCTTTGACCATGGTCCTCATTCTATGTTTATTGTGGATTTGGTCCTTGTGGTATTCAATTTATTTTCGTCATGGTCCTTCTGACTAACACTTTCATTAACTTTGTTAAATCAAGGACTATTTTAGCCATTTTGCCTATTTTTTGTCCTTTTTTGATAAGAAAAATATAAACAATATTTTTATACACACATGCACACGGACATGTATATAAATATATATATATATATATATATATATATATATATATATATATATATATATATAACGATATTAAAATAAATAAAATAAGACATTATTGTATGATTTAATTGTTTAATTTTTTTAAAATTAATTATATTAAATACGATTTAATTTTATTATTTTATTGTAATTGTGGAAAAATATATATAGTTTTATTGTTTTAATGTAATTAAAATTTCAATTTAAACAAATCAGATCATAAAACTATATCTTATTTTATTTAGAGCGAATAAAATAAAATATGGTTTTATGATTTGATTTATTGAATTAAAATTTTAATTAAGTTAAAGACGATTTAATTATATTGTTCTTTTATTATCATTGCAACAAACAAGCTTATTGTTGATATTTTAACACAAAAAATCATTAAAACCCGTTGAGAAATGAACTTTAATTTTATCATACTAAAAACAATATGAAAATTGATTTTGAGTTTTTGACTGAAAAACAATATGAAAATTGGAGCTTCTAATTTTAAGATGATAAAATTATAGTTAATTTCTCAACGGTTTTCAATGATTTTTGGTGTTAAAATATCAACAATAGGCTTGTTTGTTGCAATGATAGTAAAAAAACAATATAATTAAATCGTCTCTAACTTAATTAAAATTTTAATTCAATAAATCAAATCATAAAACCATATTTTATTTTATTCGATCTAAATAAATAAGATATAGTTTTATGATCTGATTTGTTTAAATTGAAATTTTAATTACATTAAAACAATAAAACTATATCTTTTTTCACAATTACAATAAAATAATAAAATTAAATCGTATTTAATATAATTAATTTTAAAAAAATTAAACAATTAAATCATACAATGATGTCTTATTTTATTTATTTTAATATCGTTATGAGAAAAGTTCATAAAAACCCAACAAACTATTCTATTTTGAATGGTTAAGTCCCTAAACTAATTTTTGAATGAAAAAACCATTAAACTTTCTCATTTTGAATGAGTAAGTCCCTGAACTATTTTTTTGAATGAAAAAACCATTAAACTTTCTCATTTTGCATGAAAAAAACATTAAATTTTCCAATTTTGAATGATCAAGTCCCTGCATTTTTTTCAATAAATTAAATCATCGAAATTTTAAAAATTGGTTACTTACATCATTTTAACCCAAAAAAACCTATATGAAACCGATTATCTTTTGATTCTTCTTCTTTTAGTAAATAAAAAATAGATCAAAAAGAGGGAGATCGATGCCAGGAGCAAAAACGTGTTAGGTGATATGGAGAACAGACAATGTAAGGACAATGGGGAGAGGCGAGGTGGAGCGATACGATTGTCTATGAGGTGTTTTAATGGCGTATAATTTGAGACCGGTAAAACTAATTTTGATTTGTTTTTACTTTAAAACCTTCATCGTCAGTTCCAGGTATCTTTAAAAAAAGGTAACCAAATTTTAGAAGTTCGATGGTTTATTTATTCAAAAAAAATGTTGAGGGACTTAATCATTCAAAATTAGAAAGTTTAATGGTTTTTTCGTTCAAAAAAATAGTTGAGGGACTTAATCATTGAAAATGAGAAAGTTTAATGGTTTTTTCATTCAAAAAAATAGTTTAGGGACCTAACCATTCAAAATATGATAGTTTATTGGGTTTTTTTGAACTTTTCCCTATCGTTATATATATATATATACATGTGTGTTTGTGTGTATAAAAATATTGTTTATATTTTTCTTATCAAAAAAGGACAAAAAATAGGCAAAATGACTAAAATGATCATTGATTTAACAAAGTTAATGGAAGTGTTAGTCAGAAGGACCATGACCAAAATAAATTGAATACCACAAGGACCAAATCCACAATAAACATATAATGAGGACCATGATCAAAGAAATCACTAAACCACAGGGACCAAATCCACAATTCACTCTCAAAAAAATGATATTTAAACTAACTAACGGAGATCCATTGGATTTATTGGAGAAATTAGGCAATATAATGTGTTGGGCTTGATTTTGCGAAAAGCTGGGTACAAATAGTTATTTTGGGATTTTACCCTACTTATGAGTCTTGGGATATCGATGCTTTAAACTATTTCGGCTTCAACAGGGTGAGTAAATGGAAACTATCATTTTTTACACTACGAATATTTTGGGAAATTGTGAATAGGCATGGAAATGGCCCCCACGCCGTTGGGGAACCCGGTTCACCCGCCCCGATCGGGGACGGGGTTTCCCCGCTAAGCCGGGGATGGGGACGGAGATTCCCGTTTGTTTCAAACTGGGGATGGGGACGGGTATCGTACTACCCGCCCCTCCCTTCCCCGTACCTGTTAAATATTAATTAATAAATAAATATATTATTTATTTCAACTAAATCAGTCATTCATAATTTTGTATTTTCTAACTAGGTTTAGAATCTAAAATTGTCATTTTGTGGATGTTAGTATGTAATATTTTGGATGTCAAGTCAAAATACATTTAGTCAATGTGTTTTGGATATTACTCGATATGTTTTGGATGTGTGACGTTAAGTTTTTTTTATTAAACTGGATTTATATTGGTTTTAGCTAATTAAGTATCATATGATGTGATTGTTTGTATAAAATTAAATTCCTTTTGATTTTAGGTTTAATGAAAATTTGTGAAATTTAAAGATGTGTTGTGTTTCACATATTTGATTTAAAATAGTTTATATAAACGGGAAAAAAATCCCCGTTTCCCCGTTGGGGATCCCTGTTCCCCATTGGGGATGGGGATGTGATCATATTCCTCGGCGGGGATGGAGATGGGGACGGGGACGGGGATAGAGATGAGGATCGGGGATGGGGATTGAGGTCCCCGCCCCATCCCTGCCCCATTTCCATGCCTAATTGTGAATCCTACGGTTTTGGCCTTCAGCCAACTATACATTGGAGAAATACCAATTTTGGGAAAGTTATACTTCGGCATATGTAGCCATATTGGTTTTTGATTTTATTGTCAAACGTTTTAAGATGCCTTGTGGCTTGACTTATACTCTAATGAGTTTTGGGACGTTGTCCGGTTTAAATAGCTCAATATGGGCGTTTTATGGAAATGCAAGTATTGCACAAATGTTGGTTATTACTTGTTTTGGATGCTTTAGTTCATTCATATGGAGTAATGTAATGTTTAGACTGTAATCATTGGATCAATAGGCATATGAGTCGTTATGTTCATCATGGAGTTTTTGATGTCCATGTTTGAGTCTAGTGAGTGGTCCCCAAGTCATGTTGTTATGTAAGCTTGCGGTGGTGCTCTGCAGAGCCGTATACGGAGCTAAGTCTTGCAGTGGTACCTAGGGGTGAGCATGGTACCGGACCGGTACCGATTTTCCCGAATCCCGAATATGGTCTAAAGGCGGTACCGAATACCGAACCGAGTAATCATATACGGTACCGGTATCGGTACCGGTACCGGGTATTCGGTATTCGTCCCGAATTTCCCGAATATCTCAAAATCATTCCATCAAACCAAACGTCCTATTAGTGTATTTTTAAAATTTTACATGACTATATTCTTTTACATCATAGATGAGATGTTTAACATCATATACATTCAAAGCTTGTTACTTTTTTTTTTCAGAAAGTCATATTAAAATCTCAAATATGGTCGTTTAACTAAATTATCCACACATTTTAGAATGCATTTAAATATAAATCAAGCCTCTTGGAGCTCACGAACAATGTTCACGATGAGCCTAAACTTTATGGTGAGTCTGACTTGAGTCACTTGACTCTTTGTGTTGTTTGAGCCTAAATTAGCTAACCCTTTATAGTAGCATGCATAGCTTGATGATTTTACATAGGGTGAGCATGGTACCGAAAGTAATTAAAATGACCTTTGGTCTTACCGGGACGGTTCGGTATTAGTACCGAGTACCGAATCCCGAATTTCCCGAATCCCGAATCAACGACATTACAAGTACCGAGTACCGAACCGAAAAATATAATCGGTACCGGTACCGGTTCCGGTACGGCTCGGTATTTTCGGTGCCGATGCTCACCCCTAGTGGTACCCATGGTGAGCTAGATACGGGAACTTATGACTTTTATGGTGATACTCATCTAGAGGTCGAGTAAACACTAGGGTCATTCGGGTATCTTGCGGTGGTTGTTCAGAGGAGCCGTATACGGGGATCCATGGCCTTATGTGAATCTCGAGAACGTTGATAAGTGGCTTAACTACGTGTTCCGCCACATTCGATGGAATCGGGTCTCCTCCGTCACCTGAAGGTGTTATCCTCGGGTATTCCCTTACCCGTACTTTTGGTGTTAAAACGTACCATTTTATTTATATAAACAATATTTTGATGAAATACCTCGTGGGTGTATTTTGAGGAAATTGTTTGGTGAACATTATTTAAAAAGGGATATTTAGTACCGAGAATAATACGGTTTGGGATCAAAGCATTTTTATAACTATTATTTCAGGGACGATCGTGTTTATATTAAAGTATTCTTTTTGAACGTTTTATGATTTATATGATGAAAACTGCTTTAACTTACTAGGCGTTTAGCCTAACACTTTTTCTTTTCAACATGTATATCAGGTCTTAGATGGATCTGAGTGACGAGTGGAGCTTAGTAGAAGTTCCGATAGGATGGCTTTAGTGACGTCATCCGGTTTGGTAAAGATAGCAACTTTGGTGGTTTTAGTAACACCCAACTAATTTCGTCCCCGTTTGTGGGACTAGATAGTTCCGTTAGAACTCTGATACATGTTGTAGTGATTCTTCCTTTTAACTTTAGATATTTGATATTTTGATGCTTTGTATTTAAGCGTTTTTGGAAGTTTAAAATTATCTGCTATTTTCGAATTTTAGGGGTGTTACATGTTGTTGTTGCTGCCAAAGGAGTTGTGAAACTGGTGGTGTTCAGGCATAGCCATGGCTGGTTGTGATGATGATAGAGAACGTAACGAGAAGAGAGAAGGGAGAAGGGGGTTGTGCAGGATGAAGGGAGAAAAATTCCAATTTATGGTGAGATTTTCCGATAAGGTCGCCGGAGAAGATGATCGGAAGGCCACCGGAGAAGATGATCGGTTTCTGGTTTTCTTATTGTTAATTACATCCCTAAAGTTTGATGGTTTTGTAAAAGTAAGAAAAAACAAAAAAAGAATTGCAAAAAGTGGGATAAAACAAAGTTGGACGAAAATACCCCTGGTTCTAACGACTATTTTTAATGGAGTTGGTGATGAGGTCCCATTTTCATAGCAAAATCCAAACCTGGAGGACCAAATATTGACTTATTGAAGTACATGTCCCACTTTCAAAGAAATCACTAAACCATAGGGACCAAAAGTGTAATTATCTCTTAACAATAAAAATAAAGTCATTTAGGCATGTTTGCTGATAGCTTACCCGGTAAGTATTTATTTACTCACTTTATTATTGGATGAACATGTCAAAGATTGAAAATTTACCCGGTAACAGCGATGAGAAGGACCAAAAGTTTTACCCAGTAAGTGAAAGTGACGACTATTACCGGATAAATATGTTGCATACAATGTCGTTTTAATGGACAAAAATCTTACCCGGTAAGTTAAGTCAAAGAGATAGACTATTACCGATAAGCATTTACCGGTAAGTGTTGGATAAACAACCCTTATATGTGTGTGCATATATATATATATATATATATATATATATATATATATATATATATATATATATATATATATATATATAAATATATAGGGGCTAAATCAAATGAAAACCACAAATATGTTACAAACCTGTGAGAACCGATATAAAAATATTTTTTTACATGATATATTTTCACCAAATGCTTGGATTTAAAATATTGTTTCACATATATTTGTTTCATAATATGATAGTTTCCCATGTATTTGTTTCACCACGTGAATATTTTTTACCTGTATTTTTCATTTCACTAGGTGAATCAAAAATTAAATTTCACGTGCAATCATTTCACAAGGTGAACAAAAATATAGGTGAAACAATATCTTAAATCATAGGTTTTGATAAAAAAAATCATGTAAAAAAATATTTTTATATCGGTTCTTAAGGGTTTGTAACATATTTTTGGTTTTCATTTGATTATCGCCCTATATATATATATATATATATATATATATATATATATATATATATATATATATATATAGGGGCCTAATCAAATGAGAACTAGATACTTTGTGATAACTGTGAGATCCAACGTGAGTCACTCATTTAATATAATTAATATTGTATTTAAAATAAAATAAAAGGATAATTTGGTAAATTGACAATTTGGATTTTTTAATAAATCAATTCCTTATTTTACTCATTCCAATTATACTATACGGTTACCTAATATAATTAATTTTAATATATCCTAATTTATAGTTTTGAAATACCTTATAGTTGGAAAATCTTGTGGTATCACAGTGTGATTTATTGTTGGTTTGTGTCTTACAGTTAGAAAATATTTTGGTATTACAGTGTGATTCATTGTTGGTTGTGTCTTACGGTTACAAAATCTTTTGGTATCACAATGTGATTCATTGTTTGTTTGTGCCTTACGGTTAGAAAATCTTTTGGTATCACAATGTGATTCATTGTTGGTTGCGCCTTATGGTACAAAATCTTTTGGTATCACAGTGTGATTCATTGTTTGTTTGTGCCTTACAGTTAGAAATTTTTTTGGTATCACAGTGTGATTCATTGATGATTTATGTCTTATGGTTAAAAATTATTGGGTATCACAATGGTGTATCACGTTGTATTTTGTCGGAATTAGGTTCAGAGGAGAGAAGAGAGAGGATAGAGGATAGAGGAAAAATTCAAAATACCTAACATGCCCTTCAATTAAAATTTTAAATCAAAATTACCAAATTTATAACTTTCCTAAATTATTCTTTGATTTGTGGTTGAGAATGGATCTCACAGTTACCACAAACAAATGAGTTCTCCCTTGAATGACCCGGCCCTATATATATATATATATATATATAGGGGTTGTTTCATTTGCAACCCTTAAAAAGGTTGCAAACCTTGCAACTCACATCTTAACCGTCGGATTCATGATCGGCGGTTACAAAATATATGGGGCCCAATATTTTTAATTAAAAAAACAGAAAAATAAAAATAAAATAACCGTCGGTCATGAATCCAATATTGAGAAATAAATATGTATATATATATACACGTATCATAAGCAACTTGCCTGACATTTTAAAAAAATATGTAAGGCAAATGTCCAACAAAAAATATAAACTCATCCGCATTACCTAGTTACTAAGTAGAATAATTCAAAATCAATTACATCGAACCTTATTTACTTTGTTTATTGGGTAGTTTGAAAAAAGTTGAAAAACCAAATAATTTGAACCGAATAGATTGGAAAATTCCCTTCAACTATTGATGTCAAATAAAAAATATGTCAATCTGCTCTGAAGATATGAATAAAAAATCCGAAAATTCTTCGTGACGATAATACAAAAATATCAAGTTGGCTGCCTAAAGACATCTGCCTATGTAGCATGGATATTCTTGTTATTTTAGATTACTGTTACTTTTTTTTATATTTAAAAAATATAATATTTAACTTAACATTAAATTTAATAAAATATTATTTTGTTAAACAAATTATTTTGAAATTGAATTTTTAGAACACAAAATGTAACGTTTCATAAATGGTTCAAAATAAAAGAGTGAATTACATTTTTGGTCCCTCATGAATATCTGGATTTCACTTTTCGTCCCTCCAGTTCTGAAAGTACATTGGTGGTCCCTAAAAGCGAGATATAGTGTCCAAACTCATCTTTGGCGCTAACGCCGTTAGTCTAGGCTCCGTTAGAGCAGCCATGTGCCCCTCACGTGAGGGGCATTTTGGTCTTTTTACCCTTTTTTATTTTCTTTTAAAAAAGAGATGTATTAATATTTTATACTATATAATAAATAAAAATAAATATTAAAAAACACCATTTCCATAAACCACTTAAATCGTCCCCCCCCCTTTCCAGATTCCGGTGAATCCGTCCGCCACCCCTTTTCAAGATTCCGGTGAAATCATTCCCCACCCCCTTCCAGAATCCGGTGAAAATCATCCCCTTCTTCGTCGAGAGTCTGCCGACGCAACAAATCAACATCACCAGCAACACCACAGATCGTCGCACCAGTTCAACACCATAACCAAACCCATCATCGTTCATTCTTTCTACCATTCCACCATCCACCACCAATCGTCGCACCACTGACCTGCTCTCTTCTTCACCAACACCCCTAATATCTAAAAAACCTACCTTTTATGAACACCTTCAAGATTTGAAACACCCACAAGACGAAAACCAAATCCATATCTGAACTAACCAAGAAACGAGGACCAAATTCAGATCTGAAACACCATGAAACGAAGACCAAATCCAGTTCGTAAACAGAGCCAAAGTCGAAATTTAGACCTGTTTAGGGTTTGAAGTCGTCTGTATAGGGCTAGACATTTGATTAGGTTTTTGATTTCATGTATAGTTTTGTATACATTTGTGAAAGGTTCAGAATTTACGAATTTAAAGATATGATTTAGGATTTTGATTTTTTATGTATTACATGTCTCATGAATCTAATATTTTTATGAAATTTTTGTATGAAAAGAAAAGAAAAACCTTTTTTTTTTACTTTAAATCCCTAAAATCAAACACAAGAAAAAAAAAACCATTTTTTTCCCAATAACACCAAGAACATTTAACAAATCCCATATCCAAACCCACTTCGAAGAATATCAATAACAATAACAAATCTCAGATTCAAACTTGTTTCAAATCCCAAATCCAAACCTGTATCATACTTTAAACGGAAACCCTAAAAACACAAATTAGGAACCAAGTTCCAGATCTGGATCGATGAAACATAACACATAGAAGGAAGGAGAGAGAAAGAGAGAGAGAGAGAGAGAGAGAGAGAGAGAGACGATTCGTTGGTTCTTCGAGTAAAAAACGAAATCCATATCGGATGATTTGATCGAGAAAGGATGAAAAATGATGTATTTGTTGGTGGTTTTTAGCTGCTATGATCGAGAAAGTAGGTGTGATCAAGAAAGGATGATAGAGAAAGTGGGTATGGTGGTGGGGTCTTCATGGAAGATCTAGGAAGGTGGTCTTAAAAAAAAGGTTTTTAAATTTTTAAGTTTTAATTTATTTTGTAATATAAATATTATTAATTTTTATTTTTAAGAAGAAAATATGAAAAAGATATAAAATGACGAAAATACCCCTCACGTGAGGGGCACATGGCTGCTCTAACGGAGCCTAGACTAACGGCGTTAGCGTCAGGGACGAGTTTATGCACCATATCTCGCTTTTAGGGACCACCAATGTACTTTCAGAACTGAAGGGACGAAAAGTGAAATCTATACATTCATGAGGGACCAAAAATGTAATTCACTCAAAATAAAAAGTGCTTTATCATCTTACAAAATATTTAAATTAACACTTTTAAATTTAAGAGTAAATTACATTTTTGGTCCTTATGGTTTTCATTCATTATCAATTTTGGTTCCTCTTATAAACTAATTACATTATTAATCACTATGGTTTACGTTTTGTTTCAATTTTGGTCATTTTGACTAACTCTAGTTAAAAGAGTGATTATTTTTTTTTTGTCTTTTGTCTTTTTTGTCTTATTAGATGATAGAGTAAATTACAATTGTAGTCCCTTTGGTTTGTCTCTTTTCATTTTTGTCTTTACTGTAATTTTATTTTTTATTTTATACCCCTTATCATATTAATTAATTAATGATATTTTTAATTAAAAATATTTATTTTATTTTGTAAGTTGTATCTCTAAAAAAATTTGTCGATATCTATAAAATAAGTTTAATATTGAATATTTTAAATTTTTATGCATATATATGTAAGCAAATCCATCTACACTAATGCAATAAATATTTTCTACTTTAACTTGGGTTCAAAAAATGGGTCGTTTTTTTTTTCTTAATAATGTAATATGAAGATAGAAATTTATTTGTGTCTATTAATTAAAAAAAATGCATCGTTTCAGATATTTCATTTTTATTACATAAATTTAAGTTGATAATTTTTAAAATTTTTTAATAATTATACTATAAAGTTTTTGTTTGATACACATTTAGAGAAATATTTAATTAAATTAGAATCTGAAAACGATACATTTTTTTATTAATAGACAGATAAAATTTGTTTTCAAAAAATGATGGCCGAAAACGATTTTTAAGTTGGGTTCAAAAGATGTTCTTTTTTTTCTTATTTATGTAATATATGAAACGATGCATTTTTTTATTAATAGATATAGATAAATTTTGATTTTTCATATTACATTATTAAAAAAAATAATACATTTTTTGAACCCAACTTCAATTAGAAAATGTTCTTTGGTTTAGTGTAGATGGATCTGCATACATACATATATTACATAAAAAAAATATACATCTTTTGAACCCAACTTAAAAATCGTTTCCGACCATCATTTTTTGAAAACTAAATTTATATGTCTATTAAGTATTAATAAAAAAAATGTATCGTTTTCAGATTATAATTTAATTAAATGTTTCTCTAAATGTATATCAAACAAAAAGTTTATAGTATAATTATTAAAAAATTATCAACTTAAATTTATGTAATAAAAAATGAAATATTGGAAACGGTGCATTTTTTTGATTATTAATAAACATAGATAAATTTCTATCTTCATATTACATTATTAAGAAAAAAATAACCCATTTTTTGAACCCAAGTTAAAGTATAAAATATTTCTTGCATTAGTGTAGATGGATTTGTATACATATATATATAGGGGTTGTTTAATTTGCAACTCTTAAAAAGGTTGCAACTCTTGCAACCCACATCTTAACCGTCGGATTCTTGATCGGCGGTTATAAATAGATATGGGGCCCAATATTTTTAATTAAAAAAATAGAAAAATAAAAAAAAAATAACCGTCGATCATGAATCCGACGCTTAAGATGTGGGTTGCAAGGGTTGCAACCTTTTTAAGGGTTGCAAAATATCCTTCCACTATATATATATATATAATATTTAATATTGAACTTATTTTACAGATATCGATAAAAGTTTTTTAGAGATAACTTACAAAATAAAATACATATTTTTAATTAAAAATATCATTAATTAATTAATTTGATAAGGGGTATAAAATAAAATTGTAGGAAAGATAAAAATGAAAAGAGACAAACCAAAGGGACTACAATTGTAATTTACTCTATGATCTAATAAGACAAAAAAGAGAAAAGACAAAAAAAATTAACCATTCTTTTAACTAGAGTTAGTCAAAAGAACCAAAATTGAAACAAAACGCAAATCATAGTAACTAATAATATAATTAGTTTATAAAAGGGACCAAAATTGATAGTGAATGAAAACCATAAGGACCAAAAATGTAATTTACTCTAAATTTAATGAATACAATATACATGAAACGTAACAAAAATAAAAAACACGGATAAAAATAAAAATAAGCATATCTATACTATATTATAAAACACGGATAAAAAACTCTTAAATAAAAATTATTAGGCACAAGGTACCATCATTTTAGGCAATATTTTAAAAATATCTTAATTTACAAGTGTCAAAGCACAAGATACATATTACTACTGCAGACTTCTAACACCTACCAATTTGGTATGTGCAGGGTCTTCCTTTTATGCAGATCTTTCCATTTTCACTATTAATTAATATATTATATTACTATAATTTTGTTTTAATTATATTATTAAATATGTAATTGGTTATTTTTTCTAGATATCATTAAAATATATAAGAAAATCATTGAATTCTAACAAAATACTTAATTTTTTTATATAAAAACATTATATTATTAAGCCTAAATTAAACAAATTTATAAAAAAAACATTATCATTTTCTCAAAACTATCCAAAATCGTACTGTAAATCGACAAAAAAATAAAAAGAAACATTAAAATCGTGATGTATCTCGCTGCATTGCGCGGATACGCTTCTAGTGTATTAACAATTATAAACAAAAGATGTGAGTTTCTAAAACGCAATCTTATTTAAAAACATATATATAGACAATTTATAATATTTCTCAATTTATGTACTTAAAGAATATTAAAATTTTTATTTTATTAAAAGTGTTTTTTTATAAATAAAATTATATTAATTTTTTATTTACAATAAAATTATACAAATTACATTGGATCATCTATATCATGGTCATTAAATTTCACACCAAATGACCAAATACAATTTCTTATATCAAATCCTTCAACGGACACACCATTTCTTACATCAAATTTACATATATATATATATATTTTTTAATTTTTGCCAATTATAAATTTGTCTCTTAATTATGAGATTTTTGGATTTTTATTTTAAGATTGTTAATATTTTAATAGTTTTCCGTGTTACATATATTGTATTATAAATTTTATTTATATTAACTAATCATTTGTATAAAAAATATAGTAATTATGATGTTTGAATACATTATGTATTATTTTTTTAATTTATTTTATAATATGACTTTTATTATTTAATATAAATGTTTGGTTTATATAACAAAATAATTTAATTCACAGTTAGTGTAAAAATAAAAAATTTGAATATAATTTGTAAAATTTTAAATATAAAGGCTTAATACAAAATTTATATGATTAAAGATAAAAAGAATGTATTTAAAATTTGATGTAAAAAACAGTATTTTCTATTAAAAAATAACTACTATTTGCATCAAATTTATAGAGATGGTGTAAAATTTGTTGTTTGTCTTTTAATTATTAAGTATATCCATCAGTTATTCATAATTACTTTAAAATAAATAAAAAAGACAAAATTTTCACACACACAAAAAAAAAGTAAATCCAATTCTAACAACTACTTCATTTTAGAAAGTTCAACTTTAATTTCTAAATATTCAAAAATTTATTTCTTTCTACTTTTTCATTTATTTCATTGGTTACTTAAAGGGAAATAATAATATAAAGTTTTTTTTTAAAAAAAAAAATCTTCAAATTTATAAAAAAAAATTATATAATATATTTCTTCATACTTTGTTTTAGGAAAAATTATAAAAAAAAATTATATAATACTTTGTTTCAAGTCATCACATATCCCTAACAAAAAAGTAAATGTAAAAGCCTTGATTAATTATTAACTAACGTAAATTACAAAAACACCCTTGTTCTGGTCAACCTTGAAAGGCCCCCCCCTCCCTCCCTCCTTGGTTTAGTCAGTCACAGAGAGATTTACAGAGAGATTACAGAGAGAGAGATTTAGAGAGAGAGAGAGAGGGTGGGGGCAAAGGTGCAGCGTTTGGTCCCTGCAATACTCAGCAAACCCTCCTTTTTTAAAGTGTCGCCGGTCTTCTTCTTGTCCCCCTTCCCTTCCCACCTTTTCCGGCTCCTTTTTATTATTATTTTTATTTTCTCTCCTTTTTTCCTTTTCCGGCGTCTTTCGCCGGGAAACATCCCCCCACCGTCAACATTCTTTTTTTCTTTTCTCAAATTTGTTTTTGTTTTTCGATGAATCTCAACTGGTGGTAGGATTTTCCGGTCATTTTTATAGAAACTTCGTTGGTCGGTGATCCCAATTTCAGTCGGCAATGAAGGCGCCGGCGAACGCTTCTGGATCCACTTTAACAACGGAGAATCCAGGCGAAGGTCAGCTTTACACACACTCTATTTCTCTCTCTCATCTTCAACGATACAAAAACAACTCGTTTTTTTGTCTTTCGCTGATTTTGTGTTGTTCTTACCGATTTGTCGGAGCTTCAAAACAATCTGAAAATATTCTAAATCTCCGCCAAAACTATATTATTTTATGATATATATTTTTCTGTTTTTGAGTTTCGATTTGATGTTAACTATTGTTTTCTTACAAACAGCTGGAGAGAAGAAGAGCATAATTAATCCGGAGCTATGGCAAACGTGCGCCGGACCTCTGGTCAACTTACCGGCGGCCGGGACTCATGTCGTCTATTTTCCTCAAGGCCACAGCGAACAGGTTTATTAATTTTGTTTTTTTTGCTATCTTGCGCTTTACTTTACTAACGTGCGCCGTTGCTTGATCATCTTTTTTTCTCCATGTAGACGGTGCTTTTGCATTTGTTTTTTCATCCTTTCCTTTTCGTTTATAGCCATTTTGTGCTCCAAATTAGCCTCATAACTTGTACCGTACAAGCTGCTCATGCAGTACGGCACCGAATTTGGATTTCTAATCAGGCGGTGGATATATATATATATAGGTGTAGTAATTGAGCTCTACCAATACCAATTTCAATTTCAATTTCAATTTCCCTTGTTATGATTTTGAATTATTATTGGTTCAAGTGAAATGATCGAAATTAATTAATCTCCAGTTTGGGATTCCATACATGGGTGGTTGTGTTGCCTAATCAATCAAATGAATGGGTGGCAAAGAATTTCAATCGAATCCAGAGAAAAAAAAATACGAAAATCAAATGAAAACAAATGTACTATTCTGCTAAAGTGCGCCTGCCATGGTAATGGTTGGTGGGAGGAGAATCTCTCCCTGCGAATTCCCAAATGAAGAATTTGGTTTCTTTATGATGCAAAAAGTGCAGTGGGGGTTTCTTTTCATTCTTCTTTTTCTTTTTTTAATTTTTATAAATAAATATTATTATTTATAAGTAGTTATTATCATTGCAATGCTTTCTTGTAGGACCCACTTACTTACATTTTGGAAACCAATTAATTAATTAATTAAATTAGTTATATTTTGTTTGTTAAAAGGGTATAATTTTCGTTGATGATAAAATAAGGAAAGATTGTGGATGATAAGTGCAATTCGGTCATTTTAGCTTAATATAATTTTTAATACTAGTCACTGTAATTGTACTGGTTTGGGAATGTGTTTACATCATATTGTATTCGTTTACTTTTATTGCGATTATTAAATTCTCCGATGGCAACATGAACCCACCATGTCAATGCTATCACAGTTTGGATTTTGCGATTGCCCTTTTGATTTGATGTGATGGTAAAACTAGAATAATTGTTGCCACCCATCAGAAAGTGGTTGCCTTCTTTTAATCCAATTAGTAAATGTAACAAATGAATTCAGGCTTTTATTTGTTTATCAAACATAACAGAATTTCGTAGGGATATAGAGCAACCATAGTGCACCAAGAACCTTGGCTTTTGGTTCAAAAGGGAAGTTTAATTTTACAATTTTATTTTTGTGAAGATGTTCTTTCCATTATTCGAACCTCAACCTGTGACCTTCATAAATTAGCAATTACAGGAAAGTTACGTTAGACACTCAATTGATTAGGAATCCGGAACCGTCCCACAGCACGCCATGTGTCCCTCTTCACATGAATCACACATTCAACATGAATATGGACGTGCTATTCATCATGAATAACATGTCCATATTTCTGATGAATACGCCACGTGTTACAATGTGGCCGGTTTCCGGGATTCTGATCAATTTTAGGTTCCTAACCGTACCTGCCCCTACTCGTTGATATACAATCTTTTCTCATAATTCTTCTGCAAAGAGGCTTATATGACTTTGAATCCATAACCTTTTGGTAACAAAGGAGTGATCTTATCCTTTTATGTTCATGAAACAATTTCAACATTCTTGTTATTATATATGCTTACAGGTTGCGGCATCTATGAAGAAGGACGTCGATGCTCAAATTCCAAATTATCCCAATCTCCAGTCGAAGCTGTTATGCATCCTTCATGGTGTCACGTTGCATGTATGCCGTTTATCATCACTATAGCCATTTAAAATTTTTGGGGCTCATGACATGTAATTGGATAAAATCTTTGATTTTGCATGTTTTTCTAATAATCTATTATAATTCTTATTATTTTGCTTTTAGGCCGATCCTGAAACAGATGAAGTATATGCTCAGATGACCCTCCAGCCTGTTCCTTCGGTATGGACATGAATCATGATTCACGAGTCTTTTATGACTCGTTTAACATGTTTGTACATTGGTAACTAGAACACGTTATTGGTGTATGATTTTATGCAGTTCGACAAGGAAGCATTATTGAGGTCAGATCTGTCGATGAAAATAAATAAGCCGCAAACACAGTTCTTTTGCAAAACTTTGACAGCAAGTGATACGAGCACTCATGGAGGATTTTCTGTACCTCGCCGAGCAGCTGAGAAAATCTTCCCTCCTCTTGTGAGCAAATTTTCTTTCCATGTGAAACATTTAATTCTTGACATGTCATATCTTTATGTGATTTCCCTTTTTTTATAGGATTTCTCAATGCAACCACCTGCACAAGAACTTGTAGCAAGGGATTTACATGATACTGTGTGGACGTTTCGCCATATCTATCGTGGTAAGTCTGTATTTAACGTAAATCTTGATATCCAAAACTGTCTATTTCGTGTCTTCAGTATCGATGATACTATACCTAAAATGAAATTCAGGGCAACCAAAACGTCACTTGCTCACAACGGGTTGGAGCCTATTTGTTAGTGGAAAGAGGCTTTTTGCCGGGGACTCGGTCTTGTTTATCAGGTAATGGCGTTAGATATATAGTAATCCGTGTATAATTATGGAAATGAAATTTAAAACAGAAAATATCAACTTTGTTTGGTATTTTCTTTGGCATGTAATAATCTATACCAATAAACAGGGATGAAAAGCAGCAGTTGCTATTGGGTATTAGACGAGCAAACCGACAGCCGACCAATCTATCGTCATCTGTTTTGTCAAGTGATAGCATGCATATCGGGATCTTGGCTGCCGCCGCCCATGCAGCTGCAAACAATAGCCCTTTCACCGTGTTTTATAATCCAAGGTAATTGACAAACCAGCTAGAAAGGTCTTTTGTGAAATGAAAACAGATCAAAGGATTTTCGACAAAAAATGAATTAAAATTCATCTCAAAATTCATTCATTTTTTGAAACAGGGCTAGTCCGTCGGAATTTGTTATTCCGTTGGCCAAGTACTACAAAGCCGTGTGCAGTAACCAGATATCACTTGGCATGCGCTTCCGGATGATGTTTGAGACAGAAGAGTCGGGAACAAGAAGGTAAGAGTGTAAGCTTGATATTTTAAATAATCTTCGTCAACTTCATTACAACAAATCACAGAAATTAAGCAACAATTAACAGAGGCTATAAATCAAAGAAATTTATTTGGAGTTGAGTTATAAATTGGGTGCCATAAGTTGAATCCTATGCATGCCTAACAAACTTCTTCATATAGTAATACAAATCCTTACATGATCTAAAAAAAACTCGATATACTCCATATATTCTCCCAAACTATTCATGTTTCCATGAGTGTTTGAGCAAATCTAAATTTCTAGAACCCTAAATCTTAAGAGGGTGTAAACTGCAGGTATATGGGTACAATTACAGGTATCAGCGATCTTGATGCTGTTAGATGGAAGAACTCACAATGGCGCAACCTACAGGTATTCATCGTAGAACATGTTATTATATATATATATATACCCTACTTATTGAAGAAAATGGGTCGTTATGCATATATGGATCTATTAACACTGCCTATTGCTATAACCATTATATCATCGTGTGTAGGTTGGGTGGGATGAATCAACTGCTGGGGAAAGGCGTACCCGTGTTTCAATTTGGGAGATCGAACCTGTTACAGCTCCGTTTTTCATCTGCCCTACACCTCCTTTTTACCGACCAAAGCGTCCAAGACAACCAGGAATGCCAGGTGTGTCACTGTGTTGACTAGGTTTCAAGATTTCTTTTTTGAACTACAACCGAAGAAAGCTAAGTTTTTAACAGAAGTAACAGGATTATTAATTTTGACTAGAATCAGATGACCTATTTTATCCACCAGAAGAGCCACATGATTTTCTTCCATTTTATGCAAACTTTTTGGCAAAGTATGGCCCCCATCATACTATCATAAAAGTACATAAAAAGACACAATACCTTGTGGCTTAGATTCTTATGTTGTCCTGTCATTTTCGTTCTCTGTGACCTTCAGAGGTATCATTTTCTCTTTTGGTTCTTGGATGAACTTACTTAAAGATAAATGTGTTACATGTCATGATTGGAACTTGAAGATGCTTTTGTCGAAAAAGAGCAGTAACTGTTAAGTCAACAAATGATTATTATTATTAGTGATAGAAAAAGGTATAAAGAATAAAAACCCACAATGATTTTTGAAGAATCTTTCAACTTTTTGTGATGGGTTGAGCTCTAAAAATCTACAGATGATGAATCTGCCGACCTAGACAATTTATTCAAGAGAACCATGCCTTGGCTCGGTGAAGATATGTCCGCAAAGGATCCTGGCCTTAGCTTAGTCCAGTGGATGAACATGCAGCAAAGTTCAATGCAACCCAACTACTTGAATCCTTTGTCCGGATCTGTTTTGCAAAACTATGGAGGACAAGATTTTTCGCGGCAATTGGGCTTGTCGGCACCACAAATGCTTACTCAGAACACCTTACAGTTCAATAGTCAAAGATCAGCAATGCAACTTGATCAGTTGCAAAAACTACCCCAAGCTGCCCCAATGATGCAGCCTCAGCAACAGTTGACGGATCCAAATCAGCAGCTGATGAGACAAAGTTTGATCAATCAAACGCTGCCTCAGAACCAAATCCAGCCCCAAATTCACCCTCAGAATGTACTTCAGCAGCAGTCATCAATGCAGAACCACCATCTCTACAGAAACTTTCAACAGCAACAGCAGACAGCGGCTGTGAGTCAAAGTCAACAGAACAACTTGTTGCCACCCCAGTTTCCTGATCAACAAGTTAGTCAACAGTTACAGATGCCTGATAATCAAATTCCTCTTCAACTTCTACAGAAGCTTCATCAGCAGCAACAATCACTTTTGGCTCAGCAACCACCACAAGATCAGAAACCATTGGTGGATGTACCTCAAAGCTTTTCAAGGTCAGTGTCAACCAGCCAAACAATGGACATGCCGCCTCAACAGATGTCAAGAAATAATAGCCAAGCGAATCTTCGGTTTTCCAATCTTCCTCAACAACCAAGCGTTCATTCGAACCAACAGTTTTCAGGGCAGATGGGTGGATCCAACCCTACACCAACCAATCAGCTTTCGACAAATGGCAGCAGTTTATTGACAGGGACTGCAGGTGGAGGTGGTCAATCTGGGATCACGGATGATGTGCCATCGTGTTCCACCTCACCTTCAACAAATAATTGCCAAACCATGGCTCCATTGATGGTTAATGGTAGATCCTACATGAGCACAACTATGGGTGGTGAAGAGATGACACAGGCTTCTGCTCATCTAATGAATACTGGTGTAGCAACAGTATCAGCAAATGTCAACAACTTTGGTAAAAGTTGTCAACAGAACGCACCATCAGTCAACATCACAAAGAGTCATAACCAAGGATTGCTAGCCCCACTTACGTACTTGCACAATAATGCTGGAACCCAGATGGATTTCTTGGACAGTTCATCTTCAGCCACTTCAGTTTGCGTTCCTCAGAACAATCTTCATTTGCAACATCAGAACTCGAATCAGTTGTCTTCCAATTCACAACCAGTAGTGCCGCCTAGAGATGCAATTCAAGATGGCGAAGTTCAAGACGATCCAAGAACAGTCATTCCATATGGGGTGAACATGGACAACCAATTGGGAATGCCATCAATGATTCTCGACCCTCTGACCACCAAAGGGATGGTGGGATCTAGTAAGGATTTCCAAAACAATCTCAGCCCAGGTGGCATGATCATAAATTATGAAAATCCGACCAAAGACACTCAACCGGAACTCTCTTCATCCATGGTTTCTCAGTCGTTTGGAGTTCCAGATATGAGTTTTAACCCCATTGAATCCACGTTAAACGACAGCAGCTTGTTGAACAGTGGTGTTTGGGCTCCACCTCCACAGCAGTTTCAGCGAATGCGTACATATACCAAGGTCTGGTATTAGACTAGTATTTTATAAATGTGCATTTTGTGGGAGTTGAGTTATGATATCGTATGTGTATGTATATGGTGTAGGTGTACAAGCGTGGAGCAGTTGGAAGATCGATTGATATTTCTGGTTATTCAGGGTACGAGGAGCTTAAACAAGACCTGGCTAGAAGATTTGGTATAGAGGGTGAACTAGAGGATGGACAAAGAGTTGGGTGGAAACTTGTGTATGTGGATCATGAGAATGATGTTCTGTTGGTAGGGGATGACCCTTGGGAGTAAGTCCTTTTTTTCTTTTTCTCTTAATCTTCTTAGGTATGATATTTGTGTTGATATTTATTGTTGTACAGGGAGTTTGTGAGTTGTGTAAGGTGCATAAAGATCTTGTCACCTCAAGAAGTGCAACAGATGAGCTTGGATGGAGATTTCGGTGGTGGGAATAGCGGGGTGCTTCCGAATCAAGCTTGCAGCAGCTCGGACGGTGGAAATTCTCGTTTTTAAACTTTTAGGATAGGTAGGAAGTTGTTGGAATCTAACCAAGTATGGATGAGGATGACATGAAAAGAAAAGGGTGAGTTTGAGAAATGTTTTAAGATTTATAGAGAGAAATGATATCTAAATCTTAATTTGGTTATAGTTATAAGAAGTTGGTGTTAATTTGGTAGGAATATAGCATTGAGAGTGTATAGATGTGTAAACTTGTTGAAAGCCCAGTTAAGTTAATATGACAAGTGCTCAGTGCTTAATTTCAAGTTGGTTTTAGATCATCATCATCATCATCAGTTATGAGATTCTGTGTGAGCTTTTTATTTAAACTCACACACACTCTAGAACCCTTATTCGAGGAAGGTTGGGCTACCGAATACCGCTAGACCAAAAGCCAGCCCTTCTAAAAGGTAACCCTCATGCAAGCCATCGTCGTGTTTTTTGTTGACCTTTTAAAAAAAATTGAAGTTTTATACTTTTCCAATTTCAATATATTGTTTTTTATACAAATCTTAATATCATTGAATAATAATAGAAACATATATGTTTCTTGATTCAGTTTTCAGGAAATAAACCAATTTCCATGGAAGAAAGAATAAATGATCTGATGACATATCTCGTTTCTAACATGAAAAATTGGACCTGGTTGAGGATTTCATGGTAGGGTATAGGGTTGGGTTGATGGTATCCGATGAATGAATTCATACAAACAAACAAACCCTTTCAAATCTACTATAGTAATTCGGATCCACTTGTATAGAAGCATCAAATCTAATCCAGGATCACACACACACCAGCGGGTGCAACGTAATATTAGAGCCGTTTACCAAAGGCTTACTTCTATCGGGTGACCGGGAATCTTACCCGGTAAGAAGCATAGCAAGGATTGAGAATCTTACACAAAGGTGGGTAAGACTATTGCCTACTATGCCATTTTGACGGCCGAAAACGTTACATGGTAAGGTAAACGAGAGTGGTGACCCTTAGTGGTTAAACTATTTGCATGCATTTTCAAGGATAGCATTAGTTTTGGATTGATACTAAATAATAGTAGTATACAACAAATCTTCAATCAAATCTAGCGGAAAACAATCACATATGAGTGACTTGTAACATGTGAATGAACATTGAAACTCAACTAACCATCGGCTCCACACTGGAAGAAGAAGACGACAGTATATCTAGAAGCGAATTCTGGGGTGGAAGCTCCTCGTGCCACAGTGGAAGAGTATCACCCGGGTAAAAGTTACGTGTCACCCCCTCTGAATTGATCTGCAGATTAGATTATTATACAATTTCAGTTTACAGAAACCGATTACACTCGACTTATTACAAAGCTTGATCATAAAGTACATAATAATGTTTCAGAATCCCTTTACGACAGACAACCCTTGCAGTTAACGCCGTTATGCATAACTGCAGGCCTAGAGTAGTTAATTAATGTCACTGGTTGCCTAGTTGGTCTGGGTGAAGGTTATAACATACAAGAGCCAGGTGGATGTCACATGTTCAAGGCAACCTGGGTTTTTGTGGTAACTGTCGGAGTCCGGGGCCAGCTTGTGCGCACCTAGACTAATCCACAGTGGCCCTCAAAATGGCGACCTATGGGAGGAGCCCCAAGTCCTAGACCTGGAAAACGTGTCGTGTCTTGCCGGGTTCAAAGTTAAACGGGTTGAGATTGTCTAACCCTAACCCGACCCGTTTAATAAACGGGTCAGAAAATCTCAACCCTAACCCGACCCACCTAACCCGTTTAACATTTATAAAACTAAAAATTAAAAATCGAAAATTCACAAAAAAATACAAATCCAAAATTCAAATGAAAGCATTAGAAATCCAAATTTTATAGTTCAAACTTATAAGTTATAACCAAATCTAAAACATTAAAAATTCAAAACATTAAAAAGAAAACTTATAATATTATTTATATACATATATATATATAAATAAACGGGTTATTCGGGTCATTTTCGAGTTGAAATATTTGACCCTGACCTTACCCGTTTATTTTTCGTGTCGTGTCGTGTCAACCCGTTTAAGTATGTATTACCTAAACCCGTTTATTTCGTGTCGAGTTCGTGTCGGGTAGCATGTCGTGTCATTTTTTGCCAGATCTACCAAGTCCTAGCCTTTATTGCCGGTAGATCTAGGGGAGCCTTAAGGTCTTCAAAATAGTCTAGGACACGTGTTTAGAAAAATGTAGATGGCATGTTATGTATCTCGTGCCAATAGTGCATGAAAGGTAAGAATAATTTTTTTTTACTTGTCTTGGATAATAAAAGTATAGATGATTGTAGCCAATTCACGAGAAACTCACAATTACTGTCCGAACAACTCCACCACTGGCACCATCTCGAGCAATGGCAAGAGAAACAGCCTTCACCACCAATTTCTGCAGTAACACACAAATTTTAAGCTTCCAAGACTTCAAAGAAAATTTGAACCCAATTCCTAGCGATTAAAGGAAATTCTTGGTCACAAATATAGGATTTAGAAACAGCCATTAGTATTATTCATGATGTTGGCTGCTCAGTTCGAAGAATTTATGCTTTGCTTGCTAAAGAGCGACATGCTACAACGTCATGAAAAAGGATTTCAGAAATCACATATCTGATATGCTCACACTTCTTTGTGAAATAGATCATTGTCTACCACATATAATCTATATCTTGATATAATAGGAACCTGTAATTGAATTTTAGTAGCTATCAAATCTGATCTTTAGATGCTACCATCATGCCATGAATCTAATCTCAGAATTCATAGAGAGTACAATATTATGTAAAACAGACCTCGGCTTCGTCTTTTGTCATTCCGTTCTTCCATTCTTGATCAAAGAAACCATACAAATATGTCGAGCCAGATCCTACATACATCAAAACCATCAAAACAAATTTATATGTACCCAAGTTTCTAACAAACCTTGAAGTAAAAAACTCCAACAACAAGCTTATCAATCTGCTTCTTATAATAGTAAATGTAACAGGCTTCAGTTGATAGGTTGATTCAATTATTGCTGAAACGAAACCATGACGTCCTTTAGAGGCAACGAGAAAAACGAAGTAAACCAGGATAACGTCTATACGATGTACTGGAGGGTAGGGTAAAGGCTTGGGAGTACATTTGTTTAAAATATAAGAAGCAACTGTGATATGTTCGATACCAATATAGAAACAAGATTAAATAGGTTTCAATCAATAAAGTCAAAAGCAAGAAAATCCACTTAAGTAGGATGAAGACACACCTCCAATTGCAAAAGGCTGCTCTACAATTGTTCCACCAAGAGGGACTCCATATATTTTACCCCCCTCATACTTATCCCATCCACCAACAATCAGGCCAGCTTGCAGCATATTCTGCAAAGGTGACATATTATTATAAGTTGTGCATTGTACATATAGGAACTTCGTATTGGTAGAAGTTCAATCAAAATGAAGGAACGGCAGTTCATTCAATCAAAATGAAGGATGTGCAAATAATGAAGAGAAATGTATTAAAAGGAGAACTACTGTGATGGCAGAGTCTACTTCTACAAAAGTAGTGGTTTGATGAATGATTTTGTTGTTTGATATCTGTGGTGGACCAAAACATATGATATAAAGTTTAAACCCTCTCCCAGAATAGGATATAGTTTTTGCATAGAATGATATGGTGAGAACATATAAAGAATGAGGATGATAACTATTGCAGGCAAATCCCCCTCTGTTTACAATGAAACTATACAAGATTTCACTATGCTTTGACCAATTCCAACAGGGTGAATTAGAGAAAGAGAGACGATGTTGGCTTTTGGCAACCAAGCTACTGCAACAGTTGAATAGTTGACAGAAACTCTTTCAGAAGTGTTACTATGTTCCTTCACCATACCAAGCAAAAGTGTAGAAATCCTATAGAGGCATATCCGATGACGAAGAATGTACAGAATCAAAGGATACATTACAAAATGAGCTACTGACCGACTATTCATGTCTATATCATGGTAGTCTACCATCCAATACAAATTGCATCAGTGCTAAGTTTCAATAAGAAATTATGAGAGCAAGTCCATTTAAAAAGTATGGATACTTCACTTGAGAGCCCAAGAGAATCCATTACTTTGTCAATTAAGAAGTTAAAGAGTAATAATTTGCAATCTAAAAGTTAGGTGATGCATTCTCCTTTTTTTGGGATTGCGGAAAATATGTGAAAGTCACGAAAAAGATAACGCATATTATCACAAAGAATCAGCTGTAAGATCCAAGCCTAAATTTAAATAATTACACTGAAGACCAGTATTTAATGATGGGGATAGCAAAAAAGGTATCCCCTTGAGTTGAAAGATACTATTACCAGGAAAACATGTTTTGTATCTTGAGAGACCTTGTATTAATGTGGTAAAGAAAGGAATTAGAATTCTAAAAATTTAGGTTAGATAGAGCTTTAGGAGATTGAGTATCATTAATAATTTATTTCATCAGAGTAGCATTAGCATTTAATTTGCCACATATTAAGTTTCAACGATCTATAAATCTATTCCCAGGATACATTGCCTTATCACAAAAGAGAAATGACGATTGCGCTTCAACAATCCTTGCACCATCAAGAACTCAACTCATGAAAAGGCTAAAAGAAAGGATATAAAAACCTTACAAAGAACATTTCTCTCAAATGAGGGTTTGGAAGCCTATTTTTTTTTAGTGCTCTGAAGTCTGCTGAATGAAAAAACACAACCATTCATTTTTCTGTTAGGTGTCAGCACACTTGACACAGAAGTTTACTGGAGCTAATTTTTCCAATGGCTAGTCCACCATACTCATAAAAATGGGCGACTAAGTACCATACTCATGTGTCATGTGTACAACTTCTATTTTCAACGTTAATCACCGTGTGCATAAAACAAACGGTGAAGTACCTTGTGTATATGGCATTCTTTCTGATTAGTCTTCCTTTCTTATATGTGTGTATATATATACCGATAAGAATCGAAATCAAACCAATGGAATGAATAAAGAAATTGGGGAGGAAAATCGAATGAATTAATTATCTCTAAAATGCAATTACAAAGAAAAATAAAGATTCCTGGGAAGTCTCCCTCTCTCAAAGCATAATGCTATGAGCCAAAACAAAATACCGGAAATATCCTAATAAAAAAATAAACATATTGCCTCCCCTCCCTATATAGAGGCAGAAAATTCACTTCCCTAATCAAGTTTAGCCACTTTCCCTTTCTCCCCTTTTGGCATTTTCCTTTTCTCCCCTTTTTGCACTTTCCTTTTCTCCCCTTTTGGGCCTTCTAGAATAAACCTCAAGTATTTTTGAATTGGGTTTGTTTTGGGCTAACAAAATCGGATCCGTATCATTACTCTCCCCTTCCATTAAAGTCTTGTCCTCAAGGCTTGTATCCGGAAATTGACGTTGAATAGTGATAGCGTCCTCCCAAGTGGCTTCATCCACAGAACAACCCTCCCATTGAACCAACCCTTGCAACACCTGCTCATCATTTAAGGTAATGGTGTGGACTGTTCTTATAGCTTCAGGAATCGATATTTCTTTTGCACTTAATTCTAATTCAGGCAGTAGAACTTGCTCAACTGAAGTAGATACAACCGCCTTTTTTAATAAGGACACGTGGAAAACTGGATGCACTTTAGAAGATGGAGGGAGTTCAAGTTTGTAAGCTACTGGCCCAATTCGATCCACAATCTTGAAAGGACCAAAGAAACGTGCTGCCAGTTTTTGATGGATGCATTGAGCCTCGGACATCTGGCGGTACAGTTTCAATTTCACGTACACCCATTCACCTACTTGAAAACCAATGTCTCTTCTTTTCTTATCTGCCTGTTCCTTCATTACCGTCTGAGTGTGTGACAAGTGAACTTTGAGTTGCTTCAATGCTTCATCCCGGTCCTTTAATTTTTGTGCAACAACCTCCACTCTAATTTCACGCGGAATAAATTGAATCACAGTCGTTGGTTTACGACCGTAGAGCACTTCAAAAGGAGACTTTCCCGTAGAACCGTGAAAAGTTGAATTATACCAAAATTCGGCCCATGGAATCCACAACGACCACGAACGAGGTTGATCAACCGCAAAACAACGTAAATAAGTTTCAAGACAAACGATTTATGATTTAGACTGGCCGTCTGATTCCGGGTGATATGCGGAACTCATGTGCAATTGGGTCCCTTGTGAACGGAAAATTTCTTGCCAAAAATGGTTGAGAAATAACGGGTCTCGGTCACTAACTATGGATTCCGGAATACCATGATGACGGACCACTTCCTGCACAAAAAAATCTCTGCTATCAATTTCGCCGTATACGGATGCTTTAAGAGAATAAAATGTATGTACTTTGAAAGTCTATCCACCACTACGAGGAGCGCGTTAAACCCCTTAGACTTAGGCAAGACCAAGATAAAATCCATGGAAAGATGTTCCCAAATGGAATTTGGAATATCCAATGGTTGTAACAAACCTCCCGGTACCATAGAGCTGGCTTTACAACGCTGACAAACATCACAAGATTTCACGAATTGTTGGACAACGGCTATCATTCCTGCCAGTAAAGATTAGCTAGATTAGCTGCTAAGCGGCGGTAAGTACGGTAATAGCCCGAGTGACCCCCAGAAGCTGACTTGTGAAATTCTTCGAACAACATAGGAATGAATTTCGAAGTTCGGGGAATAACCAATCGATTCGATCTTTGTAATATAGAATGCCCCGACGAACCATGAAGCCTAGATGGCCAGATGGATTTGACTGACATTCTTGGATGATCTTTTGGATTCCAGCGTCCTTTCGGGCCTCTTCCAACAATTGGCCTCCTTGAAGCCAAATCGAACCGGAAAGCAGGAACCCAACTACACCTTCTTCAACTTGCTGGGACAATGCATCTATGGCTCGATTCTTGCGCCCTAGCTTGTAACAAATTTCAAACTGGTATCCAAATAGCTTGGCCACCCAATTTTGTTGATCCGAAGTCGTGATTCGTTGTTGTAACAAAAACTTCAAACTTTTCTGATCCGTGTACACAGTGAAGGTAGTACCCATAAATATGAGCGCCAATGCTGAACCGCTAATACCAAATTACCAAGGCCATGATTTCTTACTCATAAGCTGATTTCGCCAAATTACGTTCACTAAGTGCCTTACTAAAATAAGCAATCGGACGGTGTTGTTGCATTAGAACAACACCAATTCCCCTCCCGGATGCATCACATTCCACCACGAACAGTAACTGAAAGTCAGGTAGCGCCAAAAGTGGTGCTGAAACCATAGCTGTTTTTAAAGCCTCGAAAGCCTGTTGAGCTTCCGTTTTCCAACAAAATGCATCATTCTTTGTTAAATCTACGAGGGGTTTGGCGATGTTGCCACAATGTTTAATAAATTTTCGGTGAGGCCTAAGAATCCGTGTAAACCTTTAATCTGCTTACTGGCCAATTTAAAACGGCCTCAATCTTTTTGGGATCCATGGCTACCCCTTTACCATTGATAATATGGCCTCAATATTCAACAGATGACTGGCCAAATGAACATTTTTTGCGATTCACTACGAATTCATTCTCCAACAAAACATGTAGAATTGTGCTCAAATCATCCATATGTTTCGACCAAGACGAGCTATATATTAGGATATCATCGAAAAAAACTACGACATATTTGCGCAAGAAAGGCCGAAGAATGTCATTCATAACCGCCTGAAAGGTTGCCGGAGCATTGGTGAGCCCAAACGGCATAACCAGATATTCATAGTGGCCATCGTGGGTGCGAAATGTTGTCTTTTCGATACTATCTGGTTGCATATGAATCTGATTGTATCCAGACTTCAAATCCAACTTAGAAAGAAAAAAGTGCGCCTTTTAATTCGTCAATGAGTTCCTCCACCACCGGAATTGGGAACCTATCAAGAACGGTGACCTTGTTAAGGGCTCGATAATCAACACACATACGCCAAGATTGGTCTTTTTTTTGAACTAAAATTACCGGGCTCGAAAAAGCGCTTTTACTCGGCCGAATCATCCCTAAAGCAAAGAGTTCCTGAACCTGTTTTTCGATTTCCTCCTTTTGAATATGAGGATACTGATATGGGCGAACACAAATCGGAGAATGAGGTGAAATTAGAGAAATTCCATGATCGTGAACACGGCGTGGCGGCAGTCCTGTAGGATCGCGAAAAATATTCGAAAATTTCTCGAATAGGATCAGTAAATCGTGTTGTTGCAAAGGCAACAACTTGACCTCGTGAGCTGGTAAAACATGAGGTAGCGTAGATTGAAGAGGCAAGTGTGAATCGTCTTCCAATGAGAGCCAAGTGTGGAGAGAAGCCTGGCTAACCTGAGACTTAGATAAGCCGTGAATACACACTGAAGTCCCTTGAAATTGAAAGTGCATAGACTGTTGATCCCAATTATGAATCACCTCCCCTAAAGTTTTAAGCCACTCCATACCCAACACCACATCCAGATGGCCCATATCAAATACCAAAGCATCAACCTCGAACTCGCATGTACCCACCCGAACCTTCAAGTTCATGCAACGGTGGTTAACGAAAACCTTATGGCTGTCACCCAGTTGAATGTAGATGCCTGAAAACATATCAGAAGAGAGTCGCAACGCAGTTACCAATTTTCGTGACACAAAATTATGGGTCGCCCCACTATCCACCAAAATCACCATAGGGATTCCTGCAATTGCTCCCTCAAACTTTAAGGTTTTGCTCCCCGAATTCACATCGGCTGCCCCTCAAAACTCGAGATCCGTGCAAAGCCCCGTCAGAGGAGACTCCTCTTTCTTGTCAACGTGCTCCTCATTCGCCTCGAGAGAAAGAATCTCGCCTTCATCATCAATGGATTCATTGTCACCCAAAAGAAGAACCCACAATTTTCCTTCCGGACATTTATGGGTTGGACCAAATTGTTGACCACAACGAAAACATAATCCCTTTTTACGTCTTTCCTCCCATTCATTACACATCAACGAACGGATTCCACGATTTCGGTTAAGTGACTGCCCATAATCAATTGAGGAAGCCCTTGAGACAGGAGTTCTATTTGAAGCCGTTGAATGACTCGAATCAACGTGTTGGAATGGGCTTTTCTCACTGATGGAAGAAGCATTGGGCCCTCTACTCTCTGGACGACCCATTAAGATTCGGCCCTCTACTGTCTAGACGACCCATTGAGACCGATCGGGAGTCCGATTGAAACGGTAACCCAGTCCCATTTCCTTCCTGGTAACGAAATCGAAGGTGAGAAATATTACCTGTCGTCGGACGAAGCATATCCTGCACATCCTTAACTAAATACATAGCATCGAGACGGGATTGAGAGCGATGTAGGCGTACCCATCGTTTTACCTCATCTCTTAGACCTGCTATGAAATATCCCAACGCCTGAGATTCAGGCAATCGAGGGACTAATGACAAAAGTTATTCAAAATCGTCAATATAATCATGAATAGAAGCGACCTATTTAATTGTGGCCAGTTGTTCATATGGATTTTGAATCTCGAGGCCGCTAAATCATTGTAGGAGCTCGATTGTAAGTTGCTCCCAAGTGATGGAATCGTACACCTGCTGACAATCGTGAACCAATGTTGAACGACTACCGACATACTCAATTGTGCCAATTGAATACGAAGATGGTTTGGTGTTCCATGAATTTCGATGTATAACTCAGCTTTTCGAATCCACCCTTGAGGGTCAAAACCGCAAAATTCTGGTAACTTCACCTTCTTCGTAGCCCACGGTAAGAGGTCGGTAGGACCCGATTGGAGACCGTTGTTGAGAGAACCACCCCTGGAGGATTACGAGAGTTTGAGGAAACACCAGATAAACCGGATACTCCACCAGATTCGAAAGAGGGTTGTTTATCCTGCTGCTTCACCCATGACATTACGAACTTCCGAAATTCGGCTTCTTCCAATCGATCGGAATCCAAGGCTTGAACAAATGACTTAATTTCCTGGACATCCGATTGCAATTTCTGAAGTTGTTCTTCATGTTGATCCAAACGTGATTGATGAGATCGAGTTTCCATGGGCATCCGGCAGATCACCAGCAGGTCGGACCAATGATAAGAATCGAAATCAAACCAATGGAATGAATAAAGAAATTGGGGAGGAAAATCGAATGAATTAATTATCTCTAAATTGCAATTACAAAGAAAAATAAAGATTCCAGGGAAGTCTCCCTCTCTCAAAGCATAATGCTATAAGCCAAAACAAAATACTGGAAATATCCTAATAAAAAAATAAATGTATTGCCTCCCCTCCCTATATAGAGGCAGAAAATTCACTTTCCTAATCAAGTTTAGCCACTTTCCTTTTCTCCCCTTTTGGCACTTCCCTTTTCTCCCCTTTTGGGCCTTCTAGAATAAACCTTTAAGTATTTTTGAATTGGGTTTGTTTTGGGCTAACAAAATCGGATCCGTATCATATACCAAAAGAAAGTTTAAGCTCAGTGGAGTGGAAGAGTCTAGGGAGCTAGATGAAGAGTAACAACACCACTTTGGTTTATAATCGATGAAGAAAAGAAATATCAGTTCTTTAATAAGGGAAAGATTGTTAGAGAAAGGGAAAGATTGTTAGAGAAAGGAAGACAAACAAGCTTCAAGCAACAATGGGATAAAAATGGATTCATAAGTGGAGGATATTACAAACTTGTTTTAGTACCATTTCATAAACATGGAGACTCTTAGTATTGAGACATATGGTGTATGATGGTAGAAGGGTAATAGAAAGGGTGAGAGGAGAGAACAACAGTGGAAAGATCGAAAGATATAATGCCTATCCTTACCGCAAACCACATGTACGAGTAAGATGGCATTCAAAAGCGTAATAGAGAGAGCGACGGAAGAAAAGAACAGTCAGAGATGAAAGATATAATGCCTATCCTTGCCAGGAACCACATTGAACATCAAATCAAGGCCTAACACATATAATATCATTCTCTTAACAATCTGTCGTTTCAAGGAACCACATTAGAATATCAAATTCTTTGACATCTCTATGACATTAGCTGAACTTTTTTTTCTGTGTGCTCTGTTTTTCTCTCCTCCCTGATGCATTGCTCTTATTTTCACAGTAACTACTTTTGCCAACAATTCAGCTTTCACATTTGCAGTTATACTAAAATCTTAGTTGCAATAGGACAAAACTGATGCAACCATTTCTTTCACACATTTATTGTGCATCCATAAGGCATGCCGCTACCTTGCATATGATTCAAATCTAGGACACTCTTTTGTCTGGGTGACTGGGTGTGCTTGTCACCTTCGACAATGATAACCACTCTAAGCATATATCTACAAAATTCTATCCAAAATTTATGCTTGTCACCTTGTACACCATCTATTAAGTAGCCATACAAATCTATATTACTATGCAATTTGACATATGCATCAACATTTGGACCGGAAAGATTAATGTAATAAATAATCAGAAATCAACTAATGGAATAATATATAAAAATCAATGCAATAAATTGGATACCCCCACGTTAGAACTTTTTATCAAACACGAACCTTGTTGTTGTATGATAACAGTCTGATAAGGTTGGCAGCAACTTTGACAGTTGCCGGCTGTCCAAGTTGTATCCTGCACCAAAGAGAATAATCCATTGATATGTTTGCAAAAGAAGTTGGAAATATTTGTACCAGTTAAAAATAAGCATGAACATTTCAGAACCAAGAAAACAGGTGTCTGACAACCATGGATGAAAATAAGTGTGGTTGACAATTTCTATTACATACCTTTGTCTATTTATTAAATTTACTACTACATGGAGAGTTACAAAGATGCAAATCACAGCTCCTACTCATTTTGGTTGGTCCGACTAGGTTGTCACACTAGGCTAACAAAGTTTCTTCTTCCCTAAATTTCATGGATTAGAAGATATAGCCAAGCGAAAAAATGTTTTACAAGTTAAAGCTATGAAGCACACATATTGTGGATAAAGTAGTATTGCTATATCAACAAAAGCTTAAGGTTTCTTACGTGTGTTGATGTAGAAAGTGGCGGACATAATCAGAAACAAGTTGCGAATCTGCAGCCTGAAAATGTGAATCATTTATGAATAACTCAGAAAAAAGAAGGGTATAGATCATGGTTGTTTAAATGATAACTCAAGTCATTGGGATCATCAACTAGCTTAGTTGAGTCCACCACCTCTTAGCTATCATATTTCTGGCACAATCACCAAGCAACTTAACGAAACTAAGCTTTTTAATGCTGTTGAAAACCCTAGACTATTCAAGTTACAGATACATGTCTTGTCCAAGGAAAGGACATAACAACGAGGTGTGGTAATGTTAGACGAACAATAACCATGCTATGGAATCGTAAGAGGGTAAATGTCCAATGTAATGAGACAAAGTTGTTCGAGTGCCATGAGTTACAGGACAGGTGATAATGCTGGCAGTAAAATCATGATATAAAAGAAATTACTATCGGGTAAGAGGTTGGGATGGATCCACTTGAAAAGAAACTATGCATATCATCTTTTGAGATGGTTAGGTGTCTCCTGTGTGACTTTTGCATGCAGTGGTGAGGAAGGGAAGCTTGTAACTAGAGAAAGGTGTTTGGAGTGGTTGGGATAAATGAAGATTAACATATGGAGTAAGTAGTCAAGTGAGATTCAGAAAACACAATGATATTCAAGAAAATGGTTTTCGATAAGAGAGAACGGCACTAGTCATGTTTCAGAGCCTTGGACATTTCACCTCTTTATTTTCATACTTTCATTTTAGCCTTCCCCAACCAAGTAACAGGGCTTGTGCTTGTTGTCATTGGGGCGACTATCTATGAATTATTGGCTAATGTATGAGCACTAAATTTCTTGAAGAACTCCATGAGCCCCAAACACTCTCCTTTGACAAGTAAGGGCAACCATAATGGGTTTAAGGCAAAAGGGATATGTATCAAACTAGTAAGAAGTAAAACACAAGCATCCCTTCAGTTCTAATGCTCATATATAGAAGTTCAAATGTCTAACAACCAAACTAGGATGAAACCAAGGAAGCAATTTCATATCCCTCAATTTGTAGAAACAATTTGCTAGTCCCAGTAAACTGAGCTGAGAGGTACAGCTAAATCTTATGCTCGACAAAAGTCACCTGACAAAAGTAAATTTATGGATGCACGCAAATGCGTAAATACAATTCATACTTTTCAAGAATTTTTCCTAGGTATAATCTCTGATATGCCAACAGCTAAATCAAATTGAATTACTGGGCATTCACATAATGGTCATATTAGAAGGATGGTTAAGGCAGACCAAAATAAAATGCATCTTAGAATTTATAAAGGCAGCTGTTAAATATTAGAGAACAGACACTCCAGTTCCTACTCCCTATGATGGTAGGACCTTCAACTCGAGAAAGAAAGAAGAAAATACACTTAGATTGTAAGGTCAAAGAGACTATTCAAATTTAAAAAGAAAAAACTGATATGTAATGAGTTTCAGACAAACATTTTATATTTGTAGCGATGGTATAAATACTTCTCATATATCTCTACAGGATCGAAAGGAATCAATAGTGTTTCAAATTGTGAATGTTATGTCGTTATTGGAATAACATCTACTTCGAAGAGAAAGGTTCATTTCCCAAAATAGCTCTTTCTTGTATGATATTCCATATTTCCATCCTGAAATTTTAGGACCTCTGCTGTCGAATAAAATAACTATATTTCAAAATTTACGGCAAGATAAATTTGGTGTTCCTAAATTAACAAATCATCTAAAGATTGAATAAACAATCTGTGTACACTTGATCATGTGCATATTGTCCAGAAATGTCTTAATTTTTTTCTAATCCAATGTTTTCAATCACCAATCTTTACAAAACAATGGAAAACAAGAGATTCAAGGTTTATAAAATTTAGGATATTCGCTAACATAAAAACTAGTCATACTATCAACTCGAAAAATCAATATAGGAGAGGAGAATTCAACCGATCCAGAGCGGCACAAGTAAACATTATCCGTCAGCTGAGTGATCTTGTCCGATGCTCTATTTGCCACGTATAATCCTGTACAAATCAAAATTCCAACAAATATATCAACAAATCTCCAAACCAAATATGAAACTGATAAAAAACAAAAAACGTAGTTTTGTGTCCATCGAATGCAAGCGTTGTACTTCTGAGATCATAATCCGATTATAAATATGTTGCATTAATGTCAATTTTACCAGTTTCATTCAAAATCAAAATGTAGCACTTATTTCTGAAGTGATGGATCAACAAAAAGGTTAAGAGTTTTGAAAGATATCAAAGAAAAGGAATAAAAACTCTTAAAACAAGATCTCCCTGAGTTCATATTAGTTTTTTAGAGTAAGAACAAATACGAATGATACCTGTGCTGGTACGAGAATCAGCTCCGAGGATAACGCCACCGTCATAAGTGACACCAATAATGGTGGTTCCCATTGAATGTGGCGAATTCAGACCCTTCATAATCGAATCCATTCCTTCAGAAAATCTGTTGTAATTGATCAAACAATCGAAGAAGAAGAAGAAAGAGCAAGTAGAGACAGAGTCCTGCGTGGGAAGAAATAGAGAAAAGAGTTTTCTTGCACAAAAAGAAGGCAAGATTCTTTAATTACAAAATCAGTCCCTCAACTATTAGATGTGACAAAATAAACACCCACTCAAACATTTGTTTTTATTAGGGTGAGTTTGTCATGCAAATTGCACTCAACTGAAATGCATTAAACTAGTTGTGTGTTTGCTGTTTCATACGAATTACCTTATGAACATCGATGATATCTTTTATAAAAGTTGCATGAATCCAGGGGCGGACCTACAAAGCCTCGAGTAGGGTCTCGTACATCTGCTCAACTTATTTTTTTAAATAAAATTTCTTTTTAAAGTATGAAAGAAGACACTCTTAAATTTTGAGGGGTGCTCCAAGATATTAGAAAATACAAGGAATATCAATCATAAAACTAAAAAATTTCATTAAAATCAACCAAATAAACTAAAAAATCACTTAAAATCAACTGTGATAGAATGCTATAAGAAGAAGTTTTTAGACTTCAATTCTTTGTTCTTTTAAAGATTGATTCACAAACGACAAGGATCTTGATAATCATTAAAAATGGGTTTCGTGCTAAATTATATGACATGCGAAAACACTAATCGGGTTTATAGCAAGTGTCAACGCTCCATCCCCTTAAAATTTAATACTCCCTCTGTCCCAAATTAAGTGTCTACATTACTATTTTAGTTTGTCCCAAAATAAGTGTCAACTTTTAAAAAGTAAATGTCCACTTTCCAATTCTACCCTTAATTATGTGATGGAGAAAATTTTATCTCTCTATAGTTAAGGGTAAAATTGTACTTTGGTTAATTAAAAAATGTAATAATTACACACTCCTAAAACTGTGTGTCTTTTTCATTGTGGACATTTATTTTGGGACGAATGGAGTAGTTAATAGAGGTATTTAAAATTTTTAATATAAAATCATAAATTAAATAATTTTCACACTGCGAAAACATGTGTATTTGCTAGGTCCTTGGTATGAAATTAAATAATTAAATATTGGGTCCTTTTTCCACCGCATCAAATTGAGTAAAGTTTTACAGTTAACGTAACACATAATAACAATAAGATTTTAATAAAAATTGCTGACTTTTTTTTTTGGGAAGGGTGTCCAAAGCTATACCTAGACTAATTCCTTAGCAAATTATAATTGTAAGACATCAACCTTGATTAAACCTCAGTGACCACAATTGTTATGTACGCTTAGATACAAACCCTGGACAAATGGAATATTCCACCACATCCCCCAGGACCTTAACCACAATCGATGAATTCATTGCTACATAATAAGATGATGAATTAGGTATTTTTTTCAATAGCTGAATTCCATCAACTAAATGATAGAATGGCCCAATCTTCTATATGATGGCAGGAATTTATGAAATCAGGTAGAATTGAATTCACTTTAATATGTCACTAAACAGACGAATGGAGTTTGGTCAGCAAAACTTGTGATTCCAATTCATTTGAATTATGTCGGACCAAACGCATCTTAGGTGGCGTTTGATTCGTAGATTCTGATTGAATTGGAATGTTCAATTTCTTTGAACATTGTTCATTCTCATGTTGGTTCATTCTTTTTTAAAGAATGAATCTTCAACAAACAAAGGAAAAAAGAACCGGAGGTCAATATCATCAAACTGGAGGCTAGTAAAGTGAAAGAACCGGCCACGAATGCCGAAAAAAGAACTATGGGCTACGTTGGATGCTACGGTTCTTCAATGGATCTACGCAACCATTCCCGAGCCGTCACGTTGCATCTATTTCTACTCGATGCACAATAGTTAGCTTATAAAAGCATCTCCAACAGCTTCTCTAAAATGGAGAAGTAAAAAGTCAAAATCTCCAAAAAAAAATCACTTTCATCTTTATTTTGAATATTACACAATTAATTATATTATTAAAATATTCAATATAACTCATAAAATATTATTTCTTTCTTATAAACATTTAATTTAAAACAATTTCATTGGTAGAAAGAACAAAAAATTATTTCTCTCTCATAAGTAAACATTTTTAGAGATATCCCTATTTTAGAGAAGTTGTTGGAGATGCTCTAAGTTAGCTTATAAGAGCATCTCTAACAGCTTCCCCAAAATTTCTCTAAAATGGAGAATCAAAAGTCAAAATCTCCAAAAAAAAATTACAACCATCTCCAACAGTTTCCCCATTTTAGAGATAAATCATTGATTATATTATTAAAATATTCTATATACTTAGTAAAATATTATTTCTCTCACCTAAACAATTCATTTTAAAGTTTCTCATTGGTGAAATGTAATAAAAAACAATTTCTTTCTCTTGGTAATCATTTTTGGGGATATCTCCAAATTTGGAGAAAAATGTATTCTCTCACCTACTTTCTCCATTTTGGAGAAAGTTTTGGAGAAGCTGTTGGAGCTTATTTTACACCCAAAATCTCCATTTTCTTCATTTTCTCCAAAATGGAGAAGCTGTTGGAGATGCTCTAAGCTTATAAACTATTTGGAGTAGCTTATGAGAAGTTTTTTTGACATTTTTTTAATTATAACCCTAATTAATATTAATTATTAATCATCATTATTAATTATAAATAAATATTAATTATTCATAATTATAACCCTTATAATATTAATTATTAATCATCATTATTGATTATAAATAAATATTAATTTATAATAACTAAAATTAATTAAAAATCATTTTTTAATTATTATTCAATATATTTAGATATCAAAAACCAAATATAACAATTCTAAAAATGTTTATATAAGTTCATAAAAATTAAAGTTATATTTATTTTATTATATATATAATTAAAATATGCATAAATAGTTTTAATAAAATATTTAATTTAATTATTAATTATATTTTTGAAAAAATATTAATTGATTATGATATGTGGTTAACCAATTTTATTGATATTCATATTATATGCAATGGTTATTTAAAATCATAGATTAATACATATTTTTTCTAAATTTGTTTTAACAAATTCAAAATTTATAGTATATATATAATAATCAATTGTAAATTCTTTCAACCAACATATTATATTATTTAATGTTTCTTTACTATCTTGTTTATATTAGTTAACATATTATATTATTAGAAATTTGTTTTAATTATATTATCAGATTTTTATTTGAATTATATTATGAAATATTTGTAATTGACTATTTTTTCAAGATGCTCTTTTTGGTCATTTTACATGCTTATAAGCTAGTTTTTGTCAAACATAATTTGTTAATTATCTAGTTTATCAGTCATCAGTTAACTTGTCAAATATAACATTCATTTCTATTCCAAAGCTACATTATGTGAACCAAACAGGTTTCAATTCCTTTAACAAATTCCATTCTAATTATGTCAACCAAACAGGTGGTCAAAACTGACAACATTCTAATCGACTCCAATTCCTTCATAGTCGAATTTCTTTGACATATTCCATTATATCCAAAAGCATTCTGCAAATCAAACATCACCTTACGTTGTGTTCTCGAAACTCATTTAACGAAGGAAAGGAAAGGGAGGGAAAGGAGAGGAGAGTAAAAAAAATTGTGTTCTCGAAACTTTTTTAGGAGAGAAATGAAAGGAAATGGAAGGAAAGAATTGATAATTTTCCTCCCAAACATTTCCTCCCACATTTGGGAGGAAAGGGAAGAAAAGGAAAGGAAAAAAATTAAAACCATTTAAAAAAATTACTGAAATTATTAAAATTACAAAACTACTCAATCTTTCATTATAAAGAATATATTTTTACAATGGTATATTTGTAAAATTGACATCTTTTCTTTCCTTTCTCTCATGTTCAAGAACATGAAAAACTATTTTCTTTCCTTTCCTTTCATTCTCTTTCCTTCCATTTTGAGAACACAAATGAAAATTTTATTTTCCTTTCGTTTCTTTTCTCTCCCTTTCTTTTCTTTTCTCTCCAGATTAGAGAACACAGCGTTAGAGTTTCCAAAGATTCTTCCATCAAGATTTTAGTTACTCAAGAGTCTCATTCACTCCGGTAGTTAATCAAGACCCTCCAAGAGTAGCATAACATATTATCAAGGTTGTAAAAGGTTGTCACGGCAGCTGCCATGGCATGCTATAACTCAAGGCTCGTATCTGACACCACGTTAAGTCCATGACAAGCTACAGTTCAATGCACGGTTTTGTGGTATGATATTTTATTTGTTTTACCTTTTAATGTCTTACTTTTTAAGTTTCAAGTATATAACCTAATTTAAATAGTTTGAAATGGAGCTAGCTAATCTGCTTGCTTGTGCAGGCGATGACCGCTCGGCTAAGGCGCGACAGAGGAGCTTCGAGTGACGGTCTCATTGACTCATTGAGTAATACTAGAAAAGAGGGAGGATCGTGCGAGAAGTTCCAAGATCATATATGATTACACGTGATACACATGCTTAATCGTATATGATAAACATATCTAAAAGGAACGCAGGTGACTTGGTAAACGTGACCAAAGGTCGCCCATGGTCAATGCAACATGTGTTTAATCATATATGATTAGGCGTGCATATCACATGTAATCATATATGATCTTGAAACTTTTCGCCTTCTCGCAAATTGACCACTTTCTTGTTTGAACCCGATCCTACTTGAAAAATATATATGTAAATAATTATACATTTATGATATACAAATTTACCGTCATAAGTAAGGGTGACCTCATTGTAGGTCCTAACTAGTTAATATAATAGTATATCAACACTAATATTACGAATTCTATGACAGAAAAATAAATAAAAGCAATGCTTGAATATTTGAAGGCAATCCGCATAAGTCTCTTTGGAGACCTTCTATGGACCATTTCTTCTTCTTCATTGCTTGTTACCATCTTCATTTCCCTTTTTTCTCTTTCTCTCTCTAAAATCTTTCTCTCTCTCTAAAACTCTTTCTCTTTCTCTCTTTGATCTGTGTTTCATGCCCACATCAATCCATTTCATCTTCAAGTTTTCTGTACCCTTTACCAGCGGCCATCATTGTCCATTTTCCGTTGCATCCCCGGTGGGCGCGCACTCGCCGTGCGCCCACCAATGCCGCCAACCTCCGTCGTCGTCGTGAGGATGGCGGACCACCCCTCTTGCCTCTTTCTTCATCTTCTCCTCTTGATCTCCATCCTCCACCTCGTAAATAGTTCCGATAACGACACCCTTCTCGACTTCAAGAATTCTCTCATCAACGGCGATAAGTTAACCACCTGGAACCCGTTCCTCACCCCGTGCAACGGAAATACACCCAACTGGGACGGTGTTCTTTGCGCCAACGACACCGTTTGGGGGATACAACTCGAGGGAAGGGAGCTCGGTGGCACCATCGATACCAAAATCTTGACGAAACTGCCATCTTTGTTGACGATAAGCTTCCAAAACAACAGCTTTGAAGGCGGGTTTCCGGAGTTCAAAAGGCTACGTGGATTGAGAAGTATTTTCTTGACGGCAAACAAGTTTTCGGGCGAGATTCCGGCGAATGCTTTTGATGGGATGAAGAGGCTTAAGAAGCTTTATTTGGCAAACAATGAGTTCCGAGGTAAAATCCCTTCGTCGCTAACCACATTGCCGAAGCTAAGAGACTTGATGCTGGAGAACAACCGATTTGAGGGTGAAATACCCGTGTTCGTGAAAGATAACTTGACGATCGTAAACTTTACGAACAATAATCTACGTGGTCCTATCCCGAAACGGCTTCAGGCATTCCCGGCGGCCCAATTTTCCGGTGAGTTTTGGGTCATTTCTCTTGATCGCGCTTTACACAATAACCACCACCACTAATACAAAATTGGGTTTATAGAATGCCAAAAATGTCTAGATGTCATAATAGACCGCTTTATATAACTTAAGATTTTAGGATCAAACAATTGTAGGACATGTTTCGAGAGGCTTAACAAGTTTCGAGAGGCTTAACAAGAGAACGATGTTGAAATAAAACATCTTATTAATTTTTGACTAAATTATAGTTTTTGTCCATGTGGTTTTAAAATTGCGATTTTCCTTCCTATAGTTTGCAAATTTATTACTATTTTTGTCCCTAGACTAATTCCCACCTTTAAATATAAGGGAATAAAACAATAAAGAATTATAAACCACATTGTCCAAAATAACAATTAATAAATTGTGAACCCTAAGGACGAAAATAGCAATGAATTACAAACCATAGGGACGGAAACTGTAATTTGTAAACTGTAGGGATGAAAATCACAATTTTTAACAAGCCATATGGACGAAAAACATAATTTACTCTCAATTTTTTATATATTATTTGAAAAAATGTTCAATGTATTCATAGACTAATATGTCACTTTATCTTTAAGTGTCCTGAAAAACTTGTAAAAACGTCCAGAAATGTCCTGTAAACTTATTACAATATTTTACATATGACGTACAATTATTTGGTATTAAAAATTACGTCATTTAAACATTTTTGACATCCAGCATAAATGTCTTTTGACAATAGGAAATGGCGAGCTTTGTGGAGCACCATTAGGAACGCAATGCAAGGTGGCGATCTCCACCCCCCGCTCCTCCTCCACTACCCCCTCCACCTCTGCCACCGACAACACCACCTCCACCACCACAATCATCATAATAGTATCGGTGGTCGTTGCAGCGCTGGCGGCGATCGCAGCAGCTTTCATCATCCTCCAACAATTCGGCCCGTCTTCCACGAATTGTCTTCAAGTTTCAGCCTGCAAGAAGGGACCTTCATCCGAACATAACGAAATGGAGCAAGGTTGTGCCACGGCGGCCACGGCCCGAGCCGTGGTAAAAAAGGCCGATGCGTTGACTTTCTTAAGAGACGACGTAGAGAAGTTCGACTTGGCGGAGTTGTTGAAGGCATCAGCGGTGATCCTAGGTGGCGGGGCGTTTGGATCCAGTTATAAGGCCGTTCTCACCCGCCAGAGAGTGGTGGTCGTGAAGAAGTTCGAGCAAATGAATAACGTCACAAAAGATGAGTTCGTTAATCATATGCAACGGTTAGGGAAGTTGGATCACCCGAACTTGCTACCTGTTATCGCATTTTACTATCGGAGAGAAGAGAAACTCTTTGTCGTGGACTATGTCGAAAACATCAGCTTGGCCATTCATCTTCACGGTATGCATGTTAGGTCTTCGTAACGCCCCAAGCATTCTGATTATATATTACAAGTCTTTTAAGTTATAGGCTATCAATATCTTTTATATGGTTTTAAGTTGATTTGGAGGTTATTAGCCTCTTGGCTGCTTTGGGCTTTTGGATGTTACATTTTTTAAACATCATAATCACACACTACAACAAAATCGGGTTTATAGGATGTCAAATATGTCAAAAACTGCTTTAAGATTTTAAGTTTTTAGGGACAATTATGAAATAATGCGTCATATTAGTCTTTCTATATGATATTATTTGAAAAAAAAGTGTGATAAAAGCAAATGTCTAATAAAAAAATACGTTCATAGAAAACTTCTAAAAAATGTCGTACAAAAAAGTTACCAAGTTATTCCAAATGTGTACTAAGAAACTTGTAGGATGCTCAAAAACATGATATTAACTTATTGTAACACTTTTATATAAGACGTACAATTTGTTTGATCCTATAAGCTTAAGTCATGTAAAGCAGTCTATTAGGACATTTAGACATATTTAGCGTCCTATAAAGCCAATTTTATTGTAGTATCTGGTGTTCTCGGGAGCTAATCTGTAATCGAAAATGTTTCAGGAAACCGATCTAGCGGAAGTCAAAGTTTGGGTTGGCCTGCTCGGTTAAAGATTGTGAAAGGAATAGCGAGAGGGCTTATACACCTTTACAACGAGCTTCCAAGCCTTATCGCACCTCATGGTCACCTCAAGTCATCAAACGTTTTACTGAACCAAGAGTTTGAGCCGCTCCTCACCGACTACGGACTCGTTCCTATAACCAACCACGAACAGGCACGGCATGTCATGATCGCTTTCAAATCACCCGAGTACAAGAAACAGGGACGCATCACAAAGAAGACGGACGTATGGAGCCTTGGGGTGATGATTCTCGAGATCATGACAGGGAAGTTACCGGCGAACTCGTTCAACCAAGGGAAAGGCGGTGACACTGAGCTAGCCGACTTTGTTGACTCGATGATGAAGGAGGAACTCACGTCCGATGTGTTCGATAAAGAGATGGGAGAGTTCGATGAGGGTAACGAAGAGGAGATGGTGAAGTTGTTGAAAATAGGGTTGAGTTGTTGCGAACCCGATGTAGACAAGAGATGGGATATCAAAGAAGTTGTCGATAGTATCGAGAAGGTGAGAGTAAAGAACGACGATGGTGACAACATGAGCAACGATGATATCGAGAATGATGATCGCGGTTAACAAATGCAGGTTAGATTCATTTTAGTAGGGTAAAATGTCCATTTCAGGGGCTTAGGACGTCCGTGAAGGTAGTTTTGAGAAGATTGTAGGAGATACAAGAAAAGTTATGTAATCTTAGCGAGGAAAGTTAGGGAACGTTTGGTTTGACGGAATGTTTTTCAGGGATTTGGAATTGGAATGATTTTGAAATTTTGGTGTGTTTAGTTTGTAGGATTTGAAATGGAATTCAGTTCCATTCTTTATAGATAATTTATGAAAACACATTATAAATAATTATAAAAGTAATTAAATTATCTATTATTAATTGATTATTACAAAACGGATGATTTTTAATATATTTTAAAACATTATTACAAATAAATATTTTGAAATACCAATTACCCTCTGGGATTTCTAAAATTAATATTTGTAGGATTGGAACTTCAGACTTTCCTTTAAACCAAGGGATTAGAATGAAATCTAATTCTAAATCCTACCAAATCCCGCAAACTAAACGGGTCCTTAGATCCTTTTTTATTCTTAATGAAGAAGTGATTTAGGATTCAACAACGCTCGTAATAGTGCATTCTCTGCTTGCAATGTTAAAGATGGTTACCCGTTGTCTTTGACCTGTTCGATAAGAGCATGGGTAAAAAACATATATATGTTTATTCATTACCGGTTTACCCGAATTTTTAATTGGTAGGATGTAGATAAACAATATGTTATGTTGCCTGTTACCCTTATAACACCTTCATTTTCACCATGAAGTTGAAAGTCTTGTCTTACTTACAATTTTTCTAAACAGCTAACAAACATACACAACCAAAGTCTTTAGAAACTGAATTTAACATTCAATGTTTTATTATTACTAGTTTGCCCCAAATCCGACTTAAACAAAAACTGAAACAACTGAAATCATAACACTTTGTCTACTACTCGGCTAGAGCTCATTGTTATTCTCCGGGCATGACACTAGTAAGCTAATAAGTTTAGTGAGTTCATGGTTTATGTGCTAAAGTTTAGAAACATTTCATTGATAATACTCCAATCATACTGAAACTATGCATATAACATATACACCAGACTGCTGAAACACTTTCATAAAGCATGTTGCACATATATGCACATACATACATAACGTATATATAATAGAGTTTTGTAACCGAGTGTATGGCGAGGAACACTTGATATGATGATACTTGACATGGTACAGAGACATTTGCAAGGTATACTAGTCCTTACTGATAATAGGGTTTTCATTCATTTCTGAAATTGAATCAACGTCTCGACTTGTGTTCCCACAAATATACCAAAAATATTGTTTACATGTATAACATAATTGATATATCAAATTATTTTTATAGGTGATAAAACGGACTAAAAACATGTGACACATAACATACAAATCATTTTGAAGACATACTAGAGATCTATCCAGTTTTTTAAGTCACATAAAGACTTGCATGATCGTTTAGGGTTTTGAAACCCTAATTTAAACTAGACTAATACCATCACCTACACATATAGCATGCACATTATGAGCCTATACATGACTATGAACTCTACCCATTGGAGTAAATAATAGATTTGCATACATCCTACTCCCAAGACGCCAACTTTCTAGTGAGATATATTGGGTTTTGAACTACGTCACAACCAACAGGGGTCATATGCAACCTTGCGCTCAAGCTTGAGCTCACTTTCAACCTGGCATTTATTGAATGTGAACTTAGGTTTGACCTTGCAACTCACTTCTCCGGCCTACTAAAAGCAAGATTGGGTGTGGGAGTTTCATATACATATCCTCAAAAGGATCTTCGTGTAGGAAGGCACTGGATGGTGTGCCAAGCTTCCATAACTGCCACAACCAACAAAGTTCGAACCGTGGTTAATTTTGCAATAGGTGCAAAGGTCTCGGCATAATCTTCACCGTACTTTTGGTGGCAACCAAAGATTACCAACCTGGATTTGTGGCTCTCTATAGTACCATCCAAGTTGTATTTGGTTTATACAACCATTTGCAACCAATTACATGCTTACCTGGAAGTATAGTGACAACCCATGTATCATTGAGCTCCAAAGCATCAAGCTCGATATTCATTGCGTTTACCCAATGAGCATGTTGGACAACGATATTGAAAGATGCAGGATCAACGGTAGAGGTGAGGGTGGAGAGAAAACAATGAAATTCAGGTGAATGCCAGATTTGATACGGAGGATGTCGTTAGATCAGTAACAAAATCCTTCATCCAACCAGGAGGTTCATGAGGTCGATTAGATAGGTTCCGTGGAAGCTGGAAGAGTTGGAGCAGGGGAAGTTGGAGATGTAGGTGTTGAAGGTGAAGTTGTTGTGATAGAAACAGGAGCATAATCACAATCATGTAGCTCCAATTGATTAGTGAAAAGATCCTCAAAGGCAGTAGTAGGATTGGGTGGTGTGGGCATGGAGGGTGGAATGGGATGCATATATGATGTTGTAGAGTGTGAGTGAAATGGAAAAGTATCTTCATGAAATAAGACCTCCCCATGGTTTTAAAAAACGCCTGAGGCGTGCGCCTCAAGGCGCGCCTCAGGGCTATTCGGTGGAAAAAAGCATCAAAACGTACGCCTCTGTCATGGCAGATAGAACGTACGCCTTAGATGGTGAGGCGGGCCCTGAGGCGGTGGGGCGGTGAGGCGTTTTTGAGGCGTCCGTCCCTGTATTTTTGAAAAAAAATTATTTGTTTTAATTAAGGAATTGATTATAGTCCATATCTTCTCATAATCTAATAAAAGGAAAGTGAAATCAGTGTTTTTCTCTAGATGATCGATATCTTTTCCTTTGCTAATTGATATCTTCTACTTCTAATGTTTATCTTATTCTTAAATCCTAAATTCCTAATCGCACCCAATTCATTCCTCTGCCTATAAATGGAACGACCAGTACATCATAAACAGCCACAACCAATTCAATATTGATCGTTTCAATTCATTAATTCCTTTTGCTCGTTTGCATCCAAGACTCCAAGACCCAAGCCTCCAAATGGATCATGTTTCGTGATTTTCTGACTAAAACTAATTAGTTTCGTAACTTTGGTTGATGTTTTGTTGAATTATAGGTTTTATAGTTTGATTATTTGGTATTGAAATATTAAATTATGTTTTTTTGGGTTAATTGTTATTGATTTATGAATTTTATTGATATAATTTTGGGGGCTTACGCCTCGACCGCCTCGGGGCTTACGCCTCACGTACCTATGTGGAAAACGCCTCAAGGCTCGTTTCCGTTCTTTAAAACCTTGGACCTCCCTGGAAAAAAAAGTGTTGTTTGGTCAGAAGATTCAAAAGCTTGTATCCTTTTTTAAGAGATGGATAGCCCATGAAGAGACAAGACACCCTGTGAGCAAATTTATCAGTTGCAGAGGTAGGGTTATATGCGAAGGCAAGACACCTAAATACCTTGAGGCTTGAGATGATCATAGGTAGGTGGGGACCGAAAGAGAACTTCGTAGGGAGTTTTATTCTGCAAAACTTGAGTAGGAAGTCTATTGATGATGTGAAGAGCGGTCATCACACAATCACCCGAGTAAGAAAGAGGAAGATTGGCTTGAAACCTTAATGCTCTGGAAATTTCAAGAAATATGTCTATGCTTTCTCTCTGCCCTTGCATTTTGTTGTTGTATGTGGACACAAGATGTCTGCTGTAGAATGCCATTCTTAGCAAAAAAAATTGCATGCAATTGGTATCATCAAATTCCAATGCATTGTCTGATCTTATAAATTTGATGCGTAATTCAGAAAGGTTTCAGATGGGTCAATGAATAGGATTTAAATTGCATGAAATACACCCAAGTGTTTCTTGTGTGATTATCAACAATCGTGAGAAAATATTCGTATTTTCCCTTGTAACAAACTTTGTAGGGCCCCAAACATCGATGTGCAATAATTCAAATGCTTCTGAGGCATAAGATTCACAGACGGCAAATGGCAGCTTGGTAAATTTAGACATAGGACACGTAAGGCATACTTTAGAATGTGTCTGAGTGAGAGGATGAATACAAAGAATGAATAATGATGCATGGCCCAACCTATGATGCCACAAATCCAAAAGGATTCGAGATATTAGGTGCTTGTATTACAGGCTCTATGATGGTTATCTGCTCCAAGGCATGTGGATTTGAGAGAGCATTCGTTGACCACGTAGTACAACCCATTTTTTGTGTCACCCACACCTCTGAGTTGTTTGGTAATACTATCCATTATAGCACAATGAGTAGGGAAGAATTGGATTTCACAATTGACTGTCCTTGACTAACTTTTGCACAGACAAGAGGTTATGCTTGAAATGTGGAACACAAGACATTTTTCAGTGTTAGACCAAAGGACAAAAACACTTAGACCAATGTGAGATATAATTGCAGCATCTCCTGTTGTAGTAAGGGCGATTTTAGTTGAGCCAGAGACAAGCATGGGCTGATTAAGGTTGTACAGATGAGGAGTCATATGGTCAGAAGCTCCATAACCTATAATCCACTTGCACGACTTGTCATGAACATGATTATATGATATCATGCATGAGAAGAGGCTATCAAGCTCCTCGTCGGTTTCTAAACCTTTAGCATTGCCCATTTGGAGTTGAAGCACAAGCTTGGCTAGTTGTTCTAGCTGTTGAGGGGTGAACAACAAACCAGAGTTGTCATTCTTGGGGTGTACTAATCTGAGTTGAAGCTGCCATTCTTGAGGAATTAATCGTAGGTACAGATGACCATTGTGAGACAGAAGATGTAGATTGAAATTTGGGCTTCCTTGGAATGCCATTTTGGGTAACCAACAACAGTCCAACACTCATCTCCATTATGTCCTCCCCCCCCCCCCCCCCCCCCCCCCCACCCCCACCCAAGCAGTACATACCAACAACTTATCCGATTAAGACTTGTTATACATAGCCAACATGGCATTGTCACATTTAGACAAGTTTAGCACAACCTTCCTCTTGTTCAAGAGCTGCACAAGTCGTCTCTGCAAGGAGAGGCGTTAACATCAACAATTGGCTCCGCTGGGAATTGAAGGTCTCGTCTGGTCCACTTAGGAACTGGAACAATCTACATTCCTCCTTTTTGAAGGTTTATGGCCTCAATAATTTTTTTCACATCAACAGATGGGTTAGAAACAACAGGAAGCATGTTCATCGAGTCTAATTCCTCCCACAAGGATTTCATCAAGGTATAATATTCATTCACAGGCATGGAATTCTGTTTTACCTCATACAAATCCTTGCTTAGTTTGTATTTTCTAGACCCGTTTGTTAAGCAAAAACGTTTTTCCAAATTCATCCAGATCTCTTTGGCAGATGATATGTACATGACAGATTTCTTGATAATGGGAGAAACGTTATTAGTAATCCAAGCACTTACCATATTATTACATGTTTTCATCACCAGTGAAATAGGAATTGTACCTTTAACGGAAATAGGAATTGTACCTTTAACGAACCCTAATTCCAGATTGATTTCCATAGATCTACGTCATGCTCTATAATTAAAGGATTCTTGGAGCTTATCAACTTGGATAAAGTTTGCATTGTCGGAAGGATGTAGAAATTGAGGGCTCATCATGTCTTGATATGTGATCTTAGGAAAGAGTATAGGGAAAGATGACGGGAGAAATAAGGAGATAGGAGAATGAGCAGAATCCAGAAGATACCTTCATCACCTTTGAAGAAGAAGCTCTTATTTCATCTTTGCAAGAGAAGCTCTGATACCATGATACCAAAATATTTCAGAGATATGCATAACTCAATGCAGAGAAATATCAGAGAGCAAAAAGAAGATTTAGAGAGAGAGAGAGAAAAGGGGCCAAAAATATATTCATTCTTTACTGTCTCTTCACAAAGAGGACTAAAGCAACCTATAAAGGCCAATGTGGCTAAAGAGGACAAAAGAGCCTAACAAACCTTCTAGAAAGCAATAAAAGGGAAATGTAAATATTTTATTTTATTCCTCAATACTTTCTTATTAACCTATTGTATTGGTTAGATAGTAAGTTTTAGAACTTTGTAATCGGCTTCCACGCATACCATCTTTGTCGACTAGTAGGGCGGAGGCCCAAGGTCGCCCGCGGTTTTACCCGGTTCGGAGGTTTCCCACGTCACCAACCGATACATGTCATTTACTTTATTGCATTTACTTTGAGTTTAATTTGTTTACTGCTATTCCTATCATTCGTTCGCTTGATAGTTGGGACTCAAAAGGGGAACTGATAAAGCATCAAAATCCGGCCAAAACAGTACCCACCAGGAGCCCTATCCCCAAAAAAAACTGTAACTCCCACACTAAACCTCACTTGTTTGAGCAAGATACCACCCCATAAACCGTTTTACACCATGTTGGTTCATTGTTGTTTGCTATACATATTGTTGATTATTAAACTACGTGTTTGCATAAAATACAGACCTATTCTACAAACATGGGTTTAAAGTACAAGCCCACACTTGTAGAATCGGCTACTAGACTCAAACCCTGACTTGAGTTCTGAATAGGCATTATGAAGTGTTGAATGACATGTAGGGTAAAGTTAAGGTTATCCCAAGGTACTTAAGGGCCATTTACCAAACATTTACGCAGGTATGCGCTTGCCGGTAAAATTCAATACTATCACTTACTTACCACTTACCGGGTCAAATTTTAGTTCACCAAAACGGTACCGTATGCAACAATTTTCCCGGTAAGCGCTAATCGTGGTAAGAGTCTTCGTCCTCACTTACCAGATAAGTTTCTCGGTCATTGCCTTAGCTCTTACCGGATAAGATTCTTGGTCCTTGCCATTTTCATCCGGTAAAATAATGTGACTTGGCAAGCACTTACCCAGGTAACTTTTTTGGTAAACGGCCCTTACTCTGAAGTTAAAACTTGTCATTTGCAAAACCAATCTATTATAGGCTATATGATAGCTTCAAACATATAAATAAACAAAAGAGCTAAATGCATCAAAAGTGTCTAAAGTATCCGGCTACTGTGCATCGTTATATATGAGCTAGAACCACCATGATCATTTATACTATGTTTGGCAAACTAGTTGATAAGCTAGTTGTTGGTGGATAGGATAGCTATTGACCGATAAGTTAGTTGTCAGCTGAACAAGCCCGTGCCTTGGGCTGTTCAAACAAGGACCATCGAACAGGGCCTCCAAATTTGGAGGGCCCCAAATTTTTTCCATATTCTCTTATATGTATATATTAAGTATTAAGCCTAAACAAAAAAAAGCCCAAATAAAATAGAATTGTGATATGGACTTGGAGCGCTTGAAGAAACACGTCGCAACAGAAAATCCCTATTCGGCTATTCAATCTCCCTACTTCTCGCCTCGGTTCTCTCCCTCTCTACATCAAAAAATCGATTGTTCTTGTTTCCCCGATGACAACGGCAACGGCAAAACGACTCTTCGATTCCCGGCTACGAATCATGTCGATTGACTTGATCAAACAACGGTTATTTCTCCCTGTTCGATTTCACCAACAACGGCCACAAAAACCAGGTTTAAATTCGATGTGTCTCGCCTTCGATTTCACTCATTTCAGTCTTTATCAACTCAGGTTTACTGACTTACTGTAAGATTTCTTCTTGTCAATTAACTTGGAGTTGGATTGATCAAACACAAACAACAACCCTAATTTCTTTTCGATTTATATTTACTGTTCGATTTCTTCTGAGTTCTCACTTCTGTGTTCTGTCTTCATCAACAAACAATACAATTGGTTCCTGATATTCTTCGCAGTGGCAACTCGAATTTTTATGGGTAAGTGCTCAAAAACTTAGTGAAAGATTGATGTTATATAGAATATGACATTCTTGAAAGAAATTTGTTTGTATATGAATTTGTTTTCAGATTCATTGCTCGATTTTTCAGGTTTCAAAGAATTGGAGTTCTTGAGTCTTACAGATAATTCATTTACAGGTTCTGTTTCATCTGTTTTGACTTTTGATGAATTTTGAATCATTAAAATCTATTAATTTTTAACTAATAATAAGCTTCAAGGACCGATGCCTAAGTTTACAGACTTAGTTTCAGACTTCCAGTAGATTGTAGATTATGGCACATGATGCTAATAATTTATGTTTGCCCAAGCCTGTGACTGTGAATCTCGAGTGAAACATTCCTATAGATAATGAAATCAATGGATTATTCCCCAAAATGTGCTAATAGTTGGAAACGGGATGATCCATGTGCAGATTGGTTTGGGATCATTTGTAACAATGGCAACTTTTCCATTGTTAATTAGCAGAAAATTGAGCTCACGGGACCGTTTACAATAGGGAATTATATGATAAGACCATGATAGTTGTTAAGCGATTGGAATGCATTGTGATTATAGTAAATGGTTAGCCAAGTTTAAGTCGGAGATTGTGGTTTTAACCAAAGTTCGACATAGAAATCTCGTGGCACTCCTTGGGTATTGTCTTGATGGAAATGAGAAGCTTATTATTTACGAGTACATGCCTCAAACAAGAAGCTTATCGGGTATTGTCTTGATTTCGGCATGTCCATTTTGCTCCTTAAGACAAAGGCTCCTTTGAGATGATAATTGGTTATCTCGCACATGAATATGCATGTACGGTTTTTATGTTCTAATATAGTATAGGGTATGAACTTTTATATTTTGTTTTATTTATTATTTGTTCGGTCGATTTATAGATTTGGTGAAGTTGTAACAGGACCTCTAAAAAGATTGGAACGACCCTGCAGCTGAAAAGCTAGCTATTGGCTAATAAGCTAGTTGTTAGCTGATAATCTAATCACGTTTGGTAAAAACTAGTCGAAAAGCTAAATGACAATGGAGAAGAACCTAAAAGAAAACTATAAAGTGCATTTATGTAAAATATAAGAAGCATAATTAGAAAAAAGTGGAAAAAAAAAACTCACAATAAACTAATTGAAATAATTTTTTCAAAATGCTAGCTTTTGGCGTACCAATTGGAGCTTTTTCAATAAGCTCAAAAAATAAGGTACCTTATGTTTGCCAACCATTGCCTTATATTTTGGAGAGTTTTGATGGGTTCAATATATGGAAGGCAACATAGTATGTAGCGAAGGAAGGTTATACAGGCTACACGTTATGGTTCAAGCACAAACCTTACGGATACAAGAGCTAAGCGCAGGTGAAGTATCAACTTTTATGGCCTAAAGTACTGAAAACTTGCAGCTCCATTGATTGATAAACCAAACCAAACCAAACGAAATGAGCCCGGTATGGCGGTATATCCTTCCCGGAGGTGGGATATGGGAGGGTAAGATGTACGCAGACCTGATCTCTACCCTAAAGAGTACAACATTGACCAATATGTTGTAAATAACAAACACAGGATAATCCTACAACCTGCAACACCTACAAAGGATCATGGCCAATGCTTAACAATCGCAAACAATGAGAACATGCAATTTTATTACCATGGTCCAAATTCCTTTTTGAAGGTACAAAATCAAGCAGGTTACTATAGTGCACGGTGACACATATTTGCTGTGTGTGGTTTCACGACTTAAAACTAAGCATGCATTATTATGTTCATCTAATTAACAGATTTAGGAATTATTATAATCAGCTCGGCTCAACTGACCTTAACCAATTGAAGCAGGCTAACTTCAAGGCAGGCAGGAACATCCGGTTGAACTCGGGTTTGGCTAGTTTAAACCATCAGCGGCTTACACGAGCTGGAGTTTGGAGAGGCTCTATGGAAGCTAAGGGATTTACTTGGTATGAGAATGCAAGTTGCCACAAGTCCATGACAGCCTTCTTCACAAACAGGACCTGTCCCTTTAGAATACTGCAGTGCCAAATACTTTCTCGATCAAAAACCATTGCATATTAAACCAATATTTTTATATCATTTTAGTGTTACTTACGTCTGGTACACGGACAGGACATGAGGGAACTGAACTGGACAAGACTAGACATCCGAGAGTAAGGTGGCGGGTGAAGGAATTCTGAAAGGTTTTAGAGTTAATTTGAAATCGGTAATTTGGCAATTTAGTAATTTATCGATCTTGTCTCATCTCCTTAATTTTGGTGCATTTTTGTCCCACTCAGTCGCGTCCTGTCCAGTCCAATGTCACACCAAACGTTGGAAACAAGTTTTTGTTCTACCCTATCCCGTTCTGTCCTGCGTACCAGAACACCATGAATTTTTCCATTTAAGTTGTAGTTTTATGGAGACCAGTTAAGAAATCAAATATTCTTACCTTGTTATTGAATGTTTCTTCCTCCGCATAAAATAAAAAGTGAGAAGCATCAAAGCTGTCAGAAGGATATTTCCATTTGATATTGCAAACTTGATGCTACCAAGTTTTACATTAAGGGTGCGGAACCACCAAAACGTAGGAACCTGCTGTGCGGAATATCTTAAAATTGCTTGTTTTGCAGTATTGTTCCCATCAGGTTGTTTCCCGGGAGTCTTTGATGATCCCTCAAATGGTGTTTGTTTTTTGCGAGAAACAGAAGAGGCCACACTTCCATCTCTTAGCAAATCTGACGTAGAGGATTGAGATCCCGTGGCATTAGACGAGTACATGGACTGTAAACGCCGTAAATATTCCTAAAAAAGAAACCACAAGCAGGAAAACTAGTAAAGGGCAGGGAGTATAAAGGAAAAACTAAAACAAACCACTATCCATTTAAGTGTAGATAATGTCTTTGTAACCAAATGAACACCTTTTAGAATCTTACTTCTAAAGTGACAAGTTAATCTGAGGTACAACTCAAAGGCGATTATAATATGAAAACCGAGAATTGTCAAGAAAGGTATTGCTAATAACATTTTTTCCACTGATTAGGCTTGACCAGATTGTATGGGGAAAAAAGCTGTAAGATTGAACTTTTCCAGGATTGTAATTAAGAATTTCCCAGATACTCCTTTCACTACCAAGAATTGCCCCAAAATGCCCAAATCAAGAAACTATATTAAACCTACTATTTCATTAGGAAAATGACAACACAATTAATTCCTTTTGTCTGTTCTACTGAGCCATCAACACTATCCACATGATGAAGGTTAAGGGAGAACCCAGAGCCTGAATTGTTACATTAAAACCAACTTGATAAAAGGTACAAAAGGGAATAACCTCTTTTAATAGGAGAGAAAAATCAGATTTATATCCTCTATGGACACAAAAAAAGAAAGTTAACACATTTATCTGGGCAAAAGGTGGGAATTGAACCTCTGCATGGTAGATTCACAATCCGCTACCTCTCTCTCACGTGGCTACACTAACCCTCTGCTATTACTAACATAAGAGAAAAAAAAAATGCTTCTCTAGTAGGCTTGTTTCAGCAAACTTTTCAATATAGTGGCATGATACTGAAATGCATAGGCATGATCAAACAAAACCAATCAGGATTCGCTTCCATTGAAAGGTAAGAAGCTCTGACTACCCCGTGTTTTCCATTGAAAATGATGATGATGATGACGACGGTGATGATGATGAAAATACAGAAGGGTGACCCTCATGCACCAAGGCTTCAGACATTTGCAGGAGTTGGGGATAGAAGTCAATGATGATGACTCAATCCTTTACATGGTCTGTGGTTGGATTGAGCCTCCTGAAGTTCAGCATGAATATATCATAAAAAAGAAGTTACTAGGCTGAGAACCGCTCAACCTAAAATCCTATGCTCGCAACATGTGTTTCCCATCGTGATGAAAATATAGCTCCATAAAACATAACATACTTCTGCACTTAGTTACCTAGAGGCTTGCCCCTTGGTTTACTTTGTAGGTTGATCATATACTATGATGTGTCTCATTAAGATGCTCCCTTCAATCATTATATCTTCGTTCTATAAGCAACTCATTTTCTCACTAGCACATGAGGTGCCCTAGTATAACCTGAATGAGAATAGCAAGAACTGCATAGAGAATTGCTAAGATTTTGCAAACAAAAACAGTACAACAAAAAGCTACAATCAACAAAATTAATTTGAAAAGTGTGACCGGTGAAAGATCACGTAATACGGCAAGATTCCCAAATATGATGTAACGCCTGAAATCCAGTGAGATGGCTACTACCATACCTGTCGTGTATGCTCGGGTAATGCAGCTTTCTCAACCCAAGAGATGGCAAGATCTGTGCCTTTCAAAATCCCGGTGAGAAGAGTTACATATGCCTCAACAACTTGAAGGTATGTATCAACTCCAAGAACAAATCTATTGTCATATCCCTCCATGTAAGACATATTTGTCTCTACACTTGCCAGAACATAAAATCGTTCGTCCACAAATCTCCACTTGCTCAAAAATTCCTCAAGTATTTTTTGAGCACCATGAGGGTCTTCTTGCATGTGAAAGCACACCCTGAAAAAAAATATGTAGTTTGAATAAAAATAGAACTCATGGCAACAAATTACACTAGTAACTGATGACTTTCAAAAACATGTTGCGGCACTTGATCATTCACAGGCCCTTTTTTTATATTTTTTTTCCTAGTCAGTCTTGTGGAACATATCAAATAAAATATTGAGAGAACTGAAATCAAGCAAAAAAACGAGAATTTATATTTTATTATGTGTTAGTAATTATGTTTTTTTCTGTACTTTTATGTTGCGTCAAACATAATTTCAGTTTATTTCTTTATTCTCAGCCCATGGGCCCTTCTTGTACATTAACAAAACAGAATATCCGTATGTTTTCTCTAGGTTTCCATTATGTTCGTGAAACAAAGTTTCAGCTTGTTTATATGTTCTAGATCCACAAGTACATCTTGTCCATAGACATACATGGTTAAGAAAGGAACGGTACAGAGGCCAAGAAGGCCCTTGGCTCCCCCTTCAGCATAATGACTAAAAATTTGGGCCATTGAAAATTTATATTTTGGGCCCTTGAAAATTTAAAAAACATTTTCACCCTTGATCAAAGATTCAATTTCATATACATACACACACACATGCACACACACACACACACACACACACACACACACATATATATATATATATAAAGACTTCCCCAAAAATTTCTTCCCAAAACTTTTTTGCAAGCCAGGGCTATTCACGAAAACAGCCTATCAGCTCCTTGAGGTAGGTGAAAGGGTTGTGTACATCTTACCCTACTCTGTGTGGGATTTACTTGACTCTTTTCATTTGGTTTGGTTTTATATAGTTATATACATAAATTATTGTTCGAAATACATAATTGTATATGCATAAAAACATTTGCAAAATAGAAAATTTAAACTAAATGTAAGTTGTTGCCTGTTGGGAAATGTAGAACAATCCAAAAGCCAAAGTTGATAATAGCTTTTTAGGGCCTATGCAAATCGCTTGCAACCTTGGCCCCCTATTTTTCCATTTTTGAAAATACAAAGAAAGGAGCAAAAGAACTGGGCTCCCCTTGGGGAATAATTCCCTTGAAGTTAATTTTTACAATTTTATAGGATAAAGGGAACATTTATGAATTCAAACGATGCTTTGTACGATAGAGAAAAACTCTAAATGATGGCAACAAGTAGAACGAGTATGTTGATGAGAAAACGTTAATCATCGCAAATTAGCATCATCAACATCACAAGTATATTGGGTAATTGTACTTTATAACCACAAGCACAATGAGATGTTTGTACCGTACAACTCCCAATGTCCTTTGTGATGTCTATGATGACAGACATCTATATGTATGCCATTCCTTTATGTCAATACTATACAAAGAATGAGCAATACCCAGCAAGGAAAACTTGGACCGGAATGGCAGTGGGTGAATTATACAGCTGCATCAACTCATTTATTATTTCCAATGTCCTGGTAAGCAAAAACCAATTGTTAAACGGATAATAGTACTTGACGGTTGAGACTAAAGACAAAAGATTATGAGCCGATCTCATCCATGATCAATACGATTAAACCACAACAGGCATCCTACATTAGTTCTTAATTAACAGCTTGGCTACCTGTTCTATTAGCCTGAATTGTCCAAATGCCCAATGCCTGTGAAGGCACAATCACCAATACCAACACAGTTGTTCACAGAGTTTTGACAAATATGGACACACGTGCACATCATTCGCACAGAACCAAGTCAAGCAGATCAAGAAAATGTCATAAATACGGGCCACATGACGTCCGCAAAGTAATCATGGAAATGGTTCAAGTGAAATCTCCAATTCATTAATATAAAGATTCTCTCTGGTTAAGTAACCCTTACAGAAAATATTTTTGAAGAAAGAATAGGTCATACATTTGTTGCAATGTGCCATGAAGGTGAAGGGCATACTTTATGTGGTGAATAACCTCTTTTACAACAACTACGTCACTTTGCAAGCAATGCTAAAGGGGTGTGGGAGTTAAATGAATTGCCACAAAATCTTAGCCTACAATCATACCAAAAACTCAAGAAAAAGCTTTAAGAAACAAGGACATGGTAAGTGGATGACTTTGCGTGTCACGAGAAAGTTCAAGACAAATACAGTAGGCAGAAGAGAGCACAGCCTAGTATCTAGAGAGTAGTACATGCAAACATCCTTCTTCCTATCTTGTATATTGACAACATAGTGGCAGACAACTGATACAACTGAAGTTCTTATTCTGGTATAGAACTGTAAATACAACAAATTATATGGAGAAAACAAATAGTTAACCGATCATACCTTGTTCAAATTGTGCGTATTCACAAATCACAATTACCAATTGATTGCTTAAAACAAATTATGCTAACCATTATACTTGCTTGCAAATTTTTCGAGGACTAGCACACATTTAAAGTTCCAGCATTAGTATCCCATCTACTTAGGAGACCAAACTTGCATGTTCTTGGTACATTCCCATCAAGAGAAAGGATCACTTGAAATCTCCAATATAAAAAAAATCGTGAGGGAGTGTGGATAGGAGAAAAAGTAAGAAAAAATCATGGCAACAACTCACTGTGCAAAAAGGTTAATCTTGCACCTCATTCTCTAGTAATGATGCATGCTTAAAGACTTGTATCATAAGATTAGTCACAAGGCTTAACCCATACTAATGTTTTATGAATAGGTCCAGCTTCCTATTTAAGTTTGATTTCATCTTTGTCATTCATAGCATCAGATCTGCCTCTTTGAAAGAGTAATACAAACAATTCTAGTCACGTGTTACATACCCAACTTTGTGTGCAGCCTGATAGCTAGAGAAAGAAAAAGGCATAGTCATTGTCAATCGTCATTTACTCGTGGAAGAGAAAGGGTGAAAGGGAGACACCAGTACCAAGCCTCCTTCACTTTGAGAGTGTTGGGGAAGGAAGTCTTTGTACAGTCTTCCCTTGCATTTTGCAAAGAGGCTGCTTCCATTTACTTGCCCAAAAAAGAGTTATCTTACTAATCTTACCCGTTGATCCGAGAGAAAGAACTAAAGATATCATGACAACAACTCAGCAAAAGGAATAATCTCATCACCCGGCTAGTAAGAAAAAAGGTGTAACTATGAAAATGAATACCTTCCAAGTTCCTTCAAGGACTGCACGAACACCATACCAGCTGACTCAAGCATGTCATTCAGCTCAATGTCTTCTACATCCCCGTCTGTGTATTCTTTGTCACATAATCGTTTCAGAAGACAAGAAGATGTTGATGCTGCCTCTTCAAACATAGAGCAAACCAGGTAGCTGCATGTCAAGGTGATGACGTATATATTAGAGTTTTTGGATTATAAAATGGTATATGGACAAAAGTTTGCAAATATTAGAAGTAGAAACTCAAAAAAATAAAGCTATAATACCAAAATAATTGGTTATCCATTTTTTGGGCTTAGTAATCTCCTCTCTACTCTATCCAGATTTCTAAGTTGATGAAACTAGGTATGTACTGAAAGATAAAGAGGGTAGGACCACACTGCCTTTCCTGTTTACTTGAATAGTGACATGTATAGATCCAATAAAATAAATAAACAAAAAAGAAAGATAAAACCCCAATGGCTAGAGGAAGAAGCCAAAGCCTTTGCACTACCGAGCGACATAACAACAATAATGTGTGAATAAGTCCCAATACTACAAGGTTACCAAATAAATATAAGATCATCTCAAAGAATGCCCATGATGATAATAAAATACAAGTGCTCCATGCCAAACCTTGAGGTTCACATAATTATGGTGGTTAACACCATAATACCCTTGATGGGCACGATCTTGCTATTTCTGCATAAACCATCAGGATTGAGTAGAGCTACCTAAAGAAACAGGCTTAAGACCCTATAGCCCTTGCAGAAGTAACTGAACCCCCAAATGATTAGATGAGCTTAAAGATGCACAATCACATGATACAAGAAAGAGATCTAAAAAGTTTATGCAACTCTTTACATTGGAATCCCCCAAAGATGTCAAAAATACTAACTACTGCTATTCATCTGTATAGCTTTCTTCCCTTCTCCGTTCTCCATATGCAAGCCCTTTTTTTTTCTCCTAAACGAGACCTATAATCACATGGTCACTTCTCACACCATGTAAGAGTAGATGCCACCCTCTGAGGCGCCCCCACCGCACCGGTCCCACAGTCATCATGGGGAAGGTAAATCAGCGCATGCATCCAATTGGCAGAGGAGCGGTGCCCGGGCTTGAACCCAGGATCTCACACATATGGATTACACCCACACCTCTACCGCTGGGACAGATCAGCAGGGACTTCTCACACCATTTAAACAAGACCTACAATTAAAAATGATACATGGCGAACACGAATGGAGACTTGATTCAACAATTATTTCTTACTTTAGCCAAACTTAGGCAACTACTCTTTTCTGGGTAAATTGAGGAATACAAATATAATCTCAAATTACTCTATAATCCACAGTGCCTCCAAAAGAATTCTGATCATGTTATTACTCTTACTCTATTTGACAATGAGTGTACTCTTTGCATTCTGAGTTAAAAAGATAGACACTTGACCTTAAGGTCTAACAATTACTTCCAGAAGTTTAACATGGATTTTACAACTAACATAACACCATTCTGCAAAAACAACCTATAGCACATAGCAGAACTGATAAAGCTTCTCGATTGGGAATATATTTCAATGCTCTATAAATCAAAAGATGTTATTCTTGCAATGTTCTCTCATACGATCTTCGGTGATGTGTAATGGAAGGCTTATTCTCTTCGCAGCATTCACTATAAGGTCTCCTCCTATAATAATAATACTAATAAAAATAACAGATTTTTCCTTAATATTATTCACATCCATTTTTTACCCAAACTTCAAACTTATTTCCTTTACTTTTTAAAGGAAGTAATCCTGCGTCCAACCTTCTTTGATCCAGGCACTCGGTATATATAACTTCAATATAAAGTTTTAATAGGAATAATCATGGTATATGGTATCTTTATGCAACTAATCCACATCGCCATGTAAAGCACCCTCTCACATGGCCAGATTACCATAGGCCTTCCGGCCAGTAGCCATGGCCCAAGGAATTGCTACCCAGCAGCTTTGTGATAGTCGAACCTGACACTCCTTTAGGCACCAAAAAGTGAGTTTGCAACTAGGCCAATCCGTTGGGGTTAACTTAAATATACTTATTTGTTAAGTTGCAAGAATTGCCAACGATTGAATGCAATTTAATCTTATTAACGTAAAAACATATGAAATCAGTAGAGGATCCAAGATAAAATAAATGATACTGAAAGTTCACCTTTCGGCTAGCTCAATTTCGCCCCAAATTGGCCGACTTCCGACCGGCGTTACCGTCTCCATATGTCTATCTGACTGAGCTGTGACGGCGGTCTTGGTCTGTCTCCCTAATTCCACCGCCATCAATCTGGTATCAGCGCAGAGCAAGCCTTCCCCCACACGGTGGCACAATGGACTATGGAGTATCCTATTGAAAAGAAGAAGCTATGCGGAAAAACAGGAAGGAAGGAAGGCAAAATAGTAAAAAGTGTAGCTGTTATAATTTATCTAGCAAGTGATGAGAGTTTATTGGATAACACTTTCATCATCACTTACCGGGTCTCCGTAAAACTTATATTTGTTGATCTCTGTACTAAAAAACTCGACGCACAGCCGTCATGGCACGGCCATGGTTCCAAGGCTTATGTGTCACGTCACGTTAAGCCGATGGCACGCCATGGCCTAATGTGCAGTTATTGTAATGAGATATTTGATTTTTCTTTATGTTTTAAATGTCTTATTTGCAAGTTTTTAATATATAATCTAATTTAACTTGCTTATTACTATTGACTCATTGAGTAACACTATAAAACATACGTTTTTATATATAATATTATATATGAATTAGAAATTTGACGTCATAAGTCACGCCTTGAAAACGCCATGGTTTCGCCGTGGCTCCTAAGGCTTGAGGTTTGGTCTCGCCGCCACGCCACGTCTCACGCCATTTAGAACCTTGATCCCTTTTATACATGTAAGACGTAACATGACAACATAAAAATTTGATTTTTCGTGTTTGATGCGATATGTTTGGGATTGATTATTTAAAACAACTTATGCTTATTTATAAAATGTTTATTAACTTATAGAAAGAATGGGCAAATATGTAATTTGTTTAAATAAGTTAATAAGAAGTTTCAAATAGTCAGAATGATTTAACTTATCAAAAACTTCTTATTCGGTGTGGAAAAGTCATAAGCACTTTTTATTTTTTCCAATCTAAACACTCAAAATAGCTTATTTGCTGTGTGAAAACGCAATAAGTTAAAAATGAGTTTTAATAAGCAATCCCAAACACCCTCTAAGGGGGTGTTTGGGATGGCTTATTTAAAGGGTTTTTTAGCTTATTTTGGTGTGGTATCGGAGATAAGCACTTTTTAGTGTTTGGATGGATACAAAATAAAAGTGTTTATAGTGGTGTCAAACTGGTGAAAAGAAGTTTTTCATAAGTAATTTGGTTCTAACTTATCAACTTATTTGAAACAACTTATGACTTTTTTGGTTATTTTATATGTATAAGCAATCCCACACACCCCTAAATAACAACTTATTAGCTTTTTACGTTTTGGTACCACAATAAACTAATTCAAACACTTTTTATAAAACTTCTTTTTGTCACCACATAAGTTGATAAACACTTTTAAGAAAAATCAGAATTTGTTTTAAATAAGCAATCCCAAACACCCCCTAAACCGAGATAGGGTTGAATATGAGTGGGATAAAAAAAAACATCAAATAGATTGTAACACCCCGAGTTTCGAGAGGTATCAATTCAAGTTAATACAGAAACCGATATATCAAGAAAAAATAAGATATTTAATTTTGGACTTGAATCCTGGATTTTATAGTTTAGATAGATGAAGGATTCAATTACGAGTCCAATGGTTCTTTCCGGAGCAAAAACGGAGCTATAACGAAGAAGTTATGGCCAAAACAGTGTCAGTACGTACTCGGCTATAGTGTCCGGCGATTGTGACACTGTCAAAATCGCCTGTCACAATCGCCAGAGCCCGAAAACTCTCGGTACAATCTCAACGATTGTGCCCGGCGATTGTGACATTGTCACTATAGCCTGGCACAATCGCCTGGAGGTATCAGGGTGTTAAAATCACGATTTTCAGCCTCAAACTTCATTTCTTCATATCTTTCTCATCCTAGCTCCGATTTGGGTGATTCAAAGTGCTACGGTTTCGTTTTTGAGATATCTTCAAGGGTCTAGCAAGAGATTGGAGGTCTATTGGAGTATACAAGAGTATTTTGTGGTGGTAAGCTCCTCATCTCTCCCACTTCATCTTCTTCACCAAGTTTTCTAGGGTTTCATCCACCCTTTGTGCTTCCTTTCTTAGATTGGAGATTTGTGGCCATTTTCGTGAACTAGAAATTTTTTGGTTGATGAATTCAAGCTTGGGTTAAGGTAATCTTCTATCCTCTTCGGTTATGGAAGTTAGGGTTTCGGTATTAGTTGAGGTATTCATGTACATGGTTTGGGAAACGATTATTTGTGGTTGATTATGTATATTTATGGTTGAATATGTATGGATTTAGGTTTTGGAAGTTTGGTCTTGAAAATCCAAGTGTTCTTCAAAGGAGCTATAGTTGGGGGGAAATCTAGATTTAGCCTAAATCTAGCGAGGTGAGTTCAAGTTGATTTGTGAAAACGTTGTACATGCCAAAATGTCTATTTTAAAGTGTTTATGTGTTCTACATGAAATCATCAAATGTTGGGTTATTTGCTAATCTTTGATTTTTGGAAGTATTTAACTTTACAAACTTTGTATAATACCCACATTTGGGATTTTTGGGCATTTTGATAAATGTGTTACAAATGAATGTGTTTTGAGATATTATTGCATAAATAGATCTTTGATCAAAGAAATACTCTTTTAAATGTTTGTCGGATTTTATGCATCATTCATGAAATAGAATGTTTTATAAAGTATTACTTGCACTTTTATGTGAGGTACTTGAAAGAATGTTATAGACTCATTTTATGATTTTCATTCTTATCAGCAGTTAAATTTGGAAAATGCATATTTTGTGTTATGAGGCATTTGGAAGATATAAGAGTATAAGTTCATTTGGAAAATGGGTTGCCTCAACTAATGTGAGTTTTGAACTAATCTTACTTTTAGACGTTGTGTTTGCATAACCGTTGGTTGAGTGCGTTTTATCGTATTTTTACTTCATTCATCAATGGGTTAATGGGTGCTAAGCCTGCGGCTTGGTATTTTTATTTGATTTGGAGTCCTTGGACAGTTGTCCAGTTTTGGTAGCTCGACTTCGAGCCTTGTTGGGCCTTATACGTATTATTTGGCTTATTTGATGCATTTGGGAGTCATGACCCCGTATTTGGTTTATTATTGTTCCGACGTTTGGACGATTAGTTTTCCACGTCGAGGCACGTTCGGCATCGGATTGGGTTATAAGTCCTTCGTGCTGCACGTTTAGGCTTCGGATTGGGTTATAAGTCCTGTTAGTACACAGATATATATTTCAATAATATATATAATTACAAATATCGAATAACAAAATTTAATCAACCAATGATTAGAACAAATCAAATAGAAAGGGAATCGACAGAAATCGTAAAACGAATAAACCGTATATCGAAACAATCGATGCTGAGGCTCGTGTTGAACACGATTCCCTTAAACAGATTTGCCGTCTGTTCCCAGGGTACAACAGCAGAAGCAGCGTACTGCCGGATATTAAACTTGCCTGAAAAAGTCACCGGAGAAACAACGTATGCATGAGAGAATTCAGAAGGCTTTGTGTGTTCAAGAATGTTGTTGTATTTTGGACTGAAACATACTCCTCTATTTATACTGATTAATTGAAAACTGAAGGATTAATGTTAATTAATCCTATTAATCATTTCAATAATGAGTATGAAGGAGTTACAAAAAACCAGTGAATGTCGCGACTTTTCACGCGGGTGAAGTCGCAGCACAACCCGCGTAATTCACTGTCTCGTCTACAAACAGTGAATTTCGCGACTTACTACGCGAGTAAGCCCGCGGCTTAACCCGCGTAACTCACTGTTTTATCATCCATAAACAGAATATTTCGCGACTAATGGTGCGGGTAAACCCGCGACCTAACTCGCGAAATACACTTGTTCAAAACAAAATTTCAGCAAAAACCAACCTGCGCGAGCACAAGATTTCGGAGCGGCATTCGTGTCCGCAGGTCGCGCCAACGCACAAGTTCGCCGAATTTAGCCTACGAAGACCGCAATCGGCACCCCCCTGCACGCGGGTAGGTGATGGAGTAAAACCAAACTAAGGACTTGAAAGTCCCTCCCACATTTTTAGTTATAAACCACTAAAACTTTGGTCCTCCTTTCTATGTGGGACAAGTTCCCACACCCATTTGGTTTTGCCAATTTTCATCCCAAACACTCAACTTTGAGCATCGATATCTCATTCACACATATTCCGTTTTGGACACATAATATATCGTTTCGAAGCTCTCATATAGGAGAACATAAACCCACGAAGAGTTAGATATATACAATACATATACATGTATTTATTTGTGTCCAAAGTTAGTAAAAAATCACAATTTTTACTAAAATTTTCCAACAATCCCCCACATGAATGGAGATCGATCTTTGCATACGAAAATTTTCCTACGAAATTTCCAATGGTCGAATCTTGCATAGGATAGGTAGGTGTTATCCTTTGAACCTTCCCTTGTGAAACACACTTAGCCTCCTAGCTGTCAGTAGACTCGATGTCCTTGAACTGAACTGCCCTTTTTGTAGGCGACAATATATTTCACACAAAACTCTTCCTAACAAGGTCATATCCTCATAGTCGTGTTCGTTATGGTCATGAACACTAGCCTGGTTCAGCGAGAGCTTATAGGAATTGAGCCCCCACAATTCCCTTCGAAGCGACCCCACTTCTCTCTCACATAGGTGATTTTCAATAATCATTAAAAGCCATAGGCTTAGCCTCTTTATCACTGATTCCAGAATTGGAATTGGAAGTCTATTAACTCCCCCACAGTGACCTCATCTATTCATACAACTAGGTTGTCCTTTTGAACCCAGATCTTGGGATCTCCAGTCTTCTGGGTAAGGTTTCCTTTGCATGAATTACTCATTTAAGGGCTTTAGTCCCATTCCTCTCGACGACTTGTACACCAAATCTCTACTTAAGCCTTTCGTAAGCGGATCCGCAATGTTATCCTTTGACTTCACATAGTCAATAGAGATAACTCCAGTAGAGAGTAATTGTCGAATCGTATTATGTCTACGTCTAATATGTCTAGATTTCCCATTATACATTGTACTTTGAGCTCTACTAATCGCCGATTGGCTATCACAATGTATACATATGGCCGTTACCGGCTTAGGCCATTTGGGAATATCTTCCATGAACTGACGTAGCCATTCTGCCTCTTCACCACATTTATCCAAGGCAATGAATTCAGATTCCATCGTGGATCGGGCTATAATTGTTTGTTTGGACGATTTCCAAGATATAGCCGCACCTCCAAGTGTAAATACATATCCACTTGTCGATCTGGAATCTTTTATATCAGATATCCAATTTGCATCGCTATATCCCTCGATCACCATTGGATATCTTCCATAATGCAGTCCATAGTCACGTGTGTATCTTAGATATCTTAACAATCTAGTAATACTCTTCCAGTGTTCTAAACTGGGATTACTAGCATACCTACTTAGCCTACTCACTGCATATGCTAAGTCAGGTCTAGTACAACTTATAAGATACATCAAACTGCCAATTATTCTTGAGTATTCTACTTGTTCAACACCTTCCCCTCTATTCTTAGATAGATGTTGACTAGTATCAATTGGAGTTCTAGCTATACTAGTATCTCCTTCATTGAATTTCTCAAGAATCTTGTCCACATAGTGTGTTTGATTTAACACCATACCATTTTGGGTTCTTGTGATTTTTATCCCAAGAATCACATCCGCTAAACCCAAATCTTTCATGTCAAATTTAGATTTCAACATATCCTTTGTGGACTTTATCATTTTGTCATCGCTGCCAATGATAAGCATATCATCAACATATAAACACAAGATGACATATCCATGAGTGGTGTCTTTCATGTAAACACATTTATCACACTCATTTATCTTAAAATCGCTTTCTAACATGGCTTGATCAAACTTTTGATGCCATTGCTTTGGAGCTTGCTTTAGGCCATACAAGGATTTAATAAGTTTACAAACCTTGTTCTCTTGTCCCGGGGCAACAAATCCCTCGGGCTGCTCCATATAGATTTCTTCTTCTAAATCTCCGTTTAGAAAAGCAGTTTTTACATCCATTTGGTGAATTTGCAGATTTCTAATGGCTGCAATCGCTAACACCAATCTAATGGATGTTATTCTTGTCACCGGAGAATAAGTATCAAAGTAATCTAGACCTTCCTTTTGTCTATATCCTTTGATCACTAATCTCGCCTTGTATTTATCAATACTGCCATCAGCTTTCATCTTTCTTTTAAAGATCCAACGGTAACCTAGTGGCTTACAACCAGGTGGTAGGTCCACTAGTTCCCATGTATGATTTTGTAAGATAGATTCTATCTCACTATTGATGGCTTCTTTCCATTGAGGTCCCTCCGAAGACGTGACCGCCTCACGATAGGTATTAGGTTCACTTTCCACCACGTAGGTGAGAAAATCGGGACCAAACGATTTTTCAACCCGAGCTCGTTTACTTCTTCTAGGTTCTATATCTTCTTTATCAGATAGAATTTGTTCATCCTCTTGAACAATTTCTTTACCTTTAGAAGATGACGCTTGATCTTCCTTGTTCAAACAAGGAAACACGTCTTCAAAGAATGAAGCATTTCTTGACTCCATAATTGTATTCTTGTGTATCTCGGGATTTTTAGATTCATACACAATAAACCGATAAGCACTACTGTTTTGTGCATATCCAATGAATACACAATCCACTGTTTTAGGTCCTAACTTTTGTACCTTAGGAGGAGGTACAACCACTTTAGCTAGGCACCCCCACACTCGTAAGTACTTGTAAGATGGTTTTCTACCCATCCAAAGTTCATACGGGGTCACATCTTTTTTCTTGCGGGGTATCTTATTTAAAAGATAATTAGCCGACAAAATAGCTTCTCCCCACATGTTCTGACTTAGTCCAGAACTGATCAACATGGCATTCACCATTTCTTTCAAGGTGCGATTCTTTCTTTCAGCCATACCGTTTTGCTGAGGTGAATAGGGTGTTGTGAATTCATGTCGAATTCCATTATTAGAACAAAATTCAGCAAACGGTGAAACATATTCACCTCCCCTATCACTTCTAACCACCTTGATTTTCTTGTTAAGTTGATTCTCAACTTCATTTTTATACAAGACAAACTTGTCTATTGCTTCATCTTTACTTTTAAGTAAATATACGTAGCAATATTTCGTACTATCATCGATAAACGTGATGAAGTATTTATTCCCACCTCTAGTAGGAATCGATTTTAAATCACACACATCGGTGTGAATTAAATCAAGGGGTTCGATTTTCCTTTCAATCGATTTAAAAGATGTTCTAGTAAGTTTGGATTCTACACATGTGGGGCACTTGTGATTTGAGTCAATATCAAATTTAGGTATGCGGTTTAATTTAATTAAACGTCGAATGGAATTATAATTTACATGTCCTAAACGTCCATGCCAAACATTTGGAGATTCAAGCAAATAAACAGAACTTGAAATAGTTTTATTCATTTCATTGAAAACTATTGTATTTAACTTGAACATACCATTCAAAGCATTTCCATTACCCACATGCATACCACTTTTGGACAAAACAAATTCGTCCGACTCAAACACTAGTTTGAAACCAAACTTGTTTAACAACCAACCCGAAACGAGGTTCTTTCGAAGTTCCGGGATGTACAAAACATCCTTAAGTTTAAGCTCTTTCCCGGAAGTCATCTTCAAAATTACGTCTCCAATACCCTTGACATAGGCGGTGGCGGCATTTTCCATATAGAGCTTTTGTCCAACATCAACATCCTTAAAAATGTTGAAGTTTCTCTTGTCATGACACACATGACGGGTCGCTCCGGTATCAATCCACCATTCTCTAGAGTTTGCACCAAATGTATTCAACTCCGAGACCATGGCCGTGGGATCCGTGATCATTCCCACCACATTCTCGTTCACCATCGTGGAAAACAAATTTCCCGTGAACGCAAACTCTATCTGTTTACACAAAACAGAAAAAGAATTGAATCAAATACAAATTTGATTGACAATCCTTCTATACAAATAGTAAAGGTTTTAAATCAAAAAACAAACTCGTTTTAGAATTTGTTTATAAAATCAAAAAAAAAAAATTGATTTAAAACCTTTTTCCCACAAAATCGATTTGGAATTTTTCTTTACAGAATCGAAATAAACTCGATTTTAAATTTCGATTCCACAAAACGAAACAAACTCGACTTAGAATATCTTTCCACAAATTGAAACAAGCCCAATTTAAATCGATACAAAAACCGATTTAGATTCTATTTACACATAATCGACACAAAATCGATTTAGAATCTTTCGAGACAAACTCGATTTTACAAACTGTTTACAAACAGTAATTTAAATCGTCAAATACGATTTATAATATGTTTACAAAAAAAAAAAAAATTAAATCGAACCAACGTCGATAGAAATTCTTTTTCACATAAACGAATTAATCGAAACAAACTCGATTATTATTCCGTTCATACCCTTAAATCGAGACACAACTCGATTCTTATCAAATTAAATTCGATATAACCAATTGAATCAAGCTAAACTCGATTCAATTTCTGTTTACACAAAACAAAATAGATACCAAAGGAAATAATTTGTTTTAAAAAACAGAAAACTAAAATATCGAGACAAACCCGATACGTCAATACAAAATCTGTTTAAGATTGTTAGTACACAAATATATATTTCAATAATATATGTAATTACAAATATCGAATAACAAAATTTAATCAACCAATGATTAGAACAAATCAAATAGAAAGGGAATCGACAGAAATCGTAAAACGAATAAACCGTATATCGAAACAATCGATGCTGAGGCTCGTGTTGAACACGATTCCCTTAAACAGATTTGCCGTCTGTTCCCAGGGTACAACAGCAGAAGCAGCGTACTGCCGGATATTAAACTTGCCTGAAAAAGTCACCGGAGAAACAACGTATGCACGAGAGAATTCAGAAGGCTTTGTGTGTTCAAGAATGTTGTTGTATTTTGGACTGAAACATACTCCTCTATTTATACTGATTAATTGAAAACCGAAGGATTAATGTTAATTAATCCTATTAATCATTTCAATAATGAGTATGAAGGAGTTACAAAAAACCAGTGAATGTCGCGACTTATCACGCGGGTGAAGTCGCAGCACAACCCGCGTAATTCACTGTCTCGTCTACAAACAGTGAATTTCGCGACTTACTACGCGAGTAAGCCCGCGGCTTAACCCGCGTAACTCACTGTTTTATCATCCATAAACAGAATATTTCGCGACTAATGGTGCGGGTAAACCCGCGACCTAACTCGCGAAATACACTTGTTCAAAACAAAATTTCAGCAAAAACCAACCTGCGCGAGCACAAGATTTCGGAGCGGCATTCGTGTCCGCAGGTCGCGCTCACGCACAAGTTCGCCGAATTTAGCCTACGAAGACCGCAATCGGCACCCCCCTGCACGCGGGTAGGTGATGGAGTAAAACCAAACTAAGGACTTGAAAGTCCCTCCCACATTTTTAGTTATAAACCACTAAAACTTTGGTCCTCCTTTCTATGTGGGACAAGTTCCCACACCCATTTGGTTTTGCCAATTTTCATCCCAAACACTCAACTTTGAGCATCGATATCTCATTCACACATATTCCGTTTTGGACACATAATATATCGTTTCGAAGCTCTCATATAGGAGAACATAAACCCACGAAGAGTTAGATATATACAATACATATACATGTATTTATTTGTGTCCAAAGTTAGTAAAAAATCACAATTTTTACTAAAATTTTCCAACAAGTCCTACGTGCTCAAGTATTACAATATTGGATGAGGAGCTCGACGTAAGGGCCTTTCGGGGTTGAACTTGAGTTTCCGTGGGTGTATGTTTAAAGCCACTAAGCCTGACATCCCTTGCGTGTACTTTTGTTTATATGACTAGTCATAACAACATAAAATGGGCTTACTTTGTGGACCGTCACATTTTATGGAATCGGGAATCCCCCGTCACCGAAATGTGTTGTTTTTGGGTATTGAGTTTTATTATCCAAGTTTTCGGTGACGTTTTGTATTATTGGGTTTTACCCTTGATTTTATGGGTTGAGTATTATGCCCCACCTTTGTTTTGGGTGTTTTGGGATATAAGGTTTAACCGTATCTTCATAAGTGAATAATTTCATTTATATTTACGCTTTGAGCAAGTTTTGGGTTAAAACTAATTTATGAATGGGCGACTTACGTTGGTATTATCATCTTTGAAGTAGTTTGGTTTGGAAAATGTCCAAATTGGTGTTCTTTGTCTAAATTGCATATTATTGGAAAATGAGTCGTTTTCACAGGTAAGACGTATCATATTGAAGGACTATAATTTTTAACCGCATTCTTTCTTTTAAACGATTACTTTATATATGTTGAAAACTCTTGAGCTCACTAGGCGTTAAGCCTAACTTTTTATTTGTCGGCATGTGCATCAGGTTCAGTTGGGTTTTGGTTCTAACAGCCATGAAGAGTTGAGCCTTAGCTTTGTGCAATTGTAAGTAGTTGGTGAAGTCTTCCGCAATTTTGGAGATAGTGATTATTACGGAGTTTTAGTAGCACCCGTTCTTATCATAGGCTTTTGTATATAATGAATGTTTGTATTGAGGTTAAATCTTAATTTGTGGTTGTAGATAATTTCTTTATTGATGTATTTAGAAAATTTTAAATAAGTTGCTATTTCCAGATTTGAGGGTGTTATATAGATGGACACAAGAATTGGGAGAGCTAACAAGATTGATAAATTACTAGTCAAATTAAAATCTTTCACAATTCTTTCATCGGTCTATATCGCACTTATCATTCAATGTAGTCTCGTACAGTCTCATCTGTGTACCAATCGTATAAATCTCAAACAATAAAATTTAATAATTTCTTTTATAAATAAATGTTTATTTATAAACTTATTACATTATATTGTTTGTTCACAAAAGTTTTGATACGTTTAATTAGTTGTATCAAATACATAGGTCCTGTTTCACAACCATAAATTAGCTTGTAAGATAATTTACTTTTGAAATTACTGAAAATCCCCTGTTTGGTTTATCAAAATAGATGTATTGTCGTAGACTCTAAAATGAAGTTTTCGAAACATGGTTCCTCATAATAGAAATTGAACCAAACTATATTCCACTTTTATGTATTTTATCAATGGTAATCGGTTAATGCTTGTATTGATGACTTAGTCCTTTAACTGTTTAACAGGATTTTTTTGTAGGTCATAGGAAGAGAAGAAAATTGGCACACAAGAAGCTTGAAATCCTGCATGGGCAGCCCTGGGGGTGTGCCGGTGGTGCCGCCGCACGAGGCCTCCAATTATCGAGGGCCTCCAATTTTTATTTTTAGTTTTTATAATACATTCAATATATTATATAGCAAATGCATTAATTTACATAGACACTCACTTAAGTGTTGTTCGGTTCGTTTTCTGTTAAGACCTGAATAGATATAGTTGTCTGTATGTTAACAGAAAAGTTGTTGTTCGGTTAGTATGCTGAATAAACAGTCTGAATGTCAGAAATGACCATTTTACCCCCAGTCTTTATTTTTGTCTAAATACAATAGTTGTTTGATAAAAATATGGAATAAATGACTTATAATTATTAAAAAAATCAATTTAAAAGTTTTCTAAATAAAAACAACTTGATTAAACATAATAATATTTCAAAGTTTGTGGGTCTCTTTCAAAGTTTGTGGGTCTCTTTCAAAGTTTCAGAAACTTTCTTCCAGGACATCGATTTTAGGCTTCCACCTTCCTTTTCATTCAATGTTATTTCAAGGATAAAGATTCTAAAAACATTTTCACAACAACCATGTTTTTCCAGCTTATCCTAGTCCTTTTAGGTTGATGTGAATCGACTGTTTGTTCCATACCTAATGATCTATAGACCAGAAACTCATAAACTCAGAACATTGAAAAAACTTATGCTACATTTCAAGAAATCAGAAAAAACTTATGCTACATTTCAACATATACATTTCAGAAAAAACAACATATACATTTCAACATATACATTTCAGCATATACATTTCAGAAAAAAAAACTTATGCTACTGTGAAAAGAAATCAATCCCACATATCTAATAATCTATAAACTCAGAAAGCAACATATATAACCAGAAAAAAAAAACATATATAACATACTGTGAAAATGCATACTGTCCAATTGCATTTATAAAATACAGAAACAAGTTTCTAAATGTCGATTTCACCAAATCGATGCTACTGTGACCTCAATATATAACATAATGTGACCACCAAATCAATATATAACATACTGTGAAAATGTATATTGTGCCCACAAAATCGATGCTACTGTGACCTCCAAATTGATGCCACTGTGACCACAAAATCGATGGAAAAACAAGTTTCTAAATGTCGATTTCACCAAATCGATGGGTTTAAACCACAAAATCGATAGGTTTAAACCCAAAAAATCGATGTCAACATGGTGGATTTCAGATCGATGGAGAGGAAAAGAGAGATCGATGAGGAAAAGAGAGATGTTCCAGTACCTGCTTATTCAATCGATGAACCTGCTTCTTCAATCGATGGAGAGGTCTGATCTCGTTCCAGTAGGTACTTGCTTCTTCAATCGATGGAGAGAAAAGAGATACCGGCTGGGCTGGGTTTTAAGAGTACAGGTTAGGTTAATTTTAATAAAGGGGAGTAGTTGGGAGTTGGAAGGGTAGATGAGGAAATTAAAGGATATTAAATGGCTGAGTGTAGGAGACTTTATTTTTGTAGTTGATTCGGTCAACCACTAACTGCCCCATTAAGCCACTATCGAACACTCAGATATGGCTGACCGAATCAACCATATCCCTTATTCAGCCCATTAAGCTATTATCAAACAAACCCTTAGATCTTGTGCTAGTAGACTTGGGTTCTTACCCCATTCACTACAAATTCTTTAACTTTTTTGTAGTTCTTTAATAATTTTTTTTACTTAATTTAATTTTTTTATTTTTTTAGTCCATGATAATTTATTCTATTATTTATTTCTTCTCAGTTTTTTTTTCCGCCATGCCAAAAAATTGTTACGCTTACTCAATTTATTAATTAATTCGGTCTCCATTTTTTTACTTTGGTACAAGTTTCATTTCTCTTAGTTTATATGTAATGTTTATTTATTTATTTTTCATTAGTTTTTTTCTATAACTTTGTTTGATTTTGTAGTGAAATTTACAATTTTTTCAATCGTTGTTGATTATCTATATATGCTCTATAATTTTTTTAGTTTTAAATGTTAAAGTTCTTTTAAAGCACCAAATTAATAAGAATTTCTTGTTGATATTTGTTTTTATAATTATCAATATGTGCATTGAAGAGATACCGTTGCAATATATAGTGAAGCGTTGGAGAAAAGATCTCATTTCTTCTGAATTGTTGAAGAAACGTCATTGGTATGAAGAAAGAAATGAGCGTCGTGAGAAACTTGAAAATGATGCTCAAGCTGCGTTTGATTATTGCATTGGTCTAGTTGTTGATGATATGGATAAACTTGAAGACTTTGTTTTGAAAATACAAGAGTTGAAGAGTAATTTGGAGGCTAGTGGATGTAGTCTTCCTCATCGCAATAGGGAAGAGCTTATGGAGTCGTTGCTTGGTGTGTCAAAACCAGAAGTTGTTGATATTCACAATCCTAAATCAATAAGAAACAAAGGTTGTGGTATATGCAAGAGGTTGAAGAGTGGTAAAGAAAAAGCAGTTGAAAAAAGTAAAAAAAAAACAAAGAGATTGTGTAGGTTGTGTAATAAAATGTGTAACCATGACTCACGAAATTGTCCATTGAGAAAATATGTTAGTAAATAGAGTATTTTTTTACTTTCTAGTAGTAGTGGTATTCATAATTAGTTCTCTTTTGTATTCATTTTTCATATGATGATATTTTTTGAATTTCAATTATATTTTTGACATATCTTTTTATTCAGTTTGAATATTAACTATTATTCAAAATGAATAAAACTACATTTTTTTTCATTATGAAAGTAATAAATTTATTCAGTATGAATAAAAGGGTATATTTATTATTCATAATCTATAAAATTACATGTTTTTCATTTTAGTTTTATTCACTTTGAATATTAAATAATATTCAGAATGAATTCACTCTGAATATTATATTAACTAATATTCAGAGTGAATAAAATTACATTTAGTTCCATTTTAGTTTTATTCACTCTGAATATTAGTTAATATTAAGAGTGAATAAAATTACATGTTTTTCAACTATCAAACTAAGTTTGATTCACTATGAATAAAATGATATATTTACTATTCAGAGTGAATATATCTTTATTCAATCCTAACAAGTTATATTCATTTTGAATATTATTCTATTACAAACCATACATCATTAGAAGTTTGTAATTAACCAAAACAAACATAAACATTGCTATATTTCTATGATCCATCAAAACAACCATTGTTTATAATTCCAATCCATTTTAATAACCCATCATACCACCAAATCATGTGACATACTAACCCACCAAATCAATTGTTCATACATCCAACCAAAAAAACCAACTTAATTGTTCATACATCCTATCCACCAAATCATGTCATACTTATCCACCTAATAATTGTTCAAGTAAATCCACCAAATGATATCATACTAAGATATATGATACCAACCCACAGAATAACTATTCATGCAAAATAACAACCAAATCAATTGTTCAAATAACCTGACCAAACTTCATCCCCAACCTTACCTATCTTCATTCACAAGCTCTATCTACACTATGTTGCTCAATCGTTTTTCCTTCACCTTCTCTGCATTCTCTTGTATCTCCTTGATTTTATCTTGTGGTAGTTCTGCAAATTTAGTTGCCTCCTTGATCACCCATTATTTCTTTTCATTAATATCTGACAAAAGCATTTTTGTCACATATTTGAATCGAAGTTTCTTCAACTGTGATCTTTGAGCTGGTGACTCCCCCTCCAGTCCACAATCCCAATTTTTGATTGGGCCCCCCATGAACGTCTCCATATGTCTCATCATGAAGACAACACAGTCCTTGTGGTTCTCTTTTGTTCTCCATTTCATGACCTCTCTTTTGGGAACTATTCGAGTGAATTTCTTCGATCTTCCATTCCAAGTTTCTCCAAGAACTTCATAAACAGTTTTTGCTGCATTATATTTATATCGTACATATTATTCAGATTGTCTAATAACATAATTATTATTAATGTATAGTAGATAATATAATATTCTACTTACAATTGTTTTTGGTACAGTGCCGTATTTTGCAGAATCTGGTACATCAGTTGCACTGTTGTCCAGGATGTGTAATGCTCCATTCTTCAGATCAAAGCATATTACATAAAAATGATCATGATTTACAACTGGAAAAAACACCTGCATGAATACATTTATGTAATTTGTATATAATATATTAAATAAAAATAATGAAATGATTTTTGTTAATGTATTTGTTTCATACCAATTCAACTTTCTTAAGAGCTTCAAACTCTGCATTTTCCTTCATGTTTTCACAAAAGTTTCTTGTGAAGAGATTTAAATTCTTTTCCAAGGGAACTTTCCTAATGAACATTTCTTCTGGCTGTTGAGAAAAAAAAAGAATTGATATATAAATATTATTATTCTTTTTGTAATTTATTTTAAAAGTTTAGTGAACTTACAGGAATTTCTGTTGTGCAGAATAATCTTCTTGGAGAATCATTGCTCTTCAGTCTTTCTTCATGATTAAGAAGGACTGACCAGCTGTCAATAACATTTGAAAATGACTCTGATTCAGGAATCAGACTTTCAAACATTACTCTAAAACTGGTATGTCCCTCCTTTGTTTGAAAGACAACATCCCTGTTAAAAATTGAATTAAACATATAAATATTACAAAAAAATGATGAATGCATTTGATATTCATAATGAATATTACTAGTTATTCATACTGAATATTTAGTTATATTCAGTCTGAATAAAAGATGACAATTCACCATTAATAAAAGATAATGCTCAACTTATTCATATTCTATCAATTAGCATACATATATAACTTATTCATATTGAATTCACAATGCATTCATTATTAGCACAATACATGATCTATCAGTTAGCATGCACATCAAACTTATTCTAAATATTTAGTTGTATTCAGTCTGAATAAAAGATGATAATTCAATATGAATAAAAGATAATAGTTTTATACTTACAATTTGTCTCCCTGAAGTGAAAATATCCAATTCCCAGCCTTGTTTTCTGCTGTTGTTATATTCCTTGTTGGATCCACTTTTCTTTAAATATAAGGTGATTTGAGTTGATCACCTATCTTCTCTGTCCTCTTTTCTTTTTTCTCTTGCTCACTCACTTCCTTTTGTTTTATTCTTATTACAAGTGGGCCTTGTTTGCTTGTAATCTCTTCTTCAACTCCTTTTGCTTTTTCTTTTTTCTGTGGAGTATCCACCTGTGATATTCCCAATCTAAAATGTGGAGTATCTGATACTTGTGGTTCAACTTCATCATCTTCATTCATCTTCCCCTTCTTTTTTTCTTCCTTGCTCTTCTCTTCTTCCTTCTTCTCTGTCTCTTCTTTATTTCCTTCTTCCCTCTCCTGTTTCTTTTTCTCATCCTTTCTCTCATCTTCTTTCTTCTCTTCTTTTGTATCATCTTCCTGTGTTTCTTCCTTGTTCTGTTCTTTCTGCTTGTTCTCTTCTTTCTGTTTGTTCTCTTCCCTGTTCTCCACCTTCCCCTCATCATTCACCACTTCGTTGTCATTAGTTTGTTCTTGCATCTTGATATCTTCAACAACCTGCTCTATCATTTTCGTTGCTTCAATCTCCAATCTTTCTTGAACTGCATCTTGGCTTTCTTCATTTGCATTCTTAAATGCATTATCAATCTCTCCTGTTTTTGCCAACTCATTACAGTACAATGTGTTGGACGGCCAATCAACAACCTTCTCTATCTGCTCATCATTCACCTTTTTTGATGTTCCCTCCATAACATCATCCACTCTACTCAACTATGTATTCTTTTCTACCTTAAGTGCTTGCTCTTTTTCCTCACAAGCTTCATTCTTTTCTTTCGCATTTTCTTCACATTCTTCTTTCCCCGTATTGTCTTCATTTTGATCTCCTTCTCTATTCTCTCCATCTTCACCAATTTGTTCTCCAATCTCAATATGCTGCTCAACAATTGATTCTGTTTTAATGAAAAGAGAACTTTCATAGGTTGACTTCTACTCTGTCAATGAACTATCTTGTGGATACATCATAATTGTTTGCTTCAAGTTGTATTCCAATTCTTCCTTGTTTGCATAAAGCTCTTCTAGACCTTCATCAAGCATCTTCAAGTAATCCTGTTATTTTTTATAGAGATTTCAATTATCAAAGCAAGTACTATAATGCAAATGTAAATATATGTTTACCTTAACTGTCTTCTCCTCTGTTGAAGGCTCTGCTTTTTCAACATACTTCTTAGCCATTTCCCCTCTTCCAAAACCTCCATTCATTATTTCCATTTTCTCTCTCTTCTTCATTGTTTCTGTATTCCATCCTCTCAATGTAGGCCTTATCCTCTCATGCTCCAATCCATTGCATGTGGTTGAGTCAAGATAAAGAAGCTACATTTTTTATAATTCAGATATATAAATTAAAAAAAATTGATATTCAGAGTGAATATCAAACTATATTCATACTAATATTGAATGCATATCAAAATTTATTTATACTGAATTTTAAAACATTCCATATTCTATAATTCACACTGAATATGTAGTTTTATTCACACTGAATATTGAATGCATATCAAAATTTATTCATACTGAATTCTAAAACATTCCATATTCTATATATTCACACTGAATATGTAGTTTTATTCACACTAAATATTGAATGTATATCAAAATTTATTCATACTGAATTCTAAAACATTCCATATTCTATATATTCACACTGAATATGTAGTTTTATTCATACTGAATATTGAATGCATATCAAAATTTATTCATATCAAACTATCTAAGTTATTCACACTTAATAATAAATTCATTCATTTTTAAAACATCAATAATCCATCGATTAACATGTATATCAAAACAATCCTAACTATCATATTAATCTTGAATAAAAAGAGATTAAAGTTGACTACATACCTTCAAAAATGTTATCGAACCAGTGTAGAAGCTTGCATCTGATTCACTATTCCAGCCAATCTTGCTTTCTCTTCCACGATTAATAATGTATTTGCACCAATTGATGTTTGCTAAATCCAAACATTTTCCAAGATGTGAAAGAATTGCAAGATTGCAAGTCCTCATCTTCATTGATACTGCCATTGTACTCATAACCAAAACTATGAAATTTAACTTGAAATTCCAGTCTGTACTGTTTGAGTCTTGTATCTTGTCCACAATATCCTTCGGTCTAACCAGAGGTTTCCCAAACTGTTGTCTCCAAACCTTTATTATTTCATCCCACTCATTGTCCGTCTTAACTTCATCAATATCTACTCCTTCATTTTTTAGTCCTAAAATGTGACTCACTGACTCTTCTGGAGGTAGTAATTGTTACCCAAGGTTGGGAGACCACCGTAACCTTAAGTAAAGGTTACTTTGGAGAATTAAGTATTCGCGTGGTTAGGAGTGAAATGTGCCCAAGAAGGGTAGCTATACGGATGTCGGTATTAGGATCACGTAAATGATTCTGGTTCTTGAGTTAAGGGCAATCCTCTCTGCGAACAGTGTTCCGTTGAGAAGAGTAGATTTCGAGGACGAAATCGTTCTAAGGTTGGGAGATTTGTAACACCCCGAATTTCGTTTGGCCGTTTTGCGAAGATGTATAGAGGAAAAAGAAGGTTTCTGCATCTGTCTGCAGGGCGCAAGGGTCTTGCGCCCTCCTTCAGAGAAAACGCATGGGTCGTGCGTATGATCCAACGGCGAGGCAGTGGGCTTGCGCACGGGCTGTGCGCATTTCCTTCTTTGAGGGCGCACGACCTGTCAGGCTGCTTTTTGGGATTTGCCTTAAATATCTCATTTGTGAGATATTTCTTAAAATATCTCAAAATCTCAGTCTCTCTCTTCCTTTTCTCTCTTTTCTTCTTTCGATCTTCGAGTCTCGTTTGGTTGCTAGTTTGCGATGTTTCTAGCAAGGGGTCGGTGTTTTAAGCTTCACCTCTACGTCGTGATCGTTATCTGTTTTTCCGGGTTTTATTCTAAAAACCTACTGGTGAGTTCCTACTACCATTTTACAAACTTTATACATGTCAAAACTCTTATTTGCGAAATCCGAAGTATTTCTACGGTATGATTTCATGTTCTCTACATTTTGATATAAATGAAGTTTTTGGCAATTTTCGGGGTTCCCAATCAGTTTTGACTAAAATGACTGTTTCCGCCTTATTGAAGTAAAATGACGTTTTACTTGCACATTATGTGGATATGTGAAAAGAATGTTTAAGAACTCATTTTTTTATGATTTTCATTCTTACCAGAAGTTGAACTGGAAATGACATTTTGTTTATAAAATGTGTTTATACCATATGTTTATTTATGGTTGGTCACATATGTTGTTGTGACGAGTCTGTACCATTACTAGTGGATCCCTAGGTTTTGAGTCGACTGTATTGTTGGGATGTCATATTCCCCATTTTGTAGCTATGGATGCATATGATCCTCGGGGGCAACTTGGTACGGTTATGTGAGGCCGGATACTAGCCATGGTTCATAGTGATCCTAGTGAAGGAGTATACATTGGTTTTGCTTGGGGGCTCGATCTCACGTTGTAGCACGGACCTATGTGTTCGTATCCTTGGATTCCAATTGTTTAGCTTATAACTCGGATTTTGGCCTACTTTGTGTTACGCCACAATCCTTGGTAAAAGGTTTTATCGTCGGTCCTTTGATGACATGTTTATAACGAAAAAGCCCGGTTGTGGCAAAGGTTTCAATTGTAAAATTTAACCTCTTTGGAAATATTATCTTATGATGCAAATATTTATATCTTTTGAGCTTTATAAACTGTATGTTCTCACTAGGCTTTAAGCCTAACACTTTTTCTCAAATGATATGTATATCAGGTTTCCCTTAGCGGTGGGTTGCCAGGGTTTTGAGAGACGGGTTTGGCCTCGAGGCTTCTTGAGATGACTAGTATTGTAACTGGGCATTTGTTATGTCCCATTCTTTTGGTGAATTATGGATTGTCATCTGATGTAATCTAGATTAGTTTGTTGATGAATTCTATATTTGTACAGGTTTTATAAAGTCTTAAGGACTGATCCCCTTTATGGGAAATTTATATCAATACAAGTGTCATGTTGACATAATTCCAGGTTTTAATTTACTCTATTTTTTTAGAGTGTTACAACTATTTCAAAATTTTTGAAGTCATATTCAAATCGAATGTATACCTTTATTCAAACCGAATAAAGTCGTATATTCAGTATGAATATCAGACCTCCAGAGTTTGAGGACAAATTTTCAGAATCAATAGTCAATTACATTTGATATGTTTTATGCACTATGAATATCACAACTATTTCAAAACTTTTGAAGTCATATACAAACCGAATGTATACCTTTATATGTTTTAAGCACTATGAATAAAACAGATCTAACAAAATAACTGATATTCATACTGAATAACTGATATTCCTACCGAATATATACGTTTATTTATTTTGTTACAAGATCTAACAAAATATTTCTGGTTTTTGGTAAAGTTTATCGAATAACGTTTCTAATAATCATTTTTTCAGATAATAACTCTTTATTTCAAGTATTTATTCGAATGGCGTCTCTTCTTCATTTTTTCCGTTTTAGGGTTTTCGAATGAGATTTTATTGCTTATATTTTCAACTTTATCTAGTAATTGTTAATCAGTAAATAATGAATACAAGCCCTAACTATTCAAAATATACAGATATTTAGGTTTTAGAAGTTACCTCTTGCAAAAACATGTGCTATTGGAATGTGATCTCTTTGCTCTTCGGTAGAATCGCTCATTTTTCAGCAAAAAATCTTCGTTGATGATCTTCGACAATGGTGGTTTAAGAGAGAGAATTAATGAGAGAGTTAGTGAGAGAATTTTAGTAGATAAATGGTGGTTTTAGTGAGAGAGAGTTTCTGAATAAGCCGTATTTGCAGGCTATGCACCATGATTATGATCTAATTTCATTTTTTGAACCGTCAAAGATTTTTTACAAAATTTCCCCTACGCGCTAAATATTCATTAATCCATGGACCGAGTTTTCAATTTATTTACAAAATTGCCACCACGTTTTTTATCCTTTGATCTATTCAACTTTTTTTTTATCAACGGTCCATAATTGTCCTCATGTGCACAATGAAATATGAGTTCTCATTTGAACCCACCCTTATATATATATAGGGGTTAAATCATGTGAGAACCAAAAAAAGATTGAGAACCGTGAGAACCGATCTAAGCCGTAATTTGGTTTTGATCATATGGTTTTAATTAAATGTTGTTTCACTTCCAATTTATTTCAAAATTTTCATTGCCTTTAATGACCATGGATTAAAATTAATCAATGGTTTAGATTGGTTTTCACGGTTCTCAACCTATTTTTGGTTTTCATTTGATTATCGTTCTATATATATATATATATATATAGACTTAAGTTCGCGTGAGACCAAACAGTTTCCGTGAGACCGGTGAGACCAAACTTTAAAGTATGAAACTTTACACCAAAAACTGTGAATGTAAAAAAAATCGAACTTTTCATAGGGAAAACACCGTAAATGTTACGTTCACGGTGTTTTTCGCTGTGAATGTTTTTTTTTTTTACCTTCACAGCGTCTTCACTGTGAAGGTTCAGATATACCTTCATAGTCTTTTATCTGTGAAGGTTTGATTTTTTTTAACTTGGTTTAGGTTTTTTTATCTTCATAGTGTGATTACATTATGAAGGTTCGAATGTTTTTTACCTTCACAGTGTTTCGGTGTGAAGTTTCATGTTTTAAGGCTTGGTCTCACGCGGTTTCACGGAAACAGCTTGGTCTCACGTGAACCTGACCCTATATATATATATATATATATATATATATATAGTGGAAGGATATTTTGCAACCCTGAAAAAGGTTGCAACCCTTACAACCCACATCTTAACCGTTGGATTCATGATCGACGGTTATTTTATTTTTATTTTTCTGTTTTTTTTAATTAAAAATATTGGGTCTCATATCTATTGTAACCGCCGATCATGAATCCGACGGTTAAGATGTGGGTTGCAAGGTTTGCAACCTTTTTAAGGGTTGCAAATATATATATATATATATATATGGTTTGATTTAGGATTTTGGGTTTTTGAATATGAGTTTGATTTAGGATTTTGGATTGTTAACATGAGTTTGATTTTGTTTTTTTGAATCTTGGTTTTTTGAATCTTGATGATGTTGGTGTTCTTGAGGTAAGGAATGAAGATTCAAGTAAATTAATTTGGGTTTTTTTTAAGTTGGTTTGATTTGGGGTTTTTTAGACTTGGTTTGATTTGTTTTTTTTTTAATTTGGGTTTGATTTAGGATTTTGGATTGTTAACATGAGTTTGATTTTGGTTTTTTGAATCTTGATGATGTTGGTGTTCTTGGTGTTCTTGAGGTAAGGGATGAAGATTCAAGTAAATTAATTTGGGTTTTTTATAATTTGGTTTGATTTGGGTTTTTTTTTAATTTAGGTTTGATTTAGGATTTTGGTCTTTGAATATGAGTTTGATTTAAGATTTTGGATTGTTAACATGAGTTTGATTTGGATTTTTTTGAATCTTGATGATGTTGGTGTTCTTAAGGTAGGGGATGAAGATTCAAGTAATATTAATATAATACTAATACAAATTTATGAAAGATATCCATGGCGGATTTTCTTGTTTATCCAACTTCTTCCTTTTCCAGTTTCCACTGTAAATGAAACTAAACAATCTATAAAAACATGAAACTTAAGATCGATAGAAGCAACAGAAAGAAAACAAAGGGGAAGAATCGATAAAACATGTTCTACCCTTGATAGAAAAATCATAGAAGTTTCAAGAAAGCAATCGATTTTAAGAAAGCAAACTGATGCAATATAAAAAATTCAAGAAAGCAAAAAGGAACCTAACCATTATCAGAGCAAAAGGATTGATAACCTTAACCTTACTAGTAATATGATAATATCATAATCGATTCCGGTAGAGAAGCTTGAATCGTCAGTCTTGGAGCGTCAATGGTGTATGAAGCAATTGAGCGATGAAGAAATCTCTTTGGGGAAATCAATCGATTCTAAAGCATCACTTTGGAATGAGAGAGCGATTGATTTTTAAAGCATCGATGCCTGTAATTGGTTCCAGACATTCACCGGAGATGAAAGTGTCACCTGACATTCTAGAGATGAGAGACATCCATGCGATGCATTAAAAGCTTTGATCGAAGAAAAGGGGAAGAACCATTATTCAGAAGCAGTCTAGGGATTGGAGAAAGGTTATCACTTTGAGCGGGGGTTGTGATCAAAATGGCGAACGACGGAGAGATTCTAGGGATTTTTGTTAAGATTATAGTGAGACGATGTGGTGCCAAGCATTAGTAACTTGGATTTTAAGCAATTCACTTTATTTAACGGTATTTTGTGTATTATCACTTGTTTTTAAGAGTTTTATATGCATATTTTATAATACTAGAAGTGTACTCGTGCAATGCAGCTAAATACATCACGATTTTAATGTATCATTTTATTTTATGTTTTTTGTCGATTTACATTACGATTTTGGATGGTTGTGAGAGAGTGATAATGATTTTTTTATATAAATTTGTTTAATTTAGACTTAATAATATAATGTAATTTATTTTGGTTTAATAAGATAATTTTTTTTATAAAATATTCTGTAAGATTTTTTAATTATATTTTATATTTTTTATATCTAAAATATGTTGAGAGTTATTTTAGGGGAGTTAAAGTGGGAAATGATTTTAGGGGAGTTAAAATGGTTAGAGATAATGATTGAAAATTAATTAATAGAATTAAATGTAGTACATACAGCTTTTATAGCTGTTTTTTAAATAATTAGCATTAAATAGCGGTACATTAAACTTTAAGACTTGTTTTTAAGAGTTTTTTATGTCATCTTTATAATATAGTATAGATAGATGTTATTTTAAGAAATCAATAAATGAAAAAATATGGAACTTGCATATAAATCATTAATCATGGATTATTTCATAAATCGAGAAATAAATTGATTTATAAGTTCATAGAATGTACTTATGTAAAGCCGAAAAAACTGATTGTAAGAGGCCCATGACTTTAAATCCTATTATGTTGATGTAATTACAAAAATGGAACATGCATAATATTATACTAGAAGCGTACTCGTGCAATGCAGCGAGATACATCACGATTTTAATCTTTTCTTTTATTTTTATCTTATACTAGAAGCGTACTCGCGCAATGCAGCGATATACATCACGACTTTAATGTTTCCTTTTATTTTTTTTGTCGATTTGTATTACGATTTTGGATGGTTTTGAGAAAGTGATAATGTTTTTTTTATAAATTTGTTTAATTTAGGCTTAATAATATAATGTTTTTTATATAAAAATATTAAGTATTTTATTAGAATTCAATGATTATCTTATGTATTTTAATGATATCTAGAAAAAATAACCAATTAAATATTTAATAATATAATTAAACAAAATTATAGTAATATAATATATTAATTAATAGTGATACATGGAAAGATCTGCATAAAAGGAAGGTCCTACACATACCAAAGTGGTCGGTGTTAGAAGACTGGAGTAGTAATATGTATCTTGTGCTTTGATACTTGTAAATTAAGAGATTTTTAAAATCTTGCATAAAATGATGATACCTTGTGCCTAATAATTTGTATTTAAGAGTTTTTTATCCGTGCTTTATAATATAATATTTTATTAGAATTCAATGATTATCTTATATATTTTAATGATATCTAGAAAAAATAACCAATTAAATATTTAATAATATAATTAAACAAAATTATAGTAATATAATATATTAATTAATAGTGATACATGGAAAAATCTGCATAAAAGGAAGACCCTGCACATACCAAAATGGTGGGTGTTAGAAGCCTGAAGTAGTAATATGTATCTTATGCTTTGATACTTGTAAATTAAGAGATTTTTAAAATCTTGCATAAAATGATGGTACCTTGTGCCTAATAATTTGTATTTAAGAGTTTTTTATCCGTGCTTTATAATATAGTATAGATATTTTAAATTCTTTATATTTAAATTAAGATGTTTATCCTGTTTTGATTATGTTTATCGGTTAGTTATGAATTCAAACATATAGCTTTAGAAATTTGTACTCATGCATCATAACTTGCAATCTTGAATTTTAAGTAATGTGTATCAATAAACAGTACTTAATGCATAAAAACTTGTTTTTAAGAGTTTCTTCGATAGTTTAATAATAATGTAATTTATTTTAGGTCAAATAATGTTTTTTTTATAAAATAAACATTAAATATTCTGTTAGATTTTCTTAATTATATTTTAGATTTTTTATATTTAAAATTTGATTTTTATCCTGTATTTAATTATGCATGGAGTGATTTTAGGAAAGTTGAAGTGAGGAGTGATTTTAGGGGAGTTAAAGTTGTTAGAGATAAGGATTAAATAGGAAGTGATTTTAAGTTTTCATTCTTTATTTAAGTTTTAAGTAATTAACATTAAATAGCGGTACATTAAACTTTAACAATTGTTTTTAAGAGTTTTTTTTATAGATGCTTTATAATATAGTATAGATATAGATGTAGAGAGAGGAAAGATCATGCGAGAAGTTAAACATTTTGCGAGAAGACGAGAAGTGTGATATCGTATATGATTACATTGTTTGTAGGTGTTAGACATGGAAATGGGGCGGGGATGGGGCAGGGACCTCAATCCCCATCCCCATCCCCGATCCTCATCTCTATCCCCGTCCCCGTCGGGGAATACATCCCCATCCCCAACGGGGAACGGGGATCCCCAACGGGGAAACGGGGATTTTTTCCCGTTTACATAAACTATTTTAAATCAAATATGTGAGATACAATACATCTTTAAATTTCACAAATTTCCAATAAACCTAAAATCAAAAGGAATTTAATTTTATACAAACAATCACATCATATGATACTTAATTAGCTAAAACCAATATAAATCCAGTTTAATAAAAAAAATTAACGTCACACGTCCAAAACATATCGAGTAATATCCAAAACACATCGATTAATTGTATTTTGACTTGACATCCAAAAGATTACATACTAACATCCACAAAATGACAATTTTAGATTCTAAACTTAGTTAGAAAATACAAAATTATGAATTACCGATTTAGTTGAAATAAATAATATATTTATTTTATTAATTAATATATAACGGGTACGGGGAAAGGCGAGGTGGGGAGTACGATACCCGTCCCCGTCCCCATCCCCAGTTTGAGACAAATGGGGATCCCCGTCCCCGTCCCCGGTCGGGGCGGGTGAACCGGGTTCCCCAACGGGGCGTGGGCCATTTCCATGCCTAGTAGGTGTGTTTAATCATATATGATTACGCTTGTGATATCATATATGATTAAACACTTCCCGTCTTTTCGCAAAATGTTTAGCTTCTCGTTATATATATAATGGTTCGGTGCACTTGAGACCATCATGTTTTCGTGGAAACGATAAGATCATAAAATAACACAAAAATTTTGTTGGAAAATTTAGTAAAAATATATGTTTTTTACTAACTTTGGACACATTTAAATACATATATATGTATTGTATATAATCAACTCTTAGTGGATTTGTGTTCTCTTATATGAGAGTTTCGAAACGATATATTATGTGTCCAAAACGGAGTATGTATGAATGAGATATCGATACTCAAAGTTGAGTACTTGGATGAAATTAGTAATCAAGTGGGTGTGGGAATGTGTCCCACATAGGAAGAAGGAAGAAGGGGTAAACATTTAATAGTTTATAACCATGGAAGTGTGAGGAGTTTACAAGCTTCTTGAATGGTTTTACTCAAACACCTACCGGTGCGCGCGGGGGGGGGGGGGGGGGGTGCCAATTGAGATTTTCGTAAGCTAAATTGGCGAACTTGTGCGTGGGCACGACCTGCGGACACGACTGCAGTTTTGAAATATCGAGCTTGCGCAACTTGGTTTTTGCTAATTTTAGAGGTTTACCTTCATATTAGTGTTATTTATGTGGTCTTATAAATACAGGTTGGTCTAAAAAGGGTTGTTTGTTTATCTCTTACTAGTTTCATTAAGTGACAATCTCTGAATTACTAATCAATGTAATCCTCTTTAACCAAAAAAAGGTTTGCTTCTTAATGGTTATAAAGGGGGTTGTTATATGCACCATCTTTCGGTCAAAATGAAGTCAAATCTTGTATTGAAAGTGTAAAAAGAGCATTGAAATTGTAAAAAGAGGGGTTTGATGTTGATGGGTGTGAGGAAGAAATTAGTAGAGTATGGTGCATTTAATAAGTAGGGATGGGTGCATGTATCCTAACCCGGTTATAAAACCCTCTAAATGATTTGACATTTTGTGCCTCCCTTAACTATTCAACACCCTAATTTCATTTTAAACAATTACCAAACAACCATTATTGATTATTCTGACTACTTAATCATCATGTACCAAATCATCCAGCAATTATCAAAAAGTCCTATTTACATATGATATAATTAAAAATAGGGTTGAGTTCCGATGAAAAGTTGAGTTAATTGTGAGAAACGTGAGAAGTGGTTATCGACCGTTAGATAATAAATAGACGTACATTAAAATGAGATGCACCGATATGCACTAGATCAATTCTCTACTAAGTCGCAATTCTCATGCTTTAACTGTTAACTTCTCCCACGTCCTTCGCCATTAAAGATAAATATTCTAATTTTCTAATTTATAAACAAAAACCTCCGTTCATCAGAACTGGTTTTCAAAATAGAACCATTTTCGCCCTAAAGCTTTTCATCGTCTATCGAGTACATTTGTTTGAATTTTTGTTGTTGCAGAGCCCTCAGGATCACATCAAAGAGCTTGTATTTCTTAGGTAACGCTCTCGTTCTTTTCTATCTTTTCGTACTGTTTTGGTTTATATCTTCTGTTTCGGCAAAGAGAATGATGTTAGAACCAGAAATTTTGAATTCAAGTTCGAATTCGAATGTTGTTTTTTTTGGTAAAGTCCTGTGAGTTTTAGGTTTAAGTTTCCTAGATTAGTGTTGTAATAAGTTTGAATCGTTTAAATGCTAGTATAATTGATCTTCTGCTCTACATCTAATACGCGGATCGTTGTGAATTTTGAATTTAAGAAAACAACTGATTCGAAATCCAAAATTGAAATGTGGCTTTTATAGGGACAAAGGTAGCATAATCAGTATTCTGGATTTCCTTATACTGAGTAGTTTTGATAGAAGGAAAACTAGAAGAAGAAGAAGAAGAAAAGGATCTAAACATAGTGGAAATTTTGAAAGACATCAGATTGCTAGTCTCATTTCTTATCATTATCATATATCCACTTCTAAGCAATTGTTGAACCCTATGTTAACTACTAAATACCAATCCACAACCTGCCTTACAGAATTAGATGCTTTCACTAGAAGATATAATTTCAAGTTTCTAGCAGCCTAAATAAGCTTTCAGGACAAACCAATACATATCTGGACTTTGATTATTGGTTTCTGACATTCTTCCATTTCTGAAATGTTCTTTTATAATGATAGTCGGAAATGACATATATGCAAAATGTAGTGAGTAATTATTACAAGTGTAGATGTCTTTTTGGGAAATGATCGAAACGTGGTTGATTTATGTGCATTCATTCACTCTTATGCACATTTCAAAAACAGGGTTGATTTATTGCTTTATAAACACCGTGTGACCAACTGACACTAAATATGGCTAAACTGTGGATAAATGGAGATGAGAGCGCAAAACAAATGCTGGGAAGGGTTCTTAAAGAGAGACCATTGCTGCTTCTGCCTCACCCCCTTCATAGGATACCTCTTGGTGTCAGCAACATTGTTGAGATCGTAGGCCCATCTCCTTCTGCCAAAACTGAGATTTTGCTGCAGGTGGCTGTTAGTTGTATTCTTCCCAAGAGTTGGAATGGAGTGCAATATGGAGGCTTGGAACATTCTGTGTTGTTCTTGGACTTGGATTGTCGACTTGACATCTTTCGCCTTTCTCAGTCTCTAAAGCTACGAATAACTGAAGCTAATAGATTGCACAAAATCACAAAGAAACAAAAGGGTGTTGCTGTTTCTAACGCTATTACAGAGCATCAATGCGAGTATGATGACATGGACTTGTTTACAGAGTGCATGAAACGGTTTTCATACACACGGTGTTATGATAGTTTTGAGTTTCTTGCTGCTCTAAAGGTATTGCATCACAAACTTGAGAAAGAAAGAAACACAGATGGCAGTGGTGTTCATGTCCTTATGATCGACAACATTGGAGCATTTTATTGGATCAATCGTGGTTTCTCATCACTGCCACAATGGAACCCCAACAGGAAAAATCTTTCTCTTCAAAGTGTGTTTGAAACCGTTGTTCCTGAGATTAAGAAGCTCTTGCTGCTGCATCCCATGCTTGTTTTAGCTACAAAGATGGTTACATATCAAGTCAAAAGTTCATATTCTAGCTGGGCTTCAGGTGTTGCTTCAGAAGTGAACATCGGAAAAGGCACCTATCGTGAGTATATGCCATCAATTTGGCAGTCCTTTGTCACACGCAGAATTCTTGTGAGAGCTTCGGATGACAAAAGAAAGCTTCAGGACCAAGTTTGCTATTTGGCAGAGTGGTTATTGCCGGCTCTAAATCTAACAGATGAATTTGTTGTTGGGGACGCTGGAATTTTGACATTGTTGTGAGGATAACAACTCCACACATTGGCATGATTTTGGTTTTTTTACGCATCCATTCTGCCTGATCAAGTTCTCAACCCTAAGTTACCTATTCTTCTGAACAAATTGTGACCAACATTGAACAGTTTGCCTGAAGAGGGCACTGCCCTTACATTAAATCCCAAGGGGATCTTTGGAGGTCTTAGAACTCTTTTGCAACTCTGACGACAAACAGTGGTGGAAAGACACACGAAGCATAGAGATTTCGTGTGGATAACAAATTATACACGAACGATGGAGTTGGCCAATGAAGTAGCATTTTCCCATGTAGTTTTTCTTCTTTTCAAAAGACAAGTAAAAAAATTGAACCGGGATTTTATTACCAAAACGTGTAGAAACTAGATCAATGCTAGAGGATGGACAAAAGTCCTTGAAAATATGCATTACTTCATATTTTTAGATTGTAATTTCTGTCAATCCAGAATACTTTATCAAGCGATCATACTTATAATTTCAAGGTATCCTTCTTTTTTTTATTAATTGTATATATCTCATGCCTTACAAAAGAAGAGATCATCACCAATAAAAAGAAGAAAACAAAAAAAGGAAACCAGCAATTAAGGCAATAAAACAGGAGGAAAATATGGAGGAGATAGCACCGAATAATTTTGGAATACCAATACTCCCCCTCAAGCTGGAGCGTGTAAATTAACAATGCCCAGCTTGTCAAGAAGGAAACGAAGATGAGCAGTTCCAAGGCCCTTCGTGAGCAGATCAGCAAGTTGGAGCTTCGAATCGATCGGCATAGGACAAATTTCTTTCGATTCAACACGTTCACAAACGAAGTAGCAGTCCATTTCAACATGTTTATTGCGTTTGTGGAAGACGGGGTTATTGGCAATGTGTCGAGCAACTTGGTTGTCACAGAAAAGTGTGGTAGATGCGAGTTGGGGAGAGCCCAGTTCCTTTAGGGTGCGTTTGGTTTGCAGACTGGGTGGGACAAGACGGGACAAAAATTCACTGTCCCATGTTTGGCGTGACATGGGACAGAACAAAAGTTCACTGTCCCATGTTTGGCACGACATGGGACAGGGACAAAGACGGGACAGGGTGGGACAAGATGGGACAAAAAAGGGTATTTTCTTGTTCCACCAAAATAGATGGAACAACATGGGACAAAAATTAAAAATCACTGATTTACCGCCATTTGATATATAATCCTAATATGGTATTAGTCTTAAGGGTCACCACAACCCATCGTCGCTACTACCACCATCGACGGCCATTAGTAGCCACTGCTAACCACCGCCGGCCACCTCTACCTATTTCTCCACCATAACAACCTCCTCTACCACCTCCACAACCATCGGTCATCGCCACCACCACTACCATCATCGACCACCTCCACTAACACAGATCACCACCACCTATTGTCGCCACCACCATCGACGGCCACCGGTAGCTACCACCAACCATCGTCGACCATTTCCACCTCTTCCTTCACTACTACAACAACTTCCTCCACCACCTCCACAACCACCACCCATCGCCACCTCCACCAATCACAACCACCCATTGCCGCCGCCGTCACCGACGCTCACCGCCAACCACCGTCGCTGGCTGCCACCACTGTCGCTCGTCGTCAACCATCGTTGGTAACCTCCGTCTCTTCCTCCACCACCACTACCTCTATTACTATCTTTCACCTTCTTCACAACTATCGTCTTTCACCGACCACCCATCGTCTTTTATCTTTACTCGTCGCTGCAACTATGCATCCGTCAATTCATTAAGATCTTCCAAATTGAATGAACTATTATATTTTTTTATATGAATCCGATTTTTTCGAACTACCATCAATTATTTCAGATTCTTCATTCAAATTTCCTACTATTGTTTTTGTATGTATTTATATGTATGAAAATTGTGTAAAAAAATTAATAATGTTTTTTAATTAAATTATTTAAGAATATTCTTTATTTGTGTTATTTATAACTATTATATGACATATAAAATTATCAAACAACTTTTAGGGAAACTTGTCTAGTCCTGTCCTATCCAGTCCTAGTCGTACCAAACACAAGACAACCATTTGTCTTGTTCAGTCCTGTCCTAGCCTCTTGTCCTGTCCAGTCCCGTCCTGTCTTGTATGCGTACCAAACGCTACCTTAAAAGCCATCGCATCCAAATAATTTCGCTAACGGTGGTAGCCATGGCCCGATATTCGGCCTCAGCAGAAGAACGCGAAACGACTGACTGCTTTTTGGTTTTCCACGAGATAGGTGCACCACCGAGAAGTAACAAGTAACCGGTTCGAGAACGCCTTGTAAGGGGACAACCAAGCCAATCTGAGAGTCTGAATATGCAACTAAACTCGTGCCACCTTCTTTTGGTAAAAGTATGCCTTGACCAGGAGTAGCCTTGAGGTATCGTAAAATTCTGGACAGGGCATCCATATGATTCTGTCGAGGATCCGAAACAAATTGACTGAGGATGCTAACAGAGTAAGCAATGTCTGGACGAGTGGCCTGAAGATAAAGTAACCGACCAATGAACCGCCGATAGTGACTGGCGTCGACCTTGGGCTCTTTGTCATCCATGACAAGCTTTATGTTTCGTTCAATGGGGAAAGAGCTCGGGCGACACCCTTCCATGCCACAATCTTCCAAAATGTCGAGCGTGTACTTTCGTTGGCTCAAAACAAGTCCACTTGAAGTCTTGGCCACTTCAATGCCAATAAAATACTTTAACTCACCGAGATCTTTTATGCTAAACTCGTCATGCAAGCTTTGTTTGATTTCTTGTACCTTCTCTGAATCGTTCCCCACAATGATGACATCATCAACGTATATGAGGCTAGCAATGAAGGTGTCATCCCTTTTGTAGATGAAAAGGGAATGGTCTGATTTGGATGAATAAAATCCGAGACCAAGAAGAGCCGTGGTGAATTTTTGATACCAATTTCGTGAAGCTTGTTTGAGACCGTAGAGAGATTTTCGCAATCGACATACCCGAGTCTCGTTTTCTTTAGAAAAACCCTGCGGTATCTTCATGTACACTTCTTCGTCTAGGTCACCGTGTAAAAAGGCGTTGTTAACGTCAAGTTGGTGGATGAGCCAATTGTTTTTGGTGGCCACGACTAGTAGCGTACGAACAGTGACCAGTTTTGCCACCGGAGCAAAAGTGTCATGAAAATCTTCTCCTTCAATTTGAGTAAATCCCTTAGCCACGAGTCTCGCTTTGTATCTATCGACATCTCCATTTGGCTTGTATTTTATTTTATAGACCCATTTGGAGTCTATGGCTCGTTTTCCCTCCGGCAATGACTCAAGAGTCCACGTGTCGTTTTGTTCAAGAGCTTGGATCTCCTTCTTCATGGCTTCAATCCATTTTGGGTCTTGCATGGCTTGCTTGAAATTTTTCGGCTCATCGTTTGTGGTGATGGCCGCCAAAAAAGCCTTATGAGTGTTAGAAAAATTATCATAAGAAAGATAATTTGTAATAGGGTGTACCGTTGAGGCGTCTTGAGTTGATGTGGTGCGTGCATGGTCGACCGAAGGGGGAAGATTAACGATGAAGTCATTTAAACACTTGGGTTGACTTCGATCCCTCTTTGCCCGTGAGTTCTGAGACTCACCGTTTTGTTGGAGGTTGTCATTGTTTTGATGAAATAACTCTTCACTGTTTCTTATTTGGTCATCTCCATCATTGCTTTCTTGTGATCTATGCCCATCTTCATTGTCAAAATTTTGTGGACTAGAATTAGTCTCACTGTTTGTTGTTCATCCGGAGGACTTTCGACACTTTGGGCTGGAATGGGGCTAAAAATGTCATAATCAATTTGAGCTTGTGAAGAACCCGAGAAAGGAAATGTGTTTTCATGAAATTTGACATCTCGTGACACAACGATCTCCTTGCCCTCGATGTCAAATATTTTGTAACCCTTTGTCCCTTGAGGGTAACCTAAGAAGACCCCGGGTCTCCCCCTCACTTCGAATTTATCACCCTTTGTTTCGATACTCCAAAAATAAGTTAAACAACCGAAAACCCTCATGTGGTCATATTCGGGTTTTTGATTGTACAACAATTCGTATGGAGTTTTATGACCGAGGGTTTTAGAAGGCAATCGATTGATGATGTAAGCAGCCGTTAGAACACATTCCCCCCAAAATTTCTTAGGTAGGTTGGCTTCAAACCGTAAGGCTCGAGCCGTGTCAAGCAAGTGCCTATGCTTACGTTCAACAACTCCATTTTGTTGGGGCGTGTGAGGACACGTGGTTTCCAACAAAATGCCTCGCTTGGTGTAAAAATCAATCATAAAGTTGGAGGTAAATTCTCCACCATTGTCACTTCTTATTCTCTTAATGGTTTTACCAAATTGATTTTCTATCATCTTGCAAAAATTGACCAGACAAGTACTAGCATCACTTTTGTGTTTAAGGAGAAAAACCCAAACAGTTCTACTAAAATCATCCACAATGGTCAAAAAATAATTTGCTCCAAAAAATGAAGGAAAGCGATATTTGCCCCACACATCACAATGTAATAATTCAAAACATCATTTTGTTTTAATTTCACTGAAAGGAAAAGGTGACCTTGTATGTTTTGCCTTAGAACAAGAATCACAAACATTGTCTCTAATATTGAAAGAAATACCCTTGAGAAAATCAACTTTAGCAAGTTTCTCTTGAGATGTATGACCCAGCCTCTTGTGCCATCTTTCAATAGTAACCGCCATAGCCTTCCTTCCTTCTGTAAAGACCCCCATTCGGTACAGACCCCTTCTGCACTCACCCGCACCAATCAAGGTCCTCAAACGAAGCCCCTGCATGACACAGAAATCCGGAAAAAATGTTATGGCACATTGAAGATTTTTTGTTAATCGGCTGATAGATAAAAGGTTGCAATTAAACTTTGGAACGTGCAATATCCCTTCTATCTTAGTTCCTCCTGGCAAGATATAATCACCCTTTCCCTCGACCGGGATAGCATCACCATTAGGGATGACAACAGGCGGTTCATAAGAACCTTTTCTTTTGTTCATAAGAATATCGGCACGATAAGTTGTGTGTTCGGTGGCTCCCGAATCCACCACCCAATCATCTTTGTCATTAAAACTACCTGTCATGTTAGCAACACGCTTGGTCTCTTCATCACCTGTAGTGACACCATACTCGAAGTGCTTCAAGAATGCGTTGTATTGTTCCACGGTGAGACCCGGAATGGGACTCGTCCCACCCTCAACGCATGAAGCTCTCGGCTTGCCTTTATCCACTTTTGCTTTTCCTGGCCACCACTCTGGATAACCGACCAGTTTAAAACAACCGTCCCGATTGTGTCCAGTCCTATCACAAAAAGTGCAGTGTTGCACCTCTTCCTCTCGCTTCGTAGTTTTTGAATATGTCTTCGCTTTCTGCTGGTTCGAGGAGGAGTTTTCACGTTTTGGTGGGACAAAGGCCTTAAACGCCGCGGCCTCCATAGTGGGTTTCTTTTCCTCCGTTATCATTCTCTGTCGTTCATCTTCTGCAACGAGATGGTAGGCGGTCCCGAGACCTGGTGTTGGTTTGGTGGCAAGGATCTGGGTTTTAATGACCCCGAACTCATTGTCGAGGCCCATGAGAAACTCATACAACTTCTCTTTCTCTTGATGCTCAACGAGTCGTTTCCCGATATCACACATGCACCCGCCATACGTGCACTGTGGGATAGGAAAAACCGATTGAATCTCATCCCACAGGGAACGGAGCTTTGTGTAGTAAGTTGAGATGGTGGCACCATCTTGACGTGAAGCAGCGGTTTTGTTCTTTAATTCGTACGCTCTTGGCGCGCTTTCTTTTCCGAATCTTTCACGAAGATCAGACCACATCTCCGATGCCGTGCTTGCGTATTTCACGCTGCTTCGTATTTCCTTCTCCATGGCGGTGGTAAGCCACCCTTTGTTCATTGCACTTACCCTCATCCAAGCCATGTAATCCTTGGATGACTTGTCTGGTCTCTTAATAGAGCCATCGACGAATCTGATTTTATTCTTTGCAAACAGAAAATTCTCCATCTCTTGTACCCAATCCGCATAATTTTTGTCTGACAATGCATCGTTAACTTGCATTTGTCTAGGGTAATCAGATGGGTGAAGATAATAGGGTGAGTTGTGGTCGACGACGTTGCCGCCATCCTTTGCCACTGATTATGTGCCTCCAGCCATGCTTGTGGAGGACGATTGGGATTATGTCGAGTAGTAGGATCACTGCTCTGATACCATTATAATTTCAAGGTAACCTTCTTTTTTTTATTAATTGTATATATCTCATGCCTTACAAAAGAAGAGATCACCACCAATAAAAAGAAGAAAACAAAAAAGGGAAACCAACAATTAAGGCAATAAAACAGGAGGAAAATATGGAGGAGATATGGAGGAGATAACACCGAATAATTTTGGAATACCAATACATACTTCATAATACATACTTCATTCAACACTAAATACGGTTAAAATGGTAATACTCTGTTATTCAGATCGTCTATTTATGAAATGGTCATTTTTCGTTTAGGACTTAATGTAGACAGCCTGAATCATGACACTCCATCATTTAGGATTGTGAAATAGGATGAAGATTTTTGGACATCACTTGCTTATGATTAGTTGTCTGATAGACCGGATCCATGAAACAAATCAAGTCCTTTATTATAGAGACAAGGTTCAAGAAATGTTCTTATTACCCCTAGTTATGTTGATTGCCTTTTTATGCTTTTTTACGCTACCACGCTAACAATTGGGTGGGGCACTGTAATGACTATGAAAAAGTGTTAAAGAACTCCAAGAGTATGTGATGTGTAGGTTTCTGTTAACAGAAAAAGGAATCATCTGCTACTTGCACCAAGACAGAAAGAAAGGGTAATGGTATGCATGACTAATTTTTCATTTGTTAGGTTTGAACTAATGATGTCCATAGCTTATACAACTTGTTACCTTTCTACCTTGATTTATGATTTTATTACAAAAAATTGGAATTAAATAATATGAGAATGTTGCCTTTTGCTTATATCATCTTGTAGGAAAGAAGCCAGGGAAGAAGCATGAGCACGATAATTGGTCATTTCTGACTCTCACCTTTCCTTCACAGATTGCATGCGATTCCAGATCTTGGCAAACCTATTTGCACCTAATGGCCCTATTTTGGATGCAAAAAAGCAAGCAACTGAATTGTTTGGAGACATGGTTCCTAGTTGGGGGTACACAAATCTCATGTACGATTTTTGTTTATTGGGTTATTGATAACTCTCATTTTTTTTAGATTTATTTATTACTCTTTTTCTAGGATTTTATATCATTTTTACACCCACTTTGCTTCTATCCTTTTCATTTTGTCTAAAATGTGCTAAAGAGGTGGTGAGTTACCAAAAGTTTACTTTTTTTTTTGGAAAATATTGCACTTTGTGGGCATCTGTGGGCAGGTACCATCCCGCTATGAGCATGGGCGAACCTCTTTTGGACACCATCGGACGATGCATTTATCTGGACAAAAGGGAGCAATTAAATAATGATTTTAGAACCATGTTTGGTTTGCAAAATCCCTGAAAATCTTCTTGGTGATGGAGTGAATAGTATGTGGGCTTTGTCCAAGGTGTTTTGTGAAGAATTGTCCAATGGGTTTGTAGCTTTATTGGACTATAAAAGGGGTATGGTCTTGCATTTATTTGATCCATCCAACATCCAACAAGTCACCTTAGTTCATTTTCAAGTTATTTTAAATTTCTAGCACTTTAATTTGTATTGTAATTTAATTTCAAGTACTTATTTTCCATTTCCGTTTATTTTAATTTATGCAAGTAGTTCTTAATTATTTCTCTTCTTCTATTATGTCTTCCTTTTTAATTATGAGTTAAGCACCTCATTGGGTGCGGGTATGAGTGAGCTTGAGACTAGTAGGGTGCACTTGGGTGTGCCCATAATTACTTGTTCTTAAGTTTGATCACTTGAGTCGGGACATAACTCAATGCGGATAAGCTGATCACTTTGAAGTGTTAATATTAGATCTTGACCTCGAGAGAGGAGGATTCAAAATACGGCTTAAGTGATGCACAAGGATTTGAGAAAATCTTTGATAATCACGCAGAGATGTGGGTTTTGTATGATTTACTAAAATTTACATCACAAAGAGATTTGGGTGTAAATCTCCATACCGGTGGAAATTGACTCTTAGAGTTAAACTTAGATAAATAGGCAAAATTAAGTGCAGTAATTTTGGGCACTAGGGGTGTACAAAAAACCTTCAACCCGCGAAACCCGTCCAACCCAAACCGCTAACAACTCAATTAAACCCAACCGCCAACCCGTAAATTAAGAGGGTTGAAATTGGGTTACGCTTTGTTCAACCCGCCAACCCGCCGCTAATATTATATATATATATATATATATATATATATATATATATATATAATACAAGAATAAAAAACAACTAGTCTATTTAAGCAAATTTATAGCCCAAACTATATTATTTACATTATACATATATATAAAATATTTTTACTTCACCGAACAAACTAATGGAGGTTGTTCATGTTCGTTCATTAAACTTAACCAAATAAATGAATGGACATGAACGGTAAAAGAACGTAATTTTTTGTGTTCATGTTCGTTTGTTAAGAAAATGTGTTTGTTCGTGTTCATTTACGTTTGTTCGTTAAGATGCTAAATGAACGTAAACAGGCAAACATAAACGAACGAACACAAATGAACAAAAAAATCAACATCATTAATCATCATTTCGTTCCGAAATAACATAACAAAATAAAAAATCGAGTAAATTTATGAATAATAAAAAAGGAATTCTTAAATTTTAATATAATTAATGATTTTATATATTAATATCATTATATATATATATAAACAAACGTAAACAAACATAAATAAACATACATTAACGAACGTAAATGAACGAACGAGCTCATTGTTTATGTTCGTTCATTTAACTAAACGAACAAAAAATGTATTAATGTTTGATCAATTCTTAAATATATGAAATTCTCCCGAACGGTTCACCATACGTTTGGTTCATTTACAGCCCTAGCACTGCTTAGTGCTAACCAAATAACCTCTTGGTTCTCTAAACGTTTGTATATTCTTAGTAGTATTTATCGTACTTCATTTTACAATTTTATGTAAACTACTAAACCGCCCAATCCGCCCAACCCGCCATAACCCGCAAGGGTTGGGTTATACTTTTGAATGGGTTGGGTTGGGTTGAGTTTTTCCAAACCGTCATAATTGGGTTGAGTTGTAAAAATGTCCCAAACCGTCCAACCCAACCCGCGTACACCCCTAGTTGGCACTTGTGGGCATAGTTTATAAAAATTCGTTTTCGAGAGATCGGGATTTCTATAAACAGTCTTATGCACTCAAGCGCCTGACCATAGTGTGACTACGCTTATCTCACGGGAAACTTACACCCATACCCATTCCTTAACTCATTATTTCACCAACAAAAATGACAATTTTTCTCACAACCAAAACGTGTGCAAGAAGTTCATGAAACTCTCTAATTCTCAGTAGTTCAGTCTCTGTGGAAACGATATTCGATAATACTTACCATTTTATTACTTATAACGATCATAGTTGAGGTGTATACTTGCGTCCCCACTGTGGGAACACTGTGGCCACTATGTGGAACTATACGGTTTTCCGCTATCAAGTTTTTGGCGCCGTTGCCGGGGACTGGCGCGATTTTACATCCTGAGATGTTGATTTTCATTTGAGCCTGTGTCACTCGTTTCAAAGCAAATTTTCCGTGTTGTATGCCACAACTACAACACGGTAAACTTTTACCTATTGATCCCGAGATTGAAAGAACTGTAAAAAGACGTAGAAGAGGTAGAAGAAATCGGCAAAACAAAAACATGGCTGACAGAGGTCCTCAATCACCTCTGCCTCCGGTTACTGAGACCACGGTTAAAATTGCCGATGATAATGATAGGGGAATACGGGACTATGCAACACCCGAGTTTGGTCAATTAAAATCGGGGATTCTTAGGCCCAACATGACGACACAAACTTTTGAATCGAAACCGGTAATGTTTCAAATGATCCAAGCAATGGGTCAATTTGAAGGATTACCTTCGGAAGATCCACATTCTCATTTAAAATTATTTATAGTAATGACGGATCATTTTCGTATTCTCGGAGTAACTATAGAAGCCTTACGGTTAACACTCTTCACTTATACCCTAAGAGATAGAGCTAAAGCCTAGCTAAATTCTCAACCACCTGAATCGATTGATACTTGGGCGAATTTAGCCGAATTTTTTTAAAGAAATATTTTCCTCCAACAAGAAATGTGAAATTTAGACATGATATCATGAACTTTCGACAAGAGGAAGATGAAGCAATTCCGGATGCTTAGGAGAGATTCAAAGATTTGATTAGAAAATGTCCCCATCACGGAATCCCTCACTGCATCCAATTAGAAACGTTTTATAATGGCCTTTCTAATGCTGCAAAAATCATTCTCGATGCTACGGCCGGTGGTGCTTTTGTTTCCAAAACATACAACGAGGCATTTGACATTTTGGAAAAAGTTTCAAACAATAACACCGAGTGGTCAAATCCTCGTGCCATCGTCCCAAAAATTGCATCGGGAGTTCATGATATTGATGCTATTGCTTCTTTAAATGCACAAATCGTTGCCTTGACTAATTTGGTTAAAAACAATTTGAACATAAATGAAGAAAAAAGTCAAGTGCAAGCCATGAATCATTCTTTGAATTAATCTTGTGTGTTTTGTGGAGAGAATCATCGTTTTGAGCAATGTCCATGTAATCCCGTCTCGGTGAACTACGTTGGAAACCATTCTAGAAATAGTCCGTTTTCCCATACGTATAACCCGAATTGGCGAAATCACCCGAATTTCTCTTGGTCAGGAAATCAAGGACTTTAACCCCCCGGGACAAGTCAAGTCCAAAACTGACCACCAAATCCCTTGGGATTTCATCAAAACCAACCTTCCAATTTCCAACATGGACAATCCTCACAATCACATGCACCTAGACAACAAAATGCATCGGAAATTAATGGTTCAATCGAATCGTTGCTCAAAAGTTTTATAAATCAAACCAATGCAACCTTGAGGGGTTTCAAAACTCAACTCGGGCAATTTGTTGTCGAGCTAAAAAATAGACCACAAGGGACGTTACCTAGTGACATCGAGAACCCTAAGGGAAATCATAAGGAACATGTCAAGGTCGTGAGTATAAGAGAAATAGAGAGTGTAGATGACTCGTGCTATCTATTTTACAAAAAGATTCACATCTCTTTGATAAGGAAAATTTCCCTGGACTGTTCTCTTCTGTTGAAAAACACAGAACCCAGATTATGTGTCTAAAACTGCAGATCCATCCAGTTCTTGCAAAAATTCTGCACAGTTCACCCACTATGGGCAGACTGTGCCCATACTGGGTAAAATAGCATTGAAACCAGATCTGCGTGAATTGCCTTTTCCTGACAGATTAAAATCAAAACATGTGGATGCTTAATTTAAAAAGTTTTTAGATGTTTTCAAGCAACTCCACATTAACATTCCTTTAGTAGAAGCTCTCGAGCAAATGCCAAGTTATGATAAATTTTTAAAAGACATTCTCAATAAAAAAAGAAGGATTGGAGAATTTGAAACTGTTGCACTAACCAAGGAATGTAGTGCAATTCTTTTTTGCAAAATCCCTCCAAAATTAAAGGATCCGGGGAGTTTCACCATCCCATGCTCCTTTGGAGGACAAGAAGTAGGACTTGCACTATGTGACTTGGGAGCAAGCATAAACCTCATGCCTTTATTTGTTTTTGAAAAATTGGGAATAGGTGAAGTTCGACCAACCACAGTTACTTTGCAACTCGCGGATAGATCTTTGGCATATCCAAAAGGAAAAATCGAGGACATTTTGGTCAAAGTTGATAAATTTATTCTTTCGGCCGATTTTCTAGTTTTGGACTATGAAGCAGATAGAAATATTCCCATCATTCTAGGAAGACCTTTTCTTGCGACCGACCGAACATTGATAGATGTGCAAAAAGGAGAATTGACCATGAGAGTGAACGACCAACAAATGACCTTCAATGTTTTCAAGTCTCTTAAGTTTAATGGTGAAGTAGAGCACTGTTCTTCCCTTAGCACTATAGGTGACGATTTTGAGTTAAGTTTGATAAAATGCACCCACAGTGAGCAAGTTGTGGGCACTGACAATGATATTTCGGAAGATGACTTGATTTTGGTTATAGATGCATTTGAACAACTTGATTTTAAGGATAGGCCAACACAGATCCCTTTTATCATACAAGCACCAGATTTAGACTTAAAACCACTTCCCAATCACCTTAAGTATGCTTATCTCATGGAAGAGGAAAAATTGCCCGTAATTATTTTTTCCAACTTAAGTTGTGATCAAGAAGTGTGGTTGATAGAATTTTTTGAAAAATCACAAGAAAGCCATAGGTTGGACCTTAGCCGACGTCAAGGGAGTTAGTCCTTCGCTTTTCCAACATAAGATAATCTTGGAAGAAAATAGTGCTGGTAAAGTGCAACCTCAAAGACGACTTAATCCCATCATGAAAGAAGTCGTTAAGAAAGAGATCTTGAAATGGCTTGATGCGGGTATTATTTACCCCATTTCAAGTAGTGGTTGGGTGAACCCGATGCAATGTGTCCCAAAGAAAGGTGGTACCACGGTAGTAACCAATGAGAAAAAAATGAACTTATTCCAACTAGGACCGTCACCGGGTAGAGAATTTGTATGGACTATAGACAATTAAATCTTGCCACCAAAAAGGACCACTTCCCTTTGCCGTTTATAGACCAAATGCTAGATCGATTGGCCGGAAAAGAATTTTATTACTTTTTGGACGGATATTCGGGTTATAACCAAATTCACATCGCACCCGAAGATCAAGAAAAAACGACCTTCATTTGTCCTTTCGGTACTTTTGCCTTTCGAATGATGCCATTTGGTTTATGCAATGCTCCCGCAACATTTCAACGTTGCATGATGTCTATTTTCTCGGATATGATTGACGATACCATGGAAGTTTTTATGGACGATTTTTTGGTGATCGGAACGTCATTTGAAAATTGTCTTGAAAATTTGGAAAAAAATTTAGAAAGATGTGAAACTCATGATTTAATTTTAAATTGGGAAAAATGTCATTTTATGGTACAAGAAGGAATCGTTTTGGGTCACATGGTTTCTAAAAAAGGTTTGGAAGTGGATAAAGCAAAACTTGAAGTAATAATGCAATTACCCAAACCCACTTCGGTTAAAGGCATTAGAAGTTTTTTAGGACATGTGAGATTTTTCAGACTTTTCATAAATGATTTTTCAAAATTTGCAAAACCACTTTGCAATTTGTTGCATGTCGATCAAACTTTTGATTTTGCAAAACCATTTTATGGTACAAGAAGGAATCGTTTTGGATCACATGGTTTCTAAAAAAGGTTTGGAAGTGGATAAAGCAAAACTTGAAGTAATAATGCAATTACCCAAACCCACTTCGGTTAAAGGCATTAGAAGTTTTTTAGGACATGCGGGATTTTACAGACTTTTCATAAATGATTTTTCAAAAATTACAAAACCACTTTGCAATTTGTTGCATGTCGATCAAACTTTTGATTTTACTTCCGATTGTAAGAAAGCTTTTGAAACAATCAAAAATGCCCTTGTGACGACACCTATTATAATTGCCCCAAATTGGACCATGCCTTTTGAGGTTATGTGTGATGCAAGCGATTGGGCTATAGGTGCCGTGTTAAGGGAAAGGCAAAACAAAATTTTCTACCCCATTTACTACGCAAGTAAAACTCTTATCGAAGCTTAAATAAATTATACAACAACCGAGAAAGTGCTACTCACCGTAGTATTTGCATTTGATCATTTTCGATCCTACTTGATTGGCACAAAGGTCCTTGTTCATACGGATCACTCCGCTATTAAATATCTCTTCAACAAAACCGATGCAAAGCCACGACTTATTTGGTAGGTCCTTCTTTTTACAAGAATTCGACATAGAGATAATTGATAGAAAATGAGTTGACAATCAAGTTGCAGACCATCTCTCTAGGATTGAAAAGCAAGTGTCAAGTGGGAGAAGTCATGAGATCAAATAATTTTTTCCGGATGAAAGTATTTTGGCAATTCACCATTTTGAAAAAAAAACCTTCCTTGGTATGCGGATATTGCAAATTATCTTGCAAGTGGGATCAAGCCATACCACATGAACGGTCAACAAATTCAAAAAATTTCTTCACGATTGCAAACAGTATTTTTGGGATGATCCCTTCTTATATAAATTGGGATCGGACCAAATTTTGAGGAAATGTGTCCCTAATTTTGAAATAAAAGATATTTTGAGGGACTGGCATGCCTCACCGTACGGTGGCCATTTTGGTGGTCAACGTACGACGGCAAAATTTTTACAAAGCGGTTTCTTTTGGCCCACTTTATTCAAAGATGCATTCGAGTTTGTTAAAAGTTGTGATCAATGCCAAAGGACGGGAAATTTGTTCCAAGGGAATGAAATGCCTTTAAACAACATTTTAGAAGTTGAACCTTTTGATGTTTGGGGCATTGACTTCATAGGCCCATTTCCCGTGTCTTTCCATAATCAATATATCTTGGTGGCGGTTGATTACGTTTCCAAATGGGTGGAAGCAATTGCTCGCCCAAGAAATGATGCTAAAACTGTGATAACTTTTCTCCAAAAAAATATTTTTGTTCGTTTTGGGACTCCCCGAGCTTTGATTAGTGATGAAGGAACTCATTTCGTTAATAAAATGTTAGGCACTGTAAGTACAACATCCAACATAAAGTATCAACGACATACCAGCCTTAGACAAACGGTCTTGCCGAACTTTCGAATCAAGAGATAAAATCAGTTTTAGAGAAAGTGGTAAAACCCGACAGAAAGGACTGGTCACTTAAACTGGATAGGAATGTCACCTTATAAATTGGTTTTTGGGAAGGCATGTCACTTGCCTTTGGAACTCGAATACAAGGCAATATGGGCAACCAAAGAAATAAATTTAAATTGGGATGAAGCCGGAAAGAAAAGGAAACTTCAATTAAATGAATTAGAGGAACTAAGGCATCATGCCTACAAAAATCCCAAGATTTATAAAGAAAAAAAACAAAGCTTTGGCATGACCGTAGAATTAACCAAAGGATTTTTGAAAAAAAATCAACAAGTGCTCATTTTTAATTCTCGATTGAAATTATTTCCGGGAAAGTTAAAATCATGATGGTCGGGACCTTTTACCATTATGGATGTGGGACAATGGAACGGTCGATTTATTAAACCCACAAGACGGAAGTATTTTTAGAGTTAATGTGCATCGGATTAAACACTTTATTCCTACTGAAGTGTCCGAGCCCACTAATTTTGAGGAGTGAAGGTTGAAGTTTTTCAATTGTAAATATTGTACATATTTTTATCTAAATATTTGTTTAATCTTGCTTTGTAGGAGATGTCCTCGGTTGTGGTCACTGTGGGCATCTAGTGGTCACCGAAAATTTGAAATTTAAAAGATAAGACTACTCACATTGGTGATCAAGCACAATCCAATCCAATCCAATCTAGATTAGCTAAAAGACAAAGCTAAATTATTAAAAAAATATAAAAAAATAGAGTGAATGCTCAATCTCGCTCACGATCCGGTCTTGGATTGTTGCTTTTCTTTTTATTTTTTTTAATTTAATTTGCCATGTGTCAAATTTCTACCGGTTAATATTGGATTTTGTTTAGATAAAACTTATCATATTAAAAAGATGAGTTTAACAAAAAAATTAAAAATTAAAAAATATACCAAAATTCATAATTTTCAATTCCCTACAAATAGAGACCAATATTGACATATTTTCATCACATCAATCTTTCTCTCTATTTCAATACTCTCTTCATCTTGAATACTCTCTTCATTTTCTGTTATGGATCCAAACTACCCAAATTTTTGTTTCGGTTCTCAATATCCTGATAACCTTCGAAACCCAAACACACAATATGAAAACTCTGAGTTTCTTTCTTATGATAATCACGTTAGTATCCCTGAAAATGTTCAAACATCGCAAAAGGGTTCAAGAGTCGATTCATGGGATACGAGAGAAGATATGGTTCTGATGTCGGCATGGATCTTCGTTAGTAAAGATGCTACTCGTGGAAAAAACAAAAAGAAAGGGAAGTTATGGTCACGAGTGAAAGAACACCATGATGCAACTCGAGCAGAAAATCCAGAAGGGCTTGGTGTCCGAAATGAAAATCAAATGAAAGGTCGTTGGTCTCGACTTAACGAAAATGCAAACAAGTGGGTTGGTGCTTACAGAGAAGCACACCGTCAAAAAAATAGTGGAATGAGTAACACAAATGTAGAGAACGCAACTCACAAAATCTATGAGGCGGCTGGGAAAAAGTTTAATGATCTGAAGGTATTTAACGAAGTTATGTGTAAACATTCTAAGTGGGACTTACAGTTACATCATGAAACAACACGTTCTAGCTCGGTATATGAAGTGGGTGATGAAGAAAGTGGTGGAAGCACAAAAAGATCAAGAACTACGGAGGAAGGAGATTATGTCGAAATCAACCAAGAATCGCCAATTAGTGGTTCAACAATTCAACGTCCTGCAGGTAGAGATGCAACAAAAAAAAGGAAAAGGTAAGGCATCACAATCATCTTCGATTTCAAATGAGTTTAGTGAAAATATTCGTACCTTAACGATTACAAGAAACAATGAAGTAGAATTGATGAAAAAGAAAATCAATTTTGATTAAGAGAATTTTCAAATCGTTCAAGACCACAAAATGTTGCGCGTACTGATGTCCAAAGATAACCTGTCACCAGCACAAGAAAAGTTGAGAGAACGTCTTGTGGAAAAGTTGCATGGATAGTGATGTGTTTGTAATTTTATTTTTATGTATTGGTAATTTAGTTTTCGTGTATTTGTTTGTACTTCTCGTATTTTGTAATCTGTATTATGTATTAGTAACTTGAATTGTATTTTATGTATTGTATTTTATGTTAAAATGAATGGTTGTCTTTTCCCCTAAAGATCACATGCCATTGTCCCCCACTGATATCACAATTGTCTTTTCCCTAAAGATCACATGCCATTGTCACCCACTCATTTCACAATTGTCTTTTTCCTAAAGATCACATGCCATTGTCCCCCATTGATTTCACAATTGTCTTTTTCCTAAAGATCACATGCCATTGTCCCCCCCACTGATTATGTGTTGTCTTTTCCCCTAAAGGTTACATGCCATTGCCCCCACTGATTTCACAATTGTCTTTTCCCTAAAGATCACATGCCATTGTCCCCCACCGATTATGTGTTGTCTTTTCCCCTAAAGATCACATGTCATTGTCCCCCACTGATTATTCTAACGTTTGCTATATATTTGGTTGTCTTTCATCAAGATTTATTCATACAATCTCTCTTCAAACACCTTCATATTTCACTAAAATGTCTCTTAGTGAAAACTCATCACCAGAATCAGTTGATGAATTTGACGCATGGCAATTATGAGTTCTTGAACAAAACCATCAAATTGATTGCATGCTTGAGGATATCCTCATAAACTCCTCCAATCTGTTCATAGGAGATCAACCTCCAAGAGCAAGAAGAAGGTATCGTGACAGGCAATGCGAGATGGGTGAATCGCGTTTGATGCAATACTACTTTGTGGACAATCCAACGTATGATGACGCTATCTTCCGGAGAAGATTTCGAATGAGAAGACCTTTATTCTGTCGTATAGTTGATGTTATGACTGCCAATGATGAATATTTTCAACGAAGACCTGTTGCCACAGGTAGACAAAGTCTTTCACCATTGCAAAAATGTACTGGATCCATGAGGGTGTTGGTATATGGCACATCAGTCGACGCAGTTGAAGAATATTTGAGAATGAGTCCAACCACAACAAAGGATGCTCTCATGAACTTTGTAGATGGTGTCATCTCATGTTTCGGTGATGAGTACCTCCGAAAGCCTAACAACGATGATTTGGCAAGACTACTCCATGCCGGAGATCAACGTGGATTCCCAGGTATGATAGGTAGTATTGACTGCATGCATTGGGAATGGAAAAATTGTCCGAGCGCATGGGCTGGACAATATGCCGGAAGAAGTGGAAAGCCAACAATCATTTTAGAAGCCGTTGCATCATATGATTTATGGATATGGCACGTTTTTTTTGGAACACCAGGTTCGTTAAATGATATTAATGTACTTCATTGATCTCCTGTTTTTGATGATGTATTGACATGTTGAGCACCAAAAGTTAGTTACATCGTGAATGGTCGAGAAAACGACAGGGCATATTATCTCACAGATGACATATATCCTTCATGGTCTACATTTGTCAAGTCAATTACGTTTCCCACTATCGAGGAACACAAGTTGTTCGCTCAATGTCAAGAGTCTGTTAGAAAAGATGTTGAACGAGCATTTGGAGCTCTACAAGCTCGTTTTGCATTTATTCGACACCCATGTCTTGTTTGGGACAAAGATAATATAGGAAAGATTATGATTGCTTGTATCATTCTGCATAATATGATAGTTAAAGACGAGCGAGAGACATACCTCCATTATTATGATCCCGCTGAATTTCTTAATGATATGCCCACAAATCGACAACCCAAAAGCTATACAGAAGATGATGGTTAACCGTTTGGATTCTCTACTGACCGAATTGGAAACCTAGCCAGTTATATGGTTAATAGAGAACAACTTCGTAATAGAGAAGCACATAATGCTTTAAAAAATGATTTGATTGAGCATATATGGCAAAAATTCGGCACTAATAATTAATTATATCATTTATGTATTTTAGATATGTAATTTCGTATTTTTTTTGTAACTTGTTTTAATTATTTTCAATTATAAGTTTTTTTTAATTAAGATTATGATTTAAAGTATCAAATAGTTTAAAGAATCTATTTTTTATATGCAAAAACAAAAAGAAAAAAAATGACAGATATGATAAAATATTAAAAATTAATATTTTTTAAAGAATATTTAAGATTGGATTGGATCACTGATAAAAGTTAAAAAATATAAGATTTGATTGAATTAGAGATTGGGTAGGTGAAAGAGAGAGAAATTAATTTTTTAATAAAGATTGGATTGGATTGTGGATGTGGGTGACTACCCACATTGGTGATCAAGCTCAATCCAATCCAATCTAGATTGGCTAAAAGACAAAGCTAAATTATTAAAAAAATATAAAAAAATGGAGTGAATGCTCAATCTCGCTCACGATCCAGTCTTGGATTGTTGCTTTTCTTTTTATTTTTTTTAATTTAATTTGCCATGTGTTAAATTTCCATTGGTTAATATTGGATTTTGTTTAGATAAAACTTATCATATTAAAAAGATGATTTAACAAAAAAATTAAAAATTAAAAAATATACCAAAATTCATAATTTTCAATTCCCTACAAATAGAGACCAATATTGACATATTTTTATCACACCAATCTTTCTCTCTATTTCAATACTCTCTTAATCTTGAATACTCTCTTCATTTTCTGTTATGGATCCAAACTACCCAAATTTTTGTTTCGGTTCTCAATATCCTGATAACCTTCGAAACCCAAACACACAATATGAAAACTCTGAGTTTCATTCTTATGATAATCACGTTAGTATCCCTGAAAATGTTCAAACTTCACAAAAGGGTTCAAGAGTCGATTCATGGGATACGAGAGAAGATATGGTTCTGATGTCGGCATGGATCTTCGTTAGTGAAGATGCTACTCGTGGCAAAAACAAAAAGAAAGGGAAGTTATGGTCACGAGTGAAAGAACACTATGATGCAACTCGAGCAGAAAATCCAGAAGGGCTTGGTGTCCGAAATGAAAATCAAATGAAAGGTCGTTGGTCTCGACTTAACGAAAATGCAAACAAGTGGGTTGGTGCTTACAGAGAAGCACACCGTCAAAAAAAGAGTGGAATGAGTAACACAGATGTAGAGAACGCAACTCACAAAATCTATGAGGCGACTGGGAAAAAGTTTAATGATCTGAAGGTATTTAACGAAGTTATGTGTAAACATCCTAAGTGTGACTTACAGTTACATCGTGAAACAACACGTTCTAGCTCGGTATATGAAGTGGGTGATGAAGAAAGTGGTGGAAGCACAAAAAGATCAAGAACTACGGAGGAAGGAGATTATGTCGAAATCAACCAAGAATCACCAACTGGTGGTTCAACAATTCAACGTCCTGCAGGTAGAGATGCAAAAAAAAAAAAAGGTAAGGCATCACAATCATCTTCGATTTCAAATGAGTTTAGTGAAAATCTTCGTACCTTGACGATTACAAGAAACAATGAAGTAGAATTGATGAAAAAGAAAATCAATTTTGATCAAGAGAATTTTCAAATCGTTCAAGACCACAAAATGTTGCGCGTACTGATGTCCAAAGATAACCTGTCACCAACACAAGAAGACTTGAGAGAACGTCTTGTGGAAAAGTTGTATGGATAGTGATGTGTTTGTATTTTTTTTTTATGTATTGGTAATTTAGTTTTCGTGTATTTGTTTGTACTTCTCGTATTTTCTAATCTGTATTCTGTATTAGTAATTTGTATTGTATTTTATGTTAAAATGAATGGTTGTATTTTCCCCTAAGATCACATGCCATTGTCCCCCACTGATTTCACAATGGTCTTTTCCCTAAAGATCACATGCCATTGTCACCCACTGATTTCACAATTGTCTTTTTCCTAAACATCACATGTCATTGTCCCCCATTGATTTCACAATTGTCTTTTTCCTAAAGATCACATGCCATTGTCCCCCACTGATTATGTGTTGTCTTTTCCCCTAAAGGCCACATGCCATTGTCCCCCACTGATTATGTGTTGTCTTTTCCCTAAAGATCACATGCCATTGGCCCCCACTGATTATATGTTGTCTTTTCCCCTAAAGATCACATGCCGTTGTCCCCACTGATTATTCTAACGTTTGTTATATATTTGGTTGTCTTTCATCAAGATTTATTCATACAATCTCTCTTCAAACACCTTCATATTTCACTAAAATGTCTCTCAGTGAAAACTCATCACCAGAATCAGTTGATGAATTTGACGCATGGCAATCATGAGTTCTTGAACAAAACCATCAAATTGATTGCATGCTTGAGGATATCCTCATAAACTCCTCCAATCTGTTCATAGGAGATCAACCTCCAAGAGCAAGAAGAAGGTATCGTGAGAGGCAATGCGAGATGGGTGAATCACGTTTGATGCAAGACTACTTTGTGGACAATCCAACGTATGATGACGCTATCTTCCGGGGAAGATTTCGAATGAGAAGACCTTTATTCTGTCGTATAGTTGATGTTGTGACTGCCAATGATGAATATTTTCAACGAAGACCTTATGCCACAGGTAGACAAAGTCTTTCACCATTGCAAAAATGTACTGGAGCCATGAGGGTGTTGGCGTATGGCACATCAGTCGACGCAGTTGACGAATATTTAAGAATGAGTGCAACCACAACAAAGGATGCTCTCATGAACTTTGTAGATGGTGTCATCTCATGTTTCGGTGATGAGTACCTCCAAAAGCCTAACAACGATGATTTGGTAAGACTACTCCATGCCGGAGATCAACGTGGATTCCCAGGTATGATAGGTAGTATTGACTGCATGCATTGGGAATGGAAAAATTGTCCGAGCGCATGGGCTGGACAATATACCGGAAGAAGTGGAAAGCCAACAATCATTTTAAAAGCCGTTGCATCATATGATTTATGGATATGGCACGTTTTTTTTTGGAACACCAGGTTCGTTAAATGATATTAATGTACTTCATCGATCTCCTGTTTTTGATGATGTATTGACATGTTGAGCACCAAAAGTTAGTTACATCGTGAATGGCCGAGAAAACGACAGGGTATATTATCTCACAGATGGCATATATCCTTCATGGTCTACATTTGTCAAGTCAATTACGTTTCCCACTATCAAGAGTCTGCCAGAAAAGATGTTGAACGAGCATTTAGAGTTCTACAAGCTCGTTTTACATTTATTCGACACCCATGTCTTGTTTGGGACAAAGATAATATGGGAAAGATTATGATTGCTTGTATCATTCTGCATAATATGATAGTTGAAGACGCGCGAGAGACATACCTCTATTATTATGATCCAGCTGAATTTCTTAATGATATGCCCACAAATCGACAACCCGAAAGCTATACAGAAGATGATGGTCAACCGTTTGGATTCTCTACTGACCTAATTGGAAACCTAGCCAGTTATATGGTTAATATAGAACAACTTCGTAATAGAGAAGCACATAATGCTTTAAAAGATGATTTGATTGAGCATATATGGCAAAAATTCGGCACTAATAATTAATTATGTTATTTATGTATTTTAGATATGTAATTTCGTATTTCTTTCAAAAGTTAAAAACTAAAAAGTGGTTTTCTCCCTTCCAAGATACTTTACCCTTTCATCTTCTTCCCTGGGAAACAAAGAAAAAGCAAAGAAAAAAATGGCAAGACAAAAACATCTTGTTTCTCGACCCTCACAACCTCCCTGTCGCTCACTTCGTCGCCGGTCGACCACCACTGCGCTACCGCCCCATGCGCCGACCGACGACACCATTATGGCCGCCGCTGCTGCTCCGCCAGAGACCATCACTCCGACCACCGCCTGAAACCATCGAAACAACGGCGAACTCCACCGCCTCTTCCACTTTGGGTATTCACACCACCGGAGGGTCACCGTTAATCATCTCCTACGATGCTCCGACACCATCATATCCAGTATACATCCACACCTTTGTTGAAAGTCATGAGGTCCTCACTACGGTAAACCCTCTTCCCTCAACTTCCCCTAAAATGCCTTCTCCTACATCTTCCTCCCTTCCATTTATCCCTTTTACCAACCAATCGGTGGTACCTCCAACCCTTTCCACCACCAACATTTCCACCAACAACACCCTACTCGAAAAACCCCATTTTGTAACTTTACCCATTTCATCAACTACCATCACCGTACCACCACTAACCCTTCAACCAAATCCCTTTAACCAAGCAAGAGATTTTAGCAACCCCATCTACCTTCAAAAGCCGATAACCCCAAAACAACCCTCTCAGTCTCAATTGGATAGTAGAATTCGGAAAAATAACTTTTTGTTAATCATCATAGTCTTTTGAACATTATATCCGTTTAATATCTTTTGGGTATTTGATAACATTTGACACTTGTTCCTCCCACCATTTGTGTAATATTTGCGGGTGCTTTTGTGTGTTAATCTTATGATAACTCGTTTGTTTGCTTGAAATTTGTTTTGGTTTCCTCTAGTTATCGTCATTTCAGGTACATCTTATTTGGTTGACTTTTTGGAGGTTGAAATTTTCGGTCCAACAATGTTTATATCAAGTTCTATAGAAACAACAACACAATAAGATTACCAACCTGTTTTATATAACATTCAACGATTACAGGTTTGATCTTTTGAAGCTTTTCTGTGTTCTCTGTTTTTACACCGTGAGTGTGTGTGTTCTATGATCTGATTTTTGTGTTGAGAGAGTTGATGAGAGATAAGATCATATCTGATCTCAGATCTCTCTCTAGCTTCTAACACACTCTAACTTACAACCACTTGCAACATCAAGTTGCAATATTAAACTAATAAAACTAATATCTAAAACTAAACTAATATCTAACTATTAACTAACTAACTAACTAATATATAATAAAATATCTATTTATAAGATATTTAGATTAAACTTAAAATACAAAATAAACAGTTACTTTGACATTTATTACAAACAAACATAGACTTTAATATCGAGAGTCGACGTTAAGGCTTTAGCTTCAGATTGCGATCTTCAGTTTGGATGATCTTGAATCCAATAAATATGTGATCTAACAATCTCCCCCTTTGGATCAAGATCATTACTAAAAAGATTTTAGCAATTCAGTCTTCTTTTTCAGCTCAGAAGATGCAATCTCTTTCTCTAGCTCTTAAATCAACATGTCTTCAGGATACTTGCTTTTGAAGATTTCAATCTTGGACGTGATTCTTGAAACATGTGATCTTTGCCATTTCTTGTGTAGTCATTCTCCCCCTTTTTGATGTTAAGTGCAACGACTTCATCAAAACTATTTGTAAGAAATGTCTATCTTTCGGAGCCTATGATTCGTCAATTCATAAGATATTCATCCAGATCTTTGCAAATCTAGACAAAGTAGTCGTGTAACACCTGAATCAACTAATGAATCAGTTAACATGCCTGTCAGTAACACTAAGTCACTGTGTGTAACGAATACACAATGGAAAGGAGTTGTTTGATGTTGACTCCCCTAGGGCTTCCATTTAATCATCGAAACACCACAAAGGTAAATTTCTATAAACGTTATGACAAAGAAACTAATTCCTTGTGTGTTCGTGCTTGTGATAGAAAGAATTAAGCACTTGATGATTGCTTATAGGCTCAAAATTGTGTAAACCACTGAGACAACAGTAAGTTAAACACAGACTCAATGTGCATGATTGAAGTGCGAAGGTGGGGTAGACTTCCTTCTTTTTCAATATCCATATTTTCCAAATGAAAATCAGATAGCATATGTGCTGTTGAAAAGACAAAAACCAGTAAAACTTTTAAAGGTACGAGTTCTGATCAGAAATAATCAGAAGTTATATCCGTACTCCCCTTTTGTCTTGAAGAGCTCCCCCTAAATTCTTGAATTACAAAAAAAATTTGGCATTAAAAGGTACATGCCAAATTTTATGAGCTCCCCCTCGAAGTAATATTGACCACTTGTCAATTTCTTCTCATACTCCCCCTTGGTTCATGAACAGAATATAGAAGTGCATATATCAATCAGAGTTAAGAATGAAGAAATGATGAAAAAGTATACAATTTAGAAAACTTTGATAGGTAACTACTGATTAAATCTTTAGATTTAGCATACCAAGCTTAGAGACAAGAAAGGTAAACCTCTTTTCGTCTAAAGGTTTGGTAAACAAATCGGCAAGTTGATAATCAGTTTTTACAAAGAAAAGTTCAATTGTTCCTTTTTCAACATGATCTTTAATAAAATGATACCTGACGTCTATGTGCTTAGTCTTGGTGTGTTGAACATGATTCGCTGATATTGCGATGGCGCTCTTGGAGTCACAGTATATCGATATCTTGTTGAAGTGGAAACCGTAGTCTCACAATTGAGTTCTCATCCATAAGACCTGAGAACAGCAGCTAGCAGCAGCTACATATTCTGCTTCGGCCGTGGAGGTTGAAACACAAAGTTGCTTCTTCGATGCCCAACTGACGAGCTTATCACCGAGGAACTGTACATGTCCTGACGTGCTCTTCCTGTCTAACATACAACCTGCATGATCTGCATCTGTGTAGGCTGTTAGTTCAAAACTAGTATCTTTAGGATACCACAGACCAAGATCTGCAGTGCCCTTTAGATACCTAAATATGCGCTTTACAGCAGACATATGGATTTCTTTAGGATTGGCCTGATATCGTGCACATAAGCATGTTGAAAACGTTATATCTGGCCTACTATAAGTAAGATACATTAAAGAACCTATCATCCCTCGATAAGTCCTAACATCAACAGCCTTTCCCGAAGGATCGGTGCCAATCTTAGTACCTGGTGCCATTGGGGTACCAATCGGTTTTGAATTTTCCATTTGGAACTTCCGAAGAATATCCATAATGTATTTTGATTGATTGATAAAAATACCCGTAGAAAACTGTTTGACTTGCAATCCGAGAAAGAAATTCATCTCTCCCATCATGTTCATCTGAAATCTAGACACCATAAGGTTTGCAAAATTCTTACAGTACTCAGGATTTGTAGAGCCAAAAATAATATCATCCACATAGATTTGAATTAAAATGATATCGGCTTTTTCCTTTTTGATAAACAAAGTGGTATCCACCGTACCTTTTAAAAACCCAGACTTGACTAGAAAAGTGGAAAGGACATCATACCAGGCTCGAGGTGCTTGTTTCAGACCGTAGAGTGCTTTGTCGAGAATGTATGCGTGATTCGTCTTCTCTTGATTGACAAAACCTTCTGGCTGAGAGACGTAGATTTCCTCCTTCAGAATTCCATTCAGGAATGCTGTCTTCACGTCTATTTGAAAGACCGTGAAGTTTTTGTAGACTGCGTAGGCTAGAAACATTCTGATTGCCTCTAATCGCGCCACAAGAGCATATGTCTCGTCGTAGTCGATTCCTTCCTCTTTTCTGTATCCTTTGGCTACTAGTCTTGCCTTGTTTTGGATAACGGTACCCTCTTCGTCTTTCTTTATCTTGAAAACCCATTTCGTACCTATAATGGTTTTACCTTGAGGCTTTGGTAAGAGTCTCCAGACTTGAAGTGCATCGAACTGATTCAGCTCTTCTTGTATTGAGATCACCCATTCTGGATCAGCAAGTGCCTCTGATACACGTGTTGGCTCGAACTTGCTCAGAAAGGAGTCATGCATGCACATATTCAATGATGCTGACCTAGTTTGCACCGGTTTTGATGGATCACCAATGATCTGGCTTAACTGGTGCTCTTTGGTCCATTTATGTTCATGAGGCAATGGATTAGATGATTGTATGTCAATTGTATCATCTACAAATCCACTTGTACCTTCTTCAGCTTGTTCAGGAGGAATTGTGATTTCAATTGAAGGGGCAGGTTTAGAAGGCTCAGCAGGTACAACTTGATCTGGCTGTAGATTGTTCTGAATAGTATCTCCTACTGTTTCAGCTACTTCTTTTTCTTTATCATTTGTCACTTCTTCAACTGTTGGAGTCGGTATTTGAATTGGAATCTCTTGTTGAATCGGGGCGTTGGATTCAATAGGAACATCTGAACTGGTTGGATGAGTAGTCGTTAAGTCTTCCATCCTGTCAACCACAACAGATTTCTTTACATTAGATCCAAGAAATTCATCATAAAACAATTCAAATAATAAATCTAAATAAGATAAATGGTTAGTAGAAGTTGATGCTTCATCTGATTTATTCTGTGGAGACGTAGGTTCTGGACTGAGTTGCCCAGAAGCTAGTACTCCGGTTATAACGGGTTCTGAACTGTGTTGTTCGGAAGCCATCTCTTCATCAAATGTGACGTTGATGCTTTCAATCACTGTCTTTGACTTCTTCAGATAAACACGGAATGCAGTTGATGTCGAGGAATAACCAATGAAGATTCCTTCATCCGCCTTAGCACTGAACTTATTTAGACTCTCCCTATCGTTTAGAATGAAACACTTACACCTAAATATATGGAAATATTTGATTGTCGGTGTTCGGTTGTTGATTAAAGCATAAGGAGACTTCTTGAATCTGCGATGTATCATGGATCGATTTTGTGTTGATTAAAGCATAAGGAGACTTCTTGAATCTGATTGACTTAGCATAGTACGAGCAGCCTCGACTAGCGTACGGTTTCTTCTTTCGACCACTCCATTTTGTTGAGGCGTACGAGCAACAGAGTATTGATGTGAAATCTTGACAGATTCGAGATATTCTTGAACTTTATTGTTCTTGAACTCTGTGCCGTTGTCTGTTCGTAGAAACTTGACCGGTTTCTGCAGATTCACCTGGGTTGTCTTTAGGAATGTGATGAGGACATCTGGTGTCTCATCTTTTGAACGTAGAAACTTGACCCATGTGTATCGCGAGTAATCGTCCATGATAACGAGTATGTACTTCTTTCCGCCTAGACTCTGAGTTTGCATCGGACCGCATAAGTCCATATGCAATAACTCTAACGGAGCGTTTGTACTTGGTTCAGGCTTTAGTTTATGTGGAGCCCTCTTCATTTTTCCCTTTTCACATGCTGCACAAAGATGTTCTCTTTCATATTTGAGCTCTGGAAGTCCTTTGACGAGCTTTCCACTGACCAGATTATTGATGTACCTGAAGTTGAGGTGAGAGAGCCTTCGATGCCATAACCAGCTTTGTTGCATCGAGGCTTTCGTCAGTAGACAAACCTGCTTGTCAGTCTGGACATTTGATAAATTGATTGTGTAGAGGTCTGATTCTCGAGTACCGACCAAGAGTTCTTTGCCTTCTTCATTGCGAACTAAACATCTCTTGGCTTTGAAGTTGACCTCTAAGTCTTTGTCACAGAACTGGCCTATACTGAACAAGTTGTATCGTAAGCCTTCTACATAGCTCACCTTCTTGATAGTGACATTGTCATGTTGTACATCACCGTATCCCATGATTGGAGAAAACCGGTCGTTGCCGAATCTGACTGTTCCGCAATATTTCTCTTTAAAATTGGACAACATCTCTTTCTGCCCTTTCATGTGCTTGGAACATCCGCTGTCCAAGAACCACGTATGACGAGTCTGCATAAGAGAAATTACAAATTTAGATAATCATACGACAACTTTGGAATAAACACTTTGATTATCAAAGTGCGGGTCTTGAACTGATTTGTTCAAAAGCCTAATTGACTTTGATGTTCGGGTTTTGAGCTGATTTACTCAAGAACCATTTCTCTTTGAAGTTCTGGTTTTGAACTGCATTATCCAAAAACCTATTTTGACATTGAAGAACGAGTCCTGATCTGTACATAATCAGAAGTCGATTTCTCTTTGAGCTTTGTGTGCCTGCAACACAGATTTAGCTTTAGGTACCCACTGGAATTTGGGTCCTTCTGTGTTAGCACAAGATTTTGGTACCCATTTCAAATTGGGCCCTTTTTTCTTTTGAAATGCATTTGAAAAATTAGAATGAGATGAATGCACATGATAATTGCCAAACCAATCTTCAGAATCTTGACAAGAAGTAGAAACATGTTTATCATAAATAGAAGACTTTCTAGCAGATAAAGATAACTGAAATAATTGCTTCATTGTATATTGTTTACGAGAAACAGCAAGTTTTGAGTTCAAAATAACAACATCAGCAATTAAGACATCTTTACTAGGAGAAGTCTTACTACAATTAACACTAGAAAACGATTTAACGGTCTTGTCAAGCTTCTGTTTCGGTTTCCACAGAGAATTAACTTATGGCCTTTGCTTGTTCAGATCTGAAACATGTGAAACTGTGGAGTTAGACTTTGGAGCAACAAACGAATGCTTCTTTTTCGGATGACCAGTAGTGTTCGGTTTCTGTGAATGCTTAGATGTAATCTTACCTTTAGCATTTTTAGCTTTCACAGAGACTGAGTTATCAACTTTCGTTGATTTTGCACTGTTAACAGGCATACTGGTTTTTCCTAAGGATTTCTTAACAAAAGATGAATGGTTAGGAAGTTTTGCATTAAACTCAAATTGATTAGAACAATCATCTAAACCACCGTCAGCGTTCAGAAAATCAAACCCTTTATTTGTAAAACCAAACATATCCTCAGAGTTTGAAGCCTTAGAAATAATAACATTTTTGAACAAGTTGAAAAAACCTTTTGTTCAATATTCATCAAAAGTCTTTCATCTGATAAAGAATTCTCGAGTTCATAAATTTTACTTTCTAAAACGAGAGGAGGGACATATAGTTTACCTTGAATAGGCTTCGCCTCCATTTCTTTTTCAGAATAACTTTGAAATAAATCACTTGAAAGAGTTTTCTTCTTTTGATATATTGGATTTTCATTATAACTATTATTCATTTTCGCATAATAAAATGGAAGATGAACTTTAGATGATTTCAACCGTTTTTCAGTTTCTTTGGCTTCATCCTCTTCTGATAGTTTAGTCCAGAAAGTTTTAAACTCAGGGATTCGTCGAGCTAATTTCATTGAAAGATGATCATAAAGTGCAGGCACTTCAGACATTCCTTTTTGAAGACAGTGAGGATTCTTATAACCGATTCCCCATCTCTCTATTTCCTCTTTGGGTTTGTTCAGATGAATAGTCTGTTCAGTTTGACCCATTTTGTATAACTTCTCTTCCAAACTTTTTAATTTTCCATGTAAAGAAAAGTTTTCTTTGGTACATGAAGAATGCAATTTTGTAAGCTCATATATATCAATCTCACTTTTTGTCAGTTTAGACTTGAGTTCAGAATTCTCTTTAAGAATTATTGTCTTTTCCTTTGCGTTGGTGTCATTATCTCTATGTAAAACCTCAACCAATACTTTCTTCTCAGCAATTTCATGGCTAAGTTTCTGTATTAGTTGGTTTTTGTCAGTTATAACACCATTTTCTCGCTCAAGATTCGATTCTAACTCTTTTTGTTTTAAAATCATGGCATGCATTTTATTCATGAAATCTGTATACGATAAATTACATACCTCTTCTTCTTCATCATCTGAGTTAGCTTCAACATCTGATTCTTGCTTTCCCATCAAGCACATGTTGACGGCTTCATCTCTTTCTTCATCCTCTTCTTCCTCGTCTGAGTGATCAAGCCAGTATTCATCCTCAGCCATCAGTGCCTTGCCAACCTCCTGTTGCTTTGCAAGAAACATCTTGTTCTTGTAATAATCGGAGTTTCTGACCTTTGATCTTCGGCAATCCTTGGCAAAGTGACCTGTTTTGCCACAGTTGTAGCGCGTAGGTGGTTCTGGTTGACAGGATCCTTCAGCTTTGAACTTTCTTTCTTCTGGTTTCCTCTCCTCTATTCTCTTTCCTTCATACTGATATCTTCTCTCTTCAGGTTTCCTCTCCTCTGTTCTTTTCCCTTCAAATCTCTTTCCTTCATTTCTACTTACTTCAACCCTTTCCTTGTGGATGTAGTTGTTCGAACCAGAAGAATATCTCTGACTATTTGAACTTGGCTTCATGTAGAACTTTTTCTGAAAAGCATTTGACAGCAGAATCATTGCTTGTTTCAGTTGTTCATTTTCATCCATGTCAGAGTTTGCATAACCTTCATCTTCTTCTGATTCATACACAATTGTCTTGTTTTTCTTCTTCCTGACAACAAGAGCAACTGTGTCCTCAACTGTCTTTCCTTTCTGCCTCTTCTCATCTAGAATTTCATCCACCTCTTCTTCATTTTGTCTGAGGGTTTCATACACCTCATGAAGTGGAATCTCATTTAGATCCTTGATCTGCTTCATCTGTCTGGCAAATCTTTTCCATTCAGGTTGTAGAATACTCAGGAATTTGACGTTCAACTCTATTTGAGATTTGTGGACCTTGTTCTTGCTTAGTTCGTTCAGCAAGGTCACAAACCTGTCATAGGTTTCTTCTAAAGTTTCTCCCACTCTGCCTCTAAATTCTTCATAATTGTTCAGGCAGTTGGAGATTTTAAGTTGATTCCCAACCTTTGAACCCAGCATCATCTTCTCAAGCTGATCCCACATTTCTTTGCCGGAGGCCTTGTAGCTGTCAATCTTTACATAGATTTCGTTTGGAATTCCTTGTAGAATGTATGACTTAGCTAATCTGTCGCCTTTAGCTCTTCTGAGGTTATCATCTTCTAGCTCATGAAACTTAAGTTCAACCTCAGTTGGCACGGTTCCAACCAAACGAGTCGTCTTGACTGGTTTCATAACCCCTTCTTCTATAGATTTTCTGATGAAATCACCCAGCTCATGTCTGTCAACAAAGTTCAGAAACCGATCCTTCCACTGTTCGTATTCTCCTTTAAAGAGAACTGGTGGCTTGGTGTCAGTTCCGATTGCAAGGGCTTCTCTGGATGTCATCCTGTTTTAATTAATAATGTGCAAGAAATTTTGTCCCCCTAGGAAGACTTAGCACGGGGGTCCCGCTAAGGTTTGCGTGCGCAAATGGAGGTTTGCGTATCAAGAGGGTTGCGCAAATTGAGGTTTGCGTATCAAGCGGGATGCGCAAAGTGAGGTTTGCGTATCACGTTAGATGCGCAAAGTAGACTTGATCTTTTCGTGAAGAGATGAACACGTGAACTGAGAGAACTGAGCTTTGCGTATCCTTGGGTTGCGCGAAGTGAGCTTTGCGGATCAAGAGTGTTGCGAAAACTGAGCTTTGCGTATGCTCTTTGATGCGAGAAGTGGAGTTTTGCGGATTGCTTGAGATGCGCAAAGTAAGGTTTGCGTATCAGGCGTGATGCGCAAAGTGAAGTTTGCGTATCACGTTAGATGCGCAAAGTAAGGTACGCAAAGTTGGCTTTGCGTGTGTTCTTCTTCTGGTTTGCGCAAGTTCGTCCTGTACTTCGAAAATCAACTAAAAACTTGTTTCTTCGTCGATTAGCTGTACCAAACTTTACCAATAAGTCTAAAAACACTTCTATAACAGTTTGCTATCACTCGATCTAAAAAAAAATACACTTTTTAAAATTAAATTTGATCGCACAGTAACTTTTGAAACTCGAACTCAGACCACTAAAATCACAAAATGGAACTCGATTTAAGCTTCAAACTGAAATCAAACACTCACAACTCGATCTAGCATGTATATCGATCACAACCTGATCGATTTTAACACCTAAAACACTCAAAATCTCAAAATCGATTTTTCAAACTAGAACACAAAGTCGTTTTTCCTAAAACTTGATTTTGATCTTAATCAGGATCTGATACCAATTGTCGGTCCAACAATGTTTATATCAAGTTCTATAGAAACAACAACACAATATGATTACCAACCTGTTTTATATAACATTCAACGATTACAGGTTTGATCTTTTGAAGCTTTTCTGTGTTCTCTGTTTTTACACCGTGAGTGTGTGTGTTCTATGATCTGATTTTTGTGTTGAGAGAGTTGATGAGAGATAAGATCATATCTGATCTCAGATCTCTCTCTAGCTTCTAACACACTCTAACTTACAACCACTTGCAACATCAAGTTGCAATATTAAACTAATAAAACTAATATCTAAAACTAAACATAGACTTAAAATACAAAATAAACAGTTACTTTGACATTTATTACAAACAAACATAGACTTTAATATCGAGAGTCGACGTTAAGGCTTTAGCTTCAGATTGCGATCTTCAGTTTGGATGATCTTGAATCCAATAGATATGTGATCTAACAATCTCCCCCTTTGGATCAAGATCATTACTAAAAAGATTTTAGCAATTCAGTCTTCTTTTTCAGCTCAGAAGATGCAATCTCTAGTTTTGTTCAATTTTTACGACCACGACCACAAAAATCAACTATAAAATCACATCCAAATATGAAATGTGCAATCAATCACTGAATCTACCATTCACTTGCAATCTCTATGTTGTTCTACTTCTCAATTTAGTATGCTCTCGTTTACATTTGCATTCCAGACGAGTTTAGGCTTGGACTTGGACAACTCACAACCACAAACCAGTTTAAGCTTGTCTTAGACTTGGAAAGCTCACAATTGTAATGCTTCAATCTTTAATGATTCATCTTGATTCAAGATTCTAAATTTCTGATTTGTTTGCTAATTGCTAAATGTGTTATCTTGGATTTAGTTTATGATCTTGTTTTCTAATTTTCTGATCCGTTTGTTTAATTGTTTATAAATTATTTTATGTTATACTTTAGTTTAGTAATTTTCATCATGTTTTCTAGAGTTAAAAAACATTAATATTGAATGTCAAGAGAGTAAAAAGAAGAGAAATGAATGGAATAGATAGTTTTGTCTAGAAAAAGGAGCTATTCATAATTTTGTCAAAAAAAATTATCAAACTCCGCTTCATAATTTTGCTGATGTTGTTGGTAGTGTTAGTTTGGATGAAAATGCTACCGATATCAATGTTGATGCTAGTGTTATTTAAGTGAATTTCCTATGTTAATTCATTTTTGTTATTTTAATTTATAAATACTTTTTATACCGTATATACTTTTATATTTTGTTTTATTTATTATTTATCTATCTGTCAATAGTTTTGATATAGATGTAACAGGGCCTCCAAAATAATTGAATGACCCTGATGCACATGTGCATTGGTCCAGATGAACTGTTACCAGAGTGTTACTTAGTTTTTCAATTTTTTGCGGTTTTCCCCTGAACCTGATCCTCTACACACACACACACATATGTATATATATATATATACACCTTATTTTGTTAATCAAGATATTAGTATTAATTTTGTTAACAATCTCAAACCATTCTTCTATTAAATCCATGGCTGAAAATAAATCATATTTATTTATTTCTATTAAATTCTTGGATACATGTTTACAACATGTTTCATTTGTGAATAAGGGTAAAAATGTCAAACCATGGTTAGAGTGTAATTAGGAAAGGATATGCACCACCATATTTCATCGATACAACTAGAAGCGTACTCGCGCAATGCAGCGAGATACATCACGATTTTAATGTCTCATTTTTTTTGTCGATTTACAGTACGATTTTGTATGGTTTTGAGAAAGTGATAAATTTGTTTAATTTAGACTTGATAATATAATGTTTTTTATATAAAAAAAATTAAGTATTTTGTTATAATTCAATGATTATCTTATATATTTTAATGACATCTATATTTAATAATATAATTAAAACAAATTTATAGTAATATAATATATTAATTAATAGTGATACATGGAAAGATCTGCATAAAAGGAAGACCATGCACAAACCAAATTGGTGGGTGTTAGAAACCTGCAGTAGTAATATATATCTTGTGCTTTGATACTTGTAAATTAAGAGATTTTTAAAATCGTGTATAAAATGATGGTACCTTGTGCCTAATAATTTGTATGTAAGAGTTTTTTATCCGTGCTTTATAATATAGTATAGATATACGAAAGATTATCAATTCAATTTTCATACAATCACCTATTCTTTGAATCAAAATCTTGATCATCCATATCGTTTTCTTCATCAGTGAACTACAGAGATCATGCAAAGCATCTTAAGTTCATACATGAACAATATACTTGTAACACCCTAAAAACTGGGTAAATTTAAAACTTGAAATTTCGCAATAAAACGTTTATAAAACAAAAAGAATTTAAACCTGAAACATTTGATATGAAATAAAACTTCATAATTGACATCATCCCAAAATGGGGAGAGTATAAACGTTTACAATTCTGAAAAGGTAATGAAACGAGGATCGACAACCTACTTAATCTAAAACAATTCTAGTTTAGATTATAACTGGGTGTCGTCATCATTTCCCAAAATGTCGGTAAGTATATGCACGCTCTATATCTCGTCAATGCTAATTCCCAAAAAGGTTGGCCTAACTCTCTGCTCAAGGTTTCATCACCCTACCACTAATGGAACTGATATGTACACCAAAACAAACAAGTGTTAGGCTTGGAGCCTAGTGAGAACATCCAAAATATATGCGCGATGAAGTGTAATACATTAATGAACATTTAACAATAAATAGAGTAACAGTAATAAATGAATCCTCCAGCGTTTGAACCTTATGCGAGACGGGGGAGACCCGTTCCACCATAGGTTGCGGCAGAACACGAAAGTAGGCCACAACCCATGTGGAGCACTAGTTGGAATGGTTATTTACCGGCGTCAACTCTATTCATGAATCTTTAGCCGTTAGAACATCAATTCTATTCATGAATCTTTAGTTCAATGTAAATATAGGTTCGACTCTATCCGAGCCTTTACCCCAAAGAGTCACTAAGTTCAACCCTATCCATGGATATTTACCTTGGGACCTCACCATTTCCAAACTAATATGATTCACCAACATGACAATTTATATATGCTATAAATTCCAAACATATAGGCCACACATAGTATCATGTCATTACAAGGTAAATCCAATAACCACAATGTCAATCATTTCACATTAACTATGTTTTCCAACATATAAGGCATGTTATCATATTCTTTCACATTCACCAAAATCAATAATACACAATCATTTTAATACTCAACTCCCTTCCCAATCATAAATCAAATTAAATGCATATTACCCATTTGGGCTCCAACCATTCACAATACTTGTGTAAACCACACTTATAAACACTTTAAACATCTTAAGACAATATATGACAAAATACCCCAATAAGTGCCAAAACCCTAGATTTTGACTTAGTAGTTTTAAAAGTACAAAAATATAGAAATCATGTTAAGTCTAAAGTAATGTAAGGAAAGAGTTTTCATGGTAGCATGTATCATTTATTAAGAAGGATGAACTCACAAAAAGGGATTTTGATGAAAACCCCAAAACCCTAGATCTCCTTCTAGATTTACAAAAATGGAGATGATGGATGGTTGATCTCTAGCTCCCTACTTGACAAGAGCACAAAATTCTTGAAATAAATGAGTGTGGTTGAGATTTGGGAAACCCTAAAATCGTAATCAATGAAGAGAAAGGTAGAAAGAGCTTTTGAGTGAAGTAGGTTGGAGTAAATGAGGGTAATAAATGAGAAATAAACCAAATCTCACTTTTTATCCCGCCAGACCCTCGCGGCGAGTATGCCCCGTCTAACACCCAAAAAATTTCGAAATTAAAAAAAATTCAAAATTTCGGCAATATAACGTCTAAAATACGGTTATCCAAAACACCCTGTAAATAGGCATTTAACATAGACAAATCCCAATTCTCAAAACATTAAAACCCAATGAAGTCGGGATAGTTTGTACGAGAAGTAGTTATAAGAGTAAGAGACATCACATACACAACAACCTACTTAATCTAGAATGAATTATGACTAGATTAAATTTGGGTGTTGCTACTCCACCAAAAATCTCTCATCGCACGAAACCCCAAAAGACCGGCACCACGAGATCTCCTACGTGCCCGGTTGACAAGCCCGACAACCTAGATTCCCCCACGAATAGGATCTGTGAGGAAACAACAACCACAACAAATGTTAGGACGAAGCCTAGTGAGATCTCATAATTTATAAATCACAAAACAATAATGCCATAATACTAACCTTAATAGCTTATTCAAAAAGTCATTTTATAGAGTAAGACCGTTACTAAGAAGGAAAAAAGCCCCCTGCTAGGATTTTGTCCTGATAGCGTCGTGCTTGTTCAAGAAAGAGAGTAGAGACTTGCTCTACCCGGTAAAGACTTGTAGGCGGAGACCCCAGTTAACACTCGCTCGCTCCCTTTCATCCAATAGAGAGTTTGAATTCAGTGATTTAGGAGCATAAATGTAAAGTAAGACTTGTGTTACCGCACTCTATTGCCTCATAGATATTGTTTCCACCGCAACCATATTCACAACCTGAACATAATCATACAAGAGAGTCCCTTTGAAAATACGTGGGAGACCCGTTTCCATAGGGGTGACATATACATGGGAGTGGAGTCACCCTAGATGTTATTGGATTGCACCTCATGTCCTGGTCCTAGTTCCCATGCCATCAAGACATCACAACCTCAAACCTTACTCATTGCCTTTATTGCCTACTCCGTCGAGTTACACCTTAAGGTCTTACGGGACATTATTGCTTATCCATACCTAGACGAGTTACACCTCAAGGGACCTCATCCCCCTATTGCCTACTCGCTAGTAAACCACAAGGATCAACACAAAAGGTCCAATTAAACATATAACTACCTCCTCGTGCACAAGGAGTAGTGTTCATATTCTTATCTGTAACACCCTAAAATTTAGAGTGAAAGAAAAAAAAATGCAATATAATGACTGTAAAATGAAGAGCCAAAACCTGCGATTGAACATTTCATCCACAAGAAGAACGAAGCTAAAAATAGACGAAGATCACCCAAAAGGTGGGGGAAAGTAGTTAAGGCATTTTACAACAAAATAAACATGGAAATTAGGAATGACAACTAGTTTATCTAAGACATGATCATCTAGATTAGACCGTGTCACCAAATCTTCCAAAATGATCTATACTTTCATTTTTATACGCCAAGCCACCTAATATTTACTTCCAAAAAGTATTCGCTATACGCTCAACCCCCGAAGCTCAGACTTTACGAGCCCCACCACTAATAGAACCTGAAAAGTGAAACATTTAAGAAACAAGTGTTAGGCTTACGCCTAGTGAGACAAATCATAATAATTTAAATGAAGGGTTAATAATTATCGGAACATGATTTTATCAAAATTACTTTCAAGAGTTGCTTAACTCTCCCTTGGGAAAGGGTATAGTCTCACAATATGACGGGGGAGACCCGAGTTTACCATTGAGGTAACTAACACAAAAGTAGGTCGCACACAAATGTTGTGGAACTTCTATTATAGCACCAAAGATAATCAAGTTCAACCACCCACGATCTCTAGTTCGAGCTCCCAATATGGTCTAAGAAAGCTCCCTCACTAGATTATACGCATCATGTGATACAAGGTTATCGTATTCAACCACCCACGGTCTATAGCACGAGCTCCCAAGTAGCACCCATCTAGCCCAATGGTTATTTATCTTGCAAGGTACACTTACCCCTAGTGCCTATGGATCCATTACACTGTCTTTGCCCAACATATACACCAAACATGTCATAATTTATATATTTCATGTATCATTACCAGTTATAATTCCGAAGGTAAGGGAAACCCATACTTATCAGCAGTTCATAAAAATAGCCAACTCGGTGTTTTTACCAAAAGTCCTTTAAATCATCCAAGGGTCATCATTTATATATTCAAAACCAAAACCTGAAATCTTTTCAACAAAACGTTGGGTTTGGCCAAAACCCTAGGTTTGACCTAAATCTCCCAAATCTCAAATGTATAAATTGGAGTAATAAATTGAATAAAAACCTTTATTAACAATATACACATGCATTTAGAAAATGGAGTTTAGAGATTGACTCACAAAGTAGGGTTTTGATGAAAACCCTAAACCCTAATTTCTTCTCTTGAAGAGGATGACAAGTAGGAGAAGTAGAAGCTAGATTAGCACCTTGGATCTTGGTTGGTGAAGATAGATTCTTACAATAAATGAGAAATGAATGCCCCCTTTCCACCCTAGATTCGGTCTAAGCAAAAAGGGGATGAGAGTTGAGAGAGTCTTGGTGAAATAAATGAAGAGTGATAAGAGAAATGGTCAAAATCCCGTTTTTAAGTCACCAGGACCCCGACCGCGAGATTGCCAGCGATAGTGACACTGTCACTATCGCGAGGCATATTCGCCGAAAACGTACTGCGAGTTGTGGCTCATTCAGCGATTATGACAAGCGATAGTGAAACTTGTCACTATCATGAGTCACTCTCGCACAAATGGTACCGAGCCCAAAATTGCTCAAAACTCATACTTCTCGCACGATTTGAGTTGGGGCTCGAAAGCGTAAAATAACCTAACCGAAAGATCAACGAAAGGCAAATAAAAGATCAGAAAGGGCATGGAAAACTTACTTCAAAAATTCTGGGCGTTACAATCCTCCCCAACTTGGAAAGGATTTTGTCCTCGAAATCTATGCTCACGCAAAAAGGTGAGGGTATCTCCTCTTCATGTCCTCCTCTGCCTCCCAAGTCACATTTGCTCCCCAATGATGCTTCCATTGAACCTTGACCATCGTAATCTCCTTGTGACGGAGTTTCTTTGATTTTCTTTCCAAAATGGCGTCGGGTTCCTCAATACATCGGTTACCTTCATCCACTCTTATTTCCGAAAGGGGAATGACACTTTCCTCTTCGGCCAAGCATTTCCGGAGATAACACATATGAAATATGTTATGGATCCCGCTCATTTCGGGTGGAAGCTCCAATTGATAGGCTTGGAGCCCAACCCGTTTGGTTATATAGAGAATGGCCCAAGGAATCGAGGGCTCAACTTTCCCCGCTTTCCAAACCGAATGATTCCTTTCCAGGGCGATACCTTGAGCATCACACGATCGACCACCTGGAATTCCACCGGTCGTCTCTTCTTATCCGCATAATTCTTTTGCCAGTCCTGTGCCGCCTTCAAACGTTATCTGATACTCTTGACCTTATCCACGGTTTCTTGAACGATTTCGGGCCCAGCGAACTGCTTCTCATCCGCCTCTAATCAGCAAACCGAAGTTCGACATTGTAGACCGTACAAGGCCTTAAAAGGGGCCATGCCAATACTGGAGTGATAGCTTTTATTGTAAACGAACTCCACCAAAGGTAGGTGGGAGTCCCAACTACCGCCAAAATTTATAACACACGATCTTAGCATATCTTCCAACGTCTGAATAGTCCTTTCACTTTGGCCAACAATTTGGGGATGATAAGCCATACTCAATTTTACTCTCGTACCCAATTCCTTTTGTAACCCATCCCAGAAATTGTAAGTGAAACGACTGTCTCGGTCAGACACAATTGACAACGGTACCCCATGCCTTGAAACAACTTCATCGATGTACCACTTGACAAGCTTATCCATGGGCAACGTCTCACGCATTGCAAAAAAGTGTGCACTCTTCGTCAATCGGTCGACTATTACCCAAATTATGCCATGACCTCTGAGTGTTTTAGGTAACTTCGTCACAAAATCCATCGTGATATGCTCCCATTTTCACTCCGGAATCTTCAAGGATTGGAGACTTCCGTAGGGTCGCTGATTTTCTGCTTTCACTTGCAAGCACGTCACACACTTCTCCACATAGTTTGCTACATCCAACTTTATCACGGGCCACCAGTATGTCAATTTCAGATCCCGATACATCTTGGTGCTCCCCGGGTGAATGAAGTATTTGGATTTATGGGCATCTTCTAGGAGCAATTCTCGGCTGCCTCCAATCTTGGGCACCCAAATACGACCTTGGTATAATTTCAACCCCCGACCGTCTTCGGTTAACAGCGATTGCTGCTTACCCATCACTTCACTCTTGAGGTTCTCCTCGCGCAAGGCTTCTCTTTGAGACGACTTTATTTGGTAAATTAGATTGGACACCACATCTATCCTTGCGAGTGTGGCTCGAATACCGCCACTATACTCCATCCAGCTCAAGGCATCTGCTACTACATTTGCCTTTCCCGGATGGTAAAGTAATTCACAATCATAGTCTTTTAATAACTCCAACCAACGCCGTTGCCTCATATTCAACTCCTTCTGGTCAAACACATACTTCAGAATTTTGTGGTCCGTGAACAAGGTGCACTTGGTGCCGTATAGGTAGGCATGGGAATCTGACCCGACCCGTTGGGGAACCCGGTTCACCCGACCCATACGGGGCCGGGGAATACCCGCAAAACCGGGGCCGGGGACCGGGGCCGGGGATACCCGGTTTGTGAATACCGGGGTCGGGGCCGGGTAGCCTACCCCCCGACCCGCCCCGTACCCGGAAATAATAGTATAATTATTAGTTTTTTAAATATATATATATTAATTAATATACTAAAAAAAATCAAGTTTATTAAAAACTTTTCCAAATTAGGTCTTCGTCTCAGTCTCTCAGACGTCTCTTCTCTTCGAGTTCGACCATCGTCTCATCGTCTCTCTGACTCTCACTCTCATCGACTTCTTCACTCTTCAATGTTATTGTTTAATGTTTATGCATTTTTTAACTTTTAGTTGTAAAATGGCCCAAAAACAGCCCCAAAAACAGCCCTAAAATGCCCAAAAAAAGTTTTAAAAAATGGCTAATAAATGGGTTGGGTAAGCGGGTACGGGGGCGGGGGCGGGGACTTTGACCGGGTTTTGACCGGGGTTTTTACCGGGGCCGGGTGTATATTTTTTGGACCCGTCGGGTCAGGTACCTCCACACGAAACCGGGGTCGGGGACGGGTAAGGGGATCCCCGCCCCGTTACCATCCCTACGTATAGGTAGTGTCGCCATAGCTTTAGAGCGAACACCACGACCCCCAATTCTAAATCATGGGTTGGATAATTCTTCTCGTGCTCCTTGAGTTGCCTCGACGCATAGGCGATCACTTTGCCCCGTTGCATCAACACACAACCCAAACCCATTTTAGATGCATCACTATAGACCATGAAATCTTCAGATCCTTCGGGCAGAGAAAGGATCGGGGCTTCGCACAACTTCTTCTAAAATGTCCGGAAAGCTTTCTCTTGCGCTTCCCCCCACATGAACTTCACATTCTTACGGGTTAAGGCCGTCAAGGATGAAGCAATCTTTGAGAAGTACAAAATTGTAATATCCAGATCCAAAATTTCGATAAATTTTGATAGTTGGGTGAAAAGTTAAGCGAGACCCAAAGTTCAAGGGGGTTAAATGAAACTTGGGTTATATATATATATATCTTAACCCTAAGATTTTTTATCAGGTTTCATTCCTGATAAATTGGTGAGCGTCTGAAGGAAAGCGAGAGCAGGGAGAAAGGAGGACTAGGTCTTGAAGGATCATACGGTTTCTTTGCAAATAAAGGTATGATTCTAGCCTAATACTTCCATCTAAGAGTTTTAGTCGGTAAATGATCTCGTTGTTGAGTTTGTAACCGTGTTATTGGGCGATTTGAGGATCTGAGTTGTTTTCTCGAAGTTTTGGAATCGCCTGAGTGAGTTTGAATATCGACCGGACCGGACCGGGGAGACCGGTGTCGACCGGTATGGGCCGACCGGTGTCGACCGGTGTCGACCGGACCCGTGTCGACCGGGGTGTGTCACCAGGGGTGTGTCGCGGTCTCGACCGGGGAGGTTTTGACCGGGGTGGCACAATATTTTATGTTCTAGTCGGTGAGTAAGTGGGTTATATATGTTTTGACTTACCAATTTATCGGTGTTGTCGTAGGTAGTGAATAGTTAGAAAGCATACTTTAAGCGAGAAGGATCTGAGGTGAGTCTTTCAAACTAAATCTGTTACGATTTCGAAAGTTGTTTGATACTTGTGGGTTTTCTGAACTGCACGCTTTTAGTATCAAAAGTTGTGAAGGTTTATTGAAAAGGTTGATTTAATTATGTTAGCATGTTCATGCTATGTTTATATAAACTCGTTTTATATATTGTTGATGATTAAGTGTATGCATACATTTAATTCGTGAGATTTGACCTAAGTCGGGAAGTGTGGCCCGCCTGCTCGTACCGGGGAGTGTGGCCCGTTTATGCCATTGGGGTGTGTCCCCAAAATAAGGCAATACGAGACAGACATACCGTCTTTGACGACAGTGTTGGTCAGTAGTGTGAGTTACGCTTGCGAAGCGTAAAGTGTGGCCGTGTTGGTCAGTAGTGTGAGTTACGCTTGCGAAGCGTAAAGTGTGGTAAATGTTTAAGTTACGCTCGTGAGGCGTAAGGCTTTGTTTAAACGTTTTAAATAATATTTGAACTGTTGCAGTAGCGCTTGAAGGGGACTCACTAGACCATCGGTCTAACCCTCACTCTTTCAAAACTATAACTCTTTTTCAGGTTATCGCAAGGTAGCAGGTTCTGGTAAGGATAAAGAGAAGTTGTGAGATTTTCCATGAAGCTAGAAGACTCCTTGTAATAGTTTTCCTTTTTACTCATTTGTGTAATAGGTTGTATTTACAAACCTTGTTTGAATTGTAGGCTTGGGGCCATCATTTTTGGTATGGATAATTACATTTTGTTGTAATTAAAGTTCGGGTTGTTAAAAGAATGAACCTCCGGTAGTAACCTGCTAGACCGAGGAAGCTTCAAATCTCAGACGGGCTCTTGGTTGGTTCCCAATTCATCATCGCCTCGATTTTGGACGGGTCCACCTTCACTCCATTGTGGTTGACTACATGACCCAAAAATTGGACTTCTTCGAGCCAAAAGTCGCATTTGGAGAATTTCGCATACAATTTATCCCACCTCAAAATTTCCCAAACTTCCCGGAGATGTTGCTCATGATGCGCCTCGTCCTTGGAGTAGACAAGTATATCGTCGATGAACACAATTACAGACCGATCGAGGAACGGTCAACACACTCGATTCATCAAGTCCATGAACACCGCAGGTGCATTTGTTAAACCGAATGGCATCACAAGAAACTCGTAATGGCCATAATGTGTTCTAAATGCGGTCTTTTCCACTTCTTCACCCTTCACCTTCACTTGATGATATCTCGAACGAAGGTCAATCTTCGAGAAGCATCCCGCCCCTTGAAGTTGATCGATCAGATCGTCTATTCTCGGGAGTGGGTATATGTTCTTCACAGTTACCTTATTTAGCTCCTGGTAATCTATGCACATTCTCATTGTGCCATCCTTCTTCTTTACAAATAGGACCGGAGCTCCCCAAGGTGACGAGCTCGGTCTCACAAAACCATTCTCTAAGAGTTCTTGTAATTGGGACATCATCTCTTGCATCTCCGAGGGCGCTAAACGGTAAGGCGCTCTAGCGATCGGTGCAGCCCCCAGAATCAAATCTATCTGAAACTCGACTTGCTGGTCGTGTGGCAAACCGGGTAATTCGTCGGGGAACACATCCGGAAATTCGCGGACAACTTTGACTTCCTCAAGATTCTTCTTTTCTAATTTGGCATCTACAACATATGCCAAGTAGGATGTACACCTCTTCACTAAACACTTGCGTGCTTTGGCCATAGAGATGACTGCTACTTCTCCTTTCCTCCTCTCTCCGTATACCAACACTGCTACATCACCCTCCAAAGGAATACGGATCAGTTTTTTAGAGCAAAGGATCTCCGCTCGATTTTCTCCCAACCAATCCATTCCAACAATCAAGTCAAATCCACCAATAGACATTGGAAGGAGTTTTATCGGAAATTTCCTCCCTTCGATTTCCAATACGTAATTGTTATAGACTTGACTAATCATAACTCGACTACCATTTGCTATTTCCACTACAAGAGCGTCATTTAAAACACTAGCAATAATAGGCAACCTTGATAGGAAAGATATAGATACGAAAGAATAACTTGCTCCCGAATCGAAAAGAATATGTACAGGTACGGAGTTAACAAGGAACGTACCCGACACCATATCCGTCGATGCCTTAGCCTCCTCAGGTGACATCTGGAAAGCACTTCCGGGTACTGTTGGTGCACTCTCTTTCTTCCCAGAATTTCCTCCTGACTTGAGCTTCGGACACTCATTGCGGAAATGGCCCGGTTCTCGACATTCAAAGCATACCATCCCTCTGACCGGACAATCTTTTTATACGTGGCCAAACTTGCCACACTTGTAACATGAGTCGGGATTCGATTGGCACGGGCCGAAATGCTTGTTCTTGCACTTTGGGCACCACTTAGCCTCCCTCTTAGAATCATAGTTTCGGTTGGTGTTGTTGTGGAACGGTCTTGGTCGCTTGTAAGATCCGGCATTACCTTCCCACTTGCTCTTCTCCATCTGCACAACCTCTTCTTCCTTCTTGCGGGCATACACATCCTCCATGAGCTTGGCCTCTTCGATAGTTTCCCGAAGGGTGGGAGCCTTAGAGTTTCGAACCATGGCCATCATGTCGGCCGGTAGGCCTTGATCTTTTCCTTTTCACTTGGAGCCACATGCCCTACAAGATCGAGCTTTTCGATGAAAAGGCGAGTATACTCCCTCACCGTTTTATCACTTTTCTTGAGTGCTCGAAATTCTTCTTCAATCAGGTCGATAGCCCGCTCATTACAGTACTCCTCCAGGATTTTCTTCTTGAACGTAGCCCAAGACAGTTGGGCAAGGACAACAACATCGAGGGTGGACATGGTGACATTCCACCATCGATGTACCTATCCTCTAAGCATTTGGGAGGCGAATTTTACCTTCTGCTCCTCCCCACACTCACTGGAGCCGAAGGCCTGCTCGATGGCTTGGATCCAGTTTATGCAAGCAACTGGGTCATCGGACCCCGAAAACTCGGGTGGTTTGCTGCACAGAAACGTATTGTTGGTGCAAGTTCTTCCGCCTCTCTGAGCGCAGACAACCACATTCTCCTCTGTCCTGTTCCCATTACCAGTACCCCATGAACCCGCCACAATATTCTTAGCAACTATCTCAGGCCTCCTGAGACTGGCATCTCTATCCTCCAACATCTTTAGAAATGCCTTTTGTTGTTTCTCCATAGCCGACGTCACCATCTGCATGAAATTGGTCATCATATCGGCTTGAGGGTTTGCTTCTTGGATAACTAGATTTGAGGATGCCAATTCCACTCTGGTACGTGCTCAACCTCCCCAGTGAATATCGGTAGCATACCAGGAGGTATAACATTTACCGCCCTAACCACGGGATTTGGGTTAGAGGTGCTACCTTCCCGGGCTTCCCCTTCAACCAACGGTCGACTCCGAGTATTCACCATGATAGAAAACGGTTGCCACAGAAGCACGAAAGAGAATAAGAGATTGATTGAGACATAAAAAAATGACGTACTAACACATTCATCAATCGTCATGACATTAGCAAGTCAAGCATACTCACGTAACAATATGTTCATAATTGGCATTAGCTACGTGCAATTCTGAACATATTATATACAAGAACTTTCATTACCATCATCACAATTCTTAAGTCATGCAATTCCGTCAATACTAAGAACGTCCTATCCTAAAATTCTACCCAATTCTCGCCAATCATAGCCTAACGACTACAACTTAAGTCTAGACATCTTACTATCATGCCTAGTTCACTTAAACTAGTGCTCTGATATCAAGTTGTAACATCCTAAAATTTAGAGTGAAAGAAAAAAAATTGCAATATAATGACTGTAAAATGAAGAGCCAAAACCTGCGATTGAACATTTCATTCACAAGAACAACGAAGCTAAAAATAGACGAAGATCACCCAAAAGGTGGGGGAAAGTAGTTAAGGCGTTTTACAACAAAATAAACTTGGAAATTAAGAATGACGACTAGTTAATCTAAGACATGATCATCTAGATTAGACCATGTCACCAAATCTCCCAAAATGATCTATACTTTCATTTTTATACGCCAAGCCACCTAATATTTACTTCCAAAAAGTCTTCGCTATACGCTCAACCCCCGAAGCTCAGACTTTAAGAGCCCCACCACTAATAGAACCTGAAAAGTGAAACATTTAAGAAACAAGTGTTAGGATTACGCCTAGTGAGACAAATCATAATAATTTAAATGAAGGGTTAATAATTATCGGAACATGATTTTATCAATGTTACTTTCATGAGCTGCTTAACTCTCCCTTGGGAAAGGGTACAGTCTCACAATATGACGGGGGAGACCTGAGTTTACCATTGAGGCGACGGAACACAAAAGTAGGTTGTACACAAATGTTGTGAAACTTCTATTATAGCACCAAAGATTATCGAGTTCAACCACCCACGATCTCTAGTTCGAGCTCCCAATATGGTCTAAGAAAGCTCACTCGCTAGATTATACGAATCATGTGATACAAGGTTATTGTATTCAACCACCCACGGTCTATAGCACGAGCTCCTAAGTAGCACCCATCTAGCCCAATGGTTATTTATCTTGCAAGGTACAATTACCCCTAGTGCCTATGGATCCATTACACTGTCTTTGCCCAACATATACACCAAACATGTAATAATTTATAAATTTCATGTATCATTACCAGTTATATTTCCAAAGGTAAGGGAAACCCATACTTATCAGCAGTTCACAAAATAGCCAACTCGGTTTTTTTTTTACCAAAAGTCCTTTAAATCATCCAAGGGTCATCATTTATATATTCAAAACCGAAACCTGAAGTCTTTTCAACAAAACGTTGGGTTTGGCCAAAACCCTAGGTTTGACCTAAATCTCCCAAATCTCAAATGTATAAATTGGAGTAATAAATTGAACAAAAAACTTTATTAACAATATACACATGCATTTAGAAAATGGAGTTTAGAGATTGACTCACAAAGTAGGGTTTTGATGAAAACCCTAAACACTAATTTCTTCTCTTGAAGAGGATGACAAGTAGGAGAAGTAGAAGCTAGATTAGCACCTTGGATCTTGGTTGGTGAAGATAGATTCTTACAATAAATGAGGAGTAAATGCCCCCTTTCCACCCTAGAATCGGTCTAAGCAAAAAGGGGAAGAGAGTTGAGAGAGTCTTGGTGAAATAAATGAAGAGTGATAAGATAAATGGTCAAAATCCCATTTTTAAGTCACCAGGACCCTGACCGCAAGATTGCCAGCGATAGTGACATATTCGCCGAAAACATACCGCGAGTTGTGGCTCATTCGGCGATTGTGTCAAGCGATAGTGACACTTGTCACTATCACGAGTCACTCTCGCACAACCGGTAACGAGCCCAAAATTGCGCAAAACTCAGACTTCTCGCACGATTTGAGTTAGGGCTCGAAAGCGTAACATAACCTAACCGAAAGATCAACGAAAGGCAAATAAAAGATCAGAAAGGGCATGGAAAACTTACTTCGAAAATTCCGGGCGTTACTGTAAGATCCCACATTGGTTGGGGAGGGGAACAAAAGTTGCCGTATAAGGGACTGAGATACCTCCTCTACCAGACGCTTTTTAAAACCGTGAGTCTTGGTGTGTGGACAAAGTGGACAATATCACGTACGGTTGGCCTGGGATGTTACAGATGGTATCAGAGCCGGGAGTCGGACTAGTGTGCCAGCGAGGACGCTGGGCTCCCACGGGGGGTGGATTGTAAGATCCCACATTGGTTGGGGAGGGGAACAAAAGTTGCCTTATAAGGGACTGAGATACCTCCTCTACCAGACGCGTTTTAAAACCGTGAGTCCAGGTGTGTGGACAAAGCGGAAAATATCTGGTACGGTTGGCCTGGGATGTTACATTATCTGGTGATCAATATTTGGATAAACATTAATAACCATATATATTCCTCTTTTCTACATGAAAACACCATAAACACCACATGAGACTCTATCACATGAACATAATATCTTTCTCCGTAATATCAAATCATCTTTACATTCCAAGGTAGTACATTCCTCATGTTCCCACACATATATTCACAAATGATTCTATTATTCTTACCATGTTATCATAAAGTTATCAGCAGTTAGATCAAACTCATAGAAACAAGGGTTTCCTCATGTAACAACCGTTCAAGTATGAAATCAAAGCTTTATACACATTTAGCAATCATATAAGAAAATATTTAGGGTTTATGAAGGAAACTCACTACTTACGATTTGTAACGTGAAAACCCTAATAGTTGGGTCAAAATCCAAATGAATGACATGTATATATATAATGTAGGGATATTGCAAGTACAAATGAGTAATAGAGCATTTAAGGAGTAGAAACTCACCAACTAGGGTTTGTGAAGAGAAACTCTAAAATGGTAGGTGGATTTGAGATATTTGCTTATCTTACTTGAAGTTGTAAACACTTTAAAGAGTAGATCCTTGGCCCCCAACAACTTCTTAGTTAGCACTAAATGCTAGAGTTTGCTAGATGTATTAAATGAGAGAGAGAAGGGAGAGGTAATGAGAAAAATCGTCCAAGAGGGAGAGATGAACGACTTAGAACTGATCCCCTTGAGAAGTGATCTGATTTTTGCTTTTAAGATCGATTTCAACACAACAGGTACCCCTCCCCCCCCCCCCACGGGCGACAATGCCCATGCGACTATGCCCGTGGCATTGTCGTCGGGGCAAAGTCGCTCAACACCCCCAGCCTACTGGAATATTTGCTCGGTCTCGGTTTGGTGAGACAATGACCACCAGGACTATGCCCGTGGCATAGTCGTCGGGCATAGTCGCCGACTTCTTCCTAGCTTCACAAAATTGACTTTAAACGTTACAGTTCCGGGTACAAAGTGTCTATTACCATTACAGGTTTATACAAACATGATTATCCTTCGTTCACACCTGAATTCGACCCATAAGCAAGTAAGTATACATATACACATAAACTCAAGCATGATTAATAAGTTCAAACACTCTCACTTATGACACTTAGCTTAATCACATAAACACATGAGGTGCAATAGTCTAAATCATAACGTGAGACTAGATTAAGTTGCGACTCAGCAAAATGCATAAAATGTGAACGTCTTAATGGCTAAGGGATTTACTCGAGAATTTTCAGGGTGTTACAACCCGCGACTGTGCCACTGGCACTATCGCCAGGCACAGTCGCCCGCTCGAAGATGCCCGCGGTACATGGGCGGTGAGAGTGACATGCGACAGTGACCCAAGCACTATCATCGGGCACTGTCGCGCCACCTGTATCGAGACTCACCCCCATCCCGCGACTTTGACACTCGGCGACAGCGACCATGTCAAAGTCGCATGTCACTGTCGCACAAGTCCTCCCGAGCTCTGAAAATCTCACTTTTCAACCGAAACAATTTCCCGACACGCACACACATCTATAAACATAAGATGAAAGACACGATTCGTGCACATGAGGGAAAAAATAAAAGGATAGAAATAAAAGTTTGCTTACCGAAATTCACGGGTGTTACAATCCTCCCCAACTTGGGAATGATTTTGTCCTCGAAATCAAGCCTGAGTGAACAGATGCGGATACCTCCTTTTCATGTACTCCTCCACTTCCCAAGTCACGTTGGCTCCCCGGTGGTGCTTCCACTGGACTTTCACCATTATGACTTCCTTGTGACGGAGTTTCTTGGATTTCCTTTCTAAAATGGCATCGGGTTCCTCAATGCAACGGTTACCCTCGTCCACCCTTATCTCTGAAAGAGGAATAACACTTTCCTCCTCCACCAAACATTTTCGGAGGTAACACACATGAAACGTGTTATGAATTCCATTCATCTCGGGTGGATGCTCCAATTGATAAGCTTGGAGTCTAACCTGTTTGGTTATGATGAATGGTCCGAGAAATCGAGGACTCAACTTTCCCCACTTCTCGAACCGGATGATTCCCTTCCAAGGTGATACTTTTAGCATAACCCGATCACCCACCTGAAATTCCACCGGTTGTCTCTTCTTATCGGTATAACTCTTTTGCCGATCTTGAACCGCTTTCAAGCGTTCCCGAATGCCCTTCATTTTATCGGTCGTTTCTTGCACGATATTGGGTCCGACAAATTGCTTTTCTCCCGCTTCAAGCCAACACACGGGGGTTCTGCACTTCCATCCGTACAACGCCTCAAACGGTGCCATTCCAATACTCGAGTGGTAGCTATTATTGTAAGCAAACTCCACCAAAGGTAGGTGAGAGTCCCAACTACCCCTGAAGTCAATAACGCAAGACCTAAACATGTATTCAAGCATTTGGATTGTTCTTTCACTTTAACCGTCGGTTTACGGATGATAAACCGTGCTCAACTTTACTCGCGTACCAAGGTCTTTCTGCAAGCCATCCCAAAAGTTTGAAGTAAACCGACTATCGCGATCTGACATGATATATAAAGGTACCCCATGCCTTGAAACCACTTCATCGATGTAAAGCTTTGCCAACTTGTCCATCGGTAGGGTTTCGCACATGGCCAAGAAGTGAGCGCTCTTGGTCAACCGATCAACTATCACCCAAATGGTATCATGACCTCGAAGATTTTTGGGCAACTTAGTCAAGAAGTCCATGGTAATATGTTCCCACTTCCACTCGGGAATCTCTAGGGATTGGAGACTCCTATACGGTCGTTGATGCTCGGCTTTCACTTGTAAGCACGTCATACAACGCTCCACGTAACGCGCCACATCAAGTTTCATTACTGGCCACCAATAATGTAGCTTCAAGTACCTATACATTTTCGTACTCCCCGGATGTATGGAATATTTAGACTTATGGGCATTCTCAAGGAGAAGTTCTCGATTGTATTCAACTTAGGGTACCCATACGCGACCGTTGTACAATTTTACCCCACGGCTATCTTCCGTTAAGAGCAAACGTTGCTTTGACATGAATTCTTCTTTGAGATTTTCCTCCAATAAGGCTTCTACTTGAGATGCCTTAATCCTCTCAATAAGGCTCGATACGAGCTCAATTCTTGAAAGGGTGGCCCGATTGCTTCCGCTATAGTCCTTCCGACTTGACGCATTGGCCACCATGTTCGCCTTACCGGGGTGGTAAAACAACTCGCAATCATAATCTTTGAGTAGCTCGAGCTACCGCCTTTGCCTCATGTTCAACTCTTTTTGATCAAAGAAGTATTTCAAACTCTTATGATTCGTGTAGAACGTACATTTCGTACCATAGAGGTAATGCCGCCAAAGCTTCAAAGCGAACACCACCACCGCTAACTCCAAGTCATGGGTAGGATAATTCTTCTTGTGAACTTTGAGTTGCATTGAGGCGTAGGCGATCACCTTGGCTTTTTGCATCAATACACAACCTAATCCCATTTTTGAAGCATCACTATAGACCAGGAAGTCTTCCGACCCTTCGGGTAATGACAGAATTGGATCCTCACCCAAATTCTTTTGTAGAGCCCGGAACGCCTTCTCTTGCGCTTCGGTCCAAACGAACTTCACATTCTTCCGAGTCAAGGACGTCAAGGAGGAAGTGATTTTGGAGAAGTCTTGAATAAATCTCCGGTAATAGCCCGCCAAACCCAAGAAACTTCGGATCTCAGACGGACTCGTGGGAGGTTTCCAATTCATCATTGATTCAACTTTGGAGGGGTCCATCTTCACTTCCGTCTTGAGTGACAACGTGACCCAAGAATTGGACCTCTTCAAGCCAAAGTCGCACTTGGAGAATTTGGCGTATAACCTCTCCTTTCCCAACACCTCTAGGACTTCACGAAGGTGTTGCTCATGTTCCAACTCACTCTTGGAATACACGAGTATGTCATCAATAAACACAATGACCGACTTGTCGAGGAATGGTCGGCACACTCTATTCATCAAATCCATATACACCGCGTCGGTGCGTTGGTTAGACCAAACGGCATCACGAGAAATTCGTATTGCCGTAACGCGTTCTAAAAGTCGTCTTCGAGACGTCTTATTATCTCACCTTCACTTGGTGGTATCCCGAACGCAAATCGATCTTTAAGAAACACCTTGCTCCTTGAAGTTGATCGAACAAGTCATCGACCCTTGGAAGCGGGTACTTGTTCATCAACGTTGCCTTATTCAGTTTCTGGTAATCGATGCACATTCTCATTGTGCCATCCTTCTTCTTGACAAACAGGACCAGAGCTCCCCAAGGCGACAAGCTCGACCTTATAAATCCATTCTCCAGAAGCTCTTGGAATTGAGCCATCATTTCTTGCATATCTGATGGCACCAACCGCTAAGGGGCTCGAGCAATCGGAACCGCCCCTGGTACCAAGTCAATCCGAAACTCGACTTGGCGATCGGGTGGCAAACCGGGAAAGTCTTCCAGGAAGACGTCGGGAAACTCGCGCACCACCCTAACGTATTCAAGTTTTCTCTTTTCGAGTTTCGCGTCTATCACGTAGGCTAAGTAGGATGAACACCCCTTCACCAAGCACCTACGCGCCTTGGCCATAGTGATAAACGCCACATCGCCCTTCCTCCGATCTCCATACACTACTACTGTTTCATTATCCGACGTATAGAGTCGGATCAAGTTCTTGGAGCTTAGGATTTCAGCCTAATTGTCCACCAACCAATCCATACCGACCACCACATCGAATCCACCAATGACCATGGGCACTAGATCGATTGGAAATTTCTTCCCTTCGATGTCAATTGAGCAATCTTTCAAAACTTCACGGATCACTACTTGACTACCATTCGCTATCTATACCACTAAAACATCAACTAAGCTACTAGTGGTCATGGCAAGCTTTTGACGAAAAGATTCAGACACGAAAGAGAAACTAGCACCCGAATCAAAAAGCATACGAGCAAGTACGGAGTTTAGGAGAAACGTACCCGATAGCACTTCAGTGGATGCCTTGGCCTCATCGTCCGTCACCTTGAAAACTCGGCCAGGAACCCTTGGAGGGTTTTCGTTCTTCCCTTGTGGTCCTACCGCCTTCAACTTCAGGCACTCACTTCGAATATGTCCCGATTCCTTGTATTCATAGCATATGACCCCTTGGGTCGGGCAATTTTCACGCACACGCCCCGCCTTACCACACTTGAAACAATTCGTCCCGCTAGAGTTGCACGGGCCAAAATGTTTGCTTCGGCAGTTTAGGCACCACCTAGCTTCCCGCCTAGGCTCGATCCCCGTATTGATGCTATTGTTGAAAGCTCGTGGTTTCTTGGAGAGCAAAGAGTTTCCTTCCCATTTCCTCTTCTCGGTCGCACCGGCCCTCTCCTCGCGGCAACCCCTTCAGATACACCTTCACCTTATCATTTTCAGTTGGGGTTGCACGTCCCACCAGATCAAGCTTCTCAATGAAATTCCTTGAATAATCTCGCACTAACAAATTACCCTTCTTGAGGGCTCGTAATTCATCAACAATCCAATCCATAACCCTCTCATTGCAATATTCTTCCATGATCTTCTTCTTGAACGCTTCCCACGACAATTGGGCAAGAATGACAGCATCGAGGGTGGATCTAGTGACGTTCCACCACCGATGTACCGGGCCTCTAAGTATTTGGGAGGCAAATCTTACTTTCTGATCTTCCCTGCACTCGCTGGAATCGAAAGCATGCTCGATCGCCTGGATCTAGTTCATACACGCGACTGGGTCATCGGATCTTGAGAACTCGGGCGGTTTACTACAAAGGAAGGTTTTTTAGGAGCAGTTTTTTCCGCCCTTCTGAGCACCAACAACCACATGCTCTTCCGTCCTGATCCCATTTCCAGTGCCACCCAATCCGACCACCATATTCTCAACAACTATCTCAGGCCTCCTGAGACTGGCATCTCTATCCTCCAACATCTTAAGAAAGGCCTCTTGCTGTTTCTCCATAGCCGATGTCACCATTTGCATGACGCTGGCCATCATATCAGCTTGAGGGGTTGCCTCTCAAATAACTATGCTCGTGGATGCCAAATCCACTCTAGGTATGTGCTCTACCTCTCCGGTAAATATCGGCGACATATTGGAGGGACTACATTCACCGTCTAGCCACTGGATTTGGGTTGGATGTGTTATCCTCATGAATTTCCTCTTAGACCAACGGTCGAATTCGAGTATTCACCATGGTAGAACAAAGGCTGCCACACAAGCAAAGAGATTCGATCGAAACACAAAGAAGATAATATACAAAAACTAATTCAAACACTTACCATTTAAATAATTACTATTGGATTCTTGGATCACAGAACTACAAGATGGACGATTAGTAAGATTATAATTCTCTACAGATACATCTTCAAGCCATGGGGAACTCCCAATTCGTCCATCAAGGGATGATTTCATTTTCAACAGTTATATTATCAGGCCCATGGGAATCAAACATTTCTTCGAGTATTGGTGACTAACACCGAACAAACGATTATTTCATCCGCACGACCTGAATCTTTATTATCCACCGAAAAGGATCTGGGAGACGATAGATATATTTTGAAAAAAAACAATTACAATTCAAAACATACCATGATTATCTATTAGATAATTAAGGTAAACAATCATTTCACGATTTTGAAAAAAAAATAGAAAATAATACAAAAAACAATTACAATTAACAACCTTCCATGCTTATCCATTTAGATAATTAAAAAACCAACTCTACACGTTTTCAAACAAAAAAATTTCCAAAACTACCCTCTAATATACTAACAATCGTGTGACATAACCAAAATAAATGGAGAAATATGATTGATCAATTTTGGTTAACAAAGTTAACACTAATAAATTGGTTAACAAAATAATGGGTCTCTCTCTCTCTCTCTCTATATATATATATATATATATATATATATATATATATATATAGGGGGCCATTCATGGGAGAACTTAGTTATTTGTGGTAACCGTGAGATCCAATCTTAACCACATATCAGAGGATAAATTAGGAAAATAATAATTTTGGTAATCTTAATTAAAATTGTAATTAAAGGGTATGTTTGGTATTTTAGAATTCTCCTCTCTCGTCTCTTCTCTCTACATTATTCTGGCGAACATTATTCCGTTGACCACATGATGCACAATGTGATACCTTTTTTAAAGGTCGAAAATAACGAAAACAAATAAGAAATGTTGTGATACCTACTGTGATACAAAATATACTATGATACCCACCGTGACACAAAATACATTGTGGTACCCGTTATGATACAAAATACACTATGATACCTACCATGATACACAATACACTTAATAAAGCGACACTACTTGAAACACTGTGATACACTTCGTAAAATAACGAAAATACACTGTGATACACTTCGTAAAATAACGAAAATACACTGTGATACACTTCGTAAAATAACAAAAAATACACCGTGATACACTTTGTAGAACAACGAAAACACACCGTGATACCCTTCTTAGAACAACGAAAACACTTTGTGACACACTTCGTAAAACAACGAAAACACACTATGATACATTTCGTAAAACAACACTACCTGAAAATCACGTCGTGAAACACTTTATCGGAGTTGCAATCTTCGAGACTCGGGATCTAGTGCACCGGAGAGATCAGGGTCGTACTACACGTATGAGGCTTAGACTCCAACCCATGTTTCTGGCCTAACTTCACTTCATAATGTGGACCGTCGATCTAAACAATAACGTCTCTGATGGTTACAAAGAGGATCTCGGAGCACGAAACAATGTCGGGGCATGCAACCTTAAGAGAGATTTTGATACGAGTCACGATGTCAAACCCATCTCTGGCGAGCGACGAATCATTGATGTCTTGATCTTTCTTGGCTTTGTGATAAGCAATGGAAGAGATGGGGACGAAGGCGTCACAGTGACCCACCATGCAATCATGGAAGAAGAGGCAGAGGGTGGCTGCTACGATCGTGGGGTTAGGTTGATTGTTTAGGTACGACTTGAACGATTTCATGGAATCTTGGGTAAGATTTAGGGTAGTGGTTGTCTGGTTGAGGGTGAGGCAAAGTGTTGGGCTGGTGGTGGCGGCGGAATGTAGGGTTTTCTGGAGGACGATAACATGAAAGAAGATAAAAAAAAGGAAGAAAAACATTTTAGAGTTTAGGTATGAGAGAGAGAGAGAGAGAGAGAGGTGAAACGTATAAGAGAAAAAAAAGGATATAGTTTTGGATTTATTAATTTAATTAATGTACAAAACAAATTTACTAAAATACCTTTTTATATTTATATAAAATTTATATTAATTATCTTAAATGTGTGGCTTATATTGGATCTCACAGTTACCACAAACTACCTAGTTCTCATTTGATTAGGCCCCTATATATATATATATATATATATGGTTCTCATTCTTTTGTTAACCATGACATTGGTATTAACCGTGTTAACCAATCTCAATCGTAGATTGTTGAGATCGACGGTTCACAATTAATTGATTTTTCATTTTAAATAAAAAAAATCCCAAACGGTTGATAATAAACATTGCATATACGCACACGTGTATTTTAGTAAAAATATCATCCCATTTATTTAGGGGAACACGCGCATACCAAAAACAAACCCTATCTAATTAGGGATTTCTTCCCCAAGATAGATTTAACATATCTAAACCTCACGCGCATACCAAAAACAAACCCCATCTAATTAGGGATTTATTAAGAGGTCCAAATATATGGTAAAATTTTGAGCCCATGGTGCTTTGGTCATTTAAATATGTGCATACAGTGCATATATGCATATACGCGTATGTGCATACAGTGCATATGTGTACACGTGCATATGGATAGTCAGTGCATATGTGCACACTTTAAATACAGCATCAATAACACTTATGGTGTATATGTGTATACAGTTCACGTTCATATGTGTAGACTTGCATTATTGTAAAATTTGGATCCCATGTTATTCCAACATGTGCATATGTGCACATACCAACAATAAACGAGCATACAATATGCACTTCTTTACTTTTTATGATAAACATTGTGAAATGAATAATGCTTATATGCACACTGTAAAAAACAACATACCTGTACTCAAAAACACATTCTTACTGTATGCATAATGTTGAAAAAAACTACGGATGTTTTTACAGATATTCGATTCTGGATATAGTGAACTAGTAGATGGGCGATTACCGAAATTGGTTTCGTCGAGTGATATGTCATCAAGTCCGATAGAATTACCGAACTCTTGGGTATTTAAAGATTGAACAGTCTCGTTATGACGGCGGAACGGGGGATTGTCTTAAGTTTCAAAATTTGATTCCAACAGGCTCTCATTATCGAGAACATACATTATTCGATTGTGGCTCATTGTGCTAATCACTTGAAACAAGAACGCTTAACGGATTTATTTCACAACGGTTGAGAATCAAAAAAACAAATTAGAACCGTGGAAAAATGTGCAGATGTAATGTTGAATTTTGCTAAAAATAAGGAAGAAGATGACTATTATAGATAAGATCTAGTTTAAATTTTAAATTATTCTAATTTTAATTTTAAATAGATAATTACCAAAATAAAGAAATCCATAAAATATGGAAATACATTTATTAGGCGTGTAACAAGAATTTCTGGTTTTACCCCTTTGAGAATTAATATGATAGACAATCTATGATGATTCTGAAAGATTGAAAATTGGTTAACACGGTTAACACCAATGTCTTGGTTAACAAATGAATGGGACTCTCTCTCTATATATATATATAGGCTCCTTCAAATAGAACCTAATGAAATGTTGCAAACTATGCAACCCCATCTTGACCGTCCAAATATTGATCAAAGGCTGAGATTTAGGCGGTGGTATTTTCGTAATATCATGGAAGTTTAGTGGCAACGGGTTATGAAAAAACTGAGAGAACGAGGGCATATTGGGGATTGAATATTTTGATTCAACAAGGAAATGATTGTGAGCGAAATTAGGGGGATTTGCATATACAACTTCTGGAACACGATGAATTGACTTTTTTGGGGGAGATACGAAACACGATCACATCATCTAAGAGAGGCCGAAGATTACGTTCTGATTTCATTGCTTTCTGAAAGCTAGGCTTGAAATCGAGTTGAAAAATGGCGGAAAACGGAGAAAATGCCCGCCGAATAGGTATTGAATTCAAAATTTTCACTGATTCTAAAATCTATAAATACTTATTCTATGTTTTATAAGAAATACAACCCTGAAACAGTACGAAGACCAAGCCAAAGAATCTTGATGAGGACTGCATTCTCTCGTTTCGTCAACACACCAGATAACCCAGATTGTTTGGATGGTGTCACCCATGCGGAAGAAACAAAGAAAGGTGTGCTTCTGATTCATGGAAAACATCAGTGATAAACAGTTGAGAATTTTAGGTTTTATTGGAACCAAGAAGAAACTGAACCCTAATTATGAATCAAAGCTTATTAACAACTAAAACCTCTTTTTAATGGAAACGAAGTAGTTTCATAATTAGGGCTAAGTTTGAGGCATTGGAAAATCTGGCGTATTAGTAAAGTTTTTAAATGATTTTGTGCTTATAATGTTATTTAATGTAAGATTTACATTAACATTGTATAATATTTTCCATAAAACAGACGAAGGTCCATAAGGAATGAAGGAAAGAAAAAGTGTAACCAATATGCAACCTGCACAGGCAGTGAACAAAAAGAAAGGTATGGGAAATAGTCAAATGTTTTAAAAGAACAATAAAGTATGAACAACAATCAACCTTTTATGAAAAGTTTCAAAACATGTAAAAAACTGTGAAACCACATTTCATGTAAGAAAATGTGATGAAACCATGTATGTGCAGGGAAAAAAGGGTAACTAACATAATGTATATACTAAATTATGCTGACATTTCTCGCTTAACACACAGATGACAGAGAATCAACCCATAAGCAAAGTGGACATGGGAAACATGCAAAAGGCAAAGAAGTGGAGGAAGGTATGGTTATTGAAATCAATATTGAACTGTTATGTGTATACATGCTAAAGCGAAGGTGAGTGGATTAGAGGACAAAATATGATTTATAAAAACTTTGGGCATACATGGTACGTATATGAAATTTTGTCAAAAAGGTATGAAAGTTTATGCGTGATTTTTGTTTATATGAAATTAGGCATATAATTGACGTAAGAAATAAACCACGAAGTTAACTTTTGGTTTGATGGAAACGTTAAGAAAACGTTAGGAGTTTTATGGAATCACCATTTCATATGAAAAATATATTTAGAATGACATTTACTGGATCAAATAAGTATAAGCATGAAAAGTACTAATCGTTTAATTTGAAGGCTTTTAATTTTTTTTAAACCTGGAGTACAAGTATGTGTAGGCATAAATGTTGAATAAATGTTTGTTGTGTATGACATAATTAGTAGGATAAAGGTATGAATAAAATGGTGCATAATCTGATTATTTTATGTGAAATGGTTCAGTGCTATAGGATTAGTTAGGTGAACATAAATAACACATGTGATTCAAATGAAATCAATAGACCTAGAATAGTCTGTACATACTTTACTGTCAACTTATGTTTCTTATGAAAACATAAGGAGATTTATGAAATCACCATTTCATAATAAAGATATGCTTAGAATGAAACTTGAAGTCAATACGGAATTGATGATATTTAATAAGAATGAGTTTTAAAAAATGTGTAACATCGCATGAATTTCAGAATTCGAAGATAAAGACGAGCAAGTTGAGCCACTAAAACTCAACCGGAAAAGGAGATCACAAGCGAATTCGACACCGGACCTGGAAGGTATTTCATATCCCGTCTTTTAAACGGTCTACATTGGGACAATTAATTTGTTACTCACAAAACATCATATATCTAGGAATGAACAATATGAACATAACAAGGAGTAGGATGAGTGGCAATAAAAGGAAAAATGCAGAGAACCCAAAATCAGAACAAACGCGAACATCAAGGCACGTAAGAACAAGGTCGCAAACTTCTGAAAAGATGAAAGGTAAAGCCAAAGCTTGTGTGAACCCAGGTATGAAATTTGTAGTAAAACATTTTTGAAGCTTGTTATTGTGTAAAATAATTACGTGAACCACAACCTTGTACATATGTCATTACAATGTGTACAGACACAAACAGCGATAGTGATTTTGAGGACCCAAGGATTTCAAAGGTTGGAATAAAAATCAATGAAACTGTTGTATCTGGAGGAAAAATAAGGATCAGAAGAAAAAAAGAAAAGATAAGAAGGACAAACTGAAGCGTCCAGTGTTGGGAATACGTACTAGGACGTCACCGATGATCTTGCAACAAACCTTATACGAGATGAGGGATGACCAAAGGAAGGCAGTAGAAGAAATGGGTTAAGGAAGCTTCATAGGGATGACAGTGGACGACATTCCATCCAGGCTAGGTTACTTTGTGGTGAACAAACTAGACACCAACACTATGGAGCTGACACTGAATCATGGAACCATCATCATCAATGAGGAAACAGTCCAACAGATACTGAAAGTTCCAATTGGGGGAATTGATTTGGCTACAGTTTATCCAGATTCACGGAGTGACACGCTAGCTACTACATGAAAAAAACAATATGCAAAGGAGAAAATGCGGCCTACAGATTAACGAAGAGGATTCCGGAATCATCCGACAATGGCGTGGAGTTTAAACTTAACTTCCTCGTTTTATTCGTCAATTCAATGGCTGAATGTAGCGGAATGGGTTGTTGCACTCTGAATTTTCTACATCGAATAAAGAACACAGATATGATTCCGAGAGTAAACTGGTCTCGATACATATTTGAGTGCTTGAAGCGAAGTAAGAACAGGTGGCAAAATGACACCTACGACAGCTTCTACGCAGGACCGATAACTTTCCTAACGGTAAGCTCTCCATAAACCTAAACACATTGGTAACTATGACTTAGTTTATAAATTTAAAATAAATTTCTTGAAAGTTGTTGTATGTTGAGTCAACTGTTTGCGACATCAAAGATCTTCCGAATGGTGTACCACCATTACAAAGATGGAGTATGCATCATTTGCGACAAATGTTAGCAAATGGAATCAGAGTAGGGGGACTACAAATGGCGAAACTCAAACAACTACCGGCTTCAAGGCCACGTCCGATTCGCCACCCACGACCAGAAGATATTCCTTCTACATCTGCGAACCCATGCGACATTGACTCCGTGAAGAAGGTGATGAAAATAATCATATGTATATTATTTTTACCTATAAAACGCATCCATAAAAATACGAATCCGTAATGGAAAGTTATATTATCATATTCATAGTTTTCTAAATAATGCTTAAAAAGGTAACACTCTTTTAATACAGGATATTGTGATGGAGCTTAATGACAAGTTCTCACTTTTAATGCGAACAAAGGTCGACGCAAAAACTCTGATTGAACGAGCTAAAGAGATTTTCCCAGACGAGACACTGTTTGAAAGGTATCAGGATGAACTCGCAACACTATTCAATGAAGAAGGACTGAGAGGGTCGAGCGAGAGAAAGGAAACAACAGTTCATACCCGAGAAGAATGTGTAGGGAAGACAACCCAACCAAAAGACGGTGCACAAACACCGTCAGTCCAGGAAGGTGGTCGGATGTGCCCACCAACAAGGCTAAATTTCGATAACGCAGACTCTTTGGAAACATAAAGCCCCTTATCACCGTATTGGTACAGTCAAACTACATTCGGTTTGATAGACGCGCAGATTATTGAGCAATCTGGCGGTGCACAAGAAAAAGGTGGGCAACCATGTCATAATGTGAAAGAAGCTGATTTTCCAATCGTCCCATACGTCGAAGAGGACATCGAACCAATCAGAACAATTTCGGGAATCCCAAACATACCGGTACCTAGTTTCAATCTTGGCATAAGCCAAGCGATTGATTCACCAAATGCATCTGGCAAAGGGAAGGCACAAATCATATCTGCCGATGAACATTGTAAACCAGTGCAAAGGTAATTGAAGATTGGAGATCAAATGAAGTCACCTTATGTGAAACGACAAGTCGTAATAGTAAAGAACTCACTACAGAAGAGAGAAAAGTGCACGAATGGAGCCTAACTGCGTTTGGCAGGGCAGAGTAAAAAATTTAATTAATTAGAGTTTACATTTTCATACTTTCTTTGAAGTATACTTTTCATATATAACAACATATATTCTGTTATTCCCTGTTTCTAGTTTCTAATCACAATCATTCAAACAATCAAACAAATAAGATTGAATTACTACCTGTTTGATTCAACTTTAATCCAAACGATTACAAACAATGTTCTTGACTTTCTCTCTCTAGATATCTCTCTCTCTCTCTCTACAATTCTCTCTCTCTGAATTCAATTCTGTTCAAAACTTCTAACAAAAACAACTAACCAAGACTATTTATACCCTACAAGTAAAATATAAGGAAACTAAAATACAAAAACAATATATTGACATTATTGTAAAAGACTTTGACTTTTACTAGAGAGTTGACTTTTCTCAGCTTTGACTTTCTTGACCTTTGACCTTAAGTCTTCTTGATCTTGTATCCAACAGATTTATGCTCTAACAATCTCCCCCTTTGGATTCAAGATCACTGTTGAAAGATCTAGCAATTCAGTCTTCTCTTTTAATTTCTGTCAGTACAATCATCCCTTTTATTTGACGATATTCTTTCCAAAAATGTCTTCAAACGATTAACAATCTCCCCAAAACTTTCACAAAACACTTTTAGACTTTGGAAAGAAATTTTCTTCAGAATCAGCTCGGATTGCTGTAGCAAATAATCTTCAAAGAAAATTTCCTCAAAAATCAGCACATCTTCAGAAATTCTTTGATCTTCTTCAAATCTTTACTTTGAATCTTCTGACTTGGACATTTCTGAAAATCATCTCTTAAAACTTTATCATTTCTTGATACCATCTCCCCCTTTTTGATGATTTGAGCATCTATATCATCAAAACTTTTCTTCCAAGAAATGTCATTGAAATTCTATCAAACCACTGATCTTTGATAATGAGCCTTTGATTCATTGCCAATTCGAACAAAGTGTTCATCCAGATCTTTGCAAATCTAGACAAAATAGGAATGTGTAACACCTGAATCAACAAATGAACCAATTAACATGCCTGTCAGTAACACGAAGTCACTGTGTGTAACAAATACACAATATAAAGGAGCTTTTTGATGTTCACTCCCCCAGGGCTTCCATCCAATCATCGAAATACCACAAAGGCAATTTCTATGAATGTTATGACAAAGAAACAAATTCTTTGTGTGTTCGTGCACGTGTAGAAAGAATTAAGCACGAATGATTGCTTTTGTAAGGCTCAACATTGTGTAAACCACTAAGACAACAGTAGATATACACATACTCTAAGTGCATGATTGAAGTGCGAAGGCGGGGCAAACTTCCATCTTTTTCAATATCCAGATTTTCTAAATGAAAACCAGATAGATTATATGTTGCGTCCCCTTGAAAATGTGAAACATTTTCTTTTTGAGAAGAAAATGAGTAGCTGGTGGGGTTTAGTCAAGAGTTGGCATGGGCTAGTTGCTTGTTTCAATAACGTTCACCAAAGAACTGTGAAACGTTAGTAATGTGGCTGCCCGGCTCAGAAAGTAGTTAGTGCAGAGTTTGATATTCTTTTACTCTGATCGCACACCCTCTTTCTTTTAATCATTATGCTCACTTCTAACCAAACTCTCATTTCTATTTTCCCTCAACACACAACCCACACTCATTTCTTTTAGACTCCTCACACTCAATCACTAAGGATTAACTTATTGGGTAGAAATCACTGGTTAACGTGATTTCATAGAAGTTCAGTTAATTCCTAGCATAAAGAACCCTTGTATGATCCTAAAAGAACGTGTTGCTCATAATGATTTAACTTTATCAGTTAAAGCTCATACAAATGTCAGATGTAAATATGCTCAGAAATATAATCATGAAGATATGAGCATTTTAAAACATTGAAGATATTTCAAACAAGTTAATTGAATGAATGAACATGAATACAAGAGACTTGTTTGAAAATATGACATTGTATGAAAATGATCAGAAAATGACTGATATAACAATCAAAGCTTATGGTCAAGAATAAAAGATAGGTGTCTATACGAAACAAAATATAGACATTCTTGAAAAACCGTTTCGAAATGAATTAACGCTCAAAATTCATTAAAGTACAAGCGGAGTGTCTTACCATCGAAAAAATTGGTTACAATATGAGACATGGTAAGAACAATTTGAACAAAAATTCAAACCGGTGTGTGTGAATACTTGAAAGTATATAGAAAAGAAAATACGCAAGTATTAATCTTTGGAAACACATGGTTTATTAATCATTGAAGCTCAAAATGAAAAATGAAAACATTTAAAATCACACTTCCAATTCATGAAATCTGTTTAAGAATCGGGAAGTGGTTTGAACATTTTAAGAACATGTTTTTTTTATGATTGAAAGTTGTCCTTCTTTCAACCATATATGGGATTAAGATAAGAAACTAACCTTTTGAGTACAGTCTTTAATCTCATGAAGTCAGCTGTAGTCATTAAGATATGATCGTGTCATCCTCTCTCATCCTGCATAAGTCTCAAAGTCTAGTCAAAGCAAATTTATTCACAAATTTATTTGAAAAATAAAAGACATAAAGCAGTAAAACGATTAAAGTACGAGTTCTAATCTGAAATAATCAGAAATCATAGTCTTACTCCTTTTGATGTGATTTATATGCTCCCCCTAAAATCATGCATCACAAAAATTTGTCAGTTAAGCAAAATGCAGAAATTAGTTATGCTCCCCCTCAAAAGAATGTAGATCATCTTAAAATGCATCTCACTCTCCCCCTTAGATCATGAGCAAACTATTAAAGTGCAAATATCCTTCAGAAATAAGAATAAAGAAAATGATGAAAAATAACAATACGTAACTTTATTAGGTAACAACCGATTATGTCTTAAGATTTAGCATACCAAGCTTAGAGACAAGAAAATTAAATCTCTTTTCATCTAAGGGTTTGGTAAATAAATCTGCAAGCTGATAATCTGTTTTTACAAAATAAAGTTCAATTGTTCCTTTTTCGACATTATCTTTGATAAAATGATACCTGACGTCAATGTGTTTGGTTTTCGTATGCTGGACAGGATTAGTAGATATCGCGATTGCACTCTTCGAGTCATAATATATTGGAATTTTATCAAACTTGAATCCATAGTCTCGCAGGTGTGTTCGTATCCACAACACTTGAGAGCAACAACTAGCAGCAGCTACGTACTCTGCTTCAGCAGTTGATGTGGAAACGCATAATTGTTTCTTTGATGCCCAGCTAACGAGCTTGTCTCCAAGGACTTGAATGTGACCTGAAGTACTCTTTATGTCCAACATGCAACCTGCATGATCTGCATCTGAATAGGCAGTCAGTTGAAACCCAGTATCCTTAGGATACCACGGACCAAGATCTGCGGTCCCCTTAAGATACCTAAAAATCCTTTTGACAACAGGCAAATGGGATTCTTTAGGAGCAGACCGATATCTAGAACATAAGCATGTTGAAAACATAATATCTGGCCTACTTGAAGTAAGATACATTAACGATCCTATCATACCTCTATAAGTTCTAACATCAACACTTTTACCCGAAGGATCAGTGCTAATTTTAGTACCTGGTGCCATCGGGGTTCCAATTGGTTTACAATTTTCCATTTTAAACTTCCGAAGAATATCCAAAATGTACTTAGATTGGTTAATGAAAAACCCCGTTGAAAACTGTTTTACTTGTAATCCGAGAAAGAAATTCATCTCTCCCATCATACTCATTTGAAAACGTGACACCATGAGGTTAGAAAAGTTTTTGCAGTATTTTGGATTTGTAGAGCCAAATATTATATCATCAACATATATCTGAATAAGGATGATATCAGCTTTTTCCTTTTTGATGAACAAAGTGGTATCAACTTTACCTTTGGAAAAACCTGACTTGACCAAGAATTTTGATAGAACATCATACCATGCTCGAGGGGCTTGTTTCAAACCATACAGGGATTTGTCCAAGATGTAGACATGATCTGGCTTATCTGGATTCACGAACCCTTCTGGTTGAGACACGTATACTTCCTCCTTAAGAATGCCATTCAGAAAGGCTGTTTTCACATCCATCTGATAGACTATGAAATTCTTATGAGCTGCGTAAGCTAGAAACATGCGGATTGCTTCTATACGCGCTACTGGAGCATACGTCTCATCGTAGTCTATGCCTTCCTCTTGCCGGTAACCTTTGGAAACAAGTCTAGCTTTATTCCTTATGACAATACCATCTTCGTCCTTTTTATTTTTGAATACCCATTTAGTGCCAATTACGGATTTTCCTTCTAGTTTTGGAACTAATCTCCAGACCTTCAGAGCTTCAAACTGATTTAATTCTTCTTGCATGGCAGATACCCAATCCGAATCAGCTAAAGCCTCTGATACTCGCGTGGGCTCTATCTTGCTGAGGAATGAATCATGCAGACATTGATTCAAAGTCGCTGACCTAGTTTGCACAGGCTTGTTAAGATCTCCAATTACTTGATGTAAAGGATGCTCTTTGGTCCAGCGATGCTCATGAGGGAGTGGAGTAGATACTGATTGAACATGATCATCATCTTGAAATCCACTATTAGACTCTTCAGATTGAATAATAGGAGGGGGTTTGCAGTTAAAGTTTCAGGTGCATAAGCATCAGTTGGAACAGCAAACTCTGGCTGTTGAGTAGACATGATATCACATCCAACTGAAACAGTTACTTCTGGATTATCAGTTACTTGTGTATCTTCAACTGTAGGAGTAGTTGATGGAATGTGAGTTTCTGACTGAATGGGGGATACAAGTTCAGTTAAAACTTCTGAAGTGACTGGATGATTGCAGCTTGTGTCTTCAGATCTGTCAGTCACAGCAGATTTAGATACATTAGATCCTAGAAACTCATCATAAAAGAATTCAAATAACAAATCTAAATCAGATAAATGTGAAACTGAAGTAGAAGCGTTATCCGAATTTTTCTCTATAGAAACAGGTTCTCGACTGATTTGCCCAGAAGCTAATACTCCAGTGATAACGGGTTCTAAACTGAGTTGTTCAGAAGTCATTTCTTCATCGAATGTAACATTTACGCTCTCAATGACTGTCTTTGACTTCTTCAGATAAACACGGTATGCTGCAGATGTTGAAGAGTAGCCAATAAAGATGCCTTCGTCCGCCTTAGCACTAAATTTGTTCAGATTCTCTCTGTCGTTAAGCACGAAACACTTACACCCAAATATATTAAAGTACTTGATTGTCGGTGTTCTGTTGTTGATCAGCTCATATGGAGTCTTTTGGAAACGGCGGTGTACCATGGATTGATTTTGAGTATGACATGCAGTTGACACAACTTCTGCCCACAGAAATAGAGGTAAGTCCGATTGGCTAAGCATAGTACGAGCGGCCTCGACTAGAGTCCGATTTCGCCTTTCGACTACTCCATTCTGTTCAGGTGTACGTGCAGCAGAGTATTGATGTGATATCCCGACTGATTCGAGATATTCTTCAACGATTTTGTTTTTGAACTCTGTGCCGTTGTCAGTTCGAAGAAACTTGACTTGTCTCTGCATATTCACCTGGGTCGTCTTTAAGAAAGTAATGAGAACTTCAGACATCTCATCTTTTGATCGAAGAAATTTGACCCACGTGTATATTGAATAATCGTCCACAATAACCAACACATATTTATTTCCTCCTAATCTTTGTGTTCTCATCGGACCGCAGAGATCCATATGTAACAACTCTAGTGGAGAACTGGTGCTTTGTTCAGGCTTCGGTTTATGTGCGGCTCTCTTCATCTTACCCTTTTCACATGCAGCACATAAATGTTCTTTCTCATATCTCAGCTCAAGAAGTCCTTTTACCAACTTATCTTTGACCAACTTATTGATATAACGAAAATTCAGATGTGATAGTCGTCGGTGCCAAAGCCAACTTTGTTGCATCGAAGCTTTTGATAATAAGCAAACATGACTGTCATTCTGGACCTTTGAAAGATTGATGGAGTATAGATTTGTCTTTCGCTTGCCAACTAAGAGTTCTGTGTCGTTTTCAGAATGAACCGAACATCTCTTAGCTTTGAAGTTGACCTCTAACCCTTTGTCGCTGAATTTACCGATGCTAAACAAGTTGTGCCCTAAACCTTCGACATAACTCACCTTCCTAATCGTTATGTTGTCTTGAATGATGTCACCATATCCTAAGATTGGTGAAACTTGGTCGTTCCCAAATATGACATTTCCACTGAATTTCTCTGTATAATTAGACAATAAAGCTTTTTGCCCAGTCATATGCTTGGAACATCCACTGTCCAAGTACCAAATATGTCGGGTCTGCAAGAGAAATCAGGAAACAATAGATTTAGGTACCCATTTAAAAACGGGTCCTAACAGATTAGCACAAGATTTTGGTATCCATTTGAATATGGATCCTCTGTTCTTTTGAAAACCTCTAAAAACATTTAATTTTGAAGAATAAACATGATAAGATCCAAACCAATTAGAAGAATTATGAGAATAAGCAAAATCATTTCTCCGATAATGAAAAGATTTAGTAGTAATAGGAGATAATTGAATCAATTGCTTTATTGAATACCGCTTGTAAGAAGTTACAAGGTTTTGTTTGGATGAAACAAGTTGATCAACTACATCATTATCACTACTAACTGATCTATTACAAAAATTATCAGAAACTGATTCAGCTATCTCATCATCCTTCCTTTTTGGTCGCCATTCGGTTCTCGCTTTCGACCTTTTCTTCCTTATATCTGAAATAAAAGATTTAGATTTATTAGGAAAATCAGATTTCTGAGATTGAGTTTTATTTTTTGTACCAGTGTATTTCTGTTTCTGTAATCGTTGTTTCTTATGTTTCTTACCTTGAGCATAGTAATCAGCAGTTACAGAAACTGATTCACCAACCTTAGCTGATGATTCACCAATATTAAAACCACTTGGTACCACTTTTTCATTTATAAGACAAGTAGAATGATCAGGAAGAGAAGCATTGAAGTCAAACATATCAATTTCTTCTATGCACCCATCATCAGAATTAAGAAAGTCATTTGCAGACTCAAATAAGTCATCAAAATTATCAGACGAAGTTTGAGGTGTCTTAGAAACTTTAGAACACTTTGTAGATTTGGTTTGAAAAACAGTGTTCTTTAATACTGTAGAAAACACACTTTGTTGAATATCAACCAAAAGTTTTTCATTAGATAAAACATTTTCCAGCTCAATTATTTTGCTTTGAAGAATGAGTGGAGGAACATAAACCTTTACAGTTGCAGCTTTTGCCTTCATCTCAGAAACAGAATAACTAGCAAAATAGTCATTTGAAAGAACTTTTGGTGTCTCAGAAATATAACTATCATTTAACTTTGCATAATAAATGGTAGTTACATTTTCTTTACATTCTTTCTATTTTCAGTTTCTTTGGCCTCAACTTCTTCTGGTAATTTGGTAACAAATTTGGGTTTTAAATGAGTATGTTTACCAGCACAGGCAAGAAAATCAAAATTATAAAGTGTTGGTTGTTTTCTGATGGTTTTCTTTAATTAATGGGGGTTTTGAAAACCAAGTCCCCATTTTTCCTTAACATCAGCCTCTTCATTAGGTGCATTAAGAAAAATGGTTTGATCTGTTTGGCCTCTTGCATAAAGTTTGGCTTCCAGACCATTTACCTTCTTATTCAAAAGCTTGTTCTCAACCTGCAATTTATGAATAGTTAGTGCAGATTCTTTCTTCTCAAACTCAGACTTAGAAAATTTAACTTCAAAATCAGAAATCTTCTTTTCAAAATAATCTACTTGAATTTTAGAATCAGAAGCAGACTTGCGTAAAGAATCAATTATATCTTTGTTCCCAATAACAGACTTATTAAGCTCAAAGATCTTATTGTTTCTTTTAGCAACTCTGTCTTTTTCCTTTTTCAGTTTTTCTTGAAGGTCATTAAGCTCAACCATCATGGCTTCCATTTTGGTTATGAAATCTTTTTCAGTTAAGTTTAATACCTCATCAGCTGTCTCGTCATCTGACTCATCATACTTGACCTCTTTTCCCATTAGACAGAGATGAGCAGTTTCTTCTTTCTCTTCCTCTTCACCTTCTGAATGATCCAACCAAAATTCGTCTTCAGCCATTAATGCTATGCCCGCTTCTTGTTGTTTGGCCAATAGCAGTTTGTTCTGATAATACTGGGAGTTTCGAACCTTTGGCTTTCGACAATCTTTAGCAAAATGTCCAATCTTGCCACAGTTGTAGCATTTAATTGGATCATTTGCTGGCTTTTCAGCAACGGTGTAATCATTCACAAACTTCTTCTTTTCTTCCGGCTTCCTTTCCATATACCGGTTCTCTTCATATCGCTTTCCTTCAACTCTTTCTCGGTGCTCATGGTTCTTAGAGCTGGATGAAGAATATCTTTGTGAATTTGATCCCGGCATCTTGTAGAATTTCTTTTGGAATGCACGGGTCAATAATAGCATAGCTTGTTTAAGGCTTTCTCCATCATCACCATCTGATTCAGATTCGGATTCAGAACTAGTGATGACTTTCTTCTTTTTCTTCTTCTCTTTCTTTTCTTTCTTCTTCTCTCCGGCAACCAAAGTAATAGGATCAGGAACTTTTTCTGCCTTCTTTTTCTCAGCTCTTTTCTCTTCCACTTCTTCTTCATTTTGCCTCAGAGTCTCATAAACCTCATGTAACGGTATGTCATTCAGATCCTTCATCTGTTTCATCCTACGTGTATGTTTCTTCCATTCAGGTTGTAGGATGCTCAGGAATTTGACATTGTTCTCAAGTTGCTTCTTTTTCACTTTGTTCTTTGTCAGTTCATTCAGAAGCAAGATAAACCGTTCATAGGTATCTTCTAGGCTTTCATTCTCTTTGGCTTTGAATTCTTCATAACTGTTAATGCAGTTAGCCACTTTCATCTGATTCCCGACCTTGGATCTCATCATCATCTTTTGCAATTGATCCCACATCTTCTTAGCATTTGCCTTGTAACTATCAATCTTGATGTAGATGTCATTCGGGATACTTTGAAGAAGTAAGGATCTTTCTTGTTTATCTGCTTTATACCGGCTTTTCTGTTCCTCTGAATATTGACCATACTCTACTTGAACTGTTTTCATCTTCTGTTCTCTTTCCTCAGTACCATCTTCACTATCAGATGAATCATCATCAGGTATTTGAACTGTGATTGGTACCATAGGACCTTCTGTGATGGACAGCAGAATGTTTTCCCCGTTTGCATGCCTATCCACAAAATCCAGAAATCTGTCCTTCCACTGCTCATATTCCCCTTTAAACAGAACAGGAGGTTTGACATCAGTGCCAATGGAAAGAGCATCTTTGGAAGTCATCTTGTTTAAACCTGTTTGAAAAGATATGCAATAAGAAACTAGAACTGATCGTTAGTCCAAATATGAAATCACAAGAAAAATCTTAAAATAAAAAAAAATCAGAAATTTTGAAAAAATTGGACTAAGTGACAAAACTCGCAAGTCACTATTTCTGAAAAACCCGCAGACTAAGGCTTGTGCGTTCTGAGAAACTCACTAGTCGCTGAAACTCGCTAGACGTAGAAACTCGCAAGAGACTGTTCTCGAAGAAACTTGCTGACACCTAAACCCGCATATCACTATTCACTGATAAACACGCAGGTTGAGACGTGCGTGTTTTGAGAAACTCGCTAGCCACTACTAGCGCGTTTTGACCAAACTCGCAGATCACTGTTCCTCCTCAAACTCGCACCCTTCGATTAGCGCGTTTGTAGAACTCGCTAACCACTACGTGCGTGTTCTGGTCCTTAGAAAAATTTCCCAACTTTCAAAACTCGCAAACTTCAATCAGCGAGTTTCTAGAACTCGCTAACAATGCCTTGCACGTTTTGACCAAAACTGAGATTCTTCAGCTTGCGCGTTCTAACGAAGAACTTGCGCGTTTTGCAGATCTAGCGCGTTCTTCAGAAATCCTTGCGTGTTCTTCACTTTTTCGAGCCTTTCGTCTTGAAATCGATCAAATTCTTCAAATTTGATCTTAAAACTTTGCAATTATACTCAATTTCAACATAAGAACAGGTTACAATGCTTGAAATTTACAAACAAATACACATTGAACCAATATGATTCAATTTACAGTACACGCATACTTGTGAACTCGAACTCCTTCAAAATCAAAATTAACAAATGATTACAGTGCATTTCTCGAAACAAGCTATACACACTCGATCAAATACACTCTACAATCATAACCTGATCAATATCAACATCTAATTCGCACAAAAACTCAGAATATGATTTTACGGCTCAAGAACACAGTGTCGAACATTTTTTTCTTGATTTGATTTCAAATGAATCTGCTCTGATACCAATTGTTATTCCCTGTTTCTAGTTTCTAATCACAATCATTCAAACAATCAAACAAATAAGATTGAATTACTACCTGTTTGATTCAACTTTAATCCAAACGATTACAAACAGTGTTCTTGACTTTCTCTCTCTAGATATCTCTCTCTCTCTCTACAATTCTCTCTCTCTGAATTCAATTCTGTTCAAAACTTCTAACAAAAACAACTAACCAAGACTATTTATACCCTACAAGTAAAATACAAGGAAACTAAAATACAAAAACAATATATTGACATTATTGTAAAAGACTTTGACTTTTACTAGAGAGTTGACTTTTCTCAGCTTTGACTTTCTTGACCTTTGACCTTAAGTCTTCTTGATCTTGTATCCAACAGATTTATGCTCTAACATATTCAATATTTTCTAATCAGACTTTATGTGATCAGTGACTTCGTATACAAATCGGAAACTGGGCAGACTGTTACACGTGCACCAATTGAGAGCCTCGCATCAACAATGCATGTCAACGAACAAGTGATAAACGGATGGGCGGACGTCCTAAACTAAGAAGAGAGGTTCAGAAACCGTGACTCACCGAAACGATACTTTTTCAAAACAGGAATACTAGTAAGTCTCGGCATCTTTTATTAAAAACCATACTTTTACAACATTCAAAACTGCAATGTGAAATAAATGGTTACATACAACGTACACAGGCTGACGGTGTAACATACTACTACATGCACGACGTCGATAATCGTTTCACGCGATTTCAGCGAAACTTGGGATTGTTCGCTAGCTGCAATATGGATGCAGTTAATATGAAGAACATAGATATGGTAAGATATCCTATTTCATATCAGAATAACATACTAAGAAATAACATAAAATATAATAAACTAGCTTACTAATGGCGTCTACCTATAAATAGGCATTCTTCCCACTTACTAGTGGGTCACAGTATTACTGTGTGGTGATAAACCTCAAGACCCCATCAGTTGAGATTTTGGACAGCAGCGCAAGAGAGGGTGATATTGATGATATCTATGACTATAATATAAGTATATTGGTAAGTTTTACATTGCATAGATTCATAAACGTTTGTTGATCATTCATTATTAACCGTGTCATATTAACAATCGAATTATAACACCACAATTCACGTTTCAGCAAACAATGTTGGTCCGACACTTAAATCTTCTCGCACATCCAGCTGCTCACTTTATACAAGGGCTAGAACAAATTCGGCTTAAAATGTCTTGGCGTACCAAGACGGACATCAGAGACTCTGGGGTATTTATGATGAGGCATATGGAGACCTATATGGGCGGCGGTGCACGGAAATGGAACACAAGTCTCGACAAAGAAGAACCATCACAGGTTAAACAGATCTCAAATTTGCGAAAGATATACACCGCGAAGCTGCTGTTGTGCGATAATAACAATCGAAAAGCATTTCTCGAGTCAGACATCTCCAGATTGAACGCCCTACACAAAGACACAAGGTCCCAAATTGTCGAGCGTGCAGAAGCGACGCGAAAACACTGCCTTCGTCAGTAAACTCCACTTTGGAAGCACACCAAAGACGGACGGATGACGCGAAAAAAGAATGATTAACATTGCTACTGCCTTATAAACAATTAATATGCTTCCCGTATTATCTTTTACTTCGATTCCCATTTCATTGTTTTAATTTCGTTAGGCTTTCCGTACTATGTTTGAATTAGACTTTCACTGCATGGTTTTAGGTATCTTTTGGAATTTAATCACTTTGTTTTTTAGCATCACTGAAAATCTGTTAATTATTTAATATTTAGATATTTTCACACATGGGTGTGCTTATGATTCATGGAAAACATATCTTAAAATTTATAATTACTTCATTTTGTGTCTACTGATCGATTATAATGTGTGAGATATGATCTTGAAAAGTGAGAAATTTATGGATTCATCAACTGGCATATAAGTGTCCTAAATACAAATTATGAAATCAGAATGTACCAACATAACCTTACAGATTAAAATTGACAAACATAAATTAGGAAACTATTAAGGATTCCGAAGTTTTTGTTTGAAATTTTTCATATTGTAGCAAGATGCGTGAATATTAAAAATAACATATTTAGATGACACAATTTCATATGGAACATATGTTGCTTAACACTGTATTCACTACGATAAATTAAAAAAACATAGCGACATACAAAAAAAATATCATTGAAACCCAACCCACAATTTGGAATAACAACAGATAACATCAAACTATTAACATTCAAAACATTTTACGGCACAATATTCATACCAGACTAAAACCCCACATAACAGTAGAAACAAAAAAAAACACTAGGACCACCAACATATTAACATATTTAGAAACCTTTTAGATCACAAACAGACAAAAACCCAGACATAAACTGAAACCCTAATATTGCAAATACAAAAAGCAAAACACACCCATGAAAACAAGAACCTAGTTGCGACGTTGTTGCCTTATGGTCGGAATGATTTTGTCAAACTCCACTGTCTTACCCCAAAGCTTCCTAGATACCTCCTCGTAATCAAGCTTTCTCATGTTGCTTAACTTCCTCTCGTTCACAAACTTCTCCTTTTCTCGGGAAATCTTCTTCTGACATTCCTCCAAACGAGCTAAAAGAGATCGATTTTCATCGAGCAGGAGACGATTGTGGATCACAAGGGACCTCAACATAAACTGAAGAACAGGTGGGTCAGAGGAAGATGGAGGGTTGTTAACAGAATAATCGGAATCGTCCATGGAGAGGAAGGTAAACAATGAAAGATAAATTTTAAGAAAAGAGATATATGAAGAAACTAAGAAACAAAAGCTACATATATAAGGATAAAACCATGGGTTTTGAAAAGGTGGACAATTAAGTAATAAAAGAAAATTTTAAAAATAAATAAATTAATGCATTATATTATTACTGCATGCATAGGGAGAAGTAAAGCCACCCTATCAAACCTACAAATGGCTAAAAGTTTATTAATTGAATATAATAGGGGGCTCATAAGAAAACTAATATGTAAATGACAACTGCTTCATACTAAATTTTTTTTAAGGAGATAATGGTATGAAAATAAACATGATTCTTATATTAAATTTTTACGTTAAAAAATATTCATATAACATAAATGAACATACAATCATAAACATATGTGAATACATATCTGAATCATAATTGTTCTGCATAACATACATTACGGAAACTTCATTTTAAACAAAAATGTAAGCTTCGATACATATACGAATCTGATTCATAAATTTTTTATACTATAAAATAAAGGTCAGTGTATGAATGTGAATCATAGTCGTACACCGACATAAAGTATTAAACAATTAACTCATCCACACAAAAGTTAAAAAACCCTACTGCCATCGAATTAAAAAGCAAAAACATGAGTAACAAAAAAAACACTGTTGTTAACTAAAAATCCAAAACATGCAACGATTAAAAGCAAAAATTCTACGAAAACAACCCAGTTAAAACTTCAAAATAACTAACGACTAACAATACGTGAAGGACAGTTGCGGGAATCATGATTTGCCAACTTGTTACACATTTTGCACATACGCTTCGGCCTCTTGCTCTTCTTGGACGCCTTCTCTAATGCACCGATAAGCCTTTTCCCTGTTCCGCACCCTTTGTTATGAATATCGGCCGGAGGAAAGATATCAACATCATCAGGAGCGTCAAGACCATAACACTCACGAAGAGCATCGGCTTTATCTTTCGCTGGACACACAACATGATTTTCAACATCAAAATCACTCTTCATCTGGATGAGGGATTCAGCTAACCGATTCATCTTCTGCTTGTCATTCCTGAGTCGACTAACTAACACATCAACAGTCGAATATATATCATTAATTAACCGCTCTTTCTCAGCATCCACCTCACCGTACCGAGCACGGGCAACTTGAATTTCTACAGAACCAAAGCACGAGTCCAACGTCGAGCTACGTAAATATCAGGGATCGCGTCAATGTCCTCATTCAACAAAACCTTAAACATGTGACGACATAGAATGTCGTTTCTAACAAAAAAAAATTATATTCACAGCACAAAGTTTCATCATCTTGCGTAACCTACAAACATTTCGAATAAAAGTCAGATTCGTAACTTCGTGCAAAAAAAACGAACGCTAAAAAAGACATAAAAATCTTACAACATATGACACTTTCGTAATAGACTTGCGATTCTTGTGCGTCATGCGATACCGTTTCACGTCACCATCATCCGGTAAGCACAACAACCCATAATACAAAAGTGCTTTTCGGATCTCCATTCGCACCTCAAAGAAAACAGTCCGCGAGTAAATATCGGACGCATGCCTTTCAATAAGTAACAGTGTGGCACAACGAGGCAAAGTGTAACGGGTAACATACTCCAATATATGATGCTAATTTCGTTGTTTCTCTATTGCACGATCAAATGCATGGAAAAATTTTTACCAAATCATTGCAGTATGAAACATATATCCTAAAAAACGCATTCGCATTTTCAGACCGTGATGTAGTCCTCATTAACCCTAACATGGGGATGTCCTTGTAATAAGTGGGAATCCACGACTCCCGTATGCCGAACATATCGTTAAGCCACTAATTACCGTGCAAATCATAATCATCTATAATGGAGTTCCACTCCTTTTCAAAGTCCTTCGGATCTATATGGGTATTCCAAACTAGTTTGTTTATCCTTCGCTTGAAGCCCAAATTCGCATCTAGATCGCTACTAATCTACAAAAACAAACATACAAACGCAACATGATAATTGGCAGATTCATATTTCAATAACTCCACATTAAAAAAATTATAAACTAATTGAAAACAATACTCACATTGTTAGTTTGTTAGGCAACCTTTTCATAATATGCCACATGCATAACTTATGCCTTGTCTCAGTAAAAATTGCGGGAATCGCTTGTTTCATAGCAGCGCATTGATCCATTATAACAAACTGAGGTTGCTTACCATAGGCTCTCAGAAAAGCATCCAAAATCCATTTGAAGTTATCAATTGTTTCGTTGCTAACCAAGGTCGAACCAACTACCACAGATTTTTTGTGATTATCGACTGATATGAATGGAACAAAAATCATAGCATGCCTATCACAAGATAAACAACAGAACAAATAAAATTCCACTACAAAAAAAATCGATGAAAGCATATTCGATAATCAACAAACCTATTCGTACGGAATGTTGCATCAAAAGACACGGTGTCTCCAAACTCTTTGAAGTTCAACCTCGCAATTTCATCGACCCAAAAAATGGCTTGCATCTCCTTATCACGACAAAAATAGTCGAAGAAAAAAATCCGGAACTTTACTTCTTCGCTTAGATAACAAATTGACGAGCATTTGAGCGTCTTTCTTACCTACGAACGTAACCATGTCTCTCCTAGCATTCTGGTAATCAACAGAAGACGCTCCCATGTACTCATACCCATCTTTCATAGAAGCTTGAATCATATGTGACTTAGATGGTCCAATACTAGCCGAAGCTGAATTATATACAATCCTATAATCAGTGTATTGCAACTGCCTATTCGCCCGAGAAAGTTTCATATCTTCGGAATTAAAGAAAGGATGATTATGTTTTTCCTCAAATTTATAAACAACATACTGTTTATCCTTCTTCGTTAAACGAAACTTAATGCACGCCTTGCACCCAGTTCTCTTCAAATTCGAATTACGAACCTTGCGTCCACCACTAATCATTCCCAATGAATTGTAATTTTTACTAACGGATCGCCCTTCCTTACTACAAAGTAAATATCTGTTTTGAATATCCCCGAACCTGTTTTTCTTCTTATTGAAACGCCTTACATCAAAACCCGACGCAACTGCATATTTCATGTACACAGCCTCCGCTAACTCAATCGTCGCGTACACAGATCCTACCTCAATCTTAACAACATCATCAAAGCGAGGAACCCAATATCGCAATCCTCCATGCAACTCGAAATTTCCATCAACGTCAACTAAAATAAAATACAGATTATCAAAAACACAACAACATAAAAAAAACTAGACAGAATACAAAAAAAATACACTATTTGCAAAACATAAAACAAGATTTCATATTTTAGAAAAAAAAAATTCGCATGAGTCAAGATACTTTGATGCAAACGTTAAGAATAATCATAGACTTATTTTCCACAACGGAATAATCCTTGTATGAACTGTGAAACCACATTCCATGCAAAAAAATAGCTTGGATAATAAAAGTATGAACCACATATCAAACTGTGATACCACATTCACAGTTTGAGAGATAAACAATAATATTCTTTCATATTAAAAAAACCAAATTGAAACCCAAAAAAAAACCCGAAATATTAAAAAACGGATTGAAACCCAAAAAAACTGAATATTTGAGAGATAAACAATATTCTTTCATATTCGATAACATATATATACAAGAATCAACCTATGTTAATGAGATCATACAACATTTTCATGTACTTATTTTTAATATAACAAAACCCTAAAACAAACACATGCTCATCAATATACTACAAAAAACGAAAATTCAAGAACATAAAAAACGAAACAAAAATAAATACTAAAAACGATCATCATGGCTTTGTGACAAATCCCCACCGACGAGTTCTACATCCGCACCATCGCCATCGACTGCAAGTTCTTCATCTTCGTCATCGATATCGTTATCGAAATAACATCATCACCACTTAGCATATCATCGTGGTCGTCTTTACCATCCGTAGGGATCATATTTGAAACAAAATCACATGTATTACTTTGAGAATCCATACTAGGGAATTCTTCATCCATGAGAAGATTAGGAAGATGACTTTCAAAGAATAAAAAAAACTAGAAAAAATAAATGAATAAAACGAAATTAGTTACAACATAATAACCAAATCATTGGCAAAATTAAAAAAATATTAAATGCTTCCTAAATTAACTATCGGCCTAAAATAAAGGAAACTGCCAATCGGAATTATATGAAAATTTTGACAAAAATACCCTTATCTAATAAAAATAAAATTAAATTAAAATCAAAAAATGCAATGGCTAGGATTAGTTTGCGTAAGATGGAAAGTTTCTAAATGATTATCCCCCCCCCTCTCTCTCTCTCTCTCTCTATATATATATATATATATATAACCATAGGTTCAAATGAGAAGTGTTAAATATATGAGTAGAAGTAATCCTAGACCTTCATACAACAAAGATCGGATTTGACTGGTCAAGAATTGCGGCTTTGACCGGCCAAAATTTTCGATTATGTCAAAATAGAGGGATAGTTTCGTAACTTTTACAAATAGGCGACAAGCGGGTTCATATCTGAATCCATGTAATTCACATATGAACCCTTTTGATTCAAATGTGAATTAATTAACGAGTTCACATATGAGCATATAGTTCATATGTGAATCACAGGGGTTCACATATTAACTTGTTTGTCGTCTATTTGTAAAAGTTATGAAACTACCCCTCTATCTTCTGTTGACCAGACGAAGGGTTATGATTACTTCTCTACTTCTCATTTGAACCTCTCTCTTTCTCTCTCTCTCTCTCTCTCTCTCTCTATATATATATATATATATATATATATATATATATATATGGGTTAGGTTCTTTTGTTAACCACATTTTTGTTATAACTATGTTAACCAAATCACATCCATTGATTGTATAACTGATATGCGTTCATTTTATTACTTAAATGTTGTATTTTTAAACGCATATCTCAACTTTTTGCAAGCGAATATTTCATTAATCAAGACCCTTTGAGCAAAACTCACATCTTTATTACTTGGGCATTGAATCATTGGTTTTATGTTGTTTTTGTGGCTTGCAGATTGTCTTCTAGACGTTTTTGTTGGGAGATTTCGTGTGCCGAAAAACAGAGAGATAGCAGCTTGATGCCGTCTCAAGATTTATGGAATATTCCTAAATATTCCTCTAACATTGCATTAGCTGGTGGAAATCTTGGAAGATATTTGCCATGAGATCCTTTTGTTTTATCCTTTGTGCAATTGCATTATCCTCTCTTTTGTTGGTTATAAAAAACCTTGATCACTTGTAGTAAATCACACAATTATCTTCCATCACTTCTAAAAATCCTTTCTAAGTGTACTTTTATTCTCCAATCATTGGGAGAAAATTGGAAGACTAGTTTAATTTTATATAAAACATTTAACTTTCAGTATTTCTTATCTGCTTTATTACGTCTCTTTTAATTATTGCCTTTTAATTTTACGTCGTTATTTTATTGCATTTTAATTGTTCACCTTATTACGTCATCGTTATTTCTATTTATAATTTTTGTAACCTTTAATCTACTATCGTTCTTTTCATTTAATCGTCCTAATTTACAGTAGTTTTTATTTTTAGTCATATTTTCATCATTTCAAAAATGCAAGGATCCCAAGCAATGATAGACTAACAACCTTAGCTTGGGTGTGGGGTGAAGACCGTGAAGTTAAGATTAAAATCAATTTTTAAAGGTGGAATTTATTAGTTAATAATTATTTCCAATCATTCATTCTAGGTTATTTTTATAAAATCCATTTCCTAACAGATTGATCGTTGTTGAAAATGATTAAAGTGTGATGGACTTAGAGATAAGCCGTCGTGACATATCAACTTGAATGATATGGATATATACTCGAGAGAGTTATTTAAATACGAGGAAACTCGTTTTCATTCCATATAGCTTATACAAGGAATAGATTGTGCCATTGCCTAGACTTTTTCTATTTTGGAAACATTAGAATCAAGTCTATGGATGCGAGCCTTTCTCAATCTCGAAAGAATGCCTTAGAAAAGCTAATGGTTGGATATATTAATTATGACGTTTCACTTGATTTAATTGTCAAAAATCTTAACGGATCCCTATACCGTTGCTGTTTTTTTTAAAGAAGTTAATTTCTGTCAAAATGGTTGTTAAAAACCACCCAACAATATTTCTTCAAAATCGCCATCTGAAATCATTTCTTTTATTAGACTTTTATTAAGTTTTTACACCTTTCCCGGTGGATCGATACTCGGTATTTTATTACTTGTAAAAGACGACAACGGATTGATAAGTGTATACTTGCACTATTCACCGTTAAATAACAGTCCGAGAGATTAAGTTCATATAAATCACGTAACAATAACCAACGGTTGAGATGAAACTAACACACAACATTAATAATTAAGATAGATTGCAATTGTGAATATTAGTGATAAAGGGCAAATTAGGAAAGTATCACAAAATATTTATTTTAGATTTTATTGAATCCCCATTAATTTATCCCCAAAAAATTGTAACCGATATCCCCCCTCCTAATCTAATCGAAACACAAAGGTTTACGAATGAACACACAAGATTGATGCAAATATGTGAACACACAATAATGGCGAACATACAAGATTGATTTCCTGGATGTGATCATGAACATGTATGAACACACTAGATTGACGAATGAAGGACATGAGGATATGAATGATCAAAGCTCGTGAACACTTATGAACATTGATGTCCCAAAAGTTCATGAACACTTACAAACACTTAATTCATACACATAAGAACTTACTGTCAAACTCATATAATCTTATGTTGTTATGAACAAATATCATTGATGCATGGACGAACTACGAGCATATGAACACAAAGGTTCACGAATGAACACACAAGATTGATGCATATATGTGAACACACTATATTGGCGAAAACACAAGATTGATTTTCCAGGATATGGTCATGAACATGTGTGAACGTGTCCATACACACCATAACAACCTATCGTGTTCATAGATTCCTATGTTGTTATGAATATTACCAAAATTTTAAAAATTAAACCTATAGATAAAATCAAGGATAATAAAAGATTTGTAACTCCTCTCTAAGGCACATTCTGCTGGACATGGGTAGAATTGACATTGGAGGCAAGTTTTCTTCATCAATCCGAAATCGCATTGTACGACTCGAGCAAGAGTAACTAAATAAAAAATTCCATTCGTACCCCTATTTATTTATTGCACATGCATATCAAACCAATAACCAAGATGACTTCTTATTGGCTAAACAAGATTAGTAAAGTTAACAAGATTTATATGGTTAACAAAATAACCTCATATATATATATATATATATATATATAGGGAGGTTTAAGGAAAACCTTAAAAAAATGAAAAACTAAGGAGCACCCTGTAACCCTTCATCTGAACGATATGCAATTGCGCATACAAGTAAATTAAGTTTTTTTTTTGTTTTTATGCATGTGTGCATTATGCACGTGTGCATACTATAAATTACTTGTATGCACAAGTGTATACCGTCCAGATGAAGGGCTATCAGGATGTTCCCCAGTTTTCCCCTTTTTTGAGGTTTTTCCATTAACCTGACCCTATATATATATATATATATATATATTATGAAGGGGGTTCAAATGTAAATGTTATCTACATAAGAAAATAAGAGGGTGAATATTAGCCAATCATTTATTTACTAGAAGCGTACTCGCGCAATTCAGCGAGATACATCACGATTTTAATGTTTCATTTTATTTTTTGTTTTTTTTTTATCAATTTACAGTACGATTTCAGATGGTTTTGAGATAGTGATAACGATTTTTTTTTATAAATTTGTTTAATTTAGGCTTAATAATATAATGATTTTTATAAAAAAAAATTAAGTATTTTATTAGAATTAAATGATTATCTTATATATTTTAAATTCTTTATATTTAAATTGAGATGTTTATCCTGCTTTGATTATGTTTATTAGTTAGTTATGAATTCAAACATATAGCTTTATAAATTTGTACTCATGCATCATGACTTGTAATCTTGAATTTTAATTAATGTGTATCAATAAACAGTACTTAATGCATAAAAACTTGTTTTTAAGAGTTTCTTCGATAGTTTAATAATAATGTAATTTATTTTAGTTTTAATAATATAATGTTTTTTTCATAAAATAAATATTAAATATTATGTTAGATTTTCTTAATTATATTTTAGATTTTTTATATTTAAAATTTGATTTTTATCCTGTATTTAGTTATGCAGTGAGTGATTTTAGGGGAGTTGAAGTAGGGAGTGATCTTAAAAAAGTTAAAATGGTTAGAGATAAGGATTAAAAGTTAATAAATAACATTAAATGTAGTACATAAAGCTTTAATGATTGTTTTTAAGAGATTTTAAATAATTAACATTAAATAACGGTATATTAAGCTTTAACAATTGTTTTTAAGAGTTTTTTTTTATAGATGCTTTATAATACTAGCAGTGTACCCGTGCAATGCATCGGGGTGAGCAAATGTAAATGGAAATAAAAAATTAATGTAATAGCTTATCAGAAAAAAATATATATGGAGTAAATCATATATTTATAATTTATGTAGCATTAGTAGTGATAAACGCATAACTTGAGTTTTTTCAATCATGAAGCATTAAAAAATTATATTAAAGTAATCGTTAAATGTATATTTGACTTTTAAAAACATGTATTAATCAGCGATATCTAACGAATTATAATATTTTTTCAAAATACTGAAATATAGAATAGGTAAAAATAACAAATATAATGTTGGATAATATTATTTTGTATCTAAACGTATATATAGGTTCATTATTAGTTAGTTTTATAGAATTCAAAAGGCTTTAAAAACTTGTATACATAAAGAAAATACATGTACTATCATAATTAAAGAAATATGTTAATTTGAGCAAGTAAATAACTTTTATTCTTTTAGAGAAATCCTAAATGGAAGGGAAAAAACTTGAATATGGAAGGTAGTGAAAAAGTAAAGTTTGAATTTTTTTCAAATGAGTTGTACCTTATGCATACTAAGTTGTGAATTAAGAGATTTTTGAAATGTATGCATAAAATGGTAGTACCTTATGTTTATAAGTAGTAATTAAGAGTTTTTTATTCCGTCTTTATAATATAGTATAGATAGTATCTTGTATTTAGTTATGCGGTGAGTGATTTTAAGGGAGTTGAAGTAGGGAGTGATTTTAGGGGAGATAAAATGGTTTGAGATAATGATTGAAAGTTAATAAATAGCATTAAATGTAATACATAAAACTTTAATGATTGTTTTAAGAGATTTTAAGTAATTAACATTAAATAACGGTACATTAAGCTTTAGAAATTGTTTTTAAGAGTTTTTTATAGATGATTTATAATATAGTATAGATATAATGCCTTAAATAAAACTTTCTTAGAGCATCTCCAACAGCTTTACTAAAATAGAAAAAATGTGTTTTTATTCTCTAAACCTCTCAAACAGTTTTGTTATCTTGTTTGCTATAATAGAAAAAACTTGAAATTTTTCTAAGTTTAGAGAATTCTCTAAACTTAATGGTAGGAGAGAGAATTGATTATTTTATTCAATTCCACCAATGAGATTCAATTTTTATCATTTTATTTTAAGTTTTTTTTAAACTGTATTGAGATGGTAAATTAGAGAATATTATAATAATATAAGTTGTTTTAAAATGGGTGTTGCTAACCCTATCCCCTATAAAACTCATACCCCCTCCTATCCCCCTATCTCTTTCACAATCTCCACAACAACAATCCAAAATGTGATTTTTAATTAATTTTTAATATATATTTATATTTTATACCCCTATAATTATTTAGTTAATTTACTTTATACATTTTACTTTTCTAATTTTCATTTTACACTATCACCATATTAACACATATAATGGTATATTAACTAAAATACGTTAAAAAATACGTTTTAATTTTAACAAGTTACACCATTATAATTGTCTCTTCAATACCTTCGAAATGAGCCCAATATTGAATATTTTTGGAGTTAATTATTTTATTATATATCATAAATATACTACATAAAAATACCGTGTTCGTTATGTTCGCTCATTAAGAGTTAAACAAACGTAAACGAACGAACACAATGAATAAAAAACAATCATCGTTAATCATCATTTAGTTCGTAAAAAATAACATAACAAAATGAAAAACCGGGTAAATTTAGGATGTATAACAAATGATTTTTAAAAAATTAATTTTATTAATGCTTTTACACATTAATGTTATAATATATAAGTATATTTATATATAGGGGTGCTCAAAAACCCGACCAATCCGATCAACCCAACCCAACCCAATCCAACGCGAAATAACTCAAGCCGAAGCAACCCGATGTCTAATCGAGTTGTAAAATCTTCAAACCGTATGTATTAGGTATTTAGGTCTTTTTTCCAAATTCATAATTTTAGGAATAATTTATATTTTTAGTAACAACCACCTTTCTTAATTTTCTCACTTATCTCCATCTCTCTCTCTCTTTCATTATCCATCATCACCATCTAGTTTCCGGCAACGTCATCCGTCTCTGGTAACCTCCCTCCAATTCCGGCGAATTTCATAAACTGTTAGAGTTTCATAAACTGTTTTTTCGAAATTTTCAAGTATTTTAACTTTCATAAACTTAAAACAGTTTCGAAATTGGGAGAAGGACACCGGAATTGGATGAAAAGTTATTAATTCAAAATTTTAAAATTTAAATTATTTAAAACCTATTCCCAAACTACCCTTTCCCTATTTTTTTTAATAAATTTAAATTTGAAAATTTCTCAACCGTCGATCAAAATAATGGATGACCTAGATTAGTTTACATAGTTCACAAGATTAAATGGGTTTATAAAAGAAGCTCCCTCTATTTATATATATAAACAAACATAAATGAACGAACATAAACAAACATAAATGAACGAATGTTCACGAACGTAAATGAACGAACAAAACCATTGTTCATGTTCGTTCAATGTGATGCATTTTTTTTAAAAAAAATCGATTAACCAAGGTACAATATATGAGGTGTAACTTGTTAAAATTAAAAAGTATTTTTTTAACGTATTATGATAACTAACATTTATGTTAATTTTAATTTACGGGTACAAGTGAAAGTTATAACAAAATATAATAATTTCAGGTGTTCAAATCTCGAGAAGAAATAACTGACTGGATGTGTAATGTGGGACTTTCGGTTGGTGTCGTTGTTGTTACCAAAAGATCAAAGACTAAGACAAATGGAATAAAAAAAATACGTAATATATTTATTATCTTTATGTTAAAAACTTACGTTCGATGTGATACATTTTCTCTTTTAAAAAAATTAATTAACCAAGGTACAATATATGACATATAATAATATAATTAAATCAAAAAATATTCAATATTAGGCTCATTTTGAAGGTATCGACGAGACGATTATAATAGTGTAACTTGTTAAAATTAAAAAGTATTTTTTTTAACGTATTTTAGTTAATATACAATTATATGTGTTAATATGATAAAAATATAAAATGAAAAATATAAAACTAAAAGGTATAAAGTAAATCAATTAAAAGAGTTTAGGGACCAAAAATGTAATTATGAAATTAAAAACAATAAAAAAAGTGATGTGAGGGAGAGGGGGTGGGGTTTTTGGCAGGGGTAGGAAAAGAATTTCCCTTTAAAAATCTCTAAAATAACAAATATGTTGGAGTTGAATTTAATATTTTTTTAAAGATTTTAATTTTGGTTCTCTATTTTAGAGAAATTATAGGAAAACTGTTGGAGATGCTTTTAAAATTCGTCCAAAAAGGTATGCGTGTTATTTGTTGCATATGCATTATACATGGAGATTCATTTATTTTTTATAAGGGTTATCTAATACATTTAATTAAGGTATTTATTTATAAATTTATTTACAATTGGCCTGATTTAAGAATGATTAAGTTTTTTTATGACATTTGAAATAAACGTGATTTAGTTTTTCTTTTAAAATATTATTATTATTGAAGTAAATAATTTATTTTATTTACAATTTTTATCAAAAATCACATGTGATATTCACAATTAATTGATTTTTTTCTAATTTTTTTCATTAATTTTCGTCATATTATTATATGTGATATTAATCATAGTAAATTTAAGTGAAAATAAATGTAAATTATCTACAACATAAAATGTAATTATTTGTAAATTATGAATTAAGTTTTGAATCACATGTGATTTTATATATATTAAATATGTTCTATTACACATCACATTTGATTCTCTTTCTATTATTTTTCTTTTTCAATGTTTATTTTAAATGACATGTGCTTACGATTTTTTTTTGGAAAAAAAGTCAATCAGTTTTGAATTACATATGATTCTGACGAAAATTGTATTTTTTTTATAAAAATGTCTTAAATAAAAATAAAAAATTTAAATGAAAGTTAAATTACACTTGATTTTTTAAATAAACAATTAAATCATATTAAAATCACAAAAATGGTAAAAGGAGAATCTATACTATATTATAAAAGAGACATAAAAAACTTTTAATTACAACATTTTAAGCATAAAATACAACTAATTAAGTCAATTACTTAATTTACAATTTCATAATGTCTTGGTACAACTTATCCAAGCACAGTATCTCACATCATCATCTATTTGTGGAACTCATTTATTAATATAAATATTTGTTTTTTATATTTAATGGACGATTTGATCAATATTATCTACTATTATCAATATTTATTTTTTATATTTATTGGACAATTTGATCAATATTACTATTATCAATATTTATTTTTTATTTTATGATTTGATCTTAATATATCTATATATATATTAGTTATAATCTCATAACTAATATATCTCAAAGCATGCATTGATCTAATAAATATATTTTAATAAAAAATAAAACAGGTAGTTTATCTCATAGTGTTTATCCTGTATTTAATATGTTTATTTACAGTTAGTTATACAAATAAAAACATGAGACTTTAATAAGTTATAATTATGTTTCATTAACTTGTAATTTTGAATTTTAACTAATATATCTATACTATATTATAAAGCATTTAAGTTAAACTCTTAAAAACTAATTTTTATGCATTAGGTACCACTTATTAATGCATATTACTTAAAATCCAAAAGTACAAATTGATCATACCTTATAAAAGCTCAATGTTTTATTCGTGTAACTAACTGCAAATAAACACTTATTTTTATTTTCTAAAATATCTAAAATTTTTAACTATTGATATAACTAACCGATAAATATAAGAAAATTGGAGATAAAACACCTTATTTTTATTTTTTATTGAAGTATGTTATCTTTTTAATTTTAAATATAAAATATCTTAAATATAGTTATCATTTAAATTAAACATTTTTTGACCCATAACAAAATACTTTATTATTATTTTTTATAAAAAAACATAATTAAACTAAACTAAAATATATTTTTGTTTTAAATATAGGTTTTTCAAATTCGTAAAATAAAATCAAAAAAGACTAACAAAAAGTATGAACAATGATCGAGGGTTCGAGTTCTAGATTTCAGAAACCCGCTGCATTGCAATGATACATTTATAGTTATATTATAAAACACGGATAAAAAACTCTTAAATACAAATTATTAGGCACAAGGTACCGTCATTTTATGCAAGATTTTAAAATCTCTTAATTTACAAGTTTCAAAGCACAATATACATATTACTACTGCAGACTTCTAACACCCATCAATTTGGTATGTGCATGACCTTTCTTTTATGCACACCTTTCCATGTATCACTGTTAATTAATATATTATATTACTATAAATTTATTTTAATTATATTATTAAATATGTAATTGATTATTTTTTCTAGATGTCATTAAAATATATAAGATAATCATTGAATTCTAACAAAATACTTAATTTTTTTTATATAAAAAACATTATATTATTAAGTTTGAATTAAACAAATTTATAAAAAAACATTATCACTTTATCAAAATCATCCAATTATATTATTAAGCCTGAATTAAACAAATTTATAAAAAAAAAACATTATCATTTTATCAAAATCATCCAAGATCGTACTGTAAATCAACAAAAACACAAAAAATAAAATGAAACATTAAAATCGTGATGTATCTCGCTGCATTGCGCGAGTACGCTTCTAGTATTAAATAAATGTCTTAAATAACTCTTATATAAATAAATGATTTTATGTCCTTATTTATTATTTTTTAGAAAATTTTATTTAATAAATTGCTTGGTCCATATTCATTAACTTATTATTTTTTATTTGGTTACTCTTATTGTATGAATCCAACTCTATGTATTATAATTTTTATTTATTTAAATGAGAAATAAATTTAAAAATGGGTAACGAAGAAAATACACCTTACCTAGCGAATGAGAGTTAACAACTGTTAGTGATAATGATCAAAACATTATAAAAATGTAATCTCCAAGAAGATAGATCATACGTCGTACTAAAGACCCTAAACAAAGTAAAAAAACACCATACATGGTACAACCAAACTTAAAACTACAAGAACCAAATCCATGATTTACTCTAAAAATATGTAAGTAAATACATGTTTGGTCCTTGTGGTTTGTACACTGTAATGTTTTAAACCCTTTTTTGAAATTATTATAGTTTACAGCCCTAAGGTTTATACTTTATGATGCATTTGATCCTTTATCCTAACTCTGTTTAGACTTTTTCTTATTAACTTTATTACTACAAAAGTATGTTAGTCATTTACCTTATTTTGCCAATTTATTATAACATTATAATATAATATGAATACACGCACGTCACATCTTGAAAAATCGATCTCTTCTTCATCGCAAATCGTGGTTATATATGCCTCTCATTTTCCAATGAATTAAAGAGCAAGAGCCCATCTACGCCACCTCTGGCCACCATGTCCCTCCCCTCCTCATGCCACCATCTTCTAAACAGAGACATTTCAATTTTTTTGCTTACACCTAAACCTTTTGATTTTATTTTTATTTTTTTGTTTTTTTTAATTAAAAATATTGGGCCCCATATCTATTGTAACCGCAGATCATGAATCCGACGGTTAAGATGTGAGTTGTAAGGGTTGCAACCATTTTAAGGTTTGCAAATTAAACAACCCCTATATATATATATATACAAATTACCGAGGTGATGATGCGGTGTATTATTTTTGTCTACTGATAGAAATTAGTGAGACACTAATATGAACTATAGTTTTACATTCGTTGATGAAAGACCTTAAACAACATATAATTGGATCCCAAAATTTTAGAAGCCTTGTTTAAAATTACATATTTAAATGCTAAATAACGGTCCTGCTTCTAAATTAACCTATTTAACGGAGAATTTCTTTTAACAAAATTAATGATAAGGAACCAAATATAGGGTTGGGTTCCGATAAAAAGTTGAGTTAATGGTGAGAAGCGTGAGAAGTGGTTATCAACCGTTGGATGAAAAATAAACACACATTAGGATGAGAATGAGATGCACCGAGATAAGATGTATTGAGATGCACCAGATCAATTTTCTTTAGGCCGCAATTCATGGAAAGACTAGAGATTAAAAGAGATCAACGATTTTGATCACTTCTCACGTTTCTCACCGTTAACTCAATTTCTGGCACGATTCTTCGTCACCAAATATAAACCAGATGCTTAATCTGTAATTATTTTAAAATTGACACCTATGACATTATAATGTATAAACCACATGGACCAAGAATTAAATTAAAATTTTCCTTTAATACCTTTGGAACCCTGACTGACCTATCGATTCTGACTTTGAAGACAGATTGACTTCGTCCCCGATATTCAACAACTCAAACGCGAAGAGGCGAAAGGTAATTTCATCATGCTCTCTTTCTCCACTTCAATCGGATTTGGTTTAATTTATAGACCTTCACAACATGTGATAGGGTTTAAAAACTTCACTCATTCTTCACTAAAAATCTCTTCTTTTTAATTTTCCAGAGTTCTAAACTTTTTTTTTTCTTTTTCTTTTAATTAAGTTGGGAAAAAGAATTGAACCCACTTTGTCTACTGTTTTGAAGTTAATAGTAGCCCAAATTGATTTTATTTATTTTGCTTTTGTGTGCGCATCAGATGGCTACTTGATAGTACGTTTCTTTGATAATATGGATTTGTATTGATCTGGGTAATACACAGTCTTATTTATCATTCATTCGTGCAGTTATAAGTAGCAACCGGAGTCATGGATTCTTCAGCAAGAGAGGATTTCCCAGCGATTCAGGTGCTGTGAATATATTTCTCACATATATATATATATATAGAGAGAGAGAGAACAACATCTATTTAAGAAAACAGGTGAACAGCCGACATACAAAATCATATATTTAGGTCGCGGTTACCTGCCTCCGTTTTTTTTTTTTGGGTTAATGTAAAATCAAATATGATTTGGACATGATTTGTTGTATTCTTAAATAGTGTGTATATACATATATATTCTTTGCTTCGTTCACTTACTATTCTTGAAACTTGTGGCACCATAAATCAAGTATATGTGATTCAATGCAAGTGTTAAAAACTGGTTTTAAGAAGCCTGAATTATCAATATTGAAAATTGTTTTAACTTAGGGCCTGGTTGTTAGCAGCTTAATGAGTTTGATGGGACTCACAGCTTGTTCGTTTAGCTTCACATGACTGTTTGGATAGAAAGTGGCTTATTCAGTGAGCTTATAGGGAGAAGCTTTATGCAGAAAGCCAAATATTTTTTCCAAACCTGCCCCTCCCTATTAAAAAACACGCTTCTTTTTTTATGAAACAATCCTCCCAAACAAAAACCTTCCCGACAGATTAATCCATACAGACAATACATCTTTATTCATACAGGACTTAATGGAAAATGTTGTACACTGATGCCAAAGTCAGATGTATTTCTTGAATGAATGAAGATTTACAATTTCCACAGGCTTTCGAGAGGCCTGGGACTCTCCCAAAAACGGTTTCCATCTCAACAGATTTCACAAAAACAGAATGAATCCCCCCAACTAACACACCTCTTATTTATACCTAATATCACCGACTTACTACCCAAGCAATGACCGCTTATACCAGAGCACTAATTGCTTGTACTTTCCTACCACAACCTATTAATCTTGACCTTTTGACACAGCCTACCACTATTGACTATTTGACTACTTAACCAGGGTATAACAATACCTGCCCCTCAAACTTCCACCTTGTCCTCAAGGTGGAAAATAATCAAAAAGGAATTCTTTCCAGCCGTTCACATCAAAGACGAGTGGCGGCCTCTTGTGAACATAGGTATAACAAAAACAATTGATTGTGCCCCATCTAAGAGCTCTCCAATATGCTTCACAAGACTGTAAATCTCTTCGGTTCAACTTCAAACCGAACAAACTTGTATCTTTGATTCCCAGTAGCCAAGGACGACCTTCATTCTCGTGCTCATCATTGAAGTTCACAACCTCTAAAAGGGTATCCAACCCCACATCTGTTCCATTCAAAGCAAAATACGAGGTACAATTGATACCGGCCAATCTGCCAGCCTCAAAATTAGATCGGTTTAAAAATCCATTCAGTCATCCTATCACAGTATAATTCTTATTCCATTGACCCGGGGTATTTGCACCATCACCCATTATTCTCCTGTTTCCAACCAAAATCAACTTATGTATCCCAGTAGTTGGATTGACTAGGCCAAATGTACTAAGATAAACAACAACCACCCTTAAGATCAAAGATATGAGTGCGAACTCCACGTAACTGTCACCCACTTTGTTCTCAACCTTTTAAGAAATATATTGGTGGGTGTCCGTCTCACCATTATCATTGAGTAAAACTGCACACAACCCAATAATGCCCACTAACATAATTGTTTTTGGATTAATTAACTCTATCGCATAGTTCAAGTGTACCTCGATTTTTGGTCCCTCATCTGTGGCGCCACCACCGTCAAGTAGCTCTATCCTCACCTCCATTTTCTTAATGAATTCTCCTTCCAATATCCAATTCAAAGCCTCGACGATATCCCCTTGTAAGAACGATGGCCATGGTGGAGGTAGTAGTAGAGTTATTAACGTCAGTGGTGGTTCATGATGAACATCGCCCCACCAAATTCTCCTCAAAGTGGTCGAAACTAGAGGGTTAGACAAAGAGACAATGCTCTCTTTTACAATCGGTACGGGCTCGAGCCCAATGGTAGATGGAATGGGCTTGGGTTCCTTCTTTTCCTTCCTCGCTTTTCTCTTCTTCTTCATGGGCCGATTGAGTGTCTTCCTTGTCGTTAGCCAGAACACAAGCGTTGTTTCCTCTTGATTCGACTTCGATTTTGGATTCCACTTCAGATCACGACTTGGAATTGGATCAGATTTTGGGTTCAAATACAGATTCAGGACTGAATTTTGATCTGATTTCCGATTCAGATTCGTTTCTGGATCTGGACTTGGTTGCGAACTCTTCCCCTCCCAATCTGGTTTGTTGTCTATCGGAACTTTTGCCGATTCTATGTCGCCGTTGTTGAACAAAGGATCAAATGATCTTTCTCGTGTAATGTCTCTCCTTAATTCCTTATTATCATCGTTTTCATCATTTGGATCTTGATACAGATCTACAAATCTCTCTGAACTCGGATTTGGACGTAGATACAGATTCGGATTCGGATTCGGATTTGAATCCAGATTTTTACCTATATCATATCCGTTATTTTGAATCACTGTATTCCTTCCCCGACAATCATCTTTACTCATTTTCTTCAAGTTGTCTTCCAACTTTTCCATCATTTTCATCATCCTTTGTATATTCTTGTTTATAGACCCAAAGTGTCCTTGAATTTTCTCCAATTTTGCCTCAACGTACTCCAAATCTTCACCGCTCTCCCAATCATCGCTCTGAGATGTAACGTTTCTGATCGTCATCCTCCCGGAATCGAACAGCTCTGATACCATTTGTTGTACACTGATGCCAAAGTCAGATATATTTCTTGAATGAATGAAGATTTACAATTTCCACAGGCTTTCGAGAGGCCTGGGACTCTCCCAAAAACGGTTTCCCGCTCAACAGATTTCACAAAAACGGAATGAATCCCCCCAACTAACACACCCCTTATTTATACCTAATACCACCGACTTACTACCCAAGCAATGACCGCTTGTACCAGAGCACTAATTGCTTGTACTTTCCTACCACAACCTATTAATCTTGACCTTTTGACACAACCTACCACTATTGACTATTTGACTACTTAACCAGGGTATAACAGAAAACCACCCAAACGGCCCCTTAGGGTGGTTTTCTATTACTTGGGTCTGTTTAAGAAGCTGGTTTTACTTCTATCCCCAATTTTGTGGTTGAATCGAATTGCCATATTGGAATTCAATGTTGGAATGGATTTCTTGATGCATACGTGTGGGTTCTTATGGAATGTTGTTGTGGCAGGATGTTATGTTGGAATTTCGTGCTGGTAAAATGCATATGGAGGGAAAACGTGTTGTTGCTGATCCACGTAAAGGGCTTGTTCGCATTGGAAGAGTATGATTAGTCAAATTCAAGCTTTTATTTTCAGGGTTCCTTTGGTTTGCGGGATATGGAATTGGATTTGGTTCCAATACCGCATCTGGTTTAAAGGAAAGTCGGGAATCGAAATCCCGGGATTTCAATGAAATCCCACAAACATTGGATTTAGAATCACATGGGGTAGTTGGTATTTCATGGGATTTCATAGGATTTGTTTGTAATAATGTTTTAAAATATGTTAAAAACATTTGTTTTGTAATAATCAATTAATAAAAGGTAATGTAATTATTTTTATAATAATTTGTTATTTTTGTATACATTATCTATAAAGAATGGAATTCAATTCCATTCCAAATCCTATATACCAAAGATTCCAAATCCTTCAACGAAATCCAAATCCCTTCAAAAACATTCCGTCAAACCAAACCCCCATCAAAGAATTCCTTTGTTTTTTGTTGCTTTTTTGGTTTCGGTTTTGGAAGAAGAAACGCATGTTTTGTAGCTTTGCTTTTATGTTGTGTACTAATTGTTTGACTTCTAACAGGGTGAGGAAGGATTGGTTCATATTCAATGGCTTGACCGTAATAATAACGTTATTGAAGATGTATCCTATCTTTTATTAAATTTGTCAAAATCGTTGGCATGAATTTTGGCATGAATTTTGGCATGAGGCACATGATTCTCTTTAACACTTCCTATTTGCAATTTTAATACAATTGTCAAACTTGATTTCTTTGGAGTGTATCTTGAAGTAACAAAATGATAAAAGGAATGTTGATGGCGCTGATTTATTGGGATAGCTAGAATTTGTGGGGAAGAATACTGTGTACTCCCTTCGTCCCAAAGTAAGTGTCCACTTCCAAAAGTAAGTAGCTATTTTCCAATTCTACCCTTAATTATGAGATTGAGATATTCATTACTCCCTCTATTATTAAGGGTAAAATTGTCATTTAGTTGATTAAAAAGTGTAATAATTATATATTTCTTGAACTGTGCCTTTTTCATTGTGGACATTTACTTTGGGTCAGAGGGAGTAATATTTTAAGAGCGAACTAACTGTTTTCTTTTTCTATATTGATGGATGCATCTCCTGCTTTTCTTTCTTTTTGACCCTCTGTAATTCAAAATTTACCGCTAGGTCAAACCCTAGTATAATTTATTTGATTAATATTGTTATTTTCCACTTATAATAACATCTGTGTTTGGTAATTAGAATATCGAGTTTTTCTTAACACAAGGTGAACATAGGATCAGATTGTTTTCCCGGAAGAGGCAGTTTTTGAGAAGGTATCTCTTAATCTCCAAGCCTTGTTTACTTTAGTTGCAGAAATTTCTGTAAATGTGCAATTCTTTATGTGGATTTTTGGTCACCTTAGGTTGGTCAAGCTTCCGGAAGAGTCTACATTTTGAAGTTCCAGACAGATGACCGGAAATGCTTCTTCTGGATGCAGGTTTACATTTATTGTTTCTTGATACAAAATCTCGTATTGATTAGAGACTGACCTATTTTGCTTAAATTCGGTTGTAGGAGCCCGAAGCTGACAAAGACATAGAATTGTGCCACTCGGTCAATTTCTACCTCAATCAACCAATAGGTATTCGTGCTAAATTTCGGGTCATATTATTATATCCTCACCTTTTAGGTGCTCTTGTTTTTACTGTGTGCCAGGCTTAGTGTTTCGCCTGCTTTAGTAATTTGTTCATCGCAATGTATCTGTTACTTCGTTTACACACACTTTGTTACTACTTATCGCACTTGTTTTGCAAACCGGGGGTCTTAACGGAAAACAACCTTTCTACCCATTGAGGTGGAGGTAAGGTCTACATACATTCTGCCACAACAACATTACAAAAGAACCCACACGTATACGTCAAGAAATCCATTTGAACATTAAATTCCAATACGGAAATACATATGACATATGATATATTTTCTTATCATTCAAAAAGTAGTACACATCTGAATGAGGAGTAAGATTGTGTGAATTATAGGTTGGTTTTTACTATCTTTTTATGCCAGTTTATTATCTCCTAGCCCTATATCTGTGCATGTATGTCTAGATTAGCAGACAAGTTATGAGACATAACATACAGTCATCAATGACGTAAAGTTTGTAATAAAGAAGTTATCTTAACTTTTAAACCACATATATAATCAACATGACAATTGATCCAATTATAATGTGTTTGCAGACAGCAGACCCATGTGAAATTGGAACCTTTGCACTAATAAAGTATGCACACTTGGTTAGAAATTTCTAGTATATCGTCTAAATAAGAGAGAAAAAGGATGTTTTTGCTAACATTTGTGCTAAAATTACATATGCGTCGTAGTTCCATCATATCTAATTCCTTGGTAAAATGTGGGGGTATGGACAAATAAGCTTTAATGGTGGTTATTACACGTTATCTCTCCTCGTAACTATTCCCATTCTTTCGTAAAAGGAAATAAAAGTGGTAAGTTTTGTGGTAACATGGCGGTTGCTAAATATTTAACCTATTCGATTATCCTACTTTTTTCTAGATACGCTCCCTCTGAATTTGATTATTGATATAACATTGTAGATTCTAATTATTTGGTTGTCCATTATACAAATTTTATTTATGCTTATATGAAATTAAATCTAACACATGGGACTATTATGTGGCAGAATTCCCTATTGAAGAAGAAACCCTTGGTGAAGATAACTCATCACGGTGTGTGGACATGATAACGTTTATCTTTATTGTTAGTTTTTAATTATCTTTACTATGATCTATTTCAAATGTCGTAGCCATCATAGGTGATGGATGACCATGATTTTGAAATTAATATTTCATTGTTTGAACCAAGAGCCTTCATCAGCCAGAAGACACACACACACACACACACACTATATATATATATATACGGGAAAGTTTATTTGAGAACCATGAGAACCAACTATTCATAGTGAACATTAATGGTGAATATCATGATAAATATTCATGAATGAATAAACATCATGATATTCATGATGAATAATATTCATGTATATTTTTTTATATTCATCATGAGTAGTTGGTTCTCACAGTTCTCAAAATGTTTATGGTTCCTAAATTTACTTTCTCCTATATATATATGTATATATAATAAAATCTGTGTATATTTAAGGACTTGGACTATAGTATTCTATTCATGTTGTAAGTAACAGTTATTCTCTCACTCTTTTTTCAAGGACATTGTTAATTGGCTACAATATTCATGTGTGTGTCATGACATTTTCACATTTTGTTGTGAATTCATGTTGGACGAGAAGTTGGCTTTTAAAACACTTCAACTCTATAGTTCGTTTGCTCTATAGTCTCAACTCTCATGGCATATGTAACATGCGATGTTTGATTTCTAAAAACACTTCAAAAACCAAATGTGACTTTAAGAATCTTTATACATTTAATTTATCACAACAGAGCTAACTTTTTGATGATTGGTACATTTAATAAACAAACCAAACGAACCCAATATATCCCACACAGAGGTAGGGTATAGGGAGGGTAGGATGTATGCATACCTTATCTCTACCTCAATGATACATATGACGACGATGCTAATTGTTTCAGGGCTGGAAATTTGGTTGGCTCAAGCATGGGTCCAGAAGTAACCAGTGATGTATCATCCTCAGGGCCTGTGAAATTAGCAGATCTTCAGAGAATCTTGAGTAACATTGAGCCCTCAGGCATGTCATAGACTTTTCTTATCGTTTCCTTCTTGTTCATCATTTCGAGTGGAAGTCTAACAAGTGTTCTGTTTCTTTTTTATGGGAAACTCTTCAGGGGAGGCAGGCGATCTTGATGGAGGTAAAAGTTTAGTTGCTTAAAAAATGATACATCAAGAATTTATTGTTTTTATTAAAAGCATTATTCCGGTAGAGATTATGATGAGATCTGTTGTGCTTGTAAATAGATGTTTTTATTAACGCATTATGACAAGACGTGGGTCCCCATGGAAACAACCTCTACTCTTTTGGGTAGAGGTCATACATCTCACCCCCTCGCCCCTACTTTCGAGTGGGTAGTGGTTTGGTTTAACTGTGTACAATGTATGATACTCTTATGATGATATTTATTATTATTTGTGTTTTCGTTTTTTAAATTATTAATTAGAGTCTGTAATCAATACAAAATTTAACATCACTCACTGTCCAAAAACAGTTTTTGCAAGCTTTCCCTTTTGAGATCCATGTGTTTTCAGTTTTTGTATTTAGACCCATTCAGTTTAAAGTAAATTAATATTTAAGTATGATTGAATGACAAAGATTGACATATATTAGTCTACTTGTACATAACTCTGGATAGTTTTTGAGTAAAAGTAAATTAGATAAAAGGATAACATAATAACTATTAATGAATGAAAAAGAAAAGCTGTACATCAAGTTTTATTACATGCATGGAAATTCATACATGGAATTACACATAATTTGAAGTTAGATAAGAAGAAATTTATATTTAATTATAACTGAAAGAAAAAAATAATCACATTTAGGACTTGTTTAATATAATGGAAAATTAGTTAGTTCATCAATACAGTGTATATTTTATTCATCTTTGCTAAATCTTTTATTTCTTGTAAATCTTCAGTTTTTATTATAGATTCACAAGTTTTTTTTTATGATAGACGGCCTTCTGACATTCTATTAACTAAAAGAAAAATGCGTGCTTGAATTTTTTTCATTTTGCTTTAACTCATGGAGTTTTTGTACCGAACTTGTCTTTACAGGTTTAGGACTGGGGGATATTTTGAAGCCAGAATTGGTATTCCCATTGATGGAGACATTGTCACTTGAAGAAGTGGCTTCACATTTGCCTGAGGTAAGATCATTGAGCTCCAAGTTTCCGAGTCACCCATGTACCCCATTTCGTCTCTGTCATGGGATATGTGAAACCCCAACAGATTACTCTACAAAAAAGCCTTTACAGACAAAAAGGCTTTTGTTTTGGGGGGGGGGGGACATATATTGAGGAGAGATATGTAAGGGGTTGTTTGTTTACCTCTTAATAGTTCTATTAAAAGGCAACCTCCGAATCGCTAAGAGGTGAATCTTGTTTGGCAAAAAAAAAAGTCTGCCTCTTAATGGTTCCAAAACCCTCTGAATGATTTTGTATCTTGGACCTCCCTTAACCATTCAACACCTTAATTTCATTATGAACAATTACAAGACAACCATATTTCATTTTACACTATATCATAAGAGCCTCTTTATCATTCTGCCCCAAACCATTCAGCAACTGCCAAACAACCCCTAAGTCTATTGCTGATATGGGACTCCAACACGCCCCCTCCAATGGAGGCTAGATAAATAAAGATGTCGAAGAGTGTTGTGTCCTTTTAGTTCTTAAAGTGGTAGACATTTGCTCTGATACAATGTCAGATATTTGGATCAGATTACTCTCCTTAAGAGCCCTTACGGAGAGAAGAGGGGTTCCAACATATATGGAGAAAGGGCCAAGTCTAGCTGACGTGGAACTCCAAAATCTTTTTTGTGGGCCCCATCTTTCATTTATTCCCAAATCGTTGAAACGGGTCACATTGAAATGTAGGATGGATTAGGCTTTTTTTCATTTTGCATGACTGACCTAATAGTTGTTATGGGGCTACAGGGCCATTGGACAACAGAGGAACTAATGGAGTTGCTTCAAAGTCCTCCTTTTCGACAACAAGTAGATTCTTTTACTTACGTAAGGATCCATATTCCGTCTTTCTTTCCCCTCCCATTCTCTTTTTGTTGGTTCTTGATTGTTATTATGGTCTTCATGACAGGTGCTTAAAACGGGCCAAATAGACCTGACTCAGTTTGGAGTCGACCCAAGTAAATGTAAGTGCTACAAACTTCTATTTTTCTTGGAGATAATTTCTGGTTATATTGGATCTTTGCAATCTTATGTTTTTTCTGCAAAATTTTGAAGCAAGCTTTATCTTTTTTTTTTCCGCATACTTTATGCCACTGAAACAACTGCTCTACCTTTTAAGGTAAATGTCAGGTCTGCCTACATCCCACCCCGGACCCCACATTCGGGTCAATGGCATATACCGGGCTTGCTTGGTTTTGGTTTATTGGATCTTTGTACAAAATGTATACAGAATTTTCATCGAATTTCTAGTATCCAATTATGGCTCATTTTGTTTCTTCTACCTTGTGGAATCGGTTTTGGTTAATATATAAATATATGTGTTTGCACTTCATACGTACTTCCCCTTTCCACACCTTGCACCGCTAGATGAGAACACTACTTACAGGGTGCATATACCTTTCTTCGGGTCTCTTTCTTCCCATTTTTTTAAGTTCTTAATTTCATTCATTTTTTGTTCAGATAAGTTCACCGTTCTCTCGTTTCTCGAGGCGCTTGAAGACTCTGTTGGGGAAATATCCAATACCGAGGAGCTGAGTCGAGACGGTAGCGATTTGAGATCCGAGACTTGTACTCAAAGTGATAAAATGGATGAAGATCAATAGTAGTAGACTCGATTGAATGGTTTTGATTTCATAGTTTGGTTTCACGTTTTAGAGTTGTGGATGGATAGTTTAAGGTTCCTTTGAATTTTTTGTTGGTCATTTGTGTACACACCAAATTAGGGTAGCAAACTTTCCGTTGCTTTTTATAGTTTTACATGTCACTATTTATTGTCATTTTTAAATGTCAAAACTTTATGATCCCTTTTTTGGGGTAATAGTGAGTTTTTCAGGCTAGCTTACGTTCATCGGTTAATTCCCGTGCAACAACCACAATAATTTTTTTAATGGACAATAATAAAAACATTTTTAATATTATATAATAACTAGAAGTGTACTCGCGCAATGCAGCTAGATACATCACGATTTTAATGTTTCATTGTATTTTCTGTTTTTTGTCGATTTACATTACGATTTTGGATGGTTGTGAGAGAGTGATAATGATTTTTTTATATAAATTTGTTTAATTTAGACTTAATAATATAATATAATTTATTTTGGTTTAATAATATAATTTTTTTTATAAAATATTCTGTAAGATTTTTTAATTATATTTTAGATTTTTTATATCTAAAATATGCTGAGAGTTATTTTAGGGGAGTTAAAGTGGAAAATGATTTTAGAGGAGTTAAAATGGTTAGAGATAATGATTGAAAATTAATGAATAGCATTAAATGTAGTACATACAGCTTTTATGACTGTTTTTTAAGTAATTAACATTAAATAGCGGTATATTAAGCTTTAAGACTTGTTTTTAAGAGTTTTTTATGCCATCTTTATAATATAGTATATATAATAAAATAATTTATTTGATGAAATGTAACATCCGTAATTTTCGGTAAGTAATTGTCACCCGGACGTTTTTGCGATTTTTTAACAATGGAGTTTTGTTGGAAATTGTATTGTTTAAAGTTTCTTGGAGTATCGGGGGTCTTGGCATTGAAAGAGTCGAGTTTCGGGGCTCCGGAAAGGTCCCGCGACTATGACGAGTCACAGTCGCACTGTCACAGTCGCATGGGGTGTACCGTGAGCTGGTACATACCAGCGACTATGAACAGCGACATTGCCCAGTCGCATGGGGTGTACCGTGAGCTGGTACATACCAGCGACATTGTCACATGGTCAATGTCGCACAAAGGGTGCAGGTTGCTGTTAAGACCGGATTTGCAGCCTTTGTCTCATTTCCTCTCATCCATACTTCTCCTATTCTCTCCCAAATCGTTTTCCTTCTTTCCCCTTCAAACCCTAGCTTATTTGTGGTTCAAATCCTTGTATTTTATGGGAAGAAAACATCATCAAGTGGTAGAATAGAAAACTATGATCAATGATTCACCATCTCCATCTTCATCTTCAACCTCTAGCTCATTTTTGGGTTTTCTAGGTTTTCATCAATACCTAAGTGGTAAGTGTATACCTTCCATTTCTAAACCCTAATATAAGTTGTAAATGCTCCTTTGATGATTTCCTAAGTATTATGTTTCTCCATTTTCGGTTTGGAAGATTTTGGAGGAGTGAGGTCAAAATTAGGGTTTTGGGTATAAGTTGAGGTTTTGATGTAAAATGTTTGGGGAATGTTTCTATATGGTTGAATATGGTTATTCACTGTTGAAAATGTTTGGATCTAGGTTTTGGAGGTTTTGGCTTGGAGGATTCAAGTTTCGTCAAGGAAACTCGAAGTGGGGTAAAATCTAGATTTAGCCTAAATCTAGAAAGGTGAGTTCAAGTTGATTTGTGAAAACGTTGTACATGCCAAAATGGTTATTTTAAAGTATTTAAGTGTTTAACATGGAATTATCATTTGTGAAATTACTTGACGGGTTTTGGTTATTTGAGAAATTTAGTTTTATAAACCTTGTAAAACACTTATATTGGGGATTTTTGGGCATTTTGATAAATGAGTCATAAAGGGGTGTGTTTGGTAATTTATTGCATAAATGAGATTATTTGGTGAAAATGCATTTTTAGTGTTTGTTTGGGTAAAAGGTTTAATTTTGTGTTATGGGACGTTTTGAAAGGATAAAGAGTATAAACTTATTTGGAAAACCTTTTGTCCCGACTTAAACTGTGTTGGAGTCCATTCAAGTATTTTGGAGCGTGTGATTGCATGGCATGGGTCGAGTGCGTTTATTATTTGAAAAGTGTTAATCATTGGTCAAAAATAGGTTTTGAGTATGTCGGCTCGATGTCGTTTTAAAGGGGTCTTGAGGACGCTTGTCCAGTTTTATATGGCTCAATGTAGAGTCCAGTTATGACGTACGTACTAACGCGCTGTGTTGCGTATTGAGGTTGGTTACGGGCTCGAGTGCTTTGGTCATTCATGTGTAGTCTGGTAAGGTTAGACTGTGTTGCATTGGATCCATAGGCACGTAAGTCAGTCTGTTTTGGATGGTCGATTGGGTATTGCGGGTGACCTTCAGTATCCATGTTTTATGACTGGAAACTTTACAAGTAAGCATTGGGAGGGGTTGAGTCTGGTAGCGCTACAGGCAAAGTAGGCGCTAGGACCCCCGCCGCTTGAAGTAATGCCTGAGAGGTAGCCTTTAAGTGTGTCGGGCCTTTGGGGTGGAGTCCTTCGGGATGTTCATCAAGGTCAACTTTACTTGGGGTGGACTTGTAAAGAAGTCGTAGGGACACCTGGCTATGATGTCGTGAGGTGTCATGCGATTAACGTTGCATGCGTGGTATACTTTCGTGTTTCCTCCACTCTTAACGGATACGAGTCTCCCCCGTTGTCGGCTATCAGTATTTTAAATATAAAGATGTTTTACTTTATTGTCATTGGTTCTATATGGTCGACAGTGAACGAGGACCTTAATATTGGACCATCCTCCTTGTATATTAAGGTTTGAATGATTTATGTCAACCCCGTGTTTTGGTAATTAAAGACTGTTCGTTTTCGGTCGTGTGAGTATTGGACCTAGTGTCCATGTTTTCGGACGTACGGTATACATGGTTTTGATGATGATTCATGTTTCGAGTTAGTTTAAGTTGCATCAATTTAGAAAGCATGTTTTAAATAAGGTGTCCATCTTTGAAAGTGCATGATATTGGAAATTAGTCGTTTCCACGTTTTAAAGGACACCAATTGACTAGTCATGGTTTCAAGTGAGGTTCATTCTTTTAAATATATATTTACTCATGTAAAACTCTTGGACTCACTAGGCGTTAGCCTAACCTTTTTATTTGTCGGAATGTGCATCAGGTTCCTGTTGGGGTTTGGTTCTAGCAACTATGAAGAGTTGAGCCTTAGCTTTGTGCAAGTGTAAGTGGTTGGTGAAGTCTTCCGCAGTTTAGAGATAGTGACTATTACTGGGTTTTAGTAGCACCCGTTCTTGTTATAGACTGTATGTAGAGAATAAATTTATGTGTGTTGAGGTTAAACCTTAATTCGTGTTTGTAGATGAATCAATTATTGATGTATTTAGAAAATTTTAAATTAGTGTTATTTTCATATTTGAGGGTGTTACAAGTTGGTATCAAAGCTTAAGTTTGAGAGAATTAGGTATTGATTGTAGGATGCCTAGACTCAAACTAGCGTTTTTATAAGTGATTGTAAGTGAAGTTGCACATTTGGTACCTTAAGATAAGATATTTTGGGAGTTGATCGAGTCGCTAGAAACGGGAAACTTGTCGAGGGTCGCAATGATGAGCATGTACGGTACATTCATAATGACACCTGACCAGTGTTATGGTGAACCTACATGCTACATATGTATACTTGAACTACCTTGGTATGATTACCGTTGGGGTAGTGAGAAAGTTTCTAAGCGAGTGATCTAAGGAAGGGTTGATGTTTATAGCAATGTCACTTTGGAGTGACAGTTAAGACATGATGAATGCTGGAAGTTGACCATTGTGGGTCAGGAAAATTGGTTGGAGTAGAACCTTACACTTAAGATCGCGACTTGAGGTCGCAGCCAAGGCCGCGGGAGGCCAAGGCCGCGGGAGACCATCTGATCGATTAAAACCTAATTTTCTAGGGTTTTCTCTCATTCTACCCCCATACTCCATTTCTCTCTTCTTTGGGACGAATTTGGGAGCTCAAGAACTAATCTGGGGCACCTTGATGTGAATCTACCATAGGGATATCAGGGTTATGGTGGCGTGAGGTTTGTCTACGTTAAGGATGGAAGATTTCGTTGGAATGGTGGATTGGAAGACTTTAAGTTCATTTGAGGTAAGTTCTTGTACATTTCAAGTTCTTGTATGAGGATCTTTGTAGATCTAAAGGGTTATACTTGTTGGTGGTTCATTTCTCTTAGATTTGGGGAAGAGAGTTATTTGGAAACCCTAACCCATTATTGAAGATGACGTGTTGATGATGGAAGCTTCATTCTTAGAGGCTAAGGATTTGGGTTCGAAATCTAGGTTTAACCTAACCTAGCGAGGTGAGTTCAAGTTGCTTTGTGAAAACTATGTACATGCCAAAATGAGTATTTTGAAGTAAAAATATGTTTTACATGGTAATTGTCAATGTGTTGGGTATTTTGATAAGTTTTCACATTTGATAAAATTGGGTTGTTTTAGTCTCATAAAATGTCCATATTTGGGATTTGAATATCTTGATAAGTAATAACATAATTTATGCATTTTTGGTGATTTTGTACAAATAAAGTATATTTTATGTTTTATGCATCTCTGGTGATTTTTGTACAAATGAAGTCTAATTCATGATATATGCATTTTTGGTGTATTTAATTTCATAAACCATTTGGAAAATGCATGTCTCCGTGCTATGAGACATTTTGGAAACATAAGGGTATAAGCCCATTTGGAAAATGATATGTCCCAATCCGTGTTGAGTTTTGGGTTAATCACATCTTTGAAGTATGTGTCTGCATAAACGTCGTTTAGATGCGTTTTATTATTTGGGGAATCATCATTTGTTGGTCAAAGGGGCTTTGAGCATTTTAGCTCGGTTTGACTTAAAAGAGTCTCGTGGACATTTGTCCAAGTTTTAATTGCTCTTTGTAGAGCCCATGTTCGATATTCATCTTAATGCAATTTATTGCATATTTATGATAATTACATGCTTGAGTGCGTTGGTCATTCATGTGTAGTCATGTAATGTTAGACTGTGTTGCATTGGATCCATAGGCATGTAAGTCAGTCTTTAATTGATGGTCAACTGGGTGTTCCGGGATTTGAATCTGGGGCCCATGTTTTTATGACCTTAACTTTTCAAGTGTACACTAGGAGGGCCGAGTTCGGTTGTGCTATCATGAGTGATGGGCGTTTTGGACCTCCGCCATTTGGAATAATGCCATGGTTGTAGTCCTCTAATGTTGTCGGGCGGTATTCATGGTAATATTCCCTAAGGTCAGTTGTCTCTTTTTGGTGTAGCTTAAAGGGAGTCGTAGGGGCACTTGGGCTTGCGTGTCGTGAAGTGTCAGACGATTAACGTTGTATGAGTGACATACTTTTGTGTTCCTCCACTCTCAACGGAAACGAGTCTCCCCCGTCGTCGGCCAGCAATATTTTGGATATTTAATTGTCCATGCTTTAATATTTGGATTTCATTCCATTTTATGGTCGCGTGAGTATTGAATCTTAGTTACATGTTTTCAATGGCATATTATATTTATATGGGTTGTTTTGCCATGATTTTATGAGTTGAGTATTATTGCCCATCCGTGTTTTGGGTGTTTCGGGATATAAAGTTTTATCCGCGTTTTTATAATTGGGAGTCCGTTTTCTATTCACGTTTGAGTGAGTTTTGGGCGGCGTCATTTTATAAAGAAAGTTTTGTATTGGGACATTCGTCCTTAAAACGCATGTTATTGGAAAACGGACCGTTTTCATAGTTTAGGGAAATCATTTTGAAAGTTTATAATTTAAACTGCATCCGTTCCTTTTAACGTAATATTTATTCATGTTGTAAACTCTTGAACTCACTAGGCGTTAGCCTAACCTTTTTTTATTTGTCGGCATGTGCATCAGGTTCTGGTTTGGGAATGGTCCTAGTAACACAATGAAGAGAGGAGTGCTAGTAGTGTGCTCGTGATGTGTTTAACATTGGTGAAGTTTCCGCTTTGGTTTGTGAAGAGCAGCTAGCTTTGGGGATTAAGTAGCACCCGACTTCGGTATAGACCTGGATAAATGTTGGGGTTTACCATTGTTTTGAGGTTAATTGTAGAATTATATATTTGAGGTATGAAGAACCTTTGATTTGTATTGATATTATATCGAAATTTTAATTAGTTGTTTTTACCAAATTTGAAGGTGTTACAACTAGAATTAGGAAACCAACGTGATATATATATATATATATATATATATATATATATATATATATAATATAACGTGAGATTTACATATATATATATATATATATATATAATATGTTTGTATGTATAGAGATATGTAAAATAAAATTAAAATATGGATTTGTTTTTGTGTGGGCTAGAATGAGTGTAGTTATTTTCAAACGTTACAATGCCGAATTTTCGAACTTTATTTTCGCTTAAATTTTAGAGTGTTACAAGTTGGTATCAGAGTAATAGTTTAAGTGAACTAGGTATGAATGTAAGATGCCTAGACTTAAGCTGTGACTGTTAAGCTATGAACCGTGAGATGGGGTAGAACTCTTAAGATAGGATGGTCTTAGAGTCGACGGAACTTGCACAAGTTAAAGGTTGTAGTGATGGTAACGAGAACCCTTACGTATCATGTGTTCATAATTTCACTTAGCTAACGTTATTATGAAGATGTTTTACGTGAGTATACTTGATCTACTGTTGTTATGATATTTGATAAGTGTAATAGTACGTTTCCTTGTGTAAATTCTGTGAACTCGTTTCTCATTCAGCTGAATATTTATGTGTGGCAGACTCATGGTGAATACCAAAAACCGACCGAAAGGTCAAGAGGCCACAATATCCACGGCCGACCAACCGCGGGTGAATGTTGTGGAGGAACCTCCTCGCATGGTAAATGTGTTGGGCGGGGGACCCGAGCACATTCCCCGTCGCAACCTAGAAGCAGATGAACCCATCATGGAGGAGGTGACGGCAGAGACGAGGATGATGAATCGTATGATGTTGGCTATGAACCGAGCTATGGCACAACAGCAAGAAATGTTCCTCAAACTCCTAGAGGATCGAGATACCAATAACCGTAGGCATGAAATGGTGGATGAGAACATTGTTGTGGCGGGATCCGGGGGTACCGGACCTGTGATTCCCTCTAACGAGACCGCAAACCCGGGAGTCAAACAAGTGACAAGGAGTTGCACTTTCAAGGCCTTCCTGGGTTGCCGACCCCCAGAATTTAAAGGTTCAGACGATCTGATAGATTGTATGAATTGGTTACGAGAGATGGAACAAGCCTTCCGATCGAGTGAATGCGGAGAGGAACAGAAAGCAGTCTTTGGTTCACAAATGCTGAGGGGTGCGACCCTCACTTGGTGGAACGTGTATTCTGCCTCCATCAAAGAGACTGTCTTGGCCAAACTGTCTTGGGCAACATTCAAGGAGAAGCTACTAGAGGAGTATTGAAACGAGAGGTCGATGGACCGGATAGTGGAAGGGTTCAGAAACTTGAAGAAGGGTAACTTGTCAGTGAAAGAGTACAACCGTCTGTTCATGGACAAGCTGGGACTGGTGGGACATCAGGTCCCGACAGAGAAGGAAAATATCAAGGCTTACATCAAGGGCCTTCCGTCAGACATGATGTCAATGGTGCGGGTGTCAAAAGCCTCCACTATTCGTGAGGCAATTGAAGAGGCACAATTGATGGAAGACGCTTACAACCTAGGGAAAGAGTAAGGTAGTCGTCAAGTCGAGAAGAGAAGATGGGAAGGGGGTTCAATGCCCTCAAAGAAACCTAGATATGCCAACAACAATCATCGTGGCGCCGACCCTAGGCGTGATGCCAAGTGGTGCTCCAAATGCCGGAGCAAACACTTCGGTCCTTGTAACTTCGTTCCTGGGACTTGCTACAAGTGCGGGAAGCCCGGACATACGTTTAAAGATTGTCCCGTCAAGGGGCAAATATGTTTTGAGTGCAAAGAGCAAGGGCATGTTAGGGCGGAATGCCCAAAGTTGAAGACCGGAGGAGCCGGTGGGAAGAAAGTGGAGCCTCCAAGAGCAACCGTAAGAGATTTTCAAATGACGGCGGAAGAAGCCAAAGCATCGACCGATGTGGTGTCAGGTACGTTTCTCCTAAACTCCGTGCCTACACGTGTATTATTCGACTCGGGTGCTAGCTATTCTTTTGTATCAGATGTATTTTATCCAAAGCGTACCATGCCTAAGAGTAGTCTAGAGGATGCCTTAGTAGTAGAGATAGCAGATGGTAGTCAAGTAGTAATCCGGGATATCGTGAGAGGTTGCACTTTTCACTTCGAAGGGAAGGAATTCCCTATATACTTGATGCCCATGCAAATCGGTGGATTCGATGTAGTTGTGGGAATGGATTGGTTGTCAAAGAACCAAGCGGAAATCGTGTGCTCTATGAAGATGATCCGACTACCTGTTATGAATGGAGAACCGACAATAATCTATGGCGAGAAGAGGAAAGGCGAAGTGGCGATTATCTCTTTGGTTAAGGCGCGAAAATGTTTTTCAAAGGGATGCTCATCCTTCTTGGCGTATGCGATCAACACCAAGCTTGAGAAGAAGAAACTAGAAGATGTTAGAGTGGTACGTGAATTTGCCGACGTATTTCCGGAATATTTGCTCGGCTTACCACCCGACCTTTTGGTGGAGTTCCGTATTGATCTTATTCCGGGGGCGACTCCGATTGCTCGAGATCCTTACCGGTTGGCCCCTACAGAGATGCAAGAGATGATGACGCAACTTCAAGACCTTCTTGAAAAGGGTTTCATACGGCCGAGCTCGTCGCCTTGGGGAGCTCCGGTCCTGTTCGTTAAAAAGAAAGACGGCTCGATGAGGATGTGCATAGACTACAGAGAACTGAACAAGGTGACAGTGAAGAACAAGTATCCGCTCCCGAGAATTGACGATTTATTTGATCAACTGCAAGGCGCAAGTTACTTCTCCAAAATTGATCTACGATCGGGTTATCATCAAGTGAAGGTGGCAAAGGACGACATTCCAAAGACGGAATTTAGGACACATTATGGTCATTACGAGTTTCTGGTGATGTCGTTCGGTCTAACCAACGCACCGACAATATTCATGGATCTGATGAACCGAGTGTGCCGGCCATTCCTGGACAAGTCGGTGATAGTGTTCATCGACGATATTCTAGTATACTCCAAGGGAGAGTCGGAACATGAGCACCATCTCCGGGAAGTATTGGAAGTACTAAGACAAGAGAAGTTATACGTGAAGTTTTCGAAGTGCGAATTCTGGCTTCAAGAGGTGTAGATTTTGGCTCATGTGGTTACAAGGGAAGGAGTAAAGGTGGATCCCGCAAAGATCGAGGCGATGATGAACTGGGAACCTCCAAAGAGTCCGTCTGAAATCCGGAGATTTCTAGGACTAGCGGGGTACTACCGAAGGTTCATTCAAGACTTCTCGAAGATAGCTTCATCATTGACGGCTTTAACACGGAAGAACGTTAAGTTTGTATGGACCGAGAAACAAGAGAAGGTGTTCCGAACCTTACAACGAAAACTTTGCGAGGCTCCAATTCTATCCTTTCCTGATGGGACTGAAGATTTTGTAGTATATAGTGACGCGTCAAAAATGGGTTTGGGTTGCGTCCTAATGCAAAGGGGTAAGGTAATTGCTTATGCGTCGAGGCAACTTAAAGTTCATGAAGTCAACTACCCCACCCACGATTTGGAGTTAGCTGCGGTGGTGTTCGCATTGAAGTTATGGCGGCACTACCTCTATGGTACGAAGTGTACTCTTTACACGGACCACAAGAGTTTGAGGCATATCTTTGACCAAAAGGAACTGAATATGAGGCAACGAAGGTGGTTAGAATTGTTGAAGGATTACGATTGTGGGTTACTTTACCACCCGGAAAAAGCAAACGTTGTCGCCGACACCCTTAGCCGAAAGGATTATGGGGAGAGTTCCAAGGCCGTTTTTGCACGAATCGAATTAGCCTCAACACTCATTGACCGGATTAAAGCGTCACAAGTCGAGGCCTTGCTGGTGGAGAATCTCAAGAGAGAAGTTATGGTGAAGCAACACCTACTTTTGACAGAAGATAGTCGAGGGGTGAAACTCTTCAATGGACGAGTTTGGGTGCCGAAGATCGGGGGAAATCGAGAGCTCCTCCTCGAAGATGCCCATAAGTCAAGGTATTCTATCCACCCAGGGAGCACGAAGATGTACCGAGACTTAAAATTGCATTATTGGTGGCTAGTCATGAAGCTTGATGTGGCGTGCTACGTGGAGCGATGTGTGACTTGTCTGTAAGTAAAGGCCGAGCACCAACGGCCTTATGGGAGTCTACAATCCTTGGAAATTCCGGAATGGAAGTGGGAGCATATCACGATGGACTTCGTGTTGAAATTTCCAAAGACCTTGAGAGGTCATGACACCATTTGGGTAATAGTGGACCGTTTGACCAAGAGCGCTCATTTCTTGGCCATGCGGGAGACCCTACCTATGGACAAATTGGCAAAGTTGTACATCGATGAAGTGATATCTCGGCATGGTGTACCGCTATCTATTGTCTCGGATCGCGATAGTCGGTTCACTTCACATTTTTGGGATGGGTTGCAAAAGGAATTAGGCACGCGTGTGAAGTTGAGCACGACCTATCATCCTCAGACCGACGACCAAAGCGAGAGGACAATCTAGACGCTAGAGGATATGTTGAGATCTTGTGTGATTGATTTTGGAGGTAGTTGGGACTCACATCTACCTTTGGTGGAATTCGCGTACAACAATAACTACCACTCAAGTATAGGGATGGCACTGTTTGAAGCTTTGTACGACCGCATGTGCCGAACCCCCGTATGTTGGTTGGAGGCGACGGAGAAACAATTTGTCGGACCCGAAATTGTTCAAGAGACGGCGGATAAAGTGAAAAGTATACGTGAACGCTTAAAGGCGGCTCAGGATCGGTAGAAAAGCTATGCTGACAAGAAGAGACGACCGATAGAGTTCCAAGTGGGTGACCGTGTTATGTTGAAAGTATCCCCTTGGAAAGGGATCATCCGTTTCGGGAAGCGTGGAAAGTTAAGTCCCCGTTTCCTTGGACCTTTCAAAGTGCTTAAGCGGGTAGGGCTTTAGGCTTACCAGTTGGAACTCCCTCCGAAAATGGATGGGATCCATAGCACGTTTCATGTGTGTTACCTTCATAAGTGTCTAGCGGAGGAGGAGAGTGTTATTCCACTCTCCGAAATCAGAGTTGATGAAGGGAATCGGTGCATCGAGGAACCCGAGGCGATTTTAGAAAGGAAGACGAAGAAGCTTCGTCACAAGGAAGTCGCGATGGTAAAAGTTCAATGGAAACACCATCGAGGTGCTAATGTGACGTGGGAGGCTGAAGAGGATTTGAAGCGAAGGTACCCTCACCTTTTTCCCTAGCCGAGATTTCGAGAACGAAATCATCTCCAAGTTGGGGAGGATTGTAACACCCGTGTTTTCGGTACGTCTCTATTTTGGCATTTTACCCTAGCATTTAGCTTAGCGTTGAGAGCGGGAACGTTCGGGTCAAAAACGGTCACTTTTCGGGCTTCGGTACGGGGCATGCGATTGTGCCCGCGATTGTGACAGAGGTCACTCTCGCGGGGTACAACCGCGTGAAGTGTACCGAGAGTTGGGTGTAGTGGCGCGATAGTGCCCGCGTGATTGTGACATATGTCACTTTCGTGGGGCACAATCGCCAGAATGGTACCGAGAGTTGGGTTGTTGGGTCTGATTATGCTAAGTATGGTTTATCCTGCTGATTAATGTTGCTAAGTGATTACTACTGCCAAACTATAAAGATTACTACTGCTAGTAGAATTAATACTGCTTGAAGAGTTAGTGCTGTTACTTGAATAGTTAGTACTGCTTGGAGAGTTAGTACTGCTAGTAGTTAGTACTTCTGAAGATTAATGTTGTTGAAGATGGTTAATACTTCTGAAGATAATTAGTGCTGCTTCTAAAGATAAAGATGATTTGGAGATAAAGACAAGCTGGAGATAAGACTGAAGATAATTATGGTATTGATGCTGAAGATCAATTGTAGTTTGATAATTATCTTGTATTCAGTCTTGTATATATAGTATAGAAGTATTTGATAGTAGAGAATTATTCATTCATATGTTTTGTTAGAGAGAATTAACCTCAAGACTAGTTTAGATCCTTTCTATAGAGAAGTATAGAACGTCTGTTGAGTCTGTTCAACAGATTGAGGTTTTGTGTGTAATCATCAAGTTGAATCAATATAAACTTGTGATTTGAGTTTGATATACTGTTTCATTGATTGTTAGTGTTAAAGTGTTTTTCCGCAACTTCTTTAGCATTGATTCTGAGTGTGTGTGAATTAAATTATTGTTTGAATTTCGATCCTGACAAGTGGTATCAGAGTATTGTTAAACTCAGAAAAACAACAATCATCATGGACGGTTCAAGTGATAGTGTTCTGGTCTCAAAGGTTCCAATGTTCAGATCTAATGAGTTTGACATGTGGAAGATTAGGATCAGGCAATACATCCTTCTCACAGATTACTCTATGTGGGACATCATTGAGAATGACCCATCTAATGAAGGAAAGATTGGAGCAGATGGAAAAAGAATCCCACCAAAGACAGATGGAGAGAGGAAGATAAGGCAGACAGAGATGAAAGCCTTGAGCACACTGCTCTTGGCTATTCCTAATGAGTATCAACACCAATTCTGCAACTACACTGATGCCCAGATGCTTTGGAATGCTTTAGAGAAGAGATACTATGGTACCAAAAGTACCAAAAGAAATCAGAAGGAAATATTGAAGCAACTGTATGAAAACTTCATGTCAACTAAGAATGAGTCCATGACTCAAACTTTTGACAGGTTTAACAAGCTGATTGGTGAACTAGCTACTGTTGGAGTACAGATTGATCAAGATGATGTAAACAGAAAGTTCTTAAGGTCCCTTAGAGATGAATGGACCATGTATATTGTCTCCTTCAGATAGGATGACAAGCTGGAGGACAAAGAACTAGACGATCTTTATAATGACTTAAGGGTGTTTGAGGCTGAAGTTGAAGCCAAGAAAAGACCATCTGGATACACTCATAATGCTGCCCTTTTATCATCTTCTTCTTCTACTGTTTATGCTGCTAATACAGAATCAGTTAGTACTGCTTATGTATCTAAGCAGGATGTATCTAATGACTCTGTATTAGAAGCTTTTCCTGCTAGTCATGCTAATTCTGGTTTAATTAATGATGATCTTGAACAAATTAATGCAGATGACCTTGAGGAGATGGATATAAAGTGGCAGATGGCCATGCTAACTATGAGGGTAAAGAGATTCATAAAAAGGACTGGAAGGAACAACTTTTCTCAGAGGAGAGAAGATGGTGCTGGGTTTGACAAGTCAAAGGTGGAGTGCTACAAGTGTCACAAGATGGGACACTTTGCAAAAGAATGCAGAGGAGGAACTCCTCAACAATATGGCAGCAACCACCAGCAAGCACATTCCTCAAGCTTCCAAAACAACAGAAACTCCACTCAAGCTCTTGTTTCTCAAGAAGGAATGGGATTTGATTGGAGTGATCAAGCAGAAGAAGCTGTTCAGAATCAAGCCTTGATGGCAGAAGTCTCAGAATCTTCAAGCACAAATATTCCAACAGGGGTAAAAGCTAAACTGTGCACTGAAGAGTGTCTTCAAACTGTTAAAAAGTACAGGGATCATAACCAAAGCATGTGTGACAACCTTAAAAGGTTAGAAAGAGATATAAGAGAGTATAAAGTGATTGTTGAGAAGTTTGAAGATCAAATCAAGGCTTACAAGGCCAATGAACTTCAATATTACTATGACACAAATTACTGGAAGTGGGAGAAAGATCAATTAGAGATTCAAATAGAAAAATCTAAAGAGGAGTGTGAGAAGATAAAGAGTGAGTATGAGAAAGCTAAGCTTGACATTGAGAAGTTTTCTTATGCTTCCAAAGCAATGGACTCTTTGCTTAAAGCTCAAGTTCATGATAAGATCAAGAGTGGTATAGGATACAATGCAACACCTCCACCTTATAACAATAATTATATCCCTCCCTCTTCAGATCTCTTAGAAAACAAAAATAAGGAGGACTTACCTATAGGACCAACAGAAGTAGATCCTATAGATAGTGTGGTGGTTGAAGAAGAGAATGAGGAAGAGAATTCTGAGAATAAGAATGCAAAAGAGATTCCTGTAGAAAATCATATCCTTACCAATGAAGGGGGAGGTAAACCATTCATCAAGAGTGAAAAGGTGGATAGCTCAAAGAGAGAAAAGGGAAAGGTACAGGGAGTCCACTATATGCATACCACAGTTGTGAATCCCTGTACATGTAAACAGCATCAGCCCCAAAAACATGATAAAACAAGGGGTAATCAAAGAAACTGGAATAATCAGTGGGCACAAAAACAAGGGGTTGATCTGAGTAAAATCAATAGACCAAAACCTTGTTTTATTTGTGGAAAGCTTAACCATATTGCCAAATACTGTTATTTCAATCCTATGAACCAGAGGATAAATTTTCAAAGACATATACAAAATCCTGTTGGCTATAGGAATCAAAGAAGGAATCATATGGCTGAAAATGCAAAAAAAGCACCTTTAAAAGCTCATGCTCAAAACAAGTTTGCAAAATCAAAGAAAAATACTCCAAATAAGCCAAGGAGTAACTTAAAGAAAAATAAAGCAAACAACTTTGTTCAGGTTTGGGTTCCAATAGTGAAGAAATCTGTTAGTACTGCTACTTCAAATAGTACTACTGACAGAAATAATGCTGCTGCAAGCAATACTACTGCTAACAATGTTAGTATTGCTAATCCAAGTAGTACTGCTAATGAAGTTAGTACTGCTAACAAAATTAGTACTGCTAATCCAATTAGTACTGCTAATGATGTTAATACTGCTAACAAAGTTAGTACTGCCAATCAAGTTAGTACTGCTTCCAGTAACAAACCCATTATTGTGACAAAGTATTCAAGCCATAAGATTCCCAGTCTGAAAAGCTCATCAAAACTGATTGTGAATATGTTGATGAGAATGGGAAACCCAAGACCACTTTGGCTTGGGTTCCTACTAAAAACTAACTGTTCCACTTTATGTGCAGGGCAACCAACAACAAAAAGGGAAGAGCATTTGGCATATTGATAGTGGTTGCTCTAAGCACATGACAGGCAACAAGTCCTGCCTACAAAACTTCAAAAGAATTGATGGAGGATATGTTGCATTTGGCGATAATCCATCTGGAGGAAAGATTAGTGGAAAAGGTATTGTGTCAAAGGGAAAGATGACCTTTGAGGATGTCTACTATGTTGAGCAATTGAGATACAACCTGTTAAGTGTATCACAGGTTTGTGACAAGAAACATAGTATATTGTTTACTGATATTGAATGTATTATCCTTGCTAAAGGGTTCAAGGTAGTTGATGAAAGTATGATACTACTGAGAACACCAAGAATGGACAATGTTTATTGCTTGGATTTAGAGAATGTATCTAATGATTCATCATTTAATTGTCTATTTTCAAAAGCTTCTGTTGATGAATCATCTCTTTGGCACAGAAGGATGTGTCACATGAACTTTAAAACAATGAATAATCTTGTGAAAAACAACCTTGTAAGAGGTTTACCACAAAAGGTATTTTCATGTGATGATCATTGTGTTAGGAACTGAAGATTTGCCTAAGTGATTACTACTGCCAGAACAACATGGTTACTACTTCTGAGATAAGTTACTACTGCTGAGCCAGATTAATACTGCTTGAAGAAGTTTCTACTGCTAAGTAGAGTTAGTGCTGCTGGTGAAGATTAGTACTGCTCAGATTGATTAATGCTGCTACAGATTAATACTTCTTATGTGATAATCAAGATACGTGCAGATCAAGGCTGAAGATAATCATGGAAGGTTGAAGATAATTATTGAAGAATATACTGAAGATCTTTTATGTTTTGTAATTATCATGTATTCAATCTTTGTTTATATGGTATAGAATAGTTTGATAGATGAGAAGTTCATTCTAAGTTTTTGTTTTCAGAGAGAGAATTAACCTCAAGATTTACAATCCTAATTCTAGAGAAGTAGAATTCGTCTTGGTGAGCCTGTTCATCAAGATTGAGGTTTTGTTTGAAAGCTTGTAACTTTAATCATTCAATAAAGTTTACAAGTTGTGATTTATTCTTTACTGTTACATTGATAGTTTGAATATTAAAGTGTTTTTCCGCAACTTCTTTAATATTGTTTCTGAGTTTCATTATTCTTGTTAAGAATCAGATCCTGACACATTGTGTTGCATGTCTTAAAGGCAAACAACACAAAACTTCTCATAAGTCCAAAGAGATAAATACAATCTCTTCACCTCTTATTTTATTGCATATGGATCTGTTTGGTCCTACAAATGTGATGAGTATTGACAAGAAATCGTACTGCTTAGTTATTGTTGATGATTTCTCCAGATTCACTTGGGTCTATTTTCTGAGGACAAAGGATGAGACAATTGGACTGATCAAATCCTTTATTCTCAGAGTTGAAAACCAAACAAATCAAAGAGTTAAAATCATTAGGTCTGATAATGGAACTGAATTTAAAAACCATGATCTAAACAACTTCTGTGAAGAAAAAGGTATTGAGAGACAACACAGTGCTCCTAGGACCCCTCAACAGAATGGAGTTGCTGAGAGGAGAAATAGGACACTGATTGAAGCTGCAAGATCCCTGTTGGCAGATTCAAAACTGCCAGTTACATTTTGGGCAGAAGCAGTTAATACTGCTTGTTATGTTCAAAACAGGGTTCTAATAGTTAAATCTCAAGGCAAGACACCATATGAACTTTTTAACAAGAAGAAACCTTTTATTGGATTTTTCAAACCATTTGGGTATCCTTGCACAATTCTTAATACCAAAACTCACTTAGGCAAGTTTGATAGCAAAGCAGATGATGGATTTCTGGTTGGTTACTCATCCCAAAGTAAGGCTTACAGAGTATTTAATACCTCTTCTAGAATAATTGAGGAAAGTGACAATGTCAAATGCAATGAGAGCACACCAAATAAACTTGGTACAGGCCCTGATTGGCTTTTTGACATTGATTCACTAACCAATTCTTTGGGTTTCAGTTATGAGAATAATGCAGGAACAGGGACAGAATCAGTACAAGACAAAAGATAAGCGTTTGTGCTATTCCCAATCCCTACAGCAGATTCTACTGAACTCTGTGTTCAAGAGAAGAAAGATGCTTCAGATTCAAAGGATACTGAAACTGCTCAGAATGAAGAGGAGAGAGGTGAAAAGGAGGATCAACTTTTGACTTCAGAACAGCTAGAACCTGAGATGCCTGCATTGGCAGAAGATGATACTGATGATGAGAACTCCTCAGTGTTTGGTGGCAGCTCTCTTGAAAAGAATGACTCTAATCTGGATGCAGAGATTAATGAAGAGGCTATTCATCAAACAAAAGTGCATAAAGATCATCCTCCTCAGTTGGTGATTGATGACATCAATTCTCCAATCATCACAAGGAATCAGAGTAAGTTGGGAGGATTAAAATACATACAATCAGGCTTACTATCTTGCTTTCTATCTCAGGTTGAGCCCAAAAAGGCACATGATGCAATGAAAGATCCAAGCTGGATAGAAGCAATGCAAGAGGAGCTGCTGCAGTTTGTACTGCAAAATATATGGGATTTGGTAGAACTGCCTAAAGGACACAGAGCTATAGGGACAAAATGGATTTTCAGAACAAGAAGGATGAGAGAGGGATAGTGATCAAAAACAAGGCTAGATTGGTAGCACAGGGGTACACTCAAGAAGAAGGAATTGATTATGAAGAGGTTTTTGCACCAGTGGCTAGGATTGAGGCAATTAGGCTGTTTTTAGCCTATGCTTCTTTCATGAAGTTCAAAGTCTACCAAATGGATGTGAAAAGTGTTTTTCTATACGGCAAAATTGAAGAAGAAGTATATGTCTGTCAGCCTCCAGGGTTTGAAAATCCCAAGTATCCTGACAGAGTATACAAATTGAAGAAAGCACTGTATGGACTACATCAAGCACCAAGAGCTTGGTATGACACCTTGTCTACCTATCTCTTGGAAAATGGTTTTGAGAGAGGAACCATTGACAAGACTCTGTTCATTCAAAGGAAGAAGAAGGACACCCTGTTAGTGCAAATCTATGTGGATGACATCATCTTTGGATCCACAAAAGATCATTTGTGCAGAGATTTTGAAGAATTAATGCATAAGAGATTCAAGATGAGTTCTATGGGTGAACTTACTTTCTTCCTTGGGCTACAAGTTAAGCAGCAACAAGATGGAATCATCATAAGCCAAACCAAGTATGTGCAGGACATTTTAACCAAGTTTGGGTTCTCAAATTCCAAGCCTGCAAGCACACCCATGGAGACACACAAACAGATTACTGCAGATCTTGAGGGGGAGGATGTGGATGTTCATTATTACAGATCCATGATTGGCTCTCTCATGTATCTCACAGCTTCTAGACCAGATATCATGTTCCCTGTTTGTGTGTGTGCAAGATTTCAAGTTAGGCCAAAGCAATCACATTTTCAAGCAGTCAAGAGGATATTCAGATATCTCAAAGGTCAACCCAGATTAGGACTTTGGTATCCTCATGACTCACCATTTGACCTACTTGCATATTCAGATAATGATTTAGGTGGAGCTAACTTGGACAGAAAGTCTACAACTGAAGGATGTCAGTTTTTGGGTGCAAGACTAGTATCATGGCAGTGTAAGAAGCAAACCACAGTGTCCACTTCAACAACAGAAGCAGAATACATAGCTGCTGCAAGCTGCTGCTCACAAGTGCTATGGATTCAGAATCAAATGATGGACTATGGTATGAAATTTCTTCACACTCCTATTTTCGTAGACAACAGCAGTGCTATTAGCATTGTTAATAATCCTGTCAAGCATTCAAAAACAAAGCATATAGAAATAAGGTACCATTTTATAAGAGATTGTAATGAGAAGAAGCTAATTCAGGTCCAGAAAGTACACACAAGTAACCAGTTTGCTGATCTATTCACAAAAGCTTTTGATGTGGGTAGATTCACATTCCGGGTCACAAGTGTAGGCATGATGAACAACGAATAAGTATATTCTCATTCTCTTTATTTACCTATATAGATTCCTCCTTAGTTACTTTCATTAAATTGGTGCTATTAACCCCTGTGTGTTTAAGTATTTCAGATTGTTTGGATTGGATACTTGGTACTTCTCGTTCAGTTAATACTGCTCACTGTATTACTCATAATAATAGTTCAAAAATGGTTAAGTATGGTTACTACTGCTAGGTGGTTTATACTGCCAGTGAAAAGTTACTACTGCTTGCCTTATTTATACTGCTAATCATTGTTACTACTGCTGGTACATGTTAATACTACTAGTATGTGTTAGTACTGCTAGTTTGTGTTAATACTGCTAGTCTGTGTTAGTACTGCTAGTCTGTGTTAATACTGCTAGTCTGTGTTAGTACTGCTAGTATGTGTTACTACTGCTGTTATGAGTTAATACTGCGAGTTCGTTAATACTGCTAGGGTAATTAGTACTGCTTCTAACTTACTCCCTCCACCTATAAATACCCTGTGTGACCGCCAAATTACAAACGGCTCTTTGAATTTCCTACTAGTGTACTCTCTCTCTTGTTCTCTTGAATTCTCTCTTACCAGTGCGTAACCCTAGCTTCGACCAATCGCTCAAGAAGATGGCTGAACTGATGTTTCTCGATGAACACAATGAATTGGCAATGCTACTCAAACCAAAGCAAGTAGAGGGATTTCATCAGATTGTGGATTTCCTAAGATCCTCACACATAGCCCACGCATTAACTGTCAATCCCACAATCTGTATGGAACACCAAAGGCAGTTTTGGGCCAATGCTGCTATTCATACTGAAGATGGCAATCAGGTCATCAAAACAAGGGTGTGTGATAAACCCCTGACAATCACAGAAGGAGCTATTCACATTCATCTACGACTAGATGATGCCTCAAGTATAACCTCTTTACACAAGGAAGATCTCTTCCAAGCTCTTAGTAATATGGGGTATGAAGGTCCCACTGATGTCTTCAAATTTTTCAAGAATAGATTCTCACCACAGTGGAGATTCTTTGTTCATACCCTTCAGCATTGTATTTCAAGGAAAACAATTGGTTGGAGTGAGTTCAACAGTACCATTGCTTATGCTATGGTCTGCTTAGCAACCTCCAGGAAGTTCAATTTTTCACAAATGATCTTCAATGACTTACTGTCAAACCTGGATACCAAAACAAAATCTTTTTATATGTATCCCAGGTTTGTGCAAGCTTTACTGAATAAAGAATTGACGGATTTACCTCATTTTAATGAGGTATATGTACCAAAGGTCCCGAAAGGGAAGGTGTTTTCTAAAATGAGGAGGCCTAGTAAGGACTTCTCAGGTATTGACACACCATTGTTCTCTACAATGATGGGTGTGTCTCCTTCCCATGGTGAGGCATTAGTGTCAAAGCCCTCATCTGACAACCAAACTGATGACCTACCCACACCACTCATTTCTATTAACATCCCTCAGTCCCTTCTTAAAAAGCCAACATCACCCATCACTCACACTTATATAAGGAAAAAGGTAAAGAAGGTTCCTTCCCTTCTTGTACCTTCACCCACAACGCCTTCAAGTCCTCTAATGGAGCATTCTCCATTAGAGAATATCCAAAGGGAAACCACAGGGGTGTCTCCTAACCCCAAGAAGGTGCTCAATAAGGAGAAGGAAGAGCATATGGGCTGTAAGGCTCACACTACTGACTTTGCACAAAGTGCAGGGCAAACAGTGTGAACATATCTAAGACCTTCCCCATAGAAACTTTGGGTGAGCAATCATCCAAAGGTCCCAGGTGCCAAGAAACCAAGGGGGTAGAGGGTGCTTCTGCTAGGCAGAAGACCTCTACTACTAAAAGATCCAAGGATCCTTCAAGGGTGGTAAACACACCCAAAGGAGGTGAGGACAGATATACCTACCAGGAATTGATTGATACTATGGGAAACATTAATCTTGATGTCATCAAGCAAGGCTCAGATATAGAGGAGATGAAATTGGTAATTCTATCTCAATAAGTGCAGATTACCAAATTGAAGAAGATGGTGATGAAGTTGGTACAGAAAAAGAAAAGAAAGCAGTATGTCTTGAAGAAGAGGGGAGATGTTTTCAACAAGGGGGAGAAACAAGATGAAGGGGAGAAACACAATCCTATTGGTATGGAAGCTCAGTTTGAGGGGGAGCTGAATAAGGAAACAGAAAATAGAAAAGCAGCAGAAACTGAACCAGCAGCAGTAATTGAGAAAGAAGTAGAAACAGAGAAAACTGCAGCAGAAACATCATTGTCCAGAGAGGAAATGGATATTGCAGAAACCTTGGTCAAAGCTAAGAATGACACTCCCAAAGCCACTTAAAAGGCTAAGGGAGTAATAATCAAAGAAGGAGGTTTAGAAAAGAAAGAAAAAGAGGTCAGTATGGAGGATGCAAAGAAGAAGGGAAAGGAGAAGATGGTTGAATCTGAGCAACCTTTAAAGAAAAAGAATCAGATAGAGTTAGATGAAGAAATGGCCAAACATCTTCAAGCAGAGTTGGAAAAGGAAGAAGAAATTCAATCTGCCAAAGACAGAGAGCTCGCATTAGATATGGCTAAAAGGTTGAATGAAGAGTTTCAAAAGAGTTTGAAGACTGCAGCTGCTGCCAAGATAGTTACATAGAAGGCTTCAAGGCAAAGGCTGGCATTAAAGCAAAGACAGAGACAACCCTCAAAGACCTTCATGGCTAATCAAGAAAGGAGGAAAATGATAAACTTCCTAAAAGGAGCTCTTGGAGTTCCTGAAGGAATGTTTACTAACATGGCCCTATGGTAGGATAGAGGAGTTGTATTCAAAGGAGATGGCAAATCTGAAAGGGGACTTCACTCAAAGGGTTGAGTTTGAAAGACAAATGAAAGATAGACATGTCAGGATCGAAATTCAAACAAGAATTTAATTCACACACACTCAGAAACAATGCTAAAGAAGTTGCGGAAAAACACTTTAACACTAACAATCAATGAAACAGTATATCAAACTCAAATCACAAGTTTATATTGATTCAACTTGATGATTACACACAAAACCTCAATCTGTTGAACAGGCTCAACAGACGTTCTATACTTCTCTATAGAAAGGATCTAAACTAGTCTTGAGGTTAATTCTCTCTAAAACAAAAACTTATGAATGAATTATTTTTCTACTATCAAATACTTCTATACTATATATACAAAACTGAATACACGATAATTATCAAAATACAATTGATCTTCAGCATCAATACCATAATTATCTTCAGTCTTATCTTCAGCTTGTCTTACCATAATTAAGAACCAGCAGTAGTAAAAATGATTAGCAGTATAAATAAGGCAAGCAGTAGTAACTTTGCACTGGCAGTATAAACCACCTAGCAGTAGTAACCATACTTAACCATTTTTGAACTATTATTATGAGTAATGCAGTGAGCCGTATTAACTTAACGAGAAGTACCAAGTATCCTCTCCAAACAATCATAGTCCATTCTTGGTGTTCTCAGTAGTATCATACTTTCATCAACTACCTTGAACCCTTTAGCAAGGATAATACATTCAGTATCAGTAAACAATATACTATGTTTCTTGTCACAAACCTGTGATACACTTAACAGGTTGTATCTCAATTGTTCAACATAGTAGACATCCTCAAAGGTCATCTTACCCTTTGACACATTACCTTTTCCACTAATCTTTCCTCCAGATGGATTATCACCAAATGCAACATGTCCTCCATCAATTCTTTTGAAGTTTTGTAGGCAGGACTTGTTGCCTGTCATGTGCCTAGAGCAAGCACTATCAATATGCCAAATGCTCTTCCCTTTTTTCTGTTGGTTGCCCTGCATATAAAGTGGAACAGTTAGTTTTTAGTAGGAACCCAAGCCAAAGTGGTCTTGGGTTTCCCATTCTCATCAACATATTCACAATCAGTTTTGATGAGCTTTTCAGACTGGGGAATCTTATGGCTTGAATACTTTGTCACAATAATGGGTTTGTTACTGGAAGCAGTACTAACTTGATTGGTAGTACTAACTTTGTTAGCAGTACTAACATCATTAGCAGTACTAATTGGATTAGCAGTACTAATTTTGTTAGCAGTACTAACTTCATTAGCAGTACTAATTGGATTAGCAATACTAACATTGTTAGCAGTAGTATTGCTTGCAGCAGTATTATTTCTGTCAGCAGTACTATTTGAAGTAGCAGTACTAACAGATTTCTTTACTATTGGAACCCAAACCTGAACAAAATTGTTTGCTTTATTTTTCTTTAAGTTACTCCTTGACTTATTTGGAGTATTTTTCTTTGATTTTGCAAACTTGTTTTGAGCATGAGCTTTTAAAGGTGCTTTTTTTGCATTTTCAGCCATATGATTCCTTCTTTGATTCCTATAACCAACAGGATTTTGTATATGTCTTTGAAAGTTTATCCTCTGGTTCATAGGATTGAAATAACGGTATTTGGCAATATGGTTAAGCTTTCCACAAATAAAACAAGGTTTTGGTCTATTGATTTTACTCAGATCAACCCCTTGTTTTTTTGCCCACTGATTATTCCAGTTTCTTTGATTACCCCTTGTTTTATCATGTTTTTGGGGTTGATGCTGTTTACATGTACATGGATTCACAACTGTGGTCTGCATATAGTGGACTCCCTGTACCTTTCCCTTTTCTCTCTTTAAGCTTTCCACCTTTTCACTCTTTGAGCTATCCACCTTTTCACTCTTGATGAATGGTTTACCTCCCCCTTCATTGATAAGAATATGATTTTCTACAGAAATCTCTTCTGCATTCTTATTCTCAGAATTCTCTTTCTCATTCTCTTCTTCAACCACCACACTATCTATAGGATCTACTTCTGTTGCTCCTATAGGTAAGTCCTTCTTATTTTGGTTTTCTAAGAGATCTGAAGAAGGAGGGATATAATTATTGTTATAAGGTGGAGGTGTTGCATTGTAACCTATACTACTCTTGATCTTATCATGAACTTGAGCATTAAGCAAAGAGTCCATTGCTTTGGAAACATAAGAAAACTTCTCAATGTCAAGCTTAGCTTTCTCATACTCACTTTTTATCTTCTCACACTCCTCTTTAGATTTTTCTATTTGGATCTCTAATTGATCTTTCTCCCACTTCCAGTAATTTGTGTCATAGTAATGCTGAAGTTCATTGGCCTTGTAAGCCTTTATTTGATCTTCAAACTTCTCCACAATCACTTTATACTCTCTTATATCTCTCTCAAACCTTTTAAGGTCATCACACATGCTTTGGTTATGATCCCTGTACTTTTGAACAGTCTGAAGACACTCTTTAGTGCACAGTTTAGTTTTTACCTCTGTTGGAATATCTGTGCTTGAAGATTCTGAGACTTCTTTCACCAGGGCTTGATTCTGAACAGCTTCTTCTGCTTGATCACTTCAATCAAATCCCATTCTTCTTGAGAAACAAGAGCTTGAGTAGAGTTTCTGTTGTTTTGGAAGCTTGAGGAATGTGCTTGATGGTGGTTGCTGCCATATTGTTGAGGAGTTCCTCCTCTGCATTCTTTTGCAAAGTGTCCCATCTTGTGACACTTGTAGCACTCCACCTTTGACTTGTCAAACTCAACACCATCTTCTCTCCTCTGAGAAAAGTTGTTCCTACCAGTCCTTTTTATGAATCTCTTTACCCTCATAGTTAGCATGGCCATCTACCACTTTATATCCATCTCCTCAAGGTCATCTGCATTAATTTGTTCAAGATCATCATTAATTAAACCAGAATTAGCATGACTAGCAAGAAAAGCTTCTAATACAGAGTCATTAGATACATCCTGCTTAAATACATAAGCAGTACTAACTGATTCTGTATTAGCAGCAGAAACAGTAGAAGAAGAAGATGATAAAAGGGCAGCATTATGAGTGTATCCAGATGGTCTTTTCTTGGCTTCAACTTCAGCCTCAAACACCCTTAAGTCATTATAAAGATCGTCTAGTTCTTTGTCCTCCAGCTTGTCATCCTGTCTGAAGGAGATAGTATACATGGTCCATTCATCTCCAAGGGACCTTAAGAACTTTCTGTTTACATCATCTTGATCAATCTGCACTCCAACAGTAGCTAGTTCACCAATCAGCTTGTTAAACCTGTCAAAAGTTTGAGTCATGGACTCATTCTTAGTTGACATGAAGTTTTCATACTGTTACTTCAGTATTTCCTTCTGATTTCTCTTGGTACTTTTGGTACCAGAGAATCTCTTCTCTAGAGCATTCCAAAGCATCTGTGCAGCAGTGCAGTTGCAGAATTGGTGTTGATACTCATTAGAAATAGCCAAGAGCAGTGTGCTCAAGGCTTTCATCTCTGTCTGCCTTATCTTCCTCTCTCCATCTGTCTTTGGTGGGATTCTTTTTCCATCAGCTCCAATCTTTCCTTCATTAGATGGGCCATTCTCAATGATGTCCCACATAGAGTAATCTGTGAGAAGGATGTATTGCCTGATCCTAATCTTCCACATGTCAAACTCATTAGATCTGAGCATTGGAACCTTTAAAACCAGAACACTATCACTTGAACTGTCCATGATGAGTGTTGTTTTTCTGAGTTTAACAATTCTCTGATACCACTTGTCAGGATCGAAATTCAAACAAGAATTTAATTCACACACACTCAGAAACAATGCTAAAGAAGTTGCGGAAAAACACTTTAACACTAACAATCAATGAAACAGTATATCAAACTCAAATCACAAGTTTATATTGATTCAACTTGATGATTACACACAAAACCTCAATCTGTTGAACAGACTGAACAGACGTTCTATACTTCTCTATAGAAAGGATCTAAACTAGTCTTGAGGTTAATTCTCTCTAAAACAAAAACTTATGAATGAATTATTTTTCTACTATCAAATACTTCTATACTATATATACAAAACTGAATACACGATAATTATCAAAATACAATTGATCTTCAGCATCAATACCATAATTATCTTCAGTCTTATCTTCAGCTTGTCTTTATCTCCAAATCATCTTTATCTTTAGAAGCAGCACTAATTATCTTCAGAAGTATTAACCATCTTCAGCAGTATTAATCTTTAGCAGTACTAACTCTCCAAGCAGTACTAACTATTCAAGTAGCAGCACTAACTCTTCAAGCAGTATTAATTCTACTAGCAGTAGTAATCTTGATAGTCTGGCAGTAGTAATTACTTAGCAACATTAATCAGCAGCATAAACCATACCTAGCATATTCAGACCCAACAAGACATTATCTCAATATTCTACAACCCTTTCCTGAGAGTGAGGAAACCACTCCTTCAAAAGAAAAGGCTGAAGAAAAGAAGGAAGAACATGCTGATTTGGAAGTCAAATCTGCCAAGAGAGTGAAAAAAATAGCTTCCAAGAAACTGTTTAAGAAGCCAAGGGTTGCAGAAGCTGAGAAAGAAACAGAAACATCTGTTACAGGTCAAGCTGAGCAATCAAGTCAAAGTGCACAACAACCAAGTCAATCTAATGTGCATTTTGAACTTTACATGACTGTAACAGATAATGATCCAGTGAAGGCAGATCCTATTTCAGTCCAAGCCCCTGAAATCATCCACTGGGATATTCTTGAAGATCAAGGCAAAGAATATTTCAGAATCAAAAGAATGGGTGATCATTTTGAAGTCTACTCTACTTGGGGGAAGATAGTCAGATGTTGTTCCAGGTCAGACTTAGAAGAAATGTTTAAAGTGGGAATGAATCTGTATGGGGATGTGCTGAAGACTCCAGGGATGAACATCAAGAAACTAGCAATGGAGTATTTATGCATGATGTTCAGTCCAGATCTTGTCAAGCATGTCATCAAAGATGTCTTCAAGTCTGTGGACAACTGGATGCTCATAGAAAGGTGTGGGGTGTATATCTTGACCATAGATAAAAGCTTTCATGAATATTATCTGGTGGATAAGATATATGATCACAGCCCAACCAAGCTACATGGGATGCTGAAAGCCAAACTAATCTGTCCTCAAGGCTCAGAAATGGCAAGGATTGTGGTTAGCAGGATCATCAATCAAAGTCTGGGACTGGATCCAAATTTGGGCAACTGAGCTGAAGTGTTGAAAGCATCATGAAGACCATATCATGAAGAACTTAACTTCTCTTTCTGAAAAGTTAAGTTAGGGGGAGATTGTTGGGTCTGATTATGCTAAGTATGGTTTATGCTGCTGATTAATGTTGCTAAGTGATTACTACTGCCAGACTATCAAGATTACTACTGCTAGTAGAATTAATACTGCTTGAAGAGTTAGTGTTGTTACTTGAATAGTTAGTACTGCTTGGAGAGTTAGTACTGCTAGTAGTTAGTACTGCTGAAGATTAATGCTGCTGAAGATGGTTAATACTTCTGAAGATAATTAGTGCTGCTTCTAAAGATAAAGATGATTTGGAGATAAAGACAAGCTGGAGATAAGACTGAAGATAATTATGGTATAGATGCTGAAGATCAATTGTAGTTTGATAATTATCTTGTATTCAGTCTTGTATATATAGCATAGAAGTATTTGATAGTAGAGAATTATTCATTCATATGTTTTGTTAGAGAGAATTAACCTCAAGACTAGTTTAGATCCTTTCTATAGAGAAGTATAGAACGCTTGTTGAGTCTGTTCAACAGATTGAGGTTTTGTGTGTAATCATCAAGTTGAATCAATATAAACTTGTGATTTGAGTTTGATATACTGTTTCATTGATTGTTAGTGTTAAAGTGTTTTTCCGCAACTTCTTTAGCATTGATTCTGAGTGTGTGTGAATTAAATTCTTGTTTGAATTTCGATCCTGACATGGGTTTCTCGGGCGATAGTGCCATGCGAGAGTGACATTGTCACTCTCGCGAGTCAAGGTCGCGGTCGGGCCCAGGTTTCTTAAAAACGTATTTTTCGACCATTAGACTCATTTTCTGAAAGTGAGAGCTTTGTTGGGCGATTTTTCTTGGCAAGAGGTAGGTTTTACCATCTCTCCTCATTGATTGCTTGTAGTTGGAAGCATTGAAGACTTATGTGTGTTTTATTTTAGGTTTTGGTAAGCTTCAACCTAAAGAGTTTAAGGATTAAAGTTTCAAGGGTTTCTCATCATCTTCTTGTTCCTCCAAAAATCTAGGGTTTGAGTATATTTCCTTGCAAGGTGAGTTCATCCATTTCTTGAATCTCTCTATGGTTATATGTATTTATATATTAATAGGTTTTGGTCATCCAAGTCTTTTTAACCAAAATGTGAGTATGAAAGTTAGGGTTTTGTAATCCCAAGTATTAATGAGGAATATGTTCCTTTGGACTAAGATTTGTGTCTTTCTATGTTTTCTACTCTTTTGTTGGCCAAGTTTAAGATCAAGGAATTTGAGGAACCAAAGTGGAAAAACTAGGGTCTTGGGAAAATGCAAGTATTGGTTGACTAATGATAATTATGATTTGGTATGAAATAAATATATGGAATATTGTTGTTGGGTTATGCTCTTTAGTCCTTACATTGTACAAGTCAAGACTTTATGATTGTACCATTGTATGTATATGTTTCATTTATACATCTAATTAATATGGGTATGGTATGTTTTAGCATGTTTTAAGTGTTTGGTTTTAAGTGCAATGGATCCATAGGCACGGTGTTCCTATGCACTCGTTTTGGGCATTGGGTTCACCACTTAGCACGAAATAGGCATCGGGTCACCATGATAAGTAAGGTGTGGACCTATACGGTCGGGCAACATCTCATGGGCAGTAAGGTGTAATTCCCTTGTGCTAGAGTTTCCCGTTTTGGAACTCTCAAGAATAGACCTAGAGGGGTTGACTTGAGGTTTTCGAGCAATAGACTTAGAGGAGTTGAGCTCATTATGTGGTTGGTGTTATTTGTACCGTATCTAATCACTAATGGTTTATTTGATTTGTTGGTTTTAGCTTATGGCTATATCCTCCGTGTGGCTCCGAATGGGTTTAGTACTTTAATCTTTATTTGACTTATTCTCACTAGGCCTTAGCCTAACACTTGTTCTTGTTGTCATGTTTGGCAGGCTATCATAGCGGTGGGGCATGCCGGGACTGAGAGAACGACCTTGGGTCGTGAGTGGTCTTTTTGAGGATATATAGTGACCATCATACAATTGGTATTGAAGATACACATTTTGGAAGTATAGCGACACCCGACCATAATCTAGTTACTTATTGTAGATTAGTAGGTTGTCGTCTTATGCTTCATTTATTGGGTTGTAATTACCGTATGTTATACCCCGTTTGGGATGATACACTCGGGTTTTTGAAATGATTTATCTTATTTCACAGGTTTGAAAATTATCCCCTATTTTAGGGTGATGGATTTATTCTATTTTCAAACGTTACAATGCCGAAATTTCGAACTTTATTTCCGCTCAAATTTTAGAGTGTTACAACAAGTATCAACATCTAGGGTTTTCTATTTTCTAGGTTTTAACCAAAACCTATATTGTGAGTTCCTAAACTTTTTTAAAACTAGATACACATCATAACATGCTATTTATTGTTGTCATTCTTCTATATTTGAACTATTTATACACATATCTTGATTTCTTGTGGAGTTAATTATATTTAGGTTTAAGACTTCATAATCTATATGGATGAGCTTCCCTAAAATGTTATTGGGACTCTTTAGCCTTAAATAAATTAGAAAATATACTTGTATGGGTTAACTTCGAATGATGGTCTATATGGGTGGTTTGACCTAACTTTGGGAAACGGGTTATTTGTTAAATCCACGATGATAAGTTGCTTTGTCATTTCTTGATGAATTATGCACCATGGTAATGAGGTGATCTACTACTTGTGTACACATGAAGTGGGGTTATGTTTATATTGATGATGATAAATTCATGCAAGTCATTTTAGAGACTATGTTCGACGTGTGAACTGTATGGTCTAATATTGTACCCATGGTTGGTATTATGAATATTAATGTGCATTATGTGCCTTGAGACCTACAAATTATATTGTTGGACGAACCAAGTCGGTAGACACTAGGAGGATATAGTCTTGGGTGCCACCGATAAGGTATGTACCTAGACCTCCACCATTCAAGGTAATGCCATGGTTATAGTCCTCGAGTGTGTTGGACCTTTTGGATGTCATTCATGGTAGTTAGCATCAAGGTATATCGACTCTTAGGGTGGAACTTGATTGGTGCCATGGGTCTCCCCCATTAACTCTCCATATGAGAAACTTCTTGCTAACTGCTGATAAGTATAATACTATTTAATGGAATATTATTGTTTGTAAAAACTCACTAGGCCTAACACTTGTTTGGTGTCGATATATATCTCAGGTTCTAGTGGCGCCGCTTCTAAGCAGGCTTAAGTGAACTTTGGTGAGAGCTTGGGGAAGGTGCATTTGGGCGCACTTTTTGTGAAGACATCCTTTGGGGTCTATAGGCGACACCCTTTTTGTAATCTCTTTTCTATTATAGAAATTAGATTAGATGGTTGTTATCTATTTTCGTTAAATTACAACTGTAATTAAACAGGTTTATTTATTTTCCCATTTTTGGGAGGCTCTTGCTATGGAAATTTTTATATACCTCCTGTTCATTTTCCGGAAATTTATTATCCCTATTTTTAGGGTGTTATACCCTCTTTCTTTCTTGATGAACACGAAACCAAAAAAATCTAACTCATCTGAAACTGGAAATGAAAATATGACATCTAAATGGAATTGTTAGTTTTAATGTTGTGAGAGAGGGGGAGAAAGATGAAAAGATCTCCAAATAGGGTTATCATCTTCTTGAAGATCGATCTGATGGATATGGATGCAACATGAGTTTCATTTTACAGATTTGGCACATGGGGTTTCAAGACATAAACATGAGTTTCATTGTTCTTTGTTCTTGGTTTCCATGGAGTTTCAAGACATAAACATGAGTTTCATTTTACAGATTTGGTCCTAATAGTTTGATATGTTTTACAAATACAAGAAAAAACAAAAGAGAATTACAAAAGGAGGATAAAACATGGTTGGACGAAAATGTAACACCCCGAAATCGTTGGCCAAAGAGAAGACTAAAGAAATCACCAACAGTGCTTCGCACGACTCTCCGCGCGAGTTGAGTTACGCCACGAACCGCGCGAGGCTCTGTTTCCTCGCAGCTCCAGTGGTCCGCGCGGCTCTCCGCGCGGGTCAGGTCGCGCTACCATTTGCGCGGGCGCACTGTACACTGATAAAAAGAAGTAATCGAACCCAACCCTCATTTCTCATAAAACCCTCAAACTATCTTCCCCTTTTCTCTCCCAAACCAATCCAAACCTTCCCCAATGAACCCTAACCCTTTTGAGAGATTTTCCTCCTAAAATCTCATGATTCCTCATCACCCGGAAAGTTGGAGGTTAAAACCATGTCCACCATCTTCATCTTCTCCATCGAGTTTTCTAGGGTTTCATCCACCCTTGTTTCCCTTCTTTGTAGATTGGAGGTTTGTGGCCATTTTGGTGAACTAGAGGTGTTTTAGTTGGTGGATTCAAGCTTGGGTTAAGGTAATCTTCTATTATTCTTCATCTTTGGAAATTAGGGTTTTTGGGTATAGATGAGATCTTCATGTAAAGTGTTGGGGAACGATTATATTCGGTTGAATATCTATGTTTATGGTTGGAATCTTGTGAATCTAGGTTTTGGAGATTTTGGCTTTGAGGATTCAAGTTTCTTCAAGGGAGCTCTACGTTGGTAAAATCTAGATTTAGCCTAAATCTAGCAAAGTGAGTTCAAGTTAATTTGTGAAAACGTTGTACATGCCAAAATGTTTATTTTTAAAGTGCTTATGTGTTTAACATGAAATTAGATTTTTGGTTTTACGAATATTGTATTGTCTAGAATCAAAATTTTCTTATTTCGAGTAATTTTTGATACAATTTTCAGAGATCTTATCAATCGTAGAGCTACCTGATGGGTTTTTATTATTTGAGAAGTTTGGTTTTATAATCCTTGTAAAACACCCATACTTGGGATTTTTTGGCATCTTGATAAATGAGTCGTAAATGGACGTGATTTGGTGATTTATTACATAAATGAGATTATTTGGTTAAAAGGCATTTTTTTAGTATTCATTTTGGAGAAATGCTTAATTTTTTGTTATGGGGCGTTTTGAAGAAGTAAATGGTATAAAATCATTTGGAAAGTAATTTGTCCCAATTCAAACTGTATTGGGGTCTGCAAATGTATTTTGGGGTGCGTTTGCATGACGTGAGTCGGTCGCATTATTTATTTGGGGATTGTTAATCGTTGGTCAAAAATAGATTTGAGCATTTTGGCTCGGTATTGACTTAAAAGAGTTTTGAGGACACTTGTCCGATTTTGACGGCTCAATGTAAAGTCGGTTATGGTTTACATGCTTGAGTGCGTCGGTCATCCTTGTGAAGTCATGTAAGGTTAGACTGTGTTGCATTGGATCCATAGGCACATAAGTCAGTCTGTTTTGGATGGTCAATTGGGTATTGCGGGGTTGAAACCCGGTATCCATGTTTTACGACCGGAAACTTACAAGTAGTCACTGGAGGGTTGAGTCTGGAGGTGCTACCTGAGAGGTAGGCACTAGGATCTCCGCCGCTTGAAGTAATTACTGGGAGGTAGTCTTTAAGTGTGTCGGGCCTTCGAGATGGAGTTCGTTGTAATGTTTCATCAAGGTCAACCGTCTCTTATGGTGTAACTTGTTAAGAAGTCGTAGGGACACTTGGGCTGGTATGTCGTGAGGTGTCATGCGATTAACGTTGCAAGAGTGGCATACTTTTGTGTTCCTCCACTCTCAACGGATACGGGTCTCCCCCGTTGTCGGCTAGCATCATTTTAAATAAAATGACGTTCTACCTTATTGTCATTGGGCTTATGTGGTTGACTGCAAGTGAGGACCTTAATATTGGATCTCGCTCCACGTATATTAAGGTTTGAATGAAGTAGGTCATTCCCATGTTTTGATATTTGGTTTCTTTCCATTTTACGGTCGCGTGAGTATTGGGCCTAATGTCCATGTTTTCGGTAACATATTGTACATGAGGGTTTTAATCATGATTTATGGGTCGAGTATTTTACCCCACCCGTTTTTGGGCGTTTTGGGATACAATGTTTTGTCCACGTTTCTTAAATGGGAGTCAATTCATATTAATATTTCGAGTAAATTTGAGTTGCATCAATTTATAAAGAATGTTTGTAATGAGGTGTCTATCTTTGAAAGTGCATGATATTGGGAAATAGTTGTTTCCACGTTTTAAAGTACATCAATTGAAAGGTCATGATTTCAAGTGAGGTTCATTCTTTTAAAGATATATTTACTCATGTAAAACTCTTGAACTCACTAGGCGTTAGCCTAACCTTTTATTTGCCGGCATGTGCAACAGGCTTCGTTTGGGAATAATTCTAGTAGCACTGTGAAGAGAGAAGTGCTAGTGGTGTGATCGTGAGGTGAGTAGCTTGGTAAAGTCTTCCGCATTAGATTATGAAGAGCAACTTGTATTGGGGTTATGTAGCACCGACTTTGGTTTAGTCCTTGTAACTTATTGGAGTTTATATTTGTCAAGGTTAACTATTGTTGTTTAGAATTTTAACCGCAAGCGTACGGGATGTGTAACATACGGGTCGATCACAGGGAGTAATGGTTTAAGTACTAATTCTGCTATAAATCATGAACTAGCTATGGGAACACAATTTATGGAGATTTTTATAAACTAAGGATTAACCTATAAATCAAAATAGAACATAAATACATAAAAGGGACTCAAACTATTTATAACAATAACTGTGAAAATTACAGCAAAAGACTAATTAGAACATGTATTGAACTAAAACATAAAGACGAGATGGAAGTGGTGACATCCAACAGTTATATTGAGGTAGAGGTTTATCTTTCTAAAAACGTTGAGACCCTCTTCCAAGGTGAGACAAACCTTCCTAGTTAAGCGGTTTGACTACTTCCGTGACATCCGACTTAACTAGAAGCATTAAGATTTTTGATAGAACAATTTCTCCGATTCCTACTTTTATCTATTTCCATGATAATTTTAGAATCGTTGGTTAATCGACCAAAAGCCAAATTCAAACTTCCGTTTATAATTTGATTTTTTGTATAAAGGTCATCGAATAGTCGGTCTCCGATCACAACCCAACTTCCGTTGGTGATGAACCGTAAAACTAACATAAAACAACCGTAACGTTTAACTTCGAGTTAACCAATTTCTCAATATAACTGCTGATTATCACCACACAATCTTATATGTGAAAAGAACTAAAAATAACTTTTATTGATTGAAAGGCTAAACAAAATATATAGAAATACTAGCTACTAATATAGAACATAAAATATAGAGGAAATCATCAAACATCATTTCTACATATGCTTATGAAATATTTAAACGTGTGCAGTAAGAAAAACTAATTCTGTTAACATACATAAGTATAATCTAAAAGATATGATCTAAGATGTTGGTTGAATTATATAAACAAAGATAAATCAAGATGTATGTAAACATGTATAAGATAATAAGAATTTATTAAACAAGAGGAATAACATAAAATAGAAAAGAGATACAACACTAGATTGATGAACACCAGGTAGGAATCTTTCAAGAGAAGAGTAAACCAGGGAGAATAAGAACTAGAGAGAGTTTTTAAAAAGAACAAAAGATAGCCCCTTTAGGAGAGGGGAGGGTTCTTACTTATCTACTAAAACCAAAATATCCAAAAATATCTACCAAAATATCTAGACAAATATCTTAGAAAGATATAAACTTAAGCTGCAGAAAACTTAAATGAAAGCTGAAAAGCTTCTGGACATGGCGCACGGGTCGTGCGTTTTGTAGCCTGAAGTGCGCACGGGTCGTGCGCATTAACAGTAGACGAATTGACAGCTTGTTTCTTTATAGTTCTTCTCCACTTTCCACCTTGCTTCCTTCGTATTACTTGGCATCCTTTGTAACCGAACTAAGCGTTATTAAATCAACCTGAAATTAGATTAAACGCGTAAGTTTCCCGAATATGACCCGAACATGGAACGAATGATGGATGCAATGCAATTTAAGCTAAATATGCACAATTTAGCCAAACTAAGATGCAAAAACATATTAGATTAATAGAGAAATATGCACAAAATTACTAGCTAACAAAATCCCCCAAGCTAAACTCTTCCTTGTCCTCAAGGAAGCATGTTGATCATTAAGTCAAAAATGGGAGAAAACAACAAAGGAGACGAACCTTAAAAGTAACAAGATGAGGTAACCATATTTCCAAAAGAGATAATCATAAATTAAGTTCATTAATGCACAAACACAACCAATATCGGCATGTCAATCACTAAACGTAAGAAAAGACAGTTGTTTTACACAAAGATTAATACTAACATGACACCTAGTTCAACAAATCACACACACACGGTCTCAAGGGAGTTCGTATACATACCGTAATCACTAATGTTGGGAACTGAAGATTCTACTAAGTATAGTTACTACTGCTAGTACAAGTGTAGTTACTACTGCCAGAACAAGTTGAAGTTAATACTGCTAAGTGTTACTACTGCTAGTAGAATTACTACTGCTAGTTAAAGTTAGTACTGCTTGAACAAAGTTAGTACTGCTTAGCTAGTTAGTACTGCTAGTGGTTAATACTGCTAGTAGTTAATGCTGCTACTTGAAGTTAATGCTGCTGAGCATTATTAGTGCTGCTAAAGAGATACGAATACTACAGCTGGATATACTGAAGATATACTTAGAAGATATACATGGAAGATATACTGAAGATTTGTTTATTCTTTGTAATTATCTTTTTATTAGTATATGTATAGAATGTTTAGAATAAAAAAAAAGAACTTTTTTTAATTGTTTTTCAAGAGAGAAATCAACCTCAAGGCATAGATCCTAATTCTAGAGAAGTAGAATTCGTATTGGTGAGCCTGTTCATCAATATTGAGGTTGAGTGTGTAATCTTGTAACTTTAAGCATTCAATACAAGTTTACTGTTTGATCATCATATACTGTATTTGATTACTGTTTTATTAAATATCAAAGTGTTTTTCCGCAACTTCTTTGATATTAGTTTCTGAGTATTAATTCTTGTTAAGAATTCGATCCTGACAAGTGGTATCAGAGCTTGATTTCTCAGAAACAACTATTCATCATGGAAAATCTTACAGAATCAAGCAGTACTTTGGTCTCAAAAGTTCCAATGCTTAGATCCAATGAATTTGATATGTGGAAGATCAGAATCAAGCAATATATTCTCCTCACAGATTACTCTATGTGGGACATCATTGAGAATGGCCCATCTGATGGAGGAAAGATTGGTGAAGATGGCAAAAGAACTCCTCCAAAGACAGATATAGATAGGAAATCAAGACAAACAGAGATGAAAGCCTTGAGCACACTGCTCTTGGCCATTCCAAATGAGTATCAACACCAATTCTGCAATTGCACTGATGCACAGATGCTCTGGAATGCTCTAGAGAAGAGATTCTCAGGTACCAAAAGTACCAAGAGAAATCAAAAGGCAATCTTAAAACAACAGTATGAAAACTTCATCTCAACTAAGAATGAGTCCATGACTCAAACTTTTGACAGGTTTAATAAACTAATTGGTGAACTAGCTACTATGGGAGTACAGATTGATCAAGATGATGTGAACAGAAAATTCTTAAGGTCCCTTGGAGATGAATGGACCATGTACACTGTGTCATTCAGACAGAATGATCAGTTGGAAGACAAAGAACTTGATGATCTGTACAATGATCTTAGAGTTTTTGAAGCTGAGGTGGAGGCAAAGAAGAAGCCTTCTGGATATGTTCATAATGCTGCACTCCTATCAGCATCAATTGATTCTACTGCTAACTCTGAATCAGTTAATGCTACTAATGGATCAAATCTAGATAAAGGCACTGATTATGCATTTGAAGCTCTTCTTTCTAATCATGGAAATTCTTCTTTGATCAATGATGACTTAGAACAACTTCATCCTGATGATCTGGAAGAGATGGATATTAAATGGCAGATGGCCATGCTCTCCATGAGGGTTAAGAAGTTTATAAAGAGGACTGGAAGAAACAACTTCTCACAAAGAAGAGAAGATGGAGCAGGGTTTGATAAATCAAAGGTAGAATGCTACAAATGTCATCTTAAGGGACATTTTGCTAGAGAATGCAGAAGTGGAATGTCTCACAACAACAACCATCAACAAGCTCAATCTGGAAGCTTCAATAATAATAGAAACTCTGCTCAAGCCCTTGTTTCTCAACAAGGAATGGGGTTTGATTGGAGTGATCAAGCAGAAGAAGCTATTCAGAATCAAGCTCTTATGGCTAAAGTATCTGATCTCCCATCTGAGGTAAGTTCTAATCTCTGCTCTAAAACTTGCATAGACACTGTTAAAAGGTACAGGGATCACAATCAGAAGATGAGTGATGACCTGAAGAGACTAGAAAAGGATATAAAAGACTATGTGAGGATAGTAGAGAGATTTGAAGATCAAATCAAAGGTTTTCAAGCCAATGAACTACAACACTCATATGACACTAATTACTGGAAGTGGGAGAAAAAGGATTTAGAACTTAAACTGACTAAATCTAAAGAGGAGAGTGAAAAACTGAAAGAGGAGTTAACCAAGGTTAAGCTTGATGTAGAAAAGTTTTCCAATGCTTCTAAAGCAATGGACTCCTTACTGCAAAATCAGATTCATGATAAGTTGAGAAGAGGAATTGGGTATAATGCCACACCTCCACCATATAACAACAATTACATTCCTCCTACTTCAGACCTGTTAGACACCAAAGATAGGAAGGACTTGCCTGAGGGAGCCACTGAAATAGATCCCTTAGATGAGGTAATTGTTGAGGATAAGACTGAGAAAGAGGTTGACAAGAGTAAGGAGAACAAGGTGAGTGGTGAGATTTCTATAGAAAACAACATTATCACCAATGAGGATTGTGGAAGGGCTTGGATCAAATCCAAGAACATAGAGAAGACAGAGGAAAAGTTTGGTAAGGTCCATTATAAACAGACCACAGTTGTGAATCCAGGTCCTGGCAAACAGTGTACTTGCAATAAATCTGAGCCCCAAAAACATGATAAAAGGAGGGGAAATCAGAGAAATTGGAATAATCAGTGGGCACATAAACAAGGGGTTGATCTGAGTAAAATCAATAGACCAAAACCTTGTTTTATCTGTGGCAAATTGAATCATCTTGCAAAATTCTGTTATTTCAATCCTATAAACCAAAGAATGAATTTTCAAAGATCCATGCAAAAACCCTTTGGTTATAAGAAAATTGAAAAGAATCATGTGGCTAAGAAAACTGTTAAAACTAAAAGCCACATGAAGAAAAAGTATTCTGTTAAAGAAAGTGTCAATATGTGGATTCCTAAAAGCAATAAAACTGTTAGTACTGCTATCACAAATAGTGCTGCTGACAATGATAGTGCTGCTAGAAGTAATACTACTGCTAACAATGTTAATGCTGCTAACAAGGTTAGTACTGCTAAACCTGTTAGTACTGCTACACCTGTTAGTACTGCTAACTCTGTTAGTACTTCTAAAGTTAGTACTGCTTCTAGTGTTAATTCTGCTAAGCCAATCATATTGACAAAGTACTCTAATAAAGAGTGCTCTGAGTTTAAAAACCTCATTAAAAAGGAATGCAAATACTTTGATGAGAAAGGAAGACCCAAGATCACTTTGGCTTGGGTCCCTAATCATACTAATTGATTTATTTAATGTGCAGGGCAACCAACAGCTCAAGGGAAAGAGCATATGGCATGTTGATAGTGGTTGCTCTAGGCACATGACTGGCAACATGTCATGCCTTCAGGATTTCAAGCAAATTAATGGAGGACATGTTGCATTTGGAGACAATCTTACTGGTGGTAAGATAAGTGGAAAAGGTAATGTCACCAAAGGTAAGATGACATTTGAGGATGTCTACTATGTTGATCAATTAAAGTACAACCTGTTAAGTGTATCACAGGTTTGTGACAAACAACATAGTATATTATTTACTAATACTGAGTGTATGATCCTTGCTCCAGGGTTCAAGGTAGTTGATGAAAACATGATACTACTCAGAACTCCTAGGAAGGACAATGTTTACTGTCTTGATTTGGACAATGTTGATAGTGATTCATCTTTAAATTGTCTTGTTTCAAAAGCTTCTATAGATGAATCCTCCCTTTGGCACAGAAGGATGTGTCACATGAATTTCAAGACTATGAACAATCTTGTTAAAAATAACCTTGTAAGAGGTTTACCTTCAAAAGTCTTTTCATGTGATGATCATTGTGTTGCTTGTCTTAAAGGCAAACAACACAAAACTTCTCATAAGACCAAAGAGTTAAATTCTGTTTCTTCTTGTCTCCAGTTATTGCATATGGATCTGTTTGGTCCTACAAATGTTATGAGTATAGGAAAGAAATCTTACTGCTTGGTTATTGTTGATGATTACTCCAGATTTACTTGGGTATATTTTCTAAGGACTAAGGATGAAACAAGTGGTCTTATCAAATCCTTTATTCTAAGAATTGAAAACCAAACTAATCAAAGAGTAAAAGTCATTAGATCAGATAATGGAACTGAATTTAAAAATCATGATTTAAACACTTTTTGTGAAGAAAAAGGTATTGAGAGACAATATAGTGCTCCTAGGACTCCTCAACAGAATGGTGTTGCTGAAAGGAGAAATAGGACACTAATAGAGGCTGCTAGATCTCTGTTGGCTGATTCAAAATTGCCAATTACATTCTGGGCTGAAGCAGTTAATACTGCTTGTTTTGTCCAAAACAGAGTTCTAGTGGTCAAGCAAAAGAACAAGACCCCATATGAGCTTTTAAATCAAAGAAAACCTTTTATTGGTTTCTTCAAACCTTTTGGGTGTCCTTGTACAATTCTAAATACCAAATCTCACTTAGGAAAGTTTGATAGCAAAGCAGATGATGGATTTCTTGTTGGATATTCATCTCAGAGTAGGGCCTACAGAGTTTTTAACTCTTCTTCTAGAATAATTGAAGAAAGTGACAATGTCAAATGCAATGAGAACACACCAAATCCTGTTGGGTCTGGACCTCAATGGCTATTTGACATTGATTCACTAACTAACTCTTTTGGTTTCAGTAATGAGTATACAGGAACAGATGGTGGAGAATCAGAGATCACACAAGTTCAGGAAAGTATATCTAAATCTGTGATTTTTCCCATACCCACAGTAAATGAAGACTGTGAAAAGGAATCATTTACTGAACCAAGTCAGAGTGAAGAAGACACTAGGGATGAGGAGACTCAAGAATCAGAAGTGACATCTGAAACCACTTCAGTTGAGTTGCATGACTCTAATCTAGAGGCTGGACTGAATGAAGAACCTAGTCATAACACCAGAGTTCAAAAGAATCATCCTCCACAGCTGGTAATAGGAGATATCTCTTCTCCCATGATGACTAGACATCAAAGCAGGCTTCAGGAAATGCAAGATCAACAGCATACAGTGCTCTCATGTTTTCTATCCCAGCTTGAGCCTAAAAAGGCACATGATGCTATGAAAGAATCTAGCTGGATAGAAGCGATGCAAGAAGAATTGTTACAGTTCAAGCTACAAGATGTGTGGGATCTAGTAGACCTTCCTAAAGGTCACAGAGCAATTGGCACAAAATGGATCTTCAGAAACAAGAGAGATGAAAGAGGTATTGTTATAAGGAACAAAGCAAGGCTGGTGGCTCAAGGCTATACTCAAGAAGAGGGTATAGATTATGAAGAAGTCTTTGCACCTGTGGCTAGGATAGAAGCAATCAGACTATTCCTAGCCTATGCTTCTTACATGAACTTCAAAGTCTATCAAATGGATGTAAAAAGTGCTTTTCTCTATGGATCAATTGAAGAAGAAGTATATGTCTGCCAACCACCAGGGTTTGAAAACCCAAGCTATCCAGACAGGGTATACAAACTAAAGAAAGCACTTTATGGACTACATCAAGCCCCAAGAGCATGGTATGACACTCTGTCATCCTATCTCTTGGAAAATGACTTTGAAAGAGGAGTCATAGATAAGACTCTTTTTATCAAAAGAAAGAAGAAGGATATCTTGCTGGTCCAAATCTATGTTGATGACATTATCTTTGGATCTACAAGAAACAACATGTGCAAGGAATTTGAGGATTTAATGCATCAAAGGTTCAAAATGAGTTCCATGGGGGAACTTACTTTCTTCCTTGGACTCCAAGTTCAACAGAAGTCAGATGGCATTTTCATATGTCAATCCAAGTATGTGCAGGATATTCTAACCAAGTTTGGTTTCTCAGAATCAAAACCTGCCAGCACACCTATGGAAACACACAAGCAGATCACAGCAGATCTTGAGGGGGAGGACATGGATGTGCATCTTTATAGATCCATGATTGGCTCTCTCATGTATCTCACAGCATCAAGGCCAGATATTATGTTTCCAGTCTGTGTATGTGCAAGATTTCAAGTTAGGCCAAAGCATTCTCACTTTCAAGCTGTTAAGAGGATATTCAGATATCTCAAAGGGCAACCTAGATTGGGACTTTGGTATCCTCATAACTCACCTTTTGACCTAATAGCATACTCAGACAGTGATCTAGGTGGGGCAAACTTGGACAGAAAATCTACTTCTGGAGGATGTCAGTTCTTGGGTGCTAGACTAGTCTCATGGCAGTGCAAGAAACAAACCACAGTATCCACATCTACAACAGAGGCAGAGTACATAGCAGCTGCAAGTTGCTGTTCTCAAGTCTTATGGATTCAGAATCAAATGTTGGATTATGGGGTAACCTTTCTACACACTCCAATCTTTATTGACAACAGCAGTGCTATTAGCATTGTAAATAATCCAGTCAAGCACTCAAAGACAAAGCACATTGAAATCAGGTATCACTTTATAAGAGATTGTAATGAAAAGAAACTTATTCAAGTTGTCAAAGTCCACACTGATAATCAGTTTGCTGATCTATTCACTAAAGCTTTTGATGTGGGTAGATTCACTTTCTTGGTCACAAGTGTGGGAATGATAAACTCTGAATAATCTTCTTCTCAAAAAGTGGTTGTATACCTGTATATTTTTTATTCTTGGTGTTACTAATCTTCTTTTTCAGGATATGCATAGCAGTACTCAGTGTTTAGCAAGTTTAAAAGGAGTAAGTATAGTTAATACTGCTAGTGGTTAATACTGCTTTCAGTTAATACTGCTAGTGGTTAATACTGCTTTCAGTTAATACTGCTAGTGGTTAATACTGCTTTCAGTTAATACTGCTAGTGGTTAATGCTGCTTACGGTTAATACTGCTAGTTCAGTTAATACTGCTAGTTCAGTTAATACTGCTCGCGGTTAATACTGCTAGTTAAGTTAATACTGCTCGTGGTTAATACTGCTCGCGGTTAATACTGCTAGTTCAGTTAATACTGCTAGTTCAGTTAATACTGCTCTAGGTTAATACTGCTTATATTCCGAATACTATAAATACTCTTTGCCCGCCTAAAAGTTCATAACGACTCTCTGCATACTGTTCACTTGCGCTCTAAACCCTTTCTCTCTCAAAGTTCAAAGTTTTCAGGCAAGAATCTTCAAGGTCTATGGCATCCATGGCGTTCATTGATGAGCACAATGAAATTGCGATGCTCCAAAAGCCAAAACAATCTGAAGGTTTTCATCAGATAGTCGACTTTCTGAAGTCTAGCCACATTGCCCATGCTCTCACTATGTCTCCAACTATCTACATTGAGCACCAAAGGCAATTCTGGGCACATGCCACCATTGTTACTGAGGATGGTGTGCGAATGATCAAGACGACAGTATGTGGCAATCCATTGACAGTTACTGAAGAGATAGTTCGCATCAGTCTACGTCTAGACGATGCCTCGGGTATAACTTCTATCCCTAATGATGAACTGTTTTCTTCTCTGACAAAAATGGGGTATGGAGGCCCATTGGGTATTTTTAAGTTCTCAAAAGCTAAATTCTCACCTCAATGGCGTTTTCTTGTTCATACCTTGATGCACTGCATTTCTAAAAAGACTACTGGATGGAGTGAGTTCAGCAGTACCATTGCTTATGCTTTGGTCTGTTTGGCCACTGCCAGAAGGTACAATTTTTCACAAATGATTTTCAATGATCTTGTCTCAAACATGGGAAACAAAAAGAGCTTTTATATGTATCCCAGGTTTGTTCAAGCAGTTATCAACCATGAATTGACGGATATACCTCAACCTGTTGGGGTATATGTACCTAAACCCCCAAAAGGCAAGGTTTTCTCAAATATGAGAAGATCTGCTGGGGACTCGGAAGGAGTTGACACCCCATTGTTCTCTACAATGATGGTGGTGTCCCAAACCACTGAAGGAATGGCAGCAGGGTCAAGGCCCTCATTAGACCATCCCACTGCTAGCCAAGCCCAACCTTCTCACTCAAAAACAATTCCCCAGTCCATTCTTACAAAACCAACCTCTCCTATTACCCAAACTTATCAAAGAAAACAGGTAAAGAAGGCTCCTTCCCTTCTTGTACCATCACCCACTAAGCCTTTAAGCCCTCTAAGGGAGAATTCTCCCCTAGAGAATATCCAAAGGAAAACCACAAGGGTGTCTCCCAACCCAAAGGAGGTGCTCTCTGAGGAGGAGGTAGAGCATATGGGTGATGAGGCTGCCACTACTCCTGCTAGCACAGAGGAGGAAAGTGGTAACATCAATAAGACCTCCCCCATGGCAACTTTGAATGAGCAATCATTTGAAGGTCCCTGGTGCCAAGAAACCACAGGGGTGGATAGTGCTTCTGCTAGGCAGAAGACTTCCACTATTAAAAGATCCAATGATCCTTCAATAGGGGGTAACACTCCTGGAGAAGGTGAGGACAGATATAACTATGATGAATTGATGGAGACAATGGGCAACATCAACATGGATGTACTCAAACAGGGCAAAGACATAGAAGAGCTAAAACTCATAGTCCTGTCCCAACAAGAACAAATCATCCAGTTGAAGCAAATGGTAAGGAAACTGATTTTACAAAAGAAGAAGAAACAATTTGTGCTCAGAAGGAGGAAACCAGAGACTGATGCTCCCAAAAAGGGGGAGATCAACATGGAAGAAGCATCAAGGGAAGGGGAGATTGAGAAAGAAAGAGTAGAAGTTGAGGGGGAGAAGGAAGCAGAAACTGTTAATGCTGCTGAAAACTCACAAGCAGCAGTAACAGAGTTAACACCAACAGAAATTGAAGTAGCTGAAGTGCTAATCAAAGCTAAGAATGACACTCCCAAAGCAAAGGGAGTGGTCATAAATGAAGGGAGAGACAAGAAATCAGAAAAGAAAGACATGGCTGCAGATATAAAAAGAAAAGGGAAAGAAAAGATGATAGAATCTGATCAACCATCTAAAAAGCAAAAGATGATTGAGTCAGATGAAGCATTAGCAAAGAAAGTGCAAGAAGAGTTAGATCTAGCAGAAAAGGAACAGGTTGAAAAAGACAGAGAAATGGCCAGAGCACTAGCAAATGAGTTAAATGAAGCATTCCAGAAAGGGTTGGCAACAGAGAAAGCCAAGCAAAGAGCAATAACCTTGAGAAAGGCTATGATGGCCAGATCAAGTGCAAAGAAGAGAAGACCTTCACAAACTTACCTTGCCACTCAGGAAAGAAACAAAATGATAACTTTCTTGAAAAGTGCAATTGGGGTAAAGAAAGAAATGTTTGTGAAGATGAATTTTGATCAAATCAAGGATCTATATGAGAAAGAAATGGAGAAGCTGAAGAGCAATGAGAAGGACAGAGTGGAGTTTGAAAAGAAGGCAAAGGAGAGACATGATATAGACATGAATCAACCATTCCCTGAAAGTGAAGAGGGAACTCCTATAAAAGAAATGGAAAGGGAAAAGGAAGAGAAGAAGAAGGAAGATACTCTGGTACAGGTTCAAAAGACTTTGAAAAGAACCAAGATGATGGCCAAAAGAAAGAAAGATAAGAAGCCCAGAATAGAAGAAGAACAAAATGTTGCTGAAAAAGAAGGGGCACCTGAGTCATCAAGTCAACAAGGGTCATCAATCAAAGATGATGTAAGCTTATATATGGTAGTGATGGACAAAGTGCCTGAACCAATTTCTGCAGAACCTGTTGGAGTTAAGCCACCAGAGATCATTCACTGGGATGTTCTGAAAATGGATGGAAAAGATTACATCAGACTAAAGAGGAAGGGTGATAAGTATGAAATATTCAATACTTGGATCAAAATTGTCAAAACATGTTCTAGATCTGATATAGAAGAGATGTTTGACATAGGAATTAAGCTGTATGCAGACCATCTGAATACTCCAGGAATTTCTCTTACAAAACTGGTGATGGAGTATCTATGCATGATGTTCAAACCTGAAGAAGTGAACCAGGTCATCAAGAGTGTGTTTAAAGAAGTTACAAGTTGGACTCTATATGAAACTAGTGGAGTATATGCAGTGACTTTGGATAGAAATCACACAGAATACTTCCTAGTGGATAGAGTATATAATCACACCAGACTAAAGGCCCATGCTATGCTAAAGAAGAAGCTGGGTTGTGCACAAAATTCAGAAATGGCAAAGTATCTCATTCAGAGGATGATCAATCAGAGTTTGGGACTGAATCCAGACTTAGCAGCGTGATCTTGAAAGTTTTGGGAGCATTAAAAAGAGCATCTGGAAGAATATCTGAAGAACTTGACTTCTCTTTTAAAAGTCAAGTTAGGGGGAGATTGTTGGGAACTGAAGATTCTACTAAGTATAGTTACTACTGCTAGTACAAGTGTAGTTACTACTGCCAGAACAAGTTGAAGTTAATACTGCTAAGTGTTACTACTGCTAGTAGAATTACTACTGCTAGTTAAAGTTAGTACTGCTTGAACAAAGTTAGTACTGCTTAGCTAGTTAGTACTGCTAGTGGTTAATACTGCTAGTAGTTAATGCTGCTACTTGAAGTTAATGCTGCTGAGCATTATTAGTGCTGCTAAAGAGATACGAATACTACAGCTGGATATACTGAAGATATACTTAGAAGATATACATGGAAGATATACTGAAGATTTGTTTATTCTTTGTAATTATCTTTTTATTAGTATATGTATAGAATGTTTAGAATAAAAAAAAAGAACTTTTTTTAATTGTTTTTCAAGAGAGAAATCAACCTCAAGGCATAGATCCTAATTCTAGAGAAGTAGAATTCGTATTGGTGAGCCTGTTCATCAATATTGAGGTTGAGTGTGTAATCTTGTAACTTTAAGCATTCAATACAAGTTTACTGTTTGATCATCATATACTGTATTTGATTACTGTTTTATTAAATATCAAAGTGTTTTTCCGCAACTTCTTTGATATTAGTTTCTGAGTATTAATTCTTGTTAAGAATTCGATCCTGACAACTAAGGGAATGGGACAAGTGATCTTGCTGGCAGAATCCACTCATTTACTCTCATGTGTTTTAGGTAAGGTGTATACGCTCAAATAGCCTTCCTAACCAAGGATGTATTTCACTCTTGATGTTTTTGAAGTGGTTCTCAAAGTCTAGAAGTTTCCACAAAACTACACATACAGAGGACTTTTTAGGCTCAAAGGGGATTTTTGGGCTAAAGGAAAGTCTTGGGTTAGATGGTGTCTTTACACGTTCAGCTTTATCCTTTTGCCTTTCTTTTGATCTTGGCTTAACTTGGTAATAAACATAGCCTTGAGGGGCTAATCTGATTCAAGATTCTTTCGGTTCCCTTTTGTAAACCTCTTCTACTGTATTTCCCCCAAGCTATCTTCTTTATTTTTTTATAGCTTTGTGGTGAAGGGGATGATAGGGGGTGCTCTTGGTGAGTTCAAAGAAAAATGACGGCCTCAATGTAAATTCATAGTTATTCTAAACGAGAATCAAGTCAAAAACCTAGAGCTACGTTTTGGTGGAAGGTACATCACAAGAAAGAATATATTGGGATTGATTATAGATGATTCAATCCAAAACGGCCCAAATTCTCACTGGGTGGGGTCCATCCAAGCAGTCACATATGTAATGTAGGGGGATTACGACATGTGGACTAATCTTAAAGGTTACGTGCGGTGATGTAGTGAGAAGTGTGTGTAAGTATCTTCCTAATAGTGAAACAATGCTTTCTATACAACTTAGATCTTAACTAGCAATGAATGGGGTGATGTACAAGCAATGAACCTAAATGTTGATTATACCAATTGTGAACAGGTTATCTACATCTTTGAAGCTAAAAAGGTTTATCCACAGAAAATATTTTTGAATATTTTTTATTTTTAGATACTAAGAAACAAGAAACAAAAATGCATGAAGATAGAATGACACCCCCAAGCTAGAATTAAGCATTGTCCTCAATGCTTAGAGGGATGTCGAGGCTTTCAAGGCCATGGGTCATTTCGGCGGTACGAAAAATGGTTTTGGCTAATATACCAATCGTACATGTGGTCCATCATCCACCGCATATGCCGGTTTTGTTCTTCAATGGCATCCAATCGACTAAGGATTTGGGCATGAGGAGTGTTAAAGCACAGTTTCATTGGATTCAAGATCATCAAATACTGAAGATGGAAATCTAAAGTCAAAGATGGAAAAGTCGTCTCAACAAATAGTCTAGGGTTCTTTTTGTAATAATATTCAAAGTTTATTTTCCGTATTTTATTATTAAATAAGTTTAGTTTTAGTTGTTGGGCCTAAACCTTGTCAAGCCCATTAGGTTCTTAAGCCCTTGTTTAAATAGATTAGTTTAGGGTTAAGAGAAGTTAAGAGATCTTAATTAGAAAATAATTTTGAGAGATAAGTGTGTGTATGTGTGTGCGCCGTGAGATACAGAGAGAGAGATAGAGGCTGAGATAGAGAGAAAACAGAGAGGTTGATCTTCAAGCTTGTAATCCTTTGATTCTTTGGTATAATCGTATCAGGTTTGCATAATCGTTTCTGTTTATTCGCATTACTTGATTGATTCATTGTTTATTGGGACATACAATTGGTATCAGAGCACAGTACAGATTGAATTGAAATTTTTGTTTTTCGGTTCTGTTATCTGTCAAAGATTCAAAATTTTATTATTGTGTGATTGCTATTCAAGTAATTTTTGATTGATTTGTGATCGGTTTGCTTTTTATGTTGATTGGGTACTATTTGATTTGAGTATTGCATCGTTTTAGTTTGATTATTTGATGATTTTTGCTGTTCTGGTTGCGTTCACGAGTCGACACTGGTTAATCAACCAAGTCTCACTTAGAGTAATTTTTACTGAAATTAATTGATTGCAATCGGTTTTCGTTGATTAGGATATCGTTTTGGCAAAGTTTGGTTGTTCAATTTTGAGTATTGATTTGTTTCTAGTTTAATTTCTGTGTTTCTAGGTCGATAAGCATCAAGAACATATCGGTCTTCCACTTCCGGTCGAATACCTTTTATCGGTCTATAGCATTCGACCGGTACACACACAGTCCACCCCGGTCATAAGAGCTATCGGTCTTTGTGTTTTATCGGTCGATCGCTTTTTATCGGTCTTTCTTACCGGTCGAAGACCTCTATCGGTCTAAGAATATATCGGTCTAAGAAATACCGGTCGAAGCTTTAACATTCTATCGGTCGAAGGTATATAGGTCCATAGCATTATATCGGTCTTCACTCTCTACCGGTCAAAGCATCATACCGGTCGAAGCTTAGTATCGGTCGATTTCAAATCTCGGTCTATATCGGTCCACACATATTACCGGTCAATTCATTCTACCGGTCGAGCAGAATACCGGTTGTTTCATCACCCCGGTCAAGTAGGAGTCTGGTCGAACATACCTGCGGTCAATACCGGTCGAGCACTCCACTTTCACTTTTCCATTCTTAGAATTTTGTTTTTCTTTCTGAGATTTTTTTTTCAAAACAGTAATAGGGTCTTTAATTGTCATATTTTTTTCTCTAGGGGCGCTGCTCCCATACCCCCGCATGGGCGTTGCCCCTTGACCCCACCCGCTAACCGGGTAGCGGGACCCCCGTGCTAAGTCTGCCTAGGGGGACAAAATTTCTTGTGTGATTAAATTTTATCTGGACTAACGATTAGTTCAAGTTTCTTATCAGTTCTATGACTAATCGTATCAGTAAGAATGTCTCGGGAAGCTCTTGCTATTGGAACAGATGTGAAGCCACCAGTACTCTTCAAGGGGGAGTACGAGCAATGGAAGGATAGATTCTTGGACTTCATCGATCGACATGATTTGGGAGATTATATTAGAAAATCTCTGAAAGAAGGAATCATGACACCTCCGACCAAGGTTCTCACTGTAGCTGGAGAAAATGGTGAAGAAGAAGAGACATAGTATAAATTACCTATTGGTGAATATTCTGAAGATCAGCTGAAGAGACACAAGGGTGACAAGCTGGCAAGATCATTTATTCTCCAAGGCATACCGAATGAAATATATGTCAAGATTGACAGCTACAACGCTACCGGTAAGCAAATGTGGGATCAGTTGGAGAAGATGATGATCGAATCTAAAGTCGGCAATCAACTCAAAGTCTCCAACTGCTTGAATAATTATGAAGAATTCAAAGCCAAAGCTGGAGAATCACTCGAAGCCACTTACGACATATTTGTCACATTGCTGAACGAGCTCAGCAAGAACAAGATCAACAAATCGCAAGTTGAGCTGAATGTGAAATTTCTCAGCAACCTTCAGCCCGAGTGGAAGATATTCGCTAGACAGATGAGGCAGTTGAAAGATCTGAACGACATTCCACTTCATGAAGTTTATGAAATCCTCAAACAGAATGAGGAAGAGGTGGATGAAATCAAGGCTGAAATGAAGAAGGCTGATAAAGCAGTTGCTGATCCAGTTGCTCTTGTGGTCAAGAAGTCTAAGAAGAAGAAAGTTATAGAATCTGAATCAGAAGAGGCTGATAGCGAGGCAAAGTCTGACTCTGACGATTGTGAACAACTGATGGAAACCATGCTAATGTTAACCAAGGCATTCCAAAAGAAGTTCTATAAAAAGCCAAACTCCAATAGTCAGAGATACTCGTCTGGTCCTAATAACTACAAGCATAAGGAGAAAGTTGAAGACAAGAGAACAGAAGAAAAGAAGAAGGCTGGAGCCGAAGAGCCCAAGAAGGAAGAACCAATGAAGTGCTACAACTGTGGCAGATTCGGTCATTTTGCCAAGGACTGCCGCAAATCAAAAGTCTGAAACTCCGAATATTACAAGAACAAGATGCTTCTAGCCAAGAAACAAGAGGCTGGGAAAGCATTGATGGCCGAGGATGAATACTGGCTCGACCAAGAAGGCTGATAAAGCAGTTGCTGATCCAGTTGCTCTTGTGGTCAAGAAGTCTAAGAAGAAGAAAGTTATAGAATCTGAATCAGAAGAGGCTGATAGCGAGGCAAAGTCTGACTCTGACGATTGTGAACAACTGATGGAAACCATGCTAATGTTAACCAAGGCATTCCAAAAGAAGTTCTATAAAAAGCCAAACTCCAATAGTCAGAGATACTCGTCTGGTCCTAATAACTACAAGCATAAGGAGAAAGTTGAAGACAAGAGAACAGAAGAAAAGAAGAAGGCTGGAGCCGAAGAGCCCAAGAAGGAAGAACCAATGAAGTGCTACAACTGTGGCAGATTCGGTCATTTTGCCAAGGACTGCCGCAAATCAAAAGTCTGAAACTCCGAATATTACAAGAACAAGATGCTTCTAGCCAAGAAACAAGAGGCTGGGAAAGCATTGATGGCCGAGGATGAATACTGGCTCGACCATTCGGACGAAGAATCTGAAGAAGGAGAGAAGGACGAAACAACACACCTGTGTTTGATGGGGAAGAACCAGTCAGAAGATGAAGCTGATTCTGATGATGGAGACAATGATGAGGTATGTAACTTAACTGAATCTGATTTTCTGAACCAAATGCATGCCATGATGTCTAAACTCCAAGAATTAGAGTCTAAACTGAAGCGTGTGAAAGGTGTCATCAATGAGAAAAATCAATCTTTACATAAACTTAGTAATGATATTGCTGAGAAAAATGTATTAATTGAAACTTTGCACAAAAATATAGACACCTGCGCTAAAGAAAAGACTATAATTCATAAAGAGTTATCTGAAACTGTTTCTAAGTATAGAGAATGTGAGTTTAAGTCTATAGAGATTTCTAAAAGGTATTTTACTACTTCAAAAGAAAAGAATTCTTTAATAGACAAGGTGAATGCTTTGGAAGAGAAATTACATTCTTTAGGTCAAACTGAACACACTGTTCATTTGAACAAACCTAAAGAGAAACCTGATACTTGGGGACTTGGTTACAAGAACCCACATCATCTCAAAAAGGGTATATCTGAAGTGCCTGCACTTTATGACTTTGGGTTTATGTTGTTGGCTCCTCAACATCAGGAACTCAAACCCTTTTGGACTAGTCTGTCTGAAAAAGATAAAGCCAAGGAATATGATAAAAGAAAGAACACATCTAAAGTTCAACTTCCATTTTGCTATGAAAAGTTGAATAACAGTTATAGTTCTAATAAATCAAAATTTCTTTCAAATGATTATTTTGAGAGCTATTCTGTAAAAGAGTTGGAGGTTAAACCCATCGAAGGTAAGATTTACGTACCTCCTCTAGTTTTGGAAAGTAAAATTTCTGAACTCGAGAATACTCTTACGGAAGAAAGAATTTTGATGGACTTAGAACAAACTGTATTTTCAACAGTGTTCAAAAATACTAATTTTCCTAAATTCTCCAAGGCTTTAAATTCTGATGACAGGTCTAGTTCACTTGAGAATGATCTTAATTTCTTAAACTTTGATGGTATTTTGAATGATTGTGTTGCTCAATTTGACTTTACTTTTAAACTTCCTGATCATTCATCTTGTGTTGTTAATTCTTTTGGGCAACCCAGTGTGTTTGAAAAAGGTGAAACATCAACGAAAGTTGATAAATCAGTTTCTGTGAAATCGAAGAAAGCAAAAGGTAAGAAACAAAAATCTCAGCTTTCATAGAAACCGATCCTCACTGGTAAGCCAAAGAAGAAGCATTCTCTTAATTCTCATCATTCTAACTCTAAAGTTTCAAATGTTTCAGATTTGAGAAAGCAAAGGGTTGGAGTTAAGACTGCATGGATACCGAAACAAAAGATAGACGAGAAAGCTAAATCTAGTTCTAGTTTTATTTTGAATAAAAAGACTTCTAGTAAAGATGATGTGATTGTGAATGTTGCTACTTTTAAATCTAATCTTGCTGATTCTCGCAAGAAGTACTCTATAAAGCAATTATTCCAGTTAGCACCATCTAATAAAAAGTTTTTCAATTATGGTGAATGTGATTATGCTTCTCGTAAATTTTCTGATGTTTGGTATGGTTCATATAATGTTTCATCTTATCATTATCGTACGTCTTATCATGCTTCTGGTTTTCAAAGAAAAAGCAGACCCAAATTTAAATGGGTGCCAAAATCAAGTACTAACAGTGGAGGTCCCATTTTTAAATGGGTTCCTAAACCTCTTCTTTCTTGATTTGTGTTTTGCAGACCCGTCATATGTGGTACTTGGATAGCGGGTGTTCCAAGCATATGACTGGGCAGAAGAGTATGTTGTCTAATTTTACGGACAAATACTGCGGCACAGTTCATTTTGGGAATGATCAGTTTTCACCTATTCTGGGATATGGTGATGTTGTACATGACAATCTTACGATCAAGAAGGTGAGCTACGTTGAAGGCTTAGGGCACAACCTATTCAGCATTGGTCAGTTCTGCGACAAAGACTTAGAGGTTAATTTCAAGGCCAAGACATGTTCAATACGCACTGAAGAAGGAAAAGAACTCTTGGTCGGCACTCGCAAGTCAAATCTCTACACCATCAACTTGTCAAAGGTCCAGGCTGACAATCAGGTCTGTCTACTATCAAAGGCCTCGATGTAACAAAGCTGGTTATGGCATCGACGGCTTTCTCACCTCAACTTTCGGTACATCAACAAGCTGGTCAGTGGCAAGCTAGTGAAAGGTCTTCCAGAACTGAAGTATGAGAGAGAACATCTATGTGCAGCATGTGAAAAGGCAAGATGAAGAGAGCCCCACACAAACCAAAGCCTGAACCGAGTACCAGCTCTCCTTTAGAGTTGTTGCATATGGACTTATGCGGTCCTATGCGAACGCAAAGCTTAGGAGAAAAGAAGTATGTGCTAGTTATCGTGGACGACTATACGCGATACACTTGGGTTAAGTTCCTACAGTCTAAAGATGAGACTCCTGATGTTCTCATTACATTTCTGAAGACAACCCAAGTCAATCTGCAAAAACAAGTCAAGATTCTCATGACTGACAACGGCACAGAGTTCAAGAACAAGATAGTTGAAGAATATCTCGAGTCGGTTGGGATATCACATCAATACTCTGCTGCTCGCACGCCTCAACAGAACGGAGTCGTCGAAAGGCGAAATCGTACACTTGTCGAGGCCGCTCGGACAATACTCAGCCAATCTGACTTACCTTTATTTTTGTGGGCTGAAGCTGTATCGACTGCGTGTCACACTCAGAATCGCTCCATGATACACCGCAGATTTCAGAAGACTCCGTATGCGTTGATCAACAACCGAACACCAACCATTAAATATTTTCATGTTTTTGGTTGTAAGTGTTTTGTTCTAAACGACAGAGAGAATCTGAACAAGTTCAGTGCTAAGGCGGATGAAGGCATCTTCGTTGGTTATTCCTCTACATCTATTGCATATCGGGTTTACTTGAAGAAGTCGAAGACTGTGATCGAGAGCGTCAATGTTACATTCGATGAGGATATGGCTTCTGTGCACGTCAGTTCAAAACCCGTAATTACCGGAGTATTAGCTTCTGGGCCAACCAGTCCAGGACCTGCACCTCATGAGAACAACTCAGTTGACGCTTCTTCGTCTACTTCTAAATTATCTGATTTGGATTTATTATTTGAACTGTTTTATGATGAATTTCTTGGATCTCGTTTGCCTAAATCTGTTGTGGTTGACAGGATGGAAGACTCGTTGACTACTCATCCAACCACTTCCGATATCTGTACTGAATCCAATTCCCCGATTCAGCAAGAAGTTCCAGTTCTAAAGCCTACTCCGACAGTTGAAGTTGTGACCAACACTGATGAGACAGAAGTAGCTAACTCTGTAGGATGTACTGTAAGGTCTGATCAACAGACTGCCCAAACTGTACCTACTGCCACTTCTGCAACGACTACTTCAACTGAAACCCCCATTAATTCTGAACCATCTGAAGGCGTTAACAATGGATTCCTAGATGCTGACAATGATCAACAGGCATCTAATTCACTCCCTCATGAACATAAGTGGACCAAAGAGCACCCGGTACATCAAATTATTGGAGATCCTTCTGCACCGGTGCAAACTAGGTATGCCACATCAAATCTATGTATGTATGAATCCTTTCTGAGCAAGATCGAGCCTACTCGCGTATCTGAGGCCCTTGCCGATTCAGATTGGGTAACTGCGATGCAAGATGAGCTGAATCAGTTTGAAGCACTGAAAGTCTGGAGACTCGTACCTAAACCGCAAGGTAAAACCATCATTGGTACGAAATGGGTATTCAAAAACAAGAAAGATGAAGATGGCACCGTTATCCGAAATAAAGCACGACTTGTTGCCAAGGGATATAGGCAAGAGGAAGGGATAGACTACGATGAGACTTATGCTCCAGTGGCGCGGATAGAGGCAATTCGGATGTTCTTAGCCTACGCATCCCACAAGAACTTCACCGTCTATCAAATGGACGTGAAGACCGCTTTTCTGAATGGAGTACTCAAGGAGGAAGTCTACGTCTCACAGCCAGAAGGGTTTGTGAATCCAGATAAGCCTAATCACGTTTACATCTTGGATAAAGCTCTTTATGGACTGAAACAAGCTCTTCGCGCTTGGTATGATATCTTATCTCAATTCATGGTCAAGTCAGGTTTTACTAAAGGTACGGTCGATACCACTCTTTTCATTAAAAAAGATAAAGGCGATATCATTCTTATTCAAATATATGTGGATGATATTATTTTTGGTTCTACAAATCCTAAGTACTGTAAGAACTTTGCAAACCTCATGGTGTCATGTTTTCATATGAGCATGATGGGAGAGATGAATTTCTTTCTCGAATTGCAAGTCAAACAATTTTCAACGGGGATTTTTATCAATCAATCTAAATACATTCTGGATATCCTTCGAAAGTTCAAAATGGAAAATTGTAAACCGATTGGTACCCCAATGGCACCTGGTACTAAGATTGGCACCGATCTTTCGGGAAAGGCTGTTGATGTTAGGACTTATAGAGGGATGATAGGTTCCTTAATGTATCTTACTTCTAGTAGGCCGGATATAATGTTTTCTACATGCTTATGTGCTAGATATCAGGCCAATCCTAAAGAATCCCATTTGTCTGTTGTTAAGCGGATTTTTAGGTATCTGAAGGGGACTGCAGATCTTGGTCTGTGGTATCCTAAGGATACAATCTTTGAACTAACATCTTATTCAGACGTAGATCATGCTGGTTGCATGTTAGACAGGAAGAGCACCTCGGGTCATATCCAATTCCTCGAAGATAAACTCGTTAGTTGGGCTTCGAAGAAGCAATTATGTGTCTCCACATCAACGGCCGAAGCGGAATATGTAGCTGCTGCTACCTGCTGTTCTCAGGTCTTGTGGATGAGAACACAACTGCGAGACTATGGATTTCATTTCAATAGAATCCCGATCTATTGTGATTCGAAGATCGCTATTGCGATTACCGCTAACCCTGTTCAACATACTTAGACCAAACACATAGATGTCAGATATCATTTTATAAAAGATAATGTAGAAAAGGGAACAAATGAACTTTACTTTGTAAAAACCGATTTTCAGCTTGCAGATTTGTTTACCAAACCTTTAGACGAAAAGAGATTTAATTTTCTTGTCTCAAGACTTGGTATGCTAAATCTTAAGACCTAATCGGTGGTTACCTATTAAAGTTTCTTATTGTATCTCTTTATCATTTCTTTATTATTATTTCCGCATGATACTTGCTCTTTAATAGTTTGTTCATGATCTCAGGGGGAGTGTGAGAAGTATCTTATAGATGGTCAATGTTAGTTTGAGGGGGAGCAATACTGAATGCATTGTACTTACTGATCAATTTCTTAGTAATGCATGATTTTAGGGGGAGCGTTCAAGTCACAAGAGTATGGCGATGACTTCTGATTATTTCTGATCAGAACTCGTACACTAAGTGTTTTACTGCTTTCTGTCATTTCAATTTCTGTGAATAAAGTTACTTTGACTAGACCTTAAGACTTTTGTAGGTTGAGAGATACTTTAAAGATCATATCTTTATGACTTTCAGCTTGACTTCGTGAGATGTAAGACTGCATTCTAAAAGGTATAATTTCTTATCTTCATCTCATCAATGGTTGAAAGAAGGACAACTTTCAATCATAAGAAAACATGTTCTTCAATGTTCAAACCACTTCCCGATTCTCAAACAGATTTCTTGATTTGGAAGTGTGATTTTAAATGTTTTCTGATTCATCTTTGAGCTTTAACTGATAAAGTTAAACTATCTGAGCATCATGTGCTTCATAGGAAAATATGGGATCAGTGTGCTAGAACTTAAAAGAAACTTCTATGGATTCACGCTAACCAGTGTCTCCTACCCAAGAAGTACATCCTTAGTGATTGCATGTGAGGAGTCAAAATAAATGAGGGTGGGATGTGTGATGAGAGAAAATGTAAAAGAGAGCTTGGTTAGTTGTGAGCTTAATGATTAAAAGAAACAGGGTGAGATATCAGAGTAAAAGAATATCAATCTCTGCACCAACTGCTTTCTGAGCCGGGCAACCACATTTCTAATGTTTCACAATTCTTTGGTGAACATTATTGAAACAGGAAACTAGCCCATGCCAACTCTTGACATTACCCCACCAGCTACTCATTTTCTTCTCAACAAGAAAATGTTTCATTTTCAAAGGGGGCGCAACACATATGCTATCTGATTTTAATTTGGAAAATCTAGATATTGAAAAGAAGGAAGTCTGCCCCACCTTCACACTTCATTCATGCACATTGAGTCTGTGTTTAACTACTTGTCTCAGTGGTTTACACTTTTTGAGCCTTATAAGCAAACATCATATGCTTTATTTCTTTCTATCACTTGCACGAACACACAAAGAATTTGTTTCTTTGTCATAACGTTCATAGAAATTACCTTTGTGTTTTTTCGATGATTGAATGGAAGCCCTGGGGGAGTGAACATCATAAAAGCTCCTTTATATTGTGTATTCGTTACACACAGTGACTTTGTGTTACTGACAGGTAATTTTAGCTGATTCATTTGTTGATTCAAGTGTTACATTTCATTTTCTAAATTGTCTAGATTTGCAAAGATCTGGATGAACATCTTAATGAATTAACGGATAATCAGTGGTTCTGTTTGCAAGATCAATGGTGGAAGAAATTTCTTGAAGACACGTTTTGATGAACTCTTTGTTTTTTTTTCATCAAAAAGGGGGAGAAGCGTCAATCAAGAAATGAAAGATATTCTGAAGATATGCTGAAATGAAGAAATTTTCCTTGAAGATGATTTGCTAAAGCTTTCTGAGCTGAAACTGGAGATAATTTCTTTCCAAAAGATATTCTCATCGATTGGGGAGATTGCTACATTCTGAAGACAAAGAGGAGGATTACATTTTCTGAGCTTAAAGAATGATCTTGATCCAAAGTGGGAGATTGTTAAAGCACAGTTTTATTGGATTCAAGATCATCAAATACTGAAGATGGAAATCTGAAGTCAAAGATGGAAAAGTCGTCCCAACAAATAGTCTAGGGTTCTTTTTGTAATAATAATCAAAGTTTATTTTCCGTATTTTATTATTAAATAAGTTTAGTTTTAGTTGTTGGGCCTAAACCTTGTCAAGCCCATTAGGTTCTTAAGCCCTTGTTTAAATAGATTAGTTTAGGGTTAAGAGAAGTTAAGAGATCTTAATTAGAAAATAATTTTGAGAGATAAGTGTGTGTATGTGTGTGCGCCGTGAGATACAGAGAGAGAGATAGAGGCTGCGATAGAGAGAAAACAGAGAGGTTGATTTTCAAGCTTGTAATCCTTTGATTCTTTGGTATAATCGTATCAAGTTTGCATAATTGTTTCTGTTTATTCGTATTACTTGATTGATTCATTGTTTATTGGGACATACAAGGAGGTTCAGGTTGGTAAACTTGGGGGCCAGGAGCTTGCTCAGGTGCTTGTTGGACCGGAAAGGACCAATCCGTGTGGCGAGACACTTCCGTTTTATTTGAGTTGAGTAGTGCACATAGTGGCTCGCGTTGCCTACCATGCAACCAAGTGAAATGGTCCTCCCCCTCTAATCATGTTCATCCGCTCCATAGAATCCAAATCTAGTCGGACTAACCCCTCTACCTTAGGAGTATTGTCGGGAATGTTGATTGATAGACAAGACTTTGTAATCAACCAAGTGATTACTCTGTCGCAACAAATGTCTCCCGACTTTTGCTCACTAATTCTGACCAGTCGCCTAACAAGCCAAACGACTCCATTAATGGGAATAACTGGAGGGTCATGGTCAGGGTCCGCTGGATGCTTTGTCATAGCCCATAGAAAATAAAGCTCATCGAGTGTTACAGTTCCCGTTTCTAGGCGAGAAAAAATAACACAAGCGATGAACTTGTGGGCTATTCGAAGACATGGATGGCGAATAGAAGAAGATTTGGCAGTACGTGTTTCCCATGATTGTTCGTTGGTAATGTGCATCCAGAATCCTAGGGGGTTGAAGTTCGTATGATGGGCATCGTCGGGTCCTAGTGTCCCATCACTATCAAACTCAAACGCCGCATTGATTTGGTCAAAATTTAGGCTTCGTTCTTGGTTAAAAATTCTGAAAGTGATGGTATCCCGTGTTGGAGTCCTAAGGGTGCTTAGGAATTCTAGGGTGATCCTAGGAAATGTATCCGCCCTAAGTAAAAGGATTTTTGCCAACCCAATATTTTTTAGCAGTTGGAATACACCACTAGCGACTCCTAAAGTGACTAAGTCGTTGCGCTTAGGGAATCTAGTTGTTGAGATAACCCTTTTTGCCAACTCTTTGAACCTTGTTTTGTCACTAGAGTCGGTGAAAACGATGCCTAAACTAGAGGGTGTAGGCGGATTTGGATTTCTAGCGGGTGCCTGTGGTTCAGAAGAGGCACCTCGGGCCCTCTTTGACCTACTAGATGATGCCATTTGAATGGGAAACACTCATACGATTGACAAAACTAAAGAAAAACCAAGCCTATGTCTGTCCCAATAAACTTGACAGCCCAATCTAAAAATAAATAAATTAAACTAACGTTACCTAAAATTAGAAAAAAAAAAGAAATTTAAGTTAAACTAAAGCCCTAAAATTAATTACCAATGCACGCGAAAACTAAAGAAATTAACAAAGTTACCACCTTTAAAGATGATGATTTTCAGACTTGAAAACGTTATGAGCTCCAATCCTTTTCTACAAATGCAACCTGAAAAGAAAGATTGCACCAAACAAAACAACAAAAATCCCCAAATTATTATTATTAATTTTTTTATAGGTTTTAATGGGGTGAAATGGAACAAAAATGGTGAAAGGAAGGGAAATGGGAGAGGGTTAGAGGAAAAGAGTGCAAAATAGAAGAAGAAATCAAGAAGATTTTGGGTTTAGAAGTTGAATTTAGTTGGGTATGGGTTTGGGGTAAGATTTTCGCAAAAAAAAATGATGGATTTGGGGTGAAATGGTGATGGAAATGATGAAGATGATGAAGAAAAGATGGAGTTTAGAGTAGAAGACGGGTTTGGATTGAGGATTTGTGGGGGATTTGGAGGAAAATAAAAATGGGGGTTAGGGTTTCTTGGGATAAAATTCGAGAAGAAGAAGAAAGATTTAGGAGAATTGAGAAGAAAAGGGTAAAAATTCGGGTTTACTGCACCTTCTGACACAACGCACGGGCCGTGCGTACAAACAGAGACCAAAACAGTATCAACGCATGGGCCGTGCACATCATAGGCCATAAAACGCACGGGTCGTGCGTTCTCGACAGAACCCAACGCACGGGTCGTGCGTCTTCCTTCTTCAACCACGCACGGGCCGTGCATACAAACAGTGCCAATCGCTGCCCGTTGTAATGGGATACGGGTCCAGTGATTGGTTCACCTTCAATGTAATGCTTTAATCGCTTCCCGTTGACCTTGAAAGTGCGAGACTCGCATGATACCTCGATCGCGCTGTATGGGAAGACATGTACTACAGTGAATGGGCCAGACCAACGAGAACAGAGTTTTTCGGGAAAGAGTTTGAGTCTGGAATTAAACAAAAGTACTAGATCCCCTTCATTAAACTCCCTACGTATAAGTCGTCTGTCGTGCCACTTTTTCGTTTTTTCTTTGTAGATGCGCAAACTTTCATACGCGTTGAGATGAATTTCATCTAACTCGGATAGCTGAAGAAGTCGTCGGTCCTTGGCATCCTTAAAATTGAAATTTAGGCACTTGACGGCCCATAATGCTTTATGCTCGAGCTCCACCGGGAGGTGACATGCTTTCCCATAGACTAGTAGGTAAGGCGACATTCCAATAGGGGTTTTAAAAGCTGTCCGGTATGCCCAAAGAGCATCATCGAGTTTTATAGACCAATCCTTTCTTGAAGTTGCTACAGTCTTTTCAAGGATTGTTTTCAATTCTCGGTTTGAGATCTCAACTTGCCCACTCGTTTGGGGGTGGTAAGCGAGTCCAACTCGATGATGAACTCCATACTTTTTAAGGAGGGCCTCAAACTTGTTTTCAATGAAGTGTCGTCCCCCATTGCTTATAACAACTCTCCGTACACCAAACCGAGGGAAGATTATTCGCTTAAAGAACTTGGAGACTACACGGGCATCATTGGTGGGGGAAGCTAAAGCTTCAACCCATTTGGACACGTAATCCACTGCTACAAGAATGTATTTATTTGAGTAGCTAGACGGAAACGGTCCCATGAAATCAATGCCCCAAACATCGAAAATTTCTACCTCAAGAATAGAATTTAAGGGCATTTCATTTCGATGCGAGATGTTGCCTGTTCTTTGGCAACGATCACAACTCTTGACATAGATATCCACATCTTTGAACAATGAAGGCCACCAGAAGCCACTTTGAAGGATTTTCACTGATGTTTTACTCGTACCAGCATGGCCACCACATGGCAAGGTATGACAATGAGATATCACAGATTCAACTTCTTCTTCTGGGATACATCGTCGGATGATGCTGTCAGAACATGACTTGTACAAGTAAGGGTCATCCCAAAAGAATAGTTTTACATCGTGAAATAATTTCTTACGTTGATAAGAAGAAAGATCATGTGGTTTGACACCACAAGCTAAGAAATTCACAATATCTGCGAACCAAGGCGTGACACTATGGGCTAGAGCGAACAACTGATCATCTGGAAAGGAATCGTCAATAGGAAGAGAACGAATATCATTATCAACGTAAAGACGTGAAAGGTGATCAGCTACAGAGTTATCTACGCCCTTCTTATCCTTGATTTCAAGATCGAATTCTTGGAGCAATAGAATCCACCGAATCAAACACGGTTTTGCATCTTTCTTACTCAAGAGGTATTTGAGAGTTGCGTGATCGGTGTGGACAATTACTTTTGAGCCTATAAGATACGATCTAAACTTTTCAATAGAGAATACTACCGCCAACAGTTCCTTTTCGGTCGTAGTGTAGTTACTTTGAGCAGGATCTAGTGTCTTATTGACGTAGTGTATGGCGTGCAACTTGTTACCTCGCCTTTGGCCAAGGACGGCTCCTACGGCAAAATCACTTGCGTCACACATAAGTTCAAAAAGGAGAGCCCAATCTGGCGGTTGAATTATTGGTGCCGAGATGAGCGCTCTTTTCAAAGCGTCGAATGCTTCGAGACATGAACTAGTGAAGATGAAAGGAGTGTCCTTTGCTAGTAATTCGGTCAAAGGCCTTACGATTTTGGAAAAGTCCTTGATGAAGCGCCTGTAGAAGCCGACGTGACCGAGGAAACTACGCACTCCTTTGACGTTTACCGGAGGTGGTAATTGTTCAATCACTTCTACCTTAGCTCTATCTACTTTTATTCCTCGATTTGAAATAACATGGCCTAAGACAATACCTTCATTGACCATAAAATGGCATTTTTCCCAATTTAGAACCAAATGGACTTCTTGACACCTATGGAGGACTTTTGTCAAATTCGAAAGACAACTATCAAAGTTACTGTCGTGGACCGAGAAATCGTCCATGAAAACTTCCATCGTGTGCTCGATAAAGTCAGAAAATATTTCCATGATACACCTTTGAAAGGTGGCTGGCACGTTATATAACCCAAAAGGCATTCGTCGGTACACGAAAGTACCAAACGGGCATGTAAACGTGTTTTTTTCCTGATCGTCTGGATGAATTGGGATTTGGAAAAACCCCGAGTATCCATCTAGATAACAGAAATATGCATGATGTGCCAACCTTTCTAGCATTTGGTCAATAAAAGGGAGAGGAAAGTGATCCTTCCGAGTGGCTAGATTCAGTTTTCTGTAATCTATGCACATACGCCACCCGGTAACCATTCGAGTCGGGATTAGCTCATTCTTGTTATTTTTAACAACGGTTATGCCACCCTTTTTGGGTACTACTTGAATGGGGCTAACCCACCTACTATCTGAAATGGGATAGATTATACCCGCCTTAAGCAACTTCAAGACTTCTGTCTTGACAACCTCATTCATATTTGGATTTAAACGCCTTTGAGGCTCAATGGAGGTGGCATTCTCATTATCTAACAAGATGCAATGAGTACAAAAAGAGGGACTAATCCCTCACAGGTCATCTATGGAATACCCTAAGACACTTTTAAACTTTTTCAAAACATGTAGCAATTTGTCAAGTTCAATGTCAGATAGGGATGCATTTACTATAACCGGATATGAGTTATTGTTACCTAGAAATGCATATTTTAAACTAGAAGGGAGAGGTTTTAGATCTACCTTTTGTGGAGTGACATCTGCCCCTTCTGTTGTGGTTGCCTCCATCACATCAAGGCTCGTCTGGCTCCCCTTGTAGCACGGGTTGCCATCAAATAGCGTGCCAAACGCCATAGCATCTTTGCTTGTTTCGTTCAATAAGCCACAAAGGTAATTCTGCAGTGGATCCAAATTTGACTTCATGGCCGCATCATATCAGTCAGATCTACAACAAGATTTGCGTAGTTACAATCGTCAAACAGCCTTGGCAAGCCGAGAGACTTTTGCAGCTCAAAGTTCACTTTTTCCGTTCCAACATTCAGTGATAACTTGTCGTTCTTCACATCAATCATTGCACCAGCGGTGGCTAGAAATGGATGACCAAATATAATGGGAACATTCACGTCTTCAGTCATGTCCATTACCACAAAGTCACAAGGGATGAGTATTCCACCCACTTGTAATGGTACATCTTCTAACACTCCGACCGGATATTTGATTGAACGATCGGCTAGCTGAAGAGAAACTCTGGTGGGTTTAAGTTTACCCAACTTGGCCTTGAGGACAATGGATAAAGGCATAAGGCTCACGCTTGCACCCAAGTCACACAAGGCTCGATGAATAGACATACCTCCAATAGAGCATGGAATTGAGAAACTACCGGGATCCTTCAGCTTTTCAGGAAGTGGAGCAGAGAAAAGAGCGCTACATTCTTTGGAGAGAATGACTGTCATCTTCTTCTTTTGAGAAAGAAGGTCTTTCAGAAACTTGGCATACGAAGGGATCTCAGAAATTGCATCCAAGAATGGTATAGTGATGTGCAACTGTTTCAGTGTCTTCATTATCTTAGCATACTTGGTCTCCAACCTTGCTTTAGCTAGACGTTGAGGATATGGAATATGGGGGACGTGGACTGGCGGAGGTGTGGCATTGACTTCCGGTTCCTTCTCCTTAGGGGTTTCCTCAACGGTCACATCATCTGTCACCACATCATCTATCACCACATGCTCTTTAATACCCTCTTTTTCCACTTTTTCTGCAACTCCCTCTTCAAGGACCTTACCACTACGAAGCGTAACGGCATTAAGTTAGGCCCTTGGGTTTTGCTCAGACTGGCCGGGAAGCTGGGTACCAGGTTTGGAGAGGTTGGCAACTTGTTGGGCTAGCTGGGAAATTTGAGTCTCGATCATTTTGTTATGAGATGCCACGGAGTCGAACTTTGAATTTACCTGCTGAATAGAGTTATGGAATTGATCATTATTCTGCCCTTGGCCAATAATGTAGCTCTCCATCAAAGTCTCAAGATTAGAATTTTGTGGAGGATGTTGAAATGGCGGAGGTTGAGAAGACGGTGCTTGAGGGCGCGACTGGAAACCGGGAGGTTGAAAACCTTGCGATATCTGTTGAGGAGGCTGCTGACCGGGGTTTAAACGATATGAGAAATTCGGGTGTTGCTTTCATCTCGGGTTGTAAGTTTGAGAATAAGGATTATTTCCCAAGTTGAACCCCCCCTGAGGCCTTGGCTGATTGTATATGGCATTCGCTTGCTCGAGTGTCGCGCCTTGTGGAACTTGCATGAAAATTGAACACCCGTCTGAATCGTGGCCTTGAACTCCACAAGCTTCACAAAAACTAACCGATGAGCTTGATCCAGCTTGATTCCCATTGATTTTAGAGATTTGGGTCTTCAATGCATCAACCTTGTCAGAAAGCATTGTTAGAACATCCGATTCAAACCGCATCGATTTGTTAGGCATGGCTCGATCGTTGCTCCAATGATAGTTGTTAGAAGCCATTTCTTCTAACAAAGTTTTTTCTTCATCGGGAGTTTTAGCCATTATAGCACCTCCTGCTGCTGCGTCAATTGAAATCTTCACCTCATTTTTCAAACCATTGTAAAACGTTTGGATCAGGATCCATTGCGGAATGGCATGATGCAGACATTGACGCTGAAGCTCTTTGAAACGCTCCCATGCTTCGTATAAAGACTCCTGGTCAGTTGATAAAAAGAGGTGATCTCATTACGGAGCTTGACTGTCTTTCCCGGTGGGAAGAACTTGGTTAGAAAGGCTTTGGAAAAAGCTGCCCAAGTAGTGAATGTATTGGCATCATGGCTAGTCAACCATTTCTTCGCTTTATCTCTTAAAAAAAACCGAATAACCGAAGTCGGATAGCATCTTTAGAGGCCCCGTTTATCTTGATGGTATCACATTTTTCCTCAAAAGCATTCAGATGATTGTTTGGGTTCTCCATGGGGTTTCCTCCGAATTGATCTTGCTGAACGAATGAAATGAGGTTAGTCTTTAACTCAAAACTAGTTGCTTGAACAAGCGGCCTGGTGACGCTTGATGTAGACTCATGCTTGGGCGTGGCAAAGTCCATCAAAGATCTAGGTGGTGGTGGAATGTCTGCCATTCTCGCTTGTCTTAGTCTCTGTCTTAATCTCCTCTCAGCGTTCCGTCTTCGTGCCGTTGCTTCGATCTCCGGGTCGTAAAAGTGTGAGATGTCAGCGCTTTGCGATCTCCGTATCATGCACGAAAAGTACCACACCTAAGGAGAGATCCAAGATTAATCAATGTGAGAAGACAGTAAAACAAAGTAAACAAAGTAAAGAAAAAAAGAATAGATAGAAACATAGTCTAGTAAATCAATAGCTGAATCCATATTAAACCGCCAGACTCCCCGGCAACGGCGCCAAAAACTTGTTGTTTAGAATTTTAACCGCAAGCGTATGGGTTGTGTAGCATACGGGTCGATCACAGGGAGTAATGGTTTAAGTACTAATTCTGCTATAAATCATGAACTAGCTATGAGAACACAATTTATGGAGATTTTTATAAACTAAGGATTAACCTATAAATCAAAATAGAACATAAATACATAAAAGGGACTCGAACTATTTATAACAATAACTGTGAAAATTACAGCAAAAGACTAATTAGGACATGTATTGAACTAAAACATAAAGACGAGATGGAAGTGGTGACATCCAACAGTTATATCGAGGTAGAGGTTTATCTTTCTAAAAACGTTGAGACCCTCTTCCGAGGTGAGACAAACCTTCCTAGTTAAGCGGTTTGACTACTTCCGTGACATCCGACTTAACTAGAAGCATTAAGATTTTTGATAGAACAATTTCTCCGATTCCTACTTTTATTTATTTCCATGATAATTTTAGAATCGTTGGTTAATCGACCAAAAGCTAAATTCAAACTTCCGTTTATAATTTGATTTGTTGAATAAAGGTTATCAAATAGTCGGTCTCCGATCACAACCCAACTTCCGTTGGTGATGAACCGTAAAACTAACATAAAACAACCGTAACATTTAACTTCAAGTTAACCAATTTCTCAATATAACTGCTGATTATCACCACACAATCTTATATGTGAAAAGAACTAAAAATAACTTTTATTGATTGAAAGGCTAAACAAAATATATAGAAATACTAGCTACTAATATAGAACAGAAAATATAGAGGAAATCATCAAACATCATTTCTACATATGCTTATGAAATATTTAAACGTGTGTAGTAAGAAAAACTAATTCTGTTAACATACATAAGTATAATCTAAAAGATATGATCTAAGATGTTGGTTGAATTATATAAACAAAGATAAATCAAGATGTATGTAAACATGTATAAGATAATAAGAATTTATTAAACAAGAGGAATAACATAAAATAGAAAAGAGATACAACACTAGATTGATGAACACCAGGTAGGAATCTTTCAAGAGAAGAGTAAACCAGGGAGAATAAGAACTAGAGAGAGTTTTTAAAAAGAACAAAAGATAGCCCCTTTAGGAGAGGGGAGGATTCTTACTTATCTACTAAAACCAAAATATCCAAAAATATCTACCAAAATATCTAGACAAATATCTTAGAAAGATATAAACTTAAGCTGCAGAAAACTTAAATGAAAGCTGAAAAGCTTCTGGACATGGCGCACGGGTAGTGCGTTTTGTAGCATGAAGTGCGCACGGGTCGTGCGCATTAACAGTGGACGAATTGACAGCTTGTTTCTTTATAGTTCTTCTCCACTTTCCACCTTGCTTCCTTCGTATTACTTCGCATCCTTTGTAACCGAACTAAGCGTTATTAAATCAACCTGAAATTAGATTAAACGCGTAAGTTTCCCGAATATGACCCGAACATGGAACGAATGATGGATGCAATGCAATTTAAGCTAAATATGCACAATTTAGCCAAACTAAGATGCAAAAACATATTAGATTAATAGAGAAAATATGCACAAAATTACTAGCTAACAACTATAGAATTCTAACCACAAGGGCTGTGGTGTGGTGGTAAGGCTTGGGGAGTTCATAGCGCTCAACCCGGGTTCGAGCCCCACTAGCAGCACTTGTGGCCACTGTGGATAAACTCAGGGTTGCACGCTTTAGCAGCTGGGCCAAAGGCCCTAATTGTCAGGGATTAGTCTGGGTCATAGGCCCAGGATACCCTTTCCAAAAAAAAAAACTATAGAATTCTATATTGAGGTGTATTGAGTTTTGAATAGTAAAAGGAATCTTGTCCCTTCATTTGATGTTATATTAAAATTTTAAATCAGTTGCTCTTACCAAATTCGAGAGTGTTAATGAAAATACCCCCGACTCTAACGTAGACCTGGAAAAAAATGATACGACACGTTAACCCGACACGAAATGAACGGGTTTAGGTAATACATTTCAACCCGTTAAGTAAACGGGTTGACACGACACAACACAAAAATTAAACGGGTAAGGTCATGGTCAAAAATTTCAACTCGAAAATGACCCGAATAATCCGTGTGTATATATATATATATATATATATATTATAAGTTTTTATTTTTAATGCTTTGGATTTTTAATGTTTAGATTTTGTTAGAACTTTTAAGTTTGAACTATAAAATTTGAATTTCTAATGCTTTTATTTCAATTTTGGATTTGTAATTTTTGTGAATTTTCGATTTTTAATTTTAAGTTTTATAAATGATAAACGGGTTAAACGAGTTAGGCGGGTCGGGTTAGGGTTGAGATTTTATGACCCGTTTATTAAACGGGCCGGGTTAGGGTTAGACACCCTCAATCCGTTTAACTTTGAACCCGACACGAGACGTTTGCCAGGTCTACTCTAACGGAGTTAGTGACTAGGTCCTTCTTTCAGAGCAAAATTCAAACTATGAGACCAAAACTTGAATTATGAAACCACATGTCCCGTTTTCAAAGAAATCAACAAACCTCAGGGACCAAAATTGGAGTTTACTCTAAGTAATATGAATCCAACGAGTTCATAACATAATATTTAATAACTTAAAATACATTTAAAACAATAAAGTATTATTGTTTGATTACAATTTTCTTAATTTATGCATGTTGGTAAACTATTTATTTTTTAATGAGTCATGTCATTAAAAATTGTAGGACAAAAGTAATTTTGAAAAAATTTCTAACTTAATGCATTAACATAGGATGAACTAACTTAACATGTTAAGTCAATCTCTTAGTATTAAGTTAAAAATCAAACACCTTAATATAACTTAACCAATTAAGCTAACCACCCATTAAACTTATTAAGTTGAAAACAAACACCCCCTTACCAGGTCCGATCCTGACATTTTGTAGGCTCTGGACGAGAAGTAAAAATGGGCTCTCGATAACTACGAAATTATTTTCAATATATTGTTTATATCATCAAAAATAACATTGAATTCAAAAAATACTAATAATTCATATAAAACCGATTTTCCCGGTATTCTTAGCGCAATGTCAATTAATAATCATTTCTAAATTAATATTATCTACCATATCATTTTTACATAACACCGTCAATCAATTTCACTATTAAGGCATCTTATGATATATAGATTGAAATCATTTGACGTCACTATGTTGACCATTCAGAGTAACAGTTTAGGTAAATCAACATAAATCAGTAGATATTTCACATATTACCTGATGTTAATGTTTTTCATCATCATTTTAAACTTTTAGGGGATGAAACAAACTTTTTAAAAACCATCAATCTTAGAATCAAAAGTCCATGTTGGTTATAGTTATTGTTTTAGAGATAAGAGAGTACTTAAGATTCATGCACCCAATATTAGATAATAAAAAGTCAATAATGTATGAAAAAATAAGTATATTTGAAATCATAAATATAGATATATGTTGGGTCGTCTCATATAGTTTGATAATTGTTTTCAAAATATAGGAGTTTTCTTAGTTAATAACAAGAAATCTATTATATTCTAACACAATAATAAAATTAATGCGGATGGAATAATAAAAGAGTATGTATATATCAATGATTATACGCAAAAATAGTTTTTAGATATTAGTACTAGATAAAAAAAACTTAGAAAAACAATAAACAATACTATAAAAATGAAAGACTAAATAACTTTGTAAGTTTTTTCTTGTCTAATGTTATTAATTAATACATGTTTGGTTCTTAATATAATGTTAAATTCTTTTTAGGTCTTATTATATACTATTTTTTTTTGTCTTTTTGGTCCTCTTTTGTTTGGGCCCTGAGCGTACGCCCGACCTGCCCTCCCCCAGGGACGGCCCTGCCCCTTACTCTATAAATTTGAGGACATATCACATGTATATGTTATCCATAATTCTCATGTATAAACACAAATTTTATTACTATGTGTTCTCAAAAAAAACCTTTATTAAGAAGGAAAGAAACGGAAGGGAAAAGGAATTAAAGTAAAAAGATCACGTGTCTCAAAACACTTTAAAACATAAGAAAAATAATGATAAGTTTTTTCATAAAATTTTTCTCCTAAATATGAGAAGATGGGAATTTTTTTTTAAAACATATTAAGATTATTATATATATCCATACAAAATAAGATCATACGAAAAATTGTTTTGTTTTATTTGGAGTATAATTTTTTTTTTTTTTTTTTTTTTCTTGAGGGATTTTCCAAGGGAGGAGAATACAAACAATAAGAGACAGCATTGCAAGGCCTCCGATGGCACTTGAAATTCGAATCCGGTGTCTCAAAAGCGCCAAAACAGAGAAAAAACGAACTCCTTCCTACACATTATTATTATTATTATTATAATAACCTCATTTTTCTATTTGTCTCTAAATTTATGGGTATTCATGCTTACCTCGATCTTCGCCTACACATCTTTATTACAGATTCCCATTTCGTGTGTGAGTTTCTTTATCAGACCCACAATCTTCATTTCAACTACAAAAATGTTACTCTTTTTTTTAATTGATTTAAACTTTATTTCATATGTTGATGAATGTTAAAGTTGATTACACTCTTGTTTTGACTAACTTTTTCCTTCATTTGGGTTTATACTTGTAGGGTTTGAATGTATGAATCGGAGGAATGCAGTCAGTCGGTCACATTTCAATGTAAGTTTTTCCCTCTTTTATTTGAAACTCGATTCAACTCATCTTCTGTATGTTGAACTATGTACAAACAAAAGGTGATTGCTATGTGTTTCTGGTATATGATTTTGGTGTATATCCTTATCATTTATGGGCACTTGAATTGAATGAAATCTGTCTTTTTTTTGTATTGCAAGGTGTTCTGCTTTTGGTTATATTTCTGAGAGAATTTTCTTTCGTTTCTGATAATGATCTTGATTGATAATTTATTTTATGTTGGATTTGGGGATGTTTTATGTTGTTATGAAGTGATTTGGTATTACTATTAGTTCCCTTTTCTTGTAATGAGTATTTTCTATTCTCTTGTAATGAGTTGTTTTCCATTTTTCTGCAGTTTGTTCTGTTTGGTCTTGATCTCAATTGAACAACATGAAGATGCATTATATGGTGATCGTTATGCATTTTGAGGAGTGTATTGTTTTTATCTGTTCCAATGGAAGTTTGATACCATAAACACGATAAATTGGGAATTTGGTTGACGGTTTGAAAGATGAAGTTGCAGGCCCATTTGAAATCAAGAGGAACCACCACTAGGGTTATTTTTGAGCTAAAACAGCGGGTTCTTTTGGCACTAAACAAGATTTCTGATCGAGATACATACCAAATAGGGGTTGAGGAGCTTGAAAGAACAATCAAGTGTTTAAGCCCAGAAGGAGTATCCCCATTTTTGTCATGCATTTTAGACACTGATTCAGATCAGAAGAAGGCTGTTCGTAAGGAGTGTATCAGACTTATGGGTACGCTCGCAACCTTCCACCAGGATCTCATGGGTCTCCACATCGGAAAAATGGTTGCCTGCATCGTGAAAAGACTAAAAGATCCTGATTCTGTTGTGAGAGATGCATGTGTGGAGACAATGGGTATTTTGGCATCGAAATTAAGCTCTTCTGAGAGTCAGCCTGAGGGAAGTTTTGTTGTATTAGTGAGACCTCTTTTTGAAGCAATCGGCGAGCAAAACAAACATGTTCAATATGGTTCAGCTTTGTGTTTAGCTCGGGTAATCGACAATGCGATGGATCCGCCAGTGTCTATTCTACAAAGGATGTTAGAAAAGACAACAAAAATGCTCAATAATCCACGTTGCATGGTAAAACCAGCCATTATTGAGTTAAACAGAAGCATCATTCAGGTCCGTTTTGAGTTAACTTATTTACACCTCATTGTGAATTTTCTTGCAATACAAGTATGGTTTTTTGCTCACGTATTTATAATTTTATATTTACTTCAACGGTCTTCTTTGGCATATATAGAGCAACTACCAGAAAGTTCTGTTTCTTGCAAGCTGCAGATTGTATTCTTAGAATTTTATAATTTTTACTGCATATTGCTACTCTTTTAACTTGTATATTTCATGCTTGTAGCTAAGTCTGCTCATTTGAACCCTGAGCCGAGCGTGGCTTGTGCTTGGTATTATGTTGAGCTTAATGAGCCGAGTCTATATTAGCCTGTAGGAGCTTAGATGAGTCACTTAATGTAAACTTATATTTTTTTTACTCACTAGTCTTGGCCTCTTAGGGACAAAGGATCGTGAATCTTTAAAGAGGGTTTATTTGAAGGATTTAATTTAGTTTTATGCTAGTTCATGCAATTTAAGCCTATAGGAGCCAAACCAAGGTTCAGGCTTATACAAATAACAAGCCAATAGGAAAATAGGTTTATGTTAGTCGAGCCAAAGCTCTAGCTTTTGGTGAGCTAAGCCACATCCTGAGTTTTCCCAGCTCAGTAAGCCATGAGCTGACCACAAGCCAACCAATCATCTTAAGAGCTTCGGTTGATCTAGATAAACTTGGTAATTGTGTATTGTATTATTGTGAAACACGATTACAATCAAGGGTATATATAAGAGAAACATTTACACTCTAAACCCTCTAATATAAATATGTACATATATCACACTTAATTGTCTAACATTCCCCCACAAGCTAAGGCCGGGGAGCAACCTGTAGCTTGGACCGTAATAGGAGAAACCGTTGTGAAGGTAGCGGCTTAGTGAACACGTCTGCAATCTGATCATCAGTAGATATAAACTTAACTAAAAGCTTCCATTGGGCAACCATTTCTCGAACAAAGTGAAAGTCCACTTCTACATGCTTGGTACGGGCATGAAATACAAGGTTAGCTGAAAGATACGTAGCTCCAAGATTATCACACCATAAGGTAGGAATCGACTTCACAGGAACCCGAAGTTCATGCAACAGTGTTTGGAGCCACGTGAGCTCAACAACAATATCAGCTAGAGCCTTGTATTCAGACTCGGTTAACGACCGAGAGACAGTCCGTTGTTTTCGTGCGGACCATGATACTAGGTTTAAACCAAGATAGATAGCATATCCCCCAGTGGATCGACGGTCGTCGGGGCAATCAGCCCAGTCAGCATCTGAGAAGCCAGTCAGGGAGTTGTAAGCAGAATCAGTGTAGGCATGAAGGATTGTGCCGGAATCATGCATGATTCGTAAACCATAGTCAACAGTGCCCTGCAAGTAACGGATAATTCGTTTGACTGCAGTTCAATGATTTTCAGTGGGGGAGTGCATAAATTGGCAGACTTTGTTGACCGCGAAAGTGATATCTGGACGAGACAATGTGACATACTGAAGGGCACCCACAATTTGGCGGTATTTGACCGGATCAGCAAACGTAGCACTATCACCAAGAGCAAGATTAGCAGTAGTGGTCATAGGAGATGAAACCGGTTTAGCATTAGACAGGCTTGCGCGTTGCAAGAGTTCAAGGATGTATTTCCTTTGTGATAGAAGCATATCATGACCCTGACTGGTTACTTCAATACCGAGAAAATAAGACAAGCGACCCATATCCTGAATAGCAAAGATTGGCTAAGACGTTGTACCACTTTGTCAATAGCCTCCGGATTGTTTCATGTCAAAAGAATGTCATCAACATAGACTAGCATGTACAAAATGGTGCCTCTGTAGGAGTAAATAAACAAGGAAGGGTCCGTCTTGGAGCCCTGAAAGCGAAGAGAATGAAGGACCGTAGAAAGGTAATGAAACCACGCTCTAGGGGCCTACTTTAATCCATATAAGGATTTGTGAAGTAGGCAAACATGATTGGGTTTGGCCGGGTCAACGAACCATGGTGGTTGTTGCAGATAAACTGTCTCGTTGAGATCACCAGGTAGGAAGGCATTTTGCATATCAAGTTGCCTTAGGGACCATTTATGTGTTACGGCCAGGGATAGAACAACACGGATGGTGGTCGTTTGACCACGGGACTGAATGTCTTCTGATAATCAATGCCTGGTTGCTGTCGAAACCCTTTAGCGACTAATCGTGCCTTGTAACGTATTATTGTCCCTGTTTGGTCCCTTTTCAATTTGTATACCCACTTGCAATCAACGACGTTGGAATTCGGAACACGTGGCACTAGTGTCCATGTACCATTCCGCATCAGTGCCGAATACTCGTCAGCCATGACACTACGCCACTGAGGATACATGTTAACAATAGTAAAGGTGGTTGGTTCGGTATCAGGTGAAGGAAGTTGGGTATGGTATAAGGAGGCATTGTAGGGTTTGGTCGGTTTGGGATTGGGGCGTAGGTTGGGTGGTCTAGTACGGATGGGTTGTTCGGTGGTAGAGGAGGGAGGGGGGGTAGGGGTAGGCTGAGGTGGTGGTTATGTGACTTTAGAACGACGGTGATAGGTCTGAATGATGGGTGGTCGGGCCGTAGGGTGGGCATTGGGAAGGGTGGTGGTAGGTGGTGTTTTGTGTGGGACAGATTGCACGGTGGGTGTTGTTGAGGGTGTTGGTTCTGGTGGAGTAGGATGTGTATTAGGTTCAGTGGAGGGTGGATCGGTGGGTGGTAGGTCAGAATTGGGATAGGTGGGGACGTAGGGATTTGGGGTGGTTGGAGTAGGGGTGAGTGTAGGAGATGTTTGGAAAGGAAAGGATTGTTCATTGAATCGAACATGACGGGCCACGTAAATACGATCAAACTGTGGGTCGTAACACCGATAGCCATGATGAGTGGTGCTATAACCAAGGAACACACAAGGTGTAGAACGAAAGTCCATTTTGTGTTTATTGTATGGACGGAGATGAGGGTAGCATTGGTATCCAAAAACCCGAAGAAAGGAAAAATCGGGTCTGGGCTTGAACACATGTTCAAAGGGTGAGGTGTTTGAGTTGGTTCTGGATGACATTCGATTAATGAGATAGACTGCAGTGTCGAAAGCAAAATGCCAAAATCGTTGTGGAACATGGGATTGAGCGAGCAAAGTAAGGCCGGTTTCAACAACATGTCGATGTTGTCGTTCAACAAACCCGTTTTGCTCGCTTGTATGTGGACATGAAAGGCGATGGGTGATGCCGAGAGGAGAGAAAAATTGGGAGAGATTCCGAAACTCGCCTCCCCAGTCGGTTTGGACAAATTTTAGTTTGGTTTGAAAATGTCTTTCAGCCTTCGCAAGGAACCGTTTGAAAGTGGCATAAACATTAGACTTTAATTTTAATGGAAAAATCTACATAAATCTGGAGTAATGATCAACACACAACAGAAAATAATTGTGACCATCAAGAGAAGGAACAGGAGCGGGGCCCCATACATCACAGAAAACTAAATCCAAAATGTGCGAACTTTTATAAGTAGATGGTAACAAATGAAGTTTGGACGATTTGCCAACAGAACATGAATCACAAAAAACACTAGCACACTTATTTTGTAAAGGTAAACTGTATTTAGATAACATGGACTTCAAAATCTGTGGATGTGGATGTCCAAGTCTTTGGTGCCATGTAGTGGAAGAAGCACGAGCGATGGAAAATGACATTTTCTGAACAGGTACAAAATTGATCTAACAGTGAATACGAATCTAACGAATCAATCTACAAGAAAATTCGATCAAATTTCAGTAAAAATTTGTAAAAAATTCAGAAAATGAGATTTTCTTGATCAAAATCAAGAAAATCGATCAAATTTTCTGAATTAATAACAAATTCAGATTGAAAATTTGTTTCTCTCAAACCTCTCAGAAAAGATTAGGCTCTGATACCAATTGTAATTCCAAGATCGATCTAATCTATGTGAGAGAAAGTAGAGAGAGAAAGTGTAAGATGTAAAGAATGTGTATTATCAAGAATGCGCTTAATGACTTACAAAACACAAAGGCCACAAGGGACTTAAATACCCTTGGCCAATACAAGATAGAATAGCGCTAAGTACACAATATTAGCTACAAGGTTATAAATACAATGATTACTATAAAATCTGACTTAACAGTTGAGTCTGTGGAAGACGGAAGGAGTAGAGACCACCATTACTTGGACCCGTAAGGAGGATAGTGTGTGTAAACTTGTCCTTCACAGCAAAGAAAGTAGAGTGAAATTCAAAATACACGTGATTATCAAGACAAAAAATTTTGGACAGAAAGTAGACGAGATGGCACCAGGAACCGTTGAGTTATGGTTGTTCGTGACAGTCGTGAATGCTTGAGGCGGAGAGAGGTCAGTCGGAAACTTCTTGATCATGTAGTCATGGTCGGAAAGCAAGCCGTGGAGTTCTGCAAAGGCAGTTGGAAACTGGCGACCAAGGAGTGTTGACTTCAACCCGTTTTATTCTTCTCTAAGGCCGAGATAACTAGCATCACCAGATCTTTTTCTTTCATCTGTTCGCCTATATTGGCGAGAGCATCAACATATTCTTGAGCCCTAGTCAGGTATGCGGAGGAGGTTTCATCAGGCTTCATCTCTAGTTTAAGAAGCTGAGTTTTTAGGGTGTATTCCCTGGATGACGTGTGAGGAGCGTAAGCACGTTCGAGGGACAACCAAAGATTACGAGAGGTAAGTTCTTGAACGTGTTGGAATGACGCCTCGAAGATTGTAGAAGTAATCAGCATCCGTACGTATGCATCATTGGAACCCATGCTGTGTAGTTAGGGTTTGGTTGTGGTGGCAGTACTGTGATTCTTTTCCAGATGATGACGATATTGGGATAACCATCGGTGGACAGGGAATGGTTCCATCAACGTAGCCGAACAGATTGTTTGTGACAAGGAATGGTTGAACCATTGCCTTCCAATAGCCATAGTTGTTTGGCGATAAAGTGAAGCCAAACTTGTGGGTGGTTTTCTCGGTTGGGGTGAAGGCTGCCATGGTTGTCATCGGTGTTTAGAGTCAGAAGTTACTGTTCACGCTGGAGTTACTATTCACGCCGGAGTTACTGTTCACGACGGTGGCTGTAGGGTTGCCTTGTGATGGCAGAAAGTGGGACGACTGCTATTAGGGTTTGGGAGCGGCAGCTCTGATACCAAGATAAACTTGGCAATTGTGTATTGTATTATTGTGAAACACAATTACAATCAAGGGTATATATAAGAGAAACATTTACACTCTAAACCCTCTAATATAAATATGTATATATATCACACTTAATTGTCTAACAGATCTTAACAAGCATGGCTTTGGTTCTGCTCAAATACTCCCCTACTTTATACTCTTGTAGGGAACACTTTGAAAATTAACTTCAGTTGTGGTTATGTGTGATTCGCATGATCATTATATTGTCCTGGTTATATGATACTCCCTCTGTCTCAAAATAAGTGTTCACATTTCTATGTTTGTTTGTCCTAAAATAAGTGGCCACTTTAGTGCCTACTTTCCAATTCTACCCTTAATTAGGAATCGGGGAAATTCATTACTCTCTCTATTATCAAGGGTAAAATTGTTATTAATTACGAAGTGTAATAATTACCCATTTCTAAAACCATGTGCCTTTTTCATTGTGGACGTTTATTTTGGGACGGAGGGAGTATATAGTAACACAAATTTATTAATATTTATTGTTCTCTGTTTCATACCAATAACTTTAGAGTAGCTTCTTAAATTTCAGGCAGGGGGAGCATCAATACAAAATACTTTAACGGCTGCAATGACTAGTATCCAAGAAGCTCTTAAGCAGTGATTGGAGAACACGCAAAGCTGCATCTTCAGCATTAGCAGAAATTGCATCAACCAATGGATTATATTTTGGTTCTTTCAAGTCATCGTGCATCTGCTCCCTTGAATTGTGTCGCTTTGACAAGGTCAGTGTTCATTCTGCAATCAACATCTCCAAAATCACTCCCTTTGTCCCAAAGAAAGCACCACTTTCTATTTTAGGTTGTCAAAAAAATGCCTATTTGCTCATGTGTTGCAATTTTTTTTTTTTGAAGGAGTATCCCAGACCACTTTGGGCCCAAACTAATCTCCGGAAAACAAGCCTTTGGCCCGCGGGCATTCATCCCGTGACCACAAAGATGACACTCCTGCCAATATTTGGCACAAATGCTGCGTGTGTTGCAAATTTACTCCCTTTGTCCCTGGGTTTGCTAGGGCGGGCTTTGGGCTTTTTGTGCATCTCTGGGGGGAGTTATAAATAATTTGTGTTTATTTTGGATCCAATAGTTGCTTCTTGTATATATATAGGTCAAACCAGTTAGGGACACAGTATTGCAGACCTTACAGCTATGGAGAAGTCTTAAAGGAACTGATGCGTCAGAACTTCCAAAAGGATCTTTCACTAAAGGTTTAGTATCGACTGGTACCCCCTTTTATCACTATTCATTAAGTAGTGCTAACTGCTGTCACTACCTTCATTCACATGTCCTTTAAGTGCATTGTGGTGTCTTCCTGAGATTATCTTACACCTGCTTAATTTGCTTTTATTGTCACTATTCATTGTGGGGCCTTCTGGTGATAAGGATCATATAAATTCGGATAACATGATATGTCTTACAAGGTTATCTTGACATGGCCAATGGCGATATGTTTTGTTGGTACCAATAATAATGAGTTTATCGGTTTTGGTGAGGAGTTGATGAAAATAGAAGATCCAGGAATAAGTTTGCTAGCCACCTGAAGATTATTACCTTGATGAGTGTGTATCATTTTGTTGTTCTATAGGTGTTTAAAGTAACTACATAAAATAATTACAGATGACTGAGAGTGACAAAGTTGAAGTTGAGAGAAGTTATAGTCGTCTAATTTGGCATGTTCTTATGTATTTAAAATTTTATCATGTACAACGCTTCCGTAGTACCTTCTTCTGCATATCTCTTATTATAGGATAAAATGGGAAATGATGTTTTTAGGGGAAAATCCTTGAAACGTGTTCTTCATTTTCGGGGATTGGTCTTTGATAATTTTTTTTATCAAGGCTAAACGGTAAGTCCCATGTAAGTTTACTGACGTTCCTTACTATTTAATTACATTTTTTTCTGTAGCAAAAGATCATTGAATAGCAACCGAAAATGCCAGGTGATTAGGTGGTTATGATAGTAGTTAATTGGCCGTCTTGGAATGTAGCAATTCATGGATAACCTCAGTTGATAGTATTCGTTGAATGGTATTAAGTTATTGACGAACATGTCTAGACTTTGTATCATGCTATTTTACTATTACGCTTTTAGGGTTAGAATATAGCAATTCAGGTTCCTCTTCATATTTTCCCATGGCTACGAGATCAGACTCCATAGCAAACCAGGAGATAACCCTGTGGTGTAAGGATTTTCAGATTATAATTGCACCTCAAAGTGTGATCACAAACCAATCGTCTGGGACTTATCATTTGAAATCCAATATGTATTACTAAACTCTTAAACATTTGCATGATATGTGATCTCTTGAATAAGACAATCTATATTCACGAGCTTGTGGTAGATATCTCGTGACTCGGATTGTTCGAGTACATACTCAATTTGCCTATAGCATAACCTGTCTGATAAAGCCTACATGAATAACTCAAACATTCTTATCGAGTAACATCTTCTTCACTATTGTCAATGGATATATTGGCTACACTCTAGTTACCATAGTCACCAAACAATGGGTTTAACATTAAAAGTTATATGACAAGTAATCAGGTACACACACATGTATGGGTGGACTCACAAAGACATTAGATAGATGTAATCGTGAGTTTTTCTAATCCCTTTCCACTAGGTTTCTCATGGATTATATTTACTTGGTCAATTTGATTTGGTTTAGTTTAGAGAATTTGCACACAACCAACTCCAGATGACCCTGAGGGGTTAACATGTTCATGTGTTAATTGGAGTCTTAGTACTGGCAGAAGTCTTCTTGCCAAAGTGTCGATATATCTTGTTCACATAGTGTGACTGTGTCAATATGAGAACGCTTAAGCCATTCTTTTAATTTGGACACCCCGTGTTACTTTTACTAGTTCCACATGTTTGATTGTGTCATCACCATATAACAAAGGATTAATATCTGTCACAGTTGTCTCACTCACATTGTTATAGAAAGACATTCTTTTATATCTTCGTTGAGAAAATATAACGTTTACTATGTTTTGATGGGAAAATGGAAAGCATCGTCAATTAACTTTGCACTGATTTCCATTTCCTTTCGGGACGCTCCTTCACATTTCTAGGCACATTTGGAGAGCTCAAACGTCATCGCCAACAACTTCTTCAGTTTCTTGTATGTTTGTCGTAGATGAGTTCCTATAAATGGTTTTGTACCATTTTAACAGTTTCAAAGGAGCCATGGAACCATTTATCTGAGCATATATGGTGAGTGAGACTCGTGTCTCCTTATCGTTCCTTGGAACTGAACCTGCAAGGCAAAGCCGCAAAGTCGAATACTCCCAAGTACCGGAGGTATATGCAGTTTAAAGCTTAGTTTAATTAAGAGATATCACATTCATTCTTTTCCAGATGTAGATTTTGGGTTTTTGGCGGTAACAACACAATTACTTTATTAGCCACTATTTCCACTTTCATTGAGATATTTATTTTAGAATAAATTTTGTGTTACATTTTGTAGTCCCAAAATTTCTAACTTGTTTAAAATAAACAACATAAAGTTGGGTAGCATTCTATTGTTTCTAAAAACCAAGATACATCATAATAAACTAAACAAAGTTACTACCCTCACTCCCTCAGAACTCTTGATATTTGATATCTCAATAGTTTTTGTGAGCTACAATCTCTACATCCCATGCTGGTTGTCATAGTATCCCAAGACACCAACTGATCCAAAGGTCACAACTCGAGAACTGAGTACCACAAAGTATCCATCTTCAACCAATTTTCTTATGGATACTAGTCATTTGGACATAGTTGGAACATGAAGAACATTGCTTAATATCTAACTATGTCTAACTGAGAACCTTTAGCTCCACTGCCCTAATTCTGGAAACCCTTGATCGACATTCATCGATTATACTACTTTTCTCTCGGCACTGTGATATTCGACATAGTCAAATTAGGAGTTGCTCACATGACAAGTGGTTCCAAATGCCAATAACCATCTTCGAGAAGATGTTATTTTCGTTATTGCCTACATAGTTTGGTTGGGAGATCCTCGTTTTGCTCAGGCCGTGGTGAATTGTTGGGTTAACCAACATATGGACACGCCAAAAACCACTTTGGTTGTGTAGAATTCGATGTGCTATGAAGTGATTATTGTACCTATCACTCTTAACACATAACTATTGAATGGTTTAATCTAATGTGTGAGATCATTCTTAACTAAGTAGGTTTGTCGCTTCTAAATAAGCAAACCAACAAGTTTTACCTAGACTTACCATGTTAGGAGTTGGAACCACTTACCATGTGAACAACTCCCTACTTGATTTTCTCGAATATCAAAACGTTGAAAGAAATGTGACACCGCTCGATGGATGTCGATCAAGGGTTACTGGAATTGGGACAGTGGAGCTAAGGTTCTCAGTTGGACATAGTTTGACTTTGAGAGAGGCCTTTCATGTTCTAACTATGTCCAAAGGACTAGTATTCGTAAGTAAATTGGTTGAAGACGGATACTTTGTGGTACTTAATTCTCAAGCTGCGATATTTGGGTGGATTAGTGTCTCGGGCTATGGTGACAACCACCATGGGATGTATAAGTTGAGGCTTTCAGGCATTATACAGATATTAGATAGCGAGAGTTCTGAGTGTGGTAACTATGTTTAGGTTATTTATGATGTATCTTGGTTTTTAAAAATAACTAATACTTTTTTTTGGCGTATTTAAAATAAGAGAGTTGGAAATTATAGGACTACAAATCTAATATGAATACCATTTCAAAATTGAATACCTCAACAGAAGTGGAAACAGTGGTCTGTAAGTAATGGTGTTGCTACCGCTAAAAGCCAAGAATCTACATAAGGAAATAACAAGTGTGAGGACTCTTAATATACCACGTCTCAAAAACTAAGAATTAACCATATTGGTGAATATGTTGAGCCATTTGGAAATTTCACTCACATTGTATTATTCGCAAATAAATTCCAGTAGTGAAGTAGCATATCACGGAAGTCATGATGTTGATTACTTTTAAAATGGTTCCCACGTTGAGGAAAATCAAGACGCCTATAAATATTGGGGGAGTTAGAATACCCTCTTACGAAGACATAGTAATCCATTATTTGGATGATCATGAAAGTATTCATGTCATGTTGTGAAAGAGAATTAGGAAACTGATATGTGAACTACATTCGTTATTTTGGATGGAAAAGAAAAAAATGTGGTTTCATACATCCGTTAAGATAAAACAAAGAGATTAGTTAAACTGAGTTTTAGACCGAGTATATGTGTACTTGAAAGATTTTCGACTTTGCCTTGCAAGTTTGAATTCGAAGAAATGGTAAGGGAAAATGAGTGTCCCTCGCCATGTATGCTTATACAAAGGGTTCTTTGGCTCGTTTAAAACTTGTAAGAATGCTACAAAACTATTCATGGGAAACTTCTATACAACTCTTAACATACGAGAAAGTGGAGAAGTTGAAAATGTCGTTTGAGCTCTCCAAAGGTCCTAGAAATCTGGGGGAGTGTCTTGCCATATGAAATGGAAATCAGTAAAAAGTTAATTGATGATGTTTTTCATTTTTTTTCTTCAAAACATAGTAAACGTTATGTTTTCTCGGTAATTCTAAATATTCAAAGATTTATATGAACACAATAAAGGAATAAAGAATACACCATTCTATAAGAAAGGGGCAATTGTAAAGGATATGTAATCCTTTGTTATATGGTGATAATACAAGCAAACATATGTGACTAGTAACAGTCATGTGGGTCGTCCATTAAAATGAAAGTCTAGACAGTTTCATATGAATGCAATCACACTACTTGGACATGCTCAGGCAAAGATTTTGCCCATATGAGAACTTCAATTGATACATGAATGCATTGACTATGCGAGGGCAATGTGGAGTTAAGTGTTCGCATAATCATTAATAATCCATGGGACCATGAGAACCTATTAGACTAGTGCTCATGATATGTATGGTATATTCATAGTTATTTGGCTAATATCTTTGTGTACCAGATTGATTGAGTGCCATATAACTTTCAATGTTAAACGCATAATTGTATGGTATATTAACAATTATGCTGTAACCAACATATCTATTGATGATAGAGAAGATGTTTCTCATTAAGCATGTTTAAGAGTTATTGGAAGCTTTATGCTTGCTTTATCTTACTCGACTTATGTGGTAAGCAATTTGAGTAGGTAGTTAGGTACTCCAACAATGGGAGTCATGAGCTATCTAGTGCAAACTCGTGAATACAAATGGCTTTATTCTAGACATGCTACAGATGCTGAAGGGTTTAGTAATACATATTGGATCTCCCATCGTGTCGACATACACCATCAATGTTGAACCACATAAATTTGGTGTGGTACTGTTGTTGTCTTTTTTGTTACATGCTTGCACTTTATTTATGTTCTTGGTTTGATTATATTGAAGCTTGTGGTTTGCTGAACATTTTCTTAGATCCTTCTATTATGTATCATTTGGTGAAATCTCGTTTGTGATATTTGGGATGCATAGATCTTCAATCCCAACACCACATCTCACTTCCATACATTAATAGCTTAAGATTGTATTAGCATAAAATGCATTGACACAACCGAATAAGTTTCGTAATTGATGTATGCTTTTGGCGACTACTCTTAGCGGTTAATAGGAAATTATGAATGTATTAATTCTCTATTCTTTTTTGTTCTCCACCTTAAAGATGTTAAACCATGACCATTTTCAACTATGTTATAATCATCTTACAGTCTTAGATGCTGAAATATAAGGTTAACCACAAGGTTGAGTGGGCCGTGGGCTTCCATGAAAGGGTCTAGCAGGCTGATTCATGAATTTCTGATGCCTATGTGTTGAGAGGATAAAAAAATCCTCTGATTTTTTAAGCAAACGAAACATACTATTTTTAAGGGTTTGGAATCTAGTCAAGCTAGACAACTCATACCCACATAGGTTTTTATTAAATGTAACTGAATGATACAACGCGGGAACATAAACCAAACCCCAAATAACAAAACATAAATACACATCACCTAAAACGATGTCTTCATGCATTTCATGAAGCAAAAACATCGGTTATCTTATCATAGTTGACATTTGCTAAAAACTTACTTTCGATACTCAGAATCGATAACCTGTTTAGTCTATCATTATTCTTGAGTGAGGCTAGTCCGCAAATACGACTTCAACAATTTTAATTTTGATAAGCTTCTATCTATGGATGCTATCATGACGGTACATTAACAAAATCTTGTAAGCAATCTTGTTAAGCAAGTAAGACATGAGGAAACATATTCATCTTTTTTGCGAACTTCATAATTTGAATAGATGTCCAAGGATTTTCTCTCTCGTTTGCCTCATGCGAACATTTCCTACGAAATTTGTAACTCCATAAATAAATATTGTCTATCGATATCAGAATTATCACCATTTATTAAAACAACTTCAAGATTCAAACAACATTTATTCAAGTCATCATCAACTATGTTAGCTAACTTTGATCTGTCATACAAGAGGCCAAAAGTAATTCAAATTCTTTCATTTGTTCAAATCTAGTTCTTAATTGAGAAAAAAACCATATCCATTAAAACAAAAAAGTAATTAGTTCTTATTGCCTCCTCAACATATTATTGTTCTTTTTCGGTATTTGGAATTTCATCAAATTGTTTTTTTTTTCCATTAGTAAAAAGAATGTGTTACAGAAAATTCAGGTTCAACTCCAATGTTATCCATGAGTTTTTTTAACTTCAATAATAACACAATTAGACTTATTTTCCCTAGAATTTTCAGAATATATAAGTAGTCCCTCTAGATATTTCACTGCAATATATATCATTGGACTGTAATTTCTTACCTACCAAATTGATTCTATATAAAACTTCATGCCAAACAACCAAATTTACAATAATTCTGAACTTTAAAGCTCACCATAATATATTGGTAATTTGACTTTGAAGTTTGTATCTACTACTCGTTGGAAAGTCATATTGAAAGTGATAAAGCTATAGAACTCAACGTGGCCAAATTAAAGAGGCTTTCATACAATTAGCTAATGTAAGTGATGATGGAAAAGTGCATACAGATTTGGTATGGTAAGCTTTTAACTTCTGAATTTATTGTAAACTTGGTTGTTGGCATGAAGTTTTATATAGAATCAATTTGGTTAGTAAGAAATTACAGTCCAATGATAGATATTGCTGTGAAAAATCAAAATTGGTTACGCTAGAATGGAAAATGGTCATGGTTTAACATCTTTGAGGTGGAGAACAAAAAAGAATAGATGATTAAGACATTCCTTTTAACCGGTAAGAGTCGTCAACAAAAGCATGCATCAATTACGAAACTTGTTTGGTTGTATCAATGCAGTCTCATGCTAGTGATGTATAGGAGTGAGGTCTGGTGTTGAGATTGAAGATCTATGCATCCCAAATATCACAAACGAAATCTCACCCAACACCGATGCATAACAAAAGAATCCAAGAAAATGTTCAACAAACCACAAGCTTCAATATAACCAAATACACAAATAAAATGCAAGCATGTAACAAAAGAAACATCAATAGTACTACACCAAATTTACGTAGTTCCACATTGATGGTGTACATCCATATGAAGGAGATACAATATATATTGCTAAATCCTTCTACATCCACAGGATGTCTAGAACAACACATTCTTTCACGAGTTTGTCTTAGATATCTTGTGACTCGGATTGTTCGAGTACCTACTCAAATCTGCGTGTATAAGTTGAGTTTGATAAAGCATGCATGAAGCTACCCATAACTCTCAAAAATTCTTATTGAATAACAACTTATTCTCTATTGTCAATGGATATGCCGGCTACACTATAGTCACCACAATCACCACAGAGTACATTTAATTTAACATTAGAAATTATCTTGGCAATCGATTAATCTAGTACACAAGGAAATTTTCTACATTTTATTGTGGTGAACGTATTCATGTGTCAATTGGAGTTGTAGTATTTGTTGAATCCTTTTTGCCAAAGTGTATCCAAGTAGTGTTACATAGTCAATATGAGATCGTTTAGATACTCTTTTAATTTGGATGGCCCACATGACTTTTGCTAGTCCCACATGTTTGAGGGTGGAAACCTACATCCTGACCGCACAACTAGGGTACATCTCAGCCTTATATTTCAGCATCTAAATTGGTTTTAACATAGTGGAAAATGGTCATGGTTTTATAACAAATATAAAAATGGCAACACTTATCTTTTGCTTCAATTGTTTCAATTTGGCTGCTTGTTTTCCCTTGCATTTAGTCAGATTCGGTATCGATCTCTAACATGATATGTGAATATGCTAAAACTTTCAGGAGGTGATTACAGTGACATTCTGAGTGCTAGGGAGTCCACGGTAAAGAATACAAGTGTTCATAGGGAACCAGTTGAGAAAAGAGTTCCTCTTTCAGTTAGAAAAAATGGCCATAGTTATGTGGGAAGTCCTCAGCATTCCAATGCAAATGATTGGAATATAGAAGTCAGTGTTCCAAATACTCGTAATATTTCTCTAGCATATGCTCCTGATGAAGAATCCGAAGGAAATTCTGTTACAAAAACATCTGAAAGGACTAGATCTGATATCACAAGTACTCAAGATATTGGCTTTGAATATGTGCCTATGGATGACAAACTTGAATTCTCTTCTGCATCCAATATCGAAACTGAAAAATTCGAAGCCAAGTTGGTGACAACTACTGAGAACTGCCAGTTGAAGGGTAAATTGGTAAATTCGTTAGGAGTGAATCAATTCCAGCTGGACAAAGAAATTAGTACTGAAGAACGGAGGTACTTTGCGAAGATTGAGGATTGTAGAAGTCTTGACTCGACTGTCACGGAATCAAGTTCTGAAACTCATCATGGTTGTTGCATGCAAACAGCAAAAGAAATAGCATTCTTTCGAGAGAAGCTTATAGATATAGAAAACAAACAGTCAAATCTCTTAGATCTGTTGCAGGTCTTAAATCAATTTTTCTAGATTTTATTTCAAGGATTTTGCTGAGTTCAAGTATTCCATGAAGGGGCATGTTCAAATGAGAACCGTAAATATTTTGAGAACCTGAGGACCAACTATTCATGATGAATATCGTGATAGATATTTACGATGAATATCATTACTAATGAAAATCATGATATTCATGATGAATAATATTCATGAATATTTTACGGTTATTCATCACGAATAAGCTCATGAAATAGTAAGTTTTCAGGTTCTCAAAATATTTACGGTTCTCATTTGAACTTTCCCCTTCCATAATTCTTACAATCTTATAATTTCTTAATACACTTATTTTTCCTATTTTTTATTAGGTGTTCACTACTAAGACAGCAGATAGCTTGTCGATTACACAGTTAAAGGTGTCAAGTTTGGAACATGTAGTGGATCGAATGGCACAAAATTTCGTTCATGGAGGAAGACGTTCAGAATCAACTGCCAATTTTTTGACAAAAAGTTCCACTACTGCTCCTAGACTCTCAACATGCACCCCAAGGCTCTCTGTGGATATACGCAATAGGAAATCTCCATTGCAGCCTGCAAAAACAATCTGATGCTTCAGATGAATGCATATTTGGTAGGGGTAAATCTGGAAATTATGCTAACCAATGCGCAGATTCTTGGATGGACCGCACAAGTAGAAACCATGCCAGTCTAAATAGAAACAGGGACGCTGTATTTTCTCTTGATAATGGTCGATGTAATGATTTACAAGTGAAAAATAGTCTGTGGAAAGTAATAAATGGTCATCTGTCACAAGGGGACATAGAACCTGCATATGTTGATGCCCTGAATTCTGGTGATGCTGTAGTTTTAGTGGAACTTCTTGATAAAACAGGCCCTGTTTTGGAAAGGTTATCACACAGGACTGCAAATGTTATTGTCAGCACTTTGGCTTCATTCTTGTCAGAACAGCAATTCATGAATTCAATAATCCCTTGGCTGCAGCAGGTACAAACTCTTATTCTTCTCCAAAATATTTGTTTTTGACTGTTCTACATGTTTTATGTTTCAATAAGTTCTTGAAAAAAGATAGTTTTTTTTGCTTTGTGGGAATAAAATTGAACAAAACTTCTTGAAAGTTTTTTCTGAAGTCGAAGGAACATAATGTACTTGGCTTCAGCACTACGTGACCAATTGAAGTGTCTTACTAGGCCTCGTGAAAACTACAAGTCAGTTAAGCATAAATACACAGCAATGAAACATGTAGTCTTAACATAGCACTTGTTTCGCTTAGAGATATATTCACATTCTCTTGCATATCTTCCTACATTATGGGCCGACGTTATTATGAATTTGATAAAGTATAGTAGTTATTAATAATGCCCCTTTCCTCAAAGAGAAATGCAACATTTTCTCTTTTGGCATGTCCCATAAATCTTGCATCCATTCCTGTTCCGGAAAGCTTTCATGCTAAAAGTTACTCCCTCCGCCCCAAAATAAGTGTCCACATTTCTATTTTACTTTCTCACAAAAATAAGTGTCCACTTTCAAAAGTGCCTATTTTCTCATTCTACCCTTAATTATGAGAGAAAATCATTACTATCAAGGGTAAAATTGTCATTTAGTTAATTGAAAAGTGTAATGATTACATATTTCTAAAACCATGTGTTCTTTTTCATCGTGATAAGTGATCATTAGTTGGTTAATTTAGTAATTTTGGTTTGACTTAAAGACATGCATGACATTATCATCAAACCTATTTGTGTAACATATTTTGTGCACTTTCAGATATTTGATAAATGGTCAAACCCCTCATTTAAACCAAGTGTCAAGTCAAATGTTGTAATTTTCATGAGACAGTGGCAGTATATTTGTATCCCAAACATCCATTTTAGGTTTAGTGGAACAAATCTCTGAGGTTTTTTGTTATCCAGGTGGTGGACTTGTGTAGTGTACATGGACCGAACCACCTTGTCCTCACTGCAAAAACACGAAGGGAATTCTTGTGTGCGATCGAGGAGGCTGTAAACATGGAGTTTCCAAATGCTACAGCAAGGAGATCAATAACACAATTAGTAATGAAACTGCATCAGTTTTGGGGTAAGGAAGCATCTTCATTTACTCGTATGGCTGAGTAGTGATTGTTCGCAATGCGTTAATGTGTTTTAAGTTTAATTCACTCTTGTCACAGAAAAGGGTCCACATTCGAATTCAAAGATTGAACACAGATTTTTGTTGGTCTTTTCTTAATATGTTTCTATCAAATATTTTTTTCATGGTTAAATGTAATTTACCATGTTTCTATAAATGGAAATGTCAAATTTGAGGTTATCAAATAACTCATTTGACTCAAAGAATTCGAACCACAAGTTAGGGGTCTTCACATAAACAACTGCTCTAAGGATACAGGTCATAAGTGCGTACTGCGTGTGTTTGTTTGGTTTGGTTTGGCTTTACTCAAAGAAGTCGAACTTGGATCTTTTTGTGACAAAGGTATTCATAGCCTAAATCATGTCTACCTCATATCGGAATGTTACCCCAAAAGGGGGTCCATTTGTTATTTTAAGGATTTATACAAAGTAATTTTCAATTTTGTTATATTATTTATCTTTGGAATGTTTCTATTCTAACCCTTTTTATGTGGTTAAATATATTTTAAGAATTTATTTCAATTTCAAAAATACATATAACTGGAAAAAGATATAAATGTGACTTGGATTTTTCTTATGCAGGAAAATGATCCTGAGATGACTTTTTGTTGTAGCTTTGGATACTTATGAGCCCCCAGTATTTGCTCACTAGATGTTTGTGGTTGAGTGCTTGTGGTGAATTCTAGTTGTAGGGAAAAACTGGAATCTGTGGAATTGTGATATGATGCCTTTATCTGAATATGAGAACCAGTATATCCCACATAAATCCCTGATTGCCCTATTTCACTGGTTCCAAACCTTTGATACTTTTTTATCTTTATGCGAGTTCAATGATTTTAAGATCAATGTTTGTTGTATCATCTATTTTGCAATATGGGGTCAAGATCAAACAAGAAGACGGTTAATTTGCGAGAAGTTCCAAGTCCACATGTAATCACATGTGATGCAAACATGTTGCGTTGACCTGCCATACAACGGGCAACCTTTCCCGTGATCCTTGGTCGCGTTGACCAAGTCGCCCGCCTCTCTCTAGACATGTTGCATCACATGTGATTTTTTTACTCATGTAATCACATGTAATCTTGAAACTTCTTGCCTTCTTGCAAATTGATGGCATTCTCGTTTGATCTTCCCTCTTGCAATATATATTTCTACTACTGCAGTTTTCTGAAGTATTTATTTATGGCAAATGCTCATGCATACTCTTCACCTTTGATCTTATGGGAGGTTAAGCTATACCGATAACCCATGTACCACTAGGCCAATGTTCCTTTGGTTGCAGTTTCGTTATTTTATTCTATTTAAATTTTAAATTTCAACTCTGCATGTTTGAAAACTGGCAATATCAAACGTTGAGGTTAGTTCTAGAAAAGAAATGGGGGATTACGTGCTTGTTTTCAAGAAAAGCAAAACAGGACATCAAAAGACTTCCCTTTTGTTAGAAAGTTTCACTAACCAGATCAACAAAACATGCATAATCTTGAGTTCATTTCATAACAATTCCTGCTTCTACCAAGTCCCCTTTGGGGGCTCATTTTCATTTGTTCTTAGTGTTCATCAAGTTTGAACACAAGCATCTTTGTTGGTCTGAACAGATTCAAGTACTTGAACAATATGACCCACGGCTGGCCTACCCTTTGGGTTTTGGCTAATACATTGGTGAGCCAAACTGGCGACTTTGAGAGCGGTCTTGGATGAGTATTGACCTTCCATTTTTGGCTCGAGTATTCTCAGAAGTTTCTTTTCGTGGGTTAGGAGTGGTCTAGCCCAATCGACCAGGTTGTGCTCATGGCTAGGCTTGCTGTTGTCCATGGCTTTCCTCCCAATCAACATCTCAAGAAGCACCACTCCAAAGCCATATATATCACTTCTAGCTGTCAAGTGTCCTGATCATTACATCAAAATTAAGTGTCAAATCCATCTTTTTCTGCAACTCTCCAATTGCCCAAATAGCAAAAATAGAGATTTTCGAGTTTTTCTCGTTTCAAATAAAATCTTCAAAACATTATCCAAAACATATTAGAAAACTGTTGAGTTGAATGTATTTTTTTTTTGTAAAAATTGACCTTTTCTTTTCCATTTTGGAGAAATTACAAGAAACCAGTTAGAAATGTTCTTGTAGAGTCAAAATTTTGTTTTGAACTAGTTTAAGGTAACACATGACTCACCTGTCATGATATACTCGGGAGCAGCATATCCGTAAGTGCCCATAACTCGCGTCGTTACATGAGTTTGTTCTCCTATTGGCCCATTCTTCGCAAGTCCAAAATCTGACAATTTTGCATTGAAGTCCTGCAAGTTTTGTTTTTACATCAGAACAACTAGGAAAAGTAGCATATATAATCAAACCGTTGATGCACAAATTTATGCAGCAAACACCATTACAGATGTCTTAAAGCACCATTCGGGTGAGTTGTTGCCAAATTTTGTTCAGTGACTGCTAATAGTTTTGAAACCAAACCAAACCAAACAAAACCCAGTATATCTCACTCGAAAGCAAGGTATGGGGACTAGTAATAGTTTCCAAACCAAACCCAATATATCTCACTTGAAAGGAGGGGTTGGGGGACTGCTAATAATTTCCAACCTTCTAATATCATGAAGCACTTCTGTTCTAAATCCCTTTTCCCCTATTTTTCTTTAATTCAAGTATTAAACATAGGTCAAGTTATGGAGTAGAGGGAGTTAGTATGACCAACCGCATCTAACAAGATATTTGATGTTTTGAAATCCCGATAGATAACGGGCCTTTTTGCATCATGGAGAAAAGCAAGCCCTTTTGCAGCATCCAAAGCTATCTTCATTCTCTTCGACCAGGTTAGTGTAGCAGATACTCCTTTTCACAATGATAGAATGCAAGTAAAATGTAAATTGGACTCATGAAAGCATATCAGTTTCTGAAAGTTTATTAACTTGCAATTCTTGACTTGCCTCCTTGTTTCATTAACTGTTTGACTATTAAATGTCCAAAATACCCTTCAATAATGAATTAATGACAATATAGGTGAACCTTATGGCAATCCGTTCATTTGGATTTGGGATGGATTCACTAATAGCAAAAGCGCAGACACTAGGAGTGCTTTTACAAACAAGAGTGAGATAAGTGGGTGAAAGAATTTTGAAAGGTATTAGTGTTATAATTTAACAGGGGTAGTTTAGTAATTTACCAATCTTGTATCATCTACAAAAATTTTATTCCACCTATTTTGGTGGGGGGATAGAAAAAAAATGCATTTTTTGTGCCACTCAGGTCCTGTCCTAGTAGGCTAGTCTAATGTCGCATCAAACGTGGGACAACAAGTTTTTCTACTATCATGTTCCGCATACCAAAGACATCCTAATGAACATGGACATCCTAATAAACATGTTGATTTATGTTGTACCAAGCAAGAGAGTATATATATATATATATATTTTTTTTTTGGAAGGCATAGCGGCATCGAACCAACGAACGACTACCACGAACACACGCACACCTCCCCGGCGGTATCGGGCATCCACGGGCAGCCCACTAATCCGCCGCTGTCCCGGCCCAGCTTACGCTGAACCTAGAGCCCAACCACAGTCTAAGAGAGTATATATTGAAGGCTATTTTTTTGCAAAATGACCATCTAGTGTATTTTCTAAGTTTGTACGGGAGCAAACTATTATAAAGGGTGATTTAGGAAAATGACCTTAAATGATTTTTTAATTAAATGCATGACCTCCTGGCCTATTCAAGAAAAAATGGGTTTATACTCATGAGAAGGTCATGGATTTAATTAAAATCTCATTTAAGGTTATTTACCTAAAAATCTCCTATTTATAAACCATGGCTAGTAACATAGATGAAGGTCAACCACAAGGGTTGTGGTGTGGTGGTTAGAGCTCGGGGACTTCATAGCGGTTGCCCGAGTTCGAGCCCCACTAGCAGCACTTGTGGCCACTGAGGATAATCTCAGGGCTGCACACTTTAGCAGCTGGGCCGAAGGCCCAAATTGACAGGGATTAGTCTGGGCCAAAGGCCAGGATACCCTTCCAAAAAAAAACATAGATGAAGGTCATTAAGCTATGAGTAAATTACATGTTTCGTCCCTGTGGTTAGGTGGTTTTAACACTCTACGTCCCTTTTTTAAAAATTCAACGGATCAGGTCCTGTGGTTGCACTTTACAATGACCTGGGTCCCTGGCACCAACTTCTGTTATGTTTGACCGTTAAGTGCCTCATTTGACTATGATATCAGGAGTGGAGGAGGCCGACGGAGATGGGTGTGTGGGGGAGGCCGGCGGTGGGTGGTAAGGGATGGTGTGATGGTGGCGTCTTCATCTTCATTTGCTCCAAAAAACATCTCTTCTTCAACCTAAGTTTTTATTTTAGGTTTTTAATAACAATTTATTATTATAATATATAAAATATAATATATTTATTTATAATTTTAATAAAAGATAAAACAAAAACTTAAAAGGACCAAAATGCCCTTGACATCACAGTCAAATAAGACACTTACCGATCAAATATAATAGAAGTTAGTGGCACGGACCAAGTCGGTGAAAAAATGCAACCACAGGGACCTGATTCCTTGAAGTTTCAAAAAAGGGACGTAGAGTGTTAAAATCACCTAACCACAGGGACGAAACATGTAATTTACTCTTAAGCTATAAACAATAGAAGGTCATGCTCCTAACTGAAAACTCATTTAATTTCATTTATCCAAAGGACCCTTCTATTATATCGAACGCTACTCAGAGATGATTTTAGCACGATGTATTTGTTGACTGAGAAATTTTGATGATAGTATAGGTACTCACGCCGAAAAAGGTGATTTTCCAGGCTGCCAAATGCCATGTACTCGTACACTAAAAGGCGGTGATCTTCCTCACAACAGTAACCAATAAGCTTCACTACATTCGGGTGTTGCAGCTGTCCTAAATAGTTGACTTCAGCCTGGAGAACATATGAGATAGATTAGACAACTCAATTCTTTGTGCTTCTGAAAGCGGCCATTGACACTTTGTAAAAGCTTGTTGATCCAAACTGAGGGTGAGATGTATGCAAAGTTTCCCTGAAGACCGCCGGCTTGTGCAAGAGTGTGAGCAAACAGCTAGAAGGAACAATGACTAGCATTCCAAACATGTATCTCTCAACCATCTTAAACTAATTATAAGCTAATGGTTTTATTGACTCAGTAACCTGTCTCCATTGTTAATTACCGTGTAAAACAATATGCTCCCGTAAAATCTTGAAAATAAACTAGAAGGCTAGTTTATAAAAATGACTTTCACATATGATCGTTTAGTTAAATCGCCCAATCTTGGGCTATATAGCTCAATGACCTTCTACAGAAGCTGGTTTTGCAAAAATGACCCTCTAGTGTAAAGTTTTCACAGGAGCAGACTGTTTTTAACCGGGGCAAGTCAGACGAAGGTCATTGAGCTAAAAATAAAAAATAAGAGCCCATTCTCATAATTGAGAACTCATTTATTTAGAGGACCAAATCTTTGTCATTAATTAACGAGCATGAGCATGTGTAGATTTAAACGCAATTCGAAAGAAAAACTGCATACATACATATATATACATACATATATATATATATATACATACATACATATATGTAGACTTGGGATCACATGAGACCAGCCTGTTTTCGTGAGACCCTTGAGACCACGTTTTTACACTTCACAGCGGTACACTGTAAAGGTAAAAACCTTCACAACAGAACACTGTGAAGGTGCGGATTTTTTTACATTGACAGTGTTTTACTGTGAAGTTTCAAGTGCAAAACTGTGGTCTCACGAAAACATGTTGGTCTCATATGAACCCAACCCTATATATATATATATATATATATATCCCATTAAAGATGCTAGGCAAAGAAACACAGATAGAAACACATACCAGCCATTCCCTATCACCTTGTTTTCCTTCTGGATCAAGCTCCTTAATGGCAACTTGTATTTTGGAATAATCAGGCCTCACATTCTCATCTATAACACCTTTATAAACAATTCCAAAACCACCTTGACCTAAAACTTGATATGGTCTAAACAGATTGGTGGCAATTCGCATCTCTTCATACGTAAAGATATCAAGATTACTATATCCAGGATTCTCCCGAAGATCTTTAACATCTTTGGTGATAACCATTGCATATCTAGGACTTACTATTTGAGGTAACTCCATGGTGCTTGGTTTAATCACGGATGTACATTTTTCTTTGGTTAGATGTGGTCCAATTTCACCTGAAATATTCAAAATTTCAATCAACATAAACCAACCCCCCCCCCCCCCCCCCCAAGTGTATCTGTTTAAAAATAATATATCTCATTCAAAAGTAGGGTCTAAAAGATGTATATCCTATTCCAAAGTAGGGTATGAAAGATGTATATCCCATTTAAAAGTAAGGTACGGAAAATGTGTATCTCATTCAAGAGTAGGGTCTAAAAGATGCATACCCTTTTCAAAAGTAGGGTATGAAAGATGTATATCCTTTTCAAAAGTAGGGTATAAAAAATGCATATCTTATTCAAAAGTATGGCCTGAAAGATGTATATCTGATTCACAAGTAGGGTAAAATAGGGGTCTAAAAGATGTATATCTCATTCAAAAGTAGGGTCTAAAATGCCTTAAAAAAGTAGGGTATAAAAGATGTATATCCCATTCAAAGATAGGGTCTAAAAGATGTATATCCGATTCAAAAGTAGGGTCTAGCTGTATATCTCATTCAAAAGCAGGGTCTTAAAGACCGGGGCGGATGTAGTTAAGAATTGGGGGGGGGGGGGGGGGGGGGGGATGGGCCCCCATTTAAAGGGAAAAAAGGGAAATTTCTTAGGTAAAAACATATATTTTTTAACTTTGTACCTTACGTTCCCCACAGTAATATTTTTCTGGGATCCCATCAACCAAAAAAGTGCATCGAAACCAACCAAAAAACGCTCTCGAAATCAACTAAAACCCCCGAAAAAGCCCATCGAAATCGACAAAAAAACTTAACAATCCCTTTAAATCAACAAAAAAAACTTTAAAAATCCCTTGAAACGGTGGATTTAGGCTAAAAATACATCGGACAACTATACGGGTATTTAATCTACCTTAAAAAGGTGCCCCACTAGGAAAAAATCCCGTGGATCCAGCACAGCTTAAAGATGTATATCCTATTCAAAAACAAGGTTTAAAACATGTATTTCTTATTCAAAAGTAGGGTACGTATATCTCATTCAAAAGTAGGGTATTAAAGATGTATATCCCATATGAAAAATGTATATCTTACTCAAAAGTGGGGTCTAAAAGACGTATATCCCATATGAAAAATGTATATCTTACTCAAAAGTGGGGTCTAAAAGACGTATATTCCATCCAAAAGTAGGGTCCGAAAGTGGGATGTACGAATATTCTCCACCACAAATGTAAGAGCAAAACTTAGGGGCCGTTTACAAAATGTTTACCCGGTAAGTGCTTACCGGGGAATTTACCATAACGGATGAACATGACAAGAGGATAGGATCTTACCCGGTAAGAGAGAGTGACAACTCTTACCCAGGTAAGCGCTTACCGGGTAAATTGTTGTATAAGATACCATCGTGATGATTAAAATCTTACCCGGTAAAGCAAGTTAGTGTGTAGAGTTTTATTGGTAAGCGCTTACCGGGTAAGCGTTTGGGTAAACGGGCCTTAGTCAACAAATTCTTCCCATTTCTTTACTTTCCATGTATGAACCATTTTCAATTTCCAGTTTTACTTTAATATGGCTTAAAATAACAATCAACTTAAAACCTCACCCAATCTACTCAAGAATGCACATTAACAAACATGCTTACAAGAATCAATAATTTGACTTTAAAAATGTAGAAAAAAAAAATACCTTTCTTAGTCTGGAAAGAATGTTGTTCATCACACTCAGAACTGAAACAAACACCCATCAGTGAATAATGAATTTTACAGAAGAATCAAGATTCACATTTCTCACAAACAACACATTGGCTAAAGATTTGTGGGTTTTTGACTATAGAAAAAGTCAAACATCAATCTCTAACCCCATTTTTCATCTTAGTTTTTGAAGAAAACTCCCATTCAGTCTTCCAATCTGCAAAATATCAAATGGGTCGTCGGAGATTACTAACATTTCTTTCGGAATCCGATTTGGGTCCCACTCAAAAACGAGTTACATTTGGTGTGAACTTTCAAGAAACTATATATATACGAGGAAAGAAGGCCCTTTCTTTGGTAAAAAAATAATTACCTCCAGTAACAGAGTGAGATGGGTATAGTTAAAAGTCTCAAATTTATGATGTTTGATGCATATATCTATCTTAGGGGCTGTTTGGTTGTTTTTCATTAAGTTCTGTATGGATAAAGTTGTCTGTGTGGATTAATCTAAGGTTTTTATTTGAGATAGTTTTTTCATAAATGGAAGGAACGTGTTTTTTAATGAGAGAGACTGACTTGGAAAAAACTTGACTTTCTGCAAAAAGCTCCCCCTTGAAATCTTACTGAATAAGCCACTTTCTATATCATTAAGTCACTACCAAATAGTCATATATAGCAGACTGAATAAGCTGTGAGGTCTCGTTAAACTCATTAAGCTGCTAACAAACATGCCTTACATGTAAATAAAGGGTAAAAGGCCATTGCTTTAGAATTGGGAAAAGGGGTTTGCATAGAATATACCTGCATTTTCTTGATACCAGTGAGGCGTGCAATCTCATACGGGAAACTTTTGACTTTGAATTCTTCTAGTTAGACTATAAACAGGAAGATGAGTTTTACGGTATCTTTTATGGAGTAATCCAAGTGTCTTGCACTATTTTCAAAATAGTCACTTGCTATATTTTAAACGTGAATGTTTAGATCAGTTTATGCCCATCTCAATTAATTCTAAAGATTATAGAGAACAACCAACTTACGTATTGGTTTTTTGTTTTTATTGGAAATGGTTCCAACGGGGAATTAACAAGAGTTGTATTTTTTTTTAAATAGAAAAAATAAAGATTTTATTCGTTTATTTTGTTTTAATGAATTCTCTATATTGTTTTTTAAAATAGAAAAAACTCAAAATTTAAATAATTCTAGAGAAAAAATGATTTTATAATCCTTTTTCACTAGTGAAATTAAATGTATTATTATTTTATAATTTTTAAATTGTATTGGGATAATAAATGTATATAATATTTTAATAAAATATTTAATGTTTAAAATTAGGGAAAAGTTCAAAAAAACAGAGTGATTAAGTCTCTGGACAATTTTTTCGAACAAATAAATCCTTTGACATTACAAAACCTGTCAAATAAATCCTTGTAAAAAGATATTCACTTTGCAAAAACATCCTTACATATAAAATTTTATGTATAAATATTCACTTTGCTTATAGTTTTAGAAAAAAAAAAAGATACACTTTGCATCCTTATAAACTATAATTAGTTATTTAATTTATTTTATATGCATTACTTTTTCATTTTTCATTTTTATTATGTTAACACACATAATCGTATATCAACTAAAATTTATAAAAAAATTGGTTTCTTCTTTTACAAATTACACCATTATAATCGTTTGGTTAATACATGAACTATTTTTAATACTTATAGTTACAGATTAATCTTATATTATTAAATAAATAACTCTAAAAGAATAGAAAGTGTAAATATTAAATATAATTTGTACGTATTTATGATATTTAATAATATGAGATTATATCCAAAAAATTCAATATTAGGCTCATTTTAAACACATTGACGAGATAATTATAGTGGTGTAATATGAAAAAAGAACATATTCTTTTTTATGTATTTTAGTTAATATACGATTACGTGTGTTAATATAATAAAGGGTTAACCGAAATTAAAAAAAACAGAAGATATAACGTAAATTAAATAACATATTATAAAAATGTTTTCTAATTTTTTTTTGCCAAAAACAATTCTTAAGGCAAAAAAAATTATGCATAAACTTAGACTATTTTAAAAATAGATTTTGAAAGTGTTTAAAAATGAATTTGGTTGATGGGATCGACTATTTTAGTTAATTTTCCCATTTTTTAATCTGTAGGGGGATAAAGTAAGGGACATATATTTTTTTTAATTTGTAGTTTTATCTGTTATTTAGGTTGCAAGTTACATTTTTAAGTAATAAGGATATGTTTAACAGGTTTTGAAAAGTCCAAGGATTTATTTAGTGTGTTTTGAAATGTCTAAGGACTTATGTGTTCCAAAAAATTGTCCAAGTACTTAATCACTCCAAACACTAAAGTCCATTGGATGTTTTTGAACTTTTCCCTTAAAATTACCAATGTAGATAATGTGTAGGAGTTAAGAGTAATTTTGTTTAAATTGTTTTAGCTTTTACTTCTTTATTTTAAATAAATTATAAAAAATTTGTTGAAGCTCTAATAATTTCACGATAAAGTAATGATGGAAATATTGTGGTTCCATGCTCAATGGGTTACATATATCAAAAAATATATTCTTATGTTGAATTATTGAAAAACTTAAGAGTGAAGTACTGATAGGCGGGTTTACACCCCCCTAATCTAACCGTAAGTGTTCGGGTCGAATCAAGTAATATGTACTTGGAAGTACGAGTATCGAAACAAGGGAACTAGGAACTAAGTATCACAATTACTATATTCACTATTAACTGAACGATCTAAAGGTTGGATTTTTTGAATTAAATAAACCAAGAACGGAGCAATAAACAATTAAGAGGCTTTTTATGGAGAAAATAGTTGAGGGTTGGAAATCATATGGTTTTCACTAATGAACAATATTCTTGAAAACAATTATCAGTTAAACCCTTTAGTGAAAATCTAATCTGTAAAATCACCGTTGTTCTTTCTCAAGCAACAACGGATTTTATTTTGAAAACACAAGTCTCATCTCTCGATCTTAACACATGAGTTCAAAACACATTAAGTTCCAGATTATAATGATACTAAGGTTTAGCTGGTATATCTCTATCCAATTTCTCACCTTAGGCATATAATTCTAGTTCTTGTTAACAATTAATTCTCTCGAACTTAATTTATAACGAACAAATCAGATGAAAGTTGATCAGACTCACAAAAGCATTAAAACCTAAATCATATGCTTCATTAACTAGGAAAAACTGATAAAAATCCCAATCACATGTTCATAAGCTTAAACCAAAGTTAAACCAACCCCCAACATCTAAAGATTAGTTCATGTTGGGGGTATTAACAAAGAAAGCAATAGAAGAGTTCATAGATCTAAGAAAAAGTCTTTCGAAAAATCAAAGCTTGTAAAACTCCCTTGATTGTGTAAAAACCCACGAAGATTGGCAAAAATTCGGTGTAGAAATCACTTCCCAAACGTTTCCTTGCTTCAATTTGATGTGTTCTTCCTCCCAAAATCGCCTCCTAGTCGTCCCTTGTCGCCCTCTCCAAGATAGAATGAGATTCTGCTTCAAACCCTAGGAAAAAGCCTTTTAAAAACACATCAGCACCTCCACGTGAGTTTGAAGTGAGTTACAGTTAGTTTAAACTAACTTGTAACTAGCCCGAAATTTGGCTCTCAGGTGAGTTGCTCAACTAACTTCAGCATCAGAAACTAACTTCAAAGTCGCTTTGGCTACTATTTTGGGCAAAATTTACTTCCTTCAAATTTTAACCCACTTGATTAAATGGCCACTTTTCACCCTTAAATCTTGAGGATTTTCATGATCGATTTTTACCCGGAAAACCTTACTTCTCGCGCACTTTTCTTGTCTACCTCATTATAAGATGCAAATCCTGAAACACTTGATTTAAAGATGAAATTTCCACTATATTTACTTGGAATTAAGCAATATTACTCGGAAAGTGATATGTAAATAACACCAAAAATTGGTGTTATCAACAACCCCAAACCAAGCGTTGCTTGTCCCCAAGCAAATTAGCGTCAAAGAAAAATAATAAAGCTCAAAACAAATCTCAGCTGCAAAAAGAAACAACAGGTATACATATCGAATGGCATAAGCGACTTTCATGTCAGGGATTTAAGAAGTGTGAGTACGAAACAACCGGAGTTCAATCTTCATCATAGGTATTAGATTCATCAACATTGAAAATTGAACTAAAAACAGTGACACCATACAAAATAGCAATCAATTCATCACACTTTTGGGGAGGATTTCGCTTCGACCCTACCTCACGGGGTACTCTCTTTACTCTCGAATCCTAGGCTGTATCACATGTTGTTCATGTCTTTGGAGGTTATGTACAAAAATTCACGAGATATTAGCATGAACAATCAATCATGAAAAACGCACAAATGTAAATCAAGGCGATCTCAGAAGGAATCAAGTAGCAAGACTGGACTATTAGTGCAACTCTATCTATCTTCTTACTCTTTCCAAAAGATCATCCAAATCTTTGCAAAGGGTTGTAATGGGGTTAGGTTAGAGGCTAAGAAACGAAGGTAAATAGGAACAAATCCTCAATATGTCAATATATGAATAACCAGATTTCATTCCCATTCTTTTAGGCACTTTTCACTATATTTCTAACCACAATCCCTTGATTGATTTTTGCACCTTGCTGCTTTCATTTCTTTTTTTTTTTCTCCTCTTTTTTTTTTCATAAGTACATAAATATATCTTTCTGCTATTAATTCTTGAATGCAACACTAGCTTTTTCTCTCTCTCTCTCTCTCTCTCTCTTTTTTTGCAGCAGCTACTTGACCAATTTGGTCAGATTTCCTTTTCCCATACCCAGATTCCACTGATTCTTTTCTCTTTCTGCCCACCACCGTTATTTTGTACTAGTTGTTCATAACTGACACATCTTCGGATAAGGGTAGGCTATCATATAGGTTGGGGTCTGAGTATTGGGTTAAGAATCGAAAATTTTACTGTATGGCTGCAAAAAGGCTTAGGTGCACACATTAGAAGGATAAGCAAGATAAAATTCAATTTATTTACACACATTGCCTGGAATCATATCTTAAGGTCCATAAATTAGATAAGACAAAGGTTTCACTGAATATCCTGATGGACGTCTTTGTTACTCAATGCAATATTATAGTGAGATCATGCTATAATCACGACAAGGGATTCAGAGAATGTGTATATGATTAAGTGTATAATACCCTCACAATTGATTCGAACGGTGTTTGGTTGGTTCAAAATTCTCACGGGTAGTCTCTACTAATCCCCTAGTCATGCAAGTTCCTAATCATTGTTAAGACTATATCTCTGTTCTCAGATTCTCAGAACAATGTAAAGTGACTACACCTAAGAGTTTCATAAATTCCGGTGTCTATAGCTTTTAAAAAAAAATTATCCCCAACAATTATATAAGTTCATGCAATGTATCCGATGTGTGTACCCGTTTCCACAACCCCAAACCTTACCGACACATTGTCCCCAATGTGCACGTTTGGCTTTGAGCATGATATAATTGTGTGTGTAGAGTGGTGACAGGAATGCATGTAATACTAATGATATAGGCAGAAGTGTTACCCGTGTCCAATGAGATGAGTATGTGTATCGTTATCCATTACAGTCATCCGGGTATTCAAAATGAAAAGAACATAGTATCAACATCAAGATTTAAAAGAAAAGATGGTTAATGCAATTGCCTCTTTCGAGGAAAAGCTCTCGTTTAGCCATTAATGTCCATCTTTGTGCCATTCTCGGGTTTGAGCGTTGGCGGAGTCTTGATTTATCAGCGGGTGTGAGCTTGTCATATTCGGGCTAGCGAGGTGTGATGGTGGTAGGTTTTGCTCGTCCCATTTCCTGCAAATTAGTATAGTCGTCAATTATAAACTAGAGAAAATGGGCACCCCAAACCTAGGTCGCGGCCTAGGTTTACTCATGCCAAATATTGAATATGGGTCAGGAAGAGATGACCCCAAACCTATCTTGGACATAGGTTTGAATATATAGTAAGTTTAGTCTTCAAGAAGGCATAAGAGGATAACTTACCAATTGGGGTGAAAGTGCACCAAAGAAGAGTATGATAATGAATGGGTAGGTACAAGACACCTGAAACCAAGACGTAATATGAACTCACGACCCCAAACCTAGGTTGGGACCTAGGTCGGGTTTGTCAAAATTGGACCATGTTCAATACCACATCACAATGTAGAAGCTAAATGCCCTTAGATGTTAAAGAATGAAACTCTTGTTATAATAAAAACCACTTCCCATCACCCCCATGTTACATAATTAGGGAACTCACGTTTTTATGCATCGATAATAATAAGGAATGTAATAGGATGCATTTGGACATTATCAAGTTTGATCCTAATATGTTCACAAAACCTTTTTTTTTTTTGCTCGGGCGAGTTTGACGTTAGTTGGTTGGTAAGGAACTCACGGTAAAGTCGCTTAAGGGGCTGTTTTGTTTGGCTAGTAACAAAGGGTTAACGTGAGTTTGTCGTGAGTTGGGAGTGGGAGGAACTCACTTCAAACTCACGTTGGGGTCTGTGGTGTGCGACTAGCATCAAAGGGGTACCGTGAGTTTAATGTGAGTTGGGAGTGGGAGGAACTAACTTCAAACTCACGGTGATGGTTGTTTTGTTCGATTAGTAACAAAGGCTTAGCGTGAGTTAGAAGTGAGTTCAGGATGGAAGAAACTAGCGACAAACTCACGGTAGGATCTGTGTGTGAACGAACAAAAATTGTAGGTGGCGTGGGTGTGGTGTGAGTTGGTTGTGTGGGAAACTAGCGAGCAAGTCGCCTCGTAGGCATTTTTCGGCCTGAAGAGGGCAGAGGCTACCGTGGGTTTCACGTGAGTTGTGGGTAGACTACAACTAACTACAAACTTACCTGAGACTTAAGAAATGGTCTGATATGGGCAATGTCTAACGGTAGTTTAAAGTGAGTTGGGGGTAATCCAAACTCACTTCAAAGTCACCCGAGTGGGTCTTTTTACTCTTGAACCTCCAGTGTCTAAAGCGACTTCCATGTGACTTTTAGCCACTTTGAACTAACATCAAACTCACCCGACTGACTTTTTCCCCTCCTTTTTTTTGAGCATTTGCTATCGGGAATTGGGTGTGGCTTGAGGCTAACCCAAACTAACTTACCACCCTCGGAACACAAAAATTTGTGTCCGATTCTTACCGTTTTATCGCGGGAGAACAATTCCGGATTACGAGAGGCCTAAAAAAAACGAAATCAACTACTACGAATAACCAAGTAACTAAAATAAAAATAAGAAAAGGAAAACATACCGGGTAGGTTGCCTCCCACCTAGCGCCTTATTTAAAGTCGTGGCACGATTGTGTGACTCTCAATTTGGCTCGGTATCACTTGCAGAATTGAATCGCCCACACATATGACTTTTCCTGATTTTCCCCACATCCGTTTTCCCATTATTACCAGTTTCTAATCCAATCGACCCCCTTTCCGGTTCACCTCTATCTTCTACGATTTTGAGAACATGGAAGGTTACCTTTTCATTACTCACTCTGAAAGTCATCACACCTTCTTCCATATCTATCAAAGCCTTGCTTGTTGCTAAGAATGGTCTTCCCAAAATTAATGGCACCTCAACATCTTCTTCCACATCTAGAACTACGAAATCAACTGGAAAGTAAAACTTTCCGACCTTTATCAACACATCTTCCACGATTCCATACGGATACTTCACTGACCGATCTGCAAGTTGGAGTGTCATGGTTGTTGGCTTCACTTCCCCCAAGCCAAGTTTCCTGAAAATAGATAAAGGTAACAAGTTAATACTTGCTCCTAAGTCACATAACACTTTATTGAAATGAACAGCTCCAATTTGCGCAGGTATAGAGAAACTCCCTGGATCTTGAAGCTTCGGAGGAAGCTTAGTTTGAATGATTGCACTGCACTCCTCAGTAAGTGCAATTGTTGCATGATCTTCAATCTTCCTTTTCTTGGACAATATATCTTTCATGAACTTAAGATATGTCGGCATTTGTACAAGTGCCTTGACAAATGGAATATTGATGTGCAATTTCTTGAAGATGTCAAGAAATTTCTTGAACTGTTCCTCATCCTTGTGTGCCTTCAATCGATTCGGAAAAGGTAGTGGTGGAACATATGGGTTGACAATCGGCTCTGATTGGGAGATCAAATCTTTCTCCTTTGGCTCATTTAGATCAATAATATCAGTAGTCACCCCATCTTTCGTCTCAACATCTTCAGCCTCTACTTCTTCAGTCACCACATGCTTTCGGGTAGGGTCATTTATCAATTCCTTGTCACTCCTCAGATGAATGGCATTGCAATGCTCTCTCGGTTTTCTTTCAGTCTGACTAGGGAATTGACCCTGAGTGCGGGATTGTAGAGCTTCAGCTATCTGTCCGATCTGTCTCTCTAAGATTTGGATGGAAGTTGTATTCTGATCAGTTGCCGCCTTTACTGTGCCCACGGTGGTTGTTAAAGTGCTTACAGATGAAGTAATCTCCTCGACAGTATTGTCCATCTTCGAGATAAACTTCATCAAAACATCTTCTAATCCCGACTTCTTCTCTCCAGATTGTCCTTCATCAAGCCTTCTCTGATTATAACATGGGGGACGATAAACATTATTAGCATGAGAAGAAGGATTAAAATTAGAACTGTTACCATACTGTTGCTGTTGTTGTCCCATATTCTCTCTCGGTTGATTTTGCGGTTGATTCCATGAGAGGTTAGGATGCCTCTTCCACCCTTCATTGTAGGTATTAGAGAATGGATCATTCCGAGGGAGATTGTTCCGATTTTGTAGGAATTGGACCTGTTCAGGATCATGAGTAGCAGGGAACAAATCGGGAATGTCTCCCTCATAGTGATGTGCAGGTTGGATGGAAGCTCCTTTCAGTTGGTTTGTGATGGCGGCCAGTTGGGCTTTTATCGCCTTTAACTCATCAGACTCCTGAATATTAGCTACACGTCTGGTGTCAGATCGTGGATTGGCATAACTATGTTCAGCCAAGTTTTCAATCAGCTCAACTGCCTCTTCATAGGTCTTGTTCATCAAGGCCCCACCCGCTGCTGCAGTAATATCATTTTTGTACTGCGGGTGGAGTCCACCAAAGAAAGTCTGGATGATAACCCAACCGTGTAACCCCTGATGCGGACACTTTTTGAGCATGTCTTTATACCTTTCCCATGCCTCATAAAGTGTCTCCTGGTCCCATTGAGCAAAGTGAGTAATTTCAGCCATAAGTTGGGTTGTCCTACCCGGTGGAAAGAACTTCTGAAGGAATGCTGCAGTCATTTCGGCCCAAGTGGTAATCTGACCGTTGGGTAGGCTTTCTTCCCAAATTTGTGCCCTTCCCTTCAATGAGAAGTTGAACAACCTCAGTTTAACTGCATCGTCTGATACTCCGTTGATCTTAAATGTGTTACAGATCTTTTCGAATGAACGGAGATGTGCATGAGGGTCTTCTGTTGGTGCTCCACCAAACTGTTTTTGTTGCAACATCTGGATCGTGCCATACTTAATTTCAAAGTTGTTTGCTGCTACTGCAGGGGTTTGAATGCCTCTGTTGATCGCGACCATATTCGGATTGGCAAACCATCTCATTGGCACTCTTCCCGGAGGCGGAGGCGGAGGCGAAGGTGGTGGTGGCATCTCTTCATTCAAAGGTCTTTCTTCACCCATTAGTATTCGCCTTCTTACTTTTGATGCTTTTCTCCGATGGCACACGATTCGTTCGATTTATGGGTCTATAGGCTCTAGACTTTTTCCTCGAATACCTCTTGGCATAAACCAATTAGTACCTGCAAAAATCAAAAAAGAGAATTTAGTAACCAAAAATCAAACAATAAGGATAACTGGAATAAAAAAAATTTGTTCAATGTAATAATGCCTATAGCTGGTAGTGCTATCAGTGCAAACTAGTTCCCCGGCAACGGCGCCAAAAACTTGATAGGCGGGTTTACACCCCCCTAATCTAACCGCAAGTGTACGGGTCGAATCAAGTAATATGTACTTGGAAGTACGAGTATCGAAACAAGGGAACTAGGAACTAAGTATCACAATTACTATATTCACTATTAACTGAACGATCTAAAGGTTGGATTTTTTGAATTAAATAAACCAAGAACGGAGCAATAAACAATTAAGAGGCTTTTTATGGAGAAAATAGTTGAGGGTTGGAAATCATATGGTTTTCACTAATGAACAATATTCTTGAAAACAATTATCAGTTAAACCCTTTAGTGAAAATCTAATCTGTAAAATCACCGTTGTTCTTTCTCAAGCAACAACGGATTTTATTTTGAAAACACAAGTCTCATCTCTCGATCTTAACACATGAGTTCAAAACACATTAAGTTCCAGATTATAATGATACTAAGGTTTAGCTGGTATATCTCTATCCAATTTCTCACCTTAGGCATATAATTCTAGTTCTTGTTAACAATTAATTCTCTCGAACTTAATTTATAACGATCAAATCAGATGAAAGTTGATCAGACTCACAAAAGCATTAAAACCTAAATCATATGCTTCATTAACTAGGAAAAACTGATAAAAATCCCAATCACATGTTCATAAGCTTAAACCAAAGTTAAACCAACCCCCAACATCTAAAGATTAGTTCATGTTGGGGGTATTAACAAAGAAAGCAATAGAAGAGTTCATAGATCTAAGAAAAAGTCTCTCGAAAAATCAAAGATTGTAAAACTCCCTTGATTGTGTAAAAACCCACGAAGATTGGTAAGAATTCGGTGTAGAAATCACTTCCCAAACGTTTCCTTGCTTCAATTTGATGTGTTCTTCCTCCCAAAATCGCCTCCTAGTCGTCCCTTGTCGCCCTCTCCAAGATAGAATGAGATTCTGCTTCAAACCCTAGGAAAAAGCCTTTTAAAAACGCATCAGCACCTCCACGTGAGTTTGAAGTGAGTTACAGTTAGTTTAAACTAACTTGTAACTAGCCCATAATTTGGCTCTTAGGTGAGTTGCTCAACTAACTTCAGCATCAAAAACTAACTTCAAAGTCGCTTTGGCTACTATTTTGGGCAAAATTTACCTCCTTCAAATTTTAACCCACTTGATTAAATGGCCACTTTTCATCCTTAAATCTTGAGGATTTTCATGATCGATTTTTAACCGGAAAACCTTACTTCTCGCGCACTTTTCTTGTCTACCTCATTATAAGATGCAAATCCTGAAACACTTGATTTAAAGATGAAATTTCCACTATATTTACTTGGAATTAAGCAATATTACTCGAAAAGTGATATGTAAATAACACCAAAAATTGGTGTTATCAAGTACAAATTTTGTCCATGTAATTTTATGGTGGTTATGAAAAAGGTCCTTAAATCTAAAAAGTCATGGCTACGATTCTTATTAGGGTCCTTTGGTTTGTAGAAATGGTATGAAATAGATTGGATTTCATGTAGGGATTTGGAGGGATTTGGAATCTTTTTGTGTGTTTGGTTTGTAGGATTTGGAATGAATTTGAATTCCATTATTTTCAAATAATTTCTAAATACAAATTACAAATAATTATAAAAATAATTAAATGACTTTATTATTAATTGATTATTGAAAAACAAACGTTTTTAACATATTTTAAAATATTATTATATGCAAATTCTTCGAAATCCCAACCATCCCCACAAGATTTCAAAATCTTATGTTTGAAGGATTTCAAAGAAATCCTACGATTTCAAATCCGGACAATCCTGCAAACCAAACATGAGATTGTAATGGATTTGAAATCCAAATCCCTCCAAATCTATTCCATTCCTGCAAACCAAACAGACCCTTTTAGGGTCCGTTTGGTTTGTAGGAATGAAATAGAATGAATTTCAAATATGGATTTGAATTTGTAGGGATTTGGATTTGAGAGGATTTGGAATCCTTTTGTGTATTTGGTTTGTAGGATTAGAATGGATTTGAATTCCCTTATTTATAAAAAAATCACTAAAAAATTATAAAAAAATATAAAAATAATTAAATTATATTTTATTTAACTGATTATTAGAAAACAAGTGGTTTTAACATATTTTTAAACATTATAATATAAAATCCTACGAAATCCCTTGAAATCCTAGCCATCTCCTTCGTATTTCAAAATCATATGTTGGAGGGATTTCAAAGAAATCATAGGATTTCAAATTCGGACAATCCTGCAAATCAAACACGGGATTGGAATGGACTTAGGGTAAACCGAGTCTCCCCCGTCATTGTAAGATGTGTTTTGGCCTTAGGGTCTTGAAATTGTTATAATTGAAATGGTTGACCTTGATGAAGTAATACTTATGGTTTAAATCCTTTATATCTCATTTCATTTACTGTTTGAGCTCACTAGGTGAAAAGCCTAACATTTTTTCTTAAATAACATGTATATCAGGATCTCTAAGTGGCTGGGCCACTAATTATTGAGTGCAATGGAAACTCGTATTCTAAAGCTTTTTCGATATATGAACAAAATTTCCGTGGAAGAGTTGGTGAGCATTGTTCTGACTCATAGCTTTAAGACGACTAGCATGAATGAGCCAACACTGGGACTGAGACACGACCCAGACTCGTACGGGAGGTAGCAGTGGGGAATTTTTTGCAATGGGCGAAGCGATGGATGCTAGTAGAGGCATTATGGAGATAATGACTTTTGGTGATTTTGGTGTTATAGCTTGATAAAGTTCTTTTGGTGATTATTTGTAGCAACAACCGATTGTAATCTATACCTTAGATTGATTTAAATTAGTAGGTTGTTAGCTATTATTCATTTATTTGATGTAAACTCTTTTATAGTCCCCTCTTTGGGTGAAATTTATACATTTTTAGCTATCCATTATATTTAGCGTTTTAAATTTCCTACGATTTTGGGGGTGTTACATGAATGAATAAGTTCTTATGTAAATCAAGTTTACATTATATATATATATATATATATATATATATATATATATATATATATATATATATGTACAGGGACGAACCCAGAAATTTTTTTATACGGTGACACCACATAATATAGACAAATTTTTTTACAAAAAACACGGTTTTATCGACGTGTCTTCATCTTTTTACCGACGTTAAACATTGTTTGATGTGTTTTTTTGGCCTAATTCCACCATTTCGAGAAAATTTTAAAGTTTTTTGCTTAATTTCGACGAATTTTTAACCTTTTTATTGATTTCGAGGGATTTTTGTCGGTTTTTTTGGTTGATGTCAGGAGTTTTATTCGGTTTTTTGTTTGATTTCAAAAGGCTTTTTTTTTTGTTGATTACAAGTTACGGTTGCACCTTCTTGAAGTTTTCAAAATAATACGGTAGCACCATCCAAAACGATACGGTTGCACCTTTCACGAACCTAAAAATATTACCCTTCGTCGGAGAAAAGATACGGTGGCACATGCCACCCATGCCACCATGGTAGCTCCGTCCATGTATATATATATATCTCTGACGCAACGTAGGTTTACGGAAGGATCGACAAGCGTCTAAATCCTTTAGATAACGAGAATTACGAATCGTAAAACTCAAAATTAAGAGAAAACTCTCTAAAAAACTAAACTTTTATTGATTGATAACTTGATAAAAACTTGATAACAAATAAACCTATTTATAACTTAAACTAGGAAAAAAGATAATTACGAAATTAAATTAACCCTAATCCTAATTTAATTAAAAAAAGATAAATATCAAAATTAAATTAGTCCTAACTTTGTTTAGAATAGATAAATAAGAAAAATAAAATAAGGAAATAAATAAAAGGAAATCATGGATATGGTTGCAACGTGGGCCATTGGTGAACTCAAAAGAATTTGGATGTTGCATGAGCCACCTTTCATTTAACCAAACAGTGTGTTATGCGACTTATACGTGGGTTGTACTCGCCATGTAAGTCGCGGAAGCTCCTGTTTGCAATTCTCAACTTGTCTTTTGATCTTTATCGCAACCTCTCTTTTATTCGGTGCTTTATGTTTACCTCTTTTTCGGTATCAAATTCCGAGCCTCTTTTGAGCTCGTTTTTCTCTTCGATTCCGTTTTCCTCTTTTCCAGTTATTATTAAAAAACCTTATTAACGCTCGAATTCTTCCTGTATCAATATCCTATGTTCTTATTATTAATGACAAATAGTGAAGGTTCAAAGAAGAATGTTAAATATCGTGAGAAAGTAGAATAGAATGTTAACCGTTAAGGGAAGATTCATATATGAATAATTGAAAAAATCCATTTGAAGATTCATATGTGAACCCGTATGCATAATCTATATAGGTCCACATATGTCTTTAAATATTTTTTTTTCCGGATTTTTTAAAATAATTTACATATGAACCTTCCATTTTTACATTTTCATGATATTTAATATTCTTATTTAAACCGATACCAAGACGAATATGTCTCTGAAGTATCGTGTAAAAGATGAATTTGAATACCATCAATCAAATAGCCAATGGCAGTATTACAATTAAATTATAACATGTATGCATGGCAAAGCAAGTAAAATCATAATTTGCTTGAAATCGATCAATGCAATTATTCCGGGAGCTTGTATATTTTCAGGGTTTACACGTAACCATAGGAATGAATCTTTTTCTTTATGCTCGAAAAAAGGTCCCTTTGCAAGCTATCCCCATAACATAACTCCAACAATTTAACGACAAGGTTGTGGCATGGTGGTAAGAACCTGGGGACTTCATAGCGGTTGCCCGGGTTCAAGCCCCACTCGCAACATTGTGGCCACGGAATGAATGCCCACAGGCAGGAGATTAGTCCGGATCCAAAGTGGTTTAGGATACTCCTTTACTAAAAAAAAATAACTCCAACAATTTTCCAACAAGAAATTTCCACTAATCTCATAAGTTGTCTCTCATAGACGCTTTTACAGTTCATAATTATGTTGACTTGACTTAGTAGTAATATATGATTTTTTTTATTGAGTGTGCATGTGAATCAATCTTGGCTAATCTCAAGGATCCGGAAGAACAGACAGAAAAATCCCTAGTAACCCTGATGACTCTAATTAAGGGGATCCCTAATGAAAAGACACAAACATTATTGCCAATTGAACTAACCCTTAGGTCCCGTTTGGTTTGCGGGATTTGAACGGATTTGGAGGGATTTGGATTTCAAATCCATTCCAATCCTTGTTTGGTTTGGAGGAAAGGATTTCGTTGACCGGATTTGAAATCCCTTGACCATTTTAAAATCCCTTACTTGATGGATTTCAAAATCCTTTGCAATTGGCATGGATTTGAAATCCCACCAAATCCAAATCCCTCCAAATCAAAATCCCTCATTGAAATCCAATTCATTCCAATCCATTCCCGCAAACCAAACGTGCCCTTAATACTTTACGATTTTAGTCGTGTGGCGGAGGGATTTGTTGATATGATATACTTAGCTCCCTACCTCATATTAATAGTTTGTATAAAGCATCTCTTTGAAATAAAGTGTATGTTCTTTTGATTTCTTCTTAATCTAACCTATTTTCGTAAACTCGATCCATTTTAATGTTTACAACATGACATATCAAAAAGAAATTAATAATTCTTTTTGAGAAAGAATTATCTATACTATATTATAAAGCACGGATAAAAAAACTCCTAAATACAAATTATTAGGTACAAGGTACCATCATTTTATGCAATATTTTAAAAATCTCTTAATTTACAAGTATCAAAGCATAAGATACATATTACTACCACAGGCTTCTAACACCCACCAATTTGGTATGTGCGGGTCTTCCTTTTATGCAGATCTTTCCATGTATTACTATTAATTAATATATTATATTACTATAAATTTGTTTTAATTATATTATTAAATATGTAATTGGTTATTTTTTCTAGATGTCATTAAAATATATAAGATAATCATTGAATTCTAACAAAATACTTAATTTTTTTTATATAAAAAACATTATATTATTAAGTCTAAATTAAACAAATTTATAAAAAAAAAACATTATCACTTTCTCAAAACCATCCAAAATCGTACTGTAAATCGACAAAAAAACAAAAAATAAAACAAAACATTAAAAACGTGATGTATCTCGCTGCATTGAATGGGTACGCTTCTAGTTTTACAAAGTAATGATACGTTCCATTTTTTTCTTCATAAAGATATATTATATATGTTTTCTTAAATTACAGCTAGCTGAAAACGTAATTCTTTCCTCAGTGTAATTTTTAAAAAATAGGTTTCCAAAATTAAAAATAAAAATAAATTAAAATATGTTGTAGGATAAGTGTGTCATCTTCTAAATGATATGACGATAGAGATAAGGATAGAGATAGAGATAAGTATATCAGAGTTAGATTAGAACTGAAATATCTCATAGCTATCTACTTGTAACTCATCCCTATTTAAAGAGTTTTTGATTAATTAGAATTACAGATTCATTCACTCCATTTATTGTTGTTCTATTCGTTTTTTCCTTTAACACGTTATCAGCACGTAAAGCTCAAAGCTGTTTTTCATCGTCTCTAAACAATTGGTGCACGTTGTCGTTGAACGCCTTGTCGCAAAATTGCATCGCTACTACGTTATATTTTGCTCGTTGCCACGCATGTTAAAAAGAAAAATCTAGTAAGTTTTCTATGATCAATTTCTTCATAAGTGAATATTATGAATCGTGTTTATTTTTTTCTTAAGTTTTCTGTAGAATACTTCCGTTATTTTCGTGATTGATATTAATTGAATTCACACACACAAAAAAAAATCGCATTCATGATTATTTAATTTTTTTTATTGAAATAATTAAATAAATGAAAATTATATTAACGTAAAAAAAACTATATTAAAAGATAATTATTTAAATTTATATGTGATTTTAGTATGATTATGATCTAATTATCTGAATTATTTGAATAATTGAATGATTTTGTTTTCATTTTTTTTAATTATCAAAAGAAATTAAATAAATAATTTTTGTTTTCATTTTTTTTAATTATCAAAAGAAATTAAATAAATAATTTTTAATTATCCACAAGGGATATATATTATCGTTTTTTTAACTAAAAAAACTTAATTTATTTTTTTCATTATTTTATATGACTTTTTTATTTAATAAATATTTATTATATTAACTTTTTGTTAAGTTTAATATTATATTTCTGTATGAGCCAATCTTGACTTATTTTTGGACATGTTTACTTAGTTTTATTTAATTGGACCTATTAAATATATTCTTTTAGACTAGTCCAAATAATAAATTAGACTATTAATTGTTTTAATATTTGTTTCATCTTATTTATTTTAATTGTGTTAGTATAATTTTTATTGTTTTAAACATTTAGTCATCCTCAATTAGTTACAATTTTGACATGTTTTAATTGGTTAATTTAATTACGTTAACATTATGTTATTTAGATCAATTACCGTTTAATTATGGATATGATAATATTTATTGTTTTGAACTATTATTATTATTATTATTATTTATTAATGTTTATCACATTAGATTACAATATTCATATATTTAGATGGTTAATTTAAACGTTCATCTAATATTGGTATGTTTAGATGTTTATCCAATTAGTTTATAATATCAATTGATTAATTAATTAATTACTATTTGTTTATGTTAATATTCAAATGTTTATCTTGATTAATAATTGTTATAATTTAAATACTTATCTTGGTTATGAGTTCCTACTCATTAACCTCAATCTTATAAATTATCTTTGGAATTTACACTTCCAACCCCCCATAACTTTGGTTATTTTGCCAAACGCTACAAAAATAGCATGAAAAATGTTAAATTCAAACATTTATCTTAATTGTGAGTTCCTACTCATAATTTTAAACTTATATAATTAATTTTTGGAAGTTACACTTCCAACCCCGTATATTTTGGTCTTTACCAAAAGCTCCAAAAATACTATTAAGGTATTAAAATTGGCTTCATATGCCAAACTCATAGTCATTTTGGCCTCATGCCAAATGCTCTATAATTGACAATGGTATATTTAAATTAAATAAATCACAAAATATTGACTGGATTTTGTCAAACGGGTGTAAACAACCTTAAGGTTTGTAGGGACTTAAAAAATCCAAGTGATTCCCCTACTACCTGGAAATCCAATATATTGAGTGATTTCTTTTTCGCAACATGAAATATTGATGAAGTATTATCAACAAAATGTAAGCATGCAAAAATCCAATATTGTTATGATAATGAAATTTCATACATAAAATAATAATTATAGCCACAATCCGCTGTCTTATCAAACATAAAATGATATATTATCCCTTATATATATATATATATATATATATATATATATGTAAATGGTTGATACAACGCATCCCGAAATCAACGTCGTAAACTCAAAAAAATATGAGTACCATAAATGAGTATATAAATCTCCTTTTGAAAGTTACAAGAAAATACTTAAAGTACATCAACTCCCTATTGACCCTAAAACCAACATCTTGAAAATGTACAAGTAAATACCCTCATGTTTTGAGACGATATATAAATCATAACTTTCATTTGAATACCTTTACTAGAAACCCCCAAAGAATTGTGGGATGTCCCAAAAGGGAGAATCGGGAGTATTCATGAATATGTACTTCCCGAACTAATCGTACAGTGGAATGAAACCCACTTACTCGATTACAAAAAGGTAACTGATTTCAACAAAGAAATGTTATATTCAAAACGCGTCTCAATCTTTGTGGCAAGGAACTTACAGAAGATGACATGATTTCTAATATTATTTCCACCTTTCATATATCAGTAAATATTAATAAACTAATATAAGTTGGAATGTAACCTTTAGACAAACTCATTAAACTACTGCAAGTGATTGAGAGACACAACAAAGTTCTTTCAAATAACAACACCAGATATGTTGGGACAAAGAAAATTCCCGAGATCAATAATAAAAGTATTAGAGGTGGAACAACTCTAAAGAATAGTAAGTGAAAGACAATTTCTCACACGACATCTATATACCACGTGGACAAGACCGTGGAAAGGGTCAAGGTCATGACAATAGTTGGAAGGATTTTTCAATCCTTTAAGCAGAGATGCAACTACTGCCCAGTTAATATTGGATAGTCAAAGAAGAGATACATTAATTACCAGTCATTTCGAAAAGGGGAACAAGTTGAAAATGAACTATATCATATTAATTTAAGATTTATTAAGCATAGGTTTCTTGGACATTTATTTTAAGTATTAAAATTAATTTCTTTTGCTTAAGTAAAATCGAATATGTAACCATTATAGATATAAAGAAATACATCTAAATAAATAACAAAACTATTAATATTCTCCGTTCCATGTAGGAATGTATCGAGGAGAACTTGAGTTTTTGTAGAATATTCCACACAATCTAAAATGATAGACAAATACTTATTTTATAATTCATCCAACCAAAATACTTAGACGATGGACTGTCATTTTCTTGTTGGTACAAGATTAATAGGAACCTTGTAAAATTATTCGTATCAAATGAAAATTATAATGGAAATGAGCATATATACATAAGTTCTAATAAATATGAAAGTAAACATACATCATGGAAACTAATGTGTGAAACTAGTAAATTATTGGGTCATCGAAACATTTTTTTTGTCACCAATAAAGAACTTTAGGGCAATGACACATATATGTTTCGACATGACCATGTGGGACACCATGGTTATGACATAGTGATCCGTGTATTGCAAAATACACATAGACACATTCTCTTTCAAGTGAAAGGTAAAATGAGGCAAATTGCAACTGTTGAATTCTGCAGCATAAGAAACAACACCGCCATCATAATATACCCTAATCCTTAGCCAAGACAGAAATGAGACCATCCTAAAGCTAAGGACATAATACAAAAATATTCCATTGTTACAACGAATACAAGGTGATACTTATGGACATAAACATCCAGAATGCGGGACATTAAAGTACTTTATGGTTCTGGTTTCGACACGATGAACGCATGTCGTATTATTGTCCACATGAAATACTGCATTCCTAGCACTAGCTATACGTTTAAGGGCTCACCACCCTGATTATTTCATCAAGTCTACATGACTTGGAATGCTGGAGAATTTTCATCATAAGGATTTGATGTTTATTGCATATGTATTGGGATCAATGTAGAGTTTCCTAACCCCATGTATATACATAAAATGGTCTCATAAAAGTTGTTATCAAAAGAATATGATGATATCTAGGGTATTGGTAATGCGCACCAATTTACCCACATCCATCTAGGGTTATGCAATTATTATATGCAATTTTTTTTTTCGTTTTTAGACCCATTACTATCTAACCAGCCTCATACATACCAGTTGGTAACTGGATATAAGCATGATATTTTACATTTACGCATATTTGGTTCCATAGTATATGTGCCACTTGCGCCCCCACAACGCATCAAAATGGGTCCTTAAAGACGATTTGGTATATGTTGGATATGAATCCCCAACAATTATCCGCTAATTAGAATATTTTGACTAGTGATCTCTTTACCGCTAGATTTGCGGGTTGTCACATTCATGAGACAGTCTTCCCGTCGTTAGGGGGAGATAGGAAAAAGGATTTTCCATGGGAATGACAGGAAGTGTCATTGAATATTCCCACTCTGTCTCATTTTGATCCCCAAAACTTCACAACGTAATGTTGAAGTCAAACGAATCAGAATCGATACCTGATACGTTTAATGTTAGTCCAAAAAGTGATAAGATCACATATACGAGCTGCAAATATACTTGCAATGTTAAAAAGTCCCCAATAGGGGCATAATGCCATTGGAAAGTGCGTTGTAATCACACATAGTGGAGGTGTGGTTGAGGTCGTAGCTACCAAATGGAAGTGGTGGAAGCTACTTGGTTCGATGTATACTATTCTAAAGGAATAGAATAGTGAGGCACATCCATTTATCATCAATACACAAAACTCTCATGAGATTGTCTCTGATTATAATTATGTCCATGAATCATCACTAGAGGACGCTCCGAAGTTAATATTGATTCTAGAGATAAATATTAATCTTACATAAACAATGAGAGTACATATGAGTCGATGGACAAATCATATAAAATCATTGATAATTTATTCACATATACGATGGCTCATAAGATGATCGAGCACGAAGACATCGAACCAGGCTCAGTTGAATAATATCAACAAAGAGCATATCGACCTAAATGTAAAGAAACAATCCAGAAAGAATTATATTCTTTGACAAAGGATCGGGTATTTGGTCCGATAGTGCTAACCTACCAAGTGTAAAGTCCGTAGGATATAACTGAGTCTTTGTCAGAAAGTGTAACGAGAATAATAAAGTCCTAATATATAAGGCTCTCCTTTTGGTACAAGGTTTCTCACAACGCCCTGGATTGACCACGAGGAGACTTACTCTTTCACGATGGATGTTATGACATCCAAATAATTTATTAGCGCAGTTTTCGAAGGACTGGAAATGCAGCTCATGGATGTGGTTACTACATATCTCTATGGGCATCTAGATTAAGAGATATATGAAAAAGCTTGATGGCATTACATTACCAAAATCAAGTAACTCTAAACCACAAAATGCGTTTGCAATAAACACTTTATAGATTAAAGTAATCTATGAGGATGTGATATACCCACCTAAGTGTATATTCGATTGGGAAAATATATATAATAACGATAAAATGTGCCTTTACGTATTTATTTAGGAAAACAAGTTCCGGATTTCAAAGTAGTTTGATATATCGATGTTATGAACATAATATGCACTGTTGATGAAATAAGAGAAACCACAATCTACTTGAAATCTAAATTTGAGATGGAAAATCTTGGAAAAACTTGTTTTGTCTAGCTATTTGAGCTAGGACGCCGAGTTTGTGAAATATTAATTCACCGATCGCATATGTCTAGAAAATAATAAGGCAATTTAATATGGACAAAGTGCATCCGGATAGCACTCCCATGATCGGTCAAAGTGTTATATATAAGAAAAGATTCATTTCGTCTAAAGGATGACGACGAAAAAGTGTTGGGGAGCTGGAATTCCCTATCTAAGTACAATATGCGTATTATCGTACTTAACCTAATACACTTGATCGTATATTGTATTTCTCAGTGAACTTGTTAGCTAGATTTAGCTCAGCGCCAACACAACGTCATTGGAATGATATCAAGTTAATCTTTTGGAACCATTGACACGGGCTTATACTTTCCCTATAGAAATAAAAATGTGATTGATAATGGAACTTCAATACCTACTTAGAATGTAAGCAGCAAAAGTACTAGCTATTACGTAAAAAACAACAAACAATGTCTTGGTATGTATTTGCTGATATTAGGTATCTGTCTGACCCATACAAAGGTTGTTCCTAAACTGGATAAGGAGTTACCACAGGGAACACGTCAATTGCTTGGAAGTAAGCTAAGCAAACCTTTTTTAACTACCTCCTTGAACTATTCCAAGGATATTACTCTCCATGAGATAATTAAAGAATGTATATGATTAAGGACTATCATTACATATAATAGAGGAACTAGTAATTTTGGGTTCAACCAGTATCCTACTTGCATATATGAAAATAATGCATCATGTATCGAAGAAATGAACATAAGATACATCAAAAGTGATAACACAAAGCATATTCTGCTTAAGTCTTAAACAATCAACAATAAGAAGACTCTCCTCGAGATTCAATTGAATCAAATAAGATGTCAGGAGAACATGACACATTTTACCAAATCATTACCTAAAACCATATATTGGGAAACATGTAGAAAGTAAATGCAAATGTTTTCCAAACTCCCTTGATTAATGCACGAATCAAGGAGAGCAGTAGACAAAAGGGGGAGTCTACTATATTTGTGATATTGGTATGTTGTGCTCTTTCCTTCAACCAAGGTTTTATTTTTTCCATTGGGTTTTGTTCCTTGGTGTAAGATTTTAGTGATGCAACAGTTTATATACCATCATGTTTTCCTAACCCTCATGATAAATGTACGAATCTAAGAGAAAACTAGACTGAAGGAAAAGTCTATGTATTGCAAAGAAGCTGGTGCATTGTACTCTTTCCTTCGTTAGACTTTTATTTTTTCCCACTGAGTTTTTATTTTGGCGTAAGGTTTTAACGAGCCAACAATTGTGCACCGTCACTCATTTAACTCGACATAAGGGGGAGTGTTGTAGGATAAGTGTGTCATCGTCTAAAGTATATGACGATAGAGATAGAGATAAGTATATTAGAGTTAGATTATAACTGAAATATCTCATAGCTATCTACTTGTAACTCATCCCTATTCAAAGGGCTTTTGATTAATGAGAATTACAGATTCATTCACTCCATTTATTGTTGTTCGATCTATTCGTTTTTCCTTTAATAAAATATATTTTATTTTGATATAATCTTATGATTTATTAATAATTGTTCCATTATCCATGTTGGCTCCATCCATATCCTTTTCATCACCACTCACTTGCATTCTTCCACTAATGGTTTATGCTTTTGATTAAAGTTCTTCCTTTTCTTTTTCCACATTTTGATGGCTATGCATGCAACGTGATTCACGAAATGTTGATAAAGACTAGACAATTTGATGTTGATTTTAAATAGTAAAAAAATTATTTATTATTTAAAATAAACATAAATATGTTCAATATTAATTATTAAGAAAAGAATAATTAAGTATTGTAAATAAAAACATTGAGTATAACCGGAAAATGATAATAACAATTACAAGTTTGTTAAATATAAGTTCGATACGTACGTGGAGTATATTTTTGTTTAGAATGGGACATGAACTTCATGATTGAGAGGCATCGATTTAAATGATAATTGTTGTCTGCAATGAAACTATAACCTTTTCTGTCCCTTTGTTATTAGAAAAATAATAAAGCTAATTCTTGACCACTTTTAGGAATCATCTGCTATTGATGGAACAATATTTTGAAAATAGATAGATAACTATTTGGATGTTGTTTAGAAGTTTTAGGAAAACCGCACCCAAGAGGGAAACTTCTGTTATTAACTATCGACACAACCTAAATATATAGTTAAAATTCGATAACAGTAGATTACCTTCAACGCAAGAAACCATCAAAAATATTTGTTTTTGATGTTGTCTTATACACTGTTTAGTAGCTAGATTGTTAGTTCTTCTTATTCAACAAATGGTTGTTGAGAAATATGGATGGTAATAGTCTCGGACTCTTTAAAATAAACTAGAAGCGTACTCGTGCAATACAACGAGATATATCATGATTTTAATGTTTTCTTTTATTTTTTGTCGATTTAATTTACGGTACGATTTTGGATGGTTTTGAGAGAGTGATAATGGTTTTTTTATAAATTAATTTGTTTAATTTAGGCCTAATAATATAATGTTTTTTATATAAAAAAATTTAAGTATTTTGTTAGAATTCAATGATTATCTTATATATTTTAAATTATTTATATTTAAATTGAGATGTTTATCCTGTTTTAATTATGTTTATTAGTTAATTATGAATTCAAACATATAGCTTTAGAAATTTGTACTCATGCATCATTACTTGTAATCTTGAATTTTAAGTAATGTGTATCAATAAACAGTACTTAATGCATAAAAACTTGTTTTTAAAAGTTTTTTTCGATAGTTTAGTAATAATGTAATTTATTTTAGATTTAATAGTATAATGTTGTGTTTAAAATAAACATAAAATATTCTGTTAGATTTTCTTAATTATATTTTATATTTTTTATATTTAAAATTTGATTTTTATCCTTTATTTAATTATGCAGGTGAGTGATTTTAGAGATTGAAGTGAGAAGTGATTTTAGGGGAGTTAAAATGGTTAGAGATAATGATTGAAAGTTAATAAATGGTATTAAATGTAGTAGTATACGTACATAAAACTTTAATGATTGTTTTTAAGAGATTTTAAGTAATTAGTATTAATTAACGGTACATTAAGCTTTAACAGTTGTTTTTAAGAGTTTTTTATCCGTACTTTATAATATAGTATAAATAAAAAGTAATAATACGGATGTATTTTTTGTCTATAATGAACACCGGACAAAAACTTTTATAATAAAATTAGAAGTATAATTTAATATGTCAGTTGGAGTGACAAATGATTGCTCTGATAATTTTAATTTTTCTGAAATCTTTTTTTTACGAAGGAAAAGAAAGGATGGGGAAAAGAATTTTTTTTTGAAACCTTTTTAGGAGGTAACGAAATATGAGGGAAAATAAATGATCTCCTAGAACTTTCCTAAAAGTATAAAAAGAAAATAAAGAAAAAAATATGACAACACTTGGACAATTTAGCAAATTACAAAACTACACATCAATTTAAAACCATCAAAACAAATATTAAGGGTATATATATATATATATATATATATATGTAAAAGTAATGATTTCATTTTCTTTTCCTCCCGTTCAATAAGATGAAAACTTATCTCCTTCTCATTCATTCTCTTCTCTTTTCGTCCTTAATTTTAAGGAACACGAAAATAAAATAAAAACTTTCCTTTCTTTTTCCATTATTAATTTTCCCTATATCAATAGTGCATGACAATTGTTATGCACTACAGTAAGTAAATACTGATAAATAAAACATATCCTCTTTATCGGACCCCTTCCTCCAGTTACCTTCCATTTAATGGTTCCGACGAAATCAACACAAAAGATATTTCCTTTCACTTTTCGTAACACATATGCATATACATACACATGCACATACAATTACAAGGATACACATATATGAGTCGGGATAAAAACAAGATTTAAAAAAATTAATGTTTACAAAGGCCACTGAATTATTGTAGAAGTTCTATATGCACCGTTCATGTATATAAAAATCATTGTAGACTATCCGACCATGAAGTTGGATTCATTTACAAAAAATCCAGCCAAAATGGCCTCATCAAATATAAAATTTTCATTACGCCCTTTATTCCATTTTTCACCAGAAATTATTGAATTAAATGTGACCTAAAGTACAAGGTTTGATTTGCCGAATTTATAAGTTTAATTTAAGTTCTATTTCATGATCAATAACTTGTACCAACCATCCTCCTCCTCCTTGGTTGGCCCCGTCCAGCCCACTACGCCGCACCGCCGCCAACCGTTGCCTCCCTCTCCATCGTTGCCTTCCCTGTCTATCATAAACCCATGCATCATCTCCTCCTTTGTTGTCGATGGTGACAATTGCCTCTTGCATCGCAACTTGGTCCAAGCGTCAAGTGACTTAGTCCAACTGACAAGTGACACCAACCAGACTGACATCGGGAATCGATATCCAAGAGATCGAATTAATGTTTGGCATGAAACTTATGACATCATCTAAGCCTAGCCTCAAACATTCATATACGGGTCCATAACTTAGGTCCTCATTCCATTTTTCAAGTATATGTGGAATTTTAATATAAACTTATCTATATCTATCTATACTATATTATAAAGCACAGATAAAAAACTCTTAAATACAAATTATTAGGCACAAGGTACCATCATTTTATGCAAGATTTTAAAAATCTCTTAATTTACAAGTATCAAAGCACAAGATACATATTACTACTGCAGACTTCTAATACTTACCAATTTGGTATGTGCACGACCTTCCTTTTATGCAGACATTTCCATGTATCACTATTAATTAATATATTATATTACTATAAATTTGTTTGGTTATTATTTTATATATTTGAATGGTTTTGAGAAAGTGATAATGTTTTTTTATAAATTTGTTTAATTTAGGCTTAATAATATAATGTTTGTTAATTAATAAAGTCACAATATTGCTTTATACAATAGCTCGTTAGAAATACTAGGGACTAGTTTGTTAATCGTAAAAACTAGAGAGCATGAAATTTCAATTTTGGCATTTCATAAAATCTTTACATTTTCATCATCACTGCATGACGTTTGGCAAATATAAACCCTATGTGACTAAAATTAACACAATTCGACTATCCTACCAATTGATCAATTCTAAATTCATGTTGGTTGATACTATGATCGAGTAACTATACATATACATATATAGAAGGAGGATCAAACGAGAACAATAACTATTTAAAAAAACACGAGAACTAACAAAATTATTAATGATTTTATATTAATGTGTAAAAAAGCCACGCGGACCTGAAGTCGCGGCCAAAGTCCTTTTTTCGTGTGTTAATGTAAAATCACTAATGATTTTGTTAGTTCTCGTGTTCTTTTAAATAAGTATTGTTATCGTTTGAACCCGACTCTACATATATATATATATATATATATTATATACATATATATAAAGTTCAATTGCAAACTCCATTTTCATTGTGAACGTGAGGACTGATCCTGACTCTTCATCTCTATTGATCCAACAACTCACATTAAATAGAATTTTTTTAATTAGAAATATTAATTAAGGTGAGTAGGGAGAAAAGAAGAAGTTAATTTCAATCTCATGTCTACCTTATTTGACCTTTTATTTCTTTTTTAATTAAAAACTTTTTACCTCCTTAAAGTTTAAAATAAATTATCTTAAAAATTAATAATATTTAATCAAACAAATTACATCAAAAAAACGAGAATTTATTGCTATTCGATATGATATTCATCTCGATATAGTTGTTATCTTCGTTTTAACCATTTTTTACGTGAAATGCTATATATGTGTTATATTCAATATGAATATCTATATACGTTCATGTCTGTACAACAACTTGACACCGTAAGTCCGTAACTCGACACCACCTTCTTCAACACTTTATTTAACGTTATAAGATACCATGTTCTTCATCACCGTAACCCAACATCCATCGAGACCAATTGAGAACCCATCGAGACCGAGTGAGAACCTATCGATAACCTATCGAGAAAGATCGAGAATCCATTCATTGGCTTCATGTGTGTTTATGTGTGTTAAACCATAACCTATCACCTTCATTTTCCATCAAGAACCTATCGATTGATTTATTATTTGTTTGTATGGATAAAATCATAGCCTATCACTTTCAGTTTTTATCGAGACGGATCGGGAACTGTCAGGATCGAATTCTCAACAAGAATTAATTCTCAGAAACAATATCAAAGAAGTTTGCGGAATAACACTTTGATATTCAATGAAACAGTAAATCAACACAGAAAATATGAATAACAAACTGTAAGCTTTTATTGAATGCTTTGAAGTTACAAGATTACTCACTCAACCTCAATATTGATAAACAGGCTCACCAATACGAATTCTACTTCTCTAGAATTAGGATCTATGCCTTGAGGTTGTTTTTCTCTAAAAGAATGAAAACTAAAAATTATCTAACTATTCTAAACAATACAATATATATACTGAATACAAAGATAATTACAATAAATAAAATATCTTCAGTATATCTTCTATGTATATCTCTAAGCTTCCATGTATATCCTTTCATACGAATCTTCATCATATAAGCAATATTAATCTTCAGCAGCATTAACTACTAAGCAGTACTAACCACTAGCAGTACTAACTAGCTAAGCAGTACTAACTTTGTTCAAGCAGCACTAACTTTGACTAGCAGTATTAATAGTACTAGCAGTAGTAACACTCAGCAGTACTAACCTTTAAGTCTTCTAGCAGTAGTAATTTTGAACTAGCAGCATTAACCATACTTGAGTTTTTCTTCAGTTCCCAACAATCTCCCCCTAACTTGACTTTTAGGAAAAGAAGTCAAGTTCTTCAGATCTTCTTCAAGATGCTCCCAAAACTTCATCATGACCTAAATTCCAGTATTTGCATCCAATCCCAAACTTTGATTAATTGTTCTTTGGATCAAATATTTAGCCATTTCTGAATTTTCACCACATCCAAGCTTCTTCTTCAACATTAAATGAAGTTTCAATCTGCTATGGTTGTATACTTTATCCACTAGGAAGTATTCAATGTGATTTCTATCCAAAGTCACAGAATATACGCCACTAGTTTCATACAAAGTCCAATTGGTAACTGCTTGAAAAACACTCCTTATGATTTCCTCCACTTCATCAGGTTTGAACATCATACACAGATACTCCATCACCAGTTTTGTAATTGAAATTCCTGGAGCTTTCAACTGATCTGCATACAACTTCATCCCTATATCAAACATTTCTTCAATATCAGACCTTGAGCATGTTCTGACAATTTTAGCCCAAGTACTGTAGACTTCATACTTTTCATCTTTTCTCTTCAGTCTGATATATTCCTTGCCATCTACTTTCAAAACATCCCAGTGAATGACTTCAGGAGGTTTAACTCCTACAGGTTCTGCTGCAATTGGTTCAGGCACTTTGTCCATCACAACCATGTACATCTTGACATCCTCAGTACTTGCAGGTTCTTTCATTGTAGATGACTCAGGTGCCTCTTCTTCTTCAGCAACCTTTTCAGCCTCTTCTTCCATTAATCTAGGCTTCTTTGTAGGCTTTCTCCTGGCAATCATCTTTGTTCTTTTTAAAGTCCTTAGACTTTCACCAATTGTTGTTTCCTTCTCTGAAGTTTCTTGCTCATCAGGGAATGGTTTTTGTAAGAAATCATTGCTTTCTTTCATTCTTTTCTCCATTTCAACCCTTGCAAGATCATCTCCTTGAAGCTTTATCATCTCAACATCATACATCTTCTTGAGCTTCTCAAAAGACATCTTTGAAAACATCTCTACCTTGACACCTACTGCACCCTTGAGGAAAGTAATCATTTTCTTTCTCTCTTGAGCACCCAGGTATGTCTTTGAAGGTTGTCTTTTCCTTGCAGCCATTTTGATCTTATCAGGCTTCCTCAAAGATGTGGCTTTCTGCTTGGCTTGTTCTGTTGCTAAGCTTTGTTGATAGGCTTTGTTTAACTCTGCAGCCATTGCTTTAGCTATCTCTCTATCCTTTTGCACTTGCATGGTTTCTGCTTCTTCAAATTCAGCCTGTATCTTCCTAGCTAGAGCTTCATCTGATTCAATCAGCTTCTGCTTTTTCATTGGTTTATCAGATTCAACTAGCTTTGCCTTACCTTTATCTTTACCCATCACCTTCTCAATGCTAGAGTTCTTTGCTGCATCACCTCTTTCTTTTATGATAACTCCTTTGGCCTTTGAGGTGACCTTGGGAGTATCATGTTTGGCTTTGATGAGTGTCTCTGCAACCTCAAGCTCTGTAAGGACCTCTTTTACTGTTTCTGCTACTTCTTTCAGCTCAGCAGTATTAACCATTTCTGCTGCTTTACTTGAACTGGCAGTATTAATGGTTTCTGCTGCTGGCTCTGTTTCTGCTGCTTGCGCATTCTCCCCCTCAACATCATGTTTTTCCTCTTGCTCCCCCTTAGCTTTGGCATCAGCTTCTGACTCCCCCTTTTTGGGAGCATCAGTCACTGGTTTCCTTCTTCTGAGCACAAATTGTTTCTTCTTCCTTTGCAGAATCAGTTTCCTTACCATTTGCTTCAACTTGATGATTTGTTCTTGTTGTGACAGAACTATGAGTTTAAGCTCTTCTATATCTTTGCCCTGTTTGAGTACATCCATGTTGATGTTGCCCATTGCCTCCATCAATTCATCATAGTTATATCTGTCCTCACCTTCTCCAGGAGTGTTACCCCCTATTGAAGGATCATTGGATCTTTTAGTAGTGGAAGTCTTCTGCCTAGCAGAAGCACTATCCACCCCTGTGGTTTCTTGGCACCAGGGACCTTCAAATGATTGCTCATTCAAAGTTGCCATGGGGGAGGTCTTATTGATGTTACCACTTTCCTCCTCTGTGCTAGCAGGAGTAGTGGCAGCCTCATCACCCATATGCTCTACCTCCTCCTCAGAGAGCACCTCCTTTGGGTTGGGAGACACCCTTGTGGTTTCCCTTTGGATATTCTCTAGGGGAGAATTCTCCCTTAGAGGGCTTATAGGCTTAGTGGGTGATGGTACAAGAAGGGAAGGAGCCTTCTTTACCTGTTTTCTCTTGTAGGTTTGGGTGATGGGAGAGGTTGGTTTTTCAAGAAGGGACTGGGGAATTGATTTTGAGAGGGAAGGTTGGGCTTGGCTAGCAGTGGGTTGGTCTAATGGGGGCCTTGACCCTGCTGCCATACCTTCATTGGTTTGGGACACCACCATCATTGTAGAGAACAATGGGGTGTCAACTCCTTCAGAGTCCCCAGCAGATCTTCTCATATTTGAGAAAACCTTGCCTTTGGGGGGTTTAGGTACATATACCCCAACAGGTTGAGGTATATCCGTCAATTGATTAGTAATAACTTCTTGAACAAACCTGGAATACATAAAGAAGCTCTTTTTGTTTCCCATGTTTGAGACAAGATCATTGAAAATCATTTTAGAAAAATTGTACTTTCTGGCAGTGGCCAAGCACACCAAAGCATAAGCAATAGTGCTGCTGAACTCACTCCATCCAGTAGTCTTTTTGGATATACAATGCATAAGAGTATGGACAAAGAAACGCCATTGGGGTGAGAATTTTGCTTTAGAAAATTTGAAAACACCCAATGGGCCTCCATACCCCATTCTTGTAAGAGTTGAAAACAGTTCATCATTTGGGATAGAAGTTATACCAGAGGCATCGTCTAGACGTAGACTGATGCGAATAACTTCTTCAGTAACTGTAAGTGATTGATCACAGATTCTTGTCTTGATCATTTGCACACCATTTTCCACAACAATGGTTGCATTAGCCCAGAACTGCCTTTGATGCTCAATGTAGATTGTAGGGGATACAGTAAGAGCATGAGCAATGTGGCTTGTCTTGAGGAAATCCACAATCTGATGAAATCCTGAAGCTTGCTTTGGCTTTTGTAGCATCGCAATCTCGTTGTGCTCGTCGATGAACGTCATGGATGCCATTGATCTTAGTGAAAACTTGCCTGAAAACTTCGAACTTGAGAGAGAAAAGGTTTTGAGCGCAAGAGAACAGTATGCAAAGAGTCGTTATGAACTTTTAGGCGGGCAAAGAGTATTTATAGTATTCGGAATATAAGCAGTATTAACCTAGAGCAGTATTAACTGAAAGCAGTATTAACCACTAGCAGTATTAACTGAAAGCAGTATTAACCACTAGCAGTATTAACTGAAAGCAGTATTAACCACTAGCAGTATTAACTGAAAGCAGTATTAACCACTAGCAGTATTAACTGAAAGCAGTATTAACCACGAGCAGTATTAACTGAAAGCAGTATTAACCACTAGCAGTATTAACTGAAAGCAGTATTAACCACTAGCAGTATTAACTGAAAGCAGTATTAACCACGAGCAGTATTAACTGAAAGCAGTATTAACCACTAGCAGTATTAACTGAAAGCAGTATTAACCACTAGCAGTATTAACTATACTTACTCCTTTTAAACTTGCTAAACACTGAGTACTGCTATGCATATCCTGAAAAAGAAGATTAGTAACACCAAGAATAAAAATATACAGGTATAAAACCACTTTTTGAGAAGAAGATTATTCAGAGTTTATCATTCCCACACTTGTTACCAAGAAAGTGAATCTACCCACATCAAAAGCTTTAGTGAATAGATCAGCAAACTGATTATCAGTGTGAACTTTGACAACTTGAATAAGTTTCTTTTCATTACAATCTCTTATAAAGTGATACCTGATTTCAATGTGCTTTGTCTTTGAGTGCTTGACTGGATTATTTACAATGCTAATAGCACTGCTGTTGTCAATAAAGATTGGAGTGTGTAGAAAGGTTACCCCATAATCCAACATTTGATTCTGAATCCATAAGACTTGAGAACAGCAACTTGCAGCTGCTATGTACTCTGCCTCTGTTGTAGATGTGGATACTGTGGTTTGTTTCTTGCACTGCCATGAGACTAGTCTAGCACCCAAAAACTGACATCCTCCAGAAGTAGATTTTCTGTCCAAGTTTGCCCCACCTAGATCACTGTCTGAGTATGCTATTAGGTCAAAAGGTGAGTTATGAGGATACCAAAGTCCCAATCTGGGTTGCCCTTTGAGATATCTGAATATCCTCTTAACAGCTTGAAAGTGAGATTGCTTTGGCCTAACTTGAAATCTTGCACATACACAGACTGGAAACATTATATCTGGCCTTGATGCTGTGAGATACATGAGAGAGCCAATCATGGATCTATAATGATGCACATCCATATCCTCCCCCTCAAGATCTGCTGTGATCTGCTTGTGTGTTTCCATAGGTGTGCTGGCAGGTTTTGATTCATGCTCTTGGGGCTTGATGTAGTCCATAAAGTGCTTTCTTTAATTTGTATACCCTGTCTGGATAGCTTGGGTTTTCAAACCCTGGTGGTTGACAGACATATACTTCTTCTTCAATTGATCCATAGAGAAAAGCACTTTTTACATCCATTTGATAGACTTTGAAGTTCATGTAAGAAGCATAGGCGAGGAATAGTCTGATTGCTTCTATCCTAGCCACAGGTGCAAAAACTTCTTCATAATCTATACCCTCTTCTTGAGTATAGCCTTGAGCCACCAGCCTTGCTTTGTTCCTTATGACAATACCTCTTTCATCTCTCTTGTTTCTGAAAATCCACTTTGTGCCAATTGCTCTGTGACCTTTAGGAAGGTCTACTAGATCCCATACATCTTGTAGCTTGAACTGTAACAGTTCTTCTTGCATTGCTTCTATCCAGCTAGATTCTTTCATAGCATCATGTGCCTTTTTAGGCTCAAGCTGGGATAGAAAGCAAGAAAGGACTGTATGCTGTTGATCTTGCATTTCTTGAAGCCTGCTTTGATGTCTAGTCATCATAGGAGAAGAGATATCTCCTATTACCAGCTGTGGAGGATGATTCTTTTGAACTCTTGTGTTATGACTAGGTTCTTCATTCAGTCCAGCCTCTAGATTAGAGTCATGCAACTCAACTGAAGTGTTTTCAGATGACACTTCTGATTCTTTATTTTCTTGAGTCTCCTCATCTCTAGTTTCTTCTTCACTCTGATTTGGTCCAGTAAATGATTCCTTTTCACAGTCTTCACCAGAATGCACTGTGGGTATGGGAAATATCACAGATTTAGATATGCTTTCTGAGACTTGTGTGATCCCTGATCCTCCACATCCTGTTTCTGTAGAATCATCACTACTGAAACCAAAAGAATTAGTTAGTGAATCAATGTCAAATAGCCACTGAGGTCCAGATCCAACAGGATTTGGTGTGCTCTCATTGCATTTGACATTGTCACTTTCTTCAATTATTCTAGAAGAAGAGTTAAATATTCTGTAGGCCTTACTCTGAGATGAATATCCCACAAGAAATCCATCATCTGCTTTGCTATCAAATTTACCTAAGTGAGATTTGGTATTTAGAATTGTACAAGGACACCTAAAAGGTTTGAAGAAACCAATAAAAGGTTTTCTTTTATTTAAAAGCTCATATGGGGTCTTGTTCTTTTGCTTGACCACTAGAACTCTGTTTTGGACATAACAAGCAGTATTAACTGCTTCAGCCCAGAAGGTAATTGGCAATTTTGAATCAGCCAACAGAGATCTAGCAGCCTCTATTATTGTTCTATTCCTCCTTTCAGCAATACCATTCTGTTGAGGAGTCCTAGGAGCACTATATTGCCTCTCAATACCTTTCTCTTCACAAAAAGTGTTTAGATCATGATTTTTAAACTCAGTTCCATTATCTGATCTAATGACTTTTACTCTTTGATTAGTTTGGTTTTCAATTCTTAGAATAAAGGATTTGATAAGACCACTTGTTTCATCCTTAGTCCTTAGAAAATATACCCAAGTAAATCTGGAGTAATCATCAACAATAACCAAGCAGTAAGATTTCTTGCCTATACTCATAACATTTGTAGGACCAAACAGATCCATATGCAATAACTGGAGACAAGTAGAAACAGAATTTAACTCTTTGGTCTTATGAGAAGTTTTGTGTTGTTTGCCTTTAAGACAAGCAACACAATGATCATCACATGAAAAGACTTTTGAAGGTAACCCTCTTACAAGGTTATTTTTAACAAGATTGTTCATAGTCTTGAAATTCATGTGACACATCCTTCTGTGCCAAAGGGAGGATTCATCTATAGAAGCTTTTGAAACAAGACAATTTAAAGATGAATCACTATCAACATTGTCCAAATCAAGACAGTAAACATTGTCCTTCCTTGGAGTTCTAAGTAGTATCATGTTTTCATCAACTACCTTGAACCCTGGAGCAAGGATCATACACTCAGTATTTGTAAATAATATACTATGTTGTTTGTCACAAACCTGTGATACACTTAACAGGTTGTACTTTAATTGATCAACATAGTAGACATCCTCAAATGTCATCTTACCTTTGGTGACATTACCTTTTCCACTTATCTTACCACCAGTAAGATTGTCTCCAAATGCAACATGTCCTCCATTAATATGCTTGAAATCCTGAAGGCATGACATGTTGCCAGTCATGTGCCTAGAGCAACCACTATCAACATGCCATATGCTCTTTCCCTTGAGCTGTTGGTTGCCCTGCACATTAGATAAATCAATTAGTATGATTTAGGAACCCAAGCCAAAGTGGTCTTGGGTACCCCTTTCTCATCAAAATATTTGCACTCTTTCTTGACAAGATTTTTGAACTTTAACTCCTCATCCTTGGAGTACTTTGTTACAATAATAGGCTTGTAACTATGTTTGCTAGAATCAGTACTAGTTTTAGAAGTACTAACTACCTTGGCAGCACTTGCATGCTTAGCAGCACTAACTTTGTTAGAAGCAGTAACTGTGTTAGCAGCAGTAACTGTGTTGGCAGTATTAACTTTTGAAGAGGTATTAACAGTATTAGCAGTATTAATATTTTCAGCAGTACTAACACTGTTAGCAGTAGTAACTGTGTTAGCAGTACTAATACTGTTAGTACTTCTAGGCACCCACATTTTGATACTTTCTTTTAAAATCTTTTTCTTTAAAGTGCCTTTACTTTTAACATATTTCTTTATCACATGTTTCTTTCCAGCCTTCCTATAACCCACAGATTTTTGCACAAATCTTTGAAAGTTCATCTGTTGGTTAATAGGGTTAAAGTAACAATACTTAGCCAAATGATTCAACTTGCCACATATAAAACAAGGTTTTGGTCTATTGATTTTATTCAGATCAACTCCTTGTTTCTGAGCCCATTGATTATTCCAGTTTCTTTGATTTCCTCTTTTTAAACCAGAATTCAGGCTCTTGGCTTTATTGCAATCACACTGTTTGCAAGGAATAGGGTTCACAACAGTGGTCTGCTTATAGTGAACCTTCTTGTTCTTTCCCTCAGTCTTTTCTATCTCTTTGGACTTGATCCAGTGCTTTCCATATTCCTCATTGGTGATAATATGATTTTCTTTAGAAATCTCACCACTCACAGTATTGTCCTTATCCTTGACAACTTCTTTCTCAGTTTTATCCTTAACAACCACTTTATCTAAGGGATCTATTTCAGTGGCTCCCTTAGGTAGATCCTTCCTATCCTTAGTTTCTAACAGCTCTGAACTAGGAGGGATGTAGTTGTTGTTATAGGGTGGTGGTGTGGTATTGTACCCTATACCTCTTCTCAGTTTATCATGAATCTGAGTTTGTAACAAAGAATCCATTGCTTTGGAAGCATTAGAAAACTTTTCTACATCAAGTTTGACTTTAGCTAGCTCTCCTCTTAGCTTTTCACTTTCTTCTTTAGATCTGGTCAGTTGAAGCTCTAAGTCATTCTTCTCCCACTTCCAGTAATTTGTGTCATAAGAGTGTTGAAGCTCATTAGCTTGAAAACCCTTAATCTGTTCTTCAAATCTCTCAACAATCCTCACATAATCTTTTATGTCTTTTTCCAATCTCTTAAGGTCATCACTCATGTTCTGATTGTGATCCCTATACCTTTTAACAGTGTTAATGCAATTTTGAGAGCAAAGATTGGAAGTTACCTCTATAGGGAGACTAGACACCTCTGCCATTAGAGCTTGATTCTGAATAGCCTCTTCAGCTTGATCACTCCAATCAAACCCCATACCTTGTTGAGATACAAGGGCTTGTACAGAGTTTCTGTTGAAGCTTCCAGATTGAGCTTGTTGGTGGTTGTTATTCTGAGACATTCCACTTCTGCATTCTCTAGCAAAGTGTCCCTTTTGATGGCATTTGTAACATTCTACCTTGGACTTGTCAAATCCTGCTCCATCTTCTCTTCTTTCGGAGAAGTTGTTCCTCCCAGTTCTTTTGATGAACTTTTTAACTCTCATGGAGAGCATGGCCATTTGCCATTTAATATCCATCTCTTCAAGATCATCTGGATTGAGTTGTTCCAAGTCATCGTTAATGAGAGAAGAGTTTCCATGACTTGCCAGAAAGGCCTCAAACACAGTTTCAGTGCCTTTCTCTTGGTTTGTTCCATTGACAGGACTAACTGATTCAAGGTTGGAAGTAGAATCAGTTGATGCTGAAAGGAGTGCAGCATTGTGAACATACCCAGAAGGCCTCTTTTTAGCCTCTACCTCAGATTCAAAAACTCTTAGATCATTATAAAGATCATCAAGTTCCTTTTCTTCCAGTTGATCATTCTGTCTGAAAGATACAGTATACATGGTCCATTCATCACTCAAGGACCTTAGAAACTTTCTGTTCAGATCATCTTGATCAATTTGTACTCCCACTGTAGCTAGTTCACCAATGAGTTTGTTGAACCTGTCAAAAGTTTGAGTCATGGACTCATTCTTGGTTGACATAAAGTTCTCATATTGTTGTTTCAGAATGGCTTTCTGATTTCTCTTGGTACTTTTGGTACCAGAGAATCTCTTCTCCAGAGCATTCCAGAGCATCTCTGCATCAGTGCAGTTACAGAACTGATGTTGATATTCATTGGGAATAGCCAAGAGCAAGGTGCTCAAGGCTTTCATCTCTGTCTGTCTGATCTTTCTTTCTGCATCAGTTTTTGGTGGAGTTCTCTTTCCATCTGCACCAATCTTTCCTGCTTCAGAAGGACCATTCTCTATGATGTCCCACATAGAATAGTCAGTGAGGAGTATGTACTGCTTGATTCTGATCTTCCACATATCAAATTCATTGGGTCTAAGCATTGGAACCTTTGAGACCAAAGTACTGCTTGATTCTGCAAGATTTTCCATGATGAATAGTTGTTTCTGAGAAATCAGGCTCTGATACCACTTGTCAGGATCGAATTCTCAACAAGAATTAATTCTCAGAAACAATATCAAAGAAGTTTGCGGAATAACACTTTGATATTCAATGAAACAGTAAATCAACACAGAAAATATGAATAACAAACTGTAAGCTTTTATTGAATGCTTTGAAGTTACAAGATTACTCACTCAACCTCAATATTGATAAACAGGCTCACCAATACGAATTCTACTTCTCTAGAATTAGGATCTATGCCTTGAGGTTGTTTTTCTCTAAAAGAATGAAAACTAAAAATTATCTAACTATTCTAAACAATACAATATATATACTGAATACAAAGATAATTACAATAAATAAAATATCTTCAGTATATCTTCTATGTATATCTCTAAGCTTCCATGTATATCCTTTCATACGAATCTTCATCATATAAGCAATATTAATCTTCAGCAGCATTAACTACTAAGCAGTACTAACCACTAGCAGTACTAACTAGCTAAGCAGTACTAACTTTGTTCAAGCAGCACTAACTTTGACTAGCAGTATTAATAGTACTAGCAGTAGTAACACTCAGCAGTACTAACCTTTAAGTCTTCTAGCAGTAGTAATTTTGAACTAGCAGCATTAACCATACTTGAGTTTTTCTTCAGTTCCCAACAGGAACCCATCGAGACCAATCAAGAACCCATCAAGATCGACCGAGAGCCCATCAGGACCGATCGACACTGATCGAGAACCCATCGAGAATAATCAAGAACCCATCAATTGACTTGGTGCGTGATTGTGTTTTAAAAGCATAACCTAACACCTTCATTTTTCATCGAGACCGATTGAGAACCTATTGATTAATTTATTGTGTGTTTGTTTGTGTAAAACCATATTCTACCACTTTAAACTTTTATTCATGATGAATGTTATAGTAAGTTGTATATTCATGATGAATATCATACTAATAAATGAATATTAAAGAGTTGTTGTAAACATATGAACATGCATAAATATTCATGATGAATATTACAGAGATATATATCATTTTACGTAAAAAAAATGGTATACAAAAACTATATCGAAATGGTTGTCAAATCGAAGAGAATGAAATGCTCGGTTTTTGATGTAAAAATATTAGTTATTTTTAAGATAATTTAATTTAAAAATTAAGGAGGTAAAAAAATTTTAATTAAAAAAAATAAAAAGTCAAATAATGTAGACCCTGATTCAAACTTCCATTTTTTTTTGTCCCTAATCACTTCTCAATTAACTTTATTATGTTTTAACCATTGATTAGTTTTATAAAATTTTGATCAATGACCAAGATTGGTCCTCATTTCACAATTAAAATGTGGTTTTCATTTGAACTTACCCACCATGCAACCCTCATCTAAACTGTAACACCCGGAAATTTGGTACATTTTGGCTACCTTTCTTTCCCCAATTAAGCTATGATTACACTTTAATGTTAATATAATTAGCTATTTCGGATGCCAAGCTATTCGAGAGAGAGGGAAAAGACGGATTTTTGGGGTTTGGGGAACTTGGGCGATTGTGCCAGCGAGAGTGCCAGAGGGCACAATCGCATGACACTCTCGCCGAGCCATTTAGGCTGGCGGTACAATCTAGGCGATTGTGCCAACGAGAGTGGCACTGGCACAATCGCATGGCACTCTTGCCGAGAGGTACAAGTGTGTTAAAAGTGCGATTTTCAGCCACTTCTCTCATTTCTCATTTCCACTCTCTTCCCTTTCTCTCCCAAAACGTTCCTCCACCTTCTATTATGAACCCTATCTGATTTTGGGGCTTTTCCATGAAGATCAAAATGTTCCCTCTCCATATTATGCTAGTGGCTTCATCTCTTGATGCAAGATCAAGTTTTCATTTCCAACACTAGAGATTTTTGGGGTTTATTAGGTTTTGCACAAAACCTAAGTAGTAAGTTCATTCATCTCATTTCTAACACTCTAATCAAGTTATAAATGCTTCATTGATGACTCTTTAGAGTTTATATTTCTCAAATTTCAGTTTGGATGATTTTGGAGGATTTAGGTCAAAATTAGAGTTTGGCCAAAATGGAGATTTTGATATAAGGTGTTTGGGGGACTGATTCTAAGTGCTTGGATATGTGTATTTATGGTTGGAAACTTATGGATCTAGGTTTTTGGAGTATTTGGCTTGAGGATTCAATTTTTCTTCAAAGGAACTCAAGTTGGGAAAAAAATCTAGATTTAGCCTAAATCTAGCAATGCGAGTTCAAGTTGATTTGTGAAAACGTTGTACATGTAAAAAATGTCTATTTTAAGGTGATTATGTGTTTGCATAATTTTTATTAAAAGTTGGAATATTTGAAGAGTTTTACTCATTTGGGTTATTTGGTTTTATAAATCATGTGAAACACTCACATTTGGGATTTTTGGACACTTTGATAAATAAAGCATGTTGATATGTTTCTTTGATGATTTAATATGTAAATGGAGGTCATTTGATGTAAATGTCCTTTTATTGTATTTGATTTTATAAACCGTTTGGAAAATGCATATTATTGTGTTATGAGACATTTTGGAAATATAAGGGTATGAGTTCATATGGAAAGCAGTTTGTCTCAACCAATGATGAGTTTTGGGTTAATCATACTTTTGGTCATTGTGTTTGCATAATCGTCGGCTAAATGCGTTTTATTGTTTATACTGACTTTTATTGTACCTTAAAGTAAATTGTTGAGCTTTTGGCTCGGTTTTAATAGCCTTTGTGGAGTTTTGAGTATGATTGCGTTTATTGCGTATCATTTGAGAATTGCATGTTTTGGGTGCTTTGGTCGTTCAATTGGAGTCATGTAATGTTATAAACTGTAATGTAATGGATCCATAGGCATAAGAGTCTTTATTATTTTAATGGGACGGTTGTTTCCTTGTTGGGACCAAGATTAGTCATGGGGTCATCGAGGGCCTTATGGTGCGGGCTCTTGGAGTCAAACATCTGCCATTGACCTTGTGATGTAATTTATGAGTCAGTTTTTATGGGATAGTTATTTCTCATTTGTAACTAGTTGAGACATTGGGCCCTCAGAAGGCAACTTGGTACGGTTATGTGGGACCAGATACTAGCCATGGACCGTAAATGTAATCCTAGTGAATGAGTATGACTAGGATCATTGGGTGCCCCCCCCCCCCATTTGAGTACGAGTCGGCGAGTTCGTGGCCATAATCCTAGTATGGTGAGCTCAGTAACATGGAAAGTGTCGTACTTCTGTGTTCCGCCACTAACCATGGAAATTGGGTCTCCCCCGTCACCGAAAGGTGTTGTTTTGGGTAATTAGTTTTATCCTTGTTTTTCGGTGACGTTTTGAGTATGAGGTGATCTCCATAAGTTATAATTTTGGGGCTTGAGTCTTACTCATATTTCGGTAGTTTGGATAATAAAGTTTTATCTTAATTTTATATTTGAGTATTTATCATTATTCACGTTTTGTGTGAGTATTGAGTTTCGAATTCATATTTGAAAGAGTGTTTTATATTCGGGTTTTCATCACGAAAATAGTTGGTTTTGGGAAAGGTGTTACTTTTATATTTTGTACACTCCTTTTTAGAAACCGTGACTTAAATTTTGTTACTTCAATTTACTGTTTCATTTAAATGCTGAAAACTCTTGAACTCACTAGGCGTTAGCCTAACCTTTTTATTTGTCGGCATGTGCAACATGTTCCGGTCGGGAATAATTCTAGTGACACTGTGAAGAGATGAGTGCTATTTGTGTGCTCGAGAAGTGAATAGCATGGTGAAATCTTCCGCATTTATTTTTGGAATAACAACTTGTATTTGGGTTAAGTAACACCCGACTTTATTTAGTCTTAGTATGTGAAGTAAGTTATTGAATGTTGGTGTTAATTTTATGTTTTAAAGTTGAAGTATTTCCAAGAATGGATTTGTAGAAAGGATTTTATCCTTTATTTGGTTATTTTATCGAAGTTTTGTTTAGTTGCTCTTTCCAAATTTGAGGGTGTTACATAAACCATTCATTTAGCTCATTAATTATGTAGACACTGAATGATTATTGGTTTCATGCAATAATCTTACCTGCAATGCATATCATTTCATTAAATTCATACACTAACATGGAATGCATACTGTTTTGTGAAAGTATCACCTTTATCCGATACATCGCATTAAACGTTATGTGCATCGACATATGCTGCAGAAATTCGACGAAATCAGCTAAATTCATTTATATAATCAATGAGAATCCAAATGCAATGGGCTAAATGAATGGTTTAAATGAGGTTTGCACGGGGTTGTAACCTTCTACTAGGTTGCAAAATAACCGTGGCATATATATATATATATATATATATGTAGGTAGAGGAAGGATCATGCGAGAAGGCGAGAAGTGTGATATCATATATGATTACATGGCCTGTGGGTGTGCTTAATCATATATGATTAAACGTCTATGTATTGCCAATATAACATGTGTTTAATCATATATGATTAAGCTTGTGTATCATATATGATTAAACACTTCTTGCCTTCTCGCAAAATGTTTAGTTTCTCGTTTGAACCTACCCCTATGTAGGTATATATATATATATATATATATATATATATATATATATATATATATATATATTTCAGGTTCATACAGGTTCATGCTAGAACAATAATCAAATAAAAGAACACGAAAACATCAAATTATATGTGATTTTACACCAAAATCATGTGTAAAATCACAGGTGATTGTGAGGTTGCAGGACAAGTCGCCTGTTCATCCTTGCGTTGATAGTGTTCCATAATCGCATGTAAAATCACATGTGATTTGGTCATTTTCTTGTTCTCCCATTTGACCATATTCTCATTTGATCCTCCATGTATATTGTAACATCCTAAATTTAGGGTAAATTTAAAATTCGAAAATTCGACAATATGACGTTTATAAATAAAGGAAACATGTTCACCCTAATTAGGGGTAAATCAAAATCTGAATATTACGGTAGTGGCATGTCAAAACTAAAGTGTATCATCCCAAACGGGGAAACCAAATATGGTGATTACAAACCCAATAAGAATGAAAAATAAAACCGACAACCTAATAATCTAAAATTTGCCAATTAGATTAGTCGGGTGTCGCTATCCTTCCAAAATGTAAATCTTCAAAATCAAGTATGTTGGTTACTATATCTCCAAAAAGACCACTCACGACCCCAATGTCGTCTACTCAGTTCCGACGAGCTCCACTGCTAAGATGACATGTCAGACATGACAACCAAAGAACAAGTGTTAGGCTAAAGCCTAGTGAGAACAAGTCAATTGAAATAGACGTACTAAACCCATTTGAAGTCGTACGGTGGATATAGCCATGAGCTAAATCAAACAATCAAATAAACCATTAGTGATCATAATATGGTACAAATAACACCAATCACATAGTGATCTCAAATCCTCTAATTAGTCTATTGCTCGAAAACATCAAGTCAACCCCTCTAGGTCTATTCTTGAGAGTTCCAAAATGGGAACTCAGTTCAAAAACGGGAACTCATGCACAATGGAATTACACCTTACTGCCCATGGGACGATGCTCGACCATATAGGTCCACACCTTACTTACCATGGTGACCCGATGCCTATTCCGTGCCAAAGTGGTGAAGCTAATGTCCAAAACGGGACATTAGGAACGTCGTGCCTATGGATCCATTGCACTAAGACCAAGACTAATACAAACTAAAACAACAACATGGTTTTAAGTCCATCAAGTTCATACCATTAATTGTACATAAGCAGTTTATCAATATGATGTGAGGAAATCCATAAAATCAAATCCATCAGGTGTAAATACAAGGTTTGTCTCCAATAATCAAGTCACAATTCATATTTTTAAGTTCAAACCTAATCCCTCTCAAACCCTAGTTTTACTTGGACATATTCAAGGTCCCATAAATGAAGGTAGTGATGTTAGAACATGTAAATACATTTAACATCCTTAAATCATAGGCCAAATACCCTTCTAACACTTTCATCCACAACCAAAACCCTAAAAGCTCTTAAAATTAACTTTTAGGTCAAGAGTTTGCCAAAACCCCAAAATCCATGATTTGCAAGTATGTAAAAGTTCAACTATTAGAAGATTACTATGTAGGAAGTGTAAAACATGTATGTACTCACCTTGTTGAGAACTGTGAACAAACCCTAGATGAGAGCTTGAGAGAAGAATATAATAGGAGACTTGAACTTCAAGCACTAACTCTTAACCACAATCACCAACCTAAATCAAACCCATAAATGCATATAAGATGACTATTTGGTAGCATTAAATGAAAAGGAAGTGAAACCCTACCTTAGGACCCTTCCAAAATCGCCTTCAAGGAGTTCCAAGATGAGAAATGGGAGAAATCCCGACTTTAGGTCAGTTGAACAAACCCTAGATGAGAAATCGGGAGACTCCAGCGAGTCCCACGACTTTTGTAACACCCTCAAATTTGGAAAGAGCGACTAATTAAAAACTTTCAACAATACCTTAAAGGATAATAAATCTCTTACTACCAGTCCATAATTGAAATACATTTCTAGGTTGAACCATCAACCTTATAATTAAAGTCTTACAATAAGACTAACTAAAGTCGAGTGTCACTATAACTCAATACTAGATCGCTATCTCCAATAATAATGCGGAAGACTTCATCAAGCTAAATCACTTCATCGAGCACACAACTAACACTCATCACTCCACGATGTCGTTAGAACTAATCCCGAGATGAAACCTGATGCACATGCCGACAAATAAAAAGGTTAGGCTAACGCCTAGTGAGTTCAAGAGTTTTATATCATGATTATAGAGGAAAGCGTAAAATGAAAACATTGTAACTTATAATCATGATCCTTTAAAATGATTTACTTTGAAATAAGAGAACAACTCATTTATCAACAATATGCATTTTAAAGACAATACTCCCAGACACCCCCTCTTTATAAAATGATGCAACGCATAACTCACCCAAACGGGATCATAGTTTGACGCTCAGTTGTGAAAAGGTGAATAATACTTCATATCCCAAAACACCCAAAACACGGGCGTGACGTGATACTCGACCCTTAAATAAAGGAAACAATTCGTAAAGATATGGTACGTCATTGAAAACCTGAAACTCGAATTAATACTCACATGACCATAAAATAGAATGAAATCCAATTATTAAAGTGTGGACAATTAAATATCCAAAATGCAACGGGCCGACAACGGGGGGTACCCGTATCCGTTGAGAGCGGAGGAACACAAAAGTATGCCACTCAACAACGTTGATCGCATGACACTTCACGACCCGCGACCCAAGTGCCCCTACGACCTCTTGACAAGTTCACCATGAGAGGTAGTTGACCTTGGTGGCCGTTACAAAGAACTCCACCCCAAAAGGCCCCGGGGACTACAACAAAGGAAATTCCCCAATAATGAAATGACGGGGGGTCACACTACTCACCGCCCAGGCAGCACTATCCAGACTCAACCCTCCTAGTCCCTCCTTGTCAAGTTTCGGTCATAAAACATGAGTCCCGGAGTCCAACCCCGTACCACCCAATTGACCATCAAATAAGACTGACTGACATGCCTATGGATCCAATGCAACACAGTCTAAAAATACACGACTACTCATGAATGACTACAACACTCGAGCCTGTACTTATAATGAATTTACAATAAAATGCATTGAGATGTAAACCATATTTTTGGACTCTAAATCGAGCCATTAAAACCGGACAAGTGTCCTCAATACTCATTTAGGTCAGTACCGAACTAAAATGCTCAAAAGCCTTTTGACCAACAATTAACATCCTCCGAATACTGAAATGCCTTTAAACAACGTTTATGAAGACACATACCCCACAGATGTGGTGAACCCAAAACTCAACACGTATTGGGACCAAAGATTTTCCAACGGTTTTATGAATGCAAAATATACCCAAAATGCATATAACGTGAACTAGACTTTATTGGTACAAAAATCATCAAAGATGCATAACCCATGAAACGGACTCTATTTGTGCAAAATTGCTAGGAACCCAAATATGAGCATTTTATGAGGTTAACACAACCCAAGTTTACCCAATATGAAAACTTATCAAAATACTCACACTTTGACAAATACCAAGTAAAACACCTTTTTACTTAAAAATACACATTTTGGCATGTACACCGTTTTAACAAAATCAACTTGAACTCACCTCGCTAGATTTAGGCTAAATCTAGATTTTACCCCACTTTGAGCTCCTTTGAAGAAACTTGAATCTTCAAGCAAAACTTCCAAAACCTAGATCCATAAGTTTCCAACCATCAAAACATATAATCAATCACTTAGAATCATTTCCCAAACATATATACCAAAATCCCCAAATGAGATCAAAACCCTAATTTCTCCAAAACCAACACATCCAAGATTTGAGAAACCGAACATTAAGAAACCATCAGTGGAGCATTTATAACCTTATCACAAGAAAACTTACCCTTGAAGACAAAGAGACTTCCGAGAACACCCAATCCAACACTTCAACCCGAGCTCCCACCCGAATGAACTTGATGAGGAAGATGAAGATGGAGGTTTTGTGGTTCAAGGTTCCAACTAGTTAGATGATGAAGAATCATGTGGTTCAAGGGGGAAAACCATTAAAATGGGTTAGGATTCGGTTTTGGGGTTTGGGAGAGAAAAGGGAAGAAGATAGAAATGAGAAAATGAGAAGAAATGGTGAAAATCGCAACATTTAACCCACTGGTACCCGTAGGCTATTGTGCCAGGCGATAGTGCCATGGCACAATCGCTGGCACAATCGCCAGGAATGTACCGTGGGTGCTAAAGCTTTGGCGATTGTGCCAGGCTATTGTGCCCTCTGGCACAATCGCTGGCACAGTCGCCCGGGTGCCCCCGAAATCCAAAAATCTGACTTTTTCAACGCCAATACTCCCGATACTCCGAGGGACTTTAAACAACGCATTCCCCAACAAAACCCCACCGTTTACAAGTCATAGAAATGTCCGGGTGACATTTACTTACCGAAATTTACGGGTGTTACAATCCTCCCAACCTTAGAATGATTTCGTCCTCGAAATCTAGATTCCCATGAAACTTTGCCCGCAGAAGGATTTCCCTTAACCCACTATCAGGGCCTTTGTACTGATACACACATATGCTGCCCCTCTTGGGCACATCATACTCATAACCGAGCGAACACTTAACTCTCCAGAGTACCCTTTTACCCACAAGGTTACGGTCGTCTCCCAACCTTAGAATGACGATTACTACCTTTAGGGTAGTTCGTGACCTTAACATTTCACCAATCAATTCCCTGCGGATCTACACGGTTTCGAACCTAAAACTAAGGATCGTCACCAAATTCCCAAAACCCTCAGATTCCAACTGATCCATGCCTAATGTTGATAAAGTTGTCCTCCCAAGACGCACCAATGCGTCCTTTAAGAAACTGGTTAACCCAGATTCGGCTAACACTCAACTCTGTTTCAACCGTAACCCCACAACATTCCTATAATAAAATCTTTATCACCACGGAAATGCTTAAACACATCGGTACTTAATCATCAACACCAAATCTTCTTTCAAATTCCATCACCGAAAGATCAATATTTCCCATGATCCAACCGGGATACTTCCAAACATTCCAAGATCCATTGACCTCAAGAAAACAAGTCGACGCCTAGGACTAAACGGTGACTTCGAAAACGTGGACATCCCGCCCAAAATTTCATTCCAAACGGATTGTCGCACTAAGGTTGACACCTAACAGAAAGCTAAAATTCCGAATCGTACATCTCTAACAAACAGACCACAAGAATTTCTTTTGATCGCGAAACCCACTAAGACGGTACACCATCAACATAAAGCATGATGTCACACCGATGAGCAATCCACCAAATCGAACCCAATTTACGCGCAGGTAATCACATAAGATCTCATCCCACATGTTTACCAAAGTACAAAATCACACCTTAATTAACTGGGAAGGCTTAAATCTACTACCTCCATTAATCATGTGCGCACCGATTCAAAACTAAAACCCAAAATTCAAGACTGACCGTAAGTCGGATCATCCGACGCTTCAAATCCCAAGGACTCCCTTAGTCCCTAATTACAACTGTTCTTACGCGAGGGTTTAAGTCTATAGGCCTAAATAGTTCAAGTTTTTTCGACCAATATGCCAATTTGAAATTTATAAAACTTTCAAATACATAAACGGTTAAACGATTAGGCGTGCGGTAAAATACACTACCGTTCAACCGATAGGTTTCAAGATTGGTTATCAACACATCGCATATAAAACTATTTCCAAAAACACATTTGTTCAATACTTACGTTAATAACGAAAATAATAAAACATGCGCCACAATTTACACTATAAACGTGAAAACAGGTCCTGTACCACCACACGTGTAATAAATGTTTGTACAACTCCAAACGAGAATTTCACAATTTTAACTTTAAAATTCTGCCTCTTTAACCAAAAGACGTTGTGGCAAAAGAATTTTCAACAAACCCCATAAGCAGCAGTTCATTCCCCAAAGGCGGTAAGATAATGGGAATGCAAATAAGATTTCCAATCGAGTTTAAAGCTTTAAATCGCATAATTACACATTTGGCCCAACAAAACTTCAACGACAAGGATGCTGCTGACTCGATAAACGTGTTGCAGAAATTTCTATCAGTAAAAAAAAATGGATGGTTGAATTACTATAAGAACAAAAGTCTTGCTTGAAATAACGAAGACCTTTTTCACGTTTACGCACACCGACGTTAAAATTAAATCCAAATGCAAAAAGCATGCAACGAATGACATTTGTATAATATTCAACATTTAGCGCACACAATGATGCATATGCACATATTCTCAAAATTATTTACGCAACGCAAAATGACGTAAGACGAGACACCCTAAACCCAACTGAATTTTCGTAAGACTTACTAACGTGAAAACCAATTGGCGTCAAACTTTAATTACTCGACAAAAGTGTAGAACGACAATACGTTTAAAATATTAAACTTTTAGGAGTTTCCTCCTTTTACTGAAATGAAAGGTAAAATAGAACTTTACAAAATTTACACTGGACACGCGCTAAATAACTCACAAGCTTAAAAGACGCAAAATTAAAACTCACGCATAAAAGACATCGCATAAAACAATACTCCATGAAATTTCAACAAAACTCACACAAACTGAATTTCTCAAGAAGTTCCGACTCAAAGCGTGGGAATAACTTTTCCTTTAAAACCATTGACATATGTGGAGGAGATCCAATGCCTAGGTTAAAATCTCATAGCTACTTGCCCAATACTCAAATGACATTAAAACATGGATGTTAAAATATCCACAAATAGCGTTAAACAAGAGACGTGAATAGAGAGATTTTTTTATAACAATTTGCAATTACGTGCAACAAAACATTTTCATGAATGCTTAAGCCCACAGTTTAAAATCTGGTGAATGCTACATGCTTTACCAAAACCTTATAATGCAAAACACTAACACTTTATGTTTTACGAACACAAGAACAATTTATGCAAATTTTATTTCAGAAATAAATTTGGTGCATGAATTTGATCGACACTTGGCATCATAGGACTACACTTCCCAATGACCCGACACACTATTGTCATCTGGAAGCATCAAACATATTAGAGCCACAAACCCACTAATTTGGTTAACTTACAATTTCTCCTCAAAATAGAATCGGTCTAACAAACTTATAGTTCTAATCCAACCAATAATTCTGACCCAAGATGATCAACTTAATGCATTCATCGCACTTGACTATCACTTCAATGCAACATTGCTATAGACATCAACCTTTCCTTCAATTGCTCGCTTAGAAACTTTCTCACTACCCCAACGGTCATCATACCAGGGTAGTTCAAGTATGCACATGTAATATGTAGGTTCAGCATAACACTGGCCATGTGCCATTATGAACGTACCATACATGATCATCCTTGCGACCCTTGACAAATTTCCCGTTTCTAGCGACTCGATCAACTCCAAAATATCTTATCTTAAGGTGCCTAATGTGCAACTTCATTTTCAATTACTTATAAGAACGCTAGTTTGAGTCTAGGTATCCAACAATCAATACCTAAATCTCTCAAACTTAAGCTCTGATACCAACTTGTAACACCCTCAAATTTGGAAAGAGCGACTAATTAAAAACTTTCAACAATACCTTAAAGGATAATAAATCTCTTACTACCAGTCCATAATTGAAATACATTTCTAGGTTGAACCATCAACCTTATAATTAAAGTCTTACAATAAGACTAACTAAAGTCGAGTGTTACTATAACTCAATACTAGATCGCTATCTCCAATAATAATGCGGAAGACTTCATCAAGCTAAATCACTTCATCGAGCACACAACTAGCACTCATCACTCCACGGTGTCGTTAGAACTAATCCCGAGATGAAACCTGATGCACATGCCAACAAATAAAAAGGTTAGGCTAAAGCCTAGTGAGTTCAAGAGTTTTATATCATGATTATGGAGGAAAGCGTAAAATGGAAACATTGTAACTTATAATCATGATCCTTTAAAATGATTTACTTTGAAATAAGAGAACAACTCATTTATCAACAATATGCATTTTAAAGACAATACTCCTAGACACCCCCTCTTTATAAAATGATGCAACGCATAACTCACCCAAACGGGATCATAGTTTGACGCTCAGTTGTGAAAAGGTGAATAATACTTCATATCCCAAAACACCCAAAACACGGGCGTGACGTGATACTCGACCCTTAAATAAAGGAAACAATTCGTAAAGATATGGTACGTCATTGAAAACCTGAAACTCGAATTAATACTCACACGACCATAAAATAGAATGAAATCCAATTATTAAAGTGTGGACAATTAAATATCCAAAATGCAACGGGCCGACAACGGGGGGTACCCGTATCCGTTGAGAGCGGAGGAACACAAAAGTATGCCACTCAACAACGTTGATCGCATGACACTTCACGACCCGCGGCCCAAGTGCCCCTACGACCTCTTGACAAGTTCACCATGAGAGGTAGTTGACCTTGGTGGCCGTTACAAAGAACTCCACCGCAAAAGGCCCCGGGGACTACAACAAAGGAAATTCCCCAATAATGAAATGACGGGGGGTCACAGTACTCACCGCCCAGGCAACACTATCCAGACTCAACCCTCCTAGTCCCTCCTTGTCAAGTTTCGGCCATAAAACATGAGTCCTGGAGTCCAACCCCGTACCACCCAATTGACCATCAAATAAGACTGACTGACATGCCTATGGATCCAATGCAACACAGTCTAAAAATACACGACTACTCATGAATGACTACAACACTCGAGCCTGTACTTATAATGAATTTACAATAAAATGCATTGAGATGTAAACCATATTTTTGGACTCTAAATCGAGCCATTAAAATCGGACAAGTGTCCTCAATACTCATTTACGTCAGTACCGAACTAAAGTGCTCAAAAGCCTTTTGGCCAACAATTAACATCCTCCGAATACTGAAATGCCTTTAAACAACGTTTATGAAGACACATACCCCACAGATGTGGTGAACCCAAAACTCAACACGTATTGGGACCAAAGATTTTCCAACGGTTTTATGAATGCAAAATATACCCAAAATGCATATAACGTGAACTAGACTTTATTGGTACAAAAATCATCAAAGATGCATAACCCATGAAACGGACTCTATTTGTGCAAAATTGCTAGGAACCCAAATATGAGCATTTTATGAGGTTAACACAACCCAAGTTTACCCAATATGAAAACTTATCAAAATACTCACACTTTGACAAATACCAAGTAAAACACCTTTTTACTTAAAAATACACATTTTGGCATGTACACCGTTTTAACAAAATCAACTTGAACTCATCTCGCTAGATTTAGGCTAAATTTAGATTTTACCCCACTTTGAGCTCCTTTGAAGAAACTTGAATCTTCAAGCAAAACTTCCAAAACCTAGATCCATAAGTTTCCAACCATCAAAACATATAATCAATCACTTAGAATCATTTCCCAAACATATATACCAAAATCCCCAAATGAGATCAAAACCCTAATTTCTCCAAAACCAACACATCCAAGATTTGAGAAACCGAACATTAAGAAACCATCAGTGGAGCATTTATAACCTTATCACAAGAAAACTTACCCTTGAAGACAAAGAGACTTTCGAGAACACCCAATCCGACACTTCAACCCGAGCTCCCACCCGAATGAACTTGATGAGGAAGATGAAGATGGAGGTTTTGTGGTTCAAGGTTCCAACTAGTTAGATGATGAAGAATCATGTGGTTCAAGGGGGGAAAACCATTAAAATGGGTTATGGTTCGGTTTTGGGGTTTGGGAGAGAAAAGGGAAGAAGATAGAAATGAGAAAATGAGAAGAAATGGTGAAAATCGCAACATTTAACCCACTGGTACCCGTAGGCTATTGTGCCAGGCGATAGTGCCATGGCACAATCGCTGGCACAATCACCAGGAATGTACCGTGGGTGCTAAAGCTTTGGCGATTGTGCCAGGCTATTGTGCCCTCTGGCACAATCGCTGGCATAGTCGCCCGGGTGCCCCCGAACTCCAAAAATCTGACTTTTTCAACGCCAATACTCCCGATACTCCGAGGGACTTTAAACAACGCATTCCCCAACAAAACCCCACCGTTTACAAGTTACAGAAATGTCCGGGTGACATTTACTTACCGAAATTTACGGGTGTTACAACTTTGGTCGCGGTTCTCAAGCCGCGCGGGAGCCCGCGCAAGTCGTTGCCACTCCCCCAATTCTTCATGATTTTACACTCTAAGCTCTCAACTCTTAAATGCTAAAGCTTGGCAACTTACGCTACTTACGAACAATTCCAGTAGTTGATTTGACTTGAGAATATACTTATATGTGTACTATATACGTAATTTCTCCAAGGCTAAGCAAATTTTATGGACGTTAGTTTAATCAAGGACATCATGGTCATTGCATATTTCTTATTGACCTAGCTATAAAGGGACCTTAGGGTTTATTTTTTGGGTTTTTTTGACACAACATTTTCAAACAACCGAAAATTTGACATCCTTCTGGTTTCTAAAAATATGGACAACCATAATATATTATTCAAATTTTGGTTTTTGGCAACTAGAAACTTTAGTTAAAATCAAATGCCTTGAGGTTTCTTTCATAACCCTTGATTTAAACTTTTTGAATACCCTCTCAAGCCTTTAAACTCTCCCTTTATAACATCAAAGAACAAATTTTCATTCATCCAAAAGAGTTAAGGTTTAAGAATCCACATTTCATTGATCCTGATATATCTTTTGTAAGTGATTCTTTTAGAGTGAGTGATCCTTATACCGTCTTGTTTAGAAAACAAAATAGTGTTATACTGTAATCATATCGTTAAAGTTTGGTTTCTACAATAGCCAAGTCGATGAACCGCTCTACATTGTGTGTTTTTATTGATTATCTCAAACTCTTTCGTATTATTTTAATAATAGTGTTTGTGTCAATGCAATACAAACTTTCCTCAAGCATGTACCTTCACCTATTCTTAGTGTATGAGCACAATTTACCATAATCACTTTACACTTAACTATTAGACACTACAAGATAAATTTATCTTTAAAGTCACACCTATGTGAACTCATTTTGAACATTGAGATGTTCTTGTCTAATAACCATATTTCATAGTTTCTCACTTGTTTTTCAATGGGACATATACAAGGCATGCTTAGTTTGGTTTGAATTCACTTTTTCTTTAATACACGAGAAATATTATCTTTTCTTAATGCATCATCTTTTTAGAGTAATATATTTAAGACATAGGTAATTAGACAATGTTTGCTCCCACTTGGAAGATTGGGGGTAAAAGAATGTTAAGTGCTATCATTTTATTAACCAAAACCTAGAGCTTATGCACTTTTTCATAAGAGGTTTATTATGTTTACCATATGAAAATCTATATATTTTGAAATCAAGTGTTTATTTGTATGCTCTTTATAGGTCTTATACTTGAATACAAGTATGATCTGTAGCTCTATAAGCACATTATTGGAGCATACAAGCCTTAGATATTGTCAGACAACAAGTTCATGATATGGATACAACAAGGGTTTCATCATCTTTTTTGATCGAGATGGAACCATTGTTCTTTGAGGTTGGACAAAGTATCATTTGAAGTCTTTGTTGGTGATTTTAGTGTCATCAACCATTTGGTATAATTGTGATTTACTTGAGAACAATTAAGGTAATAAGACAAACAAAGTGAGTTAGGAGGTGCAGAGTGCACACTTACAAATATTGCCCCTATCACCTTAGATTGCCGAAATGTAGGGGTCAAATGGGGCCACACCTTCTTACGGAGTCCTAGGGGCAGTGCCCCTAGCGGGGTCCAAAGGGCAATTTAAAGCTTAAAGGTTGAATTCCTAGTGGAATGGGTTTAAAGTCCCTATGAATTTCTAGTGATACGATACTCAATCCCCTGTATGCAACTTAGAGGTTGAATTCAATATGGATGGCTTATTAGTAGGAACTGAACCAGATGTTGTCATCATCCCAAGGTATCTGCTTAGACCTGCAAGTGTTGATAGGATGAACTTTAACTTTCTAGTGATTCTTTTGAAAAATTGCATTATGCAGGTGCAAGATCAAAATAATCAACTATATGAATGTGAAGTGTGGTCGCTTCAAGAAAGTTTTTGACTTGGACTTTCTATATATTCAAGAATGGATAAGGACACAAGGCCTTCATAATAGTGTCAATATATTTTCTAGATTAGACAAACATTTGTGTATATTATCTTCGTGTGTTCAAGTGGGTTAAAGAGTTTAATCCTTAGGACACCCCGATTCTCAAATATTTGGAATGTGTAATATATAAGATAGTTCAATCTTCGTGATATTTTCATTTATGCATATGTTTGGTATTTATGTGTTTGGTTTTGTTTCTTAGTAAATCAAGAATTACACTGAAATGGGGAAGGAATGTTGGTGAATTTTGTGTCATCAATCATTTGGTGTAATTGTGATTTACTTGAGAACGATTAAGGTGATAAGGCAAACAAAGTGAGTTATGAGGTGCAAAGTGTATACTAACAAATGTTTCCCCTATCACTTTAGATCGCCAAAAGGCGGGGGTCAAGGGGCTGCACCCCCTTGTGGGGTCCTAGGGGCAACACCCGTCGAGGTGGTCCCACTGACCAATCCACGGGTGGGGTTGAGGGGCAGTGCCTCTAAGGGGGTTTAGGGATTTTTATGAAGAGTCTTACTTAAGGATTTTATGTTTTGGGATGATCTAGACTAATTTCAGGTTGGAAACCTTCTTGAAATTGTTCCTGAACTTAGTAAAATATTCACTACGTATAGTTCATAGGTAGTGTAATTAGGGCCTCTGAGCCATGTGCTCAAATCTTTGAGTTCTCGCTTAAAATCGTAAGTGTTGAAGATCAGACATTACAAAAATCGACCCTATCAATGATAGACAATTCTATCGTTGACCTGTCACTGAAAGTGATTTTCGTCGCTAATCCGTCCGTCGGTGAAAAGGTGGTGGGTGATACTATCAGCGAAGGATTAGCGTCGGACCAAATTAGCGACGGATCAACGACTGACATTTTTAGCGACATATGTGTTAGTGACGGATTTCCGTCACTGACCCGTCACCAATTTTTAATAAGTGTTTTAAAAAAACAAATTAAAATAATTTTTTAAAGAAATAATTAAATTTTTATTCATTTTCTAGTTTATTGTATCATATATATAATGCATATTACAATCTATCACAATGCGGCGGGATATAAAACTTTCCTTCGATTACAAAATAATATGAATACATCTAATATTGTACGATTAACAACACCACAAAACCATAATATAATCTATAAAAGAAAATGGAGCCATATGATTTATGCATTTATTTGACCGAGTAATCTAAATCCAGATACTCTTCGAAATAGAAGCTCAAGTGATCAGGTGCATCATAACAACTTCTAAAATTCGTCATACAGTAGCAAGCCACTTAAAATAGCCCTGACATCAATCCCGATTAAAATCATAATCCATCTTAAGACAACGTCACAAAAACGGTGTTTAATAAAATTAAATCAGCAAAAGCAACAAACATTAGCAAATCACATTAGCAAACGGTGTTTAATAAAAATAAACGGTAAAAGTCGTCACTCCCACTTACCGGGTAAGACTCTCGGTTCTTGCAATCGCTCTTACCGGGTAAGATTCTTACTCTTTTTCATGTTCATCCGCTAGAGAAAGCATACCATATATCATCTTGACATTTATACACACACATAAGTGTATATATATATATATATATATATATATATATATATATATATATATATATATATATATATATATAGAGGGCCATTCATATATAGAGGGCCATTCATTTGCTAACCAATCTATTAGTGCTAACCATGCTAACCCATTTTCGGCCAATCAGAATGCTCCTAGAGATTAGATAATGATTTTGTTTATTTTAAACTTACAAGGGTAATAAAGAAATTTATATAAAATCGGAATATTCAAATTAGGTAATCATTATCGCCTATTTAATGTGTACCATAATTATAGCAATGTTTCTTATGGTAATGATATACCATATTAAATATAAAAGTTTGAAATTTTAAATTATTCAAGATTATCTTAAATCTTAATATATCCTTTACATATATTTTTCATTATATCACAATGAGCGATATATATGGATTTTATGTTATAAAGAGTTAAATCTAATATTTTTAAACGTAACTTTGATATTGTTCCAGATTTTATGTTATTAAGCTTACACATATGCATATGTTCATATCTTAAACCATTTTTCATATGCATATACAAAAGGCTTATAGTGTACATAAAAACTTATTAATGTGAACAATGCACATATGCACATCAAGACTTATTAGTGTAGACAATGCACATATGTACAACACATAAATCATGCACATATGTATTTTTGAAAATGTACATTAAGAATTATTAGTTTAAAAAATGAACATATTTATTTGACAATGAACAAATGTCCAAGTGAGCACATATGCATTTTCCGGATTTTATGCTATTAAGTTTGCACATATGCATATGTGCATATCTTAAACCATTTTCCGTATTCATATACAAAGGCTCATAGTGTACATCAAAACTTATTAACGTGAACAATGCACATATGCACTGAAAGAGCAAATAATCTAATCATTTTGATATGCATATTTAAAATTGTACATATGCACATCAAGACTTATTAGTGTAGACAATGCCCATATGCACAACACAAAAATCATGCACATATGTTTGTTTTGAAAATGTACATTAGGAATTATTAGTTTAAAAAATGCACATATTCACATAAATAGCAAACACTTTAAACTGTGTGGGCCTCTTTTTTTTTTCTTTTTTTTTTGGTTTAAAAACAAGAATTATTAGTTTAAAAAATTCCTACTTTTGCGCCTCTTTTTTTGGTAACGTGTTAATATGATTTTGGAAGACTATTTGCATTTTTACATTTTTAACCCTATGCTCTTATGCACCGTAATTTCCTAGCCTTTTAGTTTAATATTTCTAAAATTAAAATTCTAATTAACTGTGAACCATTGATCTAAATAACCAACGATCCAGATTGGTTAGCACGGTTAACACCAATGCCGTGATAGCAAATGAAGGGGACCCTATATATATATATATATAGAGAGAGAGAGACATACATACATATATAAATAATTAATATATGTCAGGGCATACAGAAGTTCAATAAGCAGACACACTACCATAAATAATGAATATAAAGATTCTACCAAATAAGAGCATCCATATATAAAACCCAGTTTAAACTAAATTAACAAGTAAGGCCCAATATAATCGATTAAAACATGGTATGATCGAATAAAGCCCAATAGAAACCATTATAGCCCAATAAACCCGAACAAAGCCCAATTAAACCTTTTAAACCCCAATAGAACCGATTATAGTCCAATGAAACCGAATAAAATCTAATAGACCCACAAAATCCCAATGAAACCGTTTAAAGCCCAATAGATCCATAAAAGTCCACTAACATCTACTAAAGCCTAATAAGACTCATTTATGATCCTTGTTGATTTATTACATGATTGTATGCAAGTGTATGCTGCATATTACATGTGGTGTCTATTGGGGCTCGACAAGACCACTAAGACCAATTATAGCTTAGTAAGACCCACTAAGATCCGTTATAGCACAACAAGACCACTAAGATTGTGAGTGATAACCACAAGGGTTGTGGCGTACTGGTTAAGGCCCTTGGGGATGTGAGGGAATATCCCATCTGCCCAGGGTTCGAATCCAGACCTACACAACAATTGTGACCACTAAGGTTTAATCAGGGCTGATGTCTTATAGTCATAATTTGCCAAAGGATTAGTCTAGGCATAGCCTAGGATACCCTTCCCAAAAAAAAGATTATGAGTGATATTGAAGTGATAAACACCTATGGTGACTTATTACCTATTTGTATGTGGTTAATCACCCAACAACACATACATATACACACCCATATACCTTATTTATACATTCACATATATATACAATGTGCGGTTTATCAACATATGCACATGTACATCATATGCGGTTACCAAACAACACACAAACATATATTATCAGTAATTTACATGTACACATGGGTATAAACACACACATACACACACACACACACACACATATATATATATATATATATATATATATACAACACAACACATAGACAAATAGATTAATCACGGTTAGCAACCATCGCGGACCGAGGAATACATATAATACAAACATATGTACAAATATAACACATACAATTAAACATGTAACACATGCGAATGAGAAAAGAATAAAAATATGTATTCTATCGCTAATCCGTCACTAATTAGCGACGGATTCTAAAGTCCGTCACTAATCCGTCTCTAATTAGTGACGGAATATATTTTTCTATTTAAAAAATAATAAAAAATGGAAATCCACGTGTCCGTCGCTAATTTGTCACTAATTAGCGATGGAAATTCCATCATTGATTTTCTGTAACACCCGTAATTTTCGGTCAGTAAAGGCCACTCTGACGTTTTTTGCAACTTGTAAATGATGGGATTTATGTTGGGAAAACATTATCTAAAATCCCTTATAGTATCGGGAGTGTTGACATTGAAAAAGTTGAGTTTCGGGGCTTCGGAAGGGTCCCACTACAATGACCGACGACTATGCAGTGTCATAGTCGCACTGCCACAGTCACAGAGAAGGAACAGATGGCTGGTACACCCCAACGACAATGACCAGCTACTTTGCCACTGGCATTGTCGTCTGGCAATGTCTCCAGGTGTGCCAGGCTGCATGAAATCGCGATTTTCAGTATTTTCCTCATTCCCTCTTCACCTAAATCAGTTCCAAACCCTCTCAAGAACGACCTCACACCACCCTTTGATGTTTTGGGGCATTTTTGGATCAAATATTTGGATATCAAGGTGGTAAACCTTCATCAAGCTCAAGGGTAGAAGCTAGACACCAAGAGCCTCCATCTTCATCTTCAACCTCAAGCTTCATATTGGGTTTTCTAGTTTTTTACCAAAATCTAAGTGGTAAGTTCATCCTCTCCATTTCTAAACCTTATTATAAGATATAAATTCTCTATTGACGATTTCTTAGTGATTGGTTTCTCAAATTTCGGATTTGATGATTTTGGAGAAATTAGGTAAAAAATTATGGTTTTGACCAAATTGGGGATATTGATGTAAAATGTTTGGGGATCGATTCTAGATGGTTGAATATGTATACTTATGGTTGGAAATTGTGAATCTAGGTTTTTGGGAGTTTTGGCTTGCATATTCGAATTCCTTCAAAGGAGCTCAAGTTGGGGAAAATCTAGATTTAGCCTAAATCTAGCAATATGAGTTCAATATGATTTGTGGAAACGGTGTACATGCCAAAAATTTCAATCTTTAAATGTTTATACGTTTCATGTGAAATTATTAACTGTTGAGTTATTTGATAAGTTTTGACTATATGAAGTGTTTAGTTCTATAAACTTGTGAAACACCCATCTTTGAGATTTTTGGGAATTTTAATGAATATATCATAATGAAAATGTTTTGACGACTTATCTTCATAAATGGAGATTATTTGGTAAAAATGCATTCTTGTGTTTGTTGGTAGTATGTGTATTTTATGACGTGGAATGTTTTGAAAATACTAGCATGTAGGTTTTTTGGAGTTTTGTCATTCTCAAACTCGTGTTACGGGATGTTTTGAAAGAGTCAATGGGTTTATAAATTTATTTGGGAAATGATTTGTCTCGATCTAAATTGTGTCTGGGTTTATGCATGTATTTTGGAACATGTGTTTGCATAAACGTTGGTCTATTGCATTTTATTGCATTTAGGGGATTTTAACATATGGTCATTTGTTTTGGTTGAGCTTAAGGCTCAATTTTTGTAATTACTGAGTCTTGGGGACATTTGTCCGGTTTTAATAACTTAAAGTGGAGCTTTGGGTGGGAGTCACATTTATTGTGCTTTATTTTGGAGAATACATGTTTGAGTGCGCGTGTCATTCATTTGGAGTCATGTATTTTAGACTGTAATGCATTGGATCCATAGGCATATAAGTCAGTCGTAGTTAATGGTGAGGACTCTTGACATTCTCATCCTGGGTAATATGTCGGGTTGGCATTGTTGTTGTCCCGGTTGTTCTGCGGAGATGAACCATTATGGGTTGTACTCCGGGACCAATGGTTTTGTGTTGCGATGTTCTAATTCTTGTGCACGAGGGTTAGACATCATGAGTTATCAAGTAAGGAGTTGTGGCTCCTATCTTGAATGCTAGGGAGTAGGCACTAGGGGTCGAATGAGTACCCTGAGGATGAAACTCCACTAGAGACCGAACGTGCAATAAGATCGTGTATCCTTGAGGTGTAGCTCGACATAGCAGACAATAGGGGATACAGTGTTTTGGGACTTGAAATAAAGTCTGACTGGAGGTGTAGATCGACAAAGAAGACAATACAGTTACGATCTGAGGTGTAGTTCGACAACGTGGCTATGTGGCTTAACTTTATGTTCCGCCACGTACAACGGAATCGGGTCTCCCCTATCACCAGAAGGTGTTATTTGGGTATTAAATGTTATTATTTTATTATCCATGTTTTCGGTGACGTTTTGTATATACGGATTTTATTCGTGATTTATGGGCCGAGTATTATGCCCTCCCATGTTTGGGTGTTTCGGAAAATAAAGTCTTATCCACAATTTTATAAATTGGGAGTTTAATTACTATTCACGTTTTGGGTGAGTTTGGGGTTGAAGCTATTTTACGAAAGAATGTTTATGTTGGGTTGCTTGTTTTTAAATGTGTGTGTTATTGAAAAATGAGTCGTTTAATATTTAAAGTAAATCATTTTGAAAGATAATGATTTAAACTGCATTCTTTCCTCTAACAAATATATTTGTTCATGTTGAAAACTCTTGAACTCACTAGGCGTTAGCCTAACCTTTTTATTTGTCGGCATGCGCATCAGGTTCAGGTTGGGGAATGGTACTAGCGTTTTTGTGAAGAGATGAGTGCCAGTTGCATGCATGAGTGAGATTGGTTTGGAGAAGTCTTCCGCATTTGTTTTGAGGAGAACAACTTGTATTGGGGGATAAGTAACACCCGACTTCGGTTTAGTCTTGCTTAATACTGATGTCATTGTTGTTGAGGTCAATTATAGAATTTTTCTATTGAGTTTTGATTTGTAGGAAGAAGTTTGTCTTTTATTTGATGTGATATAGAAAATTTTTATTAGTTGCTCCTACCAAATATGAGGGTGTTACATTTTCCTTCACTAATCCGTCACTAATTAGTGATGGATTAGCGACGGACACGTGAATTTTCATTTTTTATATTTTTTAAATAGAAAAATATATATTTCATCGCTAATCTGTCACTAATTAGCGACAAAATCTATTCGTTGCTAATCCGTTGCTAATTAGTGACGGACCATATTCCGTCGCTAATCCGTCACTAATTAGCGATGGAAATTTCCGTCACTAATGCCTCTTTTTCGTGCCTCTGGTCTTTGTGATCAGAGCTCTGACCTCTGGACTTTCGAAGTCTTTGATCTGTATGATCAGAGCCTCTAATCCTTATGATCAAAGCTCTGAACTTCTGCTTCGTGATACTTCTGACTAAGAGCCTCTGAGTCAGTTGTAACTGTTTTTTATCCTTATCCATAAGCAGTTATAACTGTTGTGCACTTACATATTAATTGTCTAACCATCCTTAAATGTCAATCTCTCTTATAAATACATAAACCCATTAACTGGAATATATATATATATATACTAATTTCGTGCAAACCTAAGGCATTATAGGGAAGAAATATAGTATTTAGATAGTGTCTTTCCAATACATGATCCATTAATCTATCCAAGTATTATCAAACCACAAACCCCGATTGCCCAACAGTCTTGGCAATGTTCACCTCTAGCTAAGATATGATGCAATCACAAAGTATCATTTGTTTCGGTAGCAATTACATGAACACACTAGATGTTCTAGGAGGTTGCTAAAAACTTAATAGAAAAGTGAATAATTCCTTTTTTTATAATCGTGGGTGTCCGGATCGTTTGCGTGGAGTTCGAAAAACCCCACGGGGCCTCAAGTTATCAGCCAAACAAACTCTTTTAGTAGCCCTGAGGAGACTCAAAGTGGTGACATCTTGGGAACAAATATGAAGTCTTAGCAGTTGAGTTATCCGTGGAGAATGAAGATTGAAGATTATTAATTCTCATAGTGTTGTGTATGGCATGCTCTTTTTACTAAAAAACATACACCCTCTTAAAATCATTAACCCTCATTGGTTTTTCTAGGTACATCCTTGCATTTCCACAATTACGATATTGATTGGAAGCATGCAAAAAGAAATGACAATAACTACACGATGCCCAACCGAAGAAATAGGACTTTAGGACTTCTAAATATATAGTACCAACAACAATATGTATTATAGGAAGTGTTAAAATAAGTTATCAGGACAAAGTTACGGTACCTAACAAGTTATATGCTTATGAAATAATAAGTTGTTACAATAAAGTTAGACAACCTAATAGGACTTAAGAAGTAAATCATCATTGTGAATCCCAGATTGCTTAAGTAACAATGAATAATAGAACGATTAATTGTATTGAATGATTGAGAGTGTGAGTCCGTGATCGTTTACCAGATAAATCAAACAACAAAACAATAACGATTACCAACCTGTTTAGATTATAAACGCGGATTACAAAGGGTTGATAATGGTTGATCAGTTTTGCTCTCTCTGTTTTACACCTTGAATATGTGTTGTGTGTGTTGAACTCTAATCTGATCGATATTGAGAGAGAAATAATATCTTGATAAAGATATTATCAAAACATAAAATAATAATAAAACTTAATATCTAAAACTATAATATCTAGATATTAAAACAACTTTGACTTTATTACATAATAGACCCTAGACTATTGTTGAGAGTGACTTGTCAGCTTTAACTTCAGATTGCGATCTTCGTTTTGTATGATCTTGAATCCAATGAGACTGTGTCCTAACAATCTCCCCCTTTGGATCAAGATCATTACTAAAATTTTTTAGCAATACGATCTTCTCTTTCAGCACAGAAGATGCAATCTCTCTCTTAGTCTTCAAGATATAGTAAACTCCCCAAAAGATGTAGATTATCTTTCTTGGATGTTAGGAAGAAATTATCTTCAGTTTCAGCTCGAAATTCTTCAGCAAAGTATCTTCAAAAGAAAATTTCTCTCGAATCAGAATATCTTCAGAATACTTGCTCTTTGAAGAATTCAATCTTGGACGTGATTCTTGAAACATGTGATTTCTTGGTTAGGTCTTCTCCATTTCTTGGGTAGATCTTCTCCCCCTTTTTGATGAGAAGTGTAACGATTTCATCAAAAATTGATGACAAGAAATGTTGTTCATAAGGAGCCTCTGATTCGTCAATGCAATAGATATTTATCCAGATCTTTGCAAATCTAGACAAAATAGTCATGTAACACCTGTAGCAATAAACAAATCAGTTAGAAACGCCTGTCAGTAACACTAAGTCACCGTGTGTAACGAATACACAATGGAAAGGAGCTGTTTGATGTTGACTCCCCCAGGGCTTCCATTTAATCATCGAAACACCACAAAGGTTATTTCTATAAACGTTATGACAAAGAAACAAATTCCTTGTGTGTTCGTGCTTGTGTTAAAAGAATTAAGCACTTGATGATTGCTTATAAGGCTCGAAATTGTGTAAACCACTGAGACAACAGTAAGTTAAACACAGACTCAATGTGCATGAGTGAAGTGCGAAGGTGGGGCAGACTTCCTTCTTTTCAATATCCAGATTTTCCAAATGAAAATCAGATAGCATATGTGCTGCGTCCCCTTAGAAAATGTGAAACACTTTCTTGTTAAGAAGAAAATGAGTAGCTGGTGGGGTAAATTCAAGAGTTGGCATGGGCTAGTTGCCTGTTTCAATAATGATCACAAAAGAATTGTGAAACACTAGAAATGTGGCTGCCCGGCTCAGAAAAAGTTGGTGCAGAGTTGTGTATTCTTTTAACTCTGTTCTCACACCCTCTTTCTTTTAAACATTTAGCTTACTGCTAACCGAACTCTCTTTTTCATGATAGCTCATTATCCAATCCACACTCATTTCTTTTGATTTCTCACACTCAATCACTATGGATTAACTTCATGGGTAGAAATCACTGGTTAACGTGATTCCATAGAAGTTGTGTTAAGTCCTAGCACACTGATCCCGTATATCCTATAAAGAATATGTTGCTCAAAATGATTTATAAACATGTAAGCTCATGTAGAACATTTAAAGTACACTCCCGAAATATAAAATCTTATGAAAAATCAGGAAGTGGTTTGAACGTTTAAGAATATGTTTTCAATGATTGAAAGTTGTCCTTCTTTCAATCACATATGAGATTAAGATAAAGGAATATACCTTTAAGTGCGATCTTACATCTCATGAAGCTTAGCTTAAAGTCATAAACATATGATCGTGTAAGCTCTTCTCAAAAATTCTGCAAAAGTCTTAAGTCTATGTCAAAGCAAATTTATTCACTTAAATTAAAAAGACAAAAAGCATTAAAACTATGAACTTCTCTTACTCCCCCTGAAATTATGCATTTGAAAAAATTGTCATTAAAAATATATGCATTTAAAATTTCAGAATTAAATATGTACTCCCTTTGAAGGTTGAATTTCTCGTTGGAGTATCGGAGTACAATCTCTCATATCAGCATTGGAGTAAGGTCTTTTGATCTTTGAAGAACGAGTCCTGATCTGTACATAATCAAAAGTCGTTGTTGACATTGATGTCCGAGTTCTGAACTGAAGTATTCAGAAGCCTTCGTTCTCCTACTCCCCCTTGACAGTAGGTGCCTACAACACAGGTTTAGTTTTCTTTGGTACCCACTAGTATTTGGGTCAATATGTGTTAGTTGCAGTTCGTATGGGGGTTATGGATCAAGAACCATACCAGTAATGATCTTTCGTCTTGTGAACAGGATCATGTGTACAACAGTAAGAACAAGAATTTTCCTTACCTGATAACCTGATCATTTGATCTCTCGTGTAAACATGAGCAGGTTTACTTTTCAGCACATTGTTCTTCGTTTCATTATGTGTATGTACACATGAGCTTTTATCTTTAACTGGTTTCTTCTTCCAGAAAAGATTTTCTTCCTTGTAGCTCTTCCTTATCGGAGGTGAACCTGAACCATCTAACTTTCTGTGAAAAGGAAGGTTAGTAGTATGAATCTGATTTGAAGATTTAGATTTATCAGGAAAATCAGATTTCTGAGATTGGCTTTTCTTGCTATTACCAGAGGTGTTCTGTTTCTTTGAACGCTGATGTTTAGAAACACTTGGTAAAGCTTTTCCTTTTACAAGAAAAATTGAATGATCTGGAAGTGAAGCATTGAAATCAACCATATCTACTCCTTCTATACACCCTCCATCATAATTAAGAAATTCATTTGTGGACTCAAATAAATCATCAAAACTATCAGTCGAAGTTTGAGGTGCTTTTGAAACTGTAGAACACTTTGTAGATTTAGAATGAAAAACAGTGTTCTTTATAACAGTAGAAAACACATCTTGTTTTATATTCACCAAAATTCTTTCGTCAGATAAGATATTTTCTAACTCAATTATTTTGCTTTCTAATACGAGTGGAGGTAGATAAGTTTTAGCTCGAACAGGTTTTGCCTCCATCTCAGTAGAAGAATATGTAGCAAAATATTCTTTTGAAAGAACTTTTGGTTTGTCCGAAAGATAACTATCATTCAGTCTTTCATAACAGAATGGTAGTTGCATTTTCTTCAAATTCATTCTTTTTGTATCTTCTCTTGCCTCGACTTCTTCTGATGCTTTGGTAACAAATTTGGGTTTCAAATGAGAAAGTTTACGAGCAACATACATATAATCTGCATTATATAAACCAGGTTGTTTTCTGATAACATGTTTCAGGTAATGAGGATTATTACAACCTAATCCCCATTTTGCTTTAAAATCAGCCTCTTCATTAGGTGTATTCAAGAAAATAGTTTGATCTGTTTGGCCTCTTGTATAAAGTTTGCCTTCCAGACCAGTTACCTTTTTCTCTAAAGTCTTGTTTTCAACATGAAGTTTAAATGCTTTCAGAACGCATTCTTGCTTTTCTGAATCAGACTTAGATAATTGTGAAACAAGATCAGAAATCTTCTTTTCAAAACAAACCTTTTCAAGATTAAAATCAGAAGCAGATTTGCGTAGGGAATCCATGAGATCTTTATTCCCAATAACTGACGTATTTAGCTCAAAGATCTTTTGATTACGCCTAGCAACTCTGCCTTTTTCTCTTTTCAGTTTTGACTGAAGGTCTTGAAGTTCGACCATCATCGCATCCATTTAATCATTATATTATTCTCGGTTAAGTTCATTACCTCTTCAGTTGCTTCATTATCTGAATCATCATACTTTGCATGATTGGCCATCAAGCACTTGTTAGCAGCTTCTTCATTCTCTTCTTCTTCATCTTCTTCGTCAGAATGATCTAACCAGAATTCATCTTCAGCCATTAACGCTTTGCCGGCTTCCTGTTGCTTGGCTAGCATTAGTTTGTTCTGGTAATATGCCGAATTGCGAACCTTTGGTTTTCGACAGTTTGAGGCGTAATGTCCAGTCATGCCACAGTTGTAGCATATGATTGGGACATCAGTTTTCTTGTCTGTACTGGTGTAGTCATTCCCAGATTGCTTCCTTTCTCTTGGTTTCTTCTCATGAGATCTACTTCCTTCTATTCTTTCTCTATGCTCACGGTTCTTGGAGCTTGATGAAGAATATCTCTGTGTATTTGATCCCGGTTTCTTATAGAATTTCTTTTGGAATGCACGGGTCAGTAATTGCAGTGCTTGCTTGAGACTTTCTCCATCATCTCCATCAGATTCAGTTTCTGATTCAGAACTTGTAATTACTTTCTTCTTTTTCTTCTTATCTTTCACAACAAGTGCAACGGAATCAGGAACTTTCTCAACTTCCTTTTTCTTCTTTCCATTCCTTTTCTCTTCTACTTCCTCTTCGTTCTGCCTTAGTGTCTCATACACTTCGTGGAGTGGAATGTCAGACAGATCTTTCATCTGTTTCATTCTTCGTGTATGCTTCTTCCATTCTGGTTGAAGGACACTGAGAAACTTGACGTTGTTCTCTATCTGTTTCTTTTTAACTTTATTCTTTGACAGCTCGTTCAGAAGCAGAACATATCGTTCATAAGTGTCAGCTAGGCTTTCATCTTCAAAGGCTTTGAATTCTTCGTAACTGTTTATACAGTTTGCGACTTCATCTGGTTCCCAACCTTAGATCCCATCATCATCTTTTGAAGTTGATCCCACATCTTCTTAGCAGTAGCTTTGTAACTGTCTATTTTGATGTAGATATCATTCGGGATACTTTGAAGAATTAAAGATCTTGCTTGCTTATCAGCTTTGAAACGGTTCTTTTGTTCTTCAGAAAATTGGGCATACTCTAGCGTAACAATTTTCATCTTCTGTTCTCTTTCCACGTTCCCATCCTCACTGTCAGAAGAATCATCTTCAGCATCATCATCATCATCAGGTACTTGGACAGAAAGTGTTGCCATGGGACCTTCTTTTATTGATAAAAGAATGTTATCTCCGTTTGAGTATCGATCCACAAAGTCAAGAAACCTGTCTTTCCATTGTTCGTAATCCCCTTTGAACAGAACTGGGGGTTTGACATCTGTGCCAATGGAAAGTGCGTCTTTTGAAGTCATCCTGATTCGTTAGATGTGCAACAAGAACTGATTCGACCGTTAGTACAGATAAAAGTAAGTGAAAAACAATCGACTTTCAGAAATTAAATTTCCAGAAAATAAATTTCCAAAAATTTAAAACAAGTACCGAACTTGAGTTGAGGTTATGGAACAAAAATTTCCAAAGTTCAAAAACTACAATCAATTGCCACGATTAGGTGATGGTACCGAACTTAGTGGCCACGTGAGGATTGGAATTAATTGCCACGTGAGGAGTTCTTCATTTGAGAGTTTTGAATGGAATGGACACGTGAATTCAATATGTGAATGTGATACCAATATTGGACACGTGTGTTTTGCATGTGTATTAGTGGAATAGTGAACAAAACAACAAAACAAAGAAATGGAGTAGTTCGACCGGGATGCTTAAGATCAAGAGAGATTAGACCGGAAGTGGTTTTCAAGTTCGACCGGTGTTTGTGAATTTGTGTTTGACCGATATGAAACCAAATGTTTGACCGATAGCAAATGATTTTTAAATGGTTTGACCGGAGGTGTTTGAGTGGAAGACCGGAAAAATGATGTCTTCGACCGGGGAAGTGAGATGGAAAAGTTTTATTCGACCGGTGAAATGTAGTGGAAAAGTGGGGTTCGACCGGAATTGAGGTTTACTTTGACCGGATAAAAAAAAATATTCGACCGGATAAAAAAAAATATTCGACCGGTACAAAGTGGGATTTGACCGGAGAGTGTTTGACCGATACCAAAAGTTTGTGAGATTCGACCGATAAAAAATGATCTTCGACTGGTATTTGCAAGAGTCCGGTCGAATGCTTAAGACCGATAGAATGTAAAAACTAAGGTTCGACCGGTACGCTTAAGACCGATACGTCGTCTTCTCCGATTAAATCAACTGTAACTCTAAAATTAACCCAGCTAGAGGTCGATTTACCACACAAAACTTTGACACAACGATCTCCTTATCAATTAGAACAAGATACAACAATTTAATTTCGAAAACAAGCACAAAATCAAAATTTAGATTGATAGCACAGTGTTCTTCAAAAATGAAGAACACAGAGAGTTGAAAATTTGATTTTTCAATCTGGATCAGCTCTGATACCAATTGTGAGTCCGTGATCGTTTACCAGATAAATCAAACAACAAAACAATAACGATTACCAACCTGTTTAGATTATAAACGCGGATTACAAAGGGTTGATAATGGTTGATCAGTTTTGCTCTCTCTGTTTTACACCTTGAATATGTGTTGTGTGTGTTGAACTCTAATCTGATCGATATTGAGAGAGAGATAATATCTTGATAAAGATATTATCAAAACATAAAATAATAATAAAACTTAATATCTAAAACTATAATATCTAGATATTAAAACAACTTTGACTTTATTACAGAATAGACCCTAGACTATTGTTACAAGCATAGGATTGAAAAGCAAACTCTCTCTCTAAACCTGATAAGCGCACAATACAGTTTCTCTCAACTTCTAACCCTAAAGATTAGAAAACAAACATTAAATACCAAGGGCTTAAAACTAAAGGCCCAAGCCCATTACAAACCAAACAAGCCCAATACTTAATAAAAAGCTTTTACAAACTCGATAAATAATTAAAAATTAAACACTATAAATACTTTATATAACTTTCCATGCACTAGGACTTTCAGTCCTAACAATCTCCCCCTAAAGTTGTATAAAGGATTTATCTTGAAATCTTCAGGAATTGATCTTCTCTCCTTCTTGAATCTCTGAAAAACTTTGGTGTTGTTTGTCTTCATGTTTTTCCAAGCTTCCCTTGAACAAATCTGTTGGTCTTCATAATTTCAACGTTGTAACCAGATTCAATGTACCATAGTCTCGACTGAATGCACAAACTGAGCAGCTTTTAACTGTAGAAACTCAACACATCGGATCGACACACAAGAAAGATAATGTGAGAGTTACGTGACATTCCATAGTGCATCTTCAGTTTAAAAACAAAGAATCTGTCTCTGAACTGCGAGGTGAATTTACTTTCAACTTAAGAACTTGTTTCAATCAGCTCGTAGGTGGAAGCAACTTGTAACGAACACCACTTGATGAAGGATAGAAGAACTAATGCAATCTTGAAATCCATGACTTTTCAACCTCAGATTTAAGAAAAATAGGATATGTTGCTCCCCCTCATTTTTTGCTAACTCCCCCTCAACATGATAATCTATCTTTGAAACTTGTGTCTTTGTTATTGCATTCTCCCCCTCATGATGGTTAGGAGAATCCTGAGCATCATGTATGTTCAAAGATTAATAGGATGAGTTGCAAAAGATAATATAAAACATTTAGTAACCAAGATGGGGTAATCAACTAACACAGAAACACATTAGTAACTATTATCACAACAATTAAGAATAATTGTGTAGCCTATTTTCAGAGTTGGCAAGGGGGTATCTTTGATAGGACTTCCAGTTATCCCTGAAGTAAAATATTAAAATTACTTCTCAAACTGTTCCGGCAATATCACAAAGATATGCGATTGGAATCACAAAGATTCGTGCGTGTGTGAACGAAATATAAATATGTGTCTGTTAGGCTCAAATATTGATTTAACCTGGGACGCAGGTTCATAAATCAATAGACACAATGAGATGAATATAAAGTTCGGAGACTGGAGCTGATGTCTTCCTTTTTCAATATCTAAGTCCTCCGAGTGAGAAATAGATAGATTATGTGTTAATTCTCCGTGCATTTATGAAGCAAGTATCTTTTGTGAGATGCTTGAGTGGCTAGGTAGGGTGACACGAGTTATCGACACTGGGTCCATGTCTATTTCAATATTCATCTCCAAAGAACGAGAATGAATAGATTATGTGGTAACCTGTATAATTGACTCGGTTTGGTAAAGACCAATAATTCTTTTAAGTCCTGTCACATCCTCACCATATTATTTTCACTCCGAACTCATCTATCAAGCTAGACCCCTCACTGATATCTATGAAAGATGTGTTTCTTGGGTAGGTCCTTCCGGTTCTGGATTGACCATAGAAATATTATAAGCCCTAACACCCATTTAGCTCACCAAAATAAAGCATTGAAGTGCCCATTGAAGTACGAGTTCTGACTTGATGTAATCAGAAGTCAATAAACATTTAAGAACGAGTCCTGAACTGAAGTGTTCAGAAGTCGAGATGAAAGTTTAAAGGAAAAACCTGGTACTCCCCCTCAAAAGATGGCATAACCCTTGATTGTAGTCATGTGACGTGAATAATCTGAATTAAAGCCCACATGACATTCCTGCAAAACAGATTAGACAGATTTTGGTTTTGGTATCCATGCTTTGATGGATCCTTGATGGTTAGTTGCCTTAGCTTTAAAGCTATGAAAATGGGGATTGGGGATACTATAAGTACCGTACCAGCTATTGACATACCTAGAATCCACAAAGTCACTATTTCCCAAATATCAATCAAGAGAAGTCGATTAACACAGAGAAGAGAGAAAAAAAATTACCTTTTTCGAATCAAATCTTCGTCTCTTTGCTTTGATACCAATTGTGAATCCCAGATTGCTCAAGTAACAATAAATAATAGAACGATTAATTGTATTGAATGATTGAGAGAGTTACAAGCATAGGATTGAAAAGCAAACTCTCTCTCTAAACTTGATAAGCGCACAATACAGTTTCTCTCAACTTCTAACCCTAAAGATTAGAAAACAAACATTAAATACCAAGGGCTTAAACCTAAAGGCCTAAGCCCATTACAAACCAAACAAGCCCAATACTTAATAAAAGGCTTTTACCAACTCGATAAATAATTAACAATTAAACAATTAAACACTTTATATAACTTTCCACGCACTAGGACTTTCAGTCCTAACAATCATATTAATTTTATATGCATGACACTTCAAATGTTTTATAAAAGCGTCCTAAAAAGGTTTTATAAAATATTTTGCAAGAAGTGTCCCAATAAAAAGGGTAATATGATGATTTACTTCTTGAGTCTACTAAGTTGCCCAACTTTGTCCTAGCAACAACTCTTTCTTTAATAAGGATAGACCTTGTTAGGTGGTTTAATTTTTCGTGCTAACTACTTATTGTAAAACCTTCATATAAAATGCATATATAGTTGTTAGTCTTATAAACTTAAGTCATATAATATACTAAGATTGTTTGGGAGTTGTAATAGGCTCATTTTTGTTGTAGTGAATTAAAGTGCAACATCATTTCTCATTTAAACAATCATGGTTCAAAAACACCTCAATGTAACTTTAAAGATATATTCTTTTGAAGTTAGGTTGAGCTTTTCTTATTTGTAATTGTACAAAATTCCGCATTTCAACAGTTTATTACTTCTGAAGGAACACCAAAGGAACCAATACTCACGAGGTTAAAACCGAAGATGTATCAATACTATAGATCCTTCATAATCACCTTTTATAACAAAATGTTATAATATTCCTGTTGTATGCCTATATATATATAGCAGAAGGATATTTTGCAACCCTGAAAAAGGTTGCAACATTTGCAACCCACATCTTAACCGTTGGATTCATGATCGACGGTTATTTTATTTTTATTTTTCTGTTTTTTTTTAATTAAAAATATTGGGCCCCATATCTATTGTAACCGCCGATCATGAATCCGACGGTTAAGATGTGTGTTGCAAGGTTTGCAACCTTTTTAAGGGTTGCAAATAAAACAACCCCTATATATATATATATAGAGGGGAGTGATCAAATGGAAACCACTTTAATTTTGAAAACCGTGGAAACTTTCGATTTCATTGGTTAAGTTAATGAAATTATTTAATGAAATTGTTTAGTTTGATGAAATTGTTTCATATAATTCTTTTATTGATGAAATCGTTGCATATATTTGTGTTTTTTGTGTAAAAATGAAAAAGTTTCATCAGACTGCGAAAATACATGAAACAATTTCATCAGAATGAGAAAAATAGATGAAACTACATAAAAAACACAAATATATGAAACGATTTCATTAACAAAAGAATTATATGAAACAACTTGATGAATCAATTTCATTAATTTAACCAATGAAATTAACGGTTTCCAAAATTTCTAAAGTTCATGTAATCAAACATACAGAAAAATTGATACAAGAAGTTAAAAATTGATACAAGAAGTTATATTTTAGTTTTCATCCTCATGCCAATTTCTTGTTTCAACATATAGTTCTAGTATAGTATGGGAAAGCATAATTTCTGCACCAACCAATATAACAAAATAAAGCTTAGTTTAAGAAGCCTCATCAAAAGGTGGCCTGGTTCTAGAAAAGTAGAGCATTGGCCTATAAATAAAGTAGATGACTCACCATTTGCAACAATAGAAGATCTGCCACTGACACAATCATACAAATATACACAGAGAAATATCAGGAGTATAGTACTACTGTGATGGAGAGAACCAAGTCATTACTACAGCCCCCAGCTTATGGGAAATTGATCACGGTCCTTAGCATCGATGGCGGTGGAATCAGAGGCCTTATCCCAGCTATTATCCTCGAGTTTCTTGAGGCTCAGCTTCAGGTATAACATGCATTTGATTTCTCTACATCCAGTTTTAATATTTTGAGCTTGAATATTCTATCTACATATATATGTGATATAATCTTCTTGATCTTATGAATTCAATAGTTTGCAACGTAAAAAAGTGATGAAATAAACACAATACCTAAAAATCATGTCAAGATTTCCAAAGTACGTTCTGATCCTGAAAGCAACCATGATTGCTACTTATAGTTGGAATTTGATGTTTAAAGGAAAACAATTCACGCGAGAATTGTTTTCTTGGGTGTCGCCTGTCCTATTTTAATTTTTGTTGTTCGCGGAGCCAAATTTTATTTTTAATGAATTATGGTGTATGGTTCAGAAAATAGATGGAGAGGATGCAAGAATAGCAGACTATTTCGATATAATTGCTGGGACAAGTACCGGTGGTCTCATCACTTCGATGTTAACGGCTCCAAATGAAAATAAGCGCCCTTTGTTTGCGGCCAAGGACATCAAAGACTTCTACCTCGTGAAGTGCCCCAAGATCTTCCCTCAAGATTGGTAATAAAATTCATTTAATTTGAATTTGGAAATCTATTTAATAAGTTCAACCATTCAAATCTATTTAACTTTTCAAAAGAGCGAGTATTTCAACTTGAGTTAAAAGAAATTGAAAAGATTCAATAAAAAAGATGTCACAAGAAGATATCCTATGTCTTCGGTTTGAAAGAGAATATGGATTAGTACCTTAACCAAACGAATCCAATATATCCGGTGAGTGACTTGGGTACATATACATCGATGAAGCTAAGCTTAACCACCAAAATCATCCCATAAGAAATCCCGGAGAAGCTACCATATATCTTATCCTTTCTCTTCCAATCTAACGGTGGCTTAAAGGTGGTTTGGATCCAAAGTTGGCTTTATTTGATCTTGTTCAAAGTTGCTTTGCTAATGGCTATGGGTCCAGGATCATTCTTTTTGTTTCTGAAGCTTGTTTATGTTTCTGCTTTATGGTTTATCCCCATGTTGTTACTTAAAAAAAAAGACATAGCAAACCAGATCCGATTTCCGACCATTAATGCATCTGGTAATTTGCTGCAAAGGGCGAGATTCAAATAGTCTGTTTTATTCTTTAATTTCTAGTCTTGGATTGTGGTGCCCCTTTTTCCTTGTTTCTCCCATTTAGACATTTTTAGCATCTTAAAGCCGATTTTGTTGTAACGATTGCTTTTCTTTCTGGTAAAGAAGATCTGTCAACTCCATCTATCTCTTCTTAATTTTATGTATACTTTTATTTTTCTTTGCTTTCTGAAACAAATATTGACATATATGGTTTTGATTTCTTGAAGAACAGCAATATGTTTGCAAAGATAGTAAAGAACTTAACTGGGCCACTATATGATGGGAATTACCTTCACAAAGCCATCAGGAAGAAGCTTAAAGACACCAAATTAGGAGATGCATTAACTAACGTTGCCATTCCTACCTTCGACATCACGACACTCCAACCAACAATCTTTTCCACCTATGAGGTTCAATTCCCCTTTTTGTTTTTTGCCACTCTAACTATACGTTAGCGTTAAGTTATTTCTTTTAAACATAAAACTTATATAAACAAAAGCCGCTGCGATTTTTTTAATTTTTCTAGATGAAGGAAAAACCGCACTTGAATGTCAAACTCTCGGATATTTGCATTGCAACATCAGCAGCGCCTACTTATCTTCCACCACATTATTTTGAAACCGAGGATCAGGAGGGAAAGACGCATAAATTTAACCTGATTGATGGTGGTGTGGCAGCAAATAATCCGGTAACGAATTTCTTGAAATTAATATTCAAATATGACAACTTCCTTCATTCTTCCCTTTTATAGATCGAAAATGCTTAATTTTCTTCAAACTTATGTACTTGAACTCGAACTAAGAAAGATCTGGAACAAAAATGGTACTCATTTCAAAATTCTAAACAGTTATTTTGTTAGATAAAATACTAGATCATTGCTACAATCTTATTGCTACAATCTTTTATCAAGGTACTTCTCTTCATATGGGCATTCGCATGTTCTTAGTAATTTTTCTCTTCTGTTACAGACTCTGATTGCAATGGGAGAAATCGCCAAGCAACTCATTCGCAGAAATAGGGACTTTGACTTGTCTAGATCCCTAGAGTATCGTAGATTTTTGGTGGTATCTATAGGAACCGGTGAATGTAAAATGGCAGGAAAATACAACGCAAATGATGCTTCAAAATGGGGCTTGTTTGGATGGTGGTTCAATGCCAACGGCTCTCCCTTGCTTGATATTTTCAGTCAAGCTAGTACCGATATGGTTGATTTCCACCTTTCTGTTGTCTTCAAAGCTCTTGACATTGAAAAAAATTACCTACGAATCCAGGTTTGTGTGTAAACTGTTATTCGATACAAAGATGGGAGCTAGTAATCCATGTTTTTATTTATAGCTAGAATCAATGCTAAAGATCGACTTGATCATATGATATTCCAACAAAGAATTCTATGAAACACAGGAAGATGGCTTAGGAAGGACCATACTTGATAGAGCTACCGAAGAAAATTTGGAATGTTTGAAAAAAGCTGGGGAAGGCTTGCTTAAAAAGAATGTTTCGAGGGTGAACCTGGAAACTGGCGACTTCGAACCCTACAGTAAAGAAACTAACGAAGAGGCTCTCATAGAGTATGTATCTTCGGCAACCGATGAATCTTAAAAATCACATATATTATGATTTGATGCATTACTTTACTCTATGATTGAGATTTCTATATATCTTCTTGGACAGATTCGCGAAAAAACTTACTGATGAGAAGCACCTTCGTGACATAAACATTAGATCGCCACGAACACCAATTCCAGGTCCACCACCCATCTTCTTAGAGACGAAGCCTAATTTTGGGGCATTCGAGAAACTAAGTATTGCATAAAGGACCGAAGTGTAGTTTCAACCGAAGAAGTAAACTTAAAGTAGGGGTGAGATTAATTGCCTTGTGATCCAGACTTGTATGTGTACTCAATTAATTGTCATGAGAAATTATAAATAAGTGTTATGTATTTTATTCCGTTGCCACATACTTTATGTTTTTCATCTTTTCTGTAATGTATGTTGATTAAATGTTGCGACTATTTGAAAGACATCTCTTTAAGTTTGGACATATGTGTTAACAAAAGTGTATGTTTTGAAAAGCAAGCCAAGCCAGAGCAAAGTTTCAAATGTATCATGTATATGCACTCAAAGGTGGAGTCAGGGAGAGGTAGGATATGTGAGCAGACCTTTCCTCGAAGGGTAAAGAGACCATTTCCATGAAAATTTTCAGAATGAAAAGATTTTGGGAATAAACGAGGGAAACAGAAAGTCTGTTAAAATTTTTGTAAGTTACGAAGATTTTGCAAAGAAATTGGAACGCAAAGTAGCGAACAGTTCACAAACAAACAATAAGGACAATAAATTAACAATACGGGTAGTAAGGACACATATGAGAAAAGAAAAATTAAAATATGTAAGGAGCCACAAGACCACGACGTTATTCAAAGCGTGATATAGCGATAAATATGTATATATATGTTTCGAGTATTATTATAATCTAAGACCATATACAAGTACGTATATATTAAAACCTAAAAAAAACATGAGGCGGCTGCCTTGGCGGCGGCTTAATTTTTTGATGTCTTTGGGTGATGTGGTAGCAAGCTCTGGTAGTAGATGGACCAATTTCGTGAAATTGAGGTAAGCCGAACGTCCTTTTATCGCTATGGTTGCCACCTCATGGGCTCGTGCCGCCATCTCAGTTGTTGAGAATGTCCAAAGCCAAATCGTTGATTTCTTCCTCGGTTCATGGATTTCAAAAACCCATTTTCCCCAACTCCTCATTCATACACCTCGGTAATTTCCACCGTTGTCGCCCCCGACCATTTTTCTTCCGCTTGTTTTGCTCATTGCCATTGTTTCCTTCTTTTGATCTCTTTGGTTGTTTTAAAAGGGTGGAGGAGATGTGTTGGTTTCGGTGTACAAAAATAAAGGCTATAAACGACAAGGAAATCTACTACTTATTGTTTTCAAGGCGAGTAAACTCTCTGTCTTTAAAGCAATTTCGCCCCTATCATAGGTGCTTTGGGCTATGATGAATTGCCTCTCAAGATACAACGAAGCAACATTTGTAGATCGATTCTTAACACCACACTAGTGGTAATAATCCCAGTATCGAATTTTCAAGGATTTCAAGAAACCTAAAAGGTGGAGTTCTATAGTAAAACACTCTTACGGTCATTTGGCATATAAGAGATGTAAATTTTGGTGATTAAGGATAGGTATATATAGTCAAACTTGAGCTCATTGAACCATCACAATTTGATAGTTTTGTGACATATATCACTTTTTGCAACGCTTCGAACAGTGGCAACTATCTGCGATGGTTTGTTGAACCATCGCACTGTTCGATGGTACCCTTTACCCAATCGCCACGTTTAAATGAACCATCGCAACTGTTGGAAGCACATTTTCATGAATCGTCATGAATAGCCAACCTTCGCTATTGTTCACATGCAAAATAACTTTTTGCGTCTCAAAGCGGCTAGCGAAGTGCACATAGAAGAGGGGTTGAGCTCGCGACTTACGGGTGTGCCTTTTGCAGTGCACAGGTTGAGATGTCGAATCATCTATGTATTGAATATCATATCGTAGAAGAAGTTCGGAAAGCCCTCAAAGTTTGGTGGAACATAATCCCGGACGATTGCTCTGAGCTCTTGGACACCTCGAACGACAACAATTCTAATTCTAAGCTGAGCCTGATTCTAGATGCGGTGGTGCAGGCATTCTTCTGGAAGGTTTGTAAATGAAGAAACGAGAAAATCTTCAGTAACAAATCGGTTATCCCCCTACTTGCTAATGAGATTCAATTCATTGCTTTTCATTGGATTAGTGATCAGGCCTCGTTCAATAGGAATCTTAGGTGGACCGATTGGCGTTGTAATCCGAGTGGAGCTTTGGCTTCGTGTTTGTAATCTAGCAGCTTTCTAGTTTTCGGTGTTTTTATGAAATTTTGCTATTCAAAAAAACAAAACGGCTAGCGAAGTGCAAATTAAGTGTGTCATCAAAGCGCCACATTGCGCCGACGGTCGTGCGCATGTAATCACACCCTTTGGGTCCTCCCACCATTTCCAATATATTAAATCTATAGAGAGAAAATGCTCCCACTTATATAACCACTTATTTTTCAATCTTTTTCCTATGTGAAATCTACCAAAATTATTAATAATTCCATTAAAAGACAACACCTAAATGGTTAAACGTTGTGTTATCTAATCTGGAGAGAAAAGAATAGAAACGGATGTAAAAAGAAAGAGAAGGAAAAGAAATGAAAGGAAAATAATTTTTTCATTTGTGTTCTCAAAAGGAAGGAAAATAAAGGAAAATAAAGAAAATAGTTTTGCATGTTCTTGAATAGGAGAGAAAGGAAATGAAATATGTCATTTTTACAAATATACCTTTATTAAAAATATATTATTTATAATGAAAGATTGGGTAGTTTTGTAATTTTAATAATTTCAGTTATTTTTTTTAATGGTTTTAATTTCTTTTCTTTCCTTTTCTCCCACATTTGGGAGGAAAATTATCATTATTTTCCTTCCGTTTCCTTTCCTTTCTCTCCTAAATTTTTTTTGAGAACACGAGTTTTTTTACTTTCCTCCCCTTCCCTTCCCCTCCCTTTCCATTCCTTCGTAAAAAGAGTTTCGAGAACAAAGCGTAAGAGGTGAATTTTGTTTGAGAAAAAAAAGGTCTGTCTCTTAATGGTTCTAAAACACTCTGAATGATTTTGTATTTTGGGTCTCCTTTAACCATTCAACTCCCTAATTTCATTGTGAACAATTACGAAACAATAATATTTCATTTTGCACTATATCATAAGTGTCTCTTAACCATTCCGACCACTTAATCATCCTGCACCAAACCATTCAACGACTGTCAAATAGCAAGCTTTACTCTCCTTCATAAGACTTAACCCAAAAAATAAGACCTTTATATTATTTTGAAAATTTCACCAACAAGATGGTGGCGGTGGTGGTGGCTGTGACGGAGATGGTGGTGGAGGAAGATGAGAATACATCGAGTTGAGCTGCATTTTCCATGGTAGTTCTACCGATAGTGTGGGTGCAGGGCAGACAGATGCAGGGCGGATGAATGGAACATGAAGGTATGATATAGTGGTTCAAAAAAAAAGAGAGAAGTGACGTATGTTATGTAGCCTTCTTCCACAAAAGGATGAAAGAGTACATATAGTTTTGTTTCAAGTGATTTTGTTTCCCATATGGATTAACACTCTCTCTCTCTCTCTCTCTCTCTCTCTCTCACACACACACACAGAGACATATATATATAACATATATATATAGGAAAGTTCAAACCAGAACGCTAACTATTTAAGAAAACAAAAAAAACAACAAATCATGTAAAAAATCATATGTGATTTTACATTAACCGGCAAAAATTGGATGCGTGCGATTTTGGCCGTGACTTAAGTCGCAGGGGCAAAGTTGCGTGAATCATATGATTTTGTACGTGAATCATATATGATTTTGTATGTACTCGGTCGTTCTCGTGTTTTCTTAAATATACACTGTTCTCGTATGAACTCACCTATATATATAGAACTAGGATCATTTGTTAACCAACAAAATGTTGTTAACTTTGTGAACCTAATCTAACCAATAAAAATGCATCTTAGAGTGTGGTTGTGAGTGTTTGTATATTTAATGCTAAAGGGTAGAAAGGAAAATTCTAAATTGGCCAATATTTCATTTATTTATTGGGGAGTTACAAAAATAAATATCCCATGATTATAGCTTATGTTTTGATTTCAAAATTTTTTCCATTTGCAATTTCATGCTAAAATCATATGAACAATTTCAATGTCTGATTTCAATTTTTGTCAAAATCGTATACCGGTTTGTTTTCAAAACCTTTTTCTAGTGTTCATTTTAATTCATAAAATCGCATGAACATCCCGACAATGAATGTTTCAATGTGCACCGACATTATGAATTCCGAGCTCCTTAACGATGTTGGTATTGATGGAACTTTTTTGACGCTGGACACAGTAACTATGGATGAAGGAAATCAAAATCAACTCGTAAACCATGAACACCAAAATGAGAGCAGCGGTATATGCAATGTGGATATAGTCGAATCAAATAACAAAAACTGTATTGGTAAGTTTTGTTTTTTAATGTTTTCGAGTTGTTTTTTATTATTTAGTTCATTAATGTTTTCAATTAAAACAAAAATTTCACCCCAGTAATTAACATTCGTGAATCATTGATGTTTTTCGAATGATCAATGAAATGTATATAGACTTTCCGCGTCCATACATGAGTCATGAAATTGGCATTTCAAAACTGGTTATGTGAAATGGTGCTCTTTTCATGTGGTATATTGATCTCTTTTCATGTGGTATATTGATCTGGTTATGCTTACTTTGTTGTTTTAACACCCTTCCATCGTGAACAACTGCACATAAATTATGTATCAACTGCACACATTGAACATCCATGTGTTCCCTTGTGTACTTCATGGTTGTTCAATGTAATCACCGAAGTTCATTCTGTAAGAGATGTTTGGTTTCTTTATATAGGGGATGTGGGGTCTCTTTTTAGTGTTCATCCATGTCCTCATTCTTGTTAAATTTGGGACCTAAACATGATTAAACACACGTACCTTTCAAGCAATCTTTGTAGGGGTTGTTGCTCAAGTGTCCTTCACCATTATCATTAAAGCTTACTCCTTGTCCCTTGCCTGTTAGTCAAAGAATTATGCAAGTTATAACCAAAGTATACCGAATCCTACACAACATTAATGCATGTGTTTTGATATTAAATATTTAAAACGGTTTCACTTTGACGAAAATGTTGTCTATATGGGGTATGATGATTATGGAAAATCAATGATATAAAATTCTAGTATATAAAAAAAACTCTCTAAGTCAATATTAACATTACCTAGTAGTGTGCTCATATGGCCATGTTCATGGTTTCATGATATAAATGTAATCACATACGTCTGAAAAACAAGGGACATGAATATTTACATTCCGGATATATACGGTTTTATACTTAACCTTATTGGTAGAATGTGGAATGATGTTGATAAAATATTAAACAATTACCATCGCACTAAAAAAACTGTGTACCTGTGTTCCCAAAAATCATTCTTGGTCGTTCCTGCCTAGATATCGTATCCGCTTCAACTTTATCTCGGAAAAACATGATGTTTATGCTTTAAGATACATATATTAATTTGCATACCATGCTTTATATCGCATAATAGTGGTCAGTATTCAACCATTGTTAAGTAAGACGTTGCCACACACAACGTATAATGTGTATTTTCATTTCCACTAAGACATTGTCGTATATAAATTGCAAATGTAATATATGATTAAGTATTTAAGTATAGTATTACCTTCTGAATATTGTGTCATTGTCACTTTATCCAATTCACCTATCGATATCCCCTTTCCTTTTCCTCTACACCAATTGAAGTAAGTGAAGATCATATAGTCATATAAATATGCAAGCAGTAGAAGAACTTATGAAAATTACAAATATTACCAAATAATAGAATGCATCTAAAGAATGTACATTATAATGATCTTGTATTCAAATTCTTATATAATTGTTCACGTACAATTAGTATGAAAATAATGCACATTATGATCATATATTCAAAGATTTCGCCATTGTTCATTCACATTGATATGAAAATAAAGATCAGTAATAGACCAAATTCCCATATGGATGAAATTATGAGTGTGTTAAAAGATGACCGTATAGAAGAACATGAGTGATGTATTAACATTAGATTCAAGGGATTAACATGAATGAAAAGATGGCCACAGGGTAACGACAAATAATGATCAATCGTTGAGCATGAACACAGGCACTTGGATGCATCTTGAATTAGCATGTTCATCTAACTACCACAAAAAATACATGGGGGGAATCTCCCTTAAAATTGAACGTGGGTTAATCAATCCAGAAACACTCTCAGTCACAACATATGGAACTTAGATGAATCTTTAAATTTGAACCTAATTAATATAAAAAATACTTGAGCAGTTTGGCATTAAAATATGTAAAGGGTCTAATGAACATGTACATATGTGTGTGTGTGTTTTTTTTTCCAGAAAAATCTTTCCATAATGATATTGATGTATTCAATCTAGAAACACTCTCGATTACGAAATATGAAATTTAATTTTAACAAATGTTTGATAACTACATTTATTTTTGACTTCACGGATAACGAGGGTTAAGTGCACATGCATTTTTTGGATTGGACTACCAATGATTTTTGGGTCTGTCAATAGCTTTGTGTTCACAGCATGTTGTGGTAAGCTCTTGCTAATCCATGTGTCATTAGTTCACCCAAACTTCGAATGAAACTGGATTAGTCATTTTATTAACACTATCCAAGACAACGAGGTTACTGATTTATAATTCCAGCATTTTGAGTGTTACTCATTTGTCATGAACATTGATGATGAACATTTACAAATACGTTGATGATGGACAAAAATAACATTTTTAACAAGGCTAACATTTATATCAAATATGTAATACACATCCACAGTGATACACATTTACTGATTTGTACATATAAATATTTTGTTATGTTAGAGCACAAATTGTTGTCTTCAAGATCATCTATATTGAAAGTCAAAAGCTCAAGTCAAAGCCTTCAAATGCAAAGTCAAAGTCATCAAGTGGAAAGTCAAAGTCAATCAATGTCAAGTTTAGTTGTGTGTTCCTTGTAATATGTCTAAGTATAAATACCTTGTCTTTGTTATTGTAGTGGGTAGAGCTTATTAGTGTGCATATTGTAAGATCACATTTTACATATTATAGAGAGAGAAAGTAGAGAGAGATTGTTTGTAATATGTGAATTTCAATATCAATGACATATGAGTTTTGAATCAAATTGATCATTCATCTTGATAATCTTATATCAAACTAAGAATAACAATTGGTATCAGAGCAAGCACAATTAAGAAGAAATGATCATAATCTGAGATTTTTTGGTCGAACTCAAGAACTCGCATAAACTCACTGTTCCATATTTGATTTGTTGATTTTATGTGTTTTTTTATTGTAATTCATATTGTATTGTAATCGCATTTTGTTCTAGAACATGTTTTGTGTTGATTAGTTTGTCCAATTCACAACTGTTTGTGTGAATTTTGGATTTGATTGAGTTTTTAGTTCAAGTTGTAAACATACTGTTCCTGACATCAATTTTGTTATTTTTGTTGATTTGGTTGTAATTGATCAATTGCAAAGTGTTCAGATTGTGTACGAGGACAAATTGACAAAGTTTCATGGCCTAATTCAAAGTATTGAATCGATTTGAGGTTGAATTTGTGATTTTCGAAGTTGAGATCTGAAGAACTCGCATGGAAAATGAAGAACTCGCATGGTTCATGAAAGAATTCGCATCACATTGTGATTGGAAAAACTAAGGAAAGAATTCGCATGAGCCTGTGTACGAGAAAATAGGATTTCGTATCGTGTTATATGCGAAAAGGAGGAATTCGCACAATGCAGCATACAAAAAGTTCATTTGGAAAATTCTAAGGGAGAAATTTGCATAGTACATCATGCAAAAAGATAGATATTAGCATCTCATTGTATGCGTAAAGCTCAAAATTCGCATCTCATATCATACGGATTCTGAGGATTTCGCATAAGGAAGCCGAAATTTTTCTAAGTATAGAATCCGTATCGATACGGAAAGTGTGAGATCGATAACTTGGCTAAGTATAGAATCTGCATAACTCAGAATTCACATCGCTTTACGTGCGAAAAGTCAGAATTTGCACCTTTCAGCATGCGAAATCTAGGAACTCGTATCTCTCAGCGTGCGGAAATTTGGAATTCACACCCTTCAGTGTGCGAATTCTAGGAATCCACATCATTTAGCGGGACCCCCGTACTAAGTCTGCGTAGGAGAACATATTTCTAATTGTGATTAATTGTTTTCTGTTTCTGTGTTTAAAGATCATTTGTGCAAGTGTTATCAAAATGGGATATTTTGAAAATGAAGAAGAAAAGGAGAAACTCAAAGAAGAGAATAATGAACTCAAAGCAAGGATTAAATTACTTGATACAACAATGGATAAGTATTCTCAGATTTGCAAAAAGAAAGATGAGAGGTCCAAGATATTAGAAAGTGCAAATTCTGAGTTGGAAAGAAAGATTTCTGATTTGGAAGCTCAGATTGTTAAACTCAAGGAAGAAGATCGTGTCAAGAAGAATGAGATGATAGAAAAGGATTTGGCAAGTGCTAATGCATAATTGAGAAAGAAAGTTTCAGAATTGGAACAAAAGATTGTCAAAGACATAGATGAATTTGAGAAGGAAAAGAAAAGGTTTGCATAGAAATTCTCTGAGTTCTCTAGAAAGACATTTGAAGAGAAGAAAGCAGTAGATCAGAAATATGCAAAGCTCTCAAAACAGGTATCAAATTTTGAGAAGGTAATAATTGTTGAAAGAGACAGGCTTGAGAAAGAGAAAGCTGAATTTGGTTTTGAAGGAAAATCTCTCAAAGGAAAGATTTCTGAGTTAGAAAGCCTGTTGGAAAAAGAGAGAAAAGAGTTTGAGAAGGATAAGAAGGTAGTTGAGAAGAAAAATGTTGGATTTTTCAAAGAATTATTTGATCAAAGAAAGAATATGGAGAAGGATTTTGAAGAAGAAAGGAAGATTTTTGAGTCAGAGATTAGTAAACTTACAAAGTCATTATCTGAACTGTCAACAAAGGCCATAAAAGCGCAAAATACGAAGTCTGAATTTCAAAAAAAGATTGACCTGCTCACTATGGAAAGGAACAGTTTATCTTCCAAGATAACAGAACATGAAGATATTGTTTCTAAGGTGGTTTTGACTAAACAGAAGACTCCAGAGTCAATTATTCAAACACCTAGAAGTGATACAACATCAAGTTCACCTCATAAAACTGTTTCTACAAAGAGGCCAGTTAACTCAAATGATCATATTCGTATTATTAACCTTTTCTATGATCGGAATGTTGATAGTTCAGGTACATTTAGAAGAAGAAATGTTACTAAGAAGTTAGTATGGAGAGTGAAAGCATCTTCTGATGAGAAGAATGAGCAGAAATCATTTGGGCATACCCCCAATAATGCCAAGAAGAACATTATGCATAAAGGTAAACCTGATCTTGTTTATTCGATAAATCAATTAATCAGGTTAGCTAAAAACAAAATTAACTGTTCTTATGCTAATTACTGGTATGGTTCTTACTATATTACTCCTAATATAACTACAACTAACACACATGGACCCAAATACTAGTGGGTACCAAAGCCAAAAGGTTCATCTGTGTTGCAGATACCTCATGTCTAGGGGGAGTAAAAGAACCATGGCTTTTGGACAATACAGTTCAAAACCCGCACCTCAATGCTGAGAAGATAGACTTCTGAATACATCAGTTCATAACTCATACTTCAACGAATAATGGCTCTTGAATAATACAGCTCAAGACCCGCACGTCAATGTAAAAGAGTTTGACTTCTAGACAAAGCAGTCTAGGACTCGTACCTCAAAGATCAAGTTTGACTTCTAAACACAATAGTTTAGGATTCATACTTCACGATCAAAAGAAAGTGTACTCCGATGCATCAAAAGAGATGATCAACCTTCAAGGGGGAGTATACATATTACCTCTACTGATAATATTGCGAATGTATATTTTCAGGGGGAGTAATTGACTTCTGATTACATCTGATCATAACTCGTTCTTTAAACGTTTTACTACTTTTATGTCTTTAATTGTTCAATAATTGTTTTTCTTTCAATAAAACTTTGTTGCTTTGATGACTTTTTGACTACTTGCATATTTTGAGGGGGATCTTACATGATCATATCAATCATGACTTTCGAGCTGAATTTATGAGATTAATGATGAGCGTAAGGATTATTATACTCTTAATCTCATTATGTTTGAAAGATGGACAACTTTCAAACATGACAACATGTTTCTAAATGTTCAAACCACTTCTTATTCTCAAAACAAATTTCATGAATTTAGAAGTGTGATTTTAAATGTTTTTTTTTTACATGAGCTTTTATTGTTAACTAACCGTGTGTTTCCAAATATTAATACTTGTGTATTATCTTTTCCATATACTGTCAAGTATTCACACACATCGATTTAGTACTTTTATTGACTATGTTCTTACCATGTCTTAAATTGGAACTATTTTTCGATGGTAAGACACTCCTTTTGTACTTTCAATGTTTGTTGAGCATTGATTCATTCAAAACGTTTCTTTCAAGAATGTCTATATTTGTTTCGTATAGACAACATCCATTTTTTCATGACCTAAGTTTTTAATGATATATCATTCTTATTTGATTTTTTTCATACATTTTCAGATTCTCAAACAAGCAGTTTGTATTCATTTCATTCATTCAATATACTTGTTTTTAAGAAAATCTTCCATGTTTAAAATACTCAAATCTTCATGATTATCTTACTGAGCATACATATATTTAACATGTATTTCATACTGTCAGTTGAGCAACATTTTGCTTTTAGGACTAAATACATAGGAATTGTGTGAGCTTAATTGAACATCTATGGATTCACGATAACCAGTGTTTCCTACCCAAAAAGTTATCCTCAAGTGATTGAGAGGCGAGGGGTCAATATTTGAATGTGGGTGTGTACTGAGATAAAATGAAAAGAGAGTTTGCTTAGAAGTGAGCTTAATTGATAAAAAGAAAGAGGGTGAGAGATCAGAGTTAAAAGAATATCAGAACTTTGCACCAACTTTTTCTGAGTCGGGCAACCACATTACTATTGTTTCACAATTCTTTCGTGAACATCATTGAAACAGACAACTAGCCCATGCCAACTCTTGTTTTAAATTCCACCAGCTACTCATTTCTTTCTTAACAAAGGAATGTTTCAATTTCTCATGGGGACGCAACACATAATCTATCTCGTCTTCATTCGGAAGATGTGGATATTGAAAAAGAAGGAAGTCTGCCCCACCTTCGCACTTTGATCATGCACAATTGAGTTTGTGTAATACTGTTGTTGTCTCAATGGTTTACAAATTTTGAGCCTATTATAAAACATTCATGTTTAAATTCTTTCATACACAAGCACAAACATACAGAAAATTTGTTTTTCTGTCGGAACGTTCATAGAATAATCTTGTGTTATTCGATGATTGAATGGAATACCTGGGGAGTGAACATCAATAAAACTCCTTGTACAGTACATTCGTTGTACTGACTTCGTGTTACTTACAGGCATATTAACTGATTCATTTGTTGACTCAGGGTTACATTCTTATTTGTCTGAATTTGAAAAGATTCAGATGAATACATTATGAATTAACGGATGTTCAATGGCTCATTTCAAAAGCTCATTGGTCAGAGATAGATTCATGACATTTCTTGGTGACAGTTTTGATGATTTCTATGCTCTACATCATCAAAAAGGGGGAGAAATAATTTCAAGAAATGTTGTATGGTGAACAAGTTTGTAACAATTTTGGGTAGAAAGTCAAGAAATTGAAAAAGAAGCTATGGGAGAAAGATTATTTTGGAAAGAGAAAAGTGAGCTACAACTGAAGATAATTTCTTTGCTAGATATGATGATGTTTATCAAAGTCTTTAGGGGAGAATATTAAATATCACAAGAAGAGGAGATCAACATTCAAGTGGAGTTTACCAATTTTCATCTCAATAGGGGAAGAATATTGATTGCCTAGGAAAAATCAGTTTTTGTCCCAAAGGGGGAGAATGTTCTTGAAAGGGGGAGAACGTGCTTTAAAGATGAAACTCATTTGAAGATAAGTGCGAGTTTATCCAAAGGGGGATATCACTTGTTTCTGAATCAAAGGGGGATAATTTGTTTTGAAGATGAATTTGTTTTTTAAGATGATCTTGAATCCAAAGGGGGAGAATGTTATAGCACAAATTGTTGTCTTCAAGATCATTTATTGAAAGTCAAAATCCTAAGTCAAAGCCTTCAACTGCAAAGTCAAAGTCATCAAGTGGAAAGTCAAAGTCAATCAATGTCAAGCATGTCAAGTTTAGTTGTGTGTTCCTTGTAATATATCTAGGTATAAATACCTTGTCTTTGTTATTGTAGTGGGTAGAGCTTATTAGTGTGCGTATTGTAAGATCACATTTTACATATTTTAGAGAGAAAAACTAGAGAGAGATTGTTTGTAATCTATGAATTTCAATATCAATGACTTATGAGTTTTGAATCAAATTGATCATTAATTCATCTTGATAATCTTGCATCAAACTGGGAATAACATGTTACGTTTGTTGTTAGTCCTATTTTTTGTTAACCTTTACAGAGGTGAACATCGATGAACACACCTTCAAATATGTTACACACCTTTTAGAAGTGAACTTTGTTGAACATAGATGAACACACTTTCAAATCTGTTTCACACTTTTACAGAGATGAACACTTTTACATAGATGAACACATAGGTTACTGATTTTTAAGACTTTCATTTTAAGTGTTACTAATTTGTCATGAACATTGATGATGAACAATCCAAACATTAACAAATATGAACATTTAAATACGAACATTGATGATGGACAAAAATAACATTTTTAACAAGGCTAACGTTTATATCAAATTTGTAATACACGTCCACAGTGATACACATTTACTGATTTGTACATATAAATATTGTGTTACGTTTGTTGTTAGTCTTATTTTTTGTTAACATTTACAGAGGTGAACATCGATGAACACACTTTCAATCTGTAACATGGATTGTTCATCATCAATGTTCGTATTTGTAAATGTTCATATTTGTAAATGTTTGGATTGTTCATCATCAACGTTCATGACAACTTAGTAACACATTTACAGAGGTGAACATCGATGAACACTGACGAAAGAAGTTTGAGAGAGGGAATATTCAGTTTCACTCTCAGGTTACCCTTAGCATCTCTTCTTGGCTCAAAATTCGTTGACTCAGCATCAACGTCAACCGGATTCTCCATGGTATTCTTGAAGTTAGAGAAAGATGTCATCAGTGCTATTCTTCCACTCTTCTTCCTAAGTGAACAATGAAATAAACCCTTGTTATATACTGTTTGATCTTGTTTAAAAACCCTAGAATATGGAAATGATTATCTTTTGGTCGATTGGCAAACTCCCTTCCCAGATTCTCCATTGATATTGAAGCTTAATATTTCACCGGATTTCACGACCGGAGATTGATTACCGGAGATTGGTCAGCGGTTTCGATATCGCTCAAGTAGTCAAGTATCTTCGGTTACGATTTTGTTTGAGGGAACATTAATGAGCCGATTAAATGGGATGGAAAAGAGTGAGGTGATTAATTTCCCAAATTACCCTTAACCACATATGTTCACATGACCAGTTATGAAATAAACTCTCATTTATTAATTAAAACTTTAACTTTTAATCTCAACCATCCAATCTCAAGATGAATGATTTAGATTAGTTCACATGGTTAATAACAAAACTAGGTTTAACAAAGATTTAGACCCTATATATATGAGAGGAATCAGATGCAAATCACCCTAATTTGTGCAAAATGTGCAAACCGTCTATTTCATTGGTTAATTTAATGAAATTGTTTAATTTGATAAAATTGTTTCATATAATTCTTATCTTGATGAAATTGTTTCATATGTTTTTATTTCTTATGTAAAATAAATTATTTCATGTATTTTTTCTCATTATGATGAAATTATTTCATGTATTTTCTCATTCTGCTTAAACTTTTTCATATATTCTTGACTAATAAACCCTCATATATTTATGAAACATGTTTCATATATATAGAGTGGTTATATATATATATATATATAGACTTGGGATCATGTGAGACCAAACTGTTTTCGTGAGACCCGTGAGATCACATTTTTACATTTCAAAGTTCACAGTGTTTTTTTTGCTGTGAAGGTTCGTTTTCTTTTTACCTTCACAATGTTTTGCTGTGAAGTTTCAAGTGTGAAAATGTGGTCTCACTAAGACAAGTTGGTCTCACGTGAACCCAACCCTATACATAGTTGTTAAAGGCGCAAAGGTGTCCTGGGGCCTAGGCGCGAGGCGCGGGCCTCACGAATGCGAGGCGCATCGAATAATAAAATTATATATATATATATATATATATATATATATATATAAACACATAAATACATACATACACACATAGTAATACACAACTCAAATACCATTATATAAAAAGTAGAAATATTAACTCAAGTACCATTATAAATCATAGTTCAATTTCAATGTCAAAAAAGTAGTAATATGAATATCAAACATATATCAATAAAGTCTTGACTAATAGGTCGATAATCATTCCTCATCATCATCATCAAGTGGGTATTCTTCAACGTCCTCATTGGATTTATATTCCCCAATATCTTCTTCTTCACTATCTCTCTTCTCTAACAACTCAATGTCATTTTCTTCATCAATGAGTTGATGTCTTGAACTAGAAGTAGCCTTTCCCTTTCCCTTTCTCCTTCTGATTCCACTTTCGCTTCCACTAGCATTCACTTCTTTCTTCTGAACATTATAGTTACGCTCATAAGCTCCTAGCAACATCACCCCATGTCAATGAACCATCTTCATCATGATGATCGTATCGACGCTTCAATGCTCTATTATATTTGACATACACCAAATTGTTGAGCCTAGCTTGTTCAAGTCTATTTCTCCTTTTGTTATGAAGATATAAAATATGCAAATTAATAGTTTACCATATTTATTATTTATAATAACTATTATGCCAATTTAGTTACTTACAAGGCTAAATATGCTCCAATTACGCTCACAACCGCTTGTATTCAGTTGAGGAGTTTGATTACCAAAAGAACCCCACCACTCGGCTACAATTAGCAAAAAACAAAGGTTGATGAATAAAAAAACAAAGGTTGATGAATAAAAAACTATTACATCTAAATATCTAGTATATGTAAGCTAAAAATATTTAATGTTAAGTAGTAGAAATTTACTGGGTGACTTGGTGCCTCTTTGTTGTATGCAAATAGGCATTCCAAATATACTTTCTACATTTCTATATGTTGCCAATTGTTCCACAATTTTATTTTGGTCTTCATGTGACTTGGCACTAACCTTTCGATGCTTTTAAGTAAACCCGACATTACGTCCGCATCATCTTCAATATTTCTATTTGAATAGAATAATTCCGGATTCAAATAGTTCCCGGCCGCATGCAATGGTTGATGGAGTTGACACTCCCATCTCTTGTCAATCATGGCAAAAACATCCTTTTATTTGTCCTCTATGTTACTAAATGAACCTGCAATTGCTTCTTTTGCCCTATCCATGGCTTCATATATGTATCCCATGGCCGGATTCTTCTCACCATCAACCAATCAAAGAACTCTCACAAGAGGACCCGTTAACTTAAGGAAATAGACAATGCTACTCCAAAATGTAGGCATCAAAACGATGTTGGCCACTCTCTTACTAGCTTGCTCTTTTGAATACTTACTCTTGTTCCAAATTTCGGAAGTGAACATGTAACATCCCCCGTCCCCGTGGTCCGGAACGGGTGATGTCACGAACGGGACTTAACATAAATACACAACTAATTCAGAGTTAATAACAAACTCTAAACATATATTACAATCCAAAATATCACACTTCAAAAAGTATTTATAAACTTAGAATGTTATATGAGTAAGGTGAGTCTAAAACTCCAAAATTTCACGCTCGAATCTTAAGTCCCGTTCCTGTATGCGTCACTTCGAATTTGGCGTGTCAGAAAACAAAAACACGGATGAGCATAGAGCTCAGTGAATCGATTATAATATAAATTCGGAAATAATAATAAACAGATCGATAACAAAGCGGAAGACATAAAAATTCAATTGAAGAAAGTTCATGAAACTCAAGTTCATAATCCATTTAATTCAAAAGAAATGTTCTGTAATATAATAAAAAAATGTAACACCCTCAATTTGGAAAGAGCAACTAATTAAAATTTTCGATATTACATCAAACAAAAGATATTTCTTCTTCCTATAAATCAAAACTTGATACATTTCCAAAATAAAATTCTACATTTAACCTCATCAATCAAAACTCCAGTCTTATAAAAGGACAGAAACCTAAGTTAGTGTTACTTAACCCCAAACATTAGTTACTCTTCTCAGACAGATGCGGAAGACTTCAACAAGATAAGCACACCTCGAGCACACAAATAGCTCTCCTCTCTTCAAAATGTCACTAGGACTATTCCCAACCGAACCTGTTGCACATGCCGACAAATAAAAAGGTTAGGCTAACGCCTAGTGAGCTCAATAGTTTACATCATGAATAAATATATCGTTGAAAGGAAGGGATGCAATTTAAATCGTACTCTTTCAAAATGATATGCTCCAATTATGAAAACGATTCGTTGACCAATAGTATGCATTATAGGCAAATGAACCACCAATATAAAAGTTTTCCAATCCAAACTATTTTAAGGGCGAAGATCCCAATATGAAATGTTCTTTCGTAAATTAAATTCAACCCAAAACTCACTCCAAATGAGAACATAAATCAAAATCCCAGGAATTGAAAAGCGGATAAAACTTTATATCCCGAAACACCCAAAACACGGGTGGGTCGTAATACTCAACCCATAAATCATATATATAAAATCCGTAAACGTAAAACGTCACCAAAAACATGGATACTAAACACAATACCCAAAAGAACACTTTTCAGTGACGGGGGAGACCCGATTCCATAAAATGTGACGATACACAAAGTAAGCCTCATTTTATGTTGTTAAGACTAGTCATATAAACAAGCACACGCAAGGGATGTCAGGCTCGGTGGCTTTAAACTTACACCCATGGAATGTCAACTTCAACCGCGAAAGGTCCTTACGTTGAGTTCCTCATCCAATATCGTGTACTAGCACGTAGGACTTACAGCCCAATCCGATGCCTAAACGTGCCTCAATGTGGAAAACTAGCGTTCCATCATTGAACATAATGATTCCAAGCACAAGGGATGTCAGGCTCCGTAGCTTTAAACGTACACCCATGGGATATCAACTTCAACCATAAATGGTCCTTACGTTGAGTCCCTCATCCAATATCGCAACCAAAGCTCTAAGTCGAGCTATCAAAACTGGACAAATGTCCTAAAACCCAATCATAATAAAATACGAGGCCACAGGCTCAAACAACCAAATGACTCATTGTCAAAGGAAATAAAATGCAATAAAACGCACTCGACCAACATTTATGAAAATACGTGCTCCAAAGTACACGACCAACTCCAACACAACTTAGAATAAGATAGATCATTTCCCAAACAAGGTTATACCATAGACACGTGCTCAATTGTTCAAAATTTACTCTTTGAAATACTTAAAATGCATCTTTTCCCTAAAACAAAGTTTTAAAGTTTTCCAAAATGTTCCCAAGGCCGGAAATACCAAAACCCAAGGACTCATCCGATGATGTTTTCAAACCTCCAATAACACACATTATGCATATTTCCAATCAACACAAAAATGAATTTTTAACAAATAATCTTCATGCATGCAATAAGTTAATAGCACACTTCCGTTTATGACTTATTCATCAAAATGCCCAAAAGTCCCACATGTGGGTGTTTTATGAGTTTATAAAGTTAAACACTTCCAAATAACAAAACTTATCAATTGATCAGCAGTTAACAATTTCATGTAAAACACAAAACACTTTAAAATGAACATTTTGGCATGTACAACATTTTCACAAATCAACTTGAACTCACCTTGCTAGATTTAGGCTAAATCTAGATTTTACCCCAAATTTGAGCTCCCTTGAAGAACTTGAATCTACAAGCAAAACCTTCCAAAACCTATATTCACAAGTTTCCAACCAATATACTCATTCAACCATTAAGAAACAATCCCCAAACATTTTACATCAAAATCTCCATTTTATCTAAAACCCTAATTTTGACCTAATTTCTCCAAAGCCATTAAACCCGAAATTTGAGAAATCGGACACTAGGGAATCATCAAGAGAGCATTTATATCTTATATTAAGGTTTAGAAATGGAAGGGATAAACTTACCACTTAGGTTTTGATGAAAACCTAGAAAACCCAAAAATGAAGTTTGAGGTTGAAGATGACAATGGTGAACTCTTGACTCTAGCTTCCAATCTTCACCACTTGATGATGGAACACTTCAAGAACAGAAGGATTGGACCTAAAATGAGTTAGGGTTTGAGGGGAAGAAAGGGGAAACATTTTGAGAGAGAATGGAGGAAGTTTAGAGAAATGAAAATGAGAAATAAGGCTGAAACTCGCGACTTAACAGCAGCCTAGGCCACTGGTGCGACAATGACCAACGACATTGCCCAGGGCAATGTCGCCAAGCTCCCCGTGGCCTCTGTTCCTTCTCTGTGACTGTGACAGTCCGACTATGACACTGTCACAGTCGCCGAACATTGTAGCGGGACCTTTCCGGGGCCCCGAAACTCAACGTTTTCAATGCCAACACTCCCGACACTCCAAGGGACTTTAAATAATGATTTTCCAACAAAAGTTCCGCCACTTATAAGTTCCTAAAATGCACGGGTGACCTTTACTTACCGAAAATTACGGGTGTTACAATCCTCCCAACCTTAGAATGATTTCGTCCTTGAAATCTAGATTCCCATGAAACGTTGCCTACAGAATAGATTGTCTCTACTCCGCTTGCCTTAACTACCACCATAACCTTATCTTGGTTCTCACGATAAATGTCCCCTTGGACAAATCACACTTATATCCGAATGAACAATTATCTTGCTAATGTAGCCTTAACCATGAGACTACAATTATCTCCCAACCTTGGGTGACACGTACTACGTCAAGGGTAGTTTGTGATCTCAACTCCCCACCGGCGAACTCACCTCAGATCCACACGTTTCTGAATCCTAAACCACTGATAGACGTCAACCCCAAAGAATTTTCAAAATCCTTGACGATCCGTCTTTGAAATTGTTAGAGCATAAATCTGTTGGATACAAGATCAAGAATACTGAAGGTCAAAGTACAAGAAGTCAAAGCTGAGAAAGTCAACTCTCATTAAAAGTCAAAGTCTAAATGTAATAAAAGTCAAAGTTACTTGTATTGTATTTGTTTCTTTTGTTTTTAGTTGCTAGGTATAAATAGATTTATTTTCTTTTTAATAGATAGATGGTTAGAATTTGAGATTGAATATCCAGAGAGAGTTTTAGAGAGAGAAAGAGAAGTTTAGAGAGAGAAAGTCAAGAAGAGATTGTAATCTTTGGATTTTGGAATTGTAATCAAAACAGGTAGTTGTTAAATCTTGTTTGATTGTGATAAGAATCTTGAATCAGGGACACACAATTGGTATCAGAGCAAATTCAATTGAAATCAAATTCAAGAAACTGAGTTCGTATCTGTGTTCTTTGAGTATAGATCAATTTTTGATTTTTAGTGCAAATTTCGAGTTGTAATTGATTAGGTTATGTTCTTTTATCATTCACGATAGAGTCTTTATGATTTGATTTGTTAGTCGCACTGTAAGTTTCTCAAATTTTAGGAATTTGTTGTGTTTTTAGAGTTCACGAGTTCAAAACACTGTTTTATAGATCGATTTGTACTTTAAGTGTTTTGAATTGAATTTCAGTGCTAGATTTTGGCTCTAGATGTATAAGTGATCATTCGTTCAAAGTTTCAGGTCGAAATCTGAACTCTAGATAGGTTTTTTGATCGATCAGGTGAAGAACACGCAAGTAAACCCAAGAACACGCAAGCAAACCCAAGAACGCGCAAGATCTACGAAACGTGCAAGGTTCATAGGAAGAACGCGCAAGCTGAAGAATTTTGTTTCTGGACGAAAACGCGCAAAGTGTGGTTTGCGAGTTCTAGAAACGCGCAGATCAAAGCCTGCGAGTTTGATCTTCAATCTGTGAGTTTGGTGAAATATGCGAGTTTAAACACTTGCGAGTTTGAAAATTGGGAAAAAGTTTCTAAGTGTTGAAACACGCAACCTTTGCGAGTTTCATCTTACGAGTTTAGCTTGCGAGTTTGTTAAAACGCGCAAGTAGACCTTTGTGAGTTCTCCAAACGCGCAAGACTAAGTTTGCGAGTTTCTTCGGAATAGTAATCTGCTAGTTCTTTCGATCTGCGAATTTGTTCAAATGCGCAACTAGGCATTTGCGTGTCCAGGAAAAGCGCAAGCCTCTATCTGCGAGTTTCAGCGATTCCCTTCGGTCTGCGAGTTTGTCAAAACACGCAACCCTTTGTTTGCGAGTTTCACAAACACGCACGCTTAAGCCTGCGAGTTCTGTTTGAACAGTAGTTTGCGAGTTTCAGCGTCTAAGAGTTTCAAGCCTCTTTAGTGATTTGCGAGTTTCAATACTTACTCAATTTTTTTTTTGTGATTTCATTTGGACTAACGGTCAATTTCAAGTTTCTTATTGCATATTTTTAATCAAACAGGATGACTTCAAGAGATGCTCTCTCAATTGGTACTGATGTCAAGCCCCCGGTGTTGTTCAAAGGGGAATATGAGCAATGGAAAGACAATTTTTCTCGATTTTGTTGATAAACAGAAGAATGGAAAGAACATTCTAGCATCAATAGAAGATGGTCCAATGTCAAAATTTTTTGAGCAGATACCTACTGAAGGTAATGATTCAGATGGAGCTCAGAAATCAAAGAGAATTGAGAAAGAATATGCAAAATTCTCTGATGAGCAAAAGAATCGGTTTGATGCTGATAAAACTGCCAGATCTTTGCTTTTACAAAGTATCACCAATGAAATCTATGTGAAAATAGACAGCTACAGTGCATCTGCAAAATCTATGTGGGATCAACTTCAGAAGATGATGATGGGTTCTAAAGTTGGGAATCAAATGAAAGTGGCCAACTGTATCAATAATTATGAAGAGTTCAAGGCTAAAGAAGGTGAGAGTTTGGAGGAAACCTATGAGAGGTTTGTGCTTCTTCTAAATGAATTGTCTAAGAATAAAGTTAAGAAGAAGCAGATTGAGACAACGTGAAGTTCCTCAGCGTTCTGCAACCAGAATGGAAGAAACATACATGCAGGATGAAACAGATGAAAGACTTGAGTGATATACCTCTCCATGAAGTCTACGAGACTTTAAGACAGAATGAGGATAAGGTTGAGGAGAAAAGAGCTGAGAAAAAGAAATCTGAGAAAGTGCCCGATCCTATTGCATTAGTGGCTGGAGAGAAAGAGAAAGAAAAGAAAGAGAAGAAGATAGTTGTTTCCAGTTCTGAATCAGAGTCTGAATCTGATGGAGATGATGGAGAGAGTCTTAAGCAGGCAATGTTGTTACTGACCCGAGCATTCCAGAAAAATTTCTACAAGAAACCAGGGTCTAATTCTCAGAGATATTCTTCATCAAGTTCAAAGAACCACGAGCATAGAGAAAGAGTGGAAGGAAACAGAATTGTTGAGAAGCCGGAAGAAAAGAAGAAGTATGTGAATGATTACACCAGTACTGATAAGAAAGGTGATGATCTGATCAAATGCTACAACCGTGGCAAAGTCGGACATTACGCAAAAGAGTGTCGGAAGCCAAAAGTCGCAACTCAGAGTACAATAAGAACAAAATTCTCTTGGCCAAGCAACAGGAGGTAGGCAAGGCATTAATTATGGCAGAAGACGAATACTAGTTGGATCATTCTGATGTGGATGAAGAACAAGAAGAGACTGCTCATATATGCTTGATGAGAAAAGAAGAGAAAGAATATGATTCTGATGATGAGACTGCTGATGAGGTAATGAACTTAACTGAACATGATTTCATAACCAAAATGGAAGCCATGATGGTCGAACTTCAAGACCTTCAAACCAAACTGAAAAAGGAAAAAGACAGAGTTTCTAGGAGAAATCAACAAATCTTTGAACTTAATAAACCAGTTATTGGGAACAAAGATTTAATTGATTCTTTACGCAAATCTGATACTATTTTTAAAAATGAAAAAGATTGTTTTGAAAGTAAGATTTCTGAGTTGCAAAAAAAATTGTTCAAGTCTGATTCTGAAAAACAAGAATGTGTTCTAAAAGCGTTTAAACTGCAGGTTGAGAACAAGACTTTAGAGAAAAAGGTAAATGGTCTGGAAGCAAAACTATATATTCGAGGCCAAACAGATCAAACGATTTTCTTGAATACACCTAATGAAGAAGCTGATTTTAAAGAAAAATGGGGACTAGGTTATGATAATCCTCATTACCTAGAAAAAGCTATCAGAAAACAGCCAGATATATATAATGCAGATTATATGTATACTGCTGATAAACATCCTCATTTGAAACCCAAATTTTTCACCAAAGCATCAAAAGAAGTTGAAGCAAAAGAAGATGAGAAAAGAATGAATTTAAAGAAAATGCAACTACCATTCTGTTATGAACGACTGAATGATAGTTATCTTTCTAAAACATCAAAATTTCTTTCAAATGATTATTTTGCTAGTTATTCTTCTACTGAGATGGAGGCAAAACCTATTCAAGCTAAAATTTATGTTCCTCCACTAGTATTAGAAAGCAAAATAACTGATTTAGAAAATATTTTATCTGATGAAAGAATTTTGGGTGATCTAACACAAGATGTATTTTCTACAGTGTTGAAGAACACAGATTTTCATTTTACATCTAAAGTGTGTTCTCCATCTTCTAAAGTGCTTCAAACTTCTAAGACTGATTTTGATGATTTATTTGAGTCTGCAAATGATTTTCTAAATTCTGATGAAGGGTGTATAAAGGAAATTGATATGTTTGACATTAATGCTCCACTTCCAAATCATTCTACTTTTGTGATAAATGGATGTTAATCAATAAATCCCAAACATATCAAGCAATTACTTAAAATATGATCATTTAGGAACAAGAACTAGAGAGAGAAAGTAGAGAGAGAAAGTAGATCTCATATTCATATGTCTCTGAATTACAAGTATGAGTTGCTCTCTAGAACCATTGTTACAAGATTACAAGACACATCCTATATATACTACCTATCAATTACAAAGCCTTAAAGGCTAAGGTAACTAAACAAGCTTTGACTAAGACAATGTTGACTTTTACAATGTTGACTTTCCATATTAAATCTTGGATACAATATTTAGACTTAACAATCTCCCCCTTTGTATTCAAGATTTAATAAAAATTTGATACAGATCTTCAGCTCATGATTCTTCAGCTTTTGTCTCTTTATCTTTGAACTTTGACACTTTCACATACTTCATTCTTTCAGCTCTTGAAGAATCTCGGAAAGTCTTTTTCTCTTTGTAGCTTTATAAGTCAACATGCCTTGAACATGAAACTTAATACTTGGAACTTCTTTTGAAACATTGACTTGGAAACATAATTCTTGAAACTTTTGAAACTTTGAAACTTCTTTCATTTCAGAGAAATCTTTCAAAACTGTATCTTCATCACTTTGATCTGTTGTCAGTCTTCAGAAAAACATCTTTAACAGATCATCTTGATTTAACTTTTTTTTTACAACCTTTCATGAGAATCTTTAGAAACAGCGGAAGCATTTTGAACTTTTGACAATTCAGCTTTGAAATTGATATTTGTAAAATTCTCCCCCTTTTTGATGATTGAGAGCGTCATAATCATCAAAATTTCTTCAATTTCAGTACAGACTTTGATTTCCCCCTTTGTGATAAAAAACAATCTCCCCTTTGACAGTTGGCGCGCTTTGATCTGAGAGCCGTCAATTCATGAAAGATATATATCCAAATCTTTTCAAATTCAGACATATTGAACATGGTAACCCTGAATCAACAAATGAAACAGTTAGAAGTGTATGTCAGTAACACAGAGTCACTATGTACAACGAATGTACAATATAAGGAGCTGGCTTGATGATGACTCCCCAGGACTTCCATTCAATCATTGAAAAACACAAGGTTTATCTATGAATGTTCTGACAGAAAAACAGATTTTCTGTGTGCTCGTGCTTGTGTTTGAAAGAATTAGCACAATGATTGTGTTTCATAAGGCTCAAAGTATGTAAATCACTGAGACAACAATGATTGTACATGGACTCAATGTGCATGAGAAAGGGTCGAAGGTGGGGCAACTTTCCTTCTTTTTCAATATCAGTATCTTCCAAGAAAAGAACCAATAGATTATGTGTTGCTTCCCCAGAAAATGTGAAACATTCTCTTTTTAAGAAAAGAATGAGTAGCTAGTGGGATTAATGCAAGAGATGGCATGGGCTATTTGCCTATTTCATTGATGGTCACCAAAGAAATGTGAACCAATCAGTAATGTGGCTGCCTGACTCAGAAAGATGTTTGGTGCAGAGTTCTGATATTCTTTTAACTCTGTTCTCACACCCTCTTTCTTTTAAACATATAAGCTCACATCTAACCAAACTGTCATTTTCATTTTACCTCTGCTCAGTCCCACACTCAATTCTTTTAGACCCCTCTCCCCTCAATCACTCAAAGGATTTCTTCCGGGGTAGGAAACACTGGTTATCGTGAATCCATGGAAGATCTATTAAGCACTCACACTGAATTCCATGTTCCTAATAGTACATGCTGGTCAATGATTTTCTTGATATGAAAAGCACAAGAAATCATATGTCAGTGTATGTATGCTCATCAAAAATCAGAAATGAAATTTGAGCATTTGAACGTTGAAGATTTCTCAAAAAAAGAATATTGAATGAATGAAATGAAGTCAAGAGAATTGTTTTGAGAATCTGACAATGAATTAAACAGATCAAATCAAATGGTTAGGGTATCAAAGAATTGGATATTTGTTTATATGAACAAATATAAACAATTTATCAATGAAAGCACAAATATGAAAAGCACAAATATGAAAAAGATGAATGATGCTCAACAACTTTGAAAGCAAACGGGGGTATTACCATCGAAAAATTGGTTCGTTTAGAGACATGGTAATAACAAATTCAAATAAAATACTGAACCGGTGTGTATGAATACTTGACAGTATATGGACAAGATAATACACAAGTATTGATCTTTGGAAACACACGGTCAGTTAAACATTAAGGTCAAAAATTGAAAAACATTTAAAATCACACTTCTTAATTCATGAAATCTTTTAAGAATCAGAAGTGGTTTGAACATTTAAGAAACTGTTTTTCATGCTTGAAAGTTGTTCTTCTTTCAAACAATCAGAGATCTAGGACATAAGATATTTACCTTTAAGCTCCCCCTCAAATCATGATATAATGATTTATGTCTTTTAAGCTCCCCCTGGATATTAGCATAATATCCTTCTTTGATCGTTGAAAAACGGGTCCTGATCTGTCATGTGATCAGAAGCCACTTTATTCAGAACATTTATTAAAAGAAAAATAAAAGAAAGCAGTAAAACGGTTTATAGTATGAGTTCTGATCTGAATTAATCAGAAGTCATGACCTTTACTCCCCCTTAAATTAGGCATCTGAGATATATCAGTTAAAACAGGATAGAGATCAGACACTCTCTTTTGAATTGTAGACCATCAGATCAGAAAAATCTGTTAGTGAAACAGTATAGGATAGAGATCAGATCAATTCTCTTGGGACGTAGACCATCATATCCATCGGATGCAGAAACATAGGAGTAAGGTCTTTTTGATCGCTGAGGTCCGAGTCCTAAACTGTTGTGTTTAGAAGTCATTCTCCTTTGAAGAACGGGTCCTAAGCTGATGTGCTTAGAAGCCATAATCTTGACATTGAGGTGCGGGTCTTGAACTGTGTTATTCAAGAGCCATAATTCTCTTACTCCCCCTTGGCTTGAGGTGCCTGCAACACAGAATCATTTTTCTTCTTTGGTACCCACTGGTATTTGGGTCCAGAAATGTTAGTTGCAGTTCGTGTGGAGGTTACCGAGTAAGAATCATACCAGAAATGATCACTGGTCTTGTGAATATGATCATGTGTACTACAGATAGCACAATAATACTTCTTACCTTTGTGTGTGTTGTTCTTCTTTGCTTTATGTACATGTACACATGATGTGTTTCTTTTCAGCTCATCTGACTTGTCATCTTTAACTGGTTTCTTTTGCCAGACCAGTTTCTCTTTCTTGTAGCTTCTTTTCCTCGGATATGTATCTGAACCATTTAAAAATTGATCATAGAAAATGTTAGATCTACGAATCTGACTAAAGGATTTAACTGACCTTTGTGAAGAGACAGATTTCTGATTTAAAATTGAAACGGAATTTTCAAGCTCTTTGATCTTTGATGCAAAGTTGTCTCTTTCTTTCACAAGTTGGTCAATCTTTGTCTTGAATTCAGACTTCGTTTTCTGCTCTATCAGTGCAGTAGCGGACAGTTCAGATAATTTTGAAGTCAATATTTTAATTTCAGTCTCAAAGATTAATCTTTCTTCTTCAAATCCTTTTTTGACTCATTTCTCTGGCCGGATAATTCTTTAAAGAATCCTACATTCTTCTGTTATATGGCCTTCTTTTCTTTATCAAACTTTTCTTTTTCCAAAATCAACACTTTCTCAAAATCTGAAATTTGTTGAGAAAGTTTAATGCATTTAAGCTCAACTGACTTTTTCTCTTCAAAACATTTCTTAGAGAAATCTGAGAACTTCTTTGAAAATTTTTTCTTTTCACTCTCAAAAATAGTTTTATCTTCAGCAAGCTGTTTTTCAAGATCAGATAAATTCTTTCTAAGCTCCGAGTTCTCAGATTCCAATCTCTGAATTTTCTCATCATTTTGCTCAGAAGATCTTCATTGATATTCTTTAAGGCACTGATTTCTTCTTTCAGAGAGATGATTTCAGTAAAATTCTCTCTTGACTTTTGCGAATGAAAGTCAACAGCATGACCCAGATTAATGTTCTCTAGTTTCAGCTTTCTATTCTTCTCTTCAAGATCTGAAAGAAATCCCATGATTAATGAGTAATTGAATTAATATGAATAATCGTTCCAAACTATATATATCAGAAAATCAAAAATCAGATTGAATTGAAAATTTTCGAAAAATATGAAAATTTGAACAACACTTGAAGATACGCAAAGTAGAGTCTTGCGTATGAAATTAGATACGCAAACTCAGGTTTTCGGAACCAATATGATACGCAAAGTATGGTTCTCTTGTCACTTGTGATGCGCAAAGAACACTTCTCGGAACCTGAAGAATACGCAAAGAAGGTTTGCGTATGAGACTTGATGCGCAAAGAGAGACTTTGCGTGACTACGAGATGCGCAAAGTATGATTCTCGGGTCCTGTTTGATACGCAAAGAAAGTTTCTTGGAACCTGTGTGATGCGCAAACTAGGTTTGCGTATGAGACTTGAAGTGCAAAGTACACTTTGCGTAAGATGAAGGATGCGCAAATGTTACTTCGCGTATATGCCTTGAAACGCAAAGTATCCTTTTCAATCCGTGCACAAGCCTTTTATGAATCTTGCGCAAACTGTCTATGAACCTTGCGCAAAATGTATGAATCTTGCGCAAACCGTGAATCTTGACAGTTTCTTTCTCAATTTGATTCAAACCTGCACATTTGATCTCAAGAACTTGTCAGAATCATCAACAAACAGTACGAAACACAAATTTACAATCGATTTTCGATTAAAAACACCAAATCATACATTTTCAAACAAGAACAATGTTCGAACAAGTTTTCAAGAAAATTTCAAAAAAACAAAAAATTGACATCGAAATTGAACGAATTACAGAATGGAATCAAAACAAGAATGAATCACCAACATAAATCGAACTAAATGATTCCATTTTCTTGCACTAAAAATGATTTTTCACCAAAATTTGAATGTAACAGTACCAAAAACACGAGTTTGCGAAAAATTTAAAAAAAAAATTCTTGATTTAAAAACTTCAAATTTCAAATCAAATCATGATCAAATCATTTCTAAAAAGTTTGGTTCAGCTCTGATACCAATTGTTAATCAATAAATCCCAAACATATCAAGCAATTACTTAAAATATGATCATTTAGGAACAAGAACTAGAGAGAGAAATTAGAGAGAGAAACTAGATCTCATATTCATATGTCTCTGAATTACAAGTATGAGTTGCTCTCTAGAACCATTGTTACAAGATTACAAGACACATCCTATATATACTACCTATCTATTACAAAGCCTTAAAGGCTAAAGAAACTAAACAAGCTTTGACTAAGACAATGTTGACTTTTACAATGTTGACTTTCCATATTAAATCTTGGATACAATATTTAGACTTAACAATGGACAAGCTTTACCAAGTGTTCATGAAAAAGGTGAATCATCAACTAAGGTTGGTGAATCAGTTTCTGTGAATGCTGATTACTATGCAAAGGGTAAGACACATAAGAAACAACGCTCACAGAAACAGAATAACACTGGTAAACACAAGAAAAATCAATTTCAGAAATCTGATTTTCCTAATAAATCTAAATTCTTTGTTTCAGATGTAAGAAAGAAAAGGTCAGAAGAGAGATTTGAATGGCGACCTAAAAGGAAGAGTGATGAAAAGGCAGAATCAATTACTGATAGTTCTTGTAATAGATCAACTAGTAGTGTGTGTGACGTAGTTGGTTCTATTGCTTCTCATAATAAAAACCTTGTAACTTCTTACAAGAGATATTCTATAAAGCAATTTTTCTGATTATCTCCTACTACTACTAAATCTTATTCTTATCAGTGGAATGATTTTGCTTATCATCATAATTCTAATGATTGGTTTGGATCTTATCATGTTTATTCCTCTAGATCAAATGTTTTCAAAAGTTTTCAAAAGAAAAGAGGGTCCATATTCAAATGGATGTCAGAATCTTGTACTAATCTGTTAGGACCCGTTTTTAAATGGGTACCTAAAATTGTTGTACTTTAACATGTTGTTCATGATCTCAGGGGGAGTGAGACAGGCTTATAAGATGATCAACATTATTTTGAGGGGGAGTTTCTAGAATTTTATGCATTTCTTAACTACTAAATTTTTGTGATGCATATTTTTAGGGGGAGTTTATGCGTACAACAAAAGGAGTAAGGATATGACTTCTGATTATTTCAGATCAGAACTCGTACTTTAATCGTTTTACTGCTTTATGTCTTTTAATTTTGAATAAATTTGTGAATAAAGTTGCTTTGACATGACTTTGAGACTTGTGCAGAATGAGAGAAGCTTACAAGATCATATCTTTATGACTTAAGCTGACTTCATGAGATTTAAGACGAAGCGAAAAAAGGTTAATTTCTTATCTTAATCTCATATGTGGTTGAAAGAAGGACAACTTTCAATCATAGAAAACATATTCTTAAATGTTCAAACCACTTCCCGATTCTTAAACAGATTTCATGAATTGGAAGTGTAATTTTTAAATGTTTTCAAGATTTATTTGTGCTTACATGATTACAAACCGTGTGTTTCCAAAGATAAATACTTGTGTATTGTCTTTTCTATATACTTTCAAGTATCCACACACACCGATTTGAATTTTTGTTCAAAATGTTCTTACCATGTCTCAAATTTGAAACATACTTTTCGATGGTAAGACACCCCACTTGTACTTCAATGAATTTTTTAGCGTCATTTCATTTCGAAACGTTCTTTCAAGAATGTCTATATTTTGATTCATATAGACAATATCCATTATTCTTGACCATAAGCTTTGATTGTTATATCATTCATTTCTGATCATTTTTCATACAATGTCAGATTTTCAAACAAGTCTCTTGCATTCATATTCATTCATTCAATTTACTTGTTTGAAAATACTTCCATGTTTCAAAATTCTCATATCTTCATGATTATATTCTGAGCATATACATATCTGACTTGTATTCGATCTTTAACTGATAAAGTTAAACCATTTTTTAGCAACATATGCTTTATAGGAAATATGGGTTCTTTGTGCTAGGACTTAAATGAACTTCTTTGGATTCATGATTACCAGTGTTTCCTACCTAAGAAGTTAATCCATAGTGATTGAGTGTGAGGAGTCTAAAAGAAATGAGTGTGGGTTATGCGTTGAGGTAAAATGGAAATGAGAGTTTGGTTAGATGTGCGTTTAATGATTAAAAGAAAGACGATGTGAGATCAGAGTAAAAGAATATTAAACTCTGCACCAACTACTTTCTGAGCCGGGCAACCACATTACTAGCATTTCACAATTTTTTGGTGAATGTTATTGAAACAGGAAACTAGCCCATGTCAACTCTTGTTAAAAACCCCACCAGCCACTCATTTTATTCTTAAAAAGAAAATGTTTCATATTTTTCTGGGGACGCAACACATAATCTATCTGATTTTCATTTGGAAAATCTGGATATTGAAACAGAAGGAAGTCTGCCCCACCTTCGCACTTCAATCATGCACATTGAGTCTGTGTTTATCTACTGTTGTCTCAGTGGTTTACACAATGTTGAGCCTTATATAAACAATCATCATATGCTTAATTCTTTCTATCACTTGCACGAACACACAAGGAATTTGTTTTCTTGTCATAACATTCATAGAAATTTTCTTTGTGGTGTTTCGATGATTAGATGGAAGCCTTGGGGAGTAAACATCAAAAAGCTCCTTTCCAATGTGTATCCGTTACACACAGTGACTTAGTGTTACTGACAGGCACATTAACTGATTCATTTGTTGATTCAGGAGTTACACGAATATTTTGTCTGGATTTGAAAAGATCTAGATAAATACATTGTTCGAACTTGCAACGAATCAGAGGCTCTTGGACAGATCAGAATGGTTAAAGACATTTCTTGATGAAAGTTTTGATGATATCGATGCTCTTTTCATCAAAAAGGGGGAGATGATTTACAGAAATGTCAGATTCAGAAATTTCAAAGATAAAGAGTTGCAGAAGATAAAGTTCAAAGTTTGAAAGATTGTTCAAGAAGAGTCAAAGTTGTTTGAAGATGTGCTGATTTTCAGAAATTTTCTTTGAAGATTATTTGCTGAAACAAGTTGAGCTAAATCTGAAGATAATTTCTTTCTGAAGTCTGAAAGAGTCTTGTGATGAATCTGAAGAGATTATTGAATATTATTTCTATCATCTTTGGGAGAGATTGTTAGTATTTCTTGAAGATAAACTTTTGGGGAGATTAAAGTTAAAGATCAACCAAAAGAGGAAGATTGTACTCAGATTGAGCTTAAAGGGGAGATTTGAAGTTCTTCAATGTAATCAAAGGGGGAGATTGATTTACTATATCTTTCAAAGATGATCTTGAATCCAAAGGGGGATATTGTTAGAGCATAAATCTGTTGGATACAAGATCAAGAATACTGAAGGTCAAAGTACAAGAAGTCAAAGCTGAGAAAGTCAACTCTCATTAAAAGTCAATGTCTAAATGTAATAAAAGTCCAAGTTACTTGTATTGTATTTGTTTCTTTTGTTTTTAGTTGCTAGGTATAAATAGATTTATTTTCTTTTTAATAGATAGATGGTTAGAATTTGAGATTGAATATCCAGAGACAGTTTTAGAGAGAGAAAGAGAAGTTTAGAGAGAGAAAGTGAAGAACAGATTGTAATCTTTGGATTTTGGAATTGTAATCAAAACAGGTAGTTGTTAAATCTTGTTTGATTGTTTAATTGTGATAAGAATCTTGAATCAGGGACACACATAAATTGATAAGGTCGTCCTTCCAAAGGTGTACCAACACGCTCTCCGGGTACTTGGTTAATGCAATTCCGGCTATCACTCAATTTCGTTCTACTCTCAACCTTAGCACACTCCCTCAATAAAGTCTTTACCACCTCGAGAAAAACTATACACATCAATACTTAATTACCAACATCTAACCTTCCTTTAAATTTCACCACCGAAAGGTCATTATTTCTCTTGATCTTACCTCCAAGCATTCTAAGATTCATTGACTTCGAGAAAACAAGTCGACGCCTAAAACCAAAATGGTGATATCAAAAACATGGACATCCCGCTTAATATTTCATTCCAAAAGTATTGTCGCATTAAAGTTAACACCTGATAGAGGACTAATATTCCCAATCTTGCATCCCTAACGAACGGACCACAATAATTCCTTTATTCGCGAAAACCCATTAAGACGGTACCCCATCAGCATATAGCATGATGTCAAAAAGACAAGCAACCCATCAAATCGAACCCAATCAGGCGCAGATAATCACATAAGACCTTATCCCCCAGGTTTAACGAAGCATAAGAATCACCACTTAATTAACTGGGAAGACTTAAATCTAATACCTCCATTATTCATGTGTGCACAGATCCAAAAACTGAAACCCGAAATTCAAGACTGACCACCAGTCAGATCATCCGCCGCTTCAATTCCCACGGACTTCTCTAGTCCCTAATTACAGTTATTTTCCCATACATGATTTTAAATCCATAGCCCTAATGAGTTCAAGGTTTTTCAACTAATATGCCAATTGAAATTTATAAAACTTTCAAATACCCAACTTTATAACAATTAATCGTATGAGTAAAATCCACTACCGATTTCTCGATAGGTGTGGAAAATGGTCATCACAGTCGTACATATAGCACCATTGCAAAGTTCCTTTGATCAACACTCACGTTAATAATGACGATAACAAAAGATACGCAACAAAATTTTCAAATGGACTACTATGGTCCTAGCATGCATCAATCTGAACTATTTATGTGAAATATAACTTTCTGTACTAAAGCATATGCAACAATGTTTGTACAACTCCAAAAAGGAACCTTCACAATTTCACTTCGAAATTCTTTCCTTTAAATCACAAAACGCCGTGAAGTGAAATTTTCAATAGGGCTCACATACAACAGTTAAAAACAACTCGAATACTATATAGCATACAACGAATAACACTTGTATAAAACCCAAAAGAGAAATCACAAAATATTTAAACTTTCCAAAATAACATACGGGATAACGTCTATTAACAAACTCTCAAGATGTTTATTACAGTTCCGAAAATACCGGTGCAAAACTCGCATGAAACAAAATATTAAGCGGAAATTTATAAGTTAACGCACACAATAATGCAAATATACGCGTCCCAAAATTTTATCTACGCGACTCAAAATGTCGTAAAATAAAACGCCATAAAACCTAACTGAATTTCCATAAAACTCATCAACGCTAAAATCCAGCGATGCCAAAATTTTCATTTCCCAACACAAAAGCATAAGACGACAATATGCCTAAAAAAATGTTAAAATTCTAAGACCACAACGTAAGATAAAGTGGCACTTTCCAACAAAACTTGCGGGAGACACGACGCCAAATAACTCGCAGATTTACGCACAACAAAATTTAAACTTACGCATTTTGAAGTTCGCCCGCGCGCCGAAAAATGTCGCAAAACAATACTCTATGAACTTCAACACAACTTGTACAGACTAAAATTTCCAAGAAAACTCCGACTCAAGAACATGGGCTTAACTTTTCCTTTAAAACTTTAACATACGTGGAGGAGATCCAATGTCAAGGTTAAAATCTCATAGCTACTTGCCCAAAACCCCCAAATAACATTAAAACACAGATATTACAATATCCAAAAATATTGTTAGACACAAAATGGGGATGAAGAGATTTTCAATAAAAATATTTGCAACCACATGCAACAAAACAATTTCATGCATGCTTAAACTAAAGGTTTAAAATATGATGTGTGCTAAATGCTTTACCAAGACATCGTAACACAACTCACCTTATGCTTTGAAAACATGAGAAACAATTGATGCAAACTTATTTTAGAAATAGATTTCATGCATAAATTTGGTCAGCACTCAACATCTTAGGACTACGCTTCTCAATTTTCCTAGCCACACTATCGACATTCGGATGCATCAAACATCTCAAAGCAATAATCACGCTAATTTGATTAACTTACAATTTCTCCTTGAAATAAAGTCAATTTATCAAGCCTATAATTCTAATTTACCCAATAAATCTGACCCAAAGGGTCAACTTAGTGTACTCATCGTACTTAACCATCATTCCAAAGTGACAATGCTATACGCACCAACTATTCAATTGACTACACGCTTAGAAACTCATTTACTACCCCAACGGTCATCATACCAAGGCAATTCAAGTATACACATGTAACATGTAGGTTCACCATAACACTGGCCAAGTGCCATTATGAACGCACCGTACATGATCATCCTAGCTATCCTCGACAAGTTTCCCATTTCTAGCTACTCGATCAACCCCAAAGTATCTTATCTTAAGGTACCTAGTGGTGCAACTTCACTTTCGTTCACTTAAAGGATCACTAGTTTGAGTCTAGGCGCTAAAACTCAACACCTAATTCTCTCAAACTTAAGCTCTGATACCAACTTGTAACACCCTCAATTTAGAAAGAGCAACTAATTAAAATTTTCGATATTACGTCAAACAAAAGATAATTCTTCTTCCTATAAATCAAAACTTGATGCATTTCCAAAATAAAATTCTACATTTAACCTCATCAATCAAAACTCCAGTCTTAGACAAGGATAGAAACCTAAGTCGGTGTTACTTAATCCCAAACATTAGTTACTCTTCTCAGACAGATGCGGAAGAATTCAACAAGCTAGACACGCCTCGAGCACACAACTAGCTCTCCTCTCTTCAAAATGTCACTAGGACTATTCCCAACCGAACCTGTTGTACATGCCGACAAATAAAAAGGTTAGGCTAACGCCTAGTGAGCTCAAGAGTTTACAGCATGAATAAATATATCGTTGAAAGGAAGGGATGCAATTTAAATCACTCTTTCAAAATGATATGCTCCAATTATGAAAACGACTCGTTGACCAATAGTATGCATTTTAGGCAAAGGAACCACCAATATAAACGTTTTCCAATCCAAACTATTTTAAGGGCGAAGATCCCAATATGAAACGTTCTTTCGTAAATTAAATTCAACCCAAAACTGACTCCAAATGAGAACAGAAATCAAACTCCCAAGAATTAAAAAGCGGATAAAACTTTATATCCCGAAACACCTAAAACACGGGTGGGGCATAGTACTCAACCCATAAATCATATATATATAATCCGTAAACATAAAACGTCACCAAAAACATGGATACTAAATACAATAATTGTTTTTTCATTAGATTTATTGATAAAAAATGTTTATAACTTCAGGTCAGATGGTTTCTTGTCCATTTTCCACAAACGTCTAAATCAAAAAAACGTCACAAAATTCAAAACTCCCAAGAACTCTCATCACAAAGAAGTAAGCTCTTAATTTTAGTTTTGTTTTCACTGTTTTTATTTATCAATATTGATATGGTTTGGGTTTTCTATTTGATTCAAGCCTTTTCTACTATTTATGAATCGTTAATTTTAGCCTCTGAGCGATTTTTCATGGAAAGCACCCACATACCATTCAAAGGCCCATCATTCCTAGATTACCCTCTCAGTATATGATACCTTTACTCTCTCTCTTCCTTCACATGCATGGTTGCTCTCTTCTTCCTCACTTCTTGCTGCTAAAAAAACCCTAGACTATTTTTTTCTAATTCAAAATAAACCTATAAAGTTCTCCAATGTTGTACTGAATCCTAACTCAGAGTTGCAATTTCTGAATCTATCACCCCAAAAAATCATCCTACCATGCATGGCAGCAACCACGAGAAAAGGATGAAGAGGTCGTAGATTGAAAGGTTTTGTTATTAAAGAAAAAATAATGAAGTCGGCAAAAAGAAAATGAAGGCGTTAGAGAAAAAAATACGAAGACCATGAACCTGGGATGCTTCCAAGTTCCATCTTTTGCTTAAAGATTCCATTCTCCCCCTATTTCATTGTTTCTTTCTAGGATGAATATGCTTTCATATATTATTTCTTCTTGATATGTTGGGGGTAGTGATTTTTTATTGGGTTGTATATTTATGAGAAAAAAATGATAATCTTGTAACTATGAAATCAGGTTAGTAGCCAGAGAAATATGGTTTGTATTTGAGTTTTTCGATTTTAGTATATTATTTTTTATTATTTGATTGAACAAATTTAATCATTAATTTTTTATTGTTGTTAATCAATTTAATGTCAAATTTTAGGAAAAACATCGGTTTAACCGGAAAAAAAACAATCAAACAATACACAAGGTTAAAATGGTAATTTTATGTTATCCAGACTGTCCATTCAGAGTACTTACAGAACAGTCGCTTATCATTCTACACTAAACTATACATAGCGTCTTGATCATTCTGACCACTTAACCATTTTGTATCGAATCATTCTGCAACTGTCAAACATCCCCTAAATGATAATCTAACTAGTACTAATTTGTATAATTGTGTAAAATCAACTTGAAAATTTGGAGAAACAATAACCTGACAAAGGGGGACGAGGATAAATCTGATATAAATTAGTAAATTCTCAGCCTATTTTAATCTTTATGACTAATTCTCTCTTTTGGCATTATTTAGTTTATATTCTTCTTTTACTTCACTTGATGTTAACCATCCTTATATAAAAGAATCAACTGATCTTGCAACAAAGAAGTTTAGAAACATTTAATTTGATCCATCATCCATGAGATTCTTGTATTGATTTTTTTTTTGTTTTTTCCACTTATGATTGGACAAAGCTGTAAAAGGTAACTATTTAAATTCTAAAATACTTTTTTTCCAATGTTTAGCAAGCTATAACATTGGTTACAAATGAATGTTTATCATTTTGCATTTAGATGGACACTTTTTCATCATGGTTGATGTCTGATTTGCCATTTATAGGCTTCTTGCTTGGTATTGAGAGTTTCATCGTTTTTTGTTGATCCTCGGTTAAGATTTGTCATTTTAGAACCAATTTTTGAGTGAAGCCAGATTTTGTTGAACTTTATAAATTTGGTTGCACTTTAAGTCAGACTTGAATAGTTATTGGGGTTAATGATGTGCTAGATATTGTTGCTTCATATATTTCCTATTGTATGAGTTACATGTTGGGAAATTAAAGTTGGTTTTGGGTAAGTTTATGTTGGGATGAGGGTGATCACCAGGAGGTTGACTTGTAGGCGAGTCGTTTAATTATTAATATATTATTTTGAGTGTTACAAGGACACATATGTGTTTTGAACTTGTTGTATATTTGACTAGGAGGTGTGTAAACCTGTCTCCTGCATGATTCAAACTTGAACTTATATATTTGAGTGAAGTCGCTTCGCCCCTTTGCCATTTCAGCTATATGCCTAAAGGCTTTTTACTCGGTCGGTGCATTGCACGGGCACACTGCTTATATATATATATATATATATATATATATATATATATATATATATATATATATTCACTTTTGGTCCCTGATGTTTGTCATTTTCAACGGTTTTCGTTTGGGACTTAGAGTAAGAAGGAAGCGTACTTGTTAAGAGTAGGGGAGCTATTGCTGAGTGGTCGTGACTTGTGAGGGTTCCGGATCAGGAGCGGTAAAGAAGTAAGGAGGTCGACTAGCTTTTAGCTTGGTCAACATAGTTATTAGTGTGGCGTGTTTTCTTTACTAAACTATCGAAACTCGGTTTTGGTCCCCCCACGTTTGGTATTTTTCTTTATCCTTCGTTCCCCCCGCCTAACTCCATTAAGTTTTAGTTGTTTAAGCCCCTCACGTGTTTTTCACGTGAGGGTATTTTGGTCAATCCAGTCTTTTCTTATTTCCCTCTCTTTCCCTCCCCCTCGTCTTTATCTCCTTCACAAAACACTCGACTAAGCACAGAACCCTTCATCTTCATCATCGATTTTCAGTGAGGGCTTCCATCAAAGCAACAATCTTGAAGTTAATGGCTAATACAATGTGGAACATTCGACAAAAAGATGAAGACTTTGATGCAGACTTCATATATGGTGCGTATGTAGATGAGGATTTGATGATTTTATGTACTATTTCTTTTTGTAGATGATTAACAATGTGTATTTCCCATCTTACTCTTTCTCACAGGCCATTATCCTAACCTGTTTTTGATGAAGATTCATCATGGTGGTGTTTTCACATGAGCCCCTGGTAGAGAGTATTTGAATGGGAATGTAATTTATGTTGATTTGATTGATCCTGATGAACTCTCAGTCCATGAGTTTGATTCCATTATGAAACAATTAGGTTATCATGGTACTTACATGATGTATTATCATTTTTTAATCCCAAATATTAACCTAGATTTTGGCCTCCAAGCTTTTGCTAGTGATCAGGATGTAATCAAATTCTTGAAATATGTTCCAAAAGTCAAGGTAATTAATGTATATACTGAACATGGTAAAACAAGCTTGAAAACCTATTTGATGTCACCTGAACCAAACACGGTTACCATTGAGGAGTTGCCTGTAGAACATTCACCAGATTTTAAAAGAAGTAGAAAGAAAAATGATGAAGTGGGTTCTAGTAAATGTAGAAAAAGGCTATGTCTAGAACGGAATCATAAAGAAGATGATAAAAGTAAGGCTATGGATAAGGATATGAATGCAGGAGAAATTGGTAAGGATATGAATGCAGATGATGTCGGTAGGGATATGAATGCAGATGAAATTAGTAAGGTTATGAATGCAAATGATGTTGTTAAGGATATGCATGTAGATGATATTGGTAAGGATATGAATACAGTGGTTGTGGACTTAAATGATAAAGGTAACTTTTTGGATGTAAAGGATACTGATAAAGGTAAGGTTCAAGGACAACAAGGTAATAAACGGGTGGGTGATTTAGTGGGAACAGTAGAAGGTTTAGAATATCATCAATACTTTGATGAGTTTGATCCATTCTTTGGAGAGAGTTACAGTAGCGCACAAAGAAGGTCATGAAGGAAAAGAGGGTATTCAGGATGAAGGGGAAAGAGAGGATGAAAGTGAAGATGATACTGATACTGACTACATATGTGATGAAGAGGATATTGACTACATGGCTGAAGTATACATGAGTTGTTTTAATGATAATGTTGACTAGGAAGCAGAGTGGTGGGTAATGAAGGAGATAAGGAAGAATTGGGAGATGAATCTGATGTGCTAATGGATTTTGATGACTTTGACAGTGTTTCCAGTGGAAATTTGGAAACATCAAGGAAAAAAGAGTTAACGAAGCTTAAAAAGATGCATAAACAACAAGAAGACAAAAAAGGGCTTTATTGGAGCTTTTATGTTGGTCAAACTTTTGCTACAAAGGATGAAGTCAAGAAGATGATAACCATGTATTCTATACATTCTTGTAGGGACAACAGGATAGTAAAAAATGATAAGATAAGAGTGAGGGCCACATGTAAAGGAAAGATACCAGTATTTAATGAGGTTGGGGGGGGTCTAATAAAGAGGAAAATACAAGTGGGCCACACTGTCCTTGGGTTTTTCACGTTTCTACAAGAAAGAGTGAAGCAACTTGGACTGTGAAAACATATGTTGGAGCCCACAAGTATCTGCAAGGTAGGAAGGTTAAATTGTGCACAACCACTGTCTTGTCACAACAAACTGTGGAGGACATTGCCCTAAACCCAAACATCCCTTTGAAAACCCTTCAAGAACAGTTGAAGAAGAAGTTTCAACTGAGGGTTTCATTACAGCAAGTGTTCAAGGCCAAGAAAATGGCTACAAAAAAATGATGGGAGACTATGCACAACAGTATTCTTCATTGAGGGACTACTTGCTAGAGTTGAAAAGATCCATTTAACACCCTCAAATTTGGTAAGAGCAACTAATTAAAATTTTGGTATAATATCAACATAAAGAACAAAACTCCCTCATACAATTCAAAACTCAGCACATTCCTCAAGTTAAAATTCTATAACTAACCTCAACAAATATCATTTCCAATAATATACAAGTACTAAACCGAAGTCGGGTGTTACTTAACCCCAAACATTAGATTGCTCTTCCCAAAACAAAGGCGGAAGACTGTTAAGTCTGATTTTATAGTAATCATTGTATTTATAGGCTTGGTCTTATACTGTACTTAGATAGGTTTTATCTGTTGTATCTGACCAGGGTATTTAAGGGCCTGTTTGTTAGCAGCTTAATGAGCTTAATGAGACTCACAGCTTATTCAGTCAGCTATATATGACTGTTTGGTAGTGGCTTAATGATATAGAAAGTGGCTTATTCAGTAAGATTTTAAGGGGGAGATTTATGCAGAAAGCCAAGTTTTTTCCAAACCAGTCCCTCCCATTAAAAAACACGTTCCTTCCATCTATGAAAAAACTCTCTCAAATAAAAACCTTCTAAATCTATACAGACAGATTAATCCACACAGACAACTTTATCCATACAGAACTTAATGGAAAACCAACCAAACATCCCCTATGTCCCTTTGGTCCTTGTTCCTTGTAACACTTTCACGCCACATCAATACAGATTACATTTTGCGCCTTGAACTCTCTCTCTACTTTCTCTCTCTAGGATTTAGAGATCTTGGATTCACAATTGGTATCAGAGCCAATCTAGATCTTGAGAGAATTGAGAGAATTGATTTTTGATTCTGAATTTGTAGTTTAATCTGAAAATTTGATTGATTTTCTTGATTTTTTCAAGAAAATCTCGTTTTTAGATTTCTCATCAAATTTGAATGTGTTTTGGAACGAATTCTTGTGAAAATTGGTTTGTTGGATTCGATTTTGATTGATATACACTTTTAATTCCCATCGTTTTTCAAGAAATTCAAGTTTTGATTATCGATTTTGAAATTTTAAATGTTTCTGAAAACACGTTTTTTTGGTTCTGTTGAGTATACGAATTCTTTATTTTGTGGATTTTAATCGAAAAGTTTGGTTGAAAAGTGTTAAAATCTGTTTTTCGATCAAATCTGTGTGAAAAAGCTTTATCAAAATCATGGATATAATCGATTTTGGTGATTTTTACTGTTTTTCAGGTGGTTTGCGCTAGATCTCAACTTTGCGCGAGTTCATAATCCATTTGCGCGAGTTCATCAGTGACTTTGCGCAAGTTCGTCTGGCAGATTTCAGTTCATCAAGCAAAGTCATAGTTTGCGTTTCTTTAGTATAACGCAAAGAAAGCTTTGCATCACCAAAACCTCACGCAAAGTTCACTTTGCGTATTCCTCAGCTCACGCAAACTCCTAGTTTGTGTCATATTCAGATTGCGCAAAGTACAGTTTGAGTTTCTAGCCTATCAAGCAAAGTTTGATTCTCTTCATCAACGCATCACGCAAAGCTACTTTGCATCTCCTTCTGTTCGCAAGAAGTTTTGTTTGCGTCACAAGCTTCTAACGCAAAGCTCAGTTTGTGCCTTCAGTTGCTCACGCGAAGAGTGATTTGCGCTTTCTCTTACTCACGCAAATCTAGGTTTGCGTCTCCAACATCTAACGAGAAGTTTTCAGTTTGCGTCTTGCTCTTCTCATGCAAACTCCAGTTTGCGCTTCTTGCATCTCACGCAAACCTCAAGTTTGCGCCAGTTCTCAGTCCAGACTTAGAATTTTTTATGGATTTCTGCCATGGATTCTGCCAAGTTAGCCTTTCAAGCTCAGATCTATAAGAATGACCTCATGATGTCATTGGGTACTGACACTCGTCCTCTAGTACTGATAGATGAAAACGAATTCACTCAGTGGCAAGATCGATTCCTCAACTTCATTGAACGTCAAACTAATGGAGCAAACATGATGAAGTCTCTAACTGAAGGACCGTTCATAAAGACTAACAAAGAGATTCCTGCAACACCTGACGAAGTTTTACGAATAAAAGCTGATCGAGAATTAAGTGCTAATCTGATGCTAGCTTTGCCAAACTCTGTCTATAACCGTGTTGATCATTACAAAAATTATCCAAATCAGATGTGGGAACAGTTATAAAAGATCATGCTTGGATCTTCAGTTGCGACTCAACTTAGACATACACGCTTCATGAACAACTTTGAGGAGTTCAAGGCCAAAGATAGTGAATCTATAAAGAGTGTTTTCGACAGATTCTGTGTCGTGATCAATGACCTGAGAAAAATAAAAGTGGAAAAGACCGAACTTGAAACAAATTTGAAATTCCTCAACGCTCTTCAGCCTGAATGGAATAAATCTTGTCACAGACTGAGGAACGATGTTCGTGTCTCCGCTATGCAGATTCAGGAATTATATGAGATTCTAATGACTGATGAGAGCTTAGTCATAGAGAAGAAGGTCAAACTAGACAAAAAGAACAAGAAATCAGTGGACCCAGTTGCACTTCTGACGAGCCAACTGGCTGAAAAAGCGTTGTCTGATAACGCTTACAACGGGGTCACTGATGATGACGGAGAGGCGTTAGAGAAAGCTATGATCCTTCTCTCTCAGCATTATCAGAAAAAGTTCCATCATCGGTCGGGTTCAAACAATCTTCGCTTCACTTCCGGTTCAAGAGTCAAAGTGCCTGAGCACATTTCAAAGGAGTTTCGAGCAAAAGTGGTTCGGGATTCGGCATACTACAGAAAGAAATTGGAGCTAGCCGAAAAGAGAGAGAATGGAACTGCTCTACTTGCTGAAGAGGAGTACTGGCTGGATCACTCCGACGATGAAGCTGACAAAGTTGAAACTGCTACTTTATGCTTTGTTGGAGATGATCAATCTGACGATGATGACGACTCCTCAACCGATGCTGATGAGGTACCTTCTGAATTTGACTATAAATTCATATCTTCTCAGATGAATATCTTTATTACTTCCATTCATGATTTACGCTCTCAGTTAATATCTGTAAAAAATTTAAATTCTGAAAAGTCAGATTTGATTGACAAATTAAAATTTTGGTTGAAAGATGAAAAATCTATTTTAGAAAATACAAAATACATCTTTCAAAAGAAATTAGATGATTTGGAAAAATCAAATAAGTCTTATCTTGAGTCATTGACTGCTATGACCAATCTAAAAGACAGTCTTTCGGATAAAATAAATAAATTAGAAGAAAAGTTATATCGAAGAAACCAATCTGAGCAAACAATTTTTATGAATAAACCAAGGAGTGAGGAAGCTTTAAAAGAAAAATAGGGACTTGGTTTTAAAAATCCACATTGTTTAAACAATAAGATTGAAAAATCCCCAACTTTATATAAATATGATTATCTAACTCTTTCTCAATATGCTCCTCAATTTAAAATTGATTGGATGAACGAAAAGCAAGTGTTAGAAATCGAAAACAAGAAAAGAATGAACAACACTCACAAGGAAATTCCTTTTGTTTACACATTTGAAAATGCAAAATATTTTCCTGACAAATCGAGAAGAGGCAGAAAAGGTTTAAATGATATATCTCCCGTCAAGTCTTCATTATCTGATGATTTTGTTGATATTTTTGCCAATCAATCTGATAAGGAAAATATTTCTCCAATCATCTATGATTCGAAGAAATATACCCCTCCTTTAATTTTAGAAGGCAAAATCATTAATCTTGAAGATAAGTTGGAAGATCAAAATATTTTAAAAGAAATTGAATCTGATATCTTTCTTTCTTTCATGACTTCAAGTCTTGAAGAAAATTTATTTTCTCAAAAACAAGATTCTATTTCTAGCCTTTCTTCTGATTGTCAAGTAAACAGAATGGAAGTTTCTAAATCTGATATCTTTTCTCAAAATAATTCTGACTCCAAGGTAAGTTCAGATTTATTGTCTGATCAGATTGGTTGCTTAGGTAAAATTATTTCTTCTGATTTAAATATTAATTCGGAAATTCTTGATGAATCTTTTACGCTAAATGATCAATATTATAAACCTAAGCGTAAAAGAAGATGGTCAAAGAAGTCAAAGAAACAAGATCAAATCATTTCTGACAGTTCTAATTCATCTGATTCTAATCTTTCAGATAGGACTTTGAGCAAGTCATCGAAGCAGATTTGGAGAGCTAAGCGGATATCGGATGAATTTCAGATTGATGGAGACAGATGTATAGACAAACTTTATAAAAGTGATTCATTTGCTACTTGTAATAAAATTTCAAAATACTCTAGAAAGCAAATGATTCGAATTTCCAAACATGTCTCATCTTCTTCCTCTGATTCTAGTTCAGATGATTATGCTTTGTATTCATCTGATGAATGTGCTTATTTTTCTGATAATCTTTCTCGTGCTTCTCGTGTTAAATCTAATCAATAATTCCCCATAAGAACTGCAACTAACAAACGTGGGCCCAAATTCAAGTGGGTACCAAAATCTCAATCTGACTCAAAGTTGCAGGCATCTCATGTCAAGGGGGAGTAAGAGAAATATGGCTCTTGAGTAAATCATCTCAAGACCCGGACTTCAATGTCAACATTTTGGCTTCTGAGTAATTCAGCTCAGAACTCGTGCTTCAATGGACAATGACTTCTAGAGATGTCAGTCTAGGACTCGTTCTTCAATGTTTTAAGCTTCTAACTAATGAGAAACTGTGAGTACATCTACTTAATTTCCGCTGCATTTATTTCTGATAATGATGTTGTTCCTGTTTTCTCAAATGTTTTTAAAAAGAATCTGAGCATTTCAATTAATCTCCTGATTTTGTTCAACCCAAAATTTTTCAAATGAGACACAATTTTCTTTTTTACATTATGTGGAAGATGATATTATTGAATTATATTTTGTTTCAACTGAATATAAACTTGCTGATCAAATATTTCTATTTTTAAACCTTTACAAATTTTATTCTATAAAGTAAAAGTTTTACAATTTTTCTTTCTTTTGAATAAAATGTGTGTCTAGGATAAATTTTCAAGTTGCTTTGTTTATATTAAAGTTTTATATGTTCAACTTTCAAGTCTAACAAAAGTCGAAAAGTCAGCAACATGTTTGTAGCTTTTGATATTGCTTTGAAGTTGTGTGATTCGGAATATTTATAGTTTACAATGTTTAGAAAACCTAAAAAGTTGGAATTTTGGATCGTAATGAAAATATAGGCTAAACACTTAGACGTAAAACCTTGTGTTTGAGATGATTATTAAATTCTTATAAATAAGAAATCTCTAAGTTTAAAAGTTTGTACCTGTGACCTTTCTGGTTTGGGAAAGTAAGTTCTGTGGGATGCTTGTCATCTGGTCCCCTAAGGTCAATTGATCTGGGAGTGATCGAACTCAAATCCTTCTATAGAATCAGATCGAAAGTCATGTTCTACTGGTATGAATGGGTTTAGGATATGTCGATGTAGCCTTTCTGATCTGGGAAAGTAAGTTCCAAGGGGTGCTTGACACCTAGTCCCCTAAGGCCAACTGGTCTGGGAGTGGCTGACCCAAATCCTGCAATAGGATCAGATAGAAAGTTACGTTTACGGCATGTTCTTTACTTAATAAACTTGTTGATTAAAAAGATGCCATAAGTGCACAACCTTAAAAGATGCCAAAGAGCACACTCATGTAAAGATGCCATAGAGCACAATGCTAAAAGATGCCAATGAGCACACATCTCATGATACTTGGTGATATTTCTAAGTTGCAATAAACCTGTAAATTTGTGAAAGTCTGAATTCTTGATGGCTTAGTGTGATTACATGCAAAGTTCTCTATTATATTTTTAGAATTGCATTTTCTTGAAGCTAATCGGAGTTCACATGCGAGCACACTGAATAGACTGATGAAAGTTTTTGAAACTGAACATGTCTTAACTTGATATGCAATAAAACTTGTTTCTGTATCCAAAAGCATACATTTAATTTCATTTGATGGATTTTATTTGTGATACTTTACTAAGTAGAATTTTATTTGTTTCTGTTTAAATTCTTATATATTTAGTCGTTTCAAAATACATATTCAATATATTTTTCTTTCTACATTGATGTTTCAGTTCTTGTGTTCTCAAATTTTTTTAAATGGGTTTGTGCATTATTCAAGGGGGAGTGAAAAAGGAGAATTTTTCTTAATGATCATATCTGTTTTTGAGGGGGAGTATTTGATTCTCTATATGAATGCTAACTTGAATTGTCAAATTTAGTGCATTTGTGTAAGGGGAGTTAAAGAGCTTAACAGGTAAAATTTCTCAGACTCCAAGTCAGATTTGCGTCACTAGTTGGTAGAGCAAAGTTTAATTTGCGCCAACAGCTTCTAGCGCAAAACAAGCTTTGTGTTTTCTGCATGTCACGCAAACCTCACTTTGGGCTTCCTTCTGTTAGCGCAAACCTTACTTTGCGCCACCAATGGTTAGCGCAAACCTCTCCTGTTTTCTCCGTTTCTTTGATTTTGCAGATCTTAAGTTGTCTCGTCTCCAACATATGCATGACCAAGTTGATCTAGATCATCAAGGTCATGAGGGAGAGAAGTTAAAAAAAAGTTAAGGAGATGATAAAGAGACAAAGAGTTCAATTGTTAATCTGCTGCTCAAGATTCTATTTTCTCAGTTATACTACATCTTTTGCTGTTCCTGCTCCGACTACCACAGTTCATTCAAGGTCATTTAAAAGAGGTGTGTCGTCTAGAGCACAAGCTGATGAATCAACTGTTCGTTCAAGTTTATTCCAATCTGGTCCAGTCTTGTCAAGGCAGCAAAGATAACTCAAACTGAAAAATGCTGAAAAGAATTTTTTTTAAAAGTCAGAAAGCTTTGCAAAGTCGCTTAGATGGTCCATGCTGATTTAGAAGATGGATTTTGAAGACCACAGTGCCAAAGATTACTAAGGGGGAGATTGTTAAGTCTGATTTTATAGTAATCATTGTATTTATAGGTTTGGTCTTATACTGTACTTAGATAGGTTTTATCTGTTGTATCTGACCAGGGTATTTAAGTCCCTTTGGTCCTTGTTCCTTGTAACACTTTCACGCTACATCAATACATATTACATTTTGCGCCTTGAATTCTCTCTCTCTACTTTCTCTCTCTAGGATTTAGAGATCTTGGATTCACAAAGACTTTAACAAGCTAATCACTCTTCGAGCATGCAATTAGCACTCCTCTTTTCACAGTGTCACTAGAACTATTCCCAACGAAGCCTGTGGCACATGCCGACAAATAAAAAGGTTAGGCTAACGCCTAGTGAGTTCAAGAGTTTTCAAAATTAATAAATATATCGATAAAAAGGAAGAATGCAATTAAAATCATAGTCTTTCAAAATGATATGCTTCAAATATGAAAACTACTCGTTTTCCAATAATATGCACTTTAGACGAAGAAGACATCAACATAAACGTTTTCCAAACCAAATTGTTTTAAGGACTAAGATCCCAATATAAAACGTTCTTTCGTAAATTAAATTCAACCCAAACTCACTCAAAATGAGGATAGAAAGCGGACTCCCAATTTATGAAACGCGGATAAAGCTTTATATCCCAAAATACCTAAAACACGAGTGGGGCATAATACTCAACCTATAAACCATGGATAAAACTCATATAAACAAAACGTCACTGAAAACATGGATAATAAAACTTAATACCCAAAACAACACCTTTCGGTTATAGGGGAGACCCGAATTCCATCGAAAGTGGCGGACACACAAAGTTAAGCCACTTCTCGATGTTCTCGAGCTTCACATAAAGTCATGGATCCCCGTATACGACTCCCTACCGAGCTACCACCATAAGATACCCAATTGACCTTAGTGTTTACTCGACCACTAGATGAGTGTCACCACAAAAGCCACAAGTCCTCGTATCCGGCTCACCATGGGCGCCACCGCAAGACTTAGCTTCATATACGGCTTTGCAGAGCACCACCACAAGCTTACATAAAAACATGACTTGGGGATCACTCACTAGATTTCAAACGCGGACACTAAACTCCACGATGAATAACCAGACTGGATTACAAACGGGCATCGATTTCAACCACCCACGATCTATACCTCGAGCCCTTCACTAAAGGTTACACGTTTATCGAGTTCAACCACCCACGATTTATACCTCGAGTTCCTGCTAGCCATAAACAATTTCGAGTCCCAAAACAGGGATAAAGTCCCCAACTAAACCAACAGACTGACTCATATGCCTATGGATCCAATGCATTACAGTCTAAAACGTTACATGACTCAAACGAATGAACTAACGCATTCAAAACATGTAACTCTCAAATAAGATGCAACTAAGTACACCATACGTCCAAGGCTCCTTAACAAGCCATCAAAACTGAACAAATGTTCCGAAGACTCATTTGAGTGTAAACCAAACCCCAAAAGGCATAATGAACGTTTGGCTAAAATACATGAGCCAATAAGGTTACATAAACCAAAATACATCTTTTCCCAAAAATCTTTGTCTCTCAAATCACAATTGACCTTCGGCCCAAAACTAAAAAGGTTTACCATTTCTAAAATGTTCCCAAGGTCGGGAATGACCAAAATCAAAGGACTCGCACATTCGTACCTTCAAAACATCTCATTTCATGAATGACGTATAAAACCCGACAAACACTAAAAGTGCATTTTTGACCAAATATCTATTTATGCAATAAATCATCAAAATACATTCATTTATGACACCTTTATCAAAATGCCCAAAAATCCCAAAAGTGGATGTTTTACAAAGTTTAATAGGCTAAACACTTTAAACAATCAAAAGTTACCAAATAACTCAACAGTTGACAATTTCATGTAAAACACATAAATATTTTAAAATGGACATTTTCGCATGTACAACGTTTCACAAATCAACTTGAACTTACCTTGCTAGATTTAGGCTAAATCTAGATTTTCCCCAACTTATGCTCCTTTGAAGAAACTTGGATCTTTAAGCCAAATACTTCCAAAACCTAGATCCATAAACTTCAACCATAAATGTTTACATCTAACCATTTAGAATCATTCCCCAAACATTATGCATGAAGATCTCCACTACACCAAAACCCTAATTTCCATAGATGAAGAGAATTGAAGATTACCTTAACCATAGCTTGAATCGACCAACCAAAATGCCTCTAAGTCACCAAAATGAGCCACAACTTCTCATATTCAAAATAGGTAAAAGGTTGGGTGAAACCCTAAGAAGCTTGGTGGAGAAGATGAAGATGGAGGGATGAAGATTGGGTGTCCACGGGGTGGTTTGACCCATGTGGACACTGGCGCGGAACACTGCCGCACTTTTGTCTTCTTCTCGGCTATAGATTTCAGGTTGTTACAATCCTCCCAACCTTAAATGAGATTTCGTCCTCGAAATTTGGCCTCGACCCAAAACACCTAACGTCGAATTTAGCGAGATCAATTGATGTTCTATCCAAAAGGGATTCCTTCACGATACCTTGCCTTATATACGACCCGATTACATCCCGGTTAAGGTTGTCGCTGCACTTCTCATAACAAGCCGCCACACACCCGATCTCAACTTTCAATATATCTTACCGATGACGGGATGAACATCGAGTCCTTATCAAACCACTTTCATATCCTTAAGATCTCAGTTGTCTCCTAACCTTAGGTTGCACATATCACCTCAAGAGTAGCTTAAGACCTTAACTAGCCATTTCCACCAAGAATACTCCAAAGCAAACTTTTCCCTTAGATACTTCTAATTCCGACACATCAAGGTCTCCTCAATAATCGGTTTGTACTAAAGTCTACCTCGGCATTCTCACCAAATTTCTCCAATAATCAACACCACCAAAGATTTATCGTCCTTTCCCTGACGAAGTTCCTAACACTGGTTTAGTCTGGTCCAACCCACGATAAATCTGTTTCCCCAAGCTGACACAAGCTCAACGTCCGTAGATAGCGGATCACCCCAAACTCCACGGTTACACAACTCCCATAATGCATCCAAACATCGGTTGACAAATGCGCGAAAGCCCCGCTGATTACAGGAATACCAATGGCCGATCCCTAAATACCAACATCTAATATCCTTAAGGTTACACTTAACTTGCAGATACGCCAAAATCAATGAAAGTGCACTGAAGCACCCCAACGGTCACTGTCCTCCAAATGCGAATGTCAACACCTATCCTTAAAATGTCTACACCACAACTGTGGATATACCACCATATGTTTCCTTCCAGATTTTGCACTGACGAATTAAAGTTGACACCTATCATGGTACTAAAGTTCAAACAATCGGATCGCCATAATTTCTTTATTCCTGAAGACTCACTCGGATGGTACACATCCGACCCATGTATGATATCGAAAATCAACCCATCAGTTCTTAACCCACCAACATAAAGCAACCACCCAATGTCTAACCCGCAGTTTTACCAAAACAGAATGGTCACCACTTAAGTAACTGGAAGAATGCTTAAATCTAATACATCAATTATTCATGCGCACCGGTTCATGAAACTGAAATCCAAAATTCAAAACTAACCACAAGTCCGACCCTCCAACACTTCAATTCCCAAGGACTCCCTAGTCCTTAATCACAACCTCTATCACCAGAGGGTTTGTATCTATAGCCCAAATGAGTTCAAGGTTTTTTTAAACCACCATGCCACTTTGAAATTTTATAAACTTCTAGATACAAAAGCTTTATAACATTTAGTCGTATGCATAAAAATCCACTACCGTTTACTCGGTAGGTGTACAAAGCGGTCACAAACGTTGCACATATAAAATTCTTTCGAAAACCGTTTGGTCAATACCCAAACTAATAATGGCAATGAACAGGGATGCTCAATCAAAATTTCCGAATGGACCACTATGGTCCTAACATGCATCAATTTACTCCATAGATGAGAAATAATTTTACGTACTAGAACAGTGTATAATAAGACGTTTGTATAAGACTCCCAAGGGGAAATTCACATAGTCAGGTTCCAAAAATCCCTCATTTAACCATATAATGACATGAAATAAATTTTCTCACAACACCCACATACATCAGTTTATTTCCCCAAACTCAATGAATCGATAACTGCTTGCGATTTGATAAAACATAAAGTAATTTAAGTCGACTTCAAACTTTTAGCCGCACGGATAAAACGCTCTTTGACCCAAAATGGTGGGCATAATGACATGCATAGGAGTAAATCAATATAATGTAGTACGTGAGACTATAACAGCAGTAAAACCAACAACCGAAGGATGTTAAAAGTAAAAGTTTAACACAAACCATCATAAATCATTCATATGCTTACTCACTCCAAAAGTCTAAATCGGTTATAATACTAAGTAGTGTGCAACGAAATATACTCATATAAAACTCAAAAGAGAAATCACACGATATTGAGACTCCAAAATTATTATATGGGATAACATCCATCAACAAAACTCTCATAAAATGAACTTCTCAATAAATAGTAAACCAACACGTGCAATGAATCTAGACGACGCATTTCAATGTTCGTTCATGCGCTGCAAGACACCGTAAAATAATACTCCATAAATCTTAACAAAACTCACACGGAATAAAATTTCCAAGAAAACTCAAACACTAAAATAGTGGAGGACAACTCTTCGTCCAAGGCCCTAACATATGTGGAGGATATCCAATATTAAGGTCATAAGCCGTAATTACTTGTCCAAGACTCTAAATAACATCAAAATACGAACATTGCAATATCCGAAAATAGTGTTGGACAACAATGAGACTAAAGAAAGTCTCGACAAAGTTTGCAATCTCATGCAATTAAATAGTTTTATGCATGTTTAAAATCATGGTTAAAATCTTGTGGGTGATAAACATTTTCCCAAGATTTCGTAATGTAATCCACATGATAATTTGGAAAAACATGATAAATAGTTGATGCAATTTATTTTAGAAATAAATTTTGTGCATGAACTTGATCTGCACTCAACATATCGAAACCACGTTCCTCAGTTTCCTAGTCACATTATCGTCATCCGGGTGCTCAACATCTTAAGGCGATAAACGAAAATCTCATCGGTTCCTCTTACAATTTCTCCTTGAATAATGTCGATTCCTTATGTCTATGGTTCAAATCAAACCAATAATTTCGACCCCAAAATGGTCCACTTAGTGCTATCATCATGCTTATTGTCACTCCGAGTGACGAATGTTAAAATCATCAATCTCTTCTACCGGCTATTGATAGCGGAAAATCGTATACGTCCACAAAGTGGCCACTATGTTGCCACAGTGGCGGTGCAAGTGCACACCGGACACTATGATCGCTACAAGTAATAAAGTGGTAGAGTACCGAGATCCTTTCCACAGGGACTAGTCAACTAAGAATCAGAGAACTTTTCATGAACTTCTAGTGCTTGGTTGATTTTTGAGAACAATATCAATATTTTGTGAGCTTTAAGCAACTAAACAACGATTAAACGGAATTAACAGTATTAAAGATAGGATGTGGGTACAAGCATTGACTAATACTGATGTAGTAACAACTTGGTTAGAAACAAAATGACACACGACAGCCTTAAAAACCCTTTTCTCTCGAAAATGAGCTTCCTCGGAACGAGGCCATGTTGTCCCCACTTTGTCACCACGTTGGCTATCTCAAGACTTGCCGACTTAACTAAATAAACCTCTAAGGATTTCAGTTCCACCAGTATAGATATGGACGACCAAATCTCTTTGTGACACCCATATCAACGGATATTTGAACCTTAGTTATAGTCATGCAAAAACCCGTATCTCTACGTGGTTATAAAAGACTTTCTCAAATCTTCCTTGCATCACTCAAGTCGTATTCGGATCTGCCCCTCTCGAGGTCTAAGATCTAATATTAACACTAACAAGTGATCGGCTTGTCCGCGTTGAGTTGAAGTCCCGACTCGAGTGACCAAGTCTAAGAGTTAGTAACGATGGCAACACCCAAGTGTTGCCTCCTAGTCTTAGCCTTGGCTCATACCCACACCCAAAGGGGTGTTTAGCTCATAATAACAGTAAGAGACATGGGAGAAGAAGGAGAGAACATAAACATGACTTGCATAAATAACTAAAGAGTTGCTGCCAAGGTGGTGACAAGGTGGTCACTTGGCAACAACTTTTACAAGGAAATTAAAACTTACAAAAATTAAATGCAATTAAACTACAAGCTTTAAAGAGAGACTAAAACTTAAATGCTAAGCTCCAGAAGTGTTGAATGCTCCTGGAAGTTGTTGTTTCCCAAATGGTTCCTCCAAGCCCTCATTTATAGCCCAAGGAAGAGAAAAGTGTTGATGTGACTATTCCTCAAAAGTAGCTTTTAAGGAAGAGTGTTGAACTTTCCTTGGACCTCCACTTTTTGTCCCCTTCCTTGAATATTCTAGTGAAAGTTCAGAAAGCTCTTTTCATTTCCTCAAAAGTTAATCTTTCCCAAAATGGCTAAATCTTATCAATAAATTTTTAGCCCACATCCAACGTGGCGACAAGGTGCCAGCAAGGTGGCCACTTTCTGCACAAAAGTTAGTGAAACCGAAATTTTTGCATTCTTGAGACTTCATCATCATGTTTGAACACTTAAGACCAAATGAAGGAGATGAGAGACAAAAAGGGTGAAAATGTGGTAAAACGAATATAAAAAGAGAGGAATTAACTCTCAATATTTGAGAATTATCACACCCCCAAACTTGAGCAATTACTTGTCCTCAAGTAAAAAGAAAAGAATTAACAAAAAGGACTCGAATGAAAAAAATTGGTTGCTTACGTTTGATGAATGGAAAACTCATACCGAATACTTTGATGTTTCTTGATTGAGCGAAGCACTTTGTTTGAAAAAGGTACCGCTTCTTTTCATGCATCCCAAAAAATTGACTTTAATCAATAGGGTTTGAATTGGGTTTGTGTTTTTGGGTTTTCAAATTAACTGCTCGATATGACCCCCAAACTTTTCTTTTTGCATGACTCCAATTTTCTTTGGTTTGACTATTTATTCTTTGCATTGCCTTGACCATTTGACCCCCAACCTTGACCGATCCCCAATTTATTTTTTATTTTTTCATTCAAATTTTTTTTTCTGCCAAAGTGGTGACAGTGTGGCGACAAAGTGGCCACTTTGGCTTTCGGCTATCGGAAGAACGGTTTGTTTCTACTCTCTCAGCAGCCCTACCCCCCAAATGAAACCCTTCAATGTCCTCATTGAAAAAAGGAAAGATATTCGATATTGCTACGGTAAAAGGCTAGGTTTCAATTTGGAAAATGTTTGGGCTTAACAGCTAGGAAAGAAAGGCCTATATCACGTTAACAATCAAAAATTGGTAGCACTCCAAGGAGCAGACCTGCAAAAGAAATGAGTGCAAAACAAAAGTACTAGAATAACCAAAGAGACGGTATAATGAGTACGGTGAGTAGAGAGAGCATACAACCAACATAGAGTGAGTCAGAGTAACAACCAAATACCACAAAACAGAAAAGAAGTAACAAGACAAAGTTCGAACATGGATGATGATGAACCAAGAATACTCACGGCTTACCAACCTCCACAGAGGGGCCAGCCTCGGCTGCCGCAGTTGGGTGGCTCGGAAGATGAAGGGGCGATGGTGAAAATGGTAGAAACCGGCAACATAAATCGATGATGGTGGTCGAAGCTTCCACCGCCGACTGTCGGTGACTCCTCCGGGTATTCAGAAATGGGTGCAGACCATCTTCTTCTTCTTCTTCTTCTTCTTTTTTTTTTTTTTTTGGTTTTTTTTTTCATGGCTTCAAGTTACCTCTAAAAAATATAAAATAGAAGTATAGGAGGAGGGAGTAGAAAGAAAGATAAAATGGTTGATGGGATTAGAGAGAGTGATGAGGGCTAAAAAGGTAGGATGAAAAGTTTTTTTTTTTTTAAGGTGATGGTGGTCCTACGGTTTAGGGAGCCAAAGATGAAAGAGCATAGATTAGGGAAAAGAAAGTGAAGGGATGTGGTGTGATGTGATGGGTTGAAAAAAAAATGATGGGACAAAAGGTTTTGGAAAAAAATTTACTTCTCTTTTGTTTGAGAACCAACAAAACCTCTCATTAACCTCTAGATGTTTAGGCAACTTCTGAAAACTTCCTGCACAAAAGACAAAATAAAATAAATAAAAATACCTAAAGTACAAGACACTAAAAGAAAACAAAGGACAAAAGAGGACAAGGGTTAAGCTGAAAATTTTGAGAGTTGCATGGGATGACTAGTGGACAAAATGGAGTTTTTCCATCCATGCATAAAAAAAAATTTAAAACAGATCTGGAAATTAAATTTCACAAATTCCTTCCAACAGCTCAGTCCCCAAAGTGGCGACCAAAGTGGCCACTTTGCACAACTCCGAAAAATTCCAAATTTTTTTTGGCAACAAAAAATTGAAAGTTGTAATACTAAAAAGGACTGAAAAAAAAAACATTTTATTAAAAGACTATTTCTAGCCTTCTCGATACCCAACAAGAGGTTTTGGAGGATGACGACACACCATTAGACAAGAAATGTTTTTTCTTGTGTTTATGGTGGCTCAATCTCATTTCTTTCAAACACGGTTTCCCTCTTATTGGTGGTTGGATTTTCTTTGGACTCTCAAATTGAAGCTCATTTTCGCTTTCTTCTCCAAACTTCTCACCACATATTTCAATATCTACACCAAGGTCCTCACTCAACAAATTTATGGCCGAACAATCTTCCACTTCATCATGGAACTTAAGGGACTTGAAAACATTAAATGTCACTTGTTGATCATTTACCCTCATACTTAACTCACCCTTTTGGACGTCGATCAAAGTTCTAACCGTAGCATGAAATGGTCGTCCTAAAATGATGGGGACGTTCTTATCGGCTTCATAGTCTAAAACTAAAAAGTCGGCCGGGAAAATGAATTTGTCAACTTGGACCAAAATATCCTCAATTTTTCCCTTGGGATGTGGCAAAGATCTATCCGCTAATTGCAAGGTCTCGGTGGTGGGTCGAACTTCTCCTATTCCTAACTTCTTGAAGATGGACAACGGCATGAGGTTTATGCTTGCTCCTAAGTCACACAAGGCATGACCAACTTCCTTACCTCCTATCAAACAAGGGATGGTGAAACTACCCGGGTCCTTTAGCTTAGGTGGAATTTTGCAAGTGAGGAGGGCACTACTCTCTTTTGTCAAAGCTACCGTTTCAAATTCGCTCAACCTTTTCTTTTTGTTAATGATGTCTTTCAAAAATTTAACATAGCTTGGCATTTGCTCGAGAGCTTCTACCAAAGGTATGTTAATATGGAGTTGTTTAAAAATGTCCAAAAACTTTTTGAAATGATTATCGACATTTTTATTCCTCATCCTACAGGGAAAATGGAGGTCTCTTAAGTCTAGATCCGGTTGCCTAGGACTTGCCGTTTTGTGCTGTGAGGTGCGCACTGTCTCACCACTTTGGAGGGGCTGATCTGATGGCAAAACAGTCCGTGAAGTGGCTGTTGCATTCTGTCCCGAAGGTGGGCACGTTCCAGCCACGTTGGATGGAAAAAGTGACGGAAAATTTTCTTTGTCAAAAGCACGTGTGGTGTCTTCTTGTACAACGGTATCAACTAAGACTTACTCACTGGGTTTGGATGCTCTTGTTTCACTTCTTAAAGTCACGGCCTTAACGTGTTCCTTACCCTTAGGGGTCTCGGTGTCACTAGGCAAAGTGCCCACTTGCCTTCCTTTTAACTCGGCGGCAAATTGCCCCAATTGAGTCTCAAAACCCCTCAAAGTTGCATTGGTTTGGTTTATAAAACCTTTGAGTAGAGATTCAAGCGAACCATTACTCTCCGATGCATTTTGTTGTCTCGGTACATACGGTTGTGAGGATTGCCCACTTTGGTACGTATGAGACGGCCCTTGTTGAAATCCCGGGGGATTTGGTGGTCGGTTTGGAACTTGATGAACCCCGGGGAGTTGAAGTCCTTGATTACCCGACCATGAGAAGTTCGGGTGATTTCTCCAATTTGGGTTGTAAGTTGGAGAAAATGGGATATTCCTAAAATGGTTTCCTACATAGTTAACCGAGGCGGGATTACCGGGACAACACTCAAAAGCATGATTCTCACCACAAAACACACAAGATTCATTTATGGCTTGGACTTGGTTCTTTTCTCCATTTAAGTTCATGTTATTTTTTACCAAGTTAGTTAAAGCTACAATTTGTGCGTTTAAGGCGGTGATGGCATCAATGTCGTGAACACCCGATGCATTATTGGGAGCAAGAGCGTGTGGGTTTGACCAATCGGTGTTATTGTTGGCCACTTTCTCCAAAATATCATATCCTTCGTTATAAGTCTTAGAGGTGAAAGCGCCACCGGCCGTAGCATCAAGAATAATTTTGGCGGCATTAGTAAGACCATTATAAAATGTCTCTAATTGGATGCAATGAGGGATTACGTGATGAGGACATCTTCTAATTAAGTCTTTGAATCTCTCCCATGCATCCGAAACCTCCTCATCCCCCTCTTGTCGAAACATCAAAATTTCGTTTCTAAACTTCACATTTCTAGTTGGAGGAAAATATTTTTTTAGAAATTTTTCGGCCAAAATTGTCCAACTATCAATGGAATGAGGAGGTTGAGAATTTAGCCAAGCTTTTGCTCTATCTCTTAATGTGTAAGAGAAGAGCGTAAGCCGTAAGGCTTCGGTTGTAACACCTTGAATGCGAAAATGATCCGTCATTTCTAAAAATGATTTTAAATGTGAGTGCGGATCTTCCGACGGTAACCCCCCAAATTGACCCATTGCTTGGATCATTTGAAACATTACCGGTTTTAGTTCAAAAGTTTGTGCCGCAATGTTGGGCCTAAGAATACCCGATTTTAATTGATCAAATTCGGGTGTTGCATAGTCCCGTATTCCCCGTTCTTTATCGTCGACAATTCTTTTGGTTGTTTCATTAGGTGGTGGTGGAGGATCTCCACCATTTCCAGCCATGTTTTGATTTTGCCGACCTCTTCTACCTCTTCTTCGTATTTTAACGGTTCTTTCAATTTCGGGGTCAAGAGGTACAAGTTCACCGTGTTGTAGCCTTGGCATACAACACGGAAAATACTAAAAATAAAAGACACAAGCAACTCAGGCTCGAATGAAAAGTCAATATCTTAGGATTTAAAATCGCGCTGGTCCCCGGCAACGGCGCCAAAAACTTGGTAGCGGAAAATCGTATAGGTCCACAAAGTGGCCACTATGTTGCCACAGTGGCGGTGCAAGTGCACACCGGACACTATGATCGCTACAAGTAATATAGTGGTAGAGTACCGAGATCCTTTCCACAGGGACTAGTCAACTAAGAATCAGAGAACTTTTCATGAACTTCTAGTGCTTGGTTGATTTTTGAGAACAATATCAATATTTTGTGAGCTTTAAGCAACTAAACAAAGATTAAACGGAATTAACAGTATTAAAGATAGGATGTGGGTACAAGCATTGACTAATACTGATGTAGTAAAAACTTGGTTAAAAACAAAATGACACACGACAGCCTTAAAAACCCTTTTCTCTCGAAAACGAGCTTCCTCAGAACGTGGCCACGTTGTCCCCACTTTGTCACCACGTTGGCTATCTCAAGACTTACCGACTTAACTCAGTAAACCTCTAAGGATTTCAGTTCCACCAGTATAGATATGGATGACCAAATCTCTTTGTGACACCCATATCAACCGGCATTTGAACCTTAGTTATAGTCATGCAAAAACCCGTATCTCTACGTGGTTATAAAAGACTTTCTCAAATCTTCCTTGCATCACTCAAGCCGTATTCGGATCTGCCCCTCTCGAGGTCTAAGATCTAATATTAACACTAACAAGTGATCGGCTTGTCCGCGTTGAGTTGAAGTCCCGACTCGAGTGACCAAGTCTAAGAGTTAGTAACGATGGCAACACCCAAGTGTTGCCTACTAGTCTTAGCCTTGGCTCATACCCACACCCAAAGGGATGTTTAGCTCATAATAACAGTAAGAGACATGGGAGAAGAAGGAGAGAACATAAACATGACTTGCATAAATAACTAAAGAGTTGCTGCCAAGGTGGTGACAAGGTGGCCACTTGGCAACAACTTTTACAAGGAAATTAAAACTTACAAAAATTAAATGCAATTAAACTAGAAGCTTTAAAGAGAGACTAAAACTTAAATGCTAAGCTCCAGAAGTGTTGAATGCTCCTGGAAGTTGTTGTTTCCCAAATGGTTCCTCCAAGCCCTCATTTATAGCCCAAGGAAGAGAAAAGTGTTGATGTGACTATTCCTCAAAAGTAGCTTTTAAGGAAGAGTGTTGAATTTTCCTTGGACCTCCACTTTTTGTCCTATTCCTTGAATATTCTAGTGAAAGATCAGAAAGCTCTTTTCATTTCCTCAAAAGTCAATCTTTCCCAAAATGGCTAAATCTTATCAACAAATTTTCAGCCCACGTCCAACGTGGCGACAAGGTGTCAACAAGGTGGCCACTTTCTGCATAAAAGTTAGTGAAACCGAAATTTTTGCATTCTTGAGACTTCATCATCATGTTTGAACACTTAAGACCAAATGAAGGAGATGAGAGACAAAAAGGGTGAAAATGTGGTAAAACGAATATAAAAAGAGAGGAATTAACTCTCAATATTTGAGAGTTATCAGCTATTCAGTTAGAAACTCATTCACTACCCCAACGGTCATCACATCCAAATAGTTCAAGCATACACATGTATCATGTAGGTTCACCATAACACTGGCCAGGTGTAATTATGAGCGCACCGTACATGATCATCCTTGCTACTCTCGACGTGCCTCCCCTTTCTAGCGACTCTATCAACATCGAAATATCTTATCTTAAAGTGTCTAGTAGTGCAATATCACTTTCTCATACTTAGATGAACGCTAGTTTGAGTCTAGGTATCCGAAATCAACACCTAAATCTCTCAAACTTAAGCTCTGATACCAACTTGTAACACCCTCAAATTTGGTAAGAGCAACTAATTAAAATTTTGGTATAATATCAACATAAGGAACAAAACTCCCTCATACAATTCAAAACTCAACACATTCCTTAAGTTAAAATTCTATAACTAACCTCAACAAATATAATTTCCAATAATATACAAGTACTAAACCGAAGTCGGGTGTTACTTAACCCCAAACATTAGATTGCTCTCCCCAAAACAAAGGCGGAAGACTGTTGCACATACCGACAAATAAAAAGGTTAGGCTAACGCCTAGTGAGTTCAAGAGTTTTCAACATTAATAAATATATCGATAAAAAGAAAGAATGCGATTGAAATCATAGTCTTTCAAAATGATATGCTTCACATATGAAAACGACTTGTTTTCCAATAATATGCACTTTAGACGAAAAAAACATCAACATAAACGTTTTCCAAACCAAAATGTTTTAAGGACTAAGATCCCAATATAAAACGTTCTTTCGTAAATTAAATTCAACCCAAACTTACTCAAAATGAGAATTGAAAGCGAACTGCCAATTTATGAAACGCAGATAAAATTTATATCCCGAAACACCCAAAACACGAGTGGGGCATAATACTCAACCTATAAACCATGGATAAAACCCATATAAACAAAACGTCACTGAAAACATGGATAATAAAACTCAATACCTAAAACAACACCTTTCGGTGACGGAGGAGACCCAAATTCCATCGAAAGTGGCGGGCACACAAAGTTAAGCCACTTCTCGATGTTCTCGAGCTTCACATAGAGTCATGGATCCCCGTATACGGCTCCCTACCGAGCTACCACCTCAAGATACCCAAATGACCCTAGTGTCTACTCAACCTCTAGATGAGTGTCACCACAAAAGCCACAAGTCCCCATATCCGGCTCACCATGGGCACCACCGCAAGACTTAGCTCCGTATACGGCTCAACAAAGCATCACCGCAAGCTTACATAAAAACATGACTTGGGGACCACTCACTAGACTTCAAACGCAACACTAAACTCCACGACGAATAACCAGATTGGATTACAAATGGCCATCGAGTTCAACCACCCACGATCTATAGCTCGAGCCCTTCACTAAAGGTTACACGGTTATCGAGTTCAACCACCCACGATCTATACCTCGAGTTCCCGCTAGCCATAAACAATTTCCCGTCCCAAAACAGGGATAAATTCCCCAACTAAACCAACAGACTGACTCATATGCCTATGGATCCAATGCATTACAGTCTAAAATGTTACATGACTCAAAGGAATGAACTAACGCATTCAAAACATGTAACTCTCAAATAATATGCAACTAAGTACACCTCACGTCCAAGGCTCCTTAACGAGCTACCAAAACTGAATAAATGTTCCGAAGACTCATTTGAGTGTAAACCAAACCCAAAAGGCATAATGAACGTTTGGATAAAATACATGAGCCAATAAGGTTACATAAACCAAAATACATCGATCTTTTCCCAAAAATCATTGCCTCTCAAATCACAATTGACCTTCGGCCCAAAACTAAAAAGGTTTACCATTTCTAAAATGTTCCCAAGGTCGGGAATGACCAAAATCAAAGGACTCACACATTCGTACCTTCAAAACATCCCATTTCATGAATGATGCATAAAACCCGACAAACACTAAAAGTGCATTTTTGACCAAATATCTATTTATGCAATAAATCATCAAAATACATTCATTTATGACACCTTTATCAAAATGCCTAAAAATTCCAAATGTGGATGTTTTACAAAGTTTAATCGGCTAAACACTTCAAATAATCAAAAGTTACCAAATAACTCAACAGTTGACAATTTCATGTAAAACACATAAATACTTTAAAATGGACATTTTGGCATGTACAACGTTTTCACAAATCCACTTGAACTCACATTGATAGATTTAGGTTAAATCTAGATTTTCCCCAACTTAAGCTCCTTTGAAGAAACTTGGATCTCCAAGCCAAATACTTCCAAAACCTAAATCCATAAACTTCAACCATAAATATTTACATCTAACCATTTAGAATCATTCCCCAAATATTATGCATGAAGATCTCCACTACACCAAAACCCTAATTTCCATAGATGAAGAGAATTGAAGATTACCTTAACCATAGCTTGAATCCACCAACCAAAATGCCTCTAAGTCACCAAAATGAGCCACAACTTCTCATCTTCAAAATAGGTAAAAGGTTGGGTGAAACCCTAAGAAGCTTGGTGGAGAAGATGAAGATGGAGGGATGATGGTTCTAGCTCCCAACTTGCTAGATGAAGAAGAAACACTTAGTTATAGGAAGAAAATCCCCAAATATGAGCTAGGGTTCGAATTTGGGGTTAGGGGTCGGTTTGGGAGACAAAGGGGGGTAGATTTGAGGTTTTTGAGAAAGAAATGAGGTGGAGGACGGTTTTCCCCCTTTTATGTGCGCACAGTGCACGCACGCGAGTGGTGGCGTGGCCCAACTCGTGCGAAGAGCCGCACCGCCCTCTCGACAGATCCCCGCACGGATCACGGCGTGGTTCGACCCGCGCGGAACATTGCCGCACTTTTGTCTTCTTCTTGTCTATAGATTTCGGGGTGTTACAATTCAACACTAAAACAACAATGAAACTAGAGATGGAATGTGAACCAAATCCTGACACACTCATAAGCAGTTCAAGAGGGTGTACATATGTTTAGGGGCTTTAAAGCATGGTTTTAAAGCAGTAGGCAGGGATCTTCTAGGGCTTGATGGATCTTTTATGAAGGGACCTTTTCCTAGACAGGTATTAACTGCAGTGGGTATGGATCCAAATAATGGTATTTTCCCTTTGGCTTATGCCATTGTTGAGGTTGAATCAACAAATTCATGATCATGGTTCCTGGAATGCCTAGGAGGTGATCTTGATTTGGATCCAATGGCAAACTTCACTTTTATTAGTGACAAGAAAAAGGTATGTGTTTTACCTATATTATGTATACTTAATTGAATATTCCAAAAGGTATGTGTTTTCCCCAAATTAGTTAATAACTTCATCTTTTCTTTTAGGGTATTGTGCCTGCAATAGCCAAGATATTTCCATCAGCTGAGCACAAATTTTGTCTTAGGCATATTCATGAGAATATGAAGCAGAGTTGGAAAAGAAAAGCCTACAAGGATCTATTGTGGAAGTGTGCAATAACCACCACTGTCCCACAATTTGATAGGGAAATAGATGAATTACATAAATTTAATGCAGAGGCTTATACTTGGTTGAAATAGATTCCACCTCATCACTGGTCAAGATCTCATTTTAGTGGTATTCATATCCCATTTTGTATTATGATGTTACCCATTGTTTATTATAAACATCTTCCTAAAATGTTAACCGCTGTTACCAGGAAGGGCTCATTGTGATGTCTCACTCAACAACATGTGTGAGGTCTTTAATAGAAAACTTGTCAATGTATGGGACAAGCCTATAGTAATTGGATTGGAGTACTTTCGTGAGTACTTGATGAAAGGTTAGTTATTGTGCAAAAGGTAATTGACAAGTCTCAAGGACCTCTGACACCAACTATTACCAAACTGTTTGACAAGATAAAGAGAGAAGCATCCCAGTATATGGTAATATGGAATGGTGTAAATCAATATAAGGTAAATGTGTTTAATACTTATGTATAGCCTGTTATGTGTATTTGGAAAATGTGGTTAACAAACTTATGCGAACTCATTTGGTAAATGTGTATATACTCAGGTAAGTGGACCATGGGCAGACCAATGTTGTGTTGATCTAGTGGAGAATGGTTGCTCATGTAGACGATGGGAGTTAACAGGCATTCCCTATAAACATGTTGTAGCTGCAATTTGGTATAATGCAACTTATGGAGGTGCAATTGCTTTACCAGAACATTGGGTGCACAAATATTACCATCTTGATACTTGGAAGAGAATGTATCATTTCAAAATTAGGCCCACCAATGGAAGGTTATTGTGGCCTAAATCAGATTGCCCATTCAAGATTTATCCCACCGAAGCATCATAAGCAGATTGGAAGACCTAAGAAGAGTAGAAGGAAGACAGCGGAGGAGCTTAGAAAACCATTGGTTAAAGGAACAAGATTGCTTAATATTGGAAAGACAGTAACTTGTCGCAGAGGCAAAAAGGATGGACACAATGCCAGGACATGCAAAGGGAAATGATAGCATCTTAAAGTGTCCAACCTATGTTTTGTTATTGTGTTTTGTTTTTGGTTGTAAGACGTGGGTGTTAAACTAGTGATGAACACTTGCACTGCTTTTTGGTTGATGTAAGCAGTTTAGTAACAATTATTTTGGGCAATGTAAGCAGGTTGCTTTAATTTGTGAAATGGTAACAATTATTTTGGGCAATGTAACCATTATTTGCATGCAAAAGTCACAACCAAAATGCACATTTCATTGATCAGAAGTACAAGTACATGGTTCCAAAACAATAGTTTGGTTCTTAACACAACATTGAATACTTTTATAACTGGAAATTGTTCCCAAAATACCTTGATCAGAAGACATGGTCCCTAATTAACCTTCAGTCCAAGTCAACTAAAAAAGAAGTAAATTACAAAGGCCATCCAAGAAATAGCCAAGATGATCTTCACCATACGAGATTCACGAAGAGCTATTGCATACGCTATTTCAGTTTTCTTTTTTGACCTCAATAAGCTACGCACAACGTCACTAGAACGAGGATCCAATGGTTGGTCTAACAAACAAATAAACCCACAAGATTGTACCTATAAAACGAAGGATTTAGGGATTTAGGTCATAGAACATCACTAAATAAGCCACTTACAGGTCATGAGCAACAAAAAAACCGACGTCCAGTGTTAGAAGTTGTCCACGACATTCGAATTGTTGAATCTACTCCACAAGTGCATATCACCATTGTTAGGGAGTTGAGAGCTTGAAGATGTACCAAAGAGATGAGAGGGACGAAGATGGAGAGAGAGATGGCAACGTTCTTAAAACGAGAGGGAGGGAAATAAGAAAATACTAGAATGACCAAAATACCCTCACGTAAAACGCACGTGAGGGGCTTAAGTGGCTAAAACTTAACGGAGTTAGGCGGAGGGACGAAGAATAAAGCGAAATACCAAACGTGGGGGACCAAAACCGAGTTTCGATAGTTTAGGAACGAAAATCGTTGAAATAACAAGTAAATAGTATTAACTTTACAAACTTATCTGAGCCGTTTATTTTTTTTTATCAATGGTTATGATTAAGTGGGATGTCATAAAATGAGATAGTTAAGGAATGTGATAATTAAGAAAATAAGATATTTTAGGAATGTGATATCAATAGAAGATGAAATTACCTCGGTTAACAATGTTTGTACTAATTAGGTGTTTAACAAAAGTAGGATTCTCTCTCTCTCTCTCTCTCTCTCTCTATATATATATATATATATATTTACTAGTCCTATACTCGTGCAATGTTGTGTGAGGTAAAACATTAATCGAGTTTATTTTCAAGAACCAACATAGTCTCAGACCTCAAATTAACAAAATTACACGTCAAAACCTAGCAACAACGTAGTTTATATAGAAAACTAAACACTTTATACGTTTTTTGGAATAAATATGACAAAGTGGTACTAAAAGTCCAAGTAGCCATTAGCCAAGAAACTTGCTACGAGGGGTATACTTCAAGAGGAACATAATGCCTACCTAAAATATGTTTAGGCAAAACATATAACAAAAGGTCTTAACTTTGAACCCTATAAAAGAGTTAAGAGTCCAATTATCCAAAGGTAAACACTCATAGAAAAAAAATAGATAAATAAATAGTGAAGGATCCCATAAATTTATCTTCAAGTCTTGTAATTTGCCTCCATAATATGGCTACAAATTCATCATCATAATTCATCATTTCATCTGGGTAGCGATAGCATCACTAAGGGCTTGTTTGTTAGCAGCTTAATGAGCTTAATGAGACTTACAACTTATTCAGTCAGCTATATATGACTGTTTGGTAGTGGCTTAATGATATAGAAAGTGGCTTATTCAGTAATACTTTAAGAGAGAGCTTTATGCAGAAAACCAAGTTTTTTTCCAAATCAGTCACTCCCATTAAAAAACATGTTCCTTCCATCTAAGAAAAAACTCTCTCAAATAAAAACCTTCTAAATCTATACAGACAGATTAATCCACACAGACAACTTTATCCATACAGAACTTAATGAAAAACCAACCAAACATTTGGATTAATCTTAGACCAATCCAAGCTATCATATAAGCCCAATAACCACATTTGGATATCAGAAGCCAAATCATCAGGAAGAGATCTTGGGTTGTACGACGCGACCAAGGGCCAGGTCGCATATTAAAAGTCGCACAGGTCAATTTTGTATGCACATTTTGGCCAGACATACAAGGGTGTTCTAAAAAAACGTTGAAGCACTCAAACCCGTCTAACCAAGTTAAACCAGACTGTTTTTGGTGGTTTGAGCGGTCTAGCGGTCCGGTCCGGTTTGAAAAATAGCCAAACTGCTCGGTCCGGTCTGGTCTGTGGTTTGACCCTTTTTTGAGCAATCTGGACCGAACCGACCACCAAAAATACGCATGTTTTAATCATATTTAGTTGTCATGTTGTAGCTCAACTTTTATGGCTCAATTAAAAAAGTTCGTCAAAAAATTATGTATTTAGTTTTCATTTTGTTAATTGATTGTGTTATCTAAATTGACAAAGTTCTAAAATCCGTTAAAAATTCAAATTTAAATACAAATTGTCCTTTGACTTTCTCACTATTTGTCCAAAATTCAATCATTGTTGGTGGACTTGTTTAACGTTTTTCAACTTGTTCAATGTTTTTTTAACTTAAGGTATAATAAACGTTCTTTTATAGTTTGATATACTATTTTTTTAATAATGTTATATTGGTAGAAATTTTATTTTTGATATAGAGTTTATGATTTTTTAGTTTAAAGCTCATAAGAGGTTCAAACCGTCTAAACCGGTCAGACCACACCGCCCCACATTTTTGTTGTCTGGTTTGACCGGTTTGGTCACTTGCTACTAAACCGCTTGGTTTAAAATTTCTTTAAAAGCCATTTGTGGTTTGGTTTGTGGTTTGGGGGGTTAAACCCCCCAAACCAGACCGCGAACACCCTAACATGCATATCTCCCAATCGCAAACACCCTAACTTGCATATCTCCAACAGTAATGATATCATCCTCCATATCACACACATCCAACTAGGGGTGAAATTCCCAAAACCGGACCCGGAACCGGTTACAAAGGTTCTTTATATTTCGGAACTGGTCCCGAAACCGTCAGTTCCGGTACCGGGTACCCGCTGTCTAATTTTTAATTTTTTTTATCATTCATATCATAAAAAAATAAATATTAATATATTACACCCAACGTAAAGAATAAAATACCACAAACATGAAAACTAATACGATAAAGCCTAAAAACTAATAAATACTATAAACGATGCTTACAAAACAAATAAACATTACAAATGGTGTTTCCAAAACTAATAAATACTACAAACGGTGCTTCCAAAACAATTCACATCATTAAAATTAGTTGGTACTAGTAAATACTACAAATGGTGTTTCCCTAAAAGGTAATTTATTAGATTTTTATAAATAAATTAAATACATTTTATTGAAAAAAATAGCGGGTAACCGTCGGTTCGGTTCAGGGTACCCAGCCTGGTCCCGGAACCGGTCCCAACGGGTACCTAGCGGTTAACAGTTCCAAAAATATGAGAACCGGGTACCCGGTCCCGGCAAGCGGTTAACGGTTCCAAAATATGAGAACCGGAACTAGAACCGGTCCCGATCGTTTCCTAATTTTTAGGAACCGGAACCAAACCAATTACATCGGTTCCGGTTCCGGAACCGTCAGTTCCGAAGTAGTTCCGATTCCAAAGGCGGGTACCCGCTTCTGATGCTCACCCCTACATCCAAGTCCCTATTTCTAAGATCAAACCAATGATTTACAAACCCATTACACCTTATTTCTCCCACATTGAATCCAAAAATGTGCTTATTAATACTAACATATTTGATGGGGTCGGCAAGAGCTACGATATAGGTAGGATAAGAGTTATTTTGTTACCCTATCCATTTAAAATAGCAGGTAAAGAAGCGGGTAATTATCCATTTTATAAAACCCTTATTCATATCCATACCTTATCAACTACAAATAATATTGTTAAACCTCAAACATATAAGTAAAAATAAGTTTATAAATATAGTAATTATTTATATCTAATTTGTTTTAGTAAACAATTAATGTAATGTTATTCTAAATATAATTACAACTTCAAAATAACAATATAACAATTGAAAGACACCATTTTTTGTTGTATACACCGTCTTATTTTTTATTTAATTATCATGAACCCTTTCACTTGAAAATTAAATTACGCATTAATATACGACATGTATGATAACATCATAAAGAAAAATATCAATATTCAATTTTATATAATTGTGTGTGTGTGTGTGTGTATATATATATAGGGAGAGGTTCATTTGATAAATGCTGAATATATGAGAAATAGAGAATTAATCCTAGTTTTTCATTCGGTCAAATATTACGTCTTTGACTGGTCAATAATTACGGCTTCGACTGGCCAAATGTTGCGGCTATTCCAAAAATAGAAGGGCAATTTCATAATATTTACAAATACACGGAACAAGTTCATATATGAACCTATATGTTCATATGTGAACCAGTGTAATTAACATATGAACTCTTTTAATTGATTCATATATGAACCTATGTGATTCATATATGAACCAATTAACTGATTCACATATGAACTAATTAACTGTAGGTTCATATGTGAATCAGTTGAACTAATTAACTTATTCATATATGAACGTATAGTTCATATATGAATCACAAAGGTTCATATATGAATCAGTTAATCAGTTCATATGTGAATTACACTAGTTCATATATTAACATATAATTGATATGTGAATCATACAGGTTTATATATGAACTAGTCGCGCGTATTTTACGAAACTACCCCTCTATCTTCTACATACCACACAAGGAATTATTCGGTGCTTCACGGTCAAAGCAACAAATGTTGACCAGATAAAGGGCTAGGATCATTTCTTTATTTCTCATATATTTGACATTTCTCAAATGAACCTAATCCTATATATATATATATATATATATATATATATATAGAGAGAGAGAGAGAGAGAGAGAGAGAGAGGAAAGTTCAAATGAAAACTTATTTTTCATTGTGTACGTGAGGACAAATCTCAGTCACTTGATCTCTCTTGATCCAACAACTCATATTAAATAGAGTTTTTAATTTTAAAATACTTAGGATAAAAATGGAAGAAAATTTAAACACACGACTACCACATTTGACTTTTGATTTTATTTTTTAATTAAAAACTTTTTACCCAATTAAAATTTAAAATAAATTATCTTAAAAATTACTAATATTTTAATCAAACAAATTACATCAAAAAAATGAGAATTTTGTGCTCTTCGAGTAATTCTGTTGTGAATCGGGGAACAAAAGAGAGCACGTCACGTCTCCACATCTTCACAGGTCATTCATGTGTTATTCATCATTAATAATGTATCATTCAGGATGAATAATACAACATTCAGGGTGAATAGTTCACGATTCATGAATTCGTGTATTATTCGTCATGAATGTTGTGTAATTCATCCTGAATACTATATTATTCATCATGAATAATGAATGAGCGTTCACATTTGTTATTCATACTGAATGTGGGACATCCGGGGATGCGCATACATATTCATAATGAATTAAACCAAATTTCGGTTGTGAATTGGGAAACAAAAGAGAGGGCGTCATGTGTCTACACCTTCACGGGTCATTCATATATTATTCATCATGAATAATGTATCATTCAGGATGATTAATAATAGAACATTCAAGGTGAATAATACACGATTCATGATAAATAATAGATGAATCATGGATTCGTGTATTATTCATCATAAATAATGAATGAACGTTCACCTTTGTTATTCATACTGAATGTGGACACCCGAGGACGTGCATGCATATTCATAATGAATATAACACATATATAGAATTTCACGTAAAAAAAGGTTAAAACGAAAAATCCTGAATATTGTATTATTCATCCTACATACGGTATTATTCATCATGAATAGTAAATGAACGTTCACATTTGTTATTCATACTGAATGTGGACACCTGAAGACGTGCATGCATATTCATAATGAATATAACACATATATAGAATTTTATGTAAAAACGGTTAAAACGAAAAAAAAGCTATATTGAGATTGATATCATATCGAAGAGCACGAAATTCTCGTTTTTTGATGTAATTTGTTTGATTCAAATATTAGTAATTTTTAAGATTAATTATTTTAAAGTTTAAGGGGGTAAATTTTTTTAATTAAAAATAAAAATAAAAAGTCAAAGAAGGTAGACGTTGATTCAAAATTACAATTTTGTTCTTAATCACTTCCCAATTAACGTTATTATGTATTAACTATTGATTAGTTTTCTAAGTTTTGATCAATGGTTAAGATTTGTCCTCATGTGCACAATGAAAGATGAATTTTCATTTGAACCCACCCATATATATATATATATATATGGAGAATCATACGAGAATGATTTTAGGCCAATCATTTTATTAAATAATATCTTAAATAATTAATTCTAAAAATAAATAAATAAGGGTAAAAAGATAATTTAGTTAAATAAAAGTTATTTTAGGCATTTATTTAAGATTTTACTTTACCAAATTTAATATTATTTTATTTTTTATTTAATAATTTTTTATATTTAATTCATTTAAAATAAGCGTATTTAATTTTTATTTAAATAATTCATTTTTTTAATTTAAAACAGTATTTAAAAAAATTACACTTTTTCATCAAAATCACATGTGATTTTCAATGAATTATATTTTTTCACAATGTTTTCCTAATCATATGTGATTTAAAATTTGAAAAAGAATATTTTAAATTAAATATTGAAAAAAGAAAATAATGAAATATAATCATATGTGATGTTTAGCAAAACACATTTAAAATGTATAAGATCACATGTATTTCAAAACGCAATTCATAATTTTTCATCAAAATCACATATGATCCACAATGAATTAACTTTTTCAAAATGTTTTTCTAATCATATGTGATTTACAATTTGAAAAACAATTATTCAAATTAAAAATTGAAAAAGAAAAATAATAAAAACATAATCATATGTGATGTATAGCAAAACACATTTAAATGTATAAGATCACATGTATTTCAAAACGTAATTCATAATTTACACATATCACTTGTATTGTTGTAAATAACTTATATTCATTTTCTACTATGATCAACATCACATATGATACAATGACGAAAAATAACTAGTTTTTTTTTATGAAAAAATTGTCGATTAATTGTGGATATCACATGTGATTTTTGACGAAAAGTATAAAATTTCTTAAATAAATTAATTCAATAAAGATAAATATTTAAAATGAAAAACTAAATCACTATTAAAAAATCATGAATAAATACCTTAATTAAATTTATTACATGATTTATATAGAAATAAATGAGTTCCCATATATAATATGTATACATCAAATGACACATATGTCCTTTTCGGCGATTTTTAAGAAAGTTTAATTCAAGGTATTATTTACTGAAATAATTGGTCTAGAATTATTCTCTTATTCTTTTAAATAGTATCATTTTCATTTGAATCCGACTCTCTCTCTCTCTGTATATATATATATATATATATATATATATATATATATATATCCCTTTCTTTTGTTAACCAAGTCATTGGGGTTAACCAAGTAACAACCAATCGAAAGCAAGGAAAAATTTATATCATTAGACAATCCTATTAAATATAGTAGGAGTAATTTAGAGATTTTATAGATTACACGCCTATTAATGTTGTTTCCTTTTTTAAGCAAATAAATTTGTTTCCTTTTTTTAATCAAATCTTTAGATTCTTGATTATCTCTACATTTTTTAAATAGAATAATTTAAAATTGGAATTTATCTCTAATTTTCGTTGGCAGTTATCTCCATGAGTTAATCAAATATGAAGATTGTTTATTCGTACCTTTTTCCGCATACTTAATAACACAGGCAAAGTTTATATGGACTTAATCACACTGTCATATGCATATTCACACAACATTTATTTGTACACATTCCCACATCAAGTAGTTTGTGCATATGCATATTAGATATCAATGTGCACATATGCATATTAGATATCAGTATGCATAGGGGTGTGCAGAAATTCAACCGATCCAATAGGAACCGACCGATCCAATTAGAACCGACCGACCATAATTGGATATCCAATTGTAATTGGATCGGATTGAAAATCTCAACATCCAATTTGGATCGGTCGGTTCTTGGATGGCAGTCCAGAACCGACCGAACCGAACCGACCAACATCCAATTACCCATCCGATTATTACCATCCAGTTTTCCATCCAACTATCATCCAATTATTTTTTTTGTAATTTGCTTAAATCTAAAATTGTTTTGTGTTGGTTTTTGAATTTTGACTCACTTATGTTGGTTTTAACACAAACTAAAAGTAATTAATTAAAACATTGCATTAAATTAACACGTTGGATGAATTCGATCTGATCATCCATTGGATGTCGGATGGATCCAATTCGATCCAATGGATATCCAATCTGATCCAATGGATACCCAATAACAACATCCAATGGATGGAACCGAACCGATCCAATCATCCATTGGATTGGAAAAATCCAACATCCAATGGATGATTGGATCGGTTCGGTTCCCCTCACATCCATTGGATGTCAACCGATGAACACCCCTAAGTATGCACATATGCATTTACTCAATGTGCACATATGCATATTAGATAAGTGTGCACATATGCATATACTCAATGTGAACATATGCTTATACTCAATGTCTATATGCAAATTCCATATGCACATTCCACATTTCCTACCATGTACATACTGTCATATCCATATGTGCACAGTAGAAAGTGTGTACATGTACTATGCACATTCCATATTTTCAAAAAGTTCATATGGACATTCTACATATTCCACTGACTTAATAACACAGACAAAGTTTATATGGACTTAATCACACTGTCATATGCATATTCACACAACATTTGTTTATGGACATTCGTACATCAAGTAGTTTGTGCATATGCATATTAGATACCAATGTGCACATATGCATATTAGATACCAATGTGCACATATGCATATTAGATACCAATGTGCACATATGTATATTAGATTTCAGTATGCACATATGCATTTACTCAATTTTACTGCATCATAATCTGTCCATATGCACCAATTTTACTAAAAACATTTTTTCCCACATGTATTGCACTTTACATAAATTCGATGTTGTCGACATATGCACACCCCACATAATGATTCTAAATAGGAGACATAATACTGAAAAAGCATAATTTAAACATTAAGAAAAAAGTATAAACCTAATCCCAAATAAAATGTGAACCCATGACCTACAAGGTATTACCACCTATGGGATAGGCCAGAAAACACACTTTCAAATTACTTGGAGGTTAGATGGCTCACACTTCCGAAGTAACAATCTAGAATTTCAACATAATGATGATTAATTTCAAGGATCTCCAATTCATTGTCTTCCTCGTTAATGCACATACAGAAGTAGAGGCCGACATATCTGAGAAGTAAAAAAAAACACTTACAAAAGATGATCAAGACCCAAACTAGTTCAACAGGCAGAAGAAAATTAGATTCTTTTGAAATGAAAACATGGTAGCAATTTTAAGGAATACCTTTTATAAACAACTTTAAATCCCCTCCACTCAACGAAATTGCAAAGCTTGGGGCCACATGTAAGAATCATCTCACTGAGCTCTCGTATTACCTACATAAAGTTTGCCACCATATCTATGGAAGTTATGACTAAGCATACACATATCTTTCTTAACTCTTAAGAAAATCCAACAACCATATAATCTACTAGAACCAAGTAGATAGAATTGTTGGTGGAAATAAGAAGGATGCTCTAGTTAATCTTACTCACCATGATTCAGACTGTTCGGAGAGAATCTTCACGTCTGTCCTCCGATCCAATTGAAAAAGCTAGTGAAGAACATGAAATAACCTTGTATTTATCACAAAATTCACACAAAATTAAATTGGGTGTGGATTCCATGAAGATGGTGTGTGTGTGTGTGTAACGATATACCTAAGTCTATCGTGGGGAAGAAATCCCTAAACGAAAGGGGTTTGTTTTGGTAACCCACGTGTTTAGGGGTGTGCAAAACCCGAAACATCCAAAATCCGAACCCGAATCCGAACTGAAAATAAGGTGTTTTTGCAAAACCCGAATACCTTGAAATCCGAAAATCTGAAACCCGACTTTTTTGGGGATATTTGGGTTCGGGTTGGGTTTGATCTTTGGCCACCCGACCCGTCCGAAAACCCGAAATAATATACATACATATTTATATATTATATAAATATATTTATTTGTCTAATTATGATCTTTTGAAAATCATAAATTCTAGTCGGTCGAAATGTTTTCTAATTTATAAATTAACTATCGATTTCATCAATTTCTCAATCTATTGAATTCATTCTCAAAACGATTGAATTTATATATATATATATATATATTTATTGCATTATAATAATACCTGAACCCGACCGACATCAACCCGAACCCCTACTAACCCGAACCCGAAGTAATCTGAAATCCGAAACCTAAAATTTGGGTCTTGATTTCCACACCCGAAATCCGATCGGGTTTTTGATTTTCCCACCCGAACCCACCTGACCCGCCCGATGCACACCCCTATCCCCTAATTAAATGCAATTGGTTTTTTACTAAAATAACCTTGTGCACTTATGCATGGTTTGTTATCAACCCGTGTGAGAAATATTTATTTAAATGAAAAATCAAATAATTGTGAATCGTGAATCTCATAAATCTATGGTTGAGATTGGTTAACACGGTTAATACCCATGGCTTGGTTAACAAATTAATGTGACTCTCTCTCTCTCTCTCTCTCTCTCTATATATATATATATATAGGGTTGAGTTTGGTGAGAAATGTCAAATTTGGTGAGAAGTGGTTATCAACCATTGGATTAGAAATGGACGAACATCAGGATAAGATACACCGAGATGCGCTAGATCAATTCCCTTTAAAGCCGCAATTCATGGGAGGGTATTTGATAAAAAGTGATCAACGGCTTAAAAGCACTTCTCACACTTCTAACCAAAAATGACACTTCTCACATGATCCCATGCCTATATATATATATATATATAAATATATATATAGAGAGAGAGAGAGACTTGCAATCATGTGAGACCAAGATGTTTTCATAAGACCCGTAGACCATATTTTTATAATTGAAACTCCACATCAAAACATTGTGAAGATAACCTTATGTGTATGTGTGTGTGTGTGTATATATATATAGGGTTGGGTTCCGGTGAGAAGTTGAGTTAACGGTGAGAAGTGGTTATCAACCGTTGGATGAGAATGGACGCATATTAGGATGAGATACATCGAGATAAGATGCACCGGATCAATTCTCTTCTAAGTCGCAATTCAAGGGAGGACTTGAGATTAAAAGAGATCAACAGTTCATATCCACTTCTCACGCTTCTCATCATTAACTCAATTTCTCACACGATCCTTCGCTTATATATATATATATATATATATATATATATAGAGAGAGAGAGAGAGAGAGAGAGAGAGGAAAGTTCAAATGAAAACTCATTTTTCATTGTGCACGTGAGGACAAATCTCAGCCACTCGATCTCTTTTGATCCAACAACTCATATTAAATAGAGTTTTTAATTTTAAAATGCTTAGGGGTAAAAATGGAAGATAATTTAAACTCACGACTACCACATTTGACTTTTTATTTTCTTTTTTAATTAAAAACTTTTTACCCATTTAAAGTTTAAAATAAATTATCTTAAAAATTACTAATATTTTAATCAAACAAATTACATCAAAAAAACGAGAATTTCGTGCTCTTAGATATGACATCCATCTCGATATACTTTTGTTGTCGTTTTAACCGTTTTTTACGTGAAATGTTATATATGTGTTATATTCATTATGAATATTTATGTACGTTCAAGTTTGTACAACACCTCGACACCGTAAGTATGTAACTCGACATCACCTTCTTCAACACTTTCTTCAACGTCGTAAGGCATCACGTTTCTTCAGCACCGTAACCCAACACCCATCAAGACGAATCGATAACCTATCGAGTAATTCTGTTGTGAATCGGGGAACAAAAGAGAGAGTGTCAAGTCTCCACATCTTCATAGATCATTCATGTGTTATTCGTCATTAATAATGTATAATTCAGGATGAATAATACAACATTCAGGGTGAATAATTCACGATTCATGAATTCGTGTATTATTCGTCATGAATGTTGTGTAATTCATCATGAACACTATATTATTCATCATGAATAATGAATGAACGTTCATATTTGTTATTCATACTGAATGTGGGACATCCGGGGATGACATACATATTCATAATGAATTAAACCAAATTTCGGTTGTGAATTGTGAAACAAAAGAGAGTGTGTCATGTGTCTACACCTTTACGGGTCATTCATATATTATTCATCATGAAAAATTTATCATTTAGGATGAATAATACACGATGCATGATAAATAATACATTAATCATGGATTCGTGTATTATTCATCCTGAATACTGTATTATTCATCATGAATAATGAATGAACGTTCACCTTTGTTATTAATACTGAATGTGGACACCCGAGGACATGCATGCATATTCATAATGAATATAACACATATATAGAATTTCACGTAAAAAGCGGTTAAAACTAAAAAAATCCTAAATATTGTATTATTCATCCTGCATACTGTATTATTCATCATGAATAGTGAATGAACGTTCACCTTTTTATTCATACTGAATGTGGACACCCGAAAACGTGCATGCATATTCATAATGAATATAACACGTATATAGAATTTCACGTAAAAAACGGTTAAAACGAAAAAACTATATCGAGATGGATGACATATCGAAGAGCACAAAATTCTCGTTTTTTTGATGTAATTTGTTTGATTAAAATATTAGTAATTTTTAAGATAAATTATTTTAAAGTTTAAGGGGGTAATTTTTTTTAATTAAAAATAAAAATAAAAAGTCAAAGAAGGTAGGCGTTGATTCAAAATTACAATTTTGTTCTTAATCACTTCTTAATTAACCTATTATGTATTAACCATTGATTAATTTTCTAAGTTTTGATCAATGGTTAGGATTTGTCCTCATGTGCACAATGAAAGATGAGTTTTTATTTGAACCCACCCCTATATATATATATATATTGGAAACTTTGGAAACCAAATTTCAGCCATTGATCTTTATAATCAATGGTTAAGATTCATTTGAATTATATATGGTAGTAAATTAATTAATTTATTAATAATAAATAAAAATAATAGATGAAAAGGGTAAATATGTCTTTTGATTTTGTGTCTCAAATATGGCAAGAAAGGTTTATTTTATTTAGATTACTTGAAACCAAAATAAAATTTCCCACGCAATCTAAATTTTGTTATTTTTTTTAACTATGAAAACGTGGAACATTTGTCTTTTCATCAAAAAAATTATTTTTCTATTAAAATGTAAAAAAATATTTTTTTTAATTTCATTTTATTATAAAACTTCCCACGCAATCTAATATTGTGATGAAACAGAATGAAATTGAGGATTACAGATTTCATTGGATTACAGATTTCATCAGGTTCATCGTGTTAGCATTATTGTTTCATAATGAAACATGATGAATTTGTGCCATTTTTGTTAACTTCCCATTTTTGTTTCATTACCTGTTCAGTTGCATATCCGTATATGAAAATAGATTCATCAGGTTCATCGTGTTAGCATTATTGTTTCATTATTAGCATATATATATATATAAGCTAAATTAAAATTAAATAATTTACCTAAATTAAATATCTCATTTTTAAATTAATCAATGATTATTATTACCATATATAAGCTAAATTAAAATTAAATACTTATTAACAGTTACCATATATAATAATAATAACAGTTACCATATATATTATGAAATAATGTAAAAGACAAAAATAACCTTTTCAATTAAAAATAAAAATAAAAAAAAGAAATTTACTGATTGGTTGATTTCGGTTTCCAATGTAATACTGGTTTTCAATTGATCGCTCCCCTATATATATATATATATATATATATATATATATATAAAGAGAGAGAGAGAGAGAGAGAGAGAGAAAAGTTCAAATGAAAACTTATTTTTCATTGTGTACGTGAGGACAAATCTCAGCCACTCGATCTCTCTTGATCCAACAACTCATATTAAATAGAGTTTTTAATTTTAAAATGTTTAGGATAAAAATGGAAGAAAATTTAAACACACGACTACCACATTTGACTTTTGATTTTATTTTTTAATTAAAAACTTTTTACCCAATTAAAATTTAAAATAAATTATCTTAAAAATTACTAATATTTTAATCAAACAAATTACATCAAAAAAACGAGAATTTCGTGCTCTTCGATATGACATCTATCTCGATATAGCTTTTTTTTGTCGTTTTAACCGTTTTTTACGTGAAATGCTATATATGTGTTATATTCATAATGAATATTTATGTACGTTCAAATTTGTACAACGCCTCGACACCGTAAGTATGTAACTCGACTTCACCTTATTCAACACTTTCTTCAACGTCGTAAGGCATCCCATTTTTCAGCACCGTAACCCAACACCCATCAAGACGAATCGAGAACCTATCGAGTAATTCTGTTGTGAATCGGGGAACAAAAGAGAGCGCGTCACGTCTCCACATCTTCACATGTCATTCATGTGTTATTCATCTTGAATAATGTATCATTCAGGATGAATAATACAACATTCAGGGTGAATAATTCACGATTCATGAATTCATGTATTATTCGTCATGAATGTTGTGTAATTCATCCTGAATACTATGTTATTTATCATGAATAATGTATCATTCTGAATGAATAATAGAATATTCAGGGTGAATAATACACGATTCATGATAAATGATACATGAATCATGGATTCGTGTATTATTCATCCTGAATATTGTATTATTCATTCTGAATACTGTATTATTCATCATGAATATTGTATTATTCATTCTGAATACCTTTTTATTCATACTGAATGTGGACACCCGAGGACGTGCATGCATATTCATAATGAATATAACACATATATAGAATTTCACATAAAAACGGTTAAAACGAAAAAAAATCCTGAATATTGTATTATTGATTCTGCATAAGGTATTATTTATCATGAATAGTGAATGAACGTTCACCTTTGTTATTCATACCGAATGTGGACACCCGAAGACGTGCATACATATTCATAATGAATATAACACGTATATAGAATTTCACGTAAAAAACGGTTAAAACGAAAAAAAAAACTATATCGAAATGGATGTCATAAAAATAAAAAGTCAAATAAGGTAGACGTTGATTCAAAATTACAATTTTATCCTTAATCACTTCCCAATTAACCTTATTATGTATTAACCATTGATTAGTTTTCTAAGTTTTGATCAATAGTTAAGATTTATCACAATGAAAGTTAAGTTTTCATTTGAACTCACCCCTATATATATATATATATATATATATATATATATATATATATATATATATATATATATATATAGGGAGAGAGAGAGAGACCCATTCATTTGCTAACCGTCAAATTGGTGTTAACCGTGCTAACCAATCTCAACCATCCATTCCGATGATCCACGACTCATATTTAATTAAATTTTCATTTAATTAATTATTATACATTTTGATTGATTAAAAACAATGCACAGGTGCACATGGTTAATTTGGTAAAATAACAATCCAACTTTATTTAAGGAAACACATTTTAAATTCGTAAAATCCCTAACATTTAGGGATTTCTTCCCCTAGAATCATTATCCCTAGAATCCGATCTCTCCTTTCTCGATTCAATCCAACACCACCTTCTCTACGATTCCCAAATCTCTCCGGCGACTGGATCCACCATCAGCGACGGTGCACCGCTAAGGCAAATGGTGGTTTCCGGTGGAGGAGGTTTGGTGGTGGTGAAGCATGAGAGTTTAATTACAGAAGAGGTGGAAAACCCACGTGGAAACCACGCGCCACAGGAGTTCGTGACGTCCGGCGACGACCGTGGGGGAAGTACGTGGCGGAGATAAGGGATCCGGCGAAGCGTGGTGCGAGGGTGTGGCTTGGGACGTACGAGACGCCGGAGGATGCGACGTTGGCTTATGATCAAGCTGCATATAAGATTCGTGGGTCTCGGGCTTTGCTAAACTTTTCGCACCTGATCGGAACAGACATGGCGGAGCCGGTGAGGGTGACTCCACGACGATAAATCCTCCACAAGGGCAAAACCAGATCGGAGGATCGTTTCAATTCCCTTGAGAAAAAAATGATTTCTTGATTATATTCTTTTTAACACCATTTTCGGTATCCAAATTTGTTGTTTGTAGTTTATTTTCAACCATGAAATAATGTAGAAGTGTAAATGGTATATTCATATATGCAACATGTGCATATATGTATGTCGATGTAAATGGTATATTCATATATGCAACATGTCCATATATGCATTTGTGCAGCTTTTAAGATTGCATATGTGCATATGGTTATATGTTAAGTTTCAAACTTCATGTTTAAAATGTTTTTGTTTTCTGTTATTAAACCTTGATGTGCATATATGCATTTTGAATATGCATATGAAAATTGTGTAAGAATTGTGGATATGCATTTGTGCATGTTCTAAGAGTATGAAATCTAGAAAATGCATACATGCATTTATCATCTTTTAAGAGTTGTTAATGTGGACATAAGCTAAGTATCTAATAAAATATGTTTAAAATGGTTGGTCTGTGCATATGTGCCTTGTTCTAAGAGTGCAATCTAGAAAATGCATATATGCATTTGTGCATCTTTTAAGAGTAGAAAATGCATATATGCATTTGTGCATATGGTTATATGTTTAGTTTCAAACTTAATGTTTAAAATGTTTTTGTTTTCTGTGCATGTGTGCATTGTTCAAATTATTAAGTTTTGATGTGCATTTATGCATTTTGAATACGCTATAAACGATAAATTATTATATTCCAAAATGAAGATAACTACCAATTTAAAAAAAATATTTGAACTATGGAAACAAGATAATTGTGGCGTGAATTAGGAAATTACCAAATTTAATTTAAAAATATTATATTTAATATTAAGATAACTACCAAATTAAAAACCTCCTTAAAATATGGAAAAAATTTAAATGGCCAAAATTTAAAAATATTATATTTAATATTAAGATAACTACCAAATTTAAAACCTCCTTAAAATATGGAAAAAATTTAAATGGCCGAAAATTGTAAAATTCCAATAATACCCTTTGAGATTTATAATAGCATTGAGTGAATGACATAAACACTAGGAAACTTTTAATTGGTCGAAAATTGGTTAGGACGGTTAACACTAATACCGTGGTTAGCAAATGAAGGGGGCCCTATATATATATATATATATATATATATATTTGAACCAAAGGCAAATTGTTCCCTCTTTCTTATCTATGAAAAGGGTTGGCTAAGAATCGCAAATACAAAACAGCTTGTTTGATTATCACTGATAATTAACCATGGAGAAATAATAAATTTATGAAATCATTATGTTCTTTTTTTGGCCTTCATTCACATGTACATAATCCTCCGCCAGCATCCTATGTTCCTGCCTTAATCAACACAAATTTCCAACCATAATGGACAAATCACATTGGCACTTCACATATATTTCAAACTTATAAGCCCAAGATTTCTTTGTCTAAACTTGCTATCAAACCCAAAAACTCAATAAAAATGGACTGGTTCTATGGCTCTCTTCTGTCTCTCTTTGTAAGCTTCGTCTCTCTAACACTTGGATTCCTATTCTATAAGAAAAACCCAACCGAAAACCTCGAGCCACCGGGAAAAACTGGATGGCCGTTTCTGGGGGAGACCTTGGAGTTTCTTTCCACCGGTTGGAACGGTCATCCCGAAAAATTTGTATTTGATCGAATGGCAAGGTACTCCTCCAACATCTTCAAGACCTCGTTGTTAGGATCGGAGGCCGCAGTCTTCTGTGGGCCTGCAGGCAACAAGTTCTTGTTCTCAAACGAGTATAAACTCGTACGGATGTGGGTCCCAGACTCCATAAAAAAGTTGTTCCCTTCCAAATCAAGTGCGGCCGAAGAAGCCATGAAGATGAGGAAATCTTTCCCGGTTTTCCTGAAACCCGAGGCTTTGCAGAAATACATAGGCGTAATGGATGATATCACCGGAAAACACTTTTCAACTTCGTGGGAAAACCATGAAATTGTCGCTGTTTACCCTCTTATTAAACGCTTTGCCTTTGTGATTGCTTCCCGGTTGTTTATTAGCGTAGAAAACCCTGATCACATTGCGAAATTTGCAGCCCCTTTCGACAGGTTGGTTTCCGGGATTTTTTCAATCCCTATAGACTTCCCAGGAACGCAATTTAACAAAGCGATTAAGGCTTCAAAGCATATAAGAAAGGAGTTGATCGATATAATCGAGCAAAGAAAGAGTGATTTGGGAGAGGGGAAGGCTTCTCCTAAACAAGATGTTTTATCACATATGCTGCTCACAAATGGTGATGGAGAGGAGGCTATGACAAATACAGATATTGCTAACAAGTTGATAGCTTTGTTGCTTGGTGGACATGATACCATTGCTAGTACATGCACTTCCATTGTTAGGTATCTTGCTGAGCTTCCCCAGATTTATGAAGGAGTTTACAAAGGTATGAACTTATTAATCCCATTACAACAAGTCACTATGTCGATAATGATGTCTAAATGTCTTAATAGATTGCTTTATAAGACTTTATGTGTATGTGACCAGACAATTGTGTATTTTATATAAAGATGTTACAACATGTATGTCCTAACAAATTTTTAGGATACTTATGAACTAGTGTCCTAATAATTTTTATAGGACGTATATTTGAGAAATCGTCTATGATATAACACGTGTTCTTAAAAGAAATTTTGTTAAATAATGTCAAATAAAAAAGACTAATATGTCATTTTCAAAAGTGTTCTAATAAACTTGTTAGGATGCCTAAAAGCGTTTATGAAGTATCAATTAACTAATTGTAATATATTTTAGATAGGACAAACAATTGATTACTCCTATAAAGCAGTCCATTAAAGCACTTACATATTTGGAGTCCTAGATTTTGTTTTAGTGTGATAGTTTAATGTGACGAAAACCAAACAAAGTTCGTGGCTTTTCGTTCGTAATTAAGAATCACAAGACTGAGTGTTCTTTAATTTTGGTTTAGAACAAATGGAAGTTGCAAAATCAAAAGGGCCAGATGAAGTATTAAACTGGGAAGACTTGCAGAAGATGAAATATTCATGGAGTGTAGCATCTGAAGTGTTGAGGCTTTCCCCTCCTTTCCAAGGAACTTTCAGAGAAGCTCTTACTGATTTCACCTTCAATGGATTTTTTATTCCAAAGGGATGGAAGGTATATACATATCATCTTCATTTATTTCATATAACATATCCTTCTCCACAAATATATATATATATAGCTTTAGGTTCATTTGAGAAATAGTAAATATATGAGAAATAGAGAAGTAATCCTAGCCACATATGGTTAAGATTGGATTTGACTGGTCAAATATTGCGGCTTTGACCGGTCAAAAGTTACGGCTTTGACCGGTCAAAAGTTGCGGTTATTCCAAAAATAGGACACTTTCGTAATTTTTACAAAATACACGGGTTGTGTTCATATATGAACATGTATAATTGACATATGAACTATATGTTCATATATGAATCAGTGTAATTCACATCTGAACTCTTTTAACTGATTCATATATGAACCTTTGTGATTCATATATAAACTAATTAACTGATTCACATATGAACTAATTAACTGTAAGTTCATATATGAATCAGTTGAACTAATTAACAAATTTATATATGAACTTTTGTGATTCATATATGAACTAATTAACTGATTCATATATGAACGTATAGTTCATATATGAACTCATCCTGCGCATTTTACGAAACTACCCCTCTACCTTCTATAGACCATGCAAGAAATTATCCGGTGTTTCGCGGTGAAAGCCGCAAATGTTGACCAGATAAATGGTTAAGATTATTTCTATATTTCTCATATATTTACCATTTCTCAAATGAACCTCTCCCTATATATATATATATATATATATATATATATATATATATATAGAGAGAGAGAGAGAGAGAGAGAGAGAGAGAGAGAGAGAGAGAGAGAGAGAGAGGAAAGATCATGCGAGAAGTTAAACATTTTGCGAGAAGGCGAAAAGTGTTTAATCATATATGATATCACGGCCTGTGGGTGTGCTTAATCATATATGATTAAACGTCTATGTATTGCCAATATAACATGTGTTTAATCATATGTGATTAAGCTTGTGTATCATATATGATTAAACACTTCTCGCCTTCTCGCAAAATGTTTAGCTTCTCGTTTGAACCTGCCCCATATATATATATATATATATATATATGGATGGTTGGTTGGTTGGAACCTCCCTTCACTCTTTAAAGGATTCTTTTGGAGAGTAATAGGGGGTATCACATATTCTCACATAACATAGCAAGTGATCTACCACTCTAGGGACACGACATTCCAGGCTATTTGTACGCGTCGTCTATCCCCCTCTAGACACTATGGGACAATTAATCTGATCCCGAGTATCTTTGTGGGAGAGGGTGTGTTAGAGTCCCACATTAGCTAGACTTGGATTATTTTTCTCAAAAAGCTAATAATCCTATGGTTCCACATATCCCTACATCTTTCATTACGTTTATCTTGAGAATTGAAGTAGACGTTATATGATTATATATGTTACATAATCTTTCAGATATACTGGAGCACGAACGGGGTACACAGAAACTCTGAATTCTTCCCCGATCCCCTCAAATTTGACCCGACAAGATTCGAGGGAGGTGGACCAGCTCCATACACATACGTACCATTTGGCGGAGGAGCTCGAATGTGTCCTGGAAAAGAGTTTGCTAGATTAGAGATATTGGTTTTCATGCATCACATAGTCAAGAGATTTCGATGGCAGAAAATCATTCCTGATGAAAAGATCATCGTTGATCCTATGCCTGTTCCTGCTAAAGGCCTTCCTGTTCGTCTTTATCCACATAAAATTTAAATTGTATCATGGTCTTATCTATATCTATACTATATAATCAAAAAACTAAAACGGTTTTGTACAAACTTTTGTACAATTACAATTACCACCCTTACAATGTTACATTTATCACTCTTACAATTACATATTTAATTTACTTTACATCCCTTAATTTTTCATTTTTCATTTTACACCGTTACCATATTAACACAAATAATCATATATTAACAAAAATGCAATAAAAAAATACGTTCATTTTTCTACAAATTATACCATTATAATCGTCTCGTCAATACCTACAAAACGAGCCCAATATTGAATATTTTTTAATTTAACCGTACTAATTAAATATCATGAATATCTACGAAATAATTTGTTTTCTATTCATACGTTTTATTTTTTTTCCACCGTTAGCAAGTTAAAAATACATAATCGTAAAATACGTTTCATTCTTATTATAAATTATATCATTATAATTTTTTTCGTCAATAATTATAATATAAACTAATTATTGAATATCTTTATGGGTTTAGGTTTCATAAGTTGTGATTCTTAAATCATGGTTGATTGTTGATAACATGTATATAAGAAAGTAGCATTAATTGTTCGTTCTTTACTTACATTTCGCTGCATCGCGCGGGTATATGCCTAGTATATAAATAAAAAAATTAATATAAATTTCAGTGTGCATTCTATATAAAAATATTTAAAATAATTTGACTGTACATTTATAATTAAAATAAATGATAAAATGGTAGAACTTTATAATCAGGGGTGTTCGCGGTGTGGTTTGGGGCAAAACCGTAAACCGCACCGCATGTGCGGTTTGAGCATTTTCCCAAACCGCACCGTGAAATGCGGTACGGTGCGGTTTATGCGGTTTGTCTTTATCGCACTTTATGCGTACAATCCAAAAATTATAAATTTAAAATACATTAGAAAGTCAACGATTAAGTGACCATAGTAAAAAAAAAATAAAGAGTTTGAATACATCCAACTCCAAAATGCATAATTAAAAATAGTCAAAAGAATAGTTTAAAAAAATAAAATGTTTCAATACGATAAACGGATAAAGTGACGTCTCCAGTCATGAACGTCCTAACCTAGGGCATTTTTTCATTTGTTGGGTCATAGACTTTTAAGAGACTTATAATTAAAATGTTTCTTTAGCAAAGTCCAAAATTTAAACTCTTAAAGTCCATAATTAAAAACACAAAGCCCAATTATATAAATATTGGACCCACATGTTATGCAACCCACATCTTAACCGTTGGATTAATGATAAACGGTTATTTTGTTTTTATTTTTTTGATTTTTTTAATTGAAAATATTGGACCCACATGTATTGTAACCGTCGATCATTAATCCAACGGTTAAGAAGTGGGTTATATGGATTGTAAGATTTTCATGGGATGCAAATTAAACTACCCCTATATATATATATGTTTAAAATTAAAAAATAAAAATAATATAAAAGATGTGGTGCGGTGCGGTTTGAACCACGGTTTGAAAACTCAAAACCGTAAACCGCACCGCATAGTACGGTTTGGTAAAAATACAAACCGCAAACCGCACCGCGTTTTGCGGTGCGATGTGGACAGTTTGTGTGGTTTGACGGTTTGGATGAACACCCCCTAGTTTATATTAGTTTTTATTTTTTTCTTGATTAGTGTAATAAATTAACTATCAGATATTCTTATTTAATTTGTATTCATATTAATTTAACTTTTAAGCCTACATGACATCTGTTAATTTTGATGTGACAATTTTCACGTAATCAAGATTTACAACATAACTTCACGAACACTACAATCCTGAAGGCCTTCACCAACCGGACATTTCCTTCGGAAATCCATCATTAAAAATCAAAATCGTTAAAAAAATTTGTCAGTGAAAGTATGTCGTTCAAGGACGTTGTGGGTAAAGACTTCATGGACGGATTTAGTTTTTGTGGCAGATCAGTGACAACACATATACCACCCAGGATGTGCGACAAACGGACGCTTACCGATGGATTACCTAAGGGAATATTTCAAGGATGGATATAAGGCACTATACAGCGACAGATTTTCGAAGGCATTTCATCTATTGCAACGACCTGTCCGTTGGTAATATTGGGTTTTTAGAAAATAATTTAAAATTTTCATATTTTCTTATATAAATTATGCATAACCTGTATATAAATGGATATTAAGGGGTTGTTTGTTTAAAAAAAAAAAACTCTTAATGGCTCTTAAGTCTGAATCGTTCAGACCTTTTTACATACCACATCTTATTAATCATAACTAAAATAAGACTTCAGACTTTAGACCTCTTAAAAAACAAACGACACCTAAATGAACAAAATGAAATTATATTTGATTAGAATTAATATATGAGAAATAACTAGATAAGAGGGGGAGGGAAAAGGAGAGGGAGAGGGGATTCACGGATAAATTCATTGGATTGCTACCGCAACTCGGTCATCTGCATCTCCACTGCTGTCTGTGCTCTCCCCTCGACCTCCAGATATGTTGCACGCGCTGCCCCCTCCACCTACAGTTGTGAATCGTGTTCGGCATCTCGCGATGCCTTCTCCCTTTCATGCGCCACCCTTTCCTCCTCCTATGGGTTTGCTAGTCCACTAATCTTCTTTAGGTGTTCAAGTAACTCAAGTACCTACTAATATTAAACATTTTGATACACATGATCAATAATACGTTTGGCAATGACAGACTAGCGACAGGGCCATCCCTAGGGAGGGGCGGCATGGGTGCCTAGGGCTCAAAGTTTTTCCTTGGTATATAATAGTAGTAAAAAAAATTAATACATTAAAGAGACCCAAAAAATTGTAGCATATAATAAGAGGCAAAAAAATATATAGATAGTAAGACCCTAAAAATATATTAAGTTACATAGGAGAAGAAAAAAAAAAAAAAAAATAATTGGTCATTCATTATATACTATTGTTTATTGCCTCTCTAAGTTTTTTTTATCTGATATCAAAGTCGAATGCTATTAACTATTGCTATCTCCATATGTTTGACTTGATTGTTTTCGTGCTTCAACAATTCAACGGATAACAACTTTAAATTCACGTGTTTGTTATTGCTATATATTTTTTAGACATGACAAAAACTGATACGACACGCTAACCCGATATGAACTCAACACGAAATAAACGGGTTTGGGTAATACATTTCAACCCGTTTAAGTAAACGGGTTGACACGACACGAAAATTAAACGGGTAAGGTTAGGGTCAAAATTTTCAACTCGAAAATTACCCGAATAACCCGTTTATATATACATATACAAATATATATATATATATAAGTTTTCTTTTTAATACTTTGAATTTTTAATGTTTATATTTGGTTAAAACTTATAAGTTTGAACTATAAAATTTGGATGTCTAATGCTTTTATTTGAATTTTGGATTTGTACTTTTTTTTTAATGTTGAATTTTGAATTTTTAGTTTTATAAATGTTAAACGGGTTAGGCGGGTCGTGTCGGGTTAGGGTTACGATATTCTGACCCGTTTATTAAACGGGTCGGGTTAGAGTTAGGCACTCTCAACCCGTTTAACATTGAACCCGACACGACACGTTTGTCAGGTCTAATATTTGTGTCGGATAATTTTGTCTATTTATGCTTCTATTGACTATTACTATTTGCGAATGATGTTTGCGTAGTTGCTTTTATTAGTTATTGCTATATATTTTTGCTTCTACAAATGATATTGTACTAGTGTTTAACGATCTATCTATTGTTATGATGTGTTTCATGCTTTTGTGGTTAATCAATAAATTTTCTCTACTAAATGTATTCAGTAATATATTTTCTATATGTCATGTTTCCTAAACTTTTAATCTTTAACATCTTATTTTAATAGAGTAAGAAAAGAAGGAAAATGAAATTCAAATATTTTCATCAATTGTTTGATATCTTTCATTTGGGATTTCTACATACCACATAATTCTATTTTATAGGCACATCATTATTTATTCTGAATTGGATCTCAACTGTATCATCTTTTTTCCACATTTTTACCGATCCTCATTTGTCTACTTGCTAGAAAACCTTGATGATCTTCTCTATCATTCATCTCTCATTGACTCTCTCCATTACTCCCTCCACATGAGTTCTCTTTTTGTATCAAAATATCATATTTTTTGTTATAAACTAAGAAAAGTCTTACATTTTAAAAGACTTGCCAACCATAATAGATATGGTCAAACTCGTTTCTATATTTTTGGACTCCAAACTATCCTTGTTTTTAATTACAATATACTCTTGGTTGCTATTACCTAATAAGAAGTACATAAATCTTAAGTACTAGATCTCTTATACATAATACAGAAGAATAAGGTTTTTTTTCCTCCATGAATTATTAGCATTTTTTTATTCATTTTTTTACTAATGAAAAACATTTATTGATTTTTTTTCGTACTTATCGTGGCCCCCTGATTTTACGTACGCCTAAGGCCTATAAAATGTCAGAACAGGCATGGCTAGCAACTTAAGATCTCTCGGTGTTGTAACTAGTGGGCTCAATAGTCATAGCAAAAGCGGGATCCTTAATTAGTCATCTCTATCTAAAGATGCGACTATGCTTCCGACCTCAAATACTCTGCTCCCACAATTGTGCATCATCTGTTGAATGAGTGCTATGATCTAAGCCATGCCTCTCTTGTATGATCTACTTATAAGTCTCCTACCAATTTAAAAATAAACATGTATCCATTAATTTAAATTGATCAATAACCGAACCAAAAATCTCACTGACCAATTTACCAGTTAACTTATTTTTTGGTTTCTTGTTCGAGTTTAATGACCAACGGACGATATATCGATCTACCGACACTAGTACAAAAATGAATTTTGTAACAGTTTTGAAAAAAAAAACAAGTTTGTAACGGTTTAGTAGTTAGTAAAAACCCGTTACAAAAAGACACAAAAAATAGAGTTGTCTTTTAGTATTGATTTTATAAAAACTCGTTACCACTACTGAAAACCTATAAACATAAAGTAACGTTAAAAAAAAAAAGGTACCAAAAGGTTTCCTATATATGGTGACAGTTTTGAAAACCACTGCATTACGTTGTGACGGTTTTTTTAAATTGTTGCCATAGTGACCCATTTAATAAATATTTGTTTTTAAACCGTTGTTTATGTTGTAACTGTTTTGAAAACCATTTCCAAACTAATTTATATACATATACATATATATAAACCACTTTACATGATGCAACCCTTGTCTACCTCTATATAAACGGGCATTCAAATGCAACCCCTTTACATGATGCAACATATGCAACCCATCTATCTATCACTCGTTTTATTTTCACTTTTGTAATTAATAAAAAGGAAAAAAGCTGAAAATGAAATGAGTGGTGCATAAAGAGGTTGCATGGGTTGCACCAGGGGTGCTCACGGGTTGGGTTGGCTAGGTTGAAGGCATTTTAACAACCCAACCAATGTTTGCGGTTTGAAAAATCTCAACCCAATCAAAAGTGCAACCTAACCCAACTCAAACCATGCGGGTTGGGTTGGGTTGGTCGGGTTGAAACTTTAATATGTCATTTTATAATCTAACTAAGTGATTCCGTTTAAAAAACTAAAATCAAAATTGAAATATAAAAAATAAGGTTAATAAGAGAAAAGTAAAAGAAAACTATCTCTTGGCTCTTGATTCTATCGATGTTGAAGATGTTTGAAGACTTGAAAGTTAAATTCATACGATTTTAATCGGCATGGTCTCGTAGACAGATCTAAACTACGGCTAAGATAGGAAGACTTGAGAATTGATAGAAAGAAAGGTCGCTAAAAGTCTAAAACCATAAAATAAAATAAAAAAGTAAAAGCGTACATATTTTGGTCGGGTTGACGGGTTGGTCGGGTTACTTTGGGTCCAACCCGTTTACAACCCAATAGATGTGGTTTGGGAAAATTTTGTATCAATTATGTATCGGGTTACCTCGGTTTGAGTTTTTTTGCGTTTTTTCGGTTTGGGTTGGCCAGGTTGGTCGGAAATTTAAGCACCACTAGGTTGCACCATGTAAAGGGGTTGCATAATAACCTCTCTCTCTCTCTCTCTATATATATATATATATATATAGAGAGAGAGAGAGAGAGGTTTAATTTAAAACTTGTAACCGTTTAAACGCAGCAAAAAAATAATTTAGATTACAAATTATAGAAAACTTTACAAAACAATAAAACCTCGTTGGATCCAATGACAATTAAAACAATTTATTTAACACACCATAGGGTGTTTAGGGATGTACCTTTCGGGATTTTTCGTGGTTGAACGAAGCACTTAGAAATCCATACAAATTTCCTCTAACGATATCCACACACAAACACGCGTAGTTCCACCAGGTGCTAGCCCAAAAGAACCCTAATTCTAATATGTGTATTACAGAAAAGAAAAAGTTTTTTTTTCTGTGTTTGATAGCCAAAACTAATTAATGGATTGATTGAGAACTGATTGTCCTATCACCCTATTTATATGGACTGGTATCATGGATTGTAACACCCGTAATTTTTGGTAAGAATTGGTAAAGTTGTAGATTCAGTGCTTTGTGGTGGAATCTGCCCACTTAAAGTATAATTCAGTCTAAAAGACTATTACTTTAGACCTTAAGCGTATCGGGAGCTTTAAAGTGCGAAAAATGAAGCATTTCAGAGCCCTGCATAGTTTGGGCGACAGTGTCCGGCGACTGTGATGTGTCACTATCGCCAGGGAAAGGTCGCAGGGGGAGGAAGGCATTCGGTACATTCGGGGCGACAATGCCAGGGTCACTGTCGCGGGGAACAATCGAGAGCCTCGTACCGCGAGTGGTTGGAAGCAGGCGACAGTGCCATGCGACTATGCCAAGGGCATAGTCACCGGTCACAGTCGCGGTTGGGGCAGGGGTCTTTAAATCTAATTTTTTACTACCTTCTCCCATTTGTTGCTAGTTTCTTTATCCCATTCCCTCTCCAAACAAACCCTCTCGATTTCTTGGGGATTTTTGAGTATTTTGGAGTTGCAATCCTTGATTTTCAAGGAGGTCTTTCATCACCAAATTAGAGATGGAATGCAAAGATTGGAAGTATTATTCTCACACCCGTTTTCTAAGGTATTAAGCTTCTAGGGTTCCACCAAACCCCTCTTTCTCTTTCTTATGGTAATTTGGAAGTTGAAGTCCGATTGGTGACCTATAAGTGTATTGTTGATGAATTCAAGTCTTGGTAAAGGTAATCTTCTCTTCTCTTCAACTATGGAAATTAGGGTTTTTGAGATAAGATGAGATCTTCATGTAAAATGTTTGGGGAACAATTCTATATGGTTGAATATGTATATATATGGTTGGAAATTTATGGATCTAGGTTTTTGGAGGTTTTGGCTTGAGGATTCGAATTTATTGAAGGAAGCTCAAAGTGGGGAAAAATCTAGAATTAACAATAATCTAGCAAGGTGAGTTCAAGTTGCTTTGTAAAAACTATGTACATGCCAAAATGTGTATTTTGAAGTAAAAATGTGTATTTTTAAGTAAAAATGTGTTTTACTTGGTAAATGTCAATATGTTGAGTATTTTGATAAGTTTTCATATTTGGTAAAATCAGATTGTTTTAATCTCATGAAATGCGCATAATTGTGACTTGGGTATTTTGATAAATAAATAGCATAATTTATGCAATTGGTGATTTTGTACAAATGAGGTCTATTTTATGACTTTTGCATTTTAGTGATTCTTGTACAAATGAAGTCTAATTTATGATTTATGCGTTTTTGGTGTATTTGAGTTCCCAGACCTTTTGGAAAATCTTTTGTCCCAATCCGAGATAAGTTTTGGGTTAACCTCATCTTTTAGGTATGTGTCTATATAAACGCCGTTTAAATGCGCTTTCTAATTTGGGACCATTATTTGTTGGTCAAATGGATTTTGAGCGTTTTAGCTAGGTTTTGACTTAAAAGAGTCTTGAAGACATTTGTCCAGTTTTAATGGCTCAAGGTAGAGCCCCATTTATGATTTTCATCTTAATGCATCTTGTTACATATTGATGATAATTACAGGCTCGAGTGCATTGGTCATTCCTGTGTAGTCATGTAATTTTAGACTGTGTTGCATTGGATCTATAGGCACGTAAGTCAATCTTTATTTGATGGTCAATTGGGTATTACGAGGTTGGACTCCGGGACCTATGTTTTATGATCTTAACCTTTCAAGTGTACACTAGGAGGTATGACTCTGGTTGTGCTATCGTGTTGATGGGAGTTTGGGGCTTCCGCCATGTCGAGGCAATACCTTGGTTGTAACCCCTGACTGTGTTGGGCCTTTGGTGGTATTCATGGTAATATTCACTAAGGTCAGTTGTCTCTTTTGGTGTAGCTTGAAAGGAGTCGTAGGGACATTTGGGCTTTTATGTCATGAAGTGTCATATGATTAACGTTGTATGAGTGACATACTTTTGTGTTCCTCCACTCTCAATGGATACGGGTCTCCCCCGTTGTCGGCCAACAGTATTTTGGATATTTAATTGTTCATACTTTAACATTTGGATTTCATTCCATTTTATGGTCGCGTGAGTATTGAATTTTAGTTCCATGTTTTCGGTGGCATATTATATTTATATGGATTGTTTTCCATGATTTATGAGTTGAGTATTATGCCCCACCTGTGTTTTGGGTGTTTCGGGATATAAAGTTTATCCGCGTTTTTATAATTGGGAGTCCGTCTTCAATTCACGTTTGAGTGAATTTTGGGCTGCATCATTTTATAAAGAATGTTTTGTATTGGGACGTTCGTCCTTAAAAATGCATGTTATTGGAAAACGAGTCGTTTTCATATTTAAGGTAAATCATTTTGAAAGATCATGATTTAAATTGCATTATTTCCTTTTAACGATATATTCATTAATGTGAAAACTCTTGAACTCACTAGGCGTTAGCCTAATCTTTTTATTTGTCGGCATGTGCATCAGGTCCCGACTGTGTATGGTACTAATGACATTGTGAAGAGATGATAAATAGATTTATTCTTGAGGGTGAGTAGTTTGGTGAAGCCTTCCCCCGTTATCTTGGGTATAGCAATTTGTATTTGGGTTTAGTAACATCCGACCTTTAATTAGTCTATGTGTAAGACTTTATTTGTTTTTGTTGATGGTTAAATCTAGAACAGTATTTCAAGAATGAACATGTTGTAAGATATTTTATCTTTCTTTGAGGCTTTATTGAAAATTTTAAATTAGTTGCTCTTTCCAAATTTGAGGGTGTTAAATGGATAGCCCATAACTCAAATAAGGTTTGATGTTTATCTGTAAATAATTGAATAATTATCCAAAACATTAATAATTATACTTATTTACATATAACACTTTGTAGTTATTATAATTACATTTTACCACATATTTTATAATTATTCTTCAAGAATAATTATTAAACTGTCAAACATGACTATTTTGGGTTTCTTTCAAATGGAAGCAAACGTATTATTTTGTGTGCGACCCTATAGGTTCACATATTCCTCAATAACATTTCTGTGTGATATGTGTCGTGGGCATATAATAGTTTACATTCTCCTATTTGCACACGATACACAGTAACACAAACGGTGGTAAGCGTTTAGCAACACGTCACCGCCCCCAAACCTATATGAATGTGCCTGAGCAAAACGGATTGATCCAATCAATCGTATGGTGATAACACTCCTTATCCTTTTGTTTCACGATATTTTACTTTGAACTTAAGGCATAGATCTTTCTCATCCTTTATAGTTCAAAGATTATGTTTCTCGATCCTTTATAGTCCCCGACAAGCACATATGACTCTGGTTGCACCCAGTACATTTCCAACTTGGAGTATGACCAAACTTCATAATGATCATTATATATTTATTACCAATCCCCTGCAAATAATCGATTAAAGACAGTTTTAATAATATTACATCACATTTATTTAAGGATATTTAAACATGTTAATAATGAACACAAAAATGTTTAATGTAAATACTCATATCCAATATGCTAGAACAGATAGAAACATAACTGTTTTAGTGTTCAAATAACTTAAAGTTTACTAAAACTTACAGATCAGACTAATGTATTACAAAAACATCAAGCCTATCGAACTAGTGTGAGCACCATTTTTTTCTTTGACTTATATAGGCTTAGTCAGAAGGTCTATTGGGTTGTCTTCTGATTGAACTTTGCATATCTTCACGTCACCTCGATCAATAACCTCTCGAATTAGAGATATCATCTCAGAATATGCTTGGAACGTTGATGTGAGCTTGGATCTTTTGCCTAAGCAATGGCACCCTCGTTGTCACAATAGATCTCGACAGAGTCACATATGCTAGGAACCACTCCTAGTTCTGAGATGAATTTTTTTCATCCAAACAGCTTTCTTTGTAGCGTCTGACGCTGCAATGTACTTTGATTTTGTAGTTGAATCTACTATTATGCTTTGTTTGTAGCTATTTCAACTCACTGCACCTCCATTTAACACAAAAACGTATCCCGACTGCGATTTAAAGTCGTCACGATTGATTAAGAAACTAGCATCTATATATCCTTGAATACACATATCTTTTTCCTGACCATCGTACAGTAAGAACATATCCTTAGTTCTTCTCAGAATCTTTAGTATATTCTTCACTGCTACCCTGTGAACATCACCTGGGTTTGATTGATACATACTCTTCATGCTTAGGGCATATGAGACATCTGGTCTAGTACATAACATGGCGTACATGATTTAACCAATGGCCGAAGCATAAAGAACACCTTTCATAATGTTCATGTCCTCTTTAGTACTAGGACACTGAGTTTTGCTCAATTGTATGTTATGTACCATTGGAAAGTTTCCTCTCGTGGAACCTCCATCTTCAAGAATTTCAAAATCTTGTCAATGTATGTAGTTTAACTTAATCCAATTAAGCGCCTAGATCTATCTCAATAGATCTTTATGCCAAGGATATATGATGCCTCTCCTAGATCCTTCAACGTGGAACACTTCTCTAGCCAGTCTTTTAAACCCTCAAATGTTGGGATGCCATTTCCGATGATCAATATGTCATCGACATATAGGATCAATAATATATTATGATCTCACTGACTTTTTTGTATATACACGGTTCATCTTCGTTCTTTACAAAATCAAATTCCTTGATTTTTTTCGTCAAAACTAAGATTCCAACTATTTGGTGCCTATTTTAGTCCATAAATGGACCTTTGCTATTTGCATACCTTTCAGGAAACTTAGGATGTTTAAAACCTTTTGGTTGTACCATATACACATCCTCGCTCAAAGTTTCGTTAACGAACGCGGTTTTAACATCCATTTGCCATATTTCATAGTCGTGAAATATAGTTATGGCAAGAAGTATCCTGGTAGATTTAATCATGGCTGCCAGAGAAAAGGTTTCATCATAAACCTATCCCTAAGTGTGATTGAAACCCTTAATTAGCTACCAACCTAGCAATATATGCATAATCCCATCCATGTCGGTTTTCTTTTTTAATACCCACTCGCACCCTACGACTTTGCAGGCGGTAGATGTATCTACCAAGTTCCAAACTTGGTTATCTGACATGAATTGTATTTCAGCCTTCTTTGGGTTAAAATCTCCCAAAACCCCATTTTTAGGTTAAAATCTTATAAACCACATAATGTAAACAAGGAGATGATAATAGGTTCAAAAATCTAGCTTTGATGTGTATAAAGTTTTAAAGAAAAGAGATATGAGTTCACCAAGTGGGTTTTTGAAGAAAACCCAAAACCCTAGCTTAAATCTCTTGGAGAAGATGACAATGGAGGTGGTGATCTAGTGCCCAAATCTTGAACCCTTGGTTAAAAACCCAACTTCTAGCAATAAATAAGGTAGATTGAGTTGGTGAAACCCTAGAACTTAATATTGGGTGTGAGATTGATTTTGAGAGAGAGATTGAGTAGATAAATAAGAAATAAATGAGAAAAAGGGGGAGAAACCCGTATTAGAGCATTCAGGGGATCTCGCAGGTTATGTCACGACCTTAAGTCGTGGCATAAGCCGCTCGTGCTTCTTAAATGAAATTCGGACAGTGGGTTACGCGACTTGTGCCGCGGCTTGCAAGTCACGAGGTAACTCGCGTAATCCACAGTTTCTCTTTCCCAAAATCAAGACTTAACACACGAACTTGGCTAACACACGCGATACGCACAATTTGGGTAAACGCAAGATAACTATGATTAAAAAAAATAAGGAAGACTAGAAGTCTTAACGATAGAATTTATACAACAAAAATTCGTGGCGTTACAATATTCCTAGTAATGCTAGGTAATATAAACACTTGCTAAGTGCTAAAGTAAGAACATTTGGAAGTTTCGTATCATATGTCCGTTGAGAAACAACAGCTACTTTAGCTCCATTGCCCATCCTTAACTCCATATGTCCTGGTTTTATCTTCTCTTCACTTTTTAGATCTTGCAACGTAGTACAAATATCAGTATCACATCCAGTATCCAACACCTAAAAGTCATAATCATAAACAAATAAATCAATGGTAAACATACATGAAGCTCTAGGCTACAGCGGCCTTCTGCTTCTTTTGCTCTGCCAGTAAGGCTGGACAGTTTCTCTTCCAATGCCCCTTTTCATTACAGTTGAAGCAAATTGCATCCTCAGGAATCTTTCATTTGCCTTTTTCTTATTTGGAACTTCCAACCTTTTTCTTTCCCTTGGCAACTACCCTTTTTTCTTGATTATTCCACCTTTAGCTTTGATCATCAAAACCTGTTTTGATTTTGATGAATCTGTTAGCTAGTCATTTTGTATATATTTTCATTATTAATCTAATCCGTTTTGCATCTTAGTTTGGCTAATTTGTGCATAATTATTTTAAATTGCATTGCATCCATCCCTCGTTTCATGTTTGGGTCATGTTTAGGAAACTTACGTGTTTATCTAACTTCAGGTTGATTTAATGAATATGGCGCTCGGTTTGGTTAGAAAGGATGCCAAGGAATCAAACGGAAGCGAGAAAGAAGGCGGAAAAGAATGATAATGAAGAGCACAGCCCGTGCTCTTTTCAGGCTAAAAAACGCACGGGTCGTGCTTCCTCTCCTGATAGATTTTTACTTTTAGCCACCTACTCTGCAACATTTGCCTTATCTTTTGGAGATATTTTGTAAAGTTTTGTTTTGATATTTTTCCTCCCCCTTATCGATAAAGGGTTTTGTGTAAGGAAAAGCAAGTAGTCTTCTTTAACTTTAACTTTCCTTCTCTTTGAATAGCCATCATCTTCCATATAGTTTCTGCAGATTTGTTCTTGAAGATGAGAGGTCCTTTAATTTTGTATTTTTGGGTATCATCTTGCAAAGATTAGGAAATTGTATATGGATTCTCAAGTTCATCAAAGCCTATATCTTTGGTTCATCAATAGAGTATTGTATCTCTTTCTTATTTTTGATTTATGCTTTTAATCTTGTCTTATAAATTCTTGTTGTCCTATGAATGTTGATGTTCATCTTGATTCATCTTTGTTTTGTGATTCAATAATCATGAATGATACTTTTGTTATTAGGTTTTAATTTAAAATGTTAGGATGAATGTTTTTACATATTGTTCATGTTTAGATATTTCATAGATTTATGTAGGAATGTTGTTTGATGATTTTCTTTATCTTTTCTATTGTATATTAGTAGCTAATATTGCTTTATATTTTGTTTAGATTTTTAGTCGATAAAAGTCGTTCTTAGTTGTCGAAGTTTTTTAGTCGATAAAAGTCCCTTTCAAATATAAGATTGTGTGGTGATGATCAACAGTTGTATTGAGGATCAACAGTTTTGATCGGAGACCGACTATTCGATAACCCTTAATCTAACAAATCAAATTATGAACGGAAGTTTGAATTTGGCTTTTGGTTGATTAATCAACGATTCTAAAATTATCATGGAAATAGGTAAAAGTAGGAATCGAGAGAATTGTTTTATCAAACCTTAATGATTCTAGTTAAGTCGGACGTCACGGAAGTAGTCAGCCGCTTAACCAGGAAGGTTTGCTTCACCTAGGAAGAGGGTCTTAAATGTTTTTAGAAAGATAAACCCCTACCTCGATATACATGTTGGGTGTCACCATTTCCATCTCGTCTTTATGCCTTAGTTCGATACATGTCCTAACTAGTCCTCTATTGTAATTTTCGTAGTTATTGTTGTAGATAGTTCGAGTCCCTTTTATGTGTTTATGTTTTATGCTTGTATTTTGATTTATAGGTTAATCCTTAGTTTATAAAAATCTCCATCCAATTGTGTTCCCATAGCTAGTTCATGATTTATAGCAGAATTAGTATTTAAATCATTACTCCCTGTGATCGACCCGTATGCTACATAACCCGTACGCTTGAGGTTAATTTAAAACACATCAAGTTTTTGGTGCCGTTGCCTGGGAGCAATCGGTTTAATATGGATTTAGCTATAGATTTACTAGACTATGTTTCTATCTATTCTCTTTTTTGTTGTTTACTTTGTTTTATTGTCTTATCACCTTGTTTAATCTTGGATCTCTCCTTAGGTTTGGTACTTCTCGTGCATGATATGGAGATTGCATAGCGCTGGTGAGTCACTCTTTTACGACCCGGAGATCGAAGCAACGACACGTAGATGGAACGTTGAGAGGAGAAGGAGATTAAGACAAACAAGAATGGCAGAATTCCACTACCTAGATCTTTGATGGATTTTGCCACACCCAAGCATGAGTCTACATCAAGCATCACCAGACCACCTGTTCAAGCAACTAATTTTGAAATAAAGAATACCCTCATTTCATTCGTTCAGCAAGATCAGTTCGGAGGAAGCCCAATGGAGAACCCAAATGATCATCTGAATGCTTTTGACGAGAAATGTGATACCATCAAGATAAATGGGGCCTTTGATGATGCTATCCGACTTCGGCTATTTGGTTTTTCTTTAAGAGATAAAGCGAAGAAATGGGTGACTAGCCATGATGCCGATACATTCACTACTTGGGCGGCTTTGTCCAAGGCCTTTCTAACCAAGTTCTTCCCGCCAGGAAAGACAGTCAAGCTTCGAAATGAGATCACCTCTTTTTATCAAGCTGACCAAGAGTCCTTATATGAAGCATGGGAGCGTTTCAAAGAGCTTCAGCGTCAATATCCACATCATGCCATTCCGAAATGGCTCCTGATCCAAACGTTTTACAATGGTTTGAAGAATGAGGTGAAGATTTCTATTGACGCAGCAGCTAGAGGTGTTATGGCTAAAACTCCCGATGAAGCAAAGACTCTGTTAGAAGAAATGGCTTCTAACAACTATCGTTGGAGTAACAATCGAGCCATACCTAACAAATCGATGCGGTTTGAATCAGATGCGTTAACGATGCTTTCTGACAAGGTTGATGCATTGAAGACCCAAATCTCTAAAATGAATGTGAATCAAGATGGATCTAGCTCATCGGTCAGTTTTTGTGAAGCTTGTGGTGTACAAGGCCACGATTCAGATGGGTGTTCAATTTTCATGCAAGTTCCATAAGGCATGACACTCAAGCAAGCGAATGCCATTTACAATCAGCTAAGGCCTCAAGGGGGTTCAACTCGGGAAATAATCCTTATTCTCAAACTTACAACCCGGGATGGAAGCAGCACCCAAATTTCTCATATCGTTTAAACCCCGGTCAGCAGCCTCCTCAAGAAATATCTCAAGGTTTTCAGCCTCCCGGTTTCCAGCCTCGCCCTCAAGCCCCGTCTCCTCACCCTCCGCCATCTCAACATCCTCCACTAAAGTCTAACCTTGAGACTTTGATGGAGAACTTCATTGTTGGCCAAGGGCAGAAGAATGATCAATTCCATAACTCTATTCAACAGGTAAATTCGAAGTTCGACTCTGTGGCATCTCATAATAAAATGATCGAAACTCAAATTTCCCAGCTAGCTCAACAAGTTGCAACCCTCTCCAAACCTGGTACCCAACTTCCTGGCCAGTCTGAGAAAAACCCAAGAGCCCAACTTAATGTTGTTACACTTCGTAGTGGTAAGATCCTTGAAGAGGTAGTAGCAGAAAAAGTAGCAAAAGAGGACAATAAAGAGCATGTGGTGATAGAAGATGTGACCGTTGAGAAAATCCCCAAAGTGAAAGAACCGGAAGTCATTAAAATTCCTCCGCCAGTCCATCTCCCCCATATCCCATATCCTCAACGTTTAGCTAAAGCAACGTTAGAAAGAAAGTATGTTAAGATAATGGAAACACTGAAGCAGTTGCACATCACCATACCATTCTTAGATAAAATTTCTGAGATCCCCTCATATGCTAAGTTTCTAAAAGACCTTCTTTCTCAAAAGAAGAAGATGACAGTCATTCTCTCTGAAGAGTGTAGCGCTCTTTTCTCTGCTCCAATTCCTGAAAAGATGAAGGATCTCGGTAGTTTCTCAATTCCATGCTCTATTGGAGGTGTATCTATTCATCGAGCTTTGTGTGATTTGGGTGCAAGCGTGAGCCTTATGCCTTTATCCATTGTTCTCAAGGCTAAATTGGGTGAGCTTAAACCCACCAAAGTTTCTCTTCAACTAGTCGATCGTTCAATAAAATATTCGGTGGGAGTGTTAGAAGATGTACCATTACAAGTGGGTGGTATACTTATCCCTTGTGACTTTGTGGTAATGGACATGGTTGAGGACGTGAATGTTCCCATTATACTTGGTCGTCCATTTTTAGCCACCGTTGGAGCTATGATTGATGTGAAGAATGGAAAATTATCGTTGAATGTTTGAAAGGAAAAAGTGGACTTTGAGCTGCAAAAGTCTCTCGGCTTGCCAAGGTTGTTTGATAATTGTAACTACGCAAATCTTGTTGTTGATCTGACCGATAATGATGCGGTCATGATGTCAACTTTGGATCCACTGCAAAATTATCTTTGTGGCTTATTGGACGAAAACGAGCAAAGATGCCATGGTATTTGGCAAACTATTTGATGGTAGCCCGTGATACAAAAAGAGCCAGACGAACCTTGATGTGTTAGAGGCAACCACAACAGAAGGAGCAGATGTCACTCCACAAAAGGTAGATCTAAAACCTCTCCCTTCTAGTTTAAAATATGCATTTCTTGGCAATGATAGTTCATATCCGGTTATAGTAAATGCATCCCTATCTGACATTGAACTTGATAAACTACTACATGTTTTGAAAAAGTTTAAAAGTGTCTTAGGGTATTCCATAGATGATTTGTGAGGGATTAGTCCCTATTTTTGTAACGAGAGTGCCACCTCCATTGAGCCTCAAAGGCGTTTAAATCCAAATATGAAGGAGGTTGTCTAGACAGAAGTCTTGAAGTTGCTTAAGGCGGGTATAATCTATGCCATTTCTGATAGTAGGTGGGTTAGCCCCGTTCAAGTAGTACCCCAAAAGGGTGGCATAACCGTTGTTAAAATAACAAGAATGAGCTAATTCCGACTCGAATGGTCACCGGGTGGCGTATGTGCATAGATTACAGAAAATTGAATCTGGCCACCCGGAAGGATCACTTTCCTCTCCCTTTTATTGACCAAATGCTAGAAAGGTTGGCATACCATGCATATTTCTATTATCTAGATGGATACTCGGGGTTTTTCCAGATCCTAATTCATTCGGACGATCAGGAAAAAACCACGTTTACATGCCCGTTTGGTACGTTCGCATACCGTCGAATGCCTTTTGGGCTATGTAACGCGCTAGCCACCTTTCAAAGATGTATGATGGAAATATTTTCTGACTTTATAGAGCACACCATGGAGGTTTTCATGGACGATTTTTCGGTCCACAACACTAACTTTGATAGTTGCCTTTCAAATTTGACAAAAGTCCTCCATAGGTGTCAAGAAGTCAATTTGGTTCTAAATTGAGAAAAATGCCATTTTATGGTCAATGAAGGTATTGTCTTAGGCCATGTTGTTTCAAATCGAGGAATAGAGGTAGATAAGGCTAAAGTAGAAGTGATTGAAGAATTACCACCTCCGGTAAACGTCAAAGGGGTGCGTAGTTTCCTCGGTCACGCCGGCTTCTACAGACGCTTCATCAGGGACTTTTCCAAAATCTCAAGGCCTTTGACTGAATTACTAGTAAAGGACACTCCTTTCATCTTCACTAGCTCATGTCTCGAAGCATTTAACGCTTTGAAAAGATCACTCATCTCAGCACCAATAATTCAACCGCCAGATTGGGCTCTTCCTTTTGAGCTTATGTGTGACGCTAGTGATTTTTCCGTAGGAGTCGTCCTTGGCCAAAGGCGAGGTAACAAGCTGCACGCCATATACTACACCAGTAAGACCCTCGATCCCGCTCAAAGTAACTACACTACGATCGAGAAAGAACTGTTGGCGGTAGTATTGTCCATTGAAAAATTTAGATCGTATCTTGTAGGTTCAAAAGTAATTTTCCACACCGATCACGTATCTCTCAAATACCTCATGAGCAAGAAAGATGCAAAACCGCGTCTGTTTCGGTGGATTCTGTTGCTCCAAGAGTTCAATCTCGAAATAAAAGATAAGAAGGGCGTGGATAACTCTGTGGCTGATCACCTCTCACGTCTTTACGTTGATAATGACGTTCTTTCTCTTCCTATTGATGATTCCTTTTCGGATGATCAGTTGTTTGCCCTAGCCCTTAGTGTCATGCCTTGGTTTGCAGATATCATGAATTTCTTAGCTTGTGGTGTCAAACCGCATGATCTTTCTTCTTATCAGCGTAAGAAATTCATTCATGATGTCAAGCTATTCTTTTGGGATGATCCTTTCTTGTAAAAGTCTTGTTCTGATGGCATCATCCGACGATGTATCCCCGAAGAAGAAGTTGAATCTGTAATATCTCACTGTCATACCTCGCCTTGTGGTGGTCATGCTGGTACGAGTAAAACATCAGCGAAAATCCTTCAAAGTGCTTTCTGGTGGCCTTCCTTGTTCAAAGATGTTCATGCCTATGTCAAGAGTTGTGATCGTTGCCAAAGAACTGGCAACATCTCGCATCGAAATGAAATGCCTTTAAATTCTATTCTTGAGATAGAAATCTTTGATGTTTGGGGCATTGATATCATGGGACCGTTTCCATCTAGCTATTCGAATAAATACATTCTTGTAGCGGTGGATTATGTGTCCAAATGGGTTGAAGCTTTAGCTCCTCCCACTAATGATGCACGTGTAGTCTCCAAGTTCTTTAAGCGAATAATCTTTCCTCGGTTTGGTGTACCGAGAGTTGTTATAAGCGATGGGGGACGACATTTAAAACCCCTATTGGAATGTCGTCCTACCGACTAGTCTATGGGAAAGCGTGTCACCTTCCGGTAGAGCTCGAGCATAAAGCATTTTGGTCTGTGAAGAGCCTAAATTTCAATTATAAGGATGTCAAGTACCGACGACTTCTTCAGCTATCCGAGTTAGATGAAATTTGTCTCGACGCATATGAAAGCTCGCGTATCTACAAGGAAAAAACGAATAAATGGCATGACAGGCGACTTAAACGTAAGAAGTTTAATGAAGGGGATCTAGTACTTTTGTTTAATTCTAGACTCAAGCTTTTTCTTGGAAAACTTCGTTTGCGTTGGTCTGGTCCGTTCACAGTAGTACGTGTCTTCCCATACGGCCCAGTCGAGGTATCCTGCGAGTCCCGCATTTTCAAGGTCAATGGGCAACAATTAAAGCATTACATTGCGGGTGAACCAATCATTGGGCCCATATCCCACACGTTTGCGCAAACCACCGCGACTCGGTGACGAGTAAGGCGCTCGTCCAATAATCCTCGACGCCGCTTCTCCTTTTCTCCTTTTCTCCTTGTTCAATTCTTCCGTCAAGCTTATGACGATAAACGAGCACTCTTAGAATTTCGTTAGGTTTGTATTTTCATTATCAAAAAAAAATTGGCCTCTGTTGAGAGCACGACCCGTGCATTTTTTTGTGAAGAAATAAGCACAACCCGTGCTTTGGATTATATGGTCACGCACGACCCGTGCGTTTTTTGTGAAGAAATAAGCACAACCCGTGCGTTTATTCTGAAGGATAGATCATGGTTCGTGTGCCTTCCAGATCGGTCCAGTTAATTACGATTTCTTCTTTCTTTTTGTTTTTCCCCTTCACCTTCTCCTCCTTCTTACGACCTCTCTCTCAAAAAACCTAATCCCGACCCTTCTCCTTCCCCAAATCCCACAAAATCTCACCATCCAAACCCATTTTTTTCTTAAACCCTATCTTTTCTTCATCATCTTCATCATCATCTCACCCCAAATCCACCATTTTTGCTAAATCGCCCTCTAAAACCCTAACCTCCGAAAATCATCACCTAAACCCCAATATTATCGATTTCTTCCTCTATTTCACACTCTTTACCTCTAACCCTTTCCTCTCTACCTTCATTTTACCATTTTTGTGTCCAATTTCACCCCCTTGATGACCTAAACCGTTTTTTTAAAAACAAGGGGGGGGGGGGATTTTTGTTTGTTTGTTTTGTTCAATCCTTCATTTCAGGTTGTATTAGTGGCAAAGGATTGGAGCTCACAACAATCTAGTAGTCTGAAAATCATCATCTTCAACACGGTAACCTCGTTCCCTTCTTTACTTAAGCTTTAGTTTCATTTCAGTTTCTTCCGGTCTGTTTTTAATTTTAGATAGCTTTAGTTTCAAATACTTGTTTAGATTGGGTTGTCAATTTTTTTGGGACAGACATAGGATTGTAGCATCTTTTTAGGCCAATCGTACGTGTGTTTATCCGTTTAATGGCTTCATCTAGTAGAGGGGGTAAACGGGCCCGAAATGAGCCATCTGCGCCACCACCCCCAACTCGTAATCCCACACTGCCCACCCCCACTAGTTTTGGCATCATATTCCCAGATGCAAGTGATGGAGAAAGGTTCAAACACATAGCACGTCGGACTATCTCAACAACCAGATTCCCTAAGCGCAGCGATTTAATCGATTTAGGAGTCGACAGGGGTGTCTTCCAGATTTTGAACAACATTGGCTTAGCGAGAATCCTTCTACTTGGGGCAGAAACACATCCTAGGATCACTCTTGAATTCCTTAGCTCCCTTAGGACTCCCTCTCGCAACACCATCACTTTTCGAATGTTTAATCAAAACAGGTGCCTTAGTTTGGACCAAATCAATACCGCGTTTGGCATTGATCGTGATGGAACCTTAGGCCCCGATGATGCTTATCACCCGGACTTTGATCCGCTAGGATTCTCGATGCTCATCACTAACGAACGGTCATGGAAGGCCCGTACTGCCAAGTCTTCATTAATTCGCCATCCATGTCTTTGTATAACTCATAAGATCATCGTTTGCGCTATTTTTTCGTGCCAAGAAACTGGAACTATCACATCCGATGAGCTTTATTTTCTTTCGGCCATGACTAAGCATCCTGAGGACCCTACCAATGACCCCCCAGTCATTCCTATAAATGGAGCCGCATGGCTTGTGCGTCGGCTCATTAAAATTAGCGAGCAAAAATCAGGAGATATTTGTTGTGGAGGCATTATCACTTGGTTGATTACAAGGTCATGTCTATCTATCGCCATACCAGATAATACTCCTAAGTCGAAGGCCTAATACAACTTGATTTAGACTCATTAGAAAGGATGAACATGATAAGGAACGAAGGGGAGGGTCGTTACACTTGGTTGCATGGTCGTCATCGCGAACCACTTGGTACCTTACCTGACCCTCACAGAACTGAAGTGTCTCCCACAACTGATTGGTCTTTTCCCGACCAACCCGCGGCTGCAGCCGCTGCAAGCACGCAAGCTGAACAGCCTCACCTTCCCCACTCACAAATCCTAGCTCGATTGGACGCCATCAAAGCACACAACCGTAATCAAGCCGAACGTCAAGCAGTACGTGATAAAGCATAAGACGAGCATAATCATTACATGCGACGGGTGTTAGATCATATGTACGATTGGCATATTGGCCAAAACCACTTTCCCGACCGTCGTGATGACCCTTGGCCGTGATCCCCGCGACAACCCTCTAAGCATTGAGGACAATGCTTAATTCTAGCTTGGGGGGGTTTCACAACTTCGATCTCATTGCATTCCGTTCATTCATGCATATAGGTTGTAGATGCTTTAGAAAAATTCAATCAAAAAGATTTTCTGTTTGATGAACCTTTTTAGCTTCAAGATGTAGATAACTTGTTCACACTTGGTATAAATAGCATTTAGGTTCATTGCTTGTACATCACCCCATTCATTGCTAGTTAAGATCTAAATTGTATAGAAAGCATTGTTTCACTATTAGGAAGACACTTGCACACAATTTTCACTACATCACCGCACGTAACCTTTAGGATTAGTCCGCATACCGTAATCCCCCTACATTACATATGTGATTGCTTGGATGGACCTCACCCAGTGAGACTTTGGGCCGTTTTGGATTGAATCATCTATAATCAATACCAATTTATTCTTTCTTGTGAGATACCTCCCACCAAGACGTAGCTCTGGGTTTTTGACTTGATTCTCGTTTAGAATAACTATGAAACTACATTGAGGCCATCATTTATGTCTTTTGAACTCACCCTTTGCACCTACTCTCATCCCTTTTAACCCCCAAAACATTTTAAAAAAAAAAGAAGAGGCAGTAGAAAAGGTTCAAAAAGGGAACCAAAAGAAGCTTGAATAATATTAACCCCTCAAAGCTATATTTATTATCAAAGTAAGACAAGAAAAAAAAGGATGAAGCTGAATGTGTACCGACACCATCTAACCTAAGACTTTCCCTTGACCCAAATTCCCATTGAGCCTAAAATCCCTCTGAATGTGTATTTTTGTGGAAACATCTAGACTTTGAGAATCATTTAAAAAGCATCAACAGTGAAATACATTCTTGGATGGGAAGGCTATTTGAGCGTATACACCTTGCCTTAAACACATGAGAGTAATTGAGTGGATTATGCGAGTATCCGTCCAGAAAGATCACTTGTCCCATTCCCTTAGTGATTACGGTATGTTTACAAATTCCCTTGAGGTCGTGTGTGTGATTTGTTGAATAAGATGTCGTGTTAGTATTAACCTTTATGTAAAACAACTGTCTTCTCTTACGTTTAGTGATTGACATGCGGTAATTGGTTGTGTTTGTGCATTAATGAACTTAAATAATGGATTATCTCTTTTGGAAATAAGGTTACCTTGCTTTGTTGTTTTTAAGGTTTGTCTCCTTTGTTATTTTCTCCCCTTTTGTCTTACTGAACACATGCTTCCTTAGGGACAAGGAAGAGTTTAGCTTGGGGGATTTTGTTAGCTAGTCATTTTGTACATATTTTCATTATTAATCTAATCCATTTTGCATCTTAGTTTGGCTAATTTGTGCATAATTAGTTTAAATTGCATTGCATCCATCCCTCGTTTCATGTTTGGGTCATGTTTGGGAAACTTACGTGTTTATCGAACTTCAGGTTGATTTAATGAATATGGCGCTCGGTTCGGTTAGAAAGGATGCCAAGGAATCAAACGGAAGAGAGAAAGAAGACGGAAAAGAATGATAATGAAGAGCACGACCCGTGCTCTTTTCAGGCTAAAAAAACGCACGGGTCGTGCTTCCTCTCCTGACAGATTTTTGCTTTTAGCCACCTACTCTGCAACATTTGCCTTATCTTTTGGAGATATTTTGTAACGTTTTGTTTTGATATTTTTCCTCCCCCTAATCGATAAAGGGGTTTGTGTAAGGAAAAGCAAGTAGTCTTCTTTAACTTTAACTTTCCTTCTCTTTGAATAGCCATCATCTTCCATATTGTTTCTGCAGATTTGTTCTTAAAGATGAGAGGTCCTTTAATTTCGTATTTTTGGGAATCATCTTGCAAAGATTAGGAAATTGTATATGGATTCTCAAGTTCATCAAAGTCTATATCTTTGGTTCCTCAATAGAGTATTGTATCTCTTTCTTATTTTTGATTTATGCTTTTAATCTTGTCTTATAAATTCTTGTTGTCCTATGAATGTTGATGTTCATCTTGATTCATCTTTGTTTTGTGATTCAATAATCATGAATGATACTTTTGTTATTAGGTTTTAGTTTGTGAAGGTTAGGATGAATGCTTTTACATATTGTTCATGTTTAGATATTTCATAGATATATGTAGAAATGTTGTTTGATGATTCCCTTTATCTTTTCTATTGTATATTAGTAGCTAATATCACTTTATATTTTGTTTAGCTTTTTAGTCGATAAAAGTCGTTCTTAGTCCCTTTCAAATATAAGATTGTGTGGTGATATCAGCAGTTGTATTGAGGATTTGGTTAACTCGAAGTTATACTTTTGGTTGTCGGATGTTGGTTTTACGGTTCATCACCAACAGAAGTTGGGGTTGTGATCGGAGACCGACTATTCGATAACCCTTTATCTAAAAAATCAAATTATGAACGGAAGTTTGAATTTGGCTTTTGGTCGATTAATCAACGATTCTAAAATTATCATGGAAATAGGTAAAAGTAGGAATCGGGGAAATTGTTTTATCAAACCTTAATGCTTCTAGTTAAGTCGGACGTCACGGAAGTAGTCAGCCACTTAACCAGGAAGGTTTGTTTCACCTCGGAAGAGGGTCTTAAATGTTTTTAGAAAGATAAACCCCTACCTCGATATACATGTTGAGTGTCACCATTTCCATCTCGTCTTTATGCCTTAGTTCGATACATGTCCTAACTAGTCCTCTATTGTAATTTTCGTAGTTATTGTTGTAGATAGTTCGAGTCCCTTTTATGTGTTTATGTTTTATGCTTGTATTTTGATTTATAGGTTAATCCTTAGTTTATAAAAATCTCCATCCAATTGTGTTCCCATAGCTAGTTCATGATTTATAGCAGAATTAGTATTTAAATCATTACTCCCTGTGATCGACCCGTATGCTACATAACCCGTACGCTTGCGGTTAATTTAAAACACATCAGAATCCAACTTGGAATTCATGTTCCTCTCAGCAATTTTAAACATTCCCTGAAACTCTCTGAGAATGTTGTTGGGTCTGAAAGATGTCAAGGATGGATACTACTGCTGAATGTGTTAATACTGCTAGTTCAACATGGTTACTACTTCTGAGGTTAATACTTCTGAGGTTAATACTTCTGAAGTTAATACTTCTGAGGTTAATACTTCTGAGGTTAATGTTGCCAGTTGTAGTTAATGCTGCTGGAACAAAGTTAATGCTGCTAGAAGAAAACAGTTAATACTTCTAGTTAGTACTTCTGTTATTAATGCTGCTAGTTGATGATTAATGTTGCTCAACAAGATTAGTACTGCTAGTTCAAAATTAGTACTGCTTGAAGAGATTAATGCTGCTGAGCATGGTTAGTACTGCTAGAGTTAATACTGCTCAGAGTATTAATGCTGCTGAAGAATAATGCTGCTTATGTGATAAAGAATTCGCATGGAAGGATGACAGCTGGATGGACTGAAGATTATGGAAAGATTGGAGATAATGATGGAAGATATTCTGAAGATATTTTATTAATTGTAATTAGCTTTTATCTTCAGTATATATATTGCATAGTTTAGAATAGTGAGATAACTTTTAATAACTCATTCTAAGTTTTTTGTTTTAGAGAGAATCAACCTCAAGGCATAGATCCTAATTCTAGAGAAGTAGAATTCGTCTTGAAAGAGCTTGTTCTTCAAGATTGAGGTTGAGTGTGTAATCTTGTGATTTTAATCATTCAATACAAGTTTACAAGTTATTAATCATATACTGTTTGTTTACTGTTATATTGAATATCAAAGTGTTATTCCGCAACTTCTTTGATATTGTTTCTGAGACTTTATTCTTGTTAAGAATTCGATCCTGACAAGTGGTATCAGAGCTAGTATTCTCAGAAACCTACATTCAAAATCACATCATCATGGCTAAAGGTTCAGAGTCTTCAAGCTCAGAAATTCCTACAGAGGTAACATCTAATCTTTGTTCTAAATCCTGTTTTGAAACTGTTACAAGGTACAGGGATCACAACCAGACAATGAGTGATGACCTTAAAAGATTAGAGAGAGATATAAAAGACTATGTAAGAATTGTTGAGAGTTTTGAGGAACAGATTAAGAGTTTCCAAGCCAATGAGCTTCAACACTCTTATGACACAAACTACTGGAAGTGGGAGAAAGATCAGTATGAATTTAAGCTTAAACAGAAAGAAGAGGAGAATGAGAAGATAAAGAGAGAGTTTGAGAAAGCCAAGCTGGATATTGAGAAATTTTCCAATGCTTCTAAAGAAATGGACTCTTTGCTCCAAACTCAAATCCATGACAAACTTAGAAGAGGAATAGGCTATAACACCACACCACCACCATACAACAACAATTACATCCCTCCTATATCAGACTTGCTAGAGACCAAGGATAGGAAGGAATTATCTGATGGAGCCACTAAGGTAGATCCATTAGAAAAAGTGGTGGTTGAAACAGACTCTGAAGAAGAGAACTCTATTGAAAAAAATAAGGAGAACACTGTGAGTGGTGAGATTCCTCTAGAAAATCATATTATCACCAATGAGGGATGTGGAAAGACTTGGGTCAAATCTAAGAACATTGAGAAGACTGAGGGAAAGTCTAACAAAGTCCACTACAAACAGACCACAGTTGTGAAACCTGCTCCTTGTCAACAGTGTGCTTGCAATAAGTCTGAGCCCCAAAAACATGATAAACCAAGGGGAAATCAGAGAAATTGGAATAACCAGTAGGCACAAAAACAAGGGGTTGATCTGAGTAAAATCAATAGACCAAAACCTTGTTTTATTTGTGGAAAGCTTAATCATGTTGCCAAATACTGTTATTACAATCCTATCAACCAAAGAGTTAATTTTCAAAGACAAACTCAAAACTCCTTTGGTTATAGGAAGCAAGGAAGGAATCAAATGGCTAAGAACAGAGCACCTAAAAAGTCTCATGTTCAAAATAAGTTTGCTAAACCAAAGAAACATACTCCAAATAAGCCAAGGAGTAATTTAAAGACAAAGAAAGCAAACAACTTTGTTCAAGTTTGGGTTCTAATTACAAAGAAACCTGTTAGTACTGCTATCCCAGATAGTACTGCTAACAAGAATAGTGCTGCTAACCAAGTTAGTACTGCTAACAAGGCTAGTGCTGCTTCTAGTAGTAAAGCAGCCAAGCCTATAATCTTGACAAAATACTCCAGTCATGAGATTCCTAAACAACTCATTCAGACCAAACTGACAGATTATATTAATGAGAAAGGTCAACCCAATACCACTTTGGCTTGGGTTCCAACAAAGACTAACTGATTTATCAAGTGTGCAGGGCAACCAAAAGCTCAAGAGGAAGAGCATTTGGAATGAAGATAATGGTTGCTCTTGGCACATAACAAGGAACATGGACTGCCTTCAAATTCTTTAAAAGATTTGATGGAGGACATGTTACTTTTGATCCAGCAGAAGGTAAGAAAAGTGAAAAAGGTATAGTTTCAAAAGATAAAGTAACTTTTGAAAATTTTATGGTATATGGTACTACTAACCTTGTGTCTGTAAGTGTTTCAGGTTGCTAATACTGAAAGGTAGTTAGTACTTCTAGTTCAGTGAATACTGTCAGACTGTGTTAATGCTACTGGTATGTGTTACTACTGCCAGTCTGTGTTAATGCTGCTGATAAGTGTTACTACTGCTAATGTAAGTTTTCTATTCCTAAAAATGATCTTCATTGATTTAATGTCAAACCTGGATATCAATCAAAAAGCTTTTATCTGTATCCAAGGTTTGTACAAGAAGTACTTAATAATGAATTGACGGACATACTTCACTTTGATGAGGTATATGTACCTAAACCCCCTAAAGGCAAGGTTTTCTCAAACATGAGAAGATCTGCTAGGGACTCTGAAGGAGTTGACACCCCATTGTTCTCAACAATGATGGTGGTGTCCCAACCACAAGAAGGTATGGCAGCAGGGTCAAGGCCCTTATTAGACATTCCCACTGCTAGCCAAACCCAACCTTCCCACTCTATATCTATCCCACAGTCTCTACTTCATAAGTCATCTTCACCAATAAAACAGGTAAAGAAAACAGGTAAAGAAGGCTCCTTCCCTTCTTGTACCATCAACCCCTAAGCCTTTAAGCCCTCTAAGGGAGGATTATCCTTTAGAGAATATCCATAGGGAAACCACAGGGGTGTCTCCCAACCTCAAGAAGGTGCTCAATAAGGAGATGCAAGAGCATATGGGTTGTAAGGCTCACACTACTGACTTTGTACAAAGTGCAGGACAGGACAGTGTGAACATATCTAAGACCTTCCCCATGGCAACTTTAGATGAGTAATTATCTAAAGGTCCCAGGTGCCAAGAAACCAAGGGAGTAGAAGGTGCTTCTGCTAGGCAGAAGATCTCTACTAAAAGATCCAAGGATCCTTCAAAGGTGGTAAACACACCTAAAGGAGGTGAGGACAGTTTAACTACAAAGAATTGATGGATACACTTGGTACAATTAGTCTGAAAGTTCATAATCAAATTATGGAGATAAAAGAGATGAAAAGGTGATCACTTCTTATCACTAGCAGATAGATCATATCAAGAAGCTGGTACTGAAAAAGAAGAAAATTAAAGTTTGTATTGATGAAAAGGAGCACAAATCATGATAATTTCAAAAAGGGGGAGACTTAAACAACTGAACTTGAGAAGACATGAGAAGGAGAATCAAGTTGATATGAAATCTTATTTTGAGGGGGAGATAAGTGAAGAAGCTGAAACAAAGCAGTAACTACATCAGAAACAGAAAAGAAGATAACAGCAGAAACTGAATCAAGAAGAACTAATAATTGCAGAAAGTTTTGAAATTATCATAAAGACCTTATGTTGAAGAACTTAACTTCTCAGTTTTGAAAAGTTAAGTTAGGGGGAGATTGTTGGGTCTGAAAGATGTCAAGGATGGATACTACTGCTGAATGTGTTAATACTGCTAGTTCAACATGGTTACTACTTCTGAGGTTAATACTTCTGAGGTTAATACTTCTGAAGTTAATACTTCTGAGGTTAATACTTCTAAGGTTAATGTTGCCAGTTGTAGTTAATGCTGCTGGAACAAAGTTAATGCTGCTAGAAGAAAACAGTTAATACTTCTAGTTAGTACTTCTGTTATTAATGCTGCTAGTTGATGATTAATGTTGCTCAACAAGATTAGTACTGCTAGTTCAAAGTTAGTACTGCTTGAAGAGATTAATGCTGCTGAGCATGGTTAGTACTGTTAGAGTTAATACTGCTCAGAGTATTAATGCTGCTGAAGAATAATGCTGCTTATGTGATAAAGAATTCGCATGGAAGGATGACAGCTGGATGGACTGAAGATTATGGAAAGATTGGAGATAATGATGGAAGATATTCTGAAGATATTTTATTAATTGTAATTAGCTTTTATCTTCAGTATATATATTGCATAGTTTAGAATAGTGAGATAACTTTTAATAACTCATTCTAAGTTTTTTGTTTTAGAGAGAATCAACCTCAAGGCATAGATCCTAATTCTAGAGAAGTAGAATTCGTCTTGAAAGAGCTTGTTCTTCAAGATTGAGGTTGAGTGTGTAATCTTGTGATTTTAATCATTCAATACAAGTTTACAAGTTATTAATCATATACTGTTTGTTTACTGTTATATTGAATATCAAAGTGTTATTCCGCAACTTCTTTGATATTGTTTCTGAGACTTTATTCTTGTTAAGAATTCGATCCTGACAAATGTTCTCCAAACCATTATATTATAGTTCAAGACAAACTTTTCATATGATTTGGATAAAGAATTGAGAACCAAATGGATTCCCAGTTCATGGCCCAGTGGGTAGCCAAGACGGGTTAATTAGTCAATATACCCTTTCATTTTCAAAATGTAGGCACTAACCGATGAACCCTCTGTCATCATACAGGCATACAAAGCCCTGACTATGCTAAACCTCTCTTTTCTTGCCTGTAACTGAAACTTGGATTTCAGTGAGGATATCATATCCAAGGCAGTCATGTCTTCATGATCCCTCAGTAACTCTAGAGTCATGGATACATATCAGATAGCTAACATCTAGTGAGTCATTAATACGCTTATCATAAGCAACCCTGACTTCAGTTGAAGCATTTATGGCATGGAGGTTTGGAGGGGGTGTTAGAACATAAAATATGTTCACTTTAGAAGTTTAGTAAAGTAATCCATGTTTAAATGTATTGGGCCTTGTATATGGGTTTGGGCTTATATTGTATACAAGGGCTTGGGGTATAAATAGGAATCTTGTATTCTAGTTTAGGTTAAGCATTTTCATTTCAATGTAGACATTCGGCTGCTCTTTGCTCTCTAGTAGTGTAGTTTAATTTCTTGTATCAATAAACTATTGATTTCTATCCCTTTGATTCCTTGTTTATCATTCAATCATGATCTCAATGGACCTAACAAGTGGTATCAGAGCTTAACAGAAAAAAATTTCTTTGAACGATCGAGATCTGATTGGTATTGAATAGAACAGTCTGTTAAAAAATTTCGATTTCTGGATTTGTTATTTGATTGATTGTTATTTGTTGTTAAATTGATTCGGAGGTTATTGTAGATCACTATTGAATCAATTGCTTGTATCAATTTCATTCCAGAAAGTCAGATTGGTCGATTTTGAATTCATTTGTTCGAAAACTTTTAGTCATTGTGGTTAGATCGATTTGGACTATAGAGTCAAAATTAGACAATATGATCAACTACAAATGTGCTCAAAAGGTGTTTTCGAACCTATTATCAAAAGTTCAACTCAAGATTCGATGTTTTGAAGGTTTTGTTGGAAGATATGTGAAAATCGTTCCAGATCCAAAAGAATTCGCAAGATTTGGTTGAAGAACTCGCAGATGTTTGAAGAATTCGCAGAATGAAGGTTCTTTTGAAGAATTAGCAAGTTCAATAATTCGCATGGAACATTTTTGGACACAACAAAATTTTACAAGTGAGGAATTTGCAAGTAGTTATGTGCAAATTGTGAAGAATTCGCAGACTACTGTGCATTAGTTGTGTGCGAGTTCTTAGGAATTCGCAGGCCACCTGATTCGAAATATCAAGATTTCAAAGAAGTTGTCTATGCGAAAAGTGGCTTCCAAATATGAAAAATGTTCTAAGTCAAGGATTCGCATGCTAGAGTGTTGCGAAAGTTGAGAATTTGCAAGCATGTGTGTTGCGAATTCTGAGGATTCATGAATATAAGGTCCGCGAAATGCGAGGAATTCGCATAAATGAAGCTTGCGAAAGTTAAGGATTCGCAGGAAAGCCTTTGCGAATTGTGATGATAGGCTTAGTCCATCTTGCGAATTGTGCTCCAAAGTCAACAGTGATCTGCGAATTGATGATGTTTTGCGAAAAGTTGAATGTTTTTGAGAATTCTGACTGTTCTGAACCCATTCTGATACAAGTTTTCCTTGTTCCTGAGCTTTATACGCGGAATGCATATGTGACATCACTCCTATCATATGTTGGTCACATATCTTTAGCAACTGATCTATACTTCACGAGTGCTCATGCCTTTCAAGATTTTCAGATTCTGGATTTTCAGATTTGGTCTCTACTTGGATTGAGTTAGTTGCCTGAGCATCTTCAATCATCAGTCTTGAAAGCTTCTTGAGTTGTTAGACCGTTGAGAGCACTTTATCATTCTTCTGAACTGCTCACTCAATAGTGTGAGCGACTGCAATCATTGTTCTGATGTTTAAGTTGTAATTCAGAATCCTGAGTGCTTATAATCATCCAGCTGATTCGTGAAGAAAGGAGTTCTGGGTTTGATTATTCAGTATTCTGGAAAGCAGTCAGAAAATGAGCAGCCTTCATTAGTTGTTGAACATTGCTTGCCTTCTAACCCTTGCCTTGTAGTGTTGCTACCGGATGCTATCGCCTGTAAGCTGATCAGATGAAGTTCTTAAGCTGAATTCCTATTTCAACTCATGGTTCAAAGACAGATCAGATGTTATACACTGAAGATGCACTTGGGTGTCACTCCATAATTCAACAGATATCATTCTTGTGGGCATACAGAATATGTTGGATTTACAAGAGTCAAAAGTTGTCTTTATGTGCACTCAGTCGAGGTTATGGTCTACATCAGATCTGATATTTCAGTTGATACTTCAAGGATAAGAGCTACTTTCTAGGGGGGAGCTAGAGGAGCTTTGAAGTTTATGCAACGCTAAGTTTTATAAAGAAATCAAGGGGGAGAGGAGTTGAAGCTGGAGCTGATCAGAGAATGATTACTTTACAAAACTTAGAGGGAGAATGTTAGAACATAAAATATGTTCACTTTAGAAGTTTAGTAAAGTAATCAATATATTTGTATTGGGCCTTGTATATGGGTTTGGGCTTTAAATGTATACAAGGGCTTGGGGTATAAATAGGAATCTTGTAGCTTTGTTTTAGGTTAAGCATTTTCATTTCAATGTAGACATTCGGCTGCCTTGTTCTCTGTAGTGTAGTTTTATTTTCTGCATTGAATAAATCTACAAATTTCTATCCCTTTGATTCCTTGTTATCTTTATCAATCAATCCAATCTTTGATACAATGGGCTTAACAGTTTACAACGAATTCTCTCAAAGACTCAGATATGCTCTCAATACAATCTTATGGAACTCTTACAAAACTTACAGATCTCACACGCACACTACAATTAAAACACCTATTTATACAAAAGAAACAATACACGCAAACTACAAAACACGCAAGCAACTAAAACACTCACACAACTAGCTTTGACTTTTTATTACAAAGACTTTGACTTTCAACTTTGATCTTTGACTTTCTTGAACTTTGATCTTCAGTCTTTATGATCTTGTATCCAACAAATATGTGCTATCATTTTGTCAATGTATAGCTTTGCTAGCTTGTCCATAGGTAAAGTCTCCCGTATGGCCAAGAAATGGGTGCTTTTGGTCAAGCGGTCCACTATCACTCAAATGGCGTCATGACCCCTTAAGATTTTTGGCAATTTTGTCACGAAGTCCATAGTGATGTGCTCCCATTTCCATTTCGGAATCTCCAAAGATTGTAAACTCCCATAAGGTCGTTGGTGATCGGCCTTCACTTGCAAGCAAGTCACATCGCTCCACATAACGCGCCACATCAAGTTTCATAACTGGCCACCAATAGTGCAATTTCAAATCCCGATACATCTTCGTGCTTCCCGGATGGAGAGAATATTTCAACTTGTGGGCATCCTCGAGAAGGAGTTCCCGATTGCCCCCGATCTTAGGCTCCCAAACTCTCCCGTTGAAAAGCTTTACTCCCCGACTATCTTCCGTCAAAAGTAGATGTTGCTTTGACATGAATTCCCCCTTGAGGTTCTCTTCAAGCAAGGCTTCGGCTTGCGACGTTTTGATTTGATCAATGAGTGTCGACGTCAACTCGATTCGTGAAAAGGTGGCTCTAGAACTTCCCCCGTAGTCTTTTCAACTCAAAGCATCGGCGACGACGTTTGCCTTACCCGGATGGTAAAGCAACTCGCAGTCGTAATCCTTTAGTAACTCCAACCACCTCATTTGTCTCATATTCAGTTCCTTTTGGTCGAATATGTGCTTCAAACTTTTCTGATCCGTATATAGAGTGCACTTTGTACCGTAGAGGTAGTGTCTCCATAACTTCAGGGCAAACACCACTGCGACCAATTCTAAATCATTGGTAGGGTAGTTGGCTTCATGTACCTTGATTTGCCATGATGCGTAGGCAATCACTTTTCTCCTTTGCATTAGTACACAACCCAAACCCATTTTCAACGCATCACTATATACCACAAAGTCTTCCGACCCTTCGGGTAAAGATAAGATTGGAGCTTCTTAAAGCATCCTTTGTAGGGTTCGAAACGTCTTCTCTTGACTCTCGGTCTATAAGAACTTCACGTTCTTTGGTTGAAGGGAGATAGTGCATCAAGATGTTCCAAGGGCCAACTTGATCCTCTTCCCCAGGGATCCCTGATAAGGGAACCCTAGGAGAGCCGCCGACTCCAACTACCGTCCATGTACGATCCATACTAGATCTGACCAACTGCCCATCCTACCTCCTCTACGTTCTTGTAAGGGTGCGTTTGGTACGCAGACAGGACAGGTGTACAGCGTTTGGTACGACATGATATGACTGGACAGAACAGAACAGGTTAAAATGACCGGTTTACCCCTGATGACTTGTTTACTGTTTTTTATGAAATAATCAATCTAATTGATGATGTCAAACCAGAAAATCAGTTTACTGAGATGCATATAGTATTTCAAGATCAACATGAATTCTATCAAGCATACAATTTAGAATCTGATAAAATTCTATCAGACATGAGAAATCGAAGTAGCAAAGCGAGGAGAATAAATTTTGAATCTGAGAAAATTTATACGATGAATAAATTCGTAAATACTATCTCAAGCATACATACCATGAATTATATCAAGCATTCTACAGGATTTTTAGTAGTTCAAGGTTCATACACATTTGAATCTGCTGCTTCATCAATAAATTTTGTAGTTTCAAGTTTCAAGCAAATCGAATAAAGTAGCAAAAAAAAAATGATTTTCGAACAAGTCAATCAGATACAAACCTGTTGATTGAGAAGAAAGTTCCAACAAAAACAAGGAGAATAACCTGTTGATTGAACCTGAGAAAATGATAGAAAATGATGAGAAATCTACAGTTCGGTCAAACATACGAGAAATATGTGAGGTTTCGATCTGAGGGATTGTGATTTCGATATGACGGATTTCGAACCTGTGACAGATTACGAACCTGCGAGGGATTTCGATCCGAGAAATTTCGATCCTTGTTGATGTCGAACCTCTGATTTCGATCGAGAAGATGAGAGGGATGAAGCCGCACGATGAGGGATGAGAAAAGATGGAGGCGTATTCTTAGGTTTAATTTTCAGGGGCAAAGTGGTAAAAAAACCTTCTTCTATCTAGTTCTAGGGGGAAGCGTGAACTCACGTGTCACATGCTTGTTCTAGCGTGTTCCAGTGTGTTCCACATTAGGACACGCCAAACGTGGGATAAGTCTGTCTTGTTCTGTCCTGTTCCACCCTATTCAGCGTACCAAACGCACCCTAATAGGACTCGGAAACCACTTTGACTCTTTTCATAGCAACAATGATAAAGGAGATGATGTTTGTGTGTGTGTGTGTGTGTGCGCGCGCCCGTGTGTATATGTGCATTCTATATATACATATAGAATAAAGAGTTATACCACTAAACGCGATCCCCGAGGTGGCAACAACGCACGTCTGAATAACAGTATTCTCTTGCCTCGTAAACGGCTGCTTCAACAATCCGCACTGCTCCAATGCCTTCGTCCACGTCTTAACGAAGAAAAACCCAAGTAAACCCGCAGCCACATTGAGCGAAGGGATGATCCCGGTCGTGAGATTAAGTTTCATCACAATAAAACTAAACACGACGCCCAACATCCCGCTTACCACAAACGCCCTCACCGTCAACTGCCCCTTCCACGACGGCACCATCGTGTCCCTAAATACCATCTCCACCGACTCCATTTCTTTTCCCTTCAATACATCGTTATCTTCCCCTGTTCGGGTTAAGTCCGTCAATGATGAAACTATCTTGAAAAAATCTTGTATGAATCTCCGGTAGTATCCTGCCAATCCTAGAAAGCTTCAAATTTCTGACGGACTCTTGGGAGGTTCCCAATTCATCATCGCCTCGATCTTCGTGGGGTCCACCTTCACTCCTTCCTTTGTAACTACGTGACCCAAAAAGTGCACTTCCCGAAGCCAGAAGTCACACTTTGAAAACTTTGCGTAGAGCTTTTCTCGCCTTAGCACTTCTAGGACTTCCTAAAGATGTTGCTCGTGATCCGCCTCGTCCTTGGAGTACACTAGGATGTCATCAATGAATATTATAACCGACTTGTCAAGGAAAGGTTGGCACACTCGGTTCATCAAATCCATAAATATTGCGGGTGCATTGGTTAAGCCGAACAACATTACTAGGAATTTGTAATGGTCGTATCGTGTCCTAAACGTCGTCTTTGGAATGTCGTCCTTCTTCACCTTCACCTGATGATATCCCGAACGGAGGTCAATCTTTGAGAAGCAACCCAGGCCTTGAAGTTGATCAAACAAGTCTTCGATCCTTGGAAGTGGATACTTGTTCTTTATCGTCACCTTGTTCAGTTCTCTGTAATTGATACACATCCGCATTGAACCGTCTTTCTTCTTGACGAACAAGGCCGGAGCTCCCCAAGGCGACGAGCTCGGTCTTATGAAACCCTTCTCAAGTAGGTCTTAGAGTTGAGTCATCATCTCTTGCATTTCGGAGGGAGCTAATCCATAAGGAGCTCGGGCAATCGGAGCCGCCCCCGGAATGAGATCAATCTAGAACTCCACTTGGCAATCGGGTAGCAAACCGGGCAAGTCATCCGGGAACACATCAAAAAACTCGTGCACCACTCTAACATCTTCTAGTTTCCTCTTCTCGAGCTGGGTATCAATCGCGTACGCCAAGAAGGATGAACATCCTTTAGTTAAACACTTTCGTTCTTTAATCATTGAGATGATCGCCACTTCGCCCTTCCGTTTTTCACCATAGATGACCATCGCTTCTCCATCCGTCCTGGGTAATCTGATCATCTTCTTGGAGCACAAGATCTTGGCTTGGTTCTCCGCTAGCCAATCCATTCCAATCACCACATCGAACCCACCGACTTGCATAGACATCAAGTTTATGGGGAACCTCTTTCCCTCAATCTCAAGAGTGCAACCCTTCAAGACATCTCGAATTACTACTTGACCACCATTAGCTATTTCTAACAATATAGCCTCATCTATACTAGTCATAGGCATGGAAAGTTTTTCACAAAACACATTTGTTGGGTCATCTAAGATTTGAAGATGACCTCTCCTTTAGCTTGTAATTGTTCATCTGTAAAATGTTTGTACATTTTCATACTTAGGAAATTCTATGGTGCTTTGTAATAACTTAGTTGTGCTTTAAAAGATTGGTGAATCGAAGACCAACTGAATTCAACATGAAGAAAGTCTACTGATGCGGATCAAGATGAACTTCAAAGAAAGACTAAGCTAACTCTGCCGAAGAATAGAAATATCTTCGGCAGACATTCCTTCTGCCGATGGTCCCATCTTTCGGCAAAGGAAAACCCTGCTGAATTTCTTCCTTCGGCATTACTCTGCCAATCCTTCGGCAGAGATCCTTCTTGTCGATCTCCTCTTTCTCGGCAATACCTCATTATATCAAATCCTCACGATTTGACTATACTTCCTTATTCCTAATTGTTGGATCATAATTGTATTCAAGATTAAAGGGTCTAAACTGTATTTATTTGATAGTTAAAGTTTGCGGTTTAAATTGTAATTGATTGATAGTTATTAGCTATTGGGCCCAAGCCCATTAGAAAGCCCATTAAGCTTAAAGCCCATATGGCCTAGGTATTTAAAGTTTTGTTTAGTTTAGTTTTAGGTTAATCTCTCATTATCATTATCAAAATTATTGCTTAGAGAGAGAGATAGTTGTAATCCTATATTCAAGGGTATCAAGAACACACAAGGTTTTAATTGTTTATTCAAGGGATTGGTATGTTATTCTGATCTTTATATCTCTTGATATTATTGTGTTCTGTGATTGTTAATCAACTAGATAAATCTTGGATAACAAGTGGTATCAGAGCCTAAAGAATCAAGTTTTAGGATTAAATCTGTGTTTTGCGATTTTACTATTCATCGATTACTATTCACGCAGTTTACTGTTCATCGAAATTTTGTTACTGTTCATCGAATAGTGAAATTCGAATGCATGAATTGATGTGCTTATTGGTTTAAAGTTGATCTGATTAGTTGAGGTTCATGCTTCTGAATGCTATCTGATTGATTAATTGCATTAGAAAGTATTAAGTGATTGAATTTATTGATTTTGTGTTTTCTGAGTTTGCATAAATATCAACCACTGTGCTGTCAAAATCGTTGCATGAAAGTTGAAATTGATATTTGATTTTGATTAAAGTATAATCGATACATGGTTCTGGGCACAAGAGTCTGATTTTTGCATTTGATTTTGAGTTCGTGTGTGATATATGGGTAATTTTTCTGGGTTGCTTATCGATTTTCTGGGTTGGTTAAGAACATATCGGTCGAACATACTATCGGTCTAAGGAAATCTATCGGTCAAATACCTTGTATCGGTCGAAGACCAATATCTGTCAAAGCATACTATCGGTCCTATCTCATTACCGGTCGAACACCCTTTACCGATCCATTGCATCATCGGTCTATCACTATACTGGTCCATATCAATATATCGGTCGAACACAGTTTATCAGTCGAACACTCACTATCGGTCAAAGGCTTTATCGGTCTTAGGCACATTACCGGTCGAACTCGATACCGGTCTTTACAAGTTCGCGGTCGAACGTTATACCGCGGTCGAACATCATACCGGTCGAAGCAAGTTCCGGTCGACTTCTGCTTTGCGTAACACGCTACTCACGAGAACCACAGTTTGCGCAACGGCCTTGACCCGCAAACTTCACTTTGCACAACGGCCTTGACGCGCAAACTTCACTTTGCGCAACGGCCTTGACGCGCAAACTCCACTTTACGCAACCCAAGTGACGCGCAAACCTCACTTTACGCAAGTACTATTCACTATTCACTATTCACTATTCACTATTCACTCTTCATTTTTGCGAAATTTATTTTCGTCAGATTCTCACAGTTTGGTTGCTTCAGTATTATTTGAGGCTTTATACTGATTGAAAGGACTGCATTTAATTATTTTCGGGAATTTATTTTTCTGAAAATTTTTTAGTGTGGTTTTCATTTTGATTCTAACGATCTCATCTAGTTGGTTGTCTTGATACAGATAAGTTTGATTACTAACCATACAGCTAGGATGTCGAATCAACTAAATATGTCTGAAGGTTTCAGCCTTGATTTTAACAACATGCCTCTTTCTGAAGTAAAAGAAAAGGCTAAATATCTTGCTAGACAGTTGTCAAGAAATAGAGACAGGGTTGATGATTGTGGAAGGGAGATTACAAAGCTCAAATACGAGATGTTACTTCTTGAAGCTGAGATTGAAAATCTAAAGATTCAGAACTCATCTCTTCTTATTCAGATTAATGCTTTAAAAGATTCTGATTCTATAATTGACTTTGCAGGAATAATTGCGTCAAAAGAAAAAGAGATCTTAGATCTTCAAGCAAAGTTGAAAAGATCTGAGTCCAACTCTACATGGTCAAAGAAGGATGCAATGCAAAGAGAGCTTGAGGAACTTAGAAGGAGTACAAGTGTTGCAAAGGATACTAGTATAGGACTAAGACAGATAAATTCTCAACTCTGTGCGGACAGAGATAATTTTAAAGATAAAGTTCTCAGTCTTGAGGTTGAGATTGAAAAGCTGAAAGAAAAGGCAACCCAAGACAGAGACAATACAAAAGTCCAAGATGAATTGTTGAAGATTGAGAAAGAGAGAAAATAATTTGCTAAGAAATTCTCTGATTTCTCCAGAAAAGCCTTTGAAGAGAAGAAATCATTAGAGCTTAGATGTGTTAAGCTTTCTCAGCAAGTTTCAGACTTTGAGAAGGTAATCATTATTGAAAGAGAAAAGGCTGAGAAAGAGAAGAAGACAGCTGAACTGAAGGATATAGATAAAGACTTTTCTAAAGAAAAGAAAGATCTAAAGACTGAGATAGCCAAGCTGACAGGAAAGTTATCTGAGTTGTCAACAACCATTCTGAAGGAGAAGAATGCAAAATCTGAGTTGCATAAGAAGTTCGATCTTATTGAAAAGGAAAGAAACAGTTTGTCTTCAAAGATAAAGGAACTTGAACAGATCGTATTCAAGGTGAAGCTGACTGAGCACAAGACACCAGAGTCAATAGCTCAATCATCGAGAGATGATCAAACTGATTCAGATTGCTCACTCAAAAAGGCTTCAAGTTCACATGTTTCAAATGTTTCAAATGTTTTCTATAATCCTTTCTGTAATTCAGATGATAGTCTTACTTCTAAATCTACTGATCAGATTCGTCCTTCTAACCTTTTCTATGACAAAAATGTTGATGGTTCAGGTAACTTAAAGAAGAACAAGTCTCAGAAGAAAAGGATCTGGAGAAAAGAAGATGAAAATAGAGGAAATTGGATCTGGAGAATTAAAGGATCTTCGGAGGAAAAGAAGAAAGACAAATCATTTGTGCATACATCAAAAGCTAAATGGAACTATGCTTCAAAAGGTAAAACTTTTGGCAAACCTGATCTGGTTTACACTATCAATCAACTGATCAGGTTAGCACAAAAGAAAATCAGTTGTTCCTACTGTGGCTTAAATGATTTTGTAAGAAAAGATTATGTGAATAACCGGTATGGTTCTTATTTCATATCTCCTACAAGAATTGCAACTAACCCATTAGGACCCAAATACCAGTGGGTATCAGAAGTTAAATCTATATTGCAGGCACCCAATGTTTAAGAGGGAGAAAGAACAATGGCTTTTGAACAAAACAGTTCAAAACCCGGATTTAATTGTCAAAAAGAAGGCTTCTAAGTAAATCAGCTTAGAACCCGTACTTCAACGGAGAATGGCTTTTAATCACTTCAGATTAGAACCCGCACTTCAGTGCTTTATTTTTCCTGCTTGTTCTTAAAAAAATTATCAGTTAAGGGGGAGAATATCTGTGATTTTAAAAGATTATCTGACCGTGTGTTATTAAAGATAAATACTTGTGTTTTATCTTGTCAATATACTTTGTCAAGTATTCATACACATAACGGTTCAGAACATTCTATTTGACTTTGTTATTACCATGTATCAAAAGTTAAATCTTTCTATGGTAATACTCACGTTCTTTGTATTCACTGTTGATTGAATCAAACGTCATTTCATGTGTTTTCATTGAAAATATGTTTATATATTGTTCATATAAACAAAACTCGTTTTTGATTCTCCAGCATATTATTCTTCATGACAAATTGATATGAGCTTATTGCCAACCACTTTTAGGTTGAGGGGGAGAATTGCATCGTCAAACACAACTATTTTGACTTCTCCATATTTTTATTCTTCATGTAACTTTATGCTTATTTGTGCTTTCATGTACAAAAGCTTGTTGAACAGCACGTTCTTTTAGGAAAATACATAGGATTCAGTGTGTGAGCTTAACAGAACTTCCATGGATTCACGAGAACCAGTGTTTCCTACCCAGGAAGTATACCCTGAGTGATTGAGGGGAGAGGGGTCAAAAGAATTGAGTGATGGTGTGTGAAGAGGTAAAATGGAAAAGAGAGATTGCTTAGAAGTAAGCATTAAAAGAAAGAGGGTGAGTGGACAGAGTAAAAGAATATTAAACTCTGCACCAAACTGCTTTCTGAGCCGGGCAGCCACATTATCTGATTGGTTCACATTCTTTGGTGACCATCATTGAAATAGGCACCTAGCCCATGCCATATCTTGCATACAACCCCACTAGCTACTCATTCTTTTCTCAAAAAGAGAATGTTTCACATTTTATGGGGACGCAGCACATACGCTATTGGTTCTTCATTTGGAAGATACTAATATTGAAAAGAAGGAAAATTGTCCCACCTTCGAACCCTTTCTCATGCACATTGAGTCTTTGTATAATTTGTTGCTGTCTCAACAAGTTTACATACTTTGAGCCTATAATGAAAAGCAATCATCTATGCTTAAATTTTTTCATACACATGCACGAGCACACAGAAATTTGTTTTCTGTCAGAACGTTCATAGATAACCATGTGTTATTCGATGATTGAATGGAAGACCTGGGGAGTCAACATCAAACCAGCTCCTTATATAGTAACTTTGTGTTACTCAGTGACTTTGTGTCATTGACAGGCATTTTAACTGAGGCATTTGTTGATTCAGGGTTACATCTATTAAACTGTTTGAATTTGAAAAGATTCGAATGGTTACTCCTTTTATGTTATTTGAATCTGAAAAGATTGGAATAATCACTTTCTCCATTTGGAGAGACTGCTCTTATTTCCACACAGGGCTCGATACATGAAGACAGTGCTAACTTGAAGTCTATAAAGACAAAGGGGGAGATTTTTCCATAAAGGGGGAGATTGTTTTGACAAGTTTTGATGATGATGATTCTCACCACTCATCAAAAAGGGGGAGAATATATTAAGGGGGAGAATATAATCTGAAAACTGCTGAAGATTTTCAAAGTTTTGAAGTTTTGAAGCTATCAACGTCATATCTGAAGAAAAGAGAAGAAAAGTGAAGATCCGAAGACAATTGCCATATTTTTTTTTAATCTTGAATCCAAAGGGGGAGATTGTTGGATCATAATTGTATTCAAGATTAAAGGGTCTAAACTGTATTTATTTGATAGTTAAAGTTTGGGGTTTAAATTGTAATTGATTGATAGTTATTAGCTATTGGGCCCAAGCCCATTAGAAAGCCCATTAAGCTTAAAGCCCATGTGGCCTAGGTATTTAAAGTTTTGTTTAGATTAGTTTTAGGTTAATCTCTCATTATCATTATCATAATTATTGCTTAGAGAGAGAGGTAGCTGTAATCCTATATTCAAGGGTATCAAGAACACACAAGGTTTTCATTGTTTATTCAAGGGATTGATATGTTATTCTGATCTTTATATCTCTTGATATTATTGTGTTCTGTGATTGTTAATCAAGTAGATAAATATGGGATAACACCAATGTCTTCTGACAAAAAGAAACGGAAACTTCTTTTGCATAAAGAAAATACACTTGAGTTCTGATCTGATTGAGACTTTCTTCTTAAAAGATATCAAAAAGATTTGTACTAGGTATTGTTATTCCCATATATGATCAAGTTCTCACTACTAAAATCAATCACAAACAATATTTAAACAAACTACCTGTTTGATTAATCACAAGATTCAATTACAAATGATTTCAGTCACTTTCTCTCTCTAACAGCAACTTTCTCTCTCTAGCTCTCTTCTCTGCGAATGTTCTAGTTACCAGATTTTTACAACCAAGATTCTAACCACAAGTCTATTAAAGCAAAACAAACACAAGCTTACAAACACTTACAAAACTAATACAACAAGACTTTGACTTTGACTTTATTACACTTGACTTTGACTTTGCTTGAGAGTTGACTTTTGAGCTTTGACTTGGATTAACTTTGATCTTCAATCTTCTATGATCTTGCATCCAACATATTTATGCACTAACAGGTATATTTTATTCAGATATTGTCCTTTCATGGTACAAAAGTTACCTTTTGTATTGTGATAAATCACTTCAAATATCTTATACTTTATTGAAGAAATCTCAACTACTCCTACATTAAATAACAAGTGTCCTTTGCATTTAATGCTTGGAATAGTATATAAAGGGTGATGTTATCTCCTTGCAAATCACGCTTTCTGCTCAAGTAATCTTTGTGCATTCAGCAAGTTGTTTAGTTTGTCTCTCTCTCTCTCATGGCTTTTTGTCTTAGTGATCTTCAAGTTGTGTTCTAAAGTTTTCTAAGTGATAGATTGTTAGGATAGTTTTACTATTCTTTTCCGCAACAATATTTTGTAAGATAAGTGTAATTCTTGATAACTTTTATTATCTAATAAAGAATTAAAATTAAGTGAAATTTTTTAGTATTGTATTCAACCCCCCCCCCCCTTTTACAATACTTGTTTACTTAGTTTGGGACTAACAAGTTGTATCAGAGCGGGTTGGTTTAATCTAATAAACCAGATTTGCGATGGCATCACCATCTTCTGCTAAAGTTGAGTCCTTTTCCCAAAACTCTTTTCCTATCGACAATGGCTTTATAGCCAAACCTCCAAAGTTCAACCGCAATAACTTTTCCCTTTGGAAAAGTCGCATGACGTTGTTTCTTGAGGGTGACGATAATCGTTTTCTTATTGTTCTTCGTGACGGTCCTCTCATCCCTAAAGTCTGGGACAAATTTGTTAAAACTCCTAAAGAAAAAGAAAAAGAAAAAGATACTGTGTATCAAGATTCCGATGACTCATCTGACGAGGAAAGAACTTCTGCTACTGGGCGTTACATTGTCAAAAAGCCCAAAGAATACACCGAGGAAGACAAGTGCCTCATAGGCCTTGACTCGAGAGTTCGAGCAATCATTGCTCTCTCTCTCTTCCAGATGAAGTGTATCACTCCTCGGTCAATCTCTCTACTGCCAAAGAGATGTGGTCTACTCTATGTGTTATATACGAAGGTACAGATGAAGTTAAGAAAAGTAAGAAAATCTCTCTCGTACGAAAGTACGAACTCTTCTCCCACGAAAAGGGATAATGTCTTTCTGAGTATTATAATCACTTTAACAGTCTTCTAAATGATCTCAAACTTCTGGGAAGACTATATGACATGAGGAAGTCTTGTGCAAGTTTATGGATGGACTTCTAGATTTTTGGGAAAACATTTGTACTTGTATCAAGACAACCAAGGATCTTGATCATCTTCCTCTTCCTGTGCTCTATGGAACTCTCTTCAACTATGAGCAAACTCGTATTCAAAGGAGAACTATCATAAAAGAGATAAAAGCCCCTTCTATGGCTCTTATCAGTGATAGCTCCAAGAAATTTGTGTGTATTCCCCGCATCACCTAGCCTTCAGATGACTCTGACAGAGAGAGTCATGATGACTCAGATCACCACTTGGAGGCCTATCTAAGTGAGGCCGATGATGAAGGTGATGAAACCTCGGTCGACCAAATGAGGGACGAAATGGGCATGCTAGCTAATTTTTCTAAATTTCGAAACAACCACTCCATTAATCGCTTCAGAACTAACATAAAATCATCTTTCTCCACAAAGAACTCTTTGGATAAATCCTAAGAGGAATGTTATGCTTGTGGCAAGAAAGGCCACTTTGCATCTGAGTGCAGAAGCAATCCTCTAAGGAAATCTAAATCCAACTCTTCCAATTCTTCTAAAGGAAGGAGAATAAGATCAATCTCTACTGGTCGTTCTCACTCTAGAAAATCTTCTTCCTCTTCCTTCAAAGACCATTCTGATCGAGCTGATAAATATAAAGCTAAATACAAGAGAGAAAAGGAAAGAAATGAAAGATCTCTTTGTAAAGGAAAAGGATTAATGGCTGAATCCCATGATTGGGCTGATGAGCCCACCTCTGACAGTGAGAAAGAAATTTCAAGTAAATGTCTCATGGCCAAGACTGATGATGTGGCCAAGGATACTGACACAATGATGGACTTTTCTACTGAGTGATCTTCTTCTTCTCAGGTACATCATTTTCACTCTCTCTCGAATGACGAAAAGATTGAAGCATATGAATTTTTAACGGTTCTTTATCATAATGAAAAAGATGCTAAGAAAAGAGACAATGCACAAATCAAGTCTATCTCTTCTCAACTTCAAGTCTGCCTTTCTCAGTTAAATCTTTTTGACAAATAAAAGTTGAGTTAGAAGATTTAAAAGCTATAAATTTTGTTCTTGCTAAAGAGAAAAATAAGTTGCTTAAATGTCTTCAAAAGGAACAAGAAATAATCAACAAATGGACCACTTCTTCCAAAAACCTCGAAAAGATTTTTTAGGACCAGGTAACTGGTGATGATAAGTTTGGTTTAGGTTATGGCAAAATGGATGTTGACTATCCTTCCCCTAATGATCTTTTTTCTTATTCTCAAAATCCTCCTTCTCTCTCTAAACTTCACTCTTACTCTCCTGAGTACACTGATTCTAACTCAGGAGATTCTGGATCTGTTTATTCCATGGATCTTCGTGACTCCAGAAAATTTGGAGTTGTTGTTTCTGCTAAACAAAATAAACCTCAACTTGAGGAGGAACAAGATTCGAATGACTTTGTTAAACCTGTAGATAATATGTTTAGATCTTTGAATCTTGGTGAAGCCTCTTCTTCCTTTTCTTCTTCCATGAAACCTACCTTCCTTGATAAAGGGAAATCAATAGCTATAGATCTTCCCTAAAAAAGAAAGGTAGCACCTCCTCCAAAAGGTAAGTCTCAGGTCCCACCTACTGAGTTCATTCCCAGATCAGTAAACTTGAAAATTTTAAAATCTAAGGGAATCTCTATATCTTCTCATCCTTCCTCTGAAAAGGGAATTCTAGGACCAATACCGAGTATTCTTCCTACCTTTTTCAAAACCCTTAAAGCCAAGTCCAAGGGAAAGGCCAAAGAACCTTCTCAAAAATCTAAAAAGGTGTTCATTTATCGTAAATGTTATAATTGTGATAACACTTTTCACTTGGCTAAGGACTGCCCCCAAGGAACGTATTGACAGATATGGTCAAGATGGTCCTTCCTCCTCTAACCCTAAAGGACCCACCTCAAAATGGGTACCAAAGTACTGATTTGTTTGTGATTACAGGTCATTGGGCATCATCAAACTTGGTATCTTGATAGCGGATGCTCACGTCATATGACCGGCAACAAATCTCTTCTAATAAACAATGTGGATGGAAAGGGACCAACTGTAACCTTTGGTGACAACTCTCATGGTTCCACTAAAGGTTACGGAACTCTCTCAAATGGTTCCATAACCTTCAATAAAGTAGCCTATGTGGAAGGACTAATGCATAACCTTTTAAGCATTAGTCAACTGTGTGATTTGGGCTATTATGTGATTTTCAGAGAGCATGATTGTCTCATTACTGATAGACATTTTCTCACTGTCCTATCTGGTCTTAGAAAGGACAATGTGTATGTCATCAATATGAGTTACAAATCGGCAGAAGAAGAAAGCATTTGTTTCATTTCTGAAGACTCTGAAAATAAAAATTAGATCTGGCATAAACGTCTATCTCATCTTAATTTCAAGATGTTAAATGCTCTCTCTAACAAAGAGCTAGTTGTGAGACTGCCGAAAATATCCTTTACTAAAGAAAAGCTATGTGCATCCTATGAGTAAGGAAAATTAACAAAGTCCTCTTTCAAAACCAAGCAGTGTTTCTCCATCACCACACCTCTTCAGATGCTGCACATGGATCTATGTGGCCCTGTCAGCACTCCGAGCCTAGGTGGGAAAAGGTATATACTTGAAATTGTTGATGAATTCACATGTTACACTTGGGTATCTTTTCTCAGGTACAAAAGTGACACTTATGAAGAAATTATCAATTTCATCAAGAAATCTGAAGTTCTCAACGGTCAACTTGTTCGATCTGTCAGAAGTGACAATGGCACCGAATTCAGAAATTCTACGTTGGATGCCTTTTTCAATGATAAGGGCATCTCCCAAAACTTTGCAGCTGTTAGAACACCACAACAAAATAGTGTTGTGGAAAGAAATAACAGAACTCTATGTGAAGTTGCACGGTCTATGATGAGTGAATCTAATCTTCCTACCTATTTCTGGGTTGAAGCTATCAACACAGCTTGTTTTACTCAAAACAGGTCTATTATATTGAAAAGACACAACAAGACCTCTTATGAAGTCTTTTATGGCCGAAAACCCAGCATCAGCTTTCTTCATGTTTTTGGTTGTGTGTGCTTCATTTTAAATGATCGAGAACATCTTGGGAAATTTGATCCCAAGGCTGATGAAGGAATCTTCATGGGCTATTCTCTAACTTCTAAAGCCTATAGAGTCTTTAATCTCAGAAGAAAATGTATTGACGAATCAATACATGTAAAGTTTGATGATCAAAAGTCATCCTCTCTTTCCTGTGATGATAATGAACTGCATGAATGGATCACTTCCTGTGTAGGAGAAGACTCTCACAGTCAGAATTCGGCAGGACCCTCCTGTGTACCCTTTTCGGCAAATCTACCCTCACTAAACAACCAAAATTCGGCAAGCCTTTGTGATCCCAAATTACTAGCATATATCAGACACACATTAACAAACAATCTTTTTATTAATCAAACTAGACAATTACAATGAAGTCATAGATCTAACAAGGTGCCACATATCTCACGTATGTATGTGTTTACAGTGTGTGAACTCTTACCAATTCTGCGCGTGTTCGTATGTATCTAAAACACAAAGAAACCTACTATTTATACTAAGTCAACCATAGTTTACTTCACAACTCAAACCCTCAAACTTTCAAACAATTACAGAATTGACCCTTTATTTTAATCTTGAATACAATTTTAATCTAACAATCTCCCCCTTTGGATTCAAGATTTAAAAAAAATTGACAATCATCTTTAGGTCTTCTTATCTTCAGAAACATCTTCAACAAATAATTTTTACATCTTTTATCCTTAAAATCTTTTGGTCAATCTTTGACAACACTTGAAATGAATCTTTCTCTTTGAATCAACTTTGAGTAGCTCTTTAACACTTTCATCAATCTCCTCCTTTGTTTTCAACAAAATCACATATTCTTCAGAAAAAAAATTCTTCAAACTCAGACATTGAAGCAACTTTCAGATTTATCTCTTTCTTTGAAACAAATTAACCATCTGACTTATCTTTCTTAGTCTTGTACTTTCCTCTTTGAAACTCTTCACTTGACTTTCACTTTGAAACTGATCTAACTTTGAATTCTCGAATTTTCTCCCCAATCTGATATGATCAACTTTAGTATGACTTTGAAACCTTGATATATCTCCCCCTTTTTGATGAATTGTGAGAATCAGAATCATCAAAAAATTTCAAGGTCAGCACAATCTTTGAATATCTCTCCCATATAATCAGATAAGCATAGTCTTCATGAGTAATCCATTCACCTTTGGTAGGATATGAACATTCTCCTCCAACTGATCTGATACGTTTCCGTCAATTCATGAATGTATTCATCTGAATCTTTTCAAATTCAGACAAATTATGAGTGGTAACCCTGAATCAACAAATGAAACAGTTAAAGTGCCTGTAAGTAACACGAAGTTACTTAGTACAACAGATGTACTTTGTAAGGAGCTTGGGTGATGTTCACTCTCAGGAATTCTATTCAATCATTGAAAAAACACAAGGTTAATATATGAATGTTCTGACAGAAAAACAAATTTTTTGTGTGCTCGTGCTTGTGTTATGAAAGAATTAGCACAATGATTGCTTTTCATAGGCTCAAGTTTATGTAAACCATTGAGACAGCAACAGTTATACATAGACTCAATGTGCATGAGAAAGGGTCGAAGGTGGGGTAACTTTCCTTCTTTTTCAATATCAGTATCTTCCGAGTGAAGAACGAATAGGGTATGTGTTGCTTCCCCAGAAAATGTGAAACATTCTCTTTTTAAGAAAAGAATGAGTAGATGATGGGGTTGTATACAAGAGTTGGCATGGGCTCACTGCCTTTTTCAATGATGGTCACCAAAGAATGTGAACCAATCAGATTATGTAGTTGCCCGGCTCAGAAAGAATTTGGTGCAAAGTTTGATATTCTTAAAGTTACTCTATTCTCACACCCTCTTTATTTTAAACATTTAAGCTCACTTATAACCAATCTCTCATTTCCATTTATCTCATCACACACCAACACTCAATTCTTTTGACCCTTCTCCCCTCAATCACTCAAAGGATTACTTCCGGGGTAGGAAACACTGGTTATCGTGAATCCATGGAAGTTCTTTTAATCTCACACATTGAATCCCATGTATTTGTCCTAAAAGAATGTGTTGCTCAATGATTTTCTTGACATTTAAGCGCAAGAAATCATAGTCAGTGTATATATGCTCATTAAAGATAAGAATGAAATATGAGCATTTTAAACATTCAAATTTTCTCAGAACAGTAAAGTGAAAGAATGAAATGAAATCAATGTAAGTGCTTTGAGAATCTGACAATGATAAAATCAGATCAAATATTTCATGAAGAATTATAATGAGGGATATCAAAGAACGAAAGTTGTTTATATGAAAGATATATAAACATTTTAACAATGAAAGCACATGTAATAAGAAATTACGTCTGATCTCAAACAAATTTGAATAACAAACGGGAGTATTACCATAGAAAGATTTATCATTTTGATACATGGTAATAACAAAGTCAAGAAATGTACTGAACCGTTGTGTGTAGGAATACTTGACAGTATATGACAAGATAATACACAAGTATTGATCTTTTGGAAACACACGGTCAGATAATCATGAAAGTATCCACATGAAAATCATTTAAAATCACACTTCGAAATTCATAAAACATTTTGAGAATGCGAAGTAGTTTGAACATTTTAAGAAAAAACATTTTTCACAAGTGAAAGTTGTCCTTCTTTCAACAAGTGATAGAGTTTAAGATTCAGAAATATATACCTGTAATGTAGGAATCTTAACTCCCCCTAAAATGAATATTCTCATGTAAGCACTCTTGACAAAAACTTCAGATATTATCCACTCAATATCTATAAAAATTCAAGTCATCAAAAAAAAAATATAACAATCAAAGTATAAGCGACTATCTTCTCCCCGAAAAGATATGACAGTTAAAATTTCAGTAACTTCCCCCCAAATAAAAAAAACTACTCGAAAAGATGTTATATTATAAGCATCTGTCAAAAGAAAAACTTTTGAGGTCGGGTTCTGAACTAAAATAATCAGAAACCATTATTACATATTCTCCGGTGAGAATAGTAATTTTCAACTTTATCAATGAAGACCGGGTCCTAATTTGATGTAACCAGAAACCGTAGTCACTTGAAATAAACCTGCAAAATAAAATATTTTGGTAATCATTTTAAAATGATTCCGCGTAGTTGATGAATATTTGTATCTGTTCATAAATTCCAAGACACATTCAATAGAAACAGAAATTGAGATATACTCCCCCTTAGATCATGGATTGGAATTCAACATACCTAATTTGCTGACTAAAAAGTTGAAACGCTTTTCATCTAACGTTTAGTGAAAAGGTCAGCCAATTGGTAGTCGGTTTGCACGAAATGCATTTCTATGTCGCCCTTTTCCACGTGATCCTTGATGAAGTGGTAGCGTACATCAATGTGTTTCATCTTTGAGTGTTGCACCGGATTAGCAGTTATTGCTATCGCGCTCTTGGAATCATAGTAGATAGGGACTCTTTGGGAAGAATAGCCAAAATCTTTCAACTTTGTCTTCATCCAGAGGACTTGGGAACAGCAGCTAGCGGCAGCTACATATTCAGCCTCAGCGGTGGATGTAGAAACACAATTTTGTTTCTTTGAAGTCCAGCTAACCAGTTTATCTCCTAAAAACTGACATGATCTATATGTGCTCTTGCGATCCAGTTTACAACCTACGTGGTCAGCATCTGTATAGGCAGTTAAATCGAAACCAAAAGACTTAGGATACCAAAGGCCTAACTCGGGAGTGCCTTTGAGGTATCTAAGAATTCTTTTGACAGCGACGAGGTGAGATTCCTTCGGATTTGCTTGATATCTCGCACAGAAACATGTAACAAACATTATATCGGGTCTGCTTGCAATTAGATACAGTAACGATCATATCATGTTGCAGTACACTTTTTGATCAACAGATTTGCCAGACAAATCAGCATCCAAAAGTGTTCCGGTTGCCATCGCCGTTTACATTACTGAACTATCAAGCATATTGAACTTTTTTAGGATATCTCTAACGTATTTAGACTGATTTATGAATATGCCTTCGGGTGACTGTTTTACTTGCAGTCCAAGGAAAAAAGTTAGTTCACCCATCATCGACATTTCAAAACGAGATTCCATGATTTTAGAAAAGTTTTTACAAAATTTAGGATTAGTAGACCCGAATATAATATCGTCTACATAAATCTATATGAGAATCATATCATCACCTTGCTTTTTTAGAAAGAGGGTAGTATCGATCGTACCTTTCTTAAAACCAGAAGCGAGTAGGAACTGGGTTAAAGTTTCGTACCATGCTCTCGGTGCCTGTTTTAATCCGTATAGTGCTTTGTCTAGAACGTAGACATGATCTGGGTGTTTCGGATCAACGAAGCCTTCAAGTTGATCAACATAGACCTCTTCATGCAGAATCCCATTTAAGAACGCAGATTTTACGTCCATTTGATAGACTGTAAAATTCTTATGAGCTGCATATGACAAGAAGATTCTGATGGCCTCAATCCGTACTACAGGGGAAAATGTTTCATCGTAGTTGATTCCCTCCTGTTGGCAGTAACCCTTAGCATCTAGACGGGCTTTGTTCCGTACTACTACTCCAGCTTCATCCTTCTTATTTCTGAAAACCCACTTTGTGCCAATCACGGATTTTCCTTCAGGTAGTGGGATAAGTCGCCAAACCATGTTCCTCTCGAATTGCAGAAGCTCGTCTTGCATAGCTAGAATCCAATCGGGATCGTGCAAGGCTTCTAAGGCTTTCTTAGGCTCCAGGGAACTAAGGAAACTCGAATACAAACAAAAATTTGCAGATGTTGCCTGCGTTTTGACTCCACTGTGTACGTCATCAATAATCTTATGTAGGGGGTGATCTCTTGTCCAACGTGTAGTGCTCGGAATTAGTTGAACATTTTCTTGCGTATTGTCATCATCGTATTCATCATATATTGCAAGGACAACCTCAGATGTACTCGGGACATCTTGTACATTTGTTTCTGAAGAAGGTAATTCTGGGGCAACTAAAGAAGTACTCGGGACTTCTCTTCTAGAATCTGTATCTACAGAAGCAGAATCCAAATTAGTATTTTCAGAAATAACAGGTGTAGATGTACCTGACGAGGTTGTTGTGGTGACAGGTTCAGAAGGTCCAGATATGACTTCAGTAACAGCCGGGACCTCTGATGTTGATGCGGACTCGTTTGATTTTTTGAAATCTACACAAATGTCCATAAATTTATCAAGAAACAATAAATCTAACTCAGATGTAACATTAGTTGAGTCAGAAAGCTTAGACTATGAAGATTCGGGTTCTATTTTGTCTTGAATAGAAGCCTTTTCTTTAAGCTTGAGTCCTGAACTGTTGTGTTCAGAAGTCAGTGTTGAAGTTTCATCAAACGACACGTTCACGCTCTTCATGATAGTCTTGGTCCGTCGGTTATATACACGACAGGCTTTAGACATCAAAGAATATCCCACAAAGTATCCTTCATCCGCTTTCTTGTCGAACTTTCCAAGATTATCACGGTCGTTCAGTATGAAATACCTGCAACCAAAAACGCGAAGAAATTTAATATTCGGATTTCTTTTGTTAATAAGCTCATACCTGTTTTCTTATGTCGTTTAATCACAATGGTATGGTTCTAAGTAAAGCATGCAATCGCAATGGCTTCAGCCCAAAGATACATTGGAAGACCACAATATGCCAGCATCGTTCTCGCAGCTTCAACCAGGGTTCGATTTTTCCTTTCGACCACGCCGTTTTGTTGTGGAGTGTAGGCAGCAGAGAAGTTATGTGAAATCCCAACCTATGTGAGATAACTCTGAAGTGTATCATTCTTGAACTTTGTGCTGTTATCACTTCTTAACGTCTTAACCGGCAGTTGAAGTCGAACCTGGATCTTTTTTATGAAGGCAATGATTAATTCTGGTGCGTCAGATTTGCATCTAAGAAATTCCAACCAAGTGTATCTTGAGTACTCATCAATCATAACAAGTATGTACTTTTTGCCATTGATCGATTGAGTACGCATTGGGCTGCAAAGGTCCATGTGAATGAGTTCCAGAGGTGTTGAGTAGGAAAATTCTGTCTTTGCTTTATGTGAACTCCTTTTCATCTTTCCCATCTTGCAAGCGGGGCAAAGAGAATCTTTCTCAAACCTCAGTTCTGGTAGACCTTTGACTATACCGTGTCTCGCCAACTGATCTATCACTTTAAAATTCTGGTGAGACAGGCACCGATGTCACGTCCAACTTTCAGCTTTTGATGCTTTGGCAAGTAGACACACAGATCTAGTTGCAGACAGTGTTGGAAAATTCACCGCATATAGATTACCTTGACGTTCTGCTCTAAAAATCTCATCACCGTCCTTGTCTTCAATGAAACAGCTGTCAACTGTAAACCGAACTTGAAATTTACTGTCGCATAATTGACTTGTGCTTAATATATTATGATCAAGTCCTTCTACATATAGTACTTTATTGATTTTCACAATGCCATTCTTCAATGAACCGTGTCCTCTGATGATTCCATTGAGCTCAGAGTTGGCGAAGCTGATCGTTCCTGCAGGTTCCTCAACATAATTATGTAATAGATGCTTAAATCCTGTCATGTGTCTCGAGCATCCTGAGTCAATATACCACAGATGTGAGGCCTGCAAAAAGAACAGATCACTTCTTCTTAGGTACCCATATCCAAATGGGTCCTTTTCTGTTAGCATCAAGCAATTTGTTGATATCTTCTACCTTAGCCTTGACTCGCCATTCATAACGAGGCTTTGGTACCCATTTCCAGATCATATTAACATTAAGCTCATGAAATTTCTTTTTGTTTGAAAGATGAGCATTCTTAGCATGAAACACTTTAGGGTGTTGTGTTGAGGATTTGGATACAGGTTTAGCTCGAGATGCCTATTTAGCAAATTTAGGCTTAGGAGGAATGGAGTGAGATGTAAAATCATTATCACCATAGTGTTTGCAAAGAAAGTTCTTGCGAGCAAATGTCAACATTTTTTATTTATCAAAACGATTACATTTATTCATACAATTTTGACATTTATTGTTGTTCGAACTTGTACATGACAAATCATCACTAGTGGTAACAGTACATTCACTATTAACATCTTTCTTTTCATTCTCTTTCTTCACCCATTCTCCTTTATCATTTCTCCTTTTTAAATCTGAAACGTGAAATGAAACCTTGTTAGTTTTCTTCTTAAAAGATGAATTTTTCTTTAAAATACCGGAAGACTCGCCTTTTTCAAATATGCTCGGAAGATATTTAGGACTTTCGGAATAAACAACAGAGGTTTTGGAAGTAGTAGTCTCAAACTCTAGATTTGAATGAACATTCCATTTTTTAGATTCAAACATCTTTTTCTCATTTAAATTTTGCTTAAACAAATCAGCTTTCAAATCATTTAACTCTTTGGAAAGCTCTTTATTTTCCTCAAAAGACTTATCAAGTTTGAATTTGAGATCACAGTTCTCATCTTCTAACTCTTCAAGTGTCTTTTGTAGTTCCCTGATTTGTTTTTAAAAATAGATGTTTGATCCAACACAGAGTTTGATTCTAACTTCTCAATAATAGGAACAGGATCTGAAGCATTCATCATATTTTCAAAAATCTCCTCAATCATTTTCTTTGCAAAATCAGTTTTAATACTAGAATTCATGATATTTGAACACTCTTCAGCCTTAACCTCTTTCGGAGATTCAGAAGTGACAGATTCAGATATAGGAGTTTGAGTCTCAATATCAGTGTCTGATTCATATTCATCATACTTACATTGAGTTTCAGGTATATCTGTGTCATTGTTGGCTGATTCTGTTGGTGATGATGTAGAAAATAATGATTGAAACTCAACAAATTCAAGTTTTCTGTTTTTATAACTTTTGTTCAAATCATTGTATGAAAAACCAACAGATTTAAAGCTTGAATGTGAATCAGCACAACTCGACGTATCATCATCTATCACTTATTTACCTTTAGAAAAGATGTCAGACTTAGGATTTTCAGCCTTGACAAAAGTATCATGAATGTCCAAGATTTTCTTTGTTTTAGACCCCAATTTGTCAAAATTATACAAGTTTTCAGGGGCTTTCTTCAAAACATCATTTTCTTCAAAACCTAATCCCGTCTTAGCATTGTAAATTCTGACGTCTTCGAGTTTATTAGTTAGCAAATTCAATGTTTGCTCAGTCTGTCCTCTTTTTAGGTTCAAATCCTCTAGTTGTTTGATTTTGCAATAAGCTTCATTCCGCTCCTGAAAGCAAGCTTCAAACTTAATCTTAAATTCACCTTTTTCAGAATTCAAATTAACTAAGTTTCTTTCAAGCTCAGTAATTTTAGCTTTCAAAACTTCTCTTTCTTTCTTCAAGGCATCTTTTTCTAATTCCTTATCCTCAACAACAACCTTCAATAATGCGTTTTCATCACGAAAACTCATCATTGACTGTCGTTCAGTGCTAAGTTTGCCTTTTAAGTTTTCAAATTCTTTTTTCATGTTTTGAATCTGAGCCATGAGAGATTCAACAAGTTCAGAGTTATAAGGAGTACTTACCTCAGAGTCATAGTCAGATCGGTCAGAAGAAGTTTCTACATTCTCATCATCTATCTTTGCCATCAAGCAGACTTGAGTAAAGTGGGCAGATTCGTCATTTGAACTCTGAAAGAACCAATTTTCTTCCTCAGTCATTAGCTCTTTGCCTTCTTCTGCCTTCTTTGCTAATAAGGACTTCTTGGCATAGTACTCGGAGTTTTTCACTCTCTTAAATTTGCAGTCTTTTGAGAAGTGGCCAGGCTTACCACAGTTGTAACACCTGCCAAATTTAGGCTCTGTCTTCTCTTCTCTTTTCTCTTCTTTTTTCTCATCTTTTTTCTCTTCTCTCTTTCCTTCTTTCTTTCCATACCTTGGTTTGTACTTTTCTGATCGGTCCTTCCTGTACCCTTCATACTTTTACTTGGAGAACCGTTTCTTACCAAATCTCTTTTGGAATTGCTTGGTGATGAGGGCCAGGTTTTCAGCAAACTTTTGTATGTCATCATCAGAATGTACTTCAGTCTCATCAGAGGATTCTTCAGAACTTGACTCACTAAGTTCTGTGAGGAAGGCTTTGGACTTCTTGCTCTTGTATTTTGAGAAAGAGACGGTCTTTGAACTTGAACCCTTTTTCCTTTCAGCTAATAGATCTAGAGAGTCCTTGACAATCTTCTTTTCTTCATTTAGAAGTTTGACCTCATCCTCATGCTGAGCAAGGGTAGTGAAGATGTCATTTACGTCCTCTTGTGCCATATCTTTGGTCATCTGAATGTTTATGGCATAGATCTTCCATTCAGGATTCAAGTTCTTGATGAACTTGTAATTGATTTCAGATACGAATTTGTTCATCCTGTTTCTCCTCAGGTCGTTCAGTATCACATTGAACCTCGTGTAAGTGTCCACTAGAGCTTCCCCTTCCTTGGCATGAAATCCCTCATATGCATTGATGCTTTGGTTCAACTTAGCCTGAATTGACCTTTCTGTACCTTGAAACTGTCTTTCGAGCTCATCCCACATGGCCTTTGTTGATTCTCGACTATCTACTTTGTTGTAGATATCATTTGGAATGGCCATAGTGAGATAGATGAGAGCCTCTTCATCTATTTTGTGCAGCTCCTTCTCCCTCTCGCTGAAGTATTGATATGGCTTTGGCACATATCTCTCAGGTATTTCGGGAGAGGTATCAGTAGCAGCTTGACCCGGTACAGCAACAATAGGTTAAACTAGTCCTTTTGTGATGGATTTCATATAGTCACGGTTCTTATGATTTAAGAACTGAACCATCCTCCTCTTCCACTGAGAGTACTCTCCGATAGACAACACCGGAGGTTTGGATTGGGAACCCATGGAAAGAAGTTCTTTAGACATGATGACTTTATCTGCACACAAGGAGAAAATGCTAGTATTGATCTTTTAATTCAACAATTTGAGATAATGAAAACAAGACATAAAAGTTTTCAGAAACTGGAATTTATAAAAACATTAAGTACAGAATTTGCATGCACTAGGATTGAAGAGCAATTCGTATGCACAAAGTGATAGAATTCGTATGACTCACAGAATTCGAATAAGCAAGCTCACAATTCGTACGTCTCTCTTATGCGAGTTCCTTCCTTAAACAAATTTGAAATTTCTCAAACTTTTCGCACACAAACTTTTCGCACAATGAATTCGTATGACAAGAGTATGCGAGTCCTTTACTAAGAAATTTTTTGAAAAATCACAACCATTTCGCATCTCATACGAATTCTGGACTTAGGAAAAATTTTGAAGAATTAAGCGAAATCTTTGAAAATTCACATGAAAACTATACGAAATCTAGCAATTCGCACCACTCTAAGATGCGAATTCTACACAATTCGCATCACTCAGATATGCGAATTCTTGACTTAAAACTTTCAAAAATGAACTTTTCGCTTAAAGGCTTATGCGAATTCTTGCTTTTCGTATATATCAGTATACGAATTCCAACACTTAGATAATTTTCAAGTTATTCTATGCGAATTCTTTAACTTTTCATACACCACAGTGATACGAATTCTTCACTTAATGAATTTAGAAGAACTTTATGCGAATTCTTTCTACGAATTTAAGGTCCTGCGAGTTCTTCGTACGAATAGTACAGATCTTGCGAGTTCTTGAGTTATGGGCCTAAAAAAATCGAATTCTAGTCCAAAATCCAATCAAAATCTGCAATCCAGAGGTTGTAACTTCACAGAATCAATCAGATTAGTACAAAGATTAATACAATTTAATATTACAATAAAAAATACACTCAAACATCAAAAATCATGATGAAACAGTATACGAAACTCGTTCGACCAAAATTTTCAAAAATCCATAAATTGATGATCAAAATCAATTTCTCAGTGCAATTCAATCACAAAAAGATATTCTAGAACATTTTTCGACCACATTTAACCAAAAAGATTTATCAAAAACTCATTTTTATCACAAAATCTAATCAAGAACTTCAATAAACTGATACGAACTCTAAAAACTCTCAAAATATTGAATCCTAAGCTCTGATACCAAATGTGATCCCAAATTACTAGCATATATCAGACAAACATTAACAAACAATCTTTTTATTAATCAAACTACACAATTACAATGAAATCATAGATCTAACAAGGTGCCACAGATTTCACGTATGTGTGTGTTTACAGTGTGCGAACTCTTACCAATTCTGCGCGTGTTCGTATGTATCTAAAACACAAAGAAACCTACTATTTATCCTAAGTCAACCATAGTTGACTTTACAACTCAAACCCTCAAACTTTCAAACAATTACAGAATTGACCCTTTATTTTAAGCTTGAATACAATTCTATTCTAACAGCCTTCCATCCTTTGCCGAACCATACTCCCAGCCTGTAATAAACACTGAAGTCCCTGTCGAACCTATATCACAAACTACCCCTCATCATTCTACTCACATTATTCCTGCCGACCCTTCACCATCATATTCTCCAAGTCCATTTCCTGCACCTCTTCCACCAACCTTTAAATGGACCAAAGATCACCCCATTGAACAAATCATTGGTGATCAATAGGAAGGTGTCCAAACTAGAAGAGGTATTGGAAATATTTGTCTCTATGTGAACTTTCTTTCTATCATGGAACCCAAGAAAATTGAAGAAGCCTTAGCCGGTCCATGTTGGATCACTGCAATGCAATAAGAGCTTTTTTAATTTGAGAGGAACAAAGTTTGGAGACTTGTTTCTCGTCCTTATGGAAAGACCATCATTGGCACTAAGTGGGTCTTCAGAAACAAGATGGATAAAGAAGGCACTGTCATCCGAAATAAAGTCAGGCTTGTCGCTCAAGGATATTAACAGGAGGAAGGAATTGACTATGACAAAACCTTTGCTCCTGTTGCTAGACTTGAAGCAATAAGAATCTTTCTGGCCCATGTTGCTCACAAGAATTTTCGGGTCTTTCAAATGGATGTTAAAAGTACTTTTCTCAATGGAGAACTTGCTCAAGAAGTCTATGTGAAACAACCTCCAGGTTTTGAAGACCCAGCTCATCCTAACTATGTGTTCAAACTAGATAAAGCTCTCTATGGTCTCAAACAGGCTCCTTGTTCCTGGTATGATACTTTGTCAGACTTCCTTCTCTCCAACAGATATACCCGAGGTAAAATTGACAACACTCTCTTTCTTAAGAAAACCAAAGGTAATATAATTCTTGTTCAAATCTATGTGGATGATATCATCTTTGGTGCCACTGAAGAATCTCTTTGTCAAGAGTTTGCCTCTCTCATGAAAAGTAAATATGAGATGAGCATGATGGGTGAGCTAATATTTTTTCTTGGTCTTCAAATCAAACAAACTTCTGAAGGAATGTTCATAAACCAAAGCAAATATATTTGTGACATTCTAAAGAAGTTTAATTTTGACAATTGCTCTCCCATGAAAACTCCCATGGCACCACCTCTTAAAATTCAAGCTGATCCAGCTGGTAAACCAGTTGATATCACAAATTATAGAGGAATGATTGGGTCTCTTCTTTATCTTACTGCAAGTAGGCCTGATATTATGTATGATACGTGTCTATGTGCGCGTTATCAAGCCAATCCTAAGGAATCTCACTTGGCTGCTGTAAAACGCATCTTTCGGTACCTAAAAGGTACTATGAATCTAGGTCTTTGGTATCCCAAAGACTCGGGTTTTGATCTAATTGGTTATTCGGATTTTGATTTCACAGGATCTAAAGTTGATAGAAAAAGTACTACTAGAAGCTGCCAATTGCTTGGTGGAAAATTAGTGAGCTGGTCCAGCAAGAAACAACATTTAGAATCCACTTCTACTGCCAAGGCTGAATATGTTGCAGCAGGTAGTTGTTGTGCTCAGATCTTGTGGATGAAGAATCAACTCCAAGATTATGATCAACTCTACTCTAGAGTTCCCATACTATGTGAAAACTCAAGTGCAATAGCCATTGCAAATAACCCGGTGCTTCACTCCAGATCAAAGCACATTGATATAAAGTATCACTTTATAAGAGATCACATCTCTAAAGGTGATATTGAGTTGCACTTCATTCCTACAGAATTTCAACTCGCAGATCTCTTTACCAAACCTCTGGATGAAGCTAGATTCAATTTTCTTATTGGATTACTAGGTATGTTGAACCTTGAATAAAAAAAAATCTATGTATTTTTTGGTAGACATACTTTCTACAGAATATTTCTTTTCCTTGTCTTCGGCAACCCATCTCTCTACCGAATGTATACCTCCTTAGTAAGCATACCGCCTACTGAACACATCTCTGTCGAACATCCACCTTCGGCAAAGCTTTTCTCTTCCTTCTTTCGGTAGCCTACCCCTATACCGAACTTCATATCATTTCATCTCTTCATTTCGGTAGCATCTCTTTTCTACCGAACTCCATTCGGTCTCATTATACTTTCGGCGTTGCTGACATTTTGTCCTTATCCACTTTGTTACCAAAAATCATTTGGCACCTTTCGGCACCTCTGATCTCCCCAATAAAAATGAGCCACGTGGCACGATGTGACTAGTGTGTCAGGGACGAGACGTTTTGCCTCATCCCACGATTCTGCCATAGCCGTTTTTCGGCCTCTTCCACTTCCCCACGATGACTTCACCCTAAACCCTCATCATTACTTCTTAAATATTATTATAATTTTTGAAATTCGAGTTTCCCCCACCTATAAATACTTACCCTCACCATTCTTTTTCATTTTTACCATCTTCTTCACCTTCTAGAGCTCTCTCTTTAACCCAACACCTGCAACTCTTTTCTTCCTTCATCAAAATCAAAAATGGTTTCATCTAAAACCTTGAAATCCACCAAGAACGTCCCGCTTTCAAGGGAAACCCTTGCATTTGATGCATCCAACCATTTGTCTCATCTCAATGCTGATCCTGACCATCCGGAGTTCAACCAGGTGTCCATTTTTCTTCAACGATCTCCTCTCCAACATGCTCTCACAACGTCGACCAAAATGAGCAAAATGCTCCTTGGTAACTTTTGGCTCACTTGTTCTTATAACGAGACCACCCATCAGGTATCTGCTTCTATTCTATCTGACTTTGAACATCCTGACCTCACTTTTGGAGTTGAGGATGTACGATCTATCCTTAAACTTCCAGTGTACGAGACCTATCCTCCCTTCCCTACCAACCGTGAACATGATGAAGTGTTCGAATCCATGAATTATATTCAAGTCGGAAAAGGCAATGGAACTGGAACTTTGCTTCGTAAAAATATGGGAGGAATCCGGAACTTCTTTTTCTCCCATTTCATCTATTGCATTTCTCACAAAACCTCCGGATGGGATCAATCTCCGGTGTTCATCACTCGGTTGGACCATGCTCTCATGTTCACCAGGAAAATCGACTTTGCTCGGGTCATTTTTATTCCATCATTATTGCCACAGCTCCATCTCGAACCCCGAATGTGGGTCTTCCTCGTTTTATTTCTCTCATCATCAATCATAAACTAGCGGCACCTCTCGCTGCCGATGATGCTCTTCCCGAGCCGACTATTATCTATGACTTATTGCCACAACAACTTGGCAAACAAGTTTTGAGTAAGGGCGCTCGAGCTATTGATAACCCAATAACTCCAAGTATGTTACTTATTGCCACTTCTCCCAAACCGGTTTGGGGTGCCCCTGTGGACGTGGCTACCGAAAGGCTTCAACAACCACAAGGTCAACCTATTTCGGTAGCCCCTATTCCCCCAAAATCTTCCCGAGCCAAGTCGGTAGCCACGAAAAAGAATACAAAGAAGGCTACCGTCGCTGCACTTGCTTCTATGACTTTGACTCTGAAAAAGCCTTCGGAGTCTACCCCAGTCATTACCCCTTCTTCCCATAAGTGGCGGGGCTCAAAATCCCCACTTAAGTCTCGTCCTAAGAGGCTTAGGAAACCCTTTTTGGACGAACCTCACCATCCTTCTACCGTTTCTCAACAATCGGATGAAGTTGAAATTCCCTCTGTCGGGCCAGGAGGATCTGCTAAGCCCAAATCTACCTCCTCCACTCCCTCTCAAAAGGGTTTGGTTGTACAAATGGAGCCCCTTCCTAAAACTTCACCTCAATTTAAATTGATGGATGAAGATGAGTTGGTCTCCTCTCCAGGCCAACGCTCCTTTTCATCACCACACAACCTATCACCTGGGGTCACACCCGACGACTTTGCACAGCTCGATGAAGAGACGACAATTCCAGGTGTCAGTTCCAAGTGCACCAATGAGTTTCTGGACATGTTTTTTGAAGATACAACCTCATATGCTGTAACCGAACAGTTTTCCCCTTTACCGAAAGATATGTTTTCGGCAGAACTTATGGCTGCCGAAAAATCGCCTTCACCCGCTCTCCCATCCCCGAAACCATCGCCACCAAAAATATCACCCACGAAATCTTCTCCTCAAAAGCCTACTCCAAAACACTCCCCTCCCCATTCTTCTTCCGACGATGATTCCCCACCGGGTTTCCCACCAAAAAGACAACCTCCACCACCTCAACGAACCTTGCCTCACCAACCTGCATCTCCCACTGCCGAAATGACAGGGTCTTCGGTACCACCTCCTTATGTGTCGTACACTTCTTAAACTCCTTTATCCATTCTTGTTGAAGTACTTGCCGACATTCAGGATACAAATCAGCAACACTATTTTCTGGGTACACAATTTGAGCGTCTGCAGGGGGAGTTTGATCGTTTACTTGGTACCATTGGTCACCGAATAACCTTACTTGAACAGGGCTCTATTCGAGATCAAGAGCTATCTGTCTCTCTGGATGCAACCAACAATTCTCTTGTCGAGCTCCTTGGTCTCATTAAGAAGCAAAATACCGAACTTATTCGTGTGAACTTTGACTTCTTTAAATGCATGGATGCCATGCAGCAGGATATTCTTGGTATTCGGGACCATCTCAGTGATGCTTTGGACGTTGTTCTCAAAGAAGTAATAAAGCTCATCGACAACAACACCAATCTCACTATCTCTATGGCTGCTCTAAAATCTGCCTCCGACGTTCGTGACCAACAGCTTGCCTCTGTTCGGCAGTGGGCTGGTACTCAAGATCAGATCAACACTCAGATTCTCGATGCTCCTACAAAGATCAATGACATGCTTGATGACATGCCTGCTTTTGTGGCTCGTTATTGTGCCGAAACCTTAGACATCGACATCAGCGACTCCACTTTCGGTCCTGATGACCGCCATTTTTTGCACCGTATTGATCGATGCATCAGTCGTGTTACGGCAAAGGCTGGGCTTTCTTCTCCGGCATACGCTGAGGGGGAGAAAACATCTAACGGGGAGCTCAATACCCCTCAGATTGTGATTACCAATGTGCGTCGGGAAGAACCTTCAAACCCTCCTCTTCAACAATATTCTCAACAAGACGATCCCTTGGTTGACGGGGAGCTACCGACAGACAAGGAAGACATTTCGGCATCTGCCGAAAAGATTGAAAAAGAAAAGGATGTTTCCACATCTGCCAAACATGAGAGAACCGACCATTCTTCTAAAGTGGTCGAAGAGTCCAAGGAAGAACCTGAGCCGAAGAAAATAAGGGAAAGAAGAAACTAACCCCTGATGAGAAAGCTGCCGAGACTGCCTCCTTAGATCTTGGGTTGTCAAAAGAAGAACTCAAGAAGGCAAAGATATCTCAATTAGCTCTTGATAAAGATAATGATCTAGCTCTGAAATTAGTTGAAGAAGAAACTTAGAAGGCAAAGGTGCCAACCGATGCGACCAATGTTCAACTTCTTCAAATAGGCTCCTTGGAAGTATCGGTAAAGAAAAACAAAGAAATAAAATCTATGTGTATTGATTGGTATCGCAAGGCTCTCTCCAACCGAAAAAACTCTCTCAAAATCATTGATGTAAAATCCTTAAACCCTCTAAGGAATGCAGCTCCACTCGGCTTATCATCATAAGGGAAGATCTTTCTAGGTTTGTTGAGAGACTTGAATCCATTCTTAGGTATGGAATAACCGAATGGATGGAGATTATGATGTGTTTGGACAAAAGCAAAAATGCTCTCAAACCTGAAGTTGAAAATTTCATTGGTGATCTTCAAAAGAAATTCGGTTCCTATCGAAGAAGGTACAATATCATTCATACTCCTGCTGAAAAGAAAATAATTGAATATCTCAGAGCCGACCTTCCTCCTGTCTCTAAACCGAAGTCAAGGTCCTCCAAGAAAAAAGGAGAATTCTCCCTTATGGCCAAGGAAGGAAAGGTTCCAGGCATTTCTAACCTTGACCTATCATTGCCGACTGTGGTATCTCATCCTTCTACTTCTGTCATTCTTGAGCCAGCTTATGGAATTTTCTTCAACGATGCCCTTGGTCAAATTCGCTTCTTCAGAGGCTAACAAATCCCCCCTTGCCGATAGCATCTTTCTAAGTGGAATTCTTCAAATCATCCCCATGGGGTTTGTGGACCTCTACAATGTTGTTACCGCCGAACTGAAGAAGAGAAACTTCACTCCTCGTCTCCCATTTGAAGAATCTTAGTGTTTTCTTTAAACTTCATTGTACTTTATTTTCTTTTGTCTTGTATTATAATCTTCTTACAAGATTAATACAAAGTACAAATTTAGCCTTTGAAGTAAATACTCTTGTATAGTTCATTATTTCATTCTTTTATACTTGTAATTGTCGGATACTTTAAAAAATCCAAAAAGAAACAAAAAGAATGGTCTATGTGAAAAAGAACCCAAAAGAGTAAGAACAGGGTCAGAATGCATTATTCATGTTTTATCTCTTTTGTTTAAGTATGAGATGTCATCATCAAATAGTGGGAGATTGTTGGGTCATCTAAGATTTGAAGATGACCTCTCATTTAGCTTGTAATTGTTCATCTGTAAAATGTTCGTACATTTTCATACTTAGGAAGTTCTACGGTTCTTTGTAATAGCCTAGTTGTGCTTTAAAAGATCGGTGAATCGAAGACCAACCGAATTCAACAAGAAGAAAGTCTACTGATGCGGATCAAGATGAACTTCAAAGAAAGACTAAGCTAACTCTGCCAAAGAATAGAAATATCTTCGGTAGACATTACATTCCTGCTGCCAATGGTCCCATCTTTCGGCAAAGGAAAACCCTGCCGAATTTCTTCCTTCGGCATTACTCTGCCAATCCTTCGGCAGAGATCCTTCTTGCCAATCTCCCCTCACGATTTGACTATACTTCCTCATTCCCAATGTCTTCTGACAAAAGAAAATGGAAACTTCTTTTGCATAAAGAAAATACACTTGAGTTCTGATCTAATTGAGACTTTCTTCTTAAAAGATCTCAAAAAGATTTGTACCAGGTATATTTTATTAAGATATTGTCCTTTCATAGTACAAAAGTTACCTTTTGTATTGTGACAAGTCACTTCAAATATCTTATACTTTATTGAAGAAATCTCAACTACTCCTACATTAAATAACAAGTGTCCTTTGCATTTAATGCTTGGAGTAGTATATAAAGGGTGATGTTCTCTCCTTGCAAATCACGCTTTCAGCTCAAGTAATCTTTGTGCATTCAGCAAGTTGTTTAGTTTGTCTCTCTCTCATAGCTTTTTGTCTTAGTGATCTTCAAGTTGTGTTCTAAAGTTTTCTAAGTGATAGATTGTTAGGATAGTTTTACTATTCTTTTCCGCAACAATCTTTTGTAAGTTAAGTGTAATTCTTGATAATTTTTATTATCTAATAAAGAATTAAAACTAAGTGAAATTTTTTAGTATTGTATTCAACCCCCCCCCCCTTTACAATACTTGTTTACTTATTTTGGGACTAACAACATCGTATATGAAAGAGAAGCTAGCACCCGAGTCAAATAATACACGCGTAAGCATGGAGTTTAGGAGAAACGTACCCGACACCACATCGGTGGATGCTCTTGCCTCATCCGCTGTCATCTGGAAAGCTCTCCCAGGAGCTCTTGGAGGATCCACTTTCTTCCAACCGGCTCCTCCGGCCTTCAACATTGGGCACTCCGCCCTAACGTGTCCCGGTTCCTTGCATTCGAAACACATTTACCCATTGATGGAACAATCTCTAAACGCATGCCCTGACTTTCCACATTTGTAACAAGTTCCGGGGACAAAATTGCATGGGCCGAAATGCTTGCTTCGGCATTTGGAACACCACCTAGCATCACGCCTAGTATCGGCTCCACTTGAAGAATCTCGGTTTCTTGGAGGCAATAGAGTTTCCTTCCCACTTCCTCTTCTCTACCTGACGGCTACCTTCCTCCTTACCCCGGTTGTAGGCGTCTTCCATCAATTGGGCCTCTTCAATCGTCTCCCGGAGAGTGGAGGCCTTTGACACTTGGACCATTGACATCATGTCCGATGGAAGACCCTTGATATAAGCTTTGATCTTCTTTTTTTCAGTTGGGACCAGGTGTCCCACTAACCCCAACTTATCCATGAATAACCAGTTGTATTCTTTCGCCGACAAGTTGCCCTTCTTTAAGTTCTGAAAATCTTCTTCAATCTGGTCCATCGACCTTTCGTTGCAATATTCCTCTAGCAATTTCTCTTTGAACGTTGCCCAAGTTAGCTTGTCCAAGACAACCATCTCGACAGAAGCAAAATATACATTCCACCAAGTGAGAGTCGCGCCTCTCAACATTTGGGAACCAAAAATTGCTTTATGTCCTTCACCACACTCGATCGATCGAAAAGCATGCTCTATCTCCCGAATCCAACTCATACAAGCCACCGGATCATCCAAGCCCTTGAATTCCGGCAGTCGGCAACCAAGGAAGGACTTGAAGGAACAAGTCTTTGTCTCTGATCTTGTGTCTAAGGTCACGGGACCTTCGGTAGGGATTTCATTTCCGGTACCCCCGGATCCCACCACCACAACGTTTTCCGCAATCGTCTCATACCTACGGTTGGTTGTGTCTCTGTCCTCTAGAAGATTCATGTTGGGAACTGAAGATGTGACTAAGTCATTAATGCTGCCAGTTCAGAGTTAGTGCTGCCAGAGGATTTCAAAGATTAATACTGCTAAGTATTACTACTTCTAGTAGAATTAATACTGCTAGTCAAAGTCAGTGCTGCTTGAACAAAGTTAGTACTGCTTAGCTAGTTAGTACTGCTTAGTAGTTAATGCTGCCAAGTTTGAGTTAATACTTCCAAGGTGATTAGTGTTGCTTATGAGATGGAGATTCGAATTACAAGAATGACAGCTGGATAGATTGAAGATATTCATGGAAGATATTCTGAAGATATTTTATTAATTGTAATTATCTTTTGTTCAGTATATGTATAGAATTGTTTTAGAATAGTTAAAAAAAATAACAGTTCATTCTAAGTTTTTGTTTGAGAGAGAGAATCAACCTCAAGGCATAGTTCCTAATTCTAGAGAAGTAGAATTCGTCTTGAAAGAATCTGTTCTTCAAGATTGAGGTTGTGTGTGTAATCTTGTGATTTAAAGCATTCAATACAAGTTTACAAGTTAATCATCATATTTACTGTTTGTTTACTGTTTCATTGAATATCAAAGTGTTATTCCGCAAACTCCTTTGATATTAGTTTCTGAGAATTTATTCTTGTTAAGAATTCGATCCTGACAAGTGGTATCAGATCCTGTTCTCTCAGAAACATCTACTCATTCATCATGGAAAACTTTGCAAAATCAAACAGTACTCTTGTTTCTAAGGTCCCAATGCTCAAACCCAGTGAGTTTGACATGTGGAAGATCAGAATCAGGCAATACATTCTTCTCACAGACTACTCAATGTGGGATATCATTGAGAATGGACCCTCTGAAGCAGGAAAGATTGGACCAGATGGGAAAAGACCTACACCAAAGACAGATGGTGAGAGGAAGATCAGACAGACAGAGATGAAGGCCTTAAGCACTCTGCTCTTGGCCATCCCAAATGAATATCAGCATCAATTTTGCAACTGCACTGATGCTCAGATTCTATGGAATGCTCTAGAGAAAAGATTTGCTGGAACTAAAAGCATCAAAAGAAATCAAAGGGATGTTCTGAAGCAGCAATATGAGAACTTCACTTCTTCAAAGAATGAGTCTATGACTCAAACTTTTGACAGGTTTAACAAGCTTATTGGTGAACTGGCTACAGTTGGAGTGAAGATGGAGCAAGATGATATCAACAGGAAGTTCCTCAGATCTCTTGGAGATGAATGGACTATGTACACTGTCTCATATAGACAGAGTGACAATCTGGAAGAGAAGGAACTTGATGATCTATATAATGATCTAAGAGTTTTTGAAACTGAGGTAGAAGCCAAGAAAAAGCCCACTGGGTACATTCACAATGCTGCACTTCTATCAGCATCTACTGATATTGTTGCCAACCCTGAAGCAGTTAGTACTGCCAGTGGAGTGAATTCAGAAAAAGGCACTGAAACTATCTTTGAAGCCTTTTTATCCAGTCACAACAACAACTCTTTGATTAATGATGATATGGAACAACTTCATCCTGATGATCTGGAGGAGATGGACATTAAATGGCAGATGGCCATGTTATCTATGAGGGTAAAGAAGTTTATTAAAAGAACTGGGAGGAACAACTTCTCTCAAAGAAGAGAAGATGGAGCTGGTTTTGACAAAACAAAGGTGGAATGTTACAAGTGCCACATGAAGGGACACTTTGCTAAAGAGTGCATAAGTGGTATGCCAAACAACAACCACCAACAAGCCCAAAATGGTGGTTTCAATCAAAACAAGAACTCTGCTCAAGCCCTTGTTTCTCAACAAGGAATGGGATTTGACTGGAGTGACCAGGCTGAGGAAGCCATTCAGAACCAAGCTCTTATGGCAGAAGTGTCTGATCTCCCTTCTGAGGTAATTTCTAATCTTTGCACTAAATCTTGCATAGACACTGTCAAAAGGTACAGGGATCATAACCAAAGCATGTGTGATGACCTCAAAAGATTAGAAAAGGATAGAAGAGATTATGTGTTGATAGTGGAGAGGTTTGAAGAACAAATCAAAGGCTTTCAAGCCAATGAACTTCAACACTCTTATGACACAAACTACTGGAAGTGGGAAAAGAATGAGTTAGAGACCAAACTGTCTAAGTCCAAAGAAGAGAATGATAGGTTGAAAGAAGAATTAGATAAGGTTAAGCTTGATATAGAAAAGTTTTCATATGCTTCAAAAGCAATGGATTCTCTTCTAAAGGCTCAGATTCATGATAAGATGAAGCCTGGTGTTGGATACAACAACACACCCCCTCCTTACAACAACAACTATATCTCTCCCACATCAGATCTGTTAGAGACCAAGGAGAAAAAGGACTTGTCTGAGAAAGCTTTTGAGATAGATCCTTTGGATAAGGTAGTTGTTAAGGATATGACTGAGAAAGAAGCCAGTAAGAACAGGAAAAATGATGTGAGTAAAGAGATACCCTTAGAAAACAACATTGTTACCAATGAGGGTAGTGGAAGGATCTGGGTCAAGTCTAAAGAGATAGAGAAGACCAAAGGAAAGGGTAACAAGGTCCATTACAAACAGACCACTGTTGTGAATCCTGGCCCTTGTAAACAGTGTGCTTGCAATAAATCTGAGAGCCTAAATTCTGGTATAAAAAGAGGTAACCAAAGAAACTGGAATAATCAATGGGCTCAGAAACAAGGAGTTGATCTGAATAAAATAATCAGACCAAAACCTTGTTTCATATGTGGCAAGTTGAATCATTTGGCTAAATACTGTTTCTTTAACCCTATTAATCAACAGATGAACTTTCAAAGATTTGTGCAAAAACCTGTTGGTTATAGGAAGGCTGGAAAGAAACATGTGACTAAGAAGTCTGTTGAAACCAAAGGCCAAAAGAAGAAAAAGGTTTTAAAAGAGAGTATTAAAATGTGGGTGCCTAGAAGCACTAAAACTGTTAGTACTGCTACATCAAATAGTACTGCTGACAGGGATAGTGCTGCTAGTAGCAATACTGCTGCTAACAGTGTTAGTACTGCTGAGAATTTTAATGCTTCTAACACTGTTAGTACTTCTTCAAAGGTTACTACTGCTAACACAGTTACTGCTGCTAAAACAGTTAATACTTCTAACAAGGTTAGTACTGCTAAGCATGCAAGTGCTGCTAATGCAGTTAGTTCTTCTAAAAACAGTACTGCTTCTAGCAAATATGCATTCAAACCCATTATTGTAACAAAGTACTCCAGTAATGAGGAGTCAAAGTTTAAAAATCTTGTCAAGAAATAATGTAAATATTTTGATGAAAAAGGGGTACCCAAGACCACTTTGGCTTGGGTTCCTAATCCATACTAACGGATTTATCATATGTGCAGGGCAACCAACAGCTCAAGGGGAAGAGCATATGGCATGTGGATAGTGGTTGCTCTAGGCACATGATAGGCAACATGTCATGCCTTCAGGATTTCAAGCCTATAAATGGAGGACATGTTGCATTTGGAGACAATCTCACAGGTGGTAAAATAAGTGGGAAAGGTAATGTTACAAAAGGTAAGATGACATTTGAGGATGTCTACTATGTTGATCAGCTAAAGTACAACCTGTTAAGTGTATCACAGGTTTGTGACAAACAACATAGTATATTATTTACTAATACAGAATGTATGATCCTTGCTCCAGGGTTCAAGATAGTTGATGAAAGCATGATACTACTTAGAACTCCAAGAAAGGACAATGTGTATTGTCTAGATATGGACAATGTTTCAAGTGATTCATCCCTGAACTGTCTTGTTTCAAAAGCTTCTGTGGATGAATCCTCTCTTTGGCACAGAAGGATGTGTCACATGAATTTCAAGACAATGAACAAACTTGTTAAAAACAATCTTGTAAGAGGTTTACCATCAAAAGTCTTTTCATGTGATGATCATTGTGTTGCTTGTCTTAAAGGCAAACAGCACAAAACTTCTCATAAGACCAAAGAGTTAAATTCAATTTCTTCTTGCCTCCAGTTATTACATATGGATCTGTTTGGCCCTACAAATGTGATGAGCATAGGGAAGAAATCATACTGCTTAGTTATTGTTGATGATTACTCTAGATTTACTTGGGTATATTTTCTAAGGACTAAGGATGAGACAAGTGGACTGATCAAATCCTTTATTCTAAGAATTGAAAACCAGACTAATCAAAAAGTAAAAGTCATTAGGTCTGATAATGGAACTGAATTTAAAAATATTGACCTAAACACCTTTTGTGAAGAAAAAGGAATTGAGAAACAATATAGTGCTCCTAGGACTCCACAACAAAATGGAGTTGCTGAGAGAAGGAATAGGACACTAATAGAGGCTGCTAGATCTCTGTTGGTTGATTCTAAATTGCCAATTACTTTCTGGGCTGAAGCAGTAAATACTGCCTGTTATGTCCAAAACAGAGTACTAGTAGTCAAACCAAAGAACAAGACCCCATATGAGCTTTTAAATAAAAGAAAACCCTTTATTGGATTTTTCAAACCTTTTGGGTGTCCTTGTACAATTCTCAATACCAAATCTCACTTAGGTAAGTTTGATAGCAAGGCAGATGATGGATTTCTTGTTGGTTACTCATCTCAGAGTAAGGCCTACAGAGTTTTTAACTCTTCTTCTAGAATAATTGAAGAAAGTGACAATGTCAAATGCAATGAGAACACACTAAATCCTATTGGATCTGGTCCTCAGTGGCTATTTGACATTGATTCACTAACTAACTCTTTTGGTTTAAGTAGTAATGAGTATGCAGGTTCAGGAAATGGAGGATCAAGGACTACACAAGTTCAAGAAAGTATATCTCAGTCTGTGATTTTTCCCATACCTAAAGTGAATCATGTTGAAGGCTGTGAAAAGGAGCCATCTACTGAATCAAATCAGAGTGAAGAAGAAAGGAGAGATGAGGAGACTCAAGAAAATAAAGAACCTGAAGTAGCTGCTGAAATCATCTCAGTTGAGTTGAATGATTCCAATCTAGAGGTGGAACTCAATGAAGAACCTAGTCATCAATCAAGAATACAAAAGAATCATCCTCCTCAGCTGGTAATAGGGGATATCTCTTCTCCTATGATGACTAGAAATCAAAGCAGGCTGCAAGATATGCAAGATCAACAGCATACAGTGCTTTCTTGTTTTCTATCCCAACTTGAGCCTAAGAAGGCTCATTATGCTATGAAAGAGTCCAGCTGGATAGAAGCTATGCAAGAAGAGCTGCTACAATTCAAGCTGCAAGATGTTTGGGATCTAGTAGACCTTCCTAAAGGTCAAAGAGCTATAGGCACAAAATGGGTCTTCAGGAATAAGAGAGATGAAAGAGGGATAGTAATAAAGAACAAAGCAAGACTGGTAGCACAAGGGTATACACAAGAAGAAGGAATAGATTATGAAGAAGTATTTGCACCAGTGGCTAGGATAGAAGCAATCAGATTGTTCCTGGCCTATGCTTTTTATATGAAGTTCAAAGTCTACCAAATGGATGTAAAAAATGCATTTATATATGGCTCAATTGAAGAAGAGGTATATGTCTGTCAACCACCAGGGTTTGAAAACCCAAGCTATCCAGACAGAGTATACAAACTGATGAAAGCACTTTATGGACTGCATCAAGCACCAAGGGCATGGTATGACACTCTGTCATCCTATCTTTTGGAAAATGGATTTGAAAGAGGAGTCATTGATAAGACTCTATTCATCAAGAGAAAGAAGAAGGACATCTTGCTGGTCCAAATCTATGTGGATGATATCATCTTTGGATCCACAAGAGAAAGTATGTGCAGGGAGTTTGAGGAACTAATGCATCAAAGATTCAAAATGAGTTCCATGGGGGAACTTACCTTTTTCCTTGGACTCCAAGTCCAACAGAAGTCAGATGGTATTTTTATCAGTCAGTCCAAGTATGTGTAGGACATTCTAACCAAGTTTGGATTCTCAGATTCAAAGCCTGCCAGCACACCTATGGAGACACACAAGCAGATAACATCAGATCTTGAGGGGGAGGATATGGATGTGCATCACTATAGATCCATGATTGGATCTCTCATGTACCTTACAGCATCTAGGCCAGATATAATGTTTCCAGTCTGTGTGTGTGCAAGATTTCAAGTTAGGCCAAAGCAATCACACTATCAAGCTGTTAAGAGGATATTCAGATATCTCAAAGGGCAACCTAGATTGGGACTTTGGTATCCTCATGACTCATCATTTGACCTACTTGCATACTCAGACAGTGACCTAGGTGGAGCAAACTTGGACAGAAAATCTACTTCTGGAGGATGCCAGTTTTTGGGTGCAAGACTAGTTTCATGGCAGTGCAAGAAACAAACCACAGTGTCCACATCTACAACAGAAGCAGAGTACATAGCAGCTGCAAGTTGCTGCTCTCAAGTGTTGTGGATTCAGAATCAAATGCTGGACTATGGGGTAACCTTTCTACACACTCCAATCTTTATTGATAATAGCAGTGATATTAGCATTGTTAACAATCCTGTCAAGCACTCAAAGACAAAGCACATTGAGATCAGGTATCACTTTATAAGAGACTGCAATGAAAAGAAACTTATTCAAGTTGTAAAAGTTCATACTGATAACCAGTTTGCTGATCTATTCACCAAAGCCTTTGATGTGGGTAGATTCACTTTCTTGGTAACAAGTGTGGGAATGATCAACTCTGAATAAGCCCCTTCCTAAAAGTGGTTCACTACCTGTATATAGTTTATTCTTGGTGTTACTAACTTTCTTTCTCAGGAAATGTATATCAGTACTCAGTTTTTCACAAGCTTAACAGTGTAAGTATGGTTAATACTGCCAGTACAGTATTAGTACTGCAAGTACAGTATTAATACTGCTAGTGCACAGTTAATACTGCTAGCTAGTTAATACTGCTAGTGGTTAATACTGCTCTCAGTTAATACTGCTAGTTAGTTAATACTGCTAGTGGTTAATACTGCTCTCAGTTAATACTGTTAGTTAGTTAATACTGCTAGTGGTTAATACTGCTCTCAGTTAATACTGCTAGTTAGGTAATACTGCTAGTGGTTAATACTGCTCTCAGTTAATACTGCTAGTGGTTAATACTGCTCTCAGTTAATACTGCTAGTGGTTAATACTGCTCTCTGTTAATACTGCTTTCACTATTTTTTTAAGGTTAATACTGCTTTTAATCCGAATACTATATATACCCTTTGCCCGCCTAAAAAGTTCATAACGACTCTTTGCATACTGTTCACTTGCGCTCTAACCTTTTTCTCTCAAGTACCAAGTTTTCAGGCAAGAACACTCAAGTTCAATGGCATCCATGGCTTTCATTGACGAGCACAATGAAATCGCGATGCTCCAAAAGCCGAAACAAGCTGAAGGTTTTCACCAGATAGTCGACTTTCTGAAGTCCAGCCACATCGCTCATGCTCTCACTATGTCTCCTACCATCTTCATAGAGCATCAGAGGCAATTCTGGGCCAATGCCACCATCGTTACTGAAGATGGTGTCCAAATGATCAAGACAAGGGTGTGTGACAAACCCTTGACAGTTACTGAGGAGACTATTCGCATCTGTCTACGTCTAGACGATGCTTCAGGTATTTCTTCAATCCCAAATGAGGATTTGTTTTCAAACCTTACCAGAATGGGGTATGAAGGCCCATTGGGGATTTTCAAGTTTTTCAAAGCTAAGTTTTCACCCCAATGGAGGTTCTTTGTTCATACCTTGATGCATTGTATTTCTAAGAAAACAACTGGCTGGAGCCAATTTAGCAGTCCAGTTGCCTATGCATTGGTATGTTTATCCACTGCTAGAAAATACAACTTTTCTCAAATGATCTTCAATGATCTTGTCTCAAATCTGGACAACAAGAAGAGTTTCTTCATGTATCCCAGGTTTGTACAGGCAGTTATCACTAATGAATTGACGGATATACCTCACTTTGATGGGGTATATGTACCTAAACCCCCTAAAGGCAAGGTTTTCTCAAACATGAGAAGATCTGCTGGGGACTCGGAAGGAGTTGACACCCCATTGTTCTCCACAATGATGGTGGTGTCCCACACTGATGAAGGTATGGCAGCAGGGTCAAAGCCCTCCTCAGACCATCCCACTGCTAGCCCATCCCAACCTTCCCACTCTATATCTATTCTCCAGTCTCTACTTCAAAAGCCCACTTCTTCAATTACCCAAACTTACAAAAGGAAACAGGTCAAGAAGGCTCCTTCCCTTCCTGTACCTTCACCCACTAAGCCTTTAAGCCCTCTATTGGAGCATTCTCCAATAGAGAATATCCAAAGGGAATCCAACAGGGTGTCTCCCAACCCTCAGGAGGTGCTCTCTAAGGAGATGGAAGAGCATATGGGTGAGAAGGCTGCCACTACTTCTGCTAGCACAGAGAAGGACAGTGGTAACATCTCTAAGACCTTCCCCATGGCAACTTTGGCTGAGAAATCAACCAAAGGACCCCGGTGCCAAGAAACCAAGGGGGTAGTAGGTGCTTCTGCTAGGCAGAAGGCCACTACTAACAGATCCAAGGATCCCTCTAGGATGGGCAAAACATCCAAAAAGGGTGAGGACAGACCTGAAACTGATGAATTGATGGCAAAACATTCCAAGGATCCTTCAAGGGTGGGTAAAACACCTAAAGAAGGTGAGGATAGATATACTTACTGGGAATTGATTGAAGCATTAGCCAACATTAATGTTGATGTGGTTAATCAAGGAAAGGAAATCAAAGAATTACAGCAAGTGGTCCTCTCACAACAAGAGCAGATTTCAAAACTCAAGCAATTGGTGGGAAACCTTATTACCAGGAAAAGACGACCGCAGTTTGTTTTAAGGAGGAGAAAGGGGGCAACCAAAAAGGAGGAGAATGCTTCCAAAAAGGGGGAGAATTCAAGCTCAGAACAGATAGATCAACAGATTGAGGGGGAGTTTGTTGAAGAAAAGACAGCAGCAGAAATAACACCAGCAGCAGTAACAACCCTAGAAGCAGAAACTGTTACTACTGCTGAGCCAAAACAAGCAACAGAAACTGTTAGTGCTGCTGAAACTTCACAAGCAGCAGTAACAGAGCTAACAACAGCAGAGATTGAAGTAGCAGAAATGCTTCTTAAAGCAAAGAATGACACTCCTAAAGCAAAGGGAGTGGTCATAAATGAAGGGGGAGCAAAAAGAACAGAAAAGAAAGACATGGCTGAAGATGCAAAAAGAAAAGGAAAAGAGAAGATGATAGAAGTTGATCAACCAACTAAAAGGCAAAAGATGGTTGAGTCAGATGAAGCATTAGCCAAGAAAATGCAAGAAGAGTTAGATCAAGCAGAGAAAGAGCAAGTGGAGAAAGACAGAGAAATAGCCAGAGCACTTGCAAATGAATTAAATGAAGCATTTCAGAAAGGGTTGGAAACAGAGAAGGCAAAGCAAAGAGCAATGAGTTTGAGAAAGGCTATGATGGCCAGAACAAGTGCTAAGAAGAGAAGACCTTCACAAACTTATCTTGCAACTCAGGAAAGAAACAAGATGATAACTTTCTTGAGGAGTGCAATTGGTGTAAAGAAAGAAATGTTTGTGAAGATGACTTTTGATCAAATCAAGGATCTCTATGAGAAAGAAATGGGAAAGCTGAAGAGCAATGAGAAGGATAGAGTGGAGTTTGAAAAGAAAGCCAAGGAGAGACATGATGTGAATATCAATCAACCCTTCCCTGACAGTGAAGAGGGAACTCCAACAAAAGAAAAGGAAGAGATAAAGGCAGAAGAGAAAAAGGAATCTACTATAGGACAAAGCCAAAGGATTCTGAAGAGAACTAAGATGATGGCCAAAAGAAAGAAGATTGAAAAGAAGCCTAGAGTAGAAGAAGAGAAAAAGGTTGCTGAAGAAGAATAGGCACCTAAGAATGAAGAAAATAAAGCTGAAGTTCAGGAAGCATCACAGTGTTCAGATATAAATATGTACATGGTGGTAATGGATAAAATTCCAAAGCCTATTACAGCTGAACCTGTTGGATTCAAACCCCCTGAAGTTATCCACTGGGATACTATGAAAGTGGATGGCAAGGAATATATCAGATTGAAAAGGAAGGATGAGAAGTACTATGTATTTGCTACATGGAACAAAATTGTCAGAGAATGTTCAAGATCGGATTTGGAAGAAATGTTTGAAGTTGGAATGAAGCTATATGCAGATCAGTTGAAAGCTCCAGGGTTACCAATAGTGAAGCTGGTCATGGAATACTTGTGCATGTTATTCAATCCAGAAGCAGTGAAGCACTTAATCAGAGATGTGTTCAAAACTGTTAAAGGATGGACTCTATATGAAAGGAGTGGAGTCTATGAATTAGCCTTGGATACTTTTCACATGGAGTATTACTTAGTGGATGGGGTCTATAATCACACTCATTTGAAGCTTCATGCAATGCTAAATAAGAAGTTGGGCTGTGCAACAAATTCAGAAATGGCAAAGTATTTAATTCAGAGAACTATCAATCAGAGCATGGGATTGGATCCTAATCTTGGATTGGATCAGTAAAAGTTTTGGAAGCATCTGAAGAACTTGACTTCTCTTCTAAAAGTCAAGTTAGGGGGAGATTGTTGGGAACTGAAGATGTGACTAAGTCATTAATGCTGCCAGTTCAGAGTTAGTGCTGCCAGAGGATTTCAAAGATTAATACTGCTAAGTATTACTACTTCTAGTAGAATTAATACTGCTAGTCAAAGTTAGTGCTGCTTGAACAAAGTTAGTACTGCTTAGCTAGTTAGTACTGCAAGAGGTTAGTACTGCTTAGTAGTTAATGCTGCCAAGTTTGAGTTAATACTTCCAAGGTGATTAGTGTTGCTTATGAGATGGAGATTCGAATTACAATAATGACAGCTGGATAGATTGAAGATATTCATGGAAGATATTCTGAAGATATGTTATTAATTGTAATTATCTTTTGTTCAGTATATGTATAGAATTGTTTTAGAATAGTTAAAAAAAAAATAACAGTTCATTCTAAGTTTTTGTTTGAGAGAGAGAATCAACCTCAAGGCATAGTTCCTAATTCTAGAGAAGTAGAATTCGTCTTGAAAGAATCTGTTCTTCAAGATTGAGGTTGTGTGTGTAATCTTGTGATTTAAAGCATTCAATACAAGTTTACAAGTTAATCATCATATTTACTGTTTGTTTACTGTTTCATTGAATATCAAAGTGTTATTCCGCAAACTCCTTTGATATTAGTTTCTGAGAATTTATTCTTGTTAAGAATTCGATCCTGACACTTCAGAAATAGATCTTGTTGTTAGGACATGGCCTTATTCATGGCCATCATCATCTGGTCCATCATTCGGGTTTCCGTCGTCACCTCTTCAATGATAGGTTCCGATGCCTCCAGATTTCGTTGGGGAATTTGTTCGGGTCTTCCACCCAACACATTGTTCAAACGGGAAGGCTCATCCACCACAGTCACCCGCGGTTGGTCGGTCGTTGCTGTCGTGGCTTCGTGACCCTTCGGTCTATTCCGGGTGTTAACCATAAAGACTGCCACACACAAGCAAGGAAAGGAGTAAGAGATGGATTACGAGAGTTAACACAAGGAAACGTACTATTACATTAATCAATTGTTACAACAATAGTAGGTCAAGTATGCTCACGTAAAACACCTTCATAATAACGTTAGCTAAGTGAAATTATGAACATATGATACGTAAAAACTCTTGTTACCATTACCACAACGTTCAATTTGTGTAAATTCCGTCGACTCTAAGACCCTCTAATCTTAAGAGTGCAACCCCATCTCACAAATCATAGCTTAATAATCCCAGTCTATGTCTAAGCATCTTACATTCATACCTAGTTCACTTAAACTAAAGTTTTAATACCAACTTGTAACATCCTAAAATTTAGAGTGAAATAAAATTCGAAATTTCGGCAATATAACGTCTGTAATGCAGAAAACTTGTCCACCCTAAAAATAGGGGATCAATTAACCTGAATAGTTTGGACATGACAAATCAAACCCAAGAGTATCATCCCAAAATGGGGAATAAGGTACGGCATTTACAACCCAATTAAAATGAAGAATAAAAATCGACAACCTAATAATCTAAATTTGCGAACAAGATTATAGTCGGGTGTCGCTATCCTTCCAAAAGGTATATATTCAAAATCAATTATGTTGGTCATTATATCTCCAAAAAGACCACTCATGACCCCAAGGTCTTCCACTCAGTCCCGACGAGCCCCACCGCTAAGATGACCTGCCAAACATGACAACCAAAAAACAAACGTTAGGCTAAAGCCTAGTGAGAAACAAGTCAATTGAAATAGAAGTAATAAACCCATTTGAAGTCGCACGGTGGATATAGCCATGAGCTAAGTCAAACAATCAAGTAAACCATCAGTGATTATAATATGGTAGAAATAACACCAATCACATAGTGAGCTCAACTCCTCTAAGTCTATTGCTCGAAAACATCAAGTCAACCCTTTGTAGGTCTATTCTTGAGAGTTCCAAAACGGTAACTCAAGCACAAGGGAATTACATCTTACTTCCCATGGGACGTTGCCCGATCATATAGGTCCACACCTTACTTATCATGGTGACCCGATGCCTATTCCGTGCCAAAGTGGTGATCTTAATATCCAAAACGGGACACTAAGAACATCGTGACTATGGATCCATTGCACTAAGACCAAACATTAAAGCATACCAACACATTTATCCTTGGCCATGTATGTAAAGATTAAAGCCAAGTTGCACATATATAAAGTTACCATCATGGAGTCTTGACTCTCATCATCAAGAAGACATTAGTAGCACAATCCCATAAACAATAATACCATAGTTCCCAATCCACATGTCATGTTTATCATTAAATAACCCAATACTTGAAACTAACCAAAACCCTAGTTCCCACTTTGGGTTTACCAAAATTCCTTAGAATAAGAGTTGGCTATTGTAACACCCCGATTTTTAGGAATGTATAATTTCAAGTTAATACAAATAGGTAGTTTAAGGAAAAAAGAAGAAATGGGATCTTGGACTCGAATCCTATATTTTATAGCCTTGTTGGATGAAGGGTTCAATTACAAGTCCAACGGTTCTTTCCGGAGCAAAATCAGAGTTAAAACGAAGAAGTTATGACCAAAATAGTGATCGGGCAAGAAAAATGAAGAAAATCGGGTGGCAGTGTTCCGCGCGGATCTCTGCGCGGATGGATCAGTGCCACCATCAGCGCGGGAGTCTGTTCCCAGTGCTCCGCGCGGATCGTTCAGCGTCGCCATCCGCGCGGAGCCACTATGCGCATTTAAAAGGGAGGAACCGACCCCAAACCCCATTTTTCATCCAAAACCTAATTCTTCTCCCCATTTCTCTCCCAAATCAACCCCCCAACCTCCAAAACGAACCCTAACCCATTTTTGAGAGTTTTCCCCCTAAATCTAAGTGATTCTTCACCATCTAACAAGTTTTGGAAGCTAGAACCATCATCCCTCCATCTTCATCTTCTCCACCAAGTTTCTTAGGGTTTCACCCAACCTTTTTATCTATTTTGAAGATGGGAAGTTTGTGGCTCATTTTGGTGACTTAGAGGCATTTTGGTTGGTGGATTCAAGCTTGGGTTAAGGTAATCTTCTATCTCTTCATCTATGGAAGTTAAGGTTTTGGTATAAGTTAGATCTTTATGTGTAATGTTTGGGGAATGATTCTAAATGGTTGGATGTAAATATTTACGGTTGGAAATGTATGGATCTAGGTTTTTGGAAGTTTTTGGCTTGAGGATCCAAGTGTTCTTCAAAAGAGCTCAAGTTGGGGAAAATCTAGATTTAGCCTAAATCTAGCAAGGTGAGTTCAAGTTGATTTGTGAAAACATTGTACATGCCAAAATGTTCATTTTAAAGTGTTTATATGTTTTGCATGAAATTATCATTAGTTGAATCATTGGTGGGTTTTGATTATTTGAGGTGATTGGCTTTATAAACATTGCAAAACACCCACATTTGGGATTTTTGGATATCTTGATAAATAAGTCATTTTAAAGTGTTTAAACGATTTATTGCATAAATGGAAATTTTTTGGTGAAAATACACCTTTAGTGTTTGTTTGGGTATAAGGGTTGATTTTTGTGTCATGGGACGTTTTGAAAGAATCACGAGTATAAATCCATTTGGAAAACCATTTGTCTCAATCTAAATTGTATTGTAGTCTACACACGTATTTTGGAGTGTGTTCGCATGACGTGAGTCGATTGCTGTGAGTCCGTGATCGTTACCAGATAAATCAAATAACAAACATATAACGATTACCAACCTGTTTAGATTATAAACGCGTATTACAAAGGGTTGATAATGGTTTACAGTGTTGAGCTCTCTCTGATGTTCTACACCTTGAATATGTGAGTTGTGTGTGTTCTATTGTTGTGATCTGATGATTGTTTAGAGAGAGAGAGAGATAATATCTTAATATCTAGATATATAATATCTAGATATTATATAAACTAATATAATAACTAAACTTAATATCTAAAACTATAATATCTAGATATTAAAACAACTTTGACTTTATTACAGAATAGACCCTAGACTATTGTTGAGAGTGACTTGTCAGCTTTAACTTCAGATTGCGATCTTCGTTTTGTATGATCTTGAATCCAATGAGACTGTGTCCTAACAATCTCCCCCTTTGGATCAAGATCATTACTAAAATGTTTTAGCAATACGATCTTCTCTTTCAGCACAGAAGATGCAATCTCTCTCTTAGTCTTCAAGATATAGTAAACTCCCCAAAAGATGTAGATTATCTTTCTTGGATGTTGGGAAGAAATTATCTTCAGTTTCAGCTCGAAATTCTTCAGCAAAGTATCTTCAAAAGAAAATTTCTCTCGAATCAGCATATCTTCATAATACTTACTCTTTGAAGAATTCAATCTTGGATGTGATTCTTGAAACATGTGATTTCTTGGTTAACTCTTCTCCATTTCTTGGGTAGATCTTCTCCCCCTTTTTGATGAGAAGTGTAACGATTTCATCAAAAATTGATGACAAGAAATGTTGTTCATAAGGAGCCTCTGATTCGTCAATGCAATAGATATTTATCCAGATCTTTGCAAATCTAGACAAAATAGTCATGTAACACATGTAGCAATAAACAAATCAGTTAGAAACGCCTGTCAGTAACACTAAGTCACTGTGTGTAACGAATACACAATGGAAAGGAGCTGTTTGATGTTGACTCCCCCAGGGCTTCCATTTAATCATTGAAACACCACAAAGGTTATTTCTATAAATGTTATGACAAAGAAACAAATTCCTTGTGTGTTCGTGCTTGTGATAGAAAGAATTAAGCACTTGATGATCGCTTATTTGGCTCAAAATTGTGTAAACCACTGAGACAACAGTAAGTTAAACACAGACTCAATGTGCATGATTGAAGTGCGAAGGTGGGGCAGACTTCCTTCTTTTCAATATCTAGATTTTCCAAATGAAAATCAGATAGCAAATGTGTTGCATCCCCTTAGAAAATGTGAAACACTTTCTTGTTGAGAAGAAAATGAGTAGCTGGTGGGGTAATTTCAAGAGTTGGCATGGGCTAGTTGCCTGTTTCAATAATGATCACAAAAGAGTTGTGAAACACTAGAAATGTGGCTGCCCGGCTCAGAAAAAGTTGGTGCAGAGTTGTGATATTCTTTTAACTCTGTTCTCACACCCTCTTTCTTTTAAACATTTAGCTCACTGCTAACCGAACTCTCTTTTTCATGATAGCTCATTATCCAATCCACACTCATTTCTTTTGATTTCTCACACTCAATCACTATGGATTAACTTCATGGGTAGAAATCACTGGTTAACGTGATTCCATAGAAGTTGTGTTAATTCCTAGCACAAAGAAATTCATGTTTTCCTAGAAAGCATGTGATGCTCAGAATGATTTGTAATCATGTAAGCTCAGTAGAACATTTAAAGTACACTCCCGAAATATAAAATCTTATGAAAAAATCAGGAAGTGGTTTGTACGTTTAAGAATATGTTTTCAATGATTGAAAGTTGTCCTTCTTTCAATCACATATGAGATTAAGATAAAGGAATATACCTTTAAGTGCGATCTTACATCTCATGAAGCTTAGCTTAAAGTCATAAACATATGATCGTGTAAGCTCTTCTCAAAAATTCTGCAAAAGTCTTAAGTCTATGTCAAAGCAAATTTATTCACTTAAATTAAAAAGACAAAAAGCAGTAAAACTATGAACTTCTCTTACTCCCCCTGAAATTATGCATTTGAAAAAATTATCATTAAAAATATATGCATTTAAAATTTCAGAATTAAATATGTACTCCCTTTGAAGGTTGAATTTCTCGTTGGAGTATCGGAGTACAATCTCTCATATCAGCATTGGAGTAAGGTCTTTTGATCTTTGAAGAACGAGTCCTGATATGTACATAATCAGAAGTCGTTGTTGACATTGATGTCCGGGTTCTGAATTGAAGTATTCAGAAGCCTTTCTTTTTCTACTCCCCCTTGACAGTAGGTGCCTGCAACACAGAATTAATTTTCTTTGGTACCCACTGGCATTTGGGTCCATATGTGTTAGTTGCAGTTCGTATGGGGGTTATGGAATAAGAACCATACCAGTAATGATCTTTCGTCTTGTGAACAGGATCATGTGTACAACAGTAAGAACAAGAATTTTCCTTACCTGATAACCTGATCATTTGATCTCTCGTGTAAAAATGAGCAGGTTTACTTTTCAGCGCATTGTTCTTCGTTTCATTATGCGTATGTACACATGAGCTTTCATCTTTAACTGGTTTCTTCTTCCAGAAAGATTTTCTTCCTTGTAGCTCTTCCTTCTCTGATGAGAACCTGAACCATCTAACTTTCTGTGAAAAGGAAGGTTAGTAGTATGAATCATATTTGAAGATTTAGATTTATCAGGAAAATCAGATTTCTGAGATTGACTTTTCTTGCTTTTACCAGAGGTGTTCTGTTTCTGTGAACGCTGATGTTTAGAAACACTTGGTAAAGCTTTTCCTTTTTCAAGAAAAGGAGAATGATCTGGAAGTGAAGCATTGAAATCAACCATATCTACTCCTTCTATACACCCTCCATCATAATTAAGAAATTCATTTGTGGACTCAAATAAATCATCAAAACTATCAGTCGAAGTTTGAGGTGCTTTTGAAACTGTAAAACACTTTGTAGATTTAGAATGAAAAACAGTGTTCTTTATAACAGTAGAAAACACATCTTGTTTTATATTCACCAAAATTCTTTCGTCAGATAAGATATTTTCTAACTCAATTATTTTGCTTTCTAATACGAGTGGAGGTAGATAAGTTTTAGCTCGAACAGGTTTTGCCTCCATCTCAGTAGAAGAATATGTAGCAAAATATTCTTTTGAAAGAACTTTTGGTTTGTCCGAAAGATAACTATCATTCAGTCTTTCATAACAGAATGGTAGTTGCATTTTCTTCAAATTCATTCTTTTTATATCTTCTCTTGCCTCGACTTCTTCTGATGCTTTGGTAACAAATTTGGGTTTCAAATGAGAAAGTTTACGAGCAGCATACATATAATCTGCATTATATAAACCAGGCTGTTTTCTGATAACATGTTTCAGGTAATGAGGATTATTACAACCTAATCCCCATTTTGCTTTAAAATCAGCCTCTTCATTTGGTGTATTCAAGAAAATAGTTTGATCTGTTTGGCCTCTTTATAAAGTTTGCCTTCCAGACCAGTTACCTTTTTCTCTAAAGTCTTGTTCTCAACATGAAGTTTAAATGCTTTCAGAACGCATTCTTGCTTTTCTGAATCAGACTTAGATAATTGTGAAACAAGATCAGAAATCTTCTTTTCAAAACAAACCTTTTCAAGATTAAAATCAGAAGCAGATTTGCGTAGGGAATCCATGAGATCTTTATTCCCAATAACTGACGTATTTAGCTCAAAGATCTTTTGATTACGCCTAGCAACTCTGCCTTTTTCTCTTTTCAGTTTTGACTGAAGGTCTTGAAGTTCGACCATCATCGCATCCATTTTAATCATTATATTATTCTCGGTTAAGTTCATTACCTCTTCAGTTGCTTCATTATCTGAATCATCATACTTTGCATGATTGGCCATCAAGCACATATTAGCAGTTTCTTCATTCTCTTCTTCTTCTTCCTCTTCAGAATGATCTAACCAGAATTCGTCTTCAGCCATTAACGCTTTGCCGGCTTCTTGTTGCTTGGCTAGCATTAGTTTGTTCTGGTAATACGCTGAATTGCGAACCTTTGGCTTTCGACAGTTTGAGGCGTAATGTCTAGTCATGCCACAGTTGTAGCATATGATTGGGACATCAGCTTTCTTGTCTGTACTGGTGTAGTCATTCCCAGATTGTTTCCTTTCTCTTGGTTTCTTCTCTTGAGATCTACTTCCTTCTACTCTTTCTCTATGCTCACGGTTCTTGGAGCTTGATGAAGAATATCTCTGTGAATTTGATCCCGGTTTCTTGTAGAATTTCTTTTGGAATGCACGGGTCAGTAATTGCAGTGCTTGCTTGAGACTTTCTCCATCATCTCCATCAGATTCAGTTTCTGATTCAGAACTTGTAATTACTTTCTTCTTTTTCTTCTTATCTTTCACAACAAGTGCAACGGAATCAGGAACTTTCTCAACTTCCTTTTTCTTCTTTCCATTCCTTTTCTCTTCTACTTCCTCTTCGTTCTGCCTTAGTGTATCATACACTTCGTGGAGTGGAATGTCAGACAGATCTTTCATCTGTTTCATTCTTCGTGTATGCTTCTTCCATTCTGGTTGAAGGACACTGAGAAACTTGACGTTGTTCTCTATCTGTTTCTTTTTAACTTTATTCTTTGACAGCTCGTTCAGAAGCAGAACATATCGTTCATAAGTGTCAGTTAGGCTTTCATCTTCAAAGGCTTTGAATTCTTCGTAACTGTTTATACAGTTTGCGACTTTCATCTGGTTCCCAACCTTAGATCCCATCATCATCTTTTGAAGTTGATCCCACATCTTCTTAGCAGTAGCTTTGTAGCTGTCTATTTTGATGTAGATATCATTCGGGATACTTTGAAGAAGTAAAGATCTTGCTTGTTTATCAGCTTTGAAACGGTTCTTTTGTTCTTCAGAAAATTGGGCATACTCTAGCGTAACAATTTTCATCTTCTGTTCTCTTTCCACGTTCCCGTCCTCGCTGTCAGAAGAATCATCTTCAGCATCATCATCATCATCATCATCAGGTACTTGAACAGAAAGTGGTGTCATGGGACCTTCTTTTATTGATAAAAGAATGTTGTCGCCGTTTAAGTGTCGATCCACAAAGTCAAGAAATCTGTCTTTCCATTGTTCGTAATCCCCTTTGAACAGAACTGGGGGTTTGACATCCGTACCAATGGAAAGTGCGTCTTTTGAAGTCATCCTGATTCGTTAGATGTGCAACAAGAACTGATTCGACCGTTAGTCCAGATAAAAGTAAGTGAAAAACAATCGACTTTCAGAAATTAAATTTCCAGAAAATAAATTTCCAGAAATTTAAAAACAAGTGCCAAACTTGAGTTGAGGTTATGGAACAGAAATTTCCAAAGTTTAGATTTCCACCTTTGAAATAAGGAATTTAAGTTCAAATTTCAAACTTCAAAAATGTCAAAGTTTAAAAAATTCAAGGTTCAAAGGTGTTGAAATTTCCAAAGAGGCTGTTTGACCGGATGAGGTTCGACCGGAAGCAGTTTTCAAGTTCGACCGGAAGTGATGTGGGTAAATGGGCTTCGACCGGGAAAAAAAAAACTTAAGACCAGTACAATGTTGGAAGAAATGAAGCTTTGACCGATAATATGTTTTTCTTTGATTTCAAATTTGGTGGAGTTAAAATTTGGTGTGTGAGAGTGTGAGTGGACCGAATTTTACTTCTATTATAATGTTATGGAATTGTGAGTGGACCAATTGTGATTGGTGGAGGATATTTAAAATGGATATTTAAAATGGAGGTTGTGCACGTGGAAGGAAACAAGATTGCTTAATTCACATAAGTTGTGCACGTGGAAGTTTGTAGGAAATAAGTGTGCAAAGTTGAAAGGTTTGACCGGGATACTGATGTCTTCGACCGGAAGTGTGAAGACCGGAAGGTTGCTAAGACCGGGGCTGATTACTCGACCGGTACACTTAAGAGCGAGAGAGAGAGTTCGACCGGGGAAGTGAGGAAGACCGGGGCTTGGTTTGTGAGATTCAACCGATAAAAAGTGATCTTCGACCGGTATTTGCAAGAGTCCGGTCGAATGCTTAAGACCGATAGAATGTAAAAACTAAGGTTCGACCGGTAAAAAAATATTATCGGTCAATTGGCTTAGACCGATATATTACAAAGGACCGGTACGTCGTCTTCTCCGATTAAATCAACCTGTAACTCTAAAATTAACCCAACTAGAGGTCGTTTTACCACACCAAATTTTGACAGTACGATCTCCTTGCCAAATAGAACAATGCACAACACTTTGATTTCGAAAATAACCGCAAAATCAAGATTTTGATCTATTGCACAGTGTTCTTCAAAAAATGAAGAACACAGAGATTAAAAATTTTTGATTTTGAATCTGGATCAGCTCTGATACCAATTGTGAGTCCGTGATCGTTACCAGATAAATCAAATAACAAACATATAACGATTACCAACCTGTTTAGATTATAAACGCGGATTACAAAGGGTTGATAATGGTTTACAGTGTTGAGCTCTCTCTGATGTTCTACACCTTGAATATGTGAGTTGTGTGTGTTCTATTGTTGTGATCTGATGATTGTTTAGAGAGAGAGAGAGATAATATCTTAATATCTAGATATATAATATCTAGATATTATATAAACTAATATAATAACTAAACTTAATATCTAAAACTATAATATCTAGATATTAAAACAACTTTGACTTTATTACAGAATAGACCCTAGACTATTGTTGAGAGTGACTTGTCAGCTTTAACTTCAGATTGCGATCTTCGTTTTGTATGATCTTGAATCCAATGAGACTGTGTCCTAACAATTGCGTTATTTATTTGGGGGATTGTTAATCGTTGGTCAAAAAGGGTTTTGAGCGTTTTAGCTCGGTGTTGACTTAAAAATGTCTTAAAGGGACAATTGTCCGGTTTTAATGGCTCAATGTAGAGCTCAGTTATGGTTTACGTACTAATGCACCGTGTTGCATATTAGTGTTGATTACATGCTCGAGTGCATTGGTCATTTCGGTATAGGCATGTAATGTTAGACTATGTTGCATTGGATCCATAAGCACATAAGTCTGTCTGTTTTGGATGGTCAATTGGGTATTGCAGGGTTGAACTCCGGTACCCATGTTTTACAATCGGAAACTTTACAAGTAGGCACTGGAGGGTTGAGTCTGGAGGTGCTACCTGGGAGGTAGGCATTAGGATCTCCGCCGCTTGAAGTAATGCCTGGGAGGTAGTCTTTAAGTGTGTCGCGCCTTCGGGATGGAGTTCTTTGTAATGTTCATCAAGGTCAACGGTCTCTTAAGGTGTAACTTGTTAAGAAGTCGTAGGGACACTTAGGCTTTTATGTCGTGAGGTGTCATGCGATTAATGTTGCAAGAGTGGCATACTTTTGTGTTCCTCCACTCTCAACGGATACGGGTCTCCCCCATCGTCGGCCAGCTGTATATTATATGTTGACGTCTTACTATATTATCATTGGTTTTATGTGGTCGACAGTGAATGAGGGCCTTAATATTGGATCTTCCTCCACGTATGTTAAGGTTTGAATGACGTATGTCACCTCCATGTTTTGATACTTGGTTTCCTTTCATTTTATGTTCGCGTGAGTATTGGGCCTATTGTCCATGTTTTCGGACGTATTGCATATGTGAGTTTTGACAATGACTTAGGGGTCGTGTATCTTGCCCCACCCGCGCTTGGGTGTTTTGGGATGCAATGTTTTATCCACGTATCTTAAATTGGGAGTCAATTATGTTTACGTTTTGAATGAGTTTTGGGTTGCATCATTTTATAAAGAATGTTTTGCATTGGAACATTGTCTTTAAATATGCATGTTTTTGGAAAACGATTCGCTTCCATATTTAAAGTAAATCATTTTGAAAGATCATAATTTGAATTGAATTCTTTCCTCTTAACGATATATTTATTCATGCTGAAAACTCTTGAACTCACTAGGCGTTAGCCTAACCTTTTTATTTGTCGGCATGTGCAACAGGCTTCGTTTGGGAATAGTTCTTATGACTCTATGCAGAGAGAAGTGCTAGTTGTGTGCTCGTGAATGTGAAGTCTTCCGCTTAGGTTTTGTGAAGAGCAACTTGTATTGGTGTTATGTAGCACCGACTCTGGTTTAGACCTTGTATCTTGTTGGAGTTTGTATTTGTCGAGGTAATTATAGATTTTTAACTCGAGGAATATTGAGTTTTGAATTGTAAGAGGAATTATTGTCCTTATTTCGATGTTATATCGAAATTATAAATTAGTTGCTCTTACCAAATTTGAGGGTATTACAGCTATTAAGTAAATGGGAAAACATAAAAGTCCATAAATCTTAGTTAAAACATTTTTCTCAAACATTCATGTTTAGGTCATAAAACCCTAACATCTCTAAAACTCATATTTTAGGTTAAAAGTTCCACAAATCCATATACATTAATTAAGAACCATAAATGAGGGTTTAGGATATGTAAACCCTAAAAATAAAACAAGTATGGATGATGGATGAACTCACCTTGATGGTTTATAAAGTAGAAACCCTAGATTATGGATGTAGAAGAGAAGGAGTAGAAGGTGATCTTGAAGCTTGAATCTCTAGAATCTCACAATAAAAGACAATGGTCCTACACCAACCACATTAATCATCACCATATGATTCTTCCATGGATATTGAATGAAGAGAGAGAGAGAGAGAGAGAAACTTACCCTCTTTTCTCCCCAAAATCGGCTCCAAACAAAGCAGAAATGAGAAAGTGAGATAAAATGGTTGATTTCATGAAATAAAAGGGCCTCACCCCGACCGCGATTGTGCCTCGCGATATTGACATGGTCACTCTCGCTTGGCACTATCGCCCGAGTCTAGTACCTCGCGGTACAATCTCGGCGATCTTGTCTTGCTAGAGTGACCCATGTCATTCTCACTTGGCACTATCGCCCTCGCTCTTCCCTTCGCGGTACAATCCACGCGATTGTGCCTCGCGAGAGTAACTCTTGTAACAATCGCGGGCACAGTCGCCCCGGGTGTACCGAAACCCATTTTCTCTTGTTTTAGCCCCAAAGAATCTCTAATCTCGACTCAAGTTTCGTAATTAAAAGTTATGATTGGATTAGGGATCATTATAGATGAAAGGGTGCTCGATAAGGACATACTAAAATCTCGGGTGTTACAAATCGAGCTTCTTCTGAACAGTCTGTAGGAGTTCATCCGTCCCGGTGTAAGAGTTCTCTGTGTGTCAAACATCTCGCGACCAGGTGTGTTTCCTACAACCGTTTTATCTATTTCAAAGAGTTATAAATTTATTTTAAAACGAAATCTCTGAAAATGGGTCATGAGCAATACTGGTTTGTTCCGTCAACTGTTTTTCATTTATATTTTTATATGACATGCTACATTCTGTAAATTTGGGATTTACGCATTGTGAACTATAATTGTTGATATACATGCTTATTGCGTGCGAGAAATAATACGTGAATGTCGGTATTGCACAGCGAGGATAGTTTATCTTGGGATTCCCGGATCCTTCCTAAGTAATTGGCGAAACCCGTGTGTGTGAAATCCGTTTTCTGCACATGTGGGTACGGGGAGTCGACTTGGGCCCCGAAGGCGAAAGGGGAGTCTGTTTGGGGCCCGATCACAATGGATTTTGTTTTGGGTTGTTGAGATCTATCCCTGTGCTATACCCGAGCTTGTTGTTTATCGCTTTTGTAAACTAAATGTTGTGCTACATTGATTCACGTATCTTTATACCTGTTTAGTTCGAAACTCACTGGACCTATTGGTCTAACCCTCGCTTTTCAAATATAAAAACCCTTTTTCAGGAAAGGGTGTTAGCGATGCTTCCTCTAAAGGGATAGAGAAGGTGTAAAGCGTAGGAGCGAGCGTCTCAAGTAGAAAGCACCATAGTCTTTACTTTAGTAGCTTGTCATTGTCATAAAGATTTTCGGCTATGGGAGTGAACTCCTCTATTAAACTCCTTTTTCTGGTTTTAAACTGCTTGTATTGGACCTGTTTTAGGATTTTATTTTATATATTTCTTGTTGAATATTGGGTTGTTACAATTATTAAATTACTTAATTATCATATTCCTTAAAAATCTGGGTTTTTCAATTATTTATCACATTCCTTAATTATAATATTCATTAAATTTTAAGAAACATTATTTAAATTTCTTTCACCTATGAAATTTTTGGTTTCACATATGAACTTGGTTAAGCTTCCTTAATTATCTCATTCACTTTCTAGTTTCACATATGAATTTTGGTAAAAAAAAAATTAGAACAACCAAATTTCATACACGAAACAAAAATTATTGTTTCACCTATGAACTTTCTAACAAATATCATTGTTTATGGACTTTCTAACAAAAATTATTTTTTCACCTATGAAAAACTAATTGTTTCACCTATGAACTTTCAAATAAAAATCATTGTTTCACCTATGAACTTTAAACAATAATCTTTGTTTCATTAATGAACATTTTGGTTTCATCTATGAACTTTCATTATCCAGTTTCAACTATCAACTTTAAACAAAACTCATTGTTTTATTTTCTAGTTTCAATTATAAACTAACTTTCTGGTTTTACCTTTAAACAAAAATCATTTAAATATTATTATTGACTAGATTAGATCTCGACTATGATCCCGGTATGTGTGTTTGTGATATATATATATATACATATACACACACACACACACACATATATATATATATATAGGATTGAGTTATTTTGTTAACCAAATATATTTGTTATTAACCTTGTGAACCAATCTACTCCGTTGATGGTGAGATTGGATGGATGAGATTCATTCATTAAAAAAAAACAATTAAATGACATCCAATTCGTAACCGTATGAATGAACTTGTGTGACCAAGGGCATTTTAGGAACTTTTTTCCCCAATCCTATTAAAGAGTGAATTGTGGATTTGGTCCTATGGTTTTGTGTTTTCTTTGACCATGGTCCTCATTCTATGTTTATTGTAGATATAGTCCCTGTGGTATGCAATATATTGTGGTTAGGGTCCCTAAACACTAACACCGTTAACTTTGAAAGGTTAAAGACATCATGTATTTTGCACACGATGGGTATAATTGTCAATTTACTTTTCCCTTTCAATTTAACCTATACACCTTTAAAACAAAGAATACTAAATTGTGGATTTGGTCCCTATGCATCACTCATCATCTTTAAAACTCATCTATCATATCTCTTAATTTTTTTCATTCATTCTCCGTTGTCAAAGTACATGTGGCCCAAGATTTACTAGCATAAACACATACAGATTATCACAAAACACTTTGTTTATTAATCACAAGAATTACATCAAGTCATAGATCTATTAGTGATTAACCTTTCAAGATAGAATGTGTTTGTGTGTGTACTCAATGTGTGCAACTATGTGTTTCTCTCAACTACCACCAAGATTACACCTTCACTTTCACACACTTACTCTCTTGCTTACATAGAAAACACAAAGACTTGCTTATATATAGGTCAACATGACCAAGCAAGGTCAAACCTTCTAAGCTCATTACAACTCACACACAAACACTAATTACAACAATGACCCTCATTTAATCTTGAATACAATTACAGTCTAACAATCTCCCCCTTTGGATTCAAGATTAAAAAAATTTTGGCAATAATCTTCAGGTCTTCATATCTTCAGAATTAACTTCAACTTCAAATCTTTTCTGGCTTTGACATCTCAAAAACTTTGACAAATCTTCAAACTTGTCTCTTCCTTTGAATTAGCTTTTGCATATTCTGAATAGACAACCTTTGCTTTCAAACTCTGACTTTCTTTCACTTTTTCTTTGACAAGCTTTCTTTAACCTTTGACTTTGATCATCTGAAAACTTTATCTCCTCTGAAATCTTTAAAACTTCAATCTGATATTGAACTTTGATTATTCTCCCCCTTTTTAATGATTTGTAAGAATCAAAATCATTAAAACATTTCAAGGTCAGATCTGTCATTGAATGAACTTCCCAACGTCTGATAAGCACATTCTTCATGAACTTTCATCTCCCCCTTATGATAATAGACAATCTCCCCCAGATAGGAAAATTATTAATCTCCCCAATACATGATGTGATAAAATCTGTCGTCTGATTTGAAAGAACCGTTGAATCATGAATGTATTCATCTGAATCTTTTCAAATTCAAACGAAATAAGAGTTGTAACCCTGAATCAACACATGAAATAGTTAGAAATGCCTGTCAGTAACACGAAGTTACTGTGTACAACGAATGTACAATATAAGGAGCTTGTTTGATGTTGACTCCCCAGGACTTCCATTCAATCATTGAAAAACACAAGGTAATTCTATGAATGTTCTGACAGAAAAACACATTCTCTGTGTGCTCGTGCTTATGTTTTGAAAGAATTAGCACAATGATTGTGTTTCATAAGGCTCAAAATATGTAAATCACTGAGACAACAATGATTATACATGGACTCAACGTGCATGAGAAAGGTTCGAAGGTGGGGAAACTTTCCTTCTTTTTCAATATCAGTATCTTCCAAGTGAAGATCCGATAGATTATGTGCTGCTTCCCCAGAAAATATGAAACATTCACTTTTTAAGAAAAGAATGAGTAGCTTATGGGGTTATATGCAAGAGATGGCATGGGCTATTTTCCTATTTCAATGATGGTCACGAAAGAAATGTGAACCAATCAGTAATGTGGCTGCCCGGCTCAGAAAGATGTTTGGTGCAGAGTTCTGATATTCTTTTAACTCTGTTCTCTCACCCTCTTTCTTTTAATCATATAAGCTCACATATAACCAATCTCTCATTTCCATTTTACCTCTGCTCACTCCCACACTCAATTCTTTTAGACCCCTCTCCCCTCAATCACTCAAAGGATTTCTTCCGGGGTAGGAAACACTGGTTATCGTAAATCCATGAAAGATCTATTAAGCACTCACACTGAATCCCATGTTCTTAAAAGTACATGTTGTTCAATGATTTTCTTGACATGTAAAGCACAAGAAATCATATGTCAGTGTATATATGCTCATCAAAGATTAGAAATGAAATTTGAGCATTTTAAACATTTAAGATATCTCAAAACTTTATATGAATGAATAATCAAGAAAGAATATAAATGTTTTGAGAATCTGACAATGATTAATATCAGATCAAATTATCATGAAGAAAAATATTTGGGAATTCAAAGACGTATATTGTTTATATGAACAATATATAAACATATTAGCAATGAAAGCACATTGAAAATGAAATGACGTTTGATTCAAACAACGGTGAATAACAAACAACGGGTGTATTACCATAGAAAGATATATCATTTGATACATGGTAATAACATAATCAAATTGAAAATACTGAACCAGTGTGTGTATGAATACTTGACAAAGTATATAGAAAAGAAAATACACAAGTATTATTCTTTAAAGAACACACGGCCAGATAAACAATAAAATTCACAAGTATCCAAAAATCATTTAAAATTCACACTTCTCAAATCAGAAAAACATTTTAAGATCGTGAAGTGGTTTGAACATTTTAAAAACATTTTTCACAAGTAAAAGTTGTTCTTCTTTCACAAGTGTTAGAGTATAAGGTTTTGAATGTTATACCTGTGGATTAGAATCCTTAACTCCCCCTGGAATGAATATAACAATTAAAGTATCCATGACGAGATATCCTCCCCCTTGATATCTGTAAAACGTCAATCTTTTTAGAAATATTATTAGAAAAGATATAGCAATAAAATATCTAAACTCCCTTTCAAACGAAAAACTTCCTGAAAAGATATAACCATGAAAGCATCCTTCAGAAGAAAACATTTGAATACGGGTTTTGAACTGAATTGTCCAAAAGCCATTATTCTTTGAAGCACGGGTTCTGAACTGATTTGTTCAGAAGCCTTTGTCACATAAAATATCCTGCAAGAAAAAAAAATTGGTAATCATTATACAAATGATTCCGCTTTAGTCAGATAGCATATGATGAAATATCTAAAATATATGCAAATAAAGTACAAGATTAGAAAACTCCCCCTAGAATCATGAAGTGGCGTTTAACATACCAAGTTTGCTAACTAAAAAGTTAAACCTCTTTTCATCCAACGGCTTGGTGAAAAGGTCAGCCAACTGGTAGTCTGTAGTCACGAAGTGCATCTCGATATCGCCCTTTTCAACATGATCCTTTATAAAATGATAACGCACGTCGATGTGTTTCGTCTTGGAATGTTGTACTGGATTGGTTGTTATCGCAATCGCACTCTTGGAGTCATAGTAGATAGGGACTCGTTGGTAAGTATATCCGAAATCTTTTAATTGTGTTCGCATCCAGAGGACTTGTGAACAGCAGCTTGCGGCAGCTACATATTCAGCCTCAGCAGTGGATGTAGAAACACAATTTTGTTTCTTAGATGTCCAACTAACCAACTTATCACCTAAGAACTGACAAGAACCAGAGGTGCTCTTTCTATCCAGTTTGCATCCTGCATGATCAGCATCAGTATAGGCAGTTAAATCAAAAGATGAACCCTTAGGATACCAAAGGCCTAACTCAGTAGAACCTTTAAGATACCTAAGAATCCGTTTTACAGCGACCAAGTGTGATTCCTTCGGATTAGCTTGATATCTCGCACAGAAATATGTAGCAAACATAATATCCGGTCTACTTGCAGTTAAGTACAACAGTGAACCAATCATGCTACGGTACACTTTTTGATCTACTGATTTTCCAGAAAGATCTGCATCTAAAAGTGTGCTCGTTGCCATCGGTGTTTTCATCACTGAACTGTCAGTCATGTTAAATTTCTTTAAAATATCTCGAATATATTTTGACTGATTAAAGAAAATGCCTTCGGGTAACTGTTTCACTTGAAGACCAAGGAAAAAATTCAGTTTGCCCATCATTGACATTTCAAAACGAGATTCCATAATTCTTGAAAATTTTTTACAAAACTTTGGATTTGTAGAACCGAAAATTATGTCATCTACATAAATCTGGATCAGAATCATATCATCACCTTGCTTTTTCAGAAAGAGAGTAGTATCAATTGTACCTTTCTTGAATCCTGAAGCAAGTAGGAATTGAGTTAGAGTTTCGTACCAAGCTCTTGGTGCCTGTTTAAGTCCATACAAGGCTTTGTCTAAGACATAGACATGATCAGGGTTCTTTGGATCAACGAATTCTTCTGGTTGAGCAACATATACTTTTTCATGCAATATCCCATTTAAGAATGCTGATTTTACGTCCATTTGGAAGACCGTAAAATTTTTATGCGCTGCATAGGATAAGAATATTCGTATCGCTTCCAGTCGTGCCACAGGAGCAAATGTTTCTTCATAATCAATCCCCTCCTGTTGACAATAACCCTTTCCAACAAGGCGAGCTTTGTTTCGAACTACAACTCCAGATTCATCTCTCTTATTTCTGAAAACCCACTTTGTTCCAATAACAGATTTTCCTTTTGGAAGTGGTATAAGTCGCCAAACTTTGTTCCTCTCAAATTGTAGAAGTTCATCTTGCATCGCCAGTATCCAATCTGGATCGCGCAAGGCTTCTGAAGCTTTCTTCGGCTCGAGAGAACTTAAAAAACTTGAATACAGACAAAAATTAGCCGATGTTGCACGCGTTTGTACACCCGAATGTGCATCACCAATGATATTATGAAGTGGGTGATCTCTTGTCCATTTCATTGTACTCGGAATTGGATGAATTTCAGCTTGAGTATTATCCTCCTCATATTCATCATATACTGCAGGTAAGTCTTTTTCGACCCCAGATGTGCTCGGGACATCTTGTACAGCCTCTTCTGAAGTAAATATTTCCGGAGCAATAGAAAAATCACTTGGAACTTCTGTTGCAGAATTTGAATCTGCATGTACAGAATCAACATTAGTATCTTCAGAATGTATATGTGTAGATGTACCTGATGTGGTTGATATTGTGACATTTTCAGAAGGTCCTGAAATATCTGCGATTATAATTGGAACCTCTGAAGTTGATGTGGATATACTTGATTTTTCAAAATCTGCACATATATCCAGAAAAGCATCAACAAATAATAAGTCTAATTCAGCTGTAATTTTATTTGAATTAGAAGACTTATTCTGTATGACTTCGGGTTCTATTCCGTCTTGAATAGAAACTTTCTTTTTTAAGCTTGAGTTCTGAACTGTTGTGTTCAGAAGTCAACGGTGATGATTCATCGAATGACACATTAATGCTCTCCATGATCGTCTTGGTTCGTCTATTGTAGATCCGATAGGCTTTAGACGTTAACGAATAACCAATGAAATAACCTTCGTCAGCCTTCTTGTCAAATTTGCCAAGATTGTCTCGATCATTGAGAATATAACACCTGCAACCAAAAGTACGAAAAAATTTCGGTTTTCGATGATTAATAAGTTCATACGCTATCTTTTTATGTCTTTTAATGACAATCGTGCGGTTTTGTGTCAAACACGCAGTGGCTACGGCTTCAGCCCACAGACACATTGGCAACTCAGAATAGGCTAACATAGTCCTCGCAGCTTCCACCAGTGTTCGATTCTTCCTTTCAACTATGTCGTTTTGCTGAGGAGTGTAGACAGCAGAAAATTTGTGAGAGATCCCAACAGATATGAGATAACTCTGAAGCTTTTCATTTTTGAATTCCGTGCCATTATCACTTCTCAAAGATATAACCGGCAATTGTAGTCGAACCTGGATTTTCTTGATAAACTCAATGATCAGCTCTGCTGCATCTGATTTGTTCCTTAAAAATTCCAGCCAAGTGTATCTGGAGTACTCATCTATCATGACCAAAATATATTTCTTACCATTGATAGACTGAGTTCTCATCGGGCCGCAAAGGTCCATATGTATCAATTCAAGAGGTGTTGAAGATGAGAATTCTGTCTTTGCTTTATGAGATGTTCGCTTCATCTTTCCCATTTCACAAGCGGGACAAAGAGAATTCTTCTCAACCCTTAGTTCTGGTAGACCTTTGACAATACCTTGTCTCGCCAACTGATTAATCGCATCAAAGTTTTAATGAGACAGACGCCGATGCCATATCCAACTTTCAGCTCGTGAAGCTTTTGCAATAAGACAAACAGGTCTTGATGCAGAAAGTGTTGGAAAATTCACAGAGTAAAGATTTGCATTCCGCTTAGCCTTAAAAACTGCACGACCATCTTTATCTTCAATATAACAGCATTTATCAGTAAATCGAACTTGAAATTGACTATCGCAGAATTGACTTGTACTGAAAAGATTATGATCAAGTCCTTCTACGTATAGTACTCTTTTGATTGTCACGATGCCATTTGTTAACGATCCGTGTCCTCGAATGTATCCAGTAACCTCAGAATTTGCATAACTTACAGTACCGGCAGGTTCCTCAACATAATTGTGAAGTAGATGCTTAAAACCTGTCATATGTCGCGAGCATACTGAATCTATGTACCATGTATGTGAGGCCTGCAAAAAGAACAACTTATTTCTGTTTAGGTACCCATATCTAGATGGGTCCTTCCTTGTTAGCTTTTTTCAACGCATCAACATCATCTACCTTAGCCTTAATTCGCCACTCATAGCGAGGCTTAGGTACCCATTTCCATACCATTTTAACATTAAGCTCATGAAATGTTTTCTTTTTCGAAAAATGATCAATCTTAGCATGAAAAATTTTACCCTGATGAGTTAAGGATTTTGAAACTGATTTGACATGAGATGTTTTTCTGGCAACTTTAGATTTAGGATGAATAGAAGAAATGATAAATGCATTATCATGACAGTGTTTGCAAATAAAATTCTTACGTGCAAATGTCAAAAGCTTAGATTTATCCAATGAAGTACAATCATTCATACAACTTTGACATTTGGAAACGTTTGAATTTTTACACATCAAACTACCACTATCACTGATATTACATTTATTTTTAGCAACTTTATTTTCCTTCACATTCTTCATCCTTTCTCCTTTACCATTTTGCCTTTTTACATCTGAAACAGGAAACAGAATCTTGTTAGTTTTATTTGAAGAAGATGATTTTGGCTTTGAATTACAAGAAGCTTCTCCTTTCTCAAAAATACTCGGAGGATATTCAGGAGTAGAAGTATAAACAACTGAAGTTTTAGAATTAACAGTATCAAACTCTGGATTAGAATGAGCATTCCAGTTTGTAGAGTCAAACATCTTTTTCTCCTTTAGAGTTTGTTGAAACAAATCATCTTTTAAAATATTTAACTCTCTAGAGAGTTCTCTGTTTTCTTCAGAAGACTTGTCAAGTTTGAATTTGAGATCAACATTCTCATCTTCTAACTCTTCAATCGTCTTTTGAAGATCTGTGATTTGTTTCTCAAAATTAGATGATTGATTTACCTCAGAGTTTGATTCCATCTTTTCAATAATAGGAACAGGATCTGAAGCATTCATCATTTCTGTAAAGATCTCCTCAGTCATAATTTTTGAAAAATCAGAATGAAGGTTTTGATTCATGATATTTTCACTTTTTGATCCATTTGAATAATTAGACGTGAATAAATCAGATAATAACACTTGATTCTCAACATCAGTTTCTAAATCAGATTCATCAAACTGACACTGAGATTCAGTATTATTTTCTTCAACATTGGTTGATTCTGTTGGTAAACAAGGAGAAAATAGAGACGTAAATTCACTAAATTCTATCTTTCTTGTTTTGTAACTTTCATTTAAATCTTTATAAGCAAAACCAACAGATTTTAAACTTGAAATGGAATCAGCACAAGATGAAGTTTCATCATCATTCACACCTTTTACAAAAGTATCATGAATATCAGGTTTTGTAGAAATAGAGCCCATTTTATCAAAATTATACAAATTTTCTAGTGCTCTTTTCAAAACAGTATTTGGTTCAAAACCTAAACCTTTTTTAACATTATAAAATCTGACATCTTGGAGTTTGTTTGTTAAAAGATTTAATGTTTGCTCAGTCTGTCCTCTTTTCAGATTTAAATCCTCCAGTTGCTTGATTTTACTATATGCCTCGTTTCTTTCTTGAAAACACGCTTCAAATTTTAGTTGAAAATCACCTTTTTCAGCATTTAAGTTTACAAGATCTCTTTCAAGCTCAGATATTTTTGAATGTAAAACATCTTTGTCCTTTTTTAAACAATCTTTCTCAGATTCTTTTTCCTTAACAACATCTTTCAACATTGAATTTTCATCACGAAAATTCAACATTGTTTGTCTTTCATGACTAAATTTGCCTTTTAAAGTTTTAAACTTTTCTTTCATGAATTTAACTTGAGCCTTTAAGGATTGAATACGTACCTCGGAACCACAGTCGGAATGATCAGAAGATGATCCAATGTCCTCATCTACTTTGGCCATCATACACACCTGAGTAAAGTGTGCAGATTCATCATCAGAACTCTTGTACAACCAATTTTCTTCTTCCGCCATTAAGTTCTGACCATCTTCCACCTTCTTTGCTAAAAGATTTTTCCGAGCATAATATTCCGAATTCTTTGTACGCTTGAACTTGCAATCCTTGGAAAAATGACCTGGTTTTCCACAGTTATAGCATCTTCCATATTTCAGCTCAGTCTCTTCTTTCTTTCCTTCTCTCTTCTCTTCTCGTTTCTCTTATCGCTTTTCATCTCTTTTCTCTCCTATTTTCTCATACTTCTTTTCAGATCTCGGTTTGTACTTGTCTTTCTTGTAACTCTCATATTTCGGCTTGTACTTGTTCTTTCCAAAGCTTTTAAACTGCTTTGTGAGAAGAGCCAGATTTTCAGCAAATCGTTGGATATCCTCATCTGAATGTTCTTCACTTTCAGTAGAAGACTTATCAGTGCTTGAATCAGTGACTTCAGTTAGGAAAGCTCTGGATTTCCTTGACTTTGATCTGTAAGAAGAACTGGACTTGAAACTTGACCCTTTCTTACGTTCAGACATTAAGGCTAGAGAATCTTTGATCATCTTCTTTTCAGCACCAAGCTGCTTTACTTCATCCTCATGCTGAGATAAAGTTGTGAAGATATCATTGACGTCTTCTTGTGCCATGTCCTTAGTCATCTGAATGTTGATAGCATAGCTTTTCCATTCTGGGTTCAAGTTCTTGATGAACTTATAATTGATCTCTGATTCTGACTTGTTCATTCCATTTCTCCTTAGATCATTCAAAATCACATTAAAGCGATTGTATGTTTCCAACAAAGTCTCTCCTTCTTTCGCATGAAAACCTTCATATGCATTTATACTCTGATTCAACTTTGTCTGAATTGACTTCTTTGATCCTTGGAACTGTTTCTCCAATTCATCCCATAAATCTTTTGCAGATTCCCTACTATCTACGCAATTGTAGATATCATTAGGGATTGCCATAGTGAGATAGATAAGTGCCTCTTCATCTAGCTTGTGTCTTGCCTTTTCCACATCAGTAAAGAATTGATATGGTTTTGACACATATCGATCTGGGATTTCTGGTGATGTAGCTGTTGCTGCTTGTCCAGGTACAAACGATTGTGGATTTCTCGGACCATCTATGATAGATGTCATATAATCTCTGCTCTTTAGATTTAAGAACTGAATCATTCTTTTCTTCCATTGTGAATAATCTCCGACAGACAAGACCGGAGGCTTCAGATGAGATCCCATAGAGAGAAATTCATTTGCCATGATTGAAAAATGTATGTACCTTCACAAGATGAAAAATATTAGCTAGTAAATATCTTTAAATCCAATCAAATCAAGAAACTTTCAGAAAAAAAAATTAAGTACAACTCAGAATAAAACGCAAAACGTGTGAATAGTGTGAAACGCAAACCACACTTTGCGTTTGAAGTATGGTACGCAAACCTTGACTTTGCGTTTGAAGTGTGAAACGCAAACCTTAGCTTTGCGATTGCAGTGTGAAACGCAAACGCTACTTTGCGTTTGTGATGAGGAACGCAAACCTTAGTTTGCGTTTGTAGTGTGAAGCGCAAATGCCACTTTGCGTTTGTGCTAAGGAGCGCAAACTGATACTTTGCGTTTGTGTTTGCTTGATCAATATGGCATACAACACTTTGCGTATGTGCTGAGGAACGCAAACCTTAGTTTGCGTTTGTGTGGTGATACGCAAAGCTACACATATACACACTTTGCGATTCAAGTAGAATACGCAAAGTTCAGATCAAATACTAAGAAACTCTCGATGAATGACACGCAAACCAGGATGAACACCCACAAACCTAGATGAACACCCGCAAACCAGGATGAATCAAGCGCAAAGTATGACAAACACACGCAAACCACTAAAATCAATCAAAATCACACCAAAACTCATCTAGACTTCGAATTTCGATCTGAAAATTTGACAATTTACTCAACAACACATTTCGAACACAATTCTAACAAGTAATTTCGATTAAAAACACACAAATCATCAAATTGATTCAAGAACAGTACGTGAAACTTGTGAACTCGAACTCAACAAAAATCACAAATTCATGCTCGATTACAGTGCAATTAACAAATCTATCTAGACATACTCGATCGATTATACAATATGAACATAACCTGATCAGATTCAACTCAAAAATTCCACTAAAAATCAAAATTGATTTTGACTTCGTGAACAGTAACGTGAACAGTGTTGACTCAAAACATTTTCTTGATTTTCAAACGGATTTGGCTCTGATACCAATTGTGGCCCAAGATTTACTAGCATAAACACATACAGATTATCACAAAACACTTTGTTTATTAATCACAAGAATTACATCAAGTCATAGATCTATTAGTGATTAACCTTTCAAGATAGAATGTGTTTGTGTGTGTACTCAATGTGTGCAACTATGTGTTTCTCTCAACTACCACCAAGATTACACCTTCACTTTCACACACTTACTCTCTTGCTTACATAGAAAACACAAAGACTTGCTTATATATAGGTCAACATGACCAAGCAAGGTCAAACCTTCTAAGCTCATTACAACTCACACACAAACACTAATTACAACAATGACCCTCATTTAATCTTGAATACAATTACAGTCTAATAATACAAGAAAAACTAATTTGTTAAAGTGCAAAAAAGCTATTTGCATTTAAAAATAACAATTGTTTGAAACCAACACTACATCAAAAAAAAAACCAACAAAATAACAATTGTTTGAAACTAACATAGTAGTGTTATTTTCATTCGTTTTACTTACCTTTTATCTTTTTTATGAAACAATTTATATATTCTTATTGTTAAAAATAACAGTTGTTTGAAACCAACATAGTAATGTTATTTTCATTCGTTTTTACTTACCTTTTATCTTTTTTACGAATATGTATTTTTAATGTTAAAAATAACAATTATTTGAAACCAACATAGTAGTGTTATTTTAAAAAAAAAACAATTGTTATTTTGATGCGTAATCTTTTTTTGAATGTAGTGTTGGTTTTAAACAATTGTTATTTTTAAATGCAAATAACTTTTTTTGCACTTTAACAAATTAGTTTTCTTGTACTTTGATAATGAAGAATGGATGAAAAAAAATTAAGAAAGATAATAGATGGGTTTTAAAGACGACTATAATTGTACTCGCGCAATGCAGCGAGATACATCATGATTTTAATATTTCATTTTATTTTTTATCGATTTATGGTACGATTTTGTATGGTTTTGAGAGTGTGATAATGATTTTTTTATAAATTTCTTTATTTTAGGCTTAATAATATAATGTTTTTTATATAAAAAAATTAAGTATTTTATTAGAATTCAATGATAATTTTATATATTTTAAATTTTTTATATTTAAATTGAGATGTTTATCCTCTTTTGATTATGTTTATTAGTTAGTTATGGATTCAAACATATGACTTTAGAAATTTGTACTCATGCATCATTATTTGTAATCTTGAATATTAGATAATGTGTATCAATAAACAATACTTAATGCATAAAAACTTATTTTTAAAAGTTTTTTCGATAGTTTAATAATAATGTAATTTATTTTAGATTTAATAATATAATGTTTTTTAAAATAAACATTAAATAGAATATATTTTCTTAATTATATTTTAGATTTTTTATTTTTAAAATTTGATTTTTATCCTATATTTAATTATGTAGGGAGTGATTTTAGGGGATTGAAGTGGGGAGTGATTTTAGAGGAGTTAAAGTGGCTAAAGATAAAGATTTTAGTTAGTGATTTTTAAGAGATTTTAATAGTTTTTTATACGTGCTTTATAATATAGTACAAAAGTTTAATAATAATGTAATTTATTTTAGATTTAATAATATAATGTTTTTTTAAAAATAAACATTAAATATTCTGTTAGATTGTCTTAATTATATTTTAGATTTTTTATATTTAAAATCTGATTTTTATCCTTTATTTAATTATGCAGTGGAGTGATTTTAGAGGAATTAAAGTGGTTACAGATAACGATTGAAAATTAATAATGGTTGTTTTTAAGAGATTTTAAGTAATTAACATTAAATAACGATACATTAACTTTTAGCAATTGTTTTTAATAGTTTTTTATGCGTCCTTTATAATATAGTATATAAGTTTAATACTAATGTAATTTATTTTAGATTTAATAATATAATGTTTTTTTAAAATAAACATTAAATATTCTGTTATATTTTTTTAATTATATTTTAGATTTTTTATGTTTAAAATTTGATTTTTATCCTTTATTTAATTATATGCAGGGGAGTGATTTTAGGAGAGTTAAAGTGGTTAGAGATAACAATTGAAGGTTAATAAATAACATTAAATGTAGTATATAAATCTTTAATGATTGTTTTTAAGAGTTTTTAAGTAATTAACATTAAATCACGGTACATTATGCTTTAGAAATTGTTTTTAAGAGTTTTTTATCCGTGTTTTATAATATAGTATAGATTATATTCCTAAAATAAAAATATGATTATATTTAAAAAATAAAAAATTATTTAAATATTATTATTGATTATCTTCCAAAAATATAAATGATTATTTTCCAAAAATATAAAATAATTTGTTCAAAAAAAGTCTTTCATTTAATATCATTTAATTTATTTCCTTTTTTATATGATTATAACCTAACTTTTAATCACAATTGTTGATCAAAAAAATGAAAGGCTCAGATCGATTAACAAAGTTAATACGGTTAACAAATGAATGTCCTTCTACACACATACACACACACACACACATATATATAGGGCTTAATCATTTGAGAACTCCAAAATACGTGAGATCCATTCTAATCCACTAATTTAAAATAATTAATTTTATTAAATTAATGAAATAATTAAGGAGATAATCATCAATATTTATTAAGTAAAATTAATGAATTTTTAAGATAATTCCATGCTTATTTCTTTCTCTCTCTCCTATCTACGTATTAACATGCACATTGTGCACACAAGGTGAAGACATTGTGAACACAATGTAAACAACTTTAATAAAAATTTTACTAGGATGTTCACAACACAAGGTTCACATTGTGTTCACAAGTACTATGTTTAGATTTACTTTGTGTTCACAATATGCTCACAAGCGATACCAAATATCATAGATTTAAAGTGTTTTCACAAGCGATACCAAAATCTCATAGATTTAGAGATTTCTAAAAAACTATAATAGTATTTCTAAAAAGTGTTCACAATATGTTCAACTTAAGTTAATATTCAATTATGTGTGTACGTGTATGTTATGGATAGAAAAGAGAAGATATGGAAGAAAAAGTAGAAAAAATGAGAGAAGAGAGAGGTTTTTAATTTATATTAGGTTTATTTTTTCAACTAAGTTTTTATGGTTTAAATTGGATCTCACGAATCTCAAAACTTAATGAGTCCTATGAACTCATTAATTTGTGAAATCCGTGAGATCCAATTTAAACCATAAAAAATTAGTTGAACAAATAAATCTAATATAATTTAAAATTTTCTCTCCTCTCTCATATTTCCTACTTTTTCTCCCATATATTCTTTCTCCTCTCTCCTATTTCCCTCCCCCCTCTCCATAACATACACGTACAAACATAATTGAATATGAACTTAAGGTGAAGACATTGTGAACACTTTCTTAAAAATACTATTATAGTTTATGTTCTCACATTTTCATAAAACATGGGTGTTCTTGTTTGAACCTTACACACACACACACACACATATATATATATATATATATATATATGTATATATATAGGGGAAGCTTCAAATGAGAAGCCTAAATCTTTTTGAGAATGTGAGAAAAGATATCAACCGTTAGATGAGATTTTTCAATGACCAAGATATTAAGTGAAAAATATGTAAATATAGGCAAATTGTGACTAAATAAAAGAACCTAAGGAAGTTGAGGAGAATATTTTAAAACTTTTGTATAATTAAATCACTAATTCAAGCCATTAAAAGACTGTTTGTTTGCCTCTTAATGATGTCATTAAGAGATAACATCTGATTCGCTCAGAGGAGAATCTTGTTTGGCAACAACAAAAAAAACCTTACGATGATTCCAAATATCTCTAAGGCTATGTTTGGCAAAAAAAAAACTAAGCTAGCTTGTAGCTGATAAGCTAGCTTTTCAAAACGCTACTTTGAGTAGCGTTTCAATAAGCTAGCTTATGGTCATCCAAACATGTACACTAGCTTATAAGCTAGCTTATTTTTGCCAAACATAGCCTAAGCGATTTTTCATCTAGGGCCAACCCAAACCATTCAGAGGCCACTTTTTTCCTTGACTGCCCTTCAATCCACGACTCTCTCATGATGATAGTCCTTTCACGCCTCTTTTCCTTGCGTCATTGCATCTCATCTCCTACATCTTGTCGTATTTCTCATGTCATCATCTCCCTTTTTCTTCTTTGCCTTGTTGCTCTCAATCATCCATTGTTGCCTTGCTTCTTGTCTCCTATCTGGTATCTCAGTTATTCTTATCATCAATTTTATGTTGCATCTAGTGTATTGCTTTTGCGATTTTCCATATCATCTGCTCAATTTTAATGCTTCTTCCATGTTGCTTCTCCAAACACAGTGGGGTGGATTTTGATCAAATGAGGTGATTAAATGGTGTTTGTAGACTAGCCTGATTACCTAATGTGTTCCAATGTGTAATTGTGATTCCTGATTTCTAGTCTAACATATAGAAGATTAATTCATTGTGATTTTAAAATTTAATGCACATGATATTTTTGAGTATTCTTCTCAAACAAAAATTTTATTAGGTGCCTACGTCTCTTTGTTTCACACCCGACATTGTTATTGTATTTCGATTGCTCCTTGTGCAGATCTGTTTGAGGGTTGTTGTTTCTTCCTCTTTGTATTCTGATTTCTTCTAGTGTAGATCCGTTTGTTTCTTCAATAACCCATTGACCCAATATAGAGATAGAAAGATTGTTGGTTTGATGATAGTTGAAATGGAGAACCTGTGTTGTGTTCTGTTGATTGAAGCTATTGTGAAGAAAATGAGTTTAGTATGTGAGTAAGTTTATAAATGGTCATTAGCTTGACAACCTAATGTATGTATATGTTTTAGTGAGCTCAATATGTCTGGAACATTGTACATCTGTTGTGATGTTAGTTGAACAATGTTAATTACCCATATGGTAAATATGACAAACTTATTCGATTTGAATATAGTTGGAGGCTTAGCTTAATTGTCAACGACATCATTGATTTGGTTTTGCATTTTGGAAAGTATGTTGAGGAAAACAACCAGTAGTTGTGCATTTTGTGCAAAATTTTGACATAGATAAAGAGTAGTGCTTGTGATATGCTCAAATGCATGTATAAAAACAACTAAGGATCGATGGGGCAGATTTCGAAGTATTTGATCATGAATTTGGTGTTGAGATCTTCGTTTGTGATATCAATAATCGGGGTTTGTCCGTTCCTTAAATTTTGTTGATTCTTTTATCAAGTTGAAGGAGGGGAAAAGAAAAGAAATTGGTTGCTTTGTTGTCCTTGATTGTACTTTTATATCAAAACACATCCTTCAATTAGGTCAGATAATTATTCATCTCTTTCTATTTTGATCTTCTGTTCTTTTAGTTACTTATGTTTTCCTATATGATCACAAATTTTTATATATTTTTCTATATGATCATGAATTTTTATATATTTTGTCCACATGAATTGCACTATATTGTTATCTGTATTAACTTATTTACGCACAATTACAAAAAATTGAAATCAAATGCTACCGAACTTGAAAAAAAAACAATGAAATGATTTATAAGTTTTTGTAATTAATATTTGTAGAGTTATATATATGCAGGGTGGTTGTTTAATTTCTAACACTTAAAAATAGTTACATTTCAACATTAAATCATACAAAGGGCCATTCAGTTGTCCCTTCAGAACATTTACCAAGCAACCATTTTTCGTTCTTCACTAAATCATACAGAGCCTCATAATCATTCTGACCATTTAATCATGTGGAACCAAATCATTCAACATCTTCCAAACATTCTATATATTATCACTAATCCACTCATTTTTTCTAAAAAAAACTACCCACTACTTTTTTCAAATATTTTTTTATTTAATTTCTTTCAAATTAAATTATCTAAAATATAATCAATTATTTTATTTAAATAAATTATACAAAAAAAAACGAGAGTATCATCATCTTTAATTTAAGATACATTAATATATATATATATATATATATATATATAAGATTCACATATGAATCCTTAAACCCATTAAGAATCTCAATTATAAGTTGTAAATTAATTCATGTACAAGTTATAATTAAGATTCAAATGTGAATCTTATTATTATGATTCATGTTTGAATCTATGTGTTATAATGCACATGTTCACATATGAATCTTAAATTGATTCAAAATATCGGTTATAAGTTTTAAATTGATTTACATACAAGTTATGATTAGGATTCATATTTGAATCTATGTTAGGATTCATATGTTCATATATGAATCAATATACATCTAATTATCACCATCTAATAATGGTTTGTTGGAATCTTTTGCATTTGGTTACATTTCAAACGGACATAGATGTTTGTGTTCACATATGAGATTCAGGTAAATGAGATTTATTCAATTTGTAGATTGTAAAATCGTCAATGATTTTACGGTGAAAAATTAGATAAAAAATAATGATTATCGATATTCAAAAAATGTTATAAAAAAATAGGAGATAAATTAGGATGTTTAATTTCTTTTATAGTTATTTTAATTAGTGAAAATATGTAATTATTGATATTGCTTCTTCCATTTTTATAATTTTAGAACTTCTCATTCGAATCACATGCTATATATATTGTAACTTTTTAGTATATATTTATTTATAACGTCTCTATATTATAACAATGTATTATATTCTATTAGAAGTGTACTCGTGCAATGCAGCGAGATACATCATGATTTTAATGTTTCATTTTATTTTTTTGTCGATTTACAGTACGATTTTGGATGATTTTGAGAAAGTGATAATGTTTTTTTTATAATTTTTTTTAATTTAGGCTTAAAATATAATGTTTTTTATATAAAAAATTAAGTGTTTTTGTTAGAATTCAATGATTATCTTATATATTTTAATGACATCTAGAAAAATAACCAATAACATATTTAATAATATAATTAGTAATATAATATATTAATTAATAATGATAAATGGAAAGGTCTGCATAAAAGGAAGATCTTGCACATACCAAATTGGTGGGTGTTAGAAGTTTACAGTAGTAATATGTATCTTGTGATTTGATACATGTAAATTAAAAGATTTTTAAAATCTTGCATAAAATGATGGTACCTTATGCCTAATAATTTGTATTTAAGAGTTTTTTATACATGCTTTATAATATAGTATAGATATAGATATTACATATTTATAATGTTATATATAATATATATTATAAATTGTATATAATATATATTATATATTTTTAATATATATAATTGTATTTTAATACTATACATATATATTATAAAATACAATATATATCATATATTTTTATATTATATATATATATATACATATATGTATATAAATTAATTAATGAATTGTAATAAATGAAATCATTTATGAATATATATATATATAATATATAAAATGATGTATTTTATAAATCAAGTAAATATTTTAATGTATGTCATTTATATTATTTGTTCGTTTTAAAATAAGTGTTTACATTTCTATCTTAATATGTCTCAAAAATAATTATCGATTTCCAAATGTATGTGTATACTTTCTCATTCTACTCTAACTATGAGATGAAGAAATTTCTCTCTCTATTATTAACCGTAAAATTGTTTAGGGCTAATCAGAAAAACCGTCAAATCAATAAATCAACTAAGCCAAATTAAACAGGATCATTTTTGACGATTTGACAATCAGATCTAGTCTGAAAAATAAAAGAAGCCAAACTAGCCGTGGTCTAGTATGCAATTTGGGTCTTTAGGTACTGGTTTGCGAGTCTGACAGTTAAACTAACTAAACCACCAATAATTAATCTATCTATATATATATATATATATATATATATATATAATAAATAAGTAACTAGAAGGACATGTGTCACCTTCTAGGTGAACCCATTTTTTCATTTTCCCGCCTAAACATGTATCTGGACGTATTTTACATTATAAGTTCATTTAGCAAATCCACATTCACTCCTCCTTAAATATTTCCTTAATTCAATTTTTTTAATTTATACCTTACATTTACTACCCTTATAATTAGGTATGTAGTTTACTTTTAATCCCTTATTTTTTATTTTTCATTTTAGACCTTTATCATATAAAATAAATAATGTATATGAACTAAAATGAATTAAAAAACATTTTTATTTTTTACAATTTACAAATTATACCATTCTAATTGTTTCGTCAAATATACCTTCGAAATGAGTCCAATATTAAATATTTTTGGATTTAATTATATTATTAAATATCATAAATATATACGAATTAATGTGTCGTGATTAGTATGATTTGATACAAATAATCACTAAATTGTCTTAATTTTCTTTTGGCTATTTCATATCAATTTTTACTTCAAAAGTTTTTTTTTTATAAAAACCTCATCCTCTTTAAATTTTTATACAAGAATTTTGATTTTTATCATAAGGTTTTATAAAATAACATTTTTAATTTTATTTTCTTGACATTATGATATTTTAATTTTAAAAATATTAATTATAGATGATGAAAGTATAATTAGCAATAGAATAAAGAATGTTGTATATAAAGAAGTATTTGATAATTTATGATACATGATTTTTATTTTATTAATATTTTAACTATGCATTTTTCCATAATTTCATTTACGTTATATTATAAATTTTATTTTATAAATTCTTAATATTTATTCATATTTTTATTAATTTTTTGCAAAAAGCAAGAACATTTTGTAACCAACTGCAAAGAGAAAACAACAACTCTGAAGGGAAAAAAGTTTGGAAAAATAACACCTGAGCCATTCGTTCTCCCCTCTCGGTTGGCCTTTGCCAGCCACTAGAGCAAGTAAGAGAACCTACAGTGAATGAACTTAAAGAACCGCAAATTTTTACCGGATTGTACACCTTTGTGTCTGGCATCGTACTTTCGATGATCATTCATATCTGTAAGATAAGTTTTTTGACATGATTTAATTTTTTTAAATTACCCTGTGTAATACATGGGGGCGAATCTAGTATTATATATAATATGTATTCTATTAATATACATCATATAAATTTCAACAAAATATATACAAATACATGAATATTTCTTTCAAAAAAAAAATACTATGAATATATTCAACAATGAATATATATTATATACTTATTGATATATACTCACTTCTACTTGTTTTTTTTTCAATGAGTTTATTCAATAACGGATATAAATTTTCAAAATATTTGTGGTTTTCATTTAAACTGCTCTCTCTCTCTCTCTCTCTCTCTCTCTCTATATATATATATATATATATATATATATATATATATATATTTTAGGGTTGAATGCACAAAATGACAACCTATTTTCATAAATTGTACTTTCATTTTTCCTTATTGTAGCAATATATATATATATATATATTTTCAAGTTTTTTTTATTAAATATTGTACTTTGAGAAATTTATCCATTATAGCAATAAGTAACATTTTGATTGAAGTAAGATGACATGACACTGGTTACAAAGTTTCTATGTCATTTCATTGTTTACGTGTAACATATTGCTTAAGTGACAATTCTTATTACAGAATTGTACTTCCTAAAAAAATTAATATTACATATTATTTAATTAATTAAAAAAATCTAAATTATTCATTAATATATCAATACTAAAAAGACTTTTAAATTATAATTTATCTTGCTAACATTTAAAACAGTGCTTAAAAATAAATTTTTTGACCAAGAAAAATAAGAATTGTTACGCTTTTTTACAAATAAAATATTATCTTGAAAAGAATATATCACATTTATTTCTAAAAAAATTGATTTAACATATTATTTTAATAAATATATTAGATCAATAAAAAATTAATTATTCATTAATATAACTATATTAAGAATATTTTTAAAGCACATTCTATATCACTAACATTTTTAAAGTGTTAAAAATATGTATTTTTTGAATAGGGAAAATAAATATATTTATCTTGAAAAAAATATATCAGGTTTGTTTGAAAATAGGTTACTTTAAAATATTTAATTTGCATACAATCTAATAAGACTGGATTTTTTTTAAATGATTTTTTAAGGGATAAATGAAAAACATAATATGGGTGAAATATGAATAATTGGGAGGTAAAGTGAGGAAGTTATTTAAAAATTTTGATGGAGTTTTGTATTTATTTATGCCAAATAATCAGAATGATATGTCATCCACATCACCTTATTTAAGCCATGCAAGTAAAAGAAATGGAGGTTAACCGATTTAAAAGGTAATAAGGGGGTGTTTGGGATTGCTTATTTAAAATATCTTATGCATATTTGTAAAAGTGTTTATTAACTTATGTTTATTTGTAAAATGCTTATTAACTTATAGAAAGAAAGGGCAAATATGTAATTTGGTTAAATATGTTAATAAGGAGTTTCAAATAAGTCAGTTGTGAATGACTTATCAAAAACTGCTTATTAGCGGGATGGAAAATTCATAAGTCTTTTTTTTTCTTTTTTCCAATCCAAACACTTAAAACAACTTATTTGCTGTTTGAAAACGCAATAAGTTAATAAACAGTTTTAATAAACAATCCCAAACACCCCCTAAGTTACCCATTGCTATAATGGTTACATTTTTCAAAGTACTATGCCAAAATAAAAAATAATTTGAAAATATATTGTTGTAATAAGAAAAAATAAAAATACAATGGTATAATAAGGAAATTTATAAAAGCAGGTTGTTATTTCATGCATTTAACGCTTTATTTTATATATTAATCCATAATATATATAATATTATATAATTACATATATATGTATATAAATACGGAGATAGAGCGTAAACAGTAAGTATAAACATTAAACAAAATCGTAACCTTCTTGACTCCAAATCATATCTCTTTGATTCGTCTTCTTCATTCATCGCTAGTTTGCCGGTATTGGTAAGTCACTAAATTAGGTTGATCTTGTTTTATGGCAAAAAGTTTTGTGCTATGCAGGAATAGAGATGGTCAAAAACCGATCCCAGGCTAGATCGGGTTTAAATCGGTCTCAGTCTGTGATTGTCCTCTTATAACCGGTTCCAATTGGTTTCGGACAAGGCTGAACCCAATTTGGCCATCTTTATGCATGAAGCACTCGAGCATAAGCCAATCAACTATTTTTTTGAGCAATTGATGGTTTGGTTTTTGTTTTTGTTTTTGTGAAAACATCATAACCTAAAACGTCTAAATCGTTTGGATTAGACCGCCTTTTAGGGGTCTAGCTTGACCGATCTAGTCACGATCCTTCAGATCGCTCGATTTGGAAAAATTCTAAGCCGCTTTTACAATTTGTTTATGATTTAAGGGATCAAATCGTTTCACAAACACCGTTCCATTATTATAAAACATTATTTGAAGAACAACATGATTATGTTATCATTTTTTTATTATTTTGTTCAAGTTATCAAAGACAACTTGTACAGTTTTACATGCGGCTTCTGGCATGTAGCTCCGTTGGTAAATGGGTGAGATGACTTTGTCCAAATACAAGACATGTCTCAGATTGGAACCCTAACTCTCCGTTAGCCTCGACAGTTGAATAAGCAAAAAAAAATACCCCTCATATTGACAAGTTTCATATAAGGTCAATTAGGGTTAAACAAGTTTTTCCCCCAATATTCGGTTGGCAAAACTTTTACAAAAAAAATATTGTGTTTATTTAAAATTTAAAATAAATCAATTAATATTAGTATTTGATGGAAACAAAGAAGGCACACACGGTAAAGATCTCCGGCCGGTTTATAGTCGTAAAAACGCTGACTCTTTTTTTTTTTTTTTTTACCACCGACGCTGATCCATTTTCGTGAATCCCACGCGCGACGTAAATGAACCAACAAAACGGGCGCGTGATCTCCACTCTCGATTGACGAGGGTGGAACTCACTGCCAGTTCATACAAAAGCCAAAAGCCCACGAGATCCTCTGAATTTAAAAGGAAATCCAATCGCCGGTAAAAATAGTTTTAACTATAACAGAATTGCTAAACCCAGATCAAGAACGCATTAACAAATTGTACACTATGCACCATAAGTTGTACATTTGTTTAGCTTTTGGTACTTATGCCTTGGAAAAGAGGATACTCTTTCCTTTCCTTTTCTTTTACATACGTGACTTCATGTACACAGGCACCGATGTACGCGTAAAATGTGTGTGGTATATATATATGAATATTGTATCTATATATGTATGACCTAAAACCCTTTTTTAAATTCTTGCTCTTTTTTTTTTTTTTTCTTTCTGATAATTTATTCTCTAGTGATGATGATGATTTGAGTTTGATGCTTCAATCTTGATTTTTTTTTCTTTCTCTGCGTTCTTTTTAGAAGAGGAGAAAGGTTTATGTTTTGATTTGGATTGAACCAATTGGGGAAAAATAAATCATGGAAGAAGCAGGTCAACAGGGACAAGATCGAGGTTCTGCTGATTCAGTTTCAACTCTCCCTTTGCATGATGGTATGTTTTTCTTTCCCATTACGACTTCAGTTGGCAATAATTTGAACTTTTCTGTGTCGAATTTGAGAAATGATTGATTTGATATATGTTCTTTTTCTACGAATTTTGCTTTGTTTATGTCAATTCTTGTTGTTTTTTTACTTGGGTTGTACGATTTGGGAAGTTGGTGTTGTAATTTTTCTTGCTTTTTATTGGATTGTAGGATTTGGGAATTTGGTGCTTTTTTCATAGCTATTTTTACTGCAAAATCTTTCATGATTTAGGGTTCTTATGTGATTTGGGGGTGAGATTGGCATTTTGAATTTTGATTGAAATGTGGGTTGGGATAGATTTTTGTTTTGAGTTCAGATCTTATGGCTGTTCTATTGCAAACCTAAAAATTCAGCTACTTGCTACATGTAACTAATACTGTGTTCTTTGAATTGGTTGAGTTTGATCTTCCTGATCTATGAATTCCTTCATAAACCCTAGTCTTGAACTTTAGGTTTTATCAAATCATCAATCATATGGAATGAATGCTTTTTTCTTACTCAAGAATTTAGTGTTGTGCTTCTATGGAACGTCTTTCTACTTTCTAGGGTTTAATGGATCATGAAATATTTGAATTTTTGGTTACTGAACGGTGATATGTGTTTGGGTGCTGTTTGTATATGGAGCTTTATAACTTTAATCCCCTGGCTGAATGTAGTAAATTGGCCCAAATAACCTCCAAATAACTAAAAACCCATAGTAGGAAGTGATTTGGTTCAGTGTGAATTCTTATAGGGGTTTAAAGTTTTTCATAATGTAGAAGATAGGTCTGCCTACATCCCACCTCTAAGACCCTACTTTCGAATGGGATATACTGAGTCAGTTTGGTCTGGTTTGGATAACCGTTATCAAAACGAAGGCAATTGACGCCTAGGCTTTGATACAATTTTGCAATGCCTTGGCCCAATGTGGTAAAGTGACCCAAAAAACCTCTGAACTAAAGACATGGTAGATAGTTACTACCAGCTTGCTGAGCTCGTAGGGATCATAATTCACAATAAAGCCCAAACCAAACCAAAACAACCCAATATGTTTCTCCAGAAAATAGGGTTTGGAGGGTGGGATGTATGCAAACTTGGCGTCTACCCCAAATGGATGCTATGATAGGAATAATAGCAATGAATTTGTTTATAACATCTCATATGGATGCTTGCTATTTCAATTCCATCACTAACTTGTTGAAAAATTTGAAACTTTAAACAGGTGATGGTCCTTTATCTGATAACGGAACACATCAGGTATTTTTTCGGTTCGAGACTTCATTTACATCATTTTCTAATGTTTTGATTAGCTTAGGTAATGTGCTCATTAGTACTTTATTTGTATTTTCAGCCACAATCGCCAAAAGATGAAAGGATCGTTTCTCCGAATCCTTCTGCAAATGCAGCCGTTGCAGGGTCTGGAAGGTTGGTTTCCAACCAATCAGAAACCAGGAACGCAAGCCGAGCTCCGACGCCCGTCCACACATCAACTACTTACACTGCTCCCCAACAAACTTACTTCTATGGAGGTTAGTTTATAAAAAAAGATGTGGATTGACACAAGCCAGGAATCTTCACAGAAATAACCGCTCTACCCTTCGGGGGCCACCCCTCCCTGACCCTGCTTTTGAGCGGGATATACTGGGTTTGTTTGTTTAAGTGGATTTACCATCGGTTTTCTGGACTTCTGCCAGCTTGACTTACTATTATCTTGTGCTTGATATCAGGTTATGATGATGGCTCGGTTAATTGGGGAGAAAACTCAAATTATGTTCATCCTAATAACTTGCAAATGATGCCTCCGGTGAGAGTCTATTTGTTCTTTTAAGTATGTAATATTTATATATGGCAAAACTCAGACACACTTCTCACCTTTGTTGAGGTTTATACCCTTGACCTCCAGAGAAGTTGGGATCTACGAGTAACATGGGTGCCACTGGGCCAATGACCCTTTTGTCATTAGAAAGAATTTAACAATTTTCTTTTGCTTCCATGGGATTCTAACTGAATTTTGTTTGCCTTTCTTTGGTATGATTTAGGCAATCTACAATGAGAATGGTTCGCTCTTGTTTCATCCCGCTTATGCGTACGATCCCCAGGTCGCATACGGCCAGTTTCCGCCGTTTGCTAGTCCTGTATCTCCAATAATGATAGATGGTCAGCTATATTCACCACATCAAGTCCCGATGTCACCATCTTACTACTCGCAGCCTGTTTCTCCGACTGATCTTCCAACTCCCGCAAGCGGCAGCCAAGAGGGTCTTGGTGACAATGTGTTTTTGGGTCCAGGACCGGGTTATTATCTACATTATCCGGGAAGTAATGGTCTTGGATTCTACCAATTTCCTGGCGATGGCAGCTCCAGTGAACCCGTGTCAAGTCAATCAACACCCGTTGGCATACTTGGGCCGTATGAGCACAGTTTTGGACAGGTTGATTCTCCTTATGATGATAGTGACAAATCCTATTATTGTTCTTGCCATTTAGGAGCTTATTGAAAAAGTCTCGTTTGGTTAGTCATAAGCTAGCTTTATGGAAAACTACTTCGTGTAGTGTTTCAATAAGCTTTATGGGCTTTTTTCCAATTAATTTTTCAACATGTTCTTTTAGGTATTTTTACATTATCAACTATTTTTACCAAACATAACTAGTTTATGAGCTAGCAACAAGCTTTTTAGCTAGTTTGCCAATCATAGCCTTAGATGTTGTTTGTAATCTCTATGCTAATTTATTTGAATCCGGGTTTCACAGCAGCAGACACCATATCATGGATATGACTTATCAGGTTCGACCATAAGACGCTACCCGCAAAATAGTTCGTATGAAGCTAATCGGCTGAACCATCATGGGCATGACAAAGAAGTCAAACAAAGGGACCGGGACTCGATTAGCTTGACCAATGAGTCACATGCCACCACCAGTGACAGGAACCGTGGACCAAGGGCATCAAAGCCGAAGGGAAGTAGTCCAGCTGACCCTATGTCAAACAACCATGCTTCTGGGTCTCCTCTTGACCAATACAACCTGCCAGATTTCGTTACAACCTATGAAAAAGCCAAATTCTTTGTAATAAAATCTTTTAGCGAAGATAATGTTCATAGAAGTATCAAGTATGGTGTTTGGGCTAGCACCCCACTTGGAAACCGAAAGCTAGATGCTGCTTATCAAGAAGCACAGGAAACCGGAGGAAATTGTCGCATTTTTCTCTTCTTTTCGGTGAGTTGGTTCATTAACTTTCATCTATTTGATTTCTGGTGGCTGAACGCAAAGTTTCTTGTAGGTAAACGCCAGTGGACAGTTTTGCGGTGTTGCAGAAATGGTCGGACCTGTAGATTTTGAGAACGATGCAGAGTACTGGCAGCAGGATAGGTGGAGCGGCCAGTTCCGTGTCCAGTGGCACATCATCAAAGATGTCCCAAATAGTCGATTCCGTCATATACTTCTTGAAAACAATGACAACAAGCCTGTCACTCATAGCCGAGACTCACAAGAGGTATTCCTTGTTATTATCACTACAATAAAATCGACTTTATAGGACATCAAACATGTCTAAATGTCCTAAATAGACTGTATTATATGACTTAAGTTTATAGGACCAAACAATTGTGTTACAATAGGGTGTTAGGAGGCATTTGGGCATCCCTAACAAGTTTTTTTTTAGGTGTATTAGCTTTTCACAGGTATTACCACATCTTTTTATACGACATTTTTTTTCAGATAATGTCATATAAAAAGACTAATATAACAGGACACTTTATTTTCAATATTATCATTTAAGAACGCCCAAAAGGCTCTTTATAAACTTAAGTCCTGTTAAGCATTTCATTATGACACTTAGACATAATATGGCATCTTATAAAACGAATCTTGTTTTGTGAGTGCATCAACGTGAGTGTTGGACGTTCGTGCAGGTGAAACTTGAAGAGGGTATTGCAATGTTGAAAATCTTTAAGGAACATGATTCAGAAACATCAATCTTGGATGATTTTCGTTTCTACGATGAACGAGAGAAGTGTTTACAGGAAAAGAAGGTGAAAATGGAGCAAGCAAAAAACAATGTTGTTGATGGTTCTTCTTCTTCAATAAATGAGCTTTCTGAGAGAGTTGCAGAGTCCCTCCAGTTGGAAAAACAGTAAAGAAAGTAGGATATGCATCAAACTGACATGGTTGAGTTTTGGAGGTTGTTTTTGAGATTTGCAGAAACTAGAGATGAGAAAGTTTGGTTTTCTTTCTGACTTTTTTCTTTTTGGATTTGGGTTTGGGTTTTCTTCACCCCTTTGTTGGCAGGTGGTGGTGGTTGAGTTGAGGAGTTATGTTTCCATTGTAATTTTGGATCATGTGGGTGGTTATTGCCCAAACAAGTGTAAAATTATCAATTAAAGGAATCAATCATAATGGTCTTTTATTCTCTTCCTGTTTATATTCATTGGTGAATAATGTTGCATTCATTGGTGAATACATTGCATTCATTGGATGAATACATTGCCTCACCACCATCAAATCATCTTTCCAAGATTATTCTTCTTTGGACAAATAGGAAGAGTGCCAATCATTTATAAACCTCCTAATTCATACAAACCAATCTCAACCGTTCATTTAGGCTAATGAATATCTAGTTTTATAAATATCTCGCTCATTTTATAATCTAAAGCATTGATCATAAATGAATGAGCTTTAATAATCTTCCATAAATATCTCGATCATAATAAATGAATCCTCATTATTTTCCATAAATATGTTAATTATTTGGTTTGTACAAATTAGGAGATTTGCAAATTATTGAAACTCTAGCAATATATATCATGTATATATACAAAATTAAATCTCCTCATTTACAACTAATTTAGCCACAAAATCCATAAAAACCAAAACCAAAACCAAAAGGTATATATAATATAGATCCCACAAAACAAGCAGTTATCTTGATTTTGTTTCTTCTTCTCAATGTATCTTTACACATAAATCATCCTATAGTATAGATACATATAAAATCACCTCTTTTAAACTCTCTGTTTACCTTTTTTTTTTTCATAGATTTCATTTTTTTTATCTTACTCCTTCGAATATCAATCAATCGAGGGTCATGGGTTGACTCACACAGCAGCCCCTGAACCGGGCATTCCTGACCGTTGTCATAATCTCAATCTCGGCTTTTTCAAGCATCTTGACAACTTCAGTGAAGGGTGGTCTCACATTGGGGTCTCCGTCCCAGCAACGTGTCATTATTTCACTGAGAACCGGAAGGCAGTCATCTGGGACGGTTGGTCGGATGCCTTTATTGACAACGGCAAACGCAGCCTGCACGTCGGTCAGGTTTTGGAACGGTAGCATACCTGTGATTAGTTCCCATAGCACGATCCCGAAGCTATAAACATCTACTTTTTGAGTGTAGGACCTATGTTGGATCATCTCCCTGCAATAACCAAACAAACTCAGTATATCCCACACAAAAATAGGATATACTTGCCTGTATCCTAGGCTTCAATTTTCACGATTATCTGTTTATCTAGTTTTTATTATGTCCTCTTAAATGTATCGTGTGTATGCAACTTTGTTGTACCTTCTAATATGCATTATGTGTATATAGGAAGGTTCAAATGAGAACTATAAAATTTTGAGAATCGTGAGAACCAGTATATGCATTGACGCATATACGGTATATGAATTTCAGGGAGAATATATGCACCAATTAGATATATACTTGCATATATAGTATATATATGTACACACATTGATAAACATTTACAAACCGACATACACATATTTTGATGGTGTATACTTGCATATGCAGTTTCTCACGGTTCTTAAAAAATATTTATGGTTCTCATTTGAACCTTCCCCTGTGTGTATATTGTATATCAAGAGATGGGGATGCCGTTCCATTCAAAGACGAAGGATCGTGTGAGAATAGGAGTTAAGGTGAGAAACGTAAGAAGGGATCTGGACGCTTGATCACTTTTAATCTCACCCCGACCCCAAGAATTGAGCTTATCACAAGAATTGATCCGGTGCATCTCGGTGCACCTCATTAGTGTTTTCAATTAGGATTTATCCAAGGGTGTAGATCCCTTCTTACCTTCTCACCGTAACTTTCATTCTCACTGGAACCCAACCATCCATTCAAAAGGGTAGTACTTATATTACATTATTGTTCCAAAATATGCATCTTTTAATTGTTCTATTGTTCAAGAAAACATTTTTATTAACTTCTTCTTCAAATAGTGAAATGCATGTTCATCAATGGATGCAAAGGAAACGGATTACAACAAGTAAGACTTCCTATAAACCGCAAAAACTTTAGCTAATAACATATGGCAATAAAAACTAAACGGTAAGAATGATCATATAGTCAAAGGTTAAGTCAACTTACGGAGCCATCCAGCGATAGGTTCCCATCTCTGGTGTCATTCCTTCGGTCTGCACCTCAATCCGAGCAACTCCAAAATCAGCAATCTTGATCGATCTATCTGATGCAATTAAAAGATTATCCGACTTCAAATCCCTATGAATCAATCCAAGCCCATGAACATATTCCATTCCCCTAGCAACATCCAAAGCCTGTTTCACCGCCAATTTCAAAGGCACCGCTGATCTGTTATGCCGCCTATTCAAAAACTGTCGAACCGAACCCCCCTTTGCATATTCCGTCACGATACACCAAACCATCGGTTTATAACATGCACCAATGAATCTAACGATATTTGGGTGCTTCAATCTTGCAAGCATCATGACTTCTTGTTGAAACTGTTGCTCCATGAGGTTAGCCCTTTCCACATTATCTTCCGGTTTTTCAAGAAGTTTAATAGCAACATCCTCGTTATTGTAAGTACCTTTATACAATTTCCCGAAAGCACCTTGTGCGAAAGTGGGCCCCATGCTAAGTTTCCTTAGCTCAATTGTCCATTCTTCAAAATTCTTAAGCCCTTTTGTAGGAAAACGAGAATCCAATAGAGCCTGAGCCAGGCCATCATCGGTTAAGCCGTTTGATGTTATTCCTCTGATGACACTATGCTCAGCGGTGTAATTGATCGGAACATGGTTCAAACCAGGGTCACTTAACATGAAAGTGGCTGAACCGTTTGAACCTACACTACTGTTGACAAGAGACCTTGCCAACGAACCTCCACCGTTGCTCATATGCAAACTACTGAAACTTTCAATGGACATATCGTCATCAAGCTTATGGTAGAATCTTTGTGTCACATCAAGAAAATTATCGTGGCCATTGTTTAGGCCGATCATGCCTGTAAACTTGGGACCCTCCAAAATTTTTATCTGGTACAATAGTACCAGATTCTCAAACCCTGCTTTCGAGTGAGATATATTGGGTTTGTTCAGTCAGGTTCAGTAGAACCAGATTCCTAGACCGTGCTTTCAAGTGGGATATACTGGGTGGTTTGTTTGGTCTGGCTTTTTAGTAGAACCAAATTCCGAGACCCTGCTTTCAAGTGGGATATACTGGGTTTGTTTGGTCTGACTTTTTAGTGGAACCAAATTCTCAGACCCTGGGATATACCGGGCTTGTTTGGTTTGGTTTTGGTTTTTTAGTAAAACCGGATTCCCATACCTTACTTTCGAATGAGATATACTGGGTTTGTTTTTTAGTAGAACCAGAATCCCAGACCTTGCTTCCGAGTGGGATATACTGGGTTAGTTTGGTCTGGTTTTCTAGTAGAACCAGATTTGAAGTCTATTTACCTCTTCGACATGAGTAAACCGTTGTACCTAAACCCCTCCGACCAAAAACCTGCATCAAAATCACCTCGAAATCAATCCAAGAGTCACGTATATACCAATTTCACACCCTTTCACCGTATAATCATTTAAGTATTCTTCCATGACAGTTAAAATAACACATGCAAGAACCACCAATCAACCAATACAAATTCATATTGAGAATACATAGAAATTCTATTCCTTTTTGTTATTTCTAATCGATTTATTCATAATAACACAGTTTTTCTGCATATCTGAAAAACATCATCCTCATCATGTTGTGTTTTTGAACTTGTGTATAGAATAAACTAACCTTTTTTTTACAGCAAGCAAAACAGCAATCAGCACATAAAAATCAAGTTCATAACAAAGCCAGCAAAGTATTAATTACTCCAGAAGGCACCAAATCCTCAAATCACATAAACAAGAATCTTAGGGACCGTTTACCCAAATGCTTACCCAGTAAGCGCTTACCAATAAAACTCGACACACTAACTTGCTTTACCGAGTAAGATTTTAATCATTACGATGATATCTTATACAACAATTTACCCGGTAAGCGCTTACCCGGGTAAGAGTTGTCACTCTCTCTTACCGAGTAAGACTCACTCTTCATCCTTATCCTCACTCTTACAAGAGTCCTTATCCTCACTCTTACCGGGTAAGATCATATCCGCTTGTCATGTTCATCCTCTATGGTAAATTCTCTGGTAAGCTGGGTAAGCATTTTCTAAACCGCCCCTTAGTTTCAGGCCCACAGAAAAAAGAAACGAAGACTTTGAACAGTTAAAAGAAAACCCATCAAAATTCGCCATAACATGGAAAATAGTTGGAAATTGAACAGTGATCCATAAGCATAAAAGCATATATTACCAAAAGAGAAGACGAAAGAAGTTGCAGGTGATGAGGAGGAGGGCTTTTTCCCTTTCTTTGAATTGGAGATTGCAACGATGATTACAGGGAAGATGATCGGGGAAAATGATGGAGTTAATTATGTGTTTGGTTTAGAGGTTTTTGTTTTTGGGTTCGACGACGACGATAAGAAACGGTGAAGTGCAGCAAGAGACACGACGATGAATGATACAATCGGTCTTCGTCACCCTGTTTTTCTCCATTGACAATTAATTAAGCAAAAAATATATATTTTTATAATTACTCCTTCCGTACAACCCACCACTTTTTTTATTTATGTTTGCAACTGCAACCACTCGCTTTCATAATAACTCATAAGTCATACTAACATCTATGACGATCTTACAAGCAAAAGGTATATTTTTTTATAACTACTTCATTAAAAACTTTGATTTTTTGATTTGAAGTGACAATTTACTAGATTTTTAAAAAATAGATGCATAAAGGACTAAGGACCTGTCAACTGGTTTTGGATCGGTCCAAAGAATGATCGGTTAAAGGCAAAATCCCATTTTGGTCTTAAGTTTTGAACCTGGGACTGATCCTTAATTGGTTAAAAGAGCTTGAGAACTGATCCTTGGTTAACTGAGAACCAGCCCGGTTCAAGCCTGGTCAAAGCCCTGAAAAAACAAGTTGGGGCTTGAAAAAGTCAGGTCAAAGCTCGAAAAAACCGGTCGAAGGCACGTTGATGTTGCTTTTACCTCAATTCTTTATTATCTATACTATATTATAAAGATGACATAAAAAACTCTTAAAAATAAGTCTTAAAGCTTAATGTACTGCTATTTAATGTTAATTACTTAAAAAACAGTCATGAAAACTGGATGTACTACATTTAATGCTATTCATTAATTTTCAATCATTATCTAACCATTTTAACTCCCCTAAAATCATTTCCCACTTTAACTCCCCTAAAATAACTCTCAGCATATTTTAGATATAAAAAATCTAAAATATAATTTAAAAATCTTACAAAATATTTTATAAAAAAAATTTATATTATTAATCCAAAATAAATTACATTATATTAAGTCTAAATTAAACAAATTTATATAAAAAAATCATTATTACTCTCTCACAACCATCCAAAATCGTAATGTAAATCGACAAAAAACAGAAAATAAAATGAAACATTAAAATCGTGATGTATCTAGCTGCATTGCGCGAGTACACTTCTAGTGACTAATAAATATAAAAAAAATCAAAACAATAATCGTGGTCATCAATATTGAAACTAATGCAAGAAAAATTTATTAAATAATTTAAAGATGTCTCTTTTTTTCGTGTGACTAGACCGTAAACCCAAGAAGCAACACTAATGGAGGCGAGAATTTATTAAAAGAGATACTATAAGCACCGTTTAGTTGGATCACTTAAAAGAAGATTAAAAACATTGAAAAATATTCAAGTCAATGAAGGATGAAAAACTTACTATATTGCATATGAAGATTTACAATATATAGGTACAAGATAGAGATATAATAAACTAACACACCTAAGAAGAGGTACATGTGTTACAACAACCAATGGATATGCTTAGACTAAGTGTTCGTATTATCGTTATCCTTATGATGCCCCCCAAGATGGGCGACCGAACCGAGAGACTGATCTTGGACATTAGCATATCGAACTTGGAGCGAGTGAGTGGTTTGGTGAGGTACCAACAAGTTGGTCACCTGTATGGATGAAAGTAACACATAAATTGCCATGTTTAACTTGCTCTCAAATGAAATAGTATGCAAGCGCTGGCTGTTTCATACAAGAGTGAAAAACTAGATTTGAGATTAATTGAGTAGCTCCCAGATTGTCACAGCACATGACTAGAACTTGAGAAACTTGAACACCCATTTCATGAAAATTACGTAACCATAATAAGTCTAATGTTGTTGAGGCAACCGCTTTGTATTCGGCCTCGATAGAAGATTGAGACAAGAATCGTTGCTTTTTAGAGCTCCAAGTAATGAGATTGCTCTTGAGGAAGACTAGTTGGCCCATTGTTGATGTATAATTATCCTTGTTTCCACCCTAGTCTACATAGAAAATGCATGAAGATGAAGAGGTAAGTCCCTGAATATTGTGATACATTTGTCAAGTGAACCAGTGAGGTAGCGAAAAGGACCGATCCTTATGCACCTCTAGTCTCTACGAATTCATGTATTACAAAAGAACTAACAATATGTTATTTTGCTTGGATTTGGTCCCTATTACTTACATAGTTTAATGAGCTTTTGTTAACTCCCCTATGTACCCTTTACATGAGGGTAATTTCGTCCTTTTGGGCCATACCCTCCCTTTTAACTCCTAGTTTGTTTCTATCTTTCTATACCCGTCATTTCCCTCATTTAGTCAAGCACTAAAGCTCACCAAAAGCTCTCTTTCTAATGGTGATATCCTATTGTGGCGCCCTTACGATTGTTCAAACATCATGGGCTAACAATAACTGAGGTCGAAGATTATATTGTTGTTCAAAACATGTAAGTGATAAGTCTTTAGTTTTGCCTTCTCCCCTTTAATTAAAAAAGCCCTAGTTTTCCAATCCATCCTTTTGTACAAGGATCAAAATACGCAAGTGACTCATGGTTTACTGAGGTCCAAGAACAATCTTGAAGTAAGCTTGAAGGCTAAGGTAGTTGACGCTCGTAGGTTGAAAATGTCGTTGTTAGTGTATATGCCCAAAAGTCATACATCGGATGATTCTGTTTATACATTGTGTGGTGTTTATTAAATGAAATGCATTGTCCAATTATTATGTTTACTTATTATTCTGTGTTATATCTAAACGTAATAATAACTTTAGAATATTGTATTATAAAATGTCCCTAGTCAAATATTAATTTGGGTTTAGGTTGAATTAATATGGTATGACTAATATATGAAGAGATTCATATGGAAATATATAATCCACATATGGGTACAAGATGAGATCTTGTATAACGGACGTAGCTTGTTATGAGAATGTTTTCATTGGATGTCATATGAGTGTCATAGACGTTTTTCATGTGGTTGTTGTACATATAGTCCTTTGACTTGAGATCATGGAGTTTGCTCTATGTGAGTGGAGTACTTTGATAACTGATCCTAATCATTCGATAACTGGTGACAGTTGTTAGATATGTCACATATCACTTAGTAGTACTAGCATGGATCAAGATATGATTTGTTCATCTTGGATGACAAGAGTGATATCACTGAGCCCCTTGATTGAATAATACTGAGGAACTCCATGCATGCTCAGGTAGTCAATATAGGATATTGATATATGTCTCATCAATATATTTCGATATCGATAGAATAAAGATTTGACATTTGAGGATGCCACATCCATGCCTCGTGTTTAATATGGATATTGAGGACAAAGAGACATAAATGTGTATGCTGATAATGATCACCCAATTTGCTGATTAGTTGAATCACCAAACTTTATCATGTGGGTAACGATGATATATTGCTAGATATCGCTCTTCGTTTATAATTATAGATTTAAAGTTATTGCCAACGTGATAAAGTCCCAATGAGTCACATGTATAAAATGTATATTTGAATAAGGTGAATAAATAATTAAAGTGTTTAACTATTATATCTGATTTTGTGATATTTAATTTGTTTAAATAAAATCAGATCAAAGCTAGCTTGTTTGATAAGCGTGAGATATGATTAACAAGTGACTTGTAAATTGTAATATATGTGTAAAAAGCACAATCATGCTTTAGAAGATATGAGGTATTCTAAAAGCATGAATCACTCTTCCAAAAACGGTACTTATAATACTAGTTAACTAGTATGTCACCCGTGCGTTGCGCGGTAGACATAAAAAATATATTAAAAAAAATACTTGCCCAAGTTAAGATAAAATGTAATTAATTTTTCGGTTAATAATTTATAAGATCCAAATTAAAATGAAGAATGTATTTCCATAAGTGGTACATTTTAATATATTGATAATCGTTTGTTGTTATGAAAAAGTTTAAGATGTATCGGTTATAAGATTTTATGTTATGCTTTTTAGAACTCAAACCACATGTCAAACAACCATATCAATTTTGTTGTTACGAAAGGTTCGACTAAAATTAACTAACATTATGAGTTGCAACAATTTGACATGCTCTCCTCTTGTCAATATAAAATCACACGTTTCATAAAAAAATTAATCTTCTTATCTATATAGGATTACAAACCTCACCAAATTTCATATTTATATAAAACATTCATTCCTCATTTATTATAGTCACCTAAAAATCTCCATTCTAACGTTCTCTCATCTATGTGGGATGACTACAACAACATCAAAATGCAAGATTTGGGAATATACGAATATTACAATACTAACTCAAATATCCTTGGTTATTTCTTTTGTACATATAAAAAAGAAAGAAAAAGATATAACAAAGATTTATGTAAAGTTTTGTAAAAAATTTCTATTGAGGGGTTAGTTAAAAGATATTTTTAGCCAAGTAAACATTTTAATCATCAAAGTCATCCCTCCTCCTTTTCTTATAACCAACTTAATTCTCAAATATAATATTTCTTAATCAATGTGGGATAACTAAAGCAATACCACAATGCAATATTTGGGAATATTCAATTCTCACAATGTCACCTCAAATACCCTGGGTTGTTCCTTTTATATGTATAAAGATAAAGATTGAGAGATTTTGATATAATGAATTGTTTTATCATGTATTTTTAAATAATATAACAATGCAATTTTCAAAAAAATGTTCTATACTTTTATACTTGTTCATTCTTATACTATACCCACCTTCTTTCAAAGATATTTTATCCTCATTTATTATACACCCTTATTTATTCCAATATTTTAACTTTTATCAATGTGGGACAACTTAAACTCAACCACAATCCATCATTTGAGAACACTCAATTCTCACAATACCATCTCAAATACCCTTGGTTGTTCCTTTTGTATATGTACATATAAAAATATAAAATTGTTCATTTTGATATCCACCTCATTCCATTTTATCCTCTTCTAAAATATCACCCTACACTTATGGTTGTTCCTTTAATATATATTGAGAGATTTTGATATAAATTAATCATTAACTTTTTATGATCGATTTTTCCTGTTGAATTTTATAAAATAAGATCCTTTTAGATATATATATATATATATGGATCTTATTAGATATATATATATATATATATATATATATATATATATATATATATATATATATATATATATATATATATATATATATATATATAAAAGTGAAAATAAAATGAGTGGTGGATAGAGAGGTTGCATGGGGTTGCACCATGTAAAGGGGTTGCATTTGAACGCCCCTTTCTCTCTCTCTCTCTCTCTCTCTATATATATATATATAGTCAAAATGAGCCAACCTATTAGCTTCGAGGGTCGGCCAAAATAAGCCAACAACGTAAGCTTAGAGGATCGGCTAGAATAAGCCAACCCCATAAGTTGCCACAAAGGCATCTCAACCTCCATGTATATATCCACAATTCATTGTCAATCTTTTGTTTCTCCACCAATGTGGGATACTAAAAACTCAAAAACAATTCCTGAAATGGGGAAAACTTCATCCTTTCAAAAAAAATTTGTCGGTTTTCCTTTTAGATATATGTAGATATAAATTTTAAACTTTTGGGTTGGCCAAAATGAGCCAACCTATTAGCTTAAAGAGTCAACCAAAATTAGCTAAGAACATGAGTTTAAATGATCAACCAAGATGAGTTAACCTCATGAGTTGCCACAAAGGCATCTCAACCTCCATTTATATATCCATAATTCATTTTCAATCTTTTGTCTTTCCATCAATGTGAGATACATAAGAATCAACCACAATTCAAGAAATGGTGAATTCTCAATTCTTAGGATGCCACCTCATATTTTGTGGGTTTTCCTTTTAGATATATATAGATAGATTATAAGGACCATCATTACGCTTATATAAATAAAGATTTATTGTGAGATGATGGGTTGTAAAAATTGTCCATCCAGATCAATTATTTATCTCTATTCCATGAGCGACTCTTTCTCTCCTCCAAGGAGTTGGAGACCGTATCTAACATTCGGGGAAGAAAGAAAAACTCCTCCTTTGGCATTGGATGTCAACTGGATTCAGAGCATTTTCATGGATACCGTTGAGACAACGAGCTGAGTTCGTTGGCTTAGATTCAGATACGACTTCAAAAGGGTTGTTGCTCGTTCTTGTAAAATTTTGAAACACTCATCATACTCTTTTTCGTGTGGACTTCTGGAGGAATACAATTATTTTTCGCTAAGTTTATGGCTCTCATAATAGTGCAAACCAAACAAATGGTCATGAACATCAATCAAATGAAACCATGAATTGTTTTCACATCCAATTCCCCATTACTCAAATGGTCATGACCGTTAAGCAAACCAAACAAAATCCACTTTTACCAATAGACATAGCAAAATCACCCAAAAATACAAAATCCAAGACCAGTAGATTAAGGAAAACAAACATAAATGCAATACCAACATATCCATCCATTCATTACTAAAAAAACACAAGTAAGATAACCAAAGTAAAGATTTTTTTCAAACATAAGACAACATCATCAAAAGACAAATATTTTCAAACATAACACACCATAACCAAATCAAAGCTTCATATTGCTATGACATCTTGTCTGACAAGAAGGGCCACAACTCAAGGGCCTGCATGGCACAATGATAACTGCATAATGGCACACAGTTTTCTAATAAAAACCCTTAATTTATGTTGATTATTGCCTAATATGCACTTATTAAGCCCGATGTGAAGTTTATTGATGAACATGAGCAAAGGGATAGGAAACCGGACAAAGCAACAAGACATGCAATCTGGACCGTGACCAAGGTCGTGCACTCGTGCCAGGGTCAAGTAACCCTCTGTCTGTGCGCCGCAATGTGATCTGCACCGTGGATTACGCCCAGAGCCACACAACTCTTTATGATTGGGACACAATTAAGATGCCACTTCGACTCGAGTTTGGGAGCATAGAGAGGTTTATTTTATTTTATTATTTTTTTTGGGGGGGGGGGACGACCTTGCCCACAACCTAGGTCGAGTGTCAAGTCACACACCGAAAAATTAAGGGAAAAAGGACATTTGGCCTAGCGATATCTATGAGCCTTTCACCTCCTAGGAGGACAGGGGTTCAATTCTCTCCAAAGGTGAGGAGGGTGCATGATTTATTTGTTGCATTTGTCGTATATAAATATTATATACATCGAAAAAAAATTCAGGGACCAAATCATGAATTCCAAATTCTTGGGCAGTTTCTTCATTTCGTTCATTTAAAAGGTTGCACAAACCGCCATTTGAAGGACATACAAGGGAAGATTTTGGAGAGCAAAAGTGAGCATGGAGAAGACTTCGGTTTAATTAGGCTTTACTATTCCATATTCATTAGGTAATTTATGGTGTCATTAGGTAGTTAACTTTTGATCCAATATTTGTTGAACTCTAATACATGATTTAATTAGGTTTGAGATTGTTATGTCAGTGATCTTGAATTCTATCTTCTTAAACCCTAATTGAATGTCATTATATTTTGAATTATTAATTAGTTTGGCCAATTGATTAATATTCTCGTGATAAAATGTTAATCAAAGCCCTAAATCCATAATTGTTTGGGGATTTCGATGAAGTTTTAGTTTTCAACGTTATGCCATGGGTTTTTTCAATCAAAACTTTAGTAAACCAAGCTTGTGAGTTTATTGTTTTGAACCAACTTTTCCTAATTCTTAATACTACTCTATGATTTAAGAGCTTGTTTAAAATCCACTTTCGGGGTAACATTTATTGGGGAGTGTGTGCAAAATATCGATGGAGAGGGAGAGAAGAGAGAGTGATCGGAACTTGGATAAGAATTTGAGATCGCGTGAGAGCTCGCTTTCTGTTAGCTCCATCTACCATGTTTAGAAGTGTTGAAAAATAGGCTAGGTATAGAAACCCCTGCTGTCTAGAAAGTCTTCACAGAAGATACAAAGCTCAGAAGTTACTCCGCAGAAGATGTACCCGAGGTCAAACTTGATGATGATTCTCAGATCACAGAGCCTCTGTGGTCACTCACAGAGCCTCTGTGAAGTCTAACCTCTGGAGATCAATGTTGAAGCTTTTCAAAGATAGTTCAAGACAAGACCACGTGCAGAACACGTGAGGCCTGCTGTACGAAGATCCTCAAGATCAAATTAATGGGCGTCCCACGATGTTTTACTTTACAGGTGGCATTCCGTTTATGGAATGTTAGTCTTTGTCTTGTACTAAGGGGTACATCATTTTTGTATATTAAGGGAGCACCACCTTAGAGTTTAAAAAATGACAGAATACGAGCACACACAAAAATAGCAGTCTGTATAATCCTTGAGCATATTTGCACATACCAGTGCATGTTCTTGGTGTTCTTCAGTAATCAATGAAACAGTTCTTTGAGTAACTTTCTTATAATACTTTACTTCCTGTTCATTAATTACTTGTGTGTTTACTACCTTGCATGTTCAATCTTTTCTACACATCTTAAACGCTTCCGCACTCTGTTTAATTAATCTGTGTGTAGTAAAAGGTTAAATCAAGTTAAAGAACATCACAACAGGGATCAACAATTGGTATCAGAGCAAACTTTGATTCTTAATATCAAAGGATCCTGTTCTATACTTGATTCCCACAATCCAGGTAGTAGTTAAGAGTCTTCTCCTTCATTTTGCTCTCCACTCATAAACGTACTCTGTTCTTTGGAGTTATTTCAACCAGTTTGAAGTAGATTCAAAGGCAAGTGTGTTTAATCCCTTGAAGACTGATTCAAAGCTCAGCTAATTATTTGTCACTCTCCCCATACCATAAATTCTTTCCTACTTTACTCTTTCCTCATCTTTCTCAAAATATCTGCTCATACTCTGTTCTCTAAACTAAAATGGCAAACACTGTTAACTACTTCAGTGCAGGATCTCAGTCTAAGCCTCCCACTTTACTAAGAGATGAATATCCTCAGTGGAAGATCAGGATGACGCACTTTCTTGAAGGTGTGGACCCTGGTCTGGTTGAGTTTCTTCACAATCCTCCTTTCATTCCAATGACAACTGTTCCTCGTGTTCCTGCCACTGCCAATACCCCTGAAATCCCTGAATATCAACACCCCAAACCTGTCCTTGAATGGAGTGAAGAAGAAAAGGCACAACATGAGCTTGCAAAGAAAGCCAAAAGACTAATCATAATGGCTATCCCAAATGACATCTTCCAGTCTCTTGATTCCTGTGAAACATCGAAGGACCTATGGTTAGAGCTAGAGAAACAACTTGAGGGTGGTGCTAAAACCCTCAAGAACAACAGGGCTTTGTGCATAAATGAATACTTTGCATTTAAAGCTCTGCCGGGTGAATCCATTCAAAGCACATACAACAGATACAATTCCTTGATAAACAAGTGTAAGAGGTATGGCATCCACAGAACCTCTGAAGAAAACAATGTAATATTCCTTCAGAGCCTGAATGATGAATGGCTTCATCTAACCATGTCCATGCAAGCCACATTGGATCTTGATGTATGGTCCATATCTGATCTCTTTGGAACACTGATTAGCCAAGAGAACAAAATTTCCAAGCTGACAACCTCTGTCGGAGGTCCTCTGGCTCTTGTAGGAAGTGCCTCAGAAGGAAAAGACAAGGGAAAGAAGGAAAAGGCAGCAGAGGATGCGCAGACGAAGAAAAAGAAGAAAGTGCCTGTAGCAGAGAGTGAAAGTGATGAAGGATCTGAGGAGGAGATTGTTATGGCTGCTCTGGCTAAAACGCTGGCCCTTATGACCCGACAATTCAATCGTGGTCTTAAGAAGAAGCCCGAGTACAGAGGGAGAGAAGAAAGAGATGATAGAAGCAGAGGATATGGTGAGGTAAGAAAGCAAGGGAGAGAGGACTCGGAGGAGTTAAGGCATGAAGAAAGGAGTGGACAGAGGTCAGACGACAGAGCTGGTGAAAAATTCCCAAAGCAAACTGAAGGGTGCTTCAAATGCGGAAAACCAGGCCACTTCGCCGCAGAGTGCAGGTCCTCTGCCAATAACCGGAAACCCACAAGAGACGCTGCTTTCTACAAAAAGAAAGCAGAATACTATACTCAGAGATCTCTAATGGCAGAACAAGAGAACCTTGTAACTGATGAATCCTCTGATGAAGAGGACAACACACTCTTTTGTGGAATGGCAGAAGTCCACTCTTTTGACGACAAGAGTGAGGTATCCACTTCTGACTCTTATAACTCGGACTCTGAAAACAAACTTCTTGAAATTCAAAATGATCTTCTTGCTTATAAAAACATATGCTCAGAACTTGAGAAAAAGCTTGCCTTCTTTGAAAGAGAAACTAGGCTTCTTACCCAAGAGAAGGACAAGCTTTACTTAGAAAATAAAAATCTTACCTCTGAGTATTTTTTAAACAAAAAGGGTCTCAAGGAGAAAATCTCAAAACTTGACCAAGCTTTGAAAGAAAAAGTCAAAGAGCTAAAGAAATGTGAGAGCGATCGATTAAATGCCATTTCCTTGAAAAACTTTTTTCAAAGAGCAAGAGAAGTACTTCATCAAGATCTGTTCGACAGAGATCTCCAAATTAAGAGGTATCAGGATGCTCAAAAGGTCCATGAAAAGGTCAACACCCAAATTGGCAGAAGAGGTATAGGGTTCGATGATGTCGATCCCTACATTGGAAATAAAAGAAACAAATCCTTAGAAAATATCTTCTGCCCTGGAAAGTTTCTAAAACCAAGTCTTCCAATCCTTCTATCCGCATTTAAGAGGCGAAAAACCTCTGAAGGACCACATCCGAGGAAACCTCTGCAGATGACGAATGTATGGTATGAAAACAATGATTCAGCATCTACACTCTCGTCAAAGAGAAAGTCTATTCCAAGGAAATATCTGTCTCAAAAATAGATAGGAATCTTCAGATTCGGTCAACCAGAGACTCAAACCCAAATGGCTTTCATGTGCCTGATGGTTCCTGAAAAGGAACTATCCTCTGCTGCACCAAAGTTCGTTCCAGCCTCTGTGGAAGAAAAACTATTTAAAAGGTTTTTAGAAAGCGACTTGAGAAGAACTTATGAAAATCATTTTCTCAACCATCCTGATTTAACCTCTGAAATAAGAGAAATATTTGAGCAAGATCTACAAAACTGTCTTAATGTTCATATGGTCATTCCTTGTATTTCAAAAATTCTAAATACTTCAGAGGACACCAATGGACAAAGCAAGGCACTTACAGAAGGTCAGGCTCTCATTCACAGAGACTTTCTCGATTCAGACTCTGAGTCAGAATCAGAGTCCTCTGTCGACAATGGGACAAGTTATGTGGAACTTGAGATACTCCCTTGTGGTCCAGAGAAGAGTAAACTTACCTCTGGGATTCTTAATAGAACAGTTCTTCCCAAAAAGAAAACCACAAGTGTACCTATCTGTCCTGATTTCCTGGACATGTGCTTGCAAGCAAAGACTTCTCTTGAGCTTGAAAAATCTAAAAAGAACAAGATCTCTCATGTTTCAAAAGCTCCAAGATCATTAAAACCATTTCAAGAAAAATTCACTTGGCAACAGAAGGGTAAATGGCCTAAAATTGATAAACTTGATGCTTCTGTTGCAGTGAAAGCAAGGAAAGAAGATCAAGGGAGAGTACAATCACAGAGCCACTCAAGAGGAGTTTTTGAAAAGACTCAACCTAGATTAGACAAAGCTTTCTGTAAAAAGAAACCCAAATCTAAAATGGGTTGTAGTAAAATTTGCTCTGTACCCTCCTTTGACAATTTTAATGAGATTTTCATGAAGTTTGCCTCTAATGTTCCTCATTGTAAATGCTTTGATCTTATGCATGCTTTAAATCAACATTTCTCGAGGCCCTCCTGTCTTATATCTCACCCCAAATCCAAGAATACAAAATTCGTGGGTGAGAAGAGACAATCTGGTACCTCTGCAAATGAGGATAAACCCAAAACCAAAGGTGCTAAGGCATCTTCATTGCCTCCTAACAAAAATGGACCCATTTGGAAATGGGTACCTAAATCTCTCTAATCTGTCCACAGAAGAAACAACATGTGCCAATTTGGTACCTAGACTCCGGGTGCTCAAGACACATGACTGGCGACAGAGGGTTGCTTTCCTTTTATAAAGAAAAACTTGATGGAGGATCTATAACCTTTGGAGATAACAAGAAAGGTCAAATAAAAGGCTATGGAGTCATTGCCAAAGGAGACATTGATGTCAACAGAGTTGCCTATGTGGATGGCCTTAAGTACAACTTACTGAGTGTAAGTCAACTCTATGATAATGGACTCGATGTGATGTTTAAAAAACAATACTGCTCTCTGTTGAAGGAAGATACCACCACAGAGCTTCTGCGAGCCAAAAGACGAGGTGACCTATACCTCATGGACTTCAAATCAACTAACAGAGAAGAAAAGCTCTGCTTAGTCTCAAGTAAGAATGAAGAAGCTTGGCTCTGGCACAACAGGTTCTGTCATCTAAACTTTCACACACTTAACAAACTTGTGAAACTAGACCTAGTAAGTGGTCTACCAAGTATTAGATTTGACAAGGATCATCTATGCTCAGCTTGTGAGATGGGCAAACTCAAAAGGGTTGCCCACAAAACTAAGTCTGACATATCTTGCACCAGACCTCTGCAGATGCTTCATGTTGACCTCTGTGTTCCTATATTTGTGTAGAGTCTTGGTGGCAAGAAGTACATCCTTGTACTCATGGATGAATTCTCTAGATATACTTGGGTTGAATTCGTTCGAAAGAAATCAGATGTTCCTGAAGTACTAATCAATCTTATCAAGAGAATACAAGTTCTTTATGACTGCAGGGTACAGAGAATCCGAAGTGATAATGGGACAGAGTTTAAGAATTCAACCATTGAAGCCTATCTTTCGACAGAAGGTATATCACAGAACTTCTCTGCTGCAAGGACTCCACAACAAAACGGTGTTGTTGAACGAAAGAACATAACACTAGTGGAAGCCGCAAGAACTATGCTCACTGCTTCAGGGCTCTCTATTTCTTTCTGGGCAGAAGCCATTTCAACCGCATGCTTCACCCAAAATCGATCTCTGATAGTGAAGAGGCATGCAAAAACACCATACCACTTACTACACCAGAGGAAGTCGAACATCAAGTACTTCCACGTCTTCGGCTGTAGATGTTTTGTGTTGAACGACAGAGAACAGATAGAGAAATTCAGTCCCAAAGCCGATGAAGCCAAATTTGTTGGCTATTCATCAAACTCCAAGGCATACAGAGTCTATGTACTTAAATCCAAACATATACTAGAAAGTATTAATGTTTCCTTTGATGACTCTTTTCAGGTGACTTCTGAGCAAATCAGCTCAGGACTCAATCTTCAAGATGAAGATTATGGTGGCTCATCACGAACAAATGACCTTCATCATCTGTTTGAAGAGATGTTCAATGATGATGAACCCTCTGAAGGTGATCGCAGAGCCTCTGGAGCCGAACTCTCTGAGGAACAAACAAAGAAGAAATGTGTTGCTTGATTACTTGATTGATTGTTTACCAAAGAAGAAAAAATGCTCAAAGCTGAAAACAAGGATTTACAGATTCAGAACTCATCTCTTCTTATTCAGATCAATGCTTTAAAAGAAAATTTAAAACATTCTGATTCCTTAATTGACTTTGCAGGAATAATTGAGTCTAAAGAAAAAGAGATCTTTGACCTTCAAGCAAAGCTGAAAAGATCTGAATCTAGCTCAACATGGTCAAAGAAGGAACTAATGCAAAAAGAGCTAGATCAATTGAGAAGAAGAGCAAACATTGCGAGTGAGACATCTGAAGGACTTAGAACGATAAATTCTCAACTATGTGCGGACAGAGATAAGTTTAAAGATAAAGTTCTCAGTCTTGAGGTTGAGATCGATAAGCTAAAAGAAAAGGCAACCCAAGACAGAGACAATTCAAAAGCTCAAGATGAATTGTTAAAGATTGAGAAAGAGAGAAAAGAATTTGCCAAGAAATTCTCTGACTTCTCCAGAAAAGCCTTTGAAGAGAAGAAAGCATTAGAACTTAGATGTGTTAAACTTTCTCAACAAGTTTCAGACTTTGAGAAGGTTATCATTATTGAAAGAGAAAAGGCTGAGAAAGAGAAGAGGAAAGATGAGCTGAAGAAAGCAAATACAGACTTTTTGGAAGAAAAGAAGATATTCGAGACGGAGATAGCCAAGCTGACAGGAAAGCTAGCTGAATTGTCAACAAACATCATGAAGGAGAAGAATGCAAAATCTGAGTTGCATAAGAAGTTTGATCTGATTGAAAAGGAAAGAAACAGTTTGTCTTCAAAGATAAAGGAACTTGAAGAGATCGTATTCAAGGTGAAGCTGACTGAGCACAAGACGCCAGAGTCCATAGCTCAATCACCAAGAGACGATCTAGCTGACTCAAATAGTTCATTAAAAACAGCTTCAAGTTCACATTTTTCAAATGTTTTCTATAATCCTTTCTATGATTCAGATGATTGTCTTACTTCTAAATCTACTGATCAGATTCATCCTTCTAACCTTTTTTATGACAAAAATGTTGATGGTTCAGGTAACTTCAAGAAGAATAAGTCTCAGAAAAAAAGCCTCTGGAGAAAAGATGATGAGAAAGATAAAGGTAATTGGATCTGGAGAGTTAAAGGATCTCCGGAGGAAAAGAAGAAAGCAGAATCATTTGTGCATACAACGAATGCTAAATGGAACAATGCCTCTAAAGGTAAAACTTTTGGCAAACCTGATCTGGTTTACACCATTAATCAACTGATCAGGTTAGCACAAAAGAAAATTAGTTGTTCCTACTGTGGCTCAAATGATTTTGTAAGAAAAGATTACGTTAATAACTGGTATGGTTCTTACTTCATATCTTCCACTAGACCTGCAACTAACCCATTAGGACCCAAATACCAGTGGGTACCAAAAGCTAAATCTGTGTTACAGGCACCCAATGTTTAAGGGGGAGAAAGAACAATGGCTTTTGAACAACACAGTTCAAAACCCGGACTTCATTGTTAAAAAGATGGCTTCTAAGTAAATCAGCTTAGAACCCGTACCTCAACGGAATATGGCTTCTAATCACATCGGATTAGAACCCGCACTTCAGTGCTCTATCTATTTTTTATATGCTTTATTTCCTTATTAATTAAAAAAAAAAAAAAAAAAAACAATAGTGATTTAAGGGGGAGAATATCTGTGATATTAACAGATTTTTGGATACTTAAATGCTTATCTGACCGTGTGTTCTTAAAGATAAATACTTGTGTTTATCTTGTCAATATACTTTGTCAAGTATTCATACACATAACGGTTCAGAACATTCTATTTGACTTTGTTATTACCATGTATCAAAAGTTAAATCTTTCTATGGTAATACTCACGTTATTTGTATTCACTGTTGATTATATAAACGTCATTTCATGTGCTTTCATTGAAAATATGTTTATATATTGTTCATATAAACAACATTCGTTTTTGATTCTCCAAAATCTTATTCTTCATGACAAAATGATATGAGCTTAATTGTCAAACTCTTTTAGTTTGAGGGGGAGAATTGCATCGTCAAACATCTTCTGTTTTGACATCTCCGAATATTATATTCTTCATGTAACAAGCGGTATTTGTGCTTACATGTACAATAACCTGTTGAACAACATGTTCTTTTAGGATAATACATGGGATTCAGTGTGTGAGCTTAACAGAACTTCCATGGATTCACGATAACCAGTGTTTCCTACCCAGGAAGTATTCCCTGAGTGATTGAGGGGAGAAAGGTCAAAAGAATTGAGTGATGGTGTGTGAAGAGGTAAAATGAAAAAGAGAGATTGGTTAGACGTGAGCATTAAAAGAAAGAGGGTGAGTGAACAGAGTAAAAGAATAATAGACTCTGCACCAAACCACTTTCTGAGCCGGGCAGCCACATAATCTGATTGGTTCACATTCTTTGGTGACCATCATTGAAATAGGCACCTAGCCCATGCCATCTCTTGCATACAACCTCACCAGCTACTCATTCTTTTCTCAAAAAGAGAATGTTTCACATTTTCTGGGGAAGCAGCACATACGCTATTGGTTCTTCATTTGGAAGATACTAATATTGAAAAAGAAGGAAAGTTGCCCCACCTTCGAACCTTTCTCATGCACATTGAGTCTTTGTACAATTTGTTGCTGTCTCAACAAGTTTACATATTTTGAGCCTTTATTGAAAAGCAATCATCTATGCTTAATTCTTTCATACACATGCACAAGCACACATAAATATGTTTTCTGTCAGAACGTTCATAGATAACCATGTGTTATTCGATGATTGAATGGAAGACCTGGGGAGTCTACATCAAACCAGCTCCTTATATAGTAACTTTGTGTTACTCAGTGACTTTGTGTCATTGACAGGCATTCTAACTGAGTCATTTGTTGATTCAGGGTTACAACTATTAAACTGTTTGAATTTGAAAAGATTCGAATAGTTACTACTTTCTATTTTAATCTGAAAAGATTGAAATAATCACTCTTTCCATTTGGAGAGACTGCTCTTATTTCTAAACAGGGCTCGTTACATGATGAAGACTATGCTTACATGATGATCATACACAAAGGGGGAGATTGTCTTGAATAGGGGGAGATTGTTTTGCCAAGTTTTGATGATGTTGATTATCACCACTCATCAAAAAGGGGGAGAAGATATAAAAAGGGGGAGAAGATACAAAAAGGGATAATACAATCTGAAGATCTGAAGATTTCAAAGATTTTAAAGATTTTAAAGTTTTTAAAGATATCAAGTTTTGAAGCGATCAACGACATATCTGAAGATAAGTGAAGACAAGAGAAGACCCGAAGACAATTGCAAAATTTTTTTTAATCTTGAATCCAAAGGGGGAGATTGTTGGATCAAATAATTGTATTCAAGATTAAAGTTAAAGTTAAGGGTTTAAACTGCAATTGTGCTAAAGTTAATTAGAGGGTTTATTATGTAATAAGTTAATAGTTATTAAGCTATTGGGCCCAAGCCCATTAGAAAGCCTATTAAGGTTAAAGCCCATATGGCCTGGGTATTTAAAGTTTTGATTAGTTTAGTTTTAGGTTAACCTTGTAAGAACTCTGATAATTTACAATAATCATAATAGAGTGAGGTGAAGCTTTTCTCTGTAATCCAAGGGTATCAAGAACACTCAAAGGTTTCATTGTTTATTCAAGGGATTGGTATGTTACTCTGATTTATATATCTCTTGATTATTATTGTGTTGCTTGATTACTTGATTGATTGTTTACCAACTAGATTAAACTGGGATAACAAGGTACTTCTCTGACTGGTCCTAGTAATGCTTCACCCTCTTCAACTACTGTTGCAGGTGCAATCATCGAGGGGGAGCACTCAGAGGACAATGCAAATCAAGAACATGATCATCTTCAAAATACCTCTGAAGGGTCAACACCAGATCAAGGCTCCGCAGAGCTCTTTACTTCAACTCATGATGATCAACCAAGTCTTATGGCAAGTACAAATGATCAATTTCTCTCAATAGAAAATGATCTACATCAAGATGAACGTGCTCCTGAACCAACCACAGAAGTTTCCAATGATCACCTTCCCCGCATGACAAAGTGGACCAAGAGTCACCCACAAAGCCAAATTATTGGTGATCCTTCTGACAAGGTCCAAACTCGATCAAGTACTGCAAATTTTTGTTACTATACAAATTTTGTGAGTATTATTGAACCCAAAAAGATATCTGAAGCTCTTGAAGACCCAAACTGGGTAGAAGCTATGCAAGAGGAGCTTCTGCAGTTTGAGAGAAACGAAGTATGGACCCTAGTGCCTCTGCCAAAAGGTAAAACGGCTATAGGAACCAAATGGGTCTTCAGGAACAAAAAGGATGAAGATGGGGTGGTGGTCAGGAACAAAGCAAGACTAGTGGCCAAGGGATACTGTCAAAAATAAGGCATTGACTATGAAGAAACTTTTGCCCCTGTGGCACGACTAGAAGCTATAAGAATCTTTCTTGCCTTCGCAACCCACAGAGGTTTCGGAGTATATCAAATGGATGTCAAGTCAGCCTTTCTGAATGGGCAGATTCAAGAAGAAGTATATGTCCAACAACCACCAGGGTTTGAAAGCTCTAAGTACCCAAATCATATATACTTCTTGGACAAGGCTCTCTACGGACTCAAGCAAGCCCCCAGAGCCTGGTACGATAGACTTTCAAACTTTCTCCTTGCCAACGGTTTCGAGAGAGGTACAACTGATACTACTTTATTCTACAAGAAGAGAAAAGGTGAGATTCTACTTGTACAGATCTATGTTGATGACACTATTTTTGGGTCTACAAATGATTTATACTGCAAAAAGTTTGAATCATTGATGAAGAGTGAGTTTGAGATGAGCATGATGGGAGAACTTACATTCTTCTTAGGATTGCAAGTCAAACAAACCACAGAGGGGATTTTCATAAATCAATCAAAATATGTCTCTGACATACTTGAAAAATATAAGCTCTCTGACTCTTCACCAATGAAGACTCCTATGGCCACTGGATCCAAACTTCATGCAGATCCAGAAGGCATGTCTGTGGAGTGCAAACTCTACAGAGGTATGATAGGGTCCCTGTTATACTTAACCGCAAGTCGACCCGATATAATGTTTGCCACATGTCTCTGTGCAATATTTCAAGCTAACCCCAAAGAATCTCATCTTTATGCTGTCAAGAGAATCTTCAGATACCTAAAAGGGACCAAGAATCTTGGTCTCTGGTATCCGGAGAACTTTGGCTTTGATCTTGTGGCTTATACAGATTCAGATTACGGAGGATGCAAACTCGACAGAAAGAGTACCTCTGGGAGTTGTCAATTCCTTGGAGGGAAACTAGTAAGTTGGACTTCCAAGAAACAGAATTGTGTCTCGACCTCTACGGCAGAAGCTGAATACGTTGCCGCTGCCAGTTGTTGCTCACAAGTTCTGTGGATGAGAACCCAACTCAGAGACTATGGATTTGACATTGAGAAAATCCCCATCCTCTGTGACTCCACAAGTTCCATTGCGATCTCTGCCAATCCGGTTCAACACTCTAAAACGAAGCATATCGATATCAGGTATCACTTTCTGAAGCATCATGTGGAGCATGGGACAATAGAGATGTACTTTGTGCCCACAGATTACCAACTTGCCGACCTTTTCACGAAGGCATTAGATGAGAAAAGATTCACTTTTCTAGTTGGCAAGATTGGTATGCTTAACATGAGTTGACCACAGAGCCTCTGTACCCCTGCACAGAGCCTCTGTTGTACATAGTTCCTTTCTGCAACTTATTCCGTGTTTGTAAATAGTTTCTTAAGTTTCTTTTCTTGTACAAGTCTTATCTTTATATGATCCAAGCATAGTTGAAGGGGGAGCAGATCGAACCATCAAAGACCAATCTTGACTATTCAAGTGGGAGCAAGACAGTCTGCGCAACACAGACTACAGAGTGAGGTTAGTCCATCTGAACCAAGGGTCAAAACTATTTCTCGAGCACTATGTCCTCAGAAAGATCCCACTTTGTACCCAATTTTCCTGTCAAAACTTTGAAATGATCAAAACTTTGAAAAATCTCTCCTTAAAAAGAAATTTTTGGTCTCAAAACCTCTAAGGTCGACCACAGAGCCTCTGCGATCTACCACATAACCTCTGCACCTCAAAATTGAGGATATTTGACCGATGCACTTATCGAAAAGGAACTTGATCATTTCATCGCACTTTCCTCCCTCTTAAAATTCGTTTTTGATCACAACCTTGCCTATGACCTCAGAAGCCTCTTATCCACAGAGCTTCTGTCATTCCCATCACTTGAGAAATTCAGGTCATTTGCTGCGGGTTATTTCTTAAACATCACAGTCATGTGAAAATAGTAAATGCCACGCGCGTGAGAATAGGGTGGCACACGTCCTAGATCGTGCACCACCATTATCTGACGTGGCAACATTTGATTGGCCAGCAACTGTACCGTCGTTTTACAGAAACGGCTCCTTATCCGTTTCCACTCATCACGGATTTGAAATTTTTATCTTTTACCGTTTATTTTTTACCTCTCTATGTATAAAATCCCTTTTGCTTCTATTTATTCCTTTTTACCTTCAACCTTTACTCTCAAGAACTTCCTGCAAAAGATTTTATTCTTCTCCACTATTCTATCAATGGATTCTCCCTCAGCTTCCTCCAAGAACTCTAATGGGTCCAAGAACTCAAACAACTCTCATCACTCGACATTTCAAAAGGCTGATTCAGTCTCCGTTGGACAAGAGCAAGTGCTTACAAGCAGAATGCTGTCTTTCACTAGGCATGACTATCACTTGACTCAAATGAACAATAAACCGAACAACCATTTTGTCACCCTGAATCCCTCTGGTTTCCCTACCGAAGCCAATCCACTGATTCAAATCCTCAAGAATCACTTCCTGGTTAAAGCCCTAACAATGAAGCGAAATGACATCCCTGAATCTTACATCCAACAGTTTTGGCTGAGTGCTCGCCATGCCAAGATGGATAAATATGGACACTGCATCATTGGCTACGCAACCCATCCATCAACTGAAAAGATTCTGTACTTAGGGATCAATCGTAGGAAACTGTCAGATGTCTTTGAACTTCCCACCAAATCAGACCTCAACCTGCGCAAATTCTCTGAGGAGCCCACAGAGGAAGAGATACTGGCGTTTCTGAAATTCATTGGATACGCAGTACCAATCGCCAAAAGAACGAACTTCACCCGACAAAATCTACCCCCTCTGTGGAACGTACTCTTCTCGATTCTGAACCGATGTCTGACGTCGAAGGTTGGGAGCCCAGATCAATCAAGCCATACTATTTTGGCTATAATGTATGGAATTTACTATGATCTCCCTCTAGACTACGCTGGACTCATTTTCAGGGAGATCCAGAATGCCGTGATTTCAAAGCAGCAAGACCAAGATAGGGAGACAGAGCCAAAGAACATCGCGTTTGGACGCTTTCTAGGATTACTTCTAGGCGATGACTTGATAGGGGAAGGAAAGCTACCAGCAGAGGGTAAGACAATCAAAATCCATGAGATGAAGTCTCAGAAGCCAACTACCATCAAAACCGGATATCCAGAAGCCAGACCTCTGTCAACAAATATGTTGACTTACTTGGGTAGTGAAGAGGGTGTTAGGGAGTACATACGAGGGAACAGGACACCAGGACCACGTCCTGCAACCCCCCCTCGCGTAGGATTCATGATAGAAGACATTGTAGTTTACTTGAGAGACGAGGGAGAACGGATGGAAGTTGTGGCCACAGAAGCCCAAGCTACGATTGATAAAAGGAGAGAGTTAGATAGAGGGGAAGGGAGTGCGAAGAAGAAAAAGAAAAATAAGAAAAAGATAGCCGCAGAAGAAGAGGCTCCAAAATCCTTGGCAGATGAAGAGAAAGTCACTAAAGAGGCAACCACAGAAGTGGTTCAGTCTCTAGAGAAAAAGAAAAAAAGGCTCCGCAGGTTGGCCGAAAAATAAATATCTAAAGAAGCCACTGCCGAAGTCCAAGCGGTCAACACTTCACCTACAGAGGCTGTTGAAGAACCTCAGCAGAAGCCTAGACGAAGAACCTTAGTCTTCGAAGACTCTCCACCGGAAAAGACTCTCAGTTCTCGAAAAGAAAAACCACAGAGCCCCCTGAAAATGGCAGCAGAAATTGCCAGAGAGGTCATCCTCCGATACTACGAAGGAATAGGGGAAACGATGGAGATGGAAATAGAAGATGTGACAGGAAGGTCACAGAGCGAAGAAGAGGAAGTAGACCCTGTTAAAAAATCATTGGAGGAGAGGGAAAAAAAAGATGCCTTTGGCACACCTCCAAAACCAACTCCCAGTGCAACCCACACTTCTACCCCTGCAGTTCTAGTGTAGAGGGGTATTGAAACAGGACCGCACAGTCTGAACCAAACCCTAGCCGACCGGATAGAGGATATTCCTTCATCCTCTGTACCATCTAAAACTGGGGATCCAAACTTCACCCCATCCTCTCAAAAGGATGAAGGTGCAACCAAAAGTGTCCCTTTGCCCAAGGACACGACTCTTCCACACACAGAGGTATTCGTTGCCTCTGTCACACACAAGAGTGTCCCCCAAACCACTTCAGAGTTGGTGGAGAGAGAACACAATGATTCTGTGGCTCTAGAACAACCACAGGATCCATTCAACAAGGATCTTAAGGGAGTCTCTGAACTCTCCCCCAAAGAACTTGTTGACATAACTTCCATAGATGATTCCTCTATGAAGCATCGAGGATTGGATGGAAATCCCACAGAGCTCAACATCCCCACAGGCTCTATGGGTGCCAAAGACTCGTTGGCTAAATCTGGAACATGTGTTGTTCCAGAGGCTACCTCTGACACCTTTGTCACAAAGGGAGAGTTTAAAGCCTTTGCTGACATGGTGCTCACAAAACTTGACGAGTTGAAAAGCTCTGTCTCTATGAATTCTCAAGCCATTGCAGAAGCTCTTAACGCAAACACAGACGCTTTGAACGCTCTTCGCCATTCTTCAACTCAGCATTCGGCGGCGATCACTGAACTGAGAATGAACTGCGCGACCAGAGCTGATCTTCAAGCATGTGGACAAACGATCATTGCCCACTCAAATCAAATTCAGGTTCTAGGGGATCTTTGCACCGAAGAATTCCCAAAGTATGCTAAACTAGGAGCTCAGTCAGGAGTGGAAGAAATGACAAAGCTTCGAGAAGAAATAAAGGACATGACTCGCAGTGTTATGGTCCCCTTCCAATCACAGGCATCAACCTCTGTACCCAACCTCTCTGCCTTTGCAACGAAAACAGACCTAGAAACAATAGGAAATCAGCTTCTAGGCAACCTCAACCTCCTTCGATCTAACTTCAATGAACAAGGAAAGAAGGTGGCAGCAGATTTGAAGAGAACCGTACCCACGTTTTGTTTCAAGTCTGATCTGGAAATCAACGCGCTGTCATTGGCTGCAGAGGACGCTCTACAGAAGATCACCAAACATGTCAATGACAACCTCTGTAAGCGAAAGAAAAGAAAGGAACCTGTCACCTGCCAGGCTCAAGCGGGACAGAAGAGGGCACGACATGAGGACCAAGATCCTGATGCATCCGACCATGGTCCTCATGAGGGGGAGAATCTGCAATCAACACAAGAAGCACCAATCCCAGTAGTTCCCCTGAACCAAGTCCCTATAAGCTCAGAACCTAAACCACAGGGATCATCTAAACAACATGTCAGGATCAAATTCTCAACAAGAATTAATTCTCAGAAACAATATCAAAGAAGTTTGCGGAATAACACTTAGATATTTAATCAAACAGAAAATCAAAATAGAATATGATCAACAAACTGTAAACTTGTATTGAATGCTTTTGAAGTTACAAGATTACACACTCAACCTCAATATTGATGAACAGGCTCACCAATACGAATTCTACTTCTCTAGAATTAGGATCTATGCCTTGAGGTTGATTTTCTCTCTAAAAGAATGAAAAACAAAAGTTAACTCTCTATTCTAAACTATACAATATATATACTGAATACAAAGATAATTACAATAAATAAAATATCTTCAATATATCTTCCATGTATATCTCTAAGCTTCCATGTATATCCTTTCATACGAATCTTCATCATATAAGCAGTATTAATCTTCAGCAGCATTAAATTCCTTCTAGCAGCATTAACTACTAAGCAGCACTAACCACTAGCAGTACTAACTAGCTAAGCAGTACTAACTTTGTTCAAGCAGCACTAACTTTGACTAGCAGTATTAATAGTACTAGCAGTAGTAACACTCAGCAGTATTAACCTTTAAGTCTTCTAGCAGTAGTAACTTTGAACCAGCAGCATTAACCATACTTGATGAATTCTTCAGTTCCCAACAATCTCCCCCTAACTTGACTTTTAGGAAGAGAAGTCAAGTTCTTCAAATTTTCTTCAAGATGCTCCCAAAACTCTATCATGGCCTAAATTCCAGTGTTTGCATCTAATCCCAAACTCTGATTGATGGTTCTTTGAATCAAGTATTTAGCCATTTCTGAATCTGGAACACACCTTAACTTTTTCTTCAGCATGGCATGTAGCTTCAATCTGCTATGATTATACACTCTATCCACTAGGAAGTATTCAGTGTGATTTAAATCCAAAGTCACTGTATATACTCCACTAATTTCATATAGAGTCCAACTGTTTACTGATTTGAAGACATCCTTGATCAAATGCTCTACTTCTTCAGGTTTGAACATCATACACAGATACTCCATTACCAGTTTTGTAATTGAAATCCCTGGAGCCTTTAGAATATCTGCATACAACTTCATTCCTATCTCAGACATCTCTTCAATATCTGATCTAGAGCATGTTCTGACAATTTTTGCCCATGTGTTGAACACTTCATACTTTTCATCCTTTCTTTTCAGCCTTATGTATTCCTTTCCATCCACTGTCAATGTATCCCAGAGAATGACCTCAGGAGGCTTAACTCCTACAGGTTCTGCTGAAATTGGTTCAGGCACTTTGTCCATCATTACCATATACAAATTTACATCATCAGTGTTAGATGGCTCTTTCTGTTTAGATGACTCAGGTGCCCCTTCTTCTTCAGCAACCTTCTCAGCCTCTTCTTCAGATACTCTAGGCTTTTTGATTGGCTTTCTTCTTGCCATCATCTTTGTTCTCTTTAAAGTCCTTAGACTTTCTCCCAGAGTGGACTCTTTCTTAGGAGGTGTTTCTTACTCATCTGGAAATGGCTTTTGACAATCAAAGTCATTACTTTCTTTTATCCTCTTCTCCATCTCCACCCTAGCAGTTTCATTTCCCTGAAGCTTCAACCTCTCTGAATCATACAGCTCTTTGATCTTCTTAAAAGACATTTTGGAGAACATCTCCTTTTTGACTCCTACAGCACCTTTGAGAAATATAATCATCTTGTTTCTCTCTTGGGTAACTAGGAATGTCTTTGAGGGTTTTCTCTTCTTTGCAACTGTTTTCACCACTGATTTCTTCATACTTGCAGCTTTCTTTTGTGCAATTTCAGTTGCCATACTCAGTTGATAAGCTTCATTCAGTTCAGCAGCTAGAGCTTTTGCCATTTCCCTGTCCTTTTCCATCTGAACTCTTTCTTCCTTTTCAATGTCATCTTGCATCTTTCTAGCTAGGGCTTCATCTGATTCAACCAACCTTTGTTTTTTGATTGGTTGATCAGATTCCACCATCTTTGCTTTTCCTTTGTCTTTGCTCATTTCCTTCTTACTGTTATCTTTCTTGATCACTTCACCTTGTTCTTTGATGATTACTCCTTTGGTCTTTGAAGTGACCTTGGGAGTATCATTCTTGGCTTTAAGTAAGGTTTCTGCAATCTCAAGATCTGTTAAAACTTCTTTCACAGTTTCTGCTGCTTTATTAATGTCAGCAGTAGTAACTGTTTCTGCTTGCTGCTCCCCCTCAACATCAACTTTCTCTCCATCAAGCTCCCCCTTTCTTGTGGCTTCTTCCATGTTGATCTCCCCCTTTTTGGGAGTATCATTCTCAGTGGTCCTTCTCCTTATTTGGAATTGCTTTCTCTTCTTCCTCTGTACCAGACTTAGCACCATCTTCTTTAGCTTAGCAATCTATACTTGTTGGGACAAAATGACCAGCTTCATCTCCTCTATTTCTTTTCCTTGTTTCATAACATCTAGGTTGATGTTTCCCATGGTTTCCATCAATTCCTGGTAACTATATCTGTCCTCACCTTCTCTAGAAGTGTTACCCTCCTTTGAAGGATCATTGGATCTTTTAGTAGTGGAAGTCTTCTGCCTAGCAGAAGCACTATCCCCCCCCGTGGTTTCTTGGCACCAGGGACCTTCAAATGATTGCTCATTCAAAGTTGCCATGGGGGAGGTCTTATTGATGTTACCACTTTCCTCCTCTGTGCTAGCAGGAGTAGTGGCAGCCTCATCACCCATATGCTCTACCTCCTCCTCAGAGAGCACCTCCTTTGGGTTGGGATACACCCTTGTGGATTCCCTTTGAATATTCTCTATTGGAGAATGCTCCAATAGAGGGCTTAAAGGCTTGGGGGATGATGGTACAAGAAGGGAAGGAGCCTTCTTTACCTGTTTCCTCTTGTAAGTTTGGGTGATAGGAGAGGTTGGTTTTTCAAGAAGGGACTGGGGAATAGATTTTGAGAGGGAAGGTTGGGATTGACTAGCAGTGGGTTGGTCTAATGGGGGCCTTGACCCTGCTACCATACCTTCATTGGGTTGGGACACCACCATCATTGTAGAGAACAATGGGGTGTCAACTCCTTCAGAGTCCCCAGCAGATCTTCTCATATTTGAGAAAACCTTGCCTTTGGGGGGTTTGGGAACATATACCCCAACAGGTTGAGGTATATCCGTCAATTCATGAGTAATAACTTCTTGAACAAACCTGGGATACATAAAGAAGCTCTTTTTGTTTCCCATGTTTGAGACAAGATCACTGAAAATCATTTTAGAAAAATTATACTTTCTGGCAGTGGCCAAGCACACCAAAGCATAAGCAATAGTGCTGCTGAACTCACTCCATCCAGTAGTCTTTTTGGAGATACAATGCATAAGAGTATGGACAAAGAAACGCCATTGGGGTGAAAATTTGGCTTTAGAGAATTTGAAAACACCCAATAGGCCTCCATACCCCATTCTTGTAAGATTGGAAAACAGTTCATCGTTTGGGATAGAATTTATACCAGAGGCATCGTCTAGACGTAGACTGATGCGAATAACCTCTTCAGTAATTGTTAGTGATTGATCACAGATTCTTGTCTTGATCATTTGCACACCATTCTCAACAACAATGGTGGCATTAGCCCAGAACTGCCTTTGATGCTCGATATAGATTGTAGGGGATACAATAAGAGCATGAGCAATGTGGCTTGACTTGAGGAAATCCACAATCTGATGAAATCCTGCAGCTTGCTTTGGCTTTTGTAGCATTGCAATCTCATTGTGCTCGTCGATGAAAGTCATGGATGCCATTGATCTTAGTGAAAAGCTTGACTGAAAACTTCGAACTTGAGAGAGAAAAGGTTTAGAGCGCAAGAGAACAGGATGCAAAGAGTCGTTATGAACTTTTAGGCGGGCAAAGAGTATTTATAGTATTCGGAACATAAGCAGTATTAACCTAGAGCAGTATTAACTACTAGCAGTATTAACTAACTAGCAGTATTAACTACTAGCAGTATTAACTAACTAGCAGTATTAACTACTAGCAGTATTAACTGAAAGCAGTATTAACTACTAGCAGTATTAACTGAAAGCAGTATTAACTGAAAGCAGTATTAACCACTAGCAGTATTAACTGAAAGCAGTATTAACCACTAGCAGTATTAACTGAAAGCAGTATTAACCACTAGCAGTATTAACTGAAAGCAGTATTAACCACTAGCAGTATTAACTGAAATCAGTATTAACCACTAGCAGTATTAACTGAAAGCAGTATTAACCACTAGCAGTATTAACTAACTTACTCCTTTAAACTTGCTAAACACTGAGTACTGCGATGCATATCCTGAAAAAGAAGATTAGTAACTCCAAGAATAAATAATATACAGGTATAAAACCACTTTTGGAGAATGGGATTATTCAGAGTTGATCATTCCCACACTTGTTACCAAGAAAGTGAATCTACCCACATCAAAAGCTTTAGTGAATAGATCAGCAAACTGATTATCAGTGTGAACTTTTACAACTTGAATAAGTTTCTTTTCATTACAATCTCTTATAAAGTGATACCTGATCTCAATGTGCTTTGTCTTTGAGTGCTTGACTGGATTATTCACAATGCTAATAGCACTGCTGTTGTCAATAAAAATTGGAGTGTGTAGAAAGGTTACCCCATAATCCAACATTTGATTCTGAATCCATAAGACTTGAGAACAGCAACTTGCAGCTGCTATGTACTCTGCCTCAGTTGTAGATGTGGATACTGTGGTTTGTTTCTTGCACTGCCATGAGACTAGTCTAGCACCCAAAAACTGACATCCTCCAGAAGTAGATTTTCTGTCCAAGTTTGCCCCACCTAGATCACTGTCTGAGTATGCTATTAGGTCAAAGGGTGAGTCATGAGGATACCAAAGTCCCAATCTGGGTTGCCCTTTGAGATATCTGAATATCCTCTTAACAGCTTGAAAGTGAGATTGCTTTGGCCTAACTTGGAATCTTGCACATACACAGACTGGAAACATTATATCTGGCCTTGATGCTGTGAGATACATGAGAGAACCAATCATGGATCTGTAATGATGCACATCTATATCCTCCCCCTCAAGATCTGCTGTTATTTGCTTGTGTGTTTCCATAGGTGTGCTGGCAGGTTTTGACTCTGAGAAACCAAACTTGGTTAGAATGTCCTGCACATACTTGGATTGACAGATGAAGATTCCATCTGACTTCTATTGAACTTGGAGTCCAAGGAAGAAGGTAAGTTCCCCCATGGAACTCATTTTGAACCTTTGATGCATTAAATCCTCAAACTCCTTGCACATGTTGTTTCTTGTAGATCCAAAGATAATGTCATCAACATAGATTTGGACCAACAAGATATCCTTCTTCTTTCTCTTGATAAATAGAGTCTTATCAATGACTCCTCTTTCAAAGTCATTTTCCAAGAGATAGGATGACAGAGTGTCATACCATGCTCTTGGAGCTTGATGTAGTCCATAAAGTGCTTTCTTTAATTTGTATACCCTGTCTGGATAGCTTGGGTTTTCAAACCCTGGTGGTTGACAGACATATACTTCTTCTTCAATTTGATAGACTTTGAAGTTCATGTAAGAAGCATAGGCTAGGAATAGTCTGATTGCTTCTATCCTAGCCACAGGTGCAAAAACTTCTTCATAATCTATACCCTCTTCTTGAGTATATCCTTGAGCCACCAGCCTTGCTTTGTTCCTTATGACAATACCTCTTTCATCTCTCTTGTTTCTGAAAATCCATTTTGTGCCAATTGCTCTGTGACCTTTAGGAAGGTCTACTAGATCCCATACATCTTGTAGCTTGAACTGTAACAGTTCTTCTTGCATTGCTTCTATCCAGCTAGATTCTTTCATAGCATCATGTGCCTTTTTAGGCTCAAGCTGTGATAGAAAACAAGAAAGCACTGTATGCTGTTGATCTTGCATTTCCTGAAGCCTGCTTTGATGTCTAGTCATCATAGGAGAAGAGATATCTCCTATTACCAGCTGTGGAGGATGATTCTTTTGAACTCTGGTGTTATTACTAGGTTCTTCATTCAGTCTAGCCTCAAGATTAGATTCATGCAACTCAACTGAAGTGTTTTCAGATGCCACTTCATTATTTTCTTGAGTCTCCTCATCTCTAGTTTCTTCTTCACTCTGACTTGGTCCAGTAAATGATTCCTTTTCACAGTCTTCAACAGAATTTACTGTGGGTATGGGAAAAATCACAGATTTAGATATACTTTCTTGAACTTGTGTGATCCCTGATCCTCCACTTCCTGTTCCTGTGTACTCATTACTGAAACCAAAAGAGTTAGTTAGTGAATCAATGTCAAATAGCCACTGAGGTCCAGACCCAACAGGATTTGGTGTGTTCTCATTGCATTTGACATTGTCACTTTCTTCAATTATTCTAGAAGAAGAGTTAAAAACTCTGTAAGCCTTACTCTGAGATGAATATCCAACAAGAAATCCATCATCTGCTTTGCTATCAAACTTACCTAAGTGAGATTTGGTATTGAGAATTGTACAAGGACACCCAAAAGGTTTGAAGAAACCAATGAAGGGTTTTCTTTGATTTAAAAGCTCATATGGAATCTTGTTCTTTTGCTTGACCACTAGAACTCTGTTTTGGACATAACAAGCAGTATTAACTGCTTCAGCCCAGAAGGTAATAGGCAATTTTGAATCAGCCAACAGAGATCTAGCAGCCTCTATTAGTGTTCTATTTCTCCTTTCAGCAACACCATTCTGTTGAGGAGTCCTAGGAGCACTATATTGCCTCTCAATACCTTTTTCTTCACAAAAGGTGTTTAGATCATGATTTTTAAACTCAGTTCCATTATCTGATCTAATGACTTTTACTCTTTGATTAGTTTGGTTTTCAATTCTTAGAATAAAGGATTTGATAAGACCACTTGTTTCATCCTTAGTCCTTAGAAAATATACCCAAGTAAATATGGAGTAATCATCAACAATAACCAAGCAGTAAGATTTCTTGCCTATACTCATAACATTTGTAGGACCAAACAGATCCATATGCAGTAACTGGAGACAAGAAGAAACAGAATTTAACTCTTTGGTCTTATGAGAAGTTTTGTGCTGTTTGCCTTTAAGACAAGCAACACAATGATCATCACATGAAAAGACTTTTGAAGGTAAACCTCTTACAAGGTTGTTTTTAACAAGATTGTTCATAGTCTTGAAATCCATGTGACACATCCTTCTGTGCCATAGAGAGGATTCATCTACAGAAGCTTTTGAAACAAGACAATTTAGAGATGAATCACTATCAACATTGTCCATATCCAGATAGTAAACATTGTCCTTTCTTGGAGTTCTAAGTAGTATCATGCTTTCATCAACTACCTTGAACCCTGGAGCAAGGATCATACACTCATTATTAGTAAATAATATACTATGTTGTTTGTCACAAACCTGTGATACACTTAACAGGTTGTACTTTAATTGATCAACATAGTAGACATCCTCAAATGTCATCTTACCTTTGGTGACATTACCTTTTCCGCTTATCTTACCACCAGTAAGATTATCTCCAAATGCAACATGTCCTCCATTGATATGCTTGAAATCCTGAAGGCATGACATGTTGCCTGTCATGTACCTAGAGCAACCACTATCAACATGCCAAATGCTCTTTCCCTTGAGCTGTTGGTTGCCCTGCACATTAGATAAATCAATTAGTTTGAATTAGGAACCCAAGCCAAAGTGGTCTTGGGTACCCCTTTCTCATCAAAATACTTGCATTCTTTCTTGACAAGATTTTTGAACTTTAACTCCTCATTCTTGGAGTACTTTGTTACAATAATAGGCTTGGAAATATTTTTGCTAGAATCAGTACTGGTTTTAGAAGTACTAACTGCCTTGGCAGCACTTGCATGCTTAGCAGTACTAACCTTGTTAGCAGTAGTAACTGTGTTAGCAGCAGTAACTGTGTTGGCAGTATTAACCTTTGAAGAGGTATTAACAGTATTAGCAGCATTAATATTTTCAGCAGTACTAACACTGTTAGCAGTAGTAACTGTGTTAGCAGTACTAATATTGTTAGCAGTACTAACATTGTTAGTACTTCTAGGTACCCACATTTTGCACTTTCTTTTAAAATCTTTTTCTTTAAAGTGCCTTTACTTTCAACAGATTTCTTTATCACATGTTTCTTTCCAGCCTTCCTATAACCAACAGGTTTTTGCACAAATCTTTGAAAGTTCATCTGTTGGTTAATAGGGTTGAAGTAACAATACTTAGCCAAATGATTCAACTTGCCACATATAAAACAAGGTTTTGGTCTATTGATTTTATTCAGATCAACTCCTTGTTTCTGAGCCCATTGATTATTCTAGTTTCTTTGATTTCCTCTTTTTAAACCAGAATTTAGGCTCTTGGCTTTATTGCAATCACACTGTTTACAAGATCCAGGATTCACAACTGTGGTTTGTTTGTAATGGACCTTGTTATCCTTTCCTTTAGTCTTCTCTATCTCCTTGGACTTGACCCAGATTTTTCCACATCCCTCATTGGTGATAATATTGTTTTCTAATGGTATCTTTTTACTCACAGTATTATCCCAGTTCTCACTGGCTTCTTTCTCAGTCAAATCCTTAACTACTACCTCATCCAAAGGATCTATCTTAAAAGCTTCTTCAGACAAGTCCTTTTTCTCCTTAGTTTCTAACAAGTCTGATGTAGGAGAAATATAGTTGTTATTGTAAGGAGGGGGTGTATTGTTGTATCCAATACCAGGCTTCATCTTATCATGAATCTGAGCCTTTAGAAGAGAATCCATTGCTTTTGAAGCATAAGAAAACTTTTCTATGTTAAGCTTAACTTTTGACAGTTCCTCTTTCAGCCTATCATTCTCTTCTAATGACTTAGACAGTTTGGTTTCTAACTCATTCTTTTCCCACTTCCAATAGTTTGTGTCATAAGAGTGTTGAAGTTCATTAGCTTGAAAGCCTTTGATTTGCTCTTCAAATCTCTCTACTATTAACACATAATCTCTTCTGTCCTTTTCTAATCTTTTGAGGTCATCACACATACTTTGATTGTGATCCCTGTATCTTGTAACAGTGTCAATGCAAGATTTAGTGCAAAGATTAGAACTTACCTCAGAGGGGAGATCAAACCCTTCTGCCATAAGAGCTTGGTTCTGAATGGCTTCCTCAGCTTGATCACTCCAGTCAAATCCCATTCCTTGTTGAGACACAAGGGCTTGAGCAGGATTCTTGTTCTGATTGTATCCTCCATTCTGAGCTTGTTGGTGGTTGTTGTTTGGAACAGCACTCCTGCATTCTCTAGCAAAGTGTCCTTTCTTGTGGCACTTATAACATTCCACCTTGGTCTTGTCAAAACCAGCTCCATCTTCTCTTCTTTGAGAGAAGTTATTCCTTCCAGTTCTTTTAATGAACTTCTTCACCCTCATGGATAACATGGCCATCTGCCATTTAATATCCATTTCCTCCAGATCATCAGGGTGAATTTGATCAAGATCATCATTAATCAAAGAATTGCTGCTATGACTGGACAAAAAAGCTTCAAAGATAGTTTCAGTGCCTTTTTCTGAACTTACTCCACTGGCAGTACTAACTGCTTCAGGGTTGGCAGTAGTATCAGTGGATGCTGAAAGAAGTGCAGCATTGTGAATATAACCAGAGGGCTTCTTCTTGGTTTCTACCTCAGTTTCAAAAACTCTTAGATCATTGTATAGATCATCAAGTTCTTTCTCTTCCAGATTGTCACTCTGTCTATATGAGACAGTGTACATAGTCCATTCATCCCCAAGAGATCTGAGGAACTTTCTGTTGATATCATCTTGTTCCATCTTCACCCCTACAGTAGCCAGTTCACCTATGAGTTTGTTGAACCTATCAAAAGTTTGAGTCATAGACTCATTCTTTGTGGAAGTGAAGTTCTCATACTGTTGCTTTAGAACATCTCTTTGATTTCTTTTGATGCTCTTAGTTCCAGCAAATCTTTTCTCTAGAGCATTCCAGAGAATCTGAGCATCAGTGCAGTTGCAAAATTGATGCTGGTATTCATTGGGAATGGCCAAGAGCAGAGTGCTCAAGGCCTTCATCTCTGTTTGTCTGATCTTCCTCTCACCATCTGTCTTTGGTGGAGGTCTTTTCCCATCTGGTCCTATGCTTCTAGCTTCAGAAGGACCATTCTCAATAATATCCCACATTGAGTAGTCAGTGAGAAGAATATATTGTCTGATTCTTATCTTCCACATGTCAAACTCACTTGGTTTGAGCATTGGAACCTTAGAAACCAAAGTAATGCTTGATTCTGTAAGATTTTCCATGATGAATAACTGTTTCTGAGAGAGTTTGGCTCTGATACCACTTGTCAGGATCGAATTCTCAACAAGAATTAATTCTCAGAAACAATATCAAAGAAGTTTGCGGAATAACACTTAGATATTTAATCAAACAGAAAATCAAAATAGAATATGATCAACAAACTGTAAACTTGTATTGAATGCTTTTGAAGTTACAAGATTACACACTCAACCTCAATATTGATGAACAGGCTCACCAATACGAATTCTACTTCTCTAGAATTAGGATCTATGCCTTGAGGTTGATTTTCTCTCTAAAAGAATGAAAAACAAAAGTTAACTCTCTATTCTAAACTATACAATATATATACTGAATACAAAGATAATTACAATAAATAAAATATCTTCAGTATATCTTCCATGTATATCTCTAAGCTTCCATGTATATCCTTTCATACGAATCTTCATCATATAAGCAGTATTAATCTTCAGCAGCATTAAATTCCTTCTAGCAGCATTAACTACTAAGCAGCACTAACCACTAGCAGTACTAACTAGCTAAGCAGTACTAACTTTGTTCAAGCAGCACTAACTTTGACTAGCAGTATTAATAGTACTAGCAGTAGTAACACTCAGCAGTATTAACCTTTAAGTCTTCTAGCAGTAGTAACTTTGAACCAGCAGCATTAACCATACTTGATGAATTCTTCAGTTCCCAACACAACAGGTCTCTGTAGCTGTCAGGATCGAATTCTCAACAAGAATTAATTCTCAGAAACAATATCAAAGAAGTTTGCGGAATAACACTTTGATATTTAATGAAACAGAAAACCAAAACAGGATATAATCAACAAACTGTAAACTTGTATTGAATGCTTTGAAGTTACAAGATTACTCACTCAACCTCAATATTGATGAACAGGCTCACCAATACGAATTCTACTTCTCTAGAATTAGGATCTATGCCTTGAGGTTGATTTTCTCTCTAAAAGTATATAAACAAAAGTTAACTCATTATTCTAAACTATACAATATATATACTGAATACAAAGATAATTACAATAAATAAAATATCTTCAGTATATCTTCCATGTATATCTATAAGCTTCCATAATCTTCAGATTATCCAGCTGTCATTCTTTCCATCCGAATCTCTTTAGCAGCACTAACCATGATCAACAGCATTAACTTCTTCTAGCAGCATTAACTACTAAGCAGCACTAACTACTAGCAGTACTAACTAGCTAAGCAGTACTAACTTTGTTCAAGCAGCACTAACTATGACTAGCAGTATTAATAGTACTAGCAGTAGTAACACTCAGCAGTATTAACCTTTAAGTCTTCTAGCAGTAGTAACTTTGAACCAGCAGTATTAACCATACTTGATGAATTCTTCAGTTCCCAACAATCTCCCCCTAACTTGACTTTTAGAAGAGAAGTCAAGTTCTTCAGAATTAATCTTCAAGATGCTCCCAAAACTCTATCATGGCCTAAATTCCAGTGTTTGCATCCAATCCCAAACTCTGATTGATGGTTCTTTGAATCAAGTATTTAGCCATTTCTGAATCTGGAACACACCTTAACTTTTTCTTCAGCATGGCATGTAGCTTCAATCTGCTATGATTATACACTCTATCCACTAGAAAGTATTCAGTGTGATTTAAATCCAAAGTCACTGTATATACTCCACTAATTTCATATAGAGTCCAACTGTTTATTGATTTGAAGACATCCTTGATCAAGTGCTCTACTTCTTCAGGTTTGAACATCATACACAAATACTCCATTACCAGTTTTGTAATTGAAATTCCTGGAGCCTTTAGAATATCTGCATACAACTTCATTCCTATCTCAAACATCTCTTCAAGATCTGATCTAGAACATGTTCTGACAATTTTTTTGCCCATGTGTTGAACACTTCATACTTTTCATCCTTTCTTTTCAGCCTTATGTATTCCTTTCCATCCACTGTCAATGTATCCCAGAGAATAACCTCAGGAGGCTTAACTCCTACAGGTTCTGCTGAAATTGGTTCAGGCATTTTGTCCATCACTACCATATACAAATTTACATCATCAGTGTTAGCTGGCTCTGTCTGTTTAGATGACTCAGGTGCCCCTTCTTCTTCAGCAACCTTCTTAGCCTCTTCTTCAGATACTTTAGGCTTCTTGTTTGGCTTTCTCCTTGCCATCATTTTTGTTCTCTTTAAAGTTCTTAGACTTTCTCCCAGAGTGGACTCTTTCTTAGGAGGTGTTTCTTGCTCATCTGGAAATGGCTTTTGACAATCAAAGTCATTACTTTCTTTTATCCTCTTCTCCATCTCCACCCTTGCAGTTTCATTTCCCTGTAGCTTTAACATCTCTGAATCATAGAGCTCTTTGATCTTCTCAAAAGACATTTTGGAGAACATCTCCTTTTTGACTCCTACAGCACCTTTGAGAAATATAATCATCTTGTTCCTCTCTTGGGTACCTAGGAATGTCTTTGAGGGTTTTCTCTTCTTTGCAACTGTTTTCACCACTGATTTCTTCATACTTGCAGCTTTCTTCTGTGCAATTTCAGTTGCCATACTCTGTTGATAAGCTTCATTCAGTTCAGCAGCTAGAGCTTTTGCCATTTCCCTATCCTTTTCCATCTGAACTCTTTCTTCTTTTTCAAAATCCTCCTGCATCTTTTTAGCTAGGGCTTCATCTGATTCAACCAACCTTTGCTTTTTGATTGGTTGATCAGATTCTACCATCTTTGCTTTTCCTTTGTCTTTGTTCATTGCCTTCTTGCTATTATCTTTCTTGATCACTTCACCTTGTTCTTTGATGATTACACCTTTGGTCTTTGAAGTGACCTTGGGAGTATCATTCTTGGCTTTTAGTAAGGTTTCTGCAATCTCAAGATCTGTTAGAACTTCTTTCACAGTTTCTGCTGCTTTATTAATGTCAGCAGTAGTAACTGTTTCTGCTGCTTCTTTTGTTTCTTTTGGTACTGAATCTCTTTCTGTTTCTGCTTCCTGCTCCCCCTCAACATTAAGTTTTTCTCTATCAATCTCCTCCTTTCTTGTGACTTCTTCCATGTTGATCTCCCCCTTTTTGGGAGCATCATTATCAGACTTCCTTCTCCTTAGTTGGAATTGCTTTCTCTGCTTCCTTTGTACCAGACCAACCACCATCCTCTTCAGCTTAGCAATCTGTTCTTGTTGTGACATAATGACTAGCTTCATTTCTTCAATTTCTTTGCCTTGTTTGAGAACATCTTGATTGATGTTCCCCATTGTTTCCATCAATTCATAGTACGTATATCTGTCCTCACCCTTTCCAGAAGTGTTACCCTCCTTTGAAGGATCATTGGATCTTTTATTAGTGGAAGTCTTCTGCCTTGCAGAAGCACTATCCACCCCTGTGGTTTCTTGGCACCAGGGACCTTCAAATGATTGCTCATTCAAAGTTGCCATGGGGGAGGTCTTATTGATGTTACCACTTTCCTCCTCTGTACTAGCAGGAGTAGTGGCAGCCTCATCACCCATATGCTCTACCTCCTCCTCAGAGAGCACCTCCTTTGGGTTGGGAGACACCCTTGTGGTTTCCCTTTGGATATTCTCTAGGGGAGAATTCTCTCTTAGAGGGCTTAAAGGCTGAGAGGGTAATGGTACAAGAAGGGAAGGAGCCTTCTTTACCTGTTTTCTCTTGTAAGTTTGGGTGATAGGAGAGGTTGGTTTTTCAAGAAGGGACTGGGGAATTGATTTTGAGAGGGAAGGTTGGGCTTGGCTAGCAGTGGGTTGGTCTAATGGGGGCCTTGACCCTGCTGCCATACCTTCATTGATTTGGGACACCACCATCATTGTAGAGAACAATGGGGTGTCAACTCCTTCAGAGTCCCCAGCAGATCTTCTCATATTTGAGAAAACCTTGCCTTTGGGGGGTTTAGGTACATATACCCCAACAGGTTGAGGTATATCCGTCAATTCATGAGTAATGACTTCTTGAACAAACCTGGGATACATAAAGAAGCTCTTTTTGTTTCCCATGTTTGAGACAAGATCACTGAAAATCATTTTAGAAAAATTATACTTTCTGGCAGTGGCCAAGCACACCAAAGCATAAGCAATAGTGCTGCTAAACTCACTCCATCCAGTAGTCTTTTTGGAGATACAGTGCATAAGAGTATGGACAAAGAAACGCCATTGGGGTGAAAATTTTGCTTTAGAGAATTTGAAAACTCCCAATGGGCCTCCATACCCCATTCTTGTAAGATTTGAAAACAGTTCATCGTTTGGGATAGAGGTTATACCAGAGGCATCGTCTAGACGTAGACTGATGCGAATAACCTCTTCAGTAACCGTTAGAGATTGATCACAGATTCTTGTCTTGATCATCTGCACACCATTCTCAACAACAATAGTTGCATTAGCCCAGAACTGCCTTTGATGCTCAATATAGATTGTAGGGGATACAATAAGAGCATGAGCAATGTGGCTTGACTTGAGAAAATCCACAATCTGATGAAATCTTGCAGCTTGCTTTGGCTTTTGTAGCATTGCAATCTCGTTGTGCTCGTCGATAAAAGTCATGGATGCCATTGATCTTAGTGAAAAGCTTGCCTGAAAACTTCGAACTTGAGAGAGAAAAGGTTTTGAGCGCAAGAGAACAGTATGTAAAGAGTCGTTATGACCTTTTAGGCGGGCAAAGAGTATTTATAGTATTCGGAACATAAGCAGTATTAACCTAGAGCAGTATTAACTACTAGCAGTATTAACTAACTAGCAGTATTAACTACGAGCAGTATTAACTAACTAGCAGTATTAACTGAAAGCAGTATTAACTACTAGCAGTATTAACTAACTAGCAGTATTAACTGCAAGCAGTATTAACTAACTAGCAGTATTAACTGAAAGCAGTATTAAATACTAGCAGTATTAACTGAAAGCAGTATTAACCACTAGCAGTATTAACCACTGAAAGCAGTATTAACCACTGAAAGCAGTATTAACTAGCTAGCAGTATTAACTGAAAGCAGTATTAACCACTAGCAGTATTAACCACTGAAAGCAGTATTAACCACTGAAAGCAGTATTAACTAGCTAGCAGTAATAACTGAAATACTCCTTTTAAACTTGCTAAACACTGAGTACTGCTATGCATATCCTGAAAAAAAAAAAATTAGTAACTCCAAGAGTAATATACAGGTATAAAGCCACTTTTTGAGAAGGGGATTATTCAGAGTTGATCATTCCCACACTTGTTACCAAGAAAGTGAATCTACCCACATCAAAAGCTTTAGTGAATAGATCAGCAAACTGATTATCAGTGTGAACTTTGACAACTTGAATAAGCTTCTTTTCATTACAATCTCTTATAAAGTGATACCTGATCTCAATGTGCTTTGTTTTTGAGTGCTTGACAGGATTATTCACAATGCTAATAGCACTGCTGTTGTCAATAAAGATTGGAGTGTGTAGAAAGGTTACCCCATAATCCAACATTTGATTCTGAATCCATAAGACTTGAGAACAGCAACTTGCAGCTGCTATGTACTCTGCCTCTGTTGTAGATGTGGATACTGTGGTTTGTTTCTTGCACTGCCATGAGACTAGTCTAGCACCCAAAAACTGACATCCTCCAGAAGTAGATTTTCTGTCTAAGTTTGCCCCACCTAGATCACTGTCTGAGTATGCTATTAGGTCAAAAGGTGAGTTATGAGGATACCAAAGTCCCAATCTGGGTTGCCCTTTGAGATATCTGAATATCCTCTTAACAGCTTGAAAGTGAGATTGCTTTGGCCTAACTTGAAATCTTGCACATACACAGACTGGAAACATTATATCTGGCCTTGATGCTGTGAGATACATGAGAGAGCCAATCATGGATCTATAATGATGCATATCCATATCCTCCCCCTCAAGATCTGCTGTGATCTGCTTGTGTGTTTCCATAGGTGTGCTGGCAGGTTTTGATTCTGAGAAACCAAACTTGGTTAGAATATCCTGCACATACTTGGATTGACATATGAAAATTCCATCTGACTTCTGTTGAACTTGGAGTCCAAGGAAGAAAGTAAGTTCCCCCATGGAACTCATTTTGAACCTTTGATGCATTAAATCCTCAAACTCCTTGCACATGTTGTTTCTTGTAGATCCAAAGATAATGTCATCAACAAAGATTTGGACCAGCAAAATATCCTTCTTCTTTCTTTTAATAAATAGAGTCTTATCAATGACTCCTCTTTCAAAATCATTTTCCAAGAGATAGGATGACAGAGTGTCATATCATGCTCTTGGGGCTTGATGTAGTCCATAAAGTGCTTTCTTTAATTTGTATACCCTGTCTGGATAGCTTGGGTTTTCAAACCCTGGTGGTTAACAGACATATACTTCTTCTTCAATTGACCCATAGAGAAAGGCACTTTTTACATCCATTTGATAGACTTTGAAGTTCATGTAAGAAGCATAGGCTAGGAATAGTCTGATTGCTTCTATTCTAGCCACAGGTGCAAACACTTCTTCATAATCTATACCCTCTTCTTGAGTATATCCCTGTGCCACCAGCCTTGCTTTGTTCCTTATGACAATACCTCTTTCATCTCTCTTGTTTCTGAAAATCCATTTTGTGCCAATTGCTCTGTGACCTTTAGGAAGGTCTACCAGATCCCATACATCTTGTAGCTTGAACTGTAGCAGTTCCTCTTGCATTGCTTCTATCCACCTAGATTCTTTCATAGCATCATGTGCCTTTTTAGGCTCAAGCTGTGATAGAAAACAAGAAAGCACTGTATGCTGTTGATCTTGCATTTCCTGAAGCCTGCTTTGATGTCTAGTCATCATAGGAGAAGAGATATCTCCTATTACCAGCTGTGGAGGATGATTCTTTTGAACTCTGGTGTTATGACTAGGTTCTTCATTCAGTATGATTCTTTTGAACTCTGGTGTTATGACTAGGTTCTTCATTCAGTCCAGCCTCAAGATTAGATTCATGCAACTCAACTGAAGTGTTTTCAGATGCCACTTCATTATTTTCTTGAGTCTCCTTATCTCTAGTGTCTTCTTCACTCTGGCTTGGTCCAGTAAATGATTCCTTTTCACAGTCTTCAACAGAATTTACTGTGGGTATGGGAAAAATCATAGATTTAGATAGACTTTCTTGAACTTGTGTGATCCCTGATCCTCCACTTCCTGTTCCTGTATACTCATTACTGAAACCAAAGGAGTTAGTTAGTGAATCAATGTCAAATAGCCACTGAGGTCCAGACCCAACAGGATTTGGTGTGTTCTCATTGCATTTGACATTGTCACTTTCTTCAATTATTCTAGAAGAAGAGTTAAAAACTCTGTAAGCCTTACTCTGAGATGAATATCCAACAAGAAATCCATCATCTGCTTTGTTATCAAACTTACCTAAGTGAGATTTGGTATTTAGAATTGTACAAGGACACCCAAAAGGTTTGAAGAAACCAATAAAAGGTTTTCTTTTATTTAAAAGCTCATATGGGGTCTTGTTCTTTTGCTTGACCACTAGAACTCTGTTTTGGACATAACAAGCAGTATTAACTGCTTCAGCCCAGAAGGTAATTGGCAATTTGGAATCAGCCAACAGAGATCTAGCAGCCTCTATTAGTGTTCTATTCCTCCTTTCAGCAACACCATTCTGTTGAGGAGTCCTAGGAGCACTATATTGCCTCTCAATACCTTTTTCTTCACAAAAGGTGTTTAGATCATGATTTTTAAACTCAGTTCCATTATCTGATCTAATGACTTTTACTCTTTGATTAGTTTGGTTTTCAATTCTTAGAATAAAGGATTTGATAAGTCCACTTGTCTCATCCTTAGTCCTTAGAAAATATACCCAAGTAAATCTGGAGTAATCATCAACAATAACCAATCAGTAAGATTTCTTGCCTATACTCATAACATTTGTAGGACCAAACAGATCCATATGCAGTAATTGGAGACAAGAAGAAACAGAATTTAACTCTTTGGTCTTATGAGAAGTTTTGTGTTGTTTGCCTTTAAGACAAGCAACACAATGATCATCACATGAAAAGACTTTTGAAGGTAAACCTCTTACAAGGTTATTTTTAACAAGATTGTTCATAGTCTTGAAATTCATGTGACACATCCTTCTGTGCCATAGAGAGGATTCATCTACAGAAGCTTTTGAAACAAGACAATTTAGAGATGAATCACTATCAACATTGTCCATATCCAGACAGTACACATTGTCCTTTCTTGGAGTTCTAAGTAGTATCATGCTTTCATCAACTACCTTGAACCCTTGAGCAAGGATCATACACTCAGTATTAGTAAATAATATACTATGTTGTTTGTCACAAACCTGTGATACACTTAACAGATTGTACTTTAATTGATCAACATAGTAGACATTCTCAAATGTCATCTTACCTTTGGTGACATTACCTTTTCCGCTTATCTTACCACCAGTAAGATTATCTCCAAATGCAACATGTCCTCCATTGATATGCTTGAAATCCTGAAGGCATGACATGTTGCCTGTCATATGCCTAGAGCAACCACTATCAACATGCCAAATGCTCTTTCCCTTGAGCTGTTGGTTGCCCTGCACATTAGATAAATCAATTAGTATGAAATAGGAACCCAAGCCAAAGTGGTCTTGGGTACCCCTTTCTCATCAAAATACTTGCATTCTTTCTTGACAAGATTTTTGAACTTTAACTCCTCATTCTTGGAGTACTTTGTTACAATAATAGGCTTGGAACTATGTTTGCTAGAATCAGTACTAGTTTTAGAAGTACTAACTGCCTTGGCAGCACTTGCATGCTTAGCAGTACTAACCTTGTTAGAAGTAGTAACTGTGTTAGCAGCAGTAACTGTGTTGGCAGTATTAACCTTTGAAGAGGTATTAACAGTATTAGCAGCATTAATATTTTTAGCAGTACTAACACTGTTAGCAGTAGTAACTGTGTTAGCAGTACTAATATTGTTAGCAGTACTAACACTGTTAGTACTTCTAGGCACCCACATTTTGACACTTTCTTTTAAAATCTTTTTCTTTAAAGTGCCTTTACTTTCAACATATTTCTTTATCACATGTTTCTTTCCGGCCTTCCTATAACCAACAGGTTTTTGCACAAATCTTTTAAAGTTCATCTGTTGGTTAATTGGGTTGAAGTAACAATACTTAGCCAAATGATTCAACTTGCCACATATAAAACAAGGTTTTGGTCTATTGATTTTATTCAGATCAACTCCTTGTTTCTGAGCCCATTGATTATTCCAGTTTCTTTGATTTCCTCTTTTTAAACCAGAATTTAGGCTCTTGGCTTTATTGCAATCACACTGTTTACAAGATCCAGGATTCACAACTGTGGTTTGTTTGTAATGGACCTTGTTATCATTTCCTTTAGTCTTCTCTATCTCCTTGGACTTGACCCAGATTTTCCCACATCCCTCATTGGTGATAATATTGTTTTCTAATGGTATCTTTTTACTCACATTATTATTCCTGTTCTCACTGGATCCTTTCTCAGTCAAATCCTTAACTACTACCTCATCCAAAGGATCTATCTTAACAGCTTCTTCAGACAAGTCCTTTTTCTCTTTAGTTTCTAACAAATCTGATGTAGGAGAAATATAGTTGTTATTGTAAGGAGGGGGTGTATTGTTGTATCCAATACCAGGCTTCATCTTATCATGTATCTGAGCCTTTAGAAGAGAGTCCATTGCTTTTGAAGCATAAGAAAACTTGTCTATGTCAAGCTTAACTTTTGACAGTTCCTCTTTCAGTCTATCATTCTCTTCTAAGGACTTAGACAGTTTGGTTTCTAACTCATTCTTTTCCCACTTCCAATAGTTTGTGTCATAAGAGTGTTGAAGTTCATTAGCTTGAAAGCCTTTGATTTGCTCTTCAAATCTCTCTACTATCAACACATAATCTCTTCTGTCCTTTTCTAATCTTTTGAGGTCATCACACATACTTTGATTGTGATCCCTGTATCTTGTAACAGTGTCAATGCAAGATTTAGTGCAAAGATTAGAACTTACCTCAGTGGGGAGATCAGACACTTCTGCCATAAGAGCTTGGTTCTGAATGGCTTCCTCTGCTTGATCACTCCAATCAAATCCCATTCCTTGTTGAGAAACAAGGGCTTGAGCAGGATTCTTGTTCAGATTGTATCCTCCATTCTGAGCTTGTTGGTGGTTGTTGTTTGGAACAGCACTCCTGCATTCTCTAGCAAAGTGTCCTTTCTTGTGACACTTAAAACATTCCACCTTGGTTTTGTCAAAACCAGCTCCATCTTCTCTTCTTTGAGAGAAGTTATTTCTTCCAGTTCTTTTAATGAACTTCTTCACCCTCATGGAGAACATGGCCATCTGCCATTTAATATCCATCTCCTCCAGATCATCAGGGTGAATTTGATCCAGATCATCATTAATCAAAGAATTGTTGCTATGACTGGACAAAAAGGCTTCAAAGATAGTTTCAGTGCCTTTTTCTGAACTTACTCCACTGGCAGTACTAACTGCTTCAGGGTTGGCAGTAGTATCAGTGGATGCTGAGAGAAGTGCAGCATTGTGGATATAACCAGAGGGCTTCTTCTTGGTTTCTACCTCAGTTTCAAAAACTCTTAGATCATTGTATAGATCATCAAGTTCTTTCTCTTCCAGATTGTCACTCTGTCTATATGAGACAGTGTACATAGTCCATTCATCCCCAAGAGATCTGAGGAACTTTCTGTTGATATCATCTTGTTCCATCTTCACCCCTACAGTAGCCAGTTCACCTATGAGTTTATTGAACCTATCAAAAGTTTGAGTCATAGACTCATTCTTTGTGGAAGTGAAGTTCTCATACTGCTGCTTTAGAACATCTCTTTGATTTCTTTTGATGCTCTTAGTTCCAGCAAATCTTTTCTCTAGAGCATTCCAGAGAATCTGAGCATCAGTGCAGTTGCAAAATTGATGCTGATATTCATTGGGAATGGCCAAGAGCAGAGTGCTCAAGGCCTTCATCTCTGTCTGTCTGATCTTCCTCTCACCATCTGTCTTTGGTGGAGGTCTTTTCCCATCTGGTCCTATCCTTCCAGCTTCAGAAGGACCATTCTCAATGATATCCCACATTGAGTAGTCAGTGAGAAGAATATATTGTCTGATTCTGATCTTCCACATGTCAAACTCACTTGGTTTGAGCATTGGAACCTTAGAAACCAAAGTACTGCTTGATTCTGTAAGATTTTCCATGATGAGTAACTGTTTCTGAGAGAGTTAGGCTCTGATACCACTTGTCAGGATCGAATTCTCAACAAGAATTAATTCTCAGAAACAATATCAAAGAAGTTTGCGGAATAACACTTTGATATTTAATGAAACAGAAAACCAAAACAGGATATAATCAACAAACTGTAAACTTGTATTGAATGCTTTGAAGTTACAAGATTACTCACTCAACCTCAATATTGATGAACAGGCTCACCAATACGAATTCTACTTCTCTAGAATTAGGATCTATGCCTTGAGGTTGATTTTCTCTCTAAAAGTATATAAACAAAAGTTAACTCATTATTCTAAACTATACAATATATATACTGAATACAAAGATAATTACAATAAATAAAATATCTTCAGTATATCTTCCATGTATATCTATAAGCTTCCATAATCTTCAGATTATCCAGCTGTCATTCTTTCCATCCGAATCTCTTTAGCAGCACTAACCATGATCAGCAGCATTAACTTCTTCTAGCAGCATTAACTACTAAGCAGCACTAACTACTAGCAGTACTAACTAGCTAAGCAGTACTAACTTTGTTCAAGCAGCACTAACTATGACTAGCAGTATTAATAGTACTAGCAGTAGTAACACTCAGCAGTATTAACCTTTAAGTCTTCTAGCAGTAGTAACTTTGAACCAACAGTATTAACCATACTTGATGAATTCTTCAGTTCCCAACAGTAGCCTCCTCTCCCATCATAATCCAAATCACAGAATCCCCACCAACTGCCAAAGATAAAGGCAAGGCCATTGCTACAGAACCTCTAAAGAAGATCAAATCTCCTTCTCCCACCTATGAGAAACTACTAAAGAGATTTTTCGATGCCGTCAAAAGAGTAAAACCGGAAGAAGAAGACTGGGATTTTGATCTGCAACTTCTGTCTAAACTCCCCATCCTGGAACCACTTAACAAACCATCAAAGGATAGAGTTGCAGAGGTTATCCAAGGCTTTGAGAGCCTAAGGATACCCCTCCCTGTTCCTCCAAAGAAGGACATCGAAGAAGTTTACAACTACCTCTATAGCCGCGGAGCTCAAGATCTTCCCCCTGTCAGACTCTCAGAGCAAATTGTATCAGAGGAAAGAGGGAGATTCTGTAAAGAGAAAGCCAAGCCAAAATTCAAAGTCTTCACCATGAACAAGATCTCAGAGGTTCTGACAATCAAACTTGGACACACAAAGTGCAAGAACTTCTGGTTTAGTGAATATGCTGTGAAAAGGGAAGATCAGAAAATATGGACTTTCACAGACACAGATCTACCGAATATTCACCCTCATGATCTTCCAGAGCTATTCAAATGGAAAGAGGATAAGTTTGGCTAGAAGAAGGAATACCAAGAAGCACATCTCACCATCAAGAGGGTCATGAGAGAAAAGCTGTTGCTCTACAGTATAGCTGACTTTCAAGTGGCACTTGACTTGGGAGTCAAAAAGGTCAACTTCCCTCCTCCAGAAGACAACTTACCACCCTCTGCCAATATTCTGCCGAACTCTATCATCACTTCACCTTCTTTTGGTTTTGTTTACTTAAACCCCAAAGGAAAAAAGAAATAATTCATGGGAATAGAAAGCCAAAAGTACTCAACCGAATTTATGTTGCTCATTTAAGATATACTTATCAAGCACAAAGGCACACCACTTGTACCCACAGAAGCTGCAGATGTCCTTCTGATAAATATAAGTGCAACCCTAAACTTCAGGGACCTGTGTGTGTGCTACTATAGAGAACTGAAGAAAGAAGGTGGGTTTGGAAAGAAGATCAACGATTTCCTAGACGCCAAAGTATAGGCTCTGAAGAATTGTATTTCCATTCTTACTTTCATTATTGTAATCAAATGTAATTGCCTTCTGGCATCTCTATTAAATGAAAGTAGACAGAGATTGAGTTCCTTTCACCTCTTTTGTTTCTAGCTTAGCCATCATTCCAAATTCCAAATTTTCTATTTTTCAACACTTAGGAGGAGATTGTTAGCTCCATCTACCATGTTTAGAAGTGTTGAAAAATAGGCTAAGTATAGAAACCCCTGCTGTCTAGAAAGTCTTCACAACTGATACAAAGCTCAGAAGTTACTCCGCAGAAGATGTACCCGAGGTCAAACCTGATGATGATTCTCAGATCACAGAGCCTCTATGGTCACTCACAGAGCCTCTGTGAAGGCTAACCTATGGAGATCAATGTTGAAGCTTTTCAAAGATAGTTCAAGACAAGACCACGTGCAGAACACGTGAGGCCTGCTGTACGAAGATCCTCAAGATCAAATTAATGGGCGTCCCACGATGTTTTACTTTACAGGTGGCATTCCGTTTATGGAATGTCAGTCTTTGTCTTGTACTAAGGGGTGCATCCTTTTTGTATATTAAGGGAGCACCACCTTAGAGTTTAAAAAATGACAGAATATGAGCACACACAAAAATAGCAGTCTGTATAATCCTTGAGCATATTTGCACATACCAGTGCGTGTTCTTGGTGTTCTTCAGTAATCAATGAAACAGTTCTTTGAGTAGCTTTCTTATAATACTTTACTTCCTGTTCATTAATTACTTGTGTGTTTACTACCTTGCATGTTTAATCTTTTCTACACATCTTAAACGCTTCCGCACTCTGTTTAATTAATCTGTGTGTAGTAAAAGGTTAAATCAAGTTAAAGAACATCACAACAGGGATCAACACTTTCCTTAAGTGATATTTCGTGTAATACCCGTTAAAGTTTGGGTTAATGGCGACTTATAAGAAAGTTTGGGTCACTGTGAGAAATATTGGAGTTGAGGGGCCTTAGTGGAATATTAGGCAAAAAGAGTTAAAAACCCTAAATCATTCTCACATTAGGAAAGGAATCAGAAAATCAACTCTGTGTTGGGACGGCGCCGTGGGAGAAGAGGAAACCGAGGAGAGATTGGGCGATTCAAGGACTAGAGAGAAAATCTGAGCATTGGGTGATTGTCTTCAAGAGGTATTATCTAAATCAAAACTCTGTTTCTTTTTCCTTATTGTTTAGGGTTATTGCTTTTGGATTTGGGAGAAAAGAGATGATGAATAGTCAATAGGTATCGATTCGGTTTGGGGCCGAGAGTTTAGTACAGTGATTAAGGGGTTGTATTTCACATTTTGGACTTGATGTTTAAATACTAAATCGGTTAAAGGGTGGTAGTGAGGGATTAGTGTCGATCCATAGTTTGTTCTCGAGTGTTATGTACGAAGGGGATGAAATTCTCCAGTTCTCGACCGGGGTGTTCCGGTGCAATATCGACCGGGGTAGTTCTCGATCGGGGTGGCCCGGTGTAATACCGACCAGGGTGGTCCGATACTTTCTTGACCGGGGCCACCCGGTGTGTCAAGGGACCGGTGACCGGGGTCGCCTAAATGATCAAGGCCCGGGGTCTCATCGACCGGGGGGGGGGGGGGGGGTGACCGGGGGGGGGGGGGAGTTTGCTTCCAGAACCGTATAGCATCCTTAGGATGCATGTGTTAGCCTAACCTTAATTTAGGACCTTAAAGGTTTGGGAGTAAGAAACTTTATTAATGTTGCAAACTTTGGAATGTCAGACTTCGATATTCCCAAGTCTAAGTGTTCGGGTGTGTGTCAAGGTTCCCAATCAGGTGAGTTCCCGTGTTTTCAACTTGTGTAATGTATTTTCGAACTGGAAATGGATTTTATTACATTGCTTATTATGCTTTTGTTTAATTGTGATAAGGCAATATTCTCGACATCATTATATAGTTGTTGTGTAAGCTTTATTGATCTCTCACTTGTATAATCAAATTTGTTGAGATGAGATATTTGATTGTGTATTGCCAAGGCTATTAACTTATAACCATCGGGGATGGTTGAACCGTGTGTTTGGAATATGTTTCCCTACACACGGAAACGACATCGACATGGGGGGGCCGTATGGGGATCTACTGGGGGCCCAAGGACGAGTAGTCCTTACGCTTGTAGAAAAGTTGTGGCGTGATCTTGTCACTTCATGAGACATCTAACTGTGAGCTTTAAATTAAATTAATTATCTTGATTTTTGTGTTTTATAATGGACGAGGTTGGGAATTTACTAGACCATTCGGTCTAATCCTCGCTTCTTATTTTCCAAAAAACCTATTTTGACAGGATCTAATTCTTAACAAGAATAATGAACTCAGAAACAATATTAAAGAAGTTGCGGAATAACACTTTAATATTCAACAATCAATGTAACAATGAATCAAAAATCACAATCTTGTAAACTTTATTGAATGATTAAAGCTACAAGATTTTAAACAAAACCTCAATATTGATGAACAGGCTCACCAATACGAATTCTACTTCTCTAGAATTAGGGTTCTAAACCTTGAGGTTAATTCTCTCTAAAACGTATTAAAACAAAAGTTAATTCTATCATAGACTTCTATACTATTTATACAAGACATATTACAAGATTATTATCAAAATACAATTGATCTTCAGTCCATAATTATCTTCTTTACTTTAGCAAGTCTTCTATACAGCTGTCTTCATTCCATACTGAGTCTTCATCTCATAAGCAGCACTAACCTTCTTCAAAGGTATTAACCATCTTCAACAGCATTAAAATCCTCAGCAGTAGTAATTGTGTTCAGCAGTATTAACTTTGATCTGACAGTACTAACTTCAGCAGTACTAACTACTAGCAGTACTAACTCTCCAAGCAGTACTAACTTTTGAAATAGCAGTACTAACTTGTCAAGAAGTATTAAATCTACTAGTAGTAGTAATCAGTTGTGCTAGCAGCTTACATGAGGAGACACCCCTGTGGTTTCCCTATAGATATTCTCTAATGGAGAATTCTCCATTAGAGGGCTTAAAGGCTTTGTGGGTGAAGGTACAAGAAGGGAATGAGCCTTCTTTACCTTTTTCCTCATGTAAGTATTGGTGATTGGTGAAGTTGGTTTTTGAAGAAGGGACTGAGGGATTGATATACTGATTGAAGGTTGGGATTGGCTTTCAGTGGGATGGTCTAGTGAGGGCCTTGACCCTGAAGCCATACCTTCTTGATTGTGGGACACCACCATCATTGTAGAGAACAATGGGGTGTCAACTCCTTCCGAGTCCATGGCAGATCTCTTCATATTTGAAAAGACCTTGCCCTTGGGGATTTTAGGTACATATACCTCATCAAATTGAGGCATATCCGTCAATTCAGTGGTTATAACTGCCTGGACAAATATTGGGTACATATAAAAACTCTCTTTGTTTCCCAAGTTTGACACAAGGTCATTGAAAATCATTTTTGAAAAATTATACTTTCTGGCAGTGGCCAAGCAGACCAAAGCCTAAGCAATGGTACTACTGAACTCACTCAATCCAGTAGTCTTTCTAGAAATACAATGCATAAGGGTATGGACAAAGAAACGCCATTGGGGTGAGAATTTAGCTTTTGAGAACTTGAAAACACCCAATGGGCCTCCATACCCCATTCTAGTGAGAGTGGAAAACAGATCATCATTAGAGATAGATGAGATACCTGAGGCATCGTCTAGACGTAGACTGATGCGAATTACCTCTTCAGAAATTGTCAAGGGTTTGTCACACACCCTTGTCTTGATAACTTGCACACCATTTTTAGTAATAACAGTGGCATTGGCCCAAAATTGCTTCTGGTGCTAAATGTAGATTGATGGTGACACTGTAAGAGCATGAGCGATATGGCTGGACTTGAGAAAATTCACTATTTGATGGAATCCCGCAGCTTGCTTTGGTTTTTGAAGCATTGCGATTTCATTGTGTTCATCAATAAACGCCATTGAAGCCATCGAGCTTGAGTAAACTGGACTGAAACTCACTAGGTGCTTGAGAGAAAAAGATTAGAGAGAAGATGAACAGTATTCAAAGAGTCGTTATGAGCTTTTAGGCGGGCAAAAGGGTATTTATATGATTCGGGAAAGAAGCAGTATTAACTCAGAGCAGTATTAACGAACTAGCAGTATTAACTAACTAGCAATATTAACTGAGAGCAGTATTAACCACTAACAGTATTAACTAACTAGCAGTATTAACTGAGAGCAGTATTAACCACTAGTTGTATTAACTAACTAGCAGTATTAACTGAGAGCAGTATTAACCACTAGCAGTATTAACTAACTAGCAGTATTAACAGAGAGCAGTATTAACCACTAGCAGTATTAACTAACACCTGAAGTAGTAACTTTGCCCTGGCAACATTAAAACTACATTGGCAGTAGTAACTATACTTACACTTTTTGAAGCTTGTGTTAGTCTGAGCAAGGCAATACACTTCCTGAGAAAGATGTTTAGTAGCACCAAAAATAACCAAATAACAGGTATACAATCACTTTTTAAACATGAGCTCATTCAGAGTTGATCATGCCCACACTTGTGACCAAGAAGGTGAATCTACCCACATCAAAAGCTTTGGTGAATAGATCAGCAAACTGGTTGTTAGTATGAACTTTAGCAACTTGAATTAGCTTCTTTTCATTACAGTCTCTAATAAAGTGATACCTGATCTCAATGTGCTTTGTTTTAGAGTGCTTGACTGGATTGTTAACAATGCTGATAGCACTGCTATTGTCAATGAAGATTGGAGTGTGAAGAAAGGTTACCCCATAGTCCAGCATTTGATTCTGAATCCATAGAACCTGAGAGCAGCAACTTGCAGCAGCAATATACTCAACTTCTGTTGTTGATAAGGACACTGTGGTTTGCTTCTTACACTGCCAAGATACTAGTCTTGCACCCAAAAGCTGACATCCCCCTAAAGTAGACTTTCTATCCATATTAGCACCTCCCGAGTCACTGTCTAAATATGCAATCAAGTCAAAGTTGGATTCATAAGGATACCAAAGACCTAATCTAGGTTGCCCTCTTAAGTATCTGAAAATCCTTTTAACTGCTTGTAGATGTGACTGCTTTGGCTTGACTTGGAATCTGGCACAAACACACACTGGAAACATGATATCTGGTCTTGAGGCTGTGAGATATATGAGAGATCCAATCATTGATCTATAAATATGGACATCAACATCCTCCCCCTCAAGATCAGCAGTGATCTGTTTGTGTGTTTCCATGGGTGTGCTTGCTGGCTTTGAGTCTGATAAACCATATTTGTCTAGGATGTCTTTTACATACTTTGATTGGCTTATGAAGATCCCATCTTTCTGCTGTTTCACTTGAAGCCCAAGGAAGAAAGTAAGTTCACCCATTGGACTCATTTTGAAGCTCTTGTGCATCAACTCTTCAAAGTCTCTACACATATGATCTTTTGTGGATCCAAAGATGATATCATCCACATAGATCTGAACAAGTAGGATGTCCTTCTTTCTTCTTCTAATGAAAAGGGTTTTGTCAATTATTCCTCTTTCAAACCCATTTTCCAAGAGATAGGTAGACAGAGTATCATACCATGCTCTTGGAGCTTGATGTAGACCATAGAGAGCTTTCTTCAGTTTGTATACTTTGTCAGGATATGATGGATTCTGAAATCCAGGTGGCTGACAGACATATACTTCTTCATCAATTGTTCCATAAAGAAAGGCACTCTTCACATCTGTTGGGAACTGAAGAATTCATCAAGTATGGTTAATGCTGCTAGTTCAGAATTACTACTGCTAGAAGACTGCAAAGTTAATACTGCTGAGTGTTACTACTGCTAGTTGTTAATACTGCTTTCAAAGTTAGTACTGCTTGAACAAAGTTAGTACTGCTTAGCTAGTTAGTACTGCTAGTGGTTAGTACTGCTTGGTAGTTAATGCTGCTAAGACCAAGTTAATGCTGCTAGAAGAAATTAATACTGCTGAGCATGGTTAGTACTGCTTATAACTTAAAGATCCGGATGGAAAGGATGACAGATGGAAAGAATCAAGATATTCATGGAAGGCTTGAAGATAATGATGGAAGATATACTGAAGATATTCTATTTATTGTAATTATCTTTTTATTCAGTATATATACAGAGTTGATAGAATAGTTTAGAGGGAGAGATAAATTCATTCTAAGTTTTAGTTCTAGAGAGAAAATCAACCTCAAGGCATAGATCCTAATCCTAGAGAAGTAGAATTCGTATTGGTGAGCCTGTTCATCAATATTGAGGTTGAGTGTGTAATATTGTAACTTCAAAGCATTCAATACAAGTTTACAGTTTGTTCTTTATATTTACTGTGTTGATTTACTGTTTCATTGAATATCAAAGTGTTATTCCGCAAACTTCTTTGATATTGTTTCTGAGAATTATTTCTTATTGAGAATTCGATCCTGACAAGTGGTATCAGAGCCAAACTCTCTCAGAAACATCTATTCATCATGGAAAATCTTACAGAATCAAGCAGTACTTTGGTCTCTAAGGTTCCAATGCTCAAACCCAGCGATTTTGACATGTGGAAGATCAGAATCAGACAATATATTCTTCTCACTGACTACTCAATGTGGGATATCATTGAGAATGGTCCTTCTGAAGCTGGAAGGATAGGAGCAGATGGGAAAAGACCTCCACCAAAGACAGATGGTGAGAGGAAGATCATACAGACAGAGATGAAGGCCTTGAGCACTCTGCTCTTGGCCATTCCCAATGAATATCAGCATCAATTTTGCAAATGTACTGATGCTCAGATTCTCTGGAATGCTCTAGAGAAAAGATTTGCTGGAACTAAAAGCATCAAAAGAAATCAAAGAGATGTTCTAAAGCAGCAGTATGAGAACTTCACTTCCTCAAAGAATGAGTCTATGACTCAAACTTTTGATAGGTTCAACAAACTCATAGGTGAACTGGCTACTGTAGGAGTAAAGATGGAACAAGATGATATCAACAGAAAGTTCCTCAGATCTCTTGGGGATGAATGGACTATGTACACTGTCTCATATAGACAGAGTGACAATCTGGAAGAGAAAGAACTTGATGATCTATACAATGATCTAAGAGTTTTTGAAACTGAGGTAGAAACCAAGAAGAAGCCCTCTGGTTATATCCACAATGCTGCACTTCTCTCAGCATCCACTGATACTACTGCCAACCCTGAAGCAGTTAGTACTGCCAGTGGAGTAAGTTCAGAAAAAGGCACTGAAACTATCTTTGAAGCCTTTTTGTCCAGTCATAGCAGCAATTCTTTGATTAATGATGATCTGGATCAAATTCACCCTGATGACCTAGAGGAGATGGATATTAAATGGCAGATGGTCATGTTATCAATGAGGGTGAAGAAGTTCATCAAAAGAACAGGAAGGAATAACTTCTCTCAAAGAAGAGAAGATGGAGCTGGTTTTGACAAGACCAAGGTGGAATGTTATAAGTGTCACATGAAAGGACACTTTGCTAGAGAATGCAGGAGTGTTGTTCCAAACAACAACCACCAACAAGCTCAGAATGGAGGCTACAATCAAAACAAGAATCCTGCTCAAGCCCTTGTTTCTCAACAAGGAATGGGATTTGACTGGAGTGATCAAGCTGAGGAAGCCATTCAGAATCAAGCTCTTATGGCAGAAGTGTCTGATCTTCCCTCTGAGGTAATTTCTAATCTTTGTACTAAATCTTGCATTGACACTGTCACAAGATACAGGGATCACAATCAAAGTATGTGTGATGACCTCAAAAGATTAGAAAAGGACAGAAGAGATTATGTGTTGATAGTAGAGAGATTTGAAGAGAAAATCAAAGGCTTTCAAGCTAATGAACTTCAACACTCTTATGACACAAACTATTGGAAGTGGGAAAAGAATGAGTTAGAGACCAAACTGTCTAAATCCTTAGAAGAGAGTGATAGGCTGAAAGAGGAACTGTCTAAAGTTAAACTTGACATAGAAAAGTTTTCATATGCTTCAAAAGCAATGGATTCTCTTCTAAAGGCTCAGATTCATGACAAGATGAAGCCTGGTATTGGATACAACAATACACCTCCTCCTTACAACAACAATTATATCTCTCCTACTTCAGACTTGTTAGAAACCAAGGAGAAAAAGGACTTATCTGAGAAAGCCTTTAAGATAGATCCTTTGGATGAAGTAGTAATTAAGGATTTAACTGAGAAAGAAGCCAGTGAGTATAGGGATAATGATGTGAGTAAAAAGATACCATTAGAAAACAATATTATCACCAATGAGGGATGTGGGAAAATCTGGGTCAAGTCCAAGGAGATAGAGAAGACAAAAGGAAAGGATAACAAGGTTCATTACAAACAAACCACGGTTGTGAATCCTGGATCTTGTAAACAGTGTGATTGCAGTAAAGCCAAGAGCCTAAATTCTGGTTTAAAAAGAGGAAATCAAAGAAACTGGAATAATCAATGGGCTCAGAAGCAAGGAGTTGATCTGAGTAAAATCAATAGACCAAAACCTTGCTTCATATGTGGCAAGTTAAATCATTTGGCTAAAAATTGCTTCTTTAATCCTATTAACCAACAGATGACCTTTCAAAGATTTGTGCAAAAACCTGTTGGTTATAGGAAGGCTGGAAAGAAACATGTGATAAAGAAACATGGTGAAAGGAAAGGCCCCATGAAGAAAAAGATTTTAAAAGAAAGTGTCAAAATGTGGGTGCCTAGAAGCACTAAAACTGCTAATACTGTTAGTACCTCTTCAAAGGTTAATACTGCCAACACAGTTACTGCTGCTAACACAGTTACTACTGCTAACAAGGTTAGTACTGCTAAGCATGCAAGTGCTGCTAAGGCAGTGAGTACTTCTAAAAACAGTACTGATTCTAGCAAAAATATTTCCAAGTCTATTATTGTAACAAAGTACTCCAAGAATGTGGAGTTAAAGTTCAAAAATCTTGTCAAGAAAGAATGCAAGTATTTTGATGAGAAAGGGGTACCCAAGACCACTTTGGCTTGGGTTCCTATTTCATACTAACTGATCTATCTTATGTGCAGGGCAACCAACAGCTCAAGGGAAAGAGCATATGGCATGTTGATAGTGGTTGCTCTAGGCACATGACAGGCAACATGTCATGCCTTCAGGATTTCAAGCATATCAATGGAGGACATGTTGCATTTGGAGATAATCTTACTGGTGGTATGATAAGTGGAAAAGGTAATGTCACCAAAGGTAAGATGACATTTGAGGATGTCTACTATGTTGATCAATTAAAGTACAACCTGTTAAGTGTATCACAGGTTTGTGACAAACAACATAGTATATTATTTACAAATACTGAGTGTATGATCCTTGCTCCAGGGTTCAAGGTAGTTGATGAAAGCATGATACTACTTAGAACTCCAAGAAAGGACAATGTTTACTGTCTAGATATGGACAATGTTGATAGTGATTCATCCCTAAACTGTCTTGTTTCAAAAGCTTCTGTGGATGAATCCTCTCTTTGGCACAGAAGGATGTGTCATATGAATTTCAAGACTATGAACAAACTTGTTAAAAACAACCTTGTAAGAGGTTTACCTTCAAAAGTCTTTTCATGTGATGATCATTGTGTTGCTTGTCTTAAAGGCAAACAGCACAAAACTTCTCATAAGACCAAAGAGTTAAATTTTGTTTCTTCTTGTCTCCAGTTACTGCATATGGATCTGTTTGGTCCTACAAATGTTATGAGTATAGGCAAGAAATCTTACTGATTGGTTATTGTTGATGATTACTCCAGATTTACTTGGGTATATTTTCTAAGGACTAAGGATGAGACAAGTGGACTTATCAAATCCTTTATTCTAAGAATTGAAAACCAAACTAATCAAAGAGTAAAAGTCATTAGATCAGATAATGGAACTGAATTCAAAAATCTTGATCTAAACACCTTTTGTGAAGAAAAAGGCATTGAGAGACAATATAGTGCTCCTAGGACTCCTCAACAGAATGGTGTTGCTGAAAGGAGAAATAGAACACTAATAGAGGCTGCTAGATCTCTGTTGGCTGATTCAAAATTGCCAATTACCTTCTGGGCTGAAGCAGTTAATACTGCTTGTTATGTCCAAAACAGAGTTCTAGTGGTCAAGCAAAAGAACAAGACCCCATATGAGCTTTTAAATAAAAGAAAACCTTTCATTGGTTTCTTCAAGCCTTTTGGGTGTCCTTGTACAATTCTCAATACCAAATCTCACTTAGGTAAGTTTGATAGCAAAGCAGATGATGGATTTCTTGTTGGATATTCATCTCAGAGTAAGGCTTACAGAGTTTTTAACTCTTCTTCCAGAATAATTGAAGAAAGTGACAATGTCAAATGCAATGAGATCACACCAAATCCAATTGGGTCTGGTCCTCAGTGGCTATTTGACATTGAATCACTAACTAATTCTTTTGGTTTCAGTAGTGATGATTATACAGGAACAGGAAGTGGAGGATCAGGGACTACACAAGTCTCAGAAAGTATATCTAAATCTGTGATATTTCCGATACCCACAGTGAATTCTGTTGAAGACTGTGAAAAGGAATCATCTACTGGACCAAGTCAGAGTGAAGAAGAAACTAGAGATGAGGAGACTCAAGAAAATAAAGAATCAGAAGTGGCATCTGAAAACACTTCAGTTGAGTTGCATGACTCTAATCTAGAGGCTGGACTGAATGAAGAACATAGTCATAACACCAGAGTTCAAAAGAATCATCCTCCACAGCTGGTAATAGGAGATATCTCTTCTCCTATGATGACTAGACATCAAAGCAGGCTTCAAGAAATGCAAGATCAACAACATACAGTGCTTTCTTGTTTTCTATCCCAGCTTGAGCCTAAAAAGGCACATGATGCTATGAAAGAATCTAGCTGGATAGAAGCAATGCAAGAAGAACTGTTACAGTTCAAGCTACAAGATGTATGGGATCTAGTAGACCTTCCTAAAGGTCACAGAGCAATTGGCACAAAGTGGATTTTCAGAAACAAGAGAGATGAAAGAGGTATTGTCATAAGGAACAAAGCAAGGCTAGTGGCTAAAGGATATACTCAAGAAGAGGGTATAGATTATGAAGAAGTTTTTGCACCTGTGGCTAGGATAGAAGCAATCAGACTATTCCTAGCCTATGCTTCTTACATGAACTTCAAAGTATATCAAATGGATGTAAAAAGTGCTTTTCTCTATGGCTCAATTGAAGAAGAGGTATATGTCTGTCAACCACCAGGGTTTGAAAACCCAAGCTATCCAGACAGGGTATACAAATTGAAGAAAGCTCTTTATGGACTGCATCAAGCTCCAAGAGCATGGTATGACACTCTGTCATCCTATCTCTTGGAAAATGACTTTGAAAGAGGAGTCATTGATAAGACTCTATTTATCAAGAGAAAGAAGAAGGATATCTTGCTGGTCCAAATCTATGTTGATGACATTATCTTTGGATCTACAAGAGACAACATGTGCAAGGTGTTTGAGGATCTAATGCATCAAAGGTTCAAAATGAGTTCCATGGGGGAACTTACTCTCTTCCTTGGACTCCAAGTTCAACAGAAGTCAGATGGCATCTTCATCTGTCAATCCAAGTATGTGCAGGACATTCTAACCAAGTTTGGTTTCTCAGAGTCAAAACCTGCCACCACACCTATGGAAACACACAAGCAGATAACAGCAGATCTTGAGGGGGAGGATATGGATGTGCATTATTATAGATCCATGATTGGCTCTCTCATGTATCTCACAGCATCAAGGCCAGATATAATGTTTCCAGTCTGTGTATGTGCAAGATTCAAAGTTAGGCCAAAGCAATCTCACTTTCAAGCTGTTAAGAGGATATTCAGATATCTCAAAGGGCAACCCAGATTGGGACTTTGGTATCCTCATGACTCACCCTTTGACCTAATAGCATACTCAGACAGTGATTTAGGTGGGGCAAACTTGGACAGAAAATCTACTTCTGGAGGATGTCAGTTTTTGGGTGCTAGACTAGTTTCATGGCAGTGCAAGAAACAAACCACAGTGTCCACATCTACAACAGAGGCAGAGTACATAGCAGCTGCAAGTTGCTGTTCTCAAGTCTTATGGATTCAGAATCAAATGCTGGACTATGGGGTAACCTTTCTACACACTCCCATTTTTATTGATAATAGCAGTGCTATCAGCATTGTGAATAATCCTGTCAAGCACTCTAAGACAAAGCACATTGAGATCAGGTACCACTTCATAAGAGACTGTAATGAAAAGAAACTTATTCAAGTTGTAAAAGTTCACACTGATAATTAGTTTGCTGATCTATTCACTAAAGCTTTTGATGTGGGTAGATTCACCTTCTTGGTAACAAGTGTGGGAATGATCAACTCTGAATAAGCCCCTTCTCAAATAAAATTGATGTGGGTAGATTCACCTTCTTGGTAACAAGTGTGGGAATGATCAACTCTGATCTATTCACTAAAAATTGACTCTATACCTGTATATTGTTTATTCTTGGTGTTACTAATCTTCTTTTTCAGGATATGCATAGTAGTACTCAGGGTTTTGCAAGTTTAAAGGAGTATTTCAGTTAATACTGCTAGTAGTTACTACTGCTAGTAGTTAATACTGCTTTCAGTTAATACTGCTAGTAGTTAATACTGCTAGTAGTTAATACTGCTTTCAGATAATACTGCTAGTAGTTAATACTGCTTTCAGTTAATACTGCTAGTAGTTAATACTGCTAGTAGTTACTACTGCTAGTAGTTAATACTGCTTTCAGTTAATACTGATAGTAGTTAATACTGCTTTCAGTTAATACTGCTAGTAGTTAATACTGCTTTCAGTTAATACTGCTAGTAGTTAATACTGCTTTCAGTTAATACTGCTAGTAGTTAATACTGCTTTCAGTTAATACTGATAGTAGTTAATACTGCTAGTAGTTACTACTGCTAGTAGTTAATACTGCTTTCAATTAATACTGCTAGTAGTTAATACTGCTCTAGGTTAATACTGCTTATGACCCGAATACTATAAATGCCCTTTGCCCGCCTAAAAGTTCATAACGACTCTTTGTATACTGTTCACTTGCGCTCTAAACCCTTTCTCTCTCAAGTTCGAAGCTTTCAGGCACGTTGTTCACTAAGATCAATGGCATCCATGGCATTCATCGACGAGCACAATGAGATCGCGATGCTACAAAAGCCAAAGCAAGCTGCAGGATTTCATCAGATTGTGGATTTCCTCAAGTCAAGCCATATTGCTCATGCTCTTACTGTATCTCCTACAATCTATATCGAGCATCAAAGGCAGTTCTGGGCTAATGCCACCATTGTTGCTGAGAATGGTGTGCAAATGATCAAGACAAGAATCTGTGAACAATCACTAACAGTTACTGAAGAGGTTATTCGCATCAGTCTACGTCTAGACGATGCCTCTGGTATAACTTCTATCCCAAACGATGAACTGTTCTCCAATCTTACAAGAATGGGGTATGGAGGCCCATTGGGTGTATTCAAATTCTCAAAAGCCAAATTTTCACCCCAATGGCGTTTATTTGTCCATACTCTTATGCACTGTATCTCCAAAAAGACTACTGGATGGAGTGAGTTCAGCAGCACCATTGCTTATGCTTTGGTGTGCTTGGCCACTGCCAGAAAGTATAACTTTTCTAAAATGATTTTCAGTGATCTTGTCTCAAACATGGGAAACAAAAAGAGCTTCTTTATGTACCCCAGGTTTGTCCAAGAAGTCATTACTCATGAATTGACGGATATACCTCAACCTGTTGGGGTATATGTACCTAAACCCCCCAAAGGCAAGGTTTTCTCAAATATGAGAAGATCTGCTGGGGACTCGGAAGGAGTTGACACCCCATTGTTCTCTACAATGATGGTGGTGTCCCAAACCAATGAAGGTATGGTAGCAGGGTCAAGGCCCCCATTAGACCAACCCACTGCTAGCCAATCCCAACCTTCCCTCTCTAAATCAATTCCTCAGTCTCTTCTTGACAAACCAACTTCACCAATCACCCAAACTTATCAAAGAAAACAGGTAAAGAAGGCTCCTTCCCTTCTTGTACCATCACCCACTCAGCCTTTAAGCCCTCTATTGGAGCACTCACCAGTAGAGAATATCCAAAGGGAATCCACAAGGGTGTCTCCCAACCCAAAGGAGGTGCTTTCTGAGGAGGAGGTAGAGCATATGGGTACTGAGGCTGCCACTACTTCTGCTAGCACAGAGAAGGACAGTGGTACCATAAATAAGACCTCACCCATGGCAACTTTGAATGAGCAATCATTCAAAGGTCCCTGGTGCCAAGAAACCAAGGGGGTGGATAGTGCTTCTGCTAGGCAGAAGACTTTCACTACAAAAAGATCCAATGATCCTTCAAAAGAGGGTAACACTTCTGGAGAGGGTGAGGACAGATATACTTACTATGAATTGATGGAAACAATGGGGAACATCAATCAAGATGTTCTCAAACAAGGCAAAGAAATTGAAGAAATGAAGCTGGTCATTCTGTCACAACAAGTACAGATTGCTAAGCTGAAGAAGATGGTGATCAGTCTGGTACAGAGGAAGAAGAGAAAGCAATTCCAACTAAGGAGAAGGAAATCTGAGAATGATGCTCCCAAAAAGGGGGAGATCAACATGGAAGAAGCCACAAGAGAGGGGGAGCTTGATGGAGAGAAATTTGATGTTGAGGGGGAGCAGGAAGCAGAAACAGAAAGAGATTCAGTGCCAATAGAAACACAAGAAGCAGTAGAAACGGTTACTACTGCTGACATAAATAAAGCAGCAGAAACAGTGAAAGAAGTATTAACAGATCTTGAGATTGCAGAAACCTTACTTAAAGCCAAGAATGATACTCCCAAGGTCACTTCAAAGACCAAAGGAGTAATCATCAAAGATCAAGGTGAAGTGATCAAGAAAGATAACAGTAAGAAGGCAATGAACAAAGACAAAGGAAAAGCAAAGATGGTGGAATCTGATCAACCAGTCAAGAAGCAAAGGTTGGTTGAATCAGATGAAGCCTTAGCCAGGAAGATGCAAGAGGATATTGAAAAGGAAGAAAGAGTTCAGGTGGAAAAGGACAGGGAAATGGCAAAGGCTCTAGCTGCTGAACTAAATGCAGCATATCAACAAAGCCTGGCAACTGAAATTGCACAGAAGAAAGCTGAAATTCTGAAGAAATCAGTGGTAGTAAAAACAGCTGCAAAGAAGAGAAAACCCTCAAAGACATTCCTAGGTACCCAAGAGAGAAACAAGATGATTATATTTCTCAAAGGTGCTGTAGGAGTCAAAAAGGAGATGTTCTCCAAAATGTCTTTTGAGAAGATTAAAGAGTTGTATGATTCAGAAATGTTAAAGCTTCAGGGGAATGAAACTGCAAGAGTGGAGATGGAGAAGAGGATGAAAGAAAGTAATGATTTTCTGATACAAAAGCCCTTTCCAGATGAGCAGGAAACACCATCAAAGAAAGAAGCTACTCTGGGAGAAAGTCTAAGGACTTTAAAGAGAACAAAGATGATGGCTAGGAGAAAGTCAATCAAGAAGCCTAGAATAGCTGAAGGAGAGGCTGAGAAGGTTGCTGAAGAAGAAGGGGCACCTGAGTCATCTAAACAGAAAGAGCCATCAAACACAGATGATGTAAATTTATATATGGTAGTGATGGACAAAGTGCCTGAACCAATTTCAGCAGAACCTGTAGGAGTTAAGCCTCCTGAGGTCATTCTCTGGGATACATTGACAGTGGATGGAAAGGAATACATAAGGCTAAAAAGGAAGGATGAAAAGTATGAGGTGTTCAATACTTGGGCAAAGATTGTAAGAACATGCTCTAGGTCAGATCTTGAAGAGATGTTTGAGATAGGAATGAAGTTGTATGCAGATATACTGAAGGCTCCAGAGATTTCAATTACAAAACTGGTAATGGAGTATTTGTGTATGTTGTTCAAACCTGAAGAAGTAGAGCATGTGATCAAGAATGTATTCAAGTCAGTCAACAGTTGAACTCTATATGAAATTAGTGGAGTATATACAGTGACTTTGGATTTAAATCACACTGAATACTTCCTAGTGGATAGAGTGTACAGTCATAGCAGATTGAAGCTTCATGCCATGCTGAAGAAAAAGCTAAGATGTATTCCAGATTCAGAGATGGCTAAATATTTGATCCAAAGAACTATCAATCAGAGCTTGGGATTGGATGCAAATACTGGAATTTAGGCCATTATGAAGTTTTGGGAGCATCTTGAAGAGCATCTTGAAGAGCATCTGAAGAACTTGACTTCTTTTCTTAAAAGTCAAGTTAGGGGGAGATTGTTGGGAACTGAAGAATTCATCAAGTATGGTTAATGCTGCTAGTTCAGAATTACTACTGCTAGAAGACTGCAAAGTTAATACTGCTGAGTGTTACTACTGCTAGTTGTTAATACTGCTTTCAAAGTTAGTACTGCTTGAACAAAGTTAGTACTGCTTAGCTAGTTAGTACTGCTAGTGGTTAGTACTGCTTGGTAGTTAATGCTGCTAAGACCAAGTTAATGCTGCTAGAAGAAATTAATACTGCTGAGCATGGTTAGTACTGCTTATAACTTAAAGATCCGGATGGAAAGGATGACAGATGGAAAGAATCAAGATATTCATGGAAGGCTTGAAGATAATGATGGAAGATATACTGAAGATATTCTATTTATTGTAATTATCTTTTTATTCAGTATATATACAGAGTTGATAGAATAGTTTAGAGGGAGAGATAAATTCATTCTAAGTTTTAGTTCTAGAGAGAAAATCAACCTCAAGGCATAGATCCTAATCCTAGAGAAGTAGAATTCGTATTGGTGAGCCTGTTCATCAATATTGAGGTTGAGTGTGTAATATTGTAACTTCAAAGCATTCAATACAAGTTTACAGTTTGTTCTTTATATTTACTGTGTTGATTTACTGTTTCATTGAATATCAAAGTGTTATTCCGCAAACTTCTTTGATATTGTTTCTGAGAATTATTTCTTGTTGAGAATTCGATCCTGACAACATCCATTTGATATACCTTGAACTGCATATATGAAGCATAGGCTAGAAACAGCCTAATTGCCTCTACCCTTGCAACTGGAGCAAAGACTTCATCATAGTCTATGCCTTCTTCCTGAGTGTACCCTTGTGCCACTAGCCTTGCTTTGTTTCTGATTACTATTCCTCTCTCATCCTTTTTATTCCTGAAAACCCACTTGGTGCCAATTGCTCTATGACCTTTTGGAAGGTCCACCAAGTCCCAAACATCTTGCAATTTGAACTGTAGTAACTCTTCTTGCATGGCTTCTATCCAACTTGAATCTTTCAATGCATCATAAGCCTTCTTAGGCTCAATATGAGATAGAAAGCAAGAGAGTACTGTATTCTGCTGATCCTGCATGTCTTGAAGTCTGCTTTGTTTCCTAGTCATCATAGGAGAAGAGATGTCTCCTATTAACAGCTCAGGAGGATGATTCTTCTGAGTTCTTGTCTGAAGACTAGGTTCTTCAATAATTCCCACATCTAAATTGGAATCATTTAAGTCAGCTGAGGGAATCACATCAGCTGCTTCTGGCTCTTCATGCTCTGAATTCTCCTTATCTCTTCTTTCTTCTTCACTCTGAATTGGTTCAGTAACAGTCTCCTTTTCACAGATTTCAACAGGTTCCATTGTAGGTATGGGAAAGATCACAAACTGAGGAATAATGTCTTGTACTTGAACATTCCTTGATCCTCCACTTCCTGAACCTGCATGATCATCACTACTGAAACCAAAATAGTTAGTGAGTGAATCAATGTCAAACAACCACTGAGGACCAGAACCAATAGGGTTTGGTGTGTTCTCATTGCATTTGACATTGTCACTTTCCTCAATTATTCTAGAAGAAGAATTAAATACTCTGTAGGCCTTACTCTGAGATGAGTAACCAACAAGAAAACCATCATCTGCCTTGCTATCAAACTTTCCTAAGTGAGTTTTGGTATTGAGAATGGTACAAGGACACCCAAAAGGTTTGAAAAATCCAATAAATGGTTTTCTTTTATTTAAAAGCTTATATGGTGTCTTGTTTTTAGGCTTGACTACTAGAACTCTGTTTTGGACATAACAAGCAGTATTAACTGCTTCAGCCCAGAAAGTAATTGGAAGTTTTGAATCAGCTAACAGAGATCTAGCAGCTTCAATCAGTGTCCTATTCCTTCTCTCAGCAACACCATTTTGTTGTGGAGTCCTAGGAGCACTGTATTGCCTCTCAATTCCTTTTTCCTCACAAAAGGTGTTTAGATCAAGATTTTTAAATTCAGTACCATTGTCTGACCTAATTACTTTTACTTTTTGATTTGTTTGGTTTTCAATTCTTAGAATAAAGGATTTGATCAGTCCACATGTCTCATCCTTAGTCCTTAGAAAATATACCCAAGTAAATCTAGAGTAATCATCAACAATAACTAAGCAGTATGATTTCTTACCTATACTCATAACATTTGTAGGACCAAACAGATCCATATGCAACAACTGAAGAGAATTAGAAATAGTGTTCAACTCTTTGGACTTATGAGAAGTTTTGTGTTGTTTGCCTTTGAGACAGGCAACACAATGATCATCACATGAAAAGACTTTTGAAGGCAAACCTCTTACAAGGTTGTTTTTAACAAGTTTATTCATTGTTTTGAAGTTCATGTGACACATCCTTCTGTGCCAAAGTGATGATTCATCCAAAGATGCTTTTGAAACAAGACAGTTTAGGGATGAATCAGTTGACACATTTTCCATATCCAAACAATAGACATTATCCTTTCTGGGAGTTTTTAGTAGTATCATCTTTTCATCAACTACCTTGAATCTAGGGGCAAGGATAATGCATTCTGAATTAGTGAATAATATACTATGCTGTTTGTCACAAACCTGTGATACACTTAACAGGTTGTACCTTAACTTCTCAACATAGAAAACATCTTCAAAGGTCATTTTACCTTTTGTTACATTACCCTTACCACTAATCTTACCTCCATATGGAGTATTACCAAAGGCAACATGTCCTCCATCAATTTTCTTGAAATTCTTGAGGCAAGCCATGTTTCCTGTCATGTGCCTAGAGCAACCACTATCAACATGCCAGATGCTCTTCCCCTTGAGCTGCTGGTTGCCCTGCACATAGGATAAAACAATTAGTATTGATTGGGAACCCAAGCCAAAGTGGTATTGGGTCTCCCTTTCTCATCAAAGTATTTACATTCCTTTTTGATGAGATTTTTAAAATCAGAGCACTCTTTACTGGAGTATTTTGTCAAGATAATAGGTCTAGCAGCACAAACACTAGAAGGAGTACTAATTTTAGAAGTACTAACAGAGTTAGCAGTACTAACAGGTTTAGCAGTACTAACCTTGTTAGAAGTACTAACAAAGTTAGCAGTATTAACATTTGAAGAGGTACTAACAATGTTAGTTTTAGAAGTACTAAAACTCTCAGCAGCACTAACATTGGTAGCAGCAGTATTGCTTCTAGCAGCACTATCATTGTCAGCAGCACTATTTGTAGTAGCAGTCCTAACAATTTTAGTGCTTTTGGGAATCCACATCTTGACACTTTCTTTCACAGTCTTTTTCTTCATGTGGCTTTTAGATTTAACATGTTTCTTAGCCACATGTTTCCTTTCATCCTTCCTATAACCAAAGGGTTTTTGCATAGCTCTTTGAAAATTCATCCTTTGGTTAATAGGATTAAAGTAACAGTTCTTGGCAAGATGATTCAATTTGCCACATATGAAACAAGGTTTTGGTCTGATGATTCTACTCAGATCAACTCCTTGTTTCTGAGCCTACTGATTATTCCAATTCCTTTGATTGCCCCTCTTTTTATCATGTTTTAGGGGCTCAGACTTATTACATGCACACTGTTTGCAAGGAACAGGATTCACAACTGTAGTCTGCTTGTAATGGACCTTTTTGGACTTTCCCTTAGTCTTCTCTATATCCTTAGATTTGACCCAGTTCCTACCACAATCCTCATTGGTGATAATATTATTCTCTAAAGGAATCTCACCACTCACAGTATTATCCTTACCCTTACTAGCTTCTTTCTCTGTCTTGTCCTCAACAACTACTTCATCTAAAGGATCTATCTCAGTGGATCCCTCAGGTAAGTCCTTCCTATCCTTGGTCTCTAGCAGATCTGATTTAGGAGGGATGTAGTTGTTATTGTATGGTGGTGGTGTGGTATTGTACCCAATTCCTGGTTTAAGCTTATCATGGATTTGAACCTTTAGGATTGAATCCATTGCTTTAGAAGCATATGAAAACTTTTCCACATCTAGCTTAACCTTGTCTAGTTTTCCTCTCAACTTTTCATTCTCCTCCTTGGACTTTGTCAGTTGGATTTCTAGATCATTCTTCTCCCATTTCCAGTAATTGGTATCATATGTGTGCTGCAGTTCATTGGCTTGGAAACTTTTAATTTGTTCCTCAAACCTCTCAACAATTTTCACATAGTCTTTTATATCTTTTTCTAATCTCTTAAGGTCATCACTCATCTTCTGGTTGTGATCCCTGTTCCTTTTAACAGTATCTATGCAAGTTTGAGAACAGAGATTAGAAAGTACCTCAGTTGGAAGATCAGATACCTCTGCCATGAGGGATTGATTTTGAATAGCCTCTTCTGCTTGATCACTCCAGTCAAACCCCATTCCTTGTTGAGAAACAAGAGCTTGAGCAGAGTTTCTGTTCTAGTTGAAGCTTCCAGTCTGAGTTTGTTGGTGATTGTGAGACACTCCACTTCTGCATTCTCTGGCAAAGTGTCCCTTCATATGACATTTATAGCACTCCACCTTTGACTTATCAAAGCCTGCACCATCTTCTCTTCTTTGGGAGAAGTTGTTCCTCCCAGTCCTTTTGATGAACTTCTTCACCCTCATAGAAAGCATGGCTATCTGCCATTTAATATCCATCTCTTCAAGATCATCAGGATGAAGCTGTTCCAAGTCATCATTGATTAAAGAGGAGTTTCCATGGCTGGAAAGAAAGGCTTCAAAAACAGATTCAGTGCCTTTTTCTTGATTTACTCCATTAGAAGCATTAACTGATTCAGGGTTAGCAGTAGAATCAATTGATGCTGATAGGAGTACAACATTATGAACATATCCAGTAGGCTTCTTCTTTGCTTCCACATCAGATTCAAACACTCTCAGATCATTGTACAGATTATCCAGTTCCTTTTCTTCCAATTGTTCATTCTGTCTGAATGAAACAGTATACATGGTCCATTCATCTCTAAGGGACCTTAAGAACTTTCTGTTTACATCATCTTGATCAATCTGTATTCCCATAGTAGCTAGTTCACCAATCAGCTTGTTAAACCTATCAAAAGTTTGAGTCATGGACTCATTCTTAGTTGACATAAAGTTTTCATACAGTTGCTTCAATATTTCCTTCTGATTTCTCTTGGTACTTTTGGTACCAGAGAATCTCTTCTCTAGAGCATTCCAAAGCATCTATGCATCAGTGCAATTGCAGAATTGGTGTTGATACTCATTGGGAATAGCCAAGAGCAGTGTGCTCAAGGCTTTCATCTATGTCTGCCTTGTCTTCCTTTCTGCATTCGTCTTTGGTGGGATTCTTTTTCCATCTGCACCAATCTTTCCTTCATCAGATGGGCCATTCTCAATGATGTCCCACATGGAGTAATCTGTGAGAAGAATTTATTGTTTGATCCTAATCTTCCACATGTCAAACTCATTAGATCTGAGCATTGGAACCTTTGAGACAAGAGTACTGTTTGATTCAACTGTGTTTTCCATGATGAATGAAGGTTTCTGAGAATACTTCCTCTGATACCACTTGACAGGATCTAATTCTTAACAAGAATAATGAACTCAGAAACAATATTAAAGAAGTTGTGGAATAACACTTTAATATTCAACAATCAATGTAACAGTGAATCAAAAATCACAATCTTGTAAACTTTATTGAATGACTAAAGCTACAAGATTTTAAACAAAACCTCAATATTGATGAACAGGCTCACCAATACGAATTCTACTTCTCTAGAACTAGGTTTCTAAACCTTGAGGTTAATTCTCTCTAAAGCGTATTAAAACAAAAGTTAATTCTATCATAGACTTCTATACTATTTATACAAGACATATTACAAGATTATTATCAAAATACAATTGATCTTCAGTCCATAATTATCTTCTTTACTTTAGCAAGTCTTCTATATAGCTGTCTTCATTCCATACTGAGTCTTCATCTCATAAGCAGCACTAACCTTCTTCAAAGGTATTAACCATCTTCAGCAGCATTAAAGTTCTCAGCAGTAGTAATTGTGTTCAGCAGTATTAACTTTGATCTGACAGTACTAACTTCAGCAGTACTAACTACTAGCAGTACTAACTCTCCAAGCAGTACTAACTTTTGAAATAGCAGTACTAACTTGTCAAGCAGTATTAAATCTACTAGCAGTAGTAATCAGTTGTGCTAGCAGCATTAACCATACTTAAGCAATTCTTTAATTCCCAACACATTTTCAGGTAACAGGGTTGTTGCTGGAGCTTCAAAAGGGAAAGAGAAGTGTTAGAGACTAGCATACGTGGAGAGAGGGCCTTAGTTGCGGCGTAGATACAGTTCATTTAATTTAGTTTCTAAGTTGTATTAATCGATGTTGAACCATGTTAATCTTTTATTTTAAAACTTTGTATTGGGACCCGGATATGGGAATGGAATTTGTTTTAACTGTTAAGTTTTTGGGATGTTACATTTGGTATCAGAGCCATAGTTTAAGCGATTTAGGTGGCCTTGTTGGACCTAAACTTAAACTGTAAGTGGGCCACAACCGAGAAAAAGGATGACGTAGGACTGTCGCGTTAGGAGCTTATGTAACGAGCGATAGGGACTAACATGTAAGGTAAATTTGGGATTACAACAGGCCAATGTAATTGCAAATTTACAGGTACATGTGCGTATCTATAAAATCTTGTTGCATATAGGAATGTAAATTTAAGTTTATCGTTGTGTTGTTTCAGTGTCGTCATGGCGGATCGAGCTTTACGAAGTAGGCCAGTGCCGGTAGAAGGAGATGTGTCGGCAGTTGAGATTCAAACTGAAATACCGAGGGGCCCTCCTGGGAGGCCGACAACTTGGGGTCGGGGACGTGGTCGAGGACGTGGTCTGGCACGGACTACCCGAAGGGCTACGACCCAGGTGGAGGGAATTAATGCTGGAATCGGGGAGGAGCTAACACCCGAACTACTCGCAGGGCGAGGAGCGCTGAGGTTATCGGGGATAGGGAATCATCGCACCAGGAGAGTTCAGCGACTGTAAGGGGACGGGGAGCTGCAAGGGCTCGTGGTCGGGATCGAAACCAGGCCTTCGTGACACACGAGACTTTTGCTGCAGAAATGGGGAAACTTCAAGAGACTCTCCAAGCATTATTGGCTCACCAGGAGAAAACAACTTCAGGAAGCCGGGAAAAGAGCGAGAGCAGGGAATTAACTACACTGTCAAGCCCGCCGGTAGCAGAGGTCGGGGGTAACTCTTCTTCTACAACCGTGACGACAACCAAGATATCTACGAAAGGGTGCAGTTACAAGGAGTTTGCAACCTACAAACCCCCTATCTACAAAGGGGAGTGTGAGCCAGTCTCAGTGATGAAATGGATTAAAGAAATGGAGCTGGTGTTTGCTACCAGCAAGTGTGCCGAAGAAGACAAAGTTACGTATGCCTTATCCATGCTAAGGTCTGAAGCCACCTTGTGGTGGGATGCGAAAACAGGTGGAATGGGGGTGGCAGCCGCAGAGGGTATGTCTTGGGGGGACTTCGTGGGAAAGTTCAAGGCACAATTTTGTCCTCTGGCGGCGGTGAAGAAATTGCAAGAGGAATTTCTAGGTTTGGAACAGAAAGACATGTCAGTAAGGGAGTACACTACAAAGTTTATCGAGAAATCTCGTTTTGCTGGAGCATACCTACCAGATGAGGAGAGTAGGTTAGAACGTTTTCTTTTCGGACTAAAGAGTAACTTGCGCGAGTGGGTTTCTGCCAGAGAACTAGCAACCTTTCAGGCTGCCGTGCATGCGGCCGAAATGACTGAGAAAGAGAAGAACCACCAGTTAACTGATCGAGTAGGTGACAAGAGAAAGTGGGACAGACCCACAACAGATCCAAGAAAGGGTAAGAATACCAGACCATAGTCGAGAGGGGGTCGTGGATTTGGGGAGAAACCGTGTGGGAAATGTCATCGGGTATACCGGGGGGGATTATGGTTTAGAAGACAGATCATGCTTTCAGTGTGGAATGCCAGGGCACATGTCTAGGGATTGCTCGAACAAGAAAAACTGTTACCAGTGTGGGTTACCATATCATCTTCGGTACGAGTGCCCGCAGGGCAAGCGGGGTGGACCAGTTCAGTCTGGGAACATGGGGGAGGAAGAAGGGAAGAGAAGAAATGGGATCCGACTCGTCCGAAAGGAAGGGCCTTTAATATGACGACAACGGAGGCGGAGAATATTCCTGATGTGCTAGCAGGTACGAATATGGTAAACTCTACTTGTGCTAGAGTATTGTTTGACTCAGGAGCGACTTGCTCTTTTATATCTCCTGCGTTTGCTCGGTGTTTGGGGTTAAAGTCTAAGCGTTTAGGGCGAGGATTTGATGTAGAAACCGTCGATGCTAATCAGGTATCGATTAGGGAGGTGTTTGAGGGTTGTATGATAGACATAGAAGGGAGTCTAGTACAAGTGGTACTATATCCTATGCCGATGAGAGAGTTCGATGTGGTTCTTGGGATGGATTGGTTGGCTAGGAATGATGCTAGTATTGTTTGTAACAAGAAGATGATACGTATGGTGTTACCGGAAAAAGGGGTGGTAGTGATATATGGGGATAGGCGGGAAAGAAATTCTGGCTTGATTTCCATGATCAAAGCGAATAGGAGTTTCAGAAAAGGGTGTAGGGGATTCTTAGCATATGTGATAGATGGTAAAAAAGAGAATAATAGAATGGAGGAAGTGCGGGTAGTGAGCGAATATCCGGAAGTATTTCCGAAAGACTTGACGGATCTACCTCCGGATCGTCAGGTCGAATTTCGGATCGACCTGATGCCTGGTGCCGCTCCGGTAGCGCGTGCACCGTACCGGTTAGCACCCTCAGAAATGAAAGAAATGATGTCGCAATTGCAAGAATTGTTGGATAAGTGGTTCATAAGGCCTAGTACTTCACCGTGGGGAGCGTCGGTGCTCTTTGTGAAAAAGAAGGATGGATCTATGCGAATGTGCATAGATTACAGGGAGCTCAACAAGTTGACGATCAAGAATAAGTATCCGATCCCAAGGATAGATGATTTATTCGATCTGCTTCAGGGAGAAAGTTTCTTCTCCAAGATCGATTTAAGGTCGGGATATCATCAACTCAAGGTGAGTGAAGAGGATATATCGAAAACGGATTTCCGTACGAGGTATGGACATTACAAATTCCTTGTAATGCCATTCGGGTTGACCAACGCTCCTGAAACCTTCATGGATTTGATGAATAGGGTGTGTCAACCTTATTTAGACAAGTTCGTGATTGTATTTATTGACGATATTCTGGTGTACTCAAAGACCGAGGAGGAACATGAGGATCATTTGCGAACAGTGTTGGAGATATTGAAAAGAGAGAGACTTTACGCAAAATTCTCGAAGTGCGAATTCTGGTTGCGAGAAGTATAGTTCCTTGGTTACGTCGTGTCCCAAGACGGAATCAAGGTGGATCCGGCCAAGGTGGAAGCAAGTCGTAGTTGGGAGGCACCACAGAATCTGTCAGAAGTCCGAAGTTTCTTAGGACTAGCCGGGTATTACCGGAAGTTCATAAAATACTTCTCTCGAATAGCCACTCCGCTAATTGCGTTGACGAAAAAGAATGTAAAGTTCCTATGGACGGAAGCTCAGAGAGAGGCCTTCCAAAGACTTAAGGATATGTTGAGCAACGCTCCGATTTTGGCCCTGCCAGACGGTGTGGAAGACTTCATAGTATATAGCGATGTGTCTAGGCTGGGTTTGGGATGTGTACTTATGCAACGAGGGAAGGTAATCGCTTATGCATCTCGTCAACTGAAAGATCATGAGTCCCGATATCCTACCCACGATTTAGAGCTAGCCGCCGTAGTTTTTGCGCTAAAGATTTGGAGGCACTATCTTTACGGGATGCAATGTCAAATTTTCACGGATCACAAAAGTCTTTGCCATCTGTTCGACCAGAAGGAGTTGAATATGCGCCAGCGAAGATGGATGGAGCTGCTAACTGATTATGATTGTAAGATCGAATATCATCCCAGAAAGGCCAACGTGGTAGCAGACGCTCTGAGTCGAAAGGAAAGGAGTGAGAGCTTGATGATGGTCGCTACGAGGACTGAGGTGACCCCAACGCTACTGGACGAGATTAAGATATTTCAAGTGGAAGCATTGAGGCATGAAAATCTTAAAGCTGAGAGAATGGTGGGTATTGCAAATTCGCTAATAGAGGACAATCGGGGACTAAAATTCTACCGTGGGAGGATTTGGATTCTAAAACTTGGAGATTTGAGGATGATCATTTTAGCGGAAGCTCATAAGTCAAAGTATTCGATCCACCAAGGGGCGAACAAGATGTACGGAGATTTGAGACTAGACTACTGGTGGCCGGGACTAAAGAAGGATATAGCTTATTATGTGGAGAGGTGCCTGACGTGTCTGGGAGTAAATACGGAGCATCAGCAACCGTATGGGAAGCTTCAACCGTTAGAAATTCCCGTATGGAAGTGGGAACAGACCACGATGAATTTCGTGACTAAGTTTCCCCGAACTCCGAAGGGTTATGACGCGATTTGGGTCATTGTGGATCGGTTGACCAAATCAGCGCATTTTCTACTCATAAAGGAAACCTACTCTATGGAAAGACTCGTGAAGTTGTACATCGATGAGATCGTCGTTCGGCATGGTGTGCCTTTGTCGATCGTGTCCGACCGGGATAGCAGGTTCTCTTTAGCTTTCTGGAAGAGCTTTCAACGAGAGATGGGGTCGAAGATCAAGATGAGTACGGCGTATCACCCGCAGACCGACGGCCAGAGCGAATGGACTATTCATACCTTAGAGGATATGTTGAGAGCATGCGTCTTGGATTTCCAAGGTTCGTGGGAAAACCATTTGCCGTTGATTGAGTTCGCCTAAAATAATAGCTATCACGCGAGCATCAAAGCTGCTCCCTACGAAATGCTTTATGGAAGAAAATGCCGAACTCCATTGTGTTGGAATGAAGTGGGAGAGAGGCAGTTGGCAGGACCAGAATTAGTGCAGCTGACAGCGGACAAAATTGTTCAAGTCCGAGAAAGGCTGAAAGTGGCGCGCGACCGTCAAAAGGGTTACGCGGATAAATGTCGAAAAGATATAGAATTCTAGGTTGGTGATAATGTAATGTTGAAGGTATCACCCTGGAAAGGTGTAATTCTGTTAAACCCAGATTATAGTTGATAAACAATCACCACACAATAATAACAGGAGATAAATAAATCAAAATAACATACCATAGATCTCTTGATTAATCAAATAAAAACGTGTGTGTGTTCTTGGTGTACAGATACCTCGTGTAGAATACAGAGTATACGGCTCCTCTACTTCTGTTGACCTTTTCTTATTCGACCTAAAACTAGAAAATAAAACCTTATATACGTAGGTCAACATGACCTAAGCATTATTAGATATCAGCTAAAATACCCCCTAAGGTATTAAACACTGTTACAAACTAGACCCCTTTTATAATTTAATATTGAATACAATTTACTGATCCAACAATCTCCCCCTTTGGATTCAAGATTAAAAAAATTTCAATTATCTTCGGGTCTTCACTTCTCTTGACAACTGTATCTGATATGACGTTGACAACTTCAAAGCTTGTAGCTTTACACAGTCTTCATCTTCCTCTTTCTTTTAAATGAAGTGTCCTTCTGACGATCATCTTCAGTCGATAAGTTCAGACACTTTGATATATTTGAATTCTTCAGCAGTCTTCTTTGTGTATTCTCCCTCTTTTTGATGAGTGTTGAGAATCAGCATCATCAAAACATTTCAAAACAAACTAGGAATTTTCTCCCCCAGATCAACAATTAAGCGCAGTCTTCATGTATAGATCCCTGTGTGGAAATAAGAGAAGTCTCCCCAGATAGAGAGAGTGATTATTTCAATCTTTGCAGATTCAAATAAGTAAAAAATGGTAACCCTGAATCAACAAATGACTCAGTTTGGAATTCCTGTCAGTAACACACAGTCACTGAGTAACACAAAGTTACTATATAAGGAGCTGGTTTTGATGTTGGCTCCCCAGAACTTCCATTCAATCATCGAATAACACATGGTTATCTATGAACGTTCTGACAGAAAACAGATTTCTGTGTGCTCGTGCATGTGTATGAAAAAATTAAGCACCGATGATTGCTTTTCAATGTAGGCTCAAAGTATGTAAACTTGTTGAGACAACAACAAATTATACAAAGACTCAATATGCATGAGAAAGGGTCGAAGGTGGGGCAACTTTCCTTCTTTTTCAATATTAGTATCTTCCAAATGAAGAACCAATAGCGTATGTGCTGTTTCCCCACAAAATGTGAAACATTGTCTTTTTGATAAAAGAATGAGTAGCTGGTGGGGTGTAATGCAAGAGATGGCATGGACTAGGTGCCTTTTTCAATGATGGTCACCAAAGAATGTGAACCAATCAGATATTGTGGCTGCCCGGCTCAGAAAGAATTTGGTGCAGAGTTTGATATTCTTTTACTCTGTTCTCTCACCCTCTTTCTTTTAATCTTTTAAATCTCACTTCTAACCAATCTCTCTGTTTCATTTTACCTCTTCACACACCAACACTCAATTCTTTTGACCCCTCTCCCCTCAGTCACTCAGGGAATACTTCCTGGGTAGGAAACACTGGTTATCGTGAATCCATGGAAGTTCTGTTAAGCTTTCACACTGAATCCCATGTATTTTCCTAACAGAACGTGTTGTTCAACAACCTTTTGTACATGTAAGCACAAAGGAATACAAATAAACATGAAGAATAAAAATTTGTAGAAGTCAAAAACATAAGGTGTTTTGACAATACAATTCTCCCCCTTAAACTAAAAGTGGTTGGCAATTAAGCTCTTTGACAATTAAGCTCCCCCTCAACTTAATAATAATAATTTTTTTAAATCAAAATAAAAAGAAAACAAATAGAAAACAAAGCACTGAAGTGCGGGTTCTAATCAGATGTGATTAGAAGCCATTGTCACTTGAACTATCCTGCACACAAAAGAAATTGTGGTAATCATTTGTGAAAATGATTCCTCTATCATTAGCAACATATGGAGAATAAATATATAAAACACAAGATTAAGATTCAGAATACTCCCCCCTCGAATCATGAGTAAGGTCTAAGAAGACATGTTCAACATTCCAAGTTTGCTGATTAGAAACTGGAACCTCTTTTCATCCAACGGCTTGGTGAAAAGGTCAGCTAACTGGAAATCAGTTTGAACAAAGTGCATTTCGATATCACCTTTTTCTACATGATCTTTGATGAAGTCATAGCGTACATCTATATGCTTGGTCTTTGAATGATGAACCGGGTTAGTTGTTATGGCGATTGCGCTCTTGGAATCACAATAAATAGGAACGTGCTTGTAGTTGTACCCAAAGTCCCTTGACTGTGTCTTCATCCAAAGGACTTGCGAGCAGCAGCTACATATTCTGCCTCAGCAGTGGATGTTGAAACACAGTTTTATTTCTTTGAGGTCCAACTTACAAGTTTGTCACCTATAAATTGACATGATCCAGAGGTACTTTTCCAGTCTAGCTTACATCCTGCATGGTCAGTATCTGTAAAGGCAGTTAGATCAAAACGAGAATCCTTTGGATACCAAAGGCCTAAATTAGGAGTGCCTTTGAGATATCTAAGGATTCGCTTAACATCATTAAAGTGCGACTCTTTAGGATTAGATTGATATCTCGCACAAAAACATGTGGCAAACATTATATCTGGGTGACTGCCAGTCAGATAAAGTAAAGAACCAATCATGCTACGATACACCTTTTGATCTACAGGTTTACTAGAGAAATCTGCATCTAAGAGTGTACCAGTAGCCATTGGTGTTTTCATGACAGAACTATCTGACATATTGAACTTTCTTAACATGTCTTTTATGTATTTGGCTTGATTAATGAAAATGCCTTCGGGTAATTGCTTTACTTGTAAACCAAGAAAGAAGTTTAATTCACCCATCATCGACATTTCAAACTTTGTTTCCATGATTTTAGAAAAGTTCTTGCAAAATTTCTGATTTGTCGACCCAAATATTATGTCGTCAACATAAATCTGAATGAGAATCAAGTCCTCACCTTGCCTTTTGAGAAATAAGGTGGTGTCAACCGTACCTTTCTTGAAACCAGAATCTAGGAGAAATTTAGTTAGAGTTTCATACCAGGCTCTTGGTGCTTGTTTAAGACCATACATCGTTTTGTCTAGCACGTAGACATGATCAGGGTAATGAGGATCAATGAAACCTTCAGGTTGTGCCACGTAGACCTCCTCATGCAGAACGCCATGTAGGAAAGTTGACTTCACGTCCATTTGATAGTCGGTAAAGTTTTTGTGCGCTGCATATGCTAAGAAGATTCTGATGGCTTCGATCCTTGCAACAGGGGCGAATGTTTCGTCATAGTCAATACCCTCCTCTTGACAGTTCCCTTTTGCAACCAGTCGAGCTTTGTTTCTCACAACTACTCCAGCCTCGTCTTTCTTGTTTCTGAATACCCACTTAGTTCCAATGACAGTTTTACCTTTAGATAGTGGGATCAAGCGCCAAACCTTGTTCCGTTCGAATTGCAGAAGCTCGTCTTGCATAGCAGAAATCCAGAAGGGATCACGTACAGCTTCGGATGCTTTCTTTGGTTCTAGGGAACTAAGGAAGCTTGAAAACATGCAGAAATTTGCTGACGCTGACCGTGTCGTGACACCAGATTATACGTCACCTATCACGTTATGTAGGGGATGATCCTTAGTCCAACGATGTGTGCTTGGTAAGGATTCAACTATTTGTTGCGTATTTGATGCATTGTATTCATCATGCACGGCAGGTACATCCACAGATGTGCTCGAGACATCTTGTACAGGTGTTTCTGATACTGAAGTTTCTGGAATGGCAGCTGAAGTACTCGTGACTTCATTTCCAGAAGGAATATCTGTAGAGACAGATTCAGCATTAGTAGAGTCAGAAACTAACGGTTTAGTTGTACCTGATGGAGATGCAGTTTCAGTGACTTCTTCGGACGGTCCAGACATGTCTACAGAAAGAGTAGGGACCTCCGAGTTTGGTGTTGATGTTGATATGACTTTGTCAAAGTCTGGACAAATATCATCAAAGGCATCAATAAACAACCAATCTAACTCAGAAGTGATAGAGTTAGTCATAGAAGAAGTAGATTCTTTAGACGCTGGTTCTATTCCGGATTGAATAGAAGCTTTGTACTTGAGTCCGAGTTCTGAACCGTTGTGTCCAGAAGTCCGAGTAGAATTCTCATCAAAGGATACATTCATGCTTTCAACAATCGTCTTGGTTCGAATAATGTAGATTTGATAAGCTTTGGATGTCAGGGAGTATCCAAAGAGATATCCTTCATCCGTTTTTTTATAAAATTTTGATAGTCCTTGATGCTCTCGTAGAATGTAGCACCTGCAACCAAACACGCGAAGGAATTTGATATTAGGTTTACGATTGTTGATCAACTCATATGCTATTTTATCAAAGCGTTTGACCACAATGGTACGATTCTGAGTGAAGCAAGTTGTCGCGACTGCCTCAGCCCAAATATACATGGGTAGATCAGAATATGCAAGCATAGTACGAGCAACTTCAACAAGAGTGCGGTTCTTCCGTTCAACAATGCCATTCTGCTGTAGAGTGTAGGCTGCGGAGAAGTTGTGTGAAATGCCCACAGAGATAAGGTAACTCTGCAAGGTGTCATTCTTGAACTCCGTGCTGTTATCACTGTGAAGAGTTCGGACTGGAAATTGAAGACGTACTTGAATTCGCTTAATAAAAGCGATAATCAGTTCTGGCGCATCTGACTTGTTGCGAAGAAACTCGAGCCATGTATATCTTGAATAGTCATCTATCATTACTAAGATGTATTTCTTGCCGTTGATAGACGCTGTTCGCATTGGGTCACAAAGGTCCATATGAATAAGTTCCAGTGCAGATGAGGTCGATGATTCAGTTTTGGACTTGAATGAGCTTCACTTCATTTTGCCCAACTCACATGCAGAACATACTGAGTCTTTCTCAAACCTCATTTCTGGTAGACCTTTGACCATACCTTATCTCTGTAGCTTGGCTATTGATCTGAAATTCTGATGAGACAAGCGTCGATGCCACGTCCACGATTGTGCTTTAGATGCTTTGGCTAATAGGCATACTGGACGTGTGGCGGACAGTGTCGGAAAATCTACATAATATAGATTTCCATGGCGTTCAGCTCTGAATATTTCGTAACCATCTGGATCCTCTAGATAGCAATGAGATGTTGTGAAGCGAATTTGGTATTTCATGTCACAGAAGTGACTAGTGCTAAACAGATTATGATCAAGACCTTCAACATATAGCACCCTCTGTATCTTCACAACTCCATTATCAAGCATTCCATATCCTCTGACATGTCCTTCTACCTCTGAATTAGCAAACCTAACTGCTCCAGCAGGCTCCTCCACATAGTTATGTAGGAGGTGCTTGAATCCTGTCATGTGGCGTGAACAGCCGGAATCTATCACCCACACTCGACAGGCCTGCAAAAGAAACAATTAGTTTTGCTTTGGTACCCATATCAAAATGGGTCCTTCGCTGTTAGCTTCAAGCAATTCAGGAATATCAGCAGGTTTAACTTTCACTCTCCATTCATATCGGGGTTTTGGAACCCATTTCCAAACCATTTTAACATTTAATTCCTGAAAATGCTTTTTAGATCTTGGATTAGTAACCTTAACACGAAACACTTTGGGTTGTTTGGAAAAATTGGAATTAAGATTAAGTTTAGCTTTTCTTTTACTCTTTTTGGACTTAGAAGTGGAGTAGTATTTGAAAGAATTATCCCAACAGTGTTTGCAATATAAATTCTTTCGAGCAAAAGTAATAAATTTAGATTTATCGTAACAAATCTGACATTCATGTCCATCAAAAGAATTACATTTCAAAACATCACTGTCTGTAGTACAACTGTTTGCAACAGAAGTTTCACTAAAATTCAAACTATCATTTTTATTCAAACTATCATCTTTATTCTTCTTACTCCTCCCAACTCCATTTCCTTTTATATCTGAAACAGAAACAGGAATCTTGTTAGTCTCTTTTTTAGAAGGTGATTCTTTTCTTGAGATACTTGAAGTTTCACCCTTTTCAAAAATACTAGGTGGATATTCAGGACAATCAGAGTAAATGACGGAAGGCTTTGCAGAATCATCAAATTCTGGATTAGTTCTTACCTTCCAGCTTGGATCATTAAACATCTGTTTATCATTTGAAACATTCTTAAACAGATTAATTTTCAAATCATTGATCTCTGTGCAAAGCTATTGATTATGTTTCAAAGATTTTTCAAGTTTAACCTTGAGATCAAAGTTTTCATCTTCAATCTCTTTAAGAGACTGTTGCAACGTATCAATTTGTTTCATCAATTCAGATGTATGATCACTCACAGAATTTGACTCCTTTGAAATAGAAACAGGATCAGAGTCTGAAGCATTTATCATTTCAGAAAACATTTCTTCAGTCATGTTCTCAATAAACTCCATTTTGTCATTTTTAAAACAAGATCCATTCGTGAGGACAGTTTCTTCTTTAATCTCTTCAACAAGTAAAGGTTTAGGAGCAATGGGATTTGAGACTGATGGTATATTTGATGGATCGACATCCGATTCATACTCATCATATTTGCATTCAGTCTCAGGTGGAACTGTGTTGTTGCTGACTGATTCTTTTGAAGGTGTGGTAAATAGTGATTCAGACTCAGCAAATTCGATCTTTCGAGTCTTATAGCTTTTGTTCAAATCGCTATATTTGAAACCAACTGATGTAAAAGAATTTTGAGAATCAGTTCTACAAGACTTGTTTTCTCCCATTTCTTCTTTACCTTTGGTCTCTGTAAAAGGTTTAGAAGTACTTGCTTCAACAAAATTTGCACGAATGTTTGGAATGGGTCTGATTGTGGAGCCAAGTTTATCAAAATTATACAAGTGCTCCGGTGCCTTTTTCAAAACATCGTTAAGTGGAAAACCCAAACCTGGTTTAACTTTATAAAATATTTCATCTTGGAGTTTATTGGTCAATAGATTTAAAGTCTGCTCAGTCTGACCTCGTTTCATGTTAATATCCTCCAATTGCTTAATCTTCGTGTAAGCTTCATTTCTTTCTTGAAAACATACTTTGAATTTGATTTTGAACTCACCTTTTTCAGCATTAAGATTTACAAGATCCTTTTCTAAAACAAATATTTTTCCTTTTAAAGATTCTTTTAAACTTTGTTTCTCTTTTTCCTTTTCTTCCACAACAACTTTCAGCAAAGCGTTTTCATCACGAAAACTCAAGACTGTTTGATGTGCGGAGCTAAGTTTGCCTTTCAACAAAGCAAATTCATCTTTCATATTATGTATTTGGACCATCAGAGATTCAATAAGTTCACAATTTACCTCAGAGTTTTCATCTACGGAATGAGCCTCAGAAGCTTCATCATCACCATCAAGCTTGGCCATGTAGGAGACTTGAGTGAAGTGCGCCTGCTCCTCCTCATCAGAACTTTGGAACATCCAGTTTTCCTCTTCAGCCATAAGCACCTTTCCCTCTTCCCCTTTCTTGGCAATGAGTGACTTCCTTGCATAGTATTCTGAGTTCTTGACTTTCTTGAACTTACAATCTCTGGAGAAGTGTCCAAATTTGCCACAGTTATAGCATCTGCCCAGTTCATCCTTTCTCTCTTCTTTCTTCTCCTCTCTCTTTTCTTATCTTCTATCTTCCTTCCTTTCATCTTTCCTCTCTTCTCGTCTTTCCTCTCTCCTTCCATACCTTGGCTTGTATCTCATTTCAGACTTCTCTTTCTTGTATCCTTCGTACTTTGGCTTTGAATAGTACTTCTTCTTGCCAAAGCTCTTCTTGAATTGACGAGTTATCATGGCCAAGTTCTCAGAGAACTTCTGTATATCATCATCAGAATCAATCTCCAGTTCTTCATCACTTGAAGCAGAATTGGACTCAGTAACCTCCGTAACAAAAGCTTTAGACACTTTCTTCTTTGACCTTGCAGCAGATACAGGACCAGAACTTGAACTTTTTCCTTTGCCAGCTATGAGAGCCACAGAGTCCTTCAGATTCTTGGACTCATTATTAATAGTTCTCACCTCTTCTTCATGCTAAGAAAGAGTAGAAAAGATATCAGTGACGTTTTCTTGAGCCATGTTCTTTGACATCTGAAGGTTGATGGCAAAGTTCTTTCATTCAGGGTTGAAGTTCTTGATGAACTTATAGTTTATCTCGGAAGCAGATTTAGAGATATTGTTCCTCCTTAGGTCATTCAGAATGATGATGTATCTGTTGTAGGTATCAAGCAGTGTCTCTCCCTCCCTTGCATGAAATCCCTCATATGCATTAATGCACAGATTCTGCTTGGCCTGAATTGAAGCTTCACTTCCCTCAAATTATCTTGCTAGTTCATCCCAGACTTCCTTAGCTGAATTTCGACTGTCTACCCGATTGTAGATGTCATTTGGGATGGCCATCTTCAGGTAAATGAGAGCCTCTTCATCTATCTTGTATAGATCTTTCTCCTTTTCTGTGAAGTACTCATACGGTTTAGGAACAAATCTGTCAAGGATTTATGGAGAGGTTTCAGTTGCAGCTTGACCAGGTACTCTGATAATTGGATTTACTGGACCAGAAGTGATTGATTCCATGTAATCTCTGCTTTTGTGATTTAGGAACTGAATCATTCTTTTTTTCCATTGCTGATACTCATTATCCAAGAGAACAAGAGGTTTGGACTGAGAGCCCATTGAGAGAAGTTGGTTCGACATCTTTAGCTGTATGATTAGAAAGCAAACTTATTTGTACAAAGAGAATCAACTAATAAGATCTTTTGAATCAAGAATTGGATAAAAACTACACTAAAAAATTTTCAGAAAAATAAATTTCCAAAAATAATCAAATGCAGAATTCGCAAACTGTATAAAACACAAAGAAATTCGCAAAAGAGATAGTCGCTGGCGCAAAATACACTTTGCGCTAAGTGAAGCTGGCGCGAACTTCAGAATTACGCTAAAGGCAGTAGCACAAAAATTGCGCTAAGTGAACCTGGCGCAAAAGAAGATTTGTGCTAAAAGGAGTTGGCGCAAAAGTCAACTTGAACTGAGGATCTGGCGCAAAAGACTAGTTTGCGCTAAGAGAAGATAGCGCGAAACTCAGATATGCTCGAGGAGAAGATGGCTTAAAGACGGTTTTGCGCGAAGAGCAGATGGCGAAAACCGGGGTCTTGAGGCCGACCGGTGTGTGGGTGTGCGACCGGTGTCCTGCGACCGGTGTGAGCTGCGACCGGTGTGTGGGCGACCGATGTCTACCCTGACCGGTGTGGACCGGTGTCGAATGGTGTCCAAGTTTGACCGGTGTGGCGCAAATTTAATTTCTCGCTAATAGATGAGGCGCAAAAATAATTTTGTGCAGAAGACTGAATTTGTAGATGATCCCATGAGACTGGCGCAAATGATGATGAGATTGGCGCAAACTTGAGATCTGACGTGTTTTTCAACTGTTCGACCCTCTCTTGATTTTCAATCCAGAAAACACTTCAAGCGGTTGATACACAGTGTAAAATTCACACAAATCATCCATAAACATACTATGAACGAACCCCAATCAAAATCAATGACCAAAAACAACTTTTATGCTTGAAATCAGATGGAACAGTACTCGACAGTTTCAAGAACAAAATTTTCAAAAATCATAAAAAGCCAATCGATTTGTGATTTTAAGTGCAATTAGGCAATCTGATGTTGTTCAATAACATAAAACACACATAATCAAATCGATTTTATGCATAAAACACAGTAAATCATGAAATCGATTTTCACACAGTAGAATTTTCGAAAAATACTGTTTAATCCAAAAAGCTTGATTCTTTGGCTCTGATACCACTTGTTAAACCCAGATTATAGTTGATAAAGAATCACCACACAATAATAACAGGAGATAAATAAATCAAAATAACATACCATAGATCTCTTGATTAATCAAATAAAAACGTGTGTGTGTTCTTGGTGTATAGATACCTCGTGTAGAATATAGAGTATACGGATCCTCTACTTCTGTTCACCTTTTCTTATTCGAACTAAAACTAGAAAATAAAACCTTATATACGTAGGTCAACATGACCTAAGCATTATTAGATATCAGCTAAAATACCCCCTAAGGTATTAAACACTGTTACAAACTAGACCCCTTTTATAATTTAATCTTGAATACAATTTACTGATCCAACAAATTCGATTTGGGAAGAAAGGGAAGTTAAGCCCACATTTTATTGGTCCGTTTAAAATTATTTAACGTGTCGGCATAGTGGCATATAAGTTGTATCTACTCGAGAAGTTGAAGGGCATCCACAACACTTTCCACGTCTCCAACCTGAGAAAGTGTCTAGTAGATGTGGATATGGCTATACCACTGCAGGACATACGGGTGGATAAGAAGTTAAATTTTGCCGAGGAGCCTAAGTCCATCGTGGATCGGAAGGTTAAACGACTAAGGATGAAGGATATTAATCTTGTGAAAGTTCAGTGGAAGTTTCACAAAGGGCGGGAAGCGACGTGGGAGTCCGAATCAGATATGAGGTCCAAGTATCCGCAACTGTTTGCCAATGGTAATTCCGAGGACGAAATTCCTCGAAGGGGGAAGAGTTGTAACACCCGTTAAAGTTTGTGTCACTGTGAGAAATATTGGAGTTGAGGGGCCTTAGTGGAATATTAGGCAAAAAGGGTTAAAAACCCTAAATCATTCTCACATCAGGTAAGGAATCAGAAAATCAACTCTGTGTTGGGACGGCGCCGTGGGAGAAGAGGAAACCGAGGAGAGATTGGGCGATTCAAGGACTAGAGAGAAAATCTGAGCATTGGGTGATTGTCTTCAAGAGGTATTATCTAAATCAAAACTCTGATTCTTATTCCTTATTGTTTAGGGTTATTGCTTTTGGATTTGGAAGAAAAGAGATGATGAATAGTCAATGGGTGTCGATTCGGTTTGGGGCCGAGAGTTTAGTACAATGATTAAGGGGTTGTATTTCAAATTTGGACTTGATGTTTAAATACTAAATCGGTTAAAGGGTGGTAGTGAGGGATTAGTGTCGAGCCATAGTTTGTTCTCGAGTGTTCTGTACGAAGGGGATGAAATGCTCCAGTTCTCGGCCTGGGGTTTTCCGGTGCAATTCCGACCGGGGTAGTTCTCGACCAGGGTGACCCGGTGTAACACCGACCGGGGTGGCCCGATACTTGCTTGACCGGGGCCGCCCGGTGTGTCAAGGGACCGGTGACCGGGGTCACTCTGCGACCGGGGTCGCCTAAATGATCAAGGCCCGGGGTCTCATCGACCGGGGGGGGGACGACTGAGGGGAGGTTTGCTTCCAAAACCGTATAGCATCATTAGGATGCATGTGTTAGCCTAACCTTAATTTAGGACCTTAAAGGTTTGGGAGTAAGAAACTTTATTAATGTTGCAAATTTTGGAATGTAGGACTTCGATATTCCCAAGTCTAAGTGTTCGGGTGTGTGTCAAGGTTCCCAATCAGGTGAGTTCCCATGTTTTCAACTTGTGTAATGTATTTTCGAACTGGAAATGGATTTTATTACATTGATTATTATGCTTTTGTTTAACTGTGATAAGGCAATATTCTCGACATCATTATATAGTTGTTGTGTAAGCTTTATTGATCTCTCACTTCTATAATCAAATTTGTTGAGATGGGATATTTGATTGTGTATTGCCAAGGCTATTAATTTATAACCATCGGGGATGGTTGAACCGTGTGTTTGGAACCTGTTTCCCTACACACAGAAACGACATCGACATGGGGGGCCGTATGGAGATCTACTGGGGACCCCAAGGACGAGTAGTCCTTACGCTTGTAGAAAAGTTGTGGCGTGATCTTGTCACTTCATGAGACATCTAACTGTGAGCTTTAAATTAAATTAATTATATCGATTTTTGTGTTTTATAATGGACGAGGTTGGGAATTCACTAGACCATTCGGTCTAATCCTCGCTTCCTATTTTCTTAAAAACCCATTTTCAGGTAACAGGGTTGTTGCTGGAACTTCAAAGGGAAAGAGAAGTGTTAGAGACTAGCATATGTGGAGAGTGGGCCTTAGTTACGACGCAGATACAATTCATTTAATTTAGTTTCTCGGTTGTATTAATCGATGTTGGTTCACCCGCCAAGCACTATTTGTCGAACCTTCCAGAGTCCCGCGCGGCTCGTGGCGTGGATGAACCCGCACCATAGCCCGCGCCAAGCACTGCCAACCTAACCATTTCCACTTAGTAACTGTTGATCCAAACTATCTCTGTGATTTGATAACGAACCTCTTCTATACTTAGTGAAAATTACGTTTTAATATGTATTAGTGTTTCACCATCAGCGATCAGACTGAGTCTCTGTTCAGTTATCGCTGATGACCTTTCTTGTAAACATTTCATATGTATTAGTGTTTCACTATCAGCGATCAAACTGAGTCTGTTCAGTTATCGCTGGTAGTCTCTGATGTAAACAATTAACGTAATCCTTGAAGACAAGTCTCGCGTCAACAGATGTTCATAGCTGAATCAAAGACGAAGCCACTGAACAAAGACAAGTCTACTAGTGACCTGATGCGGATATCAGTGAAGCAAAGACGACTCTACTTATACGCGAAGGAACATAGGAAAAGCTTAAGCGATAGCTGAACTTCTTTGTATCTCTGAAGGAAGAGATATTCAGCGATCAAAATATCACGTAGCTTATGCCTCAAGTCTCCTTTTGTCTTACCTTGCACAACCAGTACGATGTGTCAGAACGGACACGTCTCTGCCAAAAATCGTACAACTCTGTTAACTACACTGTTCATGATACGGCCAAAAGCATGTCTCCCAAAGTCAGACTCCCAAAGCCAATCACTGAACGCCACGTGTAAAGTGCCCTGCCATGCATTTAATGCATAGGGTATAAATAGAAAAATCACCTCTCCATCTGAGACTGTGCTCACCTCTGCCTTCATCTTTCTATTTCATAGAAACCCTTGTTTTCTATACTCTCTAATCCCCCATTCTCTATATGCTTGTGCAACCATCTTAGTGTTTTTTAAGTTTGTTTAGATTGAGTCTGTCTTAATCTTATTCTGCAACAAACTTGTAAATTGTGTTTGAGTTATCAATAAACAATTTATTAAACTTTAAATACTGTGTTTGTATTCAACCCCCCCCCCTTCTAGAAACTTGTTAAGCACCTCCGGGACCAACAAGTGGTATCAGAGTAGACTGTTTAATCTGATAAACAAGATCTTGCTTCATTCTCTTCCTTGCTATTCTAATATGGCACTAAACACAAACACAAATTATTTTGATAATGGTTCACTATCTAAACCTCCTCGATTTAGTAGAGATAACTTCTCTCTCTGGAAAAATCGAATGATGCTATTTCTTGAAGGTGTAGATCCCACTATACCTTAGTACGTAGCAAACGGACCCTATGAACCTGTCCAAATCATAGCTGTCGTTCCAGCTACTGCCACCACTCCATTTATTCCTGAACGCTATATTGCTAAGGAAATCAGACAATGGAGTGATGAGGACAAAAAGAAGGTTGGTATCGATGCAAGGGCAAAGACCATTATCTCTATGGCTCTGCCTGATGAAGTTTTCCATTCCATCATGCATCTTAAAACTTCTAAAGAAATGTGGGAAACCATATGTGTTCAATATGAAGGCACCACTGAAATCCAAGAGACTCGAAAGATTAACTTGGTAAGACAGTATGAAAGTTTCATCGCTGGTAAGAATGAATCTCTCTCTGATGTTCATCAGCGGTTTAACTGCTTAATCATTGATCTAAGAACCATTGGCAGGACCTATTCTAATTCTGAGGTTCTAACAAAATTCTTAGAATGTCTTCCTGAAAGCTGGGACAGTTATTCAATATGTCTCAAGCTAACAAAAGACTTAAATTCTCTTTCTCTCAGCACCTTGTATGGAATATTGCTCAACTATGAGCAATCAAACCTTCTGAAGAAGAATCTTATAAAAGATTCTAAAGACTCCAAAAGCAATCCTGTTGCTTTAGTCTCTTCAAAGATAATTCCATTTCAGCGATCTACTCTCACTATCACTGAGTTAGATTCTGAATCTTAGGATATATCAGACACTGATCTTTTAGAGTTTGATGAATCCTTAACACTCTTGACAAACTCTTTTAAGAGATTTGCAAGAAAGAGCAATTTCAAAAGAAATAAGCCTCTCTCTATCACTGACAAGCCAAAATCAACCCCTGTTGATAAGGCTTCTGCTACTTGCTATAATTGTGAAAAGATTGGACACTTTGCAAGTGAGTGCAGGTCAAAGAATTTGAAGGTATGTTTAAGCTTTAATCTTTCGTTTAAAGTGTTGTGGTTGGTGTAGAATCGCATTGTAGAGCTTTTCTACCGTTCAAAACTGTGTTTTATGAGTTTTGGAAGTTGGACGGAATCTGGGTTCAATCTCCGGCGAGATCTGGGTGAACAGGACCGCCGGACAAGGAGACCCGGGGTCGCGCAAAGTGAGGTTTGTGCCACCCGTAGGTCACACAAAGTGAGGTTTTCTCCACCCGTTGGTCGCGCGAAGTGTCATTTGCGCCACCCCTTAGTAGCGCAAAGCTTCTTTGTGCCAGGTCTCTTTTACTCCACTCTCTTGTCGCGCAAACTCCTTTTTTGCGCCACCTGTTAGCTCGAAGTTAGCTTCTGTTGTCTGAGTTTTTAGGCAGTAAGTAGGAGAGTTATCTGCGTTTCGACTTACCGATTCTTTCGGTGTTGTCGTAGGTAGCAAGTGTTAAGAAGAAGAATTTTGAGGTGAGTTCTTACTAACTTTTCTAAACTGTTATATATGTCAAAGATTGTGTTTTTAACTCCTATATATCTCTACGGTTTTGGATTGTCCGTTTATTATATTTTGATGTAACTTGGGGTTTTGAGATATTTTAGGGTTTCCGAACACTTTTGACTAAAATGATGGGTACCATCTTGTTAAAGTAAAAGAATGTTTTACTTGCCCTGTTGTGTGGCTTATTTGAAAGAATGCATATAATCTTGTTTTATGATTATCTTTCTTACCAGCAGTTGATCTTGAAAATGGCATTTTGAAATATAAATGTTTCGATAGCTATTTATCTAGCTTGGATGGTCACATGAAATATTGTGACAAGTCATGACTATACTAGTGGATCCCTAGGTATCGAGTCGGCTTATTGTTGGGATGTTTGTACCCCATTGTATGTAGCTAGATGCATTTGATCTTCGGGGGCATTTGGTACGGTTATGTGAGACCGGTTACTAGCCATGGGTTAAATGCAGTCTAGTGAACGAGTATGACTGGTTCCTTGGGGGCCTCCCTCACATCGTAGTACGGACCGAAGCGTTCGTGGCCATGGTTCCATGTCTTAGCTCATAACTCGGATTTGTGGCTTACTTTGTGTTCCACTACAATCCTCGGTAATACAGGTATTCCTCGTCATCGGAATATGTGTTTCGAACCGGTTGTCCTTTTGTACCAAAGAACTCCATTTGTATAACTAAACCTTTGGAAGGATTTAATTTGATACAGTTGTTTATATCTCTTAGAATTTATAAACTGTATGTTCTCACTAGGCTTTAAGCCTAACATTTTTTCTCAAATAATGTGTATAACAAGTTTCCCTTAGCGGTGGGTTGCACAGGGTTTTGAGAGTCGAGCGTGGATTCGAGGCATTTTGAGATGACTATTATTTGGTGTTGGGCATTGCTTAAGTCCCATGTTTTGGTGATTATGGATTGTCAACTGATGTAATCTAGATAGTTTTGCTTAGATTAGTTTGTTGTCAATTTCCATAACCGAACACAGGTTTATACCAAATATGAATGTTGTGTTGCCATATTTCCAGGTTTTAATTTACTCTGAAATTTAGAGTGTTACAAGTTGGTATCAGAGCTCTAGTTTAAGCGAACTAGGCATGAATGTAAGATGTCTAGACTTAGACTGAGTATGTTAAGAATTGATTCGTGAGTTTGGGTATAACTTCTAGGATGGTTAAGCCTTAGAGTCAACGGAAAGTACGTTATCAGGCGTTGTAGCAATGGTGACGAGAACCCTTATGTGTTATATGTTCATAATCTCGCTTAGCTAATGTTATTATGAGGATATTTTACGTGAGTGTCATTGTTTACTAATGTTATGACAATTGGCAATGTGGTAGTACGTTTCCTGTGTGTCTATCCTATCTCTTTCTTATCTCTTTCTCTTTTCTGTGAAGCGGTTTATAATGGTGAATACGCGTGGTAGACCACGTACGATTATTGATGGTGTGGAGGCAACAACCTCTACCGCGGGTCAGCCGAAAGGTGTTGAGGTTGTTGAACGCGCTTCTGTTCAGCAAGGAATAGGTGAGGGCCCTGAGGTCATTCCACAAGTAGACCTGGCGTCGACTCACCCAGTCATAGGGAATGCTAATTCCCAGTCAGAGTTGATGGCCAACATGATGTCGACAATGAAGGAAGAAATGGCTAAACAACAGAAGTTTCTACTGAAAGTGATAGAAGATCGCAATGTGGTGGGATCTGGAGGCATAGGTACTGGAACCAGGACTGATGAGCCCATTGTTGTAAATGCTCCGAAAAGTGGGAGGAGTTGTTCCTACAAGTCATTTCTGGGTTGCGGGTCGCCAGAGTTCTCTGGTTCTGACGACCCAACAATGTGTGTGAAATGGATTCGAGCGGTCGAGCAAGCTTTTGGCTCTTCCGAATGCGGAGATGATCAGAGAGTGCGGTTCGGTACCCAATTGCTTAGGGACACTGCACTCATTTGGTGGAATATTATTCAATCCACCCTATCTCCTACTGTGTTGGCTCAGTTGTCATGGGCCGAGTTTAAGAAGAAGTTGTTGGAGGAGTTCTGCAATGAAAGAACAATGGACCGAATCGAGAAAGAGTTCCGGTCTCTGGTGAAGGGAAGCCTGACGGTGAGGGAATACACCCGTCAGTTCATGGAGAAGCTTGGTCTGGTGAAGCACGTTGCCCCAACAGAAAAAGAAAAGATGAAGGCTTATCTCAACGGCCTACCAGCGGACATGCAATCCATGGTCCACAATTCTAAAGCTTCTAACCTCCGTGAGATGGTCGAGGAAGCTCAGTTCATGGAAGAGATGTTCGCGAGAAGCAAAACTGAGAAAACAGTGGTGGTGACTGATAAGAGAAAATGGGAGAGCAGTTATGTACCTCCCAAGCGAACCCGACCTTTTGTCGGAAACCGCAGTTTCAACGGTTATCAAGAAGCAAGATGGTGCCCGAAATTTCGAACCAAGCACCATGGTAACTATAACCCCACTCCTAGATTCTGCTTCAAGTGTGGTAAGAATGATCACATCGCCCGCAACTGTTCTATCGCGGGGATGGTCTGCTTCGAGTGTAAGGCACCGGGGCATGTGAAGAGAGATTGCCCGAAGCTCAAGTCGGGTATCGCACCGGGCAGAAGAGAAAACCCATCTAGGGTTCCGGGTCGAGCGTTTCAGATGACGGCCGATGAGGCCAAGGCATCCGCTGATGTGCTATCGGGTACTTTTCTTATAAACTCTGTACCTGCTCGAGTTTTATTCGATACGGGTGCCAGTTTCTCCTTTATATCTGAATTGTTCCGTCAAAAGATTTCTATGGCAACTACTAGTCTTGAGGATGCATTAGTGGTAGAAATAGCTGATGGTAGTCATGTTCTAATCCATCATGTTCTGAAAAAGTGTACTCTCGGAATCGAAGGGAGATAATTCTCAATCGATTTACTGCCGATGTTAATCGGGGGTTTTGATGTTGTGGTCGGCATGGATTGGTTGTCAAACAATCATGCCGAGATCGTATGTTCCAAGAAATTGATTCGACTTCCCAACCTCTCTGGCGAAGTCGTTGTCATCTATGGTGAAAAGAGAAAAGGTGAAGTGGCAATAATCGCAATGGCAAAGGCACGCAAGTGCTTAGTAAAAGGATGTTCGTCTTTCCTAGCCTATGTGATTGATTCCAAGTTAGAGAAATCAAAGCTGGAAGATGTGAAGATTGTGCGTGAGTTTCCAGATGTCTTTCCGAACGACTTGCCCGGGTTACCACCCAATCGTCAGGTAGAGTTTCGGATTGATCTTGTGCCTGGAGTAGCACCAATCGCTAAAGCACCTTACCGTTTAGCGCCATCAGAGATGTAGGAGATGATGGCACAGCTCCAAGAGCTATTAGAGAAAGGCTTTATAAGACCGAGTTCGTCACCTTGGGGAGCTCCGGTCTTATTTGTCAAAAAGAAGGATGGCACAATGAGAATGTGCATCGATTATCGTGGGTTAAACAAAGCTACAGTGAAGAACAAGTATCCGTTTCCGAGAATTGACGATTTGTTTGATCAAATTCAAGGAGCGGGTTGTTTTTCCAAAATCGACTTACGTTCAGGTTATCACCAGATGAAGGTAAGAGAAGAAGATGTTCCGAAGACAGCTTTCAGAACGCGTTACGGCCATTATGAGTTTCTTGTAATGCCTTTTGGTCTAACGAACGCACCGGCAGTATTTATGGACTTGATGAATAGAGTGTGCCGACCATTCCTCGACAAATAGGTCATTGTATTCATTGATGACATACTCGTGTACTCCAAGAGTGAGTCAGAGCACGAGCAACATTTACGTGAAGTTCTGGAAGTGTTGAGAAAAGAAAGGTTGTACGCCAAGTTTTCCAAGTGCGACTTTTGGCTTAAAGAAGTACAGGTTCTGGGTCACGTGGTCACTCGAGACGGAGTGAAAGTGGACCCCTCCAAAATTGAAGCTATGATGAATTGGGAGTCTCCTAAGAGTCCGTCCGAGATCCAAAGTTTCTTGGGTCTGGCGGGATACTACTGGAGATTTATCCAAGACTTCTCAAAGATCGCTTCTTCTTGACAGTTTTGACTCGGAAAAATGTGAAGTTTGAATGGACCGAAACACAAGAGAAGGCGTTCCGGATCCTTCAAAAGAAGTTATGTGAAGCTCCAATCTTGTCATTACCTGAAGGGTCGGAAGATTTCGTGGTTTACAGCGACGCTTCGAAAATAGGGCTGGGTTGTGTGTTGATGCAACGAGGCAAGGTAATCGCTTACGCCTCGAGGCAGCTTAAAATACACGAGAAGAATTATCCTACCCATGATCTGGAGTTAGCGGCGGTGGTGTTCGCTTTGAAACTTTGGCGACATTACCTCTACAGCACGAAATGCACTCTATACATGGATCACAAGAGCCTGAAATATGTCTTTGATCAGAAAGAGCTGAATATGAGGCAAAGACGGTGGCTCGAGTTGCTTAAAGATTACGACTGTGAGTTGCTTTACCATCCCGGTAAGGCGAACGTGGTGGCCGATGCGTTGAGTCGTAAAGACTACAGCGGGAGTATTCGGGCTACCCATTCGAGAATCGAGCTAGTGTCTAGTCTTGTTGAAAAGATCAAGACATCACAGGTGGAAGCACTATTAGAAAAGAATCTAAAAGATGAAGTCATGACGAAGCAACGTTTAATCTTAACGGAAGATAGCCGTGGGGTAAAATTGTTCAGCGGTCGAGTATGGGTACTCAAGATTGGGGGTAACCGTGATCTGTTGCTTGAATATGCACACAAGTCCAAGTATTCCATTCATCCGGGAAGTACAAAGATGTACAGGGACTTGAAGTTGCACTACTGGTGGCCGGTAATGAAGCTTGATGTGGCGCGTTACGTTGAGCGTTGTGTGACGTGTTCGCAAGTTAAGGCTGAACATCAGCGACCGTATGGGAGTCTTCAGTATTTAGAGATTCCCGAGTGGAAGTGGGAGCATATCACCATGGACTTCGTGACAAAGTTGCCTAAAACTCTTCGAGGTCACGATACCATTTGGGTGATAGTTGATAGATTGACAAAGAGTGCTCACTTCTTGCCTATGCGCGAGACTTTACCGATGGATAAGTTGGCAAAGCTTTATATCAATGAGGTGGTCTCGAGGCACGGCATACCATTGTCGATCGTGTCAGATCGTGACAGTCGGTTCACTTCGAACTTCTGGGATGGATTTCAGAAAGAACTTAGTACTCGAGTGAAGTTGAGTACGGCTTACCATCCGCAAACCGACGAGCAAAGCGAAAGAACGATCCAAACTTTAGAAGACATGTTGAGATCTTGTGTCATTGATTTCGGGGGTAGTTGGGACTCTCACCTACCTTTGGTAGAGTTTGCTTACAACAATAGCTACCACTCGAGTATTGGAATGGCACCTTTTGAGGCATTGTATGGGCGAAAGTGCCGAACTCCCGTGTGCTGGCATGAAGCGGGAGAGAAGTAGTTCGCCGGACCTTAAATCGTGCAAGAGACGGCCGATAAGGTCAAGGTCATTCGTGAAAGAATGAAAGCGGCTCAAGATTGGCAAAAAAGCTATGCCGATAAGAAGAGACGACCGATGGAATTCCAAGTGGGCGACCGTGTTATGCTTAAGGTGTCGCCATGGAAAGGGCATTATTCGGTTCGGAAAACGTGGGAAGTTGAGTCCCCGTTTCCTCGGACCTTTCAAAGTGCTTAAACGGGTGGGTTTTCAAGACTACCAGTTGGAACTGCCATCGGAGTTGAGCAGAATACACAACACGTTTCATGTTTGCTACCTCCGGAAATGTTTGGCGGTAGAAGACAGCGTCATTCCCCTTTCAGAGTTAAGGGTAGACGAAGGTAACCGTTGTGTGGAAGAACCCGACGCCATCTTAGAGAGAAAGTCTAAGAAATTGCGTCATAAAGAAGTCACTTTGGTCAAGGTGAAGTGGAAGCATCACCGGGGAGCAAATGTGACTTGGGAAGCGGAAGAGGATATGAAGCGTAGATATCCTCATCTTTTTGTATAATTGGATTTCGAGGACGAAATCATTCCCAAGTTGGGGAGGATTGTAACACCCACAAGTTTAGAGTTGGGTGAAAAGTTAATCATTTCCAAAGTTCAAGGGGGTTAAATGAAACTTGGTTTTAAATATATATGTCAACTATTGAGATATTTAAAAGATCTCATATTGATATTTTCTCCTTGGATTCACTGGAAGTTTAAGAGAAAGAAAAGCTTGAAGTGGGTCTTCATTTTCTTGACTTTGAAGGTATGTTTAAGCTTTAATCTTTCGTTTAAAGTGTTGTGGTCGGTGTAGAATCGCGTTGTAGAGCTTTTCTACCGTTCAAATATGTGTTTTATGAGTTTTTGGAAGTTGGCCGAAATCTGGGTTCGATCTCCAGCGAGATCTGGGTGAACAGGACCGCCGGACAAGGAGACCCGGGGTCGCGCAAAGTGAGGTTTGCGCCACCCGTAGGTCACGCAAAGTGAGGTTTGCGCCCTCCGTTGGTCGCGCGAAGTGTCCTTTGCGCCACCCCCTTAGTAGCGCAAAGCTTCTTTGCGCCAGGTCTCTTTTACTCCACTCTCTTGTCGCGCAAACTCCTCTTTTGTGCCACCTGTTAGCTCGAAGTTAGCTTCTGTTGTCTGAGTTTTTAGGCAGTAAGTAGGAGAGTTATCTGCGTTTCGACTTACCGGTTCTTTCGGTGTTGTCGTAGGTAGCAAGTGTTAAGAAGAAGAATTTTGAGGTGAGTTCCTAATAACTTTTCTAAACTGTTATATATGTCAAAGATTGTGTTTTTAACTCCTATATATCTCTACGGTTTTGGATTGTCCGTTTATTACATTTTGATGTAACTTTGGGTTTTGAGATATTTTAGGGTTTCCGAACACTTTTGACTAAAATGATGGGTACCATCTTGTTAAAGTAAAAATATGTTTTACTTGCCTTGTTGTGTGGCTTATTTGAAAGAATGCATATAATCTTGTTTTATGATTATCTTTCTTACCAACAGTTGATCTTGAAAATGGCATTTTGAAATATAAATGTTTCGATAGCTATTTATCTAGCTTGGATGGTCACATGAAATATTGTGACAAGTCATGACTATACTAGTGGATCCCTAGGTATCGAGTCGGCTTATTGTTGGGATGTGTGTACCCCATTGTATGTAGCTAGATGCATTTGATCTTCGGGGGCATTTGGTACGGTTATGTGAGATCGATTACTAGCCATGGGTCAAATGCAGTCTAGTGAACGAGTATGACTGGTTCCTTGGGGGCCTCCCTCACATCGTAGTACGGACCGAAGCGTTCGTGGCCATGGTTCCATGTCTTAGCTCATAACTCGGATTTGTGGCTTACTTTGTGTTCCACTACAATCCTCGGTAAATCGGGTATTCCCCGTCATCGGAAGATGTGTTTCGAACCGGTTGTCCTTTTGTACCAAAGAACTCCATTTGTATAACTAAACCTTTGGAAGGATTTAATTTGATACAGTTGTTTATATCTCTTAGAATTTATAAACTGTATGTTCTCACTAGGCTTTAAGCCTAACACTTTTTCTCAAATAATGTGTATAACAGGTTTCCCTTAGCGGTGGGTTGCACAGGGTTTTGAGAGTCAAGCGTGGACTCGAGGCATTTTGAGATGACTATTATTTGGTGTTGGGCATTGTTTAAGTCCCATGTTTTGGTGATTATGGATTGTCAACTGATGTAATCTAGATAGTTTTGCTTAGATTAGTTTGTTGTCAATTTCTATAACCGAACACAGGTTTATACCAAATATGAATGTTGTGTTGCCATATTTCCAGGTTTTAATTTACTCTGAAATTTAGAGTGTTACAAGAAATATCAAAAGCTGAAAAGCTACAAGCGAAAAGGTAAAGGTCTCATTGCTGAAGAACATGACTGGGCTGAATCAGAAGAATCAAGTTCTGATGAAGAAGAAGTCGCTAATCTTTGCCTTATGGCTGAGATTAAAGAAGAAGTGGAAGAACCTACTGAAACTTCTATGAGCTATATATCATCTCAGGTATCTATCTCTACTAATCCCTCTCTACCTGAATCAGAGAGAAGTCGCGCAGTTGATGTGCTGATGATTGATCTTTACAATGCTTTAAACGGCAAAACTCTAGCTGAGAGCAAAAACAATGACTTAACTGAACAGCTGAAAAAATGCCATGAAAAGATCAAAGAACTAACTCTTTTAGAGGAAAGTTTGAAAGATCAAGTTGTTGTAAATAAAATCATCAGCATAGAACGCGAACAAGCCATCGCTGCTCTAAAAGCAGAAAAGGATACTGTTGAAAAATGGTGCAATTCTTCAACAAAGATAACTGAGATAATAAATGCTCAAACTACTGGTGGTGATAAAACCGGTCTTGGTTTTTGGAAACCACATGATGAGCCTAAAGAAGACTGTTCCTCGCTTAAGTTTGGAACATTTGTCACTTTTATCTCTGACACTTCTTATAATCAGTTTTATTCTTCTTCTTCTAATTCTATCCCTGAGGAAAAATCCAAAGGCTCTAAGTCTGCGGATAAAGGAAAATCCATTCTTCGTCCTCAGAAGGCCCAAGAAAGCAAAGCTGAAAGTTCCCTCTAAACCTTCAGCGAATCAATCGTCTAGCTCTGTGATATAAATCTTTGATCTCTGTCCTCCGAAGCTAAAGATTGATCTCAAGCCTAAGATATCTGAAGAAATCAAAATTCCTCCCAGATCTCATGCTAAAAGCATTCTTGGACCTGGCCCTGCTCATCTTAAATTCTCAAAACCTTTTACTCCTGGTCCTAAAACCACTTTCAAATATAGAAAATGTTATCACTGTGGATTTACTGACCATATTGCAAGCAAATGTCCAAATGCCACTAAAGCTGATAAAATAGCTAAAGTGAAGATGAATGCCTCCAAGGCTGAGAAGGTCATCAAAGCTGAAAAAATGACCAAGGTGAAGAATACCACTAAGGTTAAGAAATTAACCAAAGTGAAGATTACCACTGAAGTTGAATCTTCATCTTCTGTGAAGATTACTGAACCTTCCATCTCCACTAACTCTAAAGGACCCATTGAAAAGTGGGTACCAAACAACGCTTAATCTTCCTTATGTGTGCAGGGATCAAAGGGCATCTGGTATCTCGATAGTGGATGTTCTCGTCATATGACTGGTCAAAAAGACCTGCTCACTGAATACAAGGAAGAGAAAGGTCCCTCTGTGACCTTTGGTGGAAATGGAAAAGGCTATACCCGAGGGTTTGGTGTCCTCAGGAATGGGACAACTACCTTCAGAAGAGTCGCTTATGTAGATGGACTGAAGCATAACCTTCTGAGCATCAGTCAGCTATGTGACAAAGACTATGAAGTTCGCTTTTCTAAGAAAGCATGTTCAGTGGTGAATGAGAAAGGAAAACTTGCTCTCAGTGGTTATCGCAGAGAAAATGTCTATGTAATAGATATGGACTCTACTACCACTGAAAACTTATGTTTTCTCTCTAAAGCCTCTTCTGATGTCAACTGGCTATGGCACAAAAGGCTCTCTCATCTAAATTTCAAAACCTTGAATTCTCTCTCTTCTAAGGAACTGGTTTCTGGTCTTCCTTAGCACTCATATGCTGAAGAATCTCTCTGCTCGACATGTGAAAAAGGAAAACAGACAAAAGCTAGTTTCAAATCTAAACAAGTTTCCTTTGTGACAAGTCCTCTTCAACTCTTACATATGGATCTGTTTGGCCCTGTCAACATCCAATCAATAACTGGAAAGAAATACACGCTTGTCATTGTAGATGAATACTCTCGCTACACCTGGGTTATTTTTCTTCACTGCAAGAGTGATACTCCAGAAGAACTAATATATTTTGTTAAAAAGATGGAAGTGCTGAATAATCTTACTGTTCGCTCTATAAGAAGTGATCATGGAACTGAATTCAAAAACAGTTCTCTGAACAATTTCTTTGAGAACAAGGGAATTTCTCATTACTTCTCCTCAGTAAGAACACCTTAGCAAAACGGAGTCGCTGAAAGAAGAAACAGAACGATCATTGAAGCTGCTAGATCAATGCTCAGCGATTCTCACCTCCCTACTCAATTTTGGGCGGAAGCTGTAAACACTGCATGTTTTACTCAAAACAGATCGCTGATAGTAAAGCGATTTGGAAAGACAGCTTATGAACTCTTTCATGGAAGGAAGCCTTCTATCAGCTTTCTTCATATCTTTGGTTGTTAGTGCTTTATCTTAAACAACAAAGAGAAGACAATTTGTGGAAGAAACAATTCATGTCACGTTTGATGAAACTCGCTCAGCAAACTCTAAATCAATCGCTGACAATGAAGAGTTAAATGCTTGGATGTTTTCTCATTACAGAGAAACAGAACCTTTCTTCTCAAACCATCAGCATTCAGATCCTCTAGCTGCTGATGATGATCCAAACATCATACCTCCTAACGTTGAATCCAACTCATGGATTTCAGCAGAACCTCTAAACACCTTACTACCATCAGATTTATCTTCGTCTGAACTCCTCTCAGAAAACAATGGATTGTCTAATACTCAACAGCTAATCGCTGATGAACCTCAAGCTTCTTCATCAGTGAACATCCCCATTGTTGATCCAATCTCTGAGATGAGCGATCATGCTCCCGTTCAACGATGGACCAGAGATCATCCCATAGATCAAATTCTTGGTGATCCCTATGCAGGTATTCAGACACGACGAAGTTCAGGTAATATTTGCCTCTTTGTCAACTTTATTTATTTAATAGAGCCAAAGAAGGCTGATGATGCCCTCAGAGATCCAAATTGGGTCAGTGCTATGCAAGAAGAGCTGACTGAGTTTACCCGTAACAAAGTTTGGAATCTCGTTCCTAGACCGTCTGACAAAACTGTTATAGGCACCAAATGGGTGTTTAGAAACAAGTTAGATGAACATGGGACTGTAACCCACAACAAGGCTCGACTTGTTGCCCAGGGATACAAACAAGAGGAAGGCATAGACTATGATGAAACCTTTTCCCCTGTGGACATGCTCAAAGCAATTCAACTTTTCTTAGCTTATGCAGTTTACAAAGACTTGATTGTTTATCAAATGGATGTAAAATCAGCATTCCTAAATGGAAAGCTGAATGAAGAAGTCTATGTAGAACAAACTCCAGGGTTCTATGACCCTAAGTATCCAAATTATGTTTATAAATTGGATAAGGCTCTCTATGGTCTAAAACAATCCCCTCGTGCTTGGTATGACACTCTCTCATCTTTTCTTATCTCTGAAAATTTTGAACGTGGCAAAATTGACAATACTTTATTTTTCAGAAAGATAAAAGGTCATATTATTCTTATACAAATATATGTCGATGACATCATATTTGGTTATACTAATCCATCTCTATGTACTCGCTTCGCTGAAAGAATGAAGAAAGAATACAAAATGAGTATGATGGGTGAGCTGACATATTTTCTTGGTCTTTAGATCAAACAATCTGACAAAGGTACTTTTATCAGCCAAGGTAAGTATGTTAAAGACATGCTGAAGAAGTTTGATGTAACACAAACTTCAGCAATGAAGACTACTATGGCACCTCCCCTGACACTTAACAAAGATCCATCTGGAAAACCTGTTAATGTCACTGCCTATAGAGGAATGATAGGCTCCCTGTTGTATCTTACAGCGAGCCGACCTGACATCATGTACTCTACTTGTTTATGTGCACGATATCAATCTGAACCCAAGGAATCCCATCTGATCGCTGTTAAGCGAATTTTCAGATATCTGAAAGGGACTCCTAATCTCGGTCTTTGGTATCCCAAAGACTCAGGGTTCGATCTAACTGGATATTCTGATAGTGATTTTGCAGGCTGTAAACTCGATAGAAAGAGCACCACTGGTGGATGTCAACTTCTAGGTGGAAAGTTGGTAAGATGGACAAGAAAAAAGCAAAATTCAGTGTCCACTTCCACAGCTGAAGCTGAATATGTAGCCACTGGAAGTTGTTGTGCTCAGGTCTTATGGATGAGAAATCAACTATTAGATTATGACCTTCAACTATCAAAGATTCCAATCTATTGCGACAGCACTAGTGCTATCGCTATAGCAAACAATCCAGTACTTCATTCAAAGACAAAACACATAGAGATCAAATATCATTTTATCAGAGATCATGTGATGAATGGTGATATTGAACTTCATTTCATCCCTACTGACTATCAGCTTGCTGATTTATTCACCAAACCTCTTGATGAGTAGATTCAACTTTCTCATCAGTAAGCTTGGAATGTTGAATCTCGAAGAATAAATCTTCAGCGTTCATGCATTAAGTCAGTGATTATAAGTTCCCCTTTATCATTCAATCTCTGATTAAAACTCTGACTCTCAAGTATGCTTTCTTACTCTTATCCACTGAATCTTCAGTCAGTAAGATGTTTTTAAAACAAACTTTAATCACTGAAGTTCTTCTTCAAATGATTAAAAGCTTTTTGAAAAACAAAATCTATCACTGAGCTTTCTCTTCAGTGATCCTTCTAGTATACAAAAATCAGTCTCTGAATTTTCATCAGGGATTCTTTCAAAGGAAAACCTATCTCTGACTTTTCTTCAGAGATAATTTCAAAAAGGAAAAATGAAACGTTTTTTCTCTCTCCTATGACGTCATTTGAACCGACAATCCACGACATGCCTTTTTCTGACATGTTCATCCGTTGCCCTTCTATCCAATCAACTTCGTGGGACGTGTCCATGTCATGATGAACATTTGTTTTCCCGTCTCTCTCTCTCCTACTCTCAAACATATATAAAGAACGTTTTTCCATTCTTGTCTTTTTACGCTTTCTAAAAATCCTTTCTGAGCAAGAAACTTTCTCAAGAAATTTCAAGCATCTGCATCTTCCTCATTCAAGATTACCAGGTTACTTTGATCTTCTTTCTATTTAAATCTTGTTAACAAAACTCCATTTTTCTTCATCATGGGTTTTCTATGAGATTTTTATTCCATAAAATCATTTTTTTGATTTTACTCTTTCAAAACCTTTGGTTTTCTTACTGTTCTTCATCTTTTCCTTAAGAACAATGTCTTAATCTTCAAATATTTTTGTTTTTATACGTTTCTTTCCTCAAATAGAAACTGGTAAAAACTTCTTTATTTTTAGACTCTAATCCTTCCCTTCTATTCTCTATTTCTTTCCTTATTCAGCAATGGCACAGTCAGCACTTGTTTCCTCTAAGAACGTCAAGTTCGCCATCACTGAATCTGAAGTCCCCAAGAACAACCATCTTGGACGCCTCGACTTCGATGGAATCAAATACCCACACCTGGTGGAAGCTGCCAAATTCCTAAAGCAATCTTGCATTGCTTACGCTCTCACTGTTGATCCAAAACCCTCCAAAACTCTACTTCAACCGTTTTGGTTCACAGCTGAAGAAACGACCATCACCAACAAGAAAGGTGATCAGGTCCCTGCCATTTTTTTCTGCACTGACCTTGGCAAATGAATGATGACTGCTTTCAGCTTAAGGAAGGCTCTCAGGTTTCCTGACAAACCTAAGAGTGGATTTGAAGCTCTACCTATTGACGCTGAACTCATCCAGTTTCTGGATGATATGGAGTACTGATGGGACAACAAGCCCCGCTCCACAATCCCCAACAAGAAGCTGACACTCATCAAAAAGGCGAACATGCCTTCTCAGCTGAACTTTATCTTTTCTCATTTCATTCAATGCATGAGTGGGAAAAGTGGTTCTCTTGATCAGGCAAGCAAGGTACAGCTCCAGATGGCCTACTCGGTCATCGCTGGCAAAAATTTCGACTTTGCCACGGCTATCTTTGACGATCTAAGGTCAAAGATAGAGAAGACGGAGAAGGATCCCAAGATCCCCACTACTCCTGATGGCTCCTTCGCCAAAGTGGGTCAGCATTCTCTAGAGGTCAAACTGTTGGCAAAACGAGGTAAGTATCTCTATCCTACGCTCCCGACTCTCTCTCTCTCCACACTTCTTCTACTTCAGCGGCCACGCAGGAGGTTCATCCTTCTGCTAGCCCTGCCGCTACCACTGGTTCCAAACGCCCATCAGTTAGTTCCTTTGGTCCTTCTAAAAAGGCCAAAGTAACTAAGGAGACAAGTGCCTCTAGCTCAAGGCCTGAGGAAGTTTCTCGAAAAACTTCCTTGGATGATTTTGTGGTCCTCTCCTCCACGTCTGCAGCTATGATCACATCAACCGTGCCAGCGATCTCAGTCGTTGTCACAACAACAGTGACTCAAGCTGAAATCTCAGTTCTTCAATCAACTGAGGTACCTTCCAAACTCCCATCTTCTTATATCCCAATCTCTAATCCCTCTATTTCTTTGGTCTCTGACCCTTCTCTTTTTTGCAGCAACCTCATGTTGCATTTATAGGACCTGATCCTCATATGCTTGAAAGAGACATGCAATTTTTCAACATGTTTGATCGATCAGGTACACCTAAACCCAATACACCTTCCTTCTCCCCATCTAAGCCTGTTACTCAGACACTAACTTTTCTTTCAGGTCCTAGTATGGCAACTGTTGACGCGAATGTCAACAGTTTAGGTGAAAATGTGGTTTCTCTCACCGCTGCTGTCAACGACACCACCAGCGCAGTCAATACCGCTGGTACTGAACTGAAGACTTTGACAGCTGTCTGCTCAACCAAAGCTGAAGCCTCTCATATCTCTGCTCTTCAAGAAGATCTTGTCAAAGTAAAGGAGGATACTCAGCGAAAGTTTGCCGCTCTATCGTCAAAGGTTGATTCTTGAACAACTCTTCTTCAACAAGTCCTCGACAAGCTGAATGCACCAGCTCCGACTCCATCACCTTCCTTCACATCGGATGATCGCACCTCACTGAACGTAGCTGTTGAATTCATTCATCAAGCTACTTCAGATCTCCCGGTGATTGAAGGACGGCTAGATAGTCTGGAGGCTAAAGTCCGAAAGTTAGCCTCTGCAAAACCTTCCTCTTCTACCGAAGATCTCTCCCTGGCTGATAATGACAAAGAGGGGGAGAAAGCAGCTGAAGAAATTAAAGAAGGGGAAGCTGATGCTGCTGAGGTTCAATATTCAGATCCTCCCTCTCATGTTGAGGGGGAGAAGGTTGTTGACCAAACCCCTCCTTCTTTCAAAGATTTTGTTGAAGAAGAAGAAGAGGAGGATGAAGATGAAGATGAAGAAGATTTTGATCTTGAAGATCAAGAGGAAGAGCAACCTCATCAAGAAGATGATGATGATGACGATGAAGAAGATCAGTCCTTATGGTGTTCTTCTGCAACCATCACATCTTTAGTGATAACTTCGAAAGAAGTTGTCACAGTAGGGGGGAGTCATGGAACATCCTCAGGAACCCCTTCCCAAAGTAAATCCAATAGTGCGGTTGCTGAGGGAAACCTGAAGACAGTTTCACTATCTGAGGAGAATCCTTCTCAGGTATGCCTCTCACTTGTCCCTGTTTCTTTCTACAAACCCTCTATCTCTTTCTATCCTTTATCTTCTCTCTTCCCAAAAACATACACTAACTCCTTTCTTTCTATTTTTCTGTCCAGACAATTCTCTCCCCTGCTTAAGGGTAAAGAACTACAAATAATCCCAGCCGCTGTAGCTGATGAACAAATAATCCCAATCTCTGTAAGAGAGATTGATGAAGAAGATGAGGAAGTAGAGTCCCTGCAACATCCAGGAAGGCCCTCTAGACCATCTCACTGGTCAGAGGAAGAGATGAAGAGACGAACAGAGATGAATTCTCATCTAGAGAATCAACAACTGAAGATCCCCTCTCAATCAACAGATCTAGAGTTCCTGACTGAAGCTGAAATCGAAGAATCTGTCAGGGCTGAGAAGCTGATAGTTGATTGCCAAAGAGATGCATCTTTTGCTCTCAAGGTTCAGTCATCTCAAGTCAAAGACAATAAGCTGAAAAAGAAACCAGTAGAAGTCCAGGCTGCTCTTTTGAAGGAGATTGAAGAGGAGCGCTCAAAAGCTCTAGCGGTCAGCGATTCCACAGTCGATTGGTGCAATCATAAAATCGATTATCGCTCTGACCCAATGAAGATCGTTGTAGTCGCTATCTCTGGAAGAAAGAAAAAGGACAAAGTTTCTATCACTATGGAGATTACCAGAGAGGATGGAAGCTGCAAGGCTATGTTCGTTTCAAAGCTGGAAAGCCTCGGCTATATGGAATGGCTTGAGTTCAAAGATGCACTGAAGAAATCAAAGTCAATCTACAGAGGCTATGTTGAAGGGATAAATGATGCTCTCATCAACAGAGTCACTGAAATCTTAAAGGTGTCGTCTGCTCTTCCTTCTAAGCCAAAGCAATTCAAAAGGAAGCCTGTCTCCTCCTCTTCTGAAAATGTCGCTGTGATCAGAAATGAAATCTCCATCAAGTTCTCAATAGAAGCTCTGTTCGGTCCTCCTCCTGATATTTCAGTTCTCGATCTATCTCTGCCCCCTGGTGGACCATATGTTGCAGGGCAAGTACTCAAAGAACCTTTTGGAATCTTCTTCAGAGATGATGAGGAAGAGCTCAGATTTCAAAGAGTATCTGAAATCCCTATATGTCCCCTCAGTCATCTCAAGGATCTCTTGTGCTTATGATGTGACTTCTCTTCTACCGCTGATCAGATCAAAGCAATCATCTCTCAAGAATCTTCAGATCAAAGGCAAAAAGGAGAAGAAATACCTGAGTATATGGTCAATCCTCCCAAGTCTTCTTTAGATAGCTGATAGATTAGTTTCCTATTTCTTGTAATCTATTAGTTTAACTTACAGTAGTTAGTTCTTCACTTGTACTTATAATTTTCACATCTTGTAATTCTTTCCTTGAATTAATGAAAATTTCAGTGAAGTACTTAACTCTATCAGTACTGTAAAAGATCTCTCAAAATAGTAATTGGGACATGTATGTTATGAGTCCTGATTATTCCTTATTTTGAACTATAAAGTCATTTTCTTCAGTTACTTTGTCATTATCAAATAGGGGGAGATTGTTGATCCAAACTCTCTCAGTGATTTGATAACGACCCTCTTCTATACTTAGTGAAAATTACGTTTTAATATGTATTAGTGTTTCACCATCAGCGATCAGACTGAGTCTGTTCAATTATCGCTGATGACCTTTCTTGTAAACATTTCATATGTATTAGTGTTTCACTATCAGCGATCAAACTGAGTCTGTTCAGTTATCGCTGGTAGTCTCTGATGTAAACAGTTAACGTAATCCCTGAAGACAATTTTCGCGTCAACAGATGTTCATAGTTGAATCAAAGACGAAGCCACTAAACAAAGACAAGTCTACTAGTGACCTGATGCGGATATCAGTGAAGCAAAGACGACTCTACTTATACACGAAGGAACATGGGGAAAAGCTTAAGCGATAGCTGAACTTCTTTGTATCTCTGAAGGAAGAGATATTCAGCGATCAAAAGATCACGTAGCTTATGCCTCAAGTCTCCTTTTGTCTTACCTTTCACAACCAATACGATGTGTCAGAAAGGACACGTCTCTGCCACAAATCGTACAACAACTCTGTCAACTACACTGTTCATGATACGGCCAAAAGCATGTCTCCCAAAGCCAATCACTGAACGCCACGTGTAAAGTGCCCTGCCATGCATTTAATGCATAGGGTATAAATAGAAAGATCACCTCTCCATTTGAGAGTGTGCTCACCTCTGCCTTCATCTTTCTATTTCATAGAAACCCTTGTTTTCTATACTCTCTAATCCCCCATTCTCTATATTCTTGTGCAACCATCTTAGTGTTTCTTAAGTTTGTTTAGATTGAGTTTGTCTTAATCTTATTCCGCAACAAACTTGTAAATTGTGTTTGAGTTATCAATAAACAATTTATTAAACTTTAAATATTGTGTTTGTATTCCCCCCTTCTACAAACTTGTTAAGCACCTCCGGGACCAACAGTAACCCTCCAATCATAACCATCCAACAATCCTGGGTGCTAGCTAGCTTACACGAGTGTGCACTCCACACCTCCTAGCTCGTGTTATATCTTAGCTACCAACCCAATTATTATCTTGTGAACCGAATTACATAAAATGAACCGATGATTTCACAAAAATCACCAACATTCCTCCCCCATTTTAGTGCAATCCTTGGTTCACAAATAACAGTTAATATAGGAAACAAACTCATGCATAAATGAAAATATCTAAAAGATTGAATTTCCATCTTAGTACATTACACATTTCAAATACTCGAGAATCCGGGTGTCCTATGGATTGAACCCTTCAACCCATTTGAGTACCAGAAAATAACATACACATGAATTTAAAGTTCTCTAAAGTTTAAACTTGACACTATACAGGCCATGTGTCCTTATCCATTCATGAGTGCATCAAAGCCAATTCCAAGATTCTCGAAGCAACCACACTTCGCACTCATATAGGTAGTTCCTTTCATCATGCACCTGAACATGAACTTTTACAAAAGAACAATTACCACCTTCACTTGCAGTACCGATCACTTACCTTGAGATGATTCCAATCCCTTAGAGTGAGCTTTCCCATTGAATTCAACTTCTAACGTTGTATTAGAAGGGAATTGGATATCTCACCGTTAGGGATTCAAATGGATCTTAAACCCATCACTATCACCGACTTGTGAACCAAGTCCCTAGCTAACCCCTTCGTCAAGTGGTCCGCTAGATTTTGTTGCGACCTAACAAATTCAACCGAAATCACCCCATTCGTGATTAACTCACGAATCATGCTATAACACCCTCAAATTTGTAAAGATCAACTAATTAAAAACTTTAAATTAAACATCCAATAAGGATAAAATCTATTCTATAAATCAACACTTGAGTCACTTCCAATAAAACGCTAGATTTAACTTCAACAAATAATGGGTCAAGTCTCGTATAAAGACTAATCAAGGTCGGGTGTTACTAAAAACCCAAAAGAAACAGTTTATCTTCTCAACGACTAAGCAGAAGACTTCATCAAGCCACTCACCCATGCACATACTCCTAGCACTCAACACTTCACCAAGACGCTAGAACCTCTTCCCCCATCCGGAACCTGATGCACATGCCGACAAATAAAAAGGTTAGGCTAATGCCTAGTGAGTTCAAGAGTTTACAACATGAAATAGATACATTTGCTGAAGGGAGAGAAAGTAGTTTAAATCACAGACATTCAGAAAGATTTACTTTAAATATCAAACAACAATATTTTCCGAAAGTACACCTTTAAAACAAGGAACCCAACATGAACCTTCTTTCGTAAAACCACTTTAATCCTAAACTCACCCAAAATGTGAATAGTAAACAAAACTCCCAATTTATAATAATACGAAATAAGATTTTACTTCTCGAAGCACCCCCAAACGTGGACGGGGCATAATACACAACCCATAAATCTTGAGTAAACGACTCCGCATATGCAAAACGTCACCGAAAACATGGATAATAAAATGACACAATTTAGTACCCAAATAACACCTTCCGGTGATGGGGGAGACCCGATTCCATTGTACGTGGTGGAACACAAAGTTAAGCCACATAACCATGTTGTAGAACTACACCTCAGATCGTGACTGTATTGCCTGATCTACCGAGCTACACCTACAGTCGTGACTGTATTGTCTGCTCCATCGAGCTACACCTCCAGTCAGACTTTCTTTCAAGTCCCAAACATCGTATCCCCTATTGCCTGCTCTGCCGAGCTACACCTCAAGGATATACGATCTTATTGCCTGTTCGGTCTCTAATGGAGTTTCATCCTCAGGGTACTCATTCGACCCCTAGTGCCTACTCCCTAGCATTCAAGATAGGAGTCTCATCTCTTTACTTGATAAATCCCGATGTCTAACCGCGTGCACAAGAATTATACATCCAACACAAGACCCATGGTCCCGAAGTACAAACCATAAAGGTTCCTCTTCGTCAAACAACCGGGACGACACCAATGCCAACACGGCATACTTTCCCAAAGTGAGAATCCCAAGAGTCCTCACCATTAAACACGACTGACTTACATGTCTATGGATCCAATGCATTACAGCCTAAAATACATGAATCCAATGAATGACACACACACTCAAACATGTATTCTCCAAAACAAAGCGAAATAAAAGCAGCTCTCCCCCAAAGCTCCACTTTAAGCTAATAAACCAGACAAATGTCCTCAAGACTCAATTTAGTCAAAACCGAGCCAAAGGCCTAACAATTTACATAAACCCCCAAATGAAAGCTAGTATAAACATTAAAACACATTTGGCCAACTATTATGCAAACACAACGACCAAGGTATGATTAACTCAAATCTCAGCATTGGTTGAGGCAAACCATTTTCCAAATGAACTCATACCCTTATATTTCCAAAATGCCTCATAACACGATAATATGCATTTTCCGAAAAAGTTTATAAGATCGAATACACAAAATGACACTTACATCAAATGAACTCCATTTATATATGTAAAATCGTCAATGAAACATATCAACATGTTTTATTTACCAAAATTCTCAAAAATCCCAAAAATAGGTGTTTCACTATGTTTATAAAGCTAAACATTTCAAAATAGCCAAAACTTATCAGGTGCTTAACAGTTAATAATTTCATGTAAAACACAAAACACTTTAAAATGGACATTTTGACATGTACATCGTTTTCACAAATAAACTTGAACTCGCCTTGCTAGATTTAGGCTAAATCTAGATTTTACCCCACTTTGAGCTCCTTTGAGGAAACTTGAATCTTCAAGGTCAAAACCTCCATAAACCTACACACACAAAATCCATCCATAAATAATCACATTCAACCATTTAGAATCGATCCCCAAACACATTACATCAAAATCTCAACCTTGTCCAAGACCCTAATTTTGACCTAATTTCTCCAAAACCATCAAATCCGAAATTTGAGAAACCAAACGCTAGGAAATCATCAAGAAGACATTTATAGCTTATATTAAGGTTTAGAAATGAAAGGGGTATACTTACCACTTAGGTTTTGATGAAAACCTAGAAAACTCTACCCTGGAGCTTGAGGTTGAAGAAGAAGATGGTGAACCCTTGACTCTAGCTTCCAATCTTCACCACTTGATGATGAAACACTTCAAGAGCTCAAGAATTTGACCCAAAATGAGTTAGGGTTGAGGGGAATGAAGGGGAAACATTTTTGAGGGAGAATGGAGGGAGTTGGAGAAGAGAAAATGAGGAAAAAGGCTGAAAATCGCGTCTTAACAACAGCCTGGCCACTGGTGCGACAATGACCAGCGACATTGCCTGCGACATTGCCCAGGGCAATGTTGCCAAGCACCCCCTGGCCTCTGTCTCTTCTCTGCGACTGTGACAGTGCGACTATGACACTGTCATAGTCACTGGGCATTGTAGCGGGACCTTTTCGGAGCCCCGAAACCCAACTTTTTCAGTGCCAACACTCCCGATACTCCAAGGGACTTTAGATAATGTTTTCCCAAAACAAATCCCACTGTTTACAAGTCACAGAGACGTCCGGGTGGAATTTACTTACCGAAAATTACGGGTGTTACACATGCTATGTCTAACACCTAAGTGTCTAGACTTGCCATTATATACTTGACTATAAGCTTTAGCCAAGGTAGTCGCACTATCACAATGGATAGAAATAGGTGATGTTGGTTTCGTCCATAACGGAATTTCATGGACTAAATTCCTTAGCCACTCCGCCTCTTTACCGGCAGCGGCTAATGCCACAAATTCCGACTCCATAGTCGAACTCGTGATGCAAGTTTGCTTCTTGGAAGCCCATGAGATGACACCTCCCCCAAGCAAGTACACCCAACCACTCGTAGAAGAGTGATCTTCTAAATTGGTGATCCAACTTGCATCTGAATATCCCTCTAATATTGAAGGAAACCCGACATGACAAACCATAATCAATGGTTTTCTTCAAGTATTTAAATACTCGTCTTATCACTTGCCAATGGTGTATACTAGGATTACTAGTATACCTACTCAACTTCCCTACGACAAAAGCGATATCCGGTCTAGTGCTTGTCATGGCATACATCAAACATCCAATAGCCTTTGAGTACTCGAGTTGTGACACCGCTTCACCCGAATTGGGCATAAGCTTCACACTCGGATCAAATGGAGTACTCATCGGAGAACAATCAAAGCAATTAAATTTCTTTAATACTTTCTCAATGTAATGAGATTGCATAATTGCAATCCCTTTGTTCTCACGCTTGATCCTTATTCCAAGGATCACCTCCGCCTCTCCCATATCTTTCATGGAGAAACTTGATGACAAAAACTCTTTGGTTTTATCAACTTGATTTTGGTCGGTGCCAAAGATCAACATGTCATCAACGTATAAACAAATGATTATTCCGTTACCGGATGTGTCAAATTTTCTATACACACACTTTTCCGCTTGGTTTAACATAAAACCATTGGATAATATAACCTCATCAAATTTTTGATGTCATTGTTTGGGTGCTTGTTTAATCCCATACAATGATTTTACAAGTTTACATACCTTATGCTCCATCCCAGGCATAACAAAACCTTCCGGTTGTTTCATGTAAACTTCTTCCTCCAAGTCACCATTCAAGAATGCCGTTTTGACATCCATTTGGTGAATCACTAAATTGTGGATAACACCTAAGGCTATCAGCAATCTAATCGTGGAGATCCTTGCAACCGAGGTATAGGTATCAAAATAGTCGATGCCTTCCCGTTGCCTAAAGCCTTGGATTACTAATCGAGCTTTGAACTTGTCGATTGATCCATCAGCTTTCATCTTCCTTTTGAAGATCCACTAGCATCCCAACAGTTTGCAACCTGGTGGCAAGTCCGATAATACCCAAGTATTATTCCCCATGATGGAATCTATCCCATCATTTATTGCTTCTTTTCAGAAAGCAATATCTTGAGACTTCATAGCCTCATCAAATGATTTTGGATCTTCCTCAATACTATAATAGTAAGAGAATTGTGACCCAATCTCATCTCTTGATCCCTCTACCAAGTACACTTGGAAATCGGGACCAAAGGATTTTTCAATCCTTCCTCTTTTGCTCCTTCGAAGCATCGGAGTTTCGGTTGGAATAATTGTTTGTTCTTCAACCTCACTAGTTACACTAGTACTTGGAACAAGGCCTTTCGGCCTAGGTATTGAAGAGAATCTAGTCTCATCAAATAAAGCATCTCTCGATTCTATAACGGTGTGAATCACTATAGAATCATTAGGTTCAATAACATAGAACCTATATGCCTTGGAATGCTCGACATATCCAACAAAGATGCAATCAATACCCTTTTCACCTAAGGTTTTCCTTTTGGGTTCGGGTAGTCGAACAACCGCTCGACAAGCCCAAACTCGAATATAATTCAAGTTAGGCCTTTTCTTGAACCAAAGTTCATATGGAGTAATCTTGTTCCTTTTATTGGGAACTCGATTTAATAAATAACAAGCCGTTAACATGGTTTCACCCCAAAATCCATCACTCAATCCCGAGTAGGATAACATAGAGTTCACCATTTCTTTGAGAACTCTATTTTTCTGTTCCGCCACACCATTTTGTTGTGGTGTATAAGGCGCCGTAGTCTCATGAATAATTCCTAAGGATTGGAAAAACATGGGGTCGTAATATTCCCCACCACGATCGGTGCGTAAACATTTAATAAAACCGTTCATTTGCAATTCAACTTCCATTTTATAAATTGTAAATTTTTTCTAATGCTTCATCTTTTGAGTGCAATAAATAAATATAACAAAAACGTGAAGCGTCGTTAATAAAATTAACAACATACTTTTTATTACCAAAAGATGGAGTTGAATGCAAATCACAAAGATCACTATGAATTAATTCAAACACCGACGAATCCCTTTTCACATTAGGAAAATGTTGTCTAGTGATCTTTGTCAACATGCAAGTTTTACATTTTTCGGTTTTAACGTCAAAAGCCGGAATAAGACCATCTTTTGACATTTCAAACATTCTTTTAAATATAACATGACCAAACCTTGCATGCCATAAAATAGAATCAACACAATTCTCATTTGCAATATAAACAGAATTTGAATCAAACTTATTTTTATTCAAACTCAACATAAACATATTATTATTCAAATAACCAAATCCTACAAAAGAGCCACCTTTTGACAAGGTAAACTTGTCGGACTCAAAAACTTGCTTATATCCTAACTTATTCAAGACACTACCGGAAACCAAATTCTTTCGAATTTGTGGTACAAACAAAACGTCTAAAAGTTCAATAATTTTGCTAGAACTAAACTCTAGCCTAACTAAGCCACATCCAAGAATGGGAGTATTTGACTCGTTCCCCATGTGCAACACGGATCCGTCTTCAACCGGTTCCAAGGAATTGAACCAACATCGATCCTTGCACACATGACTCGAGGCACCCGTGTCAATCCACCAAGCATCGTCATCATCCTGCACGTAAAATGATTCGGATATTAGTGGTACATAATTCAAATTTGAATTAAAACCAAAGTCAATAAACTGACCTTACCGTGGGTGTTGATCCTTGGATCCTTGCCCACCACCACTTGTGCTTGTTCCAATCTTATTCTTGACAACCCGACAATCCCGCTTGAGATGGTCGGTCATCCCACAGGTCCAACAGGTTAATTTAACCTTTTTATTGGGCCCTTTCTTGGCTTCATTGAACTTGCGTTTTCCCTTGAAATTGTTGGATTTTCCCTCTTCCACCATGTTCACCGAAGGGACAGAAACCTCTTTTATCTTATGTTTCTCAGCCTCTTGCGCCCGAAGAGATTCCTCTATGCGCAAGTGACTACCGAGTTGTACAAGAGACAACTCTTCCTTCTTGTGTTTCAACATGTGATTGAAATCTTTCTAAGAGGGAGGCAATTTATCAATTATGCTCGATACGAAGATGGATTCGTCCATCTTCATATTGTGTTGAGCATATTGGCCTAAAACGCGTAGGAGCTCATTATATTGCTCCATCACAGGCCTTGAGTCCACCATTTTGTAATTATTAAAATTACTCATGAGGAACTTCTTACTAGAAGCATCCTCCGCCATGTATTTGGACTCAAGAGAGTCCCATAGCTCTTTAGCGGATTCAACATTTTGATAAATGTCAAAGAGGGGATCACACATACCGTTTAAGATGTGGTCGCGACATATGTAGTCATCGTTTTCCCATTTGCCACGACGTCGGGTCATCTCCAACGTCTCGTCCTCCATTACTTCCGGCATCGGTGTGCTCAACACGTATACGACCTTCAACGTGGTCAACAAAAAATGCATCTTCTTTTGCCATCGCCAAAAATCATCGCCTTCGAACTTCTCAAGTTTGGTGAACTTGGTCGTCATGTCTCTCACGGATTGATCACTCTCCATCTCTCTCACGATGAACGGATATCACTTAAGATTGTTGGGGAGTGTGTGCAGAATATCGATGGAGAGGGAGAGAAGAGAGAGTGATCGGAACTTGGATAAGAATTCGAGATCGCGTGAGAGCTCGCTTTCCTTAAGTGATATTTCCGACCCTATTCTGCTTGGGTATCACGACTCGAGGATAATCTCAAATTCACCGTTATCGATTCTGGCACAAATCGATCCTATTTAAACACCAAGAGAAATGTAACCGACCTATATTATTAATGATAATAATTTCCCATTTAATGGGATTGATTGTGGACATAAATATCTGGCGGTTACACAATGATTTGGGGGTTACAAAATTGATTTTCATAAAGATTGGCAGTTACAAATCTGGAGGTCCGCGCGGCTGGCGGCGCAGATGGACCCGCGCGGAAACCCACGCCAAACACTGTTCGACAAACAATCCAGTGTCCTGCGCGGCTCGTGGCGCGAATGAACCCGCGCCGTATCCCGCGCCAAGCACTGTTTGTTGAACCTTCCAGAGTCCCATGCGGCTCGTGGTGCGGATGAACCTGTGCCGTAGCCCGCACCAAGCACTGTCAACCTAACAATTTCCACTTAGTAACCCTCCAATCATGACCATCCAACAATCCCGAGTGCTAGCTAGCTTACACGAGTGTGCACTCCACACCTCCTAGCTCGTGTTATAGCTTAGCTACCAACCCCATTATTATCTTATGAACCCAATTACATAAAATGAACCGATGATTTCACTAAAATCACCAACAACATTTAACTAAAAGGCTTGCTTTAGTTGACATTTATCTAAAGGGAAATCAAGATCATCAGAGCTTGTTGATCACTAATTCTAACATGTTATGGTGCAATAGGTGATTTCCTATATGCCACATCCCGACAAAAAGGCTAAATAATAGGGTTGGGTTTCGATAAGAATGTTAGTTATTGTAAGAATGGTGAGAAGGTATCTCCACCCTTGGATCGATCCTAATTGAAAAAATCAACACTAAATTAGATTCCCAAGATCAATTCATGTGAGAAACGCAATTCATGGGATAGGGATAAGATTAAAAGTGATAAATGTCCAGGTCCATTCTTACACTTCTCACCTGAACTCCTATTCTCACCTGATCCTTCATCTATATATTGATATAAACACCATGAATTGTAAACAATATCTGCTTTATTGTATTCAAATTCTGAGAGTTTCAAGTATTCATTTATTTTACAGTCACATCAAATGAAAATTATCATCATATATAAAGTTCCTGGTGTTGAAATCCAAATAAAGGGGATCCACCACTTTCTGAAACGTAACCACTGAACCGGTCCCACAACCATCACAGAGAAGGAAAATCGCAGTGTCTGCGAATGATGCCCGAATTCAAACTCGAGACCTCGCTTAAGATTCCCACAACCGCTAAGACAGTTCAGCAGGGACAAATCCAAATAAATGATAAGCAATTGAAAAATCAAGTATACATATGGTTCATGTTGTAAGCCTGTAAAAAAGGAAATCAAAACAAGAGCTTGATTCTTGAAGCAAAAATGCTCTTCCCGGGTTTCTCTCTCTAATGCCTCTTCATTTCCTGGAAAATATTCGCCACCTTTGGCGACAATCTTGGAAGAAATTTGAACATCTGAATCATAAACACAAGATGCATGCATAATTATTCGTCAAATGTCATGATCATAGAGTTTCTACATGTAAAGATGGTAAATGTAATTGATTCAGAGGTTCAAAAAGTAGTTGTTGCCCTTGTACTATAAACCAAAAACACACTACATCCAATTTGAACGTGGGGTTTGGAAAGGGTGGGATGCATGCAGACACTACAAGAAAATTGGGTCTATTAGACTGTTTTATAGGACTTAAATTTATAACAGTTGTACGTCTTATGTAAAAGTGTTACAATAAGTTTATAGGACCCTTTTAGGTGTCTTTGACAAGTACTTTAGCATCCTATTAATTATTTTAACATTATTTGAAAAAGTATCTTCTCAAAAGTGTTATGACATTTTATTTAAAAAAGCGTCTTACAGAACTAGTCAAGACATGAAGAAAACAAAAGGAGAAATTTGTCCAATAGTCACCATGAGGTTTTTCTTTCTTATATTTAAGAAAGTCCCCGAGAGGGCTTAGTTGATCCATGATTTATTAAATACAAAAGTTCAGTATCTTCCACGAATTCTAGAAAGCTTCGCCCAGAAGCGACTAGTCGCTTCCCGAATGCCCCTTTCCGCCCAAAAGCTTCATATAAACTTATTGCAACACTTTTAGATAAAAACGTACAATTGTTGGGTCCTATAAACCTATGTCTTATAAAATTTAGACATCTATGGCGTTCTATAAACTCGATTTGTAGTGAGACCTGTCATCTACTACAAAGAGTAGAGCTGTTGTTTCATGTTTTTTATTTTGTCAAAATGATTAGTTGCAAGTTTTTGAATGAAAAACATACCCAAAGCTTCACGCATGCATCGATTATCACTGGAATCAGGCAGACGAATATGATGATGGCAGATTGATCGACGTCAAAACCATAATGTTCCACAATTATTTCTAACAAAGTCTGCCAACCCGATTCTGAATGATACCTGCAAATTCACAACGATGATGTTCCCATGTTTAGAAGCGCAATTTCTTGCCATTTCCCCCCTTTTTAAGTATATAATATTTTATATACGACAAAACTCGCACACACTCCTCAGTTTCCACCAGGCTTGAACCCTTGACCTCCACGGAGACTGGGGTCTACAAGTAAACCATAAACCCTTTGGTTTGCCGTTTTCCACTTTGTGGGTCCTACCCTTAACCACATTTTCGTTTTTACTTGCACGAATTAGTTAAATGGGCGAAACGAGTGGAGCCCGACACTTTTTCAATATATCGTGCTACTAAACATTCAATCAGAAAATGATTCTTTGTTAAGTTTAAAGTCAAAGGAACTAACTTGACACTCGAAAGGTCAAATGTCGGCTTAATTCGACAGAGGTAATACAAAGAAGGCCAATTACCCGAGAAAAATATCTGTGATAAGTATGATTAAGAATGCCTTCCCGGTGTCTGAAATGTTGTTTATTATCTTATACCCTGTAAATTTCAGCAAAGCTACCTGCAAAAGGATTTGCAAAGCAAATAATTATCAATCTCTAAAGCAAATATTATATCACGTAACTCCCTCTACCCCTCGATGCAGAGGAAAGGTCTGTGTACATCCTACCCCTCCAAGACCTTACTTTCAAATGGGATATACTGGGTATGTTTGGTTTGGTTAAAGCAGATATTATATCATGTCAATTTGGGGTTGACAAATACACAGTTTGACCACCTCAGTCTAAATTTGTCTAATTTTGAAATAGAGGTATAATAAGTTCAAAATAATGACTCCTTTGGGATTACATACGTCAATCTTGCTTATAAGCGGATCAGAAATGAAGGAGCGGCCAAGGATGAAAGCTTTGATTGTGTTCTGCTATGGTTGGCTTTTTTCCTTGCCTAAAACAAAGACGGAAAAAAAACTACTATAATTGGTCTAAAAGCTTGCAATAGAGGTCACCTTGGTGCACCAGGTTTCCCCTCGGCTTTGTAAGGGTTGGGAAGATTATTCAAACACAGTCTTACCCTTGCGTTTTGCAAAGATCTTGTTTTTGTGACTCGAACCTTGTGCGACCTTTTGAGCGTAGATGACGTAAAGAACCACCAACCAATGTTTCATTGTAAGCACAAACATGTTTATGTGACTTCTAAAGGCGTTTTCTTATCCACCAAAAAAAAACTAAACCGAACGATCAAAGTATATCCCACAAAGAGGTAAGGTTTCCATGTTAACTAATCTAAGGATGCAACACTTCTTTTGTAGAAGAAAGAGTCCACGTTTGACTTTCAAAAAGTAAAAACTTCATAATTGCCATAAATTTATGCAACGATCAAGAAAACTCTGAAAATTACATCAAGTCACAAAGCTAGAGATTTTGGTGCAAAAATGGTGAAGACGAGGTTTGACTTTCACAAGTCAAACATGGAGGATGAACATGTACATGCCTCCATTTAGACTAGCGATTCATTTTACTAGTTATAGGTAGAGGAGGATTTAAGAGGGAAGGGGGTGTCCGTGCTACCACTCTATCGTGCCAACTTGATGGAAATCTTTTTTAGGAAGGTGCATCCATTTTAATTTGATGTGTACTCCCCTAAGTTAACAGAAAATGGTTGCAGCCTAGTGATAGTGTTATTGCATGTGACATTACAGGTTGCAAGTTCGAATCCCTTTGGCTGTTCCTTTATTTTTTGGTAACAGCAGAAAAGTAAAAAACAACTAAGGTGTTGCAAAAACCACTTGGATGTCATTTTTAATTAAACCTTACTTTTTACATGGTTCTAAATGACGTGAGGCGTGACGTGACGGCAAGGTCAAGCCTTACAAGTTACGGTGAGACCACGGCGTTTTTCAAGGTGTTCCCTGAGGCGGCATATATTATACATACATGTATGTAAAGGGAGGTTCAAACGAGAACAGTAACTAAATAAAAGAATAAGAAAACAACAAAATCACGTGCAAAATCACATGTGATTTTACACTAACGATCAACACAAGGGTGTGCGGGCAACGTGGCCCGCGACCTCATGTCGTGGCCAAAGTCGTGTGAATCACATGTGATTCGACTGTTTTCTTATTCTCTTAAATAGTTACTGTTCTCGTATGAACCCGACTCTGTATATGTATGTATATATACTTGTGTGTGTTAGCGTTTTGAATAATATCGTAGAACAATCTAACTCATATAAAGTCATAAAACTAAAAAAGAAAGAAGCATTTATATCAAATGTAGAGTTTATAATAAAATGATATGAAGAGTGCAAAATCGAGATTAAATCTATTAGAGTATCTACTCACTACTTTCTTCAATCTCCACGGAATTCGTGTTCGACTCTCCTTTTACGAGAATGGGAGTAAATATTTGTCTATTTCGGGTTTTAGTTTTTAAGTTTTCTTTTAAGTCTTAGGTCCCGTACATAATTATCATTTATCCCCCAAGTTATATATTAAAAGAAGTTAAAAAAAACACGTCTTACAAATGCGCTATAACATGCCATAACACGTTACAACGCAAGCCAAGCCTTAGAATGGAGCCACATGGGTTAATGTGGCGGAGAAACAAAGCCTAGGCACCATAATGCGCCATAAAGTGTTAATTAGAACCATGACTTCTTATAATTAATTTTCGTTCTATTTTATATTATGTTGATTATTTTTGCCCTCGCTTGAGAATTTTTTTGGTGATAAGGATCATGATTTACATAAAAGATTTACGAACTACGCAGATGGTAAAAAGAAACCCCAGTTCAACAAGGCAAGGTTCCTCGGCTTTGTGAGAATTGGAGATAGAAGTCGTTGTTACACTAAAACCAAACAAAATGATCCCAGTATATCCCACCGAAATCTACTTTTAAGGGTAAGATGTAGGCAGACCTTTCCTCTGTCGGCATTACACTTACCATTGAGTGTATTCCAATAATGTAAATTCTTCAATACGAAGAGGGAAAAAGAAAACACACCTGATTTTGGTTGAAGTACAAAAGAGCAAATAACGAGATTCCGAATACCATATCCGACCATATATTAGCAAATGCAGCACGGTTTATTAATCTCCATTCATCTCTCAATTCTAACCTGTTGCAACAAAATAATCTCGTCGATCCAAATCAACCCCACCAATATACTTGTAATGATATATTGAACAAATATGTAGTATTAAAATTTCCAAAGAAGGAAGTGTTTGCAATTTTTATGGCTATCTCACGTAGTAAAGCGTTGCAATTTTCATGGAACAGGAGTATTAAGTTTTATGCAATGCTGTTCGAAACCTAAAATATCATCAACTAAGGGCAACTCCAACTGGAAGGCAAAAACACCTTTTTGCCGGTTTGGTAGCTCCAACCGGCCGGCAAAACGCAAACTGGTAGAGATGGGTGAGAAACGGCATATATGGCGTGTTTCTGTTCAAAACGGCATATATGGAGTTTAGTCGGAGTTGGCTTTTTTTAGTGTGAATGGGCCCACCAATTTCGTGTTTTTTTTCTTTTTTGGTGTCGTGGTTGGAGATGGCCTTGGGCATTATTTTTCTAACAAAGGGGTTGTTTACCAAACGCTTATTGGGTATGCGTTTGCCGGGTGTCATGTACCTTATCGGGTGAGCATGGCAAGGACCGAGAGTCTTATCCAGTAAGCCTTGTTAGTGCTTACCGGGTAACAAACGCTTACCAACAATCCATTTTGATGGCCGAGAATGTTACCCGATAAGGTAAGTAGAGGGGGGTTCAAGGGAAAACCTCAAAAAAAATAGAAAACTGAGGAACACCCTGGTAGCCCTTGATCTGGACGGTATGCACTTGTGCATACAAGTAAATTAAGTTGTTTTTTGGTTTTTATGCACGTGTGCATGTTACAAATTATTTGTATGCACAAGTGCATACCGTCCAGATAAAAGGCTACTAGGGTGTTCCTCAGTTTTCCGTCTTTTTGAGGTTTTCCCCTGAACCTGACCCAAGGTAAGTAAGGGTATTAACTCTTGCCGGCAAGTATTTGGTAAACGGGCCTAAAGTTTCTAAACAAAAAGGTAAAGAATAATAGAATATATACATAACATTTACGCTGCAGAATAAATGAACTTACGCTTTGTGCCGTAATTCTAAATAAAGCTCGTCTTCAGAAATCGGTGGGGATTTCCCGATCTCTACCTCAAACTTGTATCTCTCTTTTTCAGTTTTTAACTCCTTCACCATCTCAAGCTTTTGATGCTTTCGTACATCAAGGATCTCTGCTGCAAGGGGTACAGTCTTGACATACCTGTTTTAAATATCAGTTTAGTGATTTTAGTACACAACTTTGTCAAATAACAGCAAGTAAAGCCCCAGGCCCAAAGGAGCAGCTGACCCAATAACCTCCAAATCAACTTAAAACCATCGTGGAAATTATCAGTAGCCCACAACTTGAGGCTTATAAGAAGCTCACAAATCCCACTTTTCATCCATGTAGGACGATCAACTCGACTTACAGCCGGTTTATAAGATATAAAAAAAAAGTGTTTTTCCGTTGGCATGTGTATATAACTCCGTCAGTCGAAAAGTACAGATTTGTGAGGTCAAATGGACTTGCTTTTAAAGTTCAAATTCTAAATCGTATTGAATTTGAAGTGAAAAAATTTAGCCCTTTGACCTCAAAAGTCGAATTTCACCTCTTTTCTGAGCGAAAGGAGTAGCAAATACATAAATTACGAGTTACGTGGTTACCTATCAAGAAAAGGCATAAGAACATAATCATGGACCAAAAAATCCAATGCCCATGGTATAAGTATCAACACCGCCAAAAATTTCGCCTGCAAAAGGATGGTTATGGTTTTAGCGGGCAATGGCATACAGAATACAAGTACTTAATCACACAGAGATCATTATACATTTTTTCATCAATGGAGATCATCGGATATAGCGTTCATCCTGAAAAACAGAGTTTGCTTTATGGTTTTTTATTTGTGCCAAACTAAACGTTCCTAAATTACCTTCCACTTTAAAAACGACTTGTGTTAATGCAGTAAAACATGCAATAGAAACCCATGTCAATATAATTAAAACATTAATCAGTTTGAATTAATGAAACTAGAACATGTTGATGAAGATGAAAAGAGAGTTAAATGAACAAATCAGCAAAATCATTATTGCGTTATTCTAAGCATGAAAATATACAAATAGACATCGACACATATGTAGAAATAGTTTTAGTATATGCACATCCTTCAAGTTCTTCAATACTTCTAGAAATTGGTTCAAGCTTTCAAGTTATTTGTAAGAATATGTGGAACCCCATTAGATTACTCTCCAAAAGAGCCCTCGAATGGAGAAGAATGGTTCCAACATATATAAAAGGGAATTGGTCCAAGTCTAGCCGATGTGGGATTCTAACATTCTTTAAGAAAACTAACCCAACTTCATATGTGGTTCACACAATAACTTCCACAAATATAGCGTAACAAAGTTTGTCCTCCTCCAATTTTGAATGTCAAACTTCTATTCGCCATATGTACTAATTCTTACTTTTCTTCACATTTTAACAACAATTGTTTTTCTATTTATCATATTTTATCATTCTAATGCAGGTGTCAATGTTCATTGAAAGCTAAATGTAAACCAAACCAAACGAACCCAGTAAATCCCACACAGAGTAGGGTCTAGGGAGATAAAATTTAAGCAAACATTTCCTCTATCCTATTAGATAGAGAGACGGCTTTTGTGAAGACCCAGGCTTGCGAAAAGATGCTTTATTCTCTTATCAATTTGGAAAGTGAAAGTAGCTTGTTTGATATTGAAGGTCAAGTATGACAACTAATACAGAACAAAGGAGATGCTTACAAGAAGCAACTAGTGTCTAGTTTTCCCGCTAATGCTACATAAAAATGATAATAACTCATATCTCAAAAACTATATACTAAACCACACCATACCATACCATACATTGTATAATGGTTATAATGCCTACCAAACAAACCAAAAATGAACTTTTGAAAGCCCAATGCTACATATTTATAATATGGACGCCACAATATACCATTAAAATCACTATGAGAGATAAGTTCTCGTATCATGACACCAATAAATGTACTTACTGAATTAAAGGACGCATAGCGGAAGACACGATCTTCATACAATAACTCATCATCATCCCTTCCTAACACCATATCCCTCACAGATTCAGCTAAACCTTTTCCAGGGATAAGATCACTAAAATCTTCCGGAACATCTCCATCACGCCGTTCTTGAAACCACGATGAACCATTACTACTACTACCACCACCATTTGTTCCATCCATAAGCCAATCTTCCCACCTCTTTTGCTCTTCATTTTGTACCCCATCTTGTGCTTCCCTCAATTCCACAATCGCTTCGGCTCTCCTCTTCCAGGCTTCAAATTTCTCATCCTCCGATAACCCTTCATCATCATCATCATCACTAGAGTTCTTTACAGATTCCTCAGCCTCAAGCATCTCATCATCTTTTAAGCCAAACCAATTCCCATCTTCATCAAAAAAGAATCTCTGCCACCAACTCCGATTCCGATTGTGTTTTTTCTTTGCATTTGGAACTAATCTCCTAATTCCCTTCCTTCCTCCACCACTAGAGTGAACTACACTACCCAAATACAATGGTTTAAGACTCCCACCTCTTTGCTCACAAAACAATAAGTTGTTATAACACAAAACCATTGAAGTGCTCATTAAGAACGTGTATACCATAACCCAACATCTTTCAACCTCATATAACAGTAAAGGATACTAATTTCACCCTCTATAGACACAATTGAGAGAAACCATTCAAAACCCACAAATGAAAATGCTTTGTTATACTGAATTTTGCATCTTTTTAGATTCTATAAACGGACGATGATCTCTTGAGAACTTACCAGAGCTGAAAAAACCCTAAATGCCCAGAAAAGATTGGAGCTTGAAAACTAAAATGAGGTAAAGAAATGTATTGTGATGTGAAATTCGACGAGTATAATAAGGTGTTGCGATTGTTATTCCGTTTGTGGGTGTGGGTGGGTTGTGGGTGGCGTTAGGGGTTTATCTGATAACTTTGCTTTCCTGTTAAGCTGGTAAATGGCTGCTTAGAAAGGATGGGACCAGCATAAACCAGCAGGGAGGAAGAGGGAGAACGGATAACGGATATCATATAAACAACAAAATGGCTTTCACACGCCATTATCTATCTTTGTGATTTTTTTTTCTCCAAATATCCAAGATTTAGGGGTTGTTCATCTTAATAATTCTTAAGTCTGAATCGTTCAGACATTTTTACACACCACCTCTTATTAATCATAACTAAAATAAGACTTCAGACTTTAGACCTCTTAAAAAACAAACGACACCTTATTCTTGAAAATGTAATATGAGTAAGGGGTGTTTGGGATTGCTTATTTAAAACAACTTATGCTTATTTTGAAAGGTGTTTATTAATTTATGCGGTGTCAAACCGGAGTTTTTAAAAAAGTGTTTGGATTAGCTTATTGTGGTACCAAAACGTAATAAACTAATAAGTTGTTATTCAAATGTGTTTGAGATTGCTTATACATATAAAATAACCCAAAAAGTCATAAGCACTTTTCAAATAAGTTGATAAGTTAAAACCAAATGACTTATCAAAAACAACTTTTCAGCGGTTTGGCACCGCTTATAAGCTCTTTTCATTTTTCTCCATCCAAACACTGAAAAGTGCTTATCTCCGGTACCAAATCGCAATAAGCTAAAAAGCACCTCAAATAAACAATCCCAAACACCCCCTAAATTACATTTTTGGTCCATGTAGTTAATGATTACTATCAAGTCTTGTTCATATTTTAAAATATATATATTTTTGATCACTTTGGTTTCTACCTTTTTTCGTTTTTTTGTTCATATGGGTTGTTGGCGATAGTTTAGGCCAGTTAAGTCCTTTAGCTCAAGGACATTTTGGTCTTCTTAATCATTTCTCTTATTTTAATTTAAATATATATAATACCTAGTATTAATAAGGGGGTCTTCATTTGGAAACCCATAAAATTATAATAATCTTGAGAACTGGTGCATCATGTGTTATTTCATACGATTTTCTTTCCATCTCAAAAATACCGTGAACATTTTTTATGTGTTTGTGAAACAAAAATACAACTAAAAAGTTTCACTTTGTGAACTGAATACATATGAAACAAACACATTGTGAAACAAATATATGTTAATTAATACATTAAATCCTAGCCTTAGATGGAAAAACATCATGTGAAACAATATCTTATGATAATAGTTATCAAAATGACAACGGACTCGATCTTCATTCTATTATTTATCTATGATGTGGGAACGATGTCAAAACTATTGAGCATTGCTTTGTGAGTTGTCCGTCAATCTCCCAATTGTGGAAAGGTGTCTTCAGTTGGTAGGATTGGAATTTATCGTCGTCGGCTACATTGGAGGACCTTCTTGAGTGCACATATTCCATTGTCGTCCTGAGTTCGAAAAGGATATTTGGAAGGCAGTGATTTAGATTGCTCTCTATTTGATTTGAACTCATCCAAACCACCGAGTCTTTATAAATGTGACTAGCCACTAGATCGACGCCTCTTTCTTCTTCAACTTATTTCGTTCCAATGGATCTCGAAACATGCTAAGGACTTCAAGATCTCATGGTCTGAATGGTGTAGTGGGTAGGGGTGCTCAAAAGCCGATCAATCTGGCTAACCCAACCCGAAAAAAACCCCCAAACAAAATCAACCTGAGATAAATGCCATATAATCGATACAAAATTAGAGCAAATCGAATCTATTGGGTTGAAAATGGGTTAGGCCCCAAGTATCCCGACCAACGTAATAACCCGATGAAAGTTTTAACAACTTCTCAAAAATTATTTGTATTTCTCTTTAATATGTATAGTTTACCAAAACGACTTGGCAACAACGCATAATGAAACTCATAAGAGGACATTATTGGAAGGTTATATGTAATACCTAACTATTTGTTGAACTCGTATATTCGCTTGAATGATTGAGCATATTTCAAATGAAGGTTTTCTTTATTTTTATGTTTCCAATGTTGATTTTACTTTGTAAAAACACAACCTGACCAACCCGAACTGGTTGGGTTGGGTTGGTTTGCACTTTTATTTAGGCTGGGTTGGGTTATTCAAATGCCTTCAATCCGATCAACCCAACCCATGAGCACCCTTACTAGTGCGCACAACTTTGATGTATAATCCTTCTTCATGTTTTGCAACTCTAGCTTTGTCCTTTTTTGGCTGCAAGTAACGTTTTTTGGGGCTTGGTATTCTGGTGGGTTTCGTCTCAGTTTGGGGGTTAGGTTCCTTGTCGTTATTTGTTGTCATGTTTTGTCGTGGGTTGTGTTATGGTGGCTTGTTCAGTGTTGGGTGGTTGTTTTTTCAAGTTGTTTTTCGAGTTTCCTATCTTGTTTTAGTTGGTGTGGGGTTGGTTTTATGCTCCTCGCAGAAAGTTTCCTTGTTGCTTCTTGTTGTTTCTTTATTGTTGTTTTGTTTGTTAATAATATTTGTCTTTCAGAAAAATAGTTATCATAATATATGGGGTTCTCATTTGATTATGCCCCTTAATAATATATATATATATATAGTGTGTGTGTGTGTGTGCATAGACAAAAAAAAACCCAACTTCCCCGGTCCCATCGAAAAATCCTCCCCGGCCACTACCTGCATCACTCATCCCTGGCATCTCCGACAAGTGTGCAAGATCAACGATTGCATCATCACCAATGAGGGACACCTAGACTTTTATGACAATGGGGGATATTTTACAAAGAAATCCATAAGAGGATTTGGGATAATATTTATGTAGTTAAAATCAATTGGGTTTTTGGCGGCATAATAAGTTTAAAAAGGATTATGTTTCCCTTAAAAGCAATGATTGGTACAATTACCATTCGATTTTCTGGGTAAAAACGATTTATGGAGTTATGTTGATTTGAGTAAATTGTGGAGTTGTCCACTAAATATTGGTTCAAATGATTTTTGGAATACGGTCTAACCTAAAGGTGTTAATGGTGTCGTTTAAATGTGAAATTCTATATATTGGGTAATTGATGAGAATTACATGTTTTGAGTGTGTTTATCATTCAATGTCGATTCATGTAATTTTAGACTATCATTGAATGGATTCATAGGCATGTGAGTCAGTCATATTAATATTTGAATAGTCGGTATGAGGAGAGGAACTAGTGTGGGTTGGACTCAGGGACCGTAGTCGATATTGCGGAGAGGAACCCGTGTGGTTGGACCCGAGACCATGGGTTTTGCGGAGATGATCTGTTATTGGGTCGGACTACGGGACCCTAGGTATTACGGTGATGAACACGTGAGGAGTCAGGCACTAGGACCCATGTTTTGAGGTTTTGGCCTAGTAGAGTTGACACTAACTCATCGGGGGGTATTTTAGGGATGAACTTGTATGGATTCAGGTCCCAGGACCATTGGCTTGTAGGTGTAACTCTATGGTGTGTAAGTAGGCATTAAGGTCAAGGTATTGCGGAGATGAAATCGTATGGGTCGAGCTCCAAGACCTTATGTATTACGATGGAAACTTGAGAGGAGTTAGACACCGGGACCGTGATCTTAAGGCGCTACTTGATAACATTGAAACATGGCCTACTTTGTGTTTCTCCATAGTTGATGGAAGCGGGTCTCCCCAGTCACCGAAAGGTGTTGCTTTGGGTATCGAGTCTATCCGTGCTTTCAGTGATTTGGGGTATAATGTATTATCTTATTTTGGGCGTTTTGCGGAATGTGTCTTCCTCACTTATTTTGAAGGGTGAGTTTAGATGTCGATTTTCATTCAAAGCAAACATTTAATGATTGGATATTATTTTAGAAACAATGGGTTTTGTGAAAATATTCCTAGATTTTAAATACTAGTTTAAATAAGAAATTATTGATTAAAGAGAACTCTTCCGGTCTTACTGTTTTATATTTATGGGATAAAATTGTTTTAACTCACTAGGCGTTAAGCATAATACTTTTTCTTGTCGACATGTATATCAAGTCTTAGAGGGATCTGAGTGGCTTTGTAGCTTTGTAGAAGTTTCAGTAATGATGGCATTAGAGGCGTCATCCGAATTTTGAAGATAACATATTTAGTGTTATTAGTAACACCCAACTTTTCTAATTCTGTCAAGGATTAGACTGTCCGTTTAGACTTTGATGCTTATCTCGTCTAGCTTCTTTTGTAAACTTTAAGCATTTCATTATTAAAGATGTTTAATTTGAAGGATTGTAAAAGTTTTAAATTTTCTGCTATTTTCTAAATTTAAGGGTATTACATTTATGACCATGGGGGTATTTTACAAAGAAATCCATAAAAGAGGATTTGGGAAAATATTTATATGGTTAAAATCATTTGGGTTTTTGGTAACATAATGATTTTAAAAAGGATTATATTTCCCTTAAAACAATGATTGGTATAACTACCATTTGATTTTCCTGGTAAAGACGATTTGTGGAGTTAAGTTGATTTGAGTAAATTGTGGAGTTATCCACTAATTACTGGTTCAAATGAGTTATGGAATATGGACCAACTTAAAGGTGTTAATGGTGCATTTATATGTGAAATTCAATATGTTGGGTAATTGATGAGAATTACATGTTTTGAGTGTGTTTATCATTCAATGTCGAGTCATATCATTTTAGAGTATAATGCAATGGATCCATAGACATGTAAGCCAGTCATATTAATAGTTGAATAGTCGGTATTGCAGAGAGGAACCTTTGTGTGTTGGACTCCGGGACAATGGGTATTGCGAAGGTGATCTCTTGTTGAGTTAGACTCCGGGATCGTGTGTATTACGATGATGAACTCGTGAGGATTTGGGCACCGAGGACCATGTTTTGTGGCTTTGGCCTAATAGAGTTGACACTAAGTCATCGGGGGTATTTTGGGGATGAACTCATGTGGATTCGGTTCCCAGGACCATTGGCTTGTAAGTGTAGCTCTATGGTGTGTAAGTAGGCGTTGAGGTTGGGGATATTGCGGATATGAACTCATATGGGTCAGGATCTAGGACCTTGGGTATTGTGGTGGAAACTTGAGAGGAGTTAGATATCGGTACCATGATATTAAGGTGTTACTCGATAATGTTGAAACATGGCTTACTTTGTGTTTCTCTATAGTCGACGGAAGCGGGTCTCCCTAGTCACCGAAATGTGTTGTTTGGGTATCGAATTTATCTATGTTTTTCGTGATTTAGGCTACAAAATACTATCTTAAATTGGGTGTTTAGTAGAGTGAGTCTTACTACTTGCTATTCGTCTAGGTTGGGACTTGGGATGTCGGGTTTGATCTAAAGTGAGTATTTCCATTTATTGGATCCTATTTTGGAAGTGGTGGATTTTGTAAAGATATTCCTTTAATTTTAAATCTTATTTTAGATGAGGAATTGGTGATTTAAAGAGAACTCTTCCGATTTTACTGTTTTAGAATTATGAGTTAAAACTGCTTTAAGTCATTAGACGTTAAACCTAACACTTTTTCTTATCGACATGTATATCAGGTCTTAGAGGAATCTGAGCGGCTTTGGAGCTTTGTAGAAGTTTGGGTAGGATGGCATTAGAGGCATCATCCGGATTTTGAAGATAACAGATCTTGTGGTATTAGTAACACCTGAGTAGTTCTAATTATGTTTGGGATTTAGATAGTCTGTTTAGTATTCTGATATTTATAAGTCTTCCTTTATTATAAACTCTACGTACTTCTATATTAAAGTCGTTTTAAATCACCAAATTTTATCATTTGGGCTACAATGATGTATAGCTAGATGTTGCTCTTTGTTTGTAATTATAAATATGATTTATGATTATTGTCAACATGATAAAATTCCAATTGGCCACATAAATAGAGTGTAATCTGATTAGGAGGTTGAATAATGATAGTGTTTTATTTATTAATATATTGTTTATAATTAAATAGAATTAAATCATATGTTGATTTTGGGGTTCTAAAACTAAAGGTATAGATAGATAAGAAATTCTACTACTTGTTGCTTTCAAGGCGAGTGATCTCTCTATCCTTAAAGCAATTTCGCCCCCACCGTAGGTGCTTTGGGTTTTGGCGAATTGGTTCTCAAGATACAATGAAGCAACGTATGTAGATTGATTATCAACACCGCACAAGTGGTGATAATCCCGGTTAAACTATTAAGTAAACAAGGATTTCGTAAAGCCTAAAGGATGTAGTTCTATAGCAAAACATCATTTAGGTAATCTGGTATATGAAAAAAGTTGTAAATTTTGGTGTCTAGGGTGGATATATATAGGAGAATGTCACAACCCTTTGAAAAGTCATGACTGCAGGATTTTGTGGCAGTAGTCACCATTCGTGACGCTTTGAACTGTCACAACTGTTCAAACAGGTGCCTTACATAGCTTTTGCGATGGACAACACTATGCATGAACTATCGCATCTATCCAGGACACCTTTTAGGGCGAACCATCGTGTTGGTTCACGAGTAGGTGCCTTTTAACCTAACCATCACAACTGTTGGAAGCATCAACTCATGAATCGTCGTGATTGCTCACGAACAGATGCGACTTTAAGCGAACTATCGCGTTTGTTCACCAACAAGCCTTCCAAACCGTCGCATCAGATCAGGGTTGTCATTGTTGAACCCGTCGAAAATAAAATTTGCGGCTTAATAGCAGCTCGCGGTGATGCGTGTGTGCAAAGTGCGCCATCAAAGCGCCACATTGTGCCCACGGTCGCGCCCGCGTAAGGGTGCGTTGCACCCTTGTGGAGCCCCCACCATTTCCAATATATAATAAATTAATATAAGGAAAATGGTTCCACTAATATACCCACTTTTGTTTTATTCTTTCACCTATATAGGACAAGGTGAAACCCACCAAAAGCTAACTTTTCTTTTCTTCCTAAGACACAACCCAAAATAACTAAGACTCCTAGTTTATTTTGAAAAATTTCCCAACAAACCCCCACTATATTCAAAATAGACTCAAATTTAAAAAGACTGACTCAACATGATCTAACCAGATTTCGAAATCCTTGGGGGTGTTATGCATAAGTAAAAGGTGGAGTCTTGCACCTTGAACCTTTACATAGTGAAAGTGCTCAAATCTAACTAGGGCAAGAATGGTTGAACCGAAGTCATTGAACCATCTTCCTTTATATGTTAGATGGAAACACCTCACACATATCCTTCCTCTCATTCATTTAACCCCTATAAGCCGACCCGTTAATTAGCCATGGGTCTATATCTTGATTTCTCAGAATGTTCTAGAGCCAAGACCTTTAGCTCATAGGAAGCGGCCTCACTTCCACATTCAGATAGGTGGATCTTGTCAAGAGTGTTCTCGTACCTTGAACACTCCAACACATATTGTGTTACAAGTCCATTAAGAATTAGATTCAACCTTTCTTAACATTACGGTTCCAAGTTCCGCTAACCTTGGGATGGTTTTGAAACATTGCAGAACTTTCAGTCACATTCAAATGATGTACTTTAACTTAATCTTGAGACTTTGGTGAAATACCAAGTGTCAAGACAAGGTTCCATCATGAGACCCATCCCTTTCGAATTGCTTTTAATCAATTTTCTTGGTAATCCTTTTGTGAAAGGATCTGTTAAGTTCTTACTTGATCGCAAGAAACTAATGGTGATCACCCCATCATTTATTAATTGATTGACTTGCCTATGTCTAAGTCTAATATGTCTAGACTTACCATTATACACTTGATTGTATGCCCTTGATAATGTAGCCGCACTACCACAGTGTATAGAAATTGGCGGCATTGGCTTTGGCCATAAGGGTATGTTAATCAACAAGTCCCTTAACCATTATGCTTCTTTACAACAAGAAGCTAAAGAAACAAATTCCGCCGCCATGGTAGAATCTGTTATACAACTTTGTTTCTTTGATCCCCAAGACACTGCACCCCCACCAAGTGTGAAAATCCACCCACTTGTAGATGCATAGTCTTCTTGATCATTTATCCAACTTGCATCAATGTATCCTTCCAATACCGAAGGATATCCACTATACTCCAAACCATAGTCCATGGTTTTCTTCAAGTACTTGAGTACCCGATTTACAACATCCCAATGTGCTTTTCCAGGCTTACTAGTATGTCTACTTAATCTTCCTACGACATAGGCGATATCAGGTCTAGTACAAGTCATAGCATACATTAAACTACCAATAACTTTAGCATATTCATTTTGAGCTAACACCCTACCGGTATTAGTAGTCAATCTAGAACCTACTTCAAACGGAGTGTTGACAGGTAAACAATCAAATTTATTAAAACGTTTTAATATCTTTTCAATATAGTGAGACTGGGATAACATTAATTTATTGTCATTTCTAAGAATCTTTATTCCTAGAATAACATCAGCTTCTCCCAGATCCTTCATATCAAAATTTTCAGATAAGAGTTTCTTTGTCATTTGCACTTGTTCTAAGTCGGTTCCAAAAATCAACATATCATCCACGTACAAGCAGATGATAACCCCTAGATCATTAACAAATCGTCTGTAAACACATTTGTCAGGTTCTTTAATTCTGAAACCATTCGAAAGAATGGTTTGGTCGAATTTTTGATGCCACTGTTTGGGAGCCTATTTCAGGCCATACAAGGACTTAATAAGTTTACAAACTTTCTTTTCTTGTCCTTGAACTATGAAACCTTCCGGTTGTTCCATATATACTTCCTCCTCTAATTCACCGTTCAAGAACGCGGTTTTGACATCCATCTGGTGAATTACGAGTTTATTAATGGAAGCCAAGGCAATCAAAATTCTAATGGTGGACGTTCGTGCTACAGGGGCATATATGTCAAAATAGTCTAGTCCTTCTTTTTATGTAAAGCCCTTAGCTACTAATCGGGCTTTAAACTTTTCAATACTTCCATCAACCCTTAATTTTCTTTTGAAAATCCATTTATTCTTGATAGCCTTTGAACCAGGGGGTAGGTCGACTAAGACCCAAGTATTATTACCTTTGATGGAATCCATCTCATCATTGATTGCTTCTTTCCAAAATGATGCATCATGAAATTTCATAGCTTTCGCATATGTACGTGGTTCTTCATCCAAGTTGTAAATTATTGGATATTCTTTCACTGAACCATATCGATCACCTTCAACTAGGTACATTTCAAAGTCAGGCACAAAGGTTCTTGCTTTTCTTTGACGTTTGCTTCTTCTAGGTTCAATCACTTGATGATTCGGGGAATCATCATATTCTCTTTCATTATCTATGGGAATCTTGGTAGACACGGTTTCCTTAGAAACCTCATGTGCCTTTGGAATGCTTTTGAACCTTTGTTCGTCAAAATGAGCATCTCTAGATTCAATGATGGTGTTAATAGAAATGTGATCATTTAGTTCAACCACCATGAATCTATATGCTTTGCTATTTTGGGCATATCCCAAAAATATACATTCAATGCCTTTGTCTCCTAACTTTCTCTTCTTGGATTCGGGAAGTCTCATAATTGCTCGACATCCCCAAATCCGAAGGTAATCTAGTTTAGGTGTTCGTTGATTCCATAACTCATAGGGAGTCTTTTGACTTCTCTTGCTTGGTACTCTATTGAGTATGTAGCAAGATGTAAGTAATGCTTCTCCCCAAAATCCATAACTTAATCTGAAATATGACATCATGGAATTTACCATTTCCATCAAGGTACGGTTTTTTCTTTTCGCAATACCATTTTGTTGTGGTGTATACGAAGCGGTCACTTGGTGAATAATTCCTGTAGATTCAAAATATCTAGGATTATAATATTCACCACCCTTATCCGTTCTTAAACATTTTATCTTTGTTTCACATTTAAGTTCTACTTCACTTTTGTAGATCTTAAACTTTTCAAGGACTTCATCTTTTGAGTGTAAAAGATATACATAGGAATATCGAGAATAATCATCGATAAAAGTGGCAAAGTACTTTTTGCCACCAAGAGAGGGTGTAGCATGTAAGTCACATATGTCACTATGCACTAAGTCTAAGATTTTAGATGATCTTTGGACTTGAGGGAACGGTTGTCTAGTAATTTTACTATGCATACAAGTAAGGCACTTATGATTTTTATTATCTAATTTTGGAATTAAATCACTTTTTGCCATATTTTTCAAACGTTTAAAGTGTACGTGACCTAATCGACCATGCCATAATAGTAAGGAAGAATCAAAGTAAGAAGAACTAGTAGTAGTATTATTAGCATCAATCATATGTACATCGAGAGCAATCGCATTATTTGCGTTGCTTATGTCAATCATATTTACATCATTCACACTATTATTCACAACATCATTTATGTTTAGTTTAAACATTCCTCCGGTGAGATATCCTTTGCCGACGAATCTTCCGCCTTTAGAGAGTATAAACCTGTCGGATTCGAAGACGAGTTTGAAGCCATGTTTGTTGAGGATTGACCCGGACACCAAATTCTTTCAGACATCGGGAACATGGAGAACATCATTTAGAGTCAAAGTGTTCCCCGATGTGAATTCCAAAGTGACATTCCCTGTTCCTTTGACTTGAGTGGTGGAATGATTTCCCATGTAAAGTACGGAGGCAGAAGCTTCGTACGTTTTAAACATGTCTATGTTGTTGCACACATGTCGGGTAGCCCCCGAATCCACCCATCAAAATTTGTCTTCCTCTAGTGAGAATACTTCAGAAATCATAACAACAAAGTTGTTGTTCTTAAAGTTTCCATCTTTGGTGTTGTCACCACCATTTCCTCTTATTCTTTTGAGAAGTCGACAATTACGTTTGTAATGTCCAGGCTTGTTGCAATTGAAACAAACCACATGCTTCATATTCCTTTTCTTTTTACCATATTCTTCGTGGCGTTTCCTTTTCTTACCACCGGCTTTGGAAGTCTCTCCCTTTTCCTCGACCACATGAACTTTGGAGACATCTTCGTTGAATTTATTTTCCAATCAATATTGTTCTTCAATGAGAAGATGCTTTCCAAGTATTTTTAAGGACATATCGTCCTTACGATGTTTAAGATTTTTCTTAATATCTTTGCAAGAGGGAGGGAGTTTGTCGATGATCGATGCCACTTGGATCGATTCATCCATTTTCATGTCCTATTGTGTGAACATACAAAGAATGTGCTCAATTTCATACATTTGATCCATAATAGGACGTGAATCTATCATTTTGTAAGAATTAAATTTGGAAACGATAAATTTCTTACTTGTTGCGTCTTCCGTGAAGTACCTTTGTTCAAGAGCGTTCCAAAGTTCCTTCGCTGTTTCGATGTTTTGATGAACATCTAATAGAGGGCCAGACATAGCATTGAGGATGTGACCGCGACATATGAAGTCGTCGTTCTCAAACTTGAGCCTTTCTCGTGCCGAATCAAGTGTCTCGTCATCGTGTTGTTCCGGTTATGGTTTGGTGAGGACATAGGAGACGTTTAGAGTGGCCAACAAAAATTGCATTTTCTTTTGCCACCTTTTGAAGCCTCCACCGTCAAATCGTTCCAACTTGACGATGTCACAAGACATCTGTTGAAGATTCTTGGTTGCCATCTTTCTTCGGAAATTGCTTTAAGATTGTTGATTTTGGGGTTCTAAAACTAAATGTATAGATAGATAAGAAATTCTACTACTTATTGCTTTCAAGGCTAGTGATCTCTCTATCCTTAAAGCAATTTCGCCCCCACCGTAGGTGCTTTGGGTTTTGGAGAATTGCTTCTCAAGATACAATGAAGCAACGTTTGTAGATTGATTATCAACACTGCACAGATGGTGATAATCCCGGTTAAACTATTGAGTAAAAAAGGATTTCGTAAAGCCTAAAGGATGTAGTTCTATAGCAAAACATCATTTAGGTAATCTGGTATATGAAAAAAGTTGTAAGTTTTGGTGTCTAGAGGTGGATATGTATAGGAGAATGTCACAACCCTTTGAAGAGTCATGACTGCAAGATTTTGTGACAGTAGTCACCATTCGTGATGCTTTGAACTGTTGCAACTGTTCAAACAGGTGCCTTGCATAGCTTTTGCGACGGACAACACTATGCATGAACCGCCGCATCTTTCCAGGACACCCCTTAGGCCAAACCATCGTGTTGGTTCACGAGTATGTGCCTTTTAACCCAACCGTCGCAACTGTTGGAAGAACCAACTCATGAACCGTCGTGATTGCTCACGAACATATGCGACTTTAAGCGAACTGTCGCGTTTGTTCACCAACAAGACTTCCAAACCGTCGCATGAGATCAGGGTTGTCACTGTTGAACCCGTTGAAAATAAAATTTGCGGCTCAATAGCGGCTCGCGGTGATGCGTGTGTGCGAAGTCTAAAGTGTGCCATCAAAGCGCCATATTGCACCCACGCACACGGTCGCGCACGCGTAAGGGTACGTTGATAGCTTCCACCCCTTAATACTACATGGGTCATGTAGTATCGGGAGAAGGTATTAAGGTGGATCCAGCTAAAGTGGAAGCTATTAAGGGGTAGTAGCCACCGAAGACCCCTTCTAAAACGTACACTTTAAATCCCGGACATCCCTTACCTAGGCAACGCCTAGCCTTCATCATAGAGATGACGCATGATTTACCCTCACGCCGATCACCATAAATTAGCACCTCAGACAAATCAGGTAAGGTGATATGGATTATCTTCTTATTGCACATAATGTTGGCGTTATGGCAAGCCAACCAATCCATCCCCATAATGCCATCAAACTCTCCCATCCCTATTGGGTATAAACGTACAGGGAAAGAGTGACCCTCCACTTCTATACTACACCCCTCAAATACTTCCTTCACCACAACATGACTATCATCCGCAACTTCCACCTCAAACCCACACTCCAATCGCCTAGGCTTTACATTCAAACACCGCACAAATGCCGACGACACAAACGATCTGTTTGCTCCCGAATCAAATAATACTCTAGCAAGGGTCGAATTAACAAGAAAGGTACCTTTCACCACATCAGGCATCTCCACCGCCTCCTCAGCTGTCATGTGAAAAGCCCTAGCTTTTCCCCTTGCTAGCTCCGTCTTCTTCTCCCCACCTCCTCCTCCACGATTCCCACCATAGCTACCCACAGAACCCTTCTTCAGTTGCGTACAGTCGGCCTTTATGTGGTTCGGCGAACCACACAAGTAGCAAGCTCGAGGGTTAGGGAACTCCCGTGCTATGTGCTTGACTTTCCCGTACTTATAACACCCGTCAGGCTTGAATGTACACTCTTCACGATGCACCCGATTACACTTCCTACACGACTTCTCCCAAGGCTTAGGGCTCGCTTGAGACTTAAACCCAGAGGTCCTGGGTTTCTTGGCATCACACACATGTTCCTCCCACTTTCTCTGTCATCTTTGCTGCATCGACCGCTGCTTGAAAGGTGGTTGGTTCTCTTACCAAAACCAAATCCCTCAAATTACCCCTCAGTCCCCAAATGTACCTATCAATACGCCTTTCTTCGTTAGGCACATATAATTCTGCAAACCTGGCCTTCTCGATAAATTTGGATGTGTATTCCTGAACCGTCATCGCTCCTTGCTCGAGGCCCATAAATTCCTCTTCTAGTTTCTTAACTGCCGCCAGAGGGCAAAACTGAGCTCTAAACCTCTTCACAAATGCATCCCATGAAATTGCCTTAGCCACCTCCGATCATTTTCCTCCCGTCTCGATGTCCCACCAGAATATCGCATGAGACTTCAACATAGCTATCGCAAAAAGAACCCTGTTCTCTCTGGCACACTTACTAGTATCGAAGGTCATTTCCATTTCTCACACCCCCTTCAAGGCCAACACTGGGTTGCGTTCCCCACTGAAAGTTGAAGGCTTGCATGCTGCAAATGCCTTGAAAGTACATCCCTGCTCTGTCTTCGGTTCACGAGGCTTAAATGGATTTAGTTGTGAGTGACCACCCACTTCGGTCACTAGCAAACTAGACATCTCCGCGTCGGCTTCAGTTCCACTCTTAGTTTGAGCTTCTGCTGGAGACCGGTTTTGCTGGTTCAGTAAGGCTTGAAGAGTCTCTTGCAACTTACTCGTCTCAGTTGCAAACACCTCATGGGTCACAAAGGCTTGAGTGCGGCCTCGCCCGCAGCCTCTGGATTGGCTCCTCCCCCTAACAGTCGTCGAACTTTCCTGCTGAGAAGTCTCAAACTCACCCTGGTCTTCCACACTACTTGCCCAATGGACAACACGAGTTTTCTTACGACCTCGTGTCCTCGCAGTGGCCCCCTCCACCTGAGTGGCAGCACGCTGAGGCATCTTCCCCTTTGGTCTCCTACGGCCTCGACCTCTTCCTCCCGTGGTCGCTACCCTCGGAGGGTCTACTGGTCCATCATCCTAAACCTTAGTGTCTGGAACTTCCTCCGCAATTGGCATAGACCTACTCCTCGTAATTCGTTCAGACATCTCGATCACTGATAAAACACACACACACAAAGCAAGACTTAAACACACTTATACAGAATAAGGCAAAATAATCACTTTCATGTACCTGTAAATTTCCAATTACATTGATGTAATTCCAAGTTTACCTTACGCGTTAGTCCTCACTACCCTTATTATTAACGTTCCAATTATGGTCTTCCCTATGGTCCTCCTAGTTCTTAGTTGTACTGCCTATCCCTATTGTTTAAGTTCAGACCCGTCCAGTCACCTAATTCTCTTAAACTAGGGCTCTGATACCAACTGTAACAATCCACATACTAATAATCACACAAAACATTAAAATATAAAACTCATGCCACAATGGCCAACAATATCCAAAGTCAATACAACTGAAAAGGTCATCAAAGTCTTGACAAGCTTAAAACGAGTTACAGCTGAGAATTAAAACATAACTTGGCGGGATCCACTATCTCCAACTACTAACAAGAGTCCTCTTCTATGGCAGCCTCTAGATCAAAGCTTGCCCTTGCCCTTACAAGATCCCTCCCCTATATGTTTACCTGAAACGATAATTTAGATGGGAAGCGAGGGTTATACCATAAGGTCTAGTGAGGTCCCTCTAAACACGCTAATGTTCGAGCAATAATAAAATAACTACAAATGGTAAATAATCAACACATGTTAATTTAAAACGGTAGAGTGCACACCGTCTTACCGTTTGGCTCGCAAACATGTCACTTGTACACACTTGTGACTATAAGTTAGGGCACACACCCACCCTTCAACGAGAATACATGGAACATATTCATATATTCACCGGGGGTCACACTTCCCATATGCGCAATTATAATTTAACATTTACACACAATTATCGATATTTAAACATCTTTAAATCACACTACCGATGCATTTGCAATATGATAACAACAATATTTACGAGATTTTTAACTACAGGGATTAGGGAAACTCACCTGGTGTCCTTGCTACCTTTAATAACAATAGATTCCCCCAAAGGTTTCACGCTTAGAATTAAATCCACAACCGAAGGAAGTATTAGTTGGTTGGAACAATCAACAAAGGTTCCTAATCTAAACTGGTTTAAAATCCATCCCAAGGACTCCTCACTGCTGGAATAAACGATGTCGGTCCGTTCCCTTCGGCCCGACTCTCTCTCTCTCTCTCTCTCTCCCGGCTCTCTCTCAGCCTACGTACCCTCTCACCCAGACCTGAGTCCCGCTTAGCGCACCACAGATAGGGCTACCCCCCACCCGATTCACTCACACCCAGGTCGCTCGAGACATGGTACACCCGGGTCACCATCGTGCCCGGGAATATCGGTTCCTGTGCACGTTCGGGGATTCTGGGTTGGTGCATTCTCGGCGCTGCCGAGGTTGGTTCATTCTCGGGGCTTCTGGGTTCGACCGATAAATAAATTTCCAAACCCCTCGAAGGTCGCAACCCCCGGGTCTATCAACTACGACATGCGATGGGGTTTTTCTCGAATACCCCATGGGCGCCCCATTTCAACAGGTACTCGATTTGCTTGACAGATGGTCTTAAATTATTCAACCCAAAATCCTAATCTATGTTCCCAATATAAACACTAAGAAACAAATCAGATCATAATAAGACTTCTTCTCCATTTCACAAGGGGTTTCTACTAATCCATTAACCCATCATGGAAAATCAGTAGAGAGGATTACTTACCTTGGAGAAGATGATACCCTTCACCCCCAAAGCTTTCCAAATCACACCTCTTGAAGAAAAGGGCACTAGTTCCCCTTTCTCTCCTCCAGACGCCGAACAAATCAGAAACAAAAGAGAAATGACGGTTTTCCCTATAGTTTTAGTCCCCTTTTTCCTTTTTATTTCCATCTAGACCCCAAACTTTCATTCTTTTCTATCAATCCCCTACACAACTTTTATTTATTTACAGAAGGGCACGGTTATTACAGCCGACCCCCTGGAGAGCTTATCGGCACGTCCTTGGAAGGAAAGCTCTACCAATATCAAGAGTGAATTATTAAGGAATTTTGGGAGTTCTTCGGTTTTGGTGTCGATCATTGGATTGCGAAATCATAATTGTGTTTAGACGGGACGAATTAGTCAGTGGAAAGTTGAGGTCACAAGCTACCCTTGGGATATTATGTGTCACATAAGGTTGGGAGGCAACTGAGATCTTATGGTGAGAAATCTCCCCAGTAAGATTCGATGTTCACTCGGGTATGAGTGTAATGTGTCAGGGTGGATTTTGGATGTGAAAGTCTTCACATAAATCAGTATGGTAGTTTCATCAGGAAGTTACCAAGTTTTATTCCAAGGATGTAGATTAGAGACAACCCCTCGGGAAGGGAGACGGTTGTTTTGGGAGGATGAAATCATTGTGGTCTATGATATGTTGTTTCCTTTGGAGATCGAGGAAACCAAATAAGTTTTGAGGTTGATAATAGAATGCCTTGTGTGAGAATTAGATTTCGAGGACGAAATCATTCTAAGGTTGGGAGGATTGTAACACCCGGAATTTCGATAAGAGTTATTGCTTACGTGGCTAAAATATATATTTACATATATATTTCATGAGAACTCGGCCGTTAGACCATAATTTAGGTGGAAGGAATATTTGGTTGTATGTCATAACGTGTCGGAAGCGTTTCGAAGTCAAAAGAGGAAATCCCCAGGCTTCAGCACTTGTTGGGCGACAATGCCCGGAGATTGTGACGTATGTCACTATCACCAGGGGCAAAAGTCATGGGGAAGGGACAACCCACGGTACCTCAGCGGCGACAATGGCAGGGTCACTGTCGCAAGGGCATTCTCGCAAGAGTGATACCGCAAGCGGTGGGAATCGTGCGACTATACCCCGCGACTATGCCAAGGGAATAGTCGTCGTGTCAATGTCATAGGCGGGTCCAGTGTTTGCATTAAATCCCTTGTTTTCCCCCATTCCTCATTTATCACTTCACCCATACTCTCTCATTTTCTCTCTAACTCAATCCCCTCACCTCCATTGTTGATTTTGAGCATTTGAGACTCAAGAGCTCGTGATTTCAAGTGATACTTCACCATCCGGCAAGGTTGTGGAAGCTTAAGCTCAATCCCTTCACTTTATCATCTTCATCACCAACCTTCTACCGTTTTATCAAATCCTCTTCAAGACATTTTCCATTATCTTAAAGATTTTGGGTTGAGGCTCACATTGGTGACCTAGGGGCGTATTATGATGGATTCAAACTGAAACACCCTCAAATATGGAAATAACAACTAATTTAAAATTTTCTAAATACACCAATAAATGATTCATCTACAATCACAATTTAAGATTTAACCTCAATACACACATTCATTCTATACATACAGTCTATGATAAGGACGAGTGCTATTAAAACCCAAAAAGTCACTATCTCCAAACTGTGGAAGACTTCACCAAATACTTACACTCGTGAGAAACTAAGCGCATCTCTTCATTGTACTGCTAGAACCAAACCCCCATCTGGAACCTGATGCACATGCCGACAAATAAAAAGGTTACGCTTAACGCCTAGTGAGCTCAAGAGTTTTCAACAAATAAAAATTAATCGTTTAAAAAGAGAGGATGTGGTTAAAGTCATAATCTTTCAATTTGATATGTCCTACATATGAAAACGACTCATTTTCCAATAATATGCATTTTAGGCAAAGGACACCAATTTAAACGTTTTCCAATCCAAACTACTTCAAGGATGAAGATGCCAATATAAACCGCACATTCATAAATTATGATTAACCCAAAACTCACTCAAAACATGAATAGAAATTGAACTCTCCATTTATGAAAATACGGTTAAAATTTTATATCCCGAAACACCCAAAACACGGGTGGGGTATAATACTCAACCCATAAATCAAGGATAAGATCCATATATACAAAACGTCACCGAAAACTTGGATAATAAAACTCAATACCCAAAAACAACACCTTTCGGTGACGGGGGATACCCGAATTCCATCGAGAGTGACGGGCACACAAAGTTAAGCCACTTATCAATGTTATATGAGCGTCACTTAGGAAAAAACACTCGTTAACATCAATCATTCTGGGTCTATAGCTAACAAACCAACAAGCTCAACAACTCCATGTCTAATCATCAAGTTCAACCCCTCCAGGTCTGTACCTTGGAAATCTTCGTGCACTCATCAAGTTCAACCCCTCCAGGTCTATACCTTGGAATTCCAAAACATCCCAGTTAAACTCGTTCACAAGAAAATTGCAATTATTGGTCCGAAGACCCCATGCCTATTTCAAGTTACAATACGGGAATAAAGTCCCCAACTAAACCAACTGACTGACTCATATGCCTATGGATCCAATGCATTGCATTCTAAAACGTTACATGACTCAAAAGAATGAACTAACGCATTCAAAACATGTAACTTTCAAATAAGATGCAACTAAGTACACCATACGTCCAAGGCTCCTCAACGAGCTACCAAAAACCGAAAAAATGTTCCAAAAGACTCCACCGGGTACAAATCAAGCCCCAAGAGGCTTAATAGATGTTTGGCTAAAACACAAGATCCAATATGGTTACATAAACCAAAATACACATTTTCCCAAAATCTTTGATTCTCAAATTACCATTGGCCTTCGTTCCAAAACCCAAAAGATGTTCCATTTCTAAAATAATGCATAAAACCCGACACACACTTAAAAGTGCATTTTTGACCAAATACCCATTTATGCAATAATTCATCAAAACACATTCCTTTGTGACACATTTATCAAAATGTCCAAAAATCCCAAAATTTGTGCTATATAAGTTTATAAAGTTAAACATTTTCAAAATAACCAAACTTATCAGCAGTTAACAACTTCATGTAAGACACATAACACTTTAAAATAAACATTTTGGCATGTACACCGTTTTCACAAATCAACTTGAACTCACCTTTGCTAGATTTAGGCTAAATCTAGATTTTACCCCGCTTAGAGCTCCTTTGAAGCCATTTGAATCTTCAAGGTCAAAACTTCCATAAACCTAGATTCATACATTTTCCACCATAAATAACCATATTCAACCACATAGAAACATTCCCCAAACATTTTATATCAAAACCTCAACTTGTACCCAAAACCCTAATTTTGGCCTAACTTTTCTCAAAATCTTCCAAACCGACAGTAGAGAAACATACTACTTAGGAAATCATCAATGGAGCATTTACAACTTATTTTAAGTTTTAGAAATAGAGAAAGTAAACTTACCACATAGGTTTTGGTGAAAACCTAGAAAACCCAAAATGAGCTAGAGGTTGAAGATGAAGATGGAGATGGTGAATCCTTGATCATAGCTTTCCATTTTACCACTTGATGGTGTTTTCTCTCCATAAAATACAATGATTTGAGCCACAAATAAGTTAGGGTTTGAAGGGGAAAGGAGTAAAACGATTTTGGGAGAGAATAGAAGAAGTTTGGATGAAAGTGAATGAGAAAAGGCTGAATTTCGCGACTTAACAGCAGCCTAGGCCCTTTGTGCGACAATGACCCGCGACATTGCCCTAGGGAAATGTCTCTAGGTGCCCCCAGGCCACGGTACCTCCTCTACGACTGTGACAGTGCGACTATGACATTGTCATAGTCGTCGGGCATTGTCGTGGGACCTTTCTGGAGCCCCGAAACCCGACTTTTTCACTACCAAAACTCCCGATACTCTGAGGGACCTTAAATAATACAATTCCCAACAAAACCCCACTGTTTACAAGTCACATAAACTTCCGGGTGACATTTACTTACCGAAAATTACGGGTGTTACAATCCTCCCAACCTTAAAGGAGATTTTGTACTCGAAATCTAAATTTTCATACCACGCTGCCCACAGATTAGATTAACTCTACTCCGCTCGCCAGAACCACTCCCGAAACCTTGTGATGGTCCTCACGATAAATGTCCCCTTGGACACTTCACACTTATATCCGAATGAACAATTAATTTACTACCGTACCCTTTAACCATGAGACTGCGATTGTCTTCCAACCTTGGGCGACACGTACTACCTCTAGGGTAATTTGTGACCTTAACCTCAGATCGTCCAATTTACCTCGGATCCACATGCTTCTGAACTCAAATCAATGACCGCCACCAAACCCCAAAGAATTCTCAATATTCTTAATGGTCCATTCCTGATCTTGATAAGGTCGTCCTTCCAGGGGCGTACCAATACGCTCTTCGGGTAGCTGATTAGTGCAGATCCGGAAATCACTCAACTCCGATCTACTCCCAAACTCAAAGCATTCCATTAAAAGATATTTACCATAACAGGAAGGTTTATACACATCGATACTTAATTACCAACATCCAATCCTCCTTTAAATTCCACCACCGAGAGGTCAACTTTTCTCAAGACCTACCCGGGATACCTCCAAACATTCCAGGATTCATTGACTTCGAGAAACGAGTCGACGCCTAATACCAAGATGGTGACATCAAAACGGGGATATTCCGCCCAAAGTTTCATTCCAAACGTAAAGTCATGGTAAAATTAACACTCAACAAGGCACTAAGATTCCAATTCTTACATTTCTAACAAACGGACCCCAATATTCCCTTTGGTCAAGCAAGACCATCAAGATGATATACTAGCAACGTATAACATGATGTCTAACGGTCCATAGACCCGACAAATCCAATCCAACCATACCTAGAATCATACAAGACCTTATCTGCAGGTTTACCGAAGCATAGAGATCATCTCTTAACTAACTGGGGAACAAAGTCTAATGCCCCCACTATTCATGCATGACCCGATTCAAAAACTGAAATCCATAGTCAAAACTGGCTATAATTCGGACTATCTGACGCTTCAATTCCCAAGGACTCTTCTGGAACCTAATTACAATTCCTTTCAAAATAGGGTTTTAAATATATAGCCCTAATGAGTTCAAGGTTTTCAACCAATATGCCAATTTGAAATTTTATAAAATTCTCAAATGTAAAATCTTTACAATAATTAATTGTACGTGTAAAATCGACTACCGTTTACTTGGTAGGCGTGCAAAATGGTCACCAATGTCACGCATATAAAACCCTTTCAATAATTGTTTGATCAATACTCGCGCTAATAAAATGGTAACAAAAGATGTGCAACAAAATTTTCAAACGGACTACCATGGTCCTAACATGCCTCAAGTTATGTCGTGTATGAAGAAAATTTTATGTTTTAAAACAATGTACAACCGAGCGTTTGGACAAACTCCCGAAGAAGGAATCTACGTAATCAAGCTCAAAAAACTCTTTTAACCACAATGTGACGTGGAAGAAAATTTTCCAACAAGACCCGCAGGCCTGACTTTATTTCTGAAAATTTAACAGGCAAAACGTGCATGCGATTTGGTTAAACTTAAAGCAATTTAAATCGATTTCAACTCGTAAACCGCATAATAAAATGTTCTTTGTCCCCAGAATAGTGGCTGCCATGACATGCATATCGATAACTCGTTTAATGCATTGCGAAAACTTATAATAGTTGTTAATGTACATATGTGTATTAGGCCCAAGCCCGTGGGCCCATATAGTATGTGTATATACTTCTCTTGTATCTTCTAGTTTAGGTTAAGCCGCTATTTTACTTTCATCATATTGTACTTTTCTCTCAATCAATATATCGAAGTCATCAAGCCTTCAGCATAATCATCGTCTCTTTCAATTATCATCATATTCTAACATGGTATCAGAGCTGTAGGTTTGCTTTCTTCCTCTCTCTCATCGTCACCATCGTTCTCTCGCCGTCACCGTCGACAACCGAAAACCCAGCCGCCGACAACCGCTTATAAACCCTAGCTGTCGCTGCCCTCTCTGTCTCTCGTCGCCTTCGAAACCCTAGCCGCAGAACCGGAAGAACTCCGGTCGCAAACTCCATACCGGTCGCACCACTCTACCAGTCACACCCCATACCGGTTCATACCGGTCGGTCCATATATCGGGCGCATATACCGGTCTTCATACCGGTCGCATATACCGGTCTTCATACGGGTCGCATATACCGATCGTATATACCGGTCGCATATACCGGTCGCATATATCGGTCCATATCGATCGCATCCTACCGGTCGATAACTCCATACCTGTCAATACCGGTCGATCACACCCTACCGGTTCATACCGGTCGCACACTACCACCGGTCCATACCGGTCGCTCACCCTACTAGTTCATACTGGTCGATACTACCGGTCGCATCCTACCGGTCGCACACCATGGTTGCCAATCTCGCTACTGATAGTGTCCTCTACACTTCCCACCCCAAGTCCAAGGGTAAATGGACCAACAGCAATCATCCCAAATCTGTGGGAAAGACGAACACATCTGAGTGTGCTTTTTGCCATTCTACTGCTCATCTTCTTCTTGATTGTCCTATTCGCAAGTGCCATCGGTGTGGCATCACTCATCCTCGCCATTATGAGTCTAATTGCCCTAAGAACTCAAAGAACACTGGTCCTCAGAACCAAACTCACGTTGTTGCTGGATCTATTGTTACTGATAACACCGCTTCAGGCTCCCCACCTGACCTCATGGAACTAATGCGTCGCAATCAGGAACTTATGGAGCAGATCATGTCTGGTGCTATGGGTATGAATTCTCAACACTTAACTGCATCAGGTAACTCATGGCTTTTTGACTCTGGGTGTTGCAATCATATGATACCCTGCACTGATGGTTTTGTTTCTAAGAAACCACCTCAGCATTTTACGTCAGTACGAACTGCTGACAACACTGGCCTACCGGTATCCTTTAGTAGAAATGTCTCCACTCCTCATATTCAATTACCGGGTGTTATCAATGTTTCGAAACTATCTCTGAGCTTAGTTTCAGTTGCGCAGCTTTTAGAATCTAACCTGATCATTTTATTTCATTCTTTTGGTTGTATTGTACAGGATCCAAAGACCAAGCAGATCCTTGGACTCGGCCGTATGGTTGGACGGATGTTTGAAGTGGTCTATCTTCGTCTGTCGTTACCATCTTCAAATCTTGTTGCCTCCGTTTCCAGCTCTTCTTCCTTTGAATTGTAGCATGCCCGGTTAGGTCACTTATCTCTAGCCAGAATAAAATCATTAGCTAATTCAGGGGTGTTAGGAAATTGTGTGTCCACTGACAGTATTTCTTGTTTATCATGCAAACTTGGAAAACATCATGTTTTATCCTTTGAAACAAATGAGTTTAATTCTACTTCTGCTTTTGATCTTATTCATTTTGATGTATGGGGACCAGCACCACATCCATCAATGGGGGGTGCTCGATATTTTGTTATTTTTGTTGATGACCATACACGTTTCACATGGATATATCTCATGAAACATCGTTCGGAGCTACCTAAAATTTATATTATGTTTGCTCGGATGATTCACACTCAATTTTCAAAATCTATAAAGATTCTTAGAGTTGATAATGCTATGGAATATAAAGAGTCCTCTCTTCTCTCCTTTCTTCAATCTCAGGGGACTCTCTCTCAGTACTCCTGTCCCGGCACATCTCCTCAAAATGGCCGTGCGGAACGCAAACACCGTCATATACTTGATACAGTTCGCACTCTTCTCATTTCTGCTAAATGTCCGGAACGGTTTTGGGGGGAAGCTGCTTTCACTGCAGTTTATACTATCAATCGTCATCCTACTCCTCTTCTTAAACATAAGTCTCCTTACGAGGCTCTTTATGACATCCTCCCTGCCTATGAACTCCTAAAAGTTTGGGGTAGTGCCTGTTTTGTTCAGTTACAACCCAATGAACATACCAAACTTGAACCTCGCTCCAGACTTTGCTGCTTCCTTGGATATGGTATTGAGCACAAAGGCTATCACTGATGGGATCCTATCTCCCAGCGTCTTCGTATATCGCTTCATGTTACCTTCTGGGAACATGTTCCTTTTTCCTCTATATCCAAGTTTCGTGAGTCTCCCACTTTCACCACTCTGTTCTTCACTGATGCTTCCGTCTCATTGGACTCACTCCAATCTGACATCATATTGCCTCCACCTGTTGTTCCACCACAGTCTGAATCTGCCTCTCCTTCAGAGTCTCCTACCCCTACACAGCCTGCCTCTTCTACTTTTCCTGATCAACATCAATCATCTGCTCCATCCGCACAGCCAACATCTGAGGTGCCTGCTGAGTCTTTGGCTCCTGGAACGTCTCAATCTTAGAATGTTAGACGATCAGATCGGGTAATACAAGTTCCTTCTCATCTCCGTGATTATCATGTTTATGCTACTCTGCTGTCAAATCACGAACCTACTTCCTACAAGGAAGCCTCCTCTAAACCTGATTGGCAGAAAGCTATGGATGAGGAACTTCAGGCTCTTGACAAAGCTCAGACATGGGAATCTGTCCCTCTTCCTCCGGACAAGTCACCCATTGGCTCCAAATAGGTGTTTAAAATCAAGACAAAATCTGATGGGTCTATTGATCGGTACAAAGCTTTCCTTGTGGCCAAGGGCTTCAATCAAGAGTATGGTATTGATTATGAGGAGACATTTGCACCTGTTGCTCGAGTCACTTCTGTTCGCAGTCTTCTAGCCATTGCATCTACCAAACAATGGCCTCTTTTTCAGATGGATGTTAAGAATGCCTTCTTGAATGGTGACTTATCTGAGGAAGTCTACATGACACCTCCTCCGGGCGTTCGACTTCCACAAGTTCATGTTTGTCGACTTCGGAAGGCTCTTTATGGACTCAAGCAAGCTCCGCGAGCTTGGTTTGAGAAGTTCAGTTCCACCGTCATCTCTCTGGGTTTCGCACCCAGCAACTACGATTCAAGACTGTTTACTCGGACCACTGAGGCTGGCACAATCTTACTTCTGTTATATGTGGATGATATGATTATTACTGGAAGTGACTCTACTGGCATAGCTCATCTCAAGACATCTCTCAGCTCCTGTTTTGAGATGAAGGATCTTGGTTCTTTACACTATTTTCTTGGTATTGAGGTGATCTAAGATCCGTCGGGAATTTATCTTTGTCAATCCAAATACACCTCCGATCTCTTGACAAAAGATGGGCTTACTGACAACAAAACTGCATCCACTCCTCATGAGCACAACCTTCTTCTGGCTCCGAATGCTGGACCTCCTCTCCGTGACCCTACTCTGTATCGACAGTTAGTGAGGTCACTTGTCTACCTGACAGTGACTCGACCTGACATTTCCTATGTTGTCCATACAGTTAGTCAGTTCATGTCCGCACCCTGTTCAGATCACTATGATGCTGTCCTTCGCATCCTTCGATATTTAAAGGAGACCATGTTTCACGGTCTTCATTTTTCATCCGCATCCTCATTGACTTTGCGAGGATTTTCTGATGCTGATTGGGACAATGACATTACGGACCATCGCTCTACTACTGGCTACTGTTTCTTTCTTGGAGACTCTCTCATCTCTTGGAGGAGCAAGAAACAATCTCTGACAGCTCGATCCAGTACTGAAGCTGAGTATCGAGCACTAGCTGACACGACTCAAGAACTTGTGTGGTTACACTGGCTACTCTCTGACATGGGGGCACCTCAACATTCTCCAACCCCTTTGTGGTGCGACAACAATAGTGCTCTTCAGATTGCTCACAATGACGTTTTTCACGAGCGAACGAAGCATATTTTAATTGACTGTCACTTTGTTCGTCAACACGTGACTCGTCAGACTATTCAGTTTCTTCCTATTTCAACTATTGATCAACCGGCCGACATTTTCACTAAAGCTCATCTACCAGGACGGTTTCGTGATCTAGTTTCCAAACTCCATCTGGCTCATTCTTCTCCCGATTGAGTTTGAGGGGGGATGTTAATGTACATATGTGTATTAGGCCCAAGCCCGTGGGCCCATATAGTCTGTGTATATATTTCTCTTGTATCTTCTAGTTTAGGTTAAGCCGCTATTTTACTTTCATCATATTGTACTTTTCTCTCAATCAATATATCGAAGTCATCAAGCCTTCAGCATAATCATCGTCTCTTTCAATTATCATCATATTCTAACAATAGTAAAATCAACGACTGAAGTATGTTCAAGACAAAAGTTCAACACAAGACAATATAAATCTTACGTACGTTTACTCACACCAATAGTATGAATTAATTTAAATTTTAAGTAACGTGCAACGAGGTGTACTAGACGTCCCTCACGGTTGCGAAAAGACATGTGCAAAACCCGCATGAGACGAAAATGTTAAACAAGAACTCATGAGTTATCACACACAACAATTTAATTATGCGCGTTTCCAAAATTTTATATATGCGATGCAAACTGTCGTAAATTAAAACTCCATATGAGTCGATTGAATTTTTCATAAAACTCATCGACGTTAAAACCAAACGATGCCAAAATTTCCATTTTCCAACATAAAAGTATAAGACGACAATATGTCTAATAATGTTAAAATTCTAAGAGTTTCTCTTTTATCGCAAAGTAGAATAAAGTGACACTTTTCAACAAAATTACATGGGACACGATGCCGAATAAACTCGCAAATTTACACGAGGCAAAACTTAAAACTTACGCGTTTCAAAGTTCACTCACACTCCGAAAGAAAAACGTTGCAATTAATACCCCATAAAATTCAACACGACTCGTACAGACGAAAATTCCCAAGGAAACTCCGACTCAAGAACAAGGGAATAACCTTTCCTTTAAAATCTTAACATACGTGGAGGAGATCCAATGTCAAGGTTAAAATTTCATAGTTACAAGCCCAATATCTAAACAAGGTTAATCGTAAATATCACGACATCCAAAAATAGTGTTCGAGAAAACATGGTTAAAGTAAATCTCAACAAGGTTTGCAACCATATGCAATAAAACAATTTCATGCATGTTTAGAATCATAGTTAAAATATTGAGTGTGCTAAACATTTTTTCAACATTTTGTAGTATAATCCACATGACAATTTGGAAACATGAGAAAATTGATGCAATTTATTTCAAGAGTAAATTATTTTGTGCATGAATTTGATCGACATTCATTGTCTAGAAACCACGCTCCTCAAGTTCTCAGTCACACTATTGTCATCCGGATGCATCAAACATCTAAAAGTCATAATCACACCAATCTGATTAACTTACAATCTATTCTTGAAATAAAGTCTATTTATCAAGCATATGGTTCTAATTTCAACCAATAACTCCGACACCAAAATAGTCAACTTAATGCATTCATCGCGCTTAACTATCACTCCAAAGTGACAATGCTATAAACATCGACTCTTCCTTAGACTACTCGCTGAGAAACTTCTTTACTACCCCAACGGTCATCCAACCAAGGTAGTACAAGTATACACATGTAGCATGTAGGCTCACCATGACACTGGTCAGGCGCCATTATGAACGTACCGTACATGATCTCCTTGCTATCCTCGACAAGTTTCCCGTTTCTAGCGACCCAATCAACTCCCAAATATCTTATCTTAAGGTACCAAATGGTGAAATTTTCTCTCTCAATCACCTAAACAACGCTAGTTTGAGTCTAGGTATCCAAAATCAACACCTAATTCTATCAAACTTATGCTCTGATACCAACTTGTAACACCCTCAAATATGGAAATATTAACTAATTTAAAATTTTCTAAATACACCAATAAATGATTCATCTACAATCACAATTTAAGATTTAACCTCAATACACACATTCATTCTATACATACAGTCTATGATAAGGATGGGTGCTACTAAAACCCAAAAAGTCACTAACTCCAAACTGTGGAAAACTTCACCAAATACTTACACTCGTGAGAAACTAAGTGCATCTCCTCATTGTACTGCTAGAACTAAACCCCCATCTGGAACCTGATGCACATGACGACAAATAAAAAGGTTAGGCTTAACGCCTAGTGAGCTCAAGAGTTTTCAACATATAAAAATTAATCGTTTAAAAAGAGAGGATGCGGTTAAACCATAATCTTTCAATTTGATATGTCTTACATATGAAAACGACTCATTTTCCAATAATATACATTTTAGGCAAAGGACACCAATTTAAACGTTTTCCAATCCAAACTACATCAAGGATGAAGATGCCAATATAAACCGCCCATTCATAAATTATGATTAACCCAAAACTCACTCAAAACGTGAATAGAAATTGAACTCTCCATTTATGAAAATACGGTTAAAACTTTATATCCCGAAACACCCAAAACACGGGTGGGGTATAATACTCAACCCATAAATCAAGGATAAGATCCATATATACAAAACGTCACCGAAAACTTGGATAATAAAACTCAATACCCAAAAACAACACCTTTCGGTGACGGGGGATACCCGAATTCCATCGAGAGTGACGGGCACACAAAGTTAAGCCACTTATCAATGTTATATGAGCGTCACTTAGGAATAAAACACTCGTTAACATCAACATTTCCGGGTCTATAGCTAACAAACCAACAAGCTCAACAACTCCATGTCTAATCATCAAGTTCAACCCCTCCAGGTCTGTACCTTGGAAATCTTCGTGCACTCATCAAGTTCAACCCCTCCGGGTCTATACCTTGGAATTCCAAAACGTCCAAGTTAAGCTCGTTCACAAGAAAATTTCTATTATTGGTCCGAAGACCCCATGCCTATTTCAAGTTACAATACGGGAATAAAGTCACCAACTAAACCAACTGACTGACTCATATGCCTATGGATCCAATGCATTGCATTCTAAAACGTTACATGACTCAAAAGAATGAACTAACACATTCAAAACATGTAACTATCAAATAAGATGAAACTAAGTACACCATACGTCCAAGGCTCCTCAACGAGCTACCCAAAACCGAAAAAATGTTCCAAAAGACTCCACCGGGTACAAATCAAGCCCCAAGAGGCTTAATAGACGTTTGGATAAAACACGAGAGCCAATATGGTTACATAAACCAAAATACACATTTTCCCAAAATCTTTGATTCTCAAATTACCATTGGCCTTCGGCCCAAAACCCAAAAGGTGTTTCATTTCTAAAATAATGTATAAAACCCGACAAACACTTAAAAGTTCATTTTTGACCAAATACCCATTTATGCAATAATTTATCAAAACACATTCCTTTGTGACACATTTATCAAAATGTCCAAAAATCCCAAAATGTGTGTTATATAAGTTTATAAAGTTAAACATTTTCAAAATAACCAAACTTATCAGCAGTTAACAACTTCATGTAAGACACATAACACTTTAAAATAAACATTTTGGCATGTACACCGTTTTCACAAATCAACTTGAACTCACATTTGCTAGATTTAAGCTAAATCTAGATTTTACCCCGCTTAGAGCTCCTTTGAAGCCATTTGAATCTTCAAGGTCAAAACTTCCATAAACCTAGATTCATACATTTTCCACCATAAATAACCATATTAAACCACATAGAAACATTCCCCAAACATTTTATATCAAAACCTCAACTTGTACCCAAAACCCTAATTTTGGCCTAACTTTTCTCAAAATCTTCCAAACCGAAATTAGAGAAACATACTACTTAGAAAATCGTCAGTGGAGCATTTACAACTTATTTTAAGTTTTAGAAATGGAGAAAGTAAACTTACCACATAGGTTTTGGTGAAAACCTATAAAACCCAAAAATGAGCTAGAGGTTGAAGATGAAGATGGAGATGGTGAATCCTTGATCATAGCTTTCCATTTTACCACTTGATGGTGTTTTCTCTCCATAAAATACAAGGATTTGAGCCACAAATAAGTTAGGGTTTGAAGGGTAAAGGAGGAAAACGATTTTGGGAGAGAATAGAAGAAGTTTGGATGAAAGTGAATGAGAAAAGGCTGAATTTCACGACTTAACAGCAGCATGGGCCCTTTGTGCGACAATGACCAGCGACATTGCCTAGGGCAATGTCTTCTGGCAATGTCTCTAGGTGCCCCCAGGCCACGGTACCTCCTCTGCGACTGTGACAGTGCGACTATGACACTGTCATAGTCGCCGGGCATTGTCGCGGGACCTTTCCGGAGCCCCGAAACCCGACTTTTTCACTGCCAAAACTCCCGATACTCCAAGAGACCTTAAATAATACAATTCCCAACAAAATCCCACTGTTTACAAGTCACATAAACTTCCAGGTGACATTTACTTACCGAAAATTACGGGTGTTACACAAACTATGGTAAAGGTAACCTTCTCTACTCTTCAATTATGGAAATTAGGGTTTTGGGATAAGATGAGATCTTCATGTAAAATGTTTGGGGAACGATTCTATATGGTTAAACATGAATATTTATGGTTGGAATCTTGTGGATCTAGGTCTTGGAAGATTTGGCTTGAGGGATCAGATTTCTTCAAGGAAGCTCAAGTTGGGGAAAAATCTAGATTTAGCCTAAATCTAGCAAGGTAAGTTCAAGTTGCTTTGTGAAAACTATGTACATGCCAAAATGTGTATTTTGAAGTAAAAATTTGGTGTACTTGGTAATTGTTAATGTGTCGAGTATATTGATAAGTTTTCATATTTGGTAAGCCTGGGTTAATTTGATCTCATGAAATGCTCACATTTGTGATTTGGATATTTGATAAGTAAATAGCATTTTTGGAGGATTTTTGTAGAAATGAAGTTTATTTTATTATTTATGCGTTTATGGTGTATTTAATTTCCGAGTTATAAGACATTTTGGAGACATAAGGGTTTGAGCCCATTTGGAAAATCGTTTATCCCAATTCGTGATGAGTTTTGGGTTAGTCACATTTTTGAGGTATGTATCGGTGTAAACTCCGTTTAAATATGTTTTATTATTTGGGGACTGTTATTTGTTGACCAAATGGATTTTTGAGCATTTTAACTCAGTTTTGACTTAAAAGAGTCTTGAGGATATTTGTCCGATTTTAATGGCTCAATGTAGAGCCCATTTATGATTTGCATCTGAATGCATCTTATGGTATATTAATGATAATTACATGCTCGAGTGCGTTGGTCATTCATGTGTACTCATGTAATTTTAGACTGTGTTGCATTGGATCCATAGGTACATAAGTCAGTCTTTATTTGATGGTCAATTGGGTTTACGGGGTTGGACTCCGGAACCATATTTTATGACCTTAACCTTTCAAGTGTACACTAGGAGGGCTAAGTCCGGTTATGCTATCGTGTTGATGGGCGTTTGGGGCCTCCGCCATGTCGGGGAAATGCCTTGGTTGAAACCCCCGACTGTGTCGGGTCTTTGGTAGTATTCATGGTAATGTTCACTAAGGTCAACTGTCTCTTTTAGTGTAGCTTGAAGGGAATCGTAGGTACACTTGGGATTTTATGTCGTGAAGTGTCATACGATTAACGTTGTATGAGTGGCATACTTTTGTATTCCTCCACTCTCAATGGATTCGAGTCTCCCCCGTTGTCGGCCAGCAGTATTTTGGACATTTAATTGTCTATGGTTTAACATTTGGATTTCATTTCATTTTATGGTCGTGTGAGTATTGAATTTTAGTTTCATGTTTTCGGTGGCATATTATATTTATATGGATTGTTTTCCATGATTTCTGAGTTGAATATTATTCCCCACCCGTGTTTTGGGTGTTTCGGGATATAAAGTTTTATCCGCGTTTTTATAATTGAGAGTCCGCTTTCTATTCACGTTTGAGTGAGTTTTGGGTTGCCTCATTTTATAAAGAATGTTTTGTATTGAGGCGTTCGTCCTTAAAAACGCATATCATTGGAAAACGAGTCGTTTTCATATTTAAAGTAAATCATTTCGAAAGATTATGTTTTAAGTCGCATTCTTTCCTTTTAACGAAATGTTTATTAATGTTGAAAACTCTTGAACTCACTAGGCGTTAGCCTAACCTCTTTATTTGTCGGCATGTGCATCAGGTCCCGGTTGGGGTACGGTACTAGCGACACCGTGAAGAGATGAGTACTAGTTATATGCATGAGGGTGAGTAACTTGGTGAAGTTTTCCGCATTTATCTTGGGAATAGCAACTTGTTTTTGGGTTTAATAGCACCCGACCTTTTTATTAGTCTTTATGTAAGACTCTATCCATTTGTTGATGGTTAAATCTAGAATAGTATTTCAAGTATGGACATGTTGTAAGAGATTTTATCTTTCTTTAAGGCATTATTGAAAATTTTAAATTAGTTGTTCTTTCCAATTTTGAGGGTGTTACACATAATTACACACAGATATATATATATATATATATATATATATATATAGGGGAGAGATCAAATGGAAACCACTTTCATTTTGCAAACCGTGGAAACCGTCGATTTCATTGGTTAAGTTAATAAAATTGGTTGATGAAACTGTTTAATTTGATGAAACTGTGTCATGTAATTCTTTTGTTGATGAAATTGTTTCATATATTTGTGTTTTTATGTAAAAATGAAATTGTTTCATGTATTTTCTCATTCTGATGAAACTGTTTCATGCATTTTCTCATTCTGATGAAACTTTTTTTCATTTTTACATAAAAAACACAAATATATGAAACAATTTCATTAAGAAAAGAATTATATAAAACAATTTATCATATTTTACAAATTCATGAAACAATTTCATTAATTTAACCAATGAAATCGACGGTTTCCGTGGTTTTTAAAATTAAGGTGGTTTCCAAATGAAACTGTTAGTGCACAGATTGTTGGATGCAAGATCATAATATCTGAACCTGAAAGTTAATTCAAAGTAAAAGCTCAAAGTCAACTCTAAAGCAAAGTCAAAGTCTTTGTAATAAAAGTCAAAGTCAAAGTTGTAATAGTTTGTAATGTTTTGTTGTTTGCGCATTTTAGTAGCGTGCGTGTTTGTAGTGTGTGTATAAATAGGTTTCTTAAGTGTTGTGTGCGTGTAAGATATGTAATAGCTTCATACGTGTTTCTGAGATAGAGAGAGAAAGTATTGAGAGAGAACTATATTGTACTTAATCTGTGATTGTGAAATACAAATGGAATTTGAGTAAATTTGGTTGTCATTGTGATTTACACATTGTTATCTGGGATAACAATTGGTATCAGAGCAAGCAAAATTCAGAGATTTGAGGATCAATTCGAGATTTTGGTCGACAAATTGGACGAACTCACAAAACGGACTGAGAAATTTGATTTTTGGACTATAGTGTTGTTTTGAGTCTAGAATTGTTTGTGTTAGATTCGTTTTAGCATATAGAACGAGTTTTGTTTGGATTACATTGTCTAAATTTCATCTGTTTACATGAATTTTTTATTTTTGATAGATATTAGTACGAGAGTGTTTTTGTATTGTGTCTTAGATTGAATTCGAATTTTTGATATTGTAATCTGTAATTCAATTGTTGTAACCTGATCAAAATATGTTCTGAGTGATTCCTACGAAATTTCAAGCAAATTGAAGAAGGTTTGAATCGATTCAGATTAAAAATCGAGTTTTTGAACTGTACAAGTCAAGAACTTGCAAGATTCGAAGAACTCGCTAACGAAGAACACGCAAGGTGAAGAACTCGCACAAGTCTAAAAACATGCCTGAAGTGAAGAACTCGCAAATAATTATGTGCGAGAAGTAGAAACTCGCACAACCTTACTTGCGAGTTTATACCGTTCATTCATAGTGTCTTGCGAGAAGTATCCTTGTTTTGTGTGTTTTCATTTAGCGAGAAGTTCCTTGATCAAAAAAAAAATTCTAAGTCCAAAACTCGCAAGCCATGTTCTTGCGCGTTTGCATTTAGCGCGAACCTAGTTTCTGAAAAATATTCTTAAGTCTGGAACTCGCAAGCATCTGCGAGAAGTAAAAAGAACTTGCACATCTTGTTGTGCGAGAATCTATAACTCGCAACTTGTTTTGTGCGCTTTGTCGAGCGCGAAGCTGAAACTCGCACAACCTTGTGTGCGAGAAGTAAGTTCATTTAGTCTGTTGTATGCGCGAAGTTTAAAACTCGCACATAGGCTCTTGCGTGAAGTGTCTATTTTCCTTGTTATGCGCGTTTTGTACTTAGCATATTTTTCTGATTTTTCTGAAATTTAACTAAGTTTGATTTTTATACTCTGATACCAATTGTGAAGTCCCTGAGATCATGAATTGATTGAATAACAAAGATTAACAAGGAATTATGGGAGGAACCTGATGTTTTAATATAGACTGAAAGTAAATCTAACTACAGAGAACAATTCGTACGTGATCTACATTGTAAATGACTTACAACTAAACTACACATACAGACCCCTTATATACTAGCCCAACATTCCTTGATACAATAAGCCCAAACCCAATACAAATACTTATGGATTACTTTACTAAACTTCTAAAGTGAACATATTTATGTTCTAACATTCTCCCCCTAAGTTTGGTAAAGTAATCATTCTTTGTTAAGCTCCAGCTTCAGCTCCTCTCCCCCTTGATTTCTTTATAAAACTTAGCATTGCATAAACTTCAAAGCTCCTCTAGCTCCCCCTTGAAAGTAGCTCTTATCCTTGGAGTTTCAACTGAAATACCAGATCTGATGTAGATCATAACCTCGACTGAGTGCACATAAAGACAACTTTTGACTCTTGTAAACCCAACACATTTCGTATGCCCACAAGAATGATATGTGTTGAATATTGGAATGACAACCAAGTGCATCTTCATTGTATAACATCTTATCTGTCTTTGAACCATGAGTTGAAATAAGAATTCAGCTTAAGAACTTCATCTGATCATCTTATGGGCGGTAGCATCCGGTAGCAACACTTCAAGCTAAGGGTTAGAAGGCAAGCAGTGTTCAACAACTGATAGAATATGCTCATTTTCTAACTGCTTTCCAGAATACTGAATAATCAAACCCAGAACTCCTTTCTTCACGAATCAACTGGATGATTATAAGCACTCAGGATTCTGAATCACAACTCAAGCATCAGAACAATGATTACAGTCGCTCACACTACTCAGTGATCAGGTCAGAAGAGTGATAAAGTGCTCTCAACGGTCTAACCACAAAAGAAGCTCTTCAGACTGATGATTGCAATGCTCAGGCAGCTAACTCAATTCAAACAGAGACTAAATCTTCAAATCCAGATTATGAAAATCTTGAAAAGCATGAGCACTCGTGAAAATTTGATCAATTGCTAGAGATATGTGACCAACATATGATAGGAGTGATGTCACATATGCATTACGTGTACAAAGCTCGGGAACAGGGCAAACTTGTAGAAAACTGGGCTCAGAACAGTCAAAATTCTCAAAAAGATCAAAACTTTTGGCATACAAGCAATAATTCGCAGATCACTATTGACATTTGAGCACAATTCGCATGATAGACTAAGCTGAAAGGCCACAATTCGCATACTTCATACCTGCGAATTCCTCGCATTTCGCATCACACTCACATGCGAATTCATAACTTCTCGCAACACGCTCATCTGCGAAACCTCTACTTTTCACATCACTCTAGCATGCGAAACCTTGACTTAGAACATTTTTCATATTGGAAGCCACTTTTCGCATAGACACATCATACGAAATCATGACATTTCGTATCAAGTGGCCTGCGAATTCCTAAGAATTCGCACACAACTTATGCACAGTAGCCTGCAAATTCCTCACAATTCGCACATGACTACTTGCGAATTCCTCACTTGTAAAATTGTGTTCTGTCCAAGAAATATTCCATGCGAATTCTTATATAATCCTTCTTTTTGCGAATTCTTTCAAACATCTGCGAGTTCTTGAATGATACGAATTATATGGATCTCGAACGATTTTCCACATTTCTTCCAATAAAACCTTCAATACATCGAATTTTGAGTTGAGCTTTTGACAGTAGGTTCGAAAACACCTTTTGAGCACAATTGTAGTGGATGACCATGTCTAATTTTGACTCTATAGACCAAATCGATCCAACCACAGTGAATGAGAAAGTTTCGAACAAAGGAACTCAAAATCGATCTAAACAACTGAATTTGATGAAATTGTACAAACTAATTGATTCTATACTAATTGACTTTATCCACAGAATCAATTTAATCAACAAAGACCAATCAAATTTCATCAAATCGCATAAATCAAAATTTCATCGACTGTTCTATTCAATACCAATTAGATCTCGATCGTGCAAAGAATAATATCTCTGTTAAGCTCTGATACCAATTGATAATGTCCCTGATTAAAGTTCTTATCTAAATCAAACAATCAAACAACATGATTTAACGGATTAAATGCTCAACCTGTTATTCAATTCCAAATCAATGAATCCGTACAATAACTTTCTCTCTCTAGCTTTCTCTCTCTACAATCTGCAAGTATTCTCTAGTTACAAGTGATACTCACTAATTACACTCCTAGCCACAAGTCTATTAAAGAAAAAACTAAACAAGTGTTTAACACAAAGTAGACTAACAGACATTGACTTTTGACTTATTACATTGACTTTGACTTTCACTAAGTGAGTTGACTTTCAACTTTGACCTCCAGTCTTCTATGATCTTACATCCAACATATTTATGCTCTAACAGAAACTCCCCGTGTGTGTGTATATATATATATATATGTATAGGCGAAGGATCGTGTGAGAAGTTGAGGTTAACGTGAGAAGTGGATTTGAACTGTTGATCATTTTTAATCTGCAATATTTTGTTCATTAATTACTCCATATTCTTTCATTTCCATGTAAAGATCATTCAGCTCTACCCATGAATTATCCAGTAACAGGTCTTTCACAACGAGCTCTACCTATACAGTAACGGTATTTAATTATATCCTGACGGGAGCAAGAGTAACAATACAGTTTATAATGCTACAGCCTCAAATGTCCTCCCATGAATTGCGACTTAAAAGGGAACTGATCTGGTACTTCTTATCTCGGTGCATCTCATCCTAATGTGCATCAATTTCTCATCCAACGGTTGATAACCACTTCTCATGCTTCTGAAGTTAACCTCAATTTCTCACTGGAACCTAACCTTATATATATATATATATATATATATATGTGTGTGTGTGTGTGTGTGTGTGTATACATATATACAGGGGTTTAATCAAATGAGAACCCATTAGTTTGTGATAACCATGAGATCTATTGTGAGCCAATCATTTAAAATTATTAATGTTATTTCTTAAAATAGAGTAAAAGGTTTGTAATTTGATATTTCTATTTTGTATAAATTATTTAACAACTTCCTCTCTCTCTCTCTCTCTCTCTCTCTCTCTCTCTCTCTCTCTCTCTTTCTGCATATTTCCATTTTGTATTACCGAAATTAACATTTAGTGTTGTGAACACATTGTAAACAATGGGTATCAATGTGTATAGAATGGATATCACAACATTGGTGTTGTAAACACGTTGTAAACAACGTGTATACAATGGGTACCACATTGTGCATATTGTATGTATATTGGGTAGACCTGGCAAAAACTGATACAACACGCTAACCCGACATGAAATAAACAGGTTTGGGTAATACATTTCAACTCGTTTAAGTAAACGGGTTGACACAACACGACACGAAAATTAAACGGGTAAGGTCATGGTCAAAAATTTCAACTCGAAAATGACCCGAATAACCCGTTTATATATATATATATATATATATATATATATATATATATATTATAAGTTTTTTTAATGCTTTGATTTTTTAATGTTTTAGATTTGGTTGGAACTTATAATTTTGAACTATAAAATTTGGATTTCTAATGCTTTTATTTGAATTTTGGATGTGTACTTTTTTGTGAATTTTCGATTTTTAATTTTTAGTTTTATAAATGTTAAACGGGTTAAATGGGTGTAAGACCCGAAAACTTACAATAATTTCCATTTGGATTTGATTGTGTTTTGAATTTTTTTGTCTTAATCCCTTTTAGATTTAATGACTTAATCTCGTGTTGTCAGAGACCGTACGCGAGATCGAAAGCTAGTGGAAATCAGTCTCGGTACAACACCGACGACTATGTCGGCGACTATGACACAGAGTCATTATCGTCGGGAAATGTCGCATGAAGTGTACCGAAGGGTACCTGGAGGGAGCGACGATGTCTGCGACTGTGACACCAGGTCACTATCGCGGGGATGGTACCGTGAGCTCTTGGGAGCAGACGACTATGCCATTGGCATAGTCGTCGTGTCACTGTCGCGATCGGCTCCTGGGGTATTTATTGGGTGCAACAACGTGTTAGGTCATTATCTGATTTTGTGGAATGCTTCTTGGCCGATTTTCTCTGCTAAGTTTGGTAAGAAATTCATCCCCAACCCCCCCCCCCTTCATTTACTTCTCTAGCCACAATGTTGTTAAACATTTATGGCTCTCTCTTAGGTTGTTGGAATCATTAAGGGTGAAGGTGGTTAACCTTTAAGAGCTCAAGTATTCATCCTCTAGTGTTTGGGTTTTCTACAAAACCTAGAAAGGTGAGTTCACTCTCTTTTATAAACCTTATACATGTCAAAATATAGATTTTAATCCTCTAAATATCTCCATTTTAATTTACTTGACTTGGATAAGTTTTCACCAAAACATAATTTTGGAGATTTTAAAGTTTATGTGAGTAAGTATGATTTTAAGGTTGATGAACTTATACTTTGAACTATTTGTGGATGTGCACATGAGAAACTTGTTTACCTCAAATTTTATGTCTAGATGCTTGAAATAAAAACTAGGGTTTTGAGATGTTGATGTATATTTATTGAAGGAGGACTTGGGTGTTTGGATTTAAATTATGAAAATATTACCCCAAGCATTATTTTGGAACCTCTTGGGAAATTACATGAGTAGTCACATGGATTCTTGTTCCTTGCAAAATTGTTGGCATATTAATTATTGGCATTATTAGTTGGCTTTGCTGGCATTAGTTGGGCATACTTGGTTGCATTTGAGCGTCATGAACCCATAATTATTTATAACATTTGTCCGATGATGGAACACTGGTTTTCCACATCGAGGCACGGTTAGGCATCAGATATGGTATAAGTCCTACGTGCTAGTACGCTATATTGAGTGAGGATATCAACGTAAGGACCCTATGTGGTTGAAGTAGACTTTCCGTGGGTGTACATTTAAAGCTACTGAGCCTAACATCCTTTGCGTGTATTTTATTATGTGTGTTTAGTTTTACTAACTTTTCAAGTGACTTACTTTTGTGTTCCGTCACTTGTGTTAATAAGCGGGTCTCCCCCGTCAACCCAAGAGGTATGTGTATTAAAGTCTCAGATCTATAGATTATTATTTCTCCGACTTACCTTAATTATTCAGTTTTGATATTACTGCTTTCCAAATATGAATGTTTGATCTCACTAGGCTTTGGCCTAACACTTTTTCTTAAAGTGACATGTATAACAGGTCATCCTAGCGGTGCTACTTCTTGGGCTTGAGTGGAGAGGGGTTGAAGGATAATAGCATTTTTGGAGATTATAGAGGCGTACACTCGATATAATTGTGGTATACTTTTGGGAGTAAAGTGTCAACACCCGTTCTTAATCTAGATTTAGATAGTCTAGATTAGTAGGTTGTTGAGTTAAACTTTATTTGATTTATTGGGTTGTAAAGGTCATACTTAGTTCCCCGTTTTTGGGATGACATACTTGGGTTGAAATGTTTCTTTTGTATTATTCAGGTTCTCTCCATTTATAGCCGTCATATTGCCGAATTTTCAAATTTTAAATTCCTGTAAATTTTTAGGGTGTTACAACGGGTTAGGCGGGTCATGTTGGGTTAGGCGGGTCGAGTTATGGTTGGAATTTTCTAACCCGTTTATTAAACGGGTCGGATTAGGGTTAGACACTCTCAACCCATTTAACTTTGAACCCGACACGACACATTTGCGAGGTCTAATATTGGGTATCACAATGAGGATCGTTTGTATGTATTTTTTTAACAATGACAATGTTTTTTAGGTATCACATTGTGTATCTTGTGTTAACATAGCGTTCGCCGAAATAAGGTTCAGCGGAGAGAGGAGAGATAATATTTTTAAAATACCTAAAATGTCCTTCAATTAAAATATTAAGTAAAAATTACTAAAATTATTAAATTCCTAATTTATCCTTTAATTTATGGTTGAGATTAGATCTCATGTTTATCACAAATTACAAAGTTCTCCCTTGAATGGCGTCACACACACACACACACATATATATATATATATATATATATATATATATATATATTTATATTCAATTAAAATATTAAGTAAAAATTACCAAAACTATTAATTTCCTAATTTATCCCTTAATTTATGGTTGAGATTGGATCGCACGTCGTTAATGTACAAAATCATACATGATTCACGTAGAATATCATATATGATTCACGTGACTTTGCCCCACAACTTAAATCGCAACCAAAGTCACCTGTGTCAATTTTTTGTTGGTTAATATAAAATCACATATGATTTTATATATGATTTATTGTTTTCTTATTTTCTTATTTTCTTATTTTCTTATTTTCTTATTTTATTAAATATTAACATTTTCGTTTGAACTTTACTTTGTCTCTCTATATATGTATATATAATTGGATGGATATATATATATTGGGAAAATCTTTATATTACCTTTTAGATTCTTATACAGAAATGCATGATGGATTGCATCCTCAAGTAGGGGGTTTTCCAGCTAGATTACCTCAATCATTTCTCCCTTCTTTTTTCCCACTTTATTATATACCAACTCTTCTCGTCTTCTATTTAAAACAAATATTATAACCTAATTTTATTAAAATATTTAATTATTAATCATATATTTAACTTGCCTTTTAATGGGAGGAAAACATAAAAGTTGGCATCGTTTATGATATGGATCAAGATTCTTTCATTTATTTTTCATTAACAAATATTCTAAATATTTAACAAGTGTAGTTATTACTGACAAAAAAGTTAACTTATTATGAAATTTTAGATTATTTATGATACACAAGTTGATAATATATATATTAATTATATATCTAACTGTTAATTAATTATTAATTATGTTTTGCAAAAAACTAAATAAGATGTTAGAGTCACAACAATTTGGATTTATAGGACGTCTAAAATACCTAAACGTCCTAATAAGATAGTTTATAAGACAAACAAAAAAACGTCATTTTCTTATAATAGATTTATAGAATGTTTTTCGGCGTCTTAACAAGTTTTTTATGACGCTTTTAAAATAAAGTATCATATTAGTTATTTTATATGACATTATTTGAAATAAGTGTCTTATAAGAAGATGAGTTTACATGATAGTTCTCAAAGATGTTCTATAAAATAGCTAATTCGACACTCTAGTTTAAAAGCATCATAAAAAACTTGTTGAAACATCCAAAAGCCCCCTATAAACATATTGTAACGCTTTTAAATATGACGTTTTTATAGTTTTGTCTTATAAACTTAAGTATTATACAACTTACATATTTTAGGCATCTTATAAACTTAATTTTGTTGTAAAGAGTAAATGATACAAAAATAATGTGATTGGTATTTATAAAAAAATATAAAAAACATAATTAAGAAAAGGTGAAAGGTTATTAGATGTTTAATAAAATATTTTATAGTGTAAATTACCGGTTTGGGTCCATGTGGTATGCTGTTTTTTACACAAATGGTTATTAGGCTTCCTTTATTATATCGAGTAGTTGATGCTATGCACCTTTTCACATATTTGGTCCATGAACCAAACAGCCGTCCACCAGGAGCATTAAATTTGAGGGTAAAATGGTCTTTTTGTCAATTTTCTTTGATTTAATATATTTTTTATTAAATTTTTTAAGCCAGGGACCAAAACGTAAACAATAAAAGTTTATAGGTCGTATACTTCAAACCTTGGAAGTCCAAAGTCTAACATCATTATCTTCTTCTTCAAGACTTCAACCCCCCATCCCCGATCACTGTGGCCACCTCCGTCGACGATGAAATATCCTCCCTCTTTGCACCACCATCCTCATTCCTTGCCACCACTACCCTCCCCCCACCATCTCTCTTTCTTACTCTTCTCACATATTCACTTGCAACGATTGGACCCTCCCCTAACATACTGATGCTCCGATGACTCCATCCCTCTTTATAATCCCCTACACAAACACACACACACACACACATATATATACACACACACACACACACACACACACACCATATATGTAAAATGGAGGTTTCATGGCTCTACCCCTTTTCCTGTCCCTATACACATAATCGATGCTTCTTTAACAATGGCCACATCACACACACATAAATAGGGGGGGAGGGGGGGGGGGGAGATATGGGCCCATGAGAGATTGTGGTTACAATAGAGAGGGAGACATGGGCAGAGGTTGGGGGGGGGGCATAGACAAAGGTGAGAAACGGAGGGGTAGACAAAATGGTGGGTGGAGTGTTTGGTGACGAAACATGGTGAATGGACATGGTCACCCCAACGATTGGGTTCACGGTGTCGGAAACATATCTACCCTTTTTGGTGTCAGAAACACACCTTCCGTCGTCGTGAATGTAAGGAGAGAGGAGAGTTGTATTTGTTTTTTTTAATTGCCATGTCATGTGACAACATTTTATTGGAGATTAAAAAAAGACAAAATATTAAAAACAACAAATTTAATCTTAAAATAAAATAGATAGTAGCATGACCACTTTGCCCTCAAAATTAATGGGGAGGATAAACAGACGTTGGGGTAAGGGACCAAAACCATGAAAAAGCACAAATCACCAAGTAATCTACGTAATAAGAAGTCTAGAAACCGATTTCTTAAAAACCCGCAAAGCACAAGGACCAAATACGTAATTTACTCTATCTTATATGACTTCAAATTGTATTATATTTTATACCACTTACATTAATAAGCATTAGTATTTTTTTGAACTAACAAATATTAAATTTAAAAACATGTAATAATTAAAATAATATAAGAAATAATAAAAGAAAAGAATCTTTCCCAAATAGTATTGTTTGTGTTTTATATCCGTTCTAATTTGTTTGTTGAGTAAACTACGATTTTCGTTCATGAGGTTTGATGTTTCTAACGATTTTCGTTTCTGGTCTTTAAAAACTGTTTTTTTCATTCCTATGGTTTTCATTTTGCTTCCATTTTGGTTCCTCCATCCAATTCCTTTAAATATAAACGTTAATTCATCCAAAAAATTACATATTTGGTCCTTGTAGTATTCCAACTTTTACATTTTTATTCTTAAATTACATAGTTTACATTTTTTACTTTTTACTTTTTCTACTTTTTACTCTTCTTTTTTTATTATATTTCATGAATACATTTATTTTTCTATTAACTATATTATATATTTTCAAAATAATTATAACTTTAATTATTAAAATAATCAAATAATTATTAAAATTATTGACAAGTACATGACATTTTTTTTTCAAATGTTAAGTTGAAATCTCGTAAAATTAATATTTTTTATCTATTGGTTTATTAAAACTTTTAATTCATTTTAAATTAACATTATTGCAAGAAGTTTAATCAAATTCGAGAAAAATTTAGTTTTATGTTATAACAACCGGCTGTTGATTTTATTAATTGCACTTTACTCCCATTATTCCATATTTTCATTTAAACTTTATTTTTTATTAATTAATCAAAATTAAACACTCTCTCTCTCTCTCTCTCTCACACACACACACACACACACACATATATATAGAGAGAGAGAGAGAGGAAGGGATGATCAAATTAGAATAATAACTATTTAAAAAAAACACGAAAACTAATAAATTCATTAATGATTTTACATTAACGTGCAAAAAAGCCACACGGACCTGAAGCCACGACCAAAGTCCTTTTTTGTGCGTTAATGGAAAATCACTAATGATTTTGTTAGTTCTCGTGTTATTTTAAATAAGTATTGTTCTCGTTTGAATCCGACTATATATATATATATATATATATATATATATACATCAAGGTTCTAAATAGCGTGAGACATGACTTGTGGCGACAAATTTATATATCGTTTATAATGTTATACATATAAACCTTTCTTTTCTATAATTAATCAATGAGTTAATGATACTGAACATTTCAGATTAGGTTATATATTAAAAACAAAAAAAAAGCAATAAAAGGATAAGAAAAATTCAATATGGTGTTACAAAAAGCACGTATTGGATCATGACGTGCCACAGAGTTAACTTGACATCAAACACAATTTTAAGTCTCTCGCTATTTAGAATCTTTGTGTGTGTGTGTGTGTATATATATATATATATTTATATGTACGTGCGTGTTTAATTTAAATATTAAACAAATTTGATTAATTAATAAAAAATAAAGTTTAAATGAAAATATGGAATAATGAAAGTAAAATGCATTTAATAAAACAGCAGTCGGGTTGTTATAAAATAAAACTAACTTATTTCTCGAATTTTATTAAACTTCTTCCAATAATGGTAATTTAAAATGAATAAAAAGTTTTAATAAACCAATAGATAAAAAAAATATTAAATTTACGAGATTTCAACCTAAACCTTTGAAAAAACAATGTCATGTACTTGTCAATAATTTTAATGAAATTATTTGATTATTTTTATAATTAAAGTTATAACAATTTTGAAAATATATAATATAGTTAATAGAAAAATAAATATTTTCATGAAATATAACAAAGAAAGAAAAAGTAAAAAAATGTAAACTATGTAATTTAAGGATTAAAATGTAAAAGTTGGAATACTACAAGGATCAAATATGTAAATTTTTTGGATGAGTTAATGTTGATATTTAAAGGAATTGGATGGAGGGACGAAAATAGAAGCAAAATGGAAACTATAGGGATAAAAAAAGCAGTTTTTAAAAACCAGGGACGAAAATCGTTAGAAACATCAAACCACAGGGACGAAAATCGTAGTTTACTCTTTTTTGTTTAACCGAGGAAGCCTCTTTCTGCCACTAGTTCCCGTATTCAGCTCTGCTCAAGACTCTCTTTCTTGCTCTGTTGTCCGATTTTGTGTTCTTTTTCTGTTCTATCATATTAATCTTCAAATCTTTGCCCTTAAAACCCTTCTTGATATCTATCTTGTTCTTTTCTCTTTCTAAACTTTATAATTTTCTTCTTCTTTTTGCCTTTCTGGTTCTAAATTTTTGTGGGTTTTGATTTGTACAAGCACTAGCTCCATCTGGGTACCCATAAAAAATCCAGACTTGATTTGGGGTTCTTCAATTTCAGCTCTCCTTTTCAAGAAAGCGAAAAAAAACACCCTTTATGATTCTCTGTATAAATCATCTGTTTTTGGTAGCAAGCAAGCAATAAAAGCATAAATCAGTAAGAAATTCAATGGGGTTTTTCCAAGTCTGTTTGATATCAGTAATCTTGATTCCATTCCTTTGTTGGATTGAATCGGTGAATGGAATTGGGGCTAATTGGGGAACGCAGTCGTCTCACCCACTGCCGCCGGAAACAGTGGTGAAAATGTTGAAGGATAATGGAATCGAAAAAGTGAAGCTTTTTGATGCCGATTATGGTGCCCTGAAAGCTCTGGGTAAGTCTGGAATTCAAGTTATGGTTGGAATCCCTAATGACATGCTTGCAACTATGGCAAGTAACATGAAGGCTGCTGAAAAATGGGTTTCGAAAAACGTTTCAGAACATATCAATAATAATGTCGATATCAGGTCAGCAGTTGTTTGATTTCTTAATTTAATTTTCTGGTTATCATTTTAGTTGACCCCAATTTGTTACGGTTCTTAATTACGAATTTCAGTTCTGTTTATTTACTGTTAAAGTTACGGTCTTAGCTTCGAGCCACCGGTTAAGTTACTGATCTTGTGACCGGAAGGTCAACTGCAAACCATGGTGCACCTGTGGAAGGACCTGTTTGTTAACAGCTTAATGGGACACCGAGCTTATTCGGTCAGCTATACATATGCATGACTGTGTGGTAGTGGCTTAATGATATAGAAAGTGGCTTATTCGGTAAGCTTTTAGGAGGAAGGTTTATGCAGAAAACCAAGTTTTTCCAAATCTGTCCCTACCGATTATAAAACACGCTCCTTCCATATATGAAAAAAAACCCTCCCAAACATTAACCTTCTCAATCTATACACACAAATTAATATACAGAGACAACTTTATCACTTGACTTAATGAAAAACCAACTAAATAGCCCCTTGGTGAATGATCGTGTGAGAAGTTGAGTTAACGGTGAGAAGCATGAGAAGTGAATCTGAACCATTGATCTCTTTTAATCTCAAGCCCTCCCATGAATTGAGGCTTAGAAAGAAATCGATCTAGTGCATCTCGGTGCATCTTATCTCGGTTCATCTCATCCTAATGTGCGTCCATTTCTCATCCAACGGTCGATAACCGCTTCTCACCGTTAACTCAACTTCTCACCGGAACCCAACCCATAGCCCCTTACTTATTGAACTTTGAGCCACCAGTTAAGTTACTTGTTTTGCACCCGGATGGCAAACTGCGAGCCTTGGTTCACCTGTGGTACTTGTTTACTGTTTAGAATGTGGTTTGGGTTAGCAGTAAGTGCTGGTCTAGATGTGGTTTTAATCCGTCTTTTGGCTTAAAACAGCATCATAGGGGTTTAAACCTTTCAAATTCTACCGTTTGGTTTAGAAGATTAGCTTAGGCATTGTTTGGCAAACTAAGCTGATAAGCTAGCTTTTCAAAACGCTACTATGAGTAGCTTTTCAATAAGCTAGCTTATGGTCATCCAAACATGTACCAGGAAAAAAAGCTAGCTTATAAGCTAACTTATAAACTTGCTTTTTTTGCCAAACATAGCCTTAATTTGGATGACATTTTCAATGGAAAAAGTGTGCAAGTTGCTTTTATGGAGTGCTTCTTTGGTTGAAAGGGTTAGGGCTGGTTTATATGAAGTTTTGATGTTGTTTTCGGCTTTTAAAATCGCATAACAGGGTTTTAATATCGTTATTGGGCTAATTACCGTATATTTTGGAAGATTAGCATGATTTTTGGAACGTTTTTTTTAACGGAAAATATCAAAAGTTCCAAGATTTGTGAGCGAAGGTCGAATTCAAGGTCACCTTTTTGCAAAAATGTAAGAAGACCCTTCAGAAACTAAGTCCTGGGGTTATAGGCAGAACTCTTTCTAGATGAAGTTTCGGTTTATGTTCGCATATTTTAAGACATCGAAATTGGAATTTAGTATCAATGTTGTTATATTTACGCTTTAAATCATTACATATTTAGAAGATTAGCATGATTCTGATGGCATTTAAGTTGGAAAACATCAAAAGTTCCAAGCTTTGCATCAACCGTTCATTCTGTGGATCAAGATCAGCATACCAACGACTATGGCTCTAATCGCAATCCAATTTCTTTCTTGGACGGCTACGTGTGTAAATTGTAATCATGTAGATTAGCAGATCTATTGGTTAATTCCAAATTATATGGTAACTTTACCAAGTTACCCTTTCGGTTTTAGTAAGCAGTTGGGCATTTAAGTATACTTGCTCAATGTTCGTATGACGTTATGTGTGGTTTACTCATTTCTAAAAAGGGTAGTTACACACTATTGATGTTTACTTATAGATTTGTTCGTTATGCAGACTGGATTAGAGCTGACGAGAGTGAGGTAGGCGGGTAAAAGAACTATGGAATGTTCTAAGGTTTTAATTTGACATGGGTAGTTTAGTAATTTACTTGTCCAATCTTTCTTACTTTTGTTCCACCTATTTTTTTTTTGAGAAGGGTGTCCTAGGCTATACCTAGACTAATCCCTTGGCATATTATGACTGTAATACATTAGCCCTGATTAAACCTCAGTGGCCACAATTGTTGTGTACGCCTGGATTCGAACCCTGGGCAGATGGGATATTCCACCACATCCCTAGGGCCTAGACCAGTACGCCACAACCCTTGTGGTTTTGTTCCACCTATTTTGGTGGGAAAAAAAAACTGTATTTTGTCTCACTCGATCCTCTCATGTCCCTACCTAATTGTCGAGGGCTCGAGGCAAACATGGGACAACAAGTTTTTGAACTCTACAATCTCGTCCTATCCTGTCCGCATGCCACACACACCCTTTGTTGTTTATACAGGTATATTGTTTGCGACCTATTTGTTATTCTTGTATTGATGTTCTTTACAGGTATGTTGCGGTCGGGAATGAACCATTTTTAGCAACGTATAATGGAAGTTTTCTTCGAACCACCTTCCCGGCTCTCCAGAACATCCAAGCGGCACTCATTAAAGCCGGACTCGGCAGCAAAGTCAAGGTCACGGTCCCGCAAAATGCCGACGTTTACGAGAGTTCATCCAGTGTACCCTCGGGCGGCGATTTCCGAGCCGACATCCATGACTTCATGATCCAAATAACCAAGTTCTTGAACGACAACGGGTCACCCTTCACCGTCAATATCTACCCGTTCATAAGCCTTTACATAGAATCCAGTTTCCCGGTCGAGTATGCGTTCTTCGAAGGCAACGGAACTCCGGTGAACGACGGTGGGACCACATACACGAACATGTTTGACGCCAATTACGATACGCTCGTGTGGGCGTTACAAAAGAACGGATTCACGAATATGGGAATCATAGTCGGCGAGATCGGATGGCCGAGTGACGGAGATCGAAACGCAAATTATAAATACGCACAAAGATTCATGCAAGGGTTCATGACTCATATAGCCGGTAATAAAGGGACCCCGATGAGAACGGGCCCCATCGACGCGTATTTGTTCAGTTTAATCGACGAGGATGACAAAAGTATCCAACCGGGAAACTTCGAACGACACTGGGGAGTGTTTTACTACGATGGACAACCGAAATACTCTTTAAACCTCGGAACGACAAATTCTGGAGCTCTGATTCCCGCCCGTAACGTGAAATATTTGCAGAAAAAATGGTGTGTGATGAAGGACTCGGCTAAGCTCGACGACCCGTCAATCGCACAGTCGGTGAGCTACGCATGTGCACTCGGCGATTGCACGAGTCTCGGTTACGGAACCTCGTGTGGCGATTTGGATGCGAAAGGGAACGTTTCGTATGCTTTCAATAGTTATTATCAAAAGAATGATCAGGCCGATGAAGCTTGCAAGTTTCCGAATGTTTCAACAGTCACGAAAGAAGACCCTTCAACCGTAACCTGCAAGTTCGAGATCATGATTGAGCCGTATTTCGGTGGTGCAGATCGGTTGATCGGGAGGTTCGTTGCTGGGGTGGGTTTGTTTTTGGTCTGGGTTATGTTAGTTTGATGTGTTTTTGGGTCAATCTTTGGTGGATTGGATTGAAATTTTGGGGATTTTGTGGAGGAATTTGGTAGATCTGTAAGAAGGTAGTTTAATCTATGATTTGTAAAACTAGAGGGCTATGGATGAATGTTTCTGAAACCTTGGGGTCTATTTTGAACATTGGCATGGAGTATGAAACATGGATATGTGCTATTGCTAATTGTTGTGTTTTTTTTTGGGAAGGGTGTCGTAGACTAATCCCTTGGCAATTTATGACTGCAAAACATCAACCCTGATTAAACCTCAGTGACCACAATTGTTGTGTACGCCTAGATTCGAACCCTGGGCAAATGAAATATTCCACCACATCCCCCAGGGCCTTAACCAGTACGCCACAACCCTTGTGGTTTGCTAATTGTTATGTTAGTGCATTTGGTACGACTAGAACAGTACTGAACTAATTGTCTGTCTTACGTTTGATAAGATAAGGTTTGCTATTTGTTATGTTAGTGCATTTGGTATGACTAGAACAATACTGAACTAATAGTCTGTCTTACGTTTGATAAGATAAGGTGGGAATAGATTTCAACAAATTTGTATATGTAATCTTTTATGTATATAATATTTGTTTATATACGACAAATACTTATGCATACTCCAAATATTAATTTTAATTTATATCATCAATTAGTTCCCTTCCTTTGGTTTCAAATGGAAGGAGGACAACACTGAGTCCTGAGAGAATTATCATGGCCTCAAACAGCATAACTGCAAGTGTTTGGTTGCAACTGTTAACCAGACCAACTGCTACAAGAGGGCACACCATGCCACCGGTTCGGCCGATAGCCGTCGCTATTCCGACGCCTGTTGCCCTTATGTTTGTCGGGTATACCTACAAAACAAAAACCGATAAAATAAAGACAATTTGCAAGACGGACATACGAACTCCAACTAGAAATTATGATACAAGCAACAATCAAAAGGGTCATTAGCTCAGGGGTACCGAGTTACCTGTAGAGCGCAACCTTTGAAGAGGTTAAGGGTTCAAATCTCACCAAGGTGAGTATTTGTAATATATAAATATTATGTACATTAAAGAAAACAATAATGTACCTCTGGGGCATAGATACAAGCAACGATGAAGCTTGCTGAGACGAACATACGAGCTCCAAATAGAAACGTTGTGGTAATTGTCTCGTTCTGATGGACGACGAGTGGTAGAAGTAGAAGAAATCCCGCAAGGAACAAAACTTCCATCGAGATCTTACGACCTAACTTGTCTAATATGATAGCAGCTAAACCGAGCCCAGGAAGTTCTGAAATAAGCCCGTAAGACGTTATCAAACCTTTTAGAATAGATGTCGAGTAATGAAGTCATCGAAACCATCTTAACATTTTCGTTTAACGAAGAAAATGTTTGGTTTTAACAACCGGTCTTTTTTTTTTTTGCCGATGGATTTTTCGTCGCAAATAAAGCTTTTGTAACGTAAGAAAAACAAAGAAAACGAAATACAAACTGGGGTACCTGCGAAGCTAGTGATGAACACATTTGCGTAGAGGCTCGAATCCTGGATGGTTTCCGATTGCAAAGCGAGCACACCGCATTCAGTGTGCGAGATGCTCAACTGTGAAGTTAATAGTACAATCCCGTAGTATGAAAACGTATTCCCAAAGTATAAAAACCATAGCGGAAGCGTTGTTCTTATCAATTTCGACGATAAAAGCATGGATATCGACGACAAGCTTTTCTGAGAATCATTGGTTTTTAATGAATGATGCTCGTTAAAAGCCTCGTTTATTTGATTAGACACAAGCATGCCGATGGGAAGTTCTTTTTGGTTGAGTTTAGCTCCTTTCTCGAGAATATTACGTGTTTCGATCAATCTCCCTTTCGTGCAAAGATACCTTGGCGATTCTGGTACAAGACCATAAAACAGTATAAGGAGTAAAGATGGAACCGCAGATAGCCCGAGTAGCCATCTCCAACCGAAGTTAGGCATGATCGACTGTAATATAATACCGTTAGAAAGAATCCATTAGTCGAAGGTGTACGTATGATCAAAACTTTGCGACACAAAATTTGTCTTAATCGTGTTATTAGCGACATCTTTCGCGTCGAAAAAGGACCTCAATTTTTTGTGACAGCGCTTAGTGTCGTGTGATTGGTGGATTACGTTAAAACGATGCTACAATAACATACCCATGCAAGCGAAGCCTCTATAATTGTTCCGACGGTCCAAAATGTTGCGAAAACAACCATCCAAGTTCCTCTTTTTGGAGTTGGAACGAACTCTAGAAACCATGATGTAAATATATGCCCGCACCCTAGACCAACGCCGATGAAACAACGAAGAATTAGAAACGATGTGTAGTTTGGGGCGAAAGCGCTCAGTATTCCAGCTCCGGTTGTTATTATAGACGCACCAAGAAAACCCGTCCTGGCCAAAAAAATGTTCCGTTTGAAATTAACCTAGAAACGAACTAATTGGTTTTTAAAAAAGACCCTAGAATGCCCTTTTGCGACGACAATAAAAGGCTTCACAATCGTTACGCATAATTATTAATAAAAATAAAGAAGTTTTAATGGGACATAAAGCACTTGTTTACCGACGAGTTGCAAATTTTCCGTCACAATTCCATACGTGTAAAGATTGTTGATACTCTCGTGTAAAAATAATACATAAGAGAGAACCTTACTTTCTTCCGTAAATATCTGAAATAGCGCCCCACATATATGCTCCGACGAGCATGCCAGCGAAAGCGATGGTTGAAATGAAGCTCTCTTCACCGGAAGAAAGTCCCCATTCTGGTTGAAGAGTCGGTCCAACGAACGACAAAAGCATCATCTCCATGGCTTCTGCTACCCAACCTAATCCAGCGTATGCAAGCACGATAAATTGGAAGTTTCCGAACCCTATTGTCGAAAGTGCTTCATCTAATGTATATCCAACCCCTTTATCTCCAATCTGGTACAATTCGATTGAAAAGAAAAACCCGAATGTTTTTGGTGACGGTTGATAAATGTCACAAAACCAAACGATTCACAATAACGACCTAAAATTGGCGCTATTTAGAATTTGTGGCGATCATGTAGTAAAATAATATCATCGGTAGCGGCAACTGGTACAACAGAAAATTATTTAATAGTGGCTAGTCGTCGGTAAAAAGTTACCTGTTTATTGGTTAATGATTAATTAGTGATGATGCCTTTGATTAGTATAGATAAATACCGTTGCTATTAAATTGAACATCTAGGACAAATGAAATGGTTGTGCTAAAAGAAAATTATGTGACAAATACAACTATTGTCGTTAACGAAGCATGCGGGTGCCAGATATAATAAGAGCATCTACAACAGCTTCTCCAAAGTGGAGAAGTAAAAAGTGAAAATCTCTAAAAAAAAATCACCTTAATCTCCAACCGATTCTCTATTATGGAGATTACATAATTAATTATATTATTAATATTTTAGTACAACTCATAAAATATTATTTCTCTCTCTTAAACATTTAATTTGAAGCAATTTTATTGGTAGAATGAATAAAAAATCATTTCTCTCTCATATGTAATCCTTTTTGGAGATATCTCTAAATTTGGATATTTTCATTCTCTCATACTTTCTCCATTTTGGAGAAGGTTTTGGGGAATTTGTTGGAGCAAAAAATTCCCAAAATCTCCATTTTTGAGAAACTGATGGAGATGCTCTAATATTTACAATTGCTTGTAGTCGACAATATAGTTTTGACGACGGCTAATGTCACAAAAACTTTGATTTATTAGCACCTAAAATAAATGTTTTGATGACCATAATATACAACTTCTAGCAGGTTAAGGGGTCGTTTACCAAAAAACTTAACGGATAAACACTTATCAGAGTCACCGTTTTCAGTAACTTTACCGGGTAAGTGTAATAACCTTAACCCATTCTTTCCTTTTTGGTTAATGGTGGTCTAGTGGAAAAAGGGAAAACTTTAGTGGTCTTTTGGCAACTAGTAGGAAACTTGCAATTAGGGGATAAATACCCTAATTGTCTCATTTCCCTCTATCTTTGAAGTCGGCGTGTAAAAGAAAGGGGAGCAAGAAATAGAGGAAAACTAGCTTGAGGTTCCAAAATCTTGAGAGAGTGAAGAAGGAAGCAAGGCTTTGAGGAATTTCTTCTCAAGAGGTAACACCACCCTAACCCTTCTCTTCGAGTCAAGATTTAGAAGCTCTATTGGAAATTCTAGCAATTTTGTTTATGATCCGGGAAAAAGGAAAATGGGAAATAGCTTGGAAAATCAAATGTCTAGAATAGGTTGGACCTTTGTATATTGAAGAATGGGTGTGATTGTTTTGATTTTTGATTAAGGGAAGAATGAAATCATTGTTGATATTTTGTCCATTTAATCGAAGGTTTGTATTGGGGTTTATCGGGAAAGAGGGTCGGCCGAGTTGGGAACTGGGACAACTTCCCAGATAATTTTCCTCTCGCATAACCCGGCATGGGCCGGGAGCCACTCTACCCGACATGGACCGAAAGCCACTAAACCGGCATGGCCCGGGAGCCGTCTAACCCGGTAAGGCTCGGGAGTTATCCCAAACCCGGCATGGACCGAGAATCACCAAAGCCCAGATGACCGAAGGCCGTCAAACCCGGCAGAGCCGAGAGTTCTCAAACCGACAGGGCCAGGGGTTCCCAAACCGGCAGAGCCAGGAGTTCCCAAACCGGCAGAGCCGGGAATTATCCAAACCGACAGAGCCGAGAGCTAGGCCAAGCGGGTCGACTCGAGATTTTAACCCAGAAAGGGGGGGGAGAACTGTGGGTCGGATCCCGACGAGCCGAAAACTGGGTTCAGACCCGGCTAAGCGGAATCGGGTGTTCGGGAAGTTCGGACGGAATAGTCGGAAGTGTTGGTTTATAGATGAGTCTTACCATGGTGTAAATAGAATCAAGCCAGGGCTTAACCTTGCGTGTTTAATCAAAATTTTAGGTGTCTATCCCCTCTGAAGCAAATTTCATTATGTGTGCCAGATTTTCATCAAGAGGTGAGTTTCCTTAACTCACTTCGTGTAACACCCGAAAAACCATTAACCGTTTAAGGTAAATTGTCTCATTCCCTGTTAACTATTCGTGTGTATTATTACCGTTGAGTTGTCTATCGAGATTGTCTCGAAGTGAAGTTTCCAACCCCGAGTGATCCGGTTAAGAATCAGAAGGAAAACGGGTCCCGACAGGTGTGGGGGCGACCTTGCCGGTGACAATGCCAAGGGCAAAGTTTCCTGGCATAGTCGCCAGGGACGTACCCTAAGTGGGTTGCAGTCGGCGACTTGCCCAGCGACAATTCCCGAGGGAAAAGTCATTGGGCATACTCGCTTGAGTCATACCGTAGGTGGGGGACTGCCAGCGACAGTGCCTAGCGACAATGCCCATGGCAAAGTCGCCTGACATTGTCGCACCATGCCTCTGAGGGTATAAAATTTGGTCCTGACGGGTTTTCATCTATGGTTCTCATTTCCAACTTTATTCCAGCGATTTGGGAGTTGTCTAGGGACGATTTTTCATCTCCAAAACCTCTCCCCTCTTTATTGCAAACCTAGATCTTAATTTGAGGCATTTAATGGACTCAAAGGAGTTGACCTTGGGCATTTATTGCAAGTTGCTACCAATATTTCAAGTTATCAAGTCTCAAAGTCTTCACTCCCAACTTCTCTAGGGTTTGATAAACTTTTCTAGGTTTTTGATCAAAACCTAGAATGTGAGTTCCTAAACCTTTGTAAAACTAAGATACATATCAATACATGCTCATTGTTGTTATTTATTGCTTTCTCTTGAATCATTCATTATATGTATGCTATGAAGCCTCCATGTGTAACATACTATAAATCTTAGAATATGGAGATGGCCATCATACTAGTGGCAATATAAAATCACGAGAGATGTTATTTTTATGTGGGCACTTTAATATTAGTAGATTTGAAGAAATGACCAACATGTGGGAAGTTGACCTAATGTGATAACATGACCCTATATGACATATGGGTACTTAAGCATTTTCTTGATATTTACTATGGATTAAACTTGCTTATAAATTGTGCTATCAAGGGTTACATATACCTAATATGGATTTTGGATATTGTGGACTTGGAATACTTGGAAGTCTCAAAATGAGCCCTTGTATATTGTATGAGGTATTAGACCATGATGGTCACCCATAATTGGGATTGATTACATAGTTGCAAAACCAAAGCCCCTTGTGACTTATTAACGATATTGTTGGACGAACCAAGTCGGTAGACACTAGGAGGATATAGTATTGGGTGCCACTGTGAAGGTATGTATCGAGACCTCCGCCATTCGAAGTAATGCCATGGTTGTAGTCCTTGGATGTGTCGGGCCTTTTTGATGTCACTCATGGTAGTTGACATTAAGGTGTATCGACTCTTTGGGTGTAACTGATTGGTGCTATGGGTCTCCCCCATTGACTCCACATGTGGGAATTGTTGTAACACCCCGATTTTCGAAAGGTATCATTTCAAGTTAATACAGAAATCGGTATTCTAGGGAAAAATAAGATATAGGATTTTGGACTTGAATCCTAGATTTTATAGTCTCAGTAGATGAAGGATTCAATTATGAGTCCAACAGTTCTTTCCGGAGTAAAATCGGAGTTAAAACGAAGAAGTTATAACCAAAATAGTGTTCGGGAAGCGGCAGTGCTCCGCGCGGGTCTCCGCGGGGATAGACCCGCGGAGCCACTGTGTGCACAAAAACGGGAAAATCCGGCCCCCAAACCCTATTTTCACCCAAATCTCAAATCTTCTCCCCATTTCTCTCCCAACTCGACCCTCCAACCTCCCCAAACAAACCCTAACTCATTTTGAGTGTCTTTCTCTTAAAATCAAGTAGTCCTTCTACATCTAGCGAGCTTGGAGGTTAGAACCATAATCTCTCATCTTCATCTTCTTCACCAAGATATCTAGGGTTTCATCCACCCTTGTTCTCCCTTTTGTAGATTTGGAGTTTGTGGTGTATTTTGGTAACCTAGAGGTGTGTTGGTGGTGGATTCAAGCTATTGGTTAAGGTAAACTTCTAATTCTTCATCTTTGGAAATTAGGGTCTTGGGTATAAATGAGATCTTCATGTAAAGTGTTGGGGAACGATTCTATTCGGTTGAATATCTATGTTTATGGTTGGAATCTTGTGAATCTAGGTTTCGAAGGTTTTGGTTTTGAGGATTCAAGTTCCTTCAAAGGAGCTCTACGTGGGTAAAATCTAGATTTATCTTAAATCTAGCAAGGTGAGTTCAAGTTGATTTGTGAAAATGGTGTACATGCCAAAATGTTTATTTTAAAGTGTTTGTGTTTTACATTAAATTGTTAACTGCTGATAAGTTTTGGTTATTTGAAGATATTTAACTTTATAAACTTATGTAACACACATCTTTGTGATTTTTGGGCATTCTGATGAATAAATCATTTTGATATGTTTCTTGATGATATAATATATAAATGGAGGTCATTTTATATAATTGTCCATTTAGTGCATACAATTTTATAAACCGTTGGAAAATCCACATCATTATACTATGAGTCATTTTGGCAACATGAAGAAAATGGGTTGATTTGGAAAATGGTTTGCCTCAACCAATGATGAGATTTGAGTTAATCATACTTTTGGTCGTTGTGTTTGCATGATAGTTGGTCAATCGTGTTCCAATGTTTATACCGACATTCATTTGGGGGTTTACGTAAATTGTTGGGCCTTTGGCTCGGTTTGGACTAAATTGAGTCTTGAGGACATTTGTCAGGTTTTAATAACTTAAAGTGGAGTCTTGGGCGTGAGTTGCATTTATCGCGTTTTAAGTGTGTGTGTCATCCAATAGGAGTCATGTGTTTTAGACTGTAATGCATTGGATCCATAGGCATGTAAGTCATTCGTGTTTAATGGTGAGGACTCTTAGGATTCTCACTTTGGGAAATAATGTCGTTTTGGCATTGGTGTCGTCTCGGTTGTTTGGCGAAGAGGAACCTTTATGGGTTGTACTTCGGGACCATGGGTCTTGTGTTTGGATGTCTAATTCTTGTGCACGAGGTTAGACATCGAGAGTTATCAAGTGAGGAGCTGAGGCTCCTATCTTGAATGCTAGGGAGTAGGCACTAGGGGTTAAGTGGGTACCCCGAGGATGAAACTCCGCTATAGACCGAACATGCACTAAGATCGCGTATCTTTGAGGTGTAGCTCGGCAGAGCAGGCAATAAGGGATACGGTGTTTGGGACTTGAAATAAAGTCCGACTGGAGGTGTAGCTCGGCGGAGCAGTCAATACAGTCACGATCTGAGGTGTAGTTCGACAACATGGCCATGTGGCTTAAATTTGTGATCCGCTGCGTACAATGGAATCGGGTTTCCCCCGTCACCGGAAGGTGTTAATTGGGTATTTAAGTGTGTCATTTATTATCCATGTTTTCGATGACATTTTGCATATGTGTAATTGTTTACTCAAGGTTTACGGGTTGTGTATTATGCCCTGCCCACGTTTGGGATGTTCAAGAAGTAAAATCTTATTTCGTAATTTTTATAAATTGGGAGTCTCTCTCTATTCTTATTTTGAGTAAGCTTTGGGTTGAATCTCTATTTACGGAAAACGTTTTATATCGGGATTTTAGCTTTTTAAACAGTTTGGTTTGGTTAACGTATATATTGGTATCCCTTTCGTTTAAAATACATATTACCGGTAAACGAGTCATTTTCATATTTGAAGCATATCATTTTGAAAGATTATGATTCTAATTTGCATTCTCCCTTTTTAACGATTCACTTATAATTGTTGAAAACTCTTGAGCTCACTAGGCGTTAAGCCTAACCTTTTCATTTGTCGGCATGTGCATCAGGTTCCAGTTGGGGGTTTGGTTCTAGCAGGACTATGAAGAGTTGAGCCTTAGCTTTTCGCAAGCGTAAGTAGTTGGTGAAGTCTTCCGCAGTTGGAGATAGTGACTGTTATTAGGTTTTAGTAGCACCCGTCCTTATTATAGACTGTATGTATAGAATGAAATGTGCGTATTGAGGTTAAATCTTAAATTGCGTTTATAGATGAATCAATTATCGATGTATTCAGAAAATTTTAAATTAGTTGCTATTTCCATAATTGAAGGTGTTACAATTGTCTTGCTAAATGTTAATTGCATGTTTTAATTGATGGGTTATTATTGCTCATTTGCTTGTACAATATCATTAGGCTCTTTTGGCCTAACACTTATTTGGTGTCGATGTGTATCTCAGGTTCTAGTGGCGCCACATATAAGAAGGTTTAGGCGGACTTTTGTGTGAGCTTGGGGAAGTGCAAGTGGGCGCACTTTTTGGTGAAGATTTTATTGGGTCTATAGACGACACCCTTTTTGTAATCTCATTTCTGTTGTAGAAATTAGATCAGCATGTTGTTGTTTATTCTGTTAAATTACAAACTGTAATTAAAGAGGTGTTACATTTTCCCCATTTTTGGGAGGCTCTTGCTATGGCAATTTTATATACCACATTTCCGTTTTTCCGGAAATTTTTGTTATCCCTATTTTTGAAGTGTTACACTTCGCTATTAACCAAAAATGGTTTACTTTGGTGGTATTGTCTATTCTTTCTTTAAAAGAACATGTTATATTGACCGTGAAAACATTACCGTTTTACGTATGCGATTTATTTATATGCTCATGTACTTTATGATTTGATATCGTATGTGGAGCTGGGTGACACAGTGGGGTACGTGTAGTCGTGTACTGTGGCGTATTCGAAGTCTGCGAGAGGTTGGTTGAACCTTGTGCCTTGAATCTGTTTCTTGTGCACACAGTGACGTTATCTACTGGGGGGTCGTGGGGATCTACTGGGGGTCGTGGGGATCTACTGGGGGCCCCGAGTATGAACATCACGAGGAGGTGATGAGAGAAAGGACCACTGTGCCAATACCCTTATGTGGAATCGATTGTTTAATCTTTTTCTGTACAACTGAAATACGTATGTCTTGATGAGTTAAAGTTGTAAATTTTATGAATTGTTTTGAGAGGGAATTCACTAGATCTTCTAGTCTAATTCTCTCTTTCCAAATTATAAAAAACCATTTTTCAGGTAAGTGCATTAGCGACGCCTCTTCGAAGGGCAAGGAGAAAGTTTGATTTTAGCAGCGAAGACCGTTGGACTTAGATTATCGTAGTTCCTTGATTTCTTTTCTTTAAAATTCGACAGATAGATTCTCGGCTGTGGTAGTTGTATCCGTTGTCAGATTTCAAAATCTCGAAGATTGAAATGTTTTAATTGGGACCCATTTTGGGATTTAATATTAATCTAATGTTATGCTTGTTTTGGGTTGTTACATTTGGTATCAGAGTCATAGTTTAAGAGATTTAGGTGACCGGATGGGCCTAAACATAAACAGTAAAGTAGGGGACCACATCTTAGATATAAAAAGCCATTAGGAAAGACCCTAATCATAGAGAATCATGAAAATGGTAGTGAGGACTCTCATGTAAGGTAAATTCAAAATCGCATCTGGCCAATGCCATTGTGAATTTACAGGTGCATGGGTGTGCTCGACTTCTATTGTTGAGATGATTGGTGGGCATGGCAGTAATAAGCTCTAACCTTGCAATGATTAGCAAGAGTTTTGTATGTATTGTGTGAGGTTATTTCCAGGGTTCAAGAGAAGATATATATATGTGGTTAAGGGTGTGATCCTATTTTATAGTGAGGCTTCATTTCTGGAGTTTGAGGTATCGATCATTTGGTATAGGGGGAGAGGATCGTGTTTGGGTCTTGAGAGCTTTAACTCAAGATCGAGCTAAGGCAATGAGCCATTAGACCCCTTAGTCAAGTGGTAGGGTGGCAAGGATAATGGAAGAAGGATGTCAATGTTAATTTGAAGTATGGAGAAGGGATAGAAGGAAAAGCGAATGATCGCCTATGGGCCTATTCCAGTCAAGATTTGGAACGGTATAATTTGCACACCAAGGATCAATTTCGCGAACTGTGTAGTGTGGGAGAACAAGTATGTTGGGAAGAACCAACACCTAAGGTTGTGCAAGGGTGGGAAACCCGACCATTTGGTCAAAAGCAGTATGCTAGTGAGAATTTGTTATGAATGCAAAACGCCCGACCTTGTTAGAGTGAATAGCCTTCTAAAGCAAAGTGAGTCCCATGCGTTGTGTTTTAAATGGACTACATAAGTCGATGCATATTAAAAATATTTATGTGTATGTTGGGTTTCTTGTTTTGGAAGTTAATGCAACACATTCAATCGTGTAGTATATGTTTTGGGAAAATTTCAAACTTATTTATGTTGCAAAATGGAAATTTTGAACTCAATAATTGGTGAGTTATTTCATCTATTTCTTGTTGAGTTAACCTTTATTGTGGTGGTCATGACAACATTTGATCACATAGTTTTCATAACTGAAATCAATATGGACATGTTGTTGTCACACCTATGAGGGTAGGATCGGTTGACTCAGCCAGGGTAGGCGATTGTACTCGAAACTTTTAAAGTCGCATGGAAGAGTTTCATTGCATACATTCTTGTTGTCGTCAACATTGGCTTGGATGATCAGTGTGATGTTTTTACAGGGTTATGTGGGTAGGATCCTCGAGATCCTTGTGCTTGGCTATTCATCTATGGTTATTTGTTTCTTGCATTCACGAGTTTATTTCATGGTGTCGTACTCGTTAAATTTTCAATGAGCAAAATTATTTAAATCATTGTGTCGTCATGCATGAAGGCTATGAACTCTCTAGGTCATAGAGAATATTGCAATTAAAGTTAAGGAAATGTTTCTAGAGTTGAAATTTTCGGTTGATCCGTTTATGGCCGAATTATGACTCTAGTGTTTTCCTTAGAGAAGGGTGGTAGATAATGAAAAGCTCGGATGTTGAAGTTGGTAAGGCTCCTATTAGGGTAGCATAGACTTTTGTTCGGAAATTTGGGATGTGGTTGTTTGTGAGTCATTATGTCTGGGTGAATTACGAAGTTGTTAAGATGCTTATTATACCAACATGATAATAAGGAGTGTTGCAGTATTTTGATGAAAGGTTATCGACGTTGAGTCTGAGTATTGATGTGGTGTTGTAATAAGACCACATGCCAAGTAAGCCATGTACCTTCATTAAGTGAGGACTGTGAGGTATAAAGTGATTTATGATGTGTAGGGAGAAGTGGGTTCCGTTGGGAATTCTCGTTTGTTGGAGAAATTGTCGAAGGATCACCTTTTTAAATGGTTGATATTGAAGTCAACGACCATTTGAAATATCCAGTGTTGAGGTCGTTGTCAGGTAACTGAGAATTCAAGGAGTATCTCTAGTATGGTTATTATTCCCAAGGTTGTAAAGGGTCCTTCTCGGGACAAATGTATACTTTGCATTATGTTGGGCCACATTGGTTGAGTGCTTGAAAGTAAGAGATCGCTAGTTGAGAGAGGTAAATTCCTATGAGGTTTGGTTATATGCAAAGGAAAGAAGTATATAACACAGCTGAAGTGAGTGCACATCGATTATATCGATCTGCATGGGAGGGTGCCTTATCCTTTTGGACTATCTGAACTTGTTTCTTGAAGATCGCGATGAGCTATAAGAATTCAGAACTTATCTGAGTGAATCGGGTGATCATGATTTGTGGTTTACCTAAATTTGAGAAAGGCAAGTGGTGACATGACTTTGCTTCAATATAATTGTGTAGTGGTTGGTGCAAAGAAGACGGTAACTATTATGTATGTAATATGGATCATGAAGATTTTGTTATAGTGTGATAGCGCGGTGTGATAGTTGTGTAGCAAATTAGTGGCATATTACGTCAAGGCAAACAAGTAAGTCATCGATGTGATAATGGGTTGTCGTATGTTGGGTGATGAAATTTTGTTGAAATGTGGGGTGGGTGTAGATGTAAATTTCTGAGATAGGTGTTACGTTATTGCTATTTTGAGATCAAAAAGGGTCGAGTGATAATTGGCGACCACCTAAAGAAAGAAACCGTGTTCTTCTCGGTTGAATTGAATTTTGGGCAAGTTTATCTTACTCCAATTAAATGTTGATGAGAATGTCATTTTCGATTACTTGTGGTGCTTTGTTGTAGATTTGAAGTTTAACTGGGAATGATGAAGTGTTCGTTAGGTGTAAAGGAATCTCTGTGGATAGGTCGACTCTATTTGGGGAGCGAGAAATGCACAATATTTTGAGCATTGGGTATTGTTTCGTGATGACCTGGATGAATGCCTAAGTAAGAATTATGGTGAAACCGAGAACGTAATGTGGGAATCAGTGCTTCAGGCTAACGTGAGAAGGTGAAGTTGGTATGTTGCAATAAGTGAGTTAACTAAAAGTAAGAAAATTGTCTGGTGAACAGAAGAACGTGGAGTGTGTTTAAGAGTTGTCATTTGACGAACATATGAGCTCCTCTCGAGGATAAGAGAAAAAGAGTAACTATGTATGCTATAGTTAAGGTGTTGGAAAATTAATCCATGTGAATGGTCTAAAGCTTGCACCTGCTAGTAAGTCTTTCTTTGAAAGTGTGTGTACTATGTTTTCGGGAAGGCATGGTAAAAGTGGTTGAACGAGATGCTCGAAGGGAAAGATCGGCGGATGTAAGTAAGTATTAGTGCGATGGATATTCCAAGTGAGCACTGTGTTTCATGTAGTGCAAATTAAACTAATTATGTAGGAAAGTGTCGCTCCTTTTTTGTAAGGAAAGGAACTCGGAATTGCTTCGGAATTTTATGGGATTTGATAGATTTGGTGGTATTTTGTCATGTGTTTTTGGGACTGGCTCAACTTGTCAGTAGAGTATATGGACGATGGAACGGTGAAGGGTGTATGTTCATAGGTATATATGTAGATATTCGAAAGGATAAGTGGGGATATTTTGGACGAAATGTGCAAAATGCAGATGAATTGATTATCATCGAAGGAATAGTGATCGATGTTGTGTTGTAGGGCAGTGTGTTATTAGTGTATGGCGTAAGTCATATTGGTGGGCGTTATTAAGAATCGTGTGCTATTTAATAACGAAATTCTTATCAATGATCCTGGAAGTGAATGCAAGGATAACCTCGTGTTAAGTTGACAAATTGGGTGGATCTTATGTTTTGACGTGGTTCATGTTGTTATGACGTTAACTTCGGTAAAATTATTCCTTTTAAGGAAGTGAAGTTGTGTGCGAAACCCTAAACTTAGACGCATTTTAAAACCGTGAGTCCAGGTGTGTGGACAAAGCGGATAGTATCTGGTACGGTTAGCCTGGGATGTTACATATGGTATCAGAGCTAGGTTTGTGTCTGGTAGAGGAGATATCCAGTCCCTTATAAGGCAACTTTCGTTCCCCTTCCCAACCAATGTGGGATCTTACAATCCACCCCTCTTGGGAGCCCAGTGTCCTCGCTGGTACACTAGTCCAGCTCCCGGCTCTGATACCATCTATAACATCCCAGGATAACCGTACCAGATATTGTCCGTTTTGTCCACACACCCGGACTCACGGTTTCAAAACGCATCTGGTAGAGGAGGTATCCAGTCCCTTATAAGGCAACTTTCGTTCCCCTCCCCAACCAATGTGGGATCTTACAAGTATGTGGTACAGTTGACGGGAGAGGTTGCAAGTATATTTTACGAATTACCCGACATAAGAAAGTTGTAGTTGATCGAGGGGCAATTTTGAAGGGTATCTCGATCGATTTTGAAGGGTATCGTACATTTATGATTTTGATCAGAATTGTTTGGGAAATTTAACGGAGCTAAGTTGATGAGATTGAAAAACGTGAGTCTTTTAAAATCCAAGTTGGGGATAAGGTAATGCTTAAAGTATCTCCTTGGAAAGGAGTGGTGCGTTTCGGAAAGAAGGGAAAGCTGAGTCTGGGCTACATCGGACCGTTTGCAATTGTTGAACGAATTGGGGAAGTGGCGTACAAGCTTGACCTACCAAAAGAATTACGAACTATCCACAACACGTTTCACGTCTCCAACTTGAGAAAGTGCTTAGCGGAAACTGATATGGTTGTGCCATTACAAGATGTGCGAGTGGATGAAAAGATGGATTTCGTTGAAGAACCTGAGGCGATCGTCGATCGCAAGGTTAAGAAATTGAGAAATAAATAGATTAGTCTCATAAAGGTTCATTGGCGTTTCCACAAGGGACTAGAAGCAACTTGGGAAGTGGAATCCGATATGATGTCCAAATAACCGAATATTTGTGACAAAGAAATTCTAGGGACAAAGTTCTTTTAAGGGGGGAGGTGTTGTAATAACCTTAACCCACTTTTTCCTTTTTGGTTAATGGTGGTCTAGTTGAAAAAGGGAAAAGTTTAGGGGTCTTTTGGCAACTAGTAGGAAAATTGCAATTAGGGGGTAAAAACCCTAATTGTCTCATTTCTCCTCTATCTTTGAAGTCGGCGTGTAAAAGAAAGGGGAGCAAGAAATAGAGGAAATCTAGCTTGAGGTTCCAAAACCTTGGGAGGGTGAAGAAGGAAGCAAGGCTTTGAGGAATTTCTTCTCAAGAGGTATCACCACACTAACCCTTCTCTTTGAGTCAAGATTTAGAAGCTCTATTGGAAATTCTAGCAATTTTGTTTATGATCTGGGAAATGGAAAATGGGAAATAGCTTGGAAAATCTAATGTCTAGAATAGGTTAGACCTTTGTATATTGAAGAATGGGTGATTGTTTTGATTTTTGATTAAGGGAAGAATGAAATCATTGTCGATATTTTGTCCATTTAATCGAAGGTCTGTATTGGGGTTTATCGGGAAAGAGGGTCGGCCGAGTTGAAAACCGAGACAACTACGAGAGGTTAGTTGAGCCATGTGCCTTGAATTTGTTTCTTGTGCACAAGGTGACGGCGTCTACTGGGGGCCGTGGAGATCTACTGGGGGCCCCGAGTATGAACATCACGAGGAGGTGATAAGAGAAAGGACCACTGTGCCAATACCCTTATGTGGAATCGATTGTTTAATCTTTTTTTGTACGACTGAAATATGTATGTCTTGATGAGTTAAAGTTGTAAATTTTATAAATTGTTTTGAGAGAGAATTCACTAGACCTCCTGGTCTAATCCTCGCTTTCCAAATTATAAAGAACCATTTTTTAGGTAAGTGCATTAGTGGCGCCTCTTCGAAGGGCAAGGAGAAAGTTTGAATTTAGCAGCGAAGACCGTTGGACTTAGATTGCCGTAGTTCCTTGATTTCTTTTCTTTAAAATTCGACAGATAGATTCTCGGCTATGGTAGTTGTATCTGTTGTCAGATTTTGAAATCTCGGAGATTGAAATGTTTAAATTGGGACCCGTTTTAGGATTTTATATTAATCTAATGCTATGCTTGTTTTGGGTTGTTATAGTAAGATTCTTGGCTATCAAAATGGCACCGTATGCAACAGTCTTATCCGACAAGGATTGTCACTCTCACTTACCGAGTAAGACTCTTATTTCTTTGCTTTGCCTCTTACTAGTAAGATTCTCGGCCCTTGCCATATTAATCCGCTAAGATAAATGACTCGGTAGCTTACTTGATAAACGTTTGATAAATGACCCTTAAGTCTACATTATTTGATGTTGGTGATTTTAGTGCCATCAATCATTTTGGTGTAATTGTGATTTACTTGAGATCGATTAAAGTGATGAGACAAACATATGTGAGTTGGGAGATGATAAGTGCACACTCATAAATGTTGCCCCTATCACCTTAGATCTCCTTAAAGCGGGGTAAGGGGGTTGCTCCACCTTGTGGGATTCCAAGCGACGGAGGCCCTTGGCGGTGGTCCACCGTTGAGCGGCGGGGTTTGGGGGCAGCACCCTGAAGTTTTTGGATTTTATGAAGAGTCAAACTTAGTGAAAATTTCACTAAGTATAAGCATGATGTAGTATAATTAGATATCTGAACAAATCTGGTCCATTTAATCACACTTCTGATTTGAACAAAGTTGAAGTTTGGAACTCTGGACTATGCGTCCAGACTTGGGGTTTTATGCACCTAGACTTGTGATCTGAACAAAATTGAAATCTGGAACTCTGGACTCGGATTGATTTGCATAAATGACCAAGTCTAACTTTGGACTTTAGAGTTAGAGTTATTGTCTGTGCATCCGGACTTAGTCCCTGTACACTCAGATATAGATTTAGAGTCAAAGTTTAGTTCTTTAAACTCTAATTTAGTTGTTGACAGAATGTGAATCCTTGATCATTCCATTCATCCTTAACCCCTAATATATAGTACAATGGATTACAATCAAATAAGATAACTACCTATAATACAAGATATTCATGCCTAACTATTAGGAAGAGATTTCCCTTGATTTCCTTCTATCCAATGCATGTGCATGATTATAGGTATGTGATTGAGTTTCCAATAATAGTTGTAACTACTCTTCAATTTTATCCATTAACGGGTATACCCGATAAACCACCATTAATCGTCAATCTCTCATAAAATATGTATAACGAGATTCTGGGTATAAATATCTTATTTTTCATAGCCTTTGAAAAATAGAGAAATTCTTAAGGATTATCCCAATACGAAATTCGTGAACCCAAGGCTGTTAGGATCGAATTATTGTATTTGGAAAGTGCTCTACACACGATCCTTTGAGATTATCTAGTCCTGTGATAATCCCAAATTTTAACATTTGAGTCCATTGTTCTTGACATAGAAAAAATTATTTACAAGATAACATTTATCTACGACGGATTACCGATGAATCATTAATGTAATACCAATTGTATAACCATAAGATAGCGACGGATTAGCGAGGGAGTAGCAACAAGAAAACATCTGAGGATGACTTTTGTTTTTGGATTAAAAGGCTTATATTGACGCAATGACAGTTTCATAATATGTTAATACACGTGATTAAAGAATGGTCAACCAAGAGCATGTGTGCTTGACCCGACGACCTTGAAGGATTGACTGTTTTTCAATCACATGTATTTCAAAATAAAAAATCATACATGATATAGACGTTCTTGTGTTTTCTTACTTTAACTTTATTCTCGTCTAAACTTCTTTATATATATATATATATATATATATATATATATATATATATAGGGAGAGGTTCATTTGAGAAATGGTAAATATATGAGAAATAAAGAAGTAATCTTAGTCATTCATCTGGTCAACATTTGCGGCTTTGACCGCGAAGCAACGGATAATTCCTTGTGTGGTCTATAGAAGGTAGAGGGGTAATTTCGTAAAATACACGGGATGAGTTCATATATGAATCTGTATGAATCACAAAGATTCATATATGAATCTGTTAATTAGTTCAACTGATTCATATATGAATCTTTGTGATTTATACAGATTCATATATGAATCTTTGTGATTCATACAGATTAATATATGAATCACAAAGGTTCATATATGAATCTGTTAGTTGGTTCAACTGATTCATATATGAATCACAAAGGTTCATATATGAATCAGTTAAAAGAGTTCAGTTGTGAATTGCACTGGTTCATATATGAACATATAGTTCATATGTGAATTATACATGTTCATATATGAACACAGCCCGTGTGTTTTGTAAAATTTATGAAATTGTCCTTCTATTTTTGGGATAGCCGCAACTTTTGACCAGTCAAAGCCGCAACTTTTGACCGGTCAAAGCCGCAATATTTGACTAGTCAAATCCGATCTTGACCATATGAATGGCTAGGATTACTTCTCTATTTCTCATATATTTACCATTTCTCAAATGAACCAAATAATATATATATATATATATATATATGTATATATATGTATATGTATGTATATATATGTATGTATGAAATTAAAGAAAAATGGAAGGACTGACCTTGTTATCCTTGAAAGTTGGTTCCTCTCTTGCAGGTGACCCCTCTCTTTCCTCACTTGCTTCATTCAAACACATAGTCAAAAGGTTAAAAGTTCAATGTTCGATTATTCCTCTAGTTTTAACAATATCTGAACATATCTATACTATATTATAAAGATGGCATAAAAAACTCTTAAAAACAAGTCTTAAAGCTTAATGTACCGCTATTTAATGTTAATTACTTAAAAAACAACCATTAAAGTTGTATGTACTACATTTAATGCTATTTATTAATTTTCAATCATTATCTCTAACCATTTTAACTCTCCTAAAATCATTTCCCAATTTAACTCCCCTAAAATAACTTTCAGCATAGTTAAATATATAATAAAAATCAAATTTTAAATATAAAATTATAAAATATAATTAAAAAAATCTAACAAAATATTTTATAAAAAAATTATATTATTAAACCAAAATAAATTACATTATATTATTAAGTCTAAATTAAACAAATTTATATAAAAAAATTCATTATCACTCTCTCACAACCAACCAAAATCGTAATGTAAATCGACAAAAAATAAAAAATAAAATGAAACATTAAAATCGTGGTGTATCTAGCGGCATTGCGCGAGTACACTTCTAGTTTTTTAAAATAGAGAAAATAAAAATTTTAAATTAATTTTTTATTTTAATAAATTCTTCAAAACTCTCTTTATAATAAAGAAAGTATAAGAGAGATGGTAAGTCTTCAAATTTAGAGAAGTCTCTAAAAGTAATTGGTTAGAAGATAGAAATGGTTTTCTTTTATTATTCTAATAACAATCTTTGAAAGTAAATGTTTAGTAGAAAGAAAATAATATTTCATTAAAAGAAATTGAATATTTTAATAATATAGTTAATTTTGTAATCTTCAGATAGGAGAAGTTGTTGGAGTTGAATGTAATACTTTTGAAGATTTTGATATTTTATTCTCTATTTTAGAGATTTTAAAAAATTCGTTGAAAATGCTCTTAAACAACGTTCTTCAGAGTTTTTTGGATGACGTAACATTACATCACATCGATCATAACCTTATGCCTTATTATCGTAAATTACGTTCCTTCAGCCATAATATTTGCTTGAGCATAAAAATGGGTCTTATTGACTTTGAAAGCTTAAAGCAAAGAAAACGAAGGAAGTGATGGGTAAATCTCCATGAAAAAGAGGGCAACTTTCGTGTAGTTTGTAATTGGATGTAGTTATTCAGATTTTTTCGAGAATAAATCATTCTCTTAATACACAAAAGTTTTTTTTAATGCATCAACAACTTGTACGGTAAACATCTAGTTATTTTTTCGGTTTAAACAAAACAAAGAAATGTATGAGAGTACCTGTAGGATTTGATGATTGTTTCACTATGAAGGAAGATCCATTACGATGTGAAATGACTAATCTATTCTCAACCTGTAAGATTGTAGTTTTATTAGAAATCAATAGTAATTGCAAATTAAGGAAAAGTAATTATCTTAATTGACTGCTTAATATCACTTAAGTTTATAAAATCATACTATAATAGTACGTTTGATATAAACATGTTACAATAAGTTGATAGGAGGCTTTTGGATATCATAACAACTTTTCAGCAAGGGTATATTTGAGTTTAGGGGGGTTCATTGAAATTTTAAAATCATAATCCAAAGTTCTTATTTATAATCAAACGTTTACAACCACTTGGGTTGTTGCGCACTGGTAAACGCTTTGGTGGATGTAGTGGAATATCTCATCTATCCAGGGTTCAAATCCAAACGCTGTCAAAGCCCTTATGGCCATGGAGGTTCACCTGTGATGACTCCAGGCCATTCGTGGTCGCTTGGGGATTAGTCGGTGTGCGTAAGCTGATCCGGAAACCCACAGTTACCAAAAAAAAAATCCAACGTTTACGTAATATCAGCTAAGTTGATTTTTTAAAATCAATTATTTTTCTATTTGTTAAATAATTATACGTAATGGATAATTACAAAAAAAAAAACTAATTTAAAGTGACTAATCAATATAAACTACAATAACTTGAAGGGAAAAGTTCAAAAAAACCTAATAAACTATCATATTTTGAATGGTTTAGTCTCTTAACTATTTTTTTGAATGAAAAAACCATTAAACTTTCTCATTTTGAATGATTAAGTCCCTCAACTATTTTTTTGAACGAAAAAACCATTAAACTTTCTAATTTTGAATGCTTAAATTCCTCAACATTTTTTTTGAATAAATAAACCATCGAACTTCTAAAAATTGGTTACCTTTTTTTAAGGATACCTGGAACTGACGATGAAGATTTTAAAGTAAAAACAAATCAAAATCAGTTTTATCGTTCTCAAATTATATGTCATTAAAACCCCTCATAGACAATCGTATCGCTCCGCCTCGCCTCTCCCCATTGCCCTTACATTGTCCGTTCTCCATATCACCTAACACGTTGTTGCTAATGACATCGATCTCCCTCTTTTTGATCTATTTTTTATTTATCAAAAGAGAAAGAATCAAAAGATAATCGGTTCCATGTAGTTTTTTTGGGTTAAAATGATGTAAGTAACCAATTTTTAAAAGTTCGATAATTTAATTTATTGAAAAAAAATATGCAATGACTTAATCATTCAAAATTGGAAAATTTAATGTTTTTTTCATTCAAAATGAGAAAGTTTAATGGTTTTTTATCCAAAAAAATAGTTCAGAGACTTGTTCATTCAAAATGAGAAAGTTTAATGATTTTTCATTCAAAAAATTAGTTTAAAGACTTAACCATTCAAAATGGAATAGTTTGTTGGGTTTTTATGAACTTTTTCCTAACTTGAATCAATGAAATAATTGACAACATGAGAAGTTATTTACAATCATATAAACCACAATTAATCAACAAAATAAATCAAAATATATATATAGACTAGAGCTAAAATCACATTGTAAATATACAAGGTCAAAAAATGACCTTATAAAAACATCTGATTTGTATGTTTTTAAACTATACACAATGGTTTGTTTATGGATTTAATTTATTTTAATTTATGATATAAATTTTTTATTGTAAATGTTTGGATACAAAATATGAAAATAAAATACTAAATAGTATAAAAATTAAAACTATCCATAAAATAGAATTAAAAAAAATGGAAAAAAAGTCACAAAAATTTTTGAACCCTTTTGACGAGTTGTTTTTTATATTCCCCACGAGCAAACTAAGAGCACCCACGATGTACGATTTTTTTATCAAAGTTTTTCATAGTTTTTTTCTTACATATTATTGCTACCTCAACAACTTAAAAACCTTTATATACTTTAACTATGTGAAAAACCTCACCCAATCTTTTTTATTACTTTTTTAAACTATTCAGGGTCCCATAATTTTAACTTTATACCATTTTCATTCTTATTTATAAAAATAAATATATTAAAATTCATACAAATACATAAAAGTATGTACAATAAAATTAATAAAAATTAGGTTATTAAGAAATATATAAAAGTTGTATAAAAAGTATGTAAAATTAAAATTAAAAAATGTTAAACTTAAAAGTATGTATAACCGAAAATAAAAATTGGGTCATTAAGAAATCTGTTAGAATTATATAAATATGTCAAATTTGAGATATTATTTTAAAAATATAAAAATATAATTACTTTCATTATGCATTTATTTATATTATTTATTTAATAATTATATTTAAATAGGATTACGTTAAATATATTAATAAATAAAACTGGTTAATACATAAAACTGATTAAATACGAAACTTTTATAAAATTCTAAAACTGATTAAATACGAAAAATCTACGAAAAAGTAGGTCGTGCAGTTACGACCTATGACGAAAAACCTCAATTGAAAACCTCTCAATTATGTGAAAAACCTCAAAAGAAGGTTTTTGCTTTTTGAAAAACCTCCCAAAAACCTTCTAACGAGCACACTGTGGATGCTCTAAGCTAATAAAGACATAAAATTATTGTTTGCACTTTTATATTTTTAAGTATGATGGTTGAGGGGTTAAGACTAGGGTCGTCCTTCGGGAGGGCGGGTTGGGCACACGTCCAGGACCCAAAGGAAATATTGCGTCTACGGTCTACTCATGTTTTTTGGGACAAATTTAAAAAAAAGTTTCATACTCATCTTTTTATATAATATTTAGAGTAAACTACAATTTTCGTCCTTGTGGTTTACCACTTTCTTTGAAAGTGGTCCCTGTGGTTCAAAAACTGCAATTATCGGCCCATGGTTTGCATTTTGCTTAGAAAACCGTCCCTCGTCGTTAACTCCGTTAAAATTTTCCGTTAGAGTCAGGGGTATTTTCGTCCAACCATATTTTTTTTCTCTCCTTTTGCAATCTTTCTTTGTTTTTTCTTATTTTTTGTAAAAAGAATAAAACATCAGGGACCTGTTATGTAATGTGTGTGTATATATATATATATATATAAAACATTATATATAATGTGTGTGTATATATATATTATATACACAGTGGTCTTTTCCGGTGGTCTTCTCCGGCGAGCCTCCGGCGAGGTCGTCTTCTCCATCTTTTCTCTCTTTCTCTGTATATCTCTCTCTCTCTTCTCTCGATCTCTCGATCTCTCTCTGTATCTCTCTTTATCTCATATATATATACATATATACATACGCAGAGGAAAATCGTGACCCACCACCTGGACGAAAATCGTCACAGCTCCGGCGGTCTTCTCCGACACCATCCTCCGGCGAGCACATCACCACCTCAGGCACATATCTCGTCGACATTGTGTGTGTGTGTGTGTTATATGCAGGTAAAATGTGATACTGATTTGGTTCCAATGGTTGTGATACTGATCTGGTTCCAATCTCTGGAAGAGAGAGAGAGATACAGAGAGAGAGATAAGAGAGAAGAGAGAAGAGAGAGAAGGTGGGGTGGGTTCTCCGGCGGTCACGGGGGTGGGAGGACGATGGGTTCTCTGCGATCTGTATATATAGAGAGAGAGACATTATGTGTATATATATATATATATTAATATTAATATTTTAATACATAATATCAATACAAAAATTAAATAAATTACAACTTGGTCCTTTATGTTTTATGGTTTAAACCAAAATAAAAAAAACAAAGAAAAATTACAAAAAGAGAGAAAAAAACATGGTTGGACGAAAATACCCCTGGTTCTAATGGACAATTTTAACGGAGTTAGTGACCAGGGACGATTTTCAAAGCAAAATGCAAACCATGGGCCAATAATTGCAGTTTTTTAACCACAGGGACCACTTTCAAAGAAAGTGGTAAACCACAGGGACCAAAATTGTAGTTTACTCTAATATTTAATGGGTAGAGAGAAAAGATGGTGAGATCGGAACTCGGATAAGAATGTGAGATCGTGTGAGAGCTCGCTTTCCTTAAGTGATATTTCGACCCTATTCTGCCTGGGTATCACGAAATTCACTCGAAAATAATCTCAATTCACCGGTATCGATTCTGCCAGAAATCGATCATATTTAAACACCAAGATAATCATAACCGACGCTATATTAAAACCGATAATAATTACCCATTTAATGGTATTAATTGATGGACATTATGGTGGGAGTTACAAAGAGATTTTGGGGGTTACAAAACGAAATCTGCATCAGTGCTCGACGCGGGTAGCCGCGCGGGTTAACCCGTGCCATAACCCGCCCGATGCACTGTTTCAACCCCACAAACAGTGCACGGTGCGGGTAGCCGCGCGGGTTAACCTGCGGCATAATCCGCCTTGTGCACTGTTTCAACCCACAATCCAGTGCACGACGCGGGTAGCCACGCGGGTTAACCCGCGACATAACCCGTCTGGTGCACTGTTTCAGTAACAAATTGATAAACCACCAAACGACCGTCCAACTATCCCGGGTCAGTGGTTTGGTAACATCCGGGGGGGGGGGGTCAGTGGATGGTATCTCTGATTACCCGGGTTCGAACCTTGTGGAGAGCATGTAGAGATATTCTAGATCATGGGCCTCGTGTTTCCTTAATTGAACTGGGCCGTGATCGACGTGGATTAGTCGGGTGGCACCCTTAAGTGGGAGCCCGGATACCCCGGGAACGTGTGTGTGTGCCGTTAAAAAAAAAACTATTCCGGGTCATAGTTAACTTACACGAGTGTGCACTCCACACTTCCTAAGTCGTGTTATAGCTTAGCTATCAACCCCATTATTATCTTATGAATCCAATTACACAAAATGACCGATGATTTCACTAAAATCACCAACAAAATGTTCTATAAAGATATAAAATTATTGGTTCATAAGGCATTTATAAAAAAAATAAAAAACTAATAAAATATTTTATTTCAAAAGCGTGTTAAAAAAACTTACTAGAATGGCCATTACATACTAACATAATATTATAACATATTTATATAAGACGTACAATTATTTGGTTTTTAGACGTATTTTTGACATCATATGAGATGAATATTGTGTAATAATGTTTATGAAAATATGTTTCCCAAAATAAATATTTCTTAAAAGAGTAAATTACATTGTTGGTCCCTAAATAAGTAGATTTTAAGGGTTGTATTTTTTTAAAACCTCTTAAATCTGAATCAGTCAGATATTTTTATATTCAGACCGTTTGTTTTTTTTCTCCAGATTTCAAACCTTAACTCTTAAATACATCTGAAATTAGAGGTGGTGACATTTTTCTGATTAATTATTATCACAAACAAAACAATCTTATTGATCCAAATTAAGATTTCAGACTTCAAACGTTACAAAAACAAACAGTCTTATTGATTCAGATTTCAGGCTTCACACCACCTCTTATTAATCAGAAGTGAAATAAGATTTTAGACTTCAGGCCTCTTAAAAAAAACGCCACCTAAGGGTTCCTGTTGTTTGCATTTTGTAAGGAGTTAGGTTCGTAACACTAACATCATTAAATCCAATACATTAACTCAGGGGCAAATCGGTCAATTGATATTTTCTCTTGATTTCGTATATCGATTACCTTTCACGATTATCAACAATATTTTTTTTAAATTCGTATATATTCCATTCTGATTTGAAGAGATAAAAATGGAGGAGACATGTGCTTCGCTTATTATTAACATATAAACATATGCAACTGAGTACGTAAATCTCAGTCATTCATATGTGAATACATAAAAAATACTTTAACATTCATATATTTACAAGTAAATACATGAACATACACTTTGAGAGCATCTCCAACAACTATGCTATAATTTTTCTAAAACAGAGTAGAAAAACTTAAAATCTCTTAAAAAAAATTACATCCAACTTCAACAGCTACTCTATTTTAGCAATTATATTATCAATTGTCTATACTATATTATAAAGATGGCATAAAAAACTCTTAAAAACAAGTCTTAAAGCTTAATGTACCGCTATTTAATGCTAATTACTTAAAAAACAACCATAAAAGCTGTATGTACTACATTTAATGCTATTCATTAATTTTCAATCATTATCTCTAACCATTTTAACTCCATAAAATCATTTCCCACTTTAACTCCCCTACAATAACTCTCAGCATATTTTAGATATAAAAAATCTAAAATATAATTAAAAAATCTTACAGAATATTTTATAAAAAAAATTATATTATTAAACCAAAATAAATTATAATGTCTAAATTAAACAAATTTATATAAAAAAATCATCATCACTCTCTCACAACCATACAAAATCGTAATGTAAATCGACAAAAAACAGAAAATAAAATGAAACATTAAAATCGTGATGTATCTAGCTGCATTGCGCGAGTACACTTCTAGTATTAATAAAATATTATTTCTCTCCCCTAAACACACAACTTCAATGTTTCCTATTGGTGGAAAAAAATCTCTCTCTTAAATATGGAGTTTTATAGATATCTTCAAATTTGGAGATTTTTATCTTCTCCCTCTTCTTTTCTCTATTTTAGCATACGATATAACATAGTTGCTAGAGCAAAAAAATTGCTAAAATCTCACTTTTTTCTATTTTAGCATAGCTGTTGGAGATGTTCTAATATACCCTAATTAATGCATAAACTTCTCCATCTTTATATTTTCATATGTGAATACATGAATGAATACATAAAGACACTCCAACACTTAAATGTGTTATTACATAAACACAAACCAACCTAAATTCGATAATGTATGAGATTATAACACAATCATGAACATAAAATATCACATTTTTTGGTTTTGGTGATAAAATCCGGATTTAGTGATTGATTATGGTTTAGGTTATTCTCATATTAGTTTGAGATAATTTAAGAATGATGTATGATTATCCATTGCATTATTTTTAAAGATAATGATAGTTTAAGTTTAAGAACGACAACTAACAGTTCAAATTGGTTGTAATATCTTCAAATTATTTAACTTCCCTTACCATTCAAATTCAGTTCATAACCATCATCATTTCCTAAAAACCAAAAAAGAATGGCTCAAATTAATGATTTTTTGCATCCTCACAAATTAGTCATTTTTCATTTGAAGAGAGAAAGGTGGTACCTGAGAGAGTGGAGGGGAAGTTGATTTCAATTCACGGCTGAAGAAATATGAAGAAGAAGACAACGGAAATGTTATCTCCGGCGGCGGCACCGCCGTCCATCCAACTGACGTTGCAGGAGAACACAACTTCATATTATATATTCTTTAATTTTCTTTTTAAATTGAAAAAAATAAATAAATTACCATTTTGAAAATATTTTTATAGAAATGATCAGTGAAAGGGTAAGATGGAGATAATGTTCATGTTGATGCTAATGTCGTCCACAAACTCTTTTCAAGCAATATATACCACTGCTTTTTTTCATCTACTTGTTTTACAAATTAATTAAATCATTGAACTCTAATTTTGGTCCCCATGGTTTGGTGAAATCTTTGAAAGTGGGACCTAAGCTTTGATAACTCTAGAAATCATCCTTGTGGTTCTTATTTTTCCCTTAGGTAGCGTTTGGTACGCAGACAAGATTGAACGAGACTGGACAGGACAGAACTGAACAGGACAAGAGGCTAGGACAGGACTGGACTGGACATGACTGTTCAAGACAAATGGATGTCTTGTGTTTGGTACGACTAAGACTGGATAGAACAGGATTGGACAAGTTTCCCTAAAAGTTGTTTGATAATTTTATATGTCATATAATAGTTATAAATAACACAAATAAAATATATCTTTAAATAATTTAATTAAAAAACATTATTAATTTTTTTAAACAATTTTCATACATATAAATACATACAAAAACAATAGTAGGAAATTTGAATGAAGAATCTGAAATAATTGATGGTAGTTCGAAAAAATCTGATTCATATAAAAAAATATAATAGTTGATTCAATTTGGAAGATCTTAATGAATTGGTGGATGCATAGTTGCAGCGACGAGTAAAGATAAAAGACGATGGGTGGCCGGTGAAAGACGATAATTGTGAATAGGTGAAAGATAGTAATAGAGGTGGTGGTGGTGGTGGTGCACAGTGGTAATAGAGGTTATTGTAGTGGAGGAAGAGACGGAGGTTACCAACGATGGTTGGCGGTAAGCGACAGTGGTGGCAGCCAGCGACGGTTGTTGGCGGTGAGCGTCGGTGACGGCGGCGGCAATGGGTGGTGGTGATTGGTGGAAGTGGCAATGGGCGGTACTTGTGGAGGAAGTTGTTGTAGTAGTGAAGGAAGATGTGGAAGTGGTCGACGATGGTTGGTGGTAACTACCGGTGGCCGTCGATGGTGGTGGCGACAATAGGTGGTGGTGATCGGTGTTAGTGGAGGTGGTCGACGATGGTAGTGGTGGTGGCGATGACCGATGGTTGTGGAGGTAGTGGAGGAGGTTGTTATGGTGGAGAAATAAGTAGAGGTGGCCGACGGTGGTTGGCGGTGGCTACTAGTGGCCACCGATGGTGGTTGTAGCGACGATGGGAGTGGTGACCCTTAAGACTAATACCATATTAGGATTATATATCAAATGGCGGTAAATCAATGATTTTTAGTTTCTGTCTCATTTTTGTCCCATGTTGTTCCACCTATTTTGGTGGAACAAGAAAATACCTCTTTTTGTCCCATCTTGTCCCACCCTGTCCAGTCTTTGTCCCTGTCCCATGTCGCGCCAAACATGGGACAGTTAACTTTTGTCCTGTCCCATGTCACGCCAAACATGGGAGAGTGAATTTTTGTCCCGTCCTGTCCCACCCAATCTGCAAACCAAACGCACCCTTAAAGTGATTCCTTATCACTTACTTCGTTTATTTTCTTTGTTAGTAACAGGAGCATTTTTGTCCATTTATTTTGGTGGTCAAACCTCCTGTCTCTTTGTACCCAATTCGATTTCACATTCTTTTTTATATATATATATATATATATATATGTGTGTGTGTGTGTGTGTGTGTATGTATGTGTTTATGCCAAAAATCTCCCAAGGAAAATTTAAGGTAAATGTGGAGCTTAATCCAACCAAAGAAAGTAACTTTAATAATCGCACGACAGTAATTAAAATGAAATGAATGAGCCAAGGGAATTGGTGACGCGGAAAACCCCTAAAATGGGTAAAAACCGCGGACGAGTATGAGTCGTCGTGCACTATGGATGTCAATCAGGGACGTCGTCCTTGTTTAACAAGTGTTACAAATGAAATGTAATGTAAAACAGTACAATAAAGTAAAGTTGGTCGTGCGTCGTATGTAATTAGACTTCGGTAGTGCGTCGCGTGACAAACAGCAGTAGATCTAATGAACTTCGAAAGAAACTGAGAGAGCTTGAGAACGTAATTTGTGAGCTTGTAAGGTCTGAGAATCAGATGTCCGAATGTGAAGTTCAATCTTCATATTTATACTCCACTTGTCAGTTAGCAAGTCTTGAATGCATATCTTTAATGGAGTAACCGTTTGATATTCATGATGGCATCCGTTATATCCGTTTGTTGTTGGTAACGTCTTCCGTTATGATCTCTCATCATAAACGTCCTTGAAATCCTGCATTAAATATAATATAAAGTATGTTGCAAATTAGTAACTGAAATCATGTCGTACGACAGCCATCGTGGATGAGTTTTGATAGTCTGGTCAAAGTCGCTCAAAGGAAGGACGTCAGTTATTTCTCTGGTCGTGCGACTATGGACTAATGGACTGTTTGGAATCTAAAGACGTACGACAAAGGACCTTGGTTATTTTTTACCCAAACAGTTTGCCCCCAAATTTAAAATTCAAGCGGCAACTTTTTGAAATTTAAATTTAAGACTAAGACATGTGTTATAAAAGGAAAAAGCGGGTAACTTGCATAGAACCGAATTCGTTCGTTTTCAACTGAATGATGACGTCACGTTAATTAGAATAAACAATTTGACAGCTAATGAAGGACATGTGTCATACTCTTATTGAGTGTACTCGAGTGGTTGCCTGACACGAACGACACGTGTCAATCTTATTGACCGTCGATTTTATTTTTGGGCGATTCGATTTTCTGACGATTTGGTTTCCGATTTTCAGTATAAATAAGGATTACCCCCAATCCTTACCTTTTTTACGCTTACCTTTCTAAAAAACATATATCTCCGGCGAGATTCACTTTCCGATCGACCAGAATCTTTTCCATTCTAAATTCGAGGTTTATAACACTATTTAAGGTACGATTTTCCGTTCTTCCCTCTGTGTCGATTTATGCATAAGAAGTCCATAGCCAAGAAGCCTAGGAAAGCTTGGGATATTCTTAGCTATTGGTGTGCGACTCTTAACATCCCTGATTTTCCAGATGTCGAGTGAACCTGTGAGCATGTTTAGGGAGGAAGAACATTTAGATTACTTTCAAAGTTTGGCTAAGCTTCCAGATGAAATAAATCTGGTGTCGCCTGAAGATTTAAGGCCGGATGAAGTTCCGAAGGGATATTGTGTTCTGTATGAATATCCCTTTAAGATAGGTTTTTCTTAGCCTTTTAGCCCTTTGGTCATGGCATTTTTAGATGCGTTTGACTTGACGCCTGGATAGTTAATGCCTTAGTTCTGGCGGATTGTCCAGGTGATTGATCGTCTTACGGCCGATTGGGAGGTACCGTTCAATGTAAACGACCTCTTGACTGCCTATAGTGTTCGACCGGATAGTTATCACCGGTATAGTCTGTTCCCTCGTTCGAAGGGAGACAATGTACTGATACATAACACCGCGGTGAATGATCGTGGTTGGAAACGTCAGTACGTTTTCCTCCAAGTGGCGTCTGTAAATGACGAAGACATCCAATGGTTGTCGTCCGGCTGGAACGAATCGGGTAGGTTTAATGTTTTTGTCGTGCGTTTTCTGTCGTGCGTTTTCTATCATGCGTTTTTTCTAATGTTTTTCTTTATTTGGCAGCGATCGAATTTACTAAAGTGAAGCCAAAGAGAGATTCTCACGACAAGATTCAGAAGATCTTGGAGAGAAGTATTACTGATCGTTCATTTCCCCCTCGGTCGAACGACGAGGAAGACGAGGCCGTTTTTGTAGCTGAGGTGACGTTTGTCGAGGATTCTCATAGAGAATGAGAGAGGGAAGAAGAAGAAAGAAAAGAAGAAAGAGAAGGAGAAATGACCGGTAAGTCGCTCGACAATACCTTTAATTTGTATATCGTGCGTCATTTCTTTTTTAACTTGCTTTCTTTTTTCAGAGGACGCAGCTGTAAAGTCGGCTGCCGCTAAGCGAGCCGAGCAACTGGAGCTTGCTCGTCAAGGGAGGGAGAAATCAAGGAAAAGATCTGCCCCTTCCACGGGGGTAGATCCAAAACGTGTCCGCGGCAAGCCTCGGTCTTCGCCCAAGAAGACGGGTGATGTCACTTTGTCGTCCTATTCAGGGGCGACACCAGCGAAGGAAACCGTTGTTGGGGTCGAGCTTGGAGGCTTGACCAAGGCGACGAAGGATGCCCCAACAATGGGGGTGTCAGGCGTTGATAAGCCCTTTGCCGCACCTTCTTCTTCCTCTAGGAGTGAGGAGAAGAATAAAAAAAAAGTGGGAGAGACGATATTCAAAGCCACTCTCCCAGCTGACTTTATGGTTAATGACGTTCTCGAAAGAGACATAATTTTTCCACACTTGGCAAAATTTCTCCTCCCGACTTTCTACGATCGGTACAAAGAATCTCGGGTGGAGGACACGGGGGCACATGCTGTTGGCCACTCTTTCATGGTAAGTTTTTCTTTTGAATCTTTTTCATTGCTCGTGTTTTTACTACTAATTCTTTTCCTTTTGTTGTGCAGGCTTTTCAAGCTTGTCTGAGCTTCTATGCTCAGACAGAAGGTCTTAGGTCGTCCTTTCCTGACGTCAAGAAAAGGGTTGACAAGGCTCTTGAAAGAGAGAAGGTCGCCTTGGAGTCGGTCGAGGCTGAAAAGACGAAAGTCGAGGGCCTTAAGACTAAACTCAATGATGCTCGAAATCTACTAGAGATTTCGAATTGTGAGAAGGTCAAGTTCAGGGACCGACTTCTTGAGCTGGAGGCGTTGTCGACTAAGTTGGAGGTCGAAAAGATTAAGGCTGTCACCACTGCTGCTGCTTCTGCTGACGAAATCGCGACTCTGAAGAAGAGGGTCGAAGATCTGGAGGGCGACGTCAAAGACTTGGAGATGGAGAATAAGCAAATCGAGGCTTTCTCCCGCCTCACGGCTCGAGCTGCTTTAATGAGGCGTCACTTGAAGGGGAAGGATCCTATGGCGTCGGCCTCCGAAGAACTCAAAACTTACCTCGATACTGTCGGTACTGAGAGGGACTTGGATGAAGACGACGATTTGGAAGAGGGTGACGTCGTAGAAGAAGTGGTAGCAGAGGAGACCGTTGTCGTCCAGGGACAACCTGACGTTCCTTCTACTTAATTTCTTTTGAACCTCTCATCTAAAGGTCGGCCGTACGTGGTCGTCCTTTATATTTTTAATTTGATATCAAATGAAAAAATCCTTTTTTGTTTATCGACGCTTATTACTTGTTTTTATAATTAATCGTATGTCGAGTAGATGGACAACTATATTATATCAGACATTCAACCACATCATCACTTATAAAGAAATCAACTGAAACTTTCGATCGATCTTGGGAAATTTATAATAATGGTTCTTGATTCTAAGTATTGAACATCAAGTACAAAATTTAACCTTTGTCATCCATTAAAATCGAACATATACGTGTGATCACATGAGTTTTACTTGACAAATTTTTTTTAAATAAGTCGTGCGTCCCTGCGAAAAACAACATTAGTGGGGTGGTCGTTGGTTTGACCAACGACCCTCCGATGCTTAAGTCAGTAATCTTTCTTAAGAAATAATCGAAGGAAATAAATATGAAATTTAAAAGAAATACCTCTTTAAATGAACTGCATTCCAGCTTCGTGGGATATCTCGACCGTCGAGGGTTTGGATTTTATAAGCTCCCTTACCCACGATGCTAGAGATTTGATAAGGACCTTCCCATTTAATGGAAAGCTTACCTGCATTGACCTCTTGAGTATTTTGAAATACTCGACGTAGAACATAATCACCTTCTTGAAAAACTTTGATCTGGACATTTTTGTTGAAATGTCGCTCGACCACTTGTTTCTATGCCGCCATGCGAATGTGAGCAGCTTCTCTAAGCTCTTCTAAAGCGTCGAGGTCATAACTTAGGTCGACCAAGTTATGCTCAACGGACGTATGTCTTGAAGTCGGTAGTCGTACCTCAATAGGTAACACAACTTCACATCCATAAACTAAGGAAAAGGGAGTTTGTCCTGTGGACGTATGAGGTGTCGTACGATTAGCCCATAGAATGGAAGGCAATTCTTCCACCCACTTCCCCTTGGCATCTTTGAGTCTTTTATTGATTGAATTGATGATAGTTTTATTACTCGACTCGGCTAAACCATTCGACTGTGGATATCGAGGCGTTGATGTTACCAACTTGATGTTCCTTTCCTCACAAAATCTTCGCGTTCGATCACTGATGAATTGTGTCCCGTTGTTGCACGTTATTTCAGATGGAATTCCAAACCTACAAATGATGTTAGTTTAGATAAAAGAAACGACTTCTTTGTCCCGAACCTGGGAGAAAGCCGCTGCTTCGACCCACTTAGAGAAATAATCTGTTAAAACTAAAAGAAATACTTTTTGCCCAGGGGCAGGTGGTAGTTTCCCAACAATGTCCATTCCCCATTTCATAAAGGGCCATGGGATCAAAGTTGAGTGCAAAGGTTCAGAGGGTTTATGAGACATACCTGTGTGTTTTTGACATGCGTCGCACGACTGTACATACCTGATCGCATCTTGCCTTAATGTCGGCCAATAGTAACCTTGTCGTGATATCCGGTTGGCTAGACTGCGACCTCCTGAGTGATTTCCACATTCACCATCGTGCATATCTTGTAGGATTTTCTGGACTTGCGTCTTGTTGGTGATACATCGCAGATTCAGACCAGTCGAAGATCTTCGATATAATTGTCCTCTGATCATAACGTACCTTGATGCTTTGAATCTAACCTTTCTTGCTTCCATTCTGTCATCAGGCAGTTGATCGTTCTCCAGATAATTTTTAATGTCGTCCGACCAGGAATTTTCTTCCTCAATTGGTGCGACCAGAGTATTACCGTCGTCTTTGATTGTTGGTATTGCAAGATGGACTATTGGGATATTGTCGAATGTCGTTTGACTAAGTGCTGATCCCAAATTGGCTAATGCGTCAGCTTGAGTGTTCTGATCTCTTGGTACCTGTTCGACTATGAAATGATTGAACTTCTTTGCTTCTTCCTTTACTATTTTATGATAAGCAATCATCCTTGAATATTTTGCTGCAAATTCTCCATTAACTTGGTTAACAACTAGGAACGAGTCGCTCCGGACATGTAGACATGTTGCCCCCAAGTCATGAGCAATTTTTATTCCTGCAATCAGTGCTTCATATTCTGCCTCATTATTTGTTGCCTTGAAGTCGCACCGTATGGAGTACACTATTTTGCCCCCTTGTGGGGACTGTAGGACGACACCCAGGCCTGTTCCTCGTATGTTCGATGAACCATCGACGTCGAGCGTCCAAGTGGTGTCGTGCAAAGTCGCCACAATTAACTTGTTGGACGTCGTCGCTTCTTCTAGTTCCGGACTGAAATCTGTAACAAAATCTGTCAAGACCTGCGATTTGATCGCCGTCTTAGGTTTGAAATCCATATCATAATTGCTGAGGTAGATGCTCCATTTAGCTAGTCGTCCTGTTAATTCAGGTTTTCTTAACACAGACTTTAATGGAAAGTTAGTTACCACAGTTATAGGATGCGATTCAAAATAATGCCGTAATTTCTTAGCGACCATGACTAACGAAAGCAAAAGTTTTTCTATAGACGAGTACCTGGTTTCAGCGTCTAGTAGAGTTTTACTTACATAGTAGATTGGCAGTTGTTGTCCGTCGGTTTCTCGTATAAGGACTGCACTTACCGAATTAATGCTGGCGGCCAGGTAGAGTTGAAGAGCTTCACCTTTCTCAGGTTTAGAGAGGAAGGGAGGTGAGGTCATGTATTTCTTGAGTTGTTGCAATTCCTCCTCGTGCTTATCAGTCCATTCGAATCCTTTATTTTTTCGCAGGACATTGTAGAATAAGTGACATCTGTCGGACGACCGAGAGATGGACCTGTTCAACGCTGCTACACATCCTGTTAGACGTTGGACTTCTTTAAAATTTCTGGGTGATTTTAGCTCGATAATTGATTTAATTTGGTCTGGGTTAGCTTCGATTCCTCGTCGTGTGACCATATAACCGAGAAATTTGCCAGCTCGAACTCCAAAAGAACATTTTGTCGGATTCAACTTCATTTTGTATTCACGCAAAATGTCGAACGATTGCTTCAAATGTCCTATATGATCATCCATATGCTTTGATTTGACAAGCATGTCATTGATGTATACCTCCATAGTGTCACCCAAATGTTCTTTGAACATCATATTCACCAATCGTTGATACGTCGAACCTGCATTCTTAAGACCAAAAGACATTACTTTATAACAATAAATACCTTTATCTGTCATGAAGGCTGTTTTTTCCTGGTCGTCAGGATGCATCAATATCTGGTTATATCCAGAATATGCGTCCATGAAAGTGAGTAATTCATGTCCAGCTGTAGCGTCGACCATAGAATCGATGTGTGGCAATGGAAATGGATCTTTTGGACAAGCCTTGTTAAGGTCTGTGAAACCAATGCAGAATCTCCATTTGCCATTTTTCTTTTGGATGACAACAACGTTGGCGAGCTAGTCTGGATATTTGACTTCTCGTATCTTTCCTGTTTTAAGCAAATTATCAACTTCGTCGTTGATAACTTTATTTCTTTCAGGAACGAATTTTCGTCTTTTCTGCTGAACAGGCTTGAACGATGGATCAACGTTGAGTTTATGAGAAATGATACTTGGATCGATACCCACCATATCTTCGTGCGTCCATGCGAAACAATCATTGTGATCCTGCAAAAAAGATATTAGTCTCTTTTTAAAAGAAGGGTCGAGCGTCGAACCTATGTAAACCATCTGATCAGGCTTATCCTGGTTTAGGACGACAGCTTCCAAGCGATAGTCGTCGTCAGTCCCAGGAACGTCCTGGTTCTGTAATTGCTATACTGTCTACTTCGAGGGCTTCAAAGAAACTTTGTAACATTCCCTAGCAACTTTTCTTTCGCCTTTGATCTCCTGTACCCCCCATTGCGTGGGGAATTTCAAGATTTGATGGTACGTCAAAGGTACAACTTTCATATCGTGGATCCATGGTCGCCCAAGGATGACATTATAAGCTGATGAACAGTCGACGACATTGAACTTCGTCTGTCTATTGATTCCTTTAGCATATACTGGTAGTGTGATTTCCCCCATGGTACTTGTCGCTCCTCCGTTAAATCCAACGAGTGTAGTCGAACGTCGTGTAATCTCGGATTTGTCGATTACCATGGCTTTCACTGCATCAAAAAAGATAATGTTAGCTGAACTACCTCCGTCGATGAGTATCCTCTTTGTCAAACAATTTCCAATGCTCAATTGGATAATTAGTCCGTCATGATGTTTCTGATGGACGTCGTCGAGGTTTGCTTGGTCGAACGTCAAGGGCATAGCTTATAATTCTGCGTCCTCCTTGGGTCTTGCCTCCTTTGGAATTGGTCGGTCGTCGGGACCGCGACTAGCATGTCTCTTAGCAGCTGAATATGTGGTCCCATAGACATCAGAGCCTCCGGTGATACAATTAATCACCTTGGCATGCTCTGGGGATGTGGGACGCACGTCCTTCTTTTCTGTCAATTCTTGTAAATAACCTTTCGAATTAATCCAGGACAGTTCTTTCTTCAGGGCGATGCAATCATCCGTTAGATGACCGAAGTCATTATGGAAATCGCACCATTTTGTTTTGTCTTTCTTATCACTGTCCTTATCGCTTTTCTTTGGCCATCGAACGTTTTGTTGGAGCTGTTTTAGGGATGCGACGGCGTCTTTGGCTGACCCAGGGAAACCATAAGATGACACCTTAGGATACTGGACAAGTTTAGAAGTCGTCGGCCCTTTCTTTTAAAATCTGACGTTTGAAATCTGTAGGGCAGGCTCTGATCGAACGGTTGGTTTCGGTTTGAAATCTGGCTTTTTAACACCTAGACCTTTCCTGTCGTTTGAATGTTTATTTCTGAAAACGAGGTCATCCTCGACCCTCATATGGGCAAGCGTCCTTGCTCGTACGTCTTCAAAGGTTTCTGGAGGATATTTCATAAGGTCAAGATATAACCCTGAACTATCATCCAGACCCCGTTTGTATGCTTCAATAGTTGTTTTCACGTCGCAATTTCGGATACTAATCATTTCCGCGTTGAACCGGTTAAAGTAGTCCCGGATGGACTCTCCATTCTTCTGTACGACATAGTAAAGGTCGCTCGTTTGTTTTTCCATTTTTAGACTACTAGCGAATTGTTGAGAAAATTGATTCACTAATTCTGCAAAAGACCCGATAGTTTTGGGTTTGAGATTGATCAACCATTGTAACGCTGCTCCAGTCAAAGTTGCTCCAAAACTCTTGCACATGCAGACTTCTTGAAATTGATGTGGTATCGAAATAGTCCACATGAGATGTTTGTATTGGGCGACGTGTTCTGTCGGATCAGTGACACCTGAATATTTTGGGGAGAAGGTCGGGATGCTAAATTTCTTTGGGATGTCCACCAAAGCGATTTCATCGACGAACGGCGACGCCTGAAATCCTGTTCGTGGCTCGACATCAACTGGGACTGCTGCCCCCGACAATTTGGTCAACATCGACAAGACACGCTCATTCTGCTCTTCTAGAAACTTCAATCGTTGTGCAACGGGATCCATTGGTATACCCCTGGGAACACCCAATGGAACATAACCTGATCCGTTGAAGTTAGTCTGCTGCGAAGAATCAGAGGCATATCCATTGAACGGCATAGAAGGCATAGGCATGGTTGGGATTACGAAGATCGCAGGATTAACTGGTGGTGGACGAGGATAATTAGGCAATTGAGGAGGTACGTTCCAAGCACCAGTATAAGCATTCGTAGTCCCAGTCACATTGTTTCCACTTTGGCTTCTAAGATTATCGAAGATTTTCTTTGGATGGGGCCCCACGGTGGGTGCCAAACTGTTTATGCCAAAAATCTCCCAAGGAAAATTTAAGGTAAATATGGAGCTTAATCCAACCAAAGAAAGTAACTTTAATAATCGCACGACAGTAATTAAAATGAAATAAATGAGACAAGGGAATTGGTGACGCGGAAAACCCCTAAAATGGGTAAAAACCGCGGACGAGTATGAGTCGTCGTGCACTATGGACGTCAATCAGGGACGTCGTCCTTGTTTAACAAGTGTTACAAATGAAATGTAATGTAAAACAGTACAATAAAGTAAAGTTGGTCGTGCGTCGTATGTAATTAGACTTCGGTCGTGGGTCGCGTGACAAACAAAGTAGATCTAATGAACTTCGAAAGAAACTGAGAGAGCTTGAGAACGTAATTTGTGAGCTTGTAAGGTCTGAGAATCAGATGTCCGAATGTGAAGTTCAATCTTCATATTTATACTCCACTTGTCAGTTAGCAAGTCTTGAATGCATATCTTTAATGGAGTAACCGTTTGATATTGATGATGACATCTGTTATATCCGTTTGTTGTTGGTAACGTCTTCCGTTATGATCTCTCATCATAAACGTCCTTGAAATCCTGCATTAAATATAATATAAAGTATGTTGCAAATTAGTAACTGAAATCATGTCGTACGACAGCCATCGTGGACGAGTTTTGATAGTCTGGTCAAAGTCGCTCAAAGGAAGGACGTCAGTTATTTCTCTGGTCGTGCGACTATGGACTAATGGACTGTTTGGAATCTAAAGACGTACGACAAAGGACCTTGTTTATTTTTTACCCAAACAGTATGTATATCTGTGTGTATATGTCGGCCTAGATCCCCATCGATGGCCTAAATCCCCCATCGTCGAGCATTTGCTTCTGTTTGAGTAAAAAGATCATACCAACTTAACTTTTTGTCGTAACCATCTCCACCACCATCGTCATCATCATCATCCAAATCGGTCATCTCTTTCTTAAACCCATCTCCACCATCATCATCATCACCAACGTAACCATCGCCGTTGATGCTGCCGTTGGTCGACGGCAACTGTAGAGACATCACCTGATGTAGTTGTTGTTGCCGATGATGATGATAATCGTTTAATCGATGAGACTTAGTAACAGGGTTACAGTTGTTATAAGAGGATTTTGTTGGCCGATTGATGACATCCGAAGCGACAACGTTGATACTACGAGCATTTTCAACAACATCCATTGATGAATTTCACCGATCAAATCTTGTTTGAAACTTTTTTTTATCTATATTTGATCCAGGTCTTGCTTCGCGTAAAAGAACAACAGTGTGTGTGGCTGTGCAATTCCAATTACTACCAATCATAATCTAGAAATCAAATAAGAGAAAAAAGGACTAGAATTTTCAATTTTAGAGAAAGAATCGTACCTGAAATTGAGCTTAAAGATTGCACATTAACCAAGAATCAAACCAAAACCATCTCTCTCTGAAATCCACATAACGTAAAACAAATCAAAATAAAAAAGCCACAAATTACAGAAACGAAAATACTCAAATAACACAGCTATTTCAAGAATTTTTTGGAGTAGTAATACAAATAAAGATGAAATGTTTATAGAAGTAGAGAGAGAGAAACACAACGAGTCTTGGTGGAACTGTGCTTGGATACTACACTGAGGGTTCTACCTTCAAAAACCACAATTGCACATTTGCACCAGTAAATCAAATCTTTTTACCCCATGAACATTCTTTCGTCATCGGTTTGTGACTTAAAGATTTTCACTTTCATTAACTGTGGTAAATCTATGAATCTTAATCTTTAATTTTATATTTTATAGTCTGAAGATGAGAGGGAAATGTGTGTATGAACCATCTACTGCACTAACATTGATAAGAAGGTAGTTTTATTGTTTACTCTTCATTGTTTATATTTTTAACGAACCCTAAAATGCATATACATGTGATCTATCTTCTATTGAATCAGGTTACTTAGGTTGTCAGGCAGATGTTAAACTGTTTTTTGGATCACTCTTTGGAGAGGTTTGTCGCTGCCCATTTAAAAAAATGGTGATTATAGCATCAGTTATGTTGTGCTTTTCCATTTCTTCCATATACACAGACTGAATGAATGTAGCCGACGATGGGTAAGAGTGTGCAATGAACGGGTCAGGTCGGGTCGGGTCAGGGACCCATAACCGAAACCCAATTGGATATTCGGGGGAAGAGAGAGGCCCCGAAACCCGACCGATAACATGATTGGATATTCGGGTTCGGGGTGATTCGGGTCGGGTGGGTCGGATATGGGCCTGCTTGGGCTTTTTTTTTGTTGGACCTTTTAAAACTTAAACATGTCTAAATTATATCACATGTCTATGTTAATATGTTACAACTTATATCACAAACAAAACAAAACAAAACAACTAAACAAGGAACATCTAAATTTCTAATTATCTAAACAAACTTACAAACAACCAAAGTTTAAAACTTTAAATTACAAATTTACATCTAACATAAACATACATACCATTGTACCAAAGTCCAAAATTATATCTAAATTCTAAAATACCAAGTCCAAAATTACATCTAAAATACCAAGTTACCAACTACAAATTACCAAAATCCAAAGTTCGAAACAAATTACCAAAGTCCAAAGTTCGAAACAACCAAAGTACCAAACTACCAATTCAATTGAAACAAACAAGTGAAACAACCTAACCTTCCAACTTCCAACCAACCAAGTGACCAACTTACATCAACTTCATTTGAATCCTATAAAATAAAAAATAAACAAATCAAGAAAATCATTTATCATGTAAAATTAAAATAACAACTAACAAATAAAAATTTAAAGTACATTTCTCAATCATGAATCAACTTCTTCAAATCCCCAAAATCAGATGTGTTTGTACTAGGATTATCTTCAACACGAGTAGAAGTTTCAACTCTTAAATTATCAATTTCTGCACGTAATGATAACTTATAATTATAAACTAATGTCGTAATTATAATTTATAAATAATAACTAACTCATAAGGTAATATCGTACCTTTCTCAAACTTCTCAAGGTCCTCCAAATTTTCTTTCACCGCAAGTGGTTCACTTGGACCCCTTAACCAATCTTGGGCACATATAAGTGCTTCAACTATTATAGGAGTTAGAGAACTCCTAAAACTATCCAAAACCCTACCACTTATACCAAATGTTGATTCAGACGTAACTGTGGAAATGGGTACGATGAGGACATCTCTAGCAAATTTTGAAAGCATGGGAAACCATGCACTATTTATTTTCCACCACATCAACAAATCAAAGTCCTTCCCATTATCATCTACAATTGCCTCAGCTAGGTAAACATCAAGTTCATTCCTTTTGCTATCTAAGGCCCTACTTTCAAGTTTTTGCTTTCTCAACAAACTTTTAAACTTGGATTGTGACCTTGCAGGGGGGACCTTTTTCCGATTGAGATTGGGATTCGGTTTGAGATTGTGTTTGAGATTGCGATTGAGAAGGTTCGGAATATTGTTGCATATAATCTTCAAAGAAGGTAGTGAGTTGAGATTTTACCTTTCTAAAACATGCCTCACCTCTTTCTTCACCAAATAACTGTTCGAACTGGGATGACATGTACTCCACTTTATCTCTTGGATCCATAATGTTGGCAAAGAAAATTACAAAATTCATCTTTTCCGTATCACCCCAATATTTATCAAATTTATCCTTCATTTTTTGGGCCATATTATGTTTATAGAAAAATCAAAAGAAGTACATAACTATATCAAGTTATCAATGTATTAATGTAAATTAGGAATATAAATAAACTAATAAAGTAAGGCAAATTAAGTTTGAGACTTTGAGTTGTACCTTTTCAGTCAAATTCGGAGAAGCAATCATCTCTGCAAGCGAGAACCCCAAATCACATATCTCAGTCAAGTAAGAATTAGAAGTGATATAAAGAGAGCCTGAGATTCTTACCGTCGTCTCATAAAAAGTCTTTAAAAGGGTAACAAAGCTCTCTAAATAAACCCAATCATAATCCGCGAGCACAGAATCACCTAGATCTATCTTGAATGATACATCATGGCCGTCATAGGATTCAAACACGTATCGATAAGTAATGGCATTCCTGAGCATCATGTAAGTTGAGTTGCATCGAGTAGGAACATCAAGACAGAGATAGTTTTTTTCTTCAACACCAAGTAAAGTAGCAAGTTCTCTAAACTTAGACAATCTAGCCGGAGAACCCCTTACCCACCTCACAGCATCCCTAAGGGGGTGTTTGGTTCGCGGAATTGAATGGAATTCAATGGAATTGGAATGTCCAAATCCATTGACCAAATTCCAAAGTCTTATTTGGTTCACATAATTAAAACTAAGGAATCCTGCGGATTCCATCAAATTCCTTCAAACACGGATTTCACAATTCCACGGGGTATCCTATGGAATTCATTTTCTTTCCAACATATTCCAATTCCAATTCCATCCAACCAAACGCGACCAAAATGCGTGGTCAAATTCCATCAAATTCCAATTCCAATTCATTCAAAGTCAAATTCCTTGATGAATTCCAATTCCATCGAATTTCATTCCACGAACCAAACGCCACCTAAGCTTTTTAAGTGTCGAGTCAACCATCTTTAACCCATCTTGGACAACCAAATTGAGAAAATGTGCAATGCATCTCATATGCAAGTATTGAGATCTTACAGATGAACATCCCTAAGATATTATTTTGTTTTTCAAAAACACAAGGGCAACATCGTTACTAGATGCATATCTACGGTGATGGTAGAAATGTTTTTTACGCCCCACTCAACCAAACAAACCTCTAAAGCTTTGGCAATTGCATCCCCTTTGTGTGATTGGATCGACACAAAAGATATTATGTTTTTCTTCAACTTCCATTGGGCATCAATATAATGTGCGGTTATGCACATATAATTGATTTGTTGCACGGATGTCCAAGTATCAGTGGTCAAGCTAACACGTTGTGCGTGTTCCTTAAAAAACTTTTTAAGGCTATTCCTCTCTTCAACATAGATGGCAAATATGTCTCTATTAACCGTCCATCTAGACGGTATTTTAAACATTGGACAAGCTTCTTGCACAAATTGTCTAAACCCCCTACCCTCTACAAATTTGAAAGGTAGTTCATCCATGATGATCATCTTAACCATTGCTTTCCTAACATTCTCTTGATTAAACACGCAATTGGTTAAAACACTTTCATTGCTTTCACCCCTCAAACCGAATGCCAACATGGATTGTCTAGTTTCTTTGGACTGTGGGTTCTTAAGGCATGAAATCGAATGATTCTTTAACAAGGACGTGCCATGTTTTTTTCGGGTCGCCCGCATATGTTTTCTCACAATATTTGCATTTCTCTTTAATGAAATTACCTTCTAGGCTTAAGATTGTTTCAAAATGATCCCTACATGAAATCTTGTTTCAGTAGCTTTACGCTTCTTTGGTTCAGGGGGTGCACTACTTTCAGCTTGAGATCGAGACATATGTGAACTGTAAATGAACAATCAACAAATTGGTGTCAAGATCAAGACATAAGGTGTCCACATAAATGGACTTACTTCAAACTCAAAGCAATAGAATATGATATTGATAATCAACAAATTGGTGCCAAGCTAAATGGACTTACACTCACACAGTTACACTTACTGAGTTACTGTCCATTAATGATAAAACAAATTGACAAAACAGTAAGGTGTCCACTGTCCACATAAATGGACTTACTTCAAACTCAAAGCAATAGCATATGATAATCAACAAATTGATGCCAAGCTAAATGGACTTACAAAGTTACACAGTTACACTTACTGAGTTATTGTCCATAAATGATAAAACAAAATTCTATATCTAGTTAACTTATAACACAATTCCTATACCTAAATTGTGCTTTCCATTTTCCAATACTGTCATATTTTGCAAAATCAAATGTTTGTAGTAAAGCTAAACAAGCATATTTAAGAGTGTGCAACGGACTGGTCGGGACAAAGTCAGAAAGTTCCTAATTTACAAACTCAAAGAGTTCAATTTTACAAACTCAGAAAGTTCAATTTTTTGTACAAAACTAGAAATCAACATTCAAAATCAAATATTCAAATCAACCCCAAAATAAGTGTACGTAGAGACTAGAGAGTAGAGAGTGTACAGTGGTCCCGGAAGTAAATGGTAAGCGCTATTTGTGAAATCCGTTTTCTGCACATGTGGTAACGAAGAGTCTGCTTGGGCCCTGGAGGCGAAAAGAGAGTCTGCTTGGACCTCGATCGTGGTTGATTTTGGTGGTGGATCGTTGGGAAATGTATCCCTGTGCAATTCCCGTAAATTGTCACATATTATTGTTATAAACTGACTTGTATAACTTTGGTACCGCATTGTTTACGACTGATTTAGTCTGGAATTCACTGGACCTTTATTCTAACCCTCACATTTCAAATTCAAAACCCTTTTCAGGGAAGAACACTAGTGATACTTCCTCCAAAAGAAAGGAAAAGGTGTAGAAGCCGAGGAGCGGACCATCGAGTAGCATGCACGTAGTTCTGGCATTAGAAGTTTATATAGTCATAGTGATTCTCGGCTGTAGTTGAGACTTTTGCAGTTAAATCATAATATTTATGTTTCGATCTGATTGTACTGGGACCCATTTTGGGATTTTGTTATTTATGTTCCTGCTTCAAATTTAGGTTGTTACATTTGGTATCAGAGTCATAGTTTAAGATATTTAGATGACTGGAAGGGCCTAAACTTAAACGGTGAATTTAGGAACACAACAGAGATATAGGATGCCTTTAGGAAATTCACTCTGAGTGCACTAATGATAAGGTAGCGAAGACTGTCATGTAAGGTAAATTTGGGATTATACCTGGCCAGTGTAATTGCAAATTTACATGTACATATAAGTGCTTAAATGGCCTTATTACGCGAAGTCTTGATTGAGTGTTTGTTTGTGTTGTCTTAGCAGTTTTCGTCATGTCGAGACGATCGATGAATGTGGTAGTACGGATTAAGTTCTGATCTTGCAAGTCATTGGCAGGGGTTTGGTATGTTGGGTGAGAATGTTTTTGGGGTAATTATTGATACCTCTAGGAAGGAGTTATGTTAGATATGTCGGTGAACCAGCTAAAGGTAGAACTTTTAGGGTTCAATAGAAAAGCATAATATGTAATTATATGCTTTTATTTCCCGATGAGACTTTATTTATGGGGTTGAATGTACCGATCAGTCAGGGTAGAAGGAGAGTTGTGTTTGGATCTTGAATGCCTCAATTCATATTCGGATGAAAGCAATAAGTTCTTGACTTGTCAATTAAGCAGTAGGGTGGCATGAATGTGTGAGAAAGTATTGGTGTTAATTTGAAGTATGGAGTAAAAATATAATGAAGGGTAAGTGGTCGCTGTTAATCTTTACAACTCAAGTTTCAGAACCGGGTATTTTGCAAACCCATGGTCGAAATGGAAGCGATGTAGTTGGGATAAGCGAGTTCGAACCGGGAGACCCCACCCCGGGAGTTCGAACTTCTCAAACCGGGGGGACCCAAGAGCCATGACCGGGGGAACCCGGGAGCTTCAATCGGGAGAACCCGAGCCTCAGCCGGGAGACTGACCTAGAACCGGGATGTGTCCCACGTGGGGGTCTTAGAACCGAGACTTCTTGGGTCGGGGGTTGCTGGGCTTTATGGGTGGGCCGTGTAGCACCAATCCAAGTACCATTAAGGGGGTGTTTGTTAAGTTTGAACCATAGGGGTTAACTTTGTTCCGCATGTCAATTTGTAGGATACTCTCGTGTCAAGTAGGAATTTCCTGTGTGTCATATATCTCGCAAACAGATGAGTTTCCGACAAACCCTTTTTACTTACTTAAAGGTTATAATTGATTTAATCTCTGAAAAAGGTTTATGCAAGGATAATGATTTTATTCCACCAATGTTGTTATGCTTTTCTTACATGTTATGTCATCGTTCATTATGTGTGGAGATACATGATTAGTTATTTTGAGATATGTTTATATGGAATGGGATGCACAGGGAGAATAATTAATGTGGGCGTCTCACGATTCCTGGAAGTAAATGGTAAATCGTTGTTCGTGAAATCCATTTTCTGCATATGTGGTAACGGAGAGTCTGCTTGGGCCCCGGAGGCGAGAGGGGAGTCTGCTTGGGCCCCAATCATGGTTGATTTTGGTGGTGGATCGTTGGGAAATTTATCCCTGTCCAATTCCAGTAAATTGTCGCATATTATTGTTATAAACTGACTTGTATAACTTTGGTACCACATTGTTTACGACTGTTTTTGTCTGGAATTCACTGGACCTTTTGGTCTAACCCTCGTTTTTCAAATTCAAAACCATTTTCAAGGAAGAACGCTAGTGGTACTTCCTCCAAAGGAAAGGAAAAGGTGTAGAAACGGATGAGCGGACCTTCGAGTAGCATGCACGTAGTTCTGGCATTAGAAATTTGTCTAGTCATAGTGATTCTCGGCTGTATTTGAGACTTCCACTGTTAAACCATAATATTTTTGTTTCGATCTGATTGTACTGGGACCCATTTTGGGATTTTATTATCTATGTTCATGCTTAAAATTTGGGTTGTTACAATACTCGACCTTTATGGTGCGTTTGGTATGCATACATGATAGAATAGACGAGACATGACAGAACAGAACATGACAGAACAACTATTCAACGTTTGGTAAAATAGAACTGGACAGAACATAGCAGATAACATGACCAATTTACCCCTAATAAGTTGTTTATATTATATTATATATATATAGATTAATTATGTAATTTATTAAATTATAACGAAATAAATATATTTTATAACAAATCATAGTATTAGAAAGTTTTCTTTAAGATAGATTAAAGTGACACCAACATAAAAAGTTTATATAGTTTCCGATTATTATTTTTTAACCTTGTCTATATTTTTTTACTATTAATATTTAATATATATAAATAAATTAATCAAAACATAGTAACTATATAAAGTTAATATTTGAGGACAATAAAGTGAAAATTTGAAAAACATAAATAAAATAAATAAAATTTAAAGAATGAATATAATATAAAAAAAGAAGGCGTATTTAATATTTTAGAAGAGAATTAGATTTTATTTTGAGGTTATATTGGTAAAACATAAGTTTGTTCTATCTTATTCCAACTTGTTCTATGGGATGGGGGTGAAACAGACATGTTCCACTAAGTTCCTGTCTGTTCCACCTAACAGTCCTACCAAACGTGGGACATTGATCCTCGTTCTGTAACACCTGAAAATCTTGATGATAAGTAAACCCAATAATTAATATTCACTCCTTTAAATCATGTCTTTTCATCGTCGGTTTCGTCGCAAGAAAAGTTGGATTTTCGGGGCTCGGGCTTGCTGGGAGACAGTGCCCAACGACTGTGCCACAAGGCACTATCACAAAGCATAGTCGCGGGGAGCTTAAGCCATTCGGTACACCTTCGGCGACAGTGCCCGACGAGAGTGTCAGGGTCACTGTCGCGTGGAATTCTTGCGGAACAAACCCCGCTTTCGGTACATTCCAGGTGATTGTGCCTGGCGAGTATGCCATGGCACAATCGTGGTGTCAAGGTCAACGACGGGTAGCAGGGAGATTTTAAGCTAAGTTTTTGGCATCTCATCCTCATAACTCCTCACCCATTTCAAAGAAAATGCTCTCAACTTCAAGATTTCCTTTGGAGACGTTTTTGGAGCATTTTAGAGGGTCTTAACCACCATCTTTTGAAGCTATCATCCCCAAGATAGAGATTTTTAAACTTAGGTCTTCAAACACTCCATCTCCAACATTCTCCAAGTTTGATTAAGTTTCTAAGGTTTTTATCAAAACCTATTTGGTGAGTTCATTCTCCTCTTCTCTAAACATTTATAGGGGTTATAAATGTTCATTTGATGATCTCTTAGTGTTTATGTTTCTCAAATTTCGGATTTGACGATTTCGGAGAAATTAGGTCAAAATTAGGGTTTTGGCCAAAATAAGGATTTTGATACAAAATGTTTGGGGAATAATTCTAAATGGTAGAATATGATTATTTATGTGTGGAAACTTGTGGATCTAGGTTTTTAGAAGTTTTTGGCTTGAAGATCCAAGTTTTTCAATGGAGCTAAGGTTAGGGGGGGGGGGGATATAGATTTAGCCTAAATTTAGCAAGTTGAGTTCAAGTTGCTTTGTGAAAAACGGTGTACATGCCAAAATGTCTATTTTAAAGTGTTTATATGTCTTACATGAAATTATTAAATGTTGAGTTATTTGATGAATTTTGATTATTTGAATTGCCTAACTTCATAAACTTGTAAAACACCCACGTTTGGGATTTTGGACATTTTGATAAATAAATCATATATTTTGGTATCTTAATGATTTATTTCATGGAAGTAGATTTGTGAGTATAAATGTATTTCATTGTGTATTTTGGAGAAATACTTGATTTTGTGTTATGGGACGTTTTGAAAGGATAAATCTTATAAACTCACTTGGAAAATGTTTTGTCCCAATCTAAATTATGTTGGAGTTATCTCCTTTGGAGCATGGTTTTCATAATGTGGGTTGTTTATGTTCGATTTCATTTTATGATTTTCTTACAATTGGTCTTTTGATTTGTTGAGCCTATGGCTCGGTTTGGACCTCGTCGGGTCTTGGGGACATTTGCATGATTTTAATAACTCACTGTAGAGCTTTGGTTATGTTTTGCATTTATTGCATTTTACTTGAGAATTACATGCTTTGGATGCGCTAGTTCATTCATTTGGAGTCATGTTATGTTCTAGACTGTAGTGCAATGGATCCATAGGCACGATGTTCTTAATGTCCCGTTTTGGACAAGTTCACCACTTTGGCACAGAATAGGCATCGGGTCACCATGGTAAGTAAGGTGTGAACCTATATGGTCGGGCAACGTCCCATGGGTAGTAGATTTAATTCCATTGTGCATAAGTTCCCGTTTTGGAACTGAGTTCCCATTTTGGAACTCTCAAGAATAGACTCAGAGGGGTTGACTTGATGTTTCGAGCAACAAACTTAAAGGAGTTGAGCTCGATATGTTTATGAGTATAATCCACACGTTTTGTTTTTTCTACATAGTTATGTGACCTACTTTTGTGTTCCGTCACGTGCAATGTAATCAGGTCTCCCCCGTAATTGAAAAGTGTTGTTTTGGGTATGAAGTTTTATAATCCATGTTTTTTGTGAAGTTTTGAGTATGGGTTGATATCCATGTTCTAAGGTTTTGGATATTGAATCTTATCCACGTTTTTTGATGTTTTGGATGGTAGAGTTCATTCACGTTTTCAGTATTTGGTTGTTAAAGTATAAACTATGTTTTGTGTGAGTCTTGGGTTTGGATTTATATTCGAAGGACGTTTTGTATCGTGGTTTTAATCATGAAGATGATGAAGGTTGGAAAAGAGACTGCTTTCAGACTTAATTTAATTTATTTTGGGAAATCACGCTTTAAATAACACTCTTAAAGTTTATTGTTTTACATATCTATGGTGAAAACTCTTGAGCTCACTAGGCGTCAAACCTAACCTTTTATTTGTCGGCATGTGCATCAAGTTCCAGTTGGGGAATGGTTCTAGCAATACTATGAAGAGATGAGCATTAGTTTTACACAAAGGTAAGTAGTCCGGTGAAGTATTCCGCATTTTGGAGATAGTGACTGTTATTAGGTTTTAGTAACATCGGTCACAATTATAGACCGTGTATAAAGATTGAAATGTGTTTGTTGAAGTTAAACCCTTAATTGTTGTTGTAGATGATTCAATTATCGATGTATTTAGAAAATTTTAAATTAGTTGTTATTTCCAGATTTGAGGGTGTTACACTTTCTGTTCTGTTTAATGTACCAAACGCACCCTTAAAGAAAGCCTCTACCCTCAGCATTCTCCTCAAGCTCGTTTTTGATCTATTTTCAGCCAAAACTATAATTATATACCATCCGGGAAAGCGTTAAAAAAATACACATTAATTTTTAAATGTCTCGACTTAGCTTTGACACAGTCAGTTCCAATGAAATCGTTATATTTATGATGGCAGCCAATGGACAAAGATATTATAACTTAGACCAATACATTTTACAATCATAACAGAATATTAATAACATAAATTTCTTGAGTGAAATATGTAATTTTCTATTCTCTAGTAGTTTAAAACTAATATTTAATTATATATAAATCAATAGAAAATACATTGAATAGTTGACCATAATTAATTGATAAAAATTTATGATTTTAAAAGATAGGTCGATCATCTGATGACCTATACAGAATTAACCAAACACCGTCTACAGTTTCATTTTGTTATATTTAGGGGGCGTTTGGTTCGTTTTGGGGAATCAGAATGAATATGTTAAGGAATAAGAATCATTATATCCATTATATTATATTACATTGCTTTATATTACTTTCCATTGTTGATGTTTGGTTTAAAAAACTCTCACAAACTTTCTTTTTCTTTTGTTTCCTATCCAAACTATAACCATGAAATCTCGCATCGATTTTTGGTAAGAATATTGATGAAGGTGGAACAATGGTGAAGAAAAAAGAACATAGAAGAAAAAAGGACATAGAAGAACCTGATAGGATGAAGAATATAGAAGAACAATGATGAAGAACATAGATGCACATATCGAGTAAACCAAAAAATCAAACAAAGAAAAATCGAACAAAATCCCGATTCCTTCGTAAACCCAAATTCCAATTCCTTCTAAAACCCAAAATCGATTTCTACCTAGGGTTTCATAAAGAACAAATCGAACTAAAGAAAATATAACAAAATCCCGATTACTTCCTAAAACCCAAATTCCGATTTCTTCTACAACATAAAATTGATTTCTATCTAGGATTTCACAAAGAACAAATCGAACTGAAAAAATAGAAGATGAAAAACAAATAACGATCTATTTGTATTGAACATAATCGTTTTGTCAAGTTAGATGAGAAACAGAGAAGGCTTCGACCCAGAAGATGGATTAATTTGCTTCATTCCACCCAGATGAAGATGAAGGCTTCAACCCAGAAGATGAAGATGAAGCTTCGAACCAGAAGAGAAGATGAAGCTTCGAATAAAAAGAGAAGATGAACAAAATCGAACATATGAAGATGCAGGCTTCGATCCAGATGAAGATAAAGGCTTCAAAATAGATCTCGTTTGAATTATTCTCAGATCTCGTTTGCCTTCTTTGACTTCCCTTTTTTTGTTTTGATTTGATCTTTGACTCCCTTATTCTCAGATCTCGTTTGCCTTCTATTCCCCCCAATTTGGGGAGGAATGAAATTTTCTTAAATCTATTATAATGATTGATAATAATTTTCAAACCAAACATCATTTTTCATTCAATTTTTATTCCTTATTTGAACCAAACATCATTAATCATTTTCATTCCCATTCCTTTCCAATGTTCTAAAAAACTCGCCGCACAGCCGTCATGGCGCGCCATGGCACCAAGGCTTGTGTCTCATGCCACGTTAAGCCCGTGGCACGCCATGGCCTAATGCACAATTTCATAATGCAATATTTGATTTCTTTTTACGTTTCTAATGTCTTATTTGCAAGTTTTTTAATACATACCATAATTTAACTTGCTTATTAGTATTGACTCATTGAGTAACACTACAAAACATATGTTTTTATATATATAATGATATATATGAATTAGAAAAATGACGCCATAAGTCACGTCTTGAAAACGTCATGGCTTCGTCGTGACTCCTAAGGCTTGAGGCTTGGCTTCACCACCACGCCACGCCTTTTAGAACCTTGTTCCTTTCCCCCTAATACCCCCAACCAAACTCCCCCTTAGAAAAGTGAAACTAAATAGTGTTTAGCAAATATTTACGTTGGTAACCAAATCAAATTGAGTAAACTATGTAAACTTGATTTCAATATTTTAATAATTTGCCCAAGTTTTAAAACATATGTACTAATTATTTATATGACTTTAAAGCTAATAAATACATTTAATTCAATGTTAACGTTTAAATAACAAATCATATTTGAAAAGAAATACAAAATCTCAACATTTGGTATCTTTTTTTCTATTCAGCTAGTTTTTGTCAAAAAAAAAATCTAATTTAAATAAGGGAAAAGTATAAAAAAAGCTCAACCAGCTATTTCATTTTGAATGATTAAGTCTCTAAACTGATATTTTTTGAATAATAAAATAATTAGACTTTCTTATTTTGAGTGATTAATTCTCTGAACATATTTTTTCAATAAATAAACCATCAAACTTTTAGAAATTAGTTATCTACATTTTTTTAACAAAAAAAAAAAAACTACTTGTAACCGACTAGAAATGTTTTAAAGTAAAAAAAAACTAAATCAATTTTACCGTTCCTAAATTCTACGCCATTCAAATTTCAAACCCCTCACAAACAACTAAATTAAATTAAAAAGAGGGAGATCGATGACAGAGCCAACAATGTGATAAACAATATGGATAACATACAACGATGGGGCGATAGGGAGTGGCGAGGGGGAGAGATACTAGTTTTTGCATGGGGTTTGAATAACGTAGGGTTCGGGAACAGTGAAACTGGTTTAAGTTTCTTTTTATTCTAAAACTTTCCTAATTAGTTACCCATAGCTTTTTTTTGAGTTAAAAAGATGCAAGCAACTAATTTATAAAAGTTTGATTGCTTATTTTATTGAATTTTTTTAGGGACTTAATCATTCAAATTAGAAAGTTTAATGGTTTTTTATTCAAAAAAGTTCAGACTTACTCAATAAAAATGAGAAAGTTTAATGACTTTTCCGTCCAAAAAATAATTTAGGAACTTGGTCATTTAAAATAGTGGTGTGCATCGGACGGGTTGAGCGGGTTCGGGTAGGCAAAAAAAAACCCGATCGGATTTCAGATATGGAAATCAAGACCTGAATTTTAGGTTTCGGGTTGGTCGAGTTTCGGGTTGATGTCGGTTTGGTTTGGGTATTATTATATAAAGGTACATATAAATTCAATTGTTGATGAAATCGATAATAAGCTATAAATTAGAAAACATTTTACCGACTAGAATTTACAATTTTCAAAAGATAATTAGACAATAATATATTATATATGTATATTATTTCGGGTTTTCGGACGGGTCAGGTGGCCAAAATCAAACGCAATCCGAACCCAAATATCCCCACAAAAGTCGGGTTTTGGATTTCGAGGTATTCAGGTTTTAAAAGACACCTCATTTTCAGTTTAGGTTCCGGTCTGGATTTCAGACTATTCGGGATTTGCACATCCTAATTTAAAATGATATAGTTGGTTTGGTTTTTGTTTTTATACTACAAATTATGGTTTCTTTTTCCCAAATATAATTTTTATATTTTATTTAATAAATTTTTAAACATATTATTTATTAGTCAATCAAATTAACATCCTATATTCATCACCTAATTGTGGAACATTTGACATGATTCAAAGCCAAAAAAGTTTTAGAGACTGATTCATCGTCTTCGTTTGGTTATGATGATACAACCAGTTTGTTGTGCAGCCAGCCAATGGCCATGTTTGAAAATGGGGTTCGTTAAAGAAAGGCCCATTCTACGAGTCTTGAGTTGGGTTCCTTTCTTTCTTTCTTTCTTTCTTTGTAGAGATATAAATACCTTCACACTTTCCTTCCATATCTATCGGAATAATAAAGTCTCCCTTCACCACCCCTCCAGAAGCTTCCCCAGTCAGTCAACACAGATCTTCTCTTCCCCTTTTGTTTTCTCTTCGTCCATCAATTTTGACCATCCTTCCTTCTTTAATTCACATTCATCGAAATCAGGTACAATTTCATTTCTCGATTTTGCCCTAAAAGGGTTTGATTTCTTATAGGAGGGATTCCAAGTTAAATTGGTTGTTGGAATCTTATTTGGTTGAAAAAGGGGGATTGAAGATGGAGGGAGGTGGAGGTGGTGTGGTGTCATCTGAGAAAAAGCAGAATGCTGAATCAACTGCGGCTGCCGCCTCTTCTTATACTTATTGGGTCAGAGAAGCTAAACAAGATGCTGCACCACTTCCTGTTCCTCGTAAGCTTACTGCACAGGATCTTTCCAAATCCTCTAATCATCTTGGTTCTGCTTGGAATAAGGTATTCATCCCCTTCAAACAATGGATCTATCATTGCATTGCATATTACTAAAGATTTGATTTTAAATGTTAAAATGATGACTACTTTTCTGAATTTGATAGGAATTTTAACTTCTTTTGCTAACTAAAACTAGAATTTTGAAACAAGAATGACAAACAGAATAATACAAGGGTGAACCCTCAATGGCTTTTTCACAGATTGGGGAGGGAAATATTTGTTACATTTTGGCAGAGTCATTGTGTCTGTGATTCAAACTGTAAGAGTCTCACATTGGCTTTAGACTAAGGACCATTTCTGCTCAATATATGTTAGGAATATTTTTTCTCTCCTTGAGGGATCTTTTGGAGAGAATATGGGGTTCCAAATATTCTCACTTGGTATTAGAGTCAATGTCTACCACTCAAGGGAGTTGACACTCTGCCGAAATCTAGCCCCCTCTCGATGCTTTATTAAAATTCGTACCTGTCTAGCCTCATTGGAGGGGATTGGCTTGATTTGGACTAATTGTCCTCAACATATGTTGGAATCTACCTTCTCCCCTCAAGGGATCTTCTGTTTCATACATTCTTACATGGTATCAGAGCCAATGTCTGTCAATCAAGGGACTTGACATTCTGGGGCAATCTGTACTGTCTAGCCCCCTCTCAATGCTTTAGGATAATTTGTGTCCATCTAGCCTTAGTTGGAGGGGACGTGTTAGAGTCTCACATTGGCTTGACTTGGACTAGTTGTCCTCAATATATGTTGGAACCTAGCTTCCGAGTCCTCTCCTAAAGGGTTAACTAATGGGTTTCCACATATTCTCACAAAACCATGACCAATTCGGTCAAGGAGGAGGTATAAGCTCATCCAAGGCTTAACACTTACATATAGAATAATTTGGGCTGTAAATTTGCTGAAATGAAGGAAAGAATAATCGTACCGAATTTGCATTTGAAAAATGCTAGCCTTCACTTAAAAAATCGTGGTACAACTAGCTATCTTTTTGGAATAAGATCAGGCATAGAAAGACTCGAGCGTCAATCATGTAACGAATTGTCACAGGAGTACAACATGATTGTACAATATTTGCTAATTCATGCCATTGTCTCAATGATCTTATCTCATATCATCTCTGTCTGTCAATCTTATAAAGTTCTTGATTTTTTCACACTTTTCATGGTGTATTTGTACTTATTGCCTATGGGTTATGATAAGTGAGCCATACGTTTTAATTTTACTTGCACTTCTATATAAAATTGAAGCATCAGCTTCCTTTTTCCACATGTCGAGATTTTTGTTTATTCTTTAATAGTATTGATGATTGAAATTTGGAAAAATTCCTATTTGAGATTTTGAGTCAAGCTGCAACTTCAATTTCAAAATCTGTTGGAATTATAATGGTATGTTACCTACTAGAAATATCATGAAGAGTTATATGCAGTCTAGTCTTGCACTAATTATGTGTACATATTATATATATATATATATAGGAAAAGGTACTTGCATATATGGTTAGGCGAAGCTATGTCTGGTTTACTCCATAGTTCAAATTATGGCATCTTTCTGCACAAACCTGTTATTGTTGGCTAATTATGTTTTATACCATTGGCTTGGTCTGGCCTTTATTTGAAAGAAAGAATTTGCAGGATTTTCATTTCAACTGCAATTTCGTACGCTTTTTCATAGTATTACAGGTGTATTGAGCTCAGTTGAATTCGATCTAGGATCATGCGATACCATGAAAATTTTCATTGTGATACAAATTGGTGTCTGTTATTGTTTTTTTCAATGCTGTTTGTGCAAGCAGATCTGGTCCTTAATTTGTTGTATTTGATATTTTTTATAGGGGAAAATGCATCAAAATGCTGCGAAGTTTGCCTTAGTTGCTATTCAGTGTAACAAAGATTTTTTTTCCTTGAGCAATGTAACAAAGTTTCAAACTTTTCTATTTAATGCAACAAAGATTCAAAATTTCCTATTTTCTAACCATTTTGACCGTTAACTTGTTGATCTTGTAATATCTGATGCATGGATGCCAATTTTATCATCCACTTCGCCGTAACCCTTTCATAAACGGGTATCCACGTCATCAAATGTAACAATGTGTACAATATAGGAAAATTTGAAACTTTGTTTACATCAAGAAAAAAAAAACATGGTATCTAACCATCTTCTTCTTTCTTCAGAAATCTGATATAACTGGTGACTTTTATTTTCTCAATGAAATCACATGAATTTCTTTTAAATGCATACAATATAACAACTCTAGTAGCCAAAATCAAGTGAATGACCTTTTTTTTAATGTAATCTTATTGGCCATCAGTTTATACAATTCTAATGGCATACCCTTTTGTAGGCTGGAACATGGGAGGAGAAGAACCTAAATAAATGGGCAACTGAAAGAATTAAGGTTTGTTTTATACGGATACTTGGCTGATAGATTTTGACTGAATGTCAAAATTCAAATGTATAAAGCTTTTGAGGCATCCATTTTACATCTCATTTGTGATACTTCAGGAGTTGGTTCTGTCAGTCGGTTCGTTGGAGTTCTCTTCTGGAAAGGCGGAAATTGAAGAAGTTTCAAGATGCACAGGAGATGTGAGTACTTTTCTCGATCATTATGGGAAGTCCTTTAGGCCATGTTTGGCAACCATAAGCTAACTTAGTTTTTGAGCTTATTAAAAAAATCCTCGTTTGGTTAGCCACAAACTAGCTTTTTGAAATGCTTCTTCAAGTAGCGTTTCGGCAGGGTTTTTTTTTCTTCTTTTTCTTTTTCCAATTATGTCCCCTATATGTTTTCAATTAATTTTTCAACGTGTATTTTTAAGTCATTATATTGTCATCTGGTTTTTACCAAACATGACTAGATTATCAACCAACAGCTAGCTTATCAGCCAACAACTATCTTATCAGGTAGTTTGCTAAACATTTAATGCCAGGTTAGGGAACACAAGAGATGTAAAAAAAATAGGCAAAAAGAAAAATAATCAGGATAGGGAAGAAAATGCATGTGCTATTTGTCTAAATGAAACTTTAAGAATGGATTGATGCCTAGTGGTGCGAGACTTTTAGTCGGAATTAAATGAAGCGAAAGACAAAGGAAATAAGGAAGATATATAGATTTTTTTATATTTAGTTCTCATTTATCTATTTGCAGGCTTTTTTGGTGACTGTAAGGAATAAGAAGCGTGTTGGGTACACATACGAAATAACGTTGAAAGTCAAAGGTAAGCCACTGGAAGTTGTGTTGGTCTACCAACTCATAATTCTCGTTTTGCATCATCAATCTGTAAGCTTAGAATATGTAAATTCGTGTGCAGGGGAATGGATTATTGGAGAAGAGAAGAAAACGTTCAAAGGCAATTTGGATATAGCGGAGTTCTCGTTTGGGGAACTGGATGATTTGCAGGTCATCTTTTCACACTATAGTTCATAAGTGAAATAGGAATTCTGAAATAGTAACGTTATGACTTTTGAGAAAATGGGCTGATTCTGGGGATAGGGTTAGTGGGTCGGTAGTTAGGTTACCGGTACCCTACGTGGGAGTCATTTAGGTATATAACCTTAAATGAGATTTTAATTAAATCCGTGACCTCTGGACCTATTAAAAGAAAAATGGCTTCATACTCATCAGAAGGCCATGGATTTAATTAAGGTAGATTAAGGTAGAGGTCAGGTCGGCATACATCTTACCCCTCGTAGACCTCACCCCGGATGGTTATATTGGGTTGTTCGGTTACTGCATTGAACTTCTTTCATATGCTACAAACAGAAGAATATTGCTGTGACAAGGACTAACAGCAAAAAGTTCCCTGAACAGGCTGGACTGAGAACTGCTAGCAAAATGCCCTTAGAAAGATGTAATGCAAAAGATACATTTTTATTTTAATTCAACACTTTAATTCATACATGACTATCACTACTCTGGTAGAAAGCCATTTGGGTCAGTCACGCGGAGGGAAAAATGGTATTTTTAGACGGACATTTTAGTCAATTCGAGGAACTATTACTATTTCAGTCCATTTTGTGAGTCATGTGTATTGTGTAGGGCAAATGGTTCTTTCAGAAAGACTTTTTAGTCCATTTGATGAACTACTACTATTTCACTCCATTTCATCAGTCATGTGTAAGGTTTTAAATGGTCTGAGGCGTGGCGGTGAGGTCAAACCTCAAGTCTTAGGAGGAGCTACAACGTTTTTCAAGGTGTGACTTATGGTGGCAAATCTGTATATCATATACTTTGTCAGTCCCAAAATAAATATCCGTATTTCTATTTTAGCTTGTCCCAAAATAAATATCCACTTTTAAAAGTAAGTGTGCGCTTTCCAATTCTAACTTTAGTTATGAGATGGAGAAATTACTCACTCTATTATTAAGGATACAATTGTCATTTAGTTAATTAAAAAGTGATATAACTACATAATTCTAAAACTGAGTGCCTTTTTCATTGTGGACATTTACTTTGGGACAGAGGGAGTGTATACTTGTGTGTGTGTATATATATATATACAAGTATGTTTTCTACTATTACTTAATGAGTTAGTGATATTGAACGTTTTAAACTAGCTTATATACTAAAAACTAAAAAATAGAACACAAAAAACGTTAAAAAAAAAGATCAATTTACGCCTTACAAAAAATTGCGCATTGGGCCATTGTGTGCCACGGGGGTTAACCGATGTCGGAGACGAACCTTGAGCCATGGTGTGCCCAGACCCTACTTGACATGATCTTAAAATGGTAGCCTGAATAGCATTCATGAGTCTTTAGCTGTCTTGATCATGATATTAGGTGCTGCTCTTTTTCCATTAAATGCTTAAGCTGTCTATATGGATTTAGACAAATTGCTGTTTGTTTTTTATGCCAAATAACAGTCTGAATGGCAAACAATCACCTCAATATGGCTGAACGAATAAGTTCTTCATACCATTAAACCCAATTAAAACGCAAACAAACAACCCATTACTTTAGTTCATGGAATTCTCCAATTATGCTAATATCCTCTGTTTTCATCTTAATTTCTCCACTTTTCAGGTGGAAGTGAAGCTGAACGATGAGAAGGATCTTGTTCATCTAGATAAACAGCGAATTCGTCAGGATATGAAGATGTTTCTGAAGCCTCTGCGCGAGAAATTTCTCGAGTTTGAGGCAGAACTTAAAGAAAGGTAGAAGTAACATTATATTATTATTCTACTAAAAGCATTTTCAGTTTCTGTGATTTTCAGAATATTGAAACAATTGATGTCAAAGGGATCATAACTTTCAGAAAACATGTAACGTTGCAAGAACTTCATGTACAAGACATTTGAATATTTGTAGGCTTCTTTTGCTCTGTAATATTAGACTTCATTGGTGTTTGCAATGGCGGATTCAGGAATTTTAGTGATGGATGTCAGAATTTAAGTAACAAAGTTATAAAATAAATTCATAAATAGACATGTGGGGTCATTAGACTTTAGAAATCATTACATAAAAAACAATTACTCCCTTTTCTCAAACAAATGTCTACATTTCTTTCTGTTTGTTGGGTTGTTTGTTTTTTAAAAAAACCCTCTTAATGGTTATTAAGTCTGAATCAGTCGAATCTTTTTACATTTAGATTTTTTTTTCTCAGTTTTGAGAACCTCTTAACTCTTAAATACATCTGAAATAAGAAGTGGTGACCTAACTTCTTAAACCTCCTATCGCCGTCTCATTTCATATGATGTTCTTTCTCTCAAAAGACCTCTAGACGTTATAAAAACAAACAATCTTGTTGATTTAGATTTAAGACTTCAACACATGTCTTATTAATCAGAAGTGAAATAAGATTTTAGATTTCAGACCTCTTAAAAAACAAACACCACTAAGTGTCCACTTTTAAAAATAGATGACTAAAATTTCAAATTTATTCTTAATTAATGTATAAGTATTTAAGAGTTGATATAATTAATGTGGTTAACTAAAAGGTGTATTAATTATTAAAATGGTAAAAATTATTTGTTATTTCTATTTTGGAGGAAGGGAGTAAAATTTAACAATAAAAATGGTATCAAATAATGGTTAAGCAATACACAAAAATGCCGACAAAAATAGAAGAAATGTCAACACAAGTATAAGAGGTGGATGGTGATTGTTTTTTACTTGAAACATTTGGTTCAAATATAGGGATTTGGGTGGAATTTTCATCGAGGACTATATTATTTGGGTCACACTAAACTATGAGAGTTAATTGGAGGTGAAACATTTTTCAAAATGAAATAAGAAATGACCAAAAAAAAAACTTTATATTTTTTATATACTTTGTCTTAGATCTGCCCTAGCTTGTTTGAACGAATGAATTAGATTGACAGGCGGTTAAAGGGTTAATAGAATGAAACTAGACAATTTAATAAATTTTATCATTATTGTTTGTTTGGTCCCGTTTGGTTTTAGAGGGGAGCATTGGGCGGGTTCGGGAGGAGAGGGTAAAACACGATTGGATTTTGGGGAAGGAAAAGAAAATCCAAACCGCATATATTCGGGGTAGGATCTCGTTAGGTTCGGGTGAATTTCGGGTATGATGGGTTCGGTCGGGTAAGTCGGGCTTGGAAAAAAAATTCACCATGGCGTTGGGAAGTTGGGATGAATCAATTTCGTAGAAACTGGAAATATGAAATGCGTATTAAAACTTTGCATATGTGTTGGGAAATTCAGAATTTAACAAGTACAATTAATACTGCTAGAAGAACTTGGTTACTACTTCTGAAGATTACTACTTCTGAAGTTAATGCTGCTGAACAAGATTAATGCTGCTAAGTCAAGGTTAATACTGCTAGAGGAGATTACTACTGCTAAGCAATTTTAGTACTGCTAGTAGTTAGAACTGCTGAATGTTAATATTGCTCAAAGTATTAATACTGCTGAAGACTTAGTGCTGCTTATGAGATAATCAAGATTCGTGCAGATCAAGTTTGAAGATTAAGGAAAGCTTGAAGATAAAGATAGAAGATTATTTTGAAGATCTTTTATTATTTGTAATTATCTTTTATCTTCAGTATATATAGAATAGTTTAGAATTGATAGAAAAACTTTTAATAACTTTAGCATTCTGAGTTTTTGTTTTTGATAGAGAGAATCAACCTCAAGGTTTGTAATCCTAATTCTAGAGAAGTAGAATTCGTATTGGTGAGCCTGTTCATCAATATTGAGGTTGTGTGTTGAATCTTGTAACTTTATAATCATTCAATAAAGTTTGCAAGTCCTTATTCTGATTTACTGTGTTCCATTAATTATTGAATATCAAAGTGTTATTCCGCAAACTCCTTTGATATTGTTTCTGAGTGTTTATTCTTGTTAAGAATTAAGATCCTGACAATCTGCGTGGAAATTGCCAAATTGTAATAATTCATTTAAAACATAAAATTCATGGAAATATCGATCATAACAATGGAAATGGATACCACAAGGGTTGTGGCATACTGGTTAAGATTGTTGGTGATTTTAGTGAAATTATCGGTTCATTTTATGTAATTGGGTTCACAAGATAATAATGGGGTTGGTAGCTAAGCTATAACACGAGCTAGGAGGTGTGGAGTGTACACTCGTGTAAGCTAGCTGGCACCCGGGATTGTTGGATGGTCATGATTGGAGGGTTACTAAGTGGAAATGGTTAGGTCGACAGTGTCTGGCGCGAGTCTCCGCGCGAGTTCAGTCGCACGACAAGTCGCTTGGGACTCTGGAGGGTTCGACAAACAGTGCTTGGCGCGGGTTACGGCGCGGCTCTATCCGCACCACGAGCCGTGCGGGACCGTGCCGTACTTAAGATTGGCACGGGTTTTCGCGCGGGTCCACTCGTGCCGCCAGCCGCGTGGACCTCCAGATTTGTAACTGCCAATCTTTATGGAAAATCAATTTTGTAACCCCCAAATCCTTGTGTAACCACCAGACATTAATGTCCACAATCAATCCCATTAAATGAGAAATTATTATCATTAATAATATAGGTCGGTTACGATTCTCTTGGTGTTTAAATATAATCGATTTCTGCCAGAATCGATACCGGTGAATTAAGATTATCCTCGAGTGAATTTCGTGATACCCAGGCAGAATAGGGTCGAAATATCACTCAAGGAAATCGAGCTCTCACGCGATCTCGAATTCATATCTAAGATCCGATCATTCTATCTTTTCTCCCTCTCCATTGATTTTCTGCCCCACTCCCCAACAATCTTAAATGATATTTCTCATCATGTGAGAGATGGCGAGTGATCAGTCCGTGAGAGATATGAAGACCAAGTTTACCAAGCTTGAAAAATTCGAAGGTGTCGACTTTCGAAGATGGCAGAAGAAGATGCATTTCCTGTTTACAACATTGAAGGTCGTCTACGTGCTAAGCACTCCTATGCCGGAGGTGATGGAAGACGAGACGTTGGAGATGACCCAGCGTCGCGACAAATGGGAGAACGACGACTACATCTGTCGTGGCCACATTTTGAACGGTATGTGTGACTCCCTCTTTGACATTTATCAAAATGTTGAATCCGCTAAAGAGCTATGTGACTCTCTTGAGTCCAAATACATGGCGGAGGATTCTTCTAGTAAGAAGTTCCTCGTGAGTAATTTTAATAATTACAAAATGGTGGACTCAAGGCCTGTGATGGAGCAATATAATGAGCTCCTACGCATTTTAGGCCAATATGCTCAACACAAGATGAAGATGGACGAATCCATCTCCGTATCGAGCATAATTGATAAATTGCCTCCCTCTTGGAAAGATTTCAAACATATGTTGAAACACAAGAAGGAACAGTTGTCTCTTGTACAACTCGGTAGTCACTTGCGCATAGAGGAATCTCTTCGGGCGCAAGAGACTGAGAAACCTAAGATAAAAGAGGTTTCTGTCCCTTCAGTGAACATGGTGGAAGAGGAAAAATCCAACAATTTCAAGGGAAAATCCAACAATTTCAATGAAGCCAAGAAAGGGCCTAACAAAAAGGTTAAATTAACCTGTTGGACCTGTGGGATGACCGACCATCTCAAGCGGGATTGTGAGTTGTCAAGAACAAGAATGGAACAAGCACAAGTAGTGGTCGGCAAGGATCCAAAACACCCATGACAAGGTCAGTTTATTGACTTTGGTTTTCATTCAAATTTGAATTATGTAACACTAATATCCGAATCATTTCACGTGCAGGATGATGATGATTCTTGGTGGATTGACACGGGTGCCTCGAGTCATGTGTGCAAGGATCGACGTTGGTTCACTTCCTTGGAACCGGTTGAAGACGGATCCGTGCTACAAATGGGGTACGAGTCAAATGCTCCCATTCTTGGACGTGGCTTAGTTAGGCTAGAGTTTAGTTCTAGCAAAATTATTGAACTTTTAGATGTTTTGTTTGTACCACAAATTCGAAAGAATTTGGTATCCGGTAGTGTCTTGAATAAGTTAGGATATAAGCAAGTTTTTTAGTCCGGCAAGTTTACCTTGTCAAAAGATGGCTATTTTGTAGGATTTGGTTATTTGAATAATAATATGTTTATGTTGAGTTTGAATAAAAATAAGTTTGATTCAAATTATGTTTACATTACAAATTAGAATTGTATTGATTTTAGTTTATGGCATGCAAGGCTTGGTCATGTTAATTTAAAAAGAATGGTTGAAATGTCAAAAGACGGTCTCATTCTGGCCTTTGATATTAAAATCGAAAAATGTAAAACTTGCATGTTGACAAAGATCACTAGACAACCTTTTCCTAATGTGAAAAGGGATTCGTCGGTGCTTGAATTAATTCATAGTGATCTTTGTGATTTGCATTCAACTCCGTCTTTTGGTAATGAAAAGTATGTCGTTACTTTTATTGACGACGCTTCACGTTTTTGTTATATTTATTTATTGCTCTCAAAAGATGAAGAGTTAGAAAAATTTAAGATTTATAAAACGGAGGTTGAATTGCAAATGAACGGTTTTATTAAATGTTTACGCACCGATCGTGGTGGGGAATATTACGACCCCATGTTTTCCCAATCCGTAGGAATCATTCATGAGACCACGACGCCTTATACACCACAACAAAATGGTGTGGCGGAACGGAAAAATAGAGTTCTAAAAGAAATGGTGAACTCTATGTTATCCTACTCGGGATTGAGTGATGGATTTTGGGGTGAAGCCATGTTAATGGCTTGTTACTTATTAAATCAAGTTCCCAATAAAAGGAACAAGATTACCCCATATGATCTTTGGTTCAAGAAAAGACCTAACTTGAATTATATTCGAGTTTGGGGTTGTCGGGCGGTTGTTCGACTACCCGAACCCAAAAGGAAAACTTTGGGTGAGAAATGTATTGATTGCATCTTCATTGGATATGTCGAGCATTCCAAGGCCTATAGATTCTATGTTATTGAACCTAATGATTTTATAGTCATCCACACCGTTATAGAATCGAGAGATGCATTATTTGATGAGACTAGATTCTCTTCAATACCTAGGCCGAAGGACCTTGTTCCAAGTACTAGTGTAACTAGTGAGGTTGAAGAACAAGCAATTGTTCCAACCGAATCTCCGATGCTTCGAAGGAGCAAAAGAGGAAGGATCGAAAAATACTTTGGTCCCGATTTCCAAGTGTGCTTGGTAGAGGGATCAAGAGATGAGATTGGGTCACAATTCTCTTATTGTTATAGTATTGAGGAAGATCCAAAATCATTTGATGAGGCTATGAAGTCTCAAGGTATTGCTTTCTGGAAAGAAGCAATAAATGATGAGATGGATTCCATCATGGGGAATAATACTTGGGTATTATCGGACTTGCCACCGGGTTGTAAACCATTGGGATGCAAGTGGATCTTCAAAAGGAAGATGAAAGCCGATGGATCAATTGACAAGTTCAAAGCTCGATTAGTAATCCAAGGCTTTAGGCAACAGGAAGGCATCGATTATTTTGATACCTATGCCCCGGTTGCAAGAATCTCCACGATTATATTGTTGATAGCCTTAGGAGCTATCCACAATTTAGTGATTCACCAAATGGATGTCAAAACGACATTCTTGAATGGTGACTTGGAGGAAGAAGTTTACATGAAACAACCGGAAGGTTTTGTTATGCCCGGGATGGAGCATAAGGTATGTAAACTTGTAAAATCATTCTATGGGCTTAAATAAGCACCCAAACAATGGCATCAAAAATTTGATGAGGTTATCTTGTCCAACGGTTTTAAGTTAAACCAAGCGGACAAGTGTGTGTATATAGCAAATTTGACACATCCGGTAACGGAGTAATAATTTGCTTATACGTTGATGACATGTTGATCTTTGGCACCGATCAAAATCAAGTTGATAAAACCAAAGAGTTTTTGTCATCAAGTTTCTCCATGAAAGATATGGGAGAGGTGGAGGTGATCCTTGGAATAAGGATCAAGCGTGAGAACAATGGGATTGCAATTACGCAATCTCACTACATTGAGAAAGTATTAAAGAAATTTAATTGCTTTAATTGTTCTCCGGTGAGTACTCCATTTGATCCGAGTGTGAAGCTTATGCCCAATTCGGGGGAAGCGGTGTCACAACTCGAGTACTCAAAGGCTATTGGATGCTTGATGTATGCCATGACAAACACTAGGCCGGATATCGCTTTTGCCATAGGCAAGTTGAGTAGGTATACTAGCAATCCTAGTAAACATCATTGGCAAGCGATAAGACGAGTATTTAAATACTTGAAGAAAACCATTGATTATGGTTTGTCATATGTCGGGTTTCCTTCGATATTAGAGGGATATTCGGATGCAAGTTGGATCACCAACTTAGAAGATCACTCCTCTACGAGTGGTTGGGTGTACTTTCTTAGGGGAGGTGCCATCTCATGGGCTTCCAAGAAGCAAACTTGCATCACGAGTTCGACTATGGAGTTGGAATTTGTGGCATTAGCCGCTGCCGGTAAAGAGGCGGAGTGGCTAAGGAATTTAGTCCATGAATTCCGTTATGGACGAAACCAATATCACAAATTTCTATCCGTTGTGATAGTGAGGCTACTTTGGCTAAAGCTTATATTCAAGTATTTAATGGAAAGTCTAGACACTTAGGTGTTAGACATAGCATGATTCGTTAGCTAATCACGAATGGGGTGATTTCGGTTGAATTTGTTCGGTCGTAACAAAATCTAGCGGATCACTTGACGAAGGGGTTAGCTAGGGACTTGGTCCACAAGTCGGTGATAGGAATGGGATTAAAGTCCATTTAAATCTCTAACCATGAAATACCCAATTCCCTTCTAATACAACGTTAGAAGTTGAATTCAATCGGAAAGCTCACTCTAAGGGATTGGAGCACAAGATAATCATCCCAAGGTATGTGCTTGGTACTGCAAGTGAAGGAGGTAATTGTTCTTTTGTAAAAGTGCATATGCAGGTGCATGATGAAAGGAACTACCTATATGAGTGCGAAGTATGGCCGCTTCAAGAAGCTTGGACTTGGCTTTGATGCACTCACGAATGGATAAGGACACATGGCCTGTATAGTGTCAAGTTTAAATTTTAGAGAACTTTAAATTCATGTGTATGTTATTTTCTGGTACTCAAATGGGTTGAAGGGTTCAATCCATAGGACACCCGGATTCTCGAGTATTTGAAATGTGTAATGTACTAAGATGGAAATTCAATCTTTTAGATATTTTCATTTATGCATGAGTTTGTTTCCTATATTAACTGTAATTTGTGAACCAAGGATTGCACTAAAATGGGGGAGGAATGTTGGTGATTTTAGTGAAATCATCGGTTCATTTTATGTAATTGGGTTCACAAGATAATAATGGGGTCGGTAGCTAAGTTATAACACGAGCTAGGAGGTGTGGAGTGCACACTCGTGTAAGCTAGCTAGCACCCGGGATTGTTGGATGATCATGATTGGAGGGTTACTAAGTGGAAATGGTTAGGTTGACAGTGTCTAGTGCGAGTCTCCGAGCGGGTTCACTCGCGCAACAAGTCGCGTGGGACTCTGGAGGGTTCGACAAACAGTGCTTGGCGCGGGTTACGGCGCGACTCTATCCGTGCCACGAGCCGTGCGGGACACTAGATTGTTTGTCGAACAATGCTTGGCGCGGGTTTCCGCGCGGGTCCACTCCCGCCACCAGCCGCGCGTACCTCCAGATTTGTAACTGCCAATCTTTATTGAAAATCAATTTTGTAACCCCCAAATCCTTGTGTAACCACCAGACATTAATGTCCACAATCAATCCCATTAAATGTGAAATTATTATCATTAATAATATAGGTCGGTTACGATTCTCTTGGTGTTTAAATAGGATCGATTTCATCCAGAATCGATACCGGTGAATTGAGATTATCCTCGAGTGAATTTCGTGATACCCAGGCAGAATAGGGTCGAAATATCACTTAAGGAAAGCGAGCTCTCACGCGATCTCGAATTCATATCTAAGATCCAATCACTCTATCTCCTCTCCCTCACCATCGATTTTCTGCCCCACTCCCTAACAAAGACCCTGGGGGATGTGATGGAATATCCCATCTGCTCAGGGTTCGAGTCCAGACGTACACAACTATTGTGGCCACTGAGGATTAATCAGGTCTGATGTCTTATGGTCATAATTTGCCAAGGGATTAGTTTAGGCATAACCTATGACAAAAAAAAAAAACAATGGAAATGGAAATGGAATCATGGTAAGTAATGGTGAATGGTGATTAATATATTATATATCATAATGGTTAATGGTGAGTGGTGATGATGACTAATATATTATATATCATAGATTCATATTGATTAGGAATGTCACGTCGATTAAGGATTTAGGATTAGCCGATTAGGAATGTATTGGACTATATGGTAACGGGTAATTTGGTAAGATAATATGTAGGCCGGTGACAGGCCCTTTAGTGTACCTTAGGGTGAGACAGATAATACCAAAAAGCAAATATACAAATTGGTACTATGTCGCCTTGCAAGTAATAAAATGGTAAAGATACCAGATATCATCCCACAGAGATTGGACTAAAAAGTGTGTTAAAAGTATAATGAAAGATGAGATTTCAGATGACGAATTTGAAGAAATATTTTGGAAGGTTGGTTAACACAACTCTAAATAACAATAATAAAAGAGAAGCAAGGGTGTAAGACTTTTGATGGTATATGAATCCAAAATCCAGCAGGTCAATGCTACAACACTGTCATAGCATGATGCTATTTGAATGCTGCAGCATGCTTCTGACTATAACTAGTTTTATTATCTATTTCAAGACACGTTCCTCTCGGACTCTCACCATCCCATTATTCCAGTAGCTATGAACCATCTCATCTCTGATCAAAGTTCAAGATAAGGGAATGATGGGAATGGAGTTCTCAAAGTATACGGCAAAACAAATTCTCTTTGTTAAAAGTTACTCTTTCGACATAACCCCCGTACCTCCCAAGTTGATGTATTCCAAATAGCTTATCTCTAAGTCTATTCTATTTTAACCCTTTGAAAAAGTGACAACTTATCAAGAATGGATCATTTTAAATGACACAAGTAATAACTCTCGTTGCAAGTAACTCTTTCGATATTACCTCTCATGTCACTAAATTGACGTGTTATTCAATGGCCTATCTCTAGGTCCATGCCACTATTACACTATCAAAATAATCATTTTGTCAAAGAGTTTTGTTATCTTGATAAAACTTGAGTTGGAATAATAAAATTTCGTTAAAGTCACAAAAACCCACTTTCTTTTAGATCCACATAACCACCCTTTGCCTCACACCCAAGCTAACGTGATTAGCTACTCATTACAATAAAGAAATAAAAACTTCTACTAAGAATGACAAAGATGAACATAATGTAAAGTGCTTTTGAAAGAGAAATGACTTGAAAGTATATAAATATATATATATGTTGCTTGAAATGTAAAGACAAAGGAAAGTAAATTACAAGGAAATGGAAATGACAAGAAAGTAACTTGAAGATAAATACAATGAACTTGAACTACTGAAATCTAAAACAAAAGAGTAAAGGAAAGGCTAGAGATGCAAGATGAAGAAAGAAAATACAACCAAATGAAATATGCAGGTGGATGCTGTTTCAATGCTGCAAGCATTCATATGTAAGAATGGAGACTATATGAAGATGATGAAGAACACGATGGATGCATGAATTCTGGAAATTAAAGGGACACAGGACTGGAATAGGACCAGTTCGTGAATTATACAGAAAATGAAAGGATTACACTAAGCATAACAAGATGGAAAGCTTTAAAGAAAATATGAAGAGCAAGATGAAGAACTTAAAGATTAAGACTTGAAATTAAAGAACTAAAGAGTAAATTACGATCAGCCCCAAGCTACTACAAATCAGCTGCAAAAGACATTAAGATACTTAAACTAAGATGATGATAAGAGATGTGTGTCCCCTTAAGAGAAACTAAGCCCTACTTTTATAACCAAAGGGAGTGGCAAACTTGCAATTTTAAGGGGAATCTAGTTGTACTTAAGCTAGTCTAATGCCAGCTAAGGCTACAAAAGCTAGTTCCATCTTAACTAAACTATTACAAACCAGATTAGCTTAATTGTCCAAAGGTTACAAAAGATAATTCCAAGCAAAAGAATCAGGTTCGGTCTTCAAGATCTCCCATCAAAACGATTAGCTCCATGTCGTTTCAATGCTGCAGCATGCCCTGTTTCCAAGTAGATTTTCAAAAGATAACCAAATTTAGCCTACAATCTTAATAGAACAAGTAAACCACACAAATTCAGCTCCAAGACACAATAAATGGAAAATAAGGTAGAAAATGACTCAAAGTGGGATTTGAAAGTGAAAAATCCTATCTAAAAGATTAAAAGAAATGTGCTTAAGTACTCAAAATTGAGTACTTATCAGCCGACCTATTAGGATTTAGGCCATTTCGGATTTTCGGGCAGGTCGGGTGCCAAATATGCAAACCCAAACCCTATACTCCTACTTATTAATCAGATATCGGAGGTTGGGTTTTGTTTATTTTTGGGTATCCGAAAAAATCGGAGTTGTCGGTTTGGGTTCGGTCAGGTGGTTCAGGTTAGGTTAGGTTTGCACACCCCTATTTGGTTTATAGGATTTGATTGAATTAGATTTGGAATTGGATTCAATTCTAATCCCATATTTGATTTTGAAGGATTTACTGGATTTGAAATCCTATTGAAAACTCATAAACATAGGATTTTTGAAATCTCACGAGGTGGTTGCTATTTAACGAGATTTCGTAGCATTTGTATATAACAATGTTTTAAAATATATTAAAAACATTTGTTTTGTAATAATCAATTCATAAAAAGGTAATTGAATTATTTTTATAATCATTTACAATTTGTTTTTATAAATTTCAATTCCATTCCGGATCCTACAAACCATGCACATCAATGATTTTAAATCCTTCCACGAAATCTAAATCCATCAAAACTATTACATTAAAAGTATCCTAATTAACGTGTAATTAAATCCAAAGAAAACACACGTGTTACACGGTTGTCATGCATGACTACTCGAGATGCCATCTTTAGTATCTAACAACATACATTGAGACCGTAATTTGAGTTATTTTTCATCGAGACCAATCAAGAACCCATCATACCGTCATTGGAGTTATCTTCCATCAAGACTATCATTGGAGTCATCTTCCATCGAGATCAATCGAGAACCCATCAAGACCGTCATTGGAGTCATCTTCCATAGAGATCAATCAAGAACCTATCGAGACCATCATTGGATTCATCTTCTGTAACACCCGTAATTTCCTAAAAACGGTCAATAATCGGCAAGGAAACAGTTAGCGGTCGGCCGAGAGAAACGGTCGGGGAACGGTTTAACATGAGGGGTGAAAAGGCGCAACAGGCGACACGCGCGACTTGGTTCGGGGCCTCAAGCCACGGCTAGGCCCGTGGAAGTCGTTGTGATCCGCGGCCCAGGAACACGCGCGGCTTGGCTTGCGATTTGAGGTCGCGGCCAAGGCCGCGGGGACGGTCTGGTCGACTTAAAACCAAATTTTTAGGGTTTTCTCTCAGTTTACTCCCACTCCCCTTTTCTATCTTCCTTGCGACGATTTTGGGGGCTTAAGAACCGATTTTTGGAGCACCTTGGTGTGAATCTACCCTAGGGGAGATCAAAGATTTGGTGGTTTGAAGCTTGGTAATGGGAAGGGTGAAATATTTCATGGGAGAAATGTGGTTGGAAGACTTCAAGTTTTGGTTGAGGTAAATCTCTTGCATATTCCAAGTTTTAGTATAAGGATCTTTGTAGATCTAAAGGTTTTACTCGATGTTGATTCATTTCTAGAGTTGATAAAATGGGTTATTTGGAAACCCTAGCTCATTGTTGAAGATGACTTGGAAATGGTGGAATCTACGATATTGGAGGCTAATGGTTGGATTTGGAACCTAGGTTTAACCTAACCTAGTGAGGTGAGTTCAAGTTACTTTGTGAAAACGTTGTACATGCCAAAAGCGTCTATTTTGATGCATTGAAATGTTTTCTTAACATTTTTCAAAATGTGATTATTAATTGTTGAGGTTTGCATTTGGTACCATGAGTTTATCAATCTTGAGAAATGTCCGTACTTGGGGTTTTTAGACATTTTGATAACTAAATCATATTTACGAATTCTTTGGATGATTTATCTTATAAATGGGGATTATTCTGGTGTTAACACATTTTGGTGTATTTGGGTTTGAAAATACATATTGTTATGATTGAGACATTTTGGAAATGTAAATGATATGATTTCTATTGGAAAATGGTTTGTCCCAACTAATGATAGTTTTTGAGTTAATCATGTTTTGGAGCATGTGTTTTGTATGAACGTTGGTTAAATACATTTTTATCGCTTATGATGACTTTTATTGAATAGTCATTGAGTTGTTGAGTTTTTTGGCTCGGTTTCAAGCCTGTTGGGTCTTCGGGACATTTGTCCGGTTTTGATAGCTCGATTGGAGCTTTGGGTATGATTTGCATTTATTGCTTTCTATTTGAGAATTACATGTTTTGAGTGCGCATGTCATTCAATTTGGAGTCATGTAATTTAGACTACAATGCAATGGATCCATAGGCATAGAAGTCGGCTTTATTGTGTAAATGTGGGATAAGATTCCCAAGTTGTAATTGGGAAATAGGCATTGGTTACATGATGTAATTTCTAAAGGAACAAGCTTGTCTACGATGGTGAGATCCCAAGGTAAAGACCCAGATAAGGTTGAACTAGGTGATCATTTAAGTTAAAGACTTGGACAAAGTTGAGCTCATTATTGTATGGGACTAAAGACCTGGATAGGGTTGATGTCCACAATGACTAAAGACCTGGATAAGGTTGATGTCCGTAATGACTAAAGAACTGGGTAGGGTTGATGTCAATGGTTTTCCATCCTTGAAGCATGCTTATAATATATATATATATATATATATATATATATATATAGAGAGAGAGAGAGAGAGAGAGAGAGAGAGAGTCGGGTTCAAACGAGAACAATACCTATTTAAAAGAACACGAGAACTAACAAAATCATTAGTGATTTTACATTGACACAGGAAAACAGGACTTTGGCTGCGGCTTCAGGTCGACATGGTTTTTTTGCACGTTAATGTAAAATCACTAATAATTTTGTTAGTTCCCGTGTTCTTTTAAATAGTTATTGCTCTCGTTTGATCCTCTCTCTCTCTCTGTGTATATATATATGTGGCCTATTTTTGTGTTCCCACTATGTTCAATGGAAACGGGTCTCCTCCATTACCGAAATGTGTTGTTTGGGTATTGAGTATTATCCATGTTTTCGGTGACAATTTGAGTACGGATTTGCTATCCATGATTTGTGGTTTTAATTATTAAACCTTATCCATGTTTTTTTTGGATATTTTGGATAATAGAGTTTATCCAGGTTTTCAGTATTTGAATATAAATCCTTATTTGTGTTTTCGGTGAGTATTGGGTTTTCGAACTCAATTTCGAATGAACGTTTGGTATTGGTATTTTCATCACGAAAATGGTGGGTTTTGAGAAAGATGTTGACTTTATACTTTTATACATACCACTTTAGAAATCATGATTTAAATTCAGTTTAACGATTTATATGCTTATGATGGAAACTCTTGAACTCACTAGGCATTAGCCTAACCTTTTATTTGTCAGCATGTGCAGCAGGTTCTGGATGGGGATTAGTACTAGCGATACTATGAAGAGATGAATGCTAGTTATTTGCTCGAGAAGTGAATAGCTTGGTGAAGTCTTCCGCATTATTTTGGGATTAGCAACTTGTATTTGGGTTAAGTAACACCCGACTTTGGTTTAGTCCTCGTATGAGTCTGGAGTTTATAATTGATGAGGCTAAATATAGCATTTTATTTTGGAGGTATATCAAGTTTTAATTTATAGGAAGAAGATCTATCTTTTACTTGATGTAATATCAAAAATTTTAATTAGTTGCTTTTTCCAAATTTGAGGGTGTTACATCTTCCATCGAGAACCTATCGGAACTATCATTTGAATCATCTTCCATCGAGACCAATCAAGAAACTATCAAGATCATCATTGGAGTAATTTTCCATCTTGGCCAATTATGAACCCATCAAGACTGTAATTGATTTTATCTTCCATCGAGATGCCATTGAGACCTAGTCATCATAGTATGTGTATTAATGTTAGTTTAACCTAATTATCAGCTAAAAAACCATCTCTATTCAGGATGAATTGTATGTCGATTAATGATGAATATTATATTGAAAAAGTATATATATGATGAATATTATGTTGATGTATAAATACTAGAAAGCTTCCATATACACGTAAACATGCATGAATATTCATAATGAATGATATGTAGATTCATGATGAATAGAATGCATATTTGTAACACCAGTAATTCTGGGTAAACTTTCTCTATTTTGGCATTCGTTACGGTGTTTAATAACCTGTGTTAGTGTAATGTTGTTTGGATCTAATTAGCGAACCTGATCATTTATTCCCTATCGAAGAATTGGGTCGTTTCAGGTCGAAGTCACGCCCGGTGGGCTTTGGGCGACTATGCCCGACGACTATGCCTCGGGGCATAGTCGCATGTGTCATAGTCGCGGCTGTTGAGGTGAGTTCTGGTCAAAAACTCAGAAACTTGGGGGTGGAGTGCAACATTGCCCGCGACAATGCCCATGGCAATGTCGCCTGGTCATAGTCGCCGGTGGGGTCTGGCAGTATAAATTAGATTTTCGAGTTTTTAGGGCTTTTAATCTGATTTTGAGCTTGGTGGCTGCGATTTTCTCTCTAAGAACTAGTAAGTTCCATCCTCTCCTTTTCTTTGCCATTAATACACTTATCTACCTCCAATCATTGATCATTTATGGCGATTTAGGATCTTTGAACATTTATTGATCAAGACTAGAACCTCTCAAAGTTCTTTCTCATCTCCTCACTAGTACTTGGATTCTTGGGTTTCATCTACAACCCTACAAGGTGAGTTCATCCTCTTTTATAAAACTTTATACATACTAAATGTGGGTTTTCACTATCTAAACATCTCCATCTTTATTTGTTGCATTATATGAACTTTTGTACCTAAACCTAACTTTTGGGGTTTTTAGGGTTTTATGGTAAAAATATGATTTTGGGTTGATGAACTTTTATGTTGAACTGCTGATAAGTTTGGCCATGGGAATTTGTTTTACTATAACCTTGGTTTAAATACTTGGGATCTAAAAACTAGGGTTTTGAAAGGTTAAAGTGAACCGAATAGTGGAGAACTTGAAGTATTAGACTTGGAATATGGAAATATTATTCAAATGGCAACTTGGAACCTTTTGGTAAAATTATGGGAGTAATTATGTAAAAACTTTCGCTTGTAAATGTCTTAGTTGATATATTCAAATGTTGAATCACCGGTTAGCTTATTAGCTTTATGTGGCATATTTGGGTTCATTTGGGAGTCATGACCCCATATTGGTTGTTGCATTTTGTCCGACGTTGGGACGTTAGTTTCTCACGTCGAGGCACATTTAGGTATCGGATTGGGTTATAAGTCCTACGTGCTAAGTATTACGATATTGGATGAGGATTTCAACGTAAGGACCCTATGTGGTTGAAGTTGACTTTCCGTGGGTGTACGTTTAAATCCATCGAGCCTAACATCCCTTGTGTGTACTTCCTATGTGTATTGGTTTTACTAACTTTTCAAGTGGCTTACTCTTGTGTTTCGTCACTTGTGTTAGTAAGCGGGTCTCCCCCGTTAATCCAAGAGGTATCTGCTTATGGTAAAGATGTATTATCTTCATTATCACAAATTCAATTTTACTTACGCTTATTGTCAATTACCTCTAAATACAAATGTTTGATCTCACTAGGCTTTATCCTAACACTTTTTCTTAAAATGGCATGTATGACAGGTCAACCTAGCAGTGGGGTTCGCCGGGATTGAGTGGACGACCTTGGGGTCGAGAGCGGTATTTTTGGAAGATATATTGACCGATACAACGATGATAGTGGATGCACATTTTGGAAGAATAGTTACACCCGATCTTAATCTTTCTTGTCTAAGTTAAATTATTAGGTTGTTGAATATTATTCTTCATTTGACCTAGTTTTGTAAAGGCCACAACCATATTTCCCCGTTTACGGGATGATAATTTGGGTTTGATTTATCAGGTCATTGTCTATTTGGGTTTACTCATTTGCAGCCGTCATATTGCCAATTTTCAAATTTTTATTTCCCTCTAAAATTTAGGGTGTTACAAGTTAGTATCAGAGCAGTAGTTTAAGTGAACTAGGTATGGATATAGGATACCTAGACTTAAGTGGTGATTTTAAGTTATGAATTGTGAGGATGGGTAGAACTCTTAAGATAGGATGGTCTTAGAGTCGACGGAAATTACACTAATTGAGAGTTATGGTAATGGTGATGAAAATTCTTACTTATCACATGTTCATAGTTTCACTAAGCTAACGTTATTATGAAGATGTTTTACATGATTATGCTTGTTTTCTATTGTTATGATAATTAATGAATGTAGTAGTACGTTTCCTTGTCTATAATTCATATACTCTATATCTCACCTATATTCTCGCGTGTCTGTGGCAGACAATGGTAAATACTCGAAATCGGCCGGAGGGTCAAGAGGCATCGACATCTACGGCCTACCACCCTAGAGGTACGACGACATGCTTACCCCCGCGGCCGCAGAATGTTTTGGGTGGAGGGCCCGATCTTGTGCCCCGTCGTAACATAGCCCCATCTGAACCGATAATAGATGAGGTGACTCCGGAATCCAGGATGATGGATCGAATGATGCAAGCCATGAACGCGACAATGGCTCAACAACAAGAAATGTTTTTGAAGCTACTGGAAGACCGGGATACTAACAATCGTAGACACGAAACGGTTGCGGAAAACATCTTAGTGGCGGGATCCGAGGGTACGGGACTCGAAATTCCCACTAATGAGACAACAATTCCGGAAGCAAGGCAAGTGTCGAAGACTTGCACTTTTAAGGCATTCCTCGGATGCCGACCGCCGGAGTTCAAGGGCACAGACGATCCGATTGTTTGTATGAATGGGATCCGGGAAATTGAGCAGGCCTTCCGATCGAGTGAATGTGTGGAAGGACAGAAAACAACATTCGGTTCTCAGATGTTGAGAGGGGCAACTTTAAGATGGTGGAACATTTACTCCTCTTCAGTGGAGGCCACAGTATTAGCTCAATTGAGCTGGCAGGCCTTTAAGAAGAAACTGATGGAAGAATTTTGTAACGAGCGGGCCATGGACCGAATAGAGGAAGAATTCCGAAATCTGACGAAGGGAAACTTGTCATTGAAAGAGTACAACCGCCAATTTATGGACAAACTGGGTTTGGTGGGACACCTGGTCCCCGCTGAGAAAGAAAAAATCAATGCCTACACCAAAGGGTTGTCGTCCGAAATGAAGAATCTGGTATGGGTGTCCAGAGCCTCTACTCTTTGAGAGGCAATTGAGGAGGCACAATTGGTGGAAGATTCCTATGGTTCGAACAAGGTAGAGAGAAGCGTTGGCGGCGAGAAAAGGAGATGGGAGGGAAGTTTTGTACCCTCCAAGAGACTGAGACCATTCAACAACAATCAACAGGGAGTCGGACCCATACGGGATGTTCCATGGTGCTCCAAGTGTCGGAGCAAACATCTCGGCCCTTGTAACTCGGGATCCGAGCCATGTTTTAAATGTGGCAAGCCCGGTCGCAGTTTCTGAGATTGTCCGATTAGATGACAAATCTGTTTTGGATGCAAGGAGTCGGGTCATATTAGGAGCGAGTGCCCGAAGGCGAAGGCCGGGTTTTGCGGGGGAAGGAAAGTGGATACTCCGAAAGCAACGGGGAGAGCATTCCAGATGACTACCGAGGAGGCGAAGGCTTCGATAGATGTAGTGTCGGGTACGTTTCTCCTAAACTCCGTATCTACGCGCGTTTTATTTGATTCGGGGGCTAGCTTTTCGTTTGTGTCAAGTTCATTTTTTCCAATGCCGTCTGTACCCACTACTAGTTTAGAGGATGCTTTAGTGGTAGAGCTAGCGGATGGCGATCAAGTAGTGATTCGGGACATCCTTAAAGGTTGCTAGCTAGAAATTGAAGGAAGAGAATTCCCGGTTGATCTAATGCCAATGGTCATCGGAGGATTCGATGTTGTTATAGGGATGGACTGGTTGGGGAATAATCAGGCCGAGATCCTTTATGCTAAAAAGTTGATCCGAATTCCGATTTTGGATGCCGAGTCGGTGACCGTGTACGGCGAGAGGTGAAAAGGCGAAGTAATAATAATCAGCATGGTGAAGGCATATAAATGTTTATCGAAAGGATGTGCATCCTTTTTGGCGTATGTTATAGATGCCAAACTTGAGAAGAAAAAGCTTGAAGACGTGGAAGTGGTGAATGAGTTTTCCGATGTGTTTATGGACGACTTGCTTGGTTTACCACCCGACCGCTAGGTGGAATTCAAGATTGACCTAGCACCAGGAGCGACTCCGATAGCCAGAGCTCCGTATCGTTTGGCTCCGTCAGAGATGAAAGAGATGATGGGACAGTTACAAGACCTTCTCGAGAAGGGTTTCGTGAGACTGAGCTCGTCGTCGTGGGGAGCATCGGTTTTGTTTGTGAAGAAGAAAGATGGTACCATGCGGATGTGCATCGATTATAGGGAATTGAATAAGGTGATCGTAAAGAATAAGTACCCACTCCCTAGAATCGATGACTTGTTCGACCAACATCAAGGAGCGGGGTGTTTTTCGAAGATTGATCTACGTTCGGGTTACCATCAAGTGAAGGTCAAGGAGGATCATATCCCGAAGACCGCTTTTAGGACGTGTTATGGCCACTACGAGTTCTTGGTGATGCCCTTTGGCTTGACGAACTCCCCGGTGGTATTCATGGATTTAATGAACCGCGTGTGTCGAACTTTCCTTGACAAGTCGGTCATCGTGTTCATTGATGACATTCTGATTTACTCCAAGGACGAATCCGATCATGCGCGCCATCTTCGTGATGATTTGGAGGTCTTGAGGAAGGAGAAACTTTACGCTAAATTTTCCAAGTGTGAGTTTTGGTTGAAGGAAGTGCAGTTTTTGGGGTACATGGTCACAAAAGACGGAGAAAAAGTAGATCCGGCGAAAATAGAAGCTATGATGAATTGAGAACCTCCCAAAAGCCCATCCAAAATCCGGAGCTTTTTAGGCTTAGCGGGTTATTACCGAAGGTTCATACATGATTTCTCTAAGATTGCTTCTTCGTTGACGGCATTGACCAAGAAGAATGTAAAGTTCGTGTGAACCGAAGCCCAAGAAAAGGATTTCCGGACATTGCAGAGGAAGTTATGTGAGGCTCTGATCCTATCCTTGCCGGAAGGATCGGAGGATTTCGTGGTTTATAGCGACGCATCTAAGATGGGTCTTGGGTGCGTGTATACTCATGCAAAGGAGAAAGGGGATTGCCTACGTGTCAAGGAAATTGAAGGTGCACGAGAAGAATTACCCCACTCATGATTTGGAACTGGCGGCGGTAGTGTTCGTGTTAAAGTTGTGGCGCCACTATCTCTACGGCATAAAGTGTACCTTGTACACGGACCATAAAAACTTGAAGTATGTCTTTGACCAAAAGGAGCTTAACATGAGATAAAGAAGATGGTTGGAACTACTCAAGTACTACGATTGCGAACTACTTTACCATCCTGGTAAGGCAAACGTAGTAGCCGACGCCTTGAGTAGGAAGGAATATAGTAGGAAGCTCTGAGCCAAGCTTACAAGAATTGAGTTAGTGTCGAGCCTCATGGAGAAAATTAGAGTGTCACAAGTCGAAACCTTGAAGGAAGAGAATCTCAAGGATGAAGTGTTGACCAAGCAACGACTACTTTTGGCCGATGATAGCCGAGGGATCAAGTGTTTCAATGGACGCGTTTGGGTGCCAAAGATTGGTGGAAACCGAGACTTGCTTTTGGAAGACGCGCATAAGTCCAAATACTCTATCCACCCGGGAAGCACAAAGATGTATAGAGACTTGAAGATGAATTATTGGTGGCCGATTATGAAATTGGATGTGGCATATTACGTGGAGCGGTGTGTGACTTGTTCGCAAGTAAAGGACGAGCATCAATGACCTTATGGAAGCCTATAATCGTTGGAGATACCCGAATGGAAGTGGGACAAGATTACCATGATTTTGTGACCAAGCTACCAAAGACCTTGAGGGGCAACGACACCATTTGGGTGATTGTCGACCGTTTGACGAAGAATGCTCATTTTCTAGCAATGCGGGAAAATTTGCCAATGGATAAGTTGGCAAAGATTTATATTGATGAAGTGGTCTCTAGAAACAGTATACCCTTGTCTATAGTTTCCGATCACGATAGCCGGTTCACATCAAGATTTTGGGGAGCCTTGCAACAAGAATTGGGTACGCGGGTAAATCTGAGTACGACATACCACCCACAGACGGACGGACAAAGCGAAAGGTGTAACACCCGGAAATTCATAAGGTAAGTATTTATTCCCTTAATAAGTTAATTGTATTTATTTGGAAATATGAGCCTTTATATGCATAGGATCATTATTATAATTCTATGATGTTATCTGGTTAGTATAATCGTTATAAATGTTTAGACCTCGCACTCGTTATCGAATTTGGCTAAGTTTTTGGGCTGGCCTGAGTGTGGCGCGAGAGTGCCACGCGATAGTGACACTGTCACTATCGCCGGTCACTCTCGCGAGAGATGGACCGAGAGTGAGGGCTGGGTTTGCGATAGTGACAAGCGATAGTGACAAATGTCACTATCGCCGGGCACACTCGCGCGGTTTGTACCGCGAGTGCCTTGGTGGTCTCACGATTGTGACTCGCGATAGTGCCCTTAGCATCGCTGGGCACTCTCGCCGTCGGGTGCAGGGACTTTAAATGAGTTCTTATCAGATTTCAACCTCATTTATCTCAAACCCTCTCTTTTATTGGCAACTTTGGAGTTTCCATTCCAGCCTCATTCCTCCATTTATCAAACCCTAACCCTCATAAATACAATCCTTTGGTGGTTGGGTATTTGATGCTAGCATTTATTATCATCCAAGAAAGATTTCTATGGTTTCTTCAAGGCAACTTCTTTTCTCCAAGTTCATCCTCCAACTTCTAGGGTTTTCATATTTTCTAGGTTTTGGTTCAAAACCTAGATTGTGAGTTTACTAAACCTTTGTTAAAACTAGATACACATAATCTTCTCTTACTTGTTATTATTGTAACATTTCTCAAAATGTTTATCTCTATGTGTTCAAATACTTGATGGTGGTTTTATGAATAATATGTTGGAAGATTTCTTATGAGTATCTTGCCATGATTTACTCCATTTGTCAAATATTTGGGATTTACTTCATATGTACATATTATTGGTATTTTGACATGATTTGGGGTATATGTGACATAGTAGATGATAAATTCTACTTGGAATGCCTTCTTGATGATATTGTATCTAAATATTGGTTATGTTGGAATTTGGGTCTCATAATGGACTTATGTGTTAGGATGGTAACATTGTACCCATGGTTGGTATCGAAATGTGTTGGTTGAAATATACCTCTAGACCTCCTATAAATTATGTTGGACGAACCAAGTCAGTAGACACTAGGAGAATATAGTCTTGGGTGCCACCGTGATGGTATGTGCCTAGACCTCCGCCATTCGGGGAATTTCCTTAGTTGTAGTCCTCGAATGTGTCAGGCCTTTCGGGTGTCTCTTGGTAGATGGCATCAAGGTATATCGACTCTTTGGGTGGAACTTGATTGGTGCTATGGGTCTCCCCTATTGACTCCACATTTGTTGAACTTTAGTTAACTGCTGATAAGAATTGTAACTGTCATGCATGCTTATTATTGTTCAACTCACTAGGCTTTTTGGCCTAACACTTGTTTGGTGTCGATGTGTATCTCAGGTTCTAGCGGCGCCGGTTCTAAGCTGGCATAGTTGCTTGGGTGAGAGCTTGGGGAATACTTGCAATTGGGAACACTTTTGGTAGAAGAACTTTTGGGTTATAGATAAGAACCCTTTTGTAATCTCCTTTCTAGTTATAGAAATTAGATTAGTTAGTTGTTATTTATTGTCCGTAAATTGCAACTGTAATTAAACAGGTTTGTATATTTCCCCATATTTGGGAGGCTCTTGTTATGGCAATTTTATATACCACATGTCCGTTTTTCGGATTTTTGTTATCCCTATTTTTAGGGTGTTACAAAAGGACAATACAAACTTTAGAGGACATGCTTAGATCTTGTGTGATCGATTTTGGTGGTAATTGGGATACCCATTTACCTTTAGTGGAATTTGCATACAACAATAGCTACCACTCGAACCTTGGAGTGACACCATTTGAAGCCTTGTACGGGCGGAAGTGTAGAACCCCCGTGTGTTGGTTAGAGGCGGGTGAGAAGCAATTTGACGGTCCGGAAATTGTGCAAGAGACGGCCGATAAGGTCAAGGTTATCCGAGAACGTTTGAAGGCGACGCAAGATCGACAGAAAAGTTATGCCAATAAGAAGGGGCGGCCGGTAGAATTTCAAGTGGGTGACCAGGTGATGTTGAAGGTTTCCCCGTGGAAGGGTCTAATACGGTTTAGAAAACGTGGGAAGTTGAGTCCCCGTTTCCTTGGACCGTTTACCGTCATTGAGCGTATTGGGATGCAAGCTTACAAGCTAGATTTACCACCGGAGATGGACGGAATACACCCTACGTTCCATGTGTGCTATCTACGGAAGTGCATGACGGAGGAAGAAAGTGTCATACCATTGTTAGAGATTCGGGTGGACGACAACCGTTGGGTTGAGGAACCCAAAGCCATTTTGGAAAAAGAGATCAAGAAACTCTGACACAAAGAAGTGGCAATCGTGAAAGTCCAATGGAAGAACCATCGTGGTGCCAATGTAACATGGGAAGAGGAGGAGGACATGAAGCGTAGATATCCTCAATTGTTTACGTACTTTGGATTTCGGGGACGAAATCATTCCCAAGTTGGGGAGGATTGTAGCACCCCTAATTCCGGGTAAACTTTCTCTATTTTGGCAATCGTTAGGGTGTTTAATAACTTACGTTAGCGTAATGTTGTTTGGATCTAATTAGCGAACCTGATCATTTATTCCCCGTCGAAGAATTGGGTCGTTTCGGGTCGAAGTCGTGCCCGGTGGGCTTTGGGCGACTATGCCCGATGACTATGCCTCGGGGCATAGTCACATGTGTCATAGTCGCGGCTGTTGAGGTGAGTTCTGGTCGAAAACTCAGAAACTCGGGGGTGGAGTGCGACATTGCTCGCGACAATGACCATGGCAATGGCGCCTGGTCATAGTCGCCGGTGGGGTTTGGCAGTATAAATCAAATTTTCGAGTTTTTAGGGCTTTTAATCTGATTTTGAGCTTGGTGGCTGTGATTTTCTCTCTAAGAACTGGTAAGTTCCATCCTCTCCTCTCCTTTGCCATTAATATACTCATCATCCTCCAATAATTGATCATTTATGGTGATTTAGGATCTTTGAACATTTATTGATTAAGACTAGAACCTCTCAAAGTTCTTTCTCATCTCCTCACTAGTACTTGGATTCTAGTGTTTCATCTACAACCCTACAAGGTGAGTTCATCCTCTTTTATAAAACTTTATACATGCTAAATGTGGGTTTTCACTATCTAAACATCTCCATCTTTATTTGTTGCATTATATGAACTTTTGGGGTTTTTAGGGTTTTATGGTAAAAATATGATTTTGGGTTGATGAACTTTTATGTTGAACTGCTGATAAGTTTGGATATGGGAATTTGTTTTACTATAACCTTGGTTTAAATACTTGGGATCCAAAAACTAGGGTTTTGAAAGGTTAAAGCGAACCGAATGGAGGAGAACTTGAACTATTAGACTTGGAATATGGAAATATGATTCAAATGGCAACTTGGAACCTTTTGGTAAAATTATGGGAGTAATTATGTGAAAACTTTCGCTTGTAAATGTCTTAGTTGATATATTCAAATGTTGAATTACCGATTAGCTTATTAGCTTTATGTGGCATATTTGGGTTCATTTGGGAATCATGACCCCATATTGGTTGTTGCATTTTGTCCGACGTTTGGACGTTAGTTTCTCACGTCGAGGCACGTTTAGGCATCAGATTGGGTTATAAGTCCTACGTGCTAAGTATTACGATATTGAATGAGGATTTCAACGTAAGGACCCTATGTGGTTGAAGTTGACTTTCCGTGGGTGTACGTTTTGTCAGGATCGAAACTCAAACAAGAATTTAAATAACACACTCAGAAACTTATGTTAAAGAAGTTGCGGAAAAACACTTTAACAGAAAATCAATGGAACAATATATAGAAACTCAAATCATAAGTTTATATTGCATAAAACTTAATGATTACACACAAAGCCTCAATCTGTTGAACAGGCTCAACAGACGTTCTATACTTCTCTATAGAAAGGATCTAAACTATTCTTGAGGTTAATTCTCTCTAAACAAAACGTATGAATAATTTTTAATTCTAACAAAGACTTCTATACAATATATACAGAGTTGATTACAAGATAATTATCAAAATAAAATTGATCTTCAGTATCAATACCATAATTATCTTCAACCTTATCTCCAGCTCATCTTTATCTTCAAATCTTCTTTATCATTAGAAGCAGCACTAACCTTCTTTTAGCAGTATTAATCATCTTGCAGCATTAACATCCTCAGCAGTATTAATCCTTGAGCAGTACTACCCATGCTTGCAGTAGTAATCTTCAACAGTACTAACTACTAGCAGTACTAACTCTCCAAGCAGTACTAACTATTCAAGTAGCAGCACTAACTTTTCAAGCAGTATTAGGTCTACTAATAATATAATCCATACTTAGCATATTCAGACCCAACAATCTCCCCCTAACTTAACTTTTCAGAATGAGATGTTAGGTTCTTCAGCATAGAGTCTTCATGATGCTTTCAACGCTTCAGCTTAGATTCCCAAATCAGGATTCAAACCTAGACTCTGATTGATGGTTCTCTTTACTATTATCTTTGCCATTTGTGAGTTCTTTGGACATACCAACTTTGATTTCAACATTGCTTGCAGTTTAGCCTTGCTGTGATCATAAATCTTGTCTACTAGATAGTATTCATGATAACTCTTATCAATTGTTATCATATAGACACCACAGTTTTCAAATAACATCCAATGATCAACCCTTTTAAAACCATACTCATGATGTAGATCTTTGATCCTATGCTTCACTTTCTCAGGCTCAAACATCATGCATAAGTATTCCATAGCAATCTTGAGTAGGCTCATTTCAGTCCCTTGCAACACAGACTCATATAGCTTTGTTCCAACCTTGTACATTTCCTCTAGGTCAGTCCTGGAACAACTTCTGATCACTTTTCCCCAAGTTGTATACACTTCAAACTGATCACCCATTCTTTTCAATCTGAAGTATTCTTTCCTGTTGTCCTTCAGAATATCCCAAAAGATAATTTCTTGTGCTTTCATGGAAATAGGATCAGCTTGTACTGGATCTTCATCTGTCACTATCATGTACAAGTCAAACTGCTTATTTGATTGTTGATTGGACTGCTCTGAATTCTGCTCTGGCTCTGCTGAAGGTGCAACAGTTGCTTCTGCTTCTGCTCTTTCTTCTTCAATTCTTGCCCTTTTTACCTTTGGCTTGGTGGCAATTGTTTTCTTTCTTTTGATTACTCCAATTTGATGAGCCAATGTCTCTTCTTTCTTTTCTTCTTTCTTTTCCTTGATTGGAGTTCCTTCTTCACTTTCAGGGAAGGGTTGTTGTATGTTGAGATTATGCCTCTCTTTCATCTTTCTTTCAGCTTCTTCCCTTTGAGTGAAGTCCCCTTTCAGTTTGGCCATCTCCTTCTGGTAAAGTTCTTCAAGCTTTCCAAAAGACATACTTGTAAACATTCCCTCAGGAAATCCAATAGCTCCTCTCAGGAAGTTTATCATCTTCCTTCTTTCTTGGTTTTCTAAGTATGTCTTGGAAGGTTGCCTTTGTCTAGTTTTCAGTGGTAGCCTTTGCCTTGAAGCCTTCTTTGTGACTTTCTTAGCATCAGCTGCAAACTTCAGACTCTTTTGATATTCTTCATTAAGTTTTGCAGTCATCTCCAAAGCAATCTCTCTGTCTTTGGCAGATTGAATTTCTTCCTCCTTTTCCATCTCTTCTTGAAGTTGTTTGGCCACTTCTTCATCCAACTCAATCTGTTTCTGTTTCTTCAATGGTTGCTCAGATTCAACCATCTTCTCCTTTCCCTTCTTCTTTGCATCCTCCACACTGATCTTTTTCTTTCTCTGATCTGCTCCTCCTTCTTTAATGACCACTCCCTTAGCCTTTTGAGCGGCCTTGGGAGTGTCAGTCTTTGCCTTTAATAAAGTCTCTGCAATTGCTATTTCTTCTATAGTCAGCCCTGTTTCTGCTGTAGCTTTCTCTGTTTCTACTTCTGTTGTTACTACTTCTGGTGTAGTAGTTACTGCTGCTGGTGTAGTTTCTACTTCTTTTGCTTTTGCTGCTGCTAGTTTAACTGTTTCTGCTGCTTTGTTACTTTCTGCTTCTGTACCTAACTCCCCCTCAAACTTTGATTCCATGTCAACAGGGCTTTGCTTTTCTGCTTCAGCTTTACTCTCCCCCTTTTTGAAAACATCTTTTACATCTCCCCTTTTCTTCAAGACAATTTGTGTTCTTTTCTTCTTCTGGACCAACTTCTGAACCATCTTCTTTAATTTGGTGATTTGCACTTGTTGTGACAGAATTACCAGTTTCATCTTCTCTATTTCTGCACCTTGTTTGAGTACATCCATATTGACATTAACAATAGTTTCTGTTGGGAACTGAAGAATTTACCAAGTATGGTTAATGCTGCTAGTACAAGATTACTGCTGCCAGAGGACTTCAATAGTTAATACTGCTGAGTATTACTACTGCTAGTAGAATTAATACTGCTAGTCAAAGTTAGTGTTGCTTGAACAAAGTTAGTACTGCTTAGATAGTTAGTGCTGCTAGTGGTTAGTGCTGCTTAGTAGTTAATACTGCCAAGCTGATTAGTGCTGCTTATAAGATGAAGATTCGAATTAGAAGAATGACAGTTGGATAATCTGAAGATATTCATGGAAGATATACTGAAGATATTCTATTTATTGTAATTATCTTTTTGTTCAGTATATGTATAGATTTGACAGAATAGTTTTAAAAAAAAAAGAAAATTTTCATTCTAAGTTTATGTACTAGAGAGAATCAACCTCAAGGCATAGTTCCTAATTCTAGAGAAGTAGAATTCGTCTTGAAAGAGTCTGTTCTTCAAGATTGAGGTTGAGTGTGTAATCTTGTGATTTGATCATTGAATACAAAGTTTACAAATTGTTAATCATATACTGTTTGTTTACTGTTATATTGAATATCAAAGTGTTATTCCGCAACTTCTTTGATATTGTTTCTGAGACTTTATTCTTGTTAAGAATTCGATCCTGACAAGTGGTATCAGAGCAGTTCTCTCAGAAACATCTATTCATTCATCATGGAAAACTATGCAGAATCAAACAGTACTCTGGTCTCAAAGGTTCCAATGCTCAGATCCAATGAATTCGATATGTGGAAGATCAGAATCAAGCAGTACATACTCCTCACTGACTATTCTATGTGGGACATCATTGAGAATGGCCCTTCTGAAGCAGGAAAGATTGGTGCAGATGGAAAGAGAACTCCACCAAAAACTGATGCTGAAAGAAAGACTAGACAGACAGAGATGAAAGCCTTGAGCACTTTGCTCTTGGCTATTCCCAATGAATATCAACATCAGTTTTGCAACTGCACTGATGCAGAGATGCTCTGGAATGCTCTAGAGAAGAGATTCTCAGGTACCAAAAGTACCAAGAGAAATCAGAAGGCCATTCTGAAGCAACAATATGAGAACTTTATGTCAACCAAGAATGAGTCCATGACTCAAACTTTTGACAGGTTCAACAAGCTTCTTGGTGAACTAGCTACAGTGGGAGTACAAATAGATCAAGATGATCTAAACAAGAAGTTCCTAAGGTCCCTGAGTGATGAATGGACCATGTATACTGTGTCTTTCAGACAGAATGATCAACTGGAAGAAAAGGAACTTGATGATCTATATAATGATCTAAGAGTTTTTGAATCTGAGGTAGAGGCTAAGAAGAAGCCTTCTGAATTTCACAATGCTGCACTCCTTTCAACATCAATTGATTCTACTTCAAATCTTGAGTCAGTTAGTGCTGCCAATGGAGCAAATCAAGAGAAAGGCACTGAAATTGTATTTGAAGCCTTTCTGTCCAATCATGGAAACTCTTCTCTCATTAATGATGACTTGGAACAACTCCATCCAGATGATCTTGAAGAGATGGACATTAAATGGCAGATGGCCATGCTCTCTATGAGAGTTAAGAAGTTCATCAAAAGAACTGGGAGGAATAACTTCTCTCAAAGAAGAGAAGATGGAGCAGGATTTGACAAGTCAAAGGTGGAATGCTATAAATGCCATCAGAAGGGACACTTTGCTAGAGAATGCAGAAGTGGAATGTCTCAAAATAATAACCACCAACAAGCTCAATCTGGAAGCTTCAATAATAACAGAAACTCTGCACAAGCCCTTGTCTCTCAACAAGGTATGGGGTTTGATTGGAGTGATCAAGCTGAAGAGGCAATTCAAAACCAAGCTCTAATGGCAGAGGTGTCTGATCTCCGAACAGAGGTAACTTCCAATCTATGTTCTCAAAATTGCATTAACACTATTAAAAGGTATAGGGATCACAATCAGAACATGAGTGATGACCTTAAGAGATTGGAAAAGGACATAAAAGATTATGTGAGGATAGTTGAGAGATTTGAAGAGCAGATTAAGGGTTTTCAAGCCAATGAGCTTCAACACTCTTATGACACAAACTACTGGAAGTGGGAGAAGAATGACTTAGAACTTCAACTGACCAGATACAAAGAAGAGAGTGAAAAGCTAAGAGGAGAGCTAGCTAAAGTCAAACTAGATGTAGAAAAGTTTTTCAATGCTTCCAAAGCAATGGATTCTTTGCTACAAACTCAGATTCATGATAAACTGAGAAGAGGAATAGGGTACAATACCACACCACCACCCTATAACAACAACTACATCCCTTCTAGTTCAGATTTGTTAGAAACAAAGGATAGGAAGGACCTACCTAAGGGAGCCACTGAGATAGATCCCATAGATGAAGTAGTTGTTAAGGATAAAACTGAGAAAGAAGTTGGCAAGGATAAGGACAACACTGTGAGTGGTGAGATTCCTATAGAAAACCACATAATCACCAATGAGGGATATGGAAAGCATTGGATCAAGTCCAATGAGACAGAGAAGACTGAGGGAAAGCACAAGAAGGTTCACTATAAGCAGACCACTGTTGTGAACCCTATCCCTTGCAAGCAGTGTGCATGCAATAAATCTAAGCCCCAAAAACATGATAAACCAAGGGGAAATCAGAGAAACTGGAATAACCAATGGGCACAAAAACAAGGCATTGATCTGAGTAAAATCAATAGACCAAAGCCTTGTTTCATATGTGGAAAGTTAAACCATTTGGCTAAGTACTGTTTCTTTAACCCTATTAACCAACAGATGAACTTTCAAAGATTTGTGCAAAAACCTATTGGTTATAGGAAGGCTGGAAAGAAACATGTGATGAAGAAATCTGTTGAAACTAAAGGCCCCATAAAGAAAAAGGTTTTAAAAGAAAGTATTAAAATGTGGGTGCCTAGAAGCACTAAAACTGTTAGTATTGCTGACAGGGATAGTGCTGCTGGAAGCATTACTGCTGCTACCAGTGTTAGTACTGCTGAAAATATTAATGCTGCTAATACTGTTAGTACCTCTTCAAAGGTTAATACTGCCAACACAGTTACTGCTGCTAACACAGTTACTACTGCTAACACAATTACTACTTCTAACAAGGTTAGTACTGCTAAGCATGCAAGTGCTGCTAAGGCAGTTAGTACTTCTAAAACCAGTACTGCTTCTAGCAAAAATGTTTCCAAACCCATCATTATGACAAAGTACTCCAGATATGAGGATGCAAGTATTTTGATGAGAAAGAATGCAAGTATTTTGATGAGAAAGGGGTACCCATGACCACTTTGGCTTGGGTTCCTAATTCATACTAACTGATTTATCTTATGTGCAGGGCAACCAACAGCTCAAGGGAAGGAGCATATGGCATGTTGATAGTGGTTGCTCTAGGCACATGACAGGCAACATGACATGTCTTCAGGATTTCAAGCATATCAATGGAGGACATGTTGCATTTGGAGATAATCTTACTGGAGGTAAAATAAGTGGAAAAGGTAATGTTACAAAAGGTAAGATGACATTTGAGGATGTCTACTATGTTGATCAATTGAAGTACAACCTGTTAAGTGTATCACAGGTTTGTGACAAACAACATAGCATATTATTTACTAATACAGAATGTATAATCCTTGCTCCAGGGTTCAAGGTAGTTGATGAAAGCATGATACTACTTAGAACTCCAAGAAAGGACAATGTTTATTGTCTAGATATGGACAATGTTGATAGTGATTCATCCCTGAACTGTCTGGTTTCAAAAGCTTCTGTGGATGAATCCTCTCAATGGCACAGAATAATGTGTCACATGAATTTCAAGACTATGAACAAACTTGTTAAAAACAACCTTGTAAGAGGTTTACCATCAAAAGTCTTTTCATGTGATGATCATTGTGTTGCTTGTCTTAAAAGCAAACAGCACAAAACTTCTCATAAGACCAAAGAGTTAAATACAATTTCTTCTTGTCTCCAGTTATTGCATATGGATCTGTTTGGTCCTACAAATGTCATGAGTATAGGCAAGAAATCTTACTGCTTAGTTATTGTTGATGATTACTCTAGATTTACCTGGGTATATTTTCTAAGGACTAAGGATGAGACAAGTGGACTGATCAAATCCTTTATTCTAAGAATTGAAAACCAAACTAATCAAAAAGTAAAAGTCATTAGATCAGATAATGGGACTGAATTTAAAAATCTTGATCTAAACACCTTTTGTGAAGAAAAAGGAATTAAGAGACAATATAGTGCTCCTAGGACTCCTCAACAGAATGGAGTTGCTGAAAGGAGAAATAGGACACTAATAGAGGCTGCTAGATCTCTGTTGGCTGATTCAAAACTGCCAATTACCTTCTGGGCTGAAACAGTTAATACTGCCTGTTATGTCCAAAACAGAGTTCTAGTGGTCAAGCCAAAGAACAAGACCCCATATGAGCTTTTAAATAAAAGAAAACCTTTTATTGGATTTTTCAAACCTTTTGGGTGTCCTTGTACAATTCTCAATACCAAATCTCACTTAGGTAAGTTTGATAGCAAGGCAGATGATGGATTTCTTGTTGGGTATTCATCTCAGAGTAAGGCTTACAGAGTTTTTAACTCTTCTTCTAGAATAATTGAAGAAAGTGACAATGTCAAATGCAATGAGAACACACCAAATCCTATTGGATCTGGTCCTCAGTGGCTGTTTGACATTGATTCACTAACTAACTCTTTTGGTTTCAGTAGTAATGATTATGCAGGTTCAGGGTGTGGAGGATCAGGGACCACACAAGTTCAAGATAGTTTATCTCAATCTGTGATCTTTCCCATACCAATAGTGGATTCTGTTGAAGACTGTGAAAAAGAACCATCTACTGGACCAAATCAGAGTGAAGAAGAAAGTAGAGATGATGAGAATCAAGAAAATCAAGAACCAGAAGTAGCTGCTGAAAACACCTCAGTTGAGTTGAATGACTCCAATCTAGAGGTGGGACTTAATGAAGAACCTAATCATCACACCAGAATTCAAAAGAATCATCCTCCATAGCTGGTAATAGGAGATATATCCTCTCCTATGATGACTAGAAATCAAAGCAGGCTGTAAGAAATGCAAGACCAACAGCACACAGTGCTTTCTTGCTTTTTATCCCAGCTTGAGCCTAAGAAGGCACATGATGCTATGAAAGAGTCTAGTTGGATAGAAGCAATGCAAGAAGAGCTACTGCAATTCAAGCTGCAAGATGTTTGGGATCTGGTAGACCTTCCTAAATGCCAAAGAGCAATAGGAACAAAATGGGTCTTCAGAAATAAGAGAGATGAAAGAGGCATAGTGATAAGGAATAAAGCAAGGCTGGTGGCTCAAGGGTATACACAAGAAGAGGGAATAGATTATGAAGAAGTATTTGCACCTGTAGCCAGGATAGAAGCAATTAGATTATTCCTGGCTTATGCTTCTTATATGAAATTCAAAGTCTATCAAATGGATGTAAAAAGTGCATTTCTCTATGGCTCAATTGAAGAAGAGGTATATGTCTGTCAACCACCAGGATTTGAAAACCCAAGCTATCCAGACAGGGTATACAAATTGAAGAAAGCACTTTATTGACTGCATCAAGCTCCAAGAGCATGGTATGACACTCTGTCATCCTATCTCTTGGAAAATGGCTTTGAAAGAGGAGTCATTGATAAGACTCTATTTATCAAGAGAAAGAAGAAGGATATCTTGCTGGTCCAAATCTATGTTGATGATATCATCTTTGGATCTACAAGAGACAACATGTGCAAGGAGTTTGAGGAACTAATGCATCAAAGGTTCAAAATGAGTTCCATGGGGGAACTTACTTTCTTCCTTGGCCTCCAAGTTCAACAGAAGTCAGATGGAATATTTATCTGTCAGTCCAAGTATGTGCAGGACATTCTAACCAAGTTTGGTTTCTCAGATTCAAAACCTGCCAGCACACCTATGGAGACACACAAGCAAATAACAGCAGATCTTGAGGGGAAGGATATGGATGTTCATCATTATAGATCCATGATTGGCTCTCTCATGTATCTTACAGCCTCTAGGCCAGATATAATGTTTCCAGTCTGTGTATGTGCAAGATTCCAAGTTAGGCCAAAGCAATCTCACTATCAAGCTGTTAATAGGATATTCAGATACCTCAAAGGGCAACCCAGATTGGGACTTTGGTATCCTCATGACTCATCCTTTGACCTACTTGCATACTCAGATAGTGATCTAGGTGGAGCAAACTTGGACAGAAAATCTACTTATGGAGGATGTCAGTTTTTGGGTGCAAGACTAGTTTCATGGCAGTGCAAGAAACAAACCACAGTGTCCACATCTACAACAGAGGCAGAGTACATAGCAGCTGCAAGTTGCTGTTCTCAAGTCTTATGGATTCAGAATCAAATGCTGGACTATGGGGTAACCTTTCTACACACTCCAATTTTTATTGATAATAGCAGTGTTATTAGCATTGTGAATAATCCTGTCAAGCACTCAAAGACAAAGCACATTGAGATCAGGTATCACTTCATAAGAGACTGTAATGAAAAGAAACTTATTCAAGTTGTAAAGGTTCATACTGACAACCAGTTTGCTGATCTATTCACCAAAGCATTTGATGTGGGTAGGTTCACTTTCTTGGTAACAAGTGTGGGAATGATCAACTCTGAATAAGCTCCTTCTCAAAAAGTGGTTACATACCTGTATATTATTTATTCTTGGTGTTACTAATCTTCCTTTTCAGGGAATACATAGCAGTACTTAGTTCATCACAAGCTTAAAAGAGTAAGTATTGTAAATACTGCCAGTACAGTGTTAATACTGCCAGTGCATTGTTAATACTGCTCTCAGTTAATACTGCTAGTGGTTAATACTGCTAGTTAATTAATACTGCTTTAAGTTAATACTGCTAGTTAGTTAATACTGCTAGTGGTTAATACTGCTTTCAGTTAATACTGCTAGTTAGTTAATACTGCTAGTGGTTACTACTGCTCTCAATTAATACTGCTTGTCCGTTAATACTGCTCTAGGTTAATACTGCTTATGTCCCGAATACTATAAATACCCTTTGCCCGCCTAAAAGTTCATAACGACTCTTTGCATACTGTTCACTTGCGCTCTAAACCCTTTCTCTCTCAAGTTCAAAGTTTTCAGGCCAGAACTTTCAAGATCAATGGCATCAATTGCATTCATAGACGAGCACAATGAAATCGCGATGCTACAGAAGCCCAAACAGGCCGCTGGTTTCCACCAGATTGTGGATTTTCTCAAGACAACCCATATTGCCCATGCTCTCACTGTATCGCCATCAATCTATATCGAGCATCAAAGCCAATTCTGGGCAAATGCCACCATTGTTACTGAGAATGGTGTGCAAATGATCAAGACAAGGGTGTGTGACAAACCCTTGACAGTTACTGAAGAAGTAATTCGCATCAGTCTACGTCTAGACGATGCCTCTGGTATAACTTCTATCTCTAATGATGAATTGTTCTCTACTCATACAAGAATGGTGTATGGAGGCCCATTGGGTGTGTTCAAGTTCTCAAAAGCAAAATTTTCACCTCAATGGCGTTTCTTTGTCCATACCCTTATGTATTGTATCTCTAAAAAGACTACTGGATGGAGTGAGTTCAGCAGCACCATTGCTTATGCTTTGGTGTGCTTGGCCACTGCCAAAAAGTATAATTTTTCTAAAATGATTTTCAGTGATCTTGTTTCAAACCTGGGAAGCAAAAAGAGCTTTTATATGTACCCCAGGTTTGTCCAAGAAGTTATCACCCACGAATTAACGGATATGCCTCATGTTGATGGGGTATATGTACCTAAACCCCCTAAAGGCAAGGTTTTCTCAAATATGAGAAGATCTGCTGGGGACTCGGAAAGAGTTGACATCCCATTGTTCTCTACAATGATGGTGGTGTCCCACACTGATGAAGGTATGGCAGCAGGGTCAAGGCCCCCATTAGACCATCCCACTGCTAGCCAATCCCAACCTTCCCACTCTAAATCCATTCCCCAGTCTCTTCTTGATAAACCAACATCACCAATCACCCAAACATACAAAAGGAAACAGGTAAAGAAGGCTCCTTCCCTTCTTGTACCTTCACCCTCTAAGCCTTTAAGCCCTCTAAGGGAGGATTCTCCCTTAGAGAATATCTTCAGGGAAACCACAGGGGTGTCTCCCAACCCCAAGGAGGTGCTCTCTGAGGAGGAGGATGAGCATATGGGTGAGCAGACTGCCACTACTTCTGCTAGCACAGAGAAGGACAGTGGTAACATAAATAAGACCTCCCCCATGGCAACTTTGAATAAGCAATCATTCAAAGGTCCCAGGTGCCAAGAAACCAAGGGGGTGGATAGTGCTTCTGCTAGGCAGAAGGCTTCCACTACAAAAAGATCCCATCATCCTTCAATAGAGGGTAACACTTCTGGAGAAGGTGAGGACAAATATAACTACTATGAATTGATGGAAACAATGGGCAACATCAACCAAGATGTTATTAAACAAGGGAAAGAAATTGAAGAGATGAAGCTGGTAATCCTGTCACAACAAGTTCAGATTGCCAAATTAAAGAAGATGGTGACAAAGCTTGTACAGAAGAAGAGAAGAAAACAATATGTGTTAAGGCAGAGGAAACCTGAAAAAGATGCTTCCAACAAGGGGGAGAATAAAGAGAATGAAACAGAGAAGGAAAGACATTATGAGGAGAGATTTGATGGTGAAGGGGATAAAGAAATAGTTGAGGGGGAGCAAGAAGCAAGAACTGAAACAGAACAAGCAGCAACAGAAACTGTTAATACTGCTCAAGCAACAGAAACAGTTAATACTGCTCAAGCAGCAGAAACAGTTAATGCTGCTCAAGCAGCAGAAACAGTTAATGCTGCTGAGATAAAAGAAACAGCAGGGCTTTCTGTGGAGGAACTGGAGATTGCAGAAACACTAGTTAAAGCCAAAAATGACACTCCTAAGGCTACTCAAAAGGCCAAGGGAGTAGTCATCAATGAAGGAGGAATTCAACAGAAGGAAACAGAAAAGGCAAAGGAGTCAAAAGGAAAAGGAAAGGAGAAGATGGTTGAAGCTGAACTGCCTGCAAAGGAGAAGTCCCAGATTGAAATGGATGAGGCAATAGCAAAACAGCTTCAAGACCAAATGGAAAAAGAGGAACAGTTGCAAACAGAAATAGACAGAGAACTTGCAAAGATCATAGCCAGAAAGTTGAATGCAGAATATCATAAAAGCATCAAAGAAGCAGCTCAAGCCAAGAAACTTCAAGTCAAAAAGATGCCAATTCAAAAACAGAAAAGACAACCTTCCAAAACATTTTTGGCCAATCAGGAAAGAAGAAAGATGATAAATTTCCTGAAAGGTGCAATTGGTGTCAAGGGGGAGATGTTCACCAACATGGCATACACTCAGGTTGAGGAGTTGTATCAGAAAGAGATGCTCAAGCTTCAAGGGGATTCAGTCCAAAGGGAAGAGGCTGAGAGAAGAATGAAGGAAAGGCATGACCTGAACATACAAAGACCATTCCCTGAGGAGACTACTCCCTCAAAAGACAAAACTAAAGAGATGAAAGAAGAGCATGAGGGTGTTGGTGAAGAAGCAAAATCTGGAAAGAGGGTGAAGACAATTGCTTGAAAAAGGCAGTCTAAAAAGCCAAGAGTGGAAGAAAGAGCAGAAACTGAAGCAGAACCTTCAGTAACACCTCCAACAGAACCTGTGCAGAGCCCAGAACAGTCCAAAGAGAAATCAGATGAGCATATGGGGCTGTACATGACTATAGTAAAACCTGTACAGGCTGTTCCAATCTCCATGAAAGCTCCAGAGATCATCTTTTGGGATATTCTAAGAGACAATGGAAAGGATTTCTTTAGACTCAAAAGAAATGATGGTTCATTTGAAGCATATTCAACATGGGGGAGAGTTATCAGAAGTTGTTCAAGAGCTTATATAGAAGAATTGTACAAAGTAGGGATGAAACTCTATGAGCCTGTGTTGAAAGGTACTGAAGAAAATCTTCTCAAGGTAACAATGGAATACTTGTGTATGATGTTTGATCCAGAAAGAGTGGCTTATAGGATTAAAGATCATAATCATGAGTTTATATTCAAGAAGATTGATAAATGGATACTATTTGAAAACTGTGGAGTATACATGATTACTATTGATAACTGTTATCATGAATACTACCTGGTGGACAAAATCTATGAGCATAGCAAGGAGAAGCTAGAAGGGATGCTTAAAGCTACATTGGTATGCACAAAGGATTCAGAGATGGCTAAAATTGTGGTAAGAAGAACTGTAAATCAAAGTCTGGGGCTAGATCCAAATTTGGGAAACTGAACTTGAGGTGTTGAAAGCATCTTGAAGATCAGATCTGAAGAACTTGACTTCTCTTCCTAAAAGTCAAGTTAGGGGGAGATTGTTGGGAACTGAAGAATTTACCAAGTATGGTTAATGCTGCTAGTACAAGATTACTGCTGCCAGAGGACTTCAATAGTTAATACTGCTGAGTATTACTACTGCTAGTAGAATTAATACTGCTAGTCAAAGTTAGTGCTGCTTGAACAAAGTTAGTACTGCTTAGCTAGTTAGTGCTGCTTAGTAGTTAATACTGCCAAGCTGATTAGTGCTGCTTATAAGATGAAGATTCGAATTAGAAGAATGACAGCTGGATATTCTAAAGATATTCATGGAAGATATACTGAAGATATTCTATTTATTGTAATTATCTTTTTGTTCAGTATATGTATAGATTTGACAGAATAGTTTTTTAAAAAAAAAAAAAATTTTCATTCTAAGTTTATGTACTAGAGAGAATCAACCTCAAGGCATAGTTCCTAATTCTAGAGAAGTAGAATTCGTCTTGAAAGAGTCTGTTCTTCAAGATTGAGGTTGAGTGTGTAATCTTGTGATTTGATCATTGAATACAAAGTTTACAAATTGTTAATCATATACTGTTTGTTTACTGTTATATTGAATATCAAAGTGTTATTCCGCAACTTCTTTGATATTGTTTCTGAGACTTTATTCTTGTTAAGAATTCGATCCTGACAGTTTCCATCAATTCCTCATAGTTATATCTATCCTCACCTTCTTTAGGTGTGTTGACCACCCTGGAAGGATCCTTGGAAGGTTTAGTAGGAGTCATCTGCCTAGCAGAAGCACCCTCTACCCCCTTGGTTTCTTGGCACCTGGGACCTTTGGATGATTGCTCACCCAAAGTTGCCGTGGGGAAGGTCTTAGGGATGTTCACACTGTCCTGCCCTGCACTTTGTGCAAAGTCAGTAGTGTGAGCCTCACTGCCCACATGCTCAACCTGCTCCTTAGTGAGCACCTTCTTGGGGTTGGGAGACACCCCTGTGGTTTCCCTATCGATATTGTCTAATGGAGAATGCTCCATTAGAGGGCTTGAAGGCTGTGGAGGTGAAGGTACAAGAAGGGAAGGAACCTTCTGTACCTTTTTCCTTATATACATTTTGGTGATGGGGGATGTGGGCTTTTCAATAGGAATCAGAGGAGGATTACTAGAATGGAATAGTGTGGGTAGGTCATCAGTTGGGTGGTCAGATGTGGGGTGTGACCCTGATGCCTCACCATGGGAAGTAGACACAACCATCATTGTAGAGAACAATGGTGTCTCTTGTCCAGAAAAGTCCTTGCTAGGCCTTTTCATGTTTGAGAATACCTTCCCTTTGGGAGGTTTTGGTACATACACCTCTTGAAAAGAGGGTAGATTCGTCAATTCCTTTAGTATAATCTCTTGTACAAACCTAGGATACATATAAAAGCTTTTGGATTTGGTATCCAAGTTTGACATAAAATCATTGAAAATCATTTGTGAGTAATTAAACTTTCTAGAGGTGGCTAAGCAGACTAAAGCATAAGCTAAGGTACTGCTAAACTCACTTCATCCAGTTGTTTTTCGTGAAATGCAATGTTGTAGGGTATGAACAAAAAATCTCCACTGTGGTGAAAATCTGTTCTTGAAAAACTTGAATACATCAGTGGGACCTTCATACCCCATATTACTAAGAGTTTGGAAAAGATCTTCCTTAGGTAGAGAGGTTATACCTGAGGCATCATCTAAACGTAGATGGATGCGAATACAGCCTTCTGTGATGGTCAGGGGTTTATCACATACCCTTGTTTTGATGACCTGATTGCCCTCTTCAGATTGAATAGCAGCATTGGCCCAGAACTGTCTTTGATGTTCCACATAGATTGTGGGATTGACAGTTAGAGCGTGGGCGATGTGTGAGGATTTGAGGAAATCCACTATGGCATGGAAACCTTTAGCTTGCTTTGGTTTCTGTAACATGGCGAGCTCGTTGTGTTCATCAAAGAATGCTCGTCCTACCATCTTTCTGATTGATTCTAGCGTTCGAATCGTGACTAGGGTTGACACTGGTAAGCAAGAAATCGAGAGAGAGAGAGAGAGAGAGAGAGAGAGAGAGAGAGAGAGAGAGAAAGAGACGCAATGGAAGTTCAAAGAGCCGTTTGTATTTTGGCGGTCACACAGGGTATTTATAGGTGGAGAGTGTCAGTTAGAAGCAGTACTAAGTACCCTAGCAGTATTAACTAACTCGTAGTATTAACTCATATTAGCAGTAGTAACACATACTGGCAGTACTAACACGGACTAGCAGTATTAACACAGACTAGCAGTATTAACACATACCAGCAGTAGTAACACTGATTAGCAGTATAAATAAGGCAAGCAGTAGTAACTTTGCACTGACAGTATAAACCACCTAGCAGTAGTAACCATACTTGACCATTTTTGAAAAGTTATCATGAGTAATATAGCGAACAGTATTAACTGATTTAGAAGTACCAAGTATCCATTTGAAGCAATCTGAACCACTGAAACACACAAGGTTAGTAGCACCATGTAAACAGGAAGGAGTCTATACATAAATGGTACATAAAGCAGATCAAAGGAGGCTTATTTAGAGTTTATCATGCCCACACATGTGACCAAAAATGTGAATCTACTCACATCAAAAGCTTTGGTGAATAGATCAGCAAATTGGTTACTTGTATGGACTTTCACAACCTGAATGAGCTTCTTTTCATTACAGTCTCTGATAAAGTGGTACCTGATTTCTATATGCTTTGTTTTGGAGTGCTTGACTGGATTATTAACAATGCTAATAGCACTGTTGTTGTCTATGAAGATTGGAGTGTGAAGAAAAGTCATACCATAGTCCAACATTTGATTCTGAATCCAAAGTACTTGAGAGCAGCAGCTTGCAGCAACTATATACTTTGCTTCTGTTGTAGAGGTGGACACTGTGGTTTGTTTCTTGCACTGCCATGACACTAGTCTTGCACCCAAAAACTGACATCCCCTTGAAGTTGACTTTCTATCCAAATTTGCACCACCCAAGTCACTGTCTGAATAAGCAAGTAGGTCAAAAGGTGAGTCATGAGGATACCAAAGACCTAATCTAGGTTGGCCTTTGAGATATCTGAATATCCTCTTGACTGCTTGAAAGTGTGACTGCTTAGGCCTTACTTGAAATCTTGCACACACACAAACAAGAAACATGATATCTGGTCTTGAAGCAGTGAGATACATGAGGGAGCCAATCATGGATCTGTAGTGATGAACATCCATATCCTCCCCCTCAAGATCTGCAGTGATCTGTTTGTGTGTCTCCATGGGTGTGCTTGCAGGCTTTGAATCTGAGAATCCAAACTTATTAAGAATGTCCTAAACATACTTGGATTGACTTATAAATATTCCATCTTTCTTCTGTTTAACTTGTAGGCCAAGGAAGAAGGTAAGTTCACCCATAGAACTCATCTTGAATCTCTTGTGCATCAAATCTTCAAAATCTCTGCACATTTGATCTTTTGTGGATCCAAAGATAATATCATTCACATAGATTTGCACTATTAGGATGTCCTTCTTCTTCCTCTGAATGAACAAAGTCTTGTCTATGATTCCTCTTTGAAAACCATTTTCTAAGAGATAGGTAGACAGAGTGTCATACCATGCCCTTGGTGCTTGATGTAGCCCATAGAGTGCCTTCTTCAATTTGTAAACTCTGTCAGGATACTTTGGATTCTCAAATCCTGGAGGCTGACAGACATACACTTCTTCTTCAATTTTCCCATACAAGAAAGCACTCTTTACATCCATCTGATAGACCCTGAACTTCATGAAAGAAACATAGGCTAAAAATAGCCTGATGGCCTCTATCCTTGCCACTGGTGCAAATACCTCTTCATAGTCAATTCCTTCTTCTTGAGTGTACCCTTGTGCCACTAATCTGGCCTTGTTCTTTATTACTATTCCTCTCTCATCTTTCTTGTTCCTGAAGATCCATCTTGTGCCAATTGCTCTGTGTCCTTTTGGAAGATCCACTAGATCCCATACATCTTGCAGTACAAACTGCAGTAGCTCCTCTTGCATTGCTTCTATCCAGCTTAGATCTTTCATTGCATCATATGCCTTTTTGGGTTCAACCTGGGATAAAAAACAAGATAATAAACCTGATTGTAGGCCTTTTAATCCCCCTATCTTGCTTTGTTGCCTTGTGATCATTGAAGAATTGATGTCACCAATCACTAATTGAGGAGGATGATTCTTCTGAGTTCTTGTAGCATTGACAACCTCTTCATTAAGATTGACTTCAAGATTGGTGTCATTCTTTTCTGGAGTGCTTCCCCCATATACTGAAGAATCATCATTTGTGTCATTCTCTTCCAAAAATGGCATCTCAGGGCCTTTGATTCCTGAATCTGAAAGTTGATCTTCCTTTTCACCTCTGTCCTCTTCATTCTGATCTGGTTCAGTGTCCTTTGAATCTGAACACTCTTTCTTATCTTGGTCACAGAATTCAACAGGATCAGCAGTAGGTGTTGGGAACAGCACAAACTCTTGTCTTTGTACTTGTACCTGTTCTGTCCCTGTTCCTGCATTATGCTCATTACTGAAACCCAAAGAATTAGTTAGTGAATCAATGTCAAATAGCCAATTAGGACCTGAACGAAGTTGATTTGGTGTGTTCTCATTGCATTTGACATTGTCACTTTCCTCAATAATCCTAGAAGAGGTGTTAAAAACTCTGTAGGCCTTACTTTGAGATGAATAACCAACAAGAAATCCATCCTCAACTTTGCTGTCAAACTTGCCTAGGTGAGTTTTGGTATTGAGAATTGTTCAAGGACACCCAAATGGTTTGAAAAATCCAATAAAAGGTTTCTTCTTTTTAAAAAGCTCATATGGTGTCTTGTCTTGAGATTTTACTACCAGAACTCTGTTTTGAACATAGCAGACAATATTAACTGCTTCTGCCCAAAAAGTAATTGGAAGTTTTGAATCTGCCAACAGAAATCTAGCAGCTTCTATCAGAGTTCTATTTCTCCTTTCAGCAACACCATTCTGTTGAGGAGTCCTAGGAGCACTGTATTGTCTCTCAATGCCCTTTTTCTCGCAAAAGCTGTTTAGGTCATTGTTTTTAAATTCAGTTCCATTATCAGACCTAATGACTTTGACTCTTAGATTTGTTTGGTTTTCAACTCTAAGAACAAAGGATTTGATCAGTCCACTTGTCTCATCCTTTGTCCTCAGAAAATAGACCCAGGTGAATCTAGAGAAATCATCAACAATAACCAAGCAGTATGATTTCTTGCCAATACTCATCACATTTGTAGGGCCAAACAAATCCATATGAAGTAAATTGAGAGGTGAAGAGATTGTATTTATCTCTTTGGACTTATGAGAAGTTTTGTGTTGTTTGCCTTTAAGACATGCAACACAATGATCATCACATGAAAATACCTTTTGTGGCAAACCTCTTACAAGGTTGTTTTTCATAAGTTTGTTCATTGTTTTAAAGTTCATGTGACACATCCTTCTATGCCAAAGAGATGATTCATCCAAAGAGGCTTTTGAAAATAAACAGTTTAAAGATGAATCAGAAGCTACACTCTCCAAGTCTAAGCAGTAAACATTGTCCTTTCTAGGAGTTCTAAGTAGTATCATACTTTCATCAACTACCTTGAACCCTGGAGCAAGGATAATACATTCAGTATCATTGAATAATATGATATGTTTTTTGTCACAGACCCGTGATACACTTAACAGGTTGTATCTCAATTGCTCAACATAGTATACATCCTCAAAGATCATCTTACCTTTTGACACATTACCTTTTCCACTTATTTTTCCACTTGCTGGATTATCACCAAAAGCAACATGTCCTCCATCAATTCTTTTGAAGTTTTGAAGGCAGGTCATGTTACCTGTCACGTGCCTGGAACAACCACTATCAACATGCCAAATGCTCCTTTCCTTGAGCTGTTGGTTGCCCTGCACATATAATAAAGCAGTTATTTTTTAATAGGAACCCAAGCCAAAGTGGTCTTGGGTTTTCCATTCTCATCAACATATTCATATTCAGACTGGATGAGATTATCATACTGAGAAATCTTATTGCTTGAATACTTTGTCACAATAATGGGTCTGTCACTGGAAGCAGTACTAACTTGATTGGCAGTACTAACTTTGTTAGCAATACTAACATCATTAGCAGTACTAAGAGGTTTAGCAGTACTAACTGGGTTAGCAGTAGTATTGCTTGCAGCAACATTATTTCTGTCAGCAGTACTATTTGAAGTAGCAGTACTAACAGATTTCTTTACTTTTGGAACCCAAACCTGGACAAAGTTGTTTGCTTTCTTTTTCTTTAAGTTACTCCTGGGCTTATTTGGAGTATTTTTCTTTGAATTAGCAAACTTATTATTTCCTTTGTATAACAGGTGCACTATTCTCAGCCATATGATTCTTTATTTGCTTTGTATAACCAACAGGATTTTGTATATTTCTTTGGAAAGTGATCCTTTGGTTGATAGGATTGAAATAACAGTGTTTGGCTAGATGATTTAACTTGCCACAGATAAAACAAGGCTTTGGTCTGTTAATTTTTTTCAGATCAATTCCTTGTTTTAAAGCCCACTGATTATTTCTATTTATTTGATTTCCCCTTGTTTTATCATGTTGTTGGGGCTGATTCTGTTTACAAGTACAGGGATTAACAACATTGGTTTGCATGTAATGGACTCCCTGTACCTTTTCCTTTCCTCTCTTAGGGGTCTCAGCTTTTTCATTCTTAACAGTTTCTTCCCCATACTTCACTTTCTCACTCTTGACAAACGGTTTACCCCCCCCCCCTTTCATTTGTCAGTATGTGGTTTTCTATGGGAATATGTTTGTGGTCTTCCTCATTCTTACTCTCAGAGTCCTCTTCTTCAGAATCTGCCTCAACCACTACTTTGTCTAAAGGATCTACTTCAGTGGCTCTCTCAGGTAATTCCTTCTTGTCCTATCTTTCTAAGAGATCTGAGGTGGGTGGTATATAATTATTGTTGTATGGTGGAGGGGTGGTGTTATAGCCTATTCCTCTTCTCAGTTTGTCATGGACTTGAGCTTTTAGAAGTGAGTCCATTGCTTTAGAAGCATTGGAATATTTCTCAATATCTAGCTTGGCTTTCTCAAAATCACTCCTTATCTTCTCACATTCCTCTTCAGACTTTTTAAGCTTAACCTTTAACTGATTTTTCTCCCACTTCTAGTAGTTTGTATCATAGGAATGTTGAAGTTCATTAGCCTGGTAAGACTTAATTTGTTCTTCAAACCTCTCAACTATCATAACATACTCTCTTCTGTCTTTCTCTAGCCTTTTAAGGTCATCACACATACTTTGATTGTGATCCCTGTACTTTTTAACAGTTTCAATACAGGTTTTAGAGCAAAGATTAGAAGTTACCTCTGTGGGAATATCAGTGCTTGCTGATTCTGAAACTTTAGCCATTAAAGCTTGATTCTGAACTACTTCTTCTGCTTGGTCACTCCAATCAAATCCCATTCCTTCTTGGGAAACAAGAGCTTGAGAAGAGTTCCTACTGTTGAAGCTAGTGGACTGTGATGGTTGATGGTTGCTAGTATGCTGTTGAGGCATTCCACTTCTGCATTCTCTTGCAAAGTGCCCCAGCTTGTGACATTTGTAACATTCAACCTTGGATTTATCAAATCCAACCCCATCTTCTCTTTTCTGAGCAAAGTTGTTCCTTCCAGTCCTTTTGATGAATCTTTTTACCCTCATAGTCAGCATAGCCATCTGCCACTTGATATCCATCTTTTCCAGATCATCAACATTTATCTGTTCTAAGTCATCATTGATTAGAGTGGAATTAGAATGACTGGCTAGAAAAGCTTCTAAAATTGAGTCATTGGATCCATCTTGCTTTGATCCATGGGCAACACTAACTGATTCTGTATTAGCAGCAGAATCAGTAGAGGATGATAAAAGAGCAGCATTGTATGAGTATCCAGAGGGCCTCTTCTTAGCTTCTACCTCTGCTTCAAACACCCTAAGGTCATTATAGAGGTCATCCAATTCCTTGTCCTCCAATTGGTCATTCTGTCTGAAGGAGACAGTGTACATAGTCCATTCATCACCAAGATATCTTAGAAATTTTCTGTTAACATCATCTTGATCTATCTGGACACCAACAGTAACCAATTCACCAATTAGCTTATTAAATCTATCAAAAGTTTGAGTCATTGACTCATTCTTTGTAGACATGAAGTTCTCATACTGCTGCTTTAGGATGGCCTTCTGATTTCTCTTGGTACTTTTGGTACCAGAAAATCTTTTCTCCAGAGAATTCCAAAGAATTTGTGCATCAGAACAGTTGCAGAATTGATGTTGGTACTCATTAGGTATAGCCAAAAGCAGAGTGCTCAAAGCTTTCATCTCTGTTTGCCTCAACTTTCTCTCTCCATCTGTCTTTGGTGGAGGTCTCTTTCCTTCTGCATCCATCTTTCCTCCATCAGAAGGACCATTCTCAATGATGTCCCACATTGAGAAGTCTGTGAGAAGAATGTACTACTTGATTCTGATCTTCCACATGTCAAACTCATTGGGTTTGAGCATGGGAACCTTTGATACCAAAACACTGTCGCTTGAACTGTCCATGATTAAAAGTTTCTGAATTTTCTAGCTCTGATACCACTTGTCAGGATCGAAACTCAAACAAGAATTTAAATAACACACTCAGAAACTTATGTTAAAGAAGTTGCGGAAAAACACTTTAACAGAAAATCAATGGAACAGTATATACAAACTCAAATCATAAGTTTATATTGCATAAAACTTAATGATTACACACAAAACCTCAATATGTTGAACAAGCTCAACAGACGTTCTATACTTCTCTATAGAAAGGATCTAAACTATTTTTGAGGTTAATTCTCTCTAAACAAAACGTATGAATAATTGTTAATTTTAACAAAGACTTCTATACAATATATACAGAGTTGATTACAAGATAATTATCAAAATAAAATTGATCTTCAGTATCAATACCATAATTATCTTCAACCTTATCTCTAGCTCATCTTTATCTTCAAATCTTCTTTATCATTAGAAGCAGCACTAACCTTCTTTTAGCAGTATTAATCATCTTGCAGCATTAACATCCTCAACAGTATTAATACTTGAGCAGTACTACCCATGCTTGCAGTAGTAATCTTCAACAGTACTAACTACTAGCAGTACTAACTCTCCAAGCAGTACTAACTATTCAAGTAGCAGCACTAACTTTTCAAGCAGTATTAATTCTACTAGCAGTATAATCCATCCTTAGCATATTCAGACCCAATACGTTTAAAGCCACCGATCCTAACATCCCTTACATATACTTCCTATGTGTATTGGTTTTACTAACTTGTCAAGTGGTTTACTCTTATGTTCCGTCACTTGTGTTAGTAAGCGGGTCTTCCCCGTTAATCCAAGAGGTATCTGCTTATGGTAAAGATGTATTATCTTCATTATCACAAATTCAATTGTACTTACGCTTATTGTCAATTACCTCTACATACAAATGTTTGATCTCACTAGGCTTTAGCCTAACACTTTTTCTTAAAATGGCATGTATGACAGGTCAACCTAGCAGTGGGGTTCGCCGGGATTGAGTGGACGACCTTGGGGTCGAGAGCGGTCTTTTTGGAAGATATATTGATCGATACAACGGTGATAGTGGATGCACATTTTGGAAGAATAGTTACACCCGACCTTAATCTTTCTTGTCTAAGTTAGATTATTAGGTTGTTGAATATTATTCTTCGTTTGACTTGGTTTTGTAAAGGCCACAACCATATTTAACCATTTACGGGATGATACTTTGGGTTTGATTTATCAAGTCATTGTTTATTCGGGTTTACTCATTTGCAGCCGTCATATTGCCAATTTTCGAATTTTTATTTCCCTCTAAAATTTAGGGTGTTACAATAGTCATGGTGAATAATAAAGGGAAGATATTTATTCATGATGTGCTGATGTATTAATACTAGAGAACAGTTGTATACACGTGAACATACATCAGTATTCATAATGAATATCATGCAGACACGTCAATTCATGTAAAAATCGGTTTAAAACAAAAAAAAACATTGGCGAAGACATAATTTTTTCCGAGTGGATACACATCTAAGGTAGATCAAAGAGTTGCATAATCACGGTTGATGCGTCGGGGGGGGGGGGAGTCAAAGAGATTTGACCGGGTAAAAAGTTAATCGTGTCGATTTGGGGAATAAAATACATTTTTCAAATTGAGATTGACGTTGACTTTTTGAGCAAAGCGCAAGACTATATCTTAAGTTTGACGTGGTTTTAGCCGAATTCCATCATTACAAGGGACTTTTTGGCTTTTTAGTTGATTTCTTAATATTTTCTAATTTTTAGGATTTTGTCGAGTTCCAACATTTTTATTGTCTTTTTTTTTAGGTTTCCAATTTTGTTTCTGCAGAACAAACCTAGAAATTAGAGTAAATATGAAAACTCAATAATGAAATTAAACAATTTAGGACAAATAAGTAAACTGAAACAGATAATATGTTTGAAAAAATACGAAATAAAGGAGAGAATGGACAATTCCTCATGGATGGTGATTGAAGAACAAAAGTAGAAACAAAAACTCATTGTTTAGATGAGTTTTATTAAAAAATTTGGTTTAATCCCTTTAATTCTAAAATATTGCAGAATACTTTTCTATTTCTAAAAATTTCATAACAATAACCATTTAAAAGATAAAAAGTTAGGGGTCGTTTACCAAAAACTTACCCGGGTAAACGCTTACCAGTAAAACTCGACACTAGCAAGGAAATAGGTCATTTCTCAAAGTCGCTACAAGCATCTCACCAAATTCAAGTTACTATTGTAAATTTAGTTTTACAAATATTTAAGGGGCATCTTCATAATTAGCGGGTGTATTTTCATGACGTTTCATTTTTTTTTTCCTTTTACTACGATAATCGAGTGAGCGGATGCACAAGACCCAACTCAGCCCTTAATGCGAGTGTATAGGATCCCGTTCAGCCCTTAATAGATCCGCCCCTCAAAAAAGCTATATATCAAGATGGATGTTAAATCAAAGAGAACACAATGCTTATTTTTTTAATGTAATGTGTTTAATTAAAATATTAATTATATTTAAGATAATTTGGTTTTAAAATAAGGGGTAAAAGTTTTTTATTTTACCCCTAATCTACTCAATTAAAGACTACATTTCCTTCAAATATCCATTTTATTTGCCGAATTTCCTCATGATTTTAAGCTTTTGATTAAAAGTGATCTACTGTTATAAAATATCGGTTTCCAAGCTTCGATTCTAAAATATTTATGATTCATATTTGATTCCAACTTTTAATTAAAAGTGATGAATAGTTATTCTTAAACGCATGAAAAATTATTTCAAAGCAAGTTAATTTAGAGTGAAAATCATACATATGCTAAAAAAATTGTAAAATTAATCCAAATCATTTAATAAGTTTGATTTTAAGCTATGATTTATATTGTTTCACATATTTTGTTCTTGTGTATGAGTAGGTATATGTATTTCATATATATCAAACATATTTTAAGCTATGATTTATATTGTTTCAGTTTTGAATGTTTCACTTATGATACAACACTCTATGACTAGGGTTGTAAACGAACCGAACGAACACGAACGGAGGCTTGTTCGTGTTAGTTCGTTTAACTTAACCAAACAAACGAATGAACACGAACGGTAAACGAACGAATTTTTTTGTGTTTAGGTTCGTTCGTTAAGAAAATATATTTGTTCGTGTTCGTGTTCGTTTATGTTCGTTCATTAAAAGTTAAACGAACGTAAACGAACGAACATAAACGAACATAAACGAACGAACGTAAACGAACATATACGAACGTAAACGAACATATACGAACATAAACGAACGAACACAAATGAATAAAAAACAACCACCGTTATTCATCATTTCGTTCGTAAAAAATAACATAACAAAATAAAATAAAAACGGATAAACTTAGGAGGTATAAAAAAGGAATTTTAACAAATTAATTTAATTAATGCTTTGACACATTAATGTCATAATATATATATATATATATAAATATTTATATATATAAAAAAATATAAACGAACGTAAGCGAACATAAATGAATGAACATAAATGAATGAACGTTCACGAACGTAAATAAACGAACGAGACCATTGTTCATGTTTTAATTTAATTAAACGAACAAAAAAATGTGATCATGTTCGTTCATTTATTAAATAAACGAACATAAACGAACTTTCCGTCGAATAGTTCACGAACGGTTCGCTAAACGTTCGGTTCGTTTACAGCCCTATCTATGACATTGAATGTTCTACATGTCCATTAATACAACAAAATACTTCATAAAATCAATTGAAGACTACCTTGTTTTCTCAACACAAATCAATAAGATAATATTGAAAGAGTGAATTATAGTTGCATTGTACTCGTACGGACACATTTCTAATTAAAAATATTGGATTCTTCTTTAATTTATAAATAAAATAATTTAATTACAATTAGTTTAGTGTAAAAATATTTGGTGTCATGTGGATTCGAGTTGCTAAAAGAATAGGTGTAAGAACAATTCTAAATATTTCCTTTTCATATCAAATTTGGGGTAAAATTTAATGTTAAATCAAATATGTACTTACTTTGATCCAAATCAAACGAAGTTACAAGCTGAAGTTAAATATTAAATTATAAAATGAATAAGCCATCGGTTTTATTGAATTTAATTTATGTATAGATAAAATATTGTAATTTTTGTGATATAAAAAGAAAAACTGAAAAATGAAGGATTGTAACAAATATGGCAAATTTTCCACCTAACATGTTTTACGATGTTCCAACTATGCATTGATGAAGGGAAATTGACCCGAATAGTTATTTCTCTTTTCATAATTGGTTTTTAGTCATTTATTTTCTCATTTTATCAAAATGTCACTACCCTTGAAAGAGTTTTTGAGCAAGGTTCGCAAGTACATGAACAAATCTGTATTTTTTCTCTACACCCGCAAGAATTAATCTGCAACTTGTGGGCATGTTTAAATTTTTTTATCTGCCCCTGCACTTGCGTAGTATTTTTAGAAACTTTTTTCTATTTTACTTTTTAAGCTCTCCTAAAATTGCGGAGTTATCACTTGCAAAGGTATTGACATTTTGATAAAACTGAAAGAGGAATGAATAAGAGACTAATTTAGGAGAGAAATAATATTTGGATTAATTATGATCAATTGTTGATAAAGCAATTTGCTAAAATATATAAAATTAAATAACTTGATATAATAATAGACTCACTTTATATCAGACTAAAAATTTCAAATTCAAAAATATTTATTTGATTATATTTGTGCTCGAAATGAAGGAATATTAATGAAAATCTATCGTCTCCAAATTTCTTATCTCTTTCATGTCTATCAATGAGTTGAATCCACAACATAATGTTGGCAAAGTCACACTATAAGAAATGAATCAAATAAATGGAATTTGGAGAAAATGGATTTTTAACATATTAAGATTAAGGGGCTGTTTACTAAACGCTTACTAGGTAAGCGCTTACCAATATCATTACTTTATTGATTGAGTATGGAAAGGACCGAGAAGCTTAGCTTGTAAGAGACAAGGCAAACATCTAGAGTCTTACCCTGTAAGTATGGGAAACAACTGTTATTCGATAAGAGTTTACCGGGTTTAAGATGCTTACCAACAACCATTTTCATGTCCAAAATGTTACACAATAAGGTAAATGAAGGTGAATTTCTTGCCGGTAAATGCTTACCTCGTAAGAATTTGATAAACGACTCATAATTTTAGTCGTAATTTAAAACGAGTTTAATCATGTTATCGTAATATTATATGAGTTTCTATAATCTTAGGTATCGGTTAAGCCTACTTAAGGCGATAGACATAGGGACGGACTTACAGCTGTGGCGACGGTGGCACGTGCCACCGTATCGTTTCTCTGACGAAGGGTAAAATTTTTACGTTCGTGAAAGGTGCAACCGTATCGTTTTCGAGTGTGCTACCGTATTTATTTTCGAAACTTCAAAGGTGCACCAAATCCTAATCTGAAAGCCCAATTCTTCACTTCTATTCTAGTCCCAAGTTCTGTTAATCTGTTCTAGCCCAAATCCTAATTATGTTGATAAGTTGATTTACATTTACTAATCTGAATTCTGATATCTGAAAGGTGGAAGAAAGCCCAACCCAAATGTTATGTTGATTAACTTGATATTCTAAGTCTTAGCCCAAGCCACAACACAAAGCCCAACCGAAAACCTTTTTAATTTTACTGATTTACGTCTTACGAGTTCGATGTTACCACTCAGACTCAGCGCAACGGGAAATTTTCAAAAGTCTCAAAACCCTCCTCGTCGATCGAACTCAGCCACTCAGTCACTCAGAAGTGGAAAACTCATAAATCGAAACTCGGTGACTCAGAAAATCACCCTCTGGAGAAATGTTACTCTTTTTGTGATAAACATGAGATTGTGAAGTTGGATATGGCGGAAGGTTATGTGTTAATACAAGAAATCCAAGGAAGAGGATGAACATTAGCAATCAACATCATTATAATTATGATATATTCAACACGGTTTTGGATATGCAGATTCGAGAGTTTGGCGATCGCTTTGGTGAGATAAGCACCAACTTGCTTCAAAACATGGTAGCTTTGAATCCACGCAATTCATTTTCTCAGTTTAACAAATCAAGCCTATTGAAGTTGAGTCAGATGTATCCACATGATTTTGATGACAAAGAAAGGATCATTCTCGAGTACAAACTTGACATCTACTATCATTCTGTTTATAATGATGTTAGATTTGCCAACTTAAACGGCATTGCTGACCTTGCTAGATTGATGGTGGCAACAAGAAAATATATTTCTCATCCTTTAGTCTACCGATTATTGAAGCTAACATTGGTTTTGCCCGTCGCAACCGCTACGGTTGAAAGATGTTTTTCGGCGATGAAGCTTGTCAAGACAGATCTACGTAATCGAATTGGTGATGACTTTTTGAATGCGGCCCTCATTTGTGCCATAGAAAAGGAAGCACATGCTAAGGTTAAGACCGAAGATGTCATCGATCATTTCCAAAAGATGAAGACACATCGAGGACAAATTTAGAAGTTGTTTACATACTTTTTGTAATTATTTTTGGGTATATAACTATATATTGACCGTTTTCAAAAGATGAAGACACGTCGGGTACAAATTTATAAAAACAATATTTTTTGTAAATGTATTTTGGGTCTATATTTTATTATATTAATTATGTGGTGTCACCGTATGAAAAATTTTCTGCGTCCGTCCCTGGATAGACATTCATGTGAGCTAACCGACAATACTAAACCTTAGCTCATGTTTTTGAGGAGCCAAACTCAAAGATTACGAGGTTGTTTATTAAGCACTTGCTCCTTTTGCAAGGTAATTAAACATTTGTTGCCTCTTACCCTAAGAGTTATGCTTACTCAGTCAGAGATGAAGTGTTTTTTTGTCAACAATCTTATTTTACCATTTTACTGAACAAGAATCTTACTTGGTAAATGAGGGTGATGATTCTTACCCATCGGTTGACACTTATCAAGTAAGAGATGCTTATACTATGCTATTTTTATAACCGATAATCTTATTCGTGATACAACAAAATTGGGTTTATAGGATACAAAAAATGTTTATGTGTCACAATATACTCATTTACAGAACTTAAGTTTATATGATAAAACAATAAAAATCATATCTAAAAGTGTTACAATAAGTTTATATGACGTTTTGGGTGCCTTAACAAAATTTTGGGACATTTTCGAAATAATGTGTTATATTAGTTATTTTATAAAACACTTTTAAGAAACGTCCTAAAAACACATCTTAAGAACACTTATTTTTATACGACACATTTTCAACTAGTGTTCTATAAGAAATAAAAAAAATAATACACCACCTTATCTTAAAAATATTCCAAAAATTTATTAAGAATTCTAAAATCATTCTTTAAACTTATTATAATACTTTTAAATATGACATTTTACTTATTTTATACTAGTACTACATTGTGACAAATCAATCAAGAATCAACTAAAGGAATTTTATAGCAATAATGAATATGACAATGATGGTATGTAGTAAATAGTTGGTAGCTAATATGTGACATGTCACCCGGAAAATTTTAATAAGACTTTAGTTTATATGTTAAATACAATATCATAATTGAAGACCTAATATTAAATTATTAGGGTAAAATTAAGCAACAAGTTTCATCGATGAATTAATTAGTTAAACAACTTGATAGAACAAAATAATTGTATCTCGCATATAAGTATTACAATATAATATTACAACGTATTTAGACATCCTAATAAATTATTAGGACACTTTTGAAAGTGTCATATGAACACACATATATATATATTTTATAGAACACTAGTTTTATAAGACACTTTTTGAAATACAGTTATATAAAAATATTAATAGGGCCAAATTTTTCTCACATAATTATATTGTTTGTTCTTATATACTTAAGCTATATTAATCAGATCACTTAGATATAATATACGTCATATAAAACCAATTTTTTTGTAATATCATAAATATGATACAGGGGTGGGGCCAGAAAATCTATTTAGGGGGTGTCTAAAAAATGTAAGAAAATTCACGATTTCAATGTTGAGAAAACCATTTTAAGCATATATGTTTTTTAATTAAATACTTGTCCTAAAAATATTTGTAAAAAGTGGACGCCGACTAAATTTAACATGAACACATGGAGGGTACGACAAGAAAGATTGGCAACTAAAGACAACCTAACCAAGAGGGGGATCTACATTGAGACAGACGATTATCCATGTTGTGTGTCACAGCCTAAAAACTCTAACCATCTTTTTGTGCAATGTTCGACAGCTCGGGAGGTGGGAGCTCATCTACATCAATTGTGGAACACTTGGCCGACAACTGCTGTGTCGGTACAGTATATGTGGGAAGCAGAGCAACAAGCAAGTTCTCGCAACCATATAAAGGAGGTTGCAGAAGTGATCTTTATGGCTTATTCTTGGGTCATGTGGAACAAAAAAAAACGAGAAACTTTATAAAGGAAAGATGAAGAATGGTAAGGAGATTACAACTACACTAATCCAGTATTTTGCTTTTTACTGGATTAAAGTTAGATCAAAGATGGGTAGATCTTTATGTTGGGATGATTGGATTAGTTCTCCGATGAATTTTGTAAATAACCTGTGTTATCTAGCGCCTCGCTAGTTTTTGGTTGGAAAAAATGGTGCCTTTTGCTGTCCAAAAAATATATTGTAAAAAAGAGTTGGAAAAACATGAGTAACCTAAACAACATAACAATATCTACATTTATACAAACAAATACAAGTTATGTGTAGATAACCATATAAATAAGAAAAACCCTTTATGAAATTTATCGTAAGAAATTTGTGTATTCAATAAAGTAACACGTTTATTTTGAAAACTTTAGAAAACTTGGCATTTATAAAAGAAGACTTTGATATAAATAAATAAAGTTTCAAGTGGGTAAATAAGGTTTGATACTATATCAAAATTTATTTTTAAAGCTTGGGGAGCCAATCTCCAAGGTGGCTCTATAACTAGATATATTCGAACTTATTTTTATCTATTAACAGCTTTTTTTTAAAAGTAATTTAATAGAAAACAAATTTTCTTTCCTAATTTATTATGTCTTATTCATGGCAATCAATCACGTGAATATAATTAAAAAGAGAATATGTATATGAATTAAATAAAATAAAAAATATATAAATCTAATGGGTGTTAATTTCATTTATAAAATATGAATGAAAATTTGAGACAAACATATTTTTATTGAATTTAATAGAGCTTCACGATCCAAAGTATTTTTAGACGTTCAACCCCCCCCCCCCTCTCCTCTCGAACTCTTATATAAATCATCCTTTCCTCTCGAACTCTTTCATCCTCTATCCTTCCTAAACCTCCTTTCTCACATTAAAAAACACACACACACACTCTCTCTCTCTCTCTCTCTCTCTCTCTATATATATATATATATATATATATATATATATATATATCATGGGGTCAATCGGAATGTTTAGTGTGAGTGTGAAGCAAACTGAGGTCATCAGGGCGGAGACACCGGTGCAGAACCTTTGGCTACCCATGTCAAACCTAGACCTACTCATACCACCACTCGACGTAGGAGTTTTCTTCTGCTACAAAAAACCAACTGATCATCGCCATGAAAACTCATGCATTATCAACCTCATCAAGCAATCACTCTCTCTAGCACTCGTCCCATTTTATCCACTCGCCGGAGAAGTCGTTCACACCAGCCAAGGCGAACCAGAGCTTCTCTGCAATAACAATGGCGTCGAACTCGTTCATGCATGTGCTTCTGCCGAGCTTAAAGATCTTGATCTTTACCACCCTGATGATTCTGTTGAAGGAAAACTGGTTCCAGTTAAAACAAAAGGTGTTCTTTCAGTTCAGGTAGTGTATATATATATATATATATATATATATATGACTAAGGGCATGTTTACTTTTTTTTTTTTTTTTTTTTTTTTTTTACATTCAGTCTTGTATGAATTAAATTATCTCTCTCGACAAATCTCCTGTTTATAGGACGGGAGACCAATGGGTTTGAGGGAGACAAAGAGAGGGTTGAATTATTTCTGATATTAATTTGTTTGAGGTGACTTAACGTGGACAAGTGAGGGATCCTGACTTATTCCATATAACCATTTTAGCTCAATGGCTTAACGATTAAGCCGTAAAGAAACATTCATGTATGGCTTAGCGAATAAACCACCAAACTATTAAGATTATTAAGCTGCAATTTTCATTTCATTCTCGTTATACAATTTATAATGAAGAAAAGCTTTTAAATTACTCATGATAATTGATTTTGGCAGTTTAGTATGTCAACAACGAATTGAAGGCTACCATGCATGCAATTGAAATCAAAGCTTTAGGAACAAGAGAAATATCGTTTTCTTATATAATTTTGTTTCGGGTCTTTGGATGTTTTCAAACAAATCAATGCTAATTAATAAATTAAAAGAGTAAGTTCACATGTAGCTTTTAACATGTACACATATTTTTTTTCTTGATTCTCACTCTTTTATTGCATCTTCAATTCAACAAGGTAATATCAATCTTGCTAGTGAAATTATCTTGAATCACTATAATAAAATAGGTTTTATACAAAGTTTAAATATGTTTAAAATTTCTAAAATATAGACTGGTTTATTGGATTTAATGTTATAAAAACAAACAATTTGAAGTCTTAAATTGATAATATATTTTCGAACCCTATAACAAGTCTTTTTGCTTATATTTTTGAAATAAAGAGTTGTATTATTAATTTTATGATATTATTTGGAAAAGTATCAAATAAAAAAGAAATGTCTTACAAAAAGATATGTTCATAAGCGACTTCTCAATAATATCATATAAAACAATTAATAGTATATTGTATACTTTATTTCTATTGTAACAATTTTATATAGAACACGTTACACAATTATTTTATTTTAAAGACCATAATATGTCCATTATGACATTTAAACATATTTGGTGTCTGATAAAACCAATTTTGTTGTAGTCAAAGCTTTTCGCTATATCTAACCATTTACACACACATATGTCTATATATGCACGTGTGTGCATATTGTTTTGTTATTTTCTTTTGTTTATTTTTTGATGTGCATGTTTGTGAAGTAGGTTACTGAGTTCAACTGTGGAGGGCTAGTAATCGGATGCACATTTGATCATCGAGTAGCCGATGCACACTCCATGAACATGTTCTTTGAGTCGTGGGCAGAGATTACACGATCCAAACCCGTGTCCTGCTTTCCATCTTTCCGACGCTCCATGCTCCACTCACGACGCCCACCTCTTGTCACCAACTTCTACAACACCCTTTATGTGCCTTTCTCTTCTCTCCCTCCACCGCCAACTTCAACCCTAAAAAATACCCTCGTAAGCCGCATTTACTACATCGAAGCCAACGATATCAATAACCTTCAAAGAGTTTCAAGTTTGGATGGAAATCCACAAAGCAAACTTATATCATTTATCTCATTTCTATGGAAGATAATAGCAAAAGGTGACGATGATTTCAAGACTTGTAGGATAGGGGTTGTAGTGGATGGGCGAGAAAGGCTAAATGATATCGTCAACTTTGACAAAATATCAAACACTGATTCTTTCAGAATGCAAAACTACTTTGGAAATGTACTCTCGGTTCCATCTGGGGAGGCGAGTTCCAGTGATCTTAAGGAAATGCCACTTAGCCAGGTGGCTAAGATGGTCCATAAGTTTGTGAGTGGTGCAACCACTAAGGAACACTTTAGGGGACTCATTGATTGGGTTGAGGTGCATCGGCCTGAGAAAGCAGTTACAAAGATATACACCCGAATGGAAGATGATGATGGGGGTGCAGTGGTGGTGTCATCTGGGATGCGGTTTCAGATGGAAAAAATTGATTTCGGATGGGGAAAGCCACAGTTTGGGTCATATCATTTCCCGTGGGGCGGCCAAACTGGGTATGTGATGCCAATGCCAAGTGTAACAAAGAACGGGGATTGGGTTGTTTATATGCATCTCCTTCAAAAGCATTTGGATTTGGTTGAGGCCATGGGAACCAAGTATTTTAGGCCTCTTTCTGCAGCTTACCTTGGTTTCTAAGTGATCCTAAATTACTACACCCATATAAATTTGAATTCGTATGATTAACGCATATGAAACATGTGTTCGATTAATGTTCAATGACACATAAGGATGAATGATCCATGTGTGATTATGATAACATTTTGTTGAAATTTTGTAAGACATGTAGTGTGAAATACATGGTAAAGCATGTGTTTGTATTCAGTGTATTATAAAATAGAGATACATGAGAGTCTTACAAAGACTACGAAAGAATAAGGGGAGACAAAGAAGAAAACAAATCATTCTTAAACAAAAACAAACTTCTAAGGAAAAGATATGCATATAAAAGATGCCTTAATACACCGCCCCTCTATGTTCTATGTTGGAGCACGAGGGTCATTTATGCTAAGCTTGCCAAGTAAGAAATGAAACTTATTTTGCCTAAGGGCCTTAGTAAAGATATCACCAACTTAACAATAGTAGAAACATGTGATTGGAGAAAGAAGACCAACTTAATTAGCATCACGAACAAAGTGACAATTATTTCAATATGTTTAGCGCACTTATGAAAACAGGATTGTTGACAATATGAAGTGCACACTAATCAGTATCCCAGAACAAAGAATGGCTTTCGGATAATGGACACCCATGCTTAACAATAAAACTCACAAGTAGCTGAAGCCATGGTCATATATGTTCGGCCTCAAACAGAAGAAAGTGGCACAAAATATTATTGTTTATTCTTTTTCCAGGAAGTGGGATGAGCAAAAAACACAATCCATTTTGTAAGAGACCGCTTGGTAAGAGCACATACTTCCTGTTAAAAGGTAAAGTTAGTTTTGTACCAATATTGACAATGTATTAACTTAATCTGTTTGGTTTGTATATTTTTGGTTTTATAGGGTATAAATTGTCAAGATGTTTATAGATGAGGATAACAGGACTGCGCCTCACTTCTACTGAAGTTAAAGGGTAACCGAACAATTGGTTAAAGTACCCACTACAAAAAAAACAGAAATTTCCGACGGCCTAAACCGTCAGTAATCCGTCGGTAATCGGTAAAATCCGTCGGTAATCAACGTCGGAAATTATCTCGTAGGAACTTGATTTACTAACGGATTACCGACGGTCAATATTACCGACGGATTAACGACGGATAAGTGACGGTGAAGTTTACCGACGAATTAACGACGGATAAGTGACGGTGAAGTTTACCAACGGGTTACCGACGGATAGTTATTTACCGACGGCTAGATTTACCGACGGATTACCGACGGCCTTATTTTACCGATCGATTACCGACGGCCTTATTTTACCGATGGATTACCGACGGCCTACAATTACCGACGAATTACTGACGTCTATGCCGTCGGTAAATTTATTTAAATTAAAATTAAAATTAATTTTTTTTAAATATTAGATTATATTATTTAAACATTACCAACGGATTATCCGTCGATAATTGTTATTTTAATTAAAAAAATAATTAAAAATACAGAAAAATCTGTATAAAGTCCTATTAAAAAACATTGGTAATTCCTGTGCAAAAATCATTAATTCCTGTCCGAAGTTTTTTACTTGCTAGCTTTCTATAAACAAATCCCATAAACAAGCAAACAAACATGTTTTCTACAAACAACTCCAATAAACGAGTAAACACATGTTTTCTACAAACAACTCCCATAACCAAACAAAACTAATAAGTTCAATAATTGAAAGGTAATTTTTTCCCTAAATAAGTCCAAACGTAGGCAACTAGTTCAATAACATAAAAATTAAAAATTAACCTAAAGCGTGAGACGTCGGGGTTGTTGAGTTGGAGTTCACATCAATAGCATCGTAGATACTCCTCGTGGGTTTCTATCATATCTCTTTCTTAGCGGCTTCCTTTTAACCTCATTTTGTCCCTCTTTTAGTAAACGAATCTCCTCGTCGCAGCGGGAAGATGAGACGACACCTTTGCACTTCTCTTTGTTTTCTTCGTTATCTTGTCACAAACTGCTTCTTCTGGTTCCACCACTCCTTTTATAGTCACTTGGCTTGTCACCATATTTGTCACCATCCCCACCACTCCTATATACACACACATGAAACACCCTGCTCTAAGTGTGTTATATATATATAACATATATACACACACATATATATAGTGGCCCATTCATTTGCTAACCGTGCCATTGGTGTTAAACGTGTTAACCAATCTCAACCGTAGATTAATGAGATCAATGGTCCACAATTAATTGATTTTTTATTAAAATAAAATATTAAAAACGGTTGAAAAAAATACAATGCATGTATGCACAGGGTATTTCGGTCAAAATACGATTCCTTTTAATTTGGGGAATATACACCTACCAAATTAAAATCCCAAATAATTAGGGATTTGATCCCCAAAATCGTGGGCATCATGGGCATTGCTTTCATCTTTTCTCCATCTCAATCCCCACAACCCTTTCTCAATCTCCTACCTTCAACGAATTCTCCATTTCCTACATCTACAACTCCAGCTTCCAAATATTCCACCGGTCACTCTTCCCGCCGACCATCCCTACAACTTCCAATCCACCGTGAAACGAAGACGAGATAGAGGAACGAAGAAGCAAAAAACACGAGCCAAGATTCAAAGGATCAAGAACCGGACTCACCAGAAAGTGATCGGAAAGTACGTGAAACCACCGCCGGAGAATGAGATGGTGGTGGCGGCGACAAGGCATTTCCGGTGACTCTTGATAGCTAGTATTAGTTGTAGTTTTTGATTAGTTCAATTTTTTTGTGAAAAAATCACTTGTTTTTTGTGGATAAAATATGAAGTGCATAGAGAGGGTTTTGTATGTAAATGACATCTTTTTTGTTAGTTTTTGAATCTTCTTGATGATTGATTCAAGAAATCTGTTGTTTAATAGATGAAATATTACATGCATATGTGCACTGTAATTGAAAATGTATATGTGCACATTTGGAGAAATACATACATGTACTATAATCATACATGCATATGTGCACAACTATCAGATATGAATATGGACATATTTCTCAAATGCATATATGCATAGTTCTGTCTATTACCAAATTTATAAGATGCAAATCAAAATAAAATTTTAAATTAATATATTTAATATCAGGATAACTACCAAATTAAAAAACTCCTTTAAATATGGAAATAGATTAAATGGGGCGATATATTTAATATTATGATAACTATCAAATTAAAAAACTCCTTTAAATATGGAAATAGATTAAATGGGGCGATATATTTAATTGAAAATGCATATGTGCACATTTGGGGAAATTCATACATGTACTATAATCATATATGCATATGTGCACAACTATCGGATATGTGCACAGTGTTTCTGTATATTGTCTATAATTGTTCATTTTGAATCTTAGTAAAACAAAAAAAAAACAAATTGGTGAAATTGGCTATGGCGTGAGAAATATATCAAATGCTAAAATTAAGGAAAAAAATAACTTCCATTCATAAACACATGCAAATCAAACTTTAAATTTGAATTAATACATTTATTGTTTAGATAAATACCAAATTTAAAACCTCCTTAAAATATGGTATGCATTAAATTGGGCGATTTTATAGAATTCCAATTATGTCCTTCGATATTTAATAGCCTTGATCGATTAACATAAACAAATGAAAGCTTCTGATTGGTCAAAATTTGGTTAGCACGGTTAGCACCAATGCAGTGGTTAGCAAATGAAGGGGACCCTATATATATATATAGACACACACACATATATATATATATATAGAGAGAGAGAGAGAGTTACAAAGATGATATTCATACCGGAACAAATTTGTCCAATATGAGATCCTGATGGAAAGAAATACAAAGGTGATGAGTGTGTGTAAGTATTTTCTCTATGTGGATATCATATACTTAACAAATATAATATAAGAAGAAAAAAGAATGTGTGAGAGATAGAGTTGCAATGTTATAGGAATGGAGAACTTGCCTGGATAATCACTTTTAACCAAATGCTTGATGGAAGTTGCTTTCCTTGTTGAGTGTTGACCCAAAAGCATCACCATGGGCTTGGCATCAAAATCACTGTTGATCTGAAGCAGAGAAGGATAAAGGAAGCTTATAATTCACATAATGCTTTGTAGATTAATTGAAACACCCATTTAACTCACGATAAATATCAAATCAAAGCTCTTATATTCAAAAGAATGACTACTTTTGTGCAGATCTGAGTCCCATAAATCATAAAATCATTATAAATCAACAACCACATGTAACTTAGTACCATGAGCTTAAACGAAAACCAATTTTTTTATATTAGTTATCACTTCCAATTGCTAACAAGTCCAGGGTCAAGTGTAGCAAATAAGAAGATGCCATTAGTAACCCCATGGAAAGATAGGCAGATAAAAAAATCTTGTTTGTGTCAAGCTTTGGTTCAGTAATGCAAGAGATAATACCTCCCAATTAAGAACTGTGTCCTTAAGTTTAAGAACAAAATCTCCATTGGAGCACCATCGTGATGTCTTCATCGGTGCTTGAACAAGCTACATGATTTTAGAAGTTATATGCTAGAAAATTAAAATAAAGGGATAATGCAAATGTAATCACTTATAAAGGAATGCCCAAGAAAGAAGCTAATTGAAGAATTATAAACTCAATAAACAATTTACAGAAGTGATACTTTGGTCTTAAACCATGTAAAATCCACATTCCTTACAACTAATCCGGCATGGCAGTAGCCCCAAAACCCGACCCGGCCACACCCGACCCCGACCACACCCGAACACGAACTACCCGAACATTAATCGGTCGGATATCGGGGCATTCCCTCCTACCCGAATATCTGATTGGGTTTAGAGTTTGGGTACCCGACCCGACCGATGCACATCGATTCATATACAACTAATTATTCATCTGACTTTAATTGAAATGGGTTTATCTTTAGAGAATTACCAACTTCCTCTAACTTTCATCCACTGTCAAATACATGATACTGGTTAATAGTAACAACAATTTTCGAGCATTGTACAACAGAAAACTAACATATTTTAGTGGTCAAAGGAACATCTCCAACAAAGTTATCACCCACATACATCTCTTAAGCATAGAAGGAAGAAACAAACTTTAAATTAATTCACTTTAAATTAAAGATTAACAAATGGATAAGAAAGCATATATAAAAGCAAGCAAACTTGTCAATGCCAAACATATATAAAGATTAACAAATGGTGGTAGCTGGTGGTGGCGACGTGCAAAACAACAACTGTTGTTTTACAATCTGCTGTTGTTTCACCAAACCATAAACACATAAATACACCCAAGTCCACTATCAAGATTCAAAATCTTTGACCAGAATAGAAAGTACCAAGTACCAAAAAGATTGGATTTTTAGCAAATTAAAATAGCCTAGGAGGATCATGGTATATAACCCAAGAGAGTAGTCCAGTTTTGTAGTCACACAACAGGTCAAACCTCGAAATTTCCCTAATCCACAACTTCTATATACAAACTTATACAACTTCATTAACAATCAACTTATTTACCTAACGATCAAACCATCAAACACCAAATTTTCATCAAATAACACAATCAAGCACAAAAACCGACACGCAAGACAAATATTCCATACCTGCAGAGGCACCAGATGGATTCAGTTGGGTTTTTCAAAATAGACGAGCACACAGATGGAATTAAACCCAAATCTAGAACAAAAAGGAATATTTATTTAGTTCGTTTCCCGCGTAAGAAACACAAGAACATATTTGTCTAAATGCATCAAAATTGGAAAACAAACCTTTCTTCTTTGACCCCATGTTTATAGCGAATGGAGCAAAAACGAAGATGATGTACGGATGGTCACGATTCGAGAGCGATGGCAGCATCAAAGCAGCGAGGTGGTAGAGGCAGAAGGTGGTGAGCCGACAGAGAGAGGTTGAGGGAGGCAGAGGCAAGATGGGGAGTGAGGGAGGCGATATTTGTTAGGGTTAAACCCTTCAATTTTGGGGAGGGGGAAAAAGTCCGCCCCTTTTTTGGGTGAAACTTTCGATTCAACTTTGTATTCATATCAATTTATGTTCTAAGTTTTAAGTGGGAGATGAAAAAATAAGAGGGAAACTAAGGGGGCGTTTGGTTCGCTGGATTCCGCTGGAATCTGGTGGAATTGGAATGGTCAATTCCATTGACCGAATTCCGTCGTGCTGTTTGGTTGCCAATGGAATGGAATTGAATTCCATGAAATCCTTAGATTAAGGAATTGGTCATTCCATTTGAAAATGGATGGAATTGAATTCCATTCCATCATGGTTTTTTAAAAAGACAAAAATACCCTCCAAACCTTTTCTAACAAAATTAAAACCCATCAGATGTGGATTTGGTTTCCTCTCTCTCCTCTCTCTCTCCTCTTCTCTCTCCCCTCTCTCTCATCTCCTCTCTCTCTCCTCTCTCTTCTCTCTCTCCTTTATCTTTTTCCTCTCTCTCTCCTCTCTCTTCTCTCTCTCCTCTTTCTCTTTCCTCTCTCTCTTCTCTCCTCTCTCCTCTCCTATATCCTCTCCACTCCTCTCTCTCCCTTCTCCTCTCTCCTCTCTCTCCCTCTCTCTCTCCTCTCTCTCCCTCTCTCTCTCCTCTCTCTCTCCTCTCTCTATTTCCTCTCTCTCTCCTCTGTCTCTCTCCTCTCTCTCTCTCCTCTCTCTCTCCTCTCCTCTCTCTCTCCTCTCTCTCTCTCTCGACATTTAAAAAAATAAATAAATAAATAAAAATAAAAGAAAGGGTATTTTTGTCATTTTTCAAAATTTCATTCCAATTCCTTTGTAAACCAAACAGACATATTCCAATTCATTTGACTGATTACATTCCATTCCTGCCAACCAAACAGTTGGTCAAACCTGAAAACATTCCATTCCAATTCCTTCCAGATTCCAATTCCGTTGACATATTACATTCCATCAGAAATCATTCTGCGAACCAAATGCCCCCTAAGGTTTAGGAAATAGGAAATTTAGCTTTTATTTTTAAAATGTCTTTTTTTAAGAATATAAATTGTTAAATTATTATATAGAAAATAATTATACATATAAAATATTCTAATTTTACTTATTTTATCCAATACTTCAACAAAAAATTATAAGTTTAAAAGGTTTAGAAACTTATATTTTCATTTCCATATGAACGGATTAAGTTTGAAAACATACAGATTTTACTTCAATTTTTAAAAAAGTCTACACTTATATTTTTCTTTTCATATGTATTGGTTGGCTCAATAAGATCACAAAGACCCACTATAACTCAGTAAGGGGTGTTTGGGATTGCTTATTTAAAACAACTTATGCTTGTTTTGAAAAGTGCTTATCAACTTATGCGGTGCCTACGAGACCTTTATGACTTGTTAATGCCCAATAACACCAATAGTGACTTATTACGTGTTTGTATGCATGTATGCATTGCATATATGCATGTGGTGTGTATTGAGCTCCATAAGACTACTAAGTCCCACTATAGCCTATTAAGAATCAATATAGCCAACAAAAACTTTCATGATTTACGAAGGTCCACTATAGCCTATTTAGCGGTTCTTAATGAACTTGATTGGGCCTTTATGGGCTTTAACGACTCTTAATAAAATGTAATGGGTCTTGATGGATCGTATTAACTCAGTGATTATTAATTAACCTCATTGGGTCTTGGTGTGCTTTAAAGCCTAGTGTAACCTTTTAAAGCCCGATAGAATCCCTTAAGGCCCAATGAAACCTTTAAAGCCCAATAGAACCCTTTAAAGCTCGATAGAACCCTTTAAACCCTGATAGATCCATTAAGGCCTAATGAAACTCTTTAAAGCCCAATAGAACCCCTTAAAGGTTGATAGATCCATTAAGGCCCAATTATACCATTTAAAGCCCGATAGATCCATTAAGACCCAATAAATTCCTTTAAAGCCCGATAGATCCATTAAGGCCCAATGAAACCATTTGAAGCCCAATAAAAGCCTTTAAACCCGGGTAGAATCCCTTAAAGCCTGATAGATCCATTAAGGTCCAATTAAACCATTTAAAGCCCAGTAGAACCATTTAAATCCCGATAGATTCATTAAGGCCTAATGAAACAATTTGAAGCCCAATAGAACCCTTTAAAGCCTGATTGATCCATTAAGGCCCAATGAAACCTTCAAAGCCCAATAGAACCCTTTAAATCACGATAGATCCACTAAGGGACACTAAGCACAATAGAACCCTTTAACAAATTTTAATGAAACCCTTTAAAGCCTATTAGAACCCCTTAAACCCTTATAGATCCATTATGACCCAATGAAACCCTTTAAAGCCCAAAAGAACCCTTTAAAGCCCGATAGAATCCCTTAAAACCCGGTAGAATCATTAAGGCCATATTGAAACCCTTTAAAGCCCAATGTAACATTTTAAAGCCCGATAGAATCCCTTAAGGCCCAATGAAACCCTTTAAAGCCCAATAGAACCCTTTAAAGCTCGATAGAACCCTTTAAACCCTGATATATCCATTAAGATTTAATGAAACTCTTTAAAGCCCAATAGAACCCCTTAAAGGCCGATAGATTCATTAAGGTCCAATGAAACCCTTTAAATCCCGATAGATCCATTAAGACCCAATGAAACCCTTTAAAGCCCAATAGAACCCTTTAAAGCCCGATATAATCCCTTAAAACCCGATAGATTCATTAAGGCCAAATGAAACCCTTTAAAGCCTAATGTAACCTTTTAAAGCCCGATAGAATCCCTTAAGGCCCAATGAAACCCTTTAAAGCCCAATATAACCCTTTAAAGCTCGATAGAACCCTTTAAACCCTGATAGATCCATTAAGGCCTATTGAAACTCTTTAAAGACCAATAGAACCCCTTAAAGGCCGATTGGTTTATTAAGGCCCAAACATTCATGTGATGACTTATTATGTGTTTATTTACACGTATCGATGGGTATCACATATATATACGCATGTGGTTTGCAGTCAACCACCAGTATGACATTTTACAATTTATTAAGGCCCAACATAATACTATATAAAAATTAATACGTGTTTGTGGTAATTACCGACGGATTACCGACGGATTTTTAATTTAAAAAAAATAAAAAATTTAATTATTTACCGACGGATTACCGACGGAATATATAATAAAAATAAATAAAAATTAAAATATTAAAGTGTCCGTCGGTAAATCCGTCGGTAATTACCCACGGATTTTTAATTTAAAAAAATAATAAAAATTTAATTATTTATCGACGAATTACCGACGGAATATGTAATAAAAATAAATAAAAATTAAAATATTAAAGTGTCCGTCGGTAATTACCGACGGATTTTTAATTTAAAAAAAAATAAAAAAATTAGTTATTTACCGACGGAATATATAATAAAAATAAATAAAAATTAAAATATTAAAGTGTCCGTCGGTAATCCGTCGGAAAACATTATTTTACCGACGGATGGGAATTTTTACCGACGGTTTACCGACGGCAAAGTTTTTCGTCGCTAAAATCCCGATACCGTCGGTAATCCGTCGCTATTTACCGACGGTTTTGTCCGTCGGTAATTTTCGTCGGAAATTTTGATTTTTCTAGTAGTGACCGAGGACTGAAGTGCAATATCTTGAAATATATATAAATGTGTACTTTTAGCTGATTAGCTCATTCGATCATTTTCAACTTTCATATTCATTTTAGTGTTTAGGTTTTCTCTCAAATTAGGGTTTACGTTCTCATCTCCTTCAATCCTTTTGAAGGAGATCTAGCTTGTAATATTGTAATCTTTGTAATATTTTTCGATTAACGTTTTGAAGATGGTATCAGAGCATCGTTGTGCCTTCTCGCCGACGTTCAGGTGACTCTCATCGTCATGAATGGTAAACCGCTTCCTCTCTCCTTTCATCTCTGAGTTTTTTCATCTCAGTAAGGTCGTTATTTTTTGATATCATACATCTGTATTATGTGTTGATTTTCTTTTTATTTTCTTATGACCTTTCTTCATCCCTTGGACCTGATCTGTTTAGATCTTGTCCGAGTGTCTCTTGTGTTCTTCTTTTTTTCTTCATTATTGACTCTTTTATGTTCAGATCTGACCTATTTGTGGTTACATCTACGTATAATAAGTATTTTTCTTTTCACCTCATCCGTCTGTGACTAGATCTGTTATATATATGTGTTTAAGGCGCTCTCTGAGGTTAATTTGTTGTAATCGTTGTTCCCTCATGTGCCTAGGATTAGATATGTTGTATATCTTAGTCCAAAGTGTTGTTTAAGGCTCTGTTCTTGTTTGTGTGATCACCTAGATTTGTTGATCTAAGTGCTCTTTTGTCCTTTCTATTTCCACTTGCTGAAAAGGAGATCGTAATGAAGCAAATCGTGATCTGGTTCATGGGACCACTTCGTGTACGACTTGTTAAAGAAATATTATCTCCATATCTTCTTTTGTTCTCTAAGATCTGTTGTTTTTCTACGTTTGGTAGATTGTATATGTTTATCATTTTCTCACTCGATAAAAGAGAGGTCCTAGTGAAGTGAGTCGTGATCTGGCCTCTTGAGACCATTTCGTGGACGATTTACTAAAGGAAATATGTCTCTCTTACTTCATGTGGTTGCTTAGATTTGTTTTCTTGTCTAAGGTCCTTGTTGTAAGGAGAACCTCTAATGATTTGAATCGAGATGTGGTTGTCTTCAACTGTCTCCTGTACGATTCATTAAGGGACTTCTCTCCTACAAATTTGATTGTTCTTTGTGTGTGATAGCCTTTTGTTTATCTACCTTGCAGATCTGATTGTTCTTTGTGTGTGATAGTTTTTCATTTATCTACCTTCTGTTTTTCTCTATTTTTTAGCCTGTCACACTCACTTCTTGATTGTTTTTCCTAGTGACGTGAGACCTCTTTGTTTGATCATTAGATCTTGTTCCTTGAGAACTCACAGAAGGATCTCGGTTTCTCTTGTTATTGTTGTATCATTATCTTGAGCTCCCATGGAGTTCGTTTATCTGATATTGTGTGTTCAGATTGTTTAGTTGATTACTTTGTGTCTTGGTTACCTGTCCCTTCATCTGGACACTCTGTGAGTTTCCAGATTTGTGCTCATCATAATCCGCTGCTCCCTTCTCCAAGTTTGCTCTGTAAGTTTGTTCCTCTATTATCTTTGTTCTCTTCCACTGTAAATCCCTTTATCTCTCTTCTCTCTGGTGTGTCTGTTTTTTTTTTTTGGACATCTAAGTGGTTGGCTTGACCTACCATCATTCGAGTGGCAAGGAATCCTGCCTCTAAGCCTTTAGATTTTTGTCCTTGTGTATTGTTTTTTTTTCTCCTAGATATTCACTATGACTGGAGTTGAATCCTCCAAAGAGCCAAAACAGCGATCTCTGATCGCTAAATTGGTCTCTGATTGCTAAATTGGACTTTGGAGATCCTCTCTATCTCCATCCTAGTGATACCTTAGGAGCCTCTATATTGACCATGAAACTTACGGGAATTGACAATTATAAAGTGTGGTATTGTGCTATGATTTTGGCTTTGGAAACTAAAAATAAACTTGACTTAATTGATGGTTCTGTGCTTCGTTCTGTTGATAATGATGTGTTAGGCAAGCAATGGGACAGGTGTAATTCGGTTGTTTTATCTTGGATCCTCAATTCTATTTTTGAGGATTTGTTTGTCAGTCAAGTTTTCTCTAGAGTTGCATCTGAGGTCCGGCTAGAATTAAAAGAAACTTATGATAAAATTGATGGATTCGTTACTTTCAATTTAGATCAAAAAATTAACTCTCTTACTCAAAATGGATCTACTATTTCAGACTATTATCACAAGTTAAATGCCTTGTGGAAACAATTTGATGCTCTAATCAAACTACCTTCATGTACTTGCAATGTTACTCATGATTTTTCAAAACACAATCAATTGATAAAGCTTATGCAGTTTTTGATGGGATTGGATGACACTTATATACATATACGTAGCAACATTTTAACTACTGATCCACTTCCTTCAGTCAAAACTGCATTCTCTTTAGTATCAAGAGAAGAGTCACACCGTGGTGTGACTCGATCCTCTGATACCAAAAATCAGAATACTACTTTCTTTGGAAAAACTAAAGATAATAAGAAGAGGGGTGGAAAATCTCCTCTCTTATGTGAGCATTGTGGGGTAACAGGGCATACAATTGAAAGGTGTTATAAATTAATTGGTTTTCCTAAGTATTTCCAATTTACTAAATCTAAAATAAGTCAACCTTTCAAGTCTTCATCAAACAATGTCAGTTCCTCGGATGCCTTTGGATGTAAACATAATACTTCTACATCTCTTACAGAGGATCAAGTTGTCAAGTTACTTTCTCTCCTTGATCAGAAACAGTCTGAAAACATTTCTGTCAATATGGCAGGTATGTTTCCTGTTAATGTCTTAAATCTGTCTAATCTAGGGTCTAATGATTCTTATTCTGGTTGGATAATTGAATCTGGAGCCAATCAACACATGACTTCTTTTACTTCTAAACTTGAAAATACTATTGATGTTTCTAATTTAAATTTTAGAGTTGGTCAACCCAATGGAGATGGGGCTAAAATAAATCAAATTGGGAATTATAGGTTTAATGACAAAGTTGTTTTGTTTGATGTGCTTGTTATTCCTGATTTTCATGTTAATCTTTTGTCGGTCCATAAAATTGCTAGAGATAGCAAAATCTTTGTTGGGTTTGATGAGTATAATTGTTACCTTCTTCAGGGTTCTCTTCCCAAGAGAATTGTGGGGATTGGTAGCGAACAAGGAGGGTTATATTTTTTTTGACAAATGGTCTAAGGGTAAGTCGTCTGTCTCCCTAAAATATAAGAATATTTCAAATAGGACTAATGTGACCATTCTTTGTAATGTGTCTGGCCAGTTGTGGCATAGTCGGTTGGGTCATCCAGTTGATCAAGTTCTTGAGGTTCTAAAGGGAACCCTTGATATTTTTGGTGATTCTGTTTCTATCCCCTGTGATATTTGTCACAAGGCTAAACAAACGAGAGATAAATTTCAATTAAGTAACCATTCCTCTACCATGCTTGGTGAGCTTGTTCATTTAGATTTATGGGGACCATATCGTGTTCCCAGTAAGGAGGGTTACAGATTCTTTTTAACTATAGTTGATGATTATTCTAGATCTGTATGGGTTTATTTGCTGAAAAGCAAAGATGAAGTGTTTGATAATATTGTTGCTTTTCACAGCTTATTGATTTCTCAGTTTGGTAAACATGTTAAAATCTTTCGAAGCGATAATGGGACTGAGTTCACTAATAGTAAGGTAGGCGTTTTCTTTAAGACAAATGGAATAATTCATCAAACTACTTGTGTATACACTCCCCAACAAAATGGGGTAGTTGAACGCAAACATAGACATTTATTGAATGTAGCTAGAGCATTAATGTTTCAAGGAAATGTTCCATTAAACTTGTGGAATTAGTGTATTTTGACAGATGTTTATCTTATTAATCGTATTCCTTCATCCGTGTTAAATGGAAAGTGTCCATATGAACTAGTTTTTGGTTTTGTACATGTTTTTAACTCATCGTAGAAACTTTGGGTGCTTATGCTTTGCTGTAAGACCTGATGTATCTGACAAGTTTTCTTTAAGATCTGAAAAATGTGTTCATCTTGGTTATACAAATTCAAAAATAAATCATCATTTCCAGAGATGTTAGGGTTTATGAAACTATCTTTTCATTTAAAATGGGTGCAAACCTTCCTAGTGATGATTCTAGTGACATAAACTCATTAAACTTTTTTGATTCTATTATATTTCAGTCTAATGATCTGCCCTCTGAACTTCCCGATGATGATACTAGGGAAAATCCTCAATGTGAAAAATTTTCAAATACTTCTGACAATTCTAGTAACCGGGATCATCTGAGTAGTCAAAATAGGGTTGCCAGGTCTATGGATCCTGGTAGTACTAGTAGTAGAAATGAGATAAACAGAGACGCCGGATCAAGTGATCCTGGTGGCACTGAGGCTGCCAGTGGTTTCCGTGCTGCTGATTTTCGACACTTAATTGTTCAAAAATTCAAATAATGATCATTTGGGGACCCTCCTGAGGGTGTTGAAAATTAAAATCAAAATATGTCTTATGTTCGAAAGTCTAATCGTTCATCTGTTTTTCCTCGTCGTTTTGATGATTATATTGTAGAGGGTAAAGTCAAGTATGGTTTAGAAAAGGTTGTGAATTACTCTCATCTGAATTCAAATAATTTTTGTTTTGTTTCCACTCTTAATAAGTTTTGTGAACCTGAAAACTTCTTTGAAGCAAGTAAGGATCAAAACTAGGTAAATGCCATGAATGATGAGATGGAAGCTTTATATAGAAATGGTACTTGGGTTTTAACTAACTTACCTCCTGGTAGAAAACCTATTGGTTGTAGCTGGATTTATAAAATCAAATATAAGTCCAATGGGGAAATAGAGAGGTATCTAGCTCGTCTTGTAGACAAATGCTACAGTCAACGAGAACATCTAGACTATGAGGAAACATTTTCACCAATTATGAAAATGGTCACAGTCAGATGTGTCATTGCCTTAGCTGTGCAAAACAAGTGGCCATTATGTCATCTAGATGTAAACAATGCCTTTTTGTATGGAGACCTAGTTGTAGATGTTTATATGAACTTACCTCTAAGCTACTTTTCTGCTAATGATAAAAGGGTATGTAAATTAGTAAAATCTCTTTATGGTCTGAAACAAGCACCACGTAAGTGGTATGAAAAATTGTCCACTTGTCTTCGTCAATTTGGTTTATGTCAGAGTGTTGGTGATTATTCATTGTTTACAAAATGTTCTGAAAATGTTTTTCTTGTTCTTCTTGTGTATGTGGATGATATAGTTCTTACTAGAAACTCTGATTCTGAAATTAAAAGAGTTAAGGATCATTTACAGTCTAATTTCAAAATTAAAGATTTAGGCTTGTTGAAATTTTTCTTGGGTATTGAAATATTAGAAACTGATAGTAGATTGTGTATGTCTCAAAGAAAGTACTGTCTTGAACTTTTAAACGATTTTGGATATCTAGGATGTAAGCCAATTAATACCCCAATGGATATGAACTTGGTTGCTGCAAATTCAGTTGGGTCTGAATCAAAAGATGCTCCTTTAAAGGATTTTACTAGGTATCAAAAGTTAATTGGTAGACTCATCTATTTGCTAGCTACAAGACCTGACATTGCTTTTGATGTACATTGTTTAAGTCAATTAATGCATTCTCCACGTCAGTCTCATTTAAAACTGACTCTTCGAGTTCTAAGGTATTTGAAGAGTTCTCTTGGTAAGGGTGTTCATTTTTCATCTTGCCCTCTCTCTGATTTTAAACTATCTGCTTTCGTTGATGCGGATTGGGGTAAGTGTTTGTCCACAAGGAGGTCAGTAACTGGTTACTGTGTTTTCTTAGGTAATTGTATGATTTCTTGGAGAAGCAATAAACAGCCCATTGTTTCACGCTCCTCTGTTGAGTCTGAGTACAGGGCTATGGCCTCTGCTCTTTGTGAGATTATTCGGGTTTTAAATATTTTAGCAGATTTAAGAATAGAAAACTTACTTCTAGTAAGTCTAAACTGTGATAATAAGTCTGCTATACAAATTGCTAATAACCCAGTGTTTCATGAGCGGACTAAACATATAGAGATAGACATACATCAAGTGAGAAATAAGATCTCAACTGGAGTGTTAAAATTTGTGAAAGTTTTATCCTCAGAAAATCCAGCTGATATTTTCACAAATTTGCTTGGTGTAAATCAACATAACTATCTCATTAATAAGTCAAATATGTTGGATTTTTTCCGTTGTCAAGATTGAGGGAGGGTGTTAAAAGGTAAAGTTAGTTTTGTGCCAATCTTGACAATGTATTAACTTAATCTGTTTGGTTTGTATATTTTTGGTTTTATAGGGTCTAAATTATCAAGTTGTTGATAGATGAGGATAACAGGGACTGCGCCTCACTTCTACTGAAGTTAAAGGGTAGCAGAGCAATTGGTTAAAGTACTGAGGACTGAAGTTAAGTCAATTCTTTTTTGTATTTCCAGTCAATTTGTTACTGGAAATTAGAGATGTTTGCTACCTTAAATTTTTACCGTAATATCATTGTATGTTTAGATGTAAACTTCATTTGATTATGTTATATGATGAATTTAGAGATAGTTTACTAGTATATATTTTTACCACAATGGCTGCAACATTTACAAAAATTATTTGATGAATCATCTGCTAAACCCTCAAAGGCACAAACACTAAGCATTTTTTGTGATTCAGATTGAGTATACATAGATATGATTTTGTATTATTTTCTCGACCAGGAGAAACAAGTGAAGAAGGTTTATCTCGCACTTGATGCTGCTTATGTGCCATGTGGAATCATGACCCATTACATGCGACCATTCTGTATGGCTCCGAAAATTGTTTCCAAAGATCACGACTGCTATTTCTTCTAATCGGTACCGACTTAAGTTGGCTGGTTGTACCGTACCAAGTGTTTGAACTTGGTTGGTACACGATATTGAATATGTGTACCACGGTAGTACCGTGGTACCGACTTTTTTAATAATTTAATTAATTATTAATTTTATTAATAAATACTATTATTAATTTTGAGTTCAAATTTTAAAATATTCAATTTTTTACTTTTCACTTTCCATACCGCCTAAAGGCCCAAATCCCAATTGTGTTAAAAACCTAATTAAAAAAAATCAAAATTGACAAATACTATTCATCTTCATCTCTGTGACTCTCGTTCTAGAACTCTTCTTCTTCTTCTTCATAGCAGAACTGCAGGCTTCTTCATCGACCATCGTAGGTCTCTTCTACAGGTTACTTCATCTATCTTTTACATCTATTGACTATTCATCTTCATTTTATCTTCTTGAATGCAGATTACTTCATCTTTTTTCAGGTTTCTTGACTGCAAGTTACTTCATCTTCTACATCGTATTTTGAATTAGGGGGTGTTTGGTTGAGGGTATTGAGGGGTAAGGAATGAGAATGATAATGAAAATTGTTGTTTGGTTTGATATAATATAATGGATTCATTACCCCATACCCATTAATTTCCATTCCTGACCAAATTGGGGGGAATTAAAATTTTATTCCCGCTTAGTCATCTTTTCTCATGCGTTTCCTTAATTTGTCGATGTTGAATGTAAAATATTTTTTATTTTCATGTTGGATGTCACATATTTGTATTAAAAATATTATATTAAACATTTTTTATTAATTATATTGGTTTAACCAAACAACATCAATGCAATGCTCATTCCTATTCCCATTCTCCTGCATTCCCATTTTCATTTTCATTTTTATTCCTTATAATGAACCAAACGCCCCCTTAATTAGTTTTTTCTTGTTTCGTACATGTAACTTGATATTGGCACAAAACCGGTACCAACATGTACCAACCGAAAAAAGTCGATACCAATTAAGTCGGTACCAATTACAATTGGTTGGTACATGGTATAGGATTTTGCATACCGATTATAATTGGTTGCTATACGGTATTTACAAAAAAAAGTCGGTACCGTACCGATTCCACCCCTAGTGACTTCCCTTTTTTGGATTACTCATTTACTCTTGCTAAGATCATGTGCATAATCTCATAGGGTTGCAAGTGAGATAATTGCATATCCTAGTTCATCACCTCTTGTATGGAATACTAAAACTTACCACTCCCTTTGTTCCAAAACGTTAGTCACTTCAGATTTCTTAGGTCTTCTTTGACGATTGTTAATATTTTGTTTTCATTAATTAAAACATGTAATCTAAACAGTGTTCTAGTTCATGTGCTTTGCTGTCATGTAAACGCATTTGGCAGAATGTTAGGTTTTTATAAATTGATATTCAATACAAGCAAATAGAGAAAATATGAACATAACTAAGGTTTAAACATCAATTAGTATGTCCAATCAAAAGCAAACAGACATGTACAATCTATATCTCAGACGAACCTCTTCACTTCTATAAACAACAGGTCAATTTTATGTATGTCAAAGATCACATACACAGACATACTAATGTCTTACTCGTCCCAAAACAATTTAAAAAAATGATGAACAAAAAACTATTTCTCCAATTCCTTAGAGGGCTTCAACTTACATTAACTTCACACATACTTTTTTTTTGGTGTTCAGCCAGAAGAGTTCATCCAATATCGTTTACTACAAACTTCAGAAATCACTATATAACCTACTAATCTGCATAAATTTTCCAAAAGCATAACCAATCAAGAAAAACCTAATCCGCAGAAATTAATTACATGTTAAGGTTTCGAGATTTTAGTTCAAGAGATACCTAATCTGCAACAATATGTGTAAGAGCTCGGTGCATATCCTTCAATTTCGAGTGATTGGTTCTTCAATTTCGAGCGACTGGTTTCGGCATCTAAGACGTGCTTTAGTTCCTGCGACTTTTCTTCAATTTCTTGCCATCGTATATCAAAACATGTCTAGTCCAGTGGTAAGGTAACATCCTTGGGGGGTCAGTGGATGGTATCCCTGACTACCCGGGTTCGAACCCCGTGGTAAGCATGTAGAGATATCCAGATCATGGGTCTGCCACTTAGTGGTACCCTTAATTAGGTCGGGCCGTGGTCGATGAGGATTAGTCGGGTGACACCCTTAAGTGGGAGTCTGGATACCCGGGAACACGTGTGTGTTTCTTGCCTTAAAAAAAAAATTTGCCATCGTTCTTCAGTTTTGGTGCCTATGTGATGTCAAGGGTTTTTTAAGCGGGCTTTAAATTAGGCTTTTGCATAAATATAAATATATTTTAAAAACTATTTTATTTTTAAAATTTGTTGACAAAAATAAAAAATCTTTCAAAAACCATTTTTAGAAAATACCATGGTTCAATATTTAATTTTTTTCTTCCTCTAATTTTTATTTTATTTTAAATATTTAGATATAATTGTTACTATATATATAAATTAATTGACAAACTATAAACGTTAACATAATAAACATATTTAATAATAAATTAAATTACTTAAATGTCTTCTATATCAGTAAAGAATCAATATTTTTTTATTTTTGTTTTAATTCTGATTGTATTGTAACTATAATAGGCATCATTTTTTTGTTTTTTTTACTTTAAATTTCGCACGTACACGATATATCTTATTTGCTTCCATATAAAAAAATATATTACTTGTTTCTGGAAATAAAATATTACTTTTAAATAGTATTACCATACATCAAATAAAAACACAATCATAAATACATCATAATATCTCTCTCAAAAAATTACATCATAGTAAAATGTCATATTTAAAAGATATAATTTGCATATTAAACAAAATAACATAGTAAAACAAAAGTACAATTTGTTTATCTTCATTTCTTGTCATAATCATGCGTAATTCCATATTGTTGATTGCTGCAAAAAAAAAAAACAAGACGTGTAAATATATTGATTTTCATAAATTAATCACATTTATAAACAAATTTTTTGGTTGATATGATTAATTACCTTTTTGCACCGCGGGTTTCATCAACCCAAAATCCTTCATTGTGGTCAGATCTCAAGTAAATTATATCATTGATATCAATATTTGAAGATGGAATGTCGACCGAAAATTATGGTAGCTCGTCAAATTGATCATATTATTTCTCGTCCACAACATTTTCAACACCAACAATGTGTCTTTTACCATGCAAGACGATATGCCATTTGGAATCCTTGGGATCCTCAACAAAGAACACTTGGGAGACTTGTTTGGCTAGAATGAATAGTACAGATGCATAGGTGTCTCTAGAAAGGTCGACAATTGTGAAGCCATCATTATCAACTTTAACACCTCGTTGGTTTTTGACCCATTTACACTTGAACAGAGATATACTGAAGAAATTATACTCAAGCTCTCAAATCTCTTGAATGACATCGTAATACGAGTTCTTAGCAATCCTCGACCTAGCATCATTATTCGATCTATCGTATTCTGTCGTTGTGGCTATTAAAGTTACTCCACTATTTTGCATTGTACTTTTTTCATCTTGCCGCTTGGTGTAAAATGTATATTCGTTAATGTCATAGCCCTGGTATAGTGACGCATCATATTGGGGACCAAACCCTAACCGTTCCACTACCTGATCAACTTTTTCTCCCCCATAACTTGTTTTTCACTTGCTCTTTCATCCATTGTGCAAATGTTCTGTTATGCTCATTTTCCAACCATTTTTCACTCCTCAATCTATTCATTTCTTGTAACATTGTCATGTGCTCATGTATGTAGGGAGCAACAACTGTCATGTTTGTAAGACGAAAAAAATGTGACTGTTTCAGTTCGTCCCAATTTGGAACTATCTTTTTAAAGCCAATTGTCCCAACCCCTCCAAGTCTTCCCTCATCGCGAGATTGCGGAATTCCAACATTTGTTACACCAGCTAGATAATCTGTACAAAAATCAATCACCTCCTCAGAAGCATACCCTTCAACAATACTGCCCTCTGGTTGATTTCTATTTCGTACATACCCCTTTAAGAAACCCGTATATCTGTAATGCAGAAAAACAGGACCATACGCCTTTATTTCTCCGACAATGTGAGATATCAGGTGAACCAAGACATCGAAAAAGGAATGCGGAAATTACATCTCAAGTTGGCAAAAAGTGAGGATAATATTCCTCTGCCATGAATCCAACACTTAAAGATCAATCACTTTCGAATGAATCAAGTTAAAAAACAAACAAAGCTTTATGATTGTGTGCCTGATATGCTCTGGCAAGATCCCACGAATTGCAATGGGAATAATGTGTGTCATTAAAACATGACAATCGTGAGACTTCATACCAAGCAATGTCCTTTATTGACACCAACTTCTTAATGTTAGCTGAATATCCAGATGGAACCTTAATACCTTGCAAGCATTGGAAAAATCTAGTTTTCTCGACTCTAGAGAAAGTATATCAAGTCGGTGGTAGATATGTGCGACTTCCAGTTTCAATAGGAGCAAGTTGTGATCGAATTCCCATTTTGACCATGTCTCTTCGAACTTTGACCCCATCTTTTGTCTTCCCTAGAATGTTCAACAACAAGCCTATCAAACTGTCACATACATTTTTCTCAATATGCATAACATCAAGACAATGTCGGACTTGCAAGTGCTCCCAATATGGCAAATCCCTGAAGATAGACCTCTTTTTCCAAATATTCTTAGGAGGAGGTGTACCACCTTTTCCAAGAACAATGTTTAGATTTTCAACTCGAGAACATATAGTTGGTCCATCCAATGGTGGCCTTCATACTCCATGCTCAATTTTTCTGTCAAACGCTTCCTTCAATTTGCGGTATGGATGACCCCTTGGTAGTGATCTTCGATGCCCCATAAACATGTTTTTCTTACAATTTCTCAACCTCAACGAATGTGTGTCATCTTCACATACAGAACACGCTTTCACTCCTTTTGTACTGTATCCTGACAAATTAGTGTACGCTGGAAAATCATTTATGGTGTAAAATATCATGACCCATAATCGAAAATCCTCTTTACCGTACGCGTCATACACTTGAACGCCTGAACTCCATAATTCTTTCAATTCATCAATTAACGAAACCAAATATACATCAATGTCGTTCTCGAGTTGTTTGGGACCTTGAATTAACAATGACATCATGATATATTTCTGTTTCATGCATAGCCAAGGCGGAAGATTGTAGATGCATTACAAAATTGTCCAGGTGGTATACAGCTGCTCATGTTTCCAAATGGATTAATCCCGTATGAACTAAGACCAAACCGGATATTTCTAATTTCGCTGCCAAATTCTTCAAAATCAGAATCAATATTTCTCCATTGAAGATAATTAGCCACATGTCTTATTTTCTCGTCTCTTTTATGTTTTTCGGCATGCCTATGCAACAATTTTGCATCTTTGGGGTTTGCGAATAATCGTTTCAGCCTTGGCACTAGGGGTGTACAAAAAACCGTCAACCCCCAATGGGTAAATACCACAATAATTTAGCAGGGGGACCATTTTTCATCTCATCGATGTTTTCTTCCACATGTTTTTTCCGCGTATATCTGATGTACCACATCTAATACATTCATGTAGGTTTTCATACTCATTTCGGTACAACATACAATCATTTGGACATGCGTGTATCCTTTCAATTTCCAATCCCATTGGACACATTAAATTTTTTGCTTGGTATAAAGAAACAGGCAACTCGTTATCTTCGGGAAGCATTTCATGCAAAATCTCTAATAGATTAGTGAAATTTTTATCACTCCAACCATTGCTTGCTTTTAGGTTAGATAATTTCAAAACTGCTGAAAGTTTGGTAAATTTTGTACAACAAACATACAACGGTTTTTCAGAATCAACAAACAATTGTTGAAAATCTTCATAATGCTTATCAACAACATTATGTTCCACCTCATGTAACATATTATATAAATATTATCATGACTGTTGTTTGAATCATCGTTATCATCAATATTACAATAACGACGTGTTACGATCATCAAACACCTCACCATGTCGTGACCAAATCGTATACCCTTCCATAAACGCACGACATATCATATGTCCTTGAATTACATGATAATCAGTAAATTTGTGCAAATTATGGCAATCTTTACAAGGACACCAAATGTAATTTTCTCCATTGTTCACCCGATTATCTTCAGCAACTTTAATAAACTCATCCAAATTGGTCAAATATTCAATGGTAGCACGTGGTATGTTGTACATCCAGGTATCACGATCCATCTGTAGTGTAGAAAATAAATTATTAATGAAATGGATGAATAGAACAAATGATAGGTGGTCAATCCTAAAACCCACTTTTTGAATAATTTGTCTCATATGTGAATACGTATTAGCGGATTGAGTATATAAAAAAATTCGACAACATTTCCCTTTGGCTCCCAAACTATGCGTCTGAAACACATACTCGTAGGAGCAATGGGAAATATCTATCGATTTTTTCTTAAATACTTAATCGACTAATACGTATTCACATCCTAAATGAGACAAATTATTTAAAAAGCAGTCCCAAAAGGGGACTATATGAAAGTAATCTCTATTAGATTATTTCAGACAGGTATATAAGCTAAAGGCATATGCAATGTTGTCACTAAGATATAGAAAAATATGTATGTTCATGCAATACTAAACACAAGTACAAAAAAGGTCTTTAGTGACGGTAAAAAACCGTCACCATAGGTATACGGTAACGGTTTTCGTGGACATAAAAATCGTCACCGTACTTGCCGTCACTTTTGATACACTTTTGGTTACGTTTAAAAAACATTACGAAATCACATTAAAAAACGTTACAATAACTTCAAACCGTCACTTTAGGTCTATAAAAAATTAATGTTTTTCCTCAAACCATCACCGTAGCATGTCATATAGTGACGGTATATTTTCAAAACCGTCATAATGGCATGATATATAGTGACATTTCTTTGTCAAAACTGTCACCATAGCATGACATAGAGTGACGTTTATAAGTCAAAATCATCACTGTAGGATGACAAATAATGACCTTTATTTGTTAAAATTGTCACGGTAGCATGACAAACAGTGACGTTTAATTTTCAAAACTATCACCATAGCATGACAAATGGTGACCTTTATTATTCAAAATCGTCAATATATATGACTTACGGTGACGTATATTTGTCAAAATCGTCGTCAAAACATGACATACGGTGACATTTATGTTTCAAAATGTCACTGTAGAATGACATACGATGACGTTTAATTATTCAAACTGTCATCGTAGCATGACACAAAGCGATATTTATATATTCAAAACCATCATCGTAGCATCACATATAATGACATTTATTTTCCAAAACCGTCACTGTTTACATATGGTGATATTTATTCAAAACCATCATCATTGAATGACATACAATAACATTAATTTTTCAAAACCGTCACTGAATAATATCTTATGATGACGCTTTCTTTTAAAATCGTCACAATAACATGTCATACAATCACATTTATTTTGAAAGCCGTCATATTAGCTAAACAAATGGTGACATTTATTTTCTGAAAATTGTTATCATAACTTGACATACTGTGACGTTAAATTATCAAATTAAACCGTTGCCATAAAGCATAAACAATCTTTTGGTGACGGTTTTTATCATTTGCCGATAAAATGAAAATGAATTCAAAAACTCAGAATATGAACCAAATGATTAATAAACAATAGGGTAATATTTACATTATAAGAATAATGTATGAGAACACTAATTAGAGAAGTACTATATATCTAAAATAAATATTTTTCTTATCTAAGTTATACTCCCATGCTTCCATCTCTTCACCATCCTGTTAATAATTGCATAATTGTTATTTCCATTTATAACCTTTTGCTTTTAGCCCTTATGATTAGAAGTTGTTTGTGGTACCTGCAAATAGATAAGAAAACAACCGATAAATACAACAAATCACGAGAGAGTGACGAAATTTTTACATATGATTAAAGAAAACATAATATGAAACAAGTTCAGACTTCTAAACATTAAAGCCAAAACTTTAGGGAAGAACAATGACTTTTCCTGAACAAGAAACCCAATAAATTGGTTTAAAAGTCGATCACCAAAAATGTGTAGATAAAGTGAGAGAAAGATGAGAGAGCATAATCGCATAATAAAAAATACAAATTTCACAAAACTACATAAATAAAACACCACTGTAAACACAAAAATATATCCATATAATATATAACATTCAAAATTTAATATATAGACCATACATATATGTAAGATGTAAACTAACTAAAAGTCAAAAGTCAAAATCGAGTATACAAGCATAAATCGTGCGAAATTCATAAATACATAACTCAAGATATCAGAAATTTGTACATGATAAAGGTGGTGGAATCTACGACTTGGAAAATAATCAAAACAAAAAAATAATTGGTTTGATCAAGTCAACATCCGTCCAAATAAGCCTAGATCGGTCTTTATCAAGCTGATCACAGTCTGATTAAGGACCAACAGTCAGAATTGGAATGGTCCAAGCTTTAACATATCAGGTCCAATCAAGTGTAATTTGATATGATATTTTATACTTAAAAATATTACCACTCTTGAATTATTTCACTTAACATGTAAAGCTAGATTGCTTACTAAGTGCCATATCTTGTTTGCTTTGCTGGTGGATCTTGAAAGGCAGAAAACCTCCAAGTAGAATAACAACATCATACCAAAGTCATAGAGATAACTATAGCCATGGTACCCTGCCAGCATAATCAATCAACCGGTTGTAATTAATTTAAGAATATACTTAAGCTTTCTTCGGTGGTATTACCATCTCCTTTAATGCAGAAAAGAGACCAAGCATGTGAAGGTGTTATGAGCATGATGCTTAAGAATAATTAAACAGAAAAAAAAAGACAGATTATGTTTCAAAATTTAATATTAATCCTTGAAATGATGGATGATTACTTTTCCCAGTACAGCACTCTTAAATCCAACTTAAAACACTTGGTTTCCGTATGTGCACTTTGGCATGAAAACACCCTAAAAAGTTTGGGATTTTGGGTAGTAACATTAGTCTAGAATATAGTCAACTTGTAATAAAAAAATTAGTGAAGGAAAATAAATTCAAATAAATATAAGAGACAAGCCAAATGTAACTTGGGAAATTACCAAAAAGTAGAAAACAAAGAGAGAAAACCAACTAACTTGTTCCATTTTATACAGTATAAACAATTAAAAGTCCCTGATAACCATTTTGCTCACCTCGCTTGAAGTTAAAGTAGGGCTGTGAATGACAAACTCATCCGTATGAGGAGCAAATGTTGCAGTTGTTTCAAGACCTTGCACGTTGGAGCCATGGCCAAGTTCTATTTGTGCATAACAACCAATAACTTTCATCTTTTGGGCCAATGGCAACCATTTCCTTTTTTGTTCCTCGGTGCCTTGTCCTTCAATAGCCGGGATGAACATTTCCTAAGGAATCATAGGAACAAATGCACTGAGACAGCTTATGGTACAATCTTTAACCACTGAAGCTAAAAGTCACAATCTAACTAAAGTGATATAGATATATGTATATATTAGGACTTGGGAATACAGGAAATTACCCATTGAAGATCAGTGTAAACAGGTTAGCCAATATAATGTCGCAACAGTTTGGCTTCTTCTGTGATGAACAAAAAGTGCACAACCAAGTGAAAATTATAGAAGCATAAACCCGAAAGGCCAGTCTAGAAGTGAAAGCAGCTTTGCTTCCTTAAACCTGGTATCTTGATACCTTCTTGCAGGCTTAAAGTAAAGGTTAATTACCAGATAGACGAAGATCAGTTATCAGCTTCCATGCATGAGCAGTTGTTAAAAAACCAATCCTGCGGTAGCATTCGGGTGGTAATTCAATCCCTTACTTTGCATTTTTCCTGGACGAACATTAGGTTATCTTCCACAAGCGAATTCACAGTGATACAGTTTAAACGAATGTGTTTATCGATCTAAAAACACATTTGTTAAAACTCCGATTACGAGATTGACCACCAGACTCTGAATCTAAATAGGTTGAAGTTAAAAGGAAAACTGGGAACATGAAGTAGTCAAGTCAGATTTGCTTCCAATTTTTTTCTTTTTCTATGTAGGGTGACTGGGTGAGAATGATGATTGATGAGAGGGTGGGTTCACATACAGCTTTAAGAAAGCTTGAAGAACTTCATGCACAGCACAGCTGCAAGCACTTGAGAAGGAGAAGGAAATTTTATTTTCTTTAACATAAAATTTACCAAAAACAGTAATGCTCGAGTATGTTCTTTCTAGTCAATAGATTACCAATTACTTATTATTGCTTCTAAATAGTAGGAGAAAAACATCGAACACAACCACAAACTCAAACACAAACAAACAAACCAAGATCAACGAAACCCCGTTTACGAGGAGCAAACTGGAACCCAACGCCTATCAGCAAAACAGGAAGCAAGTGAAAACAGCAACCAGACAAAAAACCCTTCTGTTCACAAATGAAAACGAAAATAAATTTGAACTTGAAAAACTTCATAAATCAAACGAAAAGTGGAACTTTGAAAACGAAATCAAAATCAAACAATACCTGGAAAGAACCTGCAGAACCTGTGAAATAGAAATCGAACGAGAGGTGGAAGGGATGGAAATCGAACCTGTGAAATAGAAATCGAACCTGTGAAATAGAAATCGAACCTGACGAACCTGTGAAATGCAAATCGAACCTGACGAACCTGTGAAATAGAAATCGAACCTGCAGAACCAGAAACGAAGGCGATGTAGGTGACTATTCTTCGATCGAGAGAGAAAGAGAGTTCGATCGATGGTTGTTGTTCGATCGAGAGAGAAAGAGAGCTCGTGGTGGCGATAGAGAGAAAGAGAGTTCGACCGGTGTTTTTTAACCTAATTTTTGGGGGATAGGGGGAAGAAACGTGAAATAGAAAAAAGAGGGGGAAGGGATGGCGGGTGATTTGTTTTTGTGAAATTTTGAGTTTTCTTAAAAGCTTTGATTTGTTTTTTAATTTAAAATAAATAATTTTTTAGATAATAAATATTTTTATGTTAAAAAAATTATTTTAAATGTTTATATTCAATATCTATATCTATCTATATCTATATTATATTATAAAGCACGGATACAAAACTCTTAGATACAAATTATTAGGCACAAGGTACCATTATTTTATGCAAAATTTTAAAAATTTCTTAATTTACAAATATCAAAGCACAAGATACATATTACTACTGCATGTTTCTAACACCCACCAATTTGGTATGAGAAATAGAGGCACATTAGGATGATGTGTACCAGATAGAGTTATTAGTCTTCATGAGTTATTAGTCTTCCTGGGTTTAAGTCCAATAGAGTTGAATGAAGGTTAGTAGATCCATTAAGGCCCAATGAAACTCTTTAAAGCCCAATAGAACCCTTTAAAGTTCGATAGATTCATTAAGACTCAATAGAACCCCTTAAAACCCGATAGATCCATTAACGCCCAATGAAACATTTAAAACCCAATAGAACCCTTTAAAGTCCGAAAGATCAGTTAAGGCCAATAGAACAGATTAAAGTTCGGTAGAATTAATTAAACCCTAATAGATCCATTAAGACCCAATAAAACCCTTTAAGTCCCGATAGATCCATTAAGGCCCAATGAAACCTTTTACAGCCCAATGAAACCTTTTACAGCCCAATAGAACCCTTTAAAGTCTGATAGATCCATTAAGGCCCAATGAAACTCTTTAAAGCCCGAAAGATCAGTTAAGGCCCAATGAAAACCTTTAAAGGCCAATTAAACCGATTAAAGTTCGGTAGAATTAATTAAACCCCAATAGATTCATTAAAACCCAATGAAACTCTTTAAAGCCCGAAAGATCAGTTAAAGCCCAATGAAAACCTTTAAAGGCCAATATAACCGATTAAACCTTTCATGACTTATTATAGCGTAATAACACCAAAGCTTAGTAAGAACCAATATATACCAACAAAACCTTTCATGACTTATTGAGGCCCAATAACACTGATAGTGACTTAATACGTGTTTGTCTACAAATATGTACTACATATATGCATGTAATGTGTATTGGGATCAAATGGATCATTTAAAGCCCAATCGATCCATGTAGATCCGTTAAAAGCCTAACCGATCCGTTAAAGCCCAAATGAATTCAGTAAAACCGAAATGGAACCATTAAAGCCCAATAAAACCCTTTAAAGCCCGTTAGAATCCCTTAAAACCCGATAGTCCATTAAGGCCCAATATAACCTTTTAAAGCCCAATATAACCTTTTAAAGCCCAATATAACCTTTTAATGTCCGACATAATTCCTTAAGGCCCAATGAAACTCTTTAAAACCCAATAGAACCCTTTAAAGCCCAATAAAACCCTTTAAAGCCCGATAGAATCCCTTAAAACTCGAAAAGAAGGCCCTACACATACCAAATTGGTGGGTGTTAGACGTATGTGCAGTAGCAATATGTATCTTGTGCTTTGATAATTAGTTAAGTATAATTAATTAAAGTGAAATAGATCCATTAAGGACCAACGAAACACTTTAAAGCCCGATAGATCCATTAAGGCCCAATAAAACCATTTGAAGCCCAATAAAAGCCTTTAAACCCCAGTAGAATCCCTTAAAACCCGATAGATTCATTAAGGCCATATTGAAACCCTTTAAAGCCCAATGTAACCTTTTAAAGCCCGATAGATTCATTAAGGCCCAATGAAACCCTTTAAAGCCCAATAGAACCCTTTAAAGCTCGATAGAACCCTTTAAACCCTGATAGATCCATTAAGGTCTAATGAAACTCTTTAAAGCCCAATAGAACCCCTTAAAGGTCGATAGATTCATTAAGGCCCAATGAAACCCTTTAAAGCCCAATAAATTCATTATGACCCAATGAAACCCTTTAAAGCTCAATAGAACCCTTTAAAGCCCGATATAATCCCTTAATGTATTATTATTTAAAATTATTATTAATTAATTAATATAATAAGTGTATAAAATAATAAAAATTACAAAAAAAAAAGGAAAAAAATACATATATAGGGACGAAAATTGCAATTTACTCTACAACTAATAAGACAAAAAAGGGAAAAAAATAAGCTAAAATAACCAAAATACCCTTAAACTAACTAACTTTTTTAACTAAAGTTAATCAGATGGACCAAAAGTGAAATAAAATGGTAACCATAATGACCAAAACTTTAATTAGTTTTAAAAATGGACCAAACTTGATAATAAGTGGCAACCATAAGAACTAAAAATGTAATTTACTCTATATTTTATTATAATTTTTGGAGGAAATTGTAATTTTGGTCCCTGTGGTTTGTTGTTTTTGCCACTTTTGGTCCCTATAAATTTTTTATTACAAGAAAAATCTTGTGGTATACAAAAGTGCTCGGTTTTGGTCCCTGAGGAGTTACACCGTTAGGTTGCCTCCGTTAAAACCACCCATGTGACTTGCACACGAGGGCATATTGGTCTTTTTACAAACCACAAACCACAAGGACCAAAATTGCAATTTACACTTTTATTACTATACCATTTATTTAAAACATAATTATTATATTATATATTTAATAAATAAGTGTCATTTGATTTAAAAATAACTTATTTAATAAAATGACAAAATTTTAATTAATTAATAATTTGTTTAAATTTCGTTGACCAAAATTATAATAAAATAATTTGTATTTTGGTTTTTATCAAATTTCACTTTTAAAAGAAAATAAATTATCCAACAAAAATAAATTAAATGCATGAAGTTTTTTATAAGAATTATGTTAAGAAAGAATATTTGAAGAGGAGGATCGATCAAAATTGTAATTTTCTCTATTCTTATTATATAATTAATGTTATAATCTCAAAAATAGAAAATCTTTTGTTGGAATCGCCAGAAAGTTCATGATTACAATAATAGAGGTTGTGGTGTAGTTCTTCGAGGTTTTTTTTTTTTGGAAGAAGTATCCCGACCACTTTGGGCCCAGACTAATCTCCGGAAAACAGGCGTTTGGCCCGCGGGCATTCATCCCGTGGCCACAAGGATGACACATGTGCCAATATTTGGCACAAATGCTGCGTGTGAGACTTGAACCCGGGCAACCGCTATGAAGTCCCCAGGCTCTTACCACCATGCCACACCCTTGTGGTTAGTTCTTCGAGGTTGGTAGCACATCAGCTGTGTTTTTTGATCTCTGTTGATTTTATTTCAAACATTACCGATACCGTGGCCTGATGTACAATGACATTTATTTTTTGATCTCTGTTGATTTATTTTTGGACCTTATTGTATTCAAAATCGCCAACATAACATGACATATGGTAACGTTTATTATACAAAACCGTAATCGTAACACGACGTATGTTGATGTTTATTATTCAAACTATTACTATAGAATGACATGTGGTGACGTTTATTGTACAAAACTATCAACGTAACATGACATATGGTGACGTTTATTATACAAAACTATCACTGTAACATGACATACAATGACATTTATTTTTCAAAACCGTTACCATAGAATGACATACGGTGACACAATCAAAATTGTCACCATAACATGATATATGGTGACGTAAATTATTCAAAACTATCAATGTAGCTTGAGATATGGTGACGTAAATATTTTAATACCGTTACCATAGCATGACATATGATGACGAAAGTTTTTCAAAAGCCATGGCCAAAACCTAACTTTTGGTGACGAGAATTCTGCAAAATGTTGCCATTGAACTTGATGAATTTTGGAAACGATTTTCAAATAAACGTTGCTATACATAATTTTGTTTTGGTAACGGTTTTTTAAAACCATTACAACATAAAGCAACGGTTTAGAAAAAAAAAACGTTACTAAAGGGTGCTCTATGGCAACGGTTTTTAAAAACCGTCACAACATAAAGAAACGGTTTTTCAAAACCGTCATAAATTGTTACCATAGAGTACCCTTTAGTAATGTTTTCGTCTAAAACGTTGTTTTTTTTTCTAAGTTGTTGGTAATGCTAACGCTTATTTTGTAAAACCGTTACTAAAAGAATTCTCAAATTTTTTTGCGACTTTCCGTAATGGTTTTTCAACAAACCGTTACAAACCTGTTTTCTCAAAACCGTCACAAAAAGTCATTTTTGTACTAGTGAAAAACTAAAATTTAAGATGACAAAGATTTACCTTGTTCCACCGATTTTTAATTACTCTAACGAGCAAATTAATTCTTGTGATTCGATTGCACAAACGGTCCTACAAAAATGTAAAAACAACACCATTACTTATATATTATTTCACACTTAAATTCATGAAATATATATATATATATATATATATATGGGTGTGTGTATTATGTATGTGAGGAGAAAGATAAAGAATTAACACTTTTAACTTACAAGATCTATACATTCATTAATAGGATATGGAAAAAAAAAAAGGAGAGTGGGAAGTTTCCGTACAAAGTGATTGGAAGGAGAAAGGAAATAGGGTAGGTAGGTATTTGACCTAGAGAAATACGGGGTAAATGGTACCCAGTTTCCTCAATGCAACCGGGTAGGATTTCTAAAAAACACGGGGGTAAATAGTACCTGGTTTCCTCATTGCAGCCGGGTAGGATTTCAAAAAAACACGTATTTTTAATTCAATGGAACCCGACTTCTCCTAATTCCACTACAAAAAAAAAACAGAAATTTCCGACGGCCAAAACCGTCGGTAATCCGTCGGTAAACGGTAAAATCCGTCGGTAATCAACGTCGGAAATTATCTCGTAGGAACTTGATTTACCGACGGTCAATATTAGCGATGGATTAACGACGGATAAGTGACGGTGAAGTTTACCGACGGGTTACCGACGGATAGTTATTTACCGACGGATTACCAACGGCTTTATTTTACCGACGGATTACCAACGGCCTACAATTACCGACGAATTACCGACGGCTATGCCGTCGGTAAATTTATTTAAATTAAATTGAAATTAATTTTTTTTAAATATTAGATTATATTATTTAAACATTACCGACGGTTTTTCCGTCGGTAATCCATCGGTAATTGTTATTTTAATTTAAAAAAATAATTAAAAATGCATAATTTTTTTTTATAAAAACCTGTTCATAAAGGCCAATAACACCTATGCAAAAACCATTAAACCCCCTGTGCAAAAACCATTACAAAACACTACTGTATCATAAATCCATAAACTAAATTCAACTTTAGTTATCCCAATACAAAACAAACTAAACCGCGGGGGGAGGGGGGGAGCGGAGGAACTTCCAAACTTCCTCACCAAGGCTTCAAACTGTTCCAATCTCTCCTCCAATGCTTTCCTTGCTTCTCTGTCTTGTCTCGCGTCCTCCTCCATTTTGAGTCTCGCTTCTTTTTCTTGTCGTACCTCCTCTTTAAGCGCATCCAACTTGAATTCAACATTTGACAAACATAAAACAATGTTAGGCGACATTTGACAAACATATAACTATTACACATTTGACAAGCATATATACCTCCTCTTCGTGGTGAGAGCTCCCGCTCGCACCGGCACCTGAATCACCGGACATAGCATATTCGGGATTCTGAGTCCCGAATCCAAAAAAGCGGCCCTTACGTCGTCCTCTGACACTACGCTTCCATAACTCTTTGTCATTGGGTGGAACAACGTCAGGAGGTAAGTCGGGGTACTCCTCTGCCCTAATCTCTCCGTACTTGCCCTATAGTTTTACCAAAACAATGTATTAACAAATAGAAAATTCGACAGCATTTCGACTGTAATTTGAACATATCCATTATCTGTGTAGTATCAAAACAATCCTATAGAAAATTCGGCAGCATTTCGACTGTAATTTGAACATATCCATTATCTGTGTAGTATCAAAACAATCCTATCGTCTGCCCAACAATGGCAGCCCAAACTAAATGAATCAAATTACACAACTCTGTAACTAAGTTTGTCATCATTTCTATCTATCTTGTAAAACAAACAAATATATACATAAACAATACATGTACATATGTAAATATTATCTATGTAGTATCAAAACAATCCTATCGTCTGCCCAACAATGGCAGCCCAAACATTCATACATATACAGACATACATACATTCATACATATATAGACATGTATGCATACACATACTCTTATAGGCAGTTGCCGATACATATGCCACTTATATACACTTGTACATATATAGAAAAATAATCTAGTGTGCTATAATGGAACTAACCGCAAAGTCGGCTGACTTTGGGTAAGGGTAGACCGGAGGATCCGTGGACGGGTCGGTCGCACCTGGTATAAGTTTCCTATTGCTGCAGTCCGTCCTCTCATAGACCTCCCCAAGAGTAGGATCACGACCCCATGCATCTCTCTACAATAGACAACTTCAAATGTCAATAGGTAAAAATATCATGTATATATAGGTTTATATTCATCAACTATATACATTTAGTGTAGTGGATGATAAATTACCATGCGGTCCCAATGCTGAGCAGTAGAAATGGATCCGCAACAGTGTCTCGATGTCATTCCCGCATACTTGGTATTACGGTTGGACTTATTAGCCTTACATGTACGTCTAGGGCTGGAAACGGGTAGGGTATGGGTAGGGTAAGGGTTAATCCGTTATCCAATCCATTTAAAATGGCGGGTAACGAAACGGGTAATTATCCATCTTATAAAACCCTTATCCGTATCCTACCCTACCCATTAAAAGTAGCGGGTAACGAAACGGGTAATGGATAAATGGTAAAACAAAATTTCAATTTTAACGACAATTGATATTTGTTAAACCTCAAACATATAAGTAAAACATAAGTTCATAAATATAGTTATTATTTTATATCTAATTTGTTGTAGTAAACATTTAATTACTCTAAATATAATCATAATATAATATTTTAAAAACAATTTAAAAAGTGTAAGACTAACACTATTCGTTGTATTTATTTTTCTAAATCCGTCTTGATTCTCATTTAATTAGCATGAAATCTTTTACTCGATAAATATAAAAATAAATAAAAGTACACGTTAATATACGACAACATTATTAAAAAATATTAATAATTAACTTAATATAATTATGTATATATACACTAATATTTAATTTGATATAATTATACTTACATATATATATATATATATATATATATATATATATATTATATCGTAACGGGTAACGGGTAATGGATAACAAAAAACCGTTTATCCATATCCTACCCACTAAAATTTCGGGTAAACGGGTAATGGATAAGTGGATAAATGAATAAAATTTTCTTTATCCATACCTTTATCCAACGGGTCGAAACATAACGGGTAACGGGTTTACCCTTACCCATTGCCAGCCCTATGTACGTCGGAACACATCGTTGTTCTATGCTTGTTAAAAAGAAGACATAAATCAAATTGTACAACCAGATTAAAACATTTAATAACGCTTACCCGATCAATCATCTGGATCCAATAATCATTCATTATCCACTCGGGGGGGTATGGGCTAAGCATCCGGTAGTCATGATTATCGAAATCTATATCATCGATAACTTTTAGCTGATCGGTGGCATGATAACGGGCATCAGACATCATATCCGCATACCTATTCATCACGGTACGTCGGAGGGCAATTAGAACGTCGGCGTCCAGATGAGGCGGTCAACTATAAAGCAATTGCATACATATTGTTTGGATTAAATAAATAAATTTAAAGCTAGTTTAATGGACTAAAATACAAACCCGAAGACAATCCAACATCATCGTGAAGTGTGAATCAGGGACATTCTTATAGTGAGCCCATGGACCGGCGAACGAGGTCCGAAAGATTTTCATGGTCACCCGGCTAACCGTCGTGTCCTTAAACCTTCACAATTGCAAAATATACAATACAGAAAACATGAGGATCAAATTATTATGTACTAGGATTAAACATATACCAAATCTACTTACCCGCCGGCTAAAGACAACCGGATCGACGGACGCGAACCTTGAGGCTGAGTCGTCTCGGATGAAGTATTGATGCCATTGTCGGTCCACAATGTTTATCAAGTTTTATACTCCCTCCGTCCCAAAATAAGTGTCCACAATTGACTTGGCACACAGTTTTAGAGATGCATAATTATTACACATTTTTGTTACTAAATGACATCTTTAACCCTATTTAATGTTTCTCTCTCTTCACAACTCTTATGTATTTGTGCATTAATTAAGGGTAAATGTGAGAATTTAGCTATCTATCTTTTTAAAGTGGACACTTATTTTGGGACAAATATAAATAGAAATGTGGACACTTATTTTGGGACGGAGGGAGTATCAAACAACACAATATGATTACCAACCTGTTTTGATTAATATTCAAACGATTACAGGATTGATCTATTCAAGCTTTTGATGTGTTCTCTGTTTTTACACCTTTTTGTGTGTGTGTTTTTGTGATCTGTTTTTCTTGGACGATAGCTTCTCAAACTCACAAAACACCTAATATCTAACTAACTAACTAACTAATATCTAGATATTATCTAATAACTAATATCTAAATAACTTAGATATTAAATAACAAACTAATATCTAACAAATAGATATTTAGGATAACTAACTTAAACTTAAAACACAATTAAAACTAACTTTGACATATTTATTACAAACGACTTTAGACTAATATTTAAGAGTCGACTTTTCTGCTTTAGCTTCAGATTGCGATCTTCAGTTTGGATGATCTTGAATCCAATGAGACTGTGCTCTAACAATCTCCCCCTTTGGATCAAGATCATTATTAAAAAGATTTATGCAATTCAGTCTTCTTTTTCAGCTCAGAAGATGCAATCTCTTTCTTAGTCTTCAGAATGTAATAATCTTTCCCTTTTGATGTAGATAAAATCTCTTTCAGATGTTGGGAAGAAATTATCTCTAGTTGTAGCTCAGATTGTTGTAGCAAAGTATCTTCAAAGAGAATTTCTTGCAATTCAGCATGTCTTCAGAATACTTGCTCTAATCATGTGTCGTTCCACATTTCTTGGTTCGGCCCTTCTTCCCCTTTTTGATGAAAAGAGTAAGAAGTTCATCAAAACTTTATGTCAAGAAATGTCTATCTTTCGGAGTCTCTGATCTGTCAATTCATAAGATATTCATCTAGATCTTTGCAAATCCAGACAAATTAGTCGTGTAACACCTGAATCAACTAATGAATCAGTTAACATGTCTGTCAGTAACACTAAGTCACTGTGTGTAACGAATACACAATGTAAAGGAGCTGTTTGATGTTGACTCCTCCAGGGCTTCCATTTAATCATTGAAACACCACAAAGGTAATTTCTATAAACGTTATGACAAAGAAACAAATTCCTTGTGTGTTCGTGCTTGTGGTAAAAAGAATTAAGCACGTGATGATTGCTTATTGGCTCAAAATTGTGTAAACCACTGAGACAACAGTAAGTTAAACACAGACTCAATGTGCATGATTGAAGTGCGAAGGTGGGACAGACTTCCTTCTTTTCAATATCCAGATTTTTCAAATGAAAATCAGATAGCAAATGTGTTGCTTCCCCTTTGAAAATGTGAAACACTCTCTTGTTGAGAAGAAAATGAGTAGTTGGTGAGGTTTGATCACGAGTTGGCATGGGCTAGTTGCCTGTTTCAATAATGATCACCAAAGAATTGTGAAACATTAGAATTGTGGCTGCCCGACTCAGAAAAAGTTGGTGCAGAGTTGTGATATTCTTTTAACTCTGTTCTCTCACACTCTTTCTTTTAAACATTAAGCTCATTCTAATCACACTCATTTCTTTTCGACTTCTCACACTCAATCACTATGGATTAACTTCGTGGGTAGAAATCACAGGTTAATGTGATTCCATAGAAGTGGTGTTAAATCTTAGCACAATGAAATTCATGTTTTCCTATGATGCATATGATGCTCAGATATGTTTAACTATTTCAGTTAAAGCACAATGTAGAACTTGAAAACATTTAAAGTCACACTTCCAATTCATGAATTCGGTTTGAGAATCGGGAAGTGGTTTGAACATTTAGAAAAATGTTTTCTATGATTGAAAGTTGTCCACTTATCAACCATATATGAGATTAAGATAAAGGATTGTACCTTAACGTGCGATCTTATATCTCATGAAGCTAAGCTTAAAGTCATAAACATATGAACTTGTAAGCTTCTCTCAAAAATTCTGCAAAAGTCTTATGTTAAGTCAAAGCAAATTTATTCACTTAAATTAAAAAGACAAAAAGCAGTAAAACTTATAAAAGTACGAGTTCTGATCAGAAATAATCAGAAGTCATATCCTTTTTACTCCCCCTGAAATTATGCATTTGAAACTTTATCATTAAAAAAGATATGCATAAAATTTCAGACAAATATGTACTCCCCCTTGATGGTTGATTTCCTCATTGGAGTATCGGAGTACAATCTCATATCAGCTCGGAAGTAAGGTCTTTCGATCACTGAAGTGCGAGTCCTAAACTGTTGTATTCAAGAACCTCGTTTCTTTGAGGAACGAGTCCTAGACTGTTTTGTCTAGAAGTCATACTTCATTGAAGTACGGGTTCTAAGCTGATTTACTTAGAAGCCATTGTTGACATTGATGTCCGGGTCTTGAGTTGATTTACTCAAGAACCATTTTTCTCCTACTCCCCCTAGACAGTAGGTACCTGCAACACAGAATCATCCCTTTTCTTTGGTATCCATTTCCAATTGGATCCAACTGTGTTAGCAAACGATTTTGGCACCCAGTGAAATTTGGGTCCGCTTTGCTTTTTAGAATCAGAAGAAGAATTATAATGAGATGAATGCACATGATAATTGCCAAACCAAATCTCATAATCTTGACAAGAATTAGAAACATGTTTATCATAAAAGGAAGACTTTCTAGCTGATTTAGATAATTGGAATAGTTGCGTAAATGAGTATTTCAAAATAGTAGCAACATTCGGTTTCAAAACATCTTTACTAGGTAAAGTCTTATTACAATTAACAGTACAAAAAGATTTAACGGCCTTGTCAAGCTTCTGGTTCGGTTGCCACTGAGATTTAACTTGTGGCTTTCGCTCGCTCAGATCTGAAATATGTGAAACTCGTGAGTTAGACTTCTAAGCAACAAACGAATGCTTCTTCTTCGGATGACCAGTAGTGTTCGGTTTCTGTGAATGCTTAGATATAATCTTACCTTTAGCACTCTTTGCTTTCACAGAGACTGATTTATCAACTTTCGTTGATTTTGCACTGTTAACAGGCATACTGGTTTTTCCCAAAGATTTCTTAACAAAGGATGAATGGTTAGGAAGTTTTGCATTAAAGTCAAATTGATTAAAACAATCATCTAAACCACCGTCAGAGTTCAGAAAATCAAACCCTTTATTTGCTAGACCAAACATATCCTCAGAGTTTGAAGCCTTTGAAATAATAACATTTTTCAGCACGGTTGAAAAAACTTTTTGTTGAATCTCAATCAAAAGTCTTTCATCTGTTAAAGAGCTCTTGAGTTCAGAAATTTGACTTTCCAAAACAAGAGGAGGGACATAAATTTTACCTTTAATAGGCTTTGCCTCCATCTCTTTTTCAGAATAACTCTGAAAGAAATCATTTGAAAGATATTTCTTGTGATATATTGGATTATCATTATAACTATTATTCACTTTCGCATAATAAAATGGAAGGTGAACTTTAGATGATTTCAAACGTTTTGCAGTTTCGTTGGCTTCATCCTTTTCAGACAGTCTAGTCCAGAAAACTTTAAGCTCAGGGATTCTTCGAGCTAATTTCAAAGAAAGAAGATCATAAAGTGCAGGCACTTCAAATATTCCTTTTTTAAGACAATGAGGATTCTTATAACCGATTCCCCATTTTTCTATTTCCTCTTTGGGTTTGTTCAGATGAATAGTTTGTTCAGTTTGACCCAATTTGTATAACTTCTCTTCCAAACTTTTTAATTTTGCAATTAAAGTTTTGTTTTCTTCAGTACATGAAGAATGCATTTTCGTAAGCTCATATAAATCAAGCTCACTTTTTCTCAGTTTAGACTTGAGTTCAGAATTCTCTTTAAGAATTATTGTCTTTTCCTTTGCGCTGGTGTCATTATTTCTATGTAAAACCTCAACCAATACTTTCTTCTTAGCAATTTCGTCGCTAAGTTTCTGTATCGATTGGTTTTTGTCAGAAATAACACCATTTTCTCGCTTAAGTTTTGATTCTAACTCTTGTTGTTTTAAATTCATGGCATGCATTTTATTTATGAAATCTGAATAAGATAAATCACATACCTCATCTGTCTCATCCTCTTCTGAATCTGCTTCAGCGTCTGATTCCTACTTTCCCATCAAGCACATGTTGACTGCTTCATCTCTCTCTTCATCTCTCTCTTCATCCTCTTCTTCCTCGTCTGAATGATCAAGCCAGTACTCATCCTCTGCCATCAGTGCCTTACCCGCCTCCTGTTGCTTTGCAAGAAGCATCTTGTTCTTGTAGTAATCGGAGTTTCTGACTTTGGGTCTGCGGCAGTCTCTGGCAAAGTGACCTGTTTTGCCACAGTTGTAGCACGTTGGTGGTTCTGACTGACTGGATCCTTCAGCTTGAAATCTTCTCTCTTCCGGCTTCTTTTCCTCTATTCTCTTTCCTTCAGCATGATACCTTCTCTCTTCCGGTTTCTTCTCCTCTATTCTCTTCCCTTCAAACTTCTTTTCTTCATATCTATTTCCTTCAACCCTTTCCTTGTGGACATAGTTGTTAGAACCAGAAGAATACCTCTGATTGTTTGAACTTGGCTTCTTGTAGAACTTTTTCTAAAAAGCATTTGTCAGCAAGAGCATAGCCAGCTTCAGTTGTTCATTTTCATCTGTGTCAGAGTTTGCATAAGCTTCATTTTCTTCTGATTCATACACAATCGTCTTGTTCTTCTTCTTCTTGACAACAAGAGCAACTTTGTCTTCAACATTCTTTACTTTCTGCCTCTTTTCATCTAGAATTTCATCCACCTCTTCTTCATTTTGTTTGAGGGTTTCATACACCTCATGAAGTGGAATCTCATTCAGATCCTTGATCTGCTTCATCTGTCTGGCAAATCTCTTCCATTCCGGCTGTAGAATACTTAGGAATTTGATGTTCAACTCGATTTGAGATTTGGTGACCTTGTTCTTGCTTAGTTCGTTTAGCAAGGTCACGAATCTGTCATAAGTTCCTTCTAGAGACTCTCCACTTCTGTCTTTAAATTCTTTATAATTGTTTAGGCAGTTGGAAAGTTTGAGCTGATTCCCAACCTTTGAACCCAGCATCATCTTCTCTAGCTGATCCCACATCTCTTTGCCCGAGGCTTTATAGCTGTCAATCTTTACATAGATTTCGTTTGGAATTCCTTGTAGAATGTATGACTTTGCTAATTTATCACCTTTTGCTCTCTTTAAGTTATCATCTTCGAGCTCATGATACTTAAGTTCAATCTGTGTTGGCACAGTTCCAACCATATGAGTCGTCATAACTGGTTTCATAACCCCTTCTTCTATCGATTGCCTGATGAAATCACCCAACTCATGTCTGTCAACAAAGTTTAGGAACCGATCTTTCCACTGTTCGTATTCTCCTTTAAAGAGAACTGGTGGCTTGGTGTCAGTTCCGATTGCAAGGGCTTCTCTAGATGTCATTCTGAATAAAAAATCGAAGTCTGGAAAACTTTGCGTTTTTAGAAGGTGGCGCAAATGAGGTTTGCGTGAAGAGTGGGTCGCGCAAACTGAAGCTTTGCGTTTCAAGTTGATCGCGCGAATTGAAGTTTGTGTGAGTTGTATGTAGCGCGAAGTAGAGCTTTGCGTTTCAAGGAGTTGGTGCAAAGTGAAGTTGTGCTTTTCGTGAGGAGTTGATCACGCGAACTGAGGTTTGCGTGATGTATTGGTAGCGAGAGTTGAGGTTTGCGTGACTAGAGTGTCGCGAAAACTGATGTTCGCGTGAGACTTTGGTCGCGAAACTTGAGGGTTCTCGTGATGAGAGGGTTGCGCAAACTGAGGGTTGCGCAAACTGAGGTTTGCTTTAGCTGTTGGTTTGAGTGAACTGATTCGAGGTTTGCGTTTCGTGAAGTAGAGCTTTGCGTGAGCTGTTGGTAGCGCAAAGTGGGCTTTGCGTTTTACGTGGGTGGCGCAAAGTAGACTTTGCGTGTTCAGTGTGTTGCGCAAAGTGTGTCACGCAAAGTTCAATTTGCGTGAGTTCTTCCCTGTGTTTGCGCGAGTTCGTCCTGTACTTCGAAAATCAACTAAAACCTGTTTCTACGTCGATTAGCAGTACCAAACTCTACCAATATGACTAAAAATACTTCTAGAACAGTTTGTGACCACTTGATCTCGATAAAAATCACTTTTTCGAAGATAAAATTGATGGCACAGTAACTTTTTCAAACTCGAACTCAGACACAAAATCACCAAAATGAAACTCGATTTAAGCTTTAAACCGAAATCAAACAACAACAACTCAATCTAGCATGTATATCGATCACAACTTGATTGATTTCCACACCTAAAACACTCAATAACTCGAAATCAATTTTCAAATAAGAACACAGAGTCGGTTTTTGAAAAACATGATTTTGAATCATTATCAGGCTCTGATACCAATTGTCGGTCCACAATGTTTATCAAGTTTTATATCAAACAACACAATATGATTACCAACCTGTTTTGATTAATATTCAAACGATTACAGGATTGATCTATTCAAGCTTTTGATGTGTTCTCTGTTTTTACACCTTTTTGTGTGTGTGTGTTTTTGTGATCTGTTTTTCTTGGACGATAGCTTCTCAAACACACAAAACACCTAATATCTAATTAACTAACTAATATCTAGATATTATCTAATAAATAATATCTAAATAACTTAGATATTAAATAACAAACTAATATCTAACAAATAGATATTTAGGATAACTAACTTAAACTTAAAACACAATTTAAACTAACTTTGACATATTTATTACAAACGACTTTAGACTAATATTTAAGAGTCGACTTTTCTGCTTTAGCTTCAGATTGCGATCTTCAGTTTGGATGATCTTGAATCCAATGAGACTGTGCTCTAACAATGCCTCTAACACTCGAATGAGATCCAAGTGACGGAGTCGCAGCCACGTCATCCGCAACCTGGAACTGGTCTAGTCCGTCGGTACCTACGACGAACTCAGAATCGTCCAACGACATGTCGGCGTGGGAGTCACCACGCCCTGCAGAGCTGGTACTCTCAACCCTAGAGCCTCTACTCCCTTTACCTCGATCACCGCGTCCCAACATCTAAATATATATGAATGGTTTGAAGTAAATCTGCGAACACAATAAAAATTTTAAAAAATAATAAAAATTTAATTATTTACCGACGGATTACCGACGGAATATATATAAAATAAATAAAAATTAAAATATTAAATGTTTACCGACGGATTTTTGATTTAAAAAAAAATAATAAAAATTTAATTATTTACCGACGGATTACCGACGGAATATATAATAAAAATAAATGAAAATTAAAATATTAAATGTTCCGTCGGTAATTACCGACAGATTACCGACGGATTTTTAATTTAAAAAAATAATAAAAATTTAATTATTTACCGACGGATTACCGACGGAATATATAATAAAAATAAATGAAAATTAAAATATTAAATGTTCCGTCGATAATTACCGACGGATTACCGACGGATTTTTAATTTAAAAAAATAATAAAAATTTAATTATGTACCGACGGAATATATAATAAAAATAAATGAAATTAAGATATTAAATGTTCCGTCGGTAATTACCGACGGATTTTTAATTTAAAAAAATAATAAAAATTTAATTATTTACCGACGGATTACCGACGGAATATATAATAAAAATAAATGAAAATTAAAATATTAAATGTTCCGTCGGTAATTACCGACGGATTACCGACGGATTTTTAATTTAAAAAAATAATAAAAATTTAAGTATTTACCGACGGATTATCGACGGAATATATAATAAAAATAAATGAAAATTAAAATATTAAATGTTCCGTCGGTAATCCGTCGGTAATTACCGACGGATTACTGTTAAGTCTGATTTTATAGTAATCATTGTATTTATAGGCTTGGTCTTATACTGTGTTTAGAGTCACATACAGTGTTGTATAAGCCAAGGGTATTTAAGTCCCTTTGGCTTTGGTTCTTGTAAGGTTTTCACGCACATCAATACAGATTTACACTTTGCGCTTACTCTCTCTCTCTACTTTCTCTCTCTAAGATTTAGAGATTTTTGGATTATCAATTGGTATCAGAGCCAATCTAAATCTGAGAGATTTGAGAGAATTGTTTTTCGTAATCTGAATTTGTGATTTAATCTGAAAATTTGATCGATTTTCTTGAATTTTTCAAGAAAATCTCGTTTTTGGATTTTTCATCAAATTCGGACATGTTTGTGATCGAATTTCTATGTAAATTGGTTTGTTGGATTCGGTTTTGAATATAAAACATTTTTAATTCACATCGATTTGCAAGAAAAACAAGTTTGGGTGTTCAATTTTGTGATTTTTCGATTTCTGGAAAAACATATTTTGCGTACTGTTCATATAAAGAATTTCAGAATTTGTGGTTTTTTATTGAAATTTTTGTTTGAAAGTTGTTGTAAATCTGTTTTCGAACAATTCTCAGTGAGAATTTTTATCAAAATCTGTTTTGTAATCGTTTTTTTGAAGAATTCTGAGTTTTATCTTCGGTTTGCGCCAGATCTGTAGTTTGCACGAGTTCATCGAGCTTTGCGCGAGTTCATCCTGTTCTTCAAAGATTTGCGCCAGTTATTGTTCATGAAAAGTTCAAGTTTTCTTGGTTCTCGTCACCTTCATCTCGCACGAAGATCAGATTGCGTCTGATTCAGCTCACGCAAATCCGTTTTGCGTCATCTTTGTATCACGCAAAGTCTATTTTGCGTCTCCTATGTATCACGCAAAGTCAAGTTTGCATTTTCAGTGATTCGCGAAAAGTCAAGTTCTCGCCATCATTGTCTCACGCAAGAGTGGTTCTCATCATCATTTCAAAGTCAAGTTCTCGCCATATACAACTCGCGAGAAGTTTCTTTTGCGCCTCAAGCATCTCACGCAAAGCCAGATTCTCGCTAGTCTTTGATCGTGCAAATCATAATTTGCGTCACCCGTGTCTCACGCAAGTCTAGTTTGCGCTATCCATTGTTAACGCAAAGCTCAGTTTGCACTATCTGCCTCTCACGCAAATCTCAAGTTTGCGCCAGCTCAGTCAAGACTTGGAATTTTTCTGGATTTCTGAGATATGGATTCTGCAAAGTTTGCTTATCAAGCTCATTTCTACAAAAATGATCTCATGATGTCATTGGGTACAGAAAATCGTCCTCCGATTCTGATTGATGAAAACGAGTTTACTCAGTGGCAAGATAGGTTTCTGAATTTTATCGAGCGTCAAAAGAACGGTAATGACATGATGAATATTCTATCTGAAGGACCTTTTGAAAAACCCATTCTGGCTTCTGGATTATATAAGCCTACCAAAGAATATACACCTGATGAGTTATCGCAGTATCAAGCTGATCGTGATATAAAGGCAAATCTGATGTTAGCTTTGCCAAACTCTATCTACAACAAGATTGATTGTTTCAAAAATCATCCTAATCTTATGTGGCAACAGCTAGAAAAGATTATGCTTGGTTCTTCAGTTGCTACTCAACTCCGACATACTCGTTACATGAACAACTTTGAAGAATTCAAAGCCAAGGAGGGGGAGTCACTGAAAACTGTGTATGACAGATTATGTGCCGTTATTAATGATCTGAGGAAAATTAAAGTGGAAAAGACTGAGCTTCAGACAAATATGAAATTCCTCAATGCACTTCAACCAGAATGGAACAAATCTTGCCAGAGATTGAGGAATGATGTCAGAATATCTTCAATGCAGATCCAAGAGATGTACGAGATCTTAATGACTGATGAGTGCATTGTAACTGAGAAGAAGGCCAAACTCGATAAGAAAAACAAGAAATCAGTGGACCCAGTTGCACTTCTAACAAGCCAACTGGCAAATCAAACATTGTCTGATAATGCTAACGACGGGGCCACTGATGATGATGGCGAGGCTCTTCAGAAAGCAATGATCCTTCTCTCACAACATTATCAGAAAAAGTTCCAACCTCGGTCGGGTTCCAACAATCTGGGCTTCACTTCTGGGTCAAAGAATGTCCAAGTGCCCGAGGCTAAGAAAGTTGTCGCATGTTACAATTGTGGAAAGTCGGGTCATTTTTCAAAGGAGTGTAGAGTGAAGAAGGTTCGGGATTCGGCATACTATCGGAAGAAAATGGAACTTGCCGAGAAAAGAGAGAACGGAACAGCTTTACTTGTAGAAGAGGAGTACTGGCTGGATCACTCTGAAGACGAAGTTGATTCTATCGAGACTGCTCATCTGTGTTTAATTGAAGATGATCAGACTTCTGATGATGAAACTGATGAAGATGAGGTATATTCTGAGTTTGATTTCACGTTCATATCCTCATAAATGAACATTATCATAACTGCTTTATCTGATCTTCGCTCAAAGTTAATATCTGAAAAGAATTTAAATTCAGAAAAGTCAGATTTGATTGACAAATTAAAATTTTCTTTGAAATATGAAAAATCTATTTTTGTTAATACTAAAGACATCTTTCAAAAGAAATTGGATGATTTGGAAAATTCAAATAAGACTTATCTTGAGTCTTTGACTGAAATGACCTCATTAAAAGATAATTTTTCAGCTAAAATAAATGAGTTAGAAGAAAAATTATATCGAAGAAATCAATCTGAGCAAACTATTTATTTGAACAAACCGAGGAGTTATGAGTCTATAAAATAAAAATGGGGGCTTGGTTTTGAAAATCCTCATTGTTTAAACAATGCGATAGAACAATCCCCAACTTTATATAAATACGATTATCTAACTCTTGCTCAATATGCTCCTCAATTTAAAATTGATTGGATGAATGAAAAAGCAAGTGTTAGAAATCGAAAATGAGAAAAGGATGAATAATAAGAAAAATGAAATTTCTTTTGTTTATACGTGTGAAAATGCCAAATATTTTCCTGATAAATCAAAGAAGGGCAGAAAAAGTTTAATTGATATATCTCCCATTAAGTCTTCAATGTCTGATGATTTTGTTGATGTTTATGCTACTAAATCTGATAAGGAAAATATCTCTCCAATCATTTATGATTCTAAGAGATATACTCCTCCATTAGTATTAGAAGGCAAAATCATTGATCTTGAAGATAAAATGGAAGATCAAAATATTTTAAAAGAAATTGAATCCGATGTTATTCTTTCTTTCATGACGTCAAGTCTTGAAGAAAATTTATTTTCTCAAAAACAAGATTCAGTTTCTGACCTTTCTTCTGATTTTCAAGAACACAAAAAGGAATTTCCAACATCTGCAAACTTTTCTCAAATTTGTTCTGACTTCGAGGTAAGTTCAGATATATTGGTTGATCAGTTAGGTTTCTTAGGAAAAATTGCTTCTTTTGATTCAAATATTAAGTCTAAAATTCTTGATGAATCTTTTACGCTCAATGACGATTATTATAAACCAAAGCATAAAAGAAGAAGGTCAAAGAAGTCAAAGAAACAAGAGTCAGTCATTTCTGATAATTCTAATTCTTGTACTTTAATTATTTCAGATAGTACTTTGAGCACATCTTCAAGACAAATCTGGAGGGTGAAGCGGACATCAGATGAATCTCAGAATGATGAGGATAGATGTGTAGACAAATTCTATAAAAGTGATTCATTTGCTTCTTGTAATAAAATTTCAAAATACTCTATAAAGCAAATGATTCGAATTTCAAAACATGTCTCATGTTCTTCCTCTGATTCTAGTTCTGATGATTATGCTTTCTCTTTTACTGATTCTTATGTTCGTCATTCTAATAATTTCTCTCGTGCTTATCGTGTCAAATCTAACAATTATTTCCCCATTCGAACTGCAACTAACTTTCTTGGACCCAAATATAAGCGGGTACCAAAATCTCAGATTGATTATAAGTTGCAGGCATCAAATGTCAAGGGGGAGTAAGAGAAAGTTGGCTTCTAAGTACATCAGCTTAGAACCCGTGCTTCAAAGACTTCGACTTCTAGACATGTCAGTCTAGGACTCGTTCTTCAATGCTTGTTAGCTTCTGACTAATGAGAAACTGTAAGTATATCTACTTTATTCCGCTGCATTTATCTCTGATAATGATGTTGTTCCAGTTTTCTCAAAAGATTTTAAAATTTCTGAGCTATTTTATTCAAACTCCTGAATTTGTTCAACCCAAAATTTTCAAATGAGTCACAATTTCTTTATACTTTATGTGGAAGATGGTATTATTGAATTCTATTTTGTTTCAACTGAATATAAATTGCCGATCAAATGTTTCTATTTTCAAATCTTGGCATGTTGAATTTAAAAGTTTAAACCTTCACAAATTTTATTCTATAAAGTAAAAGTTTTACAATTTTTCTTTCTTTTGAATAAAATGTGTGTCTAGGATAAATTTTCAAGTTGCTTTGTTTATATTAAAGTTTTTAAATGTTCATTTTTCAAGTCTAACAAAAGTCGAAAAGTCAGCAACATGTTTGTAGCTTTTGATACTGCTTTAAAGTTGTGTGATTCGGAATATTTATAGTTTACAATGCTTAGAAAACCTAAAAAGTCGAAATTTTGGATCGTAATGAAAATATAGGCTAAGCACTTAGACGTAAAACCTTGTGTTTGAGATGATTATTAAATTCTTATAAATCAGAAATCTCTAAGTTTAAAAGTTTGTACCTGTGACCTTTCTGGTTTGGGAAAGTAAGTTCTATGGGATGCTTGTCATCTGGTCCCCTAAGGTCAATTAGTTTGGGAGTGATCGAACCCAAATCCTTCTATAGAATCAGATCGAAAGTCATGTTCTACTGGTATGAATGGGTTTAGGATGTGTCAATCTAGCCTTTCTGATCTGGGAGAGTAAGTTCTAAGGGGTGCTTGACACCTAGTCCCCTAAGGCCAACTGGTCTGGGAGCGGCTGACCCAAATCCTGCAATAGAGTCAGATAGAAAGTTACGTTTACGGCATGTTCTTTACTTACCAAACTTTTTGATTCACAAGATGCCAAAGTGCACAAGCTTAAAAGATGCCAAAAAGCACACTCATGTGAAGATGCCAATGTGCACAATGTTAAAAGATGTCAATGAGCACACATCTCATGTACTTGGTGATATGTTTGAGTTGTGATAAACCTGTAAATTTGTGAAAGTTCTAATTCTTGATGGCTTAGTGTGAGTACATGCAAAGTTCTCTATTATATTTTTAGAATTACATTTTCTTGAAGCTAATCAAAGTTCGCATGCTAGCACACTGAATAGATTGATGAAAGTTTTTGAAACTGAACATGTTGTAACTTGATATGCAATGAAACTTGTCTTTGTATCCAACAACATATACTTGATTTCAACTGATTGATAAATCTGTGATATTTTACTGAGTAGAATTTAATTTGTTTAGTGTTTAAATTTTTATATATTTAGTTGTTTCAGAATACATATTCAGTATATTTTTCTTTCTACATTGATATTTCAGTTTTTGTGTTCTCATATATATTTTTTTAAATGGGTTTATGCATTATTCGAGGGGGAGTAAAAAAGGAGAATTTTTCTAAAAGATGATATCTGTTTTCGAGGGGGAGTATCCGATTCTCTATATGAATGCTAACTTGAATTGTCATATTTAGTGCATTTGCGTAGGGGGAGTCAAAGAGCTTATCAGGTAAAATTTTCTGAGTTTAAGTCAACTTTGCGCCAACAGTTGGTAGCGCAAACCTCACTTTGCGCCATCTTCGTCTAGCGCAAAACTCACTTTGTGCTACCAACGTGTCGCGCAAACCTCTCATCTTTCTCCTTTATTCTGATTTTGCATATCTTAAGCTATCTCGTCTCCAACATTTGCATGACCATGTTGATCCAGATCATCAAGGTCATGAGGGGGAGAAGTTAAGGAGATGATAAAGAGACAAATAGTTCAAACGTTTATCTGCTGATCAAGATTCGCTCAAGATTCAAATTTCTTCAACTAAACTTGTCTATTTGCTGTTCAACCTCCGACCACTACAGTTTCTTCAAGTACATTTAAAAGAGGTGTGTCGTCTAGAGCACAAGCTGATGAACCGATTGTTCTTCCAAGATTATTGCAATCTGGTCCAGTCTTGTCAAGGCAGCAAAGGCAACTGAGTTTAAAAGAAGCTGCTTCGCAAAGTCGCTTAGATGGTCCGTGCTGATTTAGAAGATGGATTTTGAAGACCACAGCGCCAATGATTACTAAGGGGGAGATTGTTAAGTCTGATTTTATAGTAATCATTGTATTTATAGGTTTGGTCTTATACTGTGTTTAGAGTCACATACAGTGTTGTATAAGCCAAGGGTATTTAAGTCCCTTTGGCTTTGGTTCTTGTAAGGTTTTCACGCACATCAATACAGATTTACACTTTGCACTTACTCTCTCTCTCTCTCTACTTTCCCTCTCTAAGATTTAGAGATTCTTGGATTATCAATTACCGACGGATTTTTAATTTAAAAAAAATAATAAAAATTTAATTATTTACCGACGGATTACCGACGGAATATATAATAAAAATAAATGAAAATTAAAATATTAAATGTTCCGTCGGTAATTACCGACGGATTTTTAATTTAAAAAAATAATAAAAATTTAATTATTTACCGACGGATTACCGACGGAATATATAATAAAAATAAATGAAAATTAAAATATTAAATGTTCCGTCGGTAATTACCGACGGATTTTTAATTTAAAAAAAATAATAAAAATTTAATTATTTACCGACGGATTACCGACGGAATATATAATAAAAATAAATGAAAATTAAAATATTAAATGTTCCGTCGGTAATTACCGACGGATTTTTAATTTAAAAAAAATAATAAAAATTTAATTATTTACCGACGGATTACCGACGGAATTTATAATAAAAATAAATGAAAATTAAAATATTAAATGTTCCGTCGGTAATCCGTCGGAAAACATTATTTTACCGACGGATGGGAATTTTTACCGACGGATTACCGACGGCAAAAAATTTCGTCGCTAAAATTCAAAATCCGTCGATAATCCGTCGCTATTTACCGACGATTTTTGTCCGTCGGAAATTTTGATTTTTCTAGTAGTGTAAACAACCGGGTACCATTATCATTTCTATATTCCCCAACCAATACAACCCGATTTATTACACGGGGACGGGTGCAAATCTCATGTGGAACAAATAGCATCCAGTTTCTTGGATTACCGTGGTTGTATCATATATTATGTAGTAGTGACTACCGTATGTGTGATGAAATCCCAAATTCATAGTTCATACCACGTCCCATCATAGTACACTTGGAAAACCGAGGACCATGTAGCCCCATTTGTCAATATATGACAACACAACCCCCACCATCAGACATACATACTATTCGAGACCAAAGATGATGATGTACATGTGTTGCTTTTTTTTTTCTTCGTATCACATCCTTCTACAAATTTGTATGCTTGTGAATTATGAAATGCGTTTTATAGTTTTAACGTATTCGCTTTTCGCAATTCTTGATGTTGAGTTGAGATGAAATAGTTTGAATGATATGCAACCAAGCATCAATCAAGACGAACTATATTACATTAAAACCATTCATAGGAACAATCTATTAATTCGATCACACATCTTAAAACACTACATATTTTAAACAAGTAAACAAGATGAAGTAATAAAAATAGCTTGAGAACATATAAAATAAGCATACGATCTTTGAATACACATTACTAAAGCCTTAAATAATAGTGTGTCAAGGGGTTGAAAACATATGGGGTGTTCTTTTCGATCAAATCCAAGTGCTTTTGTTTTAGATGCATGTAAACAACCCAATCTCCATTCTTCGAGGCACTCGGCATCGTAATAATATATCCGGTTTGACCACCCCAAGGGAAATGATATGACCCAAACTCCGGCTTCCCCCATCCAAAGTTCATATCATTAATCGGTAAACCTTGTCCAGATGACGCAACTATGGCATCCCCATCAGTCTCTTGTAGCTTGAAATATATCTTGGCAACTGCGGGTTCAGGCCGATGCAACTCTACCCAATCAACCAATCCCCTAAAATGTTCTTCTGTTGTTGCTTCCGTCACAAAGCTATGAACTTTGTTTGCGACTTCATTAAGCGACATCGTTTGCAGACAAGAATAGTTCATTTCACCATATGGGATAGATAGTATATTCCCAAAATGGTTTTCTAACATGGATGATTCTTTCTCACTATTTCCAGTCATGAATCGTCGACCGCCAACCACAACACCCATTCTAGACGTTTGGTTCACATCATTGTCGGCTTCGTGAGCGAATAATTTCCATATAAATGCTGTTAGAGACTGGAATTTGCTTATTCTTGTTTCTTTTGAACTGGCTTCGGATTGAAGACGATTAAGTGATTCTTGTTGAATATAGTAGATTCGACTATGAAGCTGGTCCTCACAGGAAGGCGGTGGGGGGAGTGATGATAAGGGAAGGTACATGTTATCAAAGATTGCGTTGTAACGAGGTGGGCGTCGAGGGTTGAGAATTGAACGGCGAAAAGATGGGGTGGTGGAAATTCGTTTGAATTGTGCGAACTCAGCCCATGCAACTAAGAACATGTCCAAAGAGTAACCATCAGCAACACGATGATCAAAAGCACACGATACTATTATCGCTCCACATTTCAACTCGGTCACCTATTTCATTTTAGAAAAGTACATAGTTTTGTGATTCATGCATTTCGTTTTTCTAGTAAAATCATCATTTAGCTATGAATTTTTTTTCATTTCAAAATTATGTCCCAATCGTAGAATATTCAACCAAGCATCTTTGATATGAAGCTTTTTTTTGTTTTGGATACACTATTGGTAATGGTTATTGAATTATTGCATCGGAGAAAAAGGTTTTTCAAAAGTTGAGGAAGCTTGGTACAAACCAAGCTAATGATGCATTAAAGAATTTTCATTTTACCCAAGCTTACAATTATATTCTTATTTTATAAATTTACAAGTTTTTTGATTAATTAATATAACTTATTAAATATTTAATATACAAATACATGATTTATAACATTTTTCATAACTCCATATATATAAAATTTTACAAATTTTGAATACGACAAATTGTCAATTAATACGACCTATATATAGGATGATTCCTTATGATTTTACAATAGTTTTCTTTTTATAAAATAGGGGTTTTATAAAATAATTTAAATAAATGAAGATCAATATTAAACGTTTTGTTAAAAAGCTTTTGAACCTTTTTGTATTAGTTAGTTTTTAAAGATATGAGAAGGTGATGTGACAAAAAGAAAAAATCACTGCTCTTTATTATATCTATAGTTTTTTTTTTTTTTTTTTTTTTGAAAGAACGTCAAATCTATGTATAGTTTTTCATATTTATTCTAATATATTATATTCTAATACTTTTATATTAAAATCAAATACAACCTTGTCTATCAGACCAAACGTGAGAAATCTATCAAATCTATGCTATATTTTGTAGCATTTATGTTAAACTCTTAAAAACTAATTTTTATATATTAATATCAATTATTAATTAATGCATATTGCTAAAAATTTAAGAACATAAGTTGATTAAGTACAATTTATAAAAAACTTCATGTTTGAATTCCTGTAAGTAACTGCAGATAAACACCTATTTTTATTTTTTGAAATATCTAAAATTTTAAACTATTTATATAACTAACCGATAAATAAAAAGAAATCCAAGATAAAATACCTCATTTTTTTATTAAAGTATATTATCTTTTTAATTTTTAAATATAATCATTTATAATAAATGATCTTTGACATCTCACAAAATACTTTATCATTAATTTTACAAAAACCATAATTAAATTAAAATTAAATATATTTTTATTTTAATCTAGCTTTCTTAAAACCGTAAAATAAAATCGAAAAAGACGAACAACAGAAGAAAGTATGAATCATAATCGAGGGTTCAAATTATAGATTTCAAAACTCCGCTGCATTAATCAAATATACTTCTAGTTGTTTTCTGAATAGAGATAATGTGTCTGAGGGTGCGGAATGGGGGATCGACGGGGTGAATATGTCTGAGGGTGCGAAGAGGTCAGCTTCCAGTCGAGTTTTTGATGCCTGGTGGACAGCCTGTTTGACTGTTTTGGTGGTATTTGGAACTCTAGAAGGTCATGTGGGACTGCCATAGAGGGTGTGATTTTTGCCAAAGAGGAGGGAGTTGCGTCGCTTTCATGCTAGTTCGAGATCTTAATCCCGCTCAAATGTCGGGGTTTGAGGTGGTATATTTCCTACGAGTGGAGCTGTTGTTTTCGGTTCTTCTCGGCAGGTGCGAGATGGTTTGTTACTCGCAAACCCGCTGTCACTCTTCTTTTGTTGTTCGTTACATGGTTGTTTTTGTCGTTGGTCTTGTCTTCCCTTGGTTTGGTTAAGCTTGTTGAACCGTTTTGGGTCGGTCGATTGGGGCTTGTTCAGTAGTCTCCTCTGTTTGATTCGTTGTATTATCTGTTGTTTTGTTGGTTGCCCCATTGTGGGTAGTGGTAATAAAATTTCTTGCCGTTCAAAAAAAAATTATTTTTTTTTTCAAAAATTATTTTAGGAGACAAAGAAAGATTATAAATTACTAATTTATAAAAGAATTCTTTAAAATATTAAATACTTTAATAATATAATTTATCATAGAATCTCCAAAATAAATAGACTTCCCACTTCAATTATAATCTTTTTAATTTTAAAACTATAGAATATCCTATGTTTTTTTTTCTTTTTCTAAATTGTATTGTATCAAAGGTTTGAGGGACAATATCTTTCTCTTTTACCTGTTTGTTTTTGTTTCATTTTGTTGTGCCCTTTCTAAAACAATTTCTCTTTTATTTATTCTTTAATTTTGCACAAATTAAATAGACAGATCGTGACGATTTGTTTAAGAATTTTATGATTTTATTGAATAAATATAAACAATTCATTTTTGTTCTTATTCATTAAAAAAATATTCATGTTCTTTCTTCACATCAAAGCATGACAATAAAAAAACCTACATCTAGATTTTTTAGAATTATAAATAAATATGAGTTCACATTGCATAAGTCTAAATATGAGTTCACATTGCACAAGTCTGTGCTTATCATTACTAGGGTCGGTCTCGATATTTTGTAGGTCATATGTGAAAAACTAAATGTGTGCTCAATTATTTTTTAATTTATATTATTTATTAAATAATTTTTTACTACATTTTGATATTTGTCTTTTAGTAAATCAAGCGATAACTCATCTTTGAATTTAAACAAATTATTTACCTTTTCTAACTAATGTCTCCGTTAACTCCGTTAAATTAAGGACCATTATAGTCATTTTGCATATTTTTTGTCTTTTTATAATAATAAAAGTTATACACACACACACACACACACACACACATATATATATATATATATATATATATATATATATATATATATATATATATATAACGATATCAAAATAAATAAAATATGATATTATTGTATGATTTGATTGTTTAAATTTTTTTAATAAATAATTATTATTAAATACGATTTAATTTGATTACTTTATTGTAATGGTGGAAAAAATATGATTTTATTGTTTTAATGTAATTAAAATTTTAATTTAAATAAATCAAATCATAAAACCATATCTTATTTTATTCTCTCTGAATAAAATAAGATATGATTTTATGATTTGATTTATTAAATTAAAATAATAATTATGTTTAACGCGATTTAATTTTATTGTTCTTTTACTATCATTACAACAAACAAACTTATTATCGATATTTTAACAACAAAATTATTGAAAACCATTGAAAAATTAACTCTAATTTTATCATCCTAAAATTACAGGTTCCAATTTTCATATTGTTTTTTCAGTCAAAAATTCAAAATCAACTATTTAAATTTTAAAGAAATGAAAGATCCATATATAATATCATCTTCATAACTTAAAATTGAACAAATCATTTTTATAAACTTCAACCATGTTTTCATACGCAAATAAGAAAAAGTACTAAAACAATAAAACTAAATCATATTTAATATGATTGATTTTTTAATTTAAACAAAACAAATCATAAAATAATATGTTATTTTTATTTATTTTGATGTTATATAAAATAATATATATATATATATATATATATATATATATATACACATATATTTGTGTGGATAAAATCATAAAAATATTGTGTTTACTTTTCATAAGAAAAAGACAAGAATATACAAAAATGCTAAAATAACCTTTGATTTAACGGAGTTAACGGAGGCGTTAGTCAAAGGGACCATGACCAAAACAAATTAAATACCACAAAGACCAAATCCACAATAAACATATTATAGGGACCCTAGTCAAAGAAAGTATCAAAACACGAGGACCAAATCCACAATATATATATATATATATATATATATATATATATATATATATATATATATATATATATATAAGTCAAGGTTATTTTACAAATCAGTGAAATCTAATAAAGCGTACGAAGTACCGTGGTTTTCCTTGTTAAATTGGATGTATTTAATATGATGAATTTGTTTAATATAATTCTTTTCTTGATTAAATTGTTTTTATATTTTTGTTTATATGTAATAATGAATTTGTTTCATGTATTTCTTATTTTGATGAAATTCGTTTCATATATTCTTTATTTATCAACCCTCATATATTCTTGATGAAATTGTTTCATATATTCTTGACTAATCAACCCTCATAAGTAAGGAAAAATGAAAAATTATGATTGGTTGAAAGCGGTTTGTACGGTTTATTATTTAGATATCACTGATTTGTAAAATAACCGGACCATATATATATATATGATTTGAAATGGGAAGCAATAAAATCAAGAAAAACGTTAGAAAAACATAAACCAATAAATATAAATCAAATTTTTTGGTCGATTGGTTTATAATCTCATATATATTTCTTGTAAAATAAAATAACAAAACATATGTTTTCACTCCCATTTTTTGTAATTTCTAAAATATTGTAATAATGTATATTATAAAAATTTAGTACAAGTGAAGTCATGAATTCAAATATTACAAGTAGTATATATTTCTACATACTTTCTTTCATATAGTTGTATATTCTCGAATCTACTGGTATAATATATGATATAATGTTTTTTAATTTTCTGTTACTCTTTGTTCGTTAATCAACTATACACAGAGATCCGTTTATATCATTCGGTTATATTTTGTAAAATAAAATACGAAAACATATATTTAACCTATGATATTTAAATAGAAAAATATATTAAAATACAACAAAATTTGTTTTAATTCCAATCCTATGTAATGTAATAATATATTTTTTTCAATCAATGTAGAGAAATTTCAAAATTTTCCTATTTAATATAATAAAGTTACAAAACTTTTGCTTGCTAACCATTTTGATGGGTGACCTGTTGAAATTATAAGAGCATCCACATCTATCTTGTTAGAGACCTTGCAAGATGACATGGATTGCCATGTCGATAGCAAAGTTTCAGAGCATCTCCAACAACATTGCTAAATTAAAAAAATTTGGCTTTTTTTTTACTATTTCTCTCCAACAGCTTTGCTATATGGTTTGTTAAAATAGAGAAAGATCAAAAAATTTCTAAATATAGAGAATTCTCTATAAACTCTAAATTGGAGAGAGAAAATATTATTTTACTCAATCCAACCAATAAGATTCAATTTTTAACATTTTATTATAAGTTTTTTTTAAAAAGTGTATTGGGATGATAAATTATGAAATATTATAATAATATAAATAATGATTGATTCTCTAAAATAGAAAAGTTGTTGGAGTCAGAAAAAAATATTTTTTAAGATTTTGACTTTCATTTTCTATTTTAGAAAAAATTTAACTGTTATCTTACAAGATACTATTACACGTGCTAAATTAGCAAAGTCTTGCAAGATGTGGGACCCACTAAATTTAATAAATTAATACTATTATTTATTATATATATTTGTTTTATTAGTTTATTATGTTATATTATAATATTGGAGTGGGGATCACTTTATAGAGGAGTTTATTCTTGTATTAATGTAAGAGATATTATTGCAAAACTAATCTGTCAATTAGAAAGGGGTAAGGTTTTCATTGATGTGGATGCTCTAATAAGATTATAACATCCAGGTCAAATTTATGGTTCACTAATTAGTTGTAATTCTTTATTAAAGATTTCGTAAACATGTATTCACTCATAAAATGTTACAGACCGACAGTCCTCCGTCAAAATAGGTATAAAGTATAGGTTTTTGAAACTTTGCTAAATTAATTAAGAAAAACAAAATTTTATTACACAAGATAGAAAAACTAAACCAAACATTGTTCTATTGTGATGTGTTTTACCCCATTTTAGACGATTTTTAAAGTAATTATATGAAGTTCTTTATTTATAACTACTTATAAAATATAAAGGGTTATTATCGTAGATGGAGGTTCAGAGGAAACCTTAAAAAAAGGGAAAACTGAATAACACTCTGATAATCTCTCGTTTAATGCACTTGTGCATACAGATAAATTATGTTTTTTTTATGCATGTGTGCATGTTACAAATTACTTGTATACATAAGTGTATAGCGTTCAGATGAAGGGCTATCGGGTGTTCTTCAATTTTCAATTTTTTTTTTAGATTTTACCCGGAACTTATGATCCTAAATGTCCATATCCCACGAACAGATTCAGATTTTTTTGGTCAATTGTTGGCCCACGGCACATAATTCAGACATTCTATTTGTGATTGATATGTGGACATTTAGGATAAAATTAAATCCCAAATACAAATATTGAAGGGATTTAGTTTTACCTGGACTGCGAGCACACCACGATTTATCTTAGGAACCAGCTTACCGCTCACGGTTTCATCTGGGTGGTGCAAATCTAGGGTTTTCAGTTCCACGTCAGCATGGGCATGCACAAATTCGACCCCACTGTTGTTACACAGCACCTCCGGCTCACCTTGGCTGTTCGACACAATCTCTCCGGCGAGCGGGTAAAATATCGATAATACCCCGCCCAAAGATTTCTTGATGGTCTTCACAACAGTTTCAGGTGACATAACAGTAGTGTCATCTTTTTTCTTGTAGCAAAAGAAAACTCCGGCGTCAAGTGGCGGTAGGAGTAGGTCTAGGTTGGATTGAGGAAGCCAGTATTCGTGCGCCGGTGCATGAGATGCAGAAATGACGTCTTTATCCTTCACGGTTACTTGGTAGTCGAGTGGGGACTTGCCCTCATGGTTAGAGAGTTGTAACGTATGGAAGGTGGAGAGTTGAGCATTGTGGTGATGATTATGGTAATAGTGAGAAACGGTACTGAAATTGTTGTGAAGGTGATGGTGGTTTACGGTGGCGGAAGGTGGTGGTGGTGGTGGTTCAGGGTGGCGGAGGATGTGGTGGTGTGATCTAATGAAACAACTTTCATGAACCCATATGTTATTTAAGATGGAGAGAGCTTTGGATCTTCCAATGGTAAGAAGATGAGAATATTTTCTCATGTTGGTGAGGGAGAGCATAGGGTTGGTTTTAAAGGTCGAAGAGTTTATAAGAATTCAGGATATATTTATATCTTTTAAGATAAGATTTTTAATTCCAAGGGTTATAATTAGAACATCTTAAACATCATTGCTAAAATAGAAAAAATTGGGTTTTTGTTTTGTACATCTCTCCAACAACATTACTATCTTGTTTGTTATAATAGAAAAACATGAAAAAATCTCTAAATATAAAAAATTCTCTAAAACTTGATAGTTGGTGATAGAAATGATTATTTTATTCATTCCCCACCAATAAGATTTAGTCTTTTATCATTTTATATTAAGATTTTTTTAATGTGTATTGCAATAATAAACTAGAAAATATTATAATAATATAAACTGTTTTAAAATTTCTAAAATAACAAATCTGTTGAAGTTGAATGTAGTGTTTTTTTTAGAGATTTTCACTTTTAATTATCTATTTTAGAGAAATTATAGAAAAGTTGTTGGAAATGCTCTTATCTCCTATACATTCTTCAAAAAATGGAGAAGCAAAAATAAAAATCTTAAAAAAATTACATTATTCTCCATTCGATTCTCTATTTTGAAGAATCAAACATTAATTATAATATTAAATTATTTAATTCATCTATTAAATATTATTTTCCTCTCTACAAATTTATTTTCAAAGTTTCATATTCATCCTCTCATTTGTTAATCAGTTTTGGGGTGATCTCCATATTTGGAGAAAAAAACCATTCTCTCTTCTACTTTTTTTTTCATTTTAGAGATAGTTTTGGACAAACTGTTGGAACAAATAAATACTAGTTCAAAATCCCCATTTTCTATATTTTGAAGAAGTTATTGGAGACAACCATTTCCAACAATATTAACCCTGTTTCCTCTAGCATCACATCAATACCTTCTCTATGCGTGTCTCTCGTCGTCTTCCACCTGATTCTACATAGCATGCATGCAACACACAGAGCAATTTTTCTTTATTTCTCTGTAAACGGATGGAGTTAAAAAATAAAGAGACCCTCTACATAGATACGGAATGATGACACTGTGTTCCTAAAGTTTAGTGGCTCCACCAAACTCATTTTCGGCGTTTGGTTCGCAGAATATTTTTGGATGAAATGGAATCTGTCAAAAGAATTTGACTTTGAAGGAATTGGAATTGAATGTTGTCAGGTTTGACCACCTGTTTGGTTGACAGAATTGGAATGAAATCTATTAAATGAATTGGAATTTTTCTGTTTGGTTCACAGATTGTAGCTTTAGAATTGGAATGGAATTTTGGTAAATGACCAAAATACCCTTTTTGATTATTTTAATTTTTTTCAACAAAAAACATTTTAATGAAATAGTCATTAAATAGTTTAATTATTAACTAAAACCTTTTGATTATTTTAGCACACGAATGATGACGAGAGAGAGAGGAGAGGGAGGAGAGAGATAGAGAGAGAGAGATCGGAGAGAGGAGAGGAGAGGAGAGAGAGAGAGGAGAGGAGAGAGAAAGAGAGGAGAGAGAGAGGAGAGAGAGGAGAGAGTTGGTGTCTGCTGATAATCAATATCAGTAAGGTTTAGTTTGGGATAAGGGGTAATTTTGGAATTATGAAAATAACAAATTCCATTCAATTGAAATACTTGGGTTTGATGATGGAATGTTAAAATCATTTAGGTATGGAATTTAACGGAATTGGAAGATTCCATTCCATTAAAAACTTTGAACCAAACAAGTGAATTCAACATTCCAATTCCACCAGATTTCATCAAATTCTGCAAACCAAACTCCCCTAAGTGTTTCACAGTTTTTCCTATATATTATTGCCGGTGACTTAAAAACCTCTATCTAATCTATATGAAAAATCTCACCCTAGATTTTTCACATATTTTTCAAACTCTCCAGAGTCCTACTATTTTGACTTTATTCATTTATATTTTTATTTATAAAATTAAATAAATTAAAATTTATATAAATATATATTTATTTATATTGAGAAAATTTTAATTAATTTTATTATGTATTTATTTTACAATAAAAATTAAAAACAGTTAATTTAAAAGTGCCTACAACAAAAAATAAAAATCGCACTATCAAAAAATTTGTAAAATCTGTATAAAAATTTGTACAATAAAAATTAAAAAATGTTCAATTTAAAAATAAAAAAAAGTTAATTTAAAAATATGTAAAAATGTAAAAAATTGAGTTATTAAAAAATCTGTAAAAATTGTATGAAAATATATTAATTTGAGGTATTAATTTAAATATATATAAAAAATATAATAACTTTTAATTATGTATTTATTTTATATTATTTATTTAATAACTATTTAAATATGATTATTTTAAATATGTTAATAAATAAAACTAATTAATTACAAAACTTTTATAAAATTTTATAAAGTTAAATTGATATAATATAAAAAATATTTAAAAAAATAGATCATTCAATCACGACCTTTATAAAAAAGAAAAAGAAAAAAAACTCATCAAAAATATTTAAGTAACCACCGAATGAAAAAGTTCAAAGAGGCTTTGAAAAACCTCTTCATATCTCTCGAAGAGGTCCCATGAGTGATTCATCCATTTTGTTTTAAATATGGGAAATTGATTAAAATGGTTAAAGTAGATAAAAAAAAATTGGTTTTCTAATATTTTCCTCCCAGTTTTGTACTAATGCTACTATGTTCGCAATATCCAGGTCCGTAATACGGACCTGGGTAAATAATGTAAATTTTTTGCAATTTTCCTGAATATTTTTTATCTGGGTCCGCAATTGTGGATGTGGGACCTGAATTTTTTTTGTAACGTCGGAATGAACAAATTCGATTTTTTTCTTTGTCGTGTTTTGCGGGCTTGTATATTGTAGAAGTAGTGATATTTATATAAAATTGGAAGATAAATGACTAAAAGACCAATTTCTTTATCTATTTTAGTTATTTAAGTCAATTTTCATTTAAATAAGGGAAGACTAATTAACTTTATTTTTTTATAATTATTATTTTGACCAGATTCAATATGGTCATAACAATATTATTATAAAAATTATTTTATAACAAATAATATATTAAAACCAATTACTATAAAATAGAAAATTTTATTTACTTTAGATTAGACGTATCATATCTAGATTATTTTTAAACTTTAAAAAAATTGTATCTAATTTTAAATACATGTATAATGCAAACATTTGTAAAATAATTTTTATAAGTACATGTCTACAATAATTATAGAGTATTATCTACGGGATCTCTTTACCTATATTCTTGACAACGATATTCCACTTGTCACAATTTTCCTAATGTATTATATATAGTTCGATTTAAGCATCAAACTCCAACTTGCATAGTATTTCAGTCCATTGACCCTAGTTGTCAACCGTCCTTCCATACGACATAATATTTCAATAACTTCACAATAAAAGTGTGGTAAAATGATGCATACAATAAACTACATCCATAACTAAGATTTATTAAATAATTAAAGTGGTAAAAATCGCCAAACAAGCACCAATGATACTAATTAACATAAAATTTGTCAAATACATCTCGGCAAGAGCGAATAGTATAAACTACATCCATAACTAAGGTCGCGTTTGGTTTGCGGGATTGGAATGGATTTGGAGGGCCGGGATTTGGATTTCAAATCCATTCCAATCCTGCGTTTGGTTTGCAGGAATGGATTTCGTTGACCGGATTTGAAATCTGTTGACCATTTAAAAATCCCTTACCTGATGGATTTCAAAATCCTTTGCAATGAGCCTGAATTTGAAATCCAAATCCTGATGGATTCTAAAGCTTGATAGATTTCAAATTCTTATCCAAACATATGAAAGGATTTCAAATCCCCCCAAATCCAAATCCAAATCCAAATCCAAATCCCCCCAAATCTATCCTTGAAATCCAATCCATTCCATTTCAATCCTGCAAACCAAACGCGCCCTAGGATTTATTACATAATTAATGGTACGTCTATGCTTGAACGACTAAGCCACAACTAAGAGGAGTATCACCACTTGCCCCTTTTTCCTTAGAAGCATTCTCCTCATAAAGCTTACCTGAAAATGGTTTAGTTTTTAAAAATCGAGGGTTAGACCAAAAGATCTAGTCAATTCTTTTACTTTCATGAGTAAAATCATTTATAATAAAAGATCGCCACAGTAAACATAAGTTCCAAGAAGATATCCACATATAACTCATGGACTTTGGACAACATTTGTAGCCACACCGTCACTCCACTATGACAATCATTACCAAGGCCCTCAATAGATGTTTGTCCGATGTGCACCATAAACGGATTCAAGGAACATGGATTATCACTCCCAAGAGATGTCACCATCTCAAGGTACCCTAAACCGCTGTGCAAATTCGATTATCCCACATAGCCACATATGATTCAACAAACATCAAGTGTGCACAATGATATTTTACACAATAAAACATCAATGCATAAACCATAATCAACGCTTTAAATCGTTCACAAAAGATCACACGTTTATAAAATTAAGGTAAAAGAACTTGTAACACCCTGAAATTAGTAAAAGAGCTACCAATTTAAAACTTTTATAATATATCAAATAAACTTAAATTCCTTTCTAATGGTCAACACTCGGTAACTCAAAATAGCAAACCAAGGTTTAACATCAACAAACTATAACCCAAAACTTACTCAAAGTCTAGGTTAGGGTCGGTGTTACTAAAACCCGACAAGAGTCACTATCTCCAACATACGGAAGACTTCCCGAAAACGACTAAATCATTTTCGGGCCTCTAACTAGACTCATCTCATCACAATGTTGCTACTACCATTTCCCAACGAGGATGTGATGCACATACCGACAAATAAAAAGGGTTATATTTAACGCCTAGTGAGTTCAAACTATTTTCATCATTAATATAAAATGGTAAAACTGAAAGATTGTTTATTTAAACAATAATTTCTCGAAATTAAATTTATTTATCATAAAAGCAACATCTTTTCAAACACCCAACATTTTTGTAATGAAGACTCTAAATCAAAACACCCATTTGAGTATGGAAACAAAATCCAATACTCATTCAAAAGATGAATAAAGTTTAATATTCAAATACTGGAAACATGGATAAAGCTCTATTATCTATAATACCAAAACATGGGTAAGGTTCAACACCCAAATTCACAATTAATAGATAACACTTCATACTCAAAATGTCACCAAAGACATGGATAATACTCAGTACCCCAACACAACATCTTTTGGTGATGGAGGAGACCTGTTTCCATCGATCGTGGCAAAACACAAAGAAATTCATTCATCAACATTGTCAAGTAGCATCTTATGATCACGGTCCTCGTGCCCGAATCCTCACAAGTTTATCACCATAATACCTAAGGTCTCCGCAATACCTCGACCCTAGTGCCTACTTACACACCATAGAGATATACCTACAATCCAGTGGTTATGGAACCCAACTCCACACGAGTTCATCCCCAAAATACCCCTGATGACTTAGTGTCAATTCTACTTGGCCAAAGCCTAAAAGCCAAGGGTCCTGGTACCCACCTTATCGTGAGTTCATCACTGTAATATACAAGGTCCTGGAATCTGACTCATAAGAGTTTATCTCTGCAATACCGACATGACCAAGCTTAACCACTCTACGTCTATCAATCGTATGGTCGCCAAGCTACAAAACAGGGACAATGATCCCATTTTCAAATCAACAAACTGACTCCTATGCCTATGGATCCATTGCATTACAGTCAAAATATAACCCCCAATTGAATGACCAACTTATTCAATGCATGTACCTTTCAAATAAATATGCCAGTACTGCATATAACTCTAAAAGCTCAACATAGAGCAAATTAAACCGAAAAAATGTCCCACAAGACTCATTTAAGTCAAAACCGAGTCAAAAGCTCAACAACTCAATTGATTGTTCAATAAAACTCATCATAAGCAATAAAACGTATTTAACCAATGTTTACGCAAACACATGCTCCAAAGTATGATTAACTCAAAAACATATCATTGGTTGAGATAAATCATTTTCCAAATGAAAACATACCATTTATATTTCCAAAACACCTCATGACATAATAAGGTGCATTTTACAAACGGTTTATAAAACCAAATACACTAAAAGTGGATTAACGTAAAATAATCCCCATTTATACAAGAAATAATCAAAAGAACACACTAATATGATTTATTCGTCAAAATGTCGAAAAATCCCAAATATAACCATTTTACAAGATTTATAAAATCAAATGTACCAAAAATGCAAATCACATCAAATAAAGAACACATTTGATAAACATCATATAAAATACTTTAAGAATTTAAAATGGACATTTTGTAAATGATGATTAAATTTAAACCTGGATTTAAACGAGTAAATAACATCTATATAAATAACATCACCCAAGATGGGGAAATTATGAAACGTTTACAACATACGAAGATGGATGATAATCAACAACCTACTAATCTAATTTACAGGTAAATCTACATTATAAACGGGTGACGCTATCATCACCAAAAGAATGTTATCATCAAGCAATGTTAACTACAAAAGCTATCGATCCCAAAAGGCCTACAATGGAATTAGTCGCTCCGTTCAAGCCTTTGGATCCCCACCGCTAAGAGAACCTGATATATATATATATATATATATATATATTTATATCATTTGAGAAAAAGTGTTAGGCTATATATATATATATATTTATATCATTTGAGAAAAAGTGTTAGGCTTAACGCCTAGTGAGTTCAAACGGTTATATAGTAAAGCTATAAAATGTTAAAACTAAAAACATAGCTTTAATCAAGATATTTCACATATTTAAAACCACATTTACCCTTTGAAAGGCATAGAACATCATCAGATGACGGGAGAGACCTGATTTACAATTGACAGTGACGGAATACAAAAGTATGTCACATTACAATGTTATGGAGCTTATATTATGGTAACATTGGTCATCGAGTTCAACCACCCTTGGTCTGTAGTTCGAGTCCCCCAATGTACTAAGAATGCTATCTCGCTATACATGGATTGTTACAGGTCACTCGGTCATCTAGTTCAATCACCCACGGTCTGTAGTTCGAGTCCTCGGTGATATAATTCTCGTATCTAGCCAAGGTGTGGAAATGATTACCCATTTTATCACCAAAATTCGGCTACTATGCCTATAAATCCATTGCATCTAGTCCAAAGTCTTTAAGCCTTTAAAAGGGTCCAATCATAGCTAATACATGAACAATTGTATGTAAACAATTATTAAGTAGGAAATCCCCTTTTTTGCCAATAAACCAAATCAAGTTCACAAATATGTTGGGTCTCAATAACCATTAGAAATATGAAATAACCACTTTCCATAAAAGGAAAACCATCCATATATTTGTATAATCATAAATCATGCCAAATCTCCATTTTTGACCTAGTTGGTCCAAAATCAACAAAATGTTCAATATATGAAATAGAAGCTTAGATGTAACACCCTCAAATTTGGAAAGAGCAACTAAACGAAAACCTCGATAAAAAAAAACAAATAAAAGATAAAATCCTTTCTACAAACCGATCCTTGGAAATACTTCAACTTTAAAAATATAAAATTACACCAACATTTAATAACTTAAGTCACATACTAGGACTAAATAAGATCAGGTGTTACTTAACCCTAAACAAATTGCTATTCCCAAAAGTAAATGTGGAAGACTTCACCAAGCTACCCACTTCTCGAACACACAACTAGCACTCATCTCTTCACAGTGTCACTAGAACTATTCCAAACCAGAGTCTGTAGCACATGCCGACAAATAAAAAGGTTAAGCTAACGCCTAGTAAGTTCAAGAGTTTCAACATGAATAAATATATCATTAAAAGGAAAGAATGTGACTTAAATCCTGATCTTTAAAAATGATTTACTTTAACTATGCAAACGACTTGTTTTCCAATAACACACATTTTTAAAGATGAACGCCCCGGTACAAAACTTTCTTTCATGAAGTGATGCAATCCAAAATTTAATCAAAACGTAAATAGAAATCGAACTCCAATTTATGAAAACACAAATAAAACTTGATATCCCGAAACACCCAAAACACGGGTGTGGCATAATACTCAATCCATAAATCATGGATAAAAATCCATATAAATAAAACGTGGATACTAAAATCCAATACTCAAAACAACACATTTCGATGACGGGGGAGAACCGATTCCATATAATGTGGCGAAACACAAAGTAAGTCACATATAATGTTATGGAGCTTCTATTATAGCACCAAGGTTATCGAGTTCAACCACCCACGATCTATACCTCGAGCTCCCAATGGTCTAAGAAAGACTCACTTGCTAGCATTTAAGCATCATGGGGCACAAGGTTATCGTATTCAACCACCCACGATCTATAACCCGAGTTCCCAATAATTAAGGCCCCATGTCTAGCCATAATGAACAGACATCGAGTTCAACCACCCACGATCTATACCTCGTGTATTTCGCTAAAGGTTACACAGTCATCGAGTTCAACCACTCACGATCTATACCTCGAGTGCATGTTAACCATAAATATCACCAGTTCCAAAACATGAATAAAGTCTAAAAACATTACATGACTACAAATGAATGAAATGACGCATTTCAAAACATGTAATTCTTAAATAAGATGCAATAAATGCAAATCAAAAGCAAAGCTCTATATTGAGCTGTCAAATTTGGGCAAGTGCTGCCAAGATTCAACAAAGTTAAAAATCGAGCCATAAGTTCAACCAATCAATTGACCATTTGTAAAAGTCATAAAATAAAATAAAATGTAAATGACCCACGTTTATACAAAAACATGCTCAACAGACATGGATAGCTCAAACACAACTTTAGAATGAGACAAATCATTTTCCAAATGAATTTATACCATTTATTCTTTCAACACGTCTCATAACTCAAGAACAAATATTTCTCCCAAAACACACTTAAAACGCATTTATGCTAAAGGATCTTCATCATAAGATCATTTATTAAAATACTTACACTCATAATTTATTTATCAAAATTCTCAAAAATCCCAAATAGGTAAAACTTATCAAATATTCCAACATTTGATAATTATCAAGTAAAACACATAAACACTTTGAAATGTACATTTTTGGCATGTACAACATTTTCACAAATCAACTTGAACTCACCTTGCTAGATTTAGGCTGAATCTAGATTTTTCCCGACTTCAGCTCCTTTGAAGAAGTTTGAATCCTCAAGCTAAATCTTCTAAAAACCTAGATTCATAAGTTTCCAACCATAAATACACATATTCAAACACTTACAATCATTCCCCCAAACACCTTATGTCAAAATCCTATCCAAACCGAAATTGGAGAAATAAAACACTAGTGAGTCATCAGTGTTGCATTTATAACTCATAGAGAAGTTTGGAAATGAGGGGAATGAACTTACCACTTAGGTTTTGGTGAAAACCTAGAAAACCTTTAATTTCTTGAAGATGGAGCTGATGATGATGAGCTCTTGATCTTTGCTTCCACTACACCATCAAACACTCTTAGATCTTCCCAAAACTAACAATATATCCTTGAAAACCTCTCAAAAACGAAACCATAGCACTTTGAATCGTAAAAAACAGAGTAGAAATGAGAGAGTTATGACGAAATGAAGAATGAGGCTGAAAATCCGGCTTTAAGCTGTCTGGTACCGCTGTGCTACATTGCCATGCGACTTTGCCATGGCATTGTCGCATGGCATAGTCGCTCAAGTGATCCATAACACTCCTCCTTGGCTGTTACTTTGCCTGTGAGACTATGACCGTGCATTTTAGCCAGACCCGTACCAAGCCACGAAACTCGACTTTTTTTATGCCAACACTCCCGAAACTCTTAGAGGCTTAAAGTAATGTTTTCCCAACATAAATTCCACCATATACAAGTTGTAAAAACGTTCGGGTGATATTTACTTACTGTTAGTGCATTAATTGTATACAAGATTTAATTGAGAAAGCTTTGTAAAAGCCTTTATTCTTGAATAGTCAATGAAAGTCAATGATAGTCAAATAGTGAGAAGTCAACATAAGTATTAGAGGGTTTTAAGTACTTGAGAGTTTGTTCAAGTTACTTGAGAGTTTAGTTGGGTTACTTGAGAGTTTCATAGTGGGTATAAATAGTTTGTTTTGCTTTGTTAATCATGTAACACTAAGAGCTTACATTGTAATATCAAGATTTACTTTCTCTCTCTACTCTCTCTCTCTAGAATATACTTTGATTGTTAATATCTTGTTTGTTTGATTGCTTGATCATAGAGGACAATATCAATTGGTATCAGAGCACACCAAACAAATTCAGAAAGATCACTTTGAATCAAATTCTTGAAAAATTCAAGAAAATGGTTGTTTTCGAAAAAGTTACTGTTTGATTCGTAATTTTCATGTTTGTGTACAATTAAATCAAGAAATTGATTTGATTGTATACGTTTTATCAATTGAATCATTTTTCGTTCAGATCACTCTGTCAAATTCCAATTCTAAATCGATCATTTTGATCAAATTGTTGATTTTTTGAAAAATTGAAAATGAGCACTGTTTCTTGAATCAATTCGTTGATTTTTATGGTTTTAATGGAAATTTTGTGATAGAAAAGTGTTCTAATATGCAAATCGATCATATTGTTGCAAGTTTATGTTTCAATTTGCAGGTTTAAGTTGATTTGAATCGATTTTATGAACTGAAGTGTCGAAACGCGCAAGATCCATAAAACGCGCAAGTTCTTCATAGAATGCGCAAGCTTCAAGCTGAAGAACGCGCAAGTTCGTCAAGTTCGTTAGAACGCGCTAGTCGAAGTTAGCGAGTTTCTAAAACGCGCTAGTCGAAGTTAGCGAGTTTCTAAAACGCGCAAGTCAAAGTCAGCGAGTTCCGTACATCTGCGAGTTCATCTGCGAGTTTGTCTGCGAGTTTGTTTGCGAGTTTGCTAAAACGCGTAAATAAGCATCTGCGAGTTTGCTAAACGCGCACGGTTCAGCCAGCGAGTTTCTTCGAAACAGTGATCTGCGAGTTGTTTGACGTGCGAGTTTGTTTTGAAACAGTATTTTGCGAGTTCTTTGACGTGTGAGTTTCAAGGCTTAGATTTTTTTGAAAATTAATTTTTTTTTGTGTGATCCAAGTTTGACTTTTTAGTCAACTTTTCTGAATTGGTTTGGGAACGATCATTTTTTTTTCAAGCATTTCTTTCTAGAGAAAAATATGTCAGAAAAATTTTCTCTAGGGGCGCTGCCGCCATACCCCCGCAAGGGCGTTGCCCCTTGACCCCATCCGCTAACCGGGTAGCGGAACCCCCGTGCTAAGTCTGCGGAGCGGGACATATTTTGATAGTGGTCATAATTTTCTGATTTTTGACGAACATTTTTTTTAGCTAATCTGTCAATATGCCTGTTACAGATGAGAGAGGAAATACCATTTTTGATATGGCTGTTTTGTACATGCCAGAAATTCCAAAGATGGAAGCTGAATTAGACAAGCTGAAGAATCATAATTCAAAGCTTCTAAATCAGATTCAGGAGTTCAAATCTAAATTGTCAAATTCTAATAAAACTCCTGATTGTATAAAATGTACTAATCTTGATAAATCTGATTTTGCAGGTGTTAAAAAGGAAAGAGAGAAAGAGATTAAAGATAAAGAGAATCAAATTGAAATGAAAGAAAAAATCACAGGGGTTAAAGAGAAGATTATTATGCAAAAAGAGAGAAAGATAAATAATCTTCAAAGTCAACTGAAGACGACTGAACAAAAGTCATCTGAGCTGAAAGATGAATCAGTCAAGTTTCAAAACAAGTTAAAGGCTTTTGAAGATCAGATATCTGCTTTGGAGAAGAAAAATGCTGAACTGCAAACAAGTCTCCAAGCAGAAAAAGAAAAATCAAATGTGAAGACATCTTCAACTCAACAATCATCTGAGAATTCTAAGAAAGCTGATCAAGAGAAGAAAAATCTTGAGCTTAGATGTATTAAACTTTCAAAGAAAGTGTCTGATTTTGAAAAGGTTTTAATCACTGAAAGAGACACTTTTGCTAAGGAAAGAAAAGTTCTTGAAGATAAAAACACTGAACTTCCCAAGCAGATTTCTACTTTACAAGACTTTCTCGAAAAAGAAAGAAATATTTTCAAAGAAAAGAAGCAGTCTTTTGAGGAACAAAAGAAATTATTTGAAAAGAAAAATGCTGGGATTTTCAAGGATATTTCTGAGAAAAACAAGAACTTGGAAACAGATTTTGAGCAAGAACGTTCATATTTTGAATCTGAAATATTTAAGCTCACATCCAAATTATCTGTTCTGTCATCAGATATTCTTAAAGAACAGATGGCTAGATCTGATTTGACACACAAGATTGACACACTAACTTCTGAAAGAAACATTTTAACTAAAAAGATAAATGACTTAGAAGCTGCAAACATTGAATTGTCAGATAAAGTAACAGCTGATGTGATTAGTCAATCACCTGTTGATAACTCAACAAAATCAGTTTGTTCTTTCAAAACAGCTTCAAGTTCTATTCATGATAAAAATGTTTTCAAAAAGAAAAATGTCAAACCAAACACTGTCAAATCAAGTCAGATCAGACCATCTAATCTATTTTATGATAAATCTGTTGATGGTTCAGTGAGCTATTATGTAAAATCTCTTGGAAAGCAATCAAAGAAAACTCAGATGGTATGGAGAGTTAAAGATTCTTCTGAAGAGAAGAAGAATGACAAAGCATTCGCATCCACATCCAAAGCCAAAGAGAACAGAGCTTATAAAGGTAAATCTTTTGGTAATTCTGATATATATTACTCGACTAATCATCTGATCAGGATTGCTCAAAGGAAGATCTGTTGTTCTTACTGTGGAGAAAATGACTTTGTTCAGAGAGAATCTGCTCATAACTGGTACGGATCTTACAGAATTACTTCTCAGAATTCTGGATTTAAAAGATATACATCTAATGAGAAGTGGATTCTTAAATCTAACATACCAGGACCCAAATACCAGTGGGTACCAAAACCTGTTAAATCTGTTTCGCATGTACCACAGGTATAGGGGAGCAAGATGATTGACTTCTGATCATGTACAGATCAAGACTCGTACTTCAAAGTACAAAATTTTGACTTCTAAGTACTACAACTTAGAACTCGGACTTCAATGTCAAAGTCAATGGCTTTTGAACAAAACAGTTCAAAACCCAAACTTAAGTGTCAAGATTATGGCTTCTGATCACATGACAGATCAGGACCCGTTCTTTAATGTTCAGATAAGGATATTATGCAAAATATCCAGGGGGAGCTTATCTGACCTAAATCATTCTATAATGATTTGAGGGGGAGCTTAAAAGGTAAATATCTTTTGATCCTAGATCTCTGATTGTTTGAAAGAAGAACAACTTTCGAACATGAAAAACAGTTTTCTTAAATGTGCAAACCACTTCTCTATTCTCAAACGATTTCATGAATTAAGAAGTGTGATTTTAAATGTTTTTCATTATTGAGCTTTAATGTTTAACTGACCGTGTGTTTCTAAAGATCAATACTTGTGTATTATCTTTTCTATACACTGTAAAGTATTCACACACATCGGTTTAGTACTTCATATTGATTTTGTTATTACCATGTCTTATAACGAACCAATTTTTCGATGGTAATACTCCCGTTTGCTTTCAAATGTTGTTGAGCATCAATCATCATTTCATTTTTTGTGCGTTCATTGCAAAATTGTTTATATTCGTTCATATAAACAAAATTTCCAATTCCTTGATACCCTAACCATTTTATTTGATCTGATTGATACATTGTCAGATTCTCAAAACAATTCTCTTGATTTCATTCAATATCCTTGTTTTGAGAAATCTTCAAAGTTCAAATGCTCAAATTTCATTCATATTTTTCATGAGTATACATTTTGACAATGTCATCATACATTTTTGAGCTTAACTGTTAAAGTTAAACTGTTGAACAACTATTCTTTCTAGGACTTACATGGGATTCGTGTGAGAACTTATAAGAACTTCCATGGATTCACGTAAACCAGTGTTTCCTACCCAGGAAGTAATCCTTGAGTGATTGAGGGGTGAGGGGTCATAAATCAAAGAGTGGGGGAGATAACTCATCCGGTTGAGTTTTTCTCATTGTGTGGAGCGGAAAAATGTAAATGAGAGTTTGGTTAGAAGTGAGCTTTAATGTTAAAAAGAAAGAGGGTGTGAGAACAGAGTTAAAAGAATATCAAAACTCTGCACCAACCACTTTCTGAGCCGGGCAGCCACATAATCTGTTGATTCACATTCTTTGGTGACCATCATTGAAACAGGCAGTGAGCCCATGCCAACTCTTGCAATTACCCCACCAGCCACTCGTTTCTTTCTTAACAAAGAAATGTTTCATTTTCTTTGGGGACGCAACATATATGCTATCTAATCTTCACTCGGAAGATTTAGATATTGAAAAAGAAGGAAAGTTGCCCCACCTTCGCACCTCTTTCATGCACATTGAGTTCGTGTAATATTTGTTGCTGTCTCAACAGTTTACACAATTTGAGCCTTATAAAACACAATCATTGTGCTAAATTCTTTCATACACAAGCACGAGCACACAGAAAATTTGTTTTTCTGTCAGAACATTCATAGATAAACCTTGTGTTTTTCAATGATTGAATGGAAGTCCTGGGGAGTCATCATCAAACCAACTCCTTATATTGTACATTCGTTGTACACAGTAACTCCGTGTTACTGACAGGCACTTCTAACTGTTTCATTTGTTGAATCAGGGTTACAACGTTCATTATATCTGAATTTGAAAAGATTCGGGTATATACAGTTCATGATTCCGTTCAGATCAAAAGGAGGAGAATGTATTTTCAAGGGGGAGAATCAAAGATTATGTTGAAATTGAAGATGTTTTGATGATCATGATGCTCACAATCATCAAAAAGGGGGAGATATCTACAAAGATCAATTTCAAAGTCATAAAGAAAGATGAAAGCTTGTTTGGATCAAGAAGATTCTAAAGAATTCTGAAAGTTCAAGAAGAGATCATTCTGAAAGTTCAAGAAGAGATAATTCTGAAAGTTCAAGACAATTCAGATGCTTACTATGTTTCAGAAACAGATTCTGAAGATGATTTCTGAAGAAAGATGATCCGAGAAAGTTTGTTTTTCTGAAGACTGATCAGAGATTACAGAGATGAAGATACAGTTTTCAAAGATTCCTCAAAGTTCCAAAGTTTTTCAAAGTTTTCAAAGGTTTGTTCAAGACTTGTTGACTCTCCAAAGATGCAATGTAAAAGACTTTTCAAGCTTATCTGAAGATTCTTCAAAGACTGAAAGACTGAAGATTGTTAAAGCTTCAAAGTTCAAGACTGTCAAAGATAAAAGTTGAAGAATCAAGCGCTGAAGACTAATGTCAAATTTTTATTAAATCTTGAATACAAAGGGGGAGAATGTTAGTGCATTAATTGTATACAAGATTTAATTGAGAAAGCTTTGTAAAAGCCTTTATTCTTGAATAGTCAATGAAAGTCAATGATAGTCAAATAGTGAGAAGTCAACATAAGTATTAGAGGGTTTTAAGTATTTGAGAGTTTGTTCAAGTTACTTGAGAGTTTAGTTGGGTTACTTGAGAGTTTCATAGTGGGTATAAATAGTTTGTTTTGCTTTGTTAATCATGTAACACTAAGAGCTTACATTGTAATATCAATATTTACTTTCTCTCTCTACTCTCTCTCTAGAATATACTTTGATTGTTAATATCTTGTTTGTTTGATTGCTTGATCATAGAGGACAATATCACTTACCAAAATTATGGGTGTCATTAGAGGAGTTAAAATACATCATTTTGACATGTATATAGTTTTGTAAAAGTGTAGGATGAACTCACAATGCTAGGTTTTGGATGAAAACCTAGAAATCAAGAAAACCCCAATAATAAAGATGAGAAGCTTGAATCTTGAGTCCTAACTTTGATTCCTAGCTTAGTTGAAGATGAAACATCTTAATAGGGTTGGAGAATTGGAGTTAATGCTCCTAAAACACATTTAGTGAGGAAAGAATGAAGGAGAATGAAGAGGAGAAGTGTAGGAGAATAGAATGTAGAAAAAAGTAAAAAATCAGGACTTTTAAGTACAAACAACCACTTGGCAGTTTGTCCCGTGGCTTCAAACCGCGGAGTAATTAACCGCACATGTCACAAAACCCAACTCAATCAGAGAGTTGTGTGTTTGTCCCATTGATTCAAGCCATGCAGTAAATAACGCAACTTTCTATGTCCCATTTTGATTTTTGACTTTTCTCGTGAGGATTGCAACTAAAAATTTATTAAAACCAACACTCGCTAATAACACATATTTTAACTCGAAATATGAAAGATATAAACAAGGAAGAGATGAGTAAAAATCTGGGTGTTACACATTTTTGGCAGGTACAAAGTTTTCAAAAAGCAACATGAATTCAACTTGCTAGGTTAGGTTAAACCTAGATTCCAAACTTAATATCTAACTTCTATTGGTGAAGACTTAGATCCCCAAACTGAACTTCCAGATATATGGTGAAAACCTTTCAAGAACACTCTCTTGAACTCCCAAACTCTAGCAAAACACCACAAAGAGGAGAGAAAAGTTGAGAATGCAAAGTGGCCAGACCCAAGGTCAATAAATGGTGGGTTAGGAGCTTACCTTTCAATTTATAGGAGCCACAAATCATCAGGAAAACTATAATCCTCTTTGTTATCCTCTTAAATAGCTTCAAAAAACGAAACCATAGCTTGAAGAATTGCTCAAATCCGATAAGAAATGAAAAAGTTATGGCCAAATAGAGAAAAACCCCAATTTTCAGTCATTTATGTAGCTCCAACATTTTTCACACGACCGTGCCCGTGACTTAGGTCACCTGGAAGGTCTCCCGAGACCGAAAATCCATCAAACAGTGACATATGCGACCTGTACCGCAACTTAGGTCGGGCGCTAAGTCACGGGACTCCGTTTCTCATGTTTTTGCCCGTTTTTCGCCCTCGATTCAATCCTTAAAGGTGCCAATATGATAAATACCTCATTAAATTCCCATCTTAAAGCTCAAACGACTTTTGAAAATTATAAATGAGAGTTTCCAAAATCACGGGTGTACATAATTCAGCTGGTACTCCGCTCCCCACCTCAAGCCTAACGACTAAAAAAGCTTAAACCGAACACATAGATTAATCAGATTAGAAAAGGTGTTAAACCATTCTAATTATCCCTATAATCCACTTTTATAAACCTCTAAGCAACCTCTTAAAACAATGCACCAAACACCCCTTAAAATGAATAATGGAAAAGTCAAAACGCGTCGAAACAGTGATTCACACGACCTGCGCCGCAACCTAAGTTGCGCTAGCTTCTGTTTGAGCTATTACCCTCCAGAGCTTCATAATGGAACCAGAAAATCCCATTCGTCATCCATAAAATCGATTAAATGATTAAACCAATACATAATCAACCCAATTGAACCTCTCAACACATTTCTAAACCCATTTAAATCACAAATCACAATGTAAAACCCATTTTTCCAAATCAAAAACCATAGATCATCCCTTTATAGGAATTAAACCCCAAGTCTCTAGATGAACTCATTCAACTAGAAGGATTTCAAAAGAGAACATGCTTAAACCTTGAATCTAATACCATAATCAATCAGATAAAGTATTTTCATGGAAAACATAATATTTATTTAAACACTAAATTAGCCCTAAATCCCCAACGCAAATTGCAAAACTCCATTAATGGAGGAGACCAAGCATAAAGTTAAGATTAATAGCTTATGAAGATGAATCCCAAAGATTTGAGCCAAAGATGATCCAAAATCACCAAATACGATTTAGGTTTGCTCTAAAGAGAGTTTGGGAAGAAATGGGAAGTGAGTAATGAGGAAATGAGCTGAAAATCGTTTTTGACAGCAACATCTCCCCCTGGTGCGACAATGACACGTGATTATGACACGGTCATTGTCGCGTGTCATAGTCACACACTTTATGCTACATTGACACATGACTATGACATGGTCCTTGTCACGTGTCATAGTCCTTTTCGCGTGTCATAGTCGCACCAAGTGTACCGTGGGATTTCCAACTTGTGCGACTATGACGGTGCGACTATGACATTGTCATAGTCGTCGGGCATTGTAGCCGGACCTTTTCCAAGCCCTGAAACTCGAGTTTTTCAACTCCAACACTCCCGATACTCTTAGGGACTTTAAATAATGCTTTTCCAACATAAATCACACCATTTCCAAGTTGTAAAAACGTCCAGGTGACCTTTACTTACCGAAAATTACGGGTGTTATAATGTATGTGATTATTTTGCCTATTGTTTTGGAACTGTTGACCTAAGTTTTATTAATGTGTTGTTTCAGTATGAAAGATGTCAGATCGTTCGATGATAAGTAGATCAGTCCAGGTTGTTGAGACAATTCCAGTCGATGAGGTTTTGGTGGACGGATCGGTGGACCATCCGAGGCAAACGACCGCCCGTGGTAGGGGAAGGGGTCATGGAAAGGGCCATGGGAGAACTCCCCGAAGAGCCGCTACCCAAGTGGATAGGGACAATGTTGGTGCCCGGGGACGGGGAAAGACTCGTGCCTCTCGTCGAGCAAAGAGCATGGAAATTCTGATTGAGCATGAGGTTTCTCAACAAGAGAGCTTGGCAATAGTGAGGGGTCGAAGTCAATCTAGAGGTCGTGGTAGAGGTCGTACTCAAGATTTTGTGACCCAAGAAACCTCTACAACTGTGATGGGAAAGTTGGAAGAAACTTTGCAAGCATTGTTGAACCATCAAACGAAATTAGCATTAGACGACCTTGTTAAGAGTGGTAATGAGATCGAAGGGGAGGCGTCTAGCCTACCCACAACTGAAGTGGGTGGTCAATCTCAACTAACCCCACTAGCGCCTAGTGACCTTAAAACGACTCAAGGGTGCAACTTCAAGACGTTCTCGTCGTGCAAACCCCCTTATTTTTGTGGGGAACGTAACCCAGTTTTAGCTTTGAAGTGGATTCGGGAAATGGAGATGGCCTTCGACATGAGTAAATGCGCCGAAGAAGATAAGGTGTTGTTCGCAATTTCGATGCTTAAAGGGGACACTATATTTTGGTGGGATATCAAAACGAGGGAAAAGGCATCAGAAGTAGCTAAGAAGACCACGTGGGAGTCATTCACAAAGTGGTTCAAAACATAGTTTTGCCCGATTGCGGCGGTCAAGAAATTAGAAGAGGTATTTTTGGGGATTGAGCAAGGTGGTATGACGGTACAAGAGTATACATCGAAATTCATTAAGAAAGCCCGATTTGCGAAGTTGTATGTGCCAACGGAGGAGCGTCAAGTAGAGAAGTACATATATGGGCTGAAAAGTAGTATTCGGGAGTTAGTACAAGCAAGGGACCCCGTGACTTTCCAAACAACGGTTGATGCGGCAGAACTTACCGAAAAAGAGAAGAATCGACAAATGACAGAAAAAGGTGGAGATAAGCGGGAGTGGGAAGGATCGGGAAATTATTCGAGGCAGTTGAAAATTGCTAGACCCGAGCCGTGGGTGGGACAGAGACTTGTTGAAAGAATTTGTGGAATATGTACCGAGTGTACCAAGGAGATTGCTCATTTGACCCGAACGGATGTTACAAGTGTGGGAAAGTGGGACATATGGCTCGACAATGCCCCACCCGAGGGCTTGTTATAATTGTGGTTCTCCAGATCACATGAAGTCAGATTTCCCGTAATTGAGGAAGGGTTTCGCGGGAAATTTCGGAGGAGGCCTAGTGGGAAGAGTGGGGAGAAGAAAATGGATTTGGCCCGGGCAAAAGTGAAGGCGTTTCAGATGACGGCGAATGAGGCGGTGGAGACCCCGGACGTGGTGGCAGGTACCTTTCTTATCAATTCAACCTTAGCTAGAGTGTTATTTGATTCAGGTGTGAACCATTCGTTCATATCGCCGACTTTTGTGTGAAATTTGTGAGTGAAACCCAAGCAGTTAGAGTGTGGATTTGAGGTATAAGTAGCGGATGATAGTCGAGTCATGATAGGCGAAGTTTATGATGGATGTAGGATCGGTGTAGAAGGACACTCTTTTCCGTTGCGGTTGTATCCGATGGGTGTGGGGGAGTTTGATGTAATTGTGGGTATGAACTGGTTGGCTAGCAATAACGCCAACATAGTGTGCAACAAGAAGTTGATCCGCATCACCTTACCCCGATAAGAAATAAGCGGTGATTTACGGTGATAGGCGTGATCGAAAGTCTTACCTAATCTCCATGATGAAAGCAATGCAATGTCTAGGAAAAGGGTGTCATGGGTTCTTAGCGTACGTGATAGACGCTAAGAAAAAAAGGAGGGGAGTGGAAGATGTTCTGGTAGTGAGCGAGTACCCGGAGTTGTTTCCGGATGACTTGACGGGCTTACCCCCGGATCATCAAGTCGAGTTCAGAATTGATTTGGTGCGTGGAGCTGTGCCTATAACACGTGCACCATACTGTTAGAACATATTTTATGTTAACTTTAGAAGTTTTATAAAGTTATCAACATTATTGTATTGGGCCTTGTATATGGGTTTGGGCTTAATTGTATACAAGGGATATAGGGGTATATATAGAAATCTAGTTATAGGTTTTAGGTTAACTTTCATTTTATGCAACGTAGACATTCGACTGTTTCTCTCTAGTAGTGTAGTTTAATTTTTTGCATTCAATAACTACTGATTTCTACCCTTCAATCTCTTGTTTATCATTCAATCAATACCAATCATGATCTCAATGGACCTCACAAGTGGTATCAGAGCTAAACAGAGAAATTATTCTTTGACGATCGAGATCGGATTGTGTTTGATAGAACAATCTGTTGAATATTTCGATTTCTGGATTTGTGTTGATTTGAATGGTATTTGTTGATAAATTGATTCAGAAGTTATTGAAGATCATTATTGAATCAGTTACTAGTATCAATTTCATTCCAGAAAATCGAATCGATCGATTTTGAGTCTTTTCAGTTCGAAAACTTTTATCACTGTGGTTGGATCGATTTGTGCTTTAGAGTCAAATTTAGACAAAGTGATCAACTACAATTGTGCTCAAAAGATGTTTTCGAACCTGTGGATAAAATCTCAACTCAGAAATCGATGTATTAAAAGTTTTGTTGAAGATTTTATGAAAATCAGTTCGAGATCCTTAAAATTCGCAGGATTCAGTCGAAGAACTCGCAAATGTTGAAAAGGATTCGCAGAAATGAAGTTTTTGTTGAAGAATTCGCAGAAAGAACATTGGACACAACAAAATTACAATGGAGGAATTCTCAAGTAGTTACATGAGAAAGTTGAGGAATTCACAAACTACTGTGCACAAGTTATGTGCGAATTCTAAGGGATTCGCAGGCCACTTAATACAAAATGTCAAGTTTTCGCAGATGTTGTCTTTGCGAAAAGTGGCTTCCATATTTGAAAATTGTTCTAAGTAGAGGATTCGTAGGTGAGAGAGCTGCGAGAAGTGTAGGATTCGTAGGTATGTGTATTGCGAATTCTGTGGATTCGTGAATATTAAGTCTGCGAAATGCGAAGGATTCGCAGAATGAGCTCTTGCGAAAAGTAAGGATTCGCAGGATAGAGCTTTGCGAATTTTGGATTTAGGCTATGCCATCTTGCGAATTATGCTCAAATGTCTACAGTGATCTGCGAATTGATGATGTTTTGCGAAAGTTGGTGATTTGTTTGAGAATTCTGACTGTTCTGAACCCAGTTTAATACAAGTTTGCCCTGTTCCTGAGTTTTTTTTACGCGAAATGCATATGTGACATCACTCTTATCATATGTTGGTCACATATCTCTAGCAACTGATCTATTCTTACACGAGTGCTCTTGCTTTTCAAGATTTTCAGATTATGGATTTCATGATTTGGTCTCTACTTGGATTGAGTTAGCTGCTTGAGCATCTGTAATCATCAATCTGGAGAGCTTCTTGAGTTGTTAGACCATTGAGAGCACTTTATTGAGTTGACTTGATCACTCAGTAGTGTGAGAGACTGCAATCATTGTTCTGCTATTTGAGTTGTAATTCAAAACCCTGAGCGCTTATAATCATCCAGCTAATTCATGAAGAAAGGAGTTCTGGGTTTGATTATTCAGTATTCTAGAGAGAAGTCAGTATGAGTATCTTCTATCAGTTGTTGAACATTGCTTGCCTTCTAACCCTTGCCTTGTAGTGTTGCTACCGGATGCTACCGCCTGTATGCTTATTAGATGAAGTTCTTAAGCTGAATTCTAATTTCAACTCATGGTTCAAAGACAGATCAGATGTTATACACTGAAGATGCACTTGGTTGTCATTCCATAATCCACACATATCATTCTTGTGGGCGTTAAGGAATGTGTTGGATTTACAAGAGTCAAAAGCTGTCTTTATGTGCACTCAGTCGTCTATATCAGATCTGATATTTCAGTTGAAACTCCAAGGATAAGAGCTACATTCTAGGGGGAGCTTAAGGATGCTTTGATGTTTATGCAACACTAAGTTTTCTAAAGAAATCAAGGGGGAGAGGAGCTGAAGCTGGAGCTAATCAAAGAATGATTACTTTACAAAACTTAGGGGGAGAATGTTAGAACATATTTTATGTTCACTTTAGAAGTTTTATAAAGTTATCAACATTATTGTATTGGGCCTTGTATATGGGTTTGGGCTTAATTGTATACAAGGGATATGGGAGTATATATAGAAATCTAGTAATAGGTTTTAGGTTAACTTTCATTTTATGCAATGTAGACATTCGGTTGTTTCTCTCTAGTAGTGTAGTTTAATTTTCTGCATTCAATAACTACTGATTTCTACCCTTCAATCTCTTGTTTATCATTCAATCAATACCAATCATGATCTCAATGGACCTCACACATACCATTTAGCACCGATAGAAATGAAGGAAATGATGACGCAGTTACAAGAGTTGCTTGATAAGGGTTTCATTCGTCCTAGTTCGTCAGCGTGGGGAGCATCGATACTATTTGTTAAGAAGAAGGATGAGACGTTGTGCATGTGTATTGACTATCGAGAACTCAATAAGGTGTCCGTCAAAAACAAGTATCCTCTCCCAATGATCGATGACTTGTTTGACCAGTTGCAAGGAACAAGCTTTTCCTCGAAGATAGATTTACGATCTGGCTACCATCAGTTGAAAGTAAAGAAAGAGGACGTACCCAAGACGACCTTTCACACGAGATACGGGCATCATGAATTCCTTGTCATGCCTTTTGGTTTGACTAATGCTCCGACATCATTTATGGACCTCATGAACCGGGGGTGTAATTCGCTTCTAGACACGTGTGTGATCGTCTTCATAGACGATATTCTCATCTACTCTAGATCCAAAGCGAGCACGAAGAGCACCTTCGTTTGATGTTAGAATTGTTGAAGCACGAGAAGTTATATGCAAAATTTTCTAAGTGTGAATTTTGGTTTAGAGAAGTCCAATTATTAGGACATGTAGTGTCGAAAGATGGTATCAAGGTGGATCTGACTAAGATCGAAGCCATTAAGGGATGGGAACCACCGAGATCCCTGTCCGAAGTATGAAGCTTTCTCGATTTAGTGGGCTATTACCGGAAGTTCATCGGGGACTTCTCACGGATATCTACGCCATTGACTGCCTTGACCAAGAAAAATGTCAAGTTCGAGTGGACACCAAAGCTCAAGAAGCTGCTTTCAATAGTTTGAAGGAAAAGTTGAGTAGCGCGCCTATTTTATCCCTACTCAATGGTTCTGAAGGGTTTGTGATCTACAGTGACACGTCCAAGTTGGGGCTTGGATGTGTGCTCATGCAAGACGGGAAGGTGATTGCTTATGCATCCCGACAGTTGAAAGAGCATGAAAGAAACTACCCTAATCATGATATGGAGTTGGCGGTGGTAGTTTTTGCACGAAAGATATGGAGGCACTACTTATTTGGAGTTAGATGTAAGATTTACATCGATCACAAGAGTCTCAAGCATCTGTTTGATCAGAAAGAATTGAATATGAGACATAAGAGGTGGATGGAACTATTAAGAGATTATGATTGTGAGATTCTTAATCATCCCGGAAAAGCAAACGTGGTGGCCGACGCTTTGAGTCGGAAGGAAAGGGGGAGTCGAATCAAGTGGTGGTTTATCGAGCCGGGGCATCACCAAATCTTTTTGGTGAGATCAAGAAGTTTCAAGAGGAAGCTTTGTTGGAAGAGAACTTGAAGGGTGAAAGGATTGTCGAGTTGGTGGCAAGGTTGGAATGCAATAGTAATGGATTGAAATGTATAGGGAACCGAGTGTGGGTTCCTAAGCTAGGAGGGTTGCACAAGTGTGTGTTAGAAGAAGCGCACAAGTGTTGTTACTCGGTCCATCCGAAAATGAACAAGATGTATCGAGATTTGCGGCAGTTTTATTGGTGGTCGGGAATGAAGAAGGATATATCTCACTATGTTCAACGGTGTTTAACATGTTTGCAAGTCAAGCCGGAGCATCAGAGGCTCTACGGAGGTAAATACCATGGAATAAGGTTTGATCCTATTCATGGAGATTCCATAAATATTCCATTCCAAAAAGCTTTAATAATTAGACATACCGGTGTGCAAATGGGACGATATTACCATGGACTTTGTCACAAAGTTGCCATGGACACCAAAGGGTTATGATGCCATTTGGGTGATAGTTTATCGTCTTACCAAATCGGCTTACTTTCTACCGATCAAGGAGACGTATACGATGGAGAAACTTGCGAGGTTATATATCGATGAGATCGTGACGAGACATGGAGTGCCATTATCGATAGTGTCCGACCGTGATAGTTGTTTCACGTCATCATTTTAGAAGAGTCTTCAAAGAGAGTTGGGTTCACAACTAAGGATGAGCACCGCTTACCATCCCCAAATGGATGGAAAGAGTAAGAGGACCATCCAAACCTTGGAAGACATGCTTCGAGTGTGTGCAATCGACTTTAAGGGCTCTTGGGAAGCCCACTTACTGTTGATAGAGTTTTCATACAATAATAGCTTCCACGCTAGCATTCAAGCGACGCCTTACGAAGCATTGTACGGACGCAAGTGCATAACCCCATTATGTTGGAACGAGATCGGGTCCGGAAATTGTGCAAATGACCGTCGATAAGATCAACCAAATTTGCGAGAAGATGAGGGCGACTCAAGACCACCAAAAGATGTATGCAAACAAGCGGAGGAAGCCGATCAAATTCTAAGTGGGAGACAAAGTAATACTAAAGGTCTCACCTTGGAAGGGTGTGGTGCAGTTTGGAAAGAGAGGAAAGCTAAGTCCTCGGTATATGGGTCCTTTTGCTATTGCCGAATGTGTTGGGGAGGTAGCCTATAAATTAGAATTACCCGAAGGGCTTAGGGGTATCCACCCTACGTTTCATGTGTCTAATTTGAGGAAGTGCTTAGCCGATGCAAACATGGTCGTACCGTTACACGATATTCGTGTGGATGAAAAGTTGGGGTACATCGAGGAACCAGTGGCCATCGTGGATCATAAGGTTAGGAGACTGAGGACAAAAGAAGTCGGCCTTATGAAGGTACATTGGCGTTACCACAAAGGACAAGAGGCAACTTGGAAGGCTGAGGCGGACATGCGGTCTAAGTACCCGCATTTATTTTTCGATGGAATTCCGGGGACGGAATTCTTTTAAGGCGGAGGTATTGTAATAACCTTAATCCATAATTTTGGTGTTTTGAGGAGTGTAAATAGGGAATAAGAATGGTAAAACCCTCCAAAACCCTCTCATTTCTTCATTCTCAGTATTAGGGAGGCTATAGAGAGATTTGGGAGAATATGAGTGTGTGAATTGTGTGCTTCAAGTCGTTGAGGAAGAAAGCTTCTAGAGGATGATTTATCTTCTTTTTCTTCCGTAAGGTAATCATCTTCTCCAAGGTCTATCTCTTCTAGTGTGTTAATGGGTTTCATGGTTGGGAGTAGAATTCCTTTCTTGTTTGTGTTCCATGAATGAAAACCCAAAAGAGGGATTGTTTTGTCTAAATATTGATTGGGTTCTTTAAGTTTTGGGCAAGAATACACCATTGTTGGTGTCTATCTTTAAGAGTTCTTCATTTCCTTTGATTTTGGAAAAAAATCACGATCCTTTAATGGATGGATTCATGGATCTTTTGATGCTTTAATGTTTGGTAATTGATGGGAAATGTTTAGAATATCGGTTCCCACAAATTAGGAGCTTAAAATCGATTTGGTTTTGGTTAGGGTTTGAGAAAGGGTGATTTTCAGGCTGAAAATGCATGCAGTGCAGGACCAGAGCCCTGTGCGGATTCTGGCGCGGGCTAGGCCGCCCCACAAGTCGCGCCAGTCACTGGAGCGGGTGCTGGCACAGGTTTTGATGCGGTTTTGGTCGCGCCAGACTCTGTTTGGGCAACTTTAGTGTCTTTTCGTCCTCTGTTTGGGCCTAGGATCGGGGTGGTGATTAGAGGATGTCTTAAGGATGAAAAGGAGTGTCTTTGGAGAGCTTTTCGAGTGGTTTAATACCCACGTGTGTGTCGTGTGAATAGGTGTTCGGTTGGACCCTCGTAGCTCCGAGCGCGAAATCTGAGTTTGGACGGAAGGTGAGTTTTTCTTACTTACCCCTATTTGCAAGATAGCTTTTACTATGCACGTTGAGATTGAATTGATTGTTTTACAACTACATATGCTTTTATATCGTGCTACCTTTAATTATTCAAAGTGTGCATTCATTGGGGGTGTGACCCATTGGGGATGCATGAATCCGTTTCATGTGATCCGATTGAGGGCAGGTGTGAGCCCGAACACGTGTCACAGGTATGCGTGACTTAAGTGTGTGCCATCCACATGTGGTGTGTGTGCATGACATTTTAATGACATGAATTGTTATAAATGTTTTATAACTTGTTTTGAATTACGTTGTGGTGTGATGTTGTTACTTGAGAGAACTCACTAGACCTTCGGTTTAACCCTTGCTTTTTATAAATCTGAAAACCATTTTCAGGCAAGCAGATTAGTGCAAGCTCGAGTAAAAGTAAAGAGGATGTGAGAGCTTGAAGTTAGTGGAGCTTTGTAGTCATCTGTTTAGACTTCCCAGACTTAGACGCTTGGTTTATATTCTCAGCTATGTTTGGTCTATTACTCTAGACTTTGGGATTGTAATTCATGTTTAATTCGGTATTTTGAATCGTTTCGGTATCTATCTATCGTATTGTTAAGTTTTGAGTTTGTGATTGTTACAATAAGTAAAAGTTAATGATATATTGGTTCTATAGTTTCTCTTCTTTTAATATGACTAGTTTAAATGACATACGATTTATTTTTATATAACAATTCATTATTTCATTTATATTTTTCAATTCTAAAAATATATTTTAAATTAGAAAATATATAATTTATTATCATTCAACATTTAATTTCTAAATATCATATGATAAAGAGTAAATTACAAATTTCGTCCTTGTGGTTTGGTGAAATTTTGAATTGGGTCCCTCAATTGAAGTAATTGCAAGCATGGTCATTGTGGTTTCATATTTGTTATGGATCAGGTCCCTCATTTAACTGTTGTTTAAAATCTTCGTTAACTTAGAATCGCTTTCATTTTTTTGCTATGTTATGAAATTTATAATTATTTCAAGGACTTATTTTGTCAATTTCTAGAACTCAATAATAATAATAATATAAAATAAATAATAATCATAATAATCATTACAACACTGGAGCTTTCCTCCCCATTACCCCACTTCCCATGTACGGCTTCTTCCCCAACATTCACCCCTCCCCATACACTGTAACACCCTAAAAATTAGCGAAATAAAAATTCGAAATATCTGCAATAAGACGGCTATAAATTGGTAAACCTGGGTATATAAAACCTGTTGAAACAACCCAAAAGTATCATCCCGATAAAACTGGGAAACAATGCTAGAAACATTACAATTAATCAAATGAAGAATACACTAACAACCTAATAATCTAACTTAAATAAGAAAGATTAGTATCGGACGTTGCTATTCTTCCAAAAGTATACCCGCTATCCAAAATACTGGTCTATACATCTCCCAAAAAGACCGCTCTTGACCTCAAGGCCATCCACTCAGTCCCGACGAACCCCACCGAAAACCTGACCTGTTATACATGTCATTTTAAGAAAAAGTGTTAGGCTAAAGCCTAGTGAGATCAAACATTTGCAGTTTAAATAATCAAAGGTAAAAATGATAGAAGGAGTTTCTTTTGTACACCAATAATAATGGTAATAATAACAATAATGCTCTTTGAAATGTAGCAAGTACCTCTTGGGTTAACGGGGGAGACCCGCTTACTAACACAAATGATGGAACACAAAAGTAAGTCATTCGATGAGTCAGTAAAGCCAATAAAACAAATAAAGTACACGCAAGGGATGTCAGGCTCAGTGGCTTTAAACGTACACCCACGGAAACTCAAGTTCAACCCCGAGGGGTCCTTACGTCGAGCTCCTCATCCAATATCGTAATACTTGAGCACGAATGACTTATAACCTAATCCGATGCCTAACGTGCCTCGACGTGGAAAACTAGTTGTCCCAATGCCGGAACAATAATATAACAACTTCGGGGTCATGACTCCCAAATGCAACAAGTAAGCCAAATAATGCTCATAAGGCCCAACGAATATTTTGACAATTGTAAATATGCATAAAGGACATAAATAATGATTTTCCCCAAGACGATTTCCATTCTTTACTGAACGATCATTGGTTGAAACATAAATGACCATTATAAGTCATACTCTTTAAAACATGATAAATTCCCAAATACGAACTTATCAGCAGTTAACCACAAGATTATCATTTCTAAAGCCCATAAGTGATACATGCATAGAGCCATCTTTTGAAATACATTTTCCCAAGTAAAGGTAAGTTAATAGTAACATCAACAAGCTCATAATATCATATTTCATAAAATTATCATAAACCCTAAAATCTCTAAAAGTTAGATTTGGTACAAAACCTACAAATCAAGTATATGAAAAAGGAGATGCTTAGGCATTTAAAACCCACATTTGACATGTATACGTATAAGGTTTAGTAAAAGTGTATGAACTCACCTTCTTAGGTTTTACCAAAAACCCAAACCCTAGGAGATGATTACTTGAGCTCTAATGCTTCACAACACCTAAAATGATTCATAAATGGTCAAATGAGGAAGTAGATGAAGGCATTAATGATGAGGGAAGTTAATATGATGAACCTACCCAAAATCTTCAAAGAACTCGGCTGGAGTAGTGTTCCCAAATTAGATAATGACCTAAAAATCGTGACTTAAGCTTTTTATACCCTGATGGCTGTCGGCGAGAGTGACATTTGTCACTCTCGCGGGCATAATCGCGAGAATTCCCTGACCAGCGGTACATTTGGGGCGAGTGTGACACGCGATAGTGACAATGTCACTATCGCCGGACACTATCGCGAAAAACGTACCGAGACTCAATTCACCCTCCGGCGATTGTGGCTTCGCGAGAGTGACACCCTGTCACTCTCGCGGGCACTGTCGCGAGCAACCTAAAAATTCCCAAAATCCGATACTTTAATTCCCACGATGCTTAAATCCGAAAGCTCGATAATATAGTAATAAGTCCATAACATTAGAAAGTTCCAAAATGAGAAGAATAATACATAGGTTCTCAGAATTCGGGGTGTTACATACACAAACTAAAGACAAGTTTTCAATATTTATTTTTACAAGAGGCTTGCATCACCAATTCACCATTAACAAAATGAACACAAGAAGCTTCATAGTACGTATGTGTCTAATGTCAATCCAGATCTGTTGAAGAAATTGAACCTATTGTTTCTTCTAGTGAATATTCGGAAATCGGAGGAGGCTTCAAAAATCGACGAAAATTGGAGGTTTTGTATTTGCTTCATCTTCTCTATGATTTTTGGGTTTTGATTAGGGTTTAGGATTTTATGGTTTTGATAGAGCGTTTTTTGATAATGGCATGAATTTTAGGGTTCTTGATTAAGATTTAGGATTCTGGATGTTGTGTGTTCTTGACGAGTTATTAACAAATTTGATGTTGGTGAATTTGATATTTTTTGTGTTTGTGATTTAATTAAGATTTTTTCTTTGTGTTGAGAAAGATGGAAAACCAATGATATAAAATACAGGTTTTGTTGTTGATTCGTTCTAAAAAAATGGGTTTGTTGTTGTTATTCTTCAAAATGGGTTTATATTGTTGATTTTGTTATTTAAAAATGGGTTTGTGTTGTTGATTTTATTCTTCAAAAATGAATTTATATTTTTGATTTTGTTATTTAAAAATGGGGCTGTTTTTGTTGATTTTGTTATCGAAACATTTTTAATGGATCTGAATCTTTGGAAGTTTTTTTTTTTTTTTTTTATTTTCATATGACTTTTGAGTTTGAGTTTTATTCAAAGTAATCTAGGGAAAAGATGGAAGAGAAAGCAAAGTTTCTTGAACTTACGACTTGCAAGTGGCAAGAAGCTTGTTGTTAACGGTGACACAAAGTTTTATGTGTTTATTATTATTATTATTATTATTATTATTATTATTATTATTATTATTATTATTATTATTATTGAGTTTTAGAAATTGCCAAAATAAGTCCTTGAAATAACTACAAATTTCATAACATAGCAAAAACATGAAAATGATTCTAAGTTAACGAAGTTTTTAAACAACAGTTAATTGAGGGACCTGATCCATAACAAATATGAAACCACAATGACCATCCCCGAAATTATTTCATTTGAGGGACCCAATCCAAAATTTCAGTAAACCACGGGGACGAAATTTGTAATTTACTCTATGATAAATAACCATACATTATTTAACAGTTAATTATATTAAGGGTTATAATGGTAATTAAATATCAGTTATTTGGTAAACAACAAATTTTTAAAATGCCTTACTTTAGATTTAAACACTTACTTCAGACATAATATCTTATTTGAGACAGAGCTCTTACTTTAGACAACACATACCAAAATTTGGTGGTAAACAACTCCTCAGGTCCGTTTACTAAACCGGTAAGCGTATATCTATCACTTACCTTACCGATTGAGCATGTCAAGGACTAAGATTATTACCCGGTAAGAGGCATAGAAAAGACCGAGAGTCTTACTCGGTAAATGAGGACAAAATGCTCTTACCCGGTAATCGTTTACCATCTTTAAGACACTTAATTACCAACAATCTATTTTAATGGTACAAATTAAAATGTTAGATTACAAGGTAAATGAGAGTAATTTCTCTTGCCGGCAAAAAGCTTACCGGATAGGTGTTTGGAAAATGACCCCTAAGTCCCATATGAAAATCGCCTAACTTAGTGATTCTTGCACTTTTAGTAGTTTGGGTGCTGTGTGAACAACTTTTTGGTGTGAACGGCGAGAATATTGGACTTTCATATGCCTTTGTCACCTTCATATATCTCCATCCACCATAATCCACTTGTATATATCAACCAAAATTCACACGCCTTCGATCATCTACCTTTATTTACAGCCGTATACCAACTTGTACTATCAAAATTTGTTTAACCAATTCATGCATGTAAGATGACTGAAAGTAAAAAGTGACTAAAGGTGAAGGTGAAAGTAGAGGTGGATGAAGATGAAGATGAAGATGAAGATGAAGATGAAGATGAAGATGAAGATGAAGGTTGAGGCGTAATTAAGGTGGATGAAAGTTCGTATTTTTTGTAAATCATCAGATAAAAAAACTCCTTGAAAGACAGAAACATATTCTCCAGAGGGCCGTTCTTTATCATGTTAAATGTATGATTTTGAACAGGGTCCCTAAAATTTTGGGGTCAAATTTTACGTTGTTTAGAGTGTTTAATCGACGAATGTAAAACTACAACCCACCTTAGTGTCTCAATAATTTCTATCAGAAAACAAAAATAATATACCATATCATCGCCTCGGTAATTTGTATATATGTATGTTTGTCATCTCACTTTGCATTATAATCGAAACGTTTAAGTGAAATAGGGCCTCCAAAAAGATTGGAACGTCTTTGACAACATTGACATACTTGACTGTTTGCCACACAACAGCAGCTTGCGACTTTCTGGGACATCAAGCTACTATACCCTAATTGCATATGACCATGCATATTTATCAATTGGTGGTAATCATGATCATCAAGTATCTCCATGTCAAAAAGAAATTATTTTTGAAATATTTGTGACCATTAGTAGTGGAAAAAGCTGACTTTTAACAATAGGCTCTTATCTTCATACTGCACCTTAAAAATATATAACGAAATATGTCCAACAAATTTTGATTTAGTGTAACCAATTCTTTTATTCAATGATGTAAAAAAAAGTTTAAACGTTTTATATTTTATATTATTTTTTATCGTTAAGTTGTTGATCTTGCAACATTTGATAATGTATATATACGTTTAATTATGAAATGGTGCATTACGGATGAGTTACAAAAGTAGACAATAAAATTGACATATGCATAATCAAATGTTACAAGATTAACATGTTACCAGTCAAATTCGATAAATAAAAAACTTTAAAATATTTGTTACATCAAATTGAAACTATGGAAACTTTGTTATGTAGATTTTTTGAGAAAGAAAATAAAATTCTTTTTTAGCTTAGACTAGCTTAGTTGTATTTTGCCCAAAAAAATTATGGTTTTTAAGATATTTTAATATACGTGTATTATGATTGACCTAAATAGCCTCTTTATTCACTCACTTACCATTTATATAAGAAGAAGTATGAATAAAATGATTATAATGATTTTTATGATTGTATTTTTAATCAGAGTTACTCATGTATTAAATAAACTGAATGAATGAAAATCAGATGCTTGCATATTATGTTTATAAATTTCATAGACGAAAGCAAACATGTTTGAAATGAATTTTTATTTGAAATCATTCGTTATGTTTTATATTTAAATGAAATAAAATTTCAAGTTTTTTATTTTACCTTTTAATTATGTGTACCGGTTTACTTGAAATGAAAAAGAAAAACTATAACAAGTTTGAAAGTCATTCCATATACTCAATAAATGCCTTGACGTACGTAGTGATCAATATATTTCACATCTTCAATATTATAAAGTTGATTCGATAACAAAAATATATTATATATTTTATTGATGAAGGTGTATGTCGGTGCATAATAGATAACGAGAAATATATAAACTACTAGAATACTGAGTATCATTGATGACCGCCATCCTTCGATAATTTCAGATGGATCACCAACAAAAGAAAAAAAAAAGTTTTACTGCCATTACACTAATCCTTCGAAAACTCAAAAAACCACCTAGAGATTTCTGATAACCCTACATAAATAGTTATAAAAAATAAAAATAAACAAATTATTATACTATCCATCGATAATCACCTAAGTATCATCGAAAGATAAATAAACATTTTTATTTTTATTTTCTTTTTAACTCTTTGTCAATCCGTCTATGATAATTACTTTGTTTTATAGGTTTGTTGGTTAATTTAAAATACATCTTTAATAAATGTAGTGATACTATATATTAGTTTATACTGACATTGTTGGACACACGTTACGTTAATTAAATAGGTTGGTTGACATTCTAATTGTTAAAAACAGAAAACATATATGTTCGATTCAAAGTCTTTACATTAACGTTGCTGAAATGTCTAGAAATATTAGCTTACCCATTTTCTTTTCGTAAACCGTAGGAGATATATGTGTAAGCTTAAGGCTGAGGCACATGCCGCTGCAGATCCCAACACCATAAAGTACAGTGTTTCACACGTTTTGGGTTTGAATAAGAATAACTTTCTTATTAATGTTTAGAAAATAGCTCAAAACTAAACACCCAAATCTTATATTCATTGTTACAGCTCAACAATGATATATATAGTACTAGCACATCTTTGCTAATCCTAATTCCATTAGAACTAGATAACTCCTAATTCTATTGGGAATATCTTAAGCATTCCTTATCCTAACCGACTTGTTAGAGATATCTTGGGCTGAAGGTTATCTTCGAAGCTTATCCAACATTCTCCCTTGTAAGCTTCAACTAGGTCTTGGACATGTCTTGAACTCCTATCAAGCTTCTCATTTCACTAAACTTGATCTGTGCCAAAGCTTTAGTTAAGATATCCGCCTTTTGTTCAACTCCTGGTACGTGCTCCACATCGACAAGTTCCCTTTCAATGCACTCTCGTATAAAATGGTAGCGTTTATGTATGTGTTTGCTTTTACCATGAAATACAGGGTTTTTGGTGAGCGTTATTGCATACTTGTTGTCAATCTTGATGAGGGTTTGCTCGATCTTCCAGCCCGTGATCTCGCTTAAAAGGTCTTGAAGCCACATGGCTTGTCTAGCCGCCTCTGTTGCTGTCATGAACTCAGCCTCACACGATGAGAGGGCAACCATGTCCTGTTTTTGTGAATACCAAGTAATCGGTGAGGATCCAAAGTAGAACATATGACCCGTAGTGCTTCTTCCATCATCTTGATCAATATTGTGACTACTATCACTATACCCAATGATCTTCTTTGATCTTTCACGATTAAACTTCAAGCCAAATGCAACTGTTCCCTTTAGATACCGTAGTATTTGCTTCATTATTTCACCATGTGATTTGCGAGGGCTTTGCATATACCTGCTAGCGACTCTAACAGAGAAAGCTAAGTCTGGGCGTGAGTGTAATAAATACCTTAAGAACCTGACGTTCCTTCTATAGTTCGTAGGATCTATCTCTGTTTCTTCTTGTGCTTTTGAAACTTTTAGTCCAAACTCCATGGGTCCTTGAGTTGGATTGTAACTTTCCAAACCAACTTCTCTCAAAATCCTTCGTGCATAACCTTCTTGTTTGATCTCGATTCCATCTTCTCCTTGATGTACTTCAATACCGAGATAATAAGTGAGTCTTTCGAGATCCGACATCTCAAACTTAGATGACATCCCATCCTTGAATTCACATATGACTTTGAGAGTGTTGCTAGTTACAAACAAGTCATCTACGTAAATAGCAACAATGAGAAGAATTCCTCCTTCTTCTTTGCGATACACAGAAGTTTCTTTCAAACACCTTTTGAATTTCATTCCTTTCAGAATTTGATCCAACTTTGTGTTCCAAGCTCATGGATCTTGTCTCAAACCGTACAAGGCTTTTGAAAGCTTATACACCTTGTGTTCTTCACCTTTTACTTCAAAACCTTCGGGTTGACCAACATAAACATCTTCCTTTAATTCTCCATGTAAGAATGTTGTTTTCTCATCTAAGTGATGAATTTCCCATCCATGTGATGTCGCCAATGCAATCAACAATCGTATGGTTTCAATACGAGCAACTGGTGCAAAAACTTCATCAAAATCTATGCCGAATTCTTGTACATATCCTTTAGCTACAAGCTGCGCCTTGTACTTGTTGATAGTACCATCCGCATTCTTCTTAATTTTGAAAATCCACTTGAGACCAATAACTTTTACCTCACTCTGTTTATCAACTAGAAACCATGTCTTGTTTTTGTTGATTGAATCTATCTCTTCTTTGCATGCTTATCTCCACTTTAACAAACCTTTTTCTTCTTTATAGCAACTTGGCTCATTATCTATTGATAGTAGAAGTCTCTCACATTCTACAGAGGCTTGAAGGACATAATCATCAAGGTAACGTGGTTGACTTACTTGACGAGTCGATCTTCTTAGTGGTTGCTCTTCTTGGGTTGTGTTACTCTCGTTATCGAGATTATTATGACTGTGATTATCCGTGTTGTTGTCGTCTCCATGTTCATGATTCTCGAAGTCATTGGACTCAACGCCTTCGGTTTCATCATGATCTTGGTGTTGATCATTGTCGATCACCACTGGTCCTTCTCCAATATCTACAACCTCACCCCATCTCATGTGAAACATTCCTGGATCCCTTCTTGGTCCGTCTCTTGTTTCATTCTAGATCCATCTTGTTTTCTCGTCAAATACCACGTCACGACTCAACACTATTCTTTGTGTCATTGGGTTATACAATCTATAGGCCTTGGATCCTGGCTCGATCCCAAGATGCACTAGTGATTGTGATCTATCGTGCAGTTTCTTGAGGTTTGTAGCTTCCAACTTCACGTATGCTAGACAACCGATGACCTTTAAGTGTTCTAGGTTCTGTTTCTTCTCTCGCAAGCATTCGTAAGGGGTCATGTTCTCAATAGCTCTTATGGGTACCCTATTGATTACATAGGTAGCGTGGCGCACTGCTTCTCCCCATAAATAATTTGGTACCTTCATTGCCTTGAGAATACTCCTTGTCATCTCCATCATCGTCCTATTTCTTCTTTCTACCACACCATTATGTTGCGGTGTGTAGGGAGCCGTGAGCTGTCTCTTGATCCCGCTTATCTGACAAAATTCATTGAACTCCCTTGAGGTGAACTCTCATCCTCTATCAGTTCTAAGAGTCATGATCGCTTTCCCAAGGTCATTTTCTACTAGACTTTTAAACGCCTTGAATTTACCAAACGCTTCACTATTTTCTTTTATCAAGACCGTCCACATGTACCTCAAAAAATCGTCTATGATAACAAATATATATTTGTTATGAGCTATGGTTGGTGGTGTTAGCGGACCACACAAGTCTGCGTGAAGAAGTTCTAGTGGTTTGGAAGCTCGAAACATAGATGCCTTTGAAAAAATTTGACGATTTTGTTTCTCGCCTAAACATGACTCGCATAGCTTCTTTTTCTCTCTGATTTCCGGTAGGCCGTGAACCATCTCTTGTTGGGACATAGCTTTGATTGTTTTAAAGCTTATATGTCCTAACCTTGCGTGCCACCTCCAAGTATCGTCTTCTATCATTGTGTGTAGGCATATCGGTTTTCCAATCTTGAGACTTATTTTGTAAAGTCTATTTGGTGAACGTACGACTTTTACCAAGAGTCTTCCACTTGGATCATGGAGTGTCAAGTAGTCTTGTCTCATCCTCACATCACACCCGGCTTCCGTAGTTTGTCCTAAACTCAGAATATTGCTCTTAAGTTCGGGAATATAGTAGATATCGGTGACAAGTTCTTGTTCATCCGTTTTTCTATGAAAAAGTATTGACCCTTTGGCTCCTATTTCAACACAAGATCCATCCCCGAACTTTAACTTGCCTTTTATATTCTCGTTGAGTTCAGAGAAGTATGTCTTGTTGCCGGTCATGTGGTTACTTGCTCCATTATCGATATACCAAACTCCTTCTTCCCCTTCCTTGGTTTCCTAGTTCTTTGGTATGAGATTATCTTCGTTTAAGAACACGGATTCATGCATATAAAGGGTTGGATCAGCTCCTTCTCTCTTCGCTTTATTTGCTTCTTGTATCTTTTGTGTTCTTTCAGGGCATGTAGAGGCGAAGTGGCCGAGTTTGTCATAGTGATAGAACATTATTTTTGATATATCCTTCTTCTCTCTTGTCTGGTTTTGATCAATTTGATTTGTTCTTCGTTCTTGTGAGTTGAATCTTCCTCTGCCTCGTCCTCTGTTTCCTCTGCCTCCTCTTCCACGTCCTCTCCCTCGTAAATATGCAAAGCTTTGTTGAGCTGATTTTGCGAATAACAGCTTGCCTTGTGTTTCTCCGTGATTCTCCTCATCGAGAATTCGTTCTTCATAAGCCTTGAGTCTTCCTGTAATATCCTCAAAACCCGTCGTTTTCAGATCTAGAACTTGCTCGAGGGAGGCTATGATATGGATGTATTTGCTTCTTGGCACACTATTTAGGAATTTTTTTTACGAGTTTAGGTTCCTCAATCGTTTGTCCAAGAGAGGCCGCCTTTGTTTCTAGCTCCGATAACCTTCCCGCAAAGGTATCTATTGTGTTCGAGTCCTTCATCTTGACCCTTTCAAATTCGGACATTAGAGTTTGTAGTCGCGCTTCTTTGACACGATCGGCGCCTAGATGCCGAGTTTTGATTAATTCCCATATCTCTTTTGGAGAATCTAGATCGCCTACTTGCAAGATCAGGGCTTCCGGGACAGATTGAAAGAGTAATGCTATTGCGACATCTTTCTTATCGGATTCAACTGTTCCGGGTTCAATTGTTTCCTACACCTTATGAATTCGTAGCAATACTTTCATCCTCATGGCCCATACCGTATAGTTTGTAGAGGTTAGCATGGGACATTGGATTGAGATCATCTTGTCTAATTACTTCGGGCGAGGAGGCGGTCTGGCATCTCCCATGGCTTGGTGACGTCGGCTTATTGGCACAGCTCCGTGATCGAGACTTCGAGTTGATCGATTCGCCTTACGCTCTGATACCAAATAAAGTAAAGTGTTTCACAGGTTTCTGGTTTGAATAAGAATAACTCTCTTATTAATGTTTAGAAAATAGCTCAAAACTAAACACCCAAATCTTATATTCATTGTCACAGCTCAACAATGATATATATATATATATATATAGTACTAGAACATCTTTGCTAATCCTAATTCCATTAGAACTAGATAACTCCTAATTATATTGGGAATATCTTAAGCCTTCCTTATCCTAACCGACTTGTTAGAGATATCTTGGGTTGAAGGTTATCTTCGAAGCTTATCTAACACACCATACCTCCTGATGATCCATGACTGTGGGAGCAGAGTGTCGGAGGCCAGAAGAAAGGTCATCTCTTTCGGTACAAGACCTCCCATGATCTCCTTTATGCTATGACTAGTGATTCCTGCACCGATAGCAACATTGGGAGATCATACGTTGTTGATTCTTTCATGGATTTATGTTTCTTATATGTATGATGTTATTACTTTTGATCACTAACAAAATACTGATTTATGTCAAATATTGATTATTTGCAGGAAACTAAGTTGCATGAGAATGTGGCGAAGTTAGAGGAGGATCAACAACGGCGGAATGAAGCATATCGAAGTAAGTTGGAGACCAAATATAAGATGAGGGCAGACTTGGAAGCTCGAAACGCCGAGTACATTGTCTAAGCAAGTTGGGCCCAATTTACTGTTTTTACGCAACATTTTGGTGGACCCCTTCCCCCGGCTCCCCCTAGTTAGATTACATAGATTGAAATCGTAACAATATTTTTTTTTTAAATGTGTGTAAATATTTGGTATTTTTGATAATTATGTGCGAACTTTTATAGATATGTAAGAAAATTTGTCTTTTAAATTTATATTTTTTAAAGTTAATAATAATCCTTGACAGATTTCGTTGGTGATGAAAGATAGAGCCTTCGTTAATTCGTCGGTGATATGCCTTTGGTAATCCGTCGGTGATAAGGACCCTCGGTGATTCATCGGTGAATTTGGCCCTCCGTAATCTATCGGTGATATTTGTCCCTCGTTGATCCATCGGTAATATTCACCGACCATACCTTCACCCACAAAAGTTTATCCAACGAACTTTCACCAACAGATCACAAACGGTTTCGTCTGTGGATAAAACCCCTCAGAATTGTAGTGGTACCTGCACAATAGGCAAATTCCACTAAAGGGAGGTGAGAGTCCCAATTCCCTCTAAAATCGATAACACATGATTTCAACATGTCCTTTATGGTTTGGATGGTCATCTCGCTTTGACCATCCGTTTGAGGATGGTATACGGTATTTAGTTTTTTTCGTGCCTAATTCCTTTTGCAACCCATACCAAAGATGAGAAGTAAAACGATTATCTCGGTCGGACACAATAGACAACGACACTCCATGCTTTGAGATCACTGTATTGATATATAACTTAGTTAACTTGTCTAACGGAAGAGTTTCTCGCATTGCTAATAAACACACACTCTTGGTCAATCGATAGACTATCAACCAAATGGTGTGGTGAATCTTCAAGGTCCTCGGTAGCTTTGTCACAAAATCCATAGTGATGTGCTCCCATTTCAACTGCAGATTTGCGAGAGACTGTAAGGTACCATAAGGTCGTTGATGTTCGACCTTCATCTGTAAGCAAGTAATACACTTCTCCACATAACAGGCCACATCAAGTTTCATCATCGGCCACCAATAATTGAACTTCAAGTCCTAGTACATTTTCGTACCCCCGGGATGAATAGAGTATTTTGACTTATGAGCATATTCCAATAGCAATTCTCGACATCCCCCAATCTTGGGTACCGAAATCCGTCTTCCAAAAAGTTTCAAACCCCTACTGTCTTATGTTAATTGAAGGTGTTGCTTTATCATAACTTCATCTTTGAGGTTTGTCTCGAGCAAGGCCTCGACTTGTGAGGTTTTGATCTTCTCAAGTAGGCTTGAGACCATTTTAATCCATGCGAAATAGGTTCGAACAATTCCCACTATAATCCTTCCAGCTCAAGGCGTCTGCCACAACATTAGCCTTACCGAAATGATAGAGTAACTTACACAATCATAATCCTTGAGCAACTCTAGCCAACGCCGCTGATGCATATTCAAGTCTTTGTGGTCGAAGACGTACTTCAAGCTTTTATGGTCGGTGTAGAGTGTATATCTCGTACAGTAGAAATAGTGTCACTACAACTTCAGTGCAAACATTACTGCCGCCAATTCGAGGTCATGGGTTAGGTAATATTTTCATGCTCCTTAAGTTGTCTTCAGGCATAGGCAATCACTTTGCTTCGTTGCATCAAAACATAACCCAATCCCATTTTAGATGCGTCTGAATAAACTATGAAATCTTCCGTCCCCTCGGGTAGAAATAGAATTGGGGCATCACACAATTTCTTTCGTAGAGTCTTGAAGGGTCAATATTGACCATCGGTCCAAAGAAATTTTATGTTCTTTCTTTTTAGTGAAGTCAATGGAGAGGCGATATGGGAAAAATTTTAAACGAACCTTCGATAATAATCGGCCAACCCTAAGAAACTCTGGATCTAGGTTGGGCTCTTAGGTGTCTCCCAATTCATCATCACCTCGATCTTTGATGGATCTACCTTTACTCATTCTCTAGTCACCACATGACCTAGGAATTGGACTTTACGCAACCAAAATTCACATTTGGAAAACTTGGCGTAAAGTTACTCCCTCCTTAGTACCTATAATACTTCTCTAAGGTGTTTCTCTTGCTCTCTTTCGTCCTTAGAGTAGACGAGAATGTCGTAGATAAACATGATGATGGACTTATCCAAGAATGGTTGACAAACTCGGTTCATTAAGTCCATAAATACGGCCGATGCATTAGTTAGATTGAAAGGCATAACCAAGAATTTTTGATGCCCATAGTGAGTCCTAAATGTCGTCTTCGAGACATCCTCTTCTCTTCTCTTACCTTCACTTGATGGTATCCCTAACGGAGGTCTATTTTGGAGAAGCATCCCGCTCCTTGCAGTTGATCGAAGAGATCGTCAATCCGTAGAAGTGGGTATATGTTCTTCACCATCACTTTGTTCCATTCATGGTAATCGATGCACACGCATTGTGCCATCCTTATTTTTTATGAATAGTACCAGAGCTCCCCAAGATGAAGAGCTTAGTATCACAAAGTCTTTCTCTAGCAACTCTTGTAATTGATTCATCATTTCATGCATTTTCGTCGGCGTAAGACGATACAGTGCACGAGCTACCGTTGCCGCCCCCGGAACTAGATCGATTCTGAACTCCACTTGACGATCGGATGACAAACCCTGTAAGTCGTTGAGAATGACATCTGGAAACTCATTGACGATCTTCATATCTTCTACTTTCTTCTTTTCGACATTGGCATCCACTACATATGCTAGGAACGAGGAGCATTTCTTCGATAAATACTTCCTTGCTTTTATAGAAAAAATGATCGCCACCTCACCTTTTCTCTTCTCTACATAGGCAAGAACGAAATCCCCGCTGGCTATAGGTACTCTAATGAGTTTCTTAGAACACAAAGTTTCAGCTTGGTGTTTCGCGAACCAATCCATTCCTATCACAACATCAAAAATTGCCATGGGAAGTAAATCCACCTCAAAACACTCGCCCCCAATCTCCAAGCAGCACATCTCTAAAATTTCACTTAAAAATACTTGTTCCCCATTCGCTAATTCTATGACTAGAGCATCACTAAGGTGACATTTGGTTCGCAGAATGTTTTTGAATGGAATGGAATCTATCAAAGGAATTTGACTTTGAAGGAGTTGGAATGGAATGTTGTCAGGTTTGACCACTTGTTTGGTTGACATAATTTGAATGGAATCTGTTAAAGGAATTGGAATATGTCTGTTTGGTTCACATATTGTAGCTTTGGAATTGGAATGAAATGTTGATAAATGACCAAAATACCCTTTTTGATAATTTTAATTTTTCTAAACAAAACATGCTTTAATAAAATAGCCATTAAAAATATTATTTAAAACGGTGGTTAAGATTGGTGGTGGTCATTGGTGGTATAGAACGGTGGTTCAAATCGGATGTGGTCGACGGTGGTTCAAATCTGTGGTGGTGGTTCAGATCGGCAGTGGTCAGCGGTGGTCGACGGTGCTTTAGAACGACGGTGGTTCAGAACGACGATGGTCGGCGGTGGTTCAGAACGATGGTGGTCGGCGGTAATTCAGAACGACGTGATCGACGGTGGTTTAAAATGGCAGTGGTTCAAATCACCGGTGGTCGCCGGTGGTTCAGATCAGCGATGATTCAGATCAGCGGTAGTTCGGAATGGCGGTGGTCGGCGATGGTCCAGATCGACAGTGGTCGGCGGTGGTTCAGAACGACAGTGGTCGGTGGTCGGCGGTGGTTCAGATCGACGGTGGTCGATGGTGGTTTAGATCGGCGATGGTTCAGAACGACGATGGTCGGTGGTCGGTAGTGGTTCACATCGGCAGTGGTCAGTGCTGGTTCAGGTTGGCGGTGGTCGGTGGTGGTTCAGATCGGCAGTAGTCGGTGGTGGTTGAGATCCACGGTGGTGATGGTGGTTCAGATCGGCGATGGTTCAGAAAGACGATGGTCGGCGGTAGTCCAGAACGGCGGTGGTCCAGAATGACGGTGGTCGGCGGTGGTTCAGAACGACGGTGGTCGGTGTTCGTTGATGGTTCAAATCGACGATGGTTCAGATCGGCGATGGTCGGCGGTGGTTTAGAGAAGGAACCGATGGAGGCATAGTTTAATCAAATAAGTTTTATGTTATTAGGCTATATTGGATTGAGGGCATATGTGGTATTATGAAAAAAATGAATTCCATTCATCAAAATACCTTATAGTTGCTATGGAATGTTAAATTCCCTCATTTGTGAAATTTGATGGAATTTTGAGATTCCTTCCGTGAAAAAGAATGAACGAAACAAATGAATGGAATTTGGTCAATGGAATTCAACATTCCAATTCCATCAGATTCCTTCAGAATCTGTGAACCAAACACCACCTAAGGGTACTAGAGGATATATTTAAATACATGCAAAAAGGAACTGCCACAAAAGAACAATTTGCATCGGAATCAAATAGCACTCTAGCGGGTATGGAGTTAAGTAAGATCGTACCCGACACCATATTGGCGGTCTCCTTCGCCTCTTCCGTAGGCATCTTAAAATCCCTCCCCTGCACTCTTGGAGCGGCTTCCTTCCTCACTTGGATCCTCATGCTCGGTCCTTTTGAGTTCCCCCCCAACTTGGGATATTCACCCCTCATATGCCTCATCTCCTTGCACTCGTAGCATACCATTTCATAAATGCAGCAATCACGGCTAATATGTCCGATCTTCCCACACTTGAAGCAAGCGATTGGGTTCGGTTGCAAGTCCCAAAATGCTTACTTTTGCATTTGGGACACCACCTTGCTTCTCTCCGAGTATCCGTCCCCTTTCCGCTAGGAATGAACTTCGGCCTTTTCAACGTACTTTTTGGGCTCTCCCACTTCCTCTTCTCTCCAATTCTAGATCTCTCTTCTTTATCTCGAGCGTAGACATCCTCCATCACTCTAGCTTCTTCAATAGCCTCTCGTAGAATAGGGGCCTTAGATATGCGTACCATGGACATTATGTCCGCGGATAGTCCATTGAGCTATGCCTTCGCTTTCTACTTTTTCGTTGGGGCCACATACCCCACTAGGTTCAGTTTCTCCATAAAACGCCGGGTGCACTCTCTCACCGACGAGTTCCCCTTTTTGAGTGATCGGAACTTCTCTTCAATGATAGTGATTTAAGATCTTCTTTTTGAATGAAGCCCAAGACAAACGGGCTAGCACATACTCTTCAAGATTGGCTTTGGTAACGTTCCACCACTGAAGAGCGGTGCTCCTTAACATTTGAGAGTAAAATCTCACCTTTGATTATTCTCCGCAGTCACTCAACCCAAAGGCCTATTCTGTCTCTCTTATCTAGTTCATGTAGTTAACCGGATTATCCGAGCCAGAGAATTCAGGCGGCTTGATAAATAGAAAAATCATATAAGTAAAAATCCACTCGCCCCTTCTAGCAAAGGTAATGACTTGATCCTCTAATCTTGTAACATTCCCAGTTCCCCCGGAACCTGCCACAGTATTCTCGGCCACCACTTCATGCCTTCGATGACTATTGCTCTTGTCTTCTAGCATCTTCATGAATACTTCTTGCTGCTTCTCCAACGCGGCGTTAACCATTTGCATCACAACGACTAACATTTTAGTTTGTTGATTTACATCTTGCATAATCGAAGTCGTGGAGGCCACGTTAACTCTTGGTACGTGTTCATGTCCTCCACCTAGCAGATTTGGTATAGGTGGAATCACGGTTGTCTCTACCCTCTTCATTGGATCCATCGTGGATGTGGTTGCCTCATGACCATCCACCCGTGCTCGGGGTCTACCTTACGTGTTTACCATATTAGTCTACCACACACGAGAATAAGGATGAGAGATCAAATATATATATATATACACACTAATAAACATATTACTACATTCATTAATTATTACAATAATATTGAAGTCACACATGCTCACGTATTGACACATTCATAATAGCATTAACGAAGTGAAATTATGAAAATATTATACATAAGAATTCTCATTATCATCATTACAACTTGTAATTACCGTATTTTCCGTTGACTCAACACTCTCCCTTTTCTTAAGGTTTCTACCCAGTTCTCATAAATCATAGCTTAACGTTTTAGTTTAAGTCTAGATATCTTGCATCCATACCCAATTCACTTAAACTAGTGCTCTGATACGAACTTGTAACACCTTAAAATTTGAACAATAAAAATAGGGAATTTCTGAAAAACGAACAACACAAAACCTTTAATGTTAAGAATAACTTTAACTCACAATGGGGAAATTTGTACAATCAATACCACCAATATAATGAGACATAAATTAACATCCTACTTAATCTAGTTAAAGGATGACTAGATTAGAACGGGTTCCACTAATGTTTCCAAAAGAATTGTTCTCCTCAAAAGATCCCCAAAAAACCCGACTCTTTATGTTTTCATAACTGTACCAGTCGGCATCCTAAACTATTCTAGTTCCACGGGCTTGTGAACCATGAGCATATAACAACTGTGAGGCTAGAAGACTAGTGACATCATACATAAAAACATTTATGCATTGAACGACATTAATACACAATTTAAACGTTACCGGATCTGTATTGGTAGCACATTATCATAATTACCAATTTCACATGATGTTCCACACCTGAACATATACACATGAGACAACTCGTAAATTACGGGGGTGACCCGTTTCCATCAAGGTCACGAGAACACGTGAGTGGAGTCACCTGTTGATGTTATTGGGACTATACCTTAGGCTCTTGGTTTTAGTGCACGTACCATCTTGGCATCACCTCAAACCCTCTCATACCTTTAGTGCTTACTCCAACAAGTTACACCTCAAGGAACCTTAGTGTTTACCTAATATAGATAAGTTCCACCTCATGGACATCCATATCCTTTAGTGTATACCCTCTAGTAACCTAAGGTTTGGCCTACACAATACTAAATCTCAACACATATTCTAAATCCTCATGCATAAGTGTTAGTGCAGAAATATGTTGGATACAAGATCATAGAAGACTAAAGATGAAAGTCAAGAAAAGTCAAGAAAAGTCAAAGAGCTCAAGTCAACTCTCATGCAAAGTCAAAGTCTTTTGTAATAAAGTCAAAGTCAAAGTCAATGTTAAATGTTTTGTCTTTGTAAACTAGTGCTCTGATACGAACTTGTAACACCTTAAAATTTGAACAATAAAAATAGGGAATTTCTGAAAAACGAACAACACAAAACCTTTAATGTTAAGAATAACTTTAACTCACAATGGGGAAATTTGTACAATCAATATCACCAATATAATGAGACATAAATTAACATCCTACTTAATCTAGTTAAAGGATGACTAGATTAGAACGGGTTCCACTAATGTTTCCAAAAGAATTGTTCTCCTCAAAAGATCCCCAAAAAACCCGACTCTTTATGTTTTCATAACTGTACCAGTCGGCATCCTAAACTATTCTAGTTCCACGGGCTTGTGAACCATGAGCATATAACAACTGTGAGGCTAGAAGACTAGTGACATCATACATAAAAACATTTATGCATTGAACGACATTAATACACAATTTAAACGTTACCGGATCTGTATTGGTAGCACATTATCATAATTACCAATTTCACATGATGTTCCACACCTGAACATATACACATGAGACAACTCGTAAATTACGGGGGTGACCCGTTTCCATCAAGGTCACGAGAACACGTGAGTGGAGTCACATGTTGATGTTATTGGGACTATACCTCAGGCTCTTGGTTTTAGTGCACGTACCATCTTGGCATCACCTCAAACCCTCTCATACCTTTAGTGCTTACTCCAACAAGTTACACCTCAAGGAACCTTAGTGTTTACCTAATATAGATAAGTTCCACCTCATGGACATCCATATCCTTTAGTGTATACCCTCTAGTAACCTAAGGTTTGGCCTACACAATACTAAATCTCAACACATATTCTAAATCCTCATGCATAAGTGTTAGTGCAGAAATATGTTGGATACAAGATCATAGAAGACTAAAGATGAAAGTCAAGAAAAGTCAAGAAAAGTCAAAGAGCTCAAGTCAACTCTCATGCAAAGTCAAAGTCTTTTGTAATAAAGTCAAAGTCAAAGTCAATGTTAAATGTTTTGTCTTTGTAAATGTAGGCTAGTATAAATTGATTTTTCGTTCGTAGACTCATTATACTAGTCGTATCAAGCGTATCTTAGAGAGAGAAAGTTTTGAGAGTTCTCTGTATGAATTGAAGTTTGAAATAAAAGAAAAACTGTTTGATTGATTGATTCTCATATTATCATCTTGATTGTATTTCATGATAAGAACTTGATCTTGGGAATTATCAATTGGCATCAGAGCAGAAATTCAAAGGAAATCAAGAAAAATGGAGTTTTGCACCCTGTCTTCTGACATTTGATCGAGTTTTTGAGTTTTGAAGTGTAATTGTGAGATCATTAGAGTTGTTTGTGTTAGTATAATATTTTAGACAAATCTTGTATTGATTTTTATAGTTTTTGCACTGTGATTTTGATCAATTTTGTGATTTTGTAAATTCGTAAGTTCACGAGTTCGAACGCACTGTCTAGATTCAATTTGTATGTTTGTTTGAACTTTGTTGAAATTCATTGGTTGTAATGATTCCAGATGTATTAGTGATCGAATTGACAACGTTTCAGATCATAATTCAAAGAAATGATGGGTTGTTGAGTGCATCAGAGTGTTTTTAAGTCGAGATCTAAAGAATTCGCATAAACTCTGAAGAACTCGCACGGGATACTGAAGAACTCGCAGAAAGAGAAGATTTCGCATAAAATTTTGTCTGAAATTTTTACAAGTATAGAATTCGCGTATGTGTTCTATGAGAATTCCTCAGAATTCGTATAAGCTTGTGTATGAAAAGTCAGAATTCGCATAAGTCTTCTATACGAAAAGTTTCTTGAAATTTTTCTAAAGAAAGAATTTGCATATGCCTGCGTGCGAAAAGTGAAGAACTCGCATACAGTGGCATACAAATTCCTAGAATTCGCATAAGGGTGATATACGAATTCATCAGATTTCCCATAGAAAGTTTTAAAATTTTCGAAGTATAGAATTCGTATTGATGCGAATTGTTTGAGTTTGAAAAAGTTTCTAAGTACAAAATTCGTATGTTTCTGTTATGCGAAAAGTTCATGCGAAAAGTTGTTTGAAAATTTTTCCTAGTCTAGATTTCGCATAGTGTTGTGTGCGAATTCTTAGAACTCGCATATAGCTTCGTGCGAATTCTAAATTTGGTGCTTGTGTGCGAATTCTGAAGAATAATTTGTTTGTGCGAATTGATTGATTATTTGTAGTGTGCGAATTCAATACTTAAGAATTTTTTGGAAATTTTAATTTCTGAAATTTTTAAGTTTTTCTGCATATTGATTTCATTTGAAGTAACGATCATTTCAGTTTAATTATCAAAGATGACTTCCAGAGAAGCTCTTGCTATAGGTACGAATGTGAAAGCAACAGTTCTTTTCAAAGAAGAATACAAGCAATGGAAGGACATATTTTTGAAATTTATTGACCGAAATGATATGGGTATGTATATCAGATTGTCACTGAAAGAAGGAGTAATGAAACCTCCAATACCAGTAGAAGATTGTACTGAGGAACAAAGGAAAAGGCAAAAAGCTGACAGACTAGCCAGAGCTTTTATACTGCAAGGAATTTCCAATGAGATTTCTGTCCAAATAGATGCCTACAATGCAACAGGGAAGGAGTTGTGGGATCAACTTGAGGAGTTGATGTTAGGGCCAAAAGTGTCATCAAAAGAAAGAGTATTGGAGATTGAGAATGGTATTCTAAAGAAGAACATCTCTAAGTTAGAAAGTGTTAATGCAGAGCTGAAAAAGAAGATTTCTGAATTAGAACATCAGATTGACAAAGAAAGAGCGGAGTTTGAAAAAGAAAAGAAAAGGTTTGCACATAAATTTTCTGAATTTTCAAGAACGACTTTCGAAGAGAAGAAAGCTTTTTAGCTGAAATGTACAAAGCTGTCAAAACAAATATCAGACTTTGAGAAGATAATTATTGTTGAAAGAGACAGACTTGAGAAAGAAAAGGCTGAATTTGGTTCTGAAGGAAAATCTCTCAAAGGAAAGATCTCTGAATTAGAAAACCTATTGAAAAAGGAGAGAAAAGAGTTTGTAAAGGAAAAGAAGATGATTGAAAAGAAAAATATTGGAATCTTTAAAGAAATATCTGGTCAAAGAAAGAATGTTGAGAATAATTTTGAGGAAGAAAGAAAAAATTTTGAATCAGATATTAGGAAGCTTACACAGTCATTATCTGAACTATCAACAAGTGCCATGAAAGAGCAAAATACGAACTCTGAATTCCAGAAGAAGATTGACCTACTCACTGCAGAAAGGAACAATTTATTCTCCAAGATAAAAGAGCTTGAGGAAGTTGTCTCTAAGGTGGTTGTGACTGAGCAGAAGACTCCAGATTCACGTCTTCAAACACCTAGAGATGATTCAGCTGACTCTGAATGTTCATTCAAGACAACATTAAGTTCATATCATACAACTGTTTCTACAAAGAGGTCAGTTATTTCAAAAGATCAGATTCGTACTACTAACATTTTCTATGATAGGAATGTGGATGGTTCAGGTACATACAGAAGAAGAAGGTATGGAGAAGAGAAGTTGATATGGAAGGTCAAACCATCTTCTAATGAGAAGAATGATGAGAAGAATGGTAAGAAATCATTTGTGCATACATCTCATGACAAGAAGAACAATGTGCGAAAAGGTAAACCTGATCATGTTTATTCGAGAAATCAATTACTCTGGTTAGCTCATAAGAAGAGTTATTATTCTTACTGTCGTAAAAATGATTTTATTCATAATACTTATGATCATTACTGGTATGGTTCTTATTCTATTGCTCCTAATAGAACTGTAACTAACAAACATGGACCTAAATACCAGTGGGTACCACAGCCAAAAGATCCTTCTGTGTTGCAGGCACCTCAAGTCAAGGGGGAGTAAAAGAACCTATGCTTCTGAATACAACAATTCAGAACCCGCGCTTCAACGAATAGTGGCTCTTAAACAACACAGTTCAAATATATGATAAGGAGTTTTACTTCTAAACACAACAGTTTAAGACTCGTACTTCAACGATCAAAAGAGATTATACTCCAGTGCATATATGAGATTGTACTCCAATGCATAAATGAGATGATCAACCTTCAAGGGGGAGTACATATTTTTCCTGTTGTCAAATATTGTGAATGCAATATTTCAGGGGGAGTAAATGACTTCTGATTACATCTGATCAGAACTCATTCTTAACACGTTTTATTGCTTTATGTCATTTACTTTTCAATAAAATTTTGTGAATAAGACTTTGTGCTTTGACGATTTTGACTGATTGCAGATTTTGAGAGGAAGCTTACACGATCATATCAAATATGGCTTTGAGATGACTTCATGATATTTAAGACAGAACATAAGGTTTAATTCTAATCTTAATCTCATATATGGTTGAAAGAAGGACGACTTTCAATCATAGAAAACATGTTTCTAAATGTTCAAACCACTTCTCGATTCTTAAAAGTTTTCATGAATACAGAAGTGTGATTTTTAAATGTTTTTATTCTTATTAACTTTAATGTTTAAATAAACCGTGTGTTTCCAAAGATAAATACTTGTGTATTATCTTTTCCATATACTGTCAAGTATTCACACACACCGGTTTAGTATTTTGTTGATTATGTTCTTACCATGTCTCATATCGAACCAATTTTTCGATAGTAAGATACCCCGCTTTGTAATTCATTGATAATTGAGCATTGATTTCGTTCAAGACGTTTCTTTCAAGAATGTCTATAATTGTTCTTATAGACAATATCCATTTTTCATGACCTAAGCTTTTATTGATACATCATTCATACTTGATCTTTTCATAAAATGTCAGATTTTCAAACAAGTTTCTTGTATTCATTTCATTTATTCATTTCTCTTGTTTGAAATATCTTCAATGTTTAAAATCCTCAAATCTTCATTATTATCTTTATGAGCATACAAACATATGACATGTATTTTGTGTTTTAACTGAAAAGTTAAACCATTTGAGCAACATTTTGCTTATACAACAACATGGGTTCATTGTGAGGACTTAACAGAACTTCTATGGATTCACGTTAACCAGTGTTTCCTACCCAAGAAGTTATCCTTTAGTGATCGAGAGGTGAGGAGTCAAAATATCTGAGTGTGGGTATGTGTGATGAGGTAAAATGAAAAGAGAGTTTGGTTAGAAGTGAGCTCAATGATAAAAAGAAAGAGGGTGTGAGAACAGAGTAAAAGAATATAAAACTCTGCACCAACTTTTCCTGAGCCGGGCAACCACATTACTGATTGTTTAACACTTCTTTGGTGAACATCATTGAAACAGGCAACTAGCCCATGCCAACTCTTGTTTAAGCCCCACCTGCTACTCATTTCTTTCTTAACAGAAAAATGTTTCAATTTTTCTTGGGGATGCAACATATAATCTATCTGATTTTCATTTGGAACATCTGGATATTGAAAAAGAAGGAAGTCTGCCCCACCTTCGCACTTCGATCATGCACAATTGAGTATGTGTTATATTGTTGTTGTCTCAATGGTTTACACAATTTTGAGCCTGATTAATGAATCATTCTGATTAAATTCTTTCATACACAAGCACAAACACATAGGAAATTCGTTTTTCTGTCTCAACGTTCATAGTTTAACCTTGTATTATTCGATGAATGAATGGAAGACATAGAGGAGTGAACATCAAAAAGCTCCTTTCCAATGTGTATTCATTACACAGTGACTTCGTGTTACTGACAGGCATTTTTAACTGATTCATTTGTTGATTCAGGTGTTATACTCTATTTTGTCTGAATTTGAAAAGATTCGGATGAATACTTGATGAATTGACGGATAATCAGTGGAACAATCATGTGATGAAAGATTAGTGTCAAAGAAGAGGTTAATGACATTTCTTGAAGAAGTTTTGATGATTTCGTGTTATATCATCAAAAAGGGGGTGAGGTGTGTTTGAAGGGGAGAAATTTTTATTCAAGAAATGTTTGCTGAATAAGAGTTTGTAACAGTTATGGAGGAGAAGTTAAAGAAATGTTGGAATATTAAAGGAGAAATCATTTCAAGAAAGATGATTTGAAGAAAATTCATTGCAAGTTTGTGTCAAAGATTGCAAGTTTTGTTTGAAGATTGTACAAGTTTGAAAGATTGTACAAGTTTGAAGATTGTACAAGTTTGAAGATTGTACAAGTTTTGTTGAAGATTGTACAAGATTGTACAAGGCGACCAAAATTCACTGAAATTTTCTTTGAAGATAATTTGCTGAAGCAAACCGAGCTGAATTTGAAGATATTTTTTTTGGAGTCTGAAAGAGGTTTTTGCAACCTTGGAGGAGATTGTTTTTGTTCTTGAAGATCATTATCACAGTCTTTAGGGAGATTACAGAAAGATTGAAGACAGTTTTTAAGCATAAAAGGGGAGATAAAGATGATCAGTTGTTTTATCAAGGGGGAGATAAAGTTGTTAAAGATTAATCAAAGAGGGAGATTGTATTGCTTATCTTTTTGAAGATGATCTTGAATCCAAAGGGGGAGATTGTTAGTGCAGAAATATGTTGGATACAAGATCATAGAAGACTAAAGATGAAAGTCAAGAAAAGTCAAAGAGCTCAAGTTAACTCTCATGCAAAGTCAAAGTCTTTTGTAATAAAGTCAAAGTCAAAGTCAATGTCAATGTTAAATGTTTTGTCTTTATAAATGTAGCCTAGTATAAATTTTTTTTTCGTTCGTAGACTCATTAGACTAGTCGTATCAAACGTATCTTAGAGAGAGAAAGTGTTGAGAGTTCTCTGTATGAATTGAAGATTGAAATAAAAGAAAAACTGTTTGATTGATTGATTCTCGTATTACCATCTTGATTGTATTTCATGATAAGAACTTGATCTTGGGAATTATCAATAAGAATTTAGACATAACTGTCAAATATGATCATACACAGGGTTAACATATAACAACTATCCACATTATAGTATTTACTTCACATTACCTATATTTGTCATTCCACAAATTCCAAGCAACTAAAAGATCACCATCCTTACATTTAGAAACATTTAGTCCACTCAATCCCAAAAGCGATCATTTCTCCTTTAATGTCAAGTGTCTATTCACAAAATCCCAAACAACCATTTTAGGTAAAATGTCACAAAGTCATCATTGATATTTGTAACACCCCGATTTTCGAAAGGTATCATTTCCAGTTTATACCGAAATCGATATATTAATGAAAAATAAGATATTTGATTTTGGGCTTGAATCCTTGATTTTATAGCCTTGATGGATGAATGATTCAATTACGAGACCAACGGTTCTTTTCGGAGCGAAAACGGAGCTATAAAGAAGAAGTTATGACCGAAACAGGATTTGACCAAATAAGAAGAAAAAAATCAGTGGCTGACGTACCTTGTTACGTGGGTTGCTGAAGCTGAACCCACGAGAATGGTGGCCAAAATCAGTGGTTGACGTACCTTGTTACGTGGGTTGCTGAAGCTGAACCCACGGAGCAACCCACGAGAATGAAAATTAGGGTACCTTGTTATGCGGGTTGCTGAAGCTGAACTCACGGAACAACCCACGTGGATGGCTGGATGTTTTTTATGCTTTATTTCCCCCAAATATTTCTCATTTCTCATCTTCTTCATTTCAAGAATTCTCTCCCAAACCCTTCCTCTTCACCTACCTCTTCTAATCCTCTTCAACCACCAAATCATCACCATTTATTACTAGAGTGCAGATCATCATCCAAGGTTTCGGGTTGGAAGCTTCACCTCCATCTCCATCTTCATCTTCTTCATCACCTTCTCACCATTGTTGACCATATTTTGGGGTTTTCCAAGAAACCTACTTGTAAGTCATTCTAACCATTTCTAAACCATGAAATAAGTTATAAATGTTCCATTGATGGTTTCCTAGTGTTTGATTTCTCTAATTTTCGGTTTGGATAATTTTGGGAGTTTTGGGTCAAAATTAGGGTTTTGCCCAAAATAGAGATTTTGATGATTAAGTGTTTGGGGATCAATTATTTATGATGGAAAATGGATATTCATGGTTGGAACCTTGTAAATCTAGGTTTTGGAAAATTTGGTTTGAAGAACCGAGTTTCTTCAAGGGAAGCTCTAAGTGAGTAAATACTAGATTTAGCTTAAATCTAGCAAGGTGAGTATACTAAACTTTTGTTAAAACTGGATACACATCATATTTGCTTATTTGTTGTTATTATCACATAATTGCTCAAAATGGTCATCTTTACGGGTTTATGTATTTGATGGTATTTTCATGAGAATATGTGAGATATTTGTATATGAGGTATCATTCCATGATTTACTCTATGTTGGGTAATTATTTGAGGATTTTCAATATATGTGCCCACAATGGGTATTTGACATGAATATGGAATATATGTTGGTATATCATGGTGATTTTCATTTGGAATATAATTGTGGTGATATTGTATCTACAACGTGGTTATGTAGATAATGTAAGTCTCATGATGGACTTTTGCCATTAGGAGGGTGATATTGTACTTATGATTGGTATTGGATTGTAATTGGTTGAAATATACCTAAGGACCTCCTATTTGCATAATGTGGACGAACCAAGTATGTGATTCACTATAGGAATGTAGGTGGGTGACATATGGGCAATTCCCCTGTGCGGTAGTCTCCATATGTACCTAGACCTCCGCCGTCGGGGAATTTCTTGAGTGATAGTCCTCGATGCGTGTCGGGCCTTTGGGTTGCCACGGTGTTCGGCTTCAATGCGCATTGCCTCTTAGGGTGAACCGGATTGGAGTTATGGGTCGCTCCTGTTGACTCCACATCTATTTGATTAATTGGTTAACTGCGGATAAGAGTCAAATATGTTATACCATGCTATTTTATTGTTCAACTCACTAGGATTTTTGGCCTAACACTTGTTTGGTGTCGATGTGTATCTCAGGTTTTAGCGGCACCGGTTCTAAGCTGGAGTAGTGCTTGGGTGAGATATTTGGGAATATTGCTTTTGGACTTACTATTGGTAGAGAATCCTTTGGGTCTATAAATGACACCCTTGATTGTAATCTCTTTTCTGGTTATAGAAATTAGATTAGTTGGTTGTTATTTATTATCCGTTTAATTACGATTGTATTTAAACGGGTTTGTGTATTTTCCCCATTTTTGGGAGGCTCTTGCTTTGGCAATTTTAAATACCGCATGTCCGTTTTTCGGATTTTTGTTATCCCTGTTTTTAGGGTGTTACAAGTTGGTATCAGAGCTCTAGTTTAAGTGAACTAGGCATGAATGTAAGATGTCTAGACTTAGACTGAGTACGTTAGGCAATGATTTGTGAGATGGGTAGAATTTCTAAGATGGGTTAGTCTTAGAGTCGACGGAAACTATGGTTATCAAGCGTTGTGGCGATGGTTACGAGAAACTTTATGTATTATATGTTCATAATCTCACCTGGCTAATGTTATTATGAGGATATTTATACGTGATGGTGCTTGAAGTGCCGTTACTGTAACAATTGGTAATGTAGTAGTATGTTTTCTTGTGCTTTGTTTACTAATGTTATGATATTTGGTAGACGTAGTAGTACATTTCCTTCGTGTTCAATTCTGTTAATCTCCTCCTTATTCATTCTCGTGCTTGCGTTAACTGCCTTGGTATGTCGACCGTTGGGGTAGTAAGAAAGCTTCTGAATGGGTAACTATTAGAAAAAGTTGATGATTTTAGTATTTGTTGCTTGAAGCGACGGTAATTATGGTGATTGCATTAAGTGGACAGCTTCGAGTCGGATTAATTGGTCGGATTAGAACCATAGAATTTTTGAATCGATGTATTCGAGGAGAATTTGTGAGGTGAACCTATGAAGTCTGTGATCTTTGCCTGAAGATGTTGAGCAGCTGGAGGACGATAGTGTAACCATGGAAATCAAGGAGCGTGAGTTCAAGTTGATTTGTTAAAACGGTGTACATGCCAAAAATGGTTATTTTAAAGTGTTTTACATGAAATGGTTAACTACTGATAAGTTTTGAGTATTTTGAAGTAAAAATGTATTTTACTTGGTATTTGTCAAAGTGTGAGTATTTTAATGAGTTTTCATATTTGATAAACTTGGCTTATTTTAGTTTCATAAAATGCTCATACTTGGGATTTGGACATCTTGATAAGTAATAGCATGATTTATGCATTTTGTGGATTTTGTACAAATAGAGTTCATTTCATGACTTATGCATCTTGGTAATTTTGGTACAGATGAAGTCTATTACATGTTTTATGCATCTTGGTGTATTTGCATTCATAGACCCTTTGGAAAACCTTTGATCCCATTATGTGTTGAGTTTTGGGTTAATCACGTCTTTGAAGTATGTGTCTTCATAAACATTGTTTAAAGACATTTCATTATTTGGATGAATCTTGTCAAGGATTCGTAGGGACACTTGGGCTTTCATGTCGTTAGATGTCATACGATGAACGTTGTAGGAGTGGCATACTTCGTGCTCTTCCGCTCTCAACGGATACGAGTACCCTCGTTGTCGGCCACTATATTTTGGATATTTAATTGTCCATTTGGTGCATATGATTTTATAAACCGTTGGAAAATGCATGTCATTGAACTAGGAGTTGTTTTGGAAACATGAAGTGAAAGAGTTCATTTGGAAAACATTTTGTTGCAACCAATGAGAAGTTTTGGTTATTTTGGAATGTTTAGTTTTATGAACATGTCGAGGCATCCATTTTGAAATCTTTGGGTATTTCGGTAAATAAATCATATTGAAATGTTTACTTGATGATTTTACATATATAATTGGAGTTCAATTGACGTAGGTGTCATTTTATGTATTTGATCTTAAAAACCTTTTTCAGAAAACATATATTATTGTGTTATGAGGAATTTTGAAAGCATAAGAGTATGAGTTCATTTGGGAAAATGGTTTGTCTCAACCAACGATGAGATTTTATTTATTTATACTTTTGGTCGTGTTTGCATATTAGACGGTCAAACGGGTTCCAATATTTATATCGGTTTTTACTTGGGTATCTATGTAAAGTGTTGGGCCTTTGGCTCGGTTTTGACTAAATGAGTCGTCTGGACATTTGTCCGTATGATGACGCTTAATTCGTGTCATTGGTGAGTTACATGCTTTGGGTGCTTTGGTCATTCATTTGGAGTCATGTAATGTTAAACAGTGCCGTAATGGATCCATAGGCACGTAAGTGTGTCTGTTTTGGAAAGCCTAAGTTTTTGGTTACTGTGGTGACCACTTGGGTATGCTAGCGAGTAGGCAATAGGTGGCTCGAACCGCTAAGTTGAAACTCGTTTAGATTAGATAGGCACCCATGTTCGTAAGACCCTGGAGTGGAACTCGACGGAGTATGGCAAGGGGCAATAATAGGTCTGAGGATTGTGATGTCTGGTATGGCATGGGAACTAGGACCGGTATGTGTGGTGAAATCCAATAACATCACGGGTGGCCCCATTCACGTGTTCTCGCCACCCAAGATGGAAACGTTTAGATGACACGTGAGGAAGTTGTATGGGTAGCCTACTTGCATGTTCCTCTATTCTCAATGTATACGGGTCTCTCTGTCATAGATCCGTGGTATTTTTAAAAGTTAATGTCGTATTTTACCAACATTGGTTTTTATGTGGTCGACAATAAATGATGGTTTTAATATTGGGTTTTCCCCACGTATATTAAGGTTTGAATAGAATGTGTCATTTCCACGTGTCGGTGTTTAATTTCGTTCATTTTATGGTTGCGTGAGTTTTGGGTCTAATGTCCGTGTTCACGGCGATATTTATTTATGTGGGTTTTTATCTTTGGTTTATGAGTTATTGGTCATGTCCCACCCGTATTGGGTATTTCGAGATATAACATTTTACCCGTGTTTTATAAAGATGGGGAGTTCTCTCTCTATTCTCATTTTGAACAAGTTTTGGGTTAAATCTAAGTTTATGAAAGAACGTTTTATATTGAAATCTTATTTCATGCCGCATTGTGACTAAAAGAGAGAAAACTTTAAGAGTTCGATACCATGAGCGTGTTGTCATGGGTTTTACAAATTTTTATTGCACATGTTATAGGACGGAAAGTTATTTTTCATATGCATAGCATAAATTGATGCATACTAGGACCCTGGTAGTCCTTTTGAAAATTTTGTTACGCATCTTTCGTTACCGTTTTATTAACATAAGTACTTATCAAATGAATTTTGAAAATGGTTTTATATGTGTGGCATTGGTGTCAATTTTGAAACCTATCGAATGCACGATAGTGTATTTTTACCGCATGTTTAATTGTTATTAAACTTATGTATTTGAGAGTTTTATAAATTTCAAATTGGTATGGTAGTGTAAAAAAAAACCTTGAATTCATTGGGCTATAGGTGTAAGCTCCCTCGTGTTAGAAGTCGATATTAAGGACTAAAAGAGTCTTCGGAGTTTAAGGTGTTAGACATGTGTTTCTCCCATTTAGTTAAGTAACGATCTTTATGCTTCGTTAAAACTACGAATTAAAATCGTGTTCGGTTGTTTGGATATGGTCGGTTTTGGAATTGTGGGAATTTGGTAGGACGGCATGCTATGTGTCGGTGGCGTATTACATTGTTGGGTATTCGTGAATAATGATGACGTTATGGTTGACTGGTAACGATGTTGGATTTGGGTGACGACTTCCAAGAATAGGTGTCAACTTTGAATCGACATTGCTAATCGGGAATGAAATATTGGTAGTATACCCATGGTTGCAGAATGGTCATTCTGAGGATAGGTGTCGACACACTATTTTGAGGACAATAATTGTTGGTGTGCTCAATGTATTTCCGTTAGATCTGGTGCGTCTGCAGGACGAGCGGTAAGTTAAGGAAATTAGATGTTAATAATTAAGAATCAATCATTAGTATTTTGATATTTGTCAGGACTTTCGTTGAATTTGGAAATCGATCTTTCCAAGTGCTATGTTGGGTGTTTGGTGGTTCTAGATTTCGAGGACGAAATCATTTCCAAGTTGGGGAGTATTGTAACACCCCGATTTTCGAAAGGTATCATTTCCAGTTTATACCGAAATCGATATATTAAAGAAAAATAAGATACTTGATTTTGGGCTTGAATCCTTGATTTTATAGCCTTGATGGATGAATGATTCGATTACGAGACCAACGGTTCTTTCCGGAGCGAAAACGGAGCTATAACGAAGAAGTTATGACCGAAACGGGATTTGACTAAATAAGAAGAAAAAAATCAGTGGCTGACGTACCTTGTTACGTGGGTTGCTGAAGCTGAACCCACGAGAATGGTGGCCAAAATCAGTGGCTGACGTACCTTGTTACGTGGGTTGTTGAAGCTGAACCCACGGAGCAACCCACGAGAATGAATATTAGGGTACCTTGTTATGTGGGTTGCTGAAGCTGAACTCACGGAACAACCCACGTGGATGGCTGGACGTTTTTTATGCTTTATTTCCCCCAAATATTTCTCATTTCTCATCTTCTTCATTTCAAGAATTCTCTCCCAAACCCTTCCTCTTCACCTACCTCTTCTAATCCTCTTCAACCACCAAATCATCACCATTTATTACTAGAGTGAAGATCATCATCCAAGGTTTTGGGTTGGAAGCTTCACCTCCATCTCCATCTTCATCTTCTTCATCACCTTCTCACCATTGTTGACCATATTTTGGGGTTTTCCAAGAAACCTACTTGTAAGTCATTCTAACCATTTCTAAACCATGAAATAAGTTATAAATGTTCCATTGATGGTTTCCTAGTGTTTGATTTCTCTAATTTTCGGTTTGGATAATTTTGGGAGTTTTGGGTCAAAATTAGGGTTTTGCCCAAAATAGAGATTTTGATGATTAAGTGTTTGGGGATCAATTATTTATGATGGAAAATGGATGTTCATGGTTGGAACCTTGTAAATCTAGGTTTTGGAAAATTTGGTTTGAAGAACCGAGTTTCTTCAAGGGAAGCTCTAAGTGAGTAAATACTAGATTTAGCTTAAATCTAGCAAGGTGAGTATACTAAACTTTTGTTAAAACTGGATACACATCATATTTGCTTATTTGTTGTTATTATCACATAATTGCTCAAAATGGTCATCTTTACGGGTTTATGTATTTGATGGTATTTTCATGAGAATATGTGAGATATTTGTATATGAGGTATCATTCCATGATTTACTCTATGTTGGGTAATTATTTGAGGATTTTCAATATATGTGCCCACAATGGGTATTTGACATGAATATGGAATATATGTTGGTATATCATGGTGATTTTCATTTGGAATATAATTGTGGTGATATTGTATCTACAACGTGGTTATGTAGATAATGTAAGTCTCATGATGGACTTTTGCCATTAGGAGGGTGATATTGTACTTATGATTGGTATTGGATTGTAATTGGTTGAAATATACCTAAGGACCTCCTATTTGCATAATGTGGACGAACCAAGTATGTGATTCACTATAGGAATGTAGGTGGGTGACATATGGGCAATTCCCCTGTGCGGTAGTCTCCATATGTACCTAGACCTCCGCCGTCGGGGAATTTCTTGAGTGGTATTCCTCGATGCGTGTCGGGCCTTTGGGTTGCCACGGTGTTCGGCTTCAAGGCGCATTGCCTCTTAGGGTGAACCGGATTGGAGTTATGGGTCGCTCCCGTTGACTCCACATCTATTTGATTAATTGGTTAACTGCGGATAAGAGTCAAATATGTTATACCATGCTATTTTATTGTTCAACTCACTAGGCTTTTTGGCCTAACACTTGTTTGGTGTCGATGTGTATCTCAGGTTTTAGCGGCACCGGTTCTAAGCTGGAGTAGTGCTTGGGTGAGATATTTGGGAATATTGCTTTTGGACTTACTATTGGTAGAGAATCCTTTGGGTCTATAAATGACACCCTTGATTGTAATCTCTTTTCTGGTTATAGAAATTAGATTAGTTGGTTGTTATTTATTATCCGTTTAATTACGATTGTATTTAAACGGGTTTGTGTATTTTCCCCAGTTTTGGGAGGCTCTTGCTTTGGCAATTTTAAATACCGCATGTCCGTTTTTCGGATTTTTGTTATCCCTGTTTATAGGGTGTTACAATATTACATAACTAAGAGTTATCACATTTATATAAACAAAAGTGAAATAAACCCACAAATCACCTCTTAATGTCAAAATCACCAAATATTATCACATTTGTCAAATAATCATTTTATAGCATAATTATGGAAGAAAATAGTAGGAAACTCACCCAATGGGTTCGTAATGTGAAAGCCCTAAAAGTAGTGAAAACCCTAGAAGTAGTGGAGGTGACTTGAGACTTGAGTTTCCTTGAAGCTTGCACAAGTAGGTGGTAGGATCACTAGTAAATGAGCATTCAGTACCTTGGATCTCTAATTAGTAATAAATGAAGAGAGAGGGATGAGAAAGAGATGAAAATCGCCCAAAGACTTGAGAGAAAACGTAATGAGAGCAAATGGGAAACTGATGAGAAACTTTCCCCAAAATCGGACTATGTTGGGAAAACTCCAAGGATGTGCGGCGACAATGCCACGCGAGAGCGACACTGCATTCTCTCCAGTCACTCTCGCCCCGGGTGTACCGAGGCTCTTCCGTCCGCTACGATGGTGACAAGCGAGTATGCCATTGGCATTCTTGCTAGGCATACTCACCGAGGTGCTACCGAGATCCATGAGCTTTGGGTGATAATGCCATCACGACTATGCCCTTGGCAAGGTCTTCGGGCATAGTCGTCAGGTATGCCCCGGGCCCCAGTGACTCCAAAACTGACCCGATTCTACCCAAACTCGAGAGATCAACTATAGAAATCAATAACCTCACAATTACATACACATAATATGTATACATACATCTAATGAAGAGGTCACGTGAGGTTTAAGGGTCCACACACATAGAGACATAAAAATAGGAGACACTTAAACAAAATTCGGGGTGTTACAGCTGAGCTATTCGATTATACACTTTTCCAACCCAAACATGCTCATATGTTCATTAATCATACGATAAAACTATAAGAATTATCGAGCTCAAGCCAATAAATGAGCATCGAGCTTGATAATTCAAAAATTATTCGAGTTCAAGCTCAAGCCCTACTAAAATTATTCGAGTTGGATTCAATCTCGAGTCTGGTATTAGTTTTTCGAGTCAAGCTCGAATAACCTACTATTCTACTCGACTCACACTTGTTCACACCTCTAGTATTCTTTTAATCTGACTATTTTCTCATTTGATCCTCTATATATTTATATAAAATTCATATTTTCGAATAAAATCGAGTATGTTTGATTTAATTTATATTTGAATTTCGATATATTATGTTGAAAAAGTATGAATTTCAAATTTGGTTAATATAGTAGGCACTACATATAATCGGTTTATATGATGTCAAAAATCTCTAGGTGTCATAATAGATAGTCTTAAGGACTTTGCTTTAAAGACAACTAGACAATTGTAGGTCATTATGTAATAAATGTTTCAATAAATTTATAGAACGCTTTTGAACGTCTTAACAAGTTTTTAGAACACTTTTGAAATAAAGTATCATATTAATTTTTTTGTATGATATAATTTTAAAATGTGTCTAATAAAAATAACTGTTCTTTAAAAACTATGTTTATAGGACTTTTCTCAAAAGTGTCAATGTAAAAAAATTATGAGTAAACTACTATTTTTGTCCATGTGGTTTGTTGTTTATAACTATTTTTGTCTCTGATCTTTAAAAATTGCTTTTTTCATCCTTGTGGTTTGCAACTCCTTTCGCTTTTAATCCCTGAGAATATTAGTTTTAGGGATGAAAATGGAAAGGAATTGCAAACCACAATGACCAAAAAAACAACTTTTAAAGTCAGGAACGAAAATGGTTATAAACAACAAACCACAAGGACGAAAATCGTAGTTTACTCAAAATTAATATTACACTTTATCTTAAAAGTGTTATAGAAAACTTATTAATGCACATATGAAATGTTCTATAAAGTTTTTTTTTTGGAAAGGGTATCCTGGGCCTAATGTAATATCCGGATCCAAAAATTTTATTTATTTTGGAAGTTGGGTGAAAAGTGAAACGAGAACCAAAGTGCAAGGGGGTTATTTGAAAATTTTGGTTTGTATATAAACTAAATATCTGATATTTGAGATTCATATCTCAAATTATCAGCCAACTTAGATTGTAAAAAGAGAAAGAGAGAAAGCAAGAGGCAGAGAGAAAAGAGAAGGAGATCTTGTGAATCGATTAGTTTTTATCAAATAGAGGTATGTTTTTAGCTTCATTTTTCTATCTGCATGTTATAGTCGGTAAATAGTCTTGTTAATCAAGCTTTTAACCGTGTATTTGATCGATTTAATGATCAAAAGTTTTCTGGGTTTGAACCGTAATACGCCGACTTAAGTTCTTGATTAGACCGGAAAGATGATGTATCGGTCATTTGCTTTCGACCGATATAGTGTAAAGGACCGGTAGAGATTCGACCGGTAGTGATTCGACCGGTAGGTTGTAAAGGACCGATAGTGGTTCGACCGATAGGTTGTAAAGGACCGGCAATGGTTCGACCGGTAGTTGTGTTAGACCGGTAATGTTACTCGACCGGTATAGAGGCTCGACCGATACATTGTTTTGACCAGTATTATTCGGTGTATGTGTTCGACCGATATTTTGATAATTGGTCTAAGAGGTTTTTAATCAGAGTGGTTTTGACCGGGTTAAAAACAGTAGATTTCAATTGATGAGTCTTTTGAAAGAAAGAGTGTTAATTGCACGTTAGCTTACCTTTGTTTTAATACTATCGTAGGTGGTGTTAATCAATAGAAGTCAGAGTTTATTTCAGAAGAATCAGAGGTGAGTCTTTTAACTAAATCTTTTATGATTTGAGTAGTTAATTGATAAATGTGAGTTTTATATACTACACATTTATAGTATTGAAAGTTATGCAGAATTATTTCAAAAGATTGATTTAATCAGTTGGGCATGTTTTATGCTCAGTGTATATAAACTTGTTTTATATATAGGCAGGACTAGGTGTATGCATACATTTGAGTCAGAAGTCTGACCTAAGTCGGGAAGTGTGACCCGCCTGCTCGTACCGGGGAGTGTGGCCCGTTTATGCCATTAGGGTGTGTCCCTAAAATAAGGCAGTGCGAGACAGACATATCGTCTTTGACGGGAATGTTGGTCAGTAGTTTAAAGTACGCTTGTGAGCGTAGAAAGTGGTCAGTGATGGCCAATAGATTTAATTATGCCTGCGAAGCATAAAATGTTTTAAAGTTTGATTTAAAGAGTAAGTTACGTATTGAGATATACAATGTTGTTTAAATGTTTTAATTAATATTTGAACTGTTGTAGTAGTGATTGGAGGGAACTCACTAGACCTTTGGTCTAACCCTCGCTATTTCGAAATTTTAATCATGTTTCAGGTTATCGTAAAGTAGCAGATAAAGGTAAAGAGAAGATTTAAGCTATAAGCAGGAGATAGAAGACTTCCTGTAATAGTTATCTTTTTGGGAAACTCAGTTGTGTAGTAAGAGATAGTGTAACCTTGTACTCTGTATTGTAAGCATGGGACAGTGTTTAGTAATGAATGTTATTTTATTATATTTATACATGTTCAGGTTGTTACAATTGGTATCAGAGCATTAGTTTAAGAGATCTAGGTGACCAGATGGGCCTAGACTTAAACTGAGATAGTAGAAGCACAACTGAGTATTAGGAAGACCGTAAGAAGATAACATTAAGGTAGTAAGGACTAGCATGTAAGGTAAATTTGGAATTCCATCTGGCCAGTGTAATTGTGAATTTACAAGTACATGCTTTTGCTTAAACTGCCGTAATGTGTAGCATGTTAGATTGAATATCTTATGTTTCTTCTTATTAGAAGTATGTCTGAGCGAGTGACCAGGAGTAGATCTATAGTGAATCCAGAAATGGACCCAGATAATGAAGTCATTGCCGAAGAGCAAATGACTAATGTCAACCCGACTGCTATCCAAGGAAAGAGTCGAGGTCGACCTAAAGGTAAGACAGTTCAGAAAACAACTACTCAGGTAGGAGTTTCCAATGTGGGAACTCGAGGTGGGAAGACGAGTCGTTGTATTCGTCAGAATGAAAGTGTAGAGGTAAGAATTGAGCAAGAAACTTCGAATCAAGAAAGTTCGGCTTCGGTGAGGGGTTTAAACAGACGGGAAACCGTGGAAGAGGTAGAACGCAAGGTTTTGTTACGCAAGAAACCTTTACTGCAGAAATGGGAAAGTTACAAGAAACGTTGAATGCTTTATTGGCTCAGCGTACTAATGAAGTTTCGGCAAGTAAAGAAAAGAGTGAAGATAAAGTACTGACTGAGGTAGCAGAATCACCAGTTACTGGAATGGGTAGTCATCCTCAGTCAGGTCCCATTGTTTCAGTTAAAGTTGTAACAGGAAAAAGATGTAGTTTTAAGGAGTTTGTTGCTTGCAAGTATCCTACTTATAAAAGGGAATGTGATCCCGTAGTAGCATTAAGATGGGTAAAAGGTATGGAGCTAGCTTTTGATACAAGTAAGTGTGCAGAAGAAGATAAAGTAGTCTATGCTTTGTCAATGCTGAAAGAGGAAGCAGTAATGTGGTGGGATGTGGAATCCGGAGGTCAAAGTTCAGCTGTAGCTAAAGAAATGGTTTGGGGTGAGTTTGTGAAAAGATTTAAAGCACAGTTCTGCCCTCTGGCGGCAGTTAAAAAGTTGGAAGAAGAATTTCTGGGTTTAGAGCAGAAAGGAATGTCAGTTCGAGAATATGCTACAAAGTTTATTGAAAAGTCTAGATTTGCAGAAATTTATGTACCGAATGAAGAAAGACGAGTAGAACGTTTCATCTTTGGATTAAGAAGTGATATTCGGGAATTTGTCTCGAATAAAGAAACGTCGACTTTTCAAATGGCAGTAAATGCAGCGGAGATGAGGGAGAAAGAAAAGAACAGGCAAGCCACAGAACGAAGTGGGGATAAAAGAAAGTGGGAAGGAACAGTTTGTGATTCCAAATCGTTTAAGTCTGCAAAGTTTGAGCAGCGTCCTGTTAATAAGTTTGAAAATATGTCCTGTATTAAGTGTAACCGGATGCATAAGGGAGAATATAAGATTAATCAAGAGGGTTGTTATAAATGTGGGAAGGTTGGACATTTGGCTCGAGACTGCCAGAATTTGAGGTCTTGTTATCAGTGTGGATCTCCTGATCATATCAGGACCAATTGTCCACAGTTGAAAAAGGGATCGGTTGGAGGAAATGTAGAGAAGGGAGCTGATAAAAAGATAGAGCCAGCTAAAGCGAGGGCTAGAGTGTTCAATATGTCAGCAGAAGAAGCGGTGGAGATACCTGATGTAGTGACATGTACTTTCTTTATAGATTCAAATTATGCAAAAGTATTGTTTGATTCAGGCGCAAATCATTCTTTTGTATCTCCTAATTTTGTGCATAAATTGAATGAGAAACCTAAGAAGCTTAAGCATGAATTGAAAGTAGAAGTGGCTGATAATAGTCAAATCTTAGTAGAAGAATTGTATGGGAGTAGTATTGTCATCGATGGACAAGTATTTCCACTTCGACTGTACCCGATGGGTATGGGAGAATCTGATGTTATCGTGGGAATAGACTGGTTGGCGTCTAATGATGCTCATATAGTATGCAATAAGAAATTGATTCGTATAGCGCAACCAGGAAAAGAAGAGATAGTAGTATTTGGAGATCGAAGGGATAGAAAGTCATGTTTGATTTCTATGATTAAGGCTAAGAAATGTTTAGTAAAAGGGTGTGTGGGATTCTTAGCTTATGTGATAAATGCTAAGAAGGAAAAGAAGGGATTAGAGTCAATTCCGGTAGTCAGTGAGTATCCAGAAGTATTTCCGGAAGACTTGACCACTTTGCCTCCTGATCGGCAAGTGGAATTTCGTATTGATTTAGTTCCCGGAGCAACGCCGATTGCAAGAGCACCGTATAGACTGGCACCGGCAGAGATGAAAGAAATGATGACTCAGTTGCAGGAATTGTTAGACAAGGGGTTTATTCGCCCTAGTACCTCACCTTGGGGAGCGCTAGTATTGTTTGTTAAGAATAAAGATGGGTCTATGAGAATGTGCATAGACTATCGTGAGCTCAATAACTTGACTATTAAGAATAAGTATCCGCTTCCCAGGATTGACGATCTTTTTGATCAACTTCAAGGAGCGAGTTACTTTTCTAAAATATATCTGCGATCTGGGTATCACCAGTTGAAGGTGATGGAGGAGGATGTTCCTAAGACTGCATTTCGTACGAGGTACGGACATCATGAGTTTTTAGTTATGCCATTTGGTTTGACTAATGCGCCAGCAGCTTTCATGGATCTGATGAATAGAGTGTGTAGTCCGTTTTTAGATAACTATGTCATCGTTTTTATAGATGATATATTGATCTATTCACGTTCCAAGGAAGATCATGAAACTCATTTGAGAGCAATTTTAGAATTGCTTAAGTGTGAAAAGTTGTATGCCAAGTTTTCAAAATGTGAATTTTGGCTGAAAGAAGTTCAGTTTTTAGGACACGTAGTGTCGAAAGATGGGATTCAGGTTGATCCAGCTAAGATTGAAGCCATTAAAGGGTGGGAAACACCGAAATCACCATCTGAAGTAAGAAGTTTTCTGGGATTGGCTGGTTATTATAGAAAATTCATCCAGGATTTTTCAAGGATAGCTACGCCCTTAACAGCATTAACCAGAAAGAATGTCAAGTTTGTCTGGTCAGAGGCACAGAAAGAAGCGTTCGGTAAGTTGAAAGAGAGTTTAAGTAGTGCTCCTGTTTTATCTCTACCCAACGGATCGGAAGGATTCGTAATTTATAGCGATGCTTCAAAGTTGGGTTTGGGATGTGTGTTAATGCAACAAGGCAAAGTGATTGCTTATGCATCTCGTCAGTTAAAAGAGCAAGAAAAGAATTATCCGACGCACGATTTAGAGTTGGCAGCTGTAGTATTTGCTTTGAAAATTTGGAGGCATTACTTGTATGGGATCAAGTGTCAGATTTACACAGATCACAAGAGCCTTCAATATCTGTTCAATCAGAAAGAGCTGAATATGAGGCAGCATAGATGGATGGAGTTATTAAGTGATTGTGACTGTGATATTTTGTACCATCCAGGTAAGGCCAATGTAGTAGCAGATGCTCTAAGTCGTAAGGAGCATGGAGAAATAGCAGAAGTTGTAGCATTTCGAGTTGATGTTGTTTCTAAATTCTTGGAAGAGGTTATAAAATATCAAGAGGAAGCAGCGTCAAAATACAATTTGAAAAGTGAAAGAATAGTTGGGATTGTTAACTCGTTAATAGTTGACAATCGTGGAGTAAAGTGTTTCAATAGGCAAGTATGGATTCCAAAAGCAGGAGGTCTGAGGCAGAAAGTATTGGAAGAAGCACATAGATCTCGGTATTCAGTTCATCCTGGAACTAATAAGATGTATAGAGATCTGAAACAAGGTTACTGTTGGCCTGGTTTAAAGAAAGATATTGCTCATTTCGTTGAACGATGTCTGACATGTTTGAAAGTTAAATCTGAGCATCAGAGACCTTACGGGGAACTTCAGTCGTTAGAAATCCCAGTTTGGAAGTGGGATGAGATTACTATGGATCTTGTTACTGGGTTACCGCGATCACCTAAGGGGCTTGATGCTATTTGGGTGATAGTGGATAGACTCACAAAGTCAGCCCACTTCTTACTGATCAAGGAGACGTACTCATTAGAAAAGTTGGCTCGATTGTATATCGACGAGATAGTAACCCGACATGGAGTACCATCGTCTATTGTATCAGACAGAGATGCTCGATTTACATCAGCTTTTTGGAGAAGTTTGCAAAGAGAATTAGGCTCTCAACTTAAACTGAGCACGACCTATCATCCTCAAACAGATGGTCAGAGTGAGAGAACTATACAGACATTGGAAGATATGCTTCGTGCATGTATTATCGATTTCAAAGGTTCGTGGGAGATTCATTTGCCGTTGGTTGAATTTTCCTACAACAATAGTTATCATGCTAGCATACAAGCGGCCCCGTTTGAAGCTTTGTATGGTCGTAAATGTAGAACACCTCTATGTTGGAATGAGGTGGGTGAAAGACAGATAGCGGGACCAGAGATTGTACAGGTGACAGCTAATAAGGTTGATCAGATTCGAGCAAGATTGAAGATTGCTCAAGATCGTCAGAAAATGTATGCTGATAGAAGAAGGAAACAGATAGAGTTTCAGATAGGAGATAAAGTAATGCTTAAAGTTTCACCCTGGAAAGGGGTAGTCAGATTTGGGAAGAAAGGAAAGTTGAGACCAAGATTTGTAGGACCATTTATCATCACTGGTCATGTTGGTGAAGTGGCTTATGAACTTGATCTACCAGAAAGTTTGCATGGGATTCATCCCACATTTCATGTGTCAAACCTGAAGAAGTATTTGGCAGAAGCAGATATAGTTGTTCCTTTAGAATATATTCAGATAGATGAAAAACTAAGTTATATTGAGGATCCCGTAGCAATTACGGACCTCAAGATAAATAAGTTGAGGAAAAAAGAGATTCGCTTAGTGAAAGTTCAGTGGAAATTTCACCAAGGACAAGAGTCTACGTGGGAAGTAGAGTCAGAGATGAAGTCTCAGTATCCCCAGTTGTTTAACGATATATGTCCGGGGACGGAATTCTCTTAAGGGGGGAAGATTGTAATATCCGGATCCAAAATTTTTATTTATTTTGGAAGTTGGGTGAAAAGTGAAACGAGAACCAAAGTGCAAGGGGGTTATTTGAAAATTTTGGTTTGTATATAAACTAAATATCTGATATTTGAGATTCATATCTCAAATTATCAGCCAACTTAGATTGTAAAAAGAGAAAGAGAGAAAGCAAGAGGCAGAGAGAAAAGAGAAGGAGATCTTGTGAATCGATTAGTTTTTATCAAATAGAGGTATGTTTTTAGTTTCATTCTTCTATCTGCATGTTATAGTCGGTAAATAGTCTTGTTAATCAAGCTTTTAACCGTATATTTGATCGATTTAATGATCAAAAGTTTTCTGGGTTTGAACTGTAATACGCCGACTTAAGTTCTTGATTAGACCGGAAAGATGATGTATCGGTCATGATAAGCCAAGATCACAAGATCTGTAGAGAGAGAATCTAGAGAGAGAAAAGTGCGCTCAAATGTAACAGTGAATTGTATTAAAAAATGTGAAAGTTCTTACAAAAAAACAAGCCAAGGGGACTTAAATACCCAAAGGCATTTACAAGACAGAAAAGAACTAAAAGTACTGAAAGATAAAGGAAATAAAAAACAATGATTACTATTAAATCAGATCTAACAATCTCCCCTTTAGTAATCATTGGCGCCGAGGTCTTAAAAAAAATCTTCAAAAACAGCATTGACCAAAGTCTGTTCAGTCCAACTAATACTTCCAATCGTCGCAGAGTTGAACGGAGATTCAGTCTATCTTGAATAGAGACCAAAGATCTACGAATCAGACGAATTTCATCATTTTCAAAAAGATATGACTCTCTTCTTGTTTCCAAAAACTTTCTTCTAGTCTCTTGTAGAAGATGCTCCAACTGAAGTTTGATCACCTTTAGAGTTCCATCAGAGTAATATCCAATCTCATCAATTCGTAGAAAGAATTTTTCACTTGAGCTGTTCTTATATACTACTTCGTATGGATCTTCGATAATGGTGAATAACGGATAAGACTCTAGATTCTGCAAACTTCGGTTGGGCCTTTCAAGATTAACCACAGGCTGAAAACTTTCGACGGCCATCTGGAAGTCAAAAACTCAATAGAATCGGATCTGTCGTCGAATGAATCGTTTAATAACAAAAAGAGTTTGAGAAACATCCTGAGTCCGATGATAAAGATTCCTGAAGTGATCATATAAGAATTCAATATCATCAATTGAAAGATCAATGAAATCAGCCTCCGAAAATTTGTACCGATTGCAGTCTCTTCTTTCCACTTCAAGGTCTGGATACCAGATGTTCACAAACTTATTAATTGTGACACTGAGAACTCGAACAATTAGATGAGGAGAAGCAACGGTGTTATTCCTTTTGCGTTGGAACTTGATAAACGCTAAGTATTCATGCTGATAAGCTTCTGATTCTTTCTCTACTCCAAGTATGGCATATATATTGATTGTCCTTCTTCTAGAAACAAAGATGTTGCTTTGGATATCTTCAAGAAAAGTTGTTCTGAATCTAGAAGCCATATATCTCTGCTGTAGATTTCTCTGCCTTTGCTGCCTAGTTAAAGCTTCTCCTTCTTCTAGAAGAGATGGAGGAATTACCGGTTCGGAGGAAGGAATATCTGCTTGAGCTTTAGATGACTGACCAACTTCAAATGCACTTGACGGAATATTGGTTGTCGGAGCAGAACTAGTTACTGGAGTAGATGAAGGTTGATCATCTTCTGGAATCTCACCTTGACTTGGAAGATCAGCATATAACAATTCAGCCTCTTTGTATCTGATGCATCCATGAAAACAGTGTCATCCTCTGTATCAGATAAGATGATGATATTGTTGCAATCTTCTTCTTTAACTTGAGCAACTTTCTCAAATCTAACTTCTTCATCATCATCTGAAGTTATCTCTATAAAGTTTGCGAAGAAAGATCTCATGTCATTTGCTGCTTCTGACTCTTCAACTTCATGAGCTCTACCTGAGACATCTGGATCCACATAAACTACAATTTGCATATTAAAATTTGCTTCAGACATATTAAATTCATTATGCAAAGCAGTTACATCAGCATTGTCAATCATGACATTCACTAAATCTTGGATACTGCAATCTTGAACTATATCAGCAGTCTTTTCTCTATCTCCAGCCACTTCTTTTTGAACGACTTCTCGTGTTTCATAAGACCCTTCTGTTCTTTGTCTCTTTGCCATCTCCCCCTCATGGCCTTGATGATCGGGATCATCTTGGTCATGTCGGCGTTTAAGAGACGGGCCAGCCTCAGTCCTGCATGATTGCTCTAGATGGTCAATCTTGTTAGATAGATCAGAGAAAGCTTGTGTCATAAAAGAACGAAGATCAGATAAACTAGATCTAACTTCTGATCTGAATTCCTGAAAATCATGAGATAAAGCATTAATGCGATCAGAATCAGAAGAAGAAGAAGAAACTGGAGGCGGTGTTGGCTGGAAGTTCCTCAGCAGAGAGATTAAATCTTGATCTTGATGTTGTGGCGGAGACATAGATAGAAGACACGCATAAAGAAGATCAGATAGATCAGAAATCGGAGCATCATGAATAGAAGCCCTGGAAGAAGTATCAGTCGGAGCAGACATGGAAATACCCGCAGACTGAGTGAAGATTGACGGAAAAGGAAGAGATACAATCGGTGATGTAGATGAAGACACCGTAGAAGAAGGTTCCCGAATAATCACCCCTGAAGGACGACGGAAAGGAATCTCAGGAGGAAGAACCGAAGTATCTATCTCTGGCATTTTCCCTTTGAAAAATGACTTCAGCTTGTTAATATCTTCTTCTTTTTGAGCATCCACCCTGTCTGAGAACTGACGAATTACCTCATTCAGAGTTGTAAATTTCTCCGAAGAAACACGTGCAGGAACCATAGAAAGCTCAACAGCAGAAACAGTGGTAGCAGTAACCTCAACAGAAAAAGAAGCAGGAGCTTGACTTTGTGTTTGAGTGGAGGTTTGAGCAAATGGGATATCCAGTTCATCAACATTTAGACGAGCAGCAGAGAGATCAATGGATACCGATTCATCTTCTGAAACATCTTCGGAGACAACAACCACTTCTGGTGTTTTTATTTTCCGTTCATACACTTTCATGTTGAGTTGATCGTCATCATCATCACCATCATCTAAATCACTTGTTGAAGTTTCACCATCATCAGAAAGATCAGCATTTGTCTCATCATCATCAGCAATTCCAGTTTCATCAGGATTAGCATCTTCTCCAATAGCAGCATTAACAGTAGTGACTTCAGCTTCGATAGCAGCAATGACAGATTCCTCATGATGAGTAGCAACGTCTTGTGGTGCTGCAGAAAGATCAACATCTGTCTCTAGTGTAGTTGCAACGACAGTATCTATTTCCTGAGTAGTTGATTCAACTTGCTCTTCATGAGTAGTACCAGTTGGAGTGCCATGAGAAGGTTCTTCCTGTTCAGCCTCTACAAATTCATTTTCTAAACAATAATCGATGACACTGTCATCGGTCATGTCAGCATAATTGGCAATAAGACCATAAGGAATGGTCATAGAAAAAGTGAATGACTTCTTCTGTTTCTGAAGATAAAGCATCTCAGAATCCTGAACTTGCGGCCAAGATAATCTACGTGGAATGGTCGGATTACTTCGAAACATGCTTCTAATAATCAGCTTGAGAAACCTGATAAAAGGAATGAACTTTCGTCGCTTGTTGGTTAACTTGTCTTGCACTACTTCAGAAAGCTCGGTCCAGAAAATAATCGTATAGTCGACATGCAGGTCATAGACTACTGCATGGAACAGTCGAAGATAGTGAAGACTAGAACTATCCGTGCCGGTATGTTTAGAAGTTAAGCACCTGTTGATGACAGAAAATAAAGAATACCAGACAGGAGGAAGGTTAGACTTGTCAAAGTCTACAACCTTGTTCAGTGAACCAACATAGCCTAATCTTTTGATGCCCTCAAAAACTTCCTCTTCGGATGGAAACTGATCATATGTTGTCCTTCCAGGTCTAGAAGTAGGCTCAGGAAGCTTAAGAATCAACCGTAAACGCTTGTAAGAAAGATATGAATCAAATTGATCAATTTTGAGATCAAATCGATGAGGACGTGCCAGTTCATTCTTAGTGATGGTGTGTCATACTTGCTGAACGTAGACTTCTGGAACATCAGCAACTGAACAAAGAGCTTGAGAGAGCGGATGTCCACGAAGAATAGTGCGTATGACAGGATGAATCTTGATGCGATCAAAATCAACAAAGTAGTTGTTACGCTTATAAGGCATGTACATGATGTTAGGGAACACATCATTTGGAGTTCGCCTGGATATAGAAAGATCAGCCCCAACAGACGGGACAGACGGCATAGGTGTATCATGAGATGCCTGATCAGCCGGATCCTGAAGAACGACATTCTCGTCTTGAATCATTGGATCAGTATTTGTTCGAGAAGTCATGATAACCTGAAACACAGAAAACAAAACACAGTTAAACATGTAATAGAAAACACGAAAAAAAAATTCCAAGTATGGTTTGCGGGTCCTTAAGAAAACACGAAGGAAGAAATGCGTGTCCTGAAGGGAACGCATAGGAGGAATGTGTGTCCTGAAGGGAACGCATAGGAAGGAATGCGTGTCCTGAAGGGAACGCATAGAAATGAATGCGTGTCCTTAATGGAACGCAAAGCATACTTTGAAACACACAATGAGTTTGCGTGTCACTAAGGAGACGCAAGATAGACTTTGCGTGTTCTTAGTGAAATGTAAACTACACAAAGAGAAACACAACAAACTTAGAAGAATGTGGGTCACGGGAGAAATGCATACCTTGGGTGTTCGGGTCTTCAAGACTTGGTTATTTTTTTCTGAATACCAGATTTCATCAAAATGTCTCTACAAGCTCAACTTTACAAGAATGATCTCATGATGTCATTGGGGTCTGATACTCGTCCACCTGTGCTGATAAATGAGAACGAATTTGAACAATGGCAGGACCGGTTTATTAATTTCATCGAAAGGCAACCAAATGGGGAAAATATGATGAAAGTTTTGACTGAAGGTCCCATGGTCAGGCCAATGAAAGTTTATTAATTTGAAAATGATGAAATTCGTCTGATTCGTAGAACTTTGGTCTCTATTCAAGATAGACTGAATCTCCGTTCAACTCTGCGACGATTGGAAGTATTAGTTAGACTGAACAGACTTCGTCAACGAGAAGAACGTCAATGATCCTTCAAAGTCGCCTAGATGGTCAATGCTGTTTTTGAAGATTTTTTTAAGACCTCGGCGCCAATGATTACTAAGGGGGAGATTGTTAGATCTGATTTAATAGTAATCATTGCTTTTTATTTCCTTTATCTTTCAGTACTTTTAGTTCTTTTCTGTCTTGTATCACAAAAGAAACTATTCGGGTCCTTGATGATACGCAAACAAGAACTATCCGGGTGATAGAAGAAGCGTACACTGAATAGGACTATGCGTGTTCAACGAGGCACGCACTTGAAGCTTTGCGTGTTCAGAGTGACACGCACTTGAAGCTTTGCGTGTTCAGAGTGACACGCACTTGAAGCAATGTGTGTTCAGAGTGACACGCACTTGAAGCAATGCGTGTTCAGAGTGACACGCACTTGATGATCTGCGTGTGTTGACAGATACGCAAGAGAGTGCGTTTCCAAGATAGACCCGATAACTAATCTCAATTCTCTCAAGATCTTGAAGGCTCTGATACCAATTGATAAGCCAAGATCACAAGATCTATAGAGAGAGAATCTAGAGAGAGAAAAGTGCGCTCAAATGTAACAGTGAATTGTATTCAAAAATGTGAAAGTTCTTACAAAAAAACAAGCCAAGGGGACTTAAATACCCAAAGGCATTTACAAGACAGAAAAGAACTAAAAGTACTGAAAGATAAAGGAAATAAAAAACAATGATTACTATTAAATCAGATCTAACAGGTCATTTGCTTTCGACCGATATAGTGTAAAGGACCGGTAGAGATTCGACCGGTAGTGATTCGACCGGTAGGTTGTAAAGGACCGATAGTGGTTCGACCAATAGGTTGTAAAGGACCGACAATGGTTCGACCGGTAGTTGTGTTAGACCGGTAATGTTACTCGACCGGTATAGTGATTTGACCGGTATAGAGGCTCGACCGATACATTGTTTTGACCAGTATTATTCGGTGTATGTGTTCGACCGATATTTTGATAATTGGTCTAAGAGGTTTTTAATCAGAGTGGTTTTGACCGGGTTAAAAACAGTAGATTTCAATTGATGAGTCTTTTGAAAGAAAGAGTGTTAGTTGCAAGTTAGCTTTCCTTTGTTTTAATACCATCGTAGGTGGTGTTAATCAATAGAAGTCAGAGTTTATTTCAGAAGAATCAGAGGTGAGTCTTTTAACTAAATCTTTTATGATTTGAGCAGTTAATTGATAAATGTGAGTTTTATATACTACGCATTTATATTATTGAAAGTTATGCAGAATTATTTCAAAAGATTGATTTAATCAGTTGGGCATGTTTTATGCTCAGTGTATATAAACTTGTTTTATATATAGGCAGGACTAGGTGTATGCATACATTTGAGTCAGAAGTCTGACCTAAGTCGGGAAGTGTGACCCGCCTGCTCGTACCGGGGAGTGTGGCCCGTTTATGCCATTAGGGTGTGTCCCTAAAATAAGGCAGTATACCGTCTTTGACGGGAATGTTGGTCAGTAGTTTAAAGTACGCTTGTGAGCATAGAAAGTGGTTAGTGATGGCCAATAGATTTAATTATGCCTGCGAAGCATAAAATGTTTTAAAGTTTGATTTAAAGAGTAAGTTACGTATTGAGATATACAGTGTTGTTTAAATGTTTTAATTAATATTTGAACTGTTGTAGTAGTGATTGGAGGGAACTCACTAGACCTTTGGTCTAACCCTCGCTATTTCGAAATTTTAATCCTGTTTCAGGTTATCGTAAAGTAGCAGATAAAGGTAAAGAGAAGATTTAAGCTATCAGCAGGTGATAGAAGACTTCCTGTAATAGTTATCTTTTTGGGAAACTCAGTTGTGTAGTAAGAGATAGTGTAACCTTGTACTCTGTATTGTAAGCCTGGGACAGTGTTTAGTAATGAATGTTATTTTATTATATTTATACATGTTCAGGTTGAACGCTATGAACTCCTCAAGCCTTTACCACCACACCACAGCCCTTGTGGTTAATGTTCTATAAAGTTATTGGAATGCTTTTACATAGGACGGTCAATTTTTTTTGTCCTATAAAGTTATGTCCAATAAAACATTATAATATAACATTTAAACATTTTTGTCGTCTTATAAACCTAATTTAATATGTATATTGTAACATAAAACGGGTTAACAACAATATTATATATACTTTGAAAAATAGGCATAGACAAAAATCTAGAGGCCTTCAAAGATAAAGATAAATAAATATATATATATATATATATATATATATATATATATATATAAATAATGGTGGTTTCAATTGGAAACCAAATTTAATTGGAAACTTTGGAAACCAAATTTCAACCATTGATATTTTTAATCAATGGTTAAGATTCATTTGAATTATATATGGTAATAAATTAATTAATTTATTAATAAAAGATAATCATAATATGTCAAAAGGGTAAATGTGTCTTTTTCTTTTGTGTTTCAAATTTGGCAACAAAGATTAAATATGGTAATAAATTAATTAATTTATTAATAAAAGATAATAATTATATATGGTAATAAATTAATTAATTTGTTAATAAAAAATAATAACAATATATCAAGATTACCTTTTTATTACTTGTTCATCAATATACAGTATGTAAAAACCCAATTAAGTTTCATTACCATTATTGTTTCATTACCTTTTCATTATGTTTCACTATATCAAATATGTTTCACTATATCAAATATGTTTCATCACCAGGTTTCACTATATTAATATTTTGTTTCACTATATTAATATTTTGTTTCACTATATCGGGTTTCACTATATTAATATTTTGTTTCATTATCTTTCTATTATGTTTAACTATATCAAATCTGTTTCATCAGGGTTCACTATATTAACATTTTATGTTTTATCAGGTTTCACTATATTAATATTTTTTTTCACTATATCAAATCAATTATGTTTCACTATATTAATATTTTGTGCCTTGAGGTAATTTCATATGAATACTTGAAAAATTAAATATTTATTTTTTATATTAATATTTTAATCAATCAAAGATTCATCGGAATCAAAAATAGAGGATCCGTATGATTAAAATTTGTTTTCCTAAATTAAATATCTCATTTTTACATTAATAAATGACTAACATTACCATAAATAAAATAAATTAAAAATAAATAATTATTAATATAATAATAATAACAATTACCATATATATATTATGAAATTATGTAAAAGACTAAAATAATCTTATCAATTAAAAAAGAAATTCAATGATTAGTTGATTTCGGTTTCCAAAGTTTCCAATGTAATACTGGTTTCCAATTGATCACTCCCCTATATATATATATACTATATTATAAAGCATGGATAAAAAACTCTTAAAAACAATTTGTAAAACATAATGTACCGTTATTTAATTCTAATTACTTAAAATCTCTTAAAAACAACCATTAAAGTTTTATATACTACATTTAATGTTATTTATTAACTTTCAATCGTTATTTCTAACCATTTTAACTCCTCTAAAATTACTACTCATTTTAACCCCTAAAATCACCCCCCTTCATAATTAAATAAATGATAAAAATAAAATTTTAAATATAAAAAATCTAAACTATAATTAAGAAAATCTAACAGAATATTTAATGTTTATTTAAAAAAAACATTATATTATTAAATCTAAAATAAATTACATTATTATTAAACTTCTATACTATATTATAAAGCACGTAAAAAAAACTATTAAAAACAATTGTTAAAAGTTTAATGTATCGTTATTTAATCATAATTACTTAAAATCTCTTAAAAACAACCATTAAAGCTTTATGTACTATATTTAATGTTATTATTAACTTTCAATCTTTATCTCTAACCACTTTAACTCCCTTAAAATCATGATTTATCTCGCTGCATTGCACGGATACGATTCTAGTATATATATAATTTTATTCCCAAAAAAGGGTAATTCAAACAAAACGAAAACGTCATCCCTTAGGTGTTAAGTTGTAACTGTTAACTCAATCTAGAAATTTATCCTTTAATTGATTAAATAATGTTTAATATATAAAATTATGCACGAGACAAATACAGTTTTGATGATTTTTTTTAAATCAAAAGAGACTAGTGTTAGGATAAATTTTTTGTTGGAATATTGAACCGAGTTAAAATGAAACGTAATTTATCTGTTAACAGTTAATGAAATACAATGTGAAAAACGAATGTATTTTCATAAGTGGTTAACTTGCATATATTATTAATCGTTTGTTATTATGAGTTTGTGCAATAATATTGGTAATAGTTTTGTATTATATTATTTAAAACTCAAACGACATGTCTCACAACATATCACTATTATTGAAATAATTATAAATATACAAATTAGTTGTTCAACTTGCAAGACAGATCCCATTAAAAATCCCAATATCAAGCTATTATAGTAACTTTTTCCTATAAAAATATGATTAATATTAACTCTATAATTTGTCATAAATGCATCGTTCATCTTAAGCTATTATAGTAACTGTTACCGCATAAAAAAATAAGATTATCAACTCTATAAGTTATCAAAAATGCATTATTTTCTCATATATATATATATATATATATATATATATATATTCACATCTTTCTTTCAATTTAACATTTTCTTATCAACTCCGATAACCAAAACCAATGCCATAGTATTAGTCGATAAAAACAAAGATATGTGTAGCTTTTATAAAATACGGAAGAAACAAATATTTATAAAATTCATTCCACAAATAGATGATTATGTGAGATTTGCACTTGGTTAATTTGGAAAGTATTGCGAAATATTTTTATTTTACAAAATACGATAATTCATTAGTGTATCTCGTTATTTTTTATTTTTTATTCATATCAAACTTTTTTTTTCTTCTTTTAATGCTCGTGAAAAAAATACGTGTAGATTTTATATTATGCTAATATAAAATACGTGTAGCTTTTATAAAATAAAATAAATTTTATATTAGCAAAAAAATACGGAAGAAAAAAGATTTTATATTATATCTCATTATGTAAAAAGATTTTATAAAATAAAATATGGAAAAATCATTATGAGATGTAATATAAAAAAATACGGAAGAAAAAAGATTTTATATTACATCTCATTAATATAGATTTAAATGTAAAATCTACATTTAAAATAGATTATGCTAATATAAAATCTATTTTATGCTAATACGGAAGAAAAAAGATTTTATATTACATCTCATTAATATAGATTTAAATGTAAAATCTACATTTAAAATAGATTATGCTAATATAAAATCTATTTTATAAAATCCTCCACCAAAAAAACAAATATTTATATTAATAAATGAGTATCAATTCCACAAATAGATGATTATGTGAGATACTGTGCTTAGAAAGGTTGTACCAAAGCATTAAGGAATTGTAAATTAAGTAATTGGCTTTAATTAGTTGTAACTTGTGCTTAAAATGTTGTAATTAAGAGTTTTTTATGTCGTTTTTATAATATAGTATAGATAATGAGATGGATTTTTTAATGTATTTATGTTGTTAGAAAATAAGAATAAATTTAGAATTGATAAATCATGCTGTCAAGAAAATTCCGATTGTAAGCTTTGTCTCCACCAGGTCCACCCTCATGTATATATGTGTATGTATGTGAAGTTTTAATTAGCTTGTTAAACCTATAAATCTTTGATTTCTTTTTTATATGTTTGAGTATCTTACTTTTTAGTTTTTAATATTTAACTAATAGATATTGTTTAATATTATTGACTTATTGAGTAATAGTAAAAAACACATATATGTGAGTATCTCTCTCTATATATATATAGAGAGAGAGAGGAAGGATCATGCGAGAAATTAAACATTTTTTTTAGTAAACTCCAATTTTGGTCCCTGACGTTTATTGAATTCTTTGAAAGAGGTCCCTATGGTTTCATAATTCAAGTTTACATCCCCAGGGTTTGGATTTTGCTCTAGAAATGGTCCCTGACCCCTAACGACGTCAAAATGGTCCGTTAGTGTCAGGGGTATTTTGGGTATTAAAAGTTTTCCTCCTTTTTAACCAAATTAACTCTTCCCCTAACTCCATTTTAGCGACCTCTCTTCTCCACTGTGTTCTTCTTCTCCAGAGCTCCTCTCCTTCTCCAAATTCGAAAGTCTTCTCCTTCTCCAACCAAAATGGTGCTCTGCTACTGTGGTGTCCAAGCTACTGTGAGAACCTCGTGGACAAACTCAAATCCCGGCCGTAGGTTCTACACTTGTGGAGGAATTGTAAGCTAATTTCGAATTTCAATATTTCCTTCATACCAAGGCTCGATTTTTTTCATCTCCTTCACAAAATCATCTCCTTTTTCTATTCCAACCTAATTACCCTTTGTTTTCATTTTGACAAGGTCAATGTTCATTTTTTGGTTGGTTTGATCCACCCATTTGTGCAAGGTCTATGGATGTCATCCCTAGTCTGCTAAGATCCAAGAATCGGGTTGAGCAATGTGTGAAAGCCAGAGAAAGGGAAATTTTTAAGTTGAATTTGATTATAGTGATTAGTTGGGTTTTTTTTGGTTTTTGTATATATTTTTGTTTGAACTAATCCGGGAATGTTGGCTTCTCTTTTGGGATAGCTTTTTGGAAGGTTGGTTTTTGTTTGGTAGGAATTAAGTGTAATTGGAAAGCTTAAGATGAATTTGTTCATCTGTTTGTACTCTTTGTAATGGAAGTCTTTGATTAAGTGTAATACTCTTTATAATGGAAGTCTTTTGATCAATCCTTGTTATCCTCTGCAACTACAAATGAGAGTCTTTTGATCAATGCAAATGCAAATGACAATTCTTTTGATCAATCCTTGTTTTTGTACATTAAGAAAAGAAACTCTGTTTTTGTCCATTAAGAAAAGAAACTCTGTTTTTGTCCATTAAGAAAGCACACTATTTTTGTCCATTAAGAAAGAACCAAAAACATAACACCAAGCCTGTTTCATTCCATTAACACAAAACATATATAACACCAAGCCTGTTTCATTCCATTAACATAAAGCAGTTTACTAATTACCAAACCATAAGATACTTTGTCCATACAACCAAACCATAACATAGAACATACAACCAAAAGATACTTTGTCCATAACACAACATACTACCAATTACCAAAACACCTTTCCAAGTTAGATAAGTGAGCACTAACACTAACCAAACAGACAACCAAATCATGCCCTATCCTGTGAAGGTCTTCCTTGCCCTTTACATGTTCTTGAATTGTAACATTTGTTCTTACACTTGTCACAAGTGACAGTCTTCCCTTTCCTTGACATTTTACCACTGTCCCCACTTCTCTTAGACAAATCTTCAGTTGTCTTCCTTATCTTTTTCTTTGTTCTTCCAACCTGTTTATGATGATTTGGCGGAACCAAAGTAGTTGGGCAATTATCTTTTTCCCATAGCATGCTTCCATTGATTGGCTCAATTTTGAAGTTGTACATCTCCTTCCATGTGCTCAGACTGTATGAATTGTCCACCCATGATTCAGGTACCACATCATAACCATTTGCTGCCATGTTCCAGTTTGTAGCCACAGCATGCTTGCAAGGACACCTAGTTAACTCCCACGGCCTACAAGAACAGGTCCTTGTTCTCACATCAACTATGCACTGGTCATTCCAAGGGCCAGATACCTCTGTGAAAAGAAACATATCAGAAACATGTCTAGTTTATATTACTTTGCATACACAAGTTTGTTGGGAACTGAAGAAATGCTAAGTATGGTTAATGCTGCTAGCTCAAAGATTAGTACTTCTGAGTTAATGCTGCCAGTTGAAGTTAATGCTGCCAGGACATGATTAATGCTGCTCTTCAAGATTAGTACTGCTGGAGTTACTACTGCTAAGAGATTAATACTGCTGATCTTGATTAGTGCTGCTTATAAGATGGAGATCCGAATTACAAGAATGACAGCTGGATAGACTGAAGATATTCATGGAAGATATTCTGAAGACATTTTATTAATTGTAATTATCTTTTGTCCAGTATATATATAGAATTGATAGAATAGTTTAATAAATTTTTTTTTTTGTTCTGAGTTTTTGTTTAAGAGAGAATCAACCTCAAGGCATAGTTCCTAATTCTAGAGAAGTAGAATTCGTCTTAAAAGAGTTTGTTCTTCAAGATTGAGGTTGTGTGTGTAATCTTGTAACTTCAACCATTCAATACAAGTTTACAAGTTATTCATCATATTTACTGTTTGTTTACTGTGTTATTGAATATCAAAGTGTTATTCTGCAAACTTCTTTGATATTGTTTCTGAGTATTTATAATTCTTGTTGAGAATTCGATCCTAACAAGTGGTATCAGAGCAAGTATTCTCAGAAACCTACATTCAAAATCACATCATCATGTCTAAAGGTTCAGAGTCTTCAAGCTCAGAAATTCCTACAGAGGTAACATCTAATCTTTGTTCTAAATCCTGTATTGAAACTGTTAAAAGGTACAGGGATCACAACCAGACAATGAGTGATGACCTTAAAAGATTAGAGAGAGATATAAAAGACTATGCAAAAATTGTTGAGAGTTTTGAGGAACAGATTAAGAGTTTCCAAGCCAATGAACTCCAACACTCATATGACACCAACTACTGGAAGTGGGAGAAAGATCAGTATGAGTTGAAGCTGAAACAGAAAGAAGAGGAGAATGAGAAAATAAAGAGTGAGTTTGATAAAGCCAAGCTGGATATTGAGAAATTTTCCAATGCTTCAAAAGCAATGGACTCTTTGCTCCAAAATCAAATCCATGACAAACTTAGAAGAGGAATAGGCTATAATACCACACCACCACCATACAACAACAATTACATCCCTCCTATATCAGACTTGCTAGAGACCAAGAATAGGAAGGAATTGTCTGATGAAGCCACTAAGGTAGATCCATTAGACAAAGTGGTGGTTGAAACAGACTCTGAAGAAGAAAACTCTAATGATAAGAGTAAGGAGAACACTGTGAGTGGTGAGATTCCCCTAGAAAATCACATTATCACCAATGAGGGATGTGGAAAAACTTGGGTCAAATCTAAGGACATAGAGAAGACAGAGGGAAAGTCTGGTAAGGTCCATTACAAACAGACCACAGTTGTGAATCCTGTCCCTTGCAAGCAGTGTACATGCAATAAATCTGAGCCCCAAAAACATGATAAACCAAGGGGAAATCAGAGAAACTGGAATAATCAGTGGGCACAAAAACAAGGGATTGATCTGTGTAAAATCAACAGGCCAAAACCTTGTTTTATCTGTGGCAAATTGAATCATCTTGCCAAATACTGTTATTTCAATCCTATTAACCAAATAGTCACTTTTCAAAGACAACCACAAAACTCTTCTGGTTATAGAAATCAAAGAAGGAATCAAATGGCTGAGAAAAGAGCACCTAAAAAGTTTCATGCTCAGAACAAGTTTGCTAATATAAAGAAAAATACTCCAAATAAGCCAAGAAGTAATTTAAAGACAAAGAAAGCAAACAACTTTGTTCAGGTTTGGGTTCCAATTGTAAAGAAACCTGTTAGTACTGCTATCCCAGATAGTACTGCTAACAGAAATAGTGCTGCTAACTCAGTTAGTACTACTAACCAAGTTAGTACTGCTAACAAGGCTAGTGCTGCTTCTAGTAGTAATGCTGCCAAACCTATAATCTTGACAAAGTATTCCAGCCATGAGATTCCTAAACAACTCATCCAGACTAAACTTACAGATTATATTGATGAGAAAGGACAACCCAAGACCACTTTGGCTTGGGTTCCCTCCAAAACTAACTGATTTATCAAGTGTGCAGGGCAACCAAAAGCTCAAGAGGAAGAGCATTTGGAATGCAGATAGTGGTTGCTCTTGGCACACAACAGGTAACATGGACTGCCTTCAAATTCTTCAAAAGATTTGATAGAGGACATGTTGCATTTGATTCAGAGGGAAGTAATAATAAATGCTCAGGGCATAAGTTAAAAGATAAGTTGCTTTTGAAAGATTTCATTGAGCATGATACTACTAACCTGTGTGTTTAAGTGTTTTAGGTTGAAGTTAGTAATACTCCAGAGGGAGTAATCATCATGAAGGATCAAGAAGAAAAGGATCAGGGGATGAACAAAGTAGTAAAAAGTATGAGTAAAAGGATGGTGTCAAAAAGTGTAAGTGTAGTAAATGCTGTCAGTGCAGTTTTAATACTGCCAGTGCATTTTTAATACTGCCAGTGCATTTTTAATACTGCCAGTGCACAGTTAATACTGCTAAGTAGTTAATACTGCTAGTTAGTTAATATTGCTAGTGGTTAATACTGCTTTCAGTTAATACTACTAGTTAGTTAATACTGCTAGTGGTTAATACTGCTCTCAGTTAATACTGCTAGTTAGTTAATACTGCAAGTGGTTAATACTGCTCTCAGTTAATACTGCTAGTTAGTTAATACTGCTAGTGGTTAATACTGCCTTTAGTTAATACTGCTCACTGTTAATACTGCTTTCACTAAATTTGTAGGGTTAATACTGCTTATAATCCACAAGCTATAAATACCCTTTCCCCGCCTAAAAGATCATAACGACTCTTTGTCTACTGTTCATCTTCTCTCTCACTCTTTTCTCTCAAGTATCCAGTGCTCGCTAGTCAAGAATCCTTGCGTACAGATGGCTTCAATGGTGTTTATTGACGAGCACAACGAGATTGCGATGCTAAAGAAGCCGAAACAAGCCGATGGATTCCACCAAATTGTGGACTTTCTCAGGTCAAGCCACATTGCCCATGCTCTCACTGTATCACCAACTATCTACATAGAGCATCAAAGGCAATTTTGGGCTAATGCCACCATTGTTACTGAAGATGGTGTCCAAATGATCAAGACAAGGGTATGTGAAAAACCCCTAACAGTTACTGAAGAGGTGATACGCATCTGTCTACGTCTAGACGATGCTGCAGGTATAACCTCTATTCCTAATGAGGAATTATTCTCAACTCTTACTAAAATGGGGTATGGAGGCCCATTGGGTGTGTTCAAGTTCTCAAAAGCTAAATTTTCACCCCAATGGCGTTTCTTTGTCCATACCCTTATGCATTGTATCTCTAAAAAGACTACTGGATGGAGTGAGTTCAGTAGAACCATTGCTTATGCTTTGGTGTGCTTGGCCACTGCCAGAAAGTACAATTTTTCTCAAATGCTTTTTAATGATCTTGTCTCAAACCTGGGAAGTAAAAAGAGTTTTTATATGTACCCCAGGTTTGTACAAGAAGTAATAACCCATGAATTGACGGATATACCTCATTTTGATGGGGTATATGTACCAAAAATTCCCAAAGGTAAGGTCTTTTCAAACATGAAAAGATCCCCTCTGGACTCGGAAGGAGTTGACACCCCATTGTTCTCTACAATGATGGTGGTGTCCCACACTGATGAAGGTATGGCAGCAGGGTCAAAGCCCTCATCAGACCATCCCACTGCTAGCCAATCCCAACCTTCCCACTCTATATCTATCCCACAGTCCCTACTTCATAAGCCCACTTCTCCTATTACCCAAACTTACAAAAGGAAACAGGTAAAGAAGGCTCCTTCCCTTCTTGTACCTTCCTCCACTAAGCCTTTAAGCCCTCTATTGGAACATTCTCCAATAGAGAATATCCAAAGGGAATCCAATAGGGTGTCTCCCAACCCTCAGGAGGTGCTCTCTAAGGAGATGAAGAGCATATGGGTGAGAAGGTTGCCACTACTTCTGCTAGCATAGAGAAGGACAGTGGTAACATCTCTAAGACCTTCCCCATGGCAACTTTGGGTGAGCAATCATCCAAAGGTCCCAGGTGCTAAGAACCCAAGGGGGTGGATAGTGCTTCTGCTAGGCAGAAGGCTTCCACTACTAAAAGATCCAATGATCATTCAAAAGGGGGTAACACTCCTTGAGAAGGTGAGGACAGATATAACTATGACGAATTGATGGAAACCATGGGAAACATCAATATGGATGTGATCAAACAAGGTCAAGAGATTGAAGAGCTTAAACTCATTGTTCTGTCACAACAAGAACAGATCCTCAACCTGAAGCAAATGGTAAGGAAATTGCTTCTCCAAAAGAAGAAGAAGCAATTTGTACTCAGAAGGAGGAAACCAGTGACTGATGCTCCCAAAAAGGGGGAGTCAGAAGCTGATGACAATATGGAAGATGAAAAAGCTAAGGGGGAGCAAGAGAATGCAAAGTTTGAGGGGGAGCAAAGAACTGCAGAAAAGGTGGCACAAGAAGCAGAAACACAAGCAGCAGCAGAAACCATTAATACTGCTGGTACAAGCAGAGCAGCAGAAATGATTAATACTGCTGAACCAATGGAAGCAGCAGAAACAATGAAAGAAGTGCTCACAGATCTTGAAATTGCAGAAACTCTAATCAAAGCAAAGCATGATACTCCCAAGGTCATCTCAAAGGCCAAAGGAGTTGTCATCAAAGAAAGAGGTGATGCTTCAAAGAGATCAAGCAAAGAGAAGGAAATGAGTAAAGAGAAAGGCAAGGAAAAGCTAGTTCAACCTGATCAACAAATGAAAAGGCAAAAATTGATTGATTCAGATGAAGCTCTAGCTAGGAAAATACAGGCTGAGCTTGAAGAAGCAGAAACCATGCAAGTGCAAAAGGATAGAGAGATAGCTAAAGCAATGGCTGCAGAGTTAAACAAAGCCTATCAACAAAGCTTAGCAACAGAACAAGCCAAGCAGAAAGCCACATCTTTGAGGAAGCCTGCCAAGATCAAAATGGCTGCAAGGAAAAGACAACCTTCAAAGACATACCTGGGTGCTCAAGAGAGAAAGAAAATGATTACTTTCCTCAAGGGTGCAGTAGGTGTCAAGGTAGAGATGTTTTCAAAGATGTCTTTTGAGAAGCTCAAGAAGATGTATGATGCTGAGATGATAAAGCTTCAAGGGGATGATCTTGCAAGGGTTGAAATGGAGAAAAGAATGAAAGAAAGCAATGATTTCTTACAAAAACCATTCCCTGATGAGTAAGAAACTCCAGAGAAGGAAGCAACAATTGGTGAAAGTCTAAGGACTTTAAAAAGAACAAAGATGATTGCCAGGAGAAAGCCTACAAAGAAGCCTAGATTAGTGGAAGAAGAGGCTGAAAAGGTTACTGAGGAAGAAGAGGCACCTGAGTCATCTACAATGAAAGAACCTGCAAGTACTGAGGATGTCAAAATGTACATGGTACTGATGGACAAAGTGCCTGAACCAATTTCAGCAGAACCTGTAGGAGTTAAACCTCCTGAAGTCATTCACTGGGATGTTTTGGAAGTAGATGGCAAGGAGTATATCAGACTGAAGAGAAAAGATGAGAAATATGAAGTGTACAACACTTGGAACAAGATTGTCAGAACCTGCTCAAGGTCTGATATTGAAGAAATGTTTGAAATAGGGATGAAGTTATATGCAGATGAACTGAAAGCTCCAGTGATTTCAATTACAAAACTGATAATGGAGTATCTGTGCATGATGTTCAAACCTGATGAAGTGGAGGAGATAATAAGGAATGTCTTTCAAACAGTGAATAATTGGACTCTATATGAAACTAGTGGAGTATATGCAGTGACTTTGGATTTGAATCACACTGAGTACTTCCTAGTGGATAGAGTGTACAACCATAGCAGACTGAAGCTTCATGCCATGCTGAAGAAGAAGCTAGGATGTATTCCAAATTCAGAAATGGCTAAATATTTGATCCAAAAAACAATTAATCAAAGTTTGGGATTGGATGCAAATACTGGAATTTAGGCCATGATGGAGTTTTGGGAGCATCTTGAAGAAGATCTGAAGAACTTGACTTCTTTTCCTAAAAGTCAAGTTAGGGGGAGATTGTTGGGAACTGAAGAAATGCTAAGTATGGTTAATGCTTCTAGCTCAAAGATTAGTACTTCTGAGTTAATGCTGGCAGTTGAAGTTAATGCTGCTAGAACATGATTAATGCTGCTCTTCAAGATTAGTATTGTTGGAGTTACTACTGCTAAGAGATTAATACTGCTGATCTTGATTAGTGCTGCTTATGAGATGGAGATCCGAATTACAAGAATGACAGTTGGATAGACTGAAGATATTCATGGAAGATATTCTGAAGATATTTTATTAATTGTAATTATCTTTTGTTCAGTATATATATAGAATTGATAGAATAGTTTAATAAAAATTTTTTTTGTTCTGAGTTTTTGTTTAAGAGAGAATCAACCTCAAGGCATAGTTCCTAATTCTAGAGAAGTAGAATTCGTCTTAGAAGAGCTTGTTCTTCAAGATTGAGGTTGTGTGTGTAATCTTGTAACTTCAACCATTCAATACAAGTTTACAAGTTATTCATCATATTTACTGTTTGTTTAATGTGTTATTGAATATCAAAGTGTTATTCCGCAAACTTCTTTGATATTGTTTCTGAGTATTTATAATTCTTGTTGAGAATTCGATCCTAACAAAGTTTAGTTTACATACCTGATACCTATCTCCACCACTAAACAACACATGATATTTGGATGCCTCTCTCTTGGCCTTGTCCATCATCTTGTTTGTTGTTGGGGTTAGTGGTCCATCACAAGTCTCAATTACTTTGCATACATTAACAATCCTCTTCATCAGATAAACTCTAATGTATTACAGACAAGAGTAAATTGGCTTATCCCTAGCATCAACAATTTGTCTATTGAATACCTCACACATGTTATTCAAAAGCACATCACTGTGACATCTGCCTGTGAGTGTAAGAAGCATGTAACATAATCAAGATTCAAGAAAAGCTCAAATAAAAATCATATCATAAGATGCATCATTCAAAAGCACATCACTCTAATGTTCAGTTATACCTGTGAAGTGTGATCTGGTCAAGTGTTGAGGGGGATCTTGTTCAGCCATTCATAGCAAGTTGTATTGAACCTTCTCAAGTTGTCCATTGTTGTTTTAAACTGTGGGACAGTAGGAGCTGTTGCACATTGCCATAAGTGATCTTTGTATGCTTTCCCCTTCCATTGTATTTTCATATTCTCATGGATATGCCTAAGGCAGAATCTATGTTCAGCAGAAGGGAACAAATTGGCAATTGCTGGAAGAATACCCTATATGCAACAAGAGCAAATTATTAAGCAGGTTCATAAGCAAAACAGAGTGAGATCATAGCAAAACAGAGTAAGATCATAGCAAAACAAAGTAAGTTTATACCTTTTGTCTGTCACTAATGAAAGTGAAGTTGGAATTTGATTGAAGATCAAGGTCATCTCCAAGGCACTCTAAGAACCACATCCATGAACATGTTGTCTTTGCCTCTACTATTGCATATGTAACTGGATATATGCCATGATTTGTGTCAATACCCACAGCTGTTAACACTTGCCCTGGAAAAGGACCTTTCATAAAAGTCCCATCTAGACCTAACAGATCCCTCTTACCTTCTCTGAACCCTCTTCTCAAAGCTCCCAAACATATGTACACCCTTTTGAATTTTCTGGTATCACTGTTTGGATTGGGTTCTGGATCAACTTCTAGCTTAACAGTTGTATCTGGTTTGAAAGGGGAATAATTGACAAGACCCTCTTCATTAGAAGAAGTAAGAAGGACATCCTACTTGTTCAGATCTATGTGGATGACATCATCTTTGGATCTACAAAAGAACAGATGTGTAGAGACTTTGAAGAGTTGATGCACAAGAGCTTCAAAATGAGTGCAATGGGTGAACTTACCTTCTTCCTTGGGCTTCAAGTGAAACAACAGAAAGATGGGATCTTCATAAGTCAATCAAAGTATGTGAAAGACATCCTGGACAAATATGGTTTAACAGACTCAAAGCCAGCAAGCACACCAATGGAAACTCACAAATAGATCACTGTTGATCTTGAGGGGGAGGATGTTGATGTCCATCTTTATAGATCAATGATTGGATCTCTCATGTATCTCACAGCCTCAAGACCAGACATCATGTTTCCAGTGTGTGTGTGTGCCAGATTCCAAGTCAAGCCAAAGCAATCACATCTTCAAGCAGTTAAAAGGATTTTCAGATACTTAAGAGGGCAACCTAGATTAGGTCTTTGGTATCCTTATGAATCCAACTTTGACTTGATTGATTATTCAGACAGTGACTTGGGTGGTGCTAATATGGATAGAAAGTCTACTTCAGGGGGATGTCAGCTTTTGGGTGCAAGACTAGTATCTTGGCAGTGTAAGAAGCAAACCACTGTGTCCTTATCAACAACAGAAGCTGAGTACATTGTTGCTGCAAGTTGCTGCTCTCAGGTTCTATGGATTCAGAATCAAATGCTGGACTATGGGGTAACCTTTCTTCACACTCCAATCTTCATTGACAATAGCAGTGCAATAAGCATTGTTAACAATCCAGTCAAGCACTCCAAAATAAAGCATATTGAGATCAGGTATCACTTTATTAGAGACTGTAATGAAAACAAGCTTATTCAAGTTGCTAAAGTTCATATTGACAACCAGCTTGCTGATCTATTCACTAAAGCTTTTGATGTGGGTAGATTCACTTTCTTGGTCACAAGTGTGGGCATGATCAACTCTGAATGAGCCCATGTTTTAAAAAGTGTTTACATACCTGTTATTTGGTGCTACTAATCATCTTTCTCAGAAAAAGTATTTCCTTGTTCAGATCAACTCAAGCTTCAAAAAGTGTAAGTGATTTAATACTGCTAGTTAGTTAATACTGCTAGTGGTTAATACTGCTCTCAGTTAATACTGCTAGTGGTTAATACTGCTCTCAGTTAATACTGCTAGTTAGTTAATACTGCTAGTGGTTAATACTGCTCTCAGTTAATATTGCTAGTTAGTTAATACTACTAGTGGTTAATACTGATCTCAGTTAATACTGCTTGTTAGTTAATATTGCTAGTGGTTAATACTGCTCTCAGTTAATATTGCTAGTTAGTTAATACTGCTCTGAGTTAATACTGCTTCTTTCCCGAATCGTATAAATACCCTCTTTGCCCGCCTAAAAGCTCATAACGACTCTTTGAATACTATTCATCTTCTCTCTAACCTTTTTCTCTCAAGCACCTAGTGAATTTCAGTCCAGTGTACTCAAGCTCGATGGTATCAATGGCATTTATTGATGAGCATAATGAAATCGCGATGCTTCAAAAGCCAAAGCAAGCTGATGGATTTCATCAAATAGTCGACTTTCTCAAGACCAGCCATATCGCATATGCTCTTACAGTGTCACCATCCATCTACATCGAGCACTAGAAGCAATTCTGGGCTAATGCCACCACTATTACTGAAAATGGTGTGCAAGTTATCAAGACCAGGGTGTGTGATAAACCCTTGACCGTTTCTGAAGAGGTAATTCGCATTAGTCTACGTCTAGACGATGCCTCAGGTATCTCATCTATCCCTAATGATGATCTGTTTTCAACTCTTACTAGAATGGGGTATGGAGGCCCATTGGATGTTTTCAAGTTCTCAAAAGCTAAATTCTCACCCCAATGGCGTTTCTTTGTCCATACCCTTATGCATTGTATTTCCAAAAAGACTACTGGATGGAGTGAGTTCAGTAGTACCATTGCTTATGCTTTGGTCTGCTTGGCCACTGCCAGAAAGTACAATTTTTCAAAAATGATTTTCAATGACCTTGTGTCAAACTTGGGAAACAAAAAGAGTTTTTATATGTACCCAAGATTTGTCCAGGCAGTTATAACCAATGAATTGACGGATATGCCTCAATTTGATGAGGTATATGTACCTAAAATCCCCAAAGGCAAGGTCTTTTCAAATATAAAGAGATCTCCATTAGACTCGGAAGGAGTTGACACCCCATTGTTCTCTACAATGATGGTGGTGTCCCACAATCAAGAAGGTATGGCTTCAGGGTCAAGGCCCTCATTAGACCATCCCACTGAAAGCCAATCCCAACCTTCAATCAGTATATCAATCCCACAGTCCCTTCTTCAAAAACCAACTTCACCAATCACCAATACGTACATGAGGAAAAAGGTAAAGAAGGATCCTTCCCTTCTTGTACCTTCACCCACAGAGCCTTTAAGCCCTCTAATGGAGAATTCTCCATTAGAGAATATCTATAGGGAAACCACAGGGGTGTCTCCCAACCCCAAGGAGGTGCTCACTGAGGAGATGCATGAGCATATGGGTGCAAAGGCTGCCACTACTCCTGCTAGCACAGAGGAGGCCAGTTGTAACATCAATAAGACCTTCCCCATGGCAACTTTGGGTGAGCAATCATCCAAAGGTCCCAGGTGCCAAGAAACCAAGGGGTAGCAGGTGCTTCTGCTAGGCAGAAGACCTCTACTTGTTGGTCCCGAAGGTGCTTAACAAGTTTGTAGAAGGGGGGGGGGGGTTGAATACAAACACAGAAATTAAAGTTTAATAAATTGTTTATTGATAAATCAAAATACAATTTACAAGTTTGTTGCGGAATAAGATTAAGACAGACTCAATCTAAACAAACTTAAGAAACACTAAGATGGTTGCACAAGAAATTCAGAGAATGGGGGATTTTTAGAGAGATAGAAAACAAGGGTTTCTATTTTTGGAGTTCAAGGATTGAGCACACCTTCAGATGAAGGAGTGAGCTTCCTATTTATACCCTATGCATTAAATGCATGGCAGGGTACTTTACACGTGGCATTCATAGATTGGCTTTGGTAGTCTCACTTTTGGAGACATGCTTTTGGCCACTTTATGAACAGTGTAGTTGACAGAGTTGGTGTACGATTTGTGGCAGAGACTTGTCCGTTCTGACACATCGTACTGGTTGTGCAAGGTAAGACAAAAGAAAACTTGAGGCATAAGCTTTGTGATCGTTGATCGCTGAGTATCTCTTCTTCCAGAGACAAAGAAGTTCAGCTATCGCTGAAGCTTTTCCTCAGGCTTCTTCGCGTAAGTAGATTTGTCTGGTCTTCGCTGATATCCGCATCAGGTCACTAGTAGACTTATCTATTGTTCAGTGGCTTCGTCTTCGATTCAGCTATGAACTATGTTGACGCGAGACTTGTCTTCAGGGATTACGTTAACTGTGTTACATAGGAAACGATCAGTGATGACTGAACAGACTCAGTTTGATCGCTGAAAGTGAAACACATACATATTAATGTTTACAGAAAGGTCATCAGCGATAACTGAACAGACTCAGTCTGATCGCTGATGATGAAACACTAATACATATAATAACGTAATTTTCACTAAGTATAAAAGAGGGTCGTTATCAAATCACTGAGAGAGTTTGGATCAACAATCTCCCCCTATTTGATAATGACAAAGTAACAAAAGAAAATTACTTTTTAATTCAAAATATAGGAATAAAAAGGACTCATAGAATGCATGTCCCAATTACTATTTTGAGGGATCTTTTACAGTACTGATAGGGTTAAGTACATCACTGCAATTTTCATTTAATTCAGGGATAGAATTACAAGATATGAAAATCATAAGTACAAGTGACTAACTAACTACTGTAAGTATAACTAACAGATTGCAGATAAGAAAACTAATCTATCAGCTATAAGAAGATTTGGGAGGATTGATCATATACTCAGGTATTTCTTCTCCTTTCTGTCTTCGTTCCAAAGATTCTTGACTGATAATTTCTTTAATTTTTTCAGCAGCAGGGAAGAAGTCACACCATAAGCATAAGAGATCCTTGAGATGATTCAGAGGACAAATAGGAATCTCAGAGATTCTTTGAAATCTGAGTTCCTCATCATCATCTCTGAAGAATATTCCATAAGGCTTGTCGATTACTTGACCAGCTTGGAAGGGACCACCAGGAGGCAGAGATAAGTCCAGAACTGAAAGATCAGGAGGAGGACCAAACAGTGCATCTCTTGAAAATTTGATAGAAGTTTCATTCCTGATGATGGCGACATCTTCAGAGGAGAAGGACCCAATTTTTCTCTTGAGTTTCAAAGATTTGGGAGGAAGAGGAGATGGCAGCTTTAGTACAGAAACGACTCTATTTATGAGGGCTTCAAGGAGTCCTTCAACGTAGCCTCTGTATGTAGATTTGGATTTCTGCAGCGCATCCCAGAACTCTAACCATTCCGTAAATCCGAAGCTTTCAAGTTTTGATACGTACATTGCTTTTTGGGTTCCATCCTCTCTGGTAATCTCCATGGTCACTGAGAGTTGATCTTTCTTCTTGCGACCAGAGATAGTCACGGCTGATATTGGAAGAAGATCAGAACGATAATCCATCTTTTGTTTGCACCATTCGATAGACTTATCGTTGATCTCTTGTTCTTTGAAGCGTTCCTCTTCAATTTCTTTCAGTAGTGCTGCTTGAACTTCCACAGGTTTGCTTTTTAGCTTTTTGTCCCTAACTTGAGAGGATTGAATCTTTAAAGCGAGTTGGGCATCTCGTTTGCATTCAGCGATCAGCTTCTCAGCTTTGGCAGATTCTTCTCTTTCAGCTTCAGTAAGGAAGTCGAGCTCTGTGGATATTTGAAGAGGGATTTTCAGCCGTTGACTTTCTAGTTGAGCGATCATTTCAACTCTTTTCTTCACCACTTCCTCTGACCAATGAGATGGTCGAGAGGGCCTTCCTGGATGGACCAGGGAATCTTCTTCTTCTTCATCAATCTCAGCGATAGAGATTGGGATTATTTCTTCAGCGATAGCCGCTGGTATTATTTGTAGTTCAGAACCCTTAAGCAGGGGTGAGAACTGTCTGGTTAGAAAAAGAAGGAAAGAAGGGATAAGTGTATTTTTAGAACGAGAGATAAAGGCTAGAAAGACATAGGGGTTTGGAAAGAGTAGAAAAGTGGTACAATTGAAAGACATACCTGAGAAGGATGCTCCCCCTCAGATTGTGATCCAGTCCTCAAGCATTCTTCAGCGATTGGTTGTTTGTCTTTGCTTTGCGAAGGAACACTTGAAGATGTATCACCTCTCACCCCTGTTTTGACAACCTCTTGCGAAGTTGTCCCTGATACGACGTTCGGCTTAGAGAACCACATAGATTGGTCTTCATCGTCGTCGTCGTCATCGGAGGGCTGATCCTTTTCTTGATCAACAAGATCTAGATCATCTTCCTCTTCATCATCTTCTTCCTCATCCTCTTCAAAGAGAATGGAGTGAATCGATGAGGATTCTTTTGCCTTCTCCCCCTCAGATTGAGAGGGAGGTTCCTTAGCTTCCCCAGCAGCAATAGAGGTTTCTTCAGTTTTCTCCCCCACTTTGTCATTATCAGCGGTAGGGGATTGTTCAGCTGCTGGAGTAGCTGTTGAAGCTTTTAGCATTTGAACGTCAGCCTCCAGACGCTTAACTCTGTCTTCAACCGCAGGTATGTCGCATGTGGCATCATGAATGAATTCCACAGCGATGTTGAGGTTGGTACGATCATCTTCAGTGAAGGAGGGAGGCAGCGCTGGAGCTGGTTCATTCACTTTCTGTAGAACTTGCTGAAGAAGGGACGTGCAGAGGTCAACCTTGGAAGAGAGACCCTGAACTTCAGCTGTAAGAGACTCAAATCGTCCTTGAAAGAGTAGAGAGGACTCTCTGAGTTGGACGACTTGTTCTTCAAGAGCTGAAAGTTGAGAGTTCTCAGCTTTAGATGAGCAAGTGGCGGTCAACTTCTTCAGCTCCTCACCAGCCTGATTGACAGCGTTGGTGGTTTCATTGATGGTGTTGGTGAGAGCATCCACCTTTTCTCCTAGACTGTTGACATGCGTGTCAACAGTCGCCAAGCTAGGACCTGAAAATGATGTTAGTTCAGATATGGGCTTATTTGGAGAGGGGGGGAGAGAAGTGTTTAGGAGTATAGGTGTACCTGACGTATCAAACATTTTGTAGAACTGCATAGATTCCTCAAAAGTTTGATGCTCAGGTCCTATAGGGAAAGAAGAGGTGGCAGGTTCAGAGACCAAATGAGGAGAGAAGGGAAGAGTTTTGGGAATAGAAGTAGGGATGGGGTTAATCTCAGGGAATGAGATAGTAGGTGGGGTTACTGATGATGTGACAGCGAGTGAGATCGCTGACACGGCAGTATGAGTGACTGCTGAAGTTGTGGAGGAAAGACCCACAAAAGCATCTAAGGCAGCTTGTTGAGAAGCTCCCTCAGGTATAGTACTAGAAGGTGTACTTTCCTTAGTCTTTTTGGCCTTTTTGGAAGGACCAATCGGACTAGCTGATGGTCTTTTAGAAGTAGTGGTAGCGACAGGGATAGCAGACGAAGGAACCGTCTGCGTGGTCGCTGAAGATGAAGAAGAATGGAGAGAGAGACGAGAGCGAAGGAGAGAAATACTTACCTCGTCGGTGAGTGGCTTGACCTCTAGTGATCTTTGACCAACCCTGGCAAAGGTGCCATCATCTTTGGTGGGATAGGTGTTGGGATAGAGGAACTTGATATACGTACATATGAAACGTACATATGAGATCTTGGGATCTCGTTCAGGCTTCTCTAATCTCGACCTTAGATCTTCAAAGATGGCTGTGGCGTAGTCAAAGTTTTGACCAGCGATAACAGAGTATGCCATCTGCAGTTGTGTTTTGCTGGCTTGATCCAGCGAACCACTCTTCCCACTCATGCACTGAATTATGTGCGAGAAGATAAAGTTCAGTTGTGATGGCATCTGAGCTTTAAGAATCTTGGTGAGCTTCTTGTTAGGAATAGAAGATCTTGGTTTGTTTTCCCAACAATAGCCCATTGCGTCCAGGAAGAATATTAGCTCATCATCAGTGGGGAGTGCGTCGAATCCACTCTTTGGTTTGTCAGGGAATCTTAAAGATTTCCTGAGGCTAAGAGCAGTCATGCTCCCTGGCCCTAATTCCGTGCTGAACGAGATAGCCGGGACTCGTTCGCCTTTCCTGTTGGTAAGTTCAGTTGCATCAGCAGTGAACCAGAACTGCTGAAGTAGAGTCTTGGAGGGCTTAGGATCCACAGTGATCGCGTAAGCTATGCATGACTGCTTGAGGAATTCAGCAGCTTCCACCAGATGTGGGTATTTGTCAGCTTTGAAGTCGAGTCTGGCCAAATGATTACATTTAGTAATCTCAACTTCAGTGATGGCGAATCGTACATGCTTGGAAGCAACGATTGAAGACTGTGTCATTTCTGTTATGGAAAGAGGCATAATAGAAGAAATGATTTAGATTAAAAATAATATGATTACCAGTTTCCATAGAAGAAGGGAAACTGGAAAATTATCAAGTTATTTTTAAGAGAAAAAATAGTGTTCTGGGTAGAAAGAATGAAGAACACTTTAAAACCAAAAGGTTTTTATTTAAACATAAAATCAGAAGGAATGATCTTTAGTTTTAAAAAAAAACGTTTTATAAAATCCATAGAAAGCGAGTAGGATTTTAAAAGAATAAAAAGCATATGAACAAAGCATATAAACATGAAATAAACCTGTGTATCTTGAAGAAAAAGAGTTGCAGATTCAATATTCTGGGTTTACTTGCTTGAGTGTTCTTGAGAGAATGTTTCTTGCTTTGAAAGTTTTGAAAGCGTAAACCGTATAAAGGAGAGAAGAATTCCTTTTATACGAAGAGAGAGAAGAGAGATAAGAGAGAGAATGAAGCGGGAAAAGAAATCATCATGACATTGACACGTTCCACGAAGTTGATTGGATAGGAGGGCAACGGACGAACGTGTCAGAAAAGGCATGTCGTGGATTGTCGGTTCAAATGACGTCATAGAGGAGAGAGACTGTTCATTTGTCCGTTGAAATGATCACTGAAGAAAAATCAGCGATAGATTTTCCTTTTTAAAAGTATCCCTGATTGTAAAGACAGGGATAGATTTTCCTTTTAAAAGATCACTGACTGGAAATATCAGTGATTAATGTATTTTAAAAAAAACTTTTAATCATTTGAAGAAAGTTCAGTGATTAATGTATTTTCCTGAGAGTCAGAATGTTTATCAGAGAGAATGATGAGGGGAACTTTTGATTACTGACACAATACATGAACGCTGAAGAATTATTCTTCGAGGTTCAGCATTCCAAGCTCACTGATGAGAAAGTTGAACCTTGTCTCATCAAGAGGTTTGGTGAATATATCAGCAAGCTGAAAGTCAGTAGGGATAAAGTGAAGTTCAATATCACCATTCATCACATGATCTCTGATAAAGTGATATCTGATCTCTATGTGTTTTGTCTTTGAATGTAGCACTGGATTATTTGCTATAGCGATAGCACTAGTGCTGTCGCAATAGATAGGAATCTTTGACAGCTGAAGGTCATAATCTAATAGTTGATTTCTCATCCATAGGATTTGTGAACAACAGCTTCCAGCGGCTACGTATTCAGCTTCAGCTGTGGAAGTGGACACAGAATTTTGCTTCTTGCTTGTCCAGCTTACCAGCTTTCCTCCCAAGAGTTGACATCCACCAGTGGTACTTTTTCTGTCAAGTTTACAGCCTGCAAAATCACTATCAGAATAACCAGTTAGATCGAACCCTGAGTCTTTGGGATACCAAAGACCTAGGTTAGGAGTTCCTTTCAGATATCTGAAAATCCGCTTTACAGCGATCAGATGGGATTCCTTGGGTTCAGATTGATAGCGTGCACATAAACAAGTAGAGTACATGATGTCAGGTCGGCTTGCTGTAAGATACAGCAATGAGCCTATCATTCCTCTATAGGCAGTGACATTAACAGGTTTTCCAGATGGATCCTTGTTAAGTGTCAGTGGTGGTGCCATAGGAGTTTTCATCGCTGAAGTTTGTGTTAAATCAAACTTCTTCAGCATGTCTTTAACATACTTACCTTGGCAGATAAAAGTACCTTTGTCAGATTGTTTAATCTGAAGACCAAGAAAATATGTCAGCTCACCCATCATACTCATTTTATATTCTTTCTTCATTCTTTCAGCGAAGCGAGTACATAGAGATGGGTTAGTAGAACCAAATATTATGTCATCGACATATATTTGTACAAGAATTATATGACCTTTTATCTTCCTGAAAAATAACGTATTATCAATCTTGCCACGTTCAAAATTTTCAGAGATAAGAAAAGATGAGAGAGTGTCATACCAAGCACGAGGGGCTTGTTTTAAACCATAGAGAGCCTTATCCAATTTATAAACATAATTTGGATGCTTAGGGTCATAGAACCCTGGTGGTTGTTCTACATAAACTTCTTCATTCAGTTTTCCATTCAGAAAAGCTGATTTTACGTCCATTTGATAAACGATGAAGTCTTTATAGACTGCATAAGCTAAGAATAGTCGAATTGCTTCGAGCCTGGCCACAGGGGCAAAGGTTTCATCATAGTCTATGCCTTCCTCTTGTCTGTATCCCTGAGCAACAAGTCGAGCCTTGTTGCGGGTTACAATTCCATGTTCATCTAACTTGTTTCTAAACACCCATTTGGTGCCTATTACAGTTTTATCAGATGGTCTAGGAACGAGATTCCAAACTTTGTTTCGAGAGAATTCAGTCAGCTCTTCTTGCATAGCGCTGACCCAGTTTGGATCTCTGAGGGCATCATCAGTCTTCTTTGGTTCTATTAAGGAGAGAAAGTTTACAAAGAGACAGATATTACCTGAGCTTCGTCGTGTCTGAATACCTGCATCTGGATTACCAAGAATTTGATCTATGGGGTGATCTCTGGTCCATCTCTGAGCAGGAGCAAGATTGCTTATTTCAGCGATAGGATCAACAATAGGAGCAGTCACTGATGAAGATGCTTGAGGTTCATCAGCTAGTAATTGTTGAACATTAGATACACCAATACTTTCAGAAGGGTTTTCAGACGTAGATGGATTTGATGGTAGAAGTGTGTTTAGAGGTTCAGCTGAAATCCATGAGTTGGATTCAGCGGTGGGAGGTATGATACTTGGTTCTTCATCAGCAGCTGGAGTTTCAGTGTGCTGTTGGTTTGAGAAGAAAGGTTCAGTTCCTTTATAGTGAGAGATCATCCAAGTATTCAGTTCTTCATTGTCAGCGATTGGTTTAGAGTTTGCTGAGCGCGTTTCATCAAACGTGACATGAATGGTTTCTTCTACGGTTTGTCTTCTTTTGTTGAAAACTCTGTAGGCTTTTGAGATGGAGGAATATCCTAAAAATATTCCATCATCGGCTTTTGGGTCGAACTTTCCAAGTTGATCTTTGTTGTTTAAGATAAAGCACTGACAACCAAAGATATGAAGAAAGCTGATAGAAGGCTTCCTTCCAAGAAAGAGTTCATAAGCTGTCTTCCCAAATCGCTTTATTATCAGCGATCTGTTTTGAGTAAAACATGCAGTGTTTACAGCTTCTGCCCAAAATTGAGTAGGGAGGTGAGAATCGCTGAGCATTGATCTAGCAGCTTCTATGATCGTTCTGTTTCTTCTTTCAGCGACTCCATTTTGCTGAGGTGTTCTTACTGAAGAGAAGTTGTGAGAGATTCCCTTGTTCTCAAAGAAATTGTTCAGGGAACTATTTTTGAATTCAGTTCCATGATCACTCCTTATTGATCGAACAGTAAGATTATTCAGCACTTCCATCTTTTTGACAAAAGATATTAGTTCTTCTGGAGTATCATTCTTGCAGCGAAGAAAAATAACCCAGGTGTAGCGAGAATATTCATCTACAATGACAAGCGTATATTTCTTTCCAGCTATTGATTGGATATTGACAGGGCCAAATAGATCCATATGCAAGAGCTGAAGAGGACTTGTTACTGAGGAAACTTGTTTCGACTTGAAACTAGCTCTTGTTTGTTTTCCTTTTTCACATGCTGAGCAGAGAGATTCTTTAGCATATGAGTGCTGAGGAAGACCAGAAACCAGTTCCTTAGATGAGAGAGAATTCAGGGTTTTGAAGTTTAGATGAGAGAGCCTTTTATGCCATAGCCAGTTGACATCAGAAGAGGCCTTAGAGAGAAAACATAAGTTATCAGTGATAGTAGAGTCCATATCTATTACATAGACATTTTCTCTTCTATAACCACTGAGAGCAAGTTTTCCTTTTTCATCTACCACTGAACATGCTTTCTTAGAAAAGCGAACTTCGTAGTCTTTGTCACATAGCTGACTGATGCTTAGAAGATTGTGCTTCAGTCCATCTACATAAGCGACTCTTCGAAAGGTAGTTGTCCCATTGCTGAGGACACCAAACCCACGGGTAAATCCTTTTCCATTTCCACCAAAGGTCACAGAGGGACCTTTCTCTTCCTTGTATTCAGTGAGCAGGTCTCTTTGTCCAGTCATATGACGAGAACATCCGCTATCGAGATACCAGATGCCCTTTGATCCCTGCATACATAAGGAAGTTTAAGCTTTGTTTGGTACCCACTTTTCAATGGGTCCTTCAGAGTTAGTGGATAAGGAAGATTCAGCTTCAGTGGTAATCTTCACTTTGGTTAATTTCTTAACCTTAGTGGTATTTTTCACTTTGGTGACTTTATTTGCCTTAGAGGCATTTTTCTTCACTTTGGCTGTTTTATCAGCTTCGGTGGTATTTGGACACTTGCTCGCAATATGGTCAGTGAATCCACAGTGATAACATTTTCTATATCTGATGGTGGATTTATAACCAAAAGGTTTTGAAAACTTAAGATGAGCAGGTCCAGCTCCAAGAATGCCTTTAGCACGAGATCTGGGAGGAATTTTCATTTCTTCAGATTTCACGGGCTTTAGATCAACCTTCAGCTTTGGAGGACAGATATCAAAGATTTCTGTCACTGAGCTAAAAGGTTTATCCACTGAAGGTTTGGAGAGAACTTTCAGTTTGGTTTTCTTGGAAGCCTTCTGAGAGAGAATAGACTTTCCTTTATCTGCAGGCTTAGATTTTGCAGATATCTCCTCAGGGATGGGATTAGAAGAAGAACAGGGGTAGAATTGATTATAAGAAGTGTCAAAGAAAGATGTGACAAAAGTTCCAAACTTAAGCGAGGAACTTTCTTCTTTAGGATCATCCTGTGGTGTCCAAAAACCAAGACCAGTTTTATCACTTTCAGGAGTTTGAGCATTTATTATCTCAGAGATCTTTGTTGATGATTTGCACCATTTTTCAACATGAGCCTTTTCTGCTTTTAGAGCAGCGATGGCTTGTTCGCGTTCAATGCTGATGATTTCATTTATAATGACTTGATCTTTTAGCTTTTCTTCTAAAAGATTTAGTTCACTGATCTTTTCATGACATTTCTCTAGCTCTTGTGTTAAATAAACATTTTTATTTTCAGCTTGAGTTTTGTCGTTTAGAGCATTATAAAGGTCAATCGTCAGCACATCAACAGCGCGACTTCTCTCAGCTTCAGGCAGAGAGGGATTTGTAGAGATAGATACCTGAGATGATATGTAGCTCATAGAAGGTTCAGATGGTTCTTCTACTTCTTCTTTAATCTCAGCCATGAGGCAAAGATTAGCGACTTCTTCTTCATCAGAAGATGATTCTTCTGATTCAGCCCAGTCATGTTCTTCAGCGATGAGACCTTTCCCTTTTTGCTGATAGCTTTTCAGCTTTTGATATTTGTTTTTCAGCTTATGGTATTTGTCATCACTGGATCTTCTTGAGGTAGAAGGTTTGAAGACCTTTTTAGACCTGCACTCACTAGCAAAATGTCCAATTTTTTCGCAGTTATAGCAAGTGGCTGTAGCCTTATCAACCGGAGTTGATTTTGGCTTTTCAGTAAGAGAGAGAGGTTTACTTCTTCGGAAGTTACTCTTTCTTGCAAATCTCTTAAAAGAGTTTGTCAAGAGTGCTAAGGACTCATTAAACTCTGAAAGATCAGGGTCTGATAAATCCTCAGATTCAGAATCTAACTCAGTGATGGTGAGAGTAGATCGCTGGGATGGAATTATCTCTGATGAGACTAAAGCAACAGCAGTGCTTTTGGAGTCTTTAGAATCTTTTACAAGATTCTTCTTCAGGAGATTAGATTGCTCATAGTTGAGCAATATTCCATACAGAGTGCTTAGAGAGAGAGTATGTAAGTCCTTTGTCAGCTTAAGACATATTGAATAACTGTCCCAGCTTTCAGGAAGACTTTCCAAGAATTTTGTTAGGACCTCAGAATTAGAATAGGTCCTTCCAACAGTTCTTAGGTCAATGATCAGGCAGTTAAACCGCTGATGAATGTCAGAAAGAGATTCATTCTTACCAGCGATAAAACTTTCATACTGTCTTACCAAGTTAATCTTTCGGGTCTCTTGGATTTCAGTGGTGCCCTCATATTGAACACATATGGTTTCCCACATTTCTTTAGAAGTTTTTAGATGCATGATGGAATGGAAAACTTCATCAGGCAGAGCCATTGATATAATGGTCTTTGCTCTTGCATCTATGCCTACCTTCTTTTTATCTTCATCACTCCACTGTCTTATTTCCTTAACGACATATCGTTCAGGGACAGCTTCAGTGGTGGCAGTAGCGGGAACCGCAGCTATAATTCTAACAGGTTCATAGGGTCCGTTTTCTATATATTCAGGTATAGTAGGATCCGCACCTTCAAGAAATAGCATCATTCGATTTTTCCATAGAGAAAAGTTATCTCTGCTAAATCGAGGAGGTTTAGAAAGTGAACCATTATCATAGTAGTTTGTGTTTGTGTTTAGTGCCATTTTAGAATAGCAAGGAAGAGTATACAGCAAGATCTTGTTTATTAGATTAAACAAACTGCTCTGATACCACTTGTTGGTCCCGAAGGTGCTTAACAAGTTTGTAGAAGGGGGGGGGGGGGTTGAATACAAACACAGAAATTAAAGTTTAATAAATTGTTTATTGATAAATCAAAATACAATTTACAAGTTTGTTGCGGAATAAGATTAAGACAGACTCAATCTAAACAAACTTAAGAAACACTAAGATGGTTGCACAAGAAATTCAGAGAATGGGGGATTTTTAGAGAGATAGAAAACAAGGGTTTCTATTTTTGGAGTTCAAGGATTGAGCACACCTTCAGATGAAGGAGTGAGCTTCCTATTTATACCCTATGCATTAAATGCATGGCAGGGTACTTTACACGTGGCATTCATAGATTGGCTTTGGTAGTCTCACTTTTGGAGACATGCTTTTGGCCACTTTATGAACAGTGTAGTTGACAGAGTTGGTGTACGATTTGTGGCAGAGACTTGTCCGTTCTGACACATCGTACTGGTTGTGCAAGGTAAGACAAAAGAAAACTTGAGGCATAAGCTTTGTGATCGTTGATCGCTGAGTATCTCTTCTTCCAGAGACAAAGAAGTTCAGCTATCGCTGAAGCTTTTCCTCAGGCTTCTTCGCGTAAGTAGATTTGTCTGGTCTTCGCTGATATCCGCATCAGGTCACTAGTAGACTTATCTATTGTTCAGTGGCTTCGTCTTCGATTCAGCTATGAACTATGTTGACGCGAGACTTGTCTTCAGGGATTACGTTAACTGTGTTACATAGGAAACGATCAGTGATGACTGAACAGACTCAGTTTGATCGCTGAAAGTGAAACACATACATATTAATGTTTACAGAAAGGTCATCAGCGATAACTGAACAGACTCAGTCTGATCGCTGATGATGAAACACTAATACATATAATAACGTAATTTTCACTAAGTATAAAAGAGGGTCGTTATCAAATCACTGAGAGAGTTTGGATCAACACTACTACTAAAAGATCCAATGATCCTCCAAAGGTGGTAAAAACACCCAAAGGAGGTGAGGACAGATATGACTACAATGAATTGATGGAAACAATGGGCAACATTAATCTGGATGTCATCAAGCAAGGCAAAGACATAGAAGAAATGAAAATGGTAATTTTGTCTCAACAAGTACAGATTACCAAATTGAAGAAAATGGTGACAAGATTGGTGCAAAAGAAGAGGAGAAGGCAGTTTGTTTTGAAGAAGAGGAAAAATGCTAATGATGCTTTCAACAAGGGGGAGAATCAAGAGGCTGAAGCAGAGAAGGAAAGTACATCTAGGATGGGATTTGATTTTGAGGGGGAGAAAGCTACAGAAACAGAAGCACAAGCAGCAGAAACAGATGAGGTTCAAGCAGCAGCAGTAACAGAACAGGTAGCAGCAGTAACAGCGTTATCTGTTGAAGAGTTGGAAATAGCATAAACATTGGTAAAAGCCAAGAATGACACTCCTAAGGCTACTCAAAAGGTCAAGGGAGTGGTCATTAAAGAAAGAGGTCTTTCAAAGAAAAGAAAAGAAAGCAGTGAGACAAGTTTGAAGGATGTAAAGGGAAAGGGAAAGATGGTTGAACCTGAACAACCTTCAAAGAAGAAGATTCAGATTGAGTTAGATGAAGAAGGGGCAAAGAAGCTTCAAGCAGAAATAGAAAAGAAGGAACAATTGCAATCTGAAAAAGACAGGGAGCTTGCACTAAATATGGCCAGAACACTCAATGAAGAGTATCAAAGAACATGAAAGCAGCAGATGAGGCCAAGAAAATAGCAGTCAAAGCATCAAAGCAAAGAATGCCGGTCAAGAAGCAGAAAAGACAACCTTCTAAGACCTTTTTGGCCAATCAGGAAAGGAGAAAAATGATAAACTTCTTGAAAGGTTCAATTGGTGTCAAAGGGGAGATGTTTACTAATATGGCATACAGTCAAGTTGAGGAGCTCTATAAAAAGGAAATGGCTAAGCTTCAAGGGGACTCCTCTCAGAGGGAAGAGGCTGAAAGAAGGATGAAGGAGAGACATGATCTCAACATCCAACAACCATTCCCTGAGGAAGTCACTCCTACTAAAGAAAAGGCTGAAGTCACTAAAGAAGAAAATGTTGCTATGGAAGCCAAAACTGCAAAAAGAGTAAAGACTATAGCTTCCAAGAAACAGTCCAAGAAGCCAAGGATTGAAGAAGCAGAAAAAGAGGAAGAACCTTCAGTTACACCTTCAGCAGAATCTGTGCAGAACCCAGAGCAGTCCAATAAGCAATCTGATGAGCATGTGGGTCTGTATATGACTGTAATTGAACCAGTACAGGTTGTTCCCATATCTGTAAAAGCACCAGAAGTCATCTTTTAGGATATTCTGAGGGACAACAGAAAAGAGTACTTCAGACTGAAAAGAGTTGGGGATGTATTTGAAGTATATTCAACTTGGGGGAAAGTAATCAGAAGTTGCTCCAGAGCTGACCTAGAAGAAATGCATAAGGTGGGAATGAAGCTTTATTAGCATGTTTTGAAAGGAACTGAAGAAAATCTTCTCAAGATTGCAATGGAATATCTTTGTATGATGTTTGAACCAGAAAAGGTGGGGCACAGGATAAAGGACTTACATAATGAATATGTGTTTAAGAAGATAGATAAGTGGATACTCTTTGAAAACTGTGGTGTATACATGATCACAATAGATAACTGTTATCATGAATACTACCTGGTGGACAAAGTATATGATCATAGCAAGGAGAAGCTGAATGGGATGCTGAAAGCTAAGCTAGTATGTGCAAAACAATCAGAAATGGCCAGAATTATGGTAAGAAGAACAATCAATCAAAGTCTGGGTTTGGATCCAAATTTGGGCAACTAGGTTGTAGTGTTGAAAGCATCTTGAAGACCATGATTGAAGAACTTGACTTCTCTTCCTAAAAGTCAAGTTAGGGGGAGATTGTTGGGAATTAAAGAATTGTTCAAGTTTGGTTAATACTGCTAGCACAACTGATTACTACTGCTAGTAGATTTAATACTGCTTGACAAGTTAGTACTGCTACTTCAATAGTTAGTACTGCTAGTAGTTAGTACTTCTGAAGTTAGTACTACCAGATCAAAGTTAATACTGTTGAGCGCAGTTACTACTGCTGGTGAAAATTAGTACTGCTCAGAGTGTTAATGCTGCTACAACTTAATACTGCTTAAAAGATAATCAAGATCCGTGCAGATCAAGACTGAAGATAATCATGGAAGGTTTGAAGATAATGATTGAAGAATATACTGAAGATCTTTTATTTTTTGTAATTATCTTTTATTTTCAGTATATGTATAGACATGTTGAGAATAGTTTAGAAGATATCAAGTTAGCAGATTATTCTGAGTTTTTGTTTTTGATAGAGAGAATTAACCTCAAGGTTTAGAACCCTAGTTCTAGAGAACTAGAATTCGTATTGGTGAGCCTGTTCATCAATATTGAGGTTTTGTGTGAAATCTTGTAGCTTTAAATCATTCAATAAAGTTTACAAAATTGTGATTTCTGATTCACTGTTACATTGAATATTGAATATTAAAGTGTTATTCCGCAACTTCTTTAATATTGTTTCTGAGTTCATTATTCTTGTTAAGAATTAGATCCTGACAGTTATAAATGGTTATTGTGTAATTGTATGCATACATTATACGTGGGTTACGTAACCTAAGTCAGGGAGTGTGGCCCGCCTACTCGTGTCGGGGAGTGTGGCCCGTTTATGTCGTTGGAGGTGTGTTCCAACATTAAGGCAGCATGAGTTAGACACATCGTCTTTGACGGTCGTGTGGTTCGTAATGTGTTTTATTTATGTGCCATTATTAAATGTTATTGGAAATTCTGGAAAGTATATTTTGTTGCTTATTTGCTTAGAGGGAACTCACTAGACCTATGGTCTAACCCTCGCTCTTTCAAAATTAAAAATCTTTTCAGGTCGTCGTGAGTTAGGCTGCGCGGCTTAAGGCAAGGAGAAGGTCTAGCAGGGGCAGATAGAAGACCGTCATTTAGATATTATTATTTATCTCAGTTGTGTAGGTTGATCTGTATATCAAACCTTGATTTAACTATTTGTGAGTTTGGGACCGATATGGCATGGATATTATTCGATGATTGGAAATTTTATTTTAGATGCGATCCGTTTGTGTATATTTTCTGGTTGGGTTGTTACACAAAAATTATCGTTTTTTTCTTATTTATGTCTTTAAAAATAGAAATTTATCTATATCTATTAATAGACATAGATAAATTAAAAAAAAATTATCTTTTTTTTTCTTTTTAATTAATAGTCATAGATAAAATTTGATTTTTTTCTTACATAAATAACAAAAAACGATAAATTTCGTAAACACAACTTAAATTGAAAAGTTTTTTTTGGACTACTGTAGACGGATTTGGAGATATATATCAAATAAATTGCATAAAAATTTTAAAATATTCACTTCTTAACTTATTTTAAAGGTATCGACAAGATTTTTTTTAATGGTGTTATTTACAAAATAAAATACGTATTTTTAATGTATTATTAGTTAAAATTATAATTAATTAATTAATATTATAAGAGTATAAAATAAAAAAGGAAAAAAGGTAGAAAAGAAAAGGAAAAAAATACAAACTACAAGGACTATAATTGCCATTTACTATATAATCTAATAAAACAAAAAAAATGTAAAAGAAAAGAAAAGATAAAAAGACGAAAATACCCTATATTTAACTAAGTTTTTTAATTAAAGTTGGTCAGAGGGACCAAAATTGAAACAAAATGGCAACCATAGTGACTAAAATTGTAATTAGTTTGAAATAGGGACCAAACTTGATAATGGATGAAAACCATAAGGGCCAAAAATGTAATTTACTCTAACATATAGGAAAATGATACATTTTTTATTAATAAATATAGATACATTTCGAATTTGTTTCTTACATAAATAAGAAAAATAGATAAAAAAATTTAAACACAAATTAAAATAGAGAATTTTTTTTTTTTTGGATTAGTGTAGACCCGTTTGCACATATATATATATATATACTAGAAGCGTACTCGCGCAATGCAGCGAGATGCATCACGATTTTAATGTTTCATGTTATTTTTTTTTTCGATTTACAGTACAATTTTGGATGGTTTTGAGAAAATGATAATTTTTTTTTATAAATTTGTTTAATTTAGGCTTAATAATATAATGTTTTTTATATAAAAAAATTAAGTATTTTGTTAAAATTCAATGATTATCTTATATATTTTAATGACATCTAGAAAAAATAACCAATTACATATTTAATAATATAATTAAAACAAAATTATAGTAATATAATATATTAATTAATAGTGATACATGGAAAGGTCTGCATAAAAGGAATACCCTGAACATACCAAATTTGTGGGTGTTAGAAACCTGCAATAGTAATATGTATCTTGTGCTTTGATACTTGTAAATTAAGAGATTTTTAAAATTCTGCATAAATTGATGGTACATTGTGTCTAATAATTTGTATTTAAGAGTTTTTTATTCGTGCTTTATAATATAGTATATATATATATATATTGAATAATTATAAAAATATTCAATAATTAACCTTTTTAAAAATGTCGACAAGACCTTTCTAATGATGTAATTTACAAAATGAAATATATATTTTTAATGTATTGTTAGTAAAAAATATTATTAGTTAATTAATATAATAAGGGTATAAAATAAAAAAGGTAGGAAAGACAAAAAGAAAAAAAGACAAACCACAAGGACTAAAACTGTAATTTATTATATAATCTATTAAAATAAAAAAAATGAAAAAGACAAAAAAAAGGTAAATGGAAGAAAATACCCTTGAGATAACTAAATATTTTAATTAAAGTTAGTCAGAGGGACCAAAAGTGAAACAAAATAGCAACCACAATAACCAACGGTATAATCTATATCTATACTATATTATAAAGCACGGATAAAAAAACTCTTAAATATAAATTATTAGGCACAATGTACCATTATTTTATGCAAAATTTTAAAAATCTCTTAATTTACAAGTATCAAAGCACAAGATACATATTACTACTGCAGGCTTCTAATACCCATCAATTTGGTATGTACAGGGTCTTCCTTTTATGCAGACATTTTCATGTATCACTATTAATTAATATATTATATTACTATAACTTTGTTTTAATTATATTATTAAATAATTGGTTATTTTTTCTAGATGTCATTAAAATATATAAGATAATCATTGAATTCTAACAAAATACTTAAATTTTTTTATATAAAAAACATTATATTATTAAGCCTAAATTAAACAAATTTATAAAAAAACATTATCACTTTCTCAAAACCATCCAAAATCGTACTGTAAATCGACAAAAAAATAAAATGCAACTTTAAAATCTTGATGTATCTCGCGCAATGCGCGAGTACACTTCTAGTTAGTTTAAAAGATGGATCAAAATTGATAATAGGTGGCAACCATAATAACCAAAAATGTAATTTACTCTAAAAAAATATAATTATTTTTAAAATAAAGATGTTGATAGTGAGCGAGAAACCCAGATACCACAAGCGTAATTTACTCTATATTGTATTGACAATTCAAGAACGACACCTGGTCAACTGATATGCCTACCAACCATCTTCCACTTACTTTATTTCATAATTTTCATAAAATAATCGTTTTTTTTTTTTTTTCATGTTGAAGTGCCAAATATAATAATTTGAATTTTGAAATCTTAATCATTCTTAGTCAAAAAAATTAGGCATATATTTAAGTATTTTAACGTGTATCTATATATATACAGGAATGATTAAGCAGTTTTTATGACACACACCTTACTTAGGGGCAATTTAACAGTTGCTGAATGGTTTAGTACAGAATGATTAAGTGGTCTGAATGATTAAGCAGTTTTTATGATATAGTGTAAAATAAAATATGCTTGTTTGTTAATTGTTAATTAATGAAACTTGTGCGCTTAATGGTTAAGGGAGGGTCAGGATACTAAACCATTAAGAGGATTTTGGAACCATTAAAAGGTAGTCTTTTTTTTTTTTTGCTAAACAAGATTCACCTCTTATCGATTCAGAGGTTGTCTCTTAATGGAACCATTAAGAGGTAAACAAACATCCCCTTAATAAATAGATTAAATAAAACATTACTAAATTAGATTAAAAAGTGTATGATTATCGTTTTGTATATAGGATTATCTATAAATATGTATCTGTTGAATAATCCCTAATAAAAATTGGGATTGAGTTTTGTAATCCAAATGGATTTCTTGCTTGTAATCTTATCACATTTTTATTTCAATTTCCAGAAGTGTATTTGTGGATATCAGCATAGAATATATTATATAATTGCATTTATTTCATGAGAATTATCACAATGTTAGATGTTTTTAGTTTAACTGCATTTTGTTCGTTTCTAGTCACATATGTTGATAAGAAAAATATATAACATTGTTATCACAGATGATAATTTGTTCGAAATCGTATCAATCATATTTGATAATTGTAGATATTTTTGATCATGTATGCTTACATTTTTAGATTCTAGAGTATAAATTACATGTTTCATCCCTGTGATTATATGTTTTTAACGATCCTTATCCTTTTTTTTGAAAATTCAACTTAATATGTCCCAGATGGCCCTTTCTTTTCTAGTGTGCGCTTTAGTTTGATTACAGCTAGCGTGCTTGACTAAGAAGATAGAAAGGGCTTAGTTGTGGTTGTATTTTTACAACGAGTTGGGTCCTTAATGCAACCAGATGAATTTAGATTGTTGATTTATTTAGGGACCAAACTAATTAAAAAAAAATTGCAACCACACAGACCTAACTTATTAAAAAAATATGCAACAACAAGGATGTAGCTCGTTAAAATTGAAACCACAAGGACACATGATGTTCAAAAATGGTAAATTTAGATTTACTTTTATTGTTTTAATTGGTATTTAGAATATGTTCACAAACTAAACCAGATCTCGTAGATTCAGAATGTGTTCACAATGTGTTCACCAACTATAATAGTATTTTAAAAAAGTGTTCACAATGTGTGCACATTTTTTTTTGTGTATGCATGCATGTTACTAAGAGAGGATAGAAGAGAGGAGAGAGAGAGAGAGAGAGAGAGAGTTTAATTATATATATATATATATATTAGATTTAACTTTTTAACCAATTTTTGTGGTGCAAATTGGGTCTCGAGGATCTCAAGAATTAGAAAGTTCTCAAAAGGAGGCCTTATATAAAGTTTCAGATACAAACCATGAAAATGTTGTAAACCAGTATAACCTTATATTAGGAAACAATCGAGATATTTATTAAATATAATCAGAGTTCATTTTTTATGATTGAGTTCATTTATTATGATCATTGCTTTAGATTAGTTAACAATCGAGATATTTATAATGAAAACCAAATATTCATTACGCAAGATGGATGGTTACGATTGCTTGTATGGTCTGTAACATTTACATGGTTTGTATTTTAAACTTCCTTTATATATATCACACAATATAATGATTTGTTATGATAATGTCCACAACCTCTATAATAAAATACATAATCAAACTTTTAACTGTTTATGACCAATAAATATGTGTACAATGATGTTATTGTGATTAAACTTGGCAACCTAACAAGTCTTATCTATACTATAGGCATTTGGTTCACAGATGGAATACGTCGGAATTGGAATCTGTCAAATAAATTGGAATTTGAATAAATTGGAATGTAATTTAATCAGGTTTGACCATGTGTTTAGTTGGCAGGAATTGTATTGGAATATGTCAAAAGACATGAAATATGTTTGTTTGGTTCTCTATATATAACTTCATAATCATAGTAAAATAGTGGTGGTAGTAATAATGGTGGCGATGTGGCGGCGGCAAACAGTGGTGGTGGTGGTGGTAACGGTGGCGACAGTGGTAGTGGTGTTGTCAATGTTAGTGGTGGTCGTGGTGGAGGAAACGATGCAATACCAATAGTGGGGGGTCAGTGACGATGATAGCGACGGTTATAGTGTTTGGTGACAGCGGTGGTCGATGGTGGTGGTAGTGGCGATGATGGTGGTGGAGATGCGGGAGATGGTGGTAGTGGTGGTGGCTATGATAGTAGTAGTGGTGCTGGTGATGACGGTGATGACAATCGTCATGTTGGATGGAACAAATTAGAGTAAATATAAGAACATAATAGTAGACTTATCTTTGTTCAGTGGCTTCGTCTTCGATTCAGCTATGAACATTTGTTGACGCGAGACTTGTCTTCAGGGATTACGTTAACTGTTTACATCAGAAACTATCAGCGATAACTGAACAGACTCAGTCCGATCGCTGATAGTGAAATAGTAATACATATGAAATGTTTACAAGAAAGGTCATCAGCGATAACTGAACAGACTCAGTCTGATCGCTGATGGTGAAACACTAATACATATTAAAACGTATTTTTCACTAAGTATAGAAGAGGGTCGTTATCAAATCACTGAGAGAATTTGGATCAACAATCTCCCCCTATTTGATAATGACAAAGTAACTGAAGAAAATTACTTTATAGTTAAAAATAAAGGAATAATTAGGACTCATAACATACATGTCCCAATTACTATTTTGAGGGATCTTTTACAGTACTGATAGAGTTAAGTACATCACTGAAATTTTCATTAATTCAGAGATAGAATTACAAGATATGAAAATTACAAGTACAAGTGAGGAACTAACTACTGTAAGTTTTACTAATAGATTACAAGAAATAGGAAACTAATCTATCAGCTATCTAAAGAAGACTTTGGAGGATTGATCATATACTCAGGTATTTCTTCTCTTTTTTGCTTTCGCTCTAAAGATTCTTGGCTAATGATTGCTTTGATTGGCTCAGCAGCAGAAGAGAAGTCACACCATAAGCACAAGAGATCCTTGAGATGACTGAGGGGACATATAGGAATTTCATATATTCTTTGGAATCTGAGTTGTTCCTCATCATCTCTGAAGAAGATTCCAAAAGGTTCTTTAAGAACTTGTCCTGCAACATATGGTCCACCAGGGGGCAGAGATAGATCGAGAACTGAAAGATCAGGAGGAGGACCAAACAGAGCTTCTCTTGAGAATTTAATGGAGGTTTCATTTCTTATCACAACGACATTTTCAGACGAGGAGGAGACCGGCTTTCTTTTGATTTGCTTTGGCTTAGAAGGAAGAGCAGATGGCACCTTTAGGATTGCAGTGACTCTGTTGATGAGAGCATCACTTATCCCTTCAACATAGCCTCTGTAGATTGACTTCGATTTCTTCAGCGCATCTTTGAACTCAAGCCATTCCATGTAGCCGAAGCTTTCCAGCTTTGAAACGAACATAGCCTTGCAGCTTCCATCCTCTCTGGTAATATCCATAGTGACAGAAACTTTGTCCTTCTTCTTTCTCCCTGAGATAACAACTGCTACGATCTTCATTGGTTCAGAGCGATAGTCGATTTTATGCTTGCACCAATCAACTGAGTTATCGCTGACCGCTATTTCTTTTGAGCGCTCCTCTTCAATATCTTTCAATAGAGCATCATGGACTTCCACTGGTTTGTTTTTCAGCTTATTGTCTTTGACTTGAGAGGACTGAATCTTGAGAGCAAGAGAGGCATCTCTTCGACAATCAGCTATCAGCTTCTCAGCCCTGACAGATTCTTCGATTTCAGCTTCAGTCAGGAAATCTAGATCTGTTGATTGAGTAGGGACCTTCCGTCGTTGTTTCTCTAGATGAGAGATCATCTCTGTTCTTCTCTTCATCTCTTCCTCTGACCAGTGAGATGGTCTAGAGGGCCTTTCTGAATGTTGCAGGGATTCTTCTTCTTCTTCTTCTTCATCAATCTCATTTACAGAGATTGGGATTATTTCTTCATCAGCTATGGGAGCTGGGATTATTTGTAGTTCTTTACCCTTAAGCAGGGGAGAGAACTGTTTGGTCAGAAAATAGAAAGAAACAAAGTTAGTGTTTATTTTGGGAAGAAGGAAGATAAAGGCTAGAAGAAAACAAGGGTATGGAATTTATAGTAGGATATGGGAACAAGTGAAATGCATACCTGAGAAGGATTCTCCTCAGATAGTGAAACTGTCTTCAGGCTTCCCTCAACAACTGCACCCTTGGATTTTCTTTGGGAAGGGGTTCCTGAGGATGTTTCATGACTCCCCCCTGCTGTGACAACTTCTTTCGAAGTTATCACTGAAGATGTGATGGTTGCAGAACACCATAAGGACTGATCTTCTTCATCATCATCATCATCATCATCATCATCTTCTTGATGAGGTTGCTCGTACTCCTCCTCTTCTTCTTCTTCGACTAAGTCTTTGAAAGAATGAGGGGTTTTGTCAGCAACCTTCTCCCCCTCAACATGAGAGGGAGGTTCTTCCTGTTGAACCTCAGCATCAGCTTCCTCCTCCTCTATATTTTCTTCAACATCCTTCTCCCCCTCTTTGTCATTATCATCTAGGGAGAGATCTTTGGATGGATAGGAAGGTTGTGCAGCGGCCAATTTTCGGACTTCAGCCTCCAGACTTTCTAGGCGTCCTTCAATCATAGGGATGTCCGAAGTAGCATGATGAATGAATTCAACAGCTACGTTCAGAGAGGTGCGATCATCCTATGTGAAAGAAGGGGAAATAGTCGGAGCTGGTTCATTCAGCTTCCCAAGGACCTGTTGAAGGAGAGAGGTGCAGGAATCGATCTTCACAAATAATCCCTGGACGTCATTGCTTAAAGAATCAAAGAGTCCTTGAAGAAGTCGAGTAGCGTCCTATACTTGAACAAGCTCTTCCTGAAGTGAGGAGACTTCAGTTTTGGTGGAGTAGGTGGTTGTCAACTGCTTCAACTCTTCACCAGCGGTATTAACGACGCTGGTGTTTCGTTCAACGAGGTGGTGAGAGAATCCACCTTGACTCCCAAACTATTGACATTAGCGTCAACAGTCGCCATACTAGGACCTGAAAGAAAAGTTAGTTTCTGAGTAACAGGCTTATATGGATAGGTGGGAGGTGTATTTGGGGGTTTAGGTATACCTGAACGTTCAAACAAATTGAAAATTTGCATGTCTCTTTCAAAGGTTTGAGCATCAGGTCCTAGAAATGCAACATGAGGTTGTTGCATAAAAGATGAAGGGTTAGAGATCAAAGAGATGGGAGGACTAGTAACAGGGATAGAAGAAGTTTAAGGTTGAGAAGGTACCTCAGTTGATTGAAGATCTGAGATTTCAGGTTGAGTCATTGTTGTTGTGACAGAGACCGAGATCGCTGGCACGGTGGATGTGATCACAGCTGCATATGTGGAGGAGAGAACCACGAAATCATCCAAGGAAGTTTGTCGAGAAACTTCCTCAGGACTTGAACTAGTGGCGCTTGTCTCCTTAGTCACTTTGGCCTTCTTCGAAGGACCAAAGGAACTAGTTGATGGTCGTTTTGAAACAGTGGTAGCGGCAGGGATAGAATAAGAAGGAACCTCCTGCGTGGCCGCTGAAGTAGAAGAGTGGAGAGAGAGGCGAGAGCGTAGGGTAGATATACTTACCTCGTTGTCCAGCGGTTTGACCTCTAGTGAACGCTGACCCACTTTGGCGAAGGAGCCATCAGGAGTAGTGGGGTAAGAGTTGGCGTAGAGAAACTTCAGATATGCACAGATGAACCGTATATATGGGATCTTGGGATCCCTCTCCGTCTTCTCTATCTTTGACCTGAGATTGTCAAAGATAGTGGTGGCAAAGTCAAAGTTTTTACCAGCGATCACTGAGTAGGCCATCTGGAGCTGAACCTTGTTGGCCTAATCAAGTGAACCACTTTTCCCACTCATGCACTGAATGATGTGAGAAAAGATAAAGTTCAGCTGAGAAGGCATGTTCGCCTTCTTGATAAGAGTCAGCCGCTTGTTGGGGATGGTTGTTCGTGGCTTGTTGTCCCAACAATACTCCATAGCATCCAGAAACTGGATGAGTTCAGCGTCAGTGGGCAGAGCGTCAAACCCACTCTTAGGTTTGTCAGGAAACCTGAGATCCTTTCTCAAGATTAAAGCGGTCATCATTTCTTTTTTAGGTCAGTGCAGAAAGAAATGGCAGGAACCTGGTCACCTTTCTTGTTGGTGATGGTCGATTCTTCAGCTGTGAACCAAAACTGTTGAAGTAGAGTTTTGGATTGGCTTGGGATCCACATTTAGAGCGTAAGCAATGCAAGATTGCTTCAGGAATTTAGCAGCATCCACCAGGTGTGGGTATTTGATTCCATCGAAGTCTAGGCGTCAAAGATGGTTGTTCTTAGGGACTTCAGAGTCAGTGATGGCGAACTTGACGTTCTTAGAACCAACAAGAGCGGATTGAGCCATTTCTGAATATGGAAATAAAGAAGAGTAGAAGAAAAGTTTAGTCTAAAAATAAATAAGGTTTTACCAGTTTCTATTTGAGGAAAGAAACATAGAAAAAACCAACATATTTGAAGATTAAAACGGTGAGAAAATCAAAGGTTTTGAAAGAATAAAATAAAAAAAATTATTTTATAGGATAGAAAATCTTATAGAAAAACCCATAATGATGGAACATAAATGGAGTTTATTAACAAGATTGAAATAAGAATAAGATCAAAGTAACCTGGTGATCTTGAATGAGGATGATGCAGATGCTTGAAATTGCTTGAGATAGAATTTCTTGCTCAAGAGGATTTCCAGAAAGCGTAAAATGATAAGAATGGAAAAACATTCTTTTTATACGTTTGAGAGTAGGAGAGAGAGAGAGAGAGAGGCGGGAAAACAAATGTTCATCATGACATGGACATGTCCCACAAAGTAGATTGGATAGAAGAGCAACGGACGAACGTGTCAGAAAAAGGCATGTCGTGGATTGTCGGTTCAAATGACGTCATAGGAGAGAGAAAAACGTTTCATTTGTCTTTTTTGAAATTATCTCTGAAGAAAAGTCAGAGATAGGTTTTCCTTTGAAAGAATCCCTGATGAAAATTCAGAGATTGATTTTCATAACAGAAGGATCACTGAAAAGAAATGTCAGTGATAGATTTTGTTTATCAAAAAGCTTTTAATCATTTGAAGAAAACTTCAGTGATCAAAGTTTTATTTTTAAACGTCTTACTGAATGAAGATTCAGTGATTGAGAGTAAGAGAACATACCTGAGAGTCAGAATTTTAATCAGAGATAGAGTGATAAAAGGGAACTTATAATCACTGACATAATGCATGAACGCTGAAGATTTACTCTTCGAGATTCAGCATTCCAAGCTCACTGATGAGAAAGTTGAACCTTGTCTCAGCAAGAGGTTTGGTGAATAAATCAGCAAGCTGATAGTCAGTGGGGATAAAGTGAAGTTCAATATCACCATTCATCACATGATCTCTATGTGTTTCGTCTTTGAATGTAGCACTGGATTATTTGCTATGGCGATAGCATTAGTGCTGTTGCAATAGATTGGAATCTTTGATAGCTGAAGGTCATAGTCTAATAGTTGATTTCTCATCCATAAGACCTGAGCACAACAACTTCCAGCGGATACGTATTTAGCTTCAGCTGTGGAAGTGGACACTAAATTTTGCTTTTTGCTCGTCCAGCTTACCAGCTTTCCACCTAGGAGTTGACATCCACCAGTGGTGCTCTTTCTATCGAGTTTACAACCTGCAAAATCACTATCGGAATATCCAGTTAGATCGAACCCTGAGTCTTTGGGATACCAAAGACCGAGGTTAGGAGTCCCTTTCAGATATCTGAAAATTCGCTTAACAGCGATCAGATGGGATTCCTTGGGTTCAGATTGATAGCGTGCACATAAACAAGTAGAGTACATAATGTCAGGTCGGCTCGCTGTAAGATACAGCAGGGAGCCTATCATTCCTCTATAGGCAGTGACATTAACAGTTTTCCAGATGGGTCTTTGTTAAGTGTCAGAGGAGGTGCCATAGGGGTTTTCATCGCTGAAGTTTGTGTTAGATCAAACTTCTTCAGCATATCTTTAACATACTTACCTTGGCTGATAAAAGTACCTTTGTCAGATTGTTTGATCTGAAGGCCAAGAAAATATGTCAACTCACCAATCATACTCATTTTGTATTCTTTCTTCATTCTTTCAGCGAAGCGAGTACACAGAGATGGGTTAGTAGAACCAAATATGATGTCATCGACATATATTTGTACAAGAATTATATGACCTTTTATCTTTCTGAAAAATAATGTATTATCAATTTTGCCACGTTCAAAGTTCTCAGAGATAAGAAAAGATGAGAGAGTGTCATACCAAGCACGAGGGGCTTGTTTGAGACCATAGAGAGCCTTATCCAATTTATAAACATAATTTAGATACTTAGGGTCATAGAACCCTTGAGGTTGTTCTACATAGACTTCTTCATTCAGTTTTCCATTTAGGAACGCTGATTTAACATCCATTTGATAAACAATGAAGTCTTTATAAACTGCATAGGCTAAGAATAGTCGAATTGCTTCAAGCCTAGCCACAGGGGCAAAGGTTTCATCATAGTTTATGCCTTCCTCTTGTATGTATCCCTGAGCAACAAGTCGAGCCTTGTTGCGGGTTACAGTTCCATGTTCATCTAACTTGTTTCTAAACACCCATTTGGTGCCTATAACAGTTTTGTCAGATGGTCTAGGAACGTGATTCCAAACTTTGTTGCGAGAAAACTCAGTTAGCTCTTCTTGCATAGCGCTGACCCAGTTTGGATCTCTGAGGGCATCATCAGCCTTCTTTGGCTCTATTAAAGAAATAAAATTGACAAAGAGACAGATATTACCTGAACTTCGTCATGTATGAATACCTGCATCGGGATCACCAAGAATTTGATCTATGGGGTGATCTCTGGTCCATCGTTGAGTAGGAGCATGATCGCTCATTTCAGAGGTTGGATCAACAATGAGAATGTTCACTGATGAGGAAGTTTGAGGCTCATCAGCTATTAACTGTTGAGTGTCAAACAAACCATTGTTTTCTGAGAGGTGTCCATACGAAGATGGATCTGATGGAAGTAAGGTGTTTAGAGGCTCTGCTGAGATCCATGAGTTGGATTCAGCATTAGGAGGTATGATGTTTGGATCATCATCAGCAGCTGAAGGATTTGAATGCTAATGGTTTGAGAAGAAAGGTTTTGTTTCTCTATAATGTGAAAACATCCAAGCATTTAACTCTTCATTGTCAGCGATTGGTTTAGAGTTCGCTGAGCGAGTTTCATCAAAAGTAACATGAATTGTTTCTTCCACATATTGTCTTCTCTTGTTGAAAACTCTGTAGGCTTTGGAGATGGAGGAATATCCTAGAAATATTCCATCATCAACTTTTGGGTCGAACTTTCCAAGCTGATCTTTGTTTTTTAATATAAAGCACTGACAACCAAAGATATGAAGAAAGCTGATAGAAGGCTTTCTTCCATGAAAAAGTTCATAAGTTGTTTTCCAAATCGCTTTATTATCAGTGATCTGTTTTGAGTAAAACATGCAGTGTTTACAGCTTCAGCCCAAAATTGAGTAGGGAGGTGAGAATCGTTGAGCATTGATCTAGCAGCTTCAATGATCGTTCTGTTTCTTCTTTCAGCGACTCCGTTTTGCTGAGGTGTTCTCACTGAAGAGAAGTTATGAGAGATTCCCTTGTTCTCAAAGAAAATGTTCAGAGAACTGTTTTTGAATTCAGTTCCATGATCACTTCTTATTGAACGAACAGTGAGATTATTCAGCACTTCAATCTTTTTAACAAAAGATATTAGTTCTTCTGGAGTATCACTCTTGCAGCGAAGAAAGATAACCCAGGTGTAGCGAGAGTATTCATCTACAATGACAAGCGTATATTTCTTTCCAGCTATTGATTGGATGTTGACAAGGCCAAACAGATCCATATGTAAGAGCTGAAGAGGACTTGTCACTGAAGAAACTTGTTTAGACTTGAAACTAGCTTTTGTCTGTTTTCCTTTTTCACATGATGAGCAAAGAGATTCTTTAGCATATGAGTGCCGAGGAAGACCAGAAACCAGTTCCTTAAAAGAGAGAGAATTCAGGGTTTTGAAATTTAGATGAGAGAACCTTTTGTGCCATAGCAAGTTGACATCAGAAGAGGATTTAGAGAGAAAACATACGTTTTCAGTGATAGTAGAGTCCATATCTATTACATAGACATTTTCTCTGCGATAACCACTGAGATCAAGTTTTCCTTTCTCATTTACCACTGAACATGCTTTCTTGGAAAAGTGAACTTCATAGTCTTTATCACATAGCTGAATGATGCTCAGAAGATTGTGCTTCAGTTCATCTACATAAGCGACTCTTCTGAAGGTAGTTGTCCCATTGCTGAGGACACCAAACCCTCGGGTATATCCTTTTCCATTTCCACCGAAGGTCACAGAGGGACCTTTCTCTTCCTTGTATTCAGTGAGCATGTCTTTTTGTCCAGTCATATGACGAGAACATCCACTATCGAGATACCAGATGCCCTTTGATCCCTGAGATGATATATAGCTCATAGAAGTTTCAGTTGGTTCTTCCACTTCTTCTTTAATCTCAACCATGAGGCAAAGATTAACGACTTCTTCTTCATCAGAACTTGATTCTTCTGATTCAGCCCAGTCATGTTCTTCAGCAATGAGACCTTTACCTTTTCGCTTGTAGCTTTTCAGCTTTTGATATTTCTCTTTCAGCTTTAGGTACTTGTCATCGCTGGATCTTCTAGAGGTAGAAGGTTTGAAGACTTTCTTCGACCTGCACTCACTTGCAAAGTGTCCAATCTTTTCACAGTTAAAGCAAGTAGCAGTAGCCTTATCAACAGGGGTTGATTTTGGCTTGTCAGTGAGAGAGAGAGGCTTATTTCTTTTGAAATTGCTCTTTCTTGCAAATCTCTTGAAAGAGTTTTTCAAGAGTTCTAAGGACTCATCAAACTCTGAAAGATCAGTGTCTGATAGATCCTCAGATTCAGAATCTAACTCAGTGATGGTGAGAGTAGATCGCTGAGATGGAATTATCTCTGAAGAGACTAAAGCAACAGGAGTGCTTTTGGAGTCTTTAGAATCTTTTGTAAGATTCTTCTTCAAAAGGTTTGATTGCTCATAGTTAACCAATATTCCATACAAGGTGCTGAGAGAAAGAGAATTTAAGTCTTTTGTCAGCTTGAGACAGATTGAGTAACTGTCCCAGCATTCAGGAAGACATTCTAAGAATTTTGTTAGGACCTCAGAATTAGAATAGGTCCTACCAACGGTTCTTAGATCAATGATTAAGCAGTTAAACCGCTGATGAACATCAGAGAGATTCATTCTTACCAGCGATAAAAGTTTCATACTGTCTTACCAAGTTAATCTTTCGAGTCTCTTGGATTTCAGTGGTGCCTTCATATTGAACACATATGGTTTCCCACATTTCTTTAGAAGTTTTAAGATGCATGATGGAATGGAAAACTTCATCAGGCAGAGCCATAGAGATAATGGTCTTTGCCCTTGCATCAATACCAACCTTCTTTTTGTCCTCATCACTCTATTGTCTGATTTCCTTAGCAATATAGCGTTTAGGAATAAATGGAGTGGTGGCAGTACCTGGAACGGCAGCTATGATTTGGACAGGTTCATAGGGTCCGTTTGCTACGTACTCAGGTATAGTGGGATCTGCGCCTTCAAGAAATAGCATCATTCGATTTTTCCAGAGAGAGAAGTTATCTCTGCTAAATCGAGGAGGTTTAGAAAGTGAACCATTATCATAGTAATTTGTGTTTGTGTTAAGTGCCATTTTAGAATAGTAAGGAAGAGAATAAAGCAAGATCTTGTTTATCGGATTAAACAGTCTACTCTGATACCACTTGTTGGTCTCAGAGGTGCTTAACAAGTTTGTAGAAGGGGGGGGGGGGGGGGGTTGAATACAAACACATAATTTAAAATTTAATAAATTGTTTATTGATAAATCAAACACAATTTACAAGTCTGTTGCGGAATAAGATTAAATAGAACTCAATCTAAACAAACTTAAGAAAACACTAAGATGGTTGCACAAGAATATAGAGAATGGGGGATTAGAGAGTACAGAAAACAAGGGTTTCTATGGAGGTTTAAGAATAGAGCACACTGTTCAGATGAAGAGGTAATCTTTCTATTTATACTCTATGCATTAAATGCATGGCAGGGCACTTTACACGTGTCCTTCATTGATTAGCTGAGAGAGTCTGACTTTGGGAGACATGCTTTCGGCCGTATTATGAACAGTGTAGTTGACAGAGTTGTTGTACGAATTGTGGCAGATGTATGTCCGTTCTGACACATCGTACTGGTTGTGCAAGGTAAGACAAAAGGAGACTTGAGGCATAAGTTACGTGATCGTTTTGATCGCTGAATATCTCTTCCTTCAGAGATACAAAGAAGTTCAGCTATCGCTGAAACTTTTCCTCATGTTCCTTTGCGTATAAGTAGAGTCGTCTTTGCTTCACTGATATCCGCATCAGGTCACTAGTAGACTTGTCTTTGTTCAGTGGCTTCGTCTTCGATTCAGCTATGAACATCTGTTGACGCGAGACTTGTCTTCAGGGATTACGTTAACTGTTTACATCAGAAACTATCAGCGATAACTGAACAGACTCAGTCTGATCGCTGATAGTGAAACACTAATACATATGAAATGTTTACAAGAAAGGTCATCAGCGATAACTGAACAGACTCAGTCTGGTCGCTGATGGTGAAACACTAATACATATTAAAACGTAATTTTCACTAAGTATAGAAGAGGGTCGTTATCAAATCACTGAGAGAGTTTTGATCAACAGAATTCCATACTAAAACTCATAAAATGAACCAAACATATTAATTGAATTTGGTCAACGGTATTGACCATACCAATTCTATCCAATTCCAACGAACCAAACATCACTTCAGTTTTCTTGTTAAAACTCTTAATTTTTCAATTATACAAGTATTAGATCATTGTGGACACTACAAAATTTACGACCTTTTCCGACGGCCAAATCCGCCGGAAATCCGCCGAAAACAGTGATTTTCGGCGGATTTGGTCAGTCGGAAACGGGGGCACCGCAAATCTTCGTTTTCGGCGTCGTTTTCGGCGTCGTTTTCGACGGATTTATGTTTTCAGCGGAATTTGCGGCGGAATAATCCGCCGAAAACAAATTCGAATTTTTTTAAAATTTTAACGATTTGTTTAATCCAGAAAATTAATTTTAATAGTTTTGGGCGGATTTTCGACGGAATATTCCGCCGAAAATTGTTTTTTATTTTATTTTATTTTTTTATTAATAACTTAACTTATTTTTTTATTTTTATTTAAAAAAATTCGTCGAATTTTTCGGCGGATTTTCGCCGGAATATTTTGCCGAAAATATTTATTTTTTTTTATTATTTTATTTTATTTTGTTTTCGGCGGAATATTCCGCCGAAAACCTTAAAAATGAAAACCAGAAAAACCCTGTTTTTTCATTAAAAATCTTTTTATAAAACCTGCTAAAAACAGTAAAAACCTGTTGAAAGTTGTAAAATCTGTCAAAACTATAAAAACCATAAAATACAACTAACATAAATAAAACATAAAATACAAGTAACGTAAACATAACATATATTGTTCAATTGTCAAAGTACTGTTCCAAAATACATAATATAGTCTGTAAACTAAAACATTGGTAAGTGGTGTTTCGGGTCTTCTCTTTCGTTATGAGCTCCATTCTTAGCTTTGCACGCCCCATCGATCTGCAACCACAAAAATAGGATATCTATGTTAATCAAATAAGATCTTGAATTATTCCAATTAACAATCAATCATTAATTCGAGATTCTAATACAACCGTACACAGTTAACGGTAATAATTCAAACATACCAATTTGGTATAACATCAAAATAATAACCACTCATCAATATATACGTTTCAGTTCGAAAATGGCTAAAAGAAAAACTCATCTCAATGACGACAAACGAGGAATTTAAACTTTAACCGAGACGACGATCGAAACCGAACACTTGCACAAACTTTGAATATAATATTTTTATAATGAATAGCTAGAAGTCTAAGCCAATGTTTTAAAACCCGGGTCGACCCGGCCGGTTCAACCGGTATAGTTGGAACCGGTTGACTCGGTATAGTTGACCCGTGGTTGACCCGGTTTAACCCGGTTAAAAACAATTTCAATTTTCATATGGAGCGGCTAAGGGTTAATAACTTATTTTGTTCCAAGTTTCTTTTTCCTCGCTCGCTTCCAGACTTCAAACCACGACGCTCAATCGATTCGATCTACTTCCTCAATCGATTCAATCTGTAAATTTCAATCGATTCCATTTTTTCACTCTCTGTAGTAACTTACACACACACTCTGTTTTCTTCACCTACAACATACAACACACAGAGAGAGAAATAAAGAGAGAGTTGGTGGGTTTAAAAAGAAGTAAAATGTCAAGAAAGAGACGCTAAAATGGGCGATATCACCAACGAACCCACCTATATGCACAAGTGCATATAGCCTACTTCAAATGGTAGCTCAATGTATTCATTAATGTAAAACTTCTTATTATGTGTATTTTTAATGTTTTAACTTGTGGACATCAAATTCTTGGTTATATATATGTGTAGGAAAATAAAATTTTCATAGAATTTCTTGAAACCGGGTCAACCACCCGGTTGGACCGTGACCCGGTCACCACACCGGGTCAACTAAAAACCCGGGTTTTAAAACATTGATCTAAGCCAATAATCCATGTAGCATAAAAACAAAGAAAGAGCAGTGGCAACACCTGATAGCTCTCACAAAAAAATTATGTATAGATATTGTGCTTACCTCAAAAGATCGTTTTCCAGGTGTGCTGGGAAACGGACAGGAAGTAGCAGGGAAGAGGTTAGCAAGGACTCCACATTATTTTCCAAAATAAATCAACCTGATAATGCATCTGATACCCTGAACGAGAAGCCAACATATTAAGTAAACCACTATAGCATAACAGGGCCAATCTTTAAAACAATTACCAAATGGACTAAAGTACTAAACAATGATTAGAACTAAATAGAAGCTCCAAAACCACAAACCAACAGATAGAAACTCTAAAATCCTTAGATTCGGTATTAGCTCCCATCAGATCTCAACTACCGAACCATCATATTTACCTACGAATTAAAATTGGTGTTGTGCGAAAATGCTGAAAACAAAAGAAATCAAACGATCAAGATGAATGAAAACATAAACCAATTAAAGACCGGTAAGACAATCACCTCAACATTTGGAACATGTTTAAGAATCTGATCAGCAACCCTGCAACCATTAAGACTCCGAACCGTAGGCTCATCGACATCGTACAAGACAGAAACATCGGAAATGTCTAGATCCTAACAGAAATTTAGTCACAAAGGTAAAGTTCAGACACGATAGGATCTCGAGACAGATTTACAGAATATTTTTTTTAGAAAAGTTACATCTGGGACAACCAAACGAGAAATGCTGCCATAAAGAAGATCAATCGATATCCCATCAAACTTGAATTTCATCACGGGAACATGAGCTTCCGGAACTGGTTGAAGTTCCGAGACTTCCTCCATCCCTGCCAAAATTTCGTGCAAAACAAAGAAGAAGTCCTCCTGATAAAAAAAAATAAAAGAAATAGATGAAAGAGTTTACATCTCTATTCACATATGAAGAATACTTCCAATCTTCTAATGAAAAAACTTACATCTCTCGTATGAACCAAAAGTAAATATGACTGCATTTGCATGTGTACCCTCGTAGACGAGTAAGTTGCTTTACCCAATCAACTACAATCTATAGAAAGCATATTGCAAAAACATGAACATTCAAAGCATAAGTAGAAAAACATTAAGATTACTTGAATCCCCTCAAAAAACATGAGCATTCAACCGGTTCCCTCAAAAACCCGGCGGTTCGATCCCGTCTATAAATCCCCAAAAACCCGGTGATAATTGACCCGGTCTATCGACCGGTTCCCGGTTCAACCAGTTGAACCGGCCGGATCGACCCGGGTTTTAAAACATTGGTTTACACTGCAGGTTCTACAACATACATGGAAGGTAATATAAAAATGTAGATGCTTACATATTGCAGTTAAGATTACTTGAATATATCACTAATATTACTTGAATATATCATTAAGATTACTTGAAAAATTAATGGAAAAATGCAAAGAATGGAAAAATGCAGGTTATACAACATACATCGAAGAACCCAAATCGAAGAAACCAAACCACAGAGAAAAATTGAACCTAAGATTACTTGAATATATCCCTAATATTACTTGAATATATCACCAAGATTACTTGAAAAATTAATGGAAAATGCAAAGAATGGTATTTTAAAACAAATAATGGTTTAACAGAGACAAATCTAAAAGGAGATAAATCAAAGAAACCAAACCACAAAGAAAAATCGAACCCAAATCAATCGATAACCAAAACCAAAACTTTAAAAGCCTGAAGAAATCTAACATGAGAGTAAATTGGAACCCAAATCAATCGATAACCAAAACCAAAACTTGCAACCACCTGTGTTCTCCCAATCGAAGCTATAAAACGAAAGAGACACAGCCATTTGATGCACACTTATATACGCCAAATCGAGAAATCAGGAACAAATCGAGAAATAAAACAGGGGCTCAGTCGTATACCTCTATAATCGATGGTGGTGGTGGCTGATGGTGGTGGTTTCTGGTAGTCGACAGCGGCAGGGTGGGGGCGACGAGGGCTCTCGATGGATGTTGCCGTCGATGGGATGAAGGGGATGAGACACGAGAGGATGAAGGCTTTGAGGGAAACAGTTGGGGTGTGTGTCGATTGGGGGGAAAATTGGGAGGGAGTCCTGGAATAATTTGGTTGGGGGGGGGGGGGGGGGGGGGGGATTTGGGAGGGAAACAAGGTAATAAAATTTTAGGGGAAAATGAAATTAGATAGAAGGATCTCAACTTAAAAATTGTGTCTACATGTGTGTGTCGATTGAAGCTTCCCTAAAATCATTCCTTATTTTAACTATCCTAAAATCACTCCCTGGATAATTAAATACAGGATAAAAATCAAATTTTAAATATAAAAAATCTAACAGAATATTTAATATTTATTTTATAAAAAACATTATTTTATTAAACCTAAAATAAATTATATTATTATTAAACTATCGAAAAAAAACTCGTAAAACAAATTAAAGTCCAGCTGGATCCATTAAAGTTCAACTATATACGTTAAAGTCCAACTGGGTACGTTAAAGCCAACTGGATCTGTTAAAGCTCGACCGTATCCATTAAAGACCAACTGGATCCGTTAAAACTCAATTGTGTATGTTAAAGCCCAACTGTGTACGTTAAAGTCCAACTGGGTACGTTAAAGCCCAACTGGGTACTTAAAACCCAACTAGGTACGTTAAAGCCCAACTATATCCATTAAAGCCCAACCGGGTACGTTAAAGCCCAACTGAATCCACTAAAGCTCAATTGTACCCATTAAAGCCAAACTGGATCTATTGAAGCCCAGCTAGGAACATTAAAGCCCAACTGCATCCATTAAATCCCAATTGGATACATTAAACCCCAACCGGATCCATTAAAGCCCAGTTGGATCCATTAAAGACCAACGGGGTACGGTAAAGCCCAACGAAGTACGTTAAAGCTCATCTAGATCCGTTAAAGCCAACTGGATATGTTGAAGCCCAACCGGATCCATTAAAGCCCATCTAGACCTATTAAATCCCAACTGGATACGTTAAAGCCTAACCGAATCCATTAAAGCCCATCTAGACCTGTTAAATCCCAACTGGATACGTTAAAGCCTAACCGGATCCATTAAAACTCAGCTATGTAGTTAAAGCCCAACTAAATCCCTTAAAGCTCATTTGTATCCATTAAAGCCCAACTAGGTGGGTTAAAACCCAAATGGGTATGTTAAAGCCAACTGGATATGTTAAAGTCATACTGGATCTGTTGAAGCCATATTGGATCCATTAAAGCCCAACTAAATCCCTTAAAGCTCATTTGTATCCATTAAAGCCCAACTAGGTGGGTTGAAGCCCAACTAGGAACGTTAAAGCCAACTGGATATGTTAAAGCCAACTCGATCCATTAAAGCTCAACCGGATCCATTAAAGCCCAACGAGGTACTTTAAAGCCCAACTGTGTAGTTAAAGCCCAACTAAATCCCTTAATGATCAAGTGTATACATTAAAGCCAAACTGGGTACGTTAAAGCACAATTGGATCCATTAAGGCCCAACCGGATCCGTTAAAGCCCAACTATGTACGTTAAAACCCAACCATATCCATTAAAGCTCAACTAGATCCTTTAAAGACTAATTGGATCTTTTAAAGACTAACTGAATCCTTTAAATACTAACTGGATCTGTTAAAGCCCAACAGGGCACGTCAAAGCCCAACTAGGTATGTTAAAACTCAACTATATCCGTTAAAGCCCAACAAGATCAATTAAAAACCCAATCGGATCCATTAAAGCTCAACCGAATCCATTAAAGTCATACTGGATCAATTAAAGCCCAACCGGGTACATTAAAGCCCAACTGGATCCGTTGAAGCCCAGCTAGGAACGTTAAAGCCCAACCGGATCCAAAAATTAACTATTTTCGACGGATTTTCGATGGATTTTATTTTTTTATTTATTTTTTAAAAATATAGAATATCCGCCGAAAATCCACCGAAAATAATTATAAATTTTTCGGCGGATTTCCGACGGATTTTTTTTTTTTTTTTAATTCATTTAAATATAATAATTAATTAACTATTTTCGGCGGATTTTATTTTTTTATATTTTTTAAATAATATAGAATATCCGCCGAAAATCCACCGGAAATGTTATAAATTTTTCGACGGATTTTTATTTTTATTTTTTATTTTTTTAATTCATTTAAATATAATAATTAATTATTTATTTTCGGCGGATTTTAATTTTTTATTTTTATTTTTAAATATAGAATATCCGCCGAAAATGTTATAAATTTTCCGACGGATTTTTATTTTTTTAATTCATTTAAAAATAATAATTAATTAACTATTTTCGGCGGATTTTATTTTTTTATTTTTTTTAAATAATATAGAATATCCGCCGAAAATCCTCCGGAAATTTTATAAGATTTTCGGCGGATTTCCGACGAATTTTTATTTTTATTTTTATTTTTTATTTTTTTAATTCATTTAAAAATAATAATTAATTAACTATTTTCGACGGATTTTAATTAATTAATTTAATTAATTAAAATCCGCCGAAAATAGTTAATTAATTATAATTAATAAGAAAAAAAAAATTTAAAAATTATATTCCGTCGGAAATCCGCCGAAAATACTTGATTTTAAAAAAAAATAAAAAAAATTCCGGCGGATTTCCGACGAAAGTCAAAGTTGGTTGACCCGTTTGACTTCCGTCGGAAATCCGCCGGAAAAAGTCTTTTATTTAGTAGTGGGATATGTTTGGCAAACTAGTTGATAAGCTAGCTGTTAGCTATAAGCTAGCTAATGAACAAATTATGTTTGACAAAAACTAGCTTATAATTTCTAATAATATAATTTCTAAGTAGGTAAAAAGACCAAAAATGACATCTTGAGAAAACATAGTCAATTACAAATATTTCATAATATAATTCAAATAAATTTCTAATAATATAATTAAAACAAATTTCTAATAATATAATTTGTTAATTAATACAACAAGATTGTAAAGAAACATTAAATAATAAAATATGTTAATTGAAAGAATTTAAAATTGATTATTATATATACTATAAATTTATTCACCACTGGAATTCGAGAACCACGAAAATCGAAATCAAAGACCATGGAACTCGAAAACCATGGAAGTCCAAATAGAAAACCTGGACAAATTGAAATCAAGAAGTGATGGAGAAATCGAAATGATAGAGATGGTACTTGGAGAAATCGAAATCAAAAACCTAATTAAGATGTCGTAAACATGGAGAAATCGAAATCGTACCTGAAGAAGAAGCTTGACGATATGAGGCGCTGACGGGAAGAAGAGGGTGGGATATGGAGGCGTTGATTTTAACCTAGTAAAATAAGAGGGTGGGAAAAATGAAAAGGGGAGGGCGGGAGAAGGGTGGGGGGGAATAAATTTAATTAATTACAATATATTTTTATTTTGAAAAAAAGTTACAATATATATTTATTCACCGCTTCTTGATTATATGTATAATTGTATGTTCCTTTTATTATATGTATTTATATTGAAATTTATTAAATATTTATTCAATAATATATATACTAGGTAACAACACCGTGTGTTGAGCGATGTATACAATTGAGATTATTCTTTTTAATATCCGTCATTAAATATTGATTTATTCTAATTTCTCTTCTTATTATATTGATTGTAAAATTTAAAAAACATATTCATTTTTATTCTCATTCTCATTTTTATTTTAAATGTTGATTTTAGTATCCGTCTTTTAATATTGATTTATTCTCATTTAGGTAACGTTTGGTACGCAGACATGTTGAACCATACTGGACAGGACAAAACTGGACAAGACTAGACAGTTCAAGACAAGAGGCTAGGATTAGACAGGACAGGATAGGACTGGACAGGAGTGGACAGTACAGAACAAGAGGCTAGGATTGGACTGGACAAGACAAATGTATGTTTTGTGTTTGGTACGACTAGGACTGGATAGGACAAGACTGAAAAAGTTTCCCTAAAAGTTGTTTGATGATTTCATATGTCATATAATAGTTATAAATGACACATATAAAGTATATATTTAAATAAATTAATTAAAAAAATTATTTTTTTACAATTTTCATACATATAAATACATACAAAGACAATGATACGAAATTTGAATGAAAAATCTGAAATAATTGATGGTAGTTCGAAAAAATCCGATTAATATAAAGAAAATGTAACACCCCGATTTTTTGGTTAAGCTAACCTTCCCTAAAACACCTTGCCACTTGAGCCTTATTTATCATGTGAATGTTTCCTAATCATGTGTATGCTTAATTATTTAAAAGTGCATGGTTATGTGATAAATGATTATTTTAGTGACCTAGTGACCTTAGTTACCTTTGACATCTTTATCGTGGGACTAAGAAGACTCGGGTCGATTTGGATCAAAGCTGGAAATTTTGGAGTTTTGGGGGAACTGGGCGACAGTGCCCGTGAGTTTGCCATTGGCATTCTCGCGGAGGGCACAATCATAGGGAAAGCCCCGCTCTCGGTACACATTGAGCGATTGTGCCTGGCGACATTGCTTGGGGCACAACTGCGTGTCAAAGTCGCGGGTGGGTCGATAAGCGTGGTACATCTTGGGCGAGATTGCCCTTGGCACTCTCGTGTGTCATGTTCGTCGTTGGCCCCAGTCCTCTTCTATTTCCAGTTCATTTAATGGGAGAAGAAAAAATCATTTTGGACGAAAACTGAAGTCTTGTTTTCGCTCTTCTACAAGGCGATTTTCACCCCTCTACCCCTCATCTTTCCTCATTGAATGCAAAAGGAAGAATCAAGGAGTTAATGCTCAACTACAAGTTATCTAGTGTCCCTCTCAAAGAAGTTCAAGTGCTTTAAAGATCCAAATCACTCTCTTCCAACTTCTAGGGTTTTCACTAACAACCCTAGACTCATCCTTACTTCATATACTACTTGTTTGACATAATCATCATACTTTACTTATAAACATCTCTATGTCCTTATTATTACTCATATGATGGATTGTTCAAAGTTCATGTGCAAGAGATCTTAGGGCTTTGACTTTGATGATTAAAAGATCAAGATAAGAAACCAAAAATAGTTATGATGCACATATATTACTCCATAAAGAATATTGTCACTTGCTACACCTATGGATCTTGGAAAATCCAGGTCAAGTTAGGGCTTGGGGATTATTGACAAATGATGAAATAAACATTGAAACCTCCTTTGTTATTTGTTGGTGGTCTCTATTCCCAAATAATCGTGGATGTTCATGTTCATTATGATTTTGGGTTGGTATAAAATGGTATTGGTGATGTGGGTCTCTATGTCACCAAATTGAAGGCTATGCTTATGTGGTAGTGTTGGAGAACTACGTTGGTGGTTTGGATTGATGTCCATCTAGACTAAAGATCTGGTTTGGATTGATGTCTATCTAGACTAAAGATCTGGTTTGGATTAATGTCCTATATGACTAAAGACTCGGTTTGGGTTGACGTCCAAAATGACTAAAGACCCGGTTTGGGTTGACGTACAAAATGACTAAAGACCCGGTTTTGGTTGACGTCCGAAATGACTAAAGACCCGGTTTTGGTTGACGTCCGAAATGACTAAAGACCCGGTTTTGGTTGACGTCCGAAATGACTAAAGACCCGGTTTGGGTTAACGTTCGAAATGACTAAAGACCTGATTTAGGTTGACGTTCGAAATGACTAAAGACCCGGTTTGGGTTGACGTCTGAAATGACTAAAGACCCGGTTTGGGTTGACGTCCAAAATGACTAAAGACCCGGTTTGGGTTGATGTTCGAAATGACTAAGGACTTGGAAGGAGTTGATGTCCATCTTTACAAAGGTCCCTTCAAGGTTGGATATTTATGATATAATAACATTGAGAATTGTGAAGTTTATATGCTTCTTGTTTATGCTTAAAATTGTTATTAACTAAGGGTTTGGTCTCACTAGGCGATTAGCCTAAAACTTTTTCTTGAAATGCCATGTAACCAGGTTCTCTTAGCGGCGAGGTTCGCAAATGTTGAGGGATGAGCGTGTTGGCCATTAGCATCACACTTTTGGGGATTGTGTCGATTGGGGACTTTTTTCGTACATATTTGGATAGAAGTCTTTTGGGGAATTCGTCGACAATTGTATTAATTTGGACTTAGTTAGTTTATAGTAGTGTATTGTCTTTGATAATTCCCATTTATAGAATTGTAAACGCTACTTACTCTCCCTTTTTGGGTATTGATATTTATAGAAATGTCAAGTTTACGACATTTTTGAGGTTTAAATTTACCCCCCATATATATGGTGTTATAGAAAATATAATATTTGATTCAATTTGGAAGATCTTTATGAATTGGTGGAGGCATAGTTGCAGCGACAGGTAAAGATAAAGGCGATTGGTAGCTGGTGAAGGACGGTAGCTGTGAAGAACGTGAAAGATATTGGATAGTGGTGGTGCAAGAGGTAGTTTTGGTTGATGTGTTGGAGGTGTAGGTGGTCGACGATGGTAGTTATAGTGGCAGTGGACAATGGTAAAAGAGGTTGTTGTAGTAGAGGAAGATGTTGTAACATCCGGAATTTCAGGTAAGTATAAGGCTTTGTTAATCTTATGATTTTGTGTTTAACGAAGTAGAAATTATATGCTTAATTGCTATTTATGCGTAATTGTTGTTTTTGGTTTTGTTTGGAAGTTTTTTGAGCAGCCTTGGGAAAACAGTGAGTTACGCGACTTACGCCGCGGGGGCAAGCCGCGACACAAGTCGCGTAACCCACTAGAGTGCATCTCTCAGAGAAAGCGGGCGACTTACGCCGCGGGTTGCAAGCCTCGACACAAGTCGCGGGGCGACCTGCAGGTCCCCAAAACCCCCTTTCTCTCGGTTTCAAATCACAAAAACACACACAAACGTTTTGGAAGGCGATTTTTAGGGTTTTAAGCTACTTTTATCCTCTTGCTACCTTAGAGCATTGATTTCAAAGTGTTTGGGTGGTTACGCTTCATTTATTGAGCTTCAACCTACCTTGGAGAGCATTTGTTGGAGTAGATTCACGAGATTCAAGTTCGATCACTTTCATCCAACTTCTAGGGTTTTCATCTTTTTTAGGTTTTAATCAAAAACCTAGATTGTGAGTTTACTAATCATTTGTTAAAACTAGATACACATCATAATCTACTACTTGCTATCATCTTGCATCCTACTTGAAATATTCATATTATATGCTCAAGTATGTGGGGTTTCCTTTATGAAACCATGTTTATTTGTATCATGCTTCGAGTTAATGGAATATGTATATGTGTATCTTGTTATGGAAATGATATCTTATTTGGGACTCCATTTGATGGGTCAAGACTACATGATTAAATTGTGGTCATATTGGTCTTGTTATGGACTTCACACTAAATGGCTTGTATTATTGTACCCATGGTTGGTATGGAAAATATTCTTGGTCATATTGTGCCTTGTGGCCTACTAATAAATTATGTTGGACGAACCAAGTCAGTAGACACTAGGAGGATGTAGTCTTGGGTGCCACCGTGTGGGTATGTGCCTAGACCTCCGCCATTCGGGGTAATGCCATGGTTGTAGTCCTCGGATGTGCCGGGCCTCTAAGATGTCACTCGTAGTAGTTGGCATCAAGGTATATCGGCTCTTTGGGTGGAACTTGATTGGTGCTATGGGTATCCCCCGTTGACTCCACATTTGATGAAACTTGGTTAACTGCTGATAAGAATTGTAAATGCTATTATATGCTATTTCTTGTTCAACTCACTAGGATTTTTGGCCTAACACTTGTTTGGTGTCGATGTGCATCTCAGGTTCTAGTGGCGCCGCTTATAAGCAGGCGTAGTTTCTTGGGTGAGAGCTTGGGGAAAACTGCATTTGGAATTTATATTTTGGAGAAGACGTTGGAATCTATAGATGACACCCTTTTTGTAATCTCTTTTCTAGTTATAGAAATTAGATTAGTTGGGTGTTATTTATTGTCCGTTAAATTACAACTGTAATTAAACAGGTTCGAATATTTTCCCATTTTTGGGAGGCTCTTGCTATGGCAATTTTATATACCACATGTCCGTTTCTCGGATTTTTGTTATCCCTATTTTTAGGGTGTTACAAATTGGTATCAGAGCTTTAGTTTAAGTGAACTAGGTATTGTTTTAGCATATCTAGACTTAAGCTTTAGACTTTACTGCTTCACTGTCCACTTAGGGTAGAAATCCTAGGTGGGGAGAGTGTTAGGACTTACGGAATTATGCAAATTAAGAGTCGTAATTGTGGTAACAAGAATCCTTGTGTATGATTTGTTCATAATTTCACTTAACTAATGCTATTATAAATATATTATTACGTAAGTATGGTTGCAAATGCCATTATTATGATAATTGAAATGTGTATTAGTACGTACAATGAGTTCAACTCACTTAGTCTTTTCTCAATCTCTTTCTCGTTCTTGATTGGCAGATATTGATGGTAAACACTCGGAGCAGGTTACCGAATACGCCAGAGGGCCACGTGGAAGTGGACTCTACTGCTGACCGACCTTCTTTGATCGAAACCTCATGGACCTCCCATACCCACTATCTTGGGAGGAGGACCTGGGCATATCCCACATACGAACATTGCGGCTAGCAATGCTATCATGGAGGAGGTGACCATGGAAACAAGAATTCGAGATAACATGATGCTAGCCATGAACTCGGCCATGGCTCAACAACAGGAATTCTTTATGAAGCTTCTGGAAGATTGAGATGCCAGTAACCGCCAACCCGAGACAATGACCGAGAATATTGTGATGGGATCGGGTGGTGGACCAGCCGTTGTGTTAACTGAGGAGCAAACCGAGAACGGAAACAAGGGGAAGGTCAAAGGATGCACCTTCAAAGCTTTTCTGGGGTGCAACCCGAAGGAGTTCTCGGGCTCAACAAATCAGTTGTTTGTATGTATTGACTGAAAGAAGTCGAGATGGCTTTCGAATCTAGTGAATGTGATGTCTCGCAGCGGGTGAAGTTCGCTTCTCAACTAATGAGGAGTGAGGCCTTGATTTGGTGGAATCTCACACGGTCCGCCCTCACTCCCGAAGTTTTGGCCAAGTTAACTTGGCCGGTTTTCAAACAAAAGATCATGGACAAGTACTGTAGCGAGCGTTCGTTGGACAAGCTGGAAGAAGAGTTTCGGAATCTGAAGAAAGGGGCTCTATCCATTACAGACTACTCCAAGATTTTCCTAGAAAAGTTGAACTTGGTGGGACATCTCGTCCCTGATGAGAGATCTAAGATCAAAGCTTACCAACAGGGTTTGTTGGCCAGGATAAGGATGGTAGTGAGGAATGCTCGAGGGTTGACTCTTCAGGATGTGATTGAGGAGTCATTACTGGTAGACGATGATTTTGAGGCAGAGAAAAATGAGAGAGTTGCAATGGGAGAGAAGAGGAAGTGGGAAGGGCCATCTGGGTCCATTCGGCAGTCTAAGTCATTCACGATCGGAAGAGTTGTGGATAATCGTCGTGAGTCACGATGGTGCCACAAGGGCAAAGTCAAGCACTCTGGCCCATGCGATCCAAAACCTCACTCGGGTCCTGTTGAGTGTGCCAAGTGCGGCAAGAAGGGCCATGCGATTTGGGATTGCCCTATTCGAGGGCCGGTATGTTTCGAGTGTCGGGAATCGGGACACATGAAGGAAGATTGTCCAAAGCTTATGGGTGGTCACCGTGGAGGTTCTTTGGGGTCGATGGCAAGGGTCGAGCAATCGTCGAGGGCACCAAGCCAAGATATTCGGATGACTACCGAGGAGGCAAAGGAAACGGCCGATGTAGTTTCGTGTACGTTCCTAGTAACCTCCTTGCCCGCTCGTGTATTATTTGATTCGGGTGCTACGTGTTCTTTTGTTTCGGATATATTCTGTAAGCAATTTGTCATCCCTATTAGTGTCATTCCCGATGCACTAGTAGTAGAGGTAGCTAATGGAGACCAAATGATCATCCGAGATTGTTATTGTGATTGCACTCTAGAGATTAATGGGAACCCTTTTGGAGTAGACTTACTACCTATGGCAATAGGTGGATTCGATGTAGTCATAGGCATGTATTGGTTGACGAGGCATAAGGCTGACATCTTTTGCTCCAAAAAAATGATCCAAGTGCCTTTGTCGGGAAGTGGGGTAGTCACCATCTACGGGGAGAAAGGGAAGAGAAGTAACCCCATCATCTCCTCACTTAAGGCTCGCAAATTTCTAGCGAAGGGTTACCCTTCGTATCTATCTTACGTGGTGGACGCAAAGAAGGAGAAAAAGTCGGTGGAAGACGTAAAGATTGTGCAAGACTACCCAAACGTGTTTCCGGAAGATTTACCCGGGTTACCGTCGGAACGCCAAATGGAGTTCCAAATCGACCTCACTCTGGGAGCGGCTCCGATAGCTCGTGCACCCTATCGTTTGGCTCTGACAGAAATGCAGGAGATGATGACACAACTTCTAGAGCTGCTCGAGAAAGGATTCATTTGACCGATCTTGTCACCTTAGGGAGCTCCGGTCTTATTTGTAAAGAAGAAGGATGGGTCCATGCGGATGTGCATCGACTACCGAGAATTGAACAAAGTCACGGTGAAGAACAAGTATCCCATACCTCGCAACGACAATCTTTTTGACCAACTCCAAGGAGCGAGGTGCTTCTCAAAGATCGATCTTCGGTCTGAATACCATCAAGTGAGAGTGAAGAAGGAAGACATTCCGAAGACGGATTTTCGAACGCGATACGGTCACTATGAGTTTTTGGTGATGCCTTTCGGGTTGACCAAGGCTCTGGCCGTATTCATAGACTTGATGAACCGCGTGTGCCGCCCATTCTTGGACAAATCCGTGATTGTCTTCATCGACGATATTTTAATCTACTCAAAGGACGAGTCCGAGCATGGGAAAGATTTGCGGGAAGTGTTGGAGGTCCTAAGAAGGGAAAAGTTATTTGTGAAGTTCTCTAAGTGCGAATTTTGGCTTCAAGAGCTGCAATTCTTGGGGCATATGGTGTCTAAAGACAGAGTGAAAGTAGACCCGACAAAGATCGAGGCGATGTTGAGTTGGGAGCCGCCAACGAGTCCGACGGAAATTCGAAGTTTCCTAGGTTTGGCGGGCTATTATAGACGTTTCATTCAAGATTTCTCCAAGATAGCTACGCCGCTCACTTCCCTTACAAGGAAGAACGCCAAGTTTTTTTGGACCGATGTTCAAGATCGAGCCTTTCAAACGCTCAAGAAAAGATTGTGCGAAGCTACGATCTTATTCCTACCCGAGGGATTGGAAGACTTTGTAGTGTTTAGTGATGCTTCCAAGATGGGGTTTGGGTGCGTACTAATGCAACGAGGGAAAGTAATAGCGTATGCATCACGGCAATTAAAGGATCACGAGAAGAACTACCCGACTCATGACTTGGAATTGGCGGCGGTGGTTTTTGCGTTGAAGTTGTGGCAACACCATTTATATGGGACGAAGTGTACCCTCTTTACTGACCACAAGAGTCTTACGTACATCTTCGATAAAAAAGAACTCAATATGCAACAAAGAAGGTGGCTTGAGTTACTAAAGTACTATGATTGTGAATTACTCTACCATCCCAGTAAAGCCAACGTGGTGGCGGATGCGTTAAGTCGAAGGAGTTAATCTCAAATCCGAAGTCATGGTGAAGCAAAGTGGACTTTTGACGGAAGATAGTCGGGGACTTAAACTCTTCCAAGGGTGAATTTGGGTGCCAAAGTTTGGTGGACATCGGGATTTACTCCTTAAAGAAGCGCATAAGTCAAAATATTCTATACATCCCTGTAGCACCAAGATGTATAGAAACCTAAAGCTGACCTATTGGTGGCCGGTGATGAAGTTGGATGTGGCAAATTATGTGGAGAGATGTGTCATTTGCTTGCAAGTAAAGGCGGAACACCAAAGACCGTACAAGAGCTTACAACCGTTGTCCATTCCCGAGTGGAAGTGGGACAACATCACCATGGATTTTGTGACAAAACTGCCAAAGACCTTGCGAGGTCATGATACTATATGGGTGGTCGTGGATCGTTTGACTAAGAGTGCGCATTTCCTTGCTATGCGAGAGACCTTGCCAATGGAGAAATTGGCTAAGCTCTATATCGATGAGGTGGTGTCGAGGCACGGAGTTCCGCAATCTATCGTGTCGGATCGGGACAGTCGGTTCACCTCCAATTTTTGGGCTAGCTTGCAGAAAGATTTGGACACCAAATTAAATCTGAGCACGACATACCATCCTCAGACAGATGGTCAAAGTCAGAGAACCATCCAGACGCTCGAGGACATGTTGAGATCGTGTGCCATAGATTTTGGCGAGAGTTGGGACTCGCACCTACCTCTGGTGGAGTTTGCTTATAATAACAGTTACCATTCTAGTGTTGGAATGGCACCGTTCAAGGCATTATACGGACGAAAGTGTCGAACCCCAGTTTGTTGGCTTGAAGCGGGCGAGAAGCAATTAGTCGGACCGGAAATCGTTCAAGAGACGGCAGATAAAGTGAATGAAATCCGAGAGCGATTGAAGGCGGCGCAAGACCAACAGAAAAGTTACGCGGATAAGAAAAGGAGACCGGTCGAATTCCAAGTGGGCGATCGGGTCATGTTGAAAGTATCTCCATGGAAGGGGATTATCCGGTTCGGGAAGCACGGGAAGCTTAGTCCTCGTTTCCTTGGACCCTTTGTTATTTTGGAGAAGATTGGACTACATGCGTATCGGTACCACAGGAGATGGATGGAATACATTCTAACTTTCACGTTTGTTACTTGCGGAAGTGCCTAGCCGAATAGGAAAGCGTGATTCCTTTGACGGAAATCCGAATGGATAACGGGAACCGTTGTGTTGAAGAACCGGAGGCGATTTTGGAAACGAAAGTGAAGAAGTTGCGGCATAAGGACGTGGTCATGGTCAAAGTCCAATGGAAGCACCATCGTGGTGCTAATGACACTTGGGAGTCCGAAGAGGATTTGAAGAAGCGTTACTCTCATTTGTTCATATAAATGTGATTTCGGAGACGAAATCCTAATTAGGTGGGGAGGATTGTAACATCCGGAATTTCAGGTAAGTATAAGGCTTTGTTAATCTTATGATTTTGTGTCTAACGAAGAAGAACTTATATGCTTAATTGCTATTTGTGCGTAATTGTTGTGTTTGATTTTGTTTGGAAGTTTTTTGAGCAGCCTTGGGAAAACAGTGAGTTACGCGACTTACGCTGCGGGTGCAAGCCGCGACACAAGCCGCGTAACCCACTACAGTGCATCTCTCAGAGGAAGCGGGCAACTTACACCGCGGGTTGCAAGCCGCGACATAAGTCGCGGGGCAACGTGTAGGTCCCCAACCCCCCCCCCCCTTTCTCTCGGTTTCAAATCACAAAAACACACACAAACGTTTTGGAAGGTGATTTTTAGAGGTTTTTTCCTCTTGCTACCTTAGAGCATTGATTTCAAAGTGTTTGGGTGGTTACAATTCATTTATTGAGCTTCAACCTACCTTGGAGAGCATTTGTTGGAGTAGATTCACGAGATTCAAGTTCGATCACTTTCATCCAACTTCTAGGGTTTTCATCTTTTCTAGGTTTTAATCAAAAACCTAGATTGTGAGTTTACTAATCATTTGTTAAAACTAGATACACATCATAATCTACTACTTGCTATCATCTTGCATCCTACTTGAAATATTCATATTATATGCTCAAGTATGTGGGGTTTCCTTTATGAAACCATGTTTATTTGTATCATGCTTCGAGTTAATGGAATATGTATATGTGTATCTTGTTATGGAAATGATATCTTATTTGGGACTCCATTTGATGGGTCAAGACTACATGATTAAATTGTGGTCATATTGGTCTTGTTATGGACTTCACACTAAATGGCTTGTATTATTGTACCCATGGTTGGTATGGAAAATATTCTTGGTCATATTGTGCCTTGAGGCCTACTAATAAATTATGTTGGACGAACCAAGTCAGTAGACACTAGGAGGATGTAGTCTTGGGTGCCACCGTGTGGGTATGTGCCTAGACCTCCGCCATTCGGGGTAATGCCATGGTTGTAGTCCTCGGATGTGTCGGGCATTTCGGATGTCACTCGTAGTAGTTGGCATCAAGGTATATCGGCTCTTTGGGTGGAACTTGATTGGTGCTATGGGTATCCCCCGTTGACTCCACATTTGATGAAACTGTGTTAACTGCTGATAAGAATTGTAAATGCTATTATATGTTATTTCTTGTTCAACTCACTAGGCTTTTTGGCCTAACACTTGTTTGGTGTCGATGTGTATTTCAGGTTCTAGTGGCGCCGCTTCTAAGCAGACGTAATTGATTGGGTGAGAGCTTGGGGAAAACTGCATTTGGAATTTATATTTTGGAGAAGACGTTGGAATCTATAGATGACACCCTTTTTGTAATCTCTTTTCTAGTTATAGAAATTAGATTAGTTGGGTGTTATTTATTGTCCGTTAAATTACAACTGTAATTAAACAGGTTTGAATATTTCCCCATTTTTGGGAGGCTCTTGTTATGGCAATTTTATATACCACATGTCCGTTTCTCGGATTTTTGTTATCCCTATTTTTAGGGTGTTACAGATGCGAAGGTGGCCGATAGTGGATGGCGGTGAGCGACTGAGCGGTGGTGGTGGCGGCAATGGGTGGTGGTGATCGGTGGAGGTGGCGATGGACAGTGTTTGTGAAGGTGGCGGAGGAAGTTTTTGTAGTGGAGGAGGAGGTGGAAGTGGTCGATAATGATTGACGGTGGCTACCGGTGGCCGTCGATGATGGTGGCGGTCATAGGTGGTAGTGATCGGCTTTAGTGGAGGTGGTGATGATGGTAGTGGTGGTGGCGATGGCCGATGGTTGTGGAGGTAGTAGAGAAGGTTGTTATAGTGAAGAAATAGGTAGAGGTGGTTGGCGGTGGCTATTAGTGGACGTTGTTGGATCAAATAATTGTATTCAAGATTAAAGTTAAAGTTCAGGGTTTAAACTGCAATTGTGCTAAAGTTAAAGTTAGAGGGTTTAAATTGTAACAGTTTAATAGTTATTAGCTATTGGGCCCAAGCTCATTAAGCATTAGGAAGCCCATAAGGCCTAGGTATTTAAAGTTATGTTTAGTTTAGTTTTAGGTAATCTCTGATAATTTTCTAAATAGTTAGCCGTATTTTCTCTGTATTCAAAGGGTATCAAGAACACTCAAGGTTTAACAGTTTATACAAGGGATTGGTATGTTACTCTGAATTATATATCTCTTGATTATTATTGTGTTGCTTGATTACTTGATTGATTGTTTACCAACTAGATTAAACTGGGATAACAAGTGATATCAGAGCCTAAAGAATCAAGTTTTAGGATTAAATCTGTGTTTTGCGATTTCACTATTCATCGAAAATTACTATTCATCGAAATCACTATTCATCGAAGTTACTATTCATCGAATTTTTTTGTTCATCTGATTTCATGAATTAATGTGTTTATTGGTTCAAAGTTGATCTGATTAGTTGAGGTTCATGCTTCTGAATGCTATCTGATTGATTAATTGAATTAGAAAGTATCAAGTGATTGAATTTGTGATTTTGTGTTTTCTGGGTTTGTATGAATATCGACACTGTGTTCTTTAAATTTGAATGCATGAAAGTTGATTTTAATCTTTGTTATTGATTGAGTTGTGATCGTTACATGTTTCTGAGTGAAATAGTCTGATTTGTGCATGTGTTTTTGAGTTCGTAATTGCTTTCTGGGTTGAGTACTCATCGTGTTCATCGCTTCTGGGTTGGTTAAGAACACACCGGTCGAACAATATATCGGTCTAAGACACTATCGATCCATACCTTGTATCGGTCGAAACCAATACCGGTCAAAGCACTCTACCGGTCGAATCTTTACCGGTCGAGCATAAGACCGGTTGTTACATCCTACCGGTCTAAGGAAGTCCCGATCGAAGACCCTTACCGGTCAAAGACCTCTATCGGTCTAAGCATTATCGGTCTAAGCATACTTCCGGTCGAACAAGTTACCGGTCGAATCAATTTTACCGGTCAAGCATAGTTCCGGTCTTATCATTCGACCGGGTACTTGTATTCTCCGGTCTTACCATTCGACCGGGTACTTGCTAGTCCGATCTTACCCTTCGACCGGATACTTTCTTACTCCGGTCTTTCCTTCGACCGGTACGGTTCATTCTCCGGTCTTACGTTTGACCGGTCGAAGCACTTTTTCCAGACCTAGACAAATTTTTGCAAGCTGTAACAGGGCCTCTAAAAGCCTAATTTTTTTTGTCTAGGGGCGCTGCCCCATACCCCCGCAAGGGGTTTCCCCTTGACCCCACCCGCTAACCGGGTAGCGGGACCCCCGTGCTAAGTCTGCGAAGGGGGACAAAAGTTTTGTGCTTGATCAAAAATTTCCTAATTTCATTCTTCAGTATTATTTCTTTGTGTTTTAAACTGTGCAAATACTGCATTTAATTATTTTTGGAAATTTATTTTTCTGAAATTTTTTTAGTGTAGTTTTATTTTGATTCTAACGATCTCATCTAGTTGGTTGTCTTGGTACAGAAAAGTCTATTTACTAACAGTACAGCTAAGATGTCGAATCAGCTTCTCTCGATGGGCTCTCAAGTCAAACCTCCTGTCCTCGTGGCTAATGAGTATCAGCAATGGAAGACCAGAATGATTCAGTTTCTGAATCACAAGAACAGAGAATTCATGACAATAATCATTGAAGGTCCTAAAACTCCAATGATCACAGTAAAAGGTCAACCTGCTACAGATTCCTCTCCTGAAATCCCTGACAGAGAGATTCCTAAACCTGTTCAGTTCTTCACTGAAAAGCAGAAAGACCAACTCAAGTTAGAAGAAGAGGCTCTAATCTATCTGACGATGGCAATTCCAAACGACATCTACAATCGTGTCGACAGTCAGAGCACTGCTAAAGGAATCTGGGATGAACTAGCAAGGCAGTTTGAAGGAAGTGAAGCTTCTATTCAAGCTAAGCAGAATCTGTGCATAAATGCTTACGAGGGATTTCATGCAAAAGAAGGAGAGCTGCTTTTAGATACCTACAATAGGTACAACATTATTCTCAATGACTTGCGGAGGAACAACATCGCCAAATCTGCTTCTGAGATAAACTACAAGTTCATCAAGAATCTAAATCCATAATGGAAGAACTTTGCTATCAACCTCCAGATGTCGAAGAATATGGCTCGAGAAAATGTCACCGATATCTTCTCTACTCTAGCTCAACATGAGGATGAGGTGAGATCTATGAATAATGAGTCTAATCATCTGAAGGATTATGTGGCTCTCATAGCCGGCAAAGGTTATGTATCCTCTGCAAGGTCGAAGAAAAAGGCGTCTAAAGCTCTAGTTACTGACTCTGACTCTGATTCGAGCGATGAAGAACTGGAAGTTGATTCAGATCCTGATATTCAAAAGTTCTCTGAAGACTTGGCTCTCATTACACGACGATTCAAGAAGAGCTTTGGCAAGAAAAGATTTTACTCAAAGCCAAAGTATGATGGATACAAGAAAGAGAAGTCTGAGATGCGATACAAGCCGAGGCATGGAAAGAGAGAGGAAGGACGAGAGATCGGAAGGAAGATAGAAGAGAAGGAAAGAGAGAGGAGAAGCGAGAAGAGCGAAAGGATGAACCAGGAAGATGCTACAACTGTGGCAAATTTGGGCACTTCTCAAGGGACTGCAAATTCAAGAAAGTGAAGAACTCAGAGTACTACTCAAGAAAGTCACTAATTGCCAAGAAAGCTGAAGAAGGAAAAGTACTAATGGCTGAAGAAGAGAACTGGCTGTTCCAAAGTTCTGATGACGAGGAGCAAGCACACTTCACCCAAGTTTCTTACATGGCAAAGCTGGAAGGTGACGATGAAGACTCTGAGACACAATCCGAAGAAGCAAACTCTGAGGTTAGTGAAAATTCTGAACTTATTGAATCTTTAATGGCCCAAATACATGGTATGAAAGATGAATTTGCTTTACTAAAAGGCAAACTTAGCTCTGCACATCAATCTGTTTTAAGCTTTCGTGATGAAAATGCTATTTTAAAAGTTGTTGTGGAAGAAAAGGAAAAGGAAAAAGATGATTTAAAAGCCGAAAAAGCGTCTTTAAAAGAAAAAATATCTGGTTTAGAAACAGATCTTGTGAATCTTAATGCTGAAAAGGGTGAGTTTCAAATAAAATTTGAAGTTTGCTATAAAGAAAGAAATGAAGTTTTTACCAAAATCAAACAACTGGAGGACATTAATATGAAACGAGGTCAGACTGAGCAAACATTAAATCTGCTGACCAATAAACTCCAATACGAAAGGTTTTACAAACTAAAACCAGGTTTGGGTGTGCCAACTAATGAAATTTTGAAAAAGGCACCGGAGCATTTATATAATTTTGATAAATTCGGCTCCGCAATTAGACCCATTCCTGACATTCGCGCAACTTTTGTTGAAGCAAGTACTCCTACACCTTTATCTGAGACCAAAGGTCAAGAAGAAATGGGAAAGAACAAGTCTGGTGACACTGATTCTCAAAATCTTTTTAAATCAGTTGGTTTTCAATATGGTGATTTAAACAAAAGCTATGCGACTCGAAAGATCGAATTTACTGAGTTTGAATCACTATTTACCACACCTTCCAACGAATCAGTAAGCACCAACACAGTTCTACCTGAGACTGCATGCAAATATGATGAGTATGAATTGGATGTTGATCCATCTACTATGCCATCAGTCTCAAATCCTATTGCTTCTAAACCTTTACTCGTTGAAGAGGTTGAAGAAGAACACGCTATCTCGAATGGCTCTTGTTCTCAAAATAAAAAACTGGAGTTTATTGAGTCCATGACTGAAGATATGTTTTCTGAAATGATGAATGCTTCAGACTCTGACCCTATTTCTAATTCAAAGGGATCAAATTATGTGAATGATCATACATCTGAATTGATGAAGCAAATCGATTTGTTGCAACAGTCTCTTGATGAGGTTGAAGATGAAAACTTTGATCTCAAACATAAACTTGAAAAGTCTTTAAAAGTAAATCAAGAGCTTTGCATAGAGATCAATGATTTGAAAGTTTCTATGTTTAAAAATGCTTCAAGTGATAAACAGATGTTCAATGATCCAAGCTGGAAGGTAAGAACCAATCCAGAATTTGATGCTCCTTCAAAACCTACAGTTCTTTACTCTGATTGTCATGAATATCCTCCGAGTATTTTTGAAAAGGGTGAGACTTCAAAGAGCACTAGAAAAGAACCACCTTCTAAGTTAGAGACTAACAAGGTTCCTGTTTCTGTTTCAGATATAAGAGGAAATGGAGTTGGGAAGAGTAAGAAGAATAAAGATCTTAGTTTGAATAAAAAGAATAGTTTGAATTCTAGTAGTTGTCCTACAGACAGTGTTATTTTGAATAATACTTCTTTTGATAAACATGAATGTAAGATTTGTTCCGATAAATCTAAGTTTATGAATTTTGCTCGAAAAAATCTTTATTGCAAACATTGTTGGGATAATTCATTCAAATACTACTCCCCTCCTAAGTCCAAAAAGAATAAAAGCAAAGCTAAGGTAAACTCTAAGTCTAATTCTAATTCTGATTCTTCTACACAACCCAAAGTGTATCGAGCTAAGGTTGCCAATCCTACTTCTAAAAAGCACTTTCAGGAACTGAATGTTCAGATGGTTTGGAAATGGGTTCCAAAACCGCGTTATGAATGGAGAGTGAAAGTCAAATCAGATGATATTCCTGAGTTGCTTGATGCTAACCGCGAAGGACCCATCCTGATATGGGTGCCTAAGCAAAACTAATTGTCTCTTTTGCAGGCCTATCGATTGTGGGTAATAGATTCCGGATGTTCACGCCACATGACAGGATTCAAGCACCTCTTGCATAACTATGTGGAGGAGCCTGCCGGAGCAGTTAGATTTGCAAATTCTGAAGCCGAAGGCCACGTCAGAGGATATGGAATACTCGATAACGGTGTTGTGAAGATTCAAAGAGTGTTATATGTTGAAGGACTTGATCACAACCTGTTTAGTACCAGTCACTTCTGTGACATGAAATATCAAGTACGCTTCACAACCACTCATTGCTATCTAGAGGATCTCGATGGTTACGAAGTCTTCAAAGCTGAGCGCCATGGAAATCTATACTATGTAGATTTTCCTACACTGTCTGCCACACGTCCAGTATGCCTACTAGCCAAAGCTTCTAAAGCACAATCGTGGACATGGCATCGACGCTTGTCTTATCAGAATTTCCGATCTATAGCGAAGCTACAAAGACAAGGTCTGGTCAAAGGTCTACCAGAAATGAGGTTCGAAAAAGACTCATTGTGTTCTGCATGTGAGTTGGGCAAAATGAAGCGAAGCTCCTTCAAGTCCAAAGCTGAATCATCGACCTCATCTGCACTGGAACTTCTTCATATGGACCTTTGTGGCCCAATGCGCACAACATCTATCAACGGAAAGAAATACGTGTTGGTAATGATAGATGACTACTCAAGGTATACATGGCTCGAGTTTCTTCGCAACAAGTCCGATGCACCAGAGTTGATTATCGCTTTCATCAAGCGCATTCAAGTACGACTTCAACTGCCAATCAGAACCATTCATAGTGATAATGGCACGGAGTTCAAGAATGACACCCTGAAGAGTTATCTTACTTCCGTGGGTATTTCACATAATTTCTCCGCCGCCTACACTCCGCAGCAAAATGGCATTGTTGAACGGAAGAACCGCACTTTGGTTGAAGCAGCTCGGACTATGCTTGCTTACTCAGATCTACCCATGTACCTTTGGGCTGAGGCAGTCGCCACAACATGTTTTACACAGAACCGTACCATTGTGGTCAAGCGCTTTAATAAGACAACATATGAGTTGATCAACAATCGTACACCTAACATCAAGTTCCTTCGTGTATTTGGTTGCAGGTGTTACATTCTAAAAGAGCGTCAAGGATTATCAAAGTTTGATAAGAAAGCGGATGAAGGATATCTCGTTGGATACTCTCTGACATCCAAAGCTTATCGAATTTACATTATTCGAACTAAGATGGTTGTTGAGAGCATGAATGTCTCCTTTGATGAGAATTCAACAAGGACTTCTGGACACAACAGTTCAGAACTCGGTCTTAACGACAAAGCTTCTATTCAATCAAGAATAAAACCAACACCTAAAGGATTCACTTCTTCTAACTCTAACTCTACTTCATCTGAGTTAGATTTATTGTTTATTGATGCCTTTGATGATATATGTGCAGGTTTTGAAAAAGGCATATCCACATCAATAACAAGTGGTACAAGCTCGGAGGTCCCTACTATTTCTGAAGACATGTCTGGACCTTCCGAAGAAGTCACTGACACTTCATCTCCATCAGGTACGAGTACAAAGTTAGTTTCTGACTCTACTAACGCTGGATCTGTCTCTACAGATAGTTCTTCTGGAAACGAAGTCCCGAGCACTTCAACTGTTAGTCCAGAAGCTTCAGTATCAGAAACACCAGAACAAGATGTCCCGAGTACATCTATGGAGCAACCTGTCGTGCATGATGAAAACGATGCGTCGAATACGCAACAAACAGTTGAAGCTCTACCAAGCACACAACGTTGGACTAAGGATCATCCCCTGACCAATGTGATAGGTGACGTACAATCTGGTGTCACGACAAGATCTGCAACAGCCAACTTCTGCATGTTTTCAAGCTTCCTTAGTTCCCTAGAACCAAAGAAAGCGTCTGAAGCTCTACGTGATCCCTTCTGGATTTCTGCTATGCAAGACGAGCTTCTACAATTCGAAAGGAACAAGGTATGGCGCTTGATCCCACTACCTAAAGGTAAATCCGTTATTGGAACAAAGTGGGTGTTCAGAAATAAGAAAAACGAAGCTGGAGTAGTCGTGAGAAACAAAGCTCGACTGGTTGCAAAAGGGTATTGTCAACGAGAGGGCATCGACTATGACGAAACATTCGCCCCGGTTGCAAGGATCGAAGCCATCAGAATCTTTCTCGCATATGCAGCGCACAAAAACTTTACAGTCTATCAAATGGATGTAAAATCGGCTTTCCTGAACGGCGTTTTGCATGAGGAGGTCTACGTGGCTCAACCTAAAGGTTTCGTTGATCCTCATCACCCTGATGATGTCTATGTTTTAGACAAAGCGCTTTATGGTCTTAAACAAGCACCACGAGCCTGGTATGAAACTCTCACTAAATTTCTACTTGCTTCTGGTTTCAAGAAAGGTACTGTTGATACAACCTTATTTCTTAAAAGGCAAGGTGAGGACTTGATTCTTATTCAGATTTATGTTGACGACATAATATTTGGGTCGACAAATCCGAAATTTTGCAAGAACTTTTCAAAGATAATGGAAACAAAGTTTGAAATGTCGATGATGGGTGAATTGAATTTCTTTCTTGGTCTACAAGTAAAGCAATTACCCGAAGGCATATTTATTAATCAAGCTAAATATATAAACGATATTTTGAAAAAGTTCAATATGTCAGATAGTTCAGTCATGAAAACACCAATGGCTACTGGTACACTCTTAGACGCGGATCCCTCCGGGAAACCTGTTGATCAAAAGGTGTATCGTAGCATGATTGGTTCTTTACTTTATCTGACTGCCAGTCGCCCAGATATAATGTTTGCCACATGTTTTTGTGCGAGATATCAGTCTAATCCTAAAGAGTCGCACTTATCTGCTGTTAAACGAATACTTAGATATCTCAAAGGTTCTCCTAATCTAGGCCTTTGGTATCCAAAGGATTCTCGTTTTGAACTAACTGCCTTTACAGATGTTGATCATGCAGGATGTAAGCTAGATCGGAAGAGCACCTCTGGATCATGTCAATTCATAGGTGACAAACTTGTGAGTTGGACTTCAAAGAAACAAAACTGTGTTTCAACATCCACTGCCGAGGCTGAGTATGTAGTTGCTGCTAGCTGCTGTTCTCAAGTCCTCTGGATGACGACACAATTAAGGGACTTTGGATACAACTACAAGTGTGTTCCTATTTATTGTGATTCCAAGAGTGCAATATCTATAACTGCTAATCCGGTACAACATTCGAAGACCAAGCATATCGATGTACGCTATCACTTCATTAAGGATCATGTAGAAAAAGGTAATATTGAAATGCACTTTGTTCAAACTGACTTCCAATTAGCTGATCTTTTCACCAAGCCATTGGATGAAAAGCGATTTCAATTTCTCATCAGCAAACTTGGTATGTTGAACATGTCTTAGACCTTACTCATGATTCTAGGGGGAGTATTCTATGTTTTTATCTTGTGTGTTATTTTTAAACTGTTGTTAACGAGAGAGGAATCATTTTCATAAATGATTACCATTATTTCTTTCATTTATGCAGGTTTGGTCAAGTGACTATGGCTTCTAATCACATCGGATTAGAACCCGCACTTCAGTGCCTTATTTTTTTTTTCTTTCTGTTTTTTCTTAAGCTTTAAAAAAAAAAATCTATCAGTTAAGGGGGAGAATATCTGTGATTTTAACAGATTTTTGGATACTTAAATGTTTATCTGACCGTGTGTTCTTAAAGATAAATACTTGCGTTTTATCTTGTCAATATACTTTGTCAAGTATTCATAGACATAACGGTACGGAACATTCTATTTTGACTTTGTTATTACCATGTATCAAAAGTTAAATCTTTCTATGGTAATACTCACGTTATTTGTATTCACTGTTGATTGAATCAAACGTCATTTCATGTGCTTTCATTGAAAATATGTTTATATATTGTTCATATAAACAACATTCGTTTTTGATTCTCCAAAATCTTATTCTTCATGACAAAATGATATGAGCTTAATTGTCAAACTCTTTTAGTTTGAGGGGGAGAATTGCATCGTCAAACATCTTCTGTTTTGACATCTCCGAATATTTTATTCTTCATGTAACAAGTGGTATTTGTGCTTACATGTACAAAACTCCTGTTGAACAACATGTATTTTTAGGATAATACATGGGATTCAGTGTGTGAGCTTAACAGAACTTCCATGGATTCACGATAACCAGTGTTTCCTACCCAGGAAGTATTCCCTGAGTGATTGAGGGGAGAAGGGTCAAAAGAGTTGAGTGATGGTGTGTGAAGAGGTAAAATGAAAAAGAAAGATTGGTTAGACGTGAGCATTAAAAGAAAGAGGGTGAGAGATCAGAGTAAAAGAATATTAAACTCTGCACCAAACTTCTTTCTGATCCGGGCAACCACATAATCTGATTGGTTAACATTCTTTGGTGACCATCATTGAAAAAGGCACCTAGCCCATGCCATCTCTTGCATACAACCCCACCAGCTACTCATTCTTTTCTCAAAAAGAGAATGTTTCACATTTTCTGGGGAAGCAGCACATATGCTATTGGTTCTTCATTTGGAAGATACTAATATTGAAAAAGAAGGAAAGTTGCCCCACCTTCGCACCCTTTCTCATGCACATTGAGTCTTTGTATAATTTGTTGTTGTCTCAACAAGTTTACATATTTTGAGCCTAAAATGAAAAGCAATCATCTATGCTTAATTCTTTCATACACATGCACTAGCACACATAAATTTGTTTTCTGTCAGAACGTTCATAGATAACCATGTGTTATTCGATGATTGAATGGAAGACCTGGGGAGTCTACATCAAACCAGCTCCTTATATAGTAACTTTGTGTTACTCAGTGACTTTGTGTCATTGACAGGCATTCTAACTGAGTCATTTGTTGATTCAGGGTTACATCTATTAAACTGTTTGAAAAGATTTAAATGGTTACTACTTTCTATTTTAATCTGAAAAGATTGAAATAATCACTCTTTCCATCTGGGAAGACTGCTCTTATTTCCATACAGGGCTCGTTACATGATGAAGACTGTGCTTACGTAATCATACACAATGGGGGAGATTGTCTTGAAAAGGGGGAGATTGTTTTGCAAAGTTTTGATGATGATGCTTCTCACCATTAATCAAAAAGGGGGAGAAGATACAAAAAGGGAGAATACTCAAAGAGGGAGAATATAATCTGAAGACTGCTGAAGATTTTAAAGAAGCTACAAGTTTTGAAGATATCAACGTCATATCTGAAGAAAAGCGAAGAAAAGTGAAGACCCGAAGACAATTGCAAATTTTTTTTAATCTTGAATCCAAAGGGGGAGATTGTTGGATCAAATAATTGTATTCAATATTAAAGTTAAAGTTCAGGGTTTAAACTGCAATTGTGCTAAAGTTAAAGTTAGAGGGTTTAAATTGTAACAGTTTAATAGTTATTAGCTATTGGGCCCAAGCTCATTAAGCATTAGGAAGGCCATAAGGCCTAGGTATTTAAAGTTATGTTTAGTTTAGTTTTAGGTAATCTCTGATAATTTTCTAAATAATTAGCCGTATTTTCTCTGTATTCAAAGGGTATCAAGAACACTCAAGGTTTAACAGTTTATACAAGGGATTGGTATGTTACTCTGAATTATATATCTCTTGATTATTATTGTGTTGCTTGATTACTTGATTGATTGTTTACCAACTAGATTAAACTGGGATAACAGACGCCAATGGTGGTGGTGGCAGCGATGGGTAGTGGTGACCCTTAAGACTAATGCCAGATTAAGATTATATATATCAAATGATGGTTGATTAGTAATTTTTAGTTTTTGTCTCACTTTTGTCCCATGTTGTTCCACCTATTTTGGTGGAATAATAAAAGACTCTTTTTTGTCTCATCTTGTCCCACCCTGTCCAGTCCTTGTGCTTGTCCCATGTCGTGCCAAACATGGGACAGTGAGTTTTGTCCCGTTCTGTTTTGTCATGTCCTATGTACCAACCGCAACCTTACAACCTTATAATATGGATTGGAAAATTAATAAAAGTTGATTTATTCTCATAATCATTAAGTTGCAAATTTGACAAAATTGAGATCAGAAAAGTATATAGAATGACTTGCATGTAATAATATAAGTGTACACTGGTTGTGAGTTTTCATGTTCTTGGACATATTTTGTGATCTTAACAGTTTGTCCAGAGAATAGTTTCTTTGTTTTTCTTCTAATTGTATCAGTTTCTACATAAAAAAACAAGTAAGTTTAATAAGTTGACCCAACACCAAATAATTTAACGATAAACAAAAATTCATTTATAAGATCAATCTTTTAGCAAAAATAAATCTAGTGGAGAAGTCGAATTTGGTAAGAGAGGGAGAGAGAGAGAGAAGTATTTTATTTACGTATTGATTACAATATGTTTTCTTTTTAATTGTCATAATTATTTCATTTGTATATATTGATTATATATTAATTGTAATACGTTTTTTAATTGATTAGTTTTATCGTTAGAAATGTATTGAATTGTCATAAGTATTTCATTTATATATTTTGTTCATAATAATTAAAAAACGATATGAAAAGTTAGATCAATTAATGAGGTATATTGATTTATAATAATTAAAAAGATTTAAGAAAAATTAATCAATTAATAGAATCTATTGATTTAGAAAACCCAAAAGTTGGATAAAAATGTTGACATTAAGAGTCGTTGTATAAATTTTTTTGAAACGAAATTAAGAGCCATTGTATAAAATAGTAAACTACTTTTATCTTTCAAGTCCTCCCACGATGCCAATTTACATTTATTTAACCTTCTTTTATATGTGATTGATAGTTGTATAAATAATAAAAAATAAAAGGTAATAAACAAAATGGATGTTATATATAAGTAAAAGGTAATAAATAAAATGGACGTTTTAACCAAATCTTGAAGAATCCTACAAAATATAAAATCCACAAAAAAAATATTATATATATTGGTTGTTTAGGTTGGAAACATATAAAATAACATCTATATAGATTTCAAGGAAGATATTCTAGTAAATAGAAAACTCATCATTCATTCATGAACTGTCTTGCCCGTACCATATGTACGTAACACAACAAAGTGATATATTCTCTCATAAAAAAATTCTGTTTTTTGATCTTGAGATGTACTTTCCAATCACATCTTCAAAAAAACCACATATATTTAATTAAGAGAAAACGGATGATTAATTAATAAACATTAAAAAAGGAAAAACGAATGAGTATTAACATAAAGAAGAGAAAACAAATGGTTAATCTATACTATATTATAAAGCAAACATAAAAAACTTTTAAAAACAAGTCATAAAGCACAAGTTACCATCATTTTATGCAAGATTTTAAAAATCTCTTAATTTACAAGTTTCAAAGCACAAGATATATATTACTACTGCAGACTTCTAAACCCACCAATTTGGTATGTGCAGGACATTCCTTCTATGCAGAACTTTCCATGTATCACTATTAATTAATATATTATATTACTATAAATTTGTTTTAATTATATTATTGAATATGTAATTGGTTATTTTTTTTATATGTCATTAAAAATATATAAGATTATCATTGAATTTTAACAAAATATTTAATTTTTTTTATATATAAAACATTATATTATTAAGTCTAAATTAAACAAATTTATAAAAAATCATTACCACTTTCTCCAAACCATCCAAAATCGTACTGTAAATCAACAAAAAAACAAAAAATAAAATTAAACATTAAAATCGTGACGTATATCGCTGCATTGCGCGAGTACGCTTCTAGTAAACATAAATTGCAATAACTAAGTACGTAAAACTACTAAAAACCCCCTAGTTTTAATGATAATATAATTTATATATGAGGATGAAAAAGTCTTTAACATATTCATCATCATTTTAAAAAATTAAGAAAATAGGAAGAAGAATTTTCAAGCATTAGAATGTGTCATCTCATCTTCTTAAGATCCTCTTAATATAGATAGAGATTTGGTGAAATAAATTTTCTCAAATATCTAATTTTATTTCAAAAAAATTATTAAAACTTTAACTTAATATTAATTTTTATTAATTATTTATTAAAATATATGTGTATATATATATATATATATATATGGAGAATCAAACGAGAATGCTTAATATTTAAGAAAACACGAAAACGACCAAATTACGTGCAAAAGCACATGTGATTTTATGTTAACGGTCAAAAAGAGGTATGCTGGCGACTTTGGTCACATACAAAGTCGTGTGAATCACATGTATGTGTGTCATTGTTATGTAATGTCTCGTGTCATTTAGAACATTGGGTGTATGTATGTAGTCTATATATAGGTATGTGGTGAAAACCCAAAAACAACTATGGTGACTTATTTTGCGTTAGTATGCACATATGTACCGCATTTATGCATCTGGTGTGTATTGGACTCGATATGACAATTAAAACTCACAAAACCTCACTAAGACCTAGTAAGATCCCTTAAAACTCAATAAGACCGTTTATGACTTATTAAAGCCCAATAAGACCAATTGTGACTTATTATGTATTTGTATGCACGTATGTACTACATATATTGGTGTGTATTGGGTTCAATAAGACAACGAAGACCTGCTACAACCCAATAAAAACCACTAAACCATAGTAAAACTCATTAAAGCCCAAACATTGCTACCTTGGTGTCAGAGGAAAGTAACGAACAATCTTCATCGGTACTTTGTTACCGACATATTTGTATCTTGGCAATCCACGTACGAGGCACTGGTCATGCATGTCACCCTCTTGGTATTATAAGAAACAACCATTTAAACATGCATAGATAAGCTCATACCCCATCCCAACGCCTTTGAGGATCTTTTTCGCCTCTACGTATGTTTAGGAACCTTTTTTGTAGTGGGCATTAAAGATTTTTGAAACCCTAAATGCTTATCAAATGCCTCGATAGAAATTCGGGTTTTTTCTTTAAGAGAAATTGCTCTTAGAAAAAACCTAAGGAAGTTTCTATACAACCCTCGTACAATAGAGTATTCATTTCTGCTAGCAGTCGCGAATAGACATCAATCACATTGAAAGCAACAGTGTCCACATCACAAACTAAAGTATCCTCCTGGGCGATTGATTTTATGTTGCCTAAGTAAACTTTGATAGATCTATAGTACAATGTCAGTTGTCAACCTTAAAACCTTCAGTTGTCATTCTTAACCTTCAATTGTTCATAGTTATTACGGTTTTTTTTACCTTAGGCAACATAGAAACAAGAAAATATGTTGCTTAAGACAGATCTTAGGCAACCAATGGAATACATTATACGTTACCTATGTTAATCTTTCAACTACCTATAACTATTAATATTTTTTTACCTTAAACAATATAAACACAAGAAAACTATTTCCTACGAAATACTTATGCAACCAAGGAAATGGATTATATGTTGCCTAAGTGAACTTTGACTGATTTTTAAAAAAGTATGAGTGGTCAACATTCAACTAAGGCAACGTAGGCTAAAACGTTTTTTCAGATAGTTTGAGGCAACATACAATCATTTATATGTTGCCTAAGCTTAAACTTAGGCAACATAGAACCACACTTTGCCTAAAAGGAAACTTAGACAACATATAATAACCTTTGTTGCCTAAGCTTATCTTATAAGCAACATAGACAATTAACATGTGTTGTCTAAGACAACATTTGGTGTAACGAGAGTTTGGAAAAAATCACTAATGGCTTTACATAACTCAAATTGGTGATCTATGAGGAAGAGCTCCACCTAATAAAAATCTTTAGATATGTCTTTTAAATATATAATCTCAAAAAAGATCGAATAAATTTTTTTATTCAATTTGTAGCGAATAAAATGTTATAGTATTACCTTTGGATGTTAGGGTTGTATATTTTAGGTCGACAATAAAAGAATTAAAAAATTCTACTCTTTTCCGTTCCCGGTTACCTTTATATCCTTCTAACAAGACGTAGACATGTCATTTTTCTCTCTCTCCCACTACCAATTTAAATTAAATATACACCCCTTATATTTACATAATCATCTCCTCTGAGATTCCTCATCGGTTGGAGAAGGGAACGAATAAGAGTCATGATACCTCATTTGTCACATGTGTTTTATAAATCCGCGAGTTCATGTATGGATAAAACAAACAATATCTGATACGATTGGTCTAGAATGTTACAATTGGTATCGGAATTAAGCCTGACCGGACTGCTGTGCAAGTGAGGATGCTGGACTCCCTAAGGGGTGGATTGTGATATTCTAGATTAGTTGAGAAGAGGAACGAAGGTTGTCTTATAAGAGGCTGAATACCTTCTCTATCAAACGCATTTTAAATTTGTACGTTTATGTATGTACGGATAAAGCAAACTATATTACACAACGACTCCCTATCCCATGTCGAAGGTGATTAGAGAAACAAGAAATGATTAACATGTGATTTTTATTCCACAATGAAAGCCAAGTCGTTGATGACTATTGACAATTTGACATAATAATGCAATAAAATAAGTATAATTATGTTCACAACATAAATCTCCTCAATAAGTTGGACTTTTTCACCCATGCAACATTTCAATTCTTCTATAAATCTAGCATCCATTCTTACCATTAATTTCTGATCATCTTTCAAACCTAAAATTAAACATTCTCATCCTTAATTGATAAGCATGAGAAGATATTATCATCTGCTTACACTTAGGAGATCGAAAGGTGATCTCTTTATCTCAAACAGCAGATGGGTTCATCAAACTAGTGCCATTCAATCGCACCACCGCCTCCGCCACCTTCAACCACCACCACGACGATCGCCACCTCTGTCTTCCTATTTCCATATGTCGGGAAACACATGCACATCGATAAATGCTTTTGTTTCACATAACCATTGCCTTCAAACAACTGATCATCACCCAAATCTCACCACTAACCATTATTATTATTATCATTCTCAAATCTCCACCCTCCACACGTCACAACTCCAACTTCCCTACCATGAAGATGACTCATCCTCACTCCACTACCAAGTGAACTTGAAGGGTAGAGATGTCATTTCAGCAGATGTCAGCAGGAACCAACAGTACTACTGGCTCCCTTTGTCCAATTTAGACCTGCTCCTGCCGCCGGTTGAAGCCGGGGTTTTCTTTTGTTACCGGAAAAAGGATCACAAGGCTGATATGTCGCCGGAAACTGTGGTGAAAACCATGAAGAGATCGCTGGCGGGAATACTATCGACGTTTTACCCACTCGCCGGAGAGATTGTGGCCAACAACCAAGGGGAACCGGAGGTGGTGTGCAACAACGGTGGGGTGGAATTTGTACATGCCCATGCTGACATCGAGCTCAAAGACTTGGATTTGCATCACCCTGATGATTCCGTGAAGGAAAAGTTGGTGCCCAAGATCAATCGAGGAGTGTTATCGGTTCAGGTAATTCAACTATTGTTATTTTGCCATTTTTCAGCCTTTTGGTTTTGAAAATATGCGATTACAAACAATTGTCTTTTGAAAGATCCTCGAGTTTCATTATTGCATTTGAATGAAGCTTATTTTCTATTACTATTTTTAGGAACTTATTTGTTAAAATCATGTCTTTTGTAGAAATATATTATTTCATTGATGTGATAAAAGAAACATATTAGTATAATTCACGAATAAAAAAGTAAAGAGCATCAAAAGGTCCTTACTGGAAAAAACTTAGGACGCGTTTGGTTTGCGGGAATGGATTGAAATGAATTGGATTTCAAGAAGGGATTTGGATTTAGAGGGATTTGGATTTGGGGGGAATTCAAATCCATGCCAATTCCAAAGGATTTTGAAATCCATCAAGTAAGAGATTTTAAAATGGTCAAGGGATTTCAAATCCGATCAATGAAATCCTTTCCTGCAAACCAAACACAGGATTAGAATGGATTTAAAATCCAAATTCCCCCAAATCCATTCCAATCCCGCAAACCAAACGCCACCTTACTATTTAACTATTTTTATTTGAGATTTCTTGTTGTTGCTTTTAGAGTAGATTCTTAATTAAAAACAAGAACCGGATCATATTAAGTAGGTTTTTATTCTAATTTAACAAATCTAAGTTTTTTTTACGGGTTGTGATATCCCTAAAACTGTTTTTCGCAAACTAGTTGGTCTAGATAATAAAGTAAAATAACCTAAAGCAACGTATTGAAAATTACTTAATTAGTTAATATTACATAACATGTATAATTAAAATAAAGCAGTAATACATTTTATCATAATAAAATTAAGTAATAACAAAAACATAAAAAGTGATCCAATTATTTGACGTTCTTTGCATTCATATCATATATGTAATCTATACTATATTATAAAGACGGAATAAAAAACTCTTAATTACTACTTATAAAACATAAGGTACTACCATTTTATGCATACATTTCAAAAATCTCTTAATTCGATCACAACTTAGTATGCATAACGTACAACTCATTTGAAAAAAATTCAAACTTTACTTTTTCACTACCTTCCATATTCAAGTTTTTTCCCTTACATTTGGGGTTTCTCCAAAAGAAGAAAAGTTATTTACTTGCTCAAATTAACATATTTCTTTAATTATGATAGTACATGTATTTTTTTTTTCATGTATACAAGTTTTTAAAGTCTTTTGAATTCTATAAAACTAACTAATAATGAACCTATATATACGTTTAGATACAAAATAATATTATCCAACATTATATTTGTTATTTTTACCTATTCTATATTTCAGTATTTTGAAAAAATATTATCATTCGTTAGATATCGCTGATTAATACATGTTTTTAAAAGTCAAATATACATTTAACGATTACTTTAATATAATTTTTTAATACTTCATGATTGAAAAAACTCAATTATGCGTTTATCACTACTAATGCTACATAAATTATAAATATATAATTTACTCCATATATATATTTTTTTCTTTTTTTTCTGATAAGCTATTACATTAATTTTTTATTTTCATTTACATTTGCTCACCCCGATGCATTGCACGGGTACACTGCTAGTATTATTATGAATTTCTTATATTATGAATTTCTTATATTTAATCAAATATCCTCTCAAGAATTGTGGCTTAAAATGGAATTTATCTGGTACATCTCGGCGCATTTCATTCTAATGTGCATCCATTTTCTTATCCAACGGTCGATAACCACTTCTCACATCAACCTACCGGAACCCAGTCCTCTCTCTCTCTCTATATATGTGTATATGGAAAGATTGAAATCATGATGTGAGAAGAGATCTCACCAATAGATTTTTAATGGATAATATTTTAAGAAAAAATATGTAAATATAAGAAAATTTGTAGCTAATTTAGAACCTAAGGAAGTTGAAACGTCTGTATAATTAAATCACTAATCCTTTTTTTTTTTAAATCCCAATTATTTTTTTGAAAAGAGACGGAACACCAGAAAAACTTTATTAAAAAAAAATTACAAAATTATCATTTCTTTTAAATTAAATCATCTAAAATATAATTAATATTTTATTTAAGTTAATTATACCAAGAAAAACGATAATTTCATTATCTAATTAAGATCCATGATAATAATATATTTTTAAATTCACATATGAACATTATATTTCACATATGATAATAATATATTTGTTGGGATATTTTGCGATGATTATATTTCAAATGACAAATAAGAACATTAATGTATCTGTTCACATATGAGATTTAGGAAAATAAGATTTAAGTTGATATGTAAATTAAATCTCCCATTTTCAAGGTGAAAAATTAGATAAAAAAATTGATGATTATCAATATCCACACATATAAATAAATAGAAGATAAATTAATATATTTGATTTTATCCATAATTATCCAAACTTGTGAATATATATATATATATATATATATATATATATATATATATATATATATATATATATATATATATATATTGGAAGGATATTTTGCAACCCTTAAAAAGGTTGCAACCCTTGCAACCCACATCTTAACCGTCGGATTCATGATTGACGGTTATTTTATTTTTATTTTTCTGTTTTTTTAATTAAAAATATTGGGTCCCATATCTATTGTAACCGCCGATCATGAATCCGAAGGTTAAGATGTGGGTTGCAAGGGTTGCAACCTTTTTAAGGGTTAGAAATTAAACAACCCCTATATATATATATATATATATATATATATACTATATTATAAAGATGGCATAAAAAACTCTTAATTACAACTCACTAAGCTTTATGTACTATCATTTAAAGCTATCTACTTAAAATCTTTTAAAAATAAATACTAAAGTCTAATGTACTATCTGTAAAGCTTTTAACCCTAATTAATATATTTCATCCTTATCCCCCAAAATCCTTATCTCTAATCCCAAACCCTAAAATTATAAAATTTGAATTCTGATAAACATAATCAAAACAGGATAAACATCTTAATTTAAATATAAAAAATTTAAAATATATAAGATAATTAATGAATTTTAACAAACTACTTAATTTTTTTATATAAAAAACATTATATTGTTAAGCCTAAATTAAACAAATTTATATATAAAAAACCAATATCACTCAATAAAAATCATCCAAAATCGTACTGTAAATCAATAAAAAACAAAAATTAAACATTAAAATCGTGATGTATTAAGTATTATGTACTATTATTTAATGTTAATCTACTTAAAATCTCTTAAAAAATAATTAATGAAGCAATATGTACTACTTTTAAATGATTTTAACCCTAATTAATAAATTTCATTCTTATCCCCCAAAATTTTTATCTCTAATCCCCAAATCCTAAAATTATGAAATTTGAATTCTGATAAACATAATCAAAACAGAATAAACATTTCAATTTAAATATAAAAAATTTAAAATATATAAGATAATTAATGAATTTTAACAAATTACTTAATTTTTTTTATATAAAAAACATTATATTGTTAAGCCTAAATTAAACAAATTTATATATAAAAAAACCATTATCACTCAATAAAAACCATCCAAAATCGTACTGTAAATCAATAAAAAACAAAAAATAAAAACAAACATTCAAATCGTGATGTATTTCGCTGCATTGCGCGAGTACGCTTCTAATATATATATAATTATAAATTTCATATTAATGTGATTGAGATTGTTTATCTCATTATTAAAAATTAGAAGTGTCATCGCGCAATGCAGCGAGATACATTATGATTTTAAGGTTTTATTTTATTTTTTGTCAATTTACGGTACGATTTGTTTTGAGAGAGTGATAATGATTTTTTTTATAAACTTGTTTAATTTAGGCTTAATAATATAATGTTTTTTATATAAAAAATTAAATATTTTGTTAGAATTCAATTATTATCTTATATATTTTCAATTTTTTATATTTAAATTGAGATGTTTATCCTGTTTTGATTATGTTTAATAGTTATTATGAATTCAAACATATAGCTTTAATAGTTAATCTTGAATTTTAAGTAATGTGTTTCAATAAAAAGTACTTAATTCATAAAAGTTTGTTTTTAAAAAATTTTCTTCAATATTTTATTAATAATGTAATTTATTTTAGATTGAATACTATAATGTTTTTTTAAAATAAACATTAAATATTATGTTAGATTTTTTTAATTATATTTTAGATTTTTTATATTTAAAATTTGATTTTTATCATATAATTATGCAGGGGAGTGATTTTAGGGGATTAAAATGGGAAATGATTTTAGAGGGGTTAAATTGGTAAGAGATATAGACCGAAAGTTAATAAATAACATTAAATGTAGTACATAAAGCTTTAATGATTGTTTTTTAAGTAATTAATTTTAAATAACGGTACATTAAACTTTAATAACTGTTTTAAGAGTGTTTTATCCGTGCATTATAATATAGTATAGATTTGAGACTTTGCATTTAAATCATATATTATAGATGGAGGTTCAAAGGAAAACTTGCATATGTGGATGTACAAGTTATTTTTATGTACAAGTGCATATCCTCCAAATTAATGGTTACCAGGATGTTCTTTAATTTTACATTTTTTTGAGATTTTACCTTGAATCTGACTCTACTATACAATATATTAACAAAGTAAGTCACCCACTAAACTTTTAATTAATTCAAAAAAATTATAAAAGATATTTTAATTAATTAAATATCATATTAAAATCATTTATAAAATTTTTATTATTTATGAAACTTAAAAGATATGATTTTAATAATTACTATATAATTTGAAAAAATAATTTTAAATTTCTTACATTCTTAATTATATTTTAGATTTTTTATATTTAAAATTTGATTTTTATCATGTAATTATGCAGGGGAGTGATTTTAAGGGATTAAAATGGGAAATGATTTTAGGGGAGTTAAATTGGTTAGAGATATGAACTGAAAGTTAATAAATAACATTAAATGTAGTACATAAAGCTTTAATGATTGTTGTTTAAGTAATTAGTATTAAATAACGGTACATTAAACTTTAATAACTGTTTTAAGAGTTTTTTATCCATGCATTATAATATAGTATACTAGTGTTGGGCCCGTGCATTGCACGGGAGGATAAATTTTTTGTTGGAATATTGAACCGAATTAAAATGAAACGTAATTTTTCTGTTAACAGTTAATGAAATACAATGTGAAAAACGAATGTATTTTCATAAGTGGTTAACTTGCATATATTCTTAATCGTTTGTTGTTATGAGTTTATGCAATAATATTAGTAATAGTTTTGTATTATATTATTTAAAACTCAAACGACCTGTCTCACAACATATCACTATTATTGAAATAATTATAAATATGAACATACGTTTTTACAGATTTTGCAATTTTTCTGAAACCTCTTCGACAACACTTGACAATCACTTTGAACGTATAAATCTGTAGATTAATTAACAACATTCAACCCACATCAAATATGACAAAAAAAATAAATGATTTCTATCTTTTGTAACCGGCAACTCAACTGGTATAGTTCAAATTCACTCAGTACCACTTAAAAATTTATCTGACTATTGACTTTAAGACCTCATAGTATTAGTCGATAAAAATAAAGATTTTATATTACATCTCATTAATATAAAAAAATACGGAAGAAAAAAGATTTTATATTACATCTCATTAATATAGATTTAAATGTAAAATCTACATTTAAAATAGATTATGCTAATATAAAATCTATTTTATAAAATCCTCCACCAAAAAAAAATATTTATATTAATAAATGAGTATTCATTGCACAAATAGATGATTATATGAGATACTGTGCTTGGAAAGGTTGTACGAAAGCATTAAGAAATTGTAAATTAAGTAATTGACTTTAATTAGTTGTACCTTGTGCTTAAAATGTTGTAATTAAGAGTTTTTTATATCGTTTTTATAATATAGTATAGATATATTAGCAAAAACAATATGAAAAACACGTGACACAACTAGTAATTATTATTAATTATTATAAATTAATAATAATAAATAATAATTAGAGACTTAAAAATGGAAAGAAAAAACCTCATGGAAAGCATGATGTATACATAAATAGATATTTAATACTAAGGGAAATTAATTAAAATAATCGTATTTGAACATCGTATTACCGAAATGCCCCAAATCTCGTCGACTTTGCCGAAATACCCTTTAAGTCCGGGAAACGTGACCGGGATGAGCATCGATCCCGGGGTTGTTGTGTTTTGGTCGGGAAAGGACTCGATCCCGGGGTTATGTTCGGGAATCCCGGGGTTATGTCCGGGAAACCCGGGGTTGGGGGCCGGGATCGTGTTATTAATTGAGTTTATACATTATTAATTGAGTGAAGTTTTACAAAAACAAGTGTACATGTGTGTAGATACATATATGGGTGTGTGTGAGATACATATATGGGTTTCCCGGACATAACCCCGGGATTCCCGGACTTAAAGGGTATTTCGGCAAAATCGACGAGATTTGGAGTATTTCGGTAATACGATGTTCAAATACGGTTATTTTAATTAATTTCCCTAATACTAATGCTTAGATTATAAAGTACTAGAAGCGTACTCGCGCAATGCAACGAGATACATCACGATTTTAATGTTTATTTTTATTTTTTGTTTTTTATTGATTTACAGTACGATTTTGGATGATTTTTATTGAGTGATAATGGTTTTTTATATATAAATTTGTTTAATTTAGGCTTAACAATATAATGTTTTTTATATAAAAAAAATTAAGTAGTTTGTTAAAATTCATTAATTATCTTATATATTTTAAATTTTTTATATTTAAATTGAGATGTTTATCCTATTTTGATTATGTTTATCAGAATTCAAATTTTATAATTTTAGGATTTGGGGATTAGAGATAAGGATTTTGGGGGATAAGGATGAAATTTATTAATTAGGGTTAAAAGCATTTAAAAATAATACATATTGCTTCATTAATTATTTTTTAAGAGATTTTAAGTAGATTAGAATTAAATAATAGTACATAATGCTTAATACATCACGATTTTAATGTTTATTTTTATTTTTTGTTTTTTGTTGATTTACAGTACGATTTTGGATGATTTTTATTGAGTGATAATGGTTTTTTATATATAAATTTGTTTAATTTAGGCTTAACAATATAATGTTTTTTATATAAAAAAATTAAGTAGTTTGTTAAAATTCATTAATTATCTTATATATTTTAAATTTTTTTATATTTAAATTGAGATGTTTATCCTGTTTTGATTATGTTTATCAGAATTCAAATTTCATAATTTTAGGGTGTGGAGATTAGAGATAAGGATTTTGGAGGATAAGGATGAAATATATTAATTAAGGTTAAAAACTTTACAGGTAGTACATTAGACTTTAATAGTTATTTTTAAGAGATTTTAAGTAGATAGCTTTAAATGATAGTAATAAAGCTTAGTGAGTTGTAATTAAGAGTTTTTTATGCCATCTTTATAATATAGTATAGATAGAGGAAGGATCATGCGAGAAGTTAAACATTTTGCGAGAAGGCGAGAAGTGTGATATCATATATGATTAAACGTCTATGTATTGCCAATATAACATGTGTTTAATCATATATGATTAAGTTTGTGTATCATATATGATTAAACAATTCTCGCATTTTCGTAAAATGTTTAGCTTTTCGTTTGAACCTGTCCCATAAAGTATAAACCATGTAAATAATATAATTCATATCTTTAATTTGAGATGTGATCTTCAATTGGAGTTTTCCCACGGATGACCAACGATTTAATTAGCAACATATGTATAAAATTAGTGAAGATTTATGGACGGATTATTGAGATATTAGAGACAAAATTAACAACTTCCGTCACTAATCTATCGTTAAAATAGCACATAGTGATGGATAGCTTAGACGTTGCACCTGAAATAATATTGTTTCCATAAAGTAGAGATCCAGGGACCAGGGTTATGAAAATCCACGAGAAGTGACTGGACGTATTGTATGTGCCAATTTCCATTTAGGTAATGAACCAGTGGATATTGAGGTTATACTTTTCGATACTGAATTTGAAGCAGTTGATCAAATTCCTTATGATATGGAACTGAAACAAGTTTTTTTATTTTTTGAAGGATGTCCTAGGCAATTCCTAGACTAATCACTTGGCAAATTATGATTGTAAGACAGCAACCCTGATTAATTCTCAGTGGCCACAATTGTTGTGTACGTCTGAATTCGAACCCTGGACAGATGTGATATTCCACCATATCTCCGACCTTAAACAAGTTCTCCATAGGAAGTTGGTATAAATGTTTTATTTTTATTTTCTAAAATTATCTTTTATTAAATCCATTGGTATATAGATTGATGAATTCATCATTTCCCATTTCAATAACATGTTGCCGGTAAACCACCAATAACCCACCGATAAAACACGGTTTCACATTTTATTCTTATAAATATAAAATTATTTTTGTGACGTACTAACGAATAAAAATCTCCTGTCCTAAAATCTCATGTCTCATTCATGTCCGACCAATGAAATTATGAAACATCAGATTTTATATATTTTTGATTTTATTTAATTCAAGTTTATATTCTCTCTCCGATAACATGTATTCATGTGATTGGGGGACATGAATGTGACATGATAATTTGGGACAGTAGATTTTTATCCACTAATAACGGCTTTTTATGTCGCTAAGTTTTAAACTCCATCGGTCAAAACTGGCGGTATAATTTTCCAACCATATACTTTCCAACGGCTTCATTCCATCGGAAAGCCGTGTACCAACGGATTACCAACGGATTACCAACGGTTTTTGACATCGTTTAAACACTAATTTCTTGTATAGTCATATTTCATTTCACAAGAAGTGACCCCCATTAGACAAATTAATACACAAATCACTAACTACATATAGTTCAAATGAAACAGGTAACAGAGTTGAACTGTGGAGCAATAATAATATCATGTGCCATTGATCACCGAGTAGCCGATGCTTACTCGCTCAACATGTTCTTAGTTGCATGGGCTAAATATACGAAATCGAAAATCATCTCCGACGTCGATATCCCGTCTTTCCGGCCATCCATTTTGAACTCGCGACATCCACCCAGCTACGAAACATCCCTCGATAATCTTTACATCCCAATATCATCGATCCCTCCTCCATCTTCCTTTGATCAGGGACCGCTTCACAGTCGTATGTACTACATTCGTGCTGAATCGATCGATTACCTTCAATCTGAAGCAAGCTCGAAAGAATCCAAAAGAAGCAAACTCCTATCTTTCACCGCGTTTTTATGGAAATTATTAGCTCATGGAGGTGATGATGCTGCGAATACAACTTCCAGAATGGGGATTATCGTTAATGGACGACGGTTTCTAACTGACGAAAAACCATCTTGGCTACAAACCCACTTCGGAAACGTACTTTCTATCCCATTTGGTGTGGCAACTCGAAGCGATCTAAAGGCAATGCCACTTAATGAAATCGCAGATAGGGTTCATAGGTTTGTGGCGGAGGCTACGAACAAAGAGCATTTTCGGGGATTGATCGATTGGGTGGAACTGCATCGGCCAAAGCCGGCAGTTGCAAGGATATATTTCGGGGTAGAAAAGTGTGAAGGTGAAGCTGTTGTGGTGTCATCTGGACGCGATTTACCGATTAAAGATATGGATTTTGGATGGGGAAAGCCCGAGTTTGGGTCGTTTCATTTCCCGTGGGGTAGTCGAACCGGATACATAACTACGATGCCGAGTGCCAAGAGAATCGGAGATTGGGTTGTTTACATGCATCTTAAACAAAAGGACCTGGATTTGATTGAGAGAATAGCTCCCAATGTGTTTACACCCATAACACATTCTTTAGCTTTTGATTAACTTACTTGTGCAAAAGCATATATCGATTCATGATCACTATCAAGTTTAAGCGACTCTGAATTTATGCTCTTTTCTCTTGTTTTCGGTATGAATTTGTAGGGTTTAATTTAATTAGTTGCTTGATCGAATGGTTAAGCTTTTTGTAAAGGTGATTGTAATGTATGCAAGTGTAGTTTGAATGAAGATTGTGTTGCTAAGCATGGAATTGAAATGTGTGGACGTATTAGGCTCGTTCCTGACGTTTTATAGGCTTCGAAAGCATGTAAAACAAAGGTTCTCGATAAATATAAAAAATTTCGATAAATAGTTTTTTATTTATTTAAAATATATAATATGTTAATACTTACGTTCGTACACAAACTTCATATATTTGTATTCTAATATTTTTCAATTGAAACAAGATAAAATGACATAAATGTCTCTAAGGAAACTACACTTAACGAAGTTAGTGTCAATGATCATTTTTAGAGCATGCGAACTACATGGATGATTTCTAGACTTATTAAAGGTTAGGTCCGACCTTAGGATATTTCACTAAACCTTAAGGACCAACATTAAAGTTATCCCCTAAATTATCCCCTAAAGTTTTCCTAGACCTTTTCCTTCCATCTTGAGCTACCAGCTAGCATGCTTCCTAAGACATGCATGCTAATATAATCAGCTTACACATAGCGACTTCATGGTTTGCTAACATGCTCGTTAGTAAATCATAATTTAGCACGTTTCAAAATTTATAATTAAATCACATGACAAGAAACATATTGTAAGCATGGATACATGATAGACATTAGTAAAGGTAATATTTGAAAGTATGTGGATAAAATATTTAATATAGCCAACACTGGCACATAATATCCGACAATCCCTGCCATGGGACAGCGGCGGATTAGTGGGCTGCCCGTTTGGATGTCCAATACCGTCGGGGAGGGGTGTGTGCGTGTGTTCATGCGGTTGAGGTCGATGATCGATGCCGCACTGCCTTCCAAAAAAAAATCCCTGCCATGAGCATCATCGATGAGGTGGCACCACTGCCAGTTCTCTGCGATGAACATCATCGATGAGTTGGCACCACTAGTAGCTCTCTACCATTAATATAAGTGCATGAATATTAACTAACAACCCTCTACCATTAAGGCCCCAAACACTCTAGCACTTCGATGCCGTTCTTGTGGGTATTTCATCACACAATCCTCAACAAATAAAACATCTCATTATAATCATATATAGACAAATGTGCATAACGTTATATTAAGCATGCTTCAGAAAATATAAAAACATATATATAGCTTGTATATAAACTTGTTGCATCATAATCCCATACATATATCCGTTTTTATAAAGTCATGTTGGTATGTCAACTCCCATGTTCCTTCTACAATCCTATTTATACATAATATTTCATAAACGACTTTCTAATTAAGCAACTTTAACATTTATTGTTGATCATTTGGTTAGTTAGCTCCCAATAAGCTAATCAATAAGCAATTGATTTCTTACAACGATCATCTTATTCCCCTTTAGGCTCGTTCCATATATACATTTTCTTCGTATAAATATATATATTTATCTCGTATGGTTAATTACGCCCAAAATAAAAACGTAACCCCAAGAAGAAATCAAGTATCTTGTAAATGATTTAATAACTCCTCAAACAAAATACTACCACGCAATCGAACAACCGCAGGGGCTTCCATCAGTGATAGCTGAACTAACCAGATGGGTTGCCCAAAACCTGGAGCTGACATTGAAATCGAAAATCAACGTCGGGCTCCCGCTATCCGAAGAAGGCAGACTTAAGCGATATATATAACTTTGAGTACTTATAAATTTTGAGAAATATAACCAAATACTTTATGGACATTTTGGTAAAACTTTAAACGTCCAAATAATTCAATTTAGGAAATTGTAAATTCAATAGCCCGCCAAGGTTATTTTTGTAATTTTTCAGAAATTAAAATCTAACCAAAAGTCATAAAACTTAGAGTAAATTACAGATTTCGTCCTCGTGGTTATATGAAAATTATGGATTAGGTCCCTCAAACAAAATAATTACAAGGACCGTCATTGTAGTTTCACTTTTGTTATGGATTGGGTCCATGGCTCTAACTCTCTTAACATTAAGTCCGTTAAAGTAGGGGGTTTTTGGTAATTGAACATTGTTTCTTTCATGTTGATTAAAAACTTAAAAAATTAGTGACTATTATCATTATATATATATATATATATATATATATATATATATATATACAAACGGCGTGTGATCTGATTTTCCTACCGGCGCCTGTTTGTTTCTCCATTCCTTCACCGTCGTCGGCGACCGTGAACAAGACCAAATGCATTTGACCCCGTGAACCCCGTGAGCTAATCCCCTACAAAAGTCCTTTATGTTTTTCCCTCACCTTCACCACAATTTCATTTATGCAGGTTGTAAACCAACACTTTTTGATGAATGGAAACCAGGGGTTGCAGCGGTGGGTTCGAGTTCAAGGCCGGTAGGAGCAACATAAACTGTAAGGGTCGGTGGCAGTTACAAAATCGTATTTCAAGTGATTTACGGTCCCAAAAAGTGATAAAAATAAATCACGTGCAACTGACCCGTTACAACAAATGCGGAATAACGAGATCTAAATATTTTATATTTTGGTCTATTGTTCATACCGATCCACAAACGTAAATATAGCAGTTATCGAATATACGATAAAATATAACGAAACAACAAATAAAACGAGACAACAAGATTTAACGTTCCACTATCAGTGTGATAGTGTACATCCACAGGGAGAGAGAGATCTTTATATTACCAACCGGGAGAAAATTACAACGTGTTTACGAGATCCTTGGATCAACAAATCAGCTACCCAAAAGTTCGTCAAAAAACAAGATATATATATATATATAGACTTAAGTTCGCGTGAGACCAAACATATTCCGTGAGACCGGTGAGACCAAACTTTAAAGTATGAAACTTCACACCAAAAAACTGTGAATGTAAAAAAAAATCAAACTTTTCATAGGGAAAACACCGTAAATGTTACGTTCACGGTGTTTTTCGCTGTGAATGTTCGTTTTTTTTACCTTCACAGCGTCTTCACTGTGAAGGTTCGGATATACCTTTACAGTCTTTTATCTGTGAAGGTTTGATTTTTTTAAACTTGGTTTAGTTTTTTTTTACCTTCATAGTGTGATTACATTATGAAGATTCGAATGTTTTTTACCTTCACAGTGTTTCGGTGTGAAGATTCATGTTTTAAGGTTTGGTCTCACGCGGTCTCACGGAAACAGCTTGGTCTCACGTGAACCTGGCCCTATATATATCAACAAGGAACAAAGGAAGAAGAAGAAGAAATGGGTCTTCTAATTTCTTATTGATAAATATGTACACCACGTTAGCATGTATTTATGGAGGAAAGATTTAGATAAGACAAATGTCATTGGAAAGGTAAAAAATAAAAAGAAAGGCTATGTAGCATGGTAGCTGGCAGCATCATTTTCCTGTGCAAATTGTTTGGCTATTCTCATACATTATGTCTTGTAATAAGACAAAGAGCAAGGTCTTTTAGAATATGTGGCTCAAAATAATCCACACCTCCATGCATCAATCACTTGTACATTGTGCTTGGTGAGTTGCACAACACCAATAAAACTTATCTGATTTAAGTTTTTCAACACTCCACCATGATGTGTAAATCACCCGACGAAACCAAAGCACAAATCAATCCCCCAAATACGGACAAATAGCTGATATAGATTGATACGAGGTAACAAAATGCATTTTGATTGTGACGAGCTTCTGCTCGGCCATCACCCGTCAAAAATCAAAAGCAAAAAATCCTCAAGTGAGCAATCTCAATAAACGAACGAGTTAAGCAACCTAAAAACACGTACCACGTAATAACTCCCCAAAGATGTCGCTATGTCATCTGTAGCAATATTCTCATCTCTCCCACAAGGTGCCAAACGGCACTAACACAATCTGAGTTGGATCAAATTCGAGCAATGCTCGAACGTGGATGGCGGTAACGACTTAGTGAACATATCAGAAGCATTATCTTCAGATAATATTTTCTTCAAGTACACAACCTTTGTGTCGTGTAAAGCTACCAAAAATGCATCACGCACATTAATGTGCTTCGTTCGAGAGCTGAACGCCAAATTTGTTGCCAAGTGAATAGCACTCTGGCTGTCACAATTAATATGAATAGTAGTCTGCTTCAGGCCCAAACCAAACAAGAGCTCCTATAAATGAACTGCTTCTTTAGCAAACTCCACCACTGCAATAAGTTCAGCTTCAGTAGTTGATAATGCAACAACAGACTGTAATCAAGATCTCCAACTGACAGTTGTTCCACCTAATGTAAAAACATAACCAGAAGTGGATTTCCAACTGACATGATCACCTGCGTAATCTGAATCGCAGTAAGCAAGAATATCACAGTTGTTTTGCATACTATAAATGAGGTCGTGAGTTTTCGTACCTTTTAAGTAACAAAATACAGTTTTCACTGCATTCCAATGTGACTTACCCGGGTTCGATAGAAACCGACTAATCACTCCAACGGAATGTGCAAGATTGGGACGAGTGCATACCATAGCATACATGAAACTCCCGACTGCACTAGCATATGAAATATTTACCATCTCAGCCTTTCCAATATCGTCTACCGGAAAATCGTCTCTTGTAATCTTGATGTGTCTTGGAAGTGGCGTAGACACCAACTTTGCTCCATCAAGATTAAACCGCTTCAGAATCTTCTGAATATAGCCCTTCTGTGTTAACCTGAGAGTACGGGACTTTCTGTCCCGAACAATTTCCATGCCGAGAATAACACGAGCTTCACCGAGATCTTTCATTTCAAATTCTGATTTCAACCTATCTTTCAAACGGTTGATTTTAGAATGATCCCTGCAAACTATCAACATGTCATCAACATAAAGAAGTAGATAAATAGAAATGCCACCGCTTGATCTATGATAGACACAAGCGTCTTTCTCACTACGCTCAAAACCCAACGAGAGCATAAATAAATCAAACTTCTTATACCATTGTCGAGGCGACTGTTTAAGTCCATAAAGGGACTTTTTCAACTTACAGACCCAATCAGGTTTGTTGTCGGAGATGAAACCTTCTGGTTGCTTCATATAGATGGTTTCCTCAAGATCTCCGTGCAGAAAAGCTGTTTTCACATCTAATTGTTCGAGCTCCAGATCGAGAATTGCCACAAGGGCCAGAAGGACCCGGATAGATGTGTGTTGAACCACAGGCGCGAAGATATCGTCATACTCGATACCCTTCCGTTGTGCAAAGCCTTTCGCAACCATGCGAGCTTTATAACGCTTATCGTATTTAACTTTATAGACCCATTTGCAGCCAATTGCACGACTGCCTTTCGGTAATGGACAAAGCTCCCAGGTGTTATTTTTAGATAAAACTTCCATTTCCTCATGCATAGCTCCTAACCACTTATCACAGTGGCTCGAAGCTAGGGCCTCCGAATAGTCAAACGGCTCATCCTGTACAACATGCAAAACATACTCAAGCTGGTCAGTAAAACTCATATTTGCAAAATCCTAATCACCATACCTATTAGGAGGACGGATAGTTCTCTGGCTCTGCCTCGCATGTACTGATACTGGAATTGTATCGCCTTGACCTCCACCATCATTATGAACTTCTTCCTGAACTGAACTAACTGGATCAGAAGTAGATGTATCTGGTGGACTAACATATTCTTCAGATTCTGATCCCAAAGTAAAACCACGAGCAGATGAGCTGGGTACAATAGGACTAACAATTATCTCATCTCCATCGGCTGTTGGAGAAACAGAAGAGATAATTTCCGGTTCTGGAACGGGCTGTCGATTATGATTAGACTTGAACATAATCGACTCATCGAAGTTCACATGTCGAGAGTGAATCACCTTTCAGGTGACCGGGTTCCAGATTCGGTAACCCTTGATTCCATCTATATAGCCGAGTAGGAATCCCTTGGTGGCTCTAGGATCCAACTTGTCCTGACCTGTCACATGAATATACACAGGACATCCAAATACACGTATGTATTTCAAACAGATACAACCTTTACCTCTCCAAATTTCTTTTGGAATTTTCCCCCAATGGCTGAACACGGTAACCGATTCACAATATGTACAACAGTGTGAAGTGCTTCAGCCCAAAACATTTTAGGGAAACCATATTTAACTAACATACATCGGAATTTTTCTAACAAGGTCCTATTCATCCGCTCGACGACTCCGTTTGATTGCGGATCGCCAGGTGTGGTATAGTGTCGGTGAATACCTCTTCGTAAACAAAAGTCTTTAAAGTTACCACTAGTGTATTCACCACCATTGTCAGATCTTAGAACTTTTAATTTTCTACCAGTCTCGACTTCGACAAGTGCTAACCAAGTTTTAAATATTTCAAGAACATCTGACTTTAACTTAATCACATACACCCATAGTTTGTGCGAGAAATCATCAATAAAAGTAACATAATACTTACCTCCACTGAGGGACTGTGTCGAAGATGGTCCCAGACGTCTGTATGAACGTAATCGAGAATCCCTTTGGTGTTGTGTTTTCCAACACCAAAAGAAACACGCGTCTGTTTACCCGAGACACATTCTGAACAAAAGTACAGACTCGTAGGCGTGTCAACTGCAATGAGTTTCTGTTTGGGCAGAATCTCCAAATTCTTCTCTGAAGTGTGCCCCAATCTAAGATGCCAAAGATGGGTAGCATCTAAGTTTCTCGAACTATCCGCGACACACGAATCAGAACTGATTGTTTCGCCTACCAGATGAAACAGGTTATTTTATGCCTGCTCACCCTTCATCACAATAAAGTTCCCTCTAGAGATGCGCATACTCCCATTGTCTATTTGAATCTTACAGCCAAGTTTGGACAGTTGTCCAACATAAATCAAAGAACGAGTCATAGACGGTACAAATTTAACATTTGATAAAGTTCGAATAGTACCGTCAAACATTTTGATTCTGTCTGAACCGATCCCCCGAGTGACACACGATGTACTGTTTCCCATATAAATATGGTTACCTTCGAACTCCTTGAAAGTAATGAAACAGTCCCGAAATGGTGTCATATGGCACGAAGCTCCGGTATCCAACACCCAACGCCTGTCGCCTTGCGGTGCAGTAACCGTTGTTGAGAAGCCTGTATCTTGTTCGGTTGCAACTGCAGAAAATTCTGCTTTGTTCTTGTCCTTGTTTTTCAAACTTGGACAATCTCTGACCCATTGACCTGGTTTGTGACAATAATTACAATTGCCACGTTGCTTCGATTTCCTGCGATGACCAGGTTTACGAGATTGGAAGCGGCCACGAGTTCTTCCCCTGAGCTGATCGTCTTGGTCTCTTTCAACAAATAGACCATGACTGTTGTGGTTGTTCTCCCGCGAACTGTTACCGATTTTCATCTGAATTATCTGTTATTCACAGATCATCCCTGCTTTCACGTCAGACAAAGATATGGAATCTCTTCCATAAATAAAACTGTTAGTGAACTGAGAATATTTTTCGGGAAGTGAATACAACAGAATCAAAGCGAGTGCCTCATTATCTGTGGCAAAAATAGAATCTGTTGCCTTCAACTTCATTATGATGTCTTCGAATTCAGTCATGTGGGCCTGAATGGTAGTGTTTTCCTTCATTTTGAAGAACATACACGACCTCATCAATAACAGTCGGTTAGTCAAAGTTTTCTTGAGATAAAGATTCTCAAGTCTTTTCCAAATCCCTGTGGCTGTCTTTTCAGAAACTATTTCATAAATTACATTTGGACCCATAACAATTTGTAAGGTAGTGAAGGCCCAAGCCTCCATTTTCTTAGCTTCTAAGGTGGACATATCCGGATCTATTTCTTCCGGATCAAAGACTACGGGGTGAACATCGTTTTTCCTAAGTGTTGTTGCTGTAGTAAACTGCCATTTACCAAAACCACCCTCCCCGTTCCACTTTTCTATTCTAATCTCGGCCCCCGATAATTTAAAAGCACCTTTTTAATAAACATTTGGGTCCGAGTTGGAAACGGAACCGGCGAACGGATTTCCTGAATCAACAAATATTTTAACGGGCACTTATTGTGCGACCAAAAAATATATACAATCTAAAACAAATTTAGATCTAGCAGCTCTGATACCAATTGTAAGGGTCGGTGGCAGTTACAAAATCGTATTTCAAGTGATTTACGGTCCCAAAAGTGATAACAATCAATCACATGCAACTGACCCGTTACAACAAATGCGGAATAACGAGATCTAAATATTTTATATTTTGGTCTATTGATTCATACCGATCCACAAACGTAAATATAGCAGTTATCGAATATACGATAAAATATAACGAAACAGCAAATAAAACGAGACAACAAGATTTAACGTGGTTCCACTATCAGTGTGATAGTGTACATCCACAGGGAGAGAGAGAACTTTATATTACCAACCGAGAGAAAATTACAACATGTTTATGAGATCCTTGGATCAACAAATCAGCTACCCAAAAGTTCGTCAAAAAACAAGATATATATATATATATATATATATATATATATATATATATATATATATATATATATATCAACAAGGAACAAAGGAAGAAGAAGAAGAAATGGGTCTTCTAATTTCTTACTGATAAATACATGCACTACGTTGGCATGTATTTATGGAGGAAAGATTTAGATAAGACAAATGCCATTGGAAAGGTAAAGAAGAAAGGCTATGTAGCATGGTAGCTGGCAGCATCATTTTTCCATGCAAATTGTTTGGCTATTCTCATACATTATGTCTTATAATAAGACAAAGAGCAAGGTCTTTTAGAATATGTGGCTCAAAATAATCCACACCTCCATGCATCAAACACTTGTACATTGTGCTTGGTGAGTTGCACAACACCAATAAAACTTATCTTATTTAAGTTTTTCAACATAAACCAAGAGTGGCTTCGGGTTGAGCGGCTATAGTGTGGAGTGCTTGATAGGAAGAGATTATAGTGATCGAGTAATCTGGATTCAAGAACATCCCAGACGGAACTTGAATTACTTAATACAGCAGAGGTATATTCTTAGACCACAGTCTCATTGGATTCAAGATCATCCAAACTGAAGATCGCAATCTGAAGCTAAAGCCGAAACGTCGACTCTCAATATTAAAGTCTATGTCGTTTGTAATAAATGTCAATATAATTGTTTATAATTGTAATAGTTAAATTAATATCTAGTTTGTTAGATATTAGTTTAACTTAGTTAGATTTTAGTTTAGTTAGTTATATTAACTTAGTTAGAAATAATATCTATTTGTTAGATATTATGTAGGTTTATTAGTTTAATATGTTGCAAGTTGTTAGGAAGTGTGTAAGACACACTAGATTAGATTTTGTGATATCTCTCAATCTCTCTAACAAGATCATATAAGAATTCACACATACAAACACACACTTAAAGGTGTAAAAGAGAGAATACACAGAGAACACAAATAGCTTGAATCGATCAACCTTGTAACCATTTGTTATAATCAATACAGGTTGGTAATCTTATTGTGTTGTTAATCTAAGAACTTGATATAGTATTGTTGGACCCACATATATGTCTACATATATCATCCTTTTCTCCTTACTAGTTTTCGTTATTACGGACAGTTGCTTATACCGATGAACCATTTGATGTATCTATTAGCCAAATGTAAAATAATGTAATTTTAAGGCAATTTGGTTATGTGTGTATATATAGATCTAACTTGCACAAGTATGGGACATCCAGGAGAACCTTCATCAACCACAAATGCAAATGGAGTTCTTAAAAATGAATCAGAAGCCATTTGTGGGTTTCTTCATATTTTGAATATGGAGAAGATGGCCAGACGGGTGATATTGGTTTTTGAAGATGATAAAGATGAATTATTTCAACTTCTGATTTCTTTTCAATGTTTGATGATTAATGTGTATTCATATATCAATCGAAATTGAATTGAAAATATGTACAGTCTATAGGTTTTTGTTCATTTAGAAATGGTTTTTGTTCACAGAATTGATTTAATCTACAGGTTTGTTTTTCATTCACATATTTGTGTTGTTCTCTGGTTATTGTGTTGAGGTTCGATGGTGCTACGGTGGGGATAGGGGGAAGGGGAGAGGATGATGTGGTGGTGACACGATGGGAATGGGGCTCTAAATTTGTTTAAAATCCATTGCTTATCGAGCCATAAATTGATTATAAATCAAGCTCTGAATCGGTTCAAAATCCATTGCGTATCGAGCTCTAAATTGATCATAAATCGAGCTCTGAATCGGTTTAAACCCCATTGCATATCAAGCTCTAAATTGATCATAGATCGAGCTCTGAATTGGTTCGAAATCCATTGCCTATCGAGCTCTAAATTGATCATAGATCGAGCTCATAGATCGAGCTCTGAATTGGTTCGAAATCCATTGCCTATCGAGCTCTAAATTGATCAAAGATCGAGCTCTGAATCGGTTTAAAATCCATTGCCTATCGAGCTCTGAATCGTTTTAAAATCCATTGAGCTCTAAATCGGTTAAAAAATCCATTGGTTATCAAGCTCTAATTCGGTTCAAAATCCGTCGGCTATGAAGCTCGAAACTGAGTTTAAGTCGAGCTTTAATTGAGCTCTGAATCTGTTCAGATTTTGGACAGATTTAAGTTTTGCACAGGTTTGAGTTTCGCACACCAATTTGGGCAGATTTGGTACTCTAAGAAATTATCACAGATTTGAGTTTTGGACCAATTTGGACATATTTCAATACTCTAATGGCGTGGATCTTTTGTAGAGAATGTGTATGTTCATGATTTATTTATATGAACACTTTCCATTAGAGGCCAATAGGGTGTTGAAACTCATGACTATTCTATTAGATGCTCGAAGATCATATGAAAAACTTAAAAAACCCTTCTCATTGAAACAGGAAAACATAACAAATAACTCTGTTGTTTTGTTTATTGTCCCATTTCTCTTTGTTCTCAAGGTGTAAACACAGGTTCCATATATGAGTTCCTATTGAAGCATCCATGGTTTTATAAGAGAGGTCGTCTTTCTGCAACTCTGGTGAGGGCAAGAAACCATGAGGGGAAAAGGTGAAGGGAGAAGGAAGGTGGGAGATCGGCAGGGAGATGGAGGATGTAGGTGATGACGTCGGAGTTGGAGGACGGAGACATGCGTGCTGGTTGATGGTGAAGGCGCAGGAGGCATGGTCCTGGACCAGGAGACGAACACAGGGAATTAATGGTAATTCTAAAAAGAAATTCAAATATAATAATGGTAACTTTAAAAAAATTGTAAAAAGACGATATTAACCTTTACTTAGCAAAGCATCTGTTAGTGAAGTTAAGGAAAGGGACCCGATCCGAAACAAAAATAAAACCACGATGATCATGGCTGTAATTAATTCATTTGAGGAGCTCAATCCAAAATTTTCAATAACCACAGGGACTAAATTTGTAATTTACTCTAAAACTTATATTCAATCATATCAACTCGTAGATTGTAAAAGGGAAATTGGCGCAAATAGCCAAAGTACCCTGTGGATTGCACCTCCTAGCCATTTATCACCCTAATTTGCAGATTTGGCCCTAGCACACCTACAAGTCCGCAATGTGACAACAAAACGACAAAAAATTGACGGCTCAGCATAGGTCCGCAACGAGTCGGGTCGGGTAGGTCCGCCATCCGCAATACCCGCCACGTGGCACCCCCTTAGACACCCTAATCTAGGTCCGCAATGCATGGGCAGGTCCGCTTGCGGACCTAGGGAATTTATTGTTTTTTAATTATTATTAATGCTACACGGTTCCCCAACCCCCCCCCCCAACTACCCCTTTTTTATATAAATCGAGATATGGTCCCTTCCCCACACACCCCACATCTAATTTTTTAAAGAGAAAGTCATTGAATCAGGCTTTTTTTTGTCAGTATTTTGTTACGTGCTTCCCCAAATCAACACGTGTCTACAATGGTAGAAAAGGTAATGTTTTAAACCCTTTTTTCAACTTATTCAACTACCCAACCGCAAGGGTTTATGTATAGCACCGCAACCACCACCACAACCACACACTACACCACCGCAACCACACTACATTACGGACCTGTAGGTCCGCAATTGCAGACCTAATCTGGAAATTTTTTTATTTTTTTTTCTTTTTCGTATTTTATTCGGTATTTTTAATTTGAATCTGTTTGGGGATCCCATCTGTTTGCCTTCAATTTTAGATTATGATGATTATGATACATTAAGTCCCATAACTTGCAAATATGACATATTAGATCCATTAACTTTAATTTTAGACACTTTAGGTACCTTAAATTTAAATTTTGACACTTTAGGTCCCTAAACTTTTATTTATGACACATTAGGTCCCTTAACTTTAATTTTAGACACATTAGGTCCCTTAAATTGCAAATATGATGATAATGATACATTAAGTCCCGTAACTTGCAAATATGACATATTAGATCCCTTAACTTTAATTTTAGACACTTTAGGTACCTTAACTTTAAATTTTGACACTTTAGGTCCCTAAACTTTTATTCATGACACATTAGGTCCTTAACTTTAATTTTAGACACATTAGGTCCCTTACCTTTAATTTTAGACACTTTAGGTCCCTTAACTTTAAATTATTACACTTTAGGCCCCTTAACTTGCAAATATGATATTAGGTCCCTTAACTTTAATTTTAGACACTTTATGTCCCTTAACTATAATTTTAGACACTTTAGGTTCCTTAACTTTAAATTTTGATACTTTAGGTCCCTAAACTTTAATTTATGATACATTAGGTCCCTTAACTTTAAATTTTGACACTTTAGGTCCCTAAATTTACAATTTTTACAATTTATGTCCTTTAACTTTAATTTATGACACTTTAGATCCCTATACTTGCAATTATGACACTTTAGGTTCCTAGACTTGCAATTATGACGTTTTAGGTCCCTAAACTTTAATTATTACAATTTAGGTCCCTAGACTTGTAATTATCACACTTTAAACGCTTTAACTTTCTTTTATGACATTTTAGGTCCCTTAACTTTAATTTTTGACATTTGAGGTTACTTAACTTCAATTTTTGACACTTTAGGTCCCTTATCTTTCATTTATGACACTTTAGGTCCCTTAACTTTAAATTTTCACATTTGAGGTCTCTTAACTTTTATTTTTGACACTTGAGATCCCTTAACTTTAATTTTAGACACTTTAGGTACCTAGGCTTGCAATTATGACAGTTTAGGCCTTTTAACTTTACTTTTTGCCACTTTAGGAACCTAAACTTAAATTTATGACAATTTAGGCCCCTAGTTTGACGTTGAAGTTAAAGTTGACGGTTGAGTGAACGTAGGCTGGAGATCTTCCGTGGCATGACTTTTGGTCACTGGTTGCTGATCTTCCCGGATGATGCTGGGGAGGATGATATGTTCTTCCAGGTGGAAGAACATATATTAAGATTTGGGCGGGAGGAGTTCTGTCTCGTGACAAGACTCCGCTTTAGAGACATGCCGTCATTGACAGAGAGGCAGAGGCAGAGGCAGAGGCAGAGGTCTCAAGGTTTTATCCGTTGGGTTTTTTCTGATGCGGAGAGGTTTTCATCACTGGGAGGCAGTGGAGATCAGCTTACGGACGATGATGTTTTCCGTATTTGCTTGATGATGATGGTGGAGGTCTTTTTTCTTAGCCGACAGCCTCATTTGCCCGTTTCCACCACTGTGCTTACTGTACTACAGGATTTTCTGTTTTGGAACCGATTTGCTTGGGGTTCTTATGTCTAGGAACCCACCTTTAGGCAGATGTCTGGGGCCATCCGGAGACGTACACCAGGGCAGAAGAAGTTGACACTGACATGGTTCTTACATGCGTTCAAGGTTAGTTAATTTACTATTACTAAAATACTTATACATTGATAATGAATTTCTTATTTTAACAACCTGTAACTCCCAGGTTTGGATCTTGGAGACATTCCCTGCCGCGTCCCAGTTTTTCACGAGGCATCCCAGGCTTCCTAGGTGTGTTCGTTGGGATAGGTTTGTTGTCCTTGACAAGAGACATGTTATACTTGATGTGTTGCAGGTAAGTATTTTTAAATACTTTAAAATATTAATTATGTTAATTTTATAAGCTAACATTATAGATTATGAATATTAGGAAGGTCGGTCACCGATCGACATTCTTATGGCGACACCTGAGGAGGAGCCATTTCGGTGGTATCAGGACAACCATCGATTTTTCCAGGGAATGGAGGAGCAGGAGATAAAGAGGGCGAGAGTCAGCGGTGATGGTGATGACGGAGACGATGACGATGACGACGACGAGGACGATAAGGACGCTGAGGACAGTGATGGTGGTGACGATGCTGGTTTCCACCACGACGCTAGTCTGGGAGGGGACCGTGGCCCAGAGATCCATCAGGGATACCAGCATGAGCCCCCCCCCCCCCCCATATGAGCATGCCATGGCCACCCAGTAATCCTTATACTACATATTGGGATCGGTTGACTATCGTGGAGGGAAGAACATATCGTCTAGAGGGATCTGTTAATGAAAAAAATGTGTGGCGGGTTGGTCATCAGGATATGTATACTCACATGCAGGAGATGTATCGTAAGATGCAGCAGTGGCATGTAAGTATTTTATTTTAATTATGTATTTAATTTTAAACTTATTCACATTGATTAATAATTGCTACTTATACGTAGCTTTCCGATCGTCCACTACAGGCAGCCCAGCAAGGGCGAGCCTCGAGCCTTGACACCTGGGTTTCATCACCGAGGATGCCCGATCCGTCCTACGCTTTTCCCCCTCCCATACGCAGGCGGTAAGTTATACAATCGGTTTACGTTTAACTTATTTTTTATATGATATTGTATTGTGTTTTATTTATTTCGTTATGCAGGAAGTGTCAGGTACGCCCGGTATTGCTGGCCCATCCATGTCCAGGACGTTCGGTATGGTTGGCCCGGACATGTCAGTGTCGATCGGTGTTGGTGGCGCGGTGGTGCCAGGGGCGTACGACAGTCCCCAGTTTTATACTCCTAGACCGGGAACCACCGTAGCTCTTAGACCAGCCACCATCGTGGCTCTGAGACCACCTCTGCAGGAGAACCTTGGCAGGGGGGCATGTGTACGGCACCCTTCCCATTTCCAGCTCTCTCCATACACCGTCCCTCCTGAGTCTACCCCCCGATCTCCCCGACGGCATAGAGCTAAGTCGGCTTCCACGACATTTCTCGTGCGTAGAGGTCTACGGTCGAGCGCATGTATCAGGATGGCAAGTTGTCGTAGGCTATGCATCTTAGAGTTCTACCGATCCGTCCCGTAGATTGTAAATTTTGGGGTAAACTATTGGCCTGTACGATAGTGGATGGTTCGACACCGAGTTTAGTGCCTTAATTTTTTATTTTAGTAATACAATTTTAATAATAATAATAATATGTAGCTCATGTTTATTAATAGCACGTCGAGATATGGGTACGACTTCACCTGGAGTCACGTTCTCCAGAGAGTACTTGGACGATGGTGCTCTCGGGCTTCTGGTATTGCATGACGAAGGTGGATCTGTCATACCTTACCGGCCAGTGCAATGGTGATATGTCCAGCGATGTTTTTCCAACGTGGTCGTTTGTTAAACGGGTATGGAAATAAGTTTACATATTTCTTATTTACTAAATTACCGATTTATATAATCCCCATGAAAAACATCTAACTTTGTATGTTTTAGGTCTTCATGCCCGTATGCATAGTTGACAAGCATTGGTTGGTCGGGTTGTTCGATATGGAGTCGATGGTTATGACCATATACGACAGTCTGAAGCTCCCATCCTTGCAGAAGCCCGTCGGAGATATGATGAAGAACTTCCGGATGACGATGCCGGAATTGTTTATTGCCCTAGGTGATGGACATCAAGCGGCTAGGTTCATCGCCACCTTCAGATGGGAATACGCTATAGATGTGCCACAGCAGGTCGGACCGCATGGAGACTGTGGTCCATGGATATGTAAATTTCTCTCTGATTTGGTGGACGGGCGACAACCAACTAGCACGAATACATCCTCAGAGTGCATTGCTTGGCGGCATGAGATGGCAGACATTATATGGTCTCTGAGGATTGCTAACCAGGCCGATGTGTAGTAGCTAATTTTAAGATGTAACAGTTTGCCACTTTGTACAAAAAACATTTATTGAGCGTGTTACTTTTACATTTACTAACCCATATTATACATCTTTTACAAATTTAACTTACCTTAAAAAGAACAATACAAAGGCAGTAATAAAATTTAAAACTCATCAAAACACACAATATACTGAACCATTTTATTCACGAACAAATTAGAACATGGAACAGGTACGAAACAGTAACATAGAAATGCCAGGTATAAAGCAACAACATACAAACTCCATATACGAAACCAACAACAATAGCACCATCTAAGGATAAAGTGCTTTACATTGATCAATCTAATTTTGTTTCTCGGTTACCTCAACCTGCAGTACTGCGAAATCTTGGACAATCTTGTTGGCTCGTTCGTTGTCGTAATGAATACGGTATTCCTTATCTTTTATTTCCCTCTTCAACCTTTTTATCTCTTCCCTGTCTGCGTCCATCCTTCTCAAATACCCTTCTTTCTTGGTCATCATTTCTTTCCACCTTTGAGTGAGTTCCTCGATCTTTGCCTCAACTTTTTCTACGGATTGTCTCATCCTTTCCGGCATTGTTTACGAAGAGGGGGGCTTTGAAGAAGAGGCTCGATTTCTAGCCATGTGATATCAGTTGATGGAAAATGTTGTATGAATGGTATGACTTATAAGTTGGAAATAACGTGAGTAGTTATAGCCAAAAAGGGGCACCCCTCGCAATTGACGACCTAGATTTGGTCAAGATAAACCTGCACCTTTTCAGACGAAACTTTTAGACGAATCTTGCAGGCGAATCTTGCAAACGACTCTTGCAGACGAATCTTTCAGGCGAATCTTGCAAATCCGCAATTGCAAACCTAGTACACCTCCGCAATTGCGAACCTAGTGCACCTCCGCAATTGCGACCAGAACGACTATAAATACCCCATGGTGGAGTGGTTGTAAACCATAGAAAAAGAAACACATTGTGAATCATCAAAGTAATTAAACAATTTCTTCTTACATGGTGTTAAGTCAGATTTTATAGTAATCATTGTATTTATAGTCTTGTGCTAATACTGTGTTTTAAGAGCTTTTCTATCTTGTATTGGCCAAGGGTATTTAAGTCCCTTGTGGCCTTTGTGTTTGTAAGAGATTAGCGCATTACTTGATAATACACAGACTTTTGCTCCATATACTTTCTCTCTCTAAGATTAGACCGATCTTGGAATAACAATTGGTATCAAAGCCTAATCTGAATCTGAGAGGATTGAGAGAAACAAGATTTGATTTCTGAATTTGAATTTAAATCAGAAAATTTGATTGATTTTCTTGATTTTTTTTCAAGAAAATCTAATTTTTTGATTTTTCATCAAATTCAAATTGGATTTTGATTGTTTTTTTAGAATTGGTTCGTTGGATCCGGTTTCAGTAGCAGAACATCTTTGTTTCACATTGATTCTCAAGAAAAACGATGTTTGGAGGTCAATTTCAAGGTTTACGAGTTGTTTAGTTTGTTCAATGACAGGCTACTGTTCGATCATCGAATTCTTCATTTTTATGATTTTTGCTTGTAATTGATTGTATTTTTTGAATAGAAAAGTGTAATCGATAATATCTGAGTGGTTAAAAATCATTATATTTGAGTTTGTGTTAAGATTTGGAAGGTTTCTCAAGATTTTCGCCAGATCTCGAGATTGCGCCAGATCTGTATTTTGCGCCAACTTCATCTGTTCTGCGCCAAAGTCATCAGTTTGAGTTTTTCTTCAGCAACAAAGTAATTCAGTTTTGCGCCAGATTATCTGAGTTTTTCGTCAGATTATCTGAGTTTTTTGCCAAATTCATCACTTCAAGTGTTTAGGTTCACACAAATTTGTTCTTTGCGCCATCTTCTTCTCACGCAAAACAAGTTTGCGCCAGTTTCTGTTAGCGCAAATCTTAACTTTCCGCTAGGTTCTTCTCTGCTTCCAGCCTTAGAATTTTTCTGAGTTTTCCGACTTTGTGGTTTTGGTAAAGATGTCTCTTCAAGCACAGATTTACAAGAACGACATTATGATGTCCTTGGGAACGAACACTTGTCCTCCGGTTCTGGTCAATGAGAATGAGTTTCCACAATGGCAAGATCATTTCATCAACTTCATAGAGCGACAAGACAATGGTGAAAACATGATGAAGTCACTCAATGAAGGACCAATGGTAAAGCCTATGAAAGATATTCCCGCCACTGCAAACACACTGGCTACTAGGGTTGAGAAGACTTTAGGTGATTACACGGCCGAAGAGCTTTTATGACACCAAGCCGATCACCAAGCAAAGTCTAACCTGATCCTAGCACTACCTAATCCCATCTACAATCGAATTGCCTGTTTCAAGCACAATCCAAAGATGATGTGGACCCAGTTAGAGAAGATCATGCTTGGGTCAGCGGTTGCAACACAACTCCGACAGACACGATTCATGAGCAATTTTGAGGAGTTCAAGGCAAAGGATGGTGAGACTCTGAAGAATGTCTTTGACAGGTTCTGGGTAGTGTTGAATGATCTGCAAAGGATCAAACTGACCAAGACTGAGTTAGAGACTAATCTGAAGTTCCTCAACGCTCTTCAACCGGAATGGAACAAATCATGCCACCGATTGAGAAATGATGTCCGGGTCTCTACTATGCAAATCCAAGAGATTTATGAGATTTTGATGACATATGAGAGCATTGTCAAGGAGAAGAAAGCCAAGCTTGATAAGAAGAACAAGCCAAAGACAGTGGACCCGGTTGCACTCCTCGCAAGTCAATTGGCTGAACAAGCATTGTCTGAGAATGCTTATGACGGGGCCACTGATGACGATGGCGAGGTGCAAGAGAAAGCGATGATTCTTCTCTCCCAGCACTACAACAAGAAGTTCCAACATCGGTCAGGTTCCAACAACCTTCGCTTCACTTCGGGGTCTAAAAGGAATGAGCTTGCCAAAGTGCCTGAGCCTAAGAAAGCTACTGCGTGCTTCAACTGTGGAAAGTCGGGTCACATTGCAAAGGAGTGTCGAGTAAAGGTAGTTCGGGATTCGGCGTATTACCGGAAGAAGATGTAACTAGCCGAAAAGAGAGAGAATGGAATCGTTCTGCTAGCTGAAAACGAATACTGGCTAGATCATTCCGATAACGAAGCGGAAAATGAGGAAACTGCCCACATGTGCTTTATCGGAAATGATGAAAGTGATGATGATGATGAAGATTCTTCTACTGACGAATATGAGGTACCTTCAGAATTTGATTACAAATTTATATCTTCACAAATGAATGTCATTATCACTGCCTTACATGACTTACGTTCAAAGTTTTTATCTGAAAATCATATTAATCAAGAAAAGTCTATCTTGATTGAAAAATTGCAAATTTATTTGAAAGATGAAAAATCTATTTTGACAGATACAAAATAGAAATTTCAAAAGAAATTGGATGACTTAGAAATTTCAAATCAGACTTATCTTGATTCTTTGACGGAAATGACCAAATTAAAAGAAAATTTTTCGGATAAAATACATGAGTTGGAAGAAAAATTATATCTGCAAGATCAAACTGAACAAACAATATATATATGCATAAACCGAGGAGTTATAAGTCTATAAAGGAAAGATGGGGACTTGGTTTTGAAAATCCTCATTGTTTAAACAATGCTAAAACGAAAGCCCCCACTTTATATGAATTCGATTATCTAAATCTTGCAAAATATGCTCATCAATTCAAAATTGATTGTATCTGCGAGATCAAACTGAACAAACAATATATATGCATAAACCGAGGAGTTATAAGTCTATAAAGGAAAGATGGGGACTTGGTTTTGAAAATCCTCATTGTTTAAACAATGCTAAAACGAAAGCCCCCACTTTATATGAATTCGATTATCTAAATCTTGCAAAATATGCTCATCAATTCAAAATTGATTGGATGAAGGAAAAGCAAATTTTAGATATCGAAAATGAGAAAATAATGAACAACACTAAAATGGAACTACCGTTTGTTTATACTCGTGAAAATGCTAAATATTTTTCGGAAGTTTTAAAGAAAAATCGAAAATCCAGAAAAGATTTAAAAATTGTTTCTTTTGTTAAGTCCTCATTATCTAACGACTGTTTTGATATATATGCCATTAATACAAATAAGGAAAATATTTCTCAAGTTTCTTATGATACTAAGAAATATATTCCTCCATTGGTGCTTGAGGGCAAAATCGTAAAACTTGAGGATAAAATAGAAGAACAAAATCTTGCAAAAGAGTTTGAAAAAGATTTAATTTTTTCTTTTATGACATCAAGTCTTGAGGAAAATTTAATTTCTCAAAAACAAGATTTAATCAAAGATTTTGTTTCTGGATTTTCATCAGCTTTTAAGGAAAATACGCAAAAAGTTCCAATAAGTGATAGTTTACGCCAACCACTGGTAGAGCAAACTGACAATTTGCGCCAGCAGCTGGTAGCGCAAAATGCAGTTTGCGCCATCAGTGGGTCGCACAAATTTTTTTCAGACTCGTATTTTTCTGAAAATTATGACTCCGAGGCTAGTTCAAAAACGATGAATGATCAGTTTGGTTGCTTAGATAAAATATCTTCTTCACATTCAATTCTTAAATCGGAATTTCTTGATGAATCTTTTACGCTAAATGATGAGTAGTATAAACCAAAGCGTAAAAGAAGAAGGTCAAGGAAGTCAAAGAAGAAAGCTAATGTCATTTCTGAAAATTCTAATTCTTTTGATTCTAATGTTTCAGATAGGACTTTGAGGACTTCTACAAGGCAGATATGGAGGGTCAAGCAGAAATCAAATGAATCTGTAATTCAAGAGGATAAATGTGTAGATAATCTTTGTCATAGTGATTCATTTGTTGTGTGTAATAAATCCAACAAATATTCAATAAAGCAAATGATTCAAATTGCAAAAGATGTCTCATATTCTTCCTCTGGTTCTAGTTCAGATGATTATGCTTCATCCTCTACTGATGATTATGTTTATTTCTCTGATAATTTTTTTTGTCAAATCTAACAACTTTTCTCGTTTTTGAAATGCAACTAACAAACCTGGATCCAAATTTCAATGGATTCCAAAAGCTAAATCTGTGTTGCAGGCATCTAAAACTTAAAGGGAAATCATATCTTCGACTTCTAAACATATCTGTTTAGGACTCGTTCTTCAAATGTTAATGACTTCTGAGTAAAGCAGCTCAGGACTCGTCCTTCAATGTGTTTAGCTTCTGAAGACATGAGAAACTTTGAGCGCATCTACTTCAAATTCCGTTGTACCTATCTCTAACAGTGATGCTGTTCCAATTACATCAAGCCCTGAATTAGTGCACACCAAACACATTGATATGAGATACCACTTAATTAAACATCATGTGGAAGAATGTATTATTGAATTATATTTTGTTCCAACTGAATATCAAATTGCCCATTTTTTTACAAAAGCCTTAGATGAAAATCGTTTTAATTTTCTGCTTTCAAAATTCGGCATGTTGAATTTTAAAAGTTTAAACCTACACAAATTTTATTCTATAAAGTAAAATTTTTACAGTTCTTCTTCTTTCTTTTGAATAAAATGTATGTCTAGGATAAATTTTCAAGTTGCTTTGTTTATATCTAAGTTTTATATGTTCAACTTTCAAGTCTTACTAAAATCGAAAGGTCAGCAAATCATGTTTGAAATTTTTGAGAACGCTTTAAAGTTGTGTCATTCGGAATATTTATAGTTTACAATGCTTAGAAAACCTAAAAAGTCAAAATTATGGATTGCAATGAAAATATAGGCTAAGCGCTTAGATGTAAAACCAAGTGATTGAGATGAATTTTAAATATATAAAATACAGAAATCACTAAGTTTAAAAGTTTGTACCTGTGACCTTTCTGGTTTGGGAAAGTAAGTTCTGTGGGATGCTTGTCATCTGGTCCCCTAAGGTCAATTGGTCTGGGAGTGATCAAACCCAAATCCTTCTATAGAACCAGATCGAAAGTCATGTTCTACTGGTATAAATGGGTTTAGGATGTGTCGATGTAGTCTTTCTGATCTGGGAGAGTAAGTTCCAAGGGGTGCTTGACACCTAGTCCCCTAAGGCCAACTGGTCTGGGAGCGGCTGACCCAAATCCTGCAATAGGATCAGATAGAAAGTTACGTTTACGACATGATTTTTACTTACAAAACTTTTTGATTAAAAGATTCCAATGTGTACAAGCTTAAAAGATGCCAAAGAGGACAATCATGTCAAGATGTCAATGTGCACAACGCTAAAAGATGCCAATGAGCACACATCTCATGATACCTGGTGATATTTTTAAGTTGTGATAAACCTATAAATTTGTGAAAGTCTTATTTCTTGACAGCTTAGTGTGAGTAAAGACAAAGTTCTCTATTATATTTTTTAGAATTGCATTTACTTGAAGCTAATCAAAGTTCACATGCTAGCACACTGAATAGATTGACGAAAGTTTTTGAATCTGAACATGTATTAACTTGATATGCAATGAAACTTGTATATGTATCCAAAAAACACACTTGATTTCAATTGATTGATTAATCTGTAATATTTTACTGAGTAGAATTTAATTTGTATAGTGTTTAAAATTTTATATATTTAGTTGTTTCAAAATACATATTCAGTATATTTTTCCTTCTACGATTGATGTTTCGATACTTGTGTTCTCATATTTGTGTAAGTGGGTTTGTGCATATTTCGAGGGGGAGTGAATAAGAAGAAAATTCTGAAAGAACATCTGATCATATCTCATTTCGAGGGGGAGTACATAAAGTGAATACTGTGAAAAATGCATTTGTGAAGGAGGAGTTAAAAGATCTCAACAGATGAATCATTTCAAGTCTCAAGTCACATTTGCGCCTCCTATAGATTTCTTGCTAGCTTCTTCGACTCGGTCTTGCAGATCTGAAGATGTCTCGTCTCCACTATAGACATGACTAAGATGATCCAGATCATCAAGGTCATGAGGGGGAGAAGTTAAAGAGACAAAGAGTTCAAAGTTTATCTGCTTATCTGCTCAAGATTCTATTTCTTTAGCTATACTTGTCCTTTTGTTGTTCCAGCTCCGACCACTACAGTTCCTTCGAGTACATTTGAAAGAGGTGCGTCGTCTAGAGCACAAGCTGATGTTCTTGTTCCTGAACCGATTGTTCTTCCAAGCTTATTACAAACTGGTCCAGTCTTGTCAAGGCAGCAAGGACAACATAGACTGAAAGATGCTGAGAAGAATTTTTTTAAGTCAAGAAGCTACGCTAAGACGCTTAGAAGGTTTGTTTTGAGTTCGAAGATGAGTGTAACAGCCTACATTGAAGACCAGAGCGCCAATGATTACTAAGGGGGAGATTGTTAAGTCAGATTTTATAGTAATCATTGTATTTATAGTCTTGTGCTAATACTGTGTTCTAAGAGCTTTTCTATCTTGTATTGGCCAAGGGTATTTAAGTCCCTTGTGGCCTTTGTGTTTGGTAGATTAGCGCATTACTTGATAATACACAGACTTTTGCTCCATATACTTTCTCTCTCTACTTTCTCTTTCTAAGATTAGATCGATCTTGGAATAACAATTGGCATCTCAAAATCTTCATGTTTGGAACTTCAGATGTTTAACTCAATCTCTTCCAAACACTACCACCGAGTTATATGGTTAGTGTTCATATTTTGTTGGGTTTTGCTTGTGTTAAATGTTGTCGAAAGCTAACGTTGTTCATTTTTGTTAACAGTGTCTTATCCACAATTGGTCACCATGAAAGTCCACCATCAAGGGTACTTCATGGAACCACCTAGAAGACAGTTCACAATGTTGGATCCACAGAGTCTCCGACTTTCATCCTGCACTTTAGGAAAAATTATGTTACCCAATACTCTTCTATTGGCGTTACGGTGGTTGGGATGCATCTGGGTCCTTGAACAAGTGTATACATCGTGCAGACTTCGTATATGGAACATAGTGGTATTCTATACACATGCCGCATATATACGCCAATTACAGTTAGCCTGCACACATCTCACCTCATATCGGGTTTTTGAAGATCTTTCAACTCTAAACTGGAAACCCTCTTCAAGGGTCTTCATCCTGAGAGCGAGGGTCGTTTCGTCTTTCATGGGAAAAGCATCCCCAAGATTCACTCTTCTACTACGATTATGAGATACGGGTACTTCATTTGGTGTGATGATGGGCTCTTGGTCTTTTGGAAGGCAGGGGGCATACCAAAGAAATCATTTCTCTCGCCATATGATTTAACAGGACTGGGTTCAGACGTTTCTTCTTCTTCTTCTTCATCATCCGTATCAACATCAGAAATACCCAGGTCATAAACATGAGCTTCATCGGCGTCTTGATAAAATTCTTCTTCGTCTTCGCCTTCCTGATTTTCTCGTTCTTCTACTGGTTCTTCTATCTCCAGAACCAAATCGGGGTTATAGTCACTCATACCATAACCATGTTCAGGATGAAAATCAGAATCAAACTGAGGCACGTAAGGAGTTTGACTATGCTTGGGGAACTGAGGCACGTAAGGAGTTTGACTCTGCTCGGGGAACTGAGGCATGTAAGATGTTTGATTCTGCTCGGGGGCATACACATCAGGAGCGCCTCCGGTGTTCGAACTACCACCAACGTTGCTTCCGCCCACCATCGTGACATCGTCGTACACGTAAAGTGTTGGCGGATTTGTTAAAGCCATAGCATTTTGCAGGAAACAAGAAACATCATCATTGTCTCTTAACTCAACAAGTTGGCCAGAATATTTATAAATAATTCTGGTGGTACCAACAATAGATTCCATACCACATTTATCTCGAACATAATTAACCAACCTAGAATGCGTGATGGTTGACGGAACCATGGCGCGAACCATCGGTCGATCAGTAAAATACTCCCACTCTTGATCATTCTGTTGAAAGTAACCTCCACCCCAAATACGTAACACTATTTTTTGAGAAACATAACTCATCTTCAAGAAAAACAGATGAAACAAAATCAAATTACTAAAAATTTCTCAGATTGCAAATTTTCTTTGCTTCCCTTTTCAGCCTTGCTATTCTTAGAGAAAAACTTCACGGATTCAAATTGTTCAAAAGCATTCAATTGGTTCACCTACTCAACTGTACAACTAACAATTATCTGGGAAAAAAATAATGCAAATCTACAACAAAAATGTACGTCAAAAAGGAGATACATATAAAAAAAGGCTAAAAATTGTGGACCTAGCGTAGGTTCACAATAACGAGCTAGGTCCGCAATTGTAGAGGTACAGTTGAACTAGGGTTTTCCCTGTTGTTGACACGTGGCGGGTATTGCGGATGGCAGACCTACCCGACCCGACCGTTGCGGACCTACGCTGAGCCGTCAATATTTTTGTCGTTTTGCTGTCGCATTGCGGACTTGTAGGTCCGCGGCCTAGGGCCAAATCTGCAAATTAAGGGGAGAAATGGCTAGGAGGTGCAAATGGCTAAGCACTTTAGCTATTTGTGCCAATTTTCCATTGTAAAACTATTTATAGTATTTATCAAATATAACTACCAATAAAGTTAACTAAATATACTTTAAAAATATTCTTTATTAGCCAATAATAAGAATTACCACTTAAACAATATTTAAATATAAGTGACCAACATTAGTTTTTAATAATAATATAATTTGATTAACAACTAAAATTAACCATTTGTTTGTCAACAGTTTAATAAGTTTAATGGGACTTACAGCTTATTTTGTCAGTTATACATGTTTATTTGGTAATAGCTTAATGATATCATAAGCGGCTTATTCGGTAAGCTTCTAGGAGAGATTTATGCATAAAGCCAATTTTTTAAAAAGTGTCCCTCCCAATAAAAAAAACACGTTACTTCCATCTATGATAAAACCCTACCTAATCCATATAGACACATTAAGAGCATCTCCAATTTAAGGTTATTACAAGCAAAAAGTGAAATAACTTGTAGTAACTAGCATTGTGGAGAGTTCATATAAGAACCCAAACCCTTTTAAGTTCTTAAATAAGAACCTTGGTTCTTACCATGAAATTTGTGAGATGTGACATTTTCCATATTTTTTATTTTATTTCTTGACTTTATAATAATTATTAATAACAAAAACAAGTTCTTATAAGAACTGTCATTATAGACATTTATATGAGTTCTTATTTTGATGAGTTGGAAGTGAGGTGGCAACAAAAAGTGCAAAAAACAAGTTCTTATAAGAATCTCTATCGGAGATGCTCTAATCAACACAATTAACTTTATTCATACATGACTTAATAGAAATCAATCAAATAACCCTTAGCAATGTAATAATAAATTTAAGCCATTTGGGCTCATATTGCCAGCACACATAGTAATTAAAGGACAACCCAATAGAAAAGGTGAATTGTAACCCAACAAATGATCGCGAAACGGATTATTGATGTTGGTAGTCCATCTTGCACATTCGGACATCTAATTTGGATCCAGGAACCTGGTCTGACCCGGTTCGTCTCCAACAGCGCACGCAGGGCCGGTCCTGAGATTCCGGATGCCCATGGCGAAAGGCAAAAAAAATGCCCCTTTATTACACAAACGAAAAATAATTTAAAGGGGTTTAGCACATAGTCAAGCTAGGCGACTCATCCACACGCAGGATCTTTATTAAATAAAACAAAAAATCATACAACGGGGGGACATAAACCAAAATCCCGTATAATAAAACTTAAAATACATTATTTAAAACGATGCCTTCATGCGTTTTTTGAAGCAAAAATGTCAATAACTTTATCATATTCAATATCCGCTAAAAACTTACTCTCAATACTCAAAATTGCTAACCCGTTCAATCTTTCTTGGCTCATGGTAGACCGTAGATAAGACTTCAACAACTTTAACTTCGAAAAGCTTCTTTCCGCGGATGCAACGATGACGGGTACGGTTAGCAAAATCCTGTAAGCAACCAAGACATGTGGAAACATGTCCATCTCATTTGCAAACTCCAAAATTTGTATAGATGTCCAAGGATTTCCACTCTTGGATGCCTCTTCCGGTAACATTCCCTGCAAAACATGTAACTCCATAAACAAATATTCCCCATCGATATCAAAATCATCACCATTTGTTAAAGCAACTTCAAGATTCATATAACATTTTTTAACTCATCATCATGTAAGGTTACTAACTTTCGTCCATCAAACAGGAAACCAAAAATAGATTCGAATTCTTGCATTTGTTCAAATCTAGTACGTAATTGAGAAATAGCCATATCAACTAACACAAGAAAGTAATCAGTTCTAAAACACTCTTGAGCAGATTGTTGTTCTCTCTCAGTATTTGGAATTTCATCAAAATGTTTTTTTCGAGAGAAAGAACGTTTAACAGTAAATTCAGGCTCAACTCCAATATTATTTGCAATTTCTTTAGCTTCAGTAATAGCACATGCAAACTCATTTTCTCTATATTTTTCAAAATAGACAACTAATCCCTTGAGATTTTCAATGGCAACATCAAGAAGCATATCTTTTAGACTGTAGTTTCTTACTAACTAAATTAATTCTATACAAAACTTCCTGCCAAATAACCAAACTTACAATAAAATCAAAACTTGAAAACTCACCATTAACCAAAGAATTGGCATCCCTACACACTTTTCCATCCTCACTTACCTGAGCCAATTGTATTAAAGCATATTTAATTTGGACAACTTGAGTTTTGATAGCTTTAACACTTTCAATATGGCTTTCCCACCGAGTAGTAGATAAGGATTTCAAAGTCAAATCATCAATATGTTCTAATAAAACGGTCCATCTTTTTGTAGAATTTGAAAACACATTGTATATCGTTTGACAAGTACCAAAAAAGGTTTTGGCTTTGAAACAAGAACTTGCCATATCACATAAAACCAAATTAAGACTATGACAACCGTATGGCATATAAAAGGCTCTAGGATTTATATCAAGTAATCTTTTTTGCACGCCTTGATGTTTTCCTTTCATATTGGACCCATTGTCATACCCTTGTCCCCGTACAAAATTTATATCCAAATCAAGTGATTTCAAAACAACTTGTAATGCATTAAAAAGTCCTAAACCAGATGTATCTTCTACAATTAAAAACTCAAGAAAGAACTCTTCTACTTGAATAGGAGAACAAGACATATCAACACATCTAATAATCAAAGTCATTTGTTCTTTGTGGCTTGCATCCGGAGTACAATCAAGAATAACTGAAAAATATTTGGCCTCTTTGATCTTTCTAATAATTGCACTATTTACTTCGGATGCCAACATTTCAATCAATTCATTTTGAATTTTATGGCTAAGATAATGGTAATGAGTTTTTTTGTCTTCAATAAGCCGAAAATGTTGTTTCATGACAGGATCAAACTCAGAAATCATTTGAATTATGCCCAAAAAATTACCATTAGACTCTTGAAAGAGTTTTTCATTGCTCCCACGAAAAGGTATATTATACTTCGCTAGACATTTAACAGTAGCAATAATTCTAATCAAAACATCTTTTCAATGGTCGGTATCTTTTTTAATCATCTCTTGCAACTCTCTATCAAGTGTTTGATTTTTAATCAACCTCAGTCGCAACTCAGACCAAATTCTGAAATTAATCAAATGTTCCGGACTATTTTCATGAATGTTTAATCTTTGACCAAGTTGTTTCCAACAATTTAAACCTTCACTTGCTAATTGAATTTTTGATCGACCATCTTTGAAAAGCTTACAACAAAAACAAAAGACTTTATCCAACTCTTTAGAATAAACCAACCACTTTCTATCATAACAATCACCGTTTCTTATCTTACGAACATAATATTCAGAAGAGAAATGTCTACCTACTGTATCTTTTGGATATGTGATGTTAGTTTCTTTAATAGGCCCTTTTTCAACAAGTAAGCCCTTCATTTTTTAATTTAACCCATCCTAAACTCTTGGATCAAATATATTTACACCAATATCATCAACAATAGGAACTTTATAATCACGAGCATTTTCATTGTTTTCATCCTCACAAACCTTATCAATGTTATCATCATCACAATTATTGTCAATGTTTTCATCACATATTTTTCATCACATATGTTTTCATCACAAATAAAATCAACGTTTTCACTATCATGAATATCATCACTAGGCCCTTTTTCAACATTTTCACAATTATTGTCAATGTTTTCATCGCAAGGATTTTCCATCGGATTTTCAGTAACATTTGATGGTCTAACAAGAAATTTGTTCATAGATCCTTGCATAGATTGAATAATTTATACTTGTCTTTTTTTCCTTTTTCTATTTTGGGCACCGAATGGTTGTGATCTAGGCAACATGTCTAAACAAATCAGTTATTCAAACACAATGCAAACAAATATATTTTTCAAGAAACTAACTTAGAAGATAGAAACTAGAAAGAATACACCTGTGGGTTGTGGTTGTCGATTTAGGGCAGATTTAATTCAACAAGTACAATAATGAAATCAACCACAATCGAGAGATTGGGTTCTTCCACGAAATCAGAAGAATTGATTTATGGCAAAAGTGGCTTCTTCCACAAAATCAGAGTCGATTTACAGCAGTGAAATAAAAAAGAGTCGATTGTCGATTTAGAGAAGAGTCGATTTACACCTGTGGGTTCTTCCACGAGAGTCGATTGTCGAGACCACAAGAGTCGAATCGTCGATTTATGGCAACAAATCAATCACGAGAATAGTCCAGGTCGAGAGCTTGAGAGGCGATATTCGATAGATTGAGAGGCGAGAGGGAGAGGCATCGAGAGAAGGAGTCGACGAGTCGTATACAGGAAACGGTAAAAAAAAATGTGGGCCCCAACGTTAAACTGAGCCTACTACTACTACTAAAGGCCTAAAAAAATTTTGATGCCCTCATGGGCCTGCTGCCCATGGCCTAAGCCACATTAGCCATGGGCCAGGGCCGACCCTGAGCGCACGTACTAGTGATTTCAACACTTCGGACCCTAAATCAAACCAATTCTTGATCCATGTTGTTCATTTTTTTTTACCATAAACTAGGGGTGTTCATGCAAACCTCAAAATCGTCCATACCGCACAACAAAACGTGATTTAGAACTTTTACGGTGCAGTATTTGGTTTGCATTTTTACCATATCGCACTATTCGGTGCGATTTGTGGTTTTGGGTTATCAAATCGCGGTTCAAACCGTACTGCACCACACATTTTTTATTATTTTTTATTTTATATATGCCGATAATCAAATGAGAACCACAAATATGTTACAAACCTGTGAGAACCGATATAAAAATATTTTTTTACTTGACTTTTTTTCATCAAAACCTATGATTTAAGATATTGTTTCATATATGTTTTTGTTCACCTTGTGAAAAGATTACACGTGAAAATTAAATCTTGATTCACCTAGTGAAATGAAAAATACACGTAAAAGTATTCATGCGGTGAAACAAATACATGTGAAATTATCATATTATGAAACAAATATATGTGAAGCAATATCTTAAATCCAAGCAATTGATGAAAATATATCATGTAAAAAAATATTTTTATATCGGTTCTCACATGTTTGTAACATATTTGTGGTTCTCATTTGATTTAGCCCCTATTTATGTATATATTATTGATGTCATATTTTGGACTTTTGAGTTTAATCCAATATGCAAATTGTCAATTGAAAACCAATATTACATAAACAAATCATCATAAGAAAATTCTTGAGAATTATAATCCCAACTACCTACACATGCATGTCCAATTTAGTTTGAAGTTTTTTTTTTTTTTTTTTTTACATCTTAGACTAATTTTAGATGTGCAATATGTATTTGGGAATCAGATGTACTAAAACTATTTATTTTTTTGGACTACGTCATTTTATCGTTGATTTTATATTGTATTTAACTATTTTTAAACTTATAGTTATTGGATTGTAAGCATAAAGTGCTATAGGTACAAACCGCATAAACCGCACCGCATTTTGTTGTGCGGTTTTGTGTGGTTTGATGTTTATGTAGTGCGGTTGCGGTTTAAAAAAATGTTCAAACCGCATATGTGGTGCGGTTTGCGGTCAAACCGCACCACAAACACCCCTACCATAAACCATGGTTAGACATAATTAATAAATTAATTAGTTATGATGATTACTTTTTTTTTTACCTGAGACGAAAGTAAAAAGAAAAAATTTATAGATCGAAAATGTCACAAATTTATTATAATTACTATTAAATAACAAACAACTACTTTTTTTAAAATAAAAAAAATCTGTTATCTATTTTATCAAAGATACCACCAAATCATGCCCTTTAGACGTGTAGCTCAGTTGATAAAGTAAGGAAGTGTATTTGTTCAGATACATAATAAGTTCAAGTTCGAATCCTGCAAAAGACGGGCTTGAACCCCTTCACTAGCTTTCAACTACAGAGTCAACTCTAAAATATCTCCTCATATGATTTCTTGAAGGCGGATTTCATGTAAAACTGATCAAGGTTATCGATAATCTAACTTTTTTACTCAAAAGATATTCACAATATTTCCCTTTTATTCCCTCCTTTATTAGGCGCAACAAGAGTAACATTGTTTCAACCTAGCCCATATACAAAAGGTAATTTTTTCCAAATTTAATTTTCTAATTTCCCAACACACTTGGCAATTTTTTATTATAAAACCGTTAATAAACCGATATCTTGGAGAAGTTTAAACCCGCAACCTAAATGTTATGTAGAGATTTATTAATGTCACTGGGTCAAAAACCACTTGGTTCCATGTTTAAATCGTTTCCACATTTATCATGAGTTATTTTATGGTTACACGTATGTATCGGATAACATGTTATCAGCTCGTCGTTTTCCAATTATGGTAGTTGTCAGTTCTTCAGATTTCCAACAGTTTATGAGTCTTTGGCTACGAGAAGTGATAATGTTTTAATGGTCAATCCTAGAGGTTGTTGACGAGAATCAAATTCACCCACATCTTTTAGTGGCGGATCAAGATCAAAGTCTCTATCCTCTACCCATATAACATCAATAGGTTAAACCAGTTGACACAACCATTAGTTTATGTTTATGCCAAAAATTATATAAGTATAATTTAAGGTTTGGATTGTGGAGCCTAATCAACTATAGATCGATCATTTGAAATAAACAAAACAAATGACAATAAAATAAATGAGACGAAGGATTTTGGTGACACAGAAATCCCGTCGAGGGTAAAAATCGCGGACGATCGGTGATATCGTCAATGCACTATGGATGTCAATCAGGATGTCCTCCTTAATAATAGCGATTACAAGACGTTGATAATATAAAATAAACGTAAATAAATTTATGCATCGTAGATAATCGTGAGAGAGTGTCATGAGAACAACCACGAGCACTTCATAGCAGATTGGAGAGGAATTTCTTGTGTCCTTTCGAATGCCTTAAATGATAATATGTCTATATTGCATCATTCATGTTTGGAAATGGTTGTGTCTTAATGTTGGTTATCGGTTTTGTTTTGAGGTAATGGATGACCATAATCCTCCATTAAAATGGTACATGCAATAAATAACAAAGAAATAATGGTTGTCGAGGATAAATAAGAGTTAGCGTTATTCGAGGATAAATAATAACGTTTAATGACCGTTTAGTCGGGGATATCAACTTCTTGGTGATATGGACGTCCGGTCGTTGATAATATCTTGGTTTAAAATAATATCTTCGACGGTCGGACTTATGAATTTTTACTCAAACAATTTTGCCCCCGAGATTTGAATTTCAATGTCTTATTTGAATTTCAAATTTCGCTCCAAAAGATGGTTTTCAAGGCTAAGATGCCACGAGGATATTCTTGAAAAATGATTTAGTTGAGAGGAAACTGAATCAGTTTCTTTGGAAACCGAATCGGCAGTTTTTGGCAACTGGAGGCGATTGAGGCATGCGTGGTTATGACATCGTGTGTCAGGACGACTTTCCTTTGACACGCATCGCCTATCAGGTGAGGCGTACGAACCGTCTTGGACAGATGTCGTACATCGAGGAGACGATTCAGTGGTTTGTAATTATGAAGAATATTCAAAAATCCATATAAATACGGATACCTTTGAGTTTTTTTTTCCATTTTCACGCATATCAGCTTCCTGAAATATTAGAACGAAAGAACTTTACCAAATCGTATCCTACAAAAGTCTCTTCCTTTCGAAGTTTTTTAGGTAGTATTATAAGGTACGATTTCATCTCCTTTTATGCCCCCATTTAAGCATTCAGCTAGAAAGCCTAGAAAACACCAAGACATTAGAAACCTTTATATTGCCTCTGACCTGGCTACACTGTGTAGATGAGGGACCCTACAAGTGTCATTGAAGAAGAGGAGACCTTGATGCCTTCAGACTCATATTTGGAATACCTTCGGATATCGAGCTTTTTAGTCCAGCTGATTTGCGTCTGGATGAATGTACTAAAGGGTGGTTCATTTTATAGGAATACCCCTTCAAGATTGGATTTATTTGGTCGTTTACTGCTTTATCAAAGGCATTTTTGGATGCCTTTGATCTTTCTCCAAGGCAGATGATGCCCTAATTCTATAAAATCGTAAGTGTCATCGAGAGGTTGACGAATGAATGAGAATCCTCTTTTTTTCATTCACGAGCTTACTGCGGCTTATTCTGTTAAACCAGACAGAACCATCGTTATAACCAACCACAAGGGTTGTGGTGTGGTGGTAAAGGCTTGGGGAGTTCATAGCGCTCAACCCGGGTTCGAGCCCTACTAGCAGCACTTGTGGCCACTGAGGATAAACTCAGGGCTGCACGTTTTAGCAGCTAGGTCAAAGGCCCTAATTGTCGGGGATTAGTCTGGGCCATAGGCCCAGGATACCCTTTCTAAAAAAAACCATCGTTACAGCCTTTACCCCAAGGCTAGGGGTGACATGATCCTTGTTATGGGTATTTCCGTCAATGATAGGAAGTGGAAGACCCACTATGTTTTTGGATGGGTATTGCCACTAAAGGATGAGGATCAATGGTTGGCGGCCGACTGGAATACTAGCAGTAAGTGTCATCTTTATTTCTTTTCTTATCATGGATGTTATCTAAGACATCTAATGTCTTTTTCTTTGATTTCAGAAATTGAATTTTCCCAAGTGTCGCACTTGGAAGATACTCAAGAGAAACTTGAGAAGTTTCTACGTCTACCCAATTGAGAGTTCGCTCAAACGACTAAGAGCAGTCATCGGTAGACAAGGACAAGGGAGAGGAAGAGGTTGAGCTTATAGGCTCAATAGGTCCAACTAATCAAAGGGAGGAAGAGGAGGAAGAGCAAGTTGAGGAGGAGATGATGGGTAAATTTTTTATCGCGGATAACTAGGTCAAGGATATTATCTTTTTCATCTAACTTCTTCCTTGATTTTATTTGCAGGAAACTTTCGACCTCCAAAAAGCCTACGAGTACTGCTCTCTCCAAGAAAGAGAGAGATGTCGAGCTTGCCTGCAAGGGTATGTCATTGAAAAGGAATATCCATGCGTCGGGTGCAGACGTCAAAAAGTTAAAGACGGAGATGGTTGGGAAGGAACCGTCTTCGAAAATCGATGATCAATCAACGTCAAAAAGTTAAAGACGTTTAATGACCGTTTAGTCGGGGATATCAACGTCTCGGTGATGTGGACGTCCGGTCATTGATAATATCTTGGTTGAAGAAAATATCTTCGACGGTCGGACTTATGAATTTTTACCCAAATAATTTTCAATTCCAAATTTCAGTTTCACTTAATCATTTTGAGATCAATCATATACGAGTCATATATATATATATATCAGTCGTTAATCAATGGTTACTACATGTTCTTATTTATGAACGTCTAAAGAAACTAATGACAATCAAAATCAAATTATGTAACGATATCACCTAACTGCCAAGGCTACTATATTCATATTATGATAGAACATGCAAAGGGCATAAACCATTTCAACTTATACATTAAATGGTGATTGGTGCCCTAAAAATGGGACCATTATAACTCCATTAACTATCAGGGTCGTAAGGGTGGGATGTGCATTTGTTCATAATGAGGTTCCTAATTATTTATTATCATATTTATTTATAAATATATGAGTAAAGTTTAATTTTGGTCCTTAAGGTTTAGTTAAAAACCAAAATTAAACTTTACTCTAAATATACTAGAAGCGTACTCGCCAATGCAACGAGATACATCACGACTTTAATTTTTCTTTTTATTTTTTGTTTTTTATCGATTTACAGTACGATTTTGGATTGTTTTAGAGAGTGATAATGTTTTTTTTAAATAAATTTGTTTAATTTAGGTTTAATAATATAATGTTTTTTTATATAAAAAAATTAAGTAGTTTGTTAAAATTCATTAATTATCTTATATATTTTAAATTTTTTATATTTAAATTGAGATGTTTATCATGTTTTGATTATGTTTATCATAATTCAAATTTCATAATTTTAGGGTTTGGGGATTAGAGATAAGGATTTTGGGGGATAAAGATGGAATTTATTAATTAGGGTTAAAAGCATTTAAAAGTAGTACATATTGCTTCATTAGTTGTTTTTAAAGAGATTTTAAGTAGATTAACATTAAATAATAGTACATAATGCTTAATGGATAATTTAAGCTTAATAATATAATGTTTTTTATATAAAAAAATTAAGTAGTTTGTTAAAATTCATTAATTATCTTATATATTTTAAATTTTTTATATTTAAATTAAGATGTTTATCCTGTTTTAATTAAGAATTCAAATTTAATAATTTTAGAGTTTGGGGATTAGAGATAAGGATTTTGGGGGATAAAGATGAAATTTATTAATTAGTGTTAAAATCATTTAAAAGTAGTACATATTGTTTCATTAGTTGTTTTTAAGAGATTTTAAGTAAATTAACATTAAATAATAGTACATAATATTTAATGACTTATTTTTAAGAATTTTTATGCCTCTTTCATAATATAGTATAGATAAAAATTAATTCAGTAAAAGTTTCATAACTTTCATTAATTCTCTCTTCCAGAAATAAAGTCCATATATTTTCTTTTTCATCCACCACATTATTAGTTTCTACACTATCAATTGAAAAATTATATACTTTCTGAAAATAGAAATAACGAACTTCATTTTTACCATACATGATATTTTTAATAAATTTGTCTTGATCTTCTCGTTTTTTAGAGCATTTAAAAATCTAATATTAAATTTTAATTGTTCCATTATTATTTTTTAAGAGGGATTGTTGCATTATTAAAGATATACTAGAAATATACCCTCACAATGCAGCGGGTTTCTGAAATCTAGAACGCGAATCCTCGATCATTATTCATACTTTTTGTTAGTCTTTTTTTATTTTATTTTACGATTTTGAGAAGCATAGATTTAAAACAAAATTATATTTTAGTTTAGTTTAATTATGGTTTTTTATAAAAAAATAATAATAATAAATTTTGTTACGAGTCAAAAAATGTTTAATTAAATGATAACTATATTTAAGATATTTTATATTTAAAATTAAAAAGATAACATACTTCAATAAAAAATAAAAATAAGATGTTTTATCTCGAATTTTCTTATATTTATTGGTTAGTTATATCAATAGTTAAAAAATTTAGATATTTTAGAAAATAAAGATAAGTGTTTATCTGCAGTTAGTTATACGAATTCAAACATTGAACTTTTATAAGTTGTACTTATGTTTAATGAATTTGTACTTTTGGATTTTAAGTAATATACATTAATAAGTGGTACCTAATGCATAAAAATTAGTTTTTAAGAGTTTACCTTAAATGTTTTATAATATAATATAGATATATTAGTTAAAATTCAAAATTACAAGTTAATGAAACATAATTATAACTTATTAAAATCTCATGTTTTTATTTGTATAACTAACTGCAAATAAACATATTAAATACAGGATAAACACTATGAGATAAACTATCTATTTTATTTTTTTTAAATATATTTATTAGATCAATGCATGTTTTTATAATATAAAAGTATAGATATATTAGTTATGAGATTATAACTAATATAGATATAGATAGCAAATCATAAAATAAAAAATAAATATTGATAATAGTAATATTGATCAAATCGTCCAATAAATATAAAAAATAAATATTGATAATAGTAGATAATATTGATCAAATCATCCATTAATGTAATATCCCCCGTCCCCGTGATCCGGAACGGGTGATGTCACGAAAGGGACTTAACATAAATACACAGCTAAATTCAGAGTTATTAATAAACTCTAAACATATATTACAATTCAAACTATCATACCTCAAAAAGTCTTTATAAACTTAGAAAGTTATAAAATAAAGTGAGTCTAAGAACTCCAAAATATCACGCTCGATCTCAAGTCCCGTCCCCGTAAACGTCACTTCGAACCTGTCGTGTCAGAAAACAAAAACACGACTGAGCACATAACTCAATGAATGGATTATAATATAAGTTCGTAAATAATAATGAAAAATCGATAACAAAGCGGAAGACTTAAAAATTCATTTTGAAGAATGTTCTTGAAACTAAAGTTCATAACAAAAGAGATGTTCAGTAATTTTCAAAGACAATAATTTAAAGAACGGTTCACACTTTAATTTCAAAACGTAATATAAATAAAGTTCGTCAATTTCTGTTGTGTTCGTGGGGTGGCCAAACCACACGAACTGGGTCGGCATGCGGGCTCACACAACGAGTCCCCCGTGAATTTAACCACGGTCACATATTCTGTGGGTAAATTTCTAGAATCGATTCATCCGCCCTGGAGCCAACAAAGTCAGTCAAGTCCTCCCAGAGTGGGTTCACATAAGCCACATAGGCTTAACTCTGGCGGACCGTCATCTGCAGGACGCCATGACAACAAAGCCGCCATAGAAGACATCCCAAATAATGTGTCCATTTATTGGGTTAATCTAAAATCAACGAAAACTAAACATATGCCACTTACCCAAATGGCGATCATAGAAATTATAATCTATATACTTCACATTTTTAATAAACAATCTCATACGAGACACATTTTAATAAAACATCAAAATGTTCAAACAATTGATTCAATAAACCAAAATCAATGTGTATGTGTTTGTCCAATTTCGCATATGTTGATCACGTTTGATTGATCAATCATAAGGCGGTGAACCACCTTTAGGAAGGGTCAACTACAACAAATAGTTGCCCACGATTCAAAAGAATTGAAATCCATACCTTAACCAAATTGAGACGTAATACGCGATCAATCGAGATTGAAGACGAACTTTAACCCGTTCGATTGCCTATTTAAACCACCAATTATTATTAATCGCATAACCTAAAACTCAAAGCTTATTATCCTAAACTTAATCACAAAATTATATTCTCTTAGACATTAAACCGATCACTTGGTGTGCGGTTAAACATCTAGATATAAATATCACCGTTTTAATTCTAAACTTTACCCGTTTGTAATTTTGTCAAAAACAAACATTTCTATACATGTAAATGATTATAACTTTACAATATATAATCATAATCTACCAACCAACTTTAACTACCCTAACTTACCAACTTAAATAACTTTAGAAGAAATTTATACCTCTAAGAAGGGTTCGTCACGTAAATTCTGAATATATAATTGTTTCGTTGATTGGCTATTGAGAGAAAATTTAGAGAGAAGAATAGATTTAGAGAGAGAGAATGAAATGAAGCGGTGAAGAAATTGAATCACAGGGACGATCTTTTGTAATTTACTCTTATGATGTATTTTTTTTTCTTTTTATAATTATAAAGAGTTTGGATAATTGACAACTTTAATCCCTCAACAATCTTTAATTGATATTTTATTTTATATATATATATATATTATATATTACATATATATACGTAATATATATATATATATATATAGACTTAAGTTCGCGTGACACTAAACAGTTTCCGTAAGACCGGTGAGACCAAGCTTTAAAGTATCAAACTTCACACCAAAAAACTGTGAATGTAAAAAAAATCGAACTTTTTCATAGGGAAAACACCGTAAATGTTACATTCACGGTGTTTTTCGCTGTGAATGTTCGTTTTTTTTACCTTCACAGCGTCTTCACTGTGAAGGTTCGGATATACCTTCACAGTCTTTTATCTGTGAAGGTTTGATTTTTTTAAACTTGGTTTAGATTTTTTTTACCTTCATAGTATGATTACATTATGAAGGTTCAAATGTTTTTTACCTTCACAGTGTTTCGGTGTGAAGTTTCATGTTTTAAGGCTTGGTCTCACGCGGTCTCACGGAAACAACTTGGTCTCACGTGAACCTGACCCTATATATATATATATATGTATGTAATATATATATATATATATATAATATTTTATATATATATATATAAAGAGTTTAGGTTAATGACAGTTTTAACCCTTAACTATCCTTGGTTACCATTTTTTTTATTTACGGTTCAATTCGGGTAAGAATAATTACATGTTTTTAAACTGAGTCTTACAATTATTTCCCCCCTTAAAAGAGATTTTGTCCCCGAAATTGAATTTAGATAGGAAACTTACATCGATTAAAGAACTCGGGGTACTCCCGTCGCATATGTTCCTCAGTTTCCCGCGTCGCCTCACGTTCAGAATGATTTTTCCAAAGAACTTTTACAAAAGAAATCATTCTCTTTCGTGTACCTCTCTCATCATGATCAATAATTGCTTCAGGTTCCTTGCGATAAGAAAGATCATGTTCTATGTGTTCCAAGGGATATTCAATGACGTGTAAGGAATGATAGTTGTACCCTCGAAGTGAAGAGACATGGAATACGTTATGTACGTGAGATAATTGCGGCGGTAAAGCTAACCGGTAAGCCACAACTCCAACCCTTTCCAGAATTTCAAAGGGACCTATGTATCTCGGGCTAAACTTTCCTTTTAGACCGAAACGTCTGATACTGCGAGTTGGTGAAACCTTTAAGAAAACTTTATATCCCGGTTGGAACTCGATAGGTCGTCGTCACTTGTCCGCGTAGCTCTTTTGACGAGCATGAGCCTCTTTCATCATTTGACGCGCAATTTCGACCTTCTCGGTAGTAACTTGTACCGGTTCTGGGCCTTCGAGAATACTTTCTCCAACTTCATTCCAACAAGTCGGTGTTCGACATTTTCGGCCATAAAGTGCTTCATACGGGGCCATGCCGATACTCGAATGCCAGCTATTATTATAGGAGAACTCTATTAGGTACAAGTAACTATCCCAACTTCCATGCCATTCCAACGCACATGCTCGGAGCATATCTTCCAATGTTTGAATCGTACGTTCAGATTGCCCATCAGTTTGCGGATGAAAGGTTGTACTAAAATTCAAATGTGTGCCCCAAGCTTTATGTAAACCTTCCCAAAATCGAGATGTAAAGCGTGGGTCTCGATCAGAGGTAATCGATACAGGAGTGCCATGGAGACGTATAATCTCACGTTGTCTGTCAATTTATCAACTGACCAAGTTTGTCGGATAGGAAGAAAATGAGCCGATTTCGTCAGTCGGTCAACCACTACCCATATTGCATCGTGTTTCAAGGTCGTGCGGGGTAGTCCGACTACAAAATCCATAGTTACATGTTCCCATTTCCATACTGGGATGTTCAGCAATTGAAGAAGACCACCCCGGACGTTGATGTTCACTTTTAACTTGTTGACAAGTGAGACAACGAGCTACAAAATCGGCAATATCTCGCTTCATTCCAACCCACCAGTAATGGGTCTTTAAGTCGCGATACATTTTTGTTGTACTCGGGTGAACATAAAACATAGATTTATGAGCTTCGGTCAGAATCTGATCTTTAAGCTCCGAGTTATTTGGAAAACAAAGACGATCCCGAAACCACAACACGTGATCATCATCAATCCTGAATTCCGAACTAATATTCTCCTTTGCTTGCTGGAAGTTCGCCCACAGTTCACCGTCGTCTTGTTGGGCTTCTTTTATCCGAGAAATTAGAGTCGGTTCTACCATCAGATTCGATAGAATTTTCGTTTGTGAACTCGGATAGATTTCTAGTTCGAACCGTTCGATCTCCAAAGCTAACTCTGTAGGAACAAGTAATGAGGAAACCTGTTCCACAGCTTTACGACTTAAAGCGTCGGCGACTACATTAGCCTTACCCGGATGATATTGTATATCAACATCATAATCCTTTAGAAGTTCGAGCCACCTCCGCTGACGCATATTTAACTCTTTTTGAGTAAATATATATATATTTAAGGCTCTTGTGGTCGGTGAAAACTTCACATGTCTCACCATACAAATAATGACGCCAAATTTTGAGTGCGAAGATAACCGCAACCAATTCGAGATCGTGAGTCGGATAATTGACCTCATAAGGCTTTAATTGATGTGATGCATATGTGTTAGACCACAGTCTCATTGGATTCAAGATCATCCAAACTGAAGATCGCAATCTGAAGCTAAAGTCGGAACGTCGACTCTCGATATTAAAGTCTATGTCTATTTGTAATAAATGTCAATGTAATTCAATGTAATTGTTTTAGTTTACTTAGATTTAATATCTAAGTTATAATATTGTAATAGTTAGATAAAGTTAACTTAGTTAGTTTTATTAGTTTCTAGTTTATATTAGAAATAATATCTAGATCTAATATCTAGATATTATGTTAGATAGTGTGTTCAACACACTTAGTTAGATTAGATTGTGATATCTCCAACAACTCTCTCAAGATCAGATCACAATACACACATACAAAAACACACTTAAAGGTGTATTTGAGACAAAAACATAGAGAACACAATCAAAGCTTAATCGATCAACCTTGTAACTCGTTTGTTATAATCAATACAGGTTGGTAATCATATTGTGTTGTTGTTTCTATAAACTTGATAAGTATTGTTGGACCGACAATTGGTATCAGAACCTGATTAAGATCAAAACAAGTTTTCAGAAAAACGACTATGTGTTCTTCAAGAAAAATCGATTTTGTGATTTTAAGTGTTTTAGGTGTTAGAATCGATCAGGTTGTGATCGTACTACATGCTAGATCGAGTTGTTGCTATTTAATTTCACTTTTAAGCTTAAATCGAGTTCCAATTTGTGGATTTTGAGTGAAAACAGTCGAAGTGGGTAAGTTCACTGTGTCATCAATTTATTTACGAAAAAGTGTGTTTTAGAGAGATCGAGTGCTTACATTCTATTCTAAAAGTGTTTCTAGACACATTGGTAGGGTTTGGTATTGCTAAATCGTTTCAGGAACAGGTTTTAGACGATTTTTAGAAGTTCAGGACGAACACACGCAAACCAGAGGAAGAACATATGCAAAGTCCAACTTTGCGCGTCCTTCGTGTCGCAAACTTCTACTTTGCGGCTCCCACATCAAACGCAAAGTCCTACTTTGCGCTTCTGAAAGGAAACGCAAACCTTACTTTGTGGTTCCAACAACAATCGCAAACCTTACTTCTCGGGTCCTCAAGCAAACGCAAAGCACACTTCTTGCTTCAAAAAGCAATCGCAAACCTCAATTCAAAGTGAGTCTTTGCGGGTCCAGTTAGAACCGCAAACCACTTTACGGGTCCAGTTAGAACCACAAACCTAACTTTGTGGGTCCCATTAGAACCGCAAACCTCATCTTGAGGCTCCCATTTGAAACGCAAACCTCTCTTTGCTCCTATCCAATTCTTAGAATTTTCTTCGAAATGACATCCAGAGAAGCTCTTGCAATAGGAACTGACACCAAGCCACCAGTTCTCTTTAGAGGTGAATATGAACAGTGGAAGGATAGGTTCCTAAACTTCATCGAAAGACAGGATTTGGGTGATTTCATCAAACAATCCTTAGAAGAAGGCCCCATGGAAACAAAATATAGGGAACCAGCAGAAGGAACTGAAGAAGTAAGACATGCACTGACTTATGAAGAACTAACCGGTGATAATAAGTTAAGAGCAAAAGCAGACAGATTGGCAAAGTCATACATTCTACAAGGGATTCCGAACGAAATCTACATAAAGATTGACAGTTATAAGGCCTCCGACAAACAAATGTGGGATCAACTCGAGAAGATGATGATGGGTTCAAAGATAGGGAATCAGCTTAAAATTTCTAACTGCCTGCACAGTTTTGAAGAATTTAAAGGCAGAACTGGAGAAAATCTAGAAGGAACATATGATAGATTCATGACCTTGCTAAACGAATTGAGCAAGAACAAGGTCAACAAATCTCAAATCGAACTGAATATCAAATTCCTGAGTATTCTACAACCAGAATGGAAAAGTTTTGCCAGACAGATGCGGCAGATAAAAGATTTGAATGAGATTCCACTTCACGAGGTGTATGAAAACCTCTGTCAAAATGAAGAAGAGGTGGATGAAATTCTAGCTGAGAAAAGACAGAAAGGAAAGACAGTTGAAGATACAGTCGCTCTTGTAGTCAAGAAGAAGAACAAGACGATTGTATATGAATCAGAAGAACATGAAGCTTATGCAAACTCTGACATGGATGAAAATGAACAAATGAATAAAGCAATGTTGTTTCTGACAAATGTGTTTCATAAAAAGTTCTACAGGAATCCAACATCAAACAGTCAGAGGTACTCTTCTGGACCCAACAACTACGCTAATAAGGAAAGGGTTGAAGGTAGTAGGTTTGAAGGGAAAAATTTTGAAGGAAAGAGATTAGATGAGAAGAAAACGGAAGAGAAAAGGTACCAGTCTGAAGGAAAGAGGAAATAGGAGAAGAAACCCGAAGAAAGAAAGTACAAGGATGAAGGATCAAGTCAGCCAGATCCACCGATGTGCTACAACTGTGGCAAAACAGGTCACTTTGCCAAGGATTGCCGAAGATCAAAGGTCAGAAACTCCGATTACTACAAGAACAAGATGCTTCTTGCAAAGCAACAGGAGGCAGGCAAGGCACTGATGGCTGAAGATGAATACTGGCTTGATCACTCAGATGAAGAAGAAGATGATGAAGAAGAAAAGGATGAAGCCGTCAATATGTGCTTGATGGGCAAGATGGAATCAGATGCTGAAGCTGATTCAGAAAATGAAGAAGAGGAGGTATGTGATTTATCGTATAAAGATTTCTGGAATAAAATGCATGCCATGAGTTTAAAACAAGAAGAGTTAGAATCTAATCTTAAGCGAGAAAATGGTGTTATTATTAATAAAAACCAATTGATACAGAAACTTAGCAATGAAATTGCTAAGAATAAAGTATTAGTTGAGGTTTTACATACAAACGTTGACACCAACGCAAAAGAACAAACTATAATTCTAAAAGAGAATTCTGAACTCAAGTCTAAACTGAGAAATAGTGAGCTTGACTTAAATAAGCTGACTAAAATGCATTCTTCATGTACTAAAGAAAACAAGTCTTTAATTGCAAAACTAGATGCTTTGGAAAAGAAGTTGTACTCATTAGGTCAAAGTGAGCAAACCATTCATCTTAACAAACCGAAAAAGAATAAAGAAAATTGGGGAATCGGTTATGTAAAACCTCATTGCCTTAAAAAGGGTATAAGAGAAGTGCCTGCACTTTATGATTATACCTCTATGCTAGTTTCTCACCGAATATCTTCACTTAAAGTTTTTAATACTAAACTATCAAAGGAGGATGAAGCAAATGAAATTGAAAAACGGAAAAAGTCATCTAAAGTTCACCTTCCATTTTATTATGCGAAGTTGAATAATAGTTATGACTATCCAAATAATGAAAAGAAATCTCTTTCAACTGACTACTTTCAAAGTTATTCTGTAAAAGAGATGGAGGCAAAGCCTGTTATAGGTAAAATATATGTCCCTTCTCTCGTGTTAGAAAGTAAAATTTCTGAACTCGAGAACTCTTTATCAGATGAAAGACTTTTGATTGAGATTTAACAAAAAGTTTTTTCAACCGTTATGAAAAATGTTGTTTTTACAAAAGCTTCTAAATCTGATGATATGTTTGGTTCATCAAACGAAGGGTTTGATTTTCTTAATTCTGACGGTGGTTTGGATGATTGTTTTGAACAATTTGATTTTAATGCTAAACTTTCAAACCATTCATCTTTTGTTGTGAAATCTTTGGGAAAAACCAGTATGCCTGTTAACAGTGTAAAATCAACGAAAGTTGATAAGTCAGTCTCTGTGAAAGCCAAAAATGCTAAAGGTAAGACAATATCTCAGCATTCACAGAAACCGATCACTACTGGTAAGTCGAAGAAGGTGCATTCATTTGTTGCTCAGAAGTCTAACTCACCAGTTACACATGTTTCAGATCTGCGCAAGCAAAGGCCAGAAGTAAATTCTCAATGGCAACCCAAACGGAAGCTTGACAAGACCGTTTTATCGCTTAGTAGTGTTAATTGTAATAAGACTTCGCTTAGTAAAGATGTCCTAATTGCTGATATTGCTCTTTTGAACTCAAAACTTTCTGTTTCTCGTAAACAATATTCAATGAAGCAATTATTTCAATTATCTTTATCTGCTGGAAAGTCCTCTATCTATTATAAACAAGTTTCTATCACTTGTCAAGATTCTGGAGATTGGTTTGGAAATTATCATGTTCATTCATCTCATACTAATTCTTCTCATACATTTCAAAAGAAAAGAGGAACCAATTTGAAATGGTTACCAAAATCTTGAGCTAACACAGAAGGACCCAAATTCCAATGGGTACCTAAGGCTAAATCTGTGTTGCAGACACACAAAGCTTAAAGAGAAAGCGACTTCTGATTATGTACAGATCAGGACTCGTTCTTCAATGTCAAAATAGGTTTTTGGATAATGCAGTTCAAAACCCGAACATCAAAGTCAAAATAGGCTTTTGAACAAATCAGTTCAAGACCCGCACTTCGATAATCAAAGTGAATATTCCAATGTTGTCGTATGAATATCTAAATTTGTATTTTCTCTTATGCAGACCAGTCATACATGGTTCTTGGACAACGGATGTTCCAAGCACATGACAGGGCAAAAAGAGATACTGTCCAATTTCAAAGACAAATTTTGTGGAACAGTAAGATTTGGCAACGACCAGTTTTCTCCAATCATGGGATACGGTGATGTACAACATGACAATGTCACGATCAAGAAGGTGAGGTATGTAGAAGGCTTAAGACACAACTTGTTCAGCATAGGTCAGTTCTCTGACAAAGACCTAGAGGTCAACTTCAAAGCCAAGAGATGTTCAGTTCGCAATGGAGAAAGCGAAGAACTCTTGGTCGGTAAACGAGAATCAGATCTCTACATAGTCAATCTGTCAAATGTCCAGACTGACAAGCAAGTGTGTCTACTATCGAAAGCTTCGATGCAACAAAGTTGGTTATGGCATCGACGTCTTTCTCACCTCAACTTTCGGTACATCAACAATCTGGTCAGTGGAAAGCTCGTCAAAGGACTTCCAGAGCTCAAATACGAAAGAGAACATCTTTGTGTAGCTTGTGAAAAGAGGAAGATGAAGAGGGCTCCACATAAACCGAAGCCTGAACCAAGTACAAATGCTCCTTTAGAATTATTGCATATGGACTTATGCGGTCCGATGCGAACTCAAAGCTTAGGCGGCAAGAAGTACATACTAGTGATCGTGGACGATTACTCGCGATACACATGGGTCAAGTTTCTACGTTCAAAGGATGAGACACCAGATGTCATCATTACATTCCTAAAGACGAACTAGGTGAATCTGCAGAAACCGGTCAAGTTTCTAAGAACAGACAACGGCACAGAGTTCAAGAACAACAAAGTTGAAGAATATCTCGAATCTGTCGGGATTTCACATCAATACTCTGCTGCACGTACGCCTCAACAAAATGGAGTGGTTGAAAGAAGAAATCGAACGCTAGTCGAGGCTGCTCGTACTATGCTAAGTCACTCTGACTTACCTCTATTTTTGTGGGCAGAAGTTGTTTCGACCACGTGCTACACACAAAATCGATCCATGGTACATCGAAGGTTCAAGAAGACTCCTTATGCGTTAATCAACAACCGAACACCGACAATCAAATATTTCCATATATTTGGATGTAAGTGTTTCGTGCTAAACGATAGGGAGAATCTCAATAAGTTCAGTGCCAAGGCAGACGACGGCATCTTCATTGGCTATTCCTCGACATCAACTGCATATCGTGTCTATCTGAAGAAGTCAAAGACGGTGATTGAAAGCATCAACGTCACCTTTGATGAATAAATGGCTTTCGAGCAACAACGTTCAGAACCCGTTATAACAGGAGTACTAGCTTCTGGGCAACTCAGTCCAGAACCTGCGTCTCAACAGAATAAATCAGATGAAGCATCAACTTCTACTAACCACTTATCTGATTAGATTTATTATTTGAATTGTTTTATGATGAATTTCTTGGATCTAATGTAAAGAAATCTGTTGTGGCTGACAGGATGGAAGACTTAACGACTACTCATCCAACCAGTTCAGATGTTCCTATTGAATCAATCGCCCCGATTCAACAAGAAATTACAATTCAAATGCCGACCCCAACAGTTGAAGAAGTGACAAATGATAAAGAGACAGAAGTAGCTGAAACAGTAGGATGTTCTGTATAGATCAATCTACAGCCAGAACAAGCTATTCCTGTTGAGCCTTCTGAACCTATCACTTCAACTGCAATCATCAATCCTCCTAATCAAACCGAAGAAGGTACAAGTGGATTTATAGATAATACAATTGACATACATTCATATAATCCACTGCCTCATGAACATAAATAGACCAAAGAGCATCCGATAATCCAGATCATTGGCGATCCATCAAAACCGGTGCAAACTAGGTCAGCATCAATGAACATGTGCATGCATGACTCCTTTCTGAGCAAGTTCGAGCCAACACGCGTATCAGAGGCACTTGCTGATCCAGAATGGGTGATCTCTATGCAAGAAGAGCTAAATCAGTTCGATGCACTTCAAGTCTGGAGACTCGTACCAAAGCCTAAAGGTAAAACCGTTATAGGTACGAAATGGGTTTTCAAGATAAAGAAAGACGAAGATGGTACCGTTATCCGAAACAAGGCAAGACTAGTAGCCAAAGGATACAGACAAGAGGAAGGAATAGACTATGACGAAACATATGCTCCTGTGGCGCGATTAGAGGCAATCAGAATGTTTCTAGCCTACGCAGCCCACAAGAACTTCACGGTCTTTCAAATGGACGTGAAGACAGCATTCCTGAATGGAATTCTGAAGGAGGAAGTCTACGTCTCTCATCCAGAAGGTTTTGTCAATCAAGAGAAGCCGAATCACGTATACATTCTCGACAAAGCACTCTACGGTCTGAAACAAGCCCCTCGAGCCTGGTATGATGTCCTTTCCACTTTTCTAGTCAAGTATGGGTTTTCAAAAGGTACGGTGGATACCACTTTGTTTATCAAAAAGGAAAAAGGCGATATCATCTTAATTCAAATCTATGTAGATGATATTATCTTTGGTTCTACAAATCCGAAGTACTGTAAGAATTTTGCAAACCTTATGGTGTCTAGATTTCAGATGAACTTGATGGGAGAGATGAATTTCTTTCTCGGTTTACAAGTAAAACAATTTTCATCGGGTATTTTTATCAATCAATCAAAATACATTAGGGATATTCTTCGGAAGTTCCAAATGGAAAATTCAAAACCGATTGGTACCCCAATGGCACCAGGTACTAAGATTGGCACCGATCCTTCGGGAAAGGCTGTTGATGTTAGGACTTATCGAGTGATGATAGGTTCTTTAATGTATCTTACGTCGAGTAGGCCAGATATAATATTTTCAACATGCTTATGTGCAAGATATCAGGCCAATCCTAAAGAAATCCATTTGTCTGCTGTGAAGCGCATTTTTAGGTATCTAAAGGGCACTGCAGATCTTGGTCTGTGGTATCCTAAAGATACTAGTTTTGAACTAACAGCCTACACAGATGCAGATCATGCAGGTTGTATGTTAGACAGGAAGAGCACGTCGGGACATGTACAGTTCCTCGGTGACAAACTCGTAAGTTGGGCATCGAAGAAGCAACTTTGTGTTTCAACCTCAACGGCCGAAGCAGAATATGTAGCTGCTGCTAGATGCTGTTCTCAGGTCCTATGGATGCGAACTCAATTACGTGACTACGGTTTCCACTTCAACAAGATCCTGATATACTGTGACTCCAAGAGCGCCATCGCAATTACGGCGAATCATGTTCAACACACAAAGACCAAGCACATAGATGTCAGGTATCATTTTATTAAAGATCAAGTTGAAAAAGGAACAATTGAACTTTTCTTTGTAAAAACTGATTATCAGCTTGCCGATTTGTTCACCAAACCCTTAGACGAAAAGAGATTTAACTTTCTTGTCTCTAAGCTTGGTATGCTAAATCTTAAGATATAATCAGTAGTTACCTAACAAAGTTTTCTAAATTGTATACTTTTTCATCATTTCTTCTTTCTTAATTTTGATTGATATCTGTACTTCTATCTAATGTTCATTATCCAAGGGGGAGAATGAGAAGAAATTGACATCTGGTCAATATTACTTCGAGGGGGAGCTCATAAAATTTGTGCATGTACTTTTTAATGACAAATTTCTTTTGTAATGCAAGATTTTAGGGGGAGCTCTTCAAGTCAAAAAGGGAGTACGGATATGACTTCTGATTATTTCTGATCAGAACTCGTACTTTAAAAGTTTTACTGCTTTTTGTCTTTTCAATTTAAGTGAATAAATTTTACTTTGACTTGACATAAGACTTTTGCAGAATTTTTGAAAGAAGCTTACAAGTTCATATGTTTATGACTTAAAGCTTAGCTTCATGAGATGGAAGATCGTACGTAAAGGTATAATTCTATATCTTCATCTCATATATGGTTGAAAGAAGAACAACTTTCAATCATTGAAAACATTGTTTTTAATGTTCAAACCACTTCCCGATTTTTCAACACAGTTTATATTTTGGGAGTGTATTTTAAATGTTTTCATGATCTAAATTGTGCTTTAACTGAAATAGTTAAACCAATCTGAGAATCACGTGCATCATAGGAAAACAAGAATCATTGTGCTAGGAATTAACACAACTTCTATGGAATCACCTTAACCAGTGATTTCTACCCAAGAAGTTAATCCTTAGTGTTTGAGTGTGCAAAGCGAAAAGAAATGTGTGTGATTAGAGTTAGCTAAATGATTAAAAGAAAGAGCGTGTGAGAACAGAGTTAAAAGAATATCACAACTCTGCACCAACTTTTTCTGAGCCGGGTAGCCACCATTCTAGTGATTCACAATTCTTTGGTGATCATTATTGAAACATGCAACTAACCCATGCTAACTCTTGATTAAACCTCACTATCTACTCATTTTCTTCTCAACAAGAAAGTGTTTCACATTTTCTAAGGGGATGCAGCACATTTGCTATCTGATTTTCATTTGGAAAATCTGGATATTGAAAAGAAGGAAGTCTACCCCACCTTCGCACTTCAATCATGCACATTGAGTCTGTGTTTAACTTACTGTTGTCTTAGTGGTTTACACAATTTTGAGCCTAATAAGCAATCATCAAGTGCTTAATTCTTTCTAACACAAGCATGAACACACAAGGAATTAGTTTCTTTGTCATAACGTTTATAGAAATTACCTTTGTGGTGTTTCGATGATTAAATGGAAGCCCTGGGGGAGTAAACATCAAACAGCTCCTTTCCAATGTGTATTCGTTACACACAGTGACTTAGTGTTACTGACAGGCATGTTAACTGATTCATTAGTTGATTCAGGTGTTACACGACTATTTTGTCTAGATTTTAAAAGATCTGGATGAATATCTTTTGAATTGACGGATCAGGGGATCTAACCGCAAGCTTGACATTTCTTACAACTAATTTTGATGAAGTCGTTACACTTAACATCAAAAAGGGGGAGAATGTCTACACAAGAAATGGCAAAGATCACATGTTTCAAGAATCACGTCCACTCTTCAAAAGGGGAGATTGTTAGATTGAAGACATGTTGATTTCAGAGCTAGAGAAAGAGATTGCATCTTCTGAGCTGAAAGAGAAGATCAAATTGCTACATCATTTTCATAATGATCTTGATCCAAAGGGGGAGATTGTTAGACCACAGTCTCATTGGATTCAAGATCATCCAAACTGAAGATCGCAATCTGAAGCTAAAGCCGGAACGTCGACTCTCGATATTAAAGTCTATGTCTATTTGTAATAAATGTCAATGTAATTCAATGTAATTGTTTTAGTTTACTTAGATTTAATATCTAAGTTATAATATTGTAATAGTTAGATAAAGTTAACTTAGTTAGTTTTATTAGTTTATAGTTTATATTAGAAATAATATCTAGATCTAATATCTAGATATTATGTTAGATAGTGTGTTCAACACACTTAGTTAGATTAGATTGTGATATCTCCAACAACTCTCTCAAGATCAGATCACAATACACACATACAAAAACACACTTAAAGGTGTATTTGAGACAAAAACATAGAGAACACAATCAAAGCTTAATCGATCAACCTTGTAACTCGTTTGTTATAATCAATACAGGTTGGTAATCATATTGTGTTGTTGTTTCTATAAACTTGATAAGTATTGTTGGACCGACAATATGCGATCACTCTACCGTTTTGCATAAGAACACAACCGAGACCTTTCTTTGAAGCATCACTGTAAACTTGAAAACCTCCGGTGCCAGACGGTAATACAAGAACAGGCGTGGTAACCAATCGATGCTTCAATTCCTTGAAACTGGATTCTTGTTCGGAACCCCAATTGAATTTGACTCCTTTTCGGAGTAATCGAGTTAACGGTAGAGATATTTTAGAAAATCTTTCAACGAATCATCTATAATAACCGGCCAGACCCAGAAAACCACGAACTTCAGATACGTTCGAAGGTCGAGGCCATTTAGTGACGGTTTCAATTTTCGTTGGATCAACTTTGACACCTTGCACAGAGATTACGTGTCCGAAAAAAGATACTTGATCAAGCCAGAATTCACATTTGGAACGTTTTGCGTATAACTTTTTCGTTCGAAGAGTTTCCAAAACGATGTGAAGATGTTGATCATGTTGCTCTCTTGACTTTGAGTATATCAATATGTCATCGATAAACACGATAACAAAGTCGTCGAGATAATCTTTGAAAACCCGATTCATAAGATCCATAAAGACCGCTGGAGCATTAGTTATCCCGAAAGGCATTACTAAAAATTCGTAGCGCCCAAAGCGAGTTCTGAATGCAGTTTTCGAAATATCACAATTTCGGATACGAAGTTGATGGTACCCAGACCGAAGATCAATTTTGGAAAAGTATCGTCCCCCTTGTAATTGATCGAACAGATCGTCGATTCTCGGCAACGGATACTTGTTACGGATCGTTACTTTATTAAGTTTCCGGTAATCAATACAAAGACGCATCGTACCGTCTTTCTTTTTGACAAAGAGAACCGGAGCTCCCCAGGGTGAGACACTGGGTCGAATGAAACCTTTCTTCAATAAATCATCGAGTTGAGTTTTGAGTTCCTTCACTTCAGTTAGATCCATTCGGTAGGGAGCCTTAGAAATAGGAGAAGCTCCCGGAACTAGATCGATGGTAAATTCGACTTCCCGGACTGGTGGTATACCCGGTAGATCGTCGGGAAATACATCAATGTATTCGGAAACAATAGGTACGGGTGCAGAAGTAGGGATTACCTGTTTGGGATCTTGTAACGAGGTCAGAAAACCATCGTTACTTTGCCAAGTATACTGCTTCACAGTAATAGAGGTTAAAACGCTAACATCTTCTTTTGGAGTACCTCCTTGAAAGATTGCCTCCGGTTTGTCAATATCCCCAAACAATATTTGTTTGACGTTACAGTCTATAGTTGCACGGTGGTGTGACAACCAGTCAATCCCCAATATTAATTGAAAGTGGGACATATGCATTGGAAGTAGAGTGACCTCCCGTATGTGGTCTCCAATAAATAACGGACAGTTTGAAAATCGAGTTAACACACAGATTGAACCACCCATTGGGGTAGATATCACGACTGGAAATTCGGCGATTTGTTCATAAGGTTTTAACCAGGATTCTAATTGTTCAGAAACAACAGAGTGTGTTGCCCCGGTATCAAACAAGGCATAAATAGATAAATCAATTAAGTTAACATGGCCTGAAATCATACCCGCTTGAGATTTGTCGCCAGGTAATGCAAAGACTCACCCACTAGTAGTTGCTTGTTTTTCTTTTCCTTTTCCTTTTCCAGTTTTAGGACAATCTCTGGCCATATGCCCTTGTTCTTGACAATTGAAACACGAACCGGTCATCTTTAGACATGGACCCGACCGATGTCGAAGATTGCATTGATGACAAATATTAATTGGACTCGAAACATTCCGACTCCCACTGCTAGACAATACTGGAGATCGTGGAATGAATTGACTTGAACTTTTATGTGGGTCAATGCTCAACTTTGACTTTACGAAACGAGGGTTGCTTTGGAAAGATTCGGATCCACGTTTCTTATTGTCAACGCTTGAAACTAACCGTTGTTGTTGTGACCGATCAATATTTTTCGCTGCATCAGCCACTTCAGTAACGGTATTAAAAAGAAGATTCAAAAGACTATCCTTATACTTCGAGTTAAGTGTCCATTTAAATTTATTGGCTTGTTGCACTTGTGTGCCTGCGGTATTTCCTGCAAAACGAGAAATTTAAGAAAACGAGTCATGTAGTCGGCAACTGTTTCTTCCTCGCCTTGTTGGATCGTTGAATAGTCTTGCACATAAGCATCACGATCTGCCACTGTAAAATATTGATTGAAGAAAAATTCTTTGAAGTTATCCCAAGATAAGTTCTTAACAGATGGGTCAGTTTGAACGTAAGCTTCCCACCAATTGTACGCTTCCTTCTCAAACTTATAAGTATCCAAGCGGACCCTGTACTGATCTGGAATATCTAAGACATTAAAAATCTTTTCGATGTGCCGAATCCAGTGTTCGGCGTCTACTGAATCTACGGCCATTGAGAAAGATTGAGGTTTCTGTTTATTAAACCTTTCTAACCATATATGCATTTCTCCCGTTGGATTACCCGAACATGATCCAGGATTTCCAATATTTGATGTAGGAACAGAATTTGGATTTCGATTCGGATTTGGAGGAAGATTTTGTGTTGTCTGTCACATAGCCTGGATAGCTTGCTCAAGATATGTAGGCATCATACTGGACATGGTCTGACGGACCACATCAGCAATATTAGGTTCACTAGTACCACCCACTGGGTTGGGATTTGGGTTATCCTCATGTTGAGATCTGGACTTGCGTGGGCGACCACGTCTCGACATTCTAATACAGAACAATATCAAAATCAGAATTCAAAAGAGTTACGGATTGAAAATCAGTAAATAGAATTAAATTCTAGTATACCCATTCTAATATATACCCAATTCTCACAGGTCAAACCTATTTAATCTACAAGTCATAACCTAAGCTCTGATATCACATTTGTAACATCCCCGGTCCCCGTGGTCCGGAACGGGTGATGTCACAAAAGGGACTTAACATAAATACACAGCTAAATTCAGAGCTATTAATAAACTCTAAACATATATTACAATCCAAACTATCATACCTCAAAAAGTCTTTATAAACTTAGAAAGTTATAAAATAAAGTGAGTCTAAGAACTCCAAAATATCACGCTCGATCTCAAGTCCCGTCCCCGTAAACGTCACTTCGAATAGATCGTTAAGGAGTATTCGTTAAGTTTTAATAGCTCGTTAAGGAGCCTTGGACGTATGATGTACTTAGTTGCATCTTATTTGAGAGTTACATGTTTTGAATGCGTTAGTTCATTCGTTGGAGTCATGTAACGGTTTAGACTGTAATGCATTGGATCCATAGACATATGAGTCAGTCGGTTGGTTTAATTGGGAACTCTGTCCCCGTTTTGGGATTGGAAGTTGTTTATGGCTAGCGGAAACTCGAGGTATAGATTATGGGTGATTGAACTCGATAACCGTGTAACCTTTAGTGAAGGGCTCGAGGTATAGATCGTGGGTGGTTGAACTCGATGCCCGTGTAATCCAGTCTGGTTACTCATCATGTAATTTTATTGTCCGCGTTTGAAGTCTAGTGAGTGGTCCCCAAGTCATGTTTTTATAGAAGCTTGCGGTGGTGCTCTACAGAGACGTATACGGAGCTAAGTCTTACGGTGGTGCCCATGGTGAGCCGGATACGGGGACTTGTGGCTTTTGTGGTGACACTCATCTAGAGGTCGAGTAGACACTAGGGTTATTTGGGTATCTTGCGGTGGTTGCTCGGTAGGGAGACGTATACGGGGATCCTTGATTCTATGTGAAGCTCGAGTACATTGATAAATGGCTTAACTTTGTGTGCCCGCCACATTCGATGGAATTCGGGTCTCCCCCTGATGCACGCGTCGTTAAACGCACAACAATGTTTAAATTTATAAACCAAACTCAAACCTAGTGATAGGGTAAGTAGGGTATCGTTCTTCTCAGAGAGTCAGTGGTTAAATTAACGATTTGTCTTAAAACAGAAATCACGTGTGTCACAAAGATTGGCTACCCAATTTATCAATTAAGCTCAAAAATAATCTAACTAAAGACCGAAATCTAATTATTACAAATAACACTACTTCAGAATATTTGGATTGAGAGTTAATTAAACTATTAAACGAATAAAATCAGAACTTTATAACTAACAAAATAACACGAAAACGAAATCATTCAAAGCTAACAATACCTGTCACATATCGTTCGTAATGAAAAATTCGTAGAAACTTTATTAAAACTAGAAAATCAATATCATCTCAATTTATAACTAACCAATATTTGAATAGAAAACCATGAAGTTTATCCAAGAAATCAAATCCAACGTTTTCAATAACCAACAATATCAAGAATAAACAACTCAAACTTTTTTCTAAAACCAAACTAAAATTAACAAATATAATTTGCTAAAAGAATTATTTGAAATAAACCTCAAACCTCAATTACATCTCCAATAAAATCAACAACTCGAATCTTCAATCATAATCTCCATCTTCGATCTTCGTCTTCATCAAATCAAAACTTTTAGAATACTAATATGAATGGGTCGAGGCTGGTAATTCAATTAAAAAAATAAAAGACATGCACACTGCAATTGTGGTTTGATCTAGCAACCAACCAACATCTTCTTGCACACACCTTACCACTACGCCACTACTTTGTTTTTTAACACAAAAGCGCCATTTATTGCTTTATTCCTTATTTCCCAGATTTATACTTCCAACTTCTACATCAGTTTCAGCCTAGATTCAGCCCGAATTTCTGAAAACTCAAAACACGAACATTGTAGATCTGTATGTTGGGTTTCCAGATCATCTTCAAATCACTCAGATCCGAGCTCGGACGAGTGAGATATGCTCAAAACGTTACAGTTGCGCAAATCTATCAAAAATCATCGTTTTTATCCCTTTTTCGCTCCACACTTTTCCGAACCTATCAAACACAAAAACACATTAATGTAGTTTGGTTTTACTATTTTAGCACATTAAAGATGGGTGATCGACGAGAAAATAAACTCAAATTAAACGACCGATCACCCCCGTCACCGAAAGGTGTTGTTTTGGGTATTGAGTTTTATTATCCATGTCTTCGGTGACGTTTTGTATATATGGATTTTATCCATGGTTTATGGGTTGAGTATTATGTCCCACCAGTGTTTTGGGTGTTTCGGGATATAAAGTTTTATTCGTGTTTCACAAATTGGAAGTTCGATTTTTATTTTCATTTTGAGTAAGTTTTTGGTTGAATTAAATTTACTAAAGAACGTTTTATGTTGGGATCTTCGTCCTTAAAATAGTTTGGATTGGAAAGCGTTTTTATTGGTGTTTCATTCGCCTAAAATGCACATTATTGGAAAACGGGTCATTTTCATATTTGAGGCATATCATTTTGAAAGGTTATGATTTATATTGCATTCCTTCTTTTCAACGATATACTTCTTAATGTTGAAAACTCTTGAACTCACTAGGCGTTATTGTTGTAGTATTTCGTGTTTACACCTTTTTAAAATGCAAATAAGTAGATCTCGACGCAAGTATACATCTCAATATACTACCGTTTTTAACAAGTAATAATGGTACAAAGTACCGGATATCGATCCCACAGGGAAGTGTGGAAAAGTTCTTCTTGAAAGTCGGGTCTGTAAAATAAAGTCTCAGATGGCGAATTCGAAAACAATATTTTGATCGGGGGTTTTGAGTAACAATTACTGAAAAGTTAATTCTAAAAAAGAGCGCAGGGTATATGTGTGTGTGTGTGTGATTATTCTTTCGAAGTTTCAACTAATGGCTGTCGGAGAGTGCTCATGGGGGAGGAGCGGTGAAAGGTGGTACCGGAGAGTGGACGAGGGTGAGAGATTAGACACGGGCTATAGGAAATCGAGATTATATAACGAACATCTACAATCACGACGTACCAATGGTTACAAGAACTCGAAGATCACATCTTTGTTTTCTTTAATTTCCCAGAAAAGTGTGAAGTCGGAGACCTATGGAGGGTATTCAAGAAGTTTGGAGTTGTTGCAGACATATATATGGGTAGCAAAAGACTGAGAAACGGCAAGAAATTTGGTTTCGTTCGGTACAAGCTAGTAGACGACCAGAGGGATCTCGAGTGAAAACTCAACGATATCTGGTTTGGTTCATATAGGCTAAGGATATTTCTGGCAAATGACAGGGTGAAGGAGGGCATTTCGAAGGGGTATTCAAAAAACAATGGAGGAAAAGTAGACACAGGGAGCATGATTAACGATGGGAAGAGGATGGAAAATATGTCGTATGCAGATGCGGTTAAGAAAACACAAAGGGCAGTAACGTTACAACAGGGTAAAATTCAGAAGGTGTTAGGAGTGTGGAAACCGGACGACAACGCAATGGCATATTTAAAAAACTGTTCGGTTGGTCATGTGGAAGCAATCGAAGATGTAGAGAATATTCATACGTTGTTCAAAACAAAAGAACTTTTAGACTGCGGGTTGAAACTACTAGGAGGAAGGAGTATCCTGTTGCACTTCGAGTCTGATAAAGGATTGACGAACGTACTAAATAATAAGGAACATAGAATTCACCGTTGGGTCAAAGATATGCGAAGATGGTCGATCGGTTTCCGACCTTCTAATAGATTGGCGTGGTTGAGGATAGAAGGTGTTCCTCTGCATGCGTGGAACATAGAGACGTTTATGGGAATTGCTAAAAACTGGGGTACGGTCTTAAGACACCAAAACTGCATCATGAAAGAGAGTTCGGTCCTAATGTGGGGGAAGATACTGATCAGCACTGGAATCGTTCAAAAGATAGAAGAGATCAAATCCATTAAAGTTGGTAGTTTTCACTATGTGATCAAAATTGAGGAAGAGGATAACAGTCTAATGGGATGCCGTGTAAAAGACGAGGATGAAAGCGATGAAGAAGACGAAGATGGGAGTAGTGACTTGGAGGGAGAAGAATCAGAAGCACCATCGATGTGGTCGGAGGATGAAGAGAATAGTGAAGGAGAGTGGTTTGTAGAAGAAAGCAAATTCGAGGAAACGAATAATGCCATAGAGGATACAGTAGGTGAGGAGGCACAATCTGTGAAGAAAACAACGGTGACCGGAAAACCATCCGGTGAAGCGCCGGAGAAGGAGGGGGGAACCCAAACGTCGCCTGAGAAGGGACACAATTCATTAAATGAGGGTATTGGAAATGGGGAAGGGGTGGCTCATTGTCCCGAGACTCAGCTACAGGGTAGTGAAAAGTCAAAGGATTGATGAACAAAATCAAATTCAAGTAAAATTGGGTTCAAATTTACCTGGGACTGTATGTGGTCCAAAGGAAAACTCAAATGTTGGGCCCCAATCTAACGTCCATGGGCAATTAATGGTGGAGAAAAGTACAGATGGGCTTCAGGGTAATAAAAGTGGCGATATTCACGATTCCGGTTTTAAGCCCAAAAATCAAAAACATAACGTATCTGGTGATCATGATCAGGGGACAGAAGAAAAGGAGTGTCAATTTCATAGAACAAAGACGAGTTCGAGTGGGAGGATGAAAGGGGCGGCGATACAGAATGAAAACAACGAAAAAAGAAGCCAGGCTGGGTTGGGTGCAAAATCAAGAAGGAAAGGAGAGAACTATGTATTCGGTAGAGGAAGGGTCAGTTTCCACTACCTTAAACAACTCGCTAGAAACAACAGCCAGATTAAAGGGGGTAGACTTAGGCAAGGACGACAATCGGCATCAACAAGACAGGTAAGTTCAGAGACCATCAATTCAGGGGGTTCGACACAGAATAGAATAGCAGTACTAAACGAAATGAGTAGTTCTGATGCGTCAAGGGGGCTGGAAGAGTTTGGTGCTAAAATAGGGGTGAAGTGGAAGATCGACAAGAACAATCCAGTGGGGGAAGGCAGCAGTAAAGGGGCAGCTATATAAAAAGAGGTTAGTGACTTTTTTTTGTTGGGTTAATAATGAAGATTATTTCTCTAAATATTAGAGGTCTGGGAGCAGCGTGTAAAAGGGTTTGGCTGAAAGAGGTGTGCAAAAAGGAAAAAACCATGCATGTTAGGCTTGCAGGAGTCAAAACTAAAATCGGTTAGTAATAATATAGTCAATTCCATTTGGGGTACTGATGATAGCGATTTTGCTTATGTTAAAGCGGAAGGCAAATCAGGAGGGTTGTTAACCTTGTAGGATAAAAACTCATTTAAATGTGAATATATTGTGGAAGAGTCAAATTTCTTGGCGGTCGTGGGTAAATGGGGATCAAACGAAGGGCTGGTCGGATGTGTCAATGTGTATGGGCCACGCGATCAAAGAGAGAGGTCAGCTCTGTGGAAACAATTGGACCTACTGTGCGATAAAAAGGAAGTGAAATGGGTTCTGTTTGGTGATTTCAACGAGGTAAGGAACGAGAGCGAAAGGCTTAATTCGATCACAAACGTGAAAGGATGTGAGGAATTTAACGACTTCATCTCAAGGAACAGCCTTGAGGATGTTCGGTTGGGGGGGTATTAAATTCACGCGACTGAGTGACGACGGGAAGAAATTTAGCAAACTTGATAGATTTCTGGTATCTAAAGGTGTTGGAGTAATGTGGAACAATCTGGGAGTTAAGGCTTTGGAGCGGAAATGGTCGGATCATGTTCCGATTATGCTCAATGACAAATGGGCAGACTTCGGTCCATATCTGTTCAAATTTTTCGATGCTTGGCTGCAAGATGAAAGTATTCACAGTGTGGTAGTGGAAGCGTGTAACAAAGGAGGTTTCTTCTTCGAGACCGGATTGTCGATTCAGGGACAAATTAAAGAATGTAAAGAATGCTCTTAAGAGTTGGAGCCGGTTAGTGTGTGGGGGTGGGGAAGCGGCTGAATTGAAACTAAAAAGGGAAGAAATTAAAAAATGGGAATACAAGGCAGAAGCTGAGTCGTTATCGGAAGAGGATCGCAGAAAATGGTTAGAAACACGGAAGAGATGGTTGGAGCTGGAAGAAAAAAGCATTGAGATGGGTAAACAAAAAGCAAAAATCAAATGGCTCAAAGATGGGGATGAAAACTCCAAATTCTTCCATGCAATGGTGAGAAACCGGGTGAGACGGAATGAAATACTTGGCTTAAATGTGGATAACGCCTGAACAGAGGAACCTGATACAATTAAAAACCATGTATTCAATCACTTCAACAAAAAATTCGCGGCCGAGAAGAAAGTGAGACTGAGTTTGAAACTTGATCGTACAAAGAAGATTTCGGTGGAAGACGCAATGATGATCGAAAAAATGTTTACGGAGGAAGAACCATGGAATGCTATAAAGGAATGTGGAAATAAAAAATCACCGGGGCCGGACGGGTTCACAATCGGGTTCGTCAAAAAGTTTTGGGAAATTGTAAAGATGGACCTGTTAGCGGTTTTGGGTTGGTTTTAGGAGAAAGGGGATATACATGGCGGTTGTAATGCATCGTTTCTAACACTAATCCCAAAAAACAAAAATCTTATTGGTCTTGATGAATTTCGACCAATCAGTTTAATCGGGATCATGTATAAAATAATATCAAAAATTCTTGCTGAAAGGATGAAGTTGGTTATTGGTAAGGTGATTAGCGCAGAGCAGAGTGCATTTATCAAGGGCAGATCAATTTTGGATGGGATTCTAATCGCGAATGAAGTGGTGAGCTATTTGAACAGGTCGAAGAAAAAAGGTTTAATCTTCAAGGTGGATTTTGAAAAGGCATACGATTCGGTAGATTGGGCATTTCTGCTCGATATGTTGAAAGAGATGGGTTTCGGTGTAAAATGGAGAGGGTGGATAGAGGCTTGCCTAAAGTCGGCAAGGATTTCGGTTTTAATCAATGGGTCTCCAACAGAGCAGTTTAAAATGGAGCGGGGATTAAGGCAAGGTGACCCATTGCTCCTTTTTTATTCCTGGTGGTTGGCGAAGGTCTCCATAATATGATGGAAGAAGCAGCAGAGGTCGGGTTGTTCGAAAGAATCACGGTTGGGAGGGAGGAGGTCTCAATTACGCACCTCCAGTTTGCGGATGATATCATTTTTTTCGGGAAATGGGATTTGAGTAATTTAAAGAACCTTGTGCAGATTCTCCGTTGCTTCCATGAAGTATTCGGTTTAAAACTCAACTTAACTAAAAGCAAATTGTTGGGAGTGGGAATTGTGGTCGAGGAAATCCAATTATGGGCAAATGGTGTAGGGTGTGGATGGAGTTGTTTACCGTTCATCTACCTCGGCTTACCGGTGGGGTTGTCAATGAGGAGAATTAATCATTGGTCGTTGGTAGTGGATAAAATGAAATCGAAATTAGCCTCTTGGAAAGCAAAGATGTTGTCATTCGGGGGACGGTGGACTTTGGTAAGGTCGGTGTTAGGTAGTGTATCGTTATATTACTTCTCGATGTTTCGTAGCCAGATAGGTGTGTTAAAAAAGCTTGAAAGTGTGCGTAGTAAAAAAATTTGGGGTGGGGAGGGCTTTGGGGGAAATGGGGTGGTGAGTTCTAGTCGAGCTTGGGTTAAATGGGATACGGTTTTGGGTTCCTTTGGGAGGGGGGGCTTAAATATCGGGGGGCTTCGGGATATGAACCGGGGGTTATTAGCAAAGTGGTGGTGGAGATTTTTTAATGAGAAGGACTCGGTATGGGTGAAAATAATCAAAAGCATTTATGGGTGGGAAGAGGGACTAGGGGATAATCAATCGAGGGTCGGATCGGGGGGGTGCATGACCGTGTGGGAGAATGTGATAAAAATTGGTAAGGAAATTGACGAGGAGGGAGTGGTTTTCTCGAGGTCATTTCGGAAAGTGGTAGGAAATGGGGAAAATACAAGGTTTTGGGACGAGAGGTGGTCAGGTAATGGAAGACTCAAGGACTCGTTTAAAAGACTGTATAACCTTGAGATCGACAAAGGGGTGCTTGTTGCGGGGAGAAGAGGTAGGTGTGGGGATGCGGGAGCGTGGGTGTGGGGGTGGAGGAGGGAGCCGAGGGGGAGAGAGATAGGTGAATTAGAGGAATTAAGAAGGGTGTTAGATGATCTCATTCCGAGGGAGGAGGTGGAGGACAAGTGCTTATGGACGTTGGACCCTCATGAAGGCTTTTCGGTTAAACAGCTCAGAACGAAGTTAGAAGAAAGTAGGGGATCGAGTGAAGCAACGGAATTGAGTACAAGATGGAGCACGGCAATTCCAAAAAAAATCAGCATTTTTTTATAGAGAGCCATGCGAGGGAGAATTCCAGTCAGGTCGGTGCTCGATAAAATGGACATTGACCTTGATTCCACGTTGTGTCCTAGGTGCAAGGATGAAGTTGAGACCACAGAGCATGCCTTAATTAGTTGTAAGGAGGTGAAAAATCTTTGGGCGCAGATAGGGAAATGGTGGAACATAGATGTCGGTTCTATAACATCGCTGCGAGAACTATTGACGGAGTTAAATACATCTAATCTATCTTCAAGAGGTCTTAGGAGATGGGAGGGGGTGGTTGTATGCTCCTTATATATGATTTGGGGAAGTCGGAACAGATTAGTGTTTGATAAAGCGCAAGGTTCGATGGCTGATAAGTTATTTGATCTTCAATTGAAGACGTTTGATTGGGTGACAAAAAGGGACAAGGAGCTCGCAAAGGACTGGATGCAATGGATAACAGATCCAGGTATGGAATGATGCAGGTCGACGACAGGTAGCTAGTTCGAGAAAGTTCGTTAAAGATAAGCGCATTCGGAACAAAGGTAGCTAGTTCGTATGGGTGAGGCGTGAAGCTTCAATCACAATCGACGTGGATGATTCTGGGTGCTGTGAGAAAAATTAGACGATCTTAGCAACAGTGGGGTTTGTTTACTGTTCGCAGACAGGAGCTGTTTGGCTGATCTGAATGGCTGGGGAAGATCGAAGCTGTGAAACTTTGATCACAGAGGTGTTCTGTGGCTGATCTGAATGGCTGCTTATTTACTGCTCGCAAACAGGAGTTGCTGCTTTCCAGATCATTCAGGTGAGATTCAGACGTTTTCAGACGTGATTCAGACGTTTTCAGACGTTTTCAGACATTTTCAGACGTGATTCAGACGTACTCAGACGTATTCAGCCGTGGTTCAGACGCGCTGGAACGTATTCAGCAGCAACTTCAGTTTCTGTTCCTGGCTTACTGTGTGGGTGCAGCTCTGTGGTGCTGTTTTCTCCTCGTAAACATGCTATCGTCTGTTGTTGCCTGTTCATAGTGGCCGCGCTCTATTCTTAGTATGCTTCTGTTTTGATCTTGTTTATTGGTTGCGTTGGTCCTTTTCTGTGTTGGTTGGTTGAACCGGTGTATTCTTGGTGATGGTTATTTGTTTAATAAAATTTATTTGCCGTTCAAAAAAAAAAGAGCGCAGGGTGTAAAGATCCGTTGGGATAAATTTAATAATTAAATAAAAGACGAGATCGCATTCCATCGTTATCTCAAAGTCGATACTTTATGTAACTTAAAGAAACCGTCATACAACGAACCAGTTGTCAGTTGATTAGTTGTAATCCGACATAAAATATAACTTTGATTTAAATAACTTTGGACAATCATGCAATACGATACACCTTTTATTTTCTTATCGGTCTCGGTCCCAACTTTACTTTATACCCCGGACTGAAACGGTTAGTCCATCATAATTTTAAATCCTAATTTTAAAGATGGTAAAAGCAATTAAAGAAAATGAGAAACACGTTAACTATTCACTATTTAATTTTAAAAGAGATACGCATGTAACCAAAATCTTTAGTTGAACGAGAAAAGTTAAATTACTTGAGAACAATTATGATATTAAATTACGAACACTACAATTATAGGATTTTAATTTAGTTAACTAAATGACGTTAAAATAAAGTTAGAATTATAAAGTTACAATTTACCAACTAATTTACTACTAATTATGGAAAGTCTTGTTTTAAATGAGTCTTTAATCCTTAAGTTACTTTGAGAGTCCTTGGTATTTATCAATACAACTAGCGTAATATGCGGGATGGTTTTTAAAACTTTGGAGACACGAAGCAATTTTAATACTACAACAAACCGTGAACCAAACGAGATTGGGAATCCGAAATGATTGATCGGACTTCCGGTTTATAATAGAACTAAGATTGTAGTGAAAACCAAATAAAAACCAAAAGTCAATCGGTCCGTAAGAATTTAGTCGAACTTGCAGAAATGAAACGAGACACTTACTTTCCACTACTTGAAATACGAAAGAAACTTTGTTTAAATTTAACCCAAAAGATAAGGTAGTTTGAATTGTGAGCCTAGGATCCTAAACCACTAGTGAGCGCACGGCTCAATAGTTTCAAACCACCCAAGATGTTGCTACAAGTTTCTTAGAGAGTCTTACTACTAACTACCAACATAATTAGTTTAGAACAAGTATGGGATGATGGATGGATGGATGATACTAGCAAACACTACTTCTATTTATAAGCACTTGCAAGCTTGGGGCCCAAGCTACACTTGGGGGCCCAAACTAAGATTGCCAAAGTTATAGCCCAAAAATTTGTCATCCATCCTACAACTTTCGGCCCAATACAAGAAGTCATCAAAGCCCAAAAATTTGCCCACCATTTTCACGAAAATCGGCCCAACAAAAAGATCGAAGTCCACGTTTCAAACTCGAAAGATCTGTGTACCGGTATGTTGGACTTCAATCGGCCGTAATCCGATCCTACATCAAGCAAATATAATGAACTAAGAATTTTGTCGCATTTTCCGTATAAAAATGGATTTATTAGGCCGAAAATAACTAATATAAAGTTAAGCGATAAAACCGTAAAAACAATTTAAAAAACGCAATGGGAAAACGAAAAATAGCTCAAAATTATAAAAAAAATGAGCTAAAAATAGGGTAAATAAATTTACCCTATCAGTTAGCCTAACTTTTTTATTTGTCGGCATGTGCAACAGGTTCTGGTTGGGAATAGTCCTAGTGACACTGTGAAAGAGAGGAGTGCTAGTTGCGTGCTCGGGGAGCGATTAGCTTGTTGAAGTCTTTCGCATTTGTTTTGGGAAGAGCAACTTGTGTTTGAGGTTAAGTAACACCCGACTTCGGTTTAGTCTTGTGTATTATTGGAGTTTATATTTGTTGAGAATGGCTATAGAATTTTAACTTGAGGTATACTGGATTTTGAATTAGGAGAAAGTTTTATTCATTATGTTGATATTATATCGAAATTTTAATTAGTTGTTTTTACCAAATTTGAGGGTGTTACAAAGATACACTTTTGATAAATAAAATTCACAAGTTTCATCAATTTCACATGTGATATTTACAATTAATTCAATATTTTTTCCTTTTTTGTTTATTTTTTTGGATATACGTTTACGTTTTGAATAATATGTTATTAGATTCGTTTAACATATGATCTATTACGTATCGCATATGATCCACTATATGATTTTTTGTGCATATCACATATCATATTATCACATATGATAATTGTAGATATTTTAGTTAATCATATATGATTACGTTTATTTATATTTATTGATCTTTTGGTGATGTAAATGTTTTTTTTTGTAAAGGGTGTCCTGGGCCTATGGCCCAGACTAATCCCTTGGCAAAACAACCGACTGCGAAAGCATGCAGCCTTGAGATTAAACCCAGTGGCCACAGGATGCGTACGTCTGGATTCGAACCTGGGGTGGATGGGATATCCCACCACATCCCCCACAGGCCTTAACCAGTACGCCACAAGCCTTGTTTGATATGTACAAAAATTCACATAGTGATTGTATGTGATACATAATAGATTATATGTTAAATGAAGTTAATCACATGTGATTCAAAAAATAGAGAAAATGAAGAAAAATATAATGAAGTCATTATGGATATCATATGTGATATTTTACGAAAATTATTTTTTTTATCAAAAATGTATCTAGAAAAAAATAATAAAAAAATTGATAAAAAAAATCATGGATTTATTAAAATTAAAAATGAACAAATTTAAAATATATAATTAAATTTTTAAGGATTTATCCAATTCAAAACGATAATTATTCTAATTTCTAAATTATAATTATCTTAATTTCTAAAAATAATTTTATTTTTTATTTATGGTATTTTCAATTAATAGATTATGTGGCTCATATTCTTCTCGTTTCTCGTAAATTGACTACATATATATTTAATGGGAAAAATCTGAAAAAACTCAACAAATTATCTAATTTTGAATGGTTAAGTCAAATGTTGTAAACGAACCGAACGTTCAGCGAACCGTTCGTGAACTGTTTGGTGGGAAGTTCGTTTATGTTCGTTTATTTAATAAATGAACGAACATTAACGCATTTTTTTGTTTGTTTAGTTAAATGAACGAATATGAACAATGGTCTCGTTCGTTCATTTACGTTCGTGAACATTCGTTCATTTATGTTCGTTTATGTTCATTTATATTTGTTTATATATATAAATATATTTATATATATTATGACATTAATGTGTCAAATAATTAAATTAATTTTTTAAAATTCCTTTTTTATACCTCCTAAGTTTATCCGTTTTTTAATTTTGTTATGTTATTTTTTACGAACGAAATAATGAGTAATGGTGGTTGTTTTTTATTCATTTGTGTTCGTTTATGTTCATTTATGTTCGTTCGTTTATGTTCATTTATGTTCGTTTACGTTCGTTTAGCTCTTAATGAACGAACATAAGCGAACACGAACAAACATATTTTTTTAACTAACGAACATGAACACAAAAAATTTCGTTCGTTTATCGTTCGTGTTCGTTCGTTTGTTCGGTTAAGTTAAACGAACGAACACGAACAAACCTCCGTTCGTGTTCGTTCGGTTCGTTTACAGCCCTAGTTAAGTCCTAAAACTTTTTTTTTGAATAATTAAACCCTTAAACTTTCTAAAACCGGTTAAATACATCCTCGTAACCTATAAAAACAGGTTAATATGATAAAAATTTAGGAAAAGTCTATAAAAACCCAAAAAAACTATCTGATTTTGAATGATTAAGTCCCTGAATTTTTCTTAACAAATAAATCTCTAAATTTTTTCCTAGATCTTATTACCAAATAAATTCTTGAATTTTTTTGAACAAAATAAATTCCTGAATTTTTTTGAACAAAATTCTGAATTTTTTTGAACAAAATAAATTCCAAACTTGTTTTAAGAAACAAAATCATGAATTGTGAGGAGGGTAATCCATCCAGGAAAAGTGAGGGAATTGACGTCGGTGACATGTGAAGCCACTTTGACTCTGTCGCCGCGTCACCTCTACGCGTATACAGTTTTTGTGGGCCTTCCTTTCATCTTTACTTGTGGGACCCATCTTACCACTTTTGGAAGCAATTCTAATTTCCCATTTTCAATCTCAACTCATCAAGTTACATGTTAAAAACGAGACTTCTAATCCAAATATGTAAACTTTATTTTTCTTTTTATTTTTATTAACCATAGATATCCGGATTAATTTATACGACTAAATTTATGAGACAATAAAAAATAACAGGTAAAAAAATCCCCGACAGCAGTAAAGAAACACGAACTAACTACTTCAGAAAAAAGAGCCCAAAAACCTAGCTTTATTTTGCCAATATGTTGCTCGCTGGTTAAGTCTTAGGGTCGTTACCAGACTCTTATTGAGGAAGCACTTATCAGGCGTTACTTACCTTACCGGATGAGTATGGAAAATACTGAAAATCTTACCCGGTAAAAAGCATAACCAAGAGCGAGAATCTTATCCGATAAATGAGGGAGAAAACTTTTACTCGGTAAGAAGCATAACATAGAGGGTAAGTATTTGCTACCAACAATCCATTTTGATGACTGAGAATATTACCCAATAACAGTGACTCTTGCCGGTAAACTTTTGGTAAAAGAGATTTAGTCGAATCCAAGTGTTTGGCAAAATCTTTGTGGCCATGGACATTGTAATGACTCCTGGTTATTCATATCATCTTAAGAATTAGTGAGCATATAAACTAGCCCGAAAACCCATAATTATCCTAAAATTAAGAGGTTAAGATGTAAAATTTAAGTTCTCATAAAACGGAACAACATTTTTTTTCCTAAAATAATTAACATAGTTAATATGATTATAAAAAAAGTCAATATTAAAATTAAGATCTAAATTTTTGTATAAATAATCTAAAAACGACTTATATAATTGTGAGTGGTTTTAAATTGTTTGATTCTATGAGTGAAAATAAAAGTGTTGCAAATTTTTATCAATAAATCAAAACAATTAATAAAATAAAAATAATGACTAGTAGTATTTTAACGGTATTTAAATATAATTATGAGGCATCTTTAATTCTTAGAATATTTCTTATTTACTCCCATCTATACTATATTATAAAGCACGGATAAAAAACTCTTAAATACAAATTATTAGGCACAAGGTACCATCATTTTACGCAAGATTTTAAAAATCTCTTAATTTACAAGTATCAAAAGCACAAGATACATATTACTACTGCAGACTTCTAACACCCACAACTTTGGTATGTGCAGGGTCTTTCTTTTATGCAGACTTTTTCATTTATTACTATTAATTAATATATTATATTACTATAATTTTGTTTTAATTATATTATTAAATATGTAATTGATTATTTTTTCTAGATGTCATTAAAATATATAAGATTATCATTGAATTCTAACAAAATACTTAATTTTTTTATATAAAAAACATTATATTATTAAGCCTTAAATTAAACAAATTATATAAAAAAAAAACATTATCACTTTTTCAAAATCATCCAAAATCGTACTGTAAATCAATAAAAAAATAAAATAAAATAAAACATTGAAATCGTGATGTACCTCGTTGCATTGCACGAGTATGTTTCTAGTATTTATTTAATAAAAATGTTAAAGGATTTGGTTCCCTCCCACGTTCTATTTTCCAAGTTAAATTGTACTATTCTTTATTTAATTTTTATTTATTTTTTTGGTATTTCTTAATTCAATTTCTTTTTTGTAAAAATTATTTTCCTTTTAATCTGGCAAACTCGCAAAGTGTGTGTCTTTTCATATTTCTTCCTTTATATCCTTTCCTCAAATTTATTTCTTCCTTTATATCCTTTTCTCTTTACAGGGTTAAAGAATTGATTCTTTCCCTCTTTACTTGCACAAGAAATCTTTACGTACATACATAATATACTCATAAGAACATTCCAACGTATAAGTTATTTAATGACTTTTTTTAACACATAAGATTTTCATTAATATTTTTTTTAACAAAAACCTATTTTAAAAACTTTCTCCAATGTAAAAAGCTTTTTCATCAACTCCTTTTACCAAAAAGCTAATCCAATAACCGTTTGATGGGGCAGGTTCAAACGAGAAGCTAAACATTTTGCGAGAAGGCGAGAAGTGTTTAATCATATATGATACACAAGCTTAATCATATATGATTAAACACATGTTATATTGACAATACATAGACGTTTAATCATACATGATTAAACACACGTACAAGTCGTGTAATCATATATGATTAAACACTTCTCGCCTTCTCGCAAAATGTTTAACTTCTCGCATGATCCTCCCTCACCGTTTGATATGTACCATCCTTTTGCCCAAAAAGATTTTATCTCCCGTGCATAAAGCATTTTGTAATAGTAAAAAGTATATAAAAAACTTATGCATTGGAGATACTCTAAATAATATTTGAGGTTTTTTACATTATAATATAATTTATTTTTTTCTTTTAAAAAAAATATAATTTGTTTTTTTGTAAGTAATGTTTAATATAGAGTAAATTACATTTTTAGTCCTTGTGGTTTGTTGAAGTTTTCTATTTTCGTCCTTATAGTTTTGAAATCACTATTTCCATCCCTATGGTTTATTATTCATTACTTTTTTCGTTCCTATGATATAAATTTTATTGTTTTTTTTTCATCCCTATAGTTTACAATTCATTTATATTTTAGTCCTTCATACTTAAAAAGTAGTTTTTTGGCCTCAGGGATGAAAATATAAATGAATTTCAAACCATAAAAACGAAAACTGAAATTTCGAAACTATAAGGATGAAATCCACAATTTTCAACAAACCATGGGGACGAAAAAGGTAATTTACTCTTTAATATATTATTTACTATAAATAAAAGAAATAATTCATTAAAGGGTTAACAATTATGAATGCTAATAAAAAGAAAAGTTGATGTGACATTACATATTTAACACTACGGGAAATTGGTACAAATAGCAATATTACACTTCATAGTTATGTCTCTTCCATATTTGCAGATTTGGCTCTAGGTCTGCAATGGAGGACAACTAAAAGTCAAAAAAAGTCGCGGATTGCAGTAGGTCCACAATGGGTCGGGTCACCCAGGTCTGCAATCCGCAATATCCCGACACGTGTCATCCCCATAACAAACATTAATGCAAGTTCACAATCAAACCTAGGTCCTCCATTGCGGGCCTAGGGTCAAATCTGCAAATATAGGAGAAATATGGCTAGGAGGTGAAATTGGAGGTGTAATATGGCTATTTGTGCCAATTTCCCTTAACACTTGCATACTTATAAAAAACGGTGTATTCTAGTTGTACCCCTTTTAGGCTGCATTTGGTATATGAACATGACAAGACATGACAAAACTTACCGTCTCATGTTTAGCATGACATGGGACACGACAAAACTCACTGTCCCATTACTTGATTTTTCTTTACTATCTTGTCTGTATTAATTAACATATTATATTATTAGCAATTTGTTTTAGTTATATTATTAGAAATTTATTTGAATTATATTATGAAATATTTGTAATTGACTATTTTTTTAAAACGTCTTTTTTGGTCATTTTATATGCTTATAAACTAGTTTTTGTCAAACACAATTTATTTATCAGCTAGCTAATCATCGAGTTTGTAAAACATAGCCTTATACAAACTTTCTCCAATAATAATTCTTATAAGAATCTACAGGACAAGAGTTTGATCTTTAAGGGGTTGTTTGTTTATTAAAAAAATCCTCTTAATGGCTCTTAAGTGAGAATCGTTCAGACCTTTTTACATTTAGACTGTTTATTTTTTTTTCTTCTAATTTTCAGATCCTCTTAACTCTGAAATACGTCTGAAATAAGAAGTGGTGAACTAACTTCTTAAAACCTCTTATCACCACCTTAGTTTATATGTTCTTCTTTCTCTCAAGACGTCTCCAGACGTTACAGAAACATACAGTCTTGTTGATTCAGATTTCAGACTTTAGCACCACCTCTTATTAATCAGAATTTAAATAAGACTTCAGACCTCTTAAAAAACAAACAAAACCTAAGTCTTGTTCGTTAATTTTTATCTTTCTTTTTCGATAAAATCCATTGTGTTTGTGAATGGCTCGTTCTGTTTTTTTTAATGATTATATGTGTTTTTGTATATAAAAATTGAAACAAAATGAATTGGTTGGTGTGGACAGTTCCTGTGAATTAAAAAAAATGCTCTTTTATCAGTCTCACTATAAAAATCTCCTACAACCAATAACAAAATATCAATATAAAATCTTGTAGGGTTAGCTCAATTGATAATAAGACTTGAGTCTTTGAAGATTCTTTTCAAAGGTCATCGGTTTGAATCTTACAAAGCCAATAGTCGTTACGTAAACTGACCCGAACACCCATAAAAGAAAAACATTATCAACCTTAAAATCATATATAAAATCAGCAGTGAGATAAAAAATAACAAAAATATATGAAATTTATATAATAATTATAGTTGTTTTTGGGAGCAATCACAGATTCACAGTTGGTAACTTCTTTTTGACTCTATAACCACAGAACTAAAATAAATATAGTTATAATAATTTGTAAAATTAATCATGTGGTGTGATAGTGGTTCAACCCTAGAATGGGGAGACAATAATAGGATGAAGAGACATATGTGTACTACAAACCAACAATAATTAATGATTTTTAATTTGTTAAAACAAATATGTTATATAAATTAGAGTAAAGAGTAAATTACGTTTTTAGTCCATGTGGTTTGTTGTAAATTTCTATTTTCATCCTTATGGTTTTAAAATTACATTTTCATCCCTATAGTTTATAATTCATTGTCTTTTTCATCCTTATAGTTTAATTTTTATTGCTTTTTTTTATCCTTGTGGTTTGCAATTTATTTCTATTTTAGTCCTTCTAAGAGCTGAGGCAATCGGAAAGGCTTTTCTTTAGAAAGGAGGCCCCCTTCCTCCTATGTTGTAAAACGGAAGTGTAGATCTTTCTGCAACACTCTTCTGGCTACTTGAAAGTAGTATTTTGGCCTCAGGGACGAAAATAGAAATGAATTGCAAACCATTGGGACAAGAACTGAAATTTCAAAACCACAAGGACGAAATTCACAAATTTTAACAAACCACAGGGACTAAAAACATAATTTACGCTAGAGTAAATTACGTTTTTCATCTTTATGGTTTGTTAAAAATTAAGGATTTTGTCTTTGTGGTATCAAAATTTTGGTTTTGATCCTTATAATTTGCAACTCATTTCTATTTTTGTCCCTGAAGCTAATTACTACTTTTAAGTATGAGGATTAAAATATAAATGAATTGCAAACCATGTGGACAAATAAAGCAATCAAGTTTAAACCATAAGGACGAAAATAACAATGAAGTATAAACCATGGGGATGTCAATTTTAATTTCAAAATAACAAGGATGAAAATAGAAATTTTCAACAAACTATAGGGATGAAAAACATAATTTACTCAATAAATTATTAAAAACAATGAGAGACTCGTGAAGTATATTAAAGATTTGGATCGTTATTTTGATATATGATCTTTCGGGAAAAAGGTTATAATTACCTGCAAAATTTATAGTACAAAAACTATGAAAATTTATAATTATATATAAAATAAAATTAGAGAGGGGACTGACCATATATTATAACAAAATTAGGTGTATAAAACACAAAAAAATGTTCGAGTGCCTAATAAATTTATTTACAGTACTTAAGTTTATATGATCAAATACTTGTATGTCCTATTAAAAGATGGAGTAATAACTTTATATGATGTTTTTTTTAGCGTCTTTGAAAGCTTCTAGTAGGGGTGCTCAAAAACCGACGAACCCGATCAATCCATCCCAACCGAATGTGAAATAACTCAACCCGAAGCAACATGGCTCGATTTCTAATCGAGTTGTAAAATCTTCAAACCGTAGGTATTGGGTTACTTTTATTAGAACACAACTCAACCCGATGAACCCGATGTCCTTTTATTTCTTGAATTTAATATGATTGTTGAGTCTCTATTAATATGTACATTAGAAAATTACACTATCACGTACCTCTTCATATACGTATATTTTCAATCCATTCTCCGTCTCTATATAACTCATTTGTATATATGTTCAATAATTATGAATACACACGGTTATATATATATATATATATATATATATATATATATATATATATATGCAAAGTGAGAAAATTAATTGAATGTGATATACTTAAGATTTAAGAAATATGGATAAGTTGTACCAAATGGTTGATGATGAAAAAGAAATTACGAGTAAGCTAGAGAAAACAAGTTAGGAGAATATTTTGATGTACTAAAGTATCAACCTGACCAACCCGACTAACCAGGCAAACTCGTACGGTTTGGTTTGGTTTGGGCTGAGTTGTGTTGGGTTGGGTTGATATTTTTCAAACCGCAAGCATTGTGTTCGGTTATTTAAATGCCTTCAACCCGATCAACCTAACCCATGATCACCCCTACTTCTTAGGACACTTTTGAAAGAAAGTGTCATATTAGTCATTTTATAGGAAACTATTTGAAAAGGTGTATTATAAAACAAGTATCCTATAAAAAATGTGTTTATACTTTTTAGGACACTTCTTAAAAATGTCAAATAAAATGATGAATAGGACACTTTATTTCAGAAGTGTCGACAAAATGTTGTTAAGACACCCAGAAGCGTCTTATAAAGTTATTCCAATACTTTTAGATATGAAACACAAATATTTGGTCCTAAAAAACTAACGTCATTTAAAACAGTCTATTACAACACTTAAATACTTTTAGCATCCTATAAACTCAATTTTGTTGTAGTGACATCTGCTAACCTCATCATGATCCTATCATTATTTAGTGATTTTTTCTACCAATCTATAAGTAGGGTTTTAGAAGATGCTCTATGTAAATGATATCATATATCATTGAGTAATAGTTAAAACCGTATAAGTGTGTGTATGTATATATACACACTTATCGCTTCAAGCCATATTTTGAAAAATGTCGTTGCCTAAAAGGCATTTTATTAATAGGTAAAACGCTACAAATTTGGCCTAGATCATTACTTGAAGTGGTGCTAAAGTCACAAATTCGACACTCTTGTGCAATATAGGATACTTCAATCACGAGTTGAGGAAGGTCACATCTAAGTTCATGAAAATGATGATGTAGACAAGTTGGTCGTTGTCTGTGAAGTCACGTAGAAATGCAAATTTGGAAGTGAAATGGAACTCTAGTAGGAAGGCGTGTAGGCCAAAAGTAGGGAGAGTTGCCTGAAGTCGTCTTTAGTGAATGCAAGTTGGTAGTTGAGTTTAAAGTCATGTGTAAAGTTGCTTTGTCTTGGTGGATGCACAGGGATATTTTGTTCATTAATGCAAGATAAGTCTTTTTTAGTATTCAGTAGTATGTTTGGACACTTAGTATGTATTTTATGACTTATGTAGCTATAACTTCGATTAAGGTGATCAACCATGCACAATAAGGTGACTTTCACGCACTTTACAAAAACGATTTAACATGATTAAAAGATGAAGTATGAGCATATTATGTATTTACATGTTCTTTTAAATTATCTAGCAATGTGTTTCAATAATATGAAAATGTGTCACGCATGATAATGATTATTGTATGTGTGTGGGTCATTTCAAGACACTGGTAGTGATGGTGGGAAGTCTTAAAGCATTTGTGGGTCGTCATTATATGTTGGATAAGATATTTATGTTGTTCAAATAATGTAAGGGCCTGCATTATAGTGGACAAGAGTCACGAGACCCATGTATTGTGTCAAATAGGATTAACGAATGGTGACCCACCAGACATTATGCAAATTGAGATCTCATGAAAGTATGTTGGTTTGCATTTATGCAAGACATTGATGTGTTAATATAATACTCAAAGCATGATCTTATAAAATTAAGTCATATAAAGTAATCTATTAGGTCGTCAAAGCAGGCATAGGCGTATGAAAAAACATATTTTATTTTAGTGTGTCATTATAGGTTGAAGTTTGTTAAAAATGTTCTAAGGACAAGTTATGTAATTCAGTTGGACATGATGTTAACTATATTACGTTTAAGATATGTTTAATGATATTTTCATTGCATGTGTAAATGAAACTGTTCATTACATTTATGTTATTCAAGGTGTTGAGTTGTGTTAAAATGTCATGCACCAATGGGAATTAGGGGTTATGACAATTTTCCTCTTAATATTGTTTAGAAGCTCATGATTCTATAATATCGTCAATCTCATAACCCTTAAATTGTACTACCGGAGATGACCACTTGCGTGGAAAATTCGTCGGAATGATCATAAGCAGTATAGAATTTCAGAGAGAGATGTGAGTTCTATTGCGTTGTTTTTTTGTAATGCAACCAAACCCTTCAATTTATATTGAAAAAAGAAACCGACATCATTAATATATAATTAAACCAATAATTAAAGAAGTAATCCTTAAAACCGAAATGATTAATTCAATAATTAACTGGTAATTAAAATATTAATTTCGTCTTCAATATGTTTGATTTGGGAGTTACAGAGATCAAAACAGTGCATTGCGCGGGTAGGTTGTGCTCACACACAAGTTCGCCGATTTAGCTTACGAAAATCTCAATCGGCACCACCCCCTGCGCGCGGGTAGGTGTTGGAGTAAAACCAATCAAATGAGCTTGTAAGCCCCTCACACTTTCATGGTTATAAACCACTAAATTTTTTTACTCCTTCCTATGTGGGACACTTCCCCACACCCACTTGATTTTTCACTAAATTCATCCCAAGTACTCAACTTTGAGTATCGATATCTCATTCACACATACTCCGTTTTAGACACATAATATATCATTTCAAAGCTCTCATATAGGAGAACACAAACCCACTAAGAGTTAAATATATACAATTAGGGTGTTATTCGGTCGGTTAAATCGGTTTTCGGTTTATTCGGTTCGGGTTAATCGGTTTTTAAGTTTTTGAAAACTAACCGATAACCAAACCAAATAAGGTTCGGTTTAATCGGCTTCTGGTTATTAACCGAATAAGAATTTATATTTTTTTCGTTGGATAGTTGCTCAAATAATTTTCCCAAATTAAGTGTCTGTTACCTCTAATATATAATTTGTATCATACATTCATCTCAACAATTGACTTAAATTAAGTAAATGCACCATCTATCAAAAACCAATATCTATCAAATGACCTTATTTTTCTTCATATGACATTGTAAATTAAGCAAAAAACGTAATATAATAAATAAACATTATTTACTATCAATAAAAAAAAACATTATATAGCAATAAAATAAGTAAAATAATAATAGTATAACATGTATTTGGTTTATTTTTTACAAACATGAAATATAGAAAATATAAGTACAATGTGTTATTCGGTTTAACCGAATTGGGAAAAAATTAACCGAAAACCGAACCGAATAAGGATCCTTATTCGTTTAACCGAACCGTTTAACCCAAATGGCATTCGGTTTGGGTGAATTATTCGATTTCGGTTATTTTTGACACCCTTATATACAATACATATTTATGTATTTAAATGTATCAAAAGTTAGTAAAAAACATATATTTTTTACTCAATTTTAAACAGTAAATGTATTTAAAACAATCATTCTTTGCTTATTATACTATAAAACTCACTTTTTTTTTGTCTTATCTCATAATTTAATTATTTTTGTCCATTTATTTTATTTTAAAAAAATTAACTTGGATAGTTTACCATTATCATAAAAACACATACATTACATAATTATATAAATGTAGAAATTGTTAGGTAAGAGAAACCCCACACCAAATAGGTGTACAAATATTTATTCAATAAATACAATAAAAGAAAATTCTTGTTACAAATTTATGTAGAATACATACAAAAAATTAATATAAATCACGAAATTCTTACTCGTATTCGAAGATTCGTCGTTCCAAGAAATCTATTGAGGCCCACGAAGAACGCAGTGTCCTAAGACAAAAATTCGCCCGATGTATAGGCGTTGTCTAGAGGATACAACAATCGTATTCAAGTTTATAACTTGAATCTGTCGAATTATCTCATGTATGGTGATGAATTTTGCAGAGAGAAACCCAGGAGAAGATAAAATTTTCGTAGTAAAAATGTGAGAAAATATGTGCAGGTTTTATAGGTTTCTCCACCAACCGAAATTAACTGTCAGGGAGTCCCGCGACTTGTGCCGCGGGTGAACTCGCGAAAGTCTCTGTCCGTGGAAACTCCAGTGAACTTCGCGACTAGCACCGCGGGTATGGTCGCGCCGTAACCCGCACCACCCTGCAACATAATCTCCTACCGTCAATCTATCTTGACCCCAAGGCCCAAGACCCATCTTTGACATTTAATATATATATTAATGTCAAGGAAAACCCTTCTATCACACCACAATCCAAGCCAAACATTCAAGTAATTCATTTAATGCTTATTGGTTTGGATATATTAAGTGGTGTAATATTTCTCTTGGCTCCTATGTGGGACTAGGTTTCTCAAGTCTACACTAAGTTCCAACAGAAATCAACTGATTATATCACAAGATACATTTCATAAACAAAATGAAAACCAAAGAAAAGTTATGTTTATGATATAAAAAAGCTGATTGCAACATATAAAATAATGATAAAATAAAATGATCTATACTGCTGTAGTTTGGAAACCTTTATTGTAATGGGAAAAACCACATAATTTTTGGTAGAATATTGTATTTATTTTTTATTTATAATTCAAATAAATAATAGATGGGAAGTGTGAGGTATATTAATATGGTTTGGTAGGCACAGTGATTTCTCTGCCCACCAAAATAACTTTATTCAATAGATGTAGTGAATCACGTTTCCCAATATATTATTTTCGTTAATATTAATATATATATATATATAATAAAATTTATTTTTATTATAATAACAATATATAACAGTAACAATAATAATAACAATGTCAATAACAATAAACCACTTGGGTTGTGGCACACTGGTAAAGTCTTTGGGGGATGTAGTGGAAGATCTCATCTACCCAGGGTTTAAATCGAGGCGCTGCCAAAGCTCTTGTGGCCATGGAGGTTCACCTGCAATGACTCCAGGCCATTCATGGTCGCCCGGGGATTAGTCGGTGCGCGTAAGCTGGCCCGGAAACCCACAGTTATCAAAATAATAATCTTGTGATGGGCCTTTTATCAAAATAATAACCCGGAAACCCACATTTATATGGGCCTTTTATTTTAGAACCCATATAATTATGATAATCTTGAGAATCGATGTATCATGTTATGGATTTAGTGTAACATATATTTGTTTAACAATGTGATCATTTTTTATGTGTTTGTGAAACATAAAATACAACTAAAAAGTTTCTTATTGCGAACCGAATAGATATGAAACAAATACATGTTGATCAATATATTAAATTTTAACCTTAGATGGAAAAAATCATGTGAAATAATATACCTTTTTTTTGGGGGGGGGGGGGGGGGAAGGGTGTCCTAAGCTATGTCTAGACTAATCCCTTGGCAAATTATGACTGTAAGACATCAATCCTGATTAAACCTCAGTGACCACAATTGTTGTAAACGCCTAGGTTCGAACCCTGGACAGATGAGATATTCCACCACATCCTCCATGGCTTTAACCAGTACGCCACAACCCTTGTGGTTATGAAACAATAAACCTTACGATGATAGTTCTCATAATTATCATAATATATGAAGTTCTCAAATAACTAATCTCCTATATGTGTGTATAGCTAGTGTCGTAACCGAACATAAACTTTGACAAACAGTTCGTGAACCATTCGACGAGAAGTTTGTTTATGCTTCTTCATTCAAATAAATGAATAAACATGAACAAATTTTTTTGGGGCTTTAATTAACGAACGGACATAAACAAATGCCTCATTCGTTCAACTACGTTCGTGAACATTCAGTTATGTTCATTTGTTAACGTCTGTTTATTTATATTTGTTTGTATTTGTTTATAAAAGTATATTATTTAGTTAGCAACAAAATTACAAAATTAAATAATTAATAATATTTATATAAATAAATAAAAATATATTATAACTTTTTTTACCTGAGATTGCAAAAAAATTCAAAGTTTAAAATAATCACATCATCACATATCAACTACAAAATATGTTTCATCACATTTACATACTTTTTGTTCTTTTATATGGTATTTGATGATTGTATAGAATAGTTGATAATGGTAGATTATTTTTTTTTTTTGCAGTTTTCAAGAGGAATAAGATGATAAGTAATGGTGTTTTTTTTCTGTTTATTTGTGTTCGTTTGTTTATATTCATTTATGTTCGTTTACATACGTTCGTTTATGTTCGTTTAGCATCTTAACGAACAAACATGAATCAACACGAACAAATTGACTTTCTTAACGAACGAACATGTACACAAAAAAAGTTTCTTCATTTACCATTCGTCTTTGTTTATTTGTTCGGTTAAGTTAAACGGACGAAGATGAACAAGCTTTTGTTCGTGTTCATTCGGTTCATTTAATGTGCGTTTGATACACTGAACAGAACATGACAGATCAGAACAAGGTTACTGTCCCACGTTTGGCAGGACTGTTAGGTGGAATAGACAGTAACAAAGTGGAACAAAAGTAGAACATGTTTGTTCCACCCGCACCTCATGCAACAAGTTGGAACAGACTTATGTTTTACCAATATAACCTCAAAATAAAATCTAATTATCTTCTAAAACATTAAATACGTCTTCTTTTTTATATTTTATTCATTCTTTAAATTTATTTTATTTTATTTTATTTTATGTTCTTTAAATTTTCACTTTATTGTCCTCAAATGTTATTTTAATATAATTACTATGTTTTGATTAATTTATTTTAGTTATTAAATATTAATAGTAAACAAATATATAAAAGGTTAAAAAATAAAAATTAGAAACTATATAAACTTTTTATTTTGGTGTCATTTTAATCTATTTTGAACAAAAAACATTCTAATACTATATTTTGTTATAAAAAATATTTATTTCGTTATAATTTATTAAATTACATAATTAATCAATATATAATATAAACAACTTATTATGGGTAAATTGGTCATGTTATCTGTTCTGTTCTGTCCATTTATGTTTTACCAAACGTTGAACAACTGTTCTATCATGTCTGCGTACCAAACGCACCCTTACAGCCCTATATATAGTTATTCATGCTTAGAGGGTCGTTTGTCGGAAGGTCAGACTGTTTCCAAAAGGAAAATAATAAAAATAGTCTTAGTGTAGACGTTTAGCACTTAAATTTTTACCGTTCATCAAAATAGTACTAATTTGTAACACCCGTAATTTCGGGTAAGCTTCCTCTATTTTGATTAGTTCTGTAGAGCGTTTAATTGCATTACCATAATGTAATATTACTTGGTATTATTATACGGGTTTTGTCGTAAGTCTCTCGTCGAAGAATCAGATCATTTCGGGTCGGGATCGTGCCAAAATGGCCTTGGGCAACTATGGCCGACGACTATGCCCTGGGCATAGTCGCAGGTGAGATGGGACTCACTGGCCGAAAAACAGAAGAGGGGTGGTGTTGGGCGACTATGCCCTTGGCATAGTCGCCATGTCATTGTCGCACACTCCCTCCAGGGTGTTAAAACCTAACTCAGCGAATTGTTCTCATTGTTAACTGATTTCAAGAAGGCTAGGTCGCGATTTTCTCTCTAAGAAGGGCCGGTAAGTTCCATCTCATTCCCCTCTTGTCATAAATGCTTCCATCTACCCCAAGTCTTTGATCATTATGGTGTTTTAGGGTTCTTGAAATACTTGTTGGTCAAGTCTAACCACCTCAAGCTTCATCTCACCTCCTCACCAATTACTTGGAGTTTTAGGGTTTTAAGCTATAAACCTTACAAGGCGAGTTCATCATTTTTCATAAACTCTATTCATGTTAAAATTAAGCTTTTAACCTACTAGACATCTCCATTTATATTTATACAACTTGAAGTGTATTATCACTTAAAACCCCAATTTTGGAGATTCTAGGGTTTACGTGTTTAGATGGGATTTCAAAAAAAGAAAATGATATTATGGATTTATGTGTGTATGAGACTTGGCATTATACTTTTTCATGCTCTAGTCTCAAAGCTTATAAATAATGGGTTGATGAAGTTTTATGTTGAACTGCTGATAAATTTGTATAATTGGAATCTTGTTTTGCCATAACATGGGATTTGGTATTTAGGGACTCCAGCAAGAATTTGAAATACTAAAGCGACCCAAAGGGTTAGAATACGTGTATGTGATTCATATGTAAAAATGGAACCTCTTGGTAAAATTATGCAATATTGGGCGAAAACCTTCATTTGTCAACATCTTGAATTATATCGCAACGTTGAATTATCGGTTAGTCGATTAAATCTATGTGGCATATTTGGTTTCACTTGGGAGTCATGACCCCATATATGTTGTTGCATTTAGTCCGACGTAGGGACATTAGTTCCTCTCGTCGAGGCACGTCTAGGCATCGGATTGGGTTATAAGTCCTACGTGCTAAGTATTACGATATTGGATGAGGATCTCAACGTAAGGGCCCTTTTGGGTTGAAGTTGACTTTCCACGGGTGTAAGTTTAAAGCCACTGAGCCTAACATCCCTTGCGTGTACTTTTATGTGTTTGGCTTTACTGACTGTCTAGTGGCTTACTTTTGTGTTCCGTCACTTATGTTAGTAAGCAGGTCTCCCCCGTTAAACCAAGAGGAAACTGTTTATGGTAAAAGCATCATTATTTCTATCATAACCCAACTTTATTTATTTACGCTCATCATTAAATATTTTAATTCAACTGTTTGATCTTACTAGGCTTTAGCCTAATACTTTTTCTTAAAACTAACATGTATAGCAGGTCAACCTAACGGTGGAATTCGTCAGGAATGAGCGGTCGACCTAGAGGTCGAGAGCGGTCTTTTTGGGATGACATATTGACCAATATGATAGCGATAGTGGATACGCATTTTTAGAAGAATAGAAACGCCTGATATTAATCTTTCTTGTTTAAGTTAGATTATTAGGTTGTTAAGTAATATTTTTCATTTGATTCCTTGTAAAGGCTACAACTTTATTCCCCGTTCTCGGGATGATACTTTGGAATTGTTATGACAGGTTTTGTATACCCAGGTTTACCCAGTTTATAGCCGTCATATTGCGAAATTTTTGAATTTTTATTTCTCTAAAATTTAGGGCGTTACAAGTTGGTATCAGAGCATTAGTTTAAGTGAACTAGGTATGGTTGTAGAATACCTAGACTTAAGCTGTGAATTTAAGTTATGATTGAGTGAGATTGGGTAGAGCTCCTAAGATAGGATGGTCTTAGAGTCGATGGAAACTACATAAGTTGAGAGTTATGGTAATGGTGGTGAAAATTTTTATGTATCGCATGTTCATAATTTCGCTTAGCTAACGTTATTATGAGGATGTTTTACGTGATTGCTTGTTTTCCATTGTTATGATAATTAATGAATGTGGTAGTACGTTTCCTTGTTTATAGTTCGTATAATCTTTATCTCACCTATATTCTTGCGTGTGTGGCAGTCAATGGTAAACACTCGGAATCGGTCGGAGGGCCAAGAGGCGTCGACATCTAGGGCTGTAAACGAACCGAATGAACACGAACGGAGGCTTGTTCATGTTCGTTCATTTAACTTAACCGAACAAACGAATGAACACGAACGGTAAACGAACGAAATTTTTTGTGTTCATGTTCGTTTATGTTTGTTCATCAAGAGCTAAACGAACGTAAACGAACGACCATAAATGAACATAAACGAACGTAAACGAACGAACATAAATGAACATAAACGAACACAAATGAATAAAAAACAACCAGCGTTACTCATCATTTCGTTCGTAAAAAATAACATAACAAATAAAAAACGGATAAACTTAGGAGGTATAAAAAAGGAATTTTAAAAAATTAATTTAATTAATGTTTTGACACATTAATGTCATAATATATATAAATATATTTATATATATAAACAAATATAAACGAAAATGAACAAACATAAATGAACGTAAACGAACAAACATTAACGAACATAAATGAACGAACGTTCACGAACGTAAATGAACGAACGAGACCATTGTTCATGTTCGTTCATTTAACTAAACGAACAAAAAAAATGTGTTCATGTTTGTTCATTTATTAAATAAACTAACATAAACGAACTTCCCACCGAACAGTTCATGAACGGTTCGCTGAACGTTCGGTTCGTTTACATCCCTATCAGCATCTACGGCCGACCACCCTAGAGTTACAACAGCGGAATTTCCACCTTAACCGCAAAATGTGTTGGGCGGAGGGACCGAACATGTGCCTCTTCGTAACATAGCCTCATCTGATCCTTTAATGGAAGAAGTGACCTCGGAATCAAGGATGATGGATCGGATGATGCAAGCCATGAATGCGGCGATGGCTCAACAACAAGAAATGTTCCTAAAGCTACTGGAAGACCGAGATGCTAGCAACCGTAGGCACGAAGCGGTCGCGGAGAATATCGTGGTGGCGGGATCCGGGAGTATCGGACCCGTAATCCCTTCTAATGAAACGCCAACCCCGGAAGTGAGGCAAGCGTCTAAGGCTTGTACCTTTAAGGCATTCCTCGGATGCCGACCACCGGTGTTCCAGGGCTCAGATGACCCGGTGGCATGCATAAACTGGATCCGAGAGATGGAACAGGCTTTCCGATCGAGCGAGTGTGGGGAAAGTCAGAAAGCTGTATTCGAGTCTCAAATGCTGAGAGGGGCAACCCTCACATGGTGGAACGTGTACTCCACTTCTGTTGAAGCCGCGGTGTTGGCCAAGCTGAGCTGGGAAACTTTCAAGAAAAAGGTTATGGAAGAGTTCTGTAACGAACGAGCTATGGATTGAATCATCGACGAATTTCGTGGCTTGAAGAAGGGGAATTTGTCGGTAAAGGAGTACAACAAGTTGTTTATGGATAAACTGGGCTTAGTGGGACACCTGGTCCCAACCGAAAGAGAGAAGATCAAGGCATACATCAAGGGTTTGCCTACATAAATGATGAATATGGTTCGAGTGTCAAAGGCCTCTACTCTTCGAGAGGCAATCGAGGAGGCACAACTTATGGAGGATTCTTATGGCTCGAGCAAGGTGGAGAGAAGCGGGGTAGTTGAGAAGAGAAGGTGGGAAGGGAGTTCGATGCACTCCAAAAGATCAAAGCCGTTAAACAACAACAGTCAACGAGGAATTGGTCCGAGACGAGATGTTCCTTGGTGTTCCAAGTGTCGAAGCAAACATCTCGGCCCTTGTAACACGGGATCCGAACCCTGTTTTAAATGTGGCAAGCCCGACCGCAGTTTCAGAGATTGTCCGATCAAAGGGCAAATTTGTTTCGGATGTAGGAAGCCGGGGCACATTAGAAGCGAGTGCTCGAAAGCAAAGATGGGTTTCAACGGAGGAAAGAAAGTGGACCCCCCGAAGGCAAATGGAAGAGCATTTCAGATGACTAGTGAGGAAGCGAAGGCATCGACAGATGTAGTGTCGGGTACGTTTCTCCTAAACTCCGTACCTACACGTGTATTATTTGATTCGGGAGCTAGATTTTCGTTTGTGTCAAGTTCGTTTTGCCCAAATCTATCCATGCCCACTACTAGTTTAGAAGATGCGTTAGTGGTAGAGTTAGCGGATGGTGACCAAGTGGTAGTTCGAGACGTCCTTAAGGGTTGCAAGCTAGAAGTTGAAGGGAGAGAATTCCCGGTTGATCTAATGCCAATGATCATTGGAGGATTTGACGTTGTCATCGGGATGGATTGGTTGTCGAATAACCAAGCCGAAATCCTTTGTGCGAAGAAGTTGATCTGAATCCCAATCTCAGATGTTGAGTCGGTGACTGTGTACGGCGAGAGGCGAAAAGGTGAAGTAGCAATTATCAGCATGGTGAAGGCACGAAATTGTTTATCAAAAGGATACTCATCCTTTTTGGCGTATGTGATAGACGCCAAACTTGAGAAGAAGAAGCTAGAGGATGTAGATGTGGTGAATGAGTTCCCCGATGTGTTCCCGGACGACTTGCCGGGGTTACCACCTGATTGCCAAGTAGAGTTCAAGATCGATCTAGCGTCGGGGGCGTCCCCGATAGCTAGAGCTCCATACCGTTTGGCCCCGTCAGAGATGAAGGAGATGATGGGACAACTTCAAGACCTTCTTGAGAAGGGATTCGTGAGACCGAGCTCGTCGCCTTGGGGAGTACCGGTCTTATTTGTGAAGAAGAAAGATGGAACCATGAGGATGTGTATCGATTATAGGGAGTTGAATAAGGTGACCGTGAAGAATAAATACCTACTCCCTAGAATCGATGACTTATTCGACCAACTTCAAGAGGCGGGTTGTTTTTCAAAGATTGATCTACGTTCGGGTTACCATCAGGTGAAGGTCAAGGAGGATGATATTCCGAAAACCACTTTTTGGACGCGCTATGGTCACTACGAGTTCTTAGTGATGCCCTTTGTCTTGACGAACTCCCCGGCGGTGTTCATGGACTTGATGAACGCGTGTTGTGGGTCCACAATACTTATCAAGCTTTATAGATTAAACAACACATTAACGATTACCAACCTGTATTGATTAATAACAATGGTTACAAGGTTCGGTATTGATCAATTCAAGCTTTTCTCTATGTGTTCTCTCTAGTTACACCTTTTGTGTGTGTGTATATTGTGATCTCATCTTAAAGAGTTGTTGAGATCTGATAATATCTAATCTCAGATCTCTCTTTTGCTTCTAACACACTCAAACCTTACCACTTGCAATATTAAACTAAACTAAACTAATAATATCTAGATTGTTAGATATTATATAACTAACTAAACAAAACAAAATAACAAACTAACAACTAACTAACTAGTTACTTAGAAATAAATAAAATACAATAAAACTAACTTTGACATTTATTACAAACGACATTAGACTTTAATATCGAGAGTCGACGTTTCGGCTTTAGCTTCAGATTGCGATCTTCAGATTGGATGATCTTGAATCCAATAGATATGTGATCTAACAATCTCCCCCTTTGGATCAAGATCATTACTAAAAAGATTTTATCAATTCAGTCTTCTTGTTCAACTCAGAAGATGCAATCTCTTTCTCTAGCTCAGAATGCTTTAGCAAAGTATCTTCAAAGAAAATTTATCTGAAATCAGCATGTCTTCAGAATACTTTGATCTCGCAGTTCTTGGTTAGCTCTTCTCTCTTCCAATGTCTTGTAATGTAATGGAATGAACATTTCTTCAAGCTTTAGATTCTCCCCCTTTTGATGAAAAGTGTAATGATTTCATCAAAACTTCGAGTAAGAAATGTCAACCACTTGGAGCCTCTGATCCGTCAATTAAAAAAAAAATATTCATCCAGATCTTTTCAAATCCAGACAAAATAGTCGTGTAACACCTGAATCAACTAATGAATCAGTTAACATGCCTGTCAGAAACACTAAGTCACTGTGTGTAACGAATACACATTGGTAAGGAGCTGTTTGATGTTGACTCCCCCAGGGCTTCCATTTAATCATCGAAACACCACAAAGGTTATTTCTATAAACGTTATGACAAAGAAACAAATTCCTTGTGTGTTCGTGCTTGATAGAAAGAATTAAGCACATGATGATTGCTTATAAGGCTCAATATTGTGTAAACCACTAAGACAACAGTAAGTTAAACACAGACTCAATGTGCATGATTGAAGTGCGAAGGTGGGGCAGACTTCCTTCTTTTCAATGTCATGATTTTCCGAATGAAAATCAGATAGCAAATGTGCTGCTTCCCCTTAGAAAATGTGAAACACTTTCTATTTGAGTAGAAAATGAGTAGATGGTGAGGTTTGATCAAGAGTTGGCATGGGATAGTTGTCTGTTTCAATAATGATCACCAAAGAGTTGTGAATCACTAGAAATGTGGTTGCCCGGCTCAGAAAAAGTTGGTGCAAAGTTGTGATATTCTTCTAACTCTGTTCTCACACGCTCTTTCTTTTAAACATTAAGCCCACTCTAACCAAACTTTCTTTCTTTGTTTGACACACTCATTTCTTTTGACTTCTCACACTCAATCACTATGGATTAACTTCTTGGGTAGAAATCACTGGTTAAGGTGATTTCATAGAAGTTGTGTTAATTCCGAGCACAAAGAAATCCTTGTTTTCTTATGATGCATATGATGCTCAGATTGGTTTAACTATTTCATTTAAATCACAAATATGATCTTTGAAAACATTTAAAGTCACACTTCCAAATCATGAATTCGGTTTAAGAATCGGAAAGTGGTTTGAACATTTAGAACAATGTTTTCTATGATTGAAAGTTGTCCACTTATCAACCATATATGAGATTAAGGTAAAGGATTATACCTTAACGTGCGATCTTACATCTCATGAAGCTAAGCTTAAAGTCATAAACATATGATCTTTTAATCATCTCTCAAAACTTCTGCAAAAGTCTTATGTCAAGTCAAAGCAAAATTTATTCACTTAAATTGAAAAGACAAAAAGCAGTAAAACTGTTAAAGTACGAGTTCTGATCAGAAATAATCAGAAGTCATATCCAAACTCCTTTGATTTGAAGAGCTCCCCCTAAAATCTTGCATTACAAAAATTTGACATAAAAGGTAAATGCAGAAATCTTATGAGCTCCCCCTCAAAATAAGATTGACCACTTGTCAATTTCTTCTCATACTCCCCCTTGGATCATGAACAGTATATAGAAGTGCAGATATCTTGCGGAAATGAAGAAATGATGAAAAAGTATACAATTAGAAAACTTTGATAGGTAACTACTGATTAAATCTTTAGATTTAGCATACCAAGCTTAGAGACAAGAAAGTTAAACCTCTTTTCGTCTAAAGGTTTGGTAAGCAAATCGGCAAGCTGATAATCAGTTTTTACAAAGAAAGTTCAATTGTTCCTTTTTCAACATGATCTTTAATAAAATGACACATGACGTCTATGTGCTTAGTCTTGGTGTGCTGAACATGATTCGCTGTTATTGCGATGGCGCTCTTGGAGTCACAGTATATCGGGATTTTGTTAGTTCAAAACTAGTATCTTTAGGATAGCACAGACCAAGATCTGCAGTGCCCTTCAGATACCTAAATATACGCTTCACAGCAGACATATGGATTTCTTTTGGATTGGCCTGATATCTTGCACATAAGCATGTTGAAAACATTATATCTGGCCTACTAGAAGTAAGATACATTAAAGAACCTATCATCCCTCGATAAGTCCTAACATCAACAGCCTTTCCCGAAGGATCGGTGCCAATCTTAGTACCTGGTGCCATTGGGGTACCAATCAGTTTTGAATTTTCCATTTTGAACTTCCGAAGAATATCCATAATGTATTTTGATTGATTGATAAAAATACCCGATGAAAATTGTTTGACTTGTAAACCGAGAAAGAAATTCATCTCTCCCATCAAATTCATCTGAAATATAGACACCATAAGGTTTGAAAAATTCTTACAGTACTTAGGATTTGTAGAGCCAAAAATAATATCATCTACATAGATTTGAATTAAAATGATATCGGCTTTTTCCTTTTTGATAAACAAAGTGGTATCCACCGTACCTTTTGAAAAGCCAGACTTGACTAGAAATTTGGAAAGGACATCATACCAGGCTCGAGGAGCTTGTTTCAGACCGTAGAGTGCTTTGTCGAGAATATAGACGTGATTCGACTTCTCTTGATTGACAAAACCTTCTGGCTGAGATACGTAGACTTCCTCCTTTAGAATGCCATTCAGAAAGGCAGTCTTCACGTCCATTTGAAAGACCGTGAAGTTCTTGTGGGCTGCGTAGGCTAGAAACATTCTAATTGCCTCTAATCGCGCCACAGGAGCATATATCTCGTCATAGTCGATTCCTTCCTCTTGTCTGTATCCTTTGGCTACTAGTCTTGCCTTCTTTCAGATAACGGTACCACATTCGTCCTTTTTGATCTTGAAAACCCACTTCGTACCTATAATTGTTTTACCTTGAGGTTTTGGTACGAGTATCCAGACTTGAAGTGCATCGAACTGATTAAGCTCTTCTTGCATTGAGATCACCCATTCTGGATCAGCAAGTGCCTCTGATACGCGAGTTGGCTCGAACTTGCTCAGAAAGGAGTCATGCAGGCACATGTTTATTGATGCTGACCTAGTTTACACCGGTTTTGATGGACCGCCAATGATCTGGCTTATCAGGTGCTCTTTGGTCCATTTATGTTCATGAGGTAGTGGATTATATGAATGTATGTCAGTTATATCATCTATAAATCCACTTGTACCTTCTTCAGTTTGTTCAGGAGGAATGATGATTGCAGTTGAAGTGGGAGGTGCAGAAGGCTCAGCAGGTACAACTTGTTCTGGCTGTAGATTGATCTGAACAGAACATCCTACTGTTTCAGCTACTTCTGTCTCTTCATCACATGGCACTTCTTCAACTGTTGGAGTCGGCATTTGAATTGGAATTTCTTGTTGAATCGGGGCGTTGGATTCAATAGGAACATCTGAACTGGTTGGATGAGTAGTCGTTAAGCCTTCCATCCTGTCAACCACAACAGATTTCTTGACATTAGATCCAAGAAATTCATCATAAAACAATTCAAATAATAAGTCTAAATCAGATATATGATTAGTTGACGTTGATGCTTCATCTGATTTATTCTGTTGAGACGCAGGTTCTGGACTGAGTTGCCCAGAAGCTAGTACGCCAGTTATAACGGGTTCTGAACTGTGTTGTTCGGAAGCCATCTCTTCATCAAACGTGACGTTGATGCTTTCTATAACCGTCTTTGACTTCTTCAGATAGATACGGTATGCAGTTGATGTAGAGGAATAACCAATGAAGATGCCTTCGTCCGCCTTGGCACTGAACTTGTTGAGACTTTCCCTATCGTTTAGAACGAAACACTTACACCCAAATATATGGAAATATTTGATTGTCGGTGTTCGGTTTTTGATCAACGCATAAGGAGTCTTCTTGAATCTGCGATGTATCATGGATCGATTCTGTGTGTAGCACGCAGTCGATACAACTTCAGCCCACAGAAATAGAGGTAAGTCAAATTGACTTAGCATAGTATGAGCAGCCTCGACTAGCGTACGATTTCTTCTTTCGACCACTCCATTTTGTTGAGGCGTACGAGCAACAGAGTATTGATGTGATATCCCGACAGATTCGAGATATTCTTCAACCTTCTTGTTTTTGAACTCTGTGCCGTTGTCTGTTCTTAGAAGCTTGACCGGTTTCTGCAGATTCACCTGGGTCGTCTTCAGGAATGTGATGAGAACATCAGGTGTCTCATCCTTTGAACGTAGAAACTTGACCCATGTGTATCGCAAGTAATCATCCACGATAACGAGTATGTACTTCTTTCCGCCTAGACTCTGAGTTCGCATCGGACCGCATAAGTCCATATGCAATAACTCTAACGGAGCGCTTGTACTCTGTTCAGGCTTTGGTTTATGTGGAGCCCTCTTCATCTTGCCCTTTTCACATGCTGCACAAAGATGTTCTCTTTCATATTTGAGCTCTGGAAGTCCTTTGACGAGCTTTCCACGGACCAGATTGTTGATGTACCTGAAGTTGAGGTGAGAGAGCCGTCGATGCCATAACCAGCTTTGTTGCATCGAAGCTTTCGACAGTAGACAAACCTGCTTGTCAGTCTGGACATTTGACAAGTTAATTGTGTAGAGGTCTGATTCTCGAGTACCGACCAAGAGTTCCTCACCTTCTTCAATGCGAACTGAACACGTCTTGGCTTTGAAGTTGACCTCTAAGTCTTTGTCACAGAACGGGCCTATACTGAACAAGTTGTGTCTTAAGCCTTCAACATAGCTCACCTTCTTGATCGTGACATTGTTGTGTACCATATCACCATAACCCATTATTGGTGAATGCTGGTCGTTGCCGAATTTAACTGTTCTGCAATATTTATCTTTAAAATTAGACAGCATCTCTTTTTGTCCAGTCATATGCTTGGAACATCCGCTATCCAAGTACCATAAATGACGGATCTACACAAGAGAAATAATGAATTTAGATATTCATCTGACAACATTGGAATAAACTCTTTGGGTATTGAAGTGCGGGTCTTGAACTGATGTGTTCAAAAGCCATATTCTCTTCTTAAGTACGGATTCTGAACAGACGTGTTCAGAAACCATTGTTTTATCTTTGAAGTGCGGGTCTTGAACTGTTGTATTCAAGAACCTAGTTTCTTTGAAAAACGAGTCCTAGACTGATTTGTCTAGAAGTCATATCCAAAGCTCTCTTAAACTTTGTGTGCTTGCAACACAGAGTTAGCCTTAGGTACCCACTGGAATTTGGGTCCTACTGTGTTAGCACAAGATTTTGGTACCCATTTGAAATTGGGTCCTTTTTTCTTTTGAAAGATATTTGAAGCATTATAATCAGATGAATGCACATGATAATTGCCAAACCAATCTTCAGAATCTTGACAAGAAGTAGAAACATGTTTATCATAAATAGAAGACTTTCTAGCAGATAAAGATAACTGAAATAATTGCTTCATTGTATATTGTTTACGAGAAACAGCAAGTTTTGAGTTCAAAATAGCAACATCAGCAATTAAGACATCTTTACTAGGCGAAGTCTTACTACAATTAACACTACAAAACAATTTAACGGTTTTGTCAAGCTTCTGTTTCGGTTGCCACTGAGATTTAACTTCTGGCCTTTGCTTGCTCAGATCTGAAATATGTGAAACTCTTGAGTTAGACTTTTGAGCAACAAACGAATGCTTCTTCTTCGGATGACCAGTAGTGTTCAGTTTATGTGAATGCTTAGATATAATCTTACCTTTAGCACTCTTTGCTTTCACAGAGACTGAGTTATCAACTTTCGTTGATTTTGCACTGTTAACAGGCATACTGGTTTTTCCTAAAGATTTCTTAACAAAGGATGAATGGTTAGAAAGTTTTGCATTAAAGTCAAATTGTTCAAAACAATCATCTAAACCACCGTCAGAGTTCAGAAAATTAAGCCCTTCATCAGCTAGACCAAAACTATCTTTAGATTTTGAAGCCATAGAAATAACAACATTTTTCAGCACAGTTGAAAAAACTTTTTTTTGAATCCCAATCAAAAGTCTTTCATCTGTTAAAGAATTCTCAAGTTCATAAATCTTACTTTCTAAAACGAGAGGAGGGACATATAGTTTACCTTGAATAGGATTATCATTATAACTATTATTCATTTTCGCATAATAAAATGGAAGATGAACTTTAGATTATTTCAAACGTTTTTCAGTTTCGTTGGCTTCATCCTTTTCAGATAGTTTAGTCCAGAAAACTTTAAGCTCAGGGATTCTTCGAGCTAATTTTAAAGAAAGAAGATCATAAAGTGCAGGCACTTCAGATATTCCTTTTTGAAGACATTGAGGATTCTTATAACCGATTCCCCATTTTTCTATTTCCTCTTTGGGTTTGTTCAGATGAATAGTTTGTTCAGTTTGACCCAACTTGTATAGTTTCTCTTCCAAACTTTTTAATTTTGCAATTAAAGTTTTGTTTTCTTCAATACATGAAGAATGCATTTTCGTAAGCTCATATAAATCAAGCTCACTTTTTCTCAGTTTAGACTTGAGTTAAGAATTCTCTTTAAGAATTATTGTCTTTTCCTTTGCGCTGGTGTCATTATTTTTATGTAAAACCTCAACCAATACTTTCTTCTCAGCAATTTCATCGCTAAGTTTCTGTATCGATTGGTTTTTGTCAGTAATAACACCATTTTCTCGCTTAAGTTTCGACTCTAACTCTTGTTGTTTTAAATTCAGGGCATGCATTTTATTTATGAAATCTGAATACGACAAATCACATACCTCATCTGTTGCATCCTCTTCTGAATCTGCTTCATCGTCTGATTCCTGCTTTCCCATCAAGCACATGTTGAATGCTTCATCTCTCTCTTCATCCTCTTCTTCCTCGTCTGAATGATCAAGCCAATACTCATCCTTTGCCATCAGTGCCTTACCCGCCTCCTGTTTCTTTGCAAGAAGCATCTTGTTCTTGTAGTAATCGGAGTTTCTGACTTTGGGTCTGCGACAGTCTCTGACATAGTGACCTGTTTTGCCACAGTTGTAGCACGTTGGTGGTTCTGACTGACTGGATCCTTCAGCTTTAAACTTTCTCTCTTCCGGTTTCCTCTCCTCTATTCTCTTCCCTTCAGCATGATACCTTCTCTCTTCCGGCTTCTTCTCCTCTATTCTCTTCCCTTCAAACTTCTTTACTTCATATCTACTTCCTTCAACCCTTTCCTTGTGGACATAGTTGTTAGGACCAGAAGAATACCTCTGACTGTTTGATGTTGGCTTTTTGTAGAACTTTTTCTGAAAAGCATTTGTCAGCAGAAGCATTGCTTGCTTCAGTTGGTCCTTTTCATCCGAGTCAGAGTTTGCATAAGCTTCATTTTCTTCTGAATCATACACAATCGTCTTGTTCTTCTTCTTCCTGACAACAAGAGCAACTGTGTCCTCAACTGTCTTTACTTTCTGCCTCTTCTCATCTAGAATTTCATCCACCTCTTCTTCATTTTGTCTGAGGGTTTCATACACCTCATGAAGTGGAATCTCATTCAGATCCTTGATCTGCTTCATCTGCCTGGCAAATCTCTTCCATTCCGGCTGTAGAATACTCAGGAATTTGACGTTCAGCTCTATTTGAGATTTGTGGACCTTGTTCTTTCTTAGTTCGTTCAGCAAGGTCACAAACCTGTCATAGGTTTCTTCTAAAGTTTCTCCGACTCTGCCTCTAAATTCTTCATAATTATTTAGGCAGTTGGAGATTTTCAGCTGATTCCCAACCTTTGAACCCAGCATCATCTTCTCTAGCTGATCCCACATTTCTTTGCCAAATGCTTTGTAGTTGTCAATCTTTACATAGATTTCGTTTGGAATTCCTTGTAGAATGTATGACTTTGCTAATTTATCACCTTTTGCTCTCTTTAAGTTATCATCTTCGAGCTCATGATACTTAAGTTCAATCTGTGTTGGCACAGTTCCAACCAAACGAGTCGTCATAATTGGTTTCATAACCCCTTCTTCTATCGACTGTCTGATGAAATCACCCAATTCATGTCTGTCAACAAAGTTCAGGAACCGATCTTTCCACTGTTCGTATTCTCCTTTAAAGAGAACTGGTGGCTTGGTGTCAGTTCCGATTGCAAGGGCTTCTCTAGATGTCATTCTGAATAAAAAGATTGAAGTCTTGTATTTGCGCAAAGAGAGGTTTGCGTGAAGAGTTGATTGCGCGAACTGAGATTTGCACGAGACGTAGGAAGCGCAAAGTAAGGTTTGTGCGAGACGTTGGTTGCGCAAACTGAGGTTTGCGTTTCAAGAAGGTTGCGCAAACTGAGGTTTGCGTTTCAAGAAGGTTGCGCGAAGTAGAGTTAAGCTTTTCATGAGGAGTTGATCACGTGAACTGAGGTTTGCGTGATGTGTTGGTAGCGAGAAGTGAGCTTTGCGTTTCAAGGGAGTTACGCAAACTGAGGTTTGCGTCTGCAGTTGGTTGCGAGAACCGAGTCTTGCGCGAGACGTTCGTTGCGCAAAGTGAGCTTTGCGTGATCAGTGCGTTGCGCAAAGTAGGCTTTGCGTATTACGTTTGTTGCGCAAAGTAGACTTTGTGTGATACGTTGGTTGCGTAAAGTGTGTCACGCAAAGTGGGCTTTGCGTGAGTTCTTCTTCTGGTTTGCGCGAATTCGTCTGTACTTCGAAAAATCGACTAAAAACCTGTATCAACGTCGATTAGCAGTACCAAACTCTACCAATATGTCTAAAAGCACTTCTAGAACTGATTGTGACCACACGATCTCGAAAACAAACACTTTTTGAAGTTTAAAATTGACGGCACAGTGAACTTGAAGTCGACTGTTTTATCACAAAAATCACAAATTGGAACTCGATTTAAGCTCTAATCTGAAATCAACCTACAACAACTCGATCTAGCAGCCTAAATGATCACAACTTGATCGATTTTAACTCCTAAAACACTCAAAAACTCGAAATCGATTTTCAAATAAGAACACATAGTCGTTTTTCTTAAAACTTGATTTTGAATCACTTATCAGGCTCTGATACCAATTGTGGGTCCACAATACTTATCAAGTTTTATAGGTTAAACAACACATTAACGATTACCAACCTGTATTGATTAATAACAATGGTTACAAGGTTCGGTATTGATCGATTCAAGCTTTTCTCTATGTGTTCTCTCTAGTTACACCTTTTGTGTGTGTGTATTGTGATCTCATCTTAGAGAGTTGTTGAGATCTGATAATATCTAATCTCAGATCTCTCTTTTGCTTCTAACACACTCAAACCTTACCACTTGCAATATTAAACTAAACTAATAATATCTAGATTGTTAGATATTATATAACTAACTAAACAAAACAAAATAACAAACTAACAACTAACTAACTAGTTACTTAGAAATAAATAAAATACAATAAAACTAACTTTGACATTTATTACAAACGACATTAGACTTTAATATTGAGAGTCGACGTTTTGGCTTTAGCTTCAGATTGCGATATTCAGATTGGATGATCTTGAATCCAATAGATATGTGATCTAACACGTGTGCCGGCCCTTCCTTGATATGTCGGTCATCGTGTTCATCGACGATATTCTGATCTACTCCAAGGATGAATCCGATCACTCGTGTCATCTCCGAGACGTTTTGGAAGTCTTGAGGAAGGAGAAACTTTATGCGAAATTATCCAAGTGTGAGTTTTGGTTGAAGGAGGTGCAGTTTTTGGGTCATGTGGTCACGAAAGAAGGAGTGAAGGTGGATCCGACGAAGATAGAAACTATGATGAATTGGGAACCTCCTAAAAGCCCATCTGAGATCCAGAGCTTCTTGGGCTTGGCGGGATACTACCGGAGGTTCAAACAATACTTCTCTAAAATTGCGCCTTCGTTGACGGCGCTGACCAAGAAGAATGTAAAGTTTGTATGGACCGAAGCACAAGAAAGAGCTCTTCGGACATTACAAAAGAAGTTATGCGAGGATCTGATCTTATCCTTGATGGAAGGATCGGAGGACTTCGTAGTCTATAGCGATGCATCCAAGATGGGGCTCGGGTGTGTACTCATGCAAAGGGGAAAGGTGATTGCCTATGCATCAAGGCAACTAAAAGTACACGAGAAGAACTACCCCACTCATGATTTGGAATTAGCAGCGGTAGTGTTCGCCTTGAAGTTGTGGCGACATTATCTTTACGACACGAAGTGTACCTTGTATACGGACCACAAGAGATTGAAGTACGTCTTCGATCAGAAGGAGCTCAACATGAGGCAGCAGAGATGGTTGGAATTTCTCAAAGATTACGATTGTGAGCTACTTTACCACCCGGGGAAAACGAACGTAGTGGCCGACGCCTTGAGTTGGAAAGAGTATAGTGGGAGACTCCAAGCCAAGCTTACGAGGATCGAGTTAGTGTCAAGTCTCATGGAAAGGATTAAGACATCGCAAACGAGGCCTTGTTGGAAGAGAACCTCAAAGATGAAGTAATGGTCAAGCAACGCCTACTCTTGACCGAAGATAGTCGTGGGATAAAGTGTTTTGATGGAAGAGTTTGGGTGCCAAGGATTGGCGGGAATCGAGATCTATACTTGGAAGACGTGTACAAGTCCAAATACTCTATCCACCCAGGGAGTACAAAGATGTATCGGGATTTGAAGTTACATTATTGGTGGTCGAGTATGAAGTTAGATGTAGCATGCTATGTGGAGCGATGCGTGACTTGTTCGCAAGTGAAGGCCGAGCACCAACGACCTTATGGGGGCCTTCAACCATTAGAAATACCCGAGTGGAAGTGGGACAAGATTACTATGGACTTCGTGACCAAACTACCGAAGACCTTGAGGAGGTAACGACACCATCTGGGTGATTATTGATCGTTTGACGAAAAGTGCGCATTTTCTAGCAATGCGGGAAACTTTGCCAATGGATAAGTTGGCAAAGTTGTATATAGACGAAGTGGTCTCTAGACATGGCATACCCTTGTCTATAGTCTTCGATCGAGATAGCTGATTTACATCAAGATTTTGGGGAGCCTTACATCAAGAATTGGGCACACGGGTGAACTTGAGCACGACATACCACCCGCAGACGGACGGACAAAGCGAAAGGACGATTCAAACCTTGGAGGACATGCTTAGGTCTTGCGTGATTGATTTTGGCGGTAGTTTGGATACCCATCTACCTTTGGTGGAGTTTGCATACAACAATAGTTATCACTCTAGCCTCGGGATGGCACCATTTGAAGCCTTGTACGGGCGAAAGTGTAGAACTCCCGTGTGCTGGATGGAGGCGGGGGAGAAACAATTTGCTGGCCCTGAGATTGTACAAGAGACGACCGATAAGGTCAAGGCTATCCGAGAGCGTTTGAAAGCGGCGCAAGATCGTTAGAAAAGTTATGCCGACAAGAAGAGGATACCGGTGGAGTTCCAAGTGGGAGATCGTGTGATGTTAAAGGTGTCTCCTTGGAAAGGTGTAATCCGGTTTGGAAAGCGGGGGAAGTTAAGTCCCCGTTTCCTTGGACCATTTACCATTCTCGAGCGTATTGGACTTCAAGCCTACAAGTTAGATTTGTCACCGAAAATGGACGGGATACATCCTACGTTCCATGTGTGCTATCTACGGAAGTGCATGGCGGAGGAAGAAAGCGTCATACCATTGTCAAAAATCCGGGTGGACGACAACCGATGTTATATGTAAAATGTTTTTTTATTGTTTTAATTAGAATAAAGAAAAAAGGTAAATTACTAGAATACCCTTGGAGTTAACCTACTTAACGGAATATTTTAAACGAAGTTAGGGTAAGGGACAAAGGCATGTGAAAATGTAAACCACAGGGACGTTTTCCATAATTATTTTGATTTAGGGACGCACTGTGCAATTTTATGTAAACAACAGGACCAATCGTGTAATTTACTCTTACTTATATTTTTGAAAAAATATTAATTAATTAGGATATGTAAAGTGGACCATTTTTATTGTAATTTATATTATATGTAATGGTTATTTAAAATCATAGATTAATGTAAATTTTTTCCAAAATTTGTTTTAACAAATTCAAAAAATTCATTTTTAAATTCTTTTAATTAACATATTATATTATTTATTTATTTTTGCTATCTTGTCTGTATTAATTAACATATTATATTATTAAATTTTTATTTGAATTATATTATGAAATATTTGTAATTGACTATTTTTTTCAAGATGTCATTTTTGGTTATTTTTCACACTTATAATTTAGTTTTTGCTAAACATAATTTGTTAATCAGCCAGCTTCTCCGCTACCAGCTAGCTTAACCTTAATCTTATTGGTTGGCATTTCAAAAGAAAACCAAACAATTTTACATTTCTATAATTTTTACCCCTCAACCACTAACGATCAACAAAACCACAGGGGGACCTACATAGAGAGTAGGGGGTGCACGGTCCTCTGCGCAATCATTCCGTCGTAATGGAATTTCTTTATTGATTATAAATGTGCATCCGCTTAATTTTAAAGGGTGCTTTTATATGTTTTTAAAACCAAAACTAAAATAAAAACATGATGTGGTATGAATCATTAGAGTGTTGTTTTTCATTTATGAGGTCATGGGTTCTATCCTTGTTTGAAGCAAAATTTAACTTTTTACCACTAAGTAGGGGTGAGCAAAGGCGGGTACCCGCCTAAAATTCCCGGAACCGGAACCGCCGGTTCCTGGAATGAAGGAACCGGAACCGGTTACACCGGTTCTTTATATTTGGGAACCGGAACCGGAACCGCCGGTTCCGGTACCGGGTACCCACTGTCTAATTTTTAAATTTTTTTATCATTCATATTATAAAAAGGTAAATATTAATTATATTAGAAAGTCCAAACGTAAAAAAAATAAGTACCACAAACGTGAAAACTAATAAATACTACAAACTAATAAATACTACAAACGATGTTTACAAAACAAATAAATATTGCAAACGGTGCTTATAAAACACATAAGTACTACAAACAAACGGTGCTTCCGAAACACTTCACGTCATTAAAATTAGTTGACGTTGACAAATATTACAAACGATGCTTCACTAAAAGATAGTTTATTATATTTTTATAAATAAACAAAATAAATTTTATTAAAAAAATAGCGGGTACCCGTCGGTTCCGATTCTGGGTACCCAGCAGGACCGGGTACCCGGTCCCGACGGGTACCCAGCGGGTAACGGTTCCAAAAAAATGAGAACCGGAACCGGTCCCGATCGGTTCCATATTTTAGGAACCGGAACCGAAACCAATCACATCGGTTCCGGTTCCGGAACCGACAGTTCCGAAGCGGTTCCGGTTCCAAAGGCGGGTACCCGCTTCCGATGCGCACCCCTACCACTAAGCTACTAATATTTTTAATTTAGAGTAAATTACAGATTTGGTCCCTGTGGTATATGACAATTTTGGATTGGGTCCCCTAAACGAATTAATTACAACCATGGTCATCGTGGTTTCACTTTTGTTTTGGATTGGGTCCCTCCACCTAACTCTGTTAAGCTTAATTTCATTAAGTTAGGGATCTTTTGGTCATTTTACATTGATTCTTATATTTAAAGAAAACAAAAAATAAATAATATCATTTATCATTTATTACTTATTATTATTTTATTTAATATTTGTACATAATATAACCGTTTGACCATGACTTTCTCCTTCCCCCAAAATCTCCCTTATACCATTCCCCATACTGTGAAGCTGTCCTCTCCACCTTCTTCGTCGGCCTCCTCCATCTCCGGTCACACACTAGAGAAGAACACCACGTATCTCCATACCTTTTATTCACATCTTCAATCACTTTATCCATCTTCGCAACTTTCGTCAGTTTCACAAACTTACTCATCCCATTCCACAAAACTGCAACCTCTTTATCACTCTTCAAATTACTCAAAACAATCCCTTTTTCTCTCAATAACTTTGCATCTTCTTCTGTATCAATTATTCTGTTCATTAACTCGATGTAACGAGCCACCACTAACGGCCTGGAAGCAACGCAAGCTTCGTATGCTACAAGGTTTCTTAAAAAGACTTTTGTGTTTACGTTGAGTTCGATTTTTGGGAGGTAAATTGTGCATGTTATGTTCTCAAAATTAATGTCGGAGATTCCGCCGTTCACTGGAGAGAATATAATTCCGGCTTGAACCATGTCGGTGACTGATGGGATTGTGATTTCTTCGATTAATTGTGGCTTTTGTAATTCGTTACTATTTTGTAATCTTTCATCTTTTCTATCACCTTGGAATTTTTCGAGCATTCGTTCGATTGGTTCTTTCATGAGTTTGAGAATTGGGAGATTATATAAGATCTTCCATGGAAGTTTTATGAAAAGCTTCATTGGTTTCCCGAATATGATTTTCTTGAAAAAGTTTACTAAAACTGTGTTTGATTTCGATAACATGTTCCACACGTAATCCATGAACTTACGAAGATCACTTTGTTTCGCGAATGATTCTTCTTCTTCTTCTTGTGCTTTGATTTTGATGATATATTAGTTTTCGATGTCGATGTCGATTTCGGCTTCTACGATGTTGAGTTCTTTGTTGTTTGGAATTATCATGTTGTAGAGAAAATCAAGCAAGTGATCGCAGTCGTTTATTCAACATCTGGTAACTCTTGTTCTTGAAAAGGTGAAAGTTCATGGTACAAACCCATTAACATGTTTTTCAGCCTTTTTTCAGCTGTGAGTTCATGAGTTGTTTGTTGATGTATTTAGAAAATTTTTAGATTTAAGGGTGTTCTTCTTCTTGTTCGAAGTATTTATTGATGTATTTAGAAAATTTTTATAAGTTGTTGTCTTCAGATTTAAGGGTGTTACATCACAACTCATCAAAAAGGGGGAGAAATTCTGGATTTTCAAGTCAGATGAAGATTAAGTGAAGGTTGAAAGATCTTCTGAAGAAAATGGTGGAAATAAAAGTTTATCTAAATGGAGACAGACAGATGATTCAATAAAGCTTGTTTACTTAAAGACAGTTCAGAGATCGCAGAGATGAAAATATAAGCATTGAAAAATTCCTCAAAATTGAAAGATTTCTCAAAGTTTAAAGAAGATCAAAGAAATTTCAAGATTTCAAATGTTTGTTCAAGACTTTGGTGACTTTTCAAAGACTTTGTGAAAGACTTTTCAAGATTCTTCAAAAGCATCAGAGTTTAAAGATTGTTAGAGCTTCAATGTTTAAAGCTGTCAAAGATAAAGTTTGAAGAATCAAAAGCTGAAGACGATTGTCAAATTTTTTTAAATCTTGAATACAAAAGGGGAGATTGTTAGTGTATTGTTGTATCCAAGATTTAAGTAGAAAAGTCAAAGTCTAGTCAAGTCTTGTATAAGTCAACCTTGTTTAAATACATGTAGTGTGAGTGTTTGCAAGTGTGATAAGCATATGAGAGTTTAGTAGTTTAAGTGTTCTTTGTAATCATTAGACTTGAAGTGTAATACGACTTGTGACTTTCTCTCTCTACTCTACTCTCTCTCTAGAATTTCATTGTCAAATCTTAATTTGATTAGTTGTGCTTGAATTCTTGGACTTACAATTGGTATCAGAGCCATCATATTCACTATTGTGATGATCAAATTCATCATCATCATCATCATCATCATCATCATCATCATCATGCATATAACTTCCAGTTTCCTAACTCTCATGTTCACTCCCATCGCCATTCATTCTCAACATCATATATGCCCTTTCCTGGTCTTGTAGTGTACGAGCAAGGGCAAGATCAGCAAATGAAGAACACGCATGAAGAAGATTTGTGATGTTTTCTTGTTTTCTGCGAGTTAGTGTCCAAAACGCGCAAAGTGAGTTTTGCGAGAAGTGGAAACACGCACGAAGCAGCTTGCGAGTTTTTTCTAAGAATTGATTTGATTTGCGAGTTTGCATTATGCGAGTTCTTAATTGTCAAAATGCGCACATCCTTCTAGCGAGAACATAAAACGCGCACATAGTGCTCTGCGCGAACCAGAAACGCGCACAAGCCTGTTAGTGCGAAGTCTCATCCACAGTGTTTTGCGAGTTTCTTTGTTGTGCGAGTTTGTGCCTTAGATTTTTTTAAAGTTTGATTTTCAAATCACATTTTTATCTGAATATTTTGGATGATCATTTCAAGCATACCATTCAAGATGTCAGAAAAAAGTTTCTCTAGGGGCGCTACCCCTCGACCCTGCAAGGGCGTTGCCCCTTGACCCCACCCGCTAATCGGGTAGCGGGACCCCCGTGCTAAGTCTGCGGAGGGGGACATATTTCTGATAGTGATCAAAATTTTCTGATTTTCGTTAACGATCATTTTGAAGTAAATTTTTTTTTCCAGATATCAAGATTTCTACTGTTTTGTCAGGGAGAGACTGTGTTATCATGTATATGCCTGAGATACTTATCATAGAAGCTGAACGTGATAAACTGAAGATTCAGAATTCAGATCTTCTAAATGAGATTCAGAAGTTTAAAGCTAAATTGTTAAATTTTGATAAAATTTCTGAATGTGCAAAATGTACTAATCATTCTAAATCTAATTTTTCAGGTATCATTAAAGCGAGAGAGAAAGAAATTGAAATGAAACAAGATATTATTAAAGCAAGAGAGAAAGAAATCAAATTAAAATAAAGAAAAATAACCAATCTTCAAAGCAAGCTTAAAACAACTGAACAACAGACATTAGAACTTAAAGCTGAATCAGTTGATCTACACCTCAAGTTTAAAGCTTTTGAAGATCAAATTTCTGCATTGGAAACAAAAATGTTGATCTGATGAAAAACTTCAATGCAGATAATGTCAAAGCTGAGTTGGAGAATGTTTCTACTCAAAAGCTTTCTGACTTTTCAAAGAAAGTTTCTCAAGAGAAAAAGGATATAGAGCTAAGATGTATAAAACTCTCTAAGCAAGTGTCAGAATTTGAAAAGATCTTAATAACTGAAAGAGACACGGTTGCAAAAGAGAGAAAAGTTCTTGAAAATAAAAATCTTGAACTTCCTAAGCAGATTTCCACATTACAAGACTTACTTGAAAAAGAAAGACACATTTTTCAAGAAAAGAAAAAGTCTTTTGATTCTGAAAAGAAAAGGTTTGAAAAGAAAAATGTTGGGATTTTCAAGGAAATATCTGAGAAAAACAAGAACTTGGAAAATGATTTTGAGCAAGAAAGTCTAATTTTTGAATATGAAATATCTAAGCTCACATCCAAAATATATGTTCTATCTTCAGACATTTTAAAAGAATAGATAGCAAAATCTGACTTGAAAAGGAAGTTTGACACACTTTCTGATGAAAGAAACATTTTGTTTAAAAAGATAAAGAACTTGGAAGCTGCAAATGTTAAATTGTCAAAAAAAGTTTTTGCTGATGTGATTAGTCAATCACCTTTTGATAATTCAACAGAATCGGTTTGTTCTTTCAAAACTGCTTCAAGTTCAATTCAAGAAAATGTTTCAAAAAGGTCAAGTGTCAAATCTAAAATTGTCATATCAAATCAGATTCAACCATCCAATCTATTTTATGACAAGTTTGTTGATGGTCCAACGAGCTTTTATGTTAAATCTCTTGAGAAATTTTTTTCTAAGAAAGGAAATATGGTCTGGAGAGTGAAAGGTTCTCCTGATGACAAGGATGACAAATCATCAACATCCACATCCAAAGCCAAGAAGAACAATGCATCTAAAGGTAAATCTTTTGGTAAACCTGATATGTTTTATTCTGCTAATCATTTGATCAGGATTGCTCAAAAGAAGATTTGTTGTTCTTACTGTGGAGAGAATGATTTTGTTCAAAGAGAATCTGCTCATAACTGGTACGAAACTTACAGAATTACTTCTAAGAAAAGTATACATAAAAATGTTAAATCCAATGAGAAGTGGATTCCTAAATCTAACTTACCAGGACCCAAATACCAGTGGGTATCAAAACCAGTCAAATCTGTTTTGTAGGTACCACAGGTTTAGGGGGAGCAAGATGTTTGGCTCTTGAATATTTCAGTTAAAGACCCATACTTTCATGTTAAAGAGCAATGGTTTCTGAATACTTCAGTTCAGAACCCGATCTTAAATGTTAAATGACTTAGACTTCTAAACACATCAGTTTAGGACTTGGTCTTCAATGTTTAAAGACAAGGATATTATGTAAATATCCATGGTGAGCTTATCAGAATTTAAATCATTTTATCATGATTTGAGGGGGAACTTAAATGTAAGTATCTTTTGATCTAGATATCTGATTGTTTGAAAGAAGAACAACTTTTGAACATGAAAAATATTTTCTTAAATGTTCAAACAACTTCTTGTTCTCAAAAGATTTCATGAATTTAGAAGTGTGATTTTAAATGTTTTTCATTATTGAGCGTCAATGTTTAACTGACCGTGTGTTTCCAAAGATCAATACATGTGTATTATCTTTTCTATATACTGCCAAGTATTCATACACATCGGTTCAGTACTTCATTTGAATTAGTTATTACCATGTCTCATAACGAAACAATTTTTCGATGGTAATACTCCCGTTTGTAATTCACTATTGTTGAGCATAAATCATCATTTCAATTTGAGCGTTTAGTGCTAAATTGTTTATATTAGTTCATATAAACAAACTGTCAAGTTATTTGATACCCTAACCTTTCACGTTCATATTTCGTGATATTTGATCTAATTGATACATTGTTAGATTCTCAAACAAGTCTTTCGAATTCATTTCATTCATTCAATTTTTTTGTTTTGAGAGATCTTCAAAGTTCAAATGCTCAAATTTCATTCATATTCTTAATGAGCATACATTTATATGACAATGATATCATGTGCTTAACTGTTCAAGTTAAATTGTTGAGCAACTATTCTTTTTAGGACAAAATACATGGGATTCGTGTGAGAACTTAAACAGAACTTCCATGGATTCACGTTAACCAGTGTTTCCTACCCCAGAAGTAATACTAGAGTGATTGAGGAGTGAGGGGTCTTAAATCAAAGAGTGGGGGAGATAACTCATCCGATTGAGTTTTTCTCATTGTGTAGAGCGGAAAAATGTAAAAGAGAGTTTGGTTAGAAGTGAGCTTTAATGTTTAAAAGAAAGAGGGTGTGAGATCAGAGTTAAAAGAATATCAAAACTCTGCACCAACCACTTTCTGAGTCGGGCAACCACATCTTCTGATTGGTTCACATTCTTTGGTGACCATCATTGAAAAAGGCAGTGAGCCCATGCCAACTCTTGCAATTACCCCACCAACCACTCGTTTCTTTCTTAACAAAGAAATGTTTAAATTTTATTGGGGATGCAACACATCTGCTATCCGATCTTCACTCGGAAGATTTGGATATTGAAAAAGAAGGAAATTTGCCCCACCTTCGCACCTCTTTCATGCACATTGAGTCCGTGTAAAACTTGTTGCTGTCTCAACAGTTTACACATTTTGAGCCTGAAAAAGCTTAAGTAGCTTCAATCATTCTACACTTTCACGTACACACAAGAAATATGTTTTCTTGTCATAACATTCATAGAAATTCCTTTGTGGTTTTTCAATGATTGAATGGAAGCCCTGGGGGAGTGAACATCTCAAAAACTCCTTTCCAATGTATATCTATTGTACAAAGTGGCTCTGTGCTACTTACAGGCATACTAACTGTATCATTTGTTGATTCAGGGTTACAACGTTTATTATATCCGGATTTGAAAAGATTCGGGTATATATATTTCATGAATTGACGGATACACAGATCAAAAGAGCGAAGATTGTCATTTCATAAAGGGGGAGAATGTTAGTTTATCATAAAGGGGAAGATAGATATTCAAAGACTGTGATGACTTGAAAAAGGTTTTGATGATTTTGCTGCTCACATGTAACACCCGTAAATTGGAGTTTTCTATTAGTAATAATTCGGGAGCCGTTTCACTATTGGAACGAAAAGGTGCCAAGAAATCAGGTGAGTTTTACTATGGAATCATCGAGGATCGAACAAGGCGCGAAGACGCGGGAAAACAGAGTTTTAGGCTGCCGCGAGTTGTGGCACGACTTGGAGTCGCGGCACAAGCCGCGTAACTCACTAGAAGTGAGTTCTGGGGAAAAGGACGACTTATGCTGCGACTTAAGGTCGCGGCGTAACCCACATAATCCCACCGTCGAGCTAAAAACCGATTTTCAACCTTTAGCCTCATTTCTCTCAATCCCAAACCCTAAATCTTCTTCCCTTTTCTCTTCCAAACCGGCCCCCAAACCCCCAAAGTCGAACCTTACGTATTTTGAAGGTTTTTCCCCCTTGAACCATATGATTCTTCATCATCTAGCTAGTGGGATCTTGAACCACAAAACCTCCATCTTCATCTTCCTCATCAAGTTCAACGTGTGGGATCTCGGATTGAAGAGTTGGATTGGGTGTCCTCGGAAAGTCTCATCACCTAGAGTGGTAAGCTCTCCTGAAATAAGTTATAAATGCTCCGTTGGTGGTTTCTTAAGTGTTTGGTTTCTTAAATCTAGTATTTGATGATTTTGGAGAAACTAGGGTTTTGATCTAGTTGGAGATTTTAGTAAGTAACGCTTAGGGAATGTTTCTAAATGGTTTGGTATGTATGGATCTAGGTTTTGGAAGTTCTCGGCTTGAGGATTCAAGCGGCCTTCAAAAGAGCTCGTTGGGTGAAATCTAGATTTAGCCTAAATCTAGCAAGGTGAGTTCAAGTGATTTGTGAAAACGGTGTACATGCCAAAATGTTTATTTTAAAGTGTTCTGTGTTTTACATGAAATGGTTAACTGCTGATAAGTTTTGTGCATTTTGAAGTAAAATATGTTTTACTTGGTTATATGTCAAAGAGTGTGTTAACCTCTTAAAATGCTTATATTGGGTTTTGAACATTTCAACAACTAAATAGCATGATTTACGTATTCTTGGTGATTTTGTACAAGTAAGGTCTATTTTATAATTTATGCATCTTTGAGGATTTTGTACAAATGAGGTCTATTCCATGTTATATGCATGGTGGTGTATTCGTATTCATAAACCTTTTGGAAAACCTTCGATCCCATTATGCGTTAAGTTTTGGGTTAAGCTTGTCTTGAGGTAAGTGTCATCGTAAACGTTGTTTAAAGGCATTTCATGATTTGAGGGACCAGTAACCGTTGGTCAAATGGATTTTGAGCATTTTAGCTCGGTTTTGGCTTAAAGGAGTCTAGAGGACATTTGTCCGGTTTTAATGGCTCGATGTAGAGTCAAATTTAAGAGTTACATCTTAATGCATTTTATTGCATAATTATATTCATTACATGCTCGAGTGCTTTAGTCATTCATGAGTAGTCGTGTAACTTTAGACTGTGTTGCATTTGATCCATAGGCATATAAGTCAGTCTTATTTGATGGTCAATTGGGTGGTACGGGGTTAGACTCCGGGACTCATGGTTTATGACCTTGTCTTTACGAGTAGGCACTAAGAGTGGTTGAGTTCCGGTTGAGCTATTATGACTATGGGTAGTCCTCTGATGGGCGTTGGGACCTTCACCATGTGGGGCAATGCCTTCGTTGTATCCCCCGTGTGCCGAGCCTTTGGCGGTAATTCCGGTGTTGTTCGCTAAGGTCAGCTGTCTCTTTGGGTGAAACTTGTTAAGAGGTCGTAGGGACATTTGGGCTTGCATGTCGTGAAGTGTCGTACGATCAACGTTGTTTGAGTGACATACTTTTGTATTCCTCCGCTCTCAACGGATACGGGTATCCCCCGTTGTCGGCCCGCTGTATTTTGGATATTTAATTGTCCATGCTTTAATATTTGGATTTCATTCCATTTTATGGTCGCGTGAGTATTAAGTTTCAGTTCCATGTTTTAATGGCGTATCATATTTATTTGGATTGTTTTCCGTTAATTAAGGGTCGAGTATTATGTCCCATCCGAGTTTTGGGTGTTTTGGGATCTGAAGTATTATTTACATTTTCACAAATTTGAGTATCGAACTATGACCTGTTTGGGCGAGTTTCGGGTTGCATCGTTTTATAAGGAAGGTGAGTTTGAGAGCATCGTCTTTAAAAATGCATATTATGGGAAAATGTGTCGTTTCCATTTTGAAGTATAATATTTCGAAGGATCTTGCTTTAAATTGAATTCCTTCCTTTTAAAATATATATTCATTCATGTTAAAACTCTTGAGCTCACTAGGCGTTAAGCCTAACCCTTTTTATTTGTCGGCATGTGCATCAGGTTCATTTCGGGGGTTTAGTTCTAGCAGTGCTTTGAAGAAGTTGAGCCTTAGCCTTACAAGAGTGAGTAGTCGGTGAAGTCTTCCGCAGGTTGGAGTTAGTAAATGTTTTTGGGTTTAGTAACACCCGTCCTTTTCATAGAGTATATGTATAGGATGATTGTGAGTGTTGAAGTTAACTCTCAATTTATGTTGTAGTTCGAAGTATTTATTGATGTATTTAGAAAATTTTTATCTGTTGCTGTCTTCAGATTTAAGGGTGTTACATCACAACTCATCAAAAAGGGGGAGAAATTCTGGATTTTCAAGTCAGATGAAGATTAAGTGAAGTTTGAAAGATCTTCTGAAGAAAATGGGGGAAATAAAAGTTTATCTAAATGGAGACAGACAGATGATTCAAGAAAGCTTGTTTACTTAAAGACAGTTCAGAGATCGCAGAGATGAAAATATAAGCATTGAAAAATTCCTCAAAATTGAAAGATTTCTCAAAGTTTAAAGAAGATCAAAGAAATTTCAAGATTTCAAATGTTTGTTCAAGACTTTGGTGACTTTTCAAAGACTTTGTGAAAGACTTTTCAAGATTCTTCAAAAGCATCAGAGTTTAAAGATTGTTAGAGCTTCAATGTTTAAAGCTGTCAAAGATAAAGTTTGAAGAATCAAAAGCTGAAGACGATTGTCAAATTTTTTTAAATCTTGAATACAAAAGGAGAGATTGTTAGTGTATTGTTGTATCCAAGATTTAAGTAGAAAAGTCAAAGTCTAGTCAAGTCTTGTATAAGTCAACCTTGTTTAAATACATGTAATGTGAGTGTTTGCAAGTGTGATAAGCATATGAGAGTTTAGTAGTTTAAGTGTTCTTTGTAATCATGAGACTTGAAGTGTAATACGACTTGTGACTTTCTCTCTCTACTCTACTCTACTCTCTCTAGAATTTCATTGTCAAATCTTAATTTGATTAGTTGTGTTTGAATTCTTGGACTTACACAAATGCGACATCCCAGATGTAACATTCTTCAAAATCCGACCTTGTTCTTTCGTGGCATAAACCCGAAGAAACTCATGCAAAACGGACGGGTGTAGGGGTATGGGGAATTAGTCGGCATTTCTGAGGTGGGGGAAGGAGCCCTGCGAGGCCATGGTTTCATGGAAGAGGGAAGAAGATCTCTGTATCGTATATATAAGATATCATTTTTTATGTTTTTAAGAAAAAATGTAAAAAGACAATATTATCCTTAACTTAGCAGAGCAAACAATATTTCATTTTTCTAATCCTTTTTTTTTCCAATTACCCATTAATATTAAAATTGTTTTTTTCCTTGTTTTAATGACAACATGTTTAATTGAAATAAATTGAAAAAGAAATTAAATTAATCACATTTAACAAGTAATACTGTCTATAAGTTTATTTTTTCTAAATCTTGATAATACTGTCGGTTATTATTCTTCTACATATGATGCCGCTAAACATGCTTATATAAGAATTTGATAAGATTATATTTTTTCTTGTTGAGCTGCCAATTATGAACAAAACCAAAAATGTTCCCTGTAAAAGTGGAATTTGACAAGAAGGAAAAAAACATGTAGGTGTTAGAAGTAGTTTTCCCTCTTGCTCAAAAAATCAAAGATTGATTCTATTTGTAAAATCGTATTATATCAAATCGACACAATTCAATTTTCCCTCAGTCAAACCGTGTTAACTTTTCCCTAGGTTAAATCACGGCTTTGCAAGTTTTTGATTGATCTTAAAGGTGCATCGCTAAGGAAAAATCCGTAGTATTTTATAGAATAACTATAATTGCTGCTTCATCAATAATGAAAATTGTTGACTTCGTCAATCATCGTCATGCTTGGTTTTTTGGTTCCAAATAAACTACATTTTTATGAAACTAAAAAAAAAGCATACAAACAAAACTACTGATTTTGATTCCTACCTGGACAAAAATGTAAAATTCGTACCATAAAAGTAATCTTTTACATTGTTTTAACCAAAGTGAAACTTTATATCGATTAATAATAATTGAATCTATAAGTTTTGTAACAGAAATTTAGTTACGACTATATTAAAGTTTCATTTAATTTTTATTAAAAATATTATTCGTATTTTTTTTTTAACTTCACAAACTTTTTATTTGGATTTTACTAAATTGTATTTTTGTTAATAATTAATTTATTAGAATATGTATAGATAAAATTGGGTAAATCTTTAAATAAAAAAGAAAAAAAAGTACTAGTACAATAATTCAAGTAACCAATAATAATCAAAAAACCAAAGCTTTAAATTCTGACACTGGGGGGAAATTTAAAAGGAATCCCACATTGGCCAGTTGGCCCATTTATTCGTATTTTCGCAATCTCTCTCTCTCCTCCCTCTTTCTCTCTCCAACCATGCCTCCGCCGCGCTTGCTCCTCCTCACCCTCTTCATCTCCGCCGCCTTCCTCCAGATCTGTTCCGCCGCCGGTAACGACAGTGACGTAAACAGTCTTGCTTTCGAGAACCCAAGGCTCCGTCAAACCTACATTGCTCTCCAAGCATGGAAATCTGCCATCTTTTCCGATCCCTTTAACTTCACTACCAACTGGATCGGCCCAAACGTATGCTCCTACGGCGGTGTCTACTGCGCTCCATCCCCAGCAGACCCCTCCATACGTGTAGTCGCCGGAATAGATCTCAACCATGCTGACATCGCCGGTTACCTCCCAACGGAGCTCGGCCTCCTCACTGATCTAGCCCTCTTTCATATCAACTCCAATCGTTTTTGTGGCACTGTTCCCACGTCTTTCAAGAACCTCACATTACTCCATGAGCTTGATTTAAGCAACAACCGCTTCGTTGGAGTTTTCCCGACGGTGGTCCTGTCCTTGCCGGCGTTGAAGTATTTGGATCTTCGGTTCAACGAGTTTGAAGGGTCTGTTCCTACGAAGCTGTTTGATAAGGATCTTGATGCGGTTTTTCTGAACGACAACCGGTTTCAGTTCGGTATTCCGTCCAACTTGGGTAATTCGCCGGTATCGGTTCTTGTTTTGGCGAACAACAATCTTGGTGGTTGTATTCCGGCGAGCATTGGCCAAATGGGGGGAACTTTGAATGAGATTATTCTCATGAATGATAATCTAACTGGGTGTTTGCCGGTGCAGATTGGGTTGTTGAAGGAGGTGACGGTTTTTGACGTCAGCTTTAACAATCTTCAAGGGCCGTTGCCGGCAGCGATCGCCGGAATGAGGAGTGTGGAGCAGTTAGATGTGGCGCATAACCGGTTGACAGGGGTGGTGCCAGCTAGTATTTGTAGGTTGCCCAGGTTGCAGAACTTTACGTACTCGTTTAATTACTTCACAGGTGAAGCGCCGTCGTGCTCGGCTGCCGGTGGAAAGGTGTTTGATGACTCCAAGAATTGTATTGTTGGAAAGGCGAATCAGCGGTCTGTTAGGGAATGTTCTTCCAGAGATGCACGTCCTGTTGATTGTAGGAAGTTGCAATGCGGTGGTTCTTCGTCGCCGTCTGCTCCTACTCCGACGACACCATCTGTTCCGACTACCCCAACTGCCCCTACTCCGTCGTCACCTTCTGTTCCGACTACCCCAACTGCTCCTACTCCGACGTCACCATCTGCTCCAAGACCATCTCAACCCCCTACCACCGTACCTACAACCCCACTTCAACCATCTCCACCACCACCGCCTGCTTCCGAGTCTTCACCAAGTGGAAAATCACACCCTCCACCACCAGTAGCCACATCTCATCCACCGTCGAGCTCCCCCATTATGCCACCACCACCTACCTCGCAGATCCCACCACCTACCGGTCAACCTCTCCCATCGCCACCTCACGGAAGCCATGGCTCCCCGCCACAGGGTAGCCACGGGTCCCCGCCACAGGGAAGCCACGGCTCACCGCCACACGGTAGCCACGGCTCACCGCCACACGGAAGCCACGGATCCCCGCCACAGGGAAGCCACGGCTCACCACCACAGGGAAGCCACGGCTCCCCGCCACAGGGTAGCCACGGCTCCCCGCCACAGGGAAGCCACGGCTCACCGCCACACGGTAGCCACGGCTCACCGCCACAGGGAAGCCACGGCTCACCGCCACAGGGAAGCCACGGCTCACCGCCACACGGAAGCCACCAATTGCCACCACCCCCACCTCCAACTTCCGGCTCTTCACCTAAAACCCATTTCGCACCACCACCACCAACTTACCAACACCAACCTTCTCCGCCTCCACCACCCCAACATGGACATTCTATTTCTCCAGCTCCATCACCAGAAGAATATTCTCCACCCCACGGAAGAACCCCGTCTCCACCACCACAAACACAACCCCCACCATCCCATTCACTTCCTCCACCACCATCATCTGGATGCGCTCTACCAACACCACCACCACCACCACCACCACCACCACCTCCTCCACAACAATGGCACCATCCACCATCACAAGCTCAAACTCCACCACCACCCACCAGCCATCATCATTCATCACCACCACCTCCTCCACATCAAACACAATCTCCCCGTCCACCTCATAAACATACATACCCATCACCCCCACCACCACCTTCGTCCCATAACACCCCTCTTCCGCCAGTAATCGGGGTTTCCTACGCCTCTCCACCACCACCGGTAATTCCCTATTATTAAGCAAATCCATATCCTTGTCTATCTATACATACAGAACATCCGCTTTTAATTTTCCTTGAAATTAAGGAAAATGAGCATAAAGAAATATGGATAAAATCTTGCAGCTTTTTGGGGATTTGGGGGCTGAGATTCATGCGATCTTCTTTTTGAGGGGATTTGCATAATTTATTTGTGTTTAAGTATTTAAATTCTAATGATATGATCATCATGTATAATTTGAGTTTCCAAACTAGGAATTCGTAGCTTATTAGAATTCATTATTATTTATGTATTTAGTATGAATGTAATAAACTTGTTATTCAATTTGCGCCTTCATCCAAATCGATTTTCTGGGTTTTGGGTCCATCCCAATCATAAACTAAGATCCTCAATTCACTTGATTGTGTCTGGACTTTCTTCATTTGGCTGAATGTATACACATTTTCTTATGTTTTCTTTCCCAGAATACATAACATAAGATTTCATATTTGATATGTGATCTTCTATCTCAGCCTCTGCGTCTCATGGTCCAGGCTAAACGAGGCAAATTTGTACGTATTAGGAAGGATCTAACAAGTTGACTGGTTAGGAATCGTTTGGTTGAATATGGTTACCAGTTCAAAGCAAGAGCCTGGTTAACCGAACCATATCTATTAGCTATATATTAAAATAACCACAGTAATAAATAACTATATCACATCATGTAATCTAATGGCAAATCCCTTTTTTCTTCAAAGTTCAAACCTCTGGCTTTCTCAAAATTTGGCAGATACAAAAGAGGCGAATAATGTAACTGGACTTGTAAACTTACCATGAGATGATCAGTATTTCACAATGTAAATCGATTGAATCAAAGCATATACATGTGTGTTTTTAAGTACATATAGTAATAAATAAGCTCATCAACCTTGCTATTAAATAATCTTTACATCTATCTCTGCATTAATGCAGAAATATAGGTAGAAAGATAAATAAATGATAATTTGCAACGGATAGATTACATGTGAGAATAAAAGATGAATAATTGTAGTGCACCCATACATACCTGTCCATGGTTTTATAACAAGTCATGTGCTGGGATCACATGGCTCTTCAAACAATACCATTCACTCTGCTCAGCCAGCTGCACATTATATTTATTCCACATTCAATTTCCTCAGATATTCATTATCTTAACCCTACATTTTATTTTATTATTATTTCTCGATAACAATATCACAGAATATGTCGGCACTTATCAACTAAAAAACGTTCATTACAAGCTAAAAAGCAAACTCTTTTAAGTCATTTCTGCAACCTCCTAAAAACAAGAGGGTTATTTAGGATCATGACATTTTGACATAAGTTTTTTTTTTTTTTTTAAATTTCAAGTCATTCTTATATTAGGAAGAATCATTCATCCTTTTGATATATACGTTCTTGAATATGTCATAAGGTCATGCATTCAATCATAAAATATGATGGCTAAAATGTAAATTGAAACTAAACAATATGAAAACAAATTAAGCACATTTCACAACAAGTTCAACAAATCAAAATACAACCGGAAGTGCAATCGAACCTATAAGCTATACATAAATCCCTACAATGCCTTATTTTTGTATTACATATACAAAAACCGAAAAAGGGATTATTAAACCACAGCAGAAGCAACAAGCCTGCCCCAAAGAACCCGGCCTAAAGAAAGCAGATTAAAAGGGTTCATTTTACAAGCTATAGGGATATGTTTGTTTTGATTAATTTGAGCTAGCTATTATTTACAAGATCTTGCTTTTACTTACCCATATAACTATCTAATCCAATGTAAAAAAGAGCAGGCGTTACCGAATAGAAAGACGCTCAGAGATGGGTGGAGTGGTGGTGCGGTCGTCATCCAAATCGAATGACAATGCACGATATATCATCTTTGCTTTTCCTTGCTAATGCCTCGGTGGTCAAACGCTTGGCTGCTGCCAGGGGATCTTTGATAGATTTCACCATCTCAACTGCCTCGTGGTTGCCCATCACCTATACCAACAGAAAGGTATCAAAATATACACATGATACACTCACACATCAAAGACCTTGTTGCCAAATCTAATCAATGCCAAAGTTATATCACTTAGAAGTGCTTCAAGTTTGTCAACCTCATTTACACAGATTACCATGGTACAGAATCTAAAACGGATTCATTTCAGAATTCACACCATTACATTCATTGACTACTTTTAAGGCTGAAAGCCCTGAAAATCAATAATGATAACATGGTTATGCAGGCAGAGGCAGACCCATAATTTTGAGTAAACTACTATTTGCGTCCCTGTGGTTTGTTGTTTATAACTATTTTCGTCCCTGATCTTTAAAAATTGCTTTTTTGGTCCTTGTAGTTTGCAACTCCTTTCGCTTTTAGTCCCTGAGAATATTAGTTTTAGGGACGAAAATGGAAAGGAATTGCAAACCACAATGACCAAAAAAGCAACTTTTAAAGTCAGGGACGAAAATGGTTATAAACAACAAACCACAAGGACGAAAATCGTAGTTTACTCCATAATTTTTTTCAACCGGTAGCACCATTTGACCATATGGGTGAAAGCTAAAGTTTTTTTACAAAATCATAATAGATATGTTGGTTGCTTGCCTTTGCAAAGGAAGTTGTGTTGTTTCATGCCTTTTACGCTTTCATTAAAAGAATTAAAAAAACAAAAGCTATTGACACCCAAAATTAAAAGCTGAAAAACTTCAAATTTGCTAATGGAGGAATTCAAACTCACGCCCTTTACCAAAAAAAGGAAGGTTAATCCAACGACTTAACCACCCCAGCCATCACAAATTTCTGTCATGAGTTTAGTTTTAAGAAATATAGGATCATGCAAAGAAACATTACGGTTAAAACGGAACAATCTTACGGTAGCACAGGCAACCTTAAGGCCTTCGGTAGGTCCATCCCTGGATGCGGCCGTTAGTGCCAAAAGAGAAGATAGGGTATAAATCTTCTATACATGATAGATGAGATAAAAATAATAACCAACAACAAACTTAAAATAAGCGTCAACAACGGACCTTCCACAAGCCATCACTTGCCAATATCACAAGCTCTATGGTGGAGTCAATAGGTACATGTCGCGTGTCGGGTTCTGAACTTAGATGGGCTTTAAGGCTTTGGTCTCCAAAGGCACGAGCAACAGCAAGTTGGCCGTTGACTCGAGGAACGTCACCTTGAGAAATAATAACAAATTCACTATGATTTAGAAATTGCTGAAGATATGACACAGTAACTGGACTAAAAGATGCTTAGATGCATGCACCAACAGTGGGGGATTTAGAAATTTTGATGATGAGGGTCGGAATTTAAATTTATAACTTTTTGGGGGTCAAAGAAGAAAGATATTTATAAAAAGTAAAAACTACAATATAAAAGGAAATGGATTTTTGAAACTTTATGGGGGTCAATTGACCCCCCCCCCCCCCCCCCCCTTCTCTTGGTTGTACATCCGCCACTGTGCACCAACCAAAGGGTAATTAGCCTAGCTGTATTTGAGTTACTAGTAGATCTCAACCTCCCTTACAAAGTGAAGTTTGGATGATTTTACCTGGAAGGGTAGTCACAAATCCACCCTGTTTCTCAATCCTCCTCCTTTCTACATGTGGTTCATGGTCCACCGTAAGCTGATTGGATTCTCCCCTCTCGCACAACACAGCTCTGGAATCTCCTATGTTTGCCACCCACAGGTCTTTGCCATCAATGACAATTGCCGTAACTGCAGTTGAGCCACCAGGACCTAACTTTCCAGAGTTCTCGAGGATAAATCTGTCGGTAGAACGATATGCATTCTTTATTGCCTTCTCGGGATCTTTCCAAAAATTTGGCTAAAAAATGTTGAGGATGCAAAAGTTAAATACAAGGGCATCAGAATTGACGACGATACAAAACTACCAGTAAGCTGCGAGATAAATTAATTAACATCACTTTAGGGCCACTCCAATCTTTTTGGAGTCCCTTTTATATTTGTACCAAGACTATAGATCGACTAGACGAGTAATGAATAAAAAAATATAAAAGTTCATACCATATATTATATTAGAAAGTCCTACAAATTATACCAACAAACATATCTTAAAATTATAAACTAACATATGAAATTCAATTAGAGAAAATCATTTTTCTAATATTTTTCGAAACAAAATCTTCAATCAGTTTTATAATCAACTTTCTCTAAAAAAAACCATATGCAATAGCTATCAAGGCTAAAATAACATGGAGAGGGCTGAAGGATTGGGCTAAAACATGAGCTAAAATAATGAATTGTTTTACCAGTTACATCTGGCATTCAAACACCAAATCCACATGCTGTTTTCCCCAAATATTAGGAATTGTTGTATACTTGAAATCTACCAAAAAATAAAAGTGAAGAAATAGGTCTCGCCCAGCTTGCATTGGAACCTATTAACTTCCCCTGAAAAGACAAAAGAGAAGGAAGGTATGCTATACCAACCCCGGGGTCAAACGAGGGGGTGGGTTATGCAAAAGAGCTCTGTTGTACCGTGGTAAAAGCCGAAGGCCGAAGGGAGTAAAAATTTCCAAATTGCCATTCAGGTCAAATTGGCTATGGGTGTCGACTTTAGAAACTCTACAGATTCTAGAAATCCATTTCCCCATTCCCTTTTCAGATACTAATCATAGCAACAATGAACATAAACAAGAATTCAAGACACTGCCAGACAATCACAATCATCAAAAACGAAACAAATTTTTTTAATAGCCCAATTTTTTGGTTGACATAATTTTTCAAGTTGAGAACCAAGTGGCTGCTTAGTACATTTCCTACATGCTTACCATCATAGCATAAACCTTTTTCCTATCCATGTATCATGAATCATATCTTGACTGAGTGCATATTTATGACCATTAGACATGTATACAAATTAATCTTAATGGAACCAAACAAAATACACAAAAAAGGAAAATTTTAATGGATAAGATATAATTTCTTGATTGTGCATAGTTATGGAAAAGATCACCATCAAAGCTACTCTGAATTCACTTCAACCCAATACAAGTAGAATCTGAGTTTCGCTTCTTTTGACATAATTTTTTTTGGTTCCACCTTGTGAATCAGAATCAAGCATGCTTCTTGAGTCACCATAAGCCACTTCAAAAATAACTTTACTCAAGGAAAGCCGAAGCTTTGGAGATCTAGGTCTTTGAGATTTAAGGAATAAGTATAGCCTTAGAGCATCTCCAACCATACTGCAAATATGGTGATTTGCAGTATGGTTGACTCCAACCATACTCCAATCTGCAAAAAAAAATGCCGGCCAAACAAGATTCAATTGAAAACACACCAAATTTGGTGTAGGACTATTCACACTGGAAAGTTAATGGGACCCACTTCAAATGTCCTTTTTTCCTTTTCTTTAATAATATAATTGATATTATTTGTAAATTTAAATGTAATAAATGTTATTTTAAGAGACATTTTATATTATTTTTATATTAAATCATTCTATATATTAAAAATGTTTATAAATAATTATTTATAAATAATAGACATTGTATTTAAAAATGTTTAATAATAATGAAAAAATGTTTTTTTTATTTGGGTTTATAAGATTTGGTGTTTTTTTTTAAAGTATGGTTGGAGTTGAATTTTTTTTAGTGTTAAAGGTCCCATCAATTTTAGTGTTTTTGGTGTATGGGTTGGAGACGGTCTAAAGCCTTGTGTTTCCTCTATCATGTAGTGCTATTCATTGGTTTCCTGAGTAATTTCTCTCTTCTTTTAGATGATTATGAATATGTATGGTCCCACATAATACCATCTCATAAAGTTAGAAGATAATAGGGTACGGCTGAAATATCTCGGTCACTATTCTTAATGGGGTAGAACAATAAGATGAAGACATCATTTGCCATCATGTTATACAATTAATTTCATTTTTTACACTTGCTATATCAAAATCACTAAAAGATGAATTCTAACGTCAAATGGATGATAATGACAAAACAGATGACAGAGAAATTGCACATCCTAGTCATAACCACCCACATCCACTCTTGGGGTCCCTACCAACTATTTCAATCTTAAAAAGTACACAAGAAATAAAGCAAAATCAACTCTAGAAACACATTATTCAATTAAGATCAAGGCAACATAATGCATTAAAAAATTAAGATGCACATGAAGTTCTGTTCTGGTCACTCTTATTAACTATCATTCGTTAAATCTGATCTACTAAATTATTCATCAACTTTGGCAGCTAACCACAAGGGTTGTGGTGTGGTGGTAAAGGCTTAGGGAGTTCATAGCGCTCAACCCAGGTTCGAGCCCCACTAGCAGCAATTGTGGCCACTGAGGATAAACTCAGGGCTGAACGCTTTAGCAGCTAGGCCAAAGGCCCTAATTGCCAGGGATTAGTAGGCCCAGGATACCCTTTCCAAAAAAAAACTTTGGCAGCCACTATCAAATTTAGCACATGTCTATCAAGAAATAATAATTCCATCTACAAACGCTACTGGAATTCCCGAATTGTTCTTGCCACCCTTAAAATGGGAAACGTGAGAAGCATCTAGTCTTATGTGCAAGGCTCATGTCTGAACTTTAAAATGCATCATACCATCTAAAGCTCACTAATTCCACAAGGCCCGTCCTCTACTGATATTGGCATACATGATAAACCACAGCAAGTAAATTTCAGGATGTACACCTATATTAAGTATTAACAGCATAGAACAAGAGAGATACCCAGTATCAAAGAACATGCTATTACCCCATAATTATTGAATTTCCTTCAAGCAAACCCTACAATTTATTCTGACTTCCTACTCAAGAAGCATAATAAATAGCTTTCAACACAACTGGCCTTGATAGACTAATAGACACTTCATAAGTCAAGCCCAAACCAGTTCAATACAGCATCAATGCTTGATTCTGAAGGCAAGAAGAAAAATAGCATGGTGGAGCAAGACTTACCTCACCAAGTATGTTGTTAAAAAGATTGTCTTTCAAATAACTTGGTACACAATCACCCAGGTGGCCATCAAAAATAGCAAACAGTCCGAGCTCATGGCCCTTTATGGTTCTGTATTCAGCGACATGGTAGTCTTCCATGTCATGTCCAGACTGCCCTTCTACCAGGTGAAATCCATGAGACACTTTGTTATTAGATGACTTGCTTTTTCCTTTTCCAGTGTCTGATGAGGATGCATCAAGGCAAGCAGCTTTCTGTGATTCCATCATAAAGGGAAACATTTATAAGGGAAGAATTTTTTTTTCAAATCAAACTGAAATGTTCAATTATAACTTATAAAAGATGGTGCGAGAATGGAAGTAACACATACAAGTATCAGATAACAAAATTGATGCATCCTAGGAAGGATAGTATAGAGTGTGAAACTAAAGTAATGGCAGAGGAAGTCAAAGAAAAGTTCTCACAAGGTTCCATAAATTTCTAAAAAGATATGTCATACATATGAGGACAACGCTAAAGATGTCTTGATGTGTAAAACACAACCTCTTAATTTGCATATCATTTTGAAGGAACATAGGAGTTTATCAGTCAAAAAACGCACTATATCGGTACACACACACATTCAAACACCACCACCCCTTTTCATGTGAAACCCTGTGTGTCCAGGAATTGGGGGTGTGTCAACTAAAGGAATAACAAATGCAAGCACATATGCCCTCCTCTCCCAGAACAAAATCCCAATATCCAATTCTGAAATTTTGCACAACAGGGGTCTGGTTGAAGTTAGTATTATTATCAGCAGCTATAGGATTATGAGGTTATACCCTGACATGTGGTTTCATCAAACATCTATTACAAGTCACGTGTGAAGTCCAAAAGTATAAGATATGTTCTTTCCTTAAAAAGTTGTATCTGATTCATCCATAATCCATTTAATGGAGCATTGAAAATGCCTTCTACTTGTTCTTCAGTGCTCTTCCAATGAAAATTGTTTCGTAAATATTGTTTATATCACCTTCGCTTTTAATTCCAGAAATAATCAAACCACAAGTAGCATTCTCTATGCAGATCAACTAAACAGATTAAGACATCAAAGACCACCTCAACCTAATTTCTAGATATAATGATAAAATACCCTCCCCTCCCAGGAAAAAGTTCATTTTCGAGTTTTGTTAGCTTTTCTTTGAACTTTTTAACTTCAGGCGTAATAAAGTAATTATTTCCAAACATCAAAAAGAACTACCTTCAAATTTGAATATACAAAGTACTAGATTTAATTTTCAAAATCAAAACTTATACATGTGTGTGGGATGGCGGAGGGAGTAAACGAAGAGCACAACTCCGAGCAAAACAAGAAGAATCATCTTATCCACCAGATCAGGTTTATTTTCTATAATCGAACGGATAACGAATTACAGGTCAATAAGGTTGCAACCACTCAATCAAAGAAAGATACGTATGCCAGAAATAAACATATCCTTTTGAAGATTATCATGAATTTACCATCCGCTGTTAAGAATATACACATGCATAGCCAAACACACTCCAAAAAGATAACATCTTATACACAAATCTAAACGATCATAACACCAAAATTTCAACATCAAAAGGACAAAAATGACACAGAAATTCAATTGTTCCCTAACAAACTAAAATTATTCAAACTACGACTGCAAAAAACACAAAAATCACCTTGATTTTGTGGAGGATTCCACCTGTTGCAACCGGATATCTCTTCTCCATCCTTTCCCTTTCTCTAAAACATAAAATCAAAACAGAATTCTTTCCCGCGGTTTTATATTTTTATAATCAATCAATAGTATTACTTCGTCAAAATTGGTAGGCGTACCGAAATCACCAGAATGATTTCACACAGATCTCTCTCTCTCTCTCTCTAATCTCTCTCTGCAAGTGTTTGAAGTCAGAGACAAATCTTCAAGTCTTCGAAAGGGAATACAGGGTCGTTTACTTTGTGGCGGTTTTATCAAGAACATCATATCTGACCTTATACCCCTCAACTTCTCTTTATTGTCCACAATGGTCCTTTAATATATCATTTTTTACAATATACCCCCTCCTTTTCATCACCCCAACTACCGGCTTGAATTTACTAAAACCGGGAAGATTATCCGGTGGAAAACTTACGAAAACGACCTTGAGGTTTTGTAGCTGTCAATACTAACCTTCAAGTATGTGATAAAGCCGATACAACTCTCCATATAAAAAGCGCCTTTGCTCGGATTTATGAAGTATCGTATATGTTGCAAACAGTTTTTCGCTAATTCAGCTTAACAAATAATGGATTTGTTAGGTGGAGAATGAGTTAACATGAAGAAAATAGTTGACAAAAGGTTGTTTGACCAAGTCAAAGGTACTAAATGAAGGAATGTTTAATGTTGTTAAAGCGTCAAAGTGTGAAATAAGTTGCAACTCAGTTGTACGTACATGGGGTCTTTCCTTAAATCCCTTTTTTAACAATGAGCAAATAAACCAAACCAAATGTATCAAATATGTGTCACTCGAAAGTAGAGTTTGGAAGAAGATAAGATGTAAGTAGACCTTCGCTCTACCTAAATGAGTAGATCGTGTATCGAAAAGCAAATGATGCCAACAAATCTACTATTTTTAAATCCTTTCTTGCAATATGTAGTGAAGATTACATGAAATCCGTTATTCTAATCCTTTATTGGAAGTGGTGACTGGACCAAGAAATGACTAGTAGATCTGTAAATGCGATCGCTCCCTGTAATTTTTGTAGTTGATGGGTTTTTAAAAATTTCACCATTCCATATACTTTTAGACTCCATTATTGTTTGAATGACGGCGTAAAACGTACCAACCTTTACTGGGAACTTAGGGCCGTTTACTAAACATTTACCGGGTAAGTGCTTACCAATATTATTTACTTATTTATTGAGCATATCGAGGACCAAGATTCTTACCCAGTAAGAGACAAGGGAAAACCACAAGGCTTGTGGCGTACTGGTTAAGGCCTGTGGGGGATGTGGTGGGATATCCCATCCACCCCAGGTTCGAATCCAGGCGTACGCATCCTGTGGCCACTGGGTTTAATCTCAGGACTGCATGCTTTCGCAGTCAGTTATTTTGTCAAGGGATTAGTCTGGGCCATAGGCCCAGGACACCCTTTACAAAAAAAAAAGAGACAAAGGAAAAATCGAGAGTCTTACCCGGTAAGTGTGGGAAATGACTCTTACCCGGTAAGCACTTACTGGGTTTTAAATGTTTACCAACAATTCATTTTCATGGCCAAGGATGTTACACGATAAGGTAAATGAAAGTGAATATTTTACCGGTAAGTGCTTACCCGGTAAGAATTTGGTAAACGGTCCCTTATTGTACAAATAAAACACGACAATGAAGATATAAAGTTCTCCTTTTTAGAAACCAGAGCAAACATACCTAACATATCTCATCCGGAAGTTGATTCAAAGGCAATATTTATGCAAACATTTCCTCTACATTGAGAACAGAGAGATTGTTTCACGTCCTAACTTGCCTTATTTTACAAACAATATTACTCCCCCCGTTCCAATATAGGTGTTTATATTTCTATTTTTGTTTGTCTCAAAATAAGTGTCTACTTTCAAAACTGGGTAACTAAATTCTCAAATTTACCCTTAATTAATACATAAATATTTAAGAGTTGGGAAAGAGAGAGACATTAAAAAAGGGTAAATATGTTATCTAGTTTACAAAAAAATGTAATAATTATACATGTTTAAACTATGTGTAATTTCAATTGTGGACACTTATTTTGAAATGGAAGGATTAAAATATAATGATTTGCTGACATAATATAAATCAATCAAATGTAGTAAACAATTTTTTATGATGTTGTATAGTTATACGATACATACAGGAAAAGGATAACAAACAAAATTATATGTTTCAATTATTAAATTTTATTATTTGTATATCATATATTTGAAGTTGTCATGTGACTTGTCTCACTTTTACTATAGTTTGGTACCGAAATTCGAAGCACATGTGTAATGTAAACTTCCATTTTCGGTCAAGTTTAAACAAATTTGCTATCGTATATGAAATTACATAACAACCCCTAAAATTTTAACATAACTATAGACAATATGTGGCTTGGATTTTTTTATAGAATTGTGATGGAAATAAAATAACTATCTATACTATAGTATAAAAACGACAAAAAAAACTCTTAATTACAACATTTTAAGCACAAGGTACAACTAATTAAATTCAATTACTTAATTTACAATTTTTAATGCTTTGGTACAACCTTTCCAAGCACAGTATCTCACATAATCATCTATTTGTGGAATGAATACTCATTTATTAATATAAATATTTGTTTTTTTGGTGGAAGATTTTATAAAATAGATTTTATATTAGCATAATCTATTTTAAATGTAGATTTTACATTTAAATCTATATTAATGAGATGTAATATAAAATCTTTTTTCTTCCGTATTTTTTTATATTACATCTTATAATGATTTTTCCATATTTTATTTTATAAAATCTTTTTCCATATTTTATTTTATAAAATCTTTTTACATAATGAGATGTAATATAAACTTTTTTTTCTTCCGTATTTTTTTTTGCTAATATAAAATATTTTTTATTTTATAAAATCTACACGTATTTTATATTAGCATAATATAAAATCTACACGTATTTTTTTTGCTAATATAAAATCTACACGTATTTTTTTCACGAGCATTAAAAGAAGAAAAAAGAAGATTGATATGAATTAAAAATAAAAAATAACGAGATACACTAATAAATTATCGTATTCTTTAAAATAAAAATATTCCGCAATACTTTCCAAATTAACCAAGTGTAAAGAAAATAAAATAGAAACGATGTAAATATAAAAATATTCTTCCATATTTTTAATATATTTACATTTAAATGTAAAATCGAAAATGAAAATAAAAGATTTTAAAATATTCTCTACATTCACTATAAATATATATAGCTTCTCTATGTATCATCCAAGTACAAGAAGAAGACGAACGGTCGGGTGTCAATGGCGGAACCTGCAACTGAATAAAAGATATTCCATTATATTTTTGTTTTTTTTTGAAAAACTACTTTTTTATATTTTATTTTATTTACTGAGGATTTGTTTATATTTTTCAAAATCCACAATCATATTTTTCGAAGTAGGGGAATAAGATATATATACATATCTTTATTTTTATCGACTAATACTATGAGGTCTTGAAGTCAATAGTCAGATAAATTTTCAAGTGGTACTGAGTGAATTTGAACTATACCAGTTGAGTTGCCGGTTACAAAAGATAGAAATCATTTATTTTCTTTGTCATATTTGATGTGGGTTGAATGTTGTTAATTAATCTACAGATTTATACGTTCAAAGTGATTGTCAAGTGTTATCGAGGAGGTTTCGGAAAAATTGCAAAATCTGTAAAAACGTATGTTCATATTTATAATTATTTCAATAATAGTGATATGTTGTGAGAAATGTCGTTTGAGTTTTAAATAATATAATACAAAACTATTACCAATATTATTGTACAAACTTATAACAACAAACGATTAAGAATATATGCAAGTTAACCACTTATGAAAATACATTCGTTTTTCATATTGTATTTCATTAACTGTTAACAGAGAAATTACGTTTCATTTTAACTCGGTTCAATATTCCAACAAAAAATTTATCCTCCCGTGCAATGCACGGGCCCAACACTAGTGAATGTATATCAAAGATAACGTGACACCCCTAAATTTATAAAATAACACATAATTTAAACCTTTAAATTTCTTTAAAATAAAAAAAATGTTAATAACAAAATGCTTAAAGTTTACATAAGGATAACAAGAATGCATCACAGTTCTCAAGACAATCTAATCCTCTACAGAATTTAGAATGATTGAGGTTTACTGAAACCGTCAAGTCTGCTATCTTTATAGTTGGATGACGCTTCTAAAGCCATCCTACTAGAACCTCTACATAACTCCAAACGCCTCTCAGATCTCACTCAGGCTTGATATACATGTCGATAAGAAAAAGTGTTAGGCTTAATACCTGGTGAGTTAAATCAGTCTTATTATATAAGCGTAAAACAGTTAAATAGGACAATTCCTTTAAATAACGACTCCTTTATTTAAATAACAATTCAAAAAGGAACATTTTCCGAAGTCCGTTATTCCAAATCAAAATACTTGTTTCAGTTTGATAGCCAACATCCACTCACCCAAAACGTGTGCTAAGCGCATATTCCAAAACGTCAAATATGTAGATAATATTCTATATCTAAAACACTGAAAGAACAGGTAACATGATACCCAAAAAGCAACACCTTTCGGTGAGGGAGAGACCCGATTACATCGAATGTGGCAAGAACACAAAAGTGAGCCACTTATCGACGTTCTCGAGTTTTACTTCAGGCCATGGATCCCCGTATCCATTGAGTATCACTGCAAGATTACCATAATGACCCTACTGTCTACTCGACATCTAGATGAGTTTCACCACAAAAGTCATTGGTTCTCGTATATGGCTCAAACTAGCGCCACCGAAGACCTAGCTTCGTATATGACTCATTAGAGTACCATTGCAAGCTACTAGCTCCGTATACGACCAAAAAGGTTCTATCTCAAGCTCTCAAATCATGACTTGGTGATCACCCACTAGATTTAAGTGTGGACATCAAAACTCCACGCTTAACAACCCAACAGACTCCTATGCCTATGGATCAACTGCATTACAATATAAAATTAAATGACACTATTTGAATGACTAACGTACTCAAAGCATGTAATATGCAACAAATATGCAATGAATGCATTATACGTCTAAAGCTCCACTTGAGCTAATAAAATCGAACAAATGTCTGTAAAACCCATTTGAGTTAAAATCAAGCCAATAGGCCCTATAAAACACTTGTCTATTTAAATAAAGTCAATGTAAACCACATAAGTTGAAAAGGCATTTTTTTCCAAACGTTTATGTAATACCGACACCTATAACATGAAATAGGTCCAAACCGCATAGTCCGTACTTTCAAATTTTCCACAAAGCAAATGAAGACGTTTATCAAATATTTATACACTTATGACCAAAAGGGCTAATATGCCACCATCAAAAGTTTATAAGTTGTGTAAAATTCTAAAATAATATTTGACCCAAAACAAGGTCAATAAACCCTTCAACTAGTTCAATAAATTCAATGAAATCTGTAACACCCTCACTTTGGCCATGAATAATGTCACATCATCATCGATAACTTATCTGTAATACTCCAAAATAACGGCTAAATTAAAATTGTTTATAGCGGAAGAATTTAAACTAATAAATATGTAACTTAAATTTTAACCCCTCCCATACCGGGTTGCATTACAAAATTTATCCAACATAAATGTCTAACATAAATATTGAACCTTAATGGCTAGGGCAAGTATCTACGTGTGCCCTTTTCCTTTAAGGTTCAATATTTATGTTTAGACATTTATGTTGGATAAATTTTGCAATGCAACCTGGTAATGGACGTGTTAAAATTTAAGTTACATATTTATTAATTTAAAGTATTCCGCTGTAAACGGTTTTAATTTAGCCGTTATTTTGGAGTATTACAAATAAGTTATCGATGATGATGTGACATTACTCATGGCCAAAGTGAGGGTGTTACAAGTTGGTATCAGAGCTTTAGTTTAAGAGAATTAGGTTAAGATTATATTTTAGCCTAAGCTTAAACTGGGATGGGTACTATAAACCGTTATGAAGAATACCACTACATAAGCGTTATTTTATGGCATTGCTTAGAATTCCTAATAAGTTTGATCTCTATATTGATATATGACATAATACTCTCATTGCGTGTTACACCCTCGAATTTGGAAATATCAACTAATTTAAAATTTTCTAAATACATCGATAACTGAATCAACTACAACAACAATTTAAGGTTTAACTTCAATAAACACAATTCAATCCCTATACACGATCTATAATAGGTACGGATGTCACTAAAACCCAATAACAATCGTTATCTCCAACTGCGGAAGACTTCATCAAACTACTTACCCTCGTGTAAATCTAGAGCTCATCTCCTCAAAGCACTGCTAGCACCAAACCCCAACTGGAGCCTGATGCATATGCCGACAAATAAAAATGTTAGGCTTAACGCCTAGTGAGCTCAAGAGTTTTCATTATATATATATATATATATATATATACATAAAACATTAATCTTTAAAACATTATTTAAAATGTTATTTCCAAAATGAAATACGTTCAATCTAAAAGAAACCAAAATTAAATCTGAGAATAATCTCTTTTCAACATTCACCATCTTCCTAATTTAAAATTACAAAGCAAAACGCCTCTTCGAATATAAATCCACAACCCAAAACTCACGTAAGACATAACCGACATTTTAATAATCAAATACTGAAAACATAGATAAATTCCAACTTCCAAAACATCCCAAAAACATGGATAAGATCCAATATTCAAAACCTTAGACATGGATAACCACCTGTACTCAATACGTCACCAAAACATAGATTATAAAACTCAATACCCAAATCAACACCTTTTGGTGACGGGGGAGACCCGATTACATTGTACATGACGGAACACTGAAGTGGGTCACATAGTTATGTAGAAAACCAAAACGTATAGATTATACGCATAAAACCTACCGAGCTCAACTACTCCAAGTCTATTGCTCGAAAACATCAAGTCAACCACTCCAGGTCTATCCTTGAGAGCTCCAAAACAGGGGAACTCAGTTCCAAAACAGGGGAACTTATGCATATACTGGAATTACACCTTACTGCCCATGGGACGCTGCCCGACCGTATAGGCCCATACCTTACTTACCATGGAACCCGATGCCTATTGTAACACCCTCAAACTCGGAAATAGCAACTAAATTAAAATTTTCTAAAATACATCGATAAATGATTTATCTACAAACACAATATAGGATTTAACCTCAATAAACACATTTATTCTCTACATACATTCTATAATAAGGACGGGTGCTACTAAAACCCAATAATAGTCACTATCTCCAACTGCGGAAGACTTCACCAATCTACTTACTCTCGTGAACCACTAAGCACATCTCTTTATACGACTGCTAGAACCGAACCCCCCTTCAGGAACCTGATGCACATGCCGACAAATAAAAAGGTTAGGCTTAACGCCTAGTGAGCTCAAGAGTTTTACATTAGAGATGTATGAAGCAATAACTTTAAGAATGCTATTTAAAATCGTGATTTCCACAATCCAATACATTTGATTTGAAAGCAACCAAAGAAATGAAATACATTAAATCTTAAAACCATCTCCTTTCAACGTTCACCCTTTTCGTGATTAAAATCATAAAACATACGCATCTTTAAATGAAGCCAAAACCCAAAGCGTTCGTAAAACATTACTGACATTATAATGATCAAATATTGAAAACATAGATAACTCAAACTTTCAAGACATCCCAATAACTCGAATGAGTTTCAATAACCGAACCTTAAAAACATAGATAAATACCCATACTCAAACGTCTCCGAAAACATAGATTATAAAACTCCATAACCAAAACCACACCTATTGGTGACGGGGAGGACCCGATTACATTGTACATGACGGAACACAAAGTAAGTCTCAAGGTAATGTAGTAAATCAAAACATGTGGGTTACACATAAAACACCCACCGAGCATCAACTACTCCAAGTCTGTAGCTCGAAAACATCAAGTCAACCACTCCAGGTATTTTCTTGAGAGTCCCCAAAACCGGGCAACTCGGGCACAATGGGATTACACCTTACTGTCCATAGGACGCCGCCTGACCGTATAGGCCCACACCCTACTTACCATGGAGCCCGATGCCTATCCCGTGCCAAATGGTGAACCAACTTCCCAAACGGGGACAGAGGAACACCGTGCCTATGGATCCATTGCACTAACTAAACCATTACATGACTCAAACGGATGAACCAAAGCATTCACAACATGACATGCTCAACTAAGATGCAGTAAATGCAAATCATAACCAAACGTTCAACATCGAGCAATTAAAACGGACAAGTGTCCTCAAAACCCAACAAAATCCAAACCGAGCCAGAAGCTCAACAAATCCAAAGATCCAACGTCGAAATTCATAAAATGAAATCAAATATAAACAACCCATATTTATATAAACCCATGCTCCAAAGCATATAATTAACTCCAACGTAGTTTAGATTGGGACAATTCATTTTCCAAGTGAGTTTACAACATTTATTCTTTCAAAACGTCCCATAACACAAAACCATGCATTTCTCTAAAACACAAATCAAAACACAATTATACTCAAAATCTACTTCCATAAAATAAATCATAGAAATACTAAAATACATGATTTATTTATCATAATGCTCCAAAATCCCAAAGATGTGTGCTAAATGAGTTTATAAAGTTAAACACCTTTAAAATACTCAACTTATCAGCAGTTAACAAAACTTATCAACATTTAACAAAACTTATCAGTAGTTAACAAAACTTATCAACAGTTAACAATTTCATGTAAAACGCTTTAAGATAACATTTTGGCATGTACACCGTTTTCACAAATCAACTTGAACTCACCTTGCTAGATTTAGGCTAAATCTAGATTTCACCCAACGAGCTCTTTTGAAGGCCGCTTGAATCCTCAAGCCGATAACTTCCAAAACCTAGATCCATACATACCGAACCATAAATATTCATAAACAACCACATAGAAACATTCCCCAACATTATATACCAAAATCCCTAAACGAGACCAAAAACCCTAGTTTCTCCAAAACTAACAAATCCGAGATTTGATAACCCAAACACTAGGGAAACACCCAAAGAACGTATATAACCTCAAATCAAAGAAGCTTACCATTAAAGATGACGAGACTTTCCGAGAACACCCAATCCAACACTTCAACCCGAGCTCCCAACCGATGAACTTGATGAGGGAGATGAAACTGGAGGTTTTGTGGTTCAAGATTCCAACTAGCTAGATGGTGAAGATTCATGTGGTTTGGGGAGGAAAACCCCCCAAAATGGGTTAGGGTTCGGTTTTGGGGTTTGGGAGAGAAAAAGGGAAGAAGATAGAAGTAAAAATAAGAGAAATTGTGAGAAATTCGGACATTTAGGGAACCAGTGGCCACGAGCGATTATGCCACGCGATAGTGACATTGTCACTATCGCGAGGGCACTCTCGCGGGGAATGTACCGCGGGTGGTACACCCCCGGCGATTGTGCCACGCGATAGTGACACATGTCACTATCGCGAGTCACAATCGCGCTACACGTACCGAGCCCCGAAAAAGGTCGAAACTCGAGATTCTCGCATGGGTCGACTTAAGGTTCGAAAGCACAGCATTTACCACTCAAAAGATAGACGGGAGGCGGAGAGATAACCAACAAAAGGCGGAGCTTGCTTTACGAAAAAAACCCGGGTGTTACAATCCTCCCAACCTTAGAATGATTTCGTCCTCGAAATCCAGATTTCCATGAACCTTGCCCGTAGAAGGATTTCCCTTAATCCTCCTTCCAGCACCACTATGATGCCCCTTGCACTGATACACGCCAACCACCCCTCATGGGCACATTACACTCATGATCGCGCGAACACTTAACTCACCAAAGTAATCTTTACCCACAAGATTACGGTCGTCTCCCAACCTTAGTAATTGCAAATCATAGCCAAACGCTCTACATTGAGCTATTAAGATCGGACAAGTGTCCTCAAAACCCAACAAAATCCAAACTGAGCCATAAGCTCAACAAATACAAAGACTCAACGTTGAAAATCATAAAATGAAACCAAACGTAAACAATCTGCCTTTATGCAAACCCATACTCCAAATTATATAAATAACTCCAACGTAGTTTAGTTTGGGACAAATCATTTTCCAAGCGAGTTTCCATAATTTATTCCATCAAACACTTATCTAAGATTCACAATAAAATGTATTTATACCCAAACTCTACTTCATGAAATAAATCCTTAAAATATCAATGTGTATGATTTATTAGTCAAAATGCTCGAAATCCCAAACGTGGGTGTTTTTACAAAGTTTTTAAAATCAAATACTTCAAATAATCAAGATTCGCCAAATAACTCAACAGTTAATAATTTCATGTAAAACGTATAAACACTTTAAAATAGACATTTTGGCATGTACACCGTTTTCACAAATCAACTTGAACTCACCTTGCTAGGTTAAGTTAAACCTAGGTTTCAAATCCACCCATAAGCCTCCAATAATGTAGATTCCACGGTTTTCAAGTCATCACCAACAATAAGCTAGGGTTTCCAAATAACCTATTTTCTTCAACTCTAGAAATGAACCAATAACAAGTAAAACCTTTAGATCTACAAAGATCCTTATACTAGAGCTTGGAATATTCAAGGAAACTTACCACTTTAAGATATTGAGACTCTCCACCCAAAGCTATCCAAACAACCCATCCACTCTTCAACCCGAGCTTCCAAATACCGAACTCTTGTGTTTCCTTTGGACAAATCCACCATGGGTGCTCCAAATCTAAGATGAGAACTCTCAAAATCGCCATAATGGAGAGGAATGTAGGATATGGGAGTGAGAATGAGAGAAAACCCTAAAAAGTTGAGTTTTAATCGATCAGACAGTCTCCCGCGGCCTTGGCCGCGACCTTAAGTCGCGGGCCAAGCCGTGCGTGTCTCTAAGCCACGGATCACAGTGAGTTGCACGGGCTTATCCGCGGCCTGAAGCCGCGAGCCAAGCCGCACATGTCTCCTGTTGTGCCTCATCGCGTCTTGTGTTAAACCGTTCCCCGATTGTTTCTCTCGGCCGACCGCTGATCGTTCCTTGACCGATCGTTGACCGTTCTTTTAAAATTTATGGGTGTTACATTGCGGTTTTGTAGGAAAGAAAAATGGTTAAGAACATTAGGACGTTGACTCATAGACGCGGTGCCTGGGACCGCCTAGAGGACTAGGTCCCAGAGGGGGAACCATAAACAATTATGGTTTCAGCCAAGGTAGCCAACATAACTCAATTACGTCGATTCCAACCCAGGAGGCATTGTCACATCAATCAACCCAAAGGTGTATCTCGGATGAACCATCAGAAGATTATACGCCTAGTCCCGAAGACATTGAAGAACAGTTGGATACTCTGAGGGGTGAAAATGCAAAACTGAAAGATAGGTTGTCCCAAGCTCGGAAAAAGAATAGTGAAGTCGAATAATGGCTAGAGAATTTGAAAAGGGCGTACTGAAGGCAAGAAAAGTCATTAAATCAAATGACAGCTTAGAACATTGACCTATTAGATTTGCGTCATAAGCACATAATAGCACTATACCTTGAACGAAGGATCGCAGTTTGGCCTTGGAGGACTTGTGCAAGGGATATAGATCGCTTCTATAAGAGGACTGCTTCAGAGTATGTCAGCACAGTAAAGGGTTACCTTTCAGCTTGGGCTCTATACTTCAAGCAGGGCCCAAAGGCCAGTGTGTTGTGGCGGTTCAAACCGTCATCATATCGTAGTTGTATATCCCTACTTTTGTTAGGTGATATGGAAATGTAATAATCCTCTCCCTCTCTCTCTCTCTCTCTCTCTAATATTATGTGTTATATAAACTTATGTTACTATGCGTTATGGAGCTTTGATGTCTGACCTTACTGTATTTTGCATATAATTACTAATAAAAATGAAAATGATAGCAACGAATTTTGAGTTAACCTAAGAACCACATAGTAATGTCATTCTGTTATTGTATCAGTTTGGTTTCACAAAGATCACTAAGAAATGTTCAAATAAGAGAAGGTGTTGATGGCATGGCCCCACCAGGAGGTCGAGGTCGAGGACGAGGACGAGGTGGAGGTCGCGGTCCCATGGTAAGTTCCAGTGAAACTAAGTCTGAACATGTAAGCTTAACTGTCGGTAGGGGCCGGGGAGGAGGTCGCAGAAGAGGTAATCCTCTCACCGAACAAATGATAACTGAACGGATGGTACAAGTCCTTCAGAATACTCTACCGAATATGCTTAAAGAAATAGTGGGCAGAAAATTAAAGACCCTGAGGAGAAAGTTGAAGAGAGCGTTCGAGAGGAAAACATTGTGAACGACACTCAAGACACTAAGAAGATAGAATTGTCAGTAAAAGAGAAGAAGGATGTGCTGATCAATGAAAGGGTCGAATCACAAGTCAAGAATAGAGGATGTAGCTACAAGACCTTCAAAAGAACAAGTCCAAAAGAATTCAAGAGAGTTGAGGGTCCAGTTGCCCTATGAACTGGATTACCAAGATGCAGAGCAACTTTAAGATTTGTAGGTGCTTAGAAGAGTAAAAGGTGACCTACACTGCGACCAACTTTGTGGCTTATGCACTACATTAGTGGGAGATAGAATGTGCAATCAAAGGTGATGACGATATTGCTGTTATGACTTAGGAGTAAATGAAAATTTTAATGATGGACAAGTATTGCACACAATCAGAGGTCAACAAGCTAGAATCAGAATTCTTGAGGTTGAGACAGGGGTCATCCTCAGTTCAAGAGTATGTTAATGAATTCTTGGAGAAAGCAAGGTTTGCTAGTTACCAAGTCGCTACCGAGCAAAGAAAGATAGTCCACTTTAAAGATGGTCTAAGGATTGAAATCAAACAATATGTAGACTTGACCAAACCAATGACGTTTGTCCAAGCAGTCGAAATGACAATGGTGGTTGAGGAGAACAATGTCAAGGCAACCGGTTTTGGGAAAGATGCTAAGAGAAAGTGGAAAGGTTCAAGCAAGTTCAACAAGAAGTCAAAAGGAACTTCAACCCCTGTAAAGGCACAAAACAGGGAGTTTACTATTCCTCCATGCAACAAATGTAGCAACAACATGACCTTGTAAGAGGCTAAGGAAACTTCGGACGTCGTATCTGGTATGTTCCCTATTAACAATGTGTATGCGCACGTTCTGTTCGATTCAGGTGCAAATGGTAGTTTTGTATCTACTTCTTTTAGCCACTATTTGAATAAACGCACCTGTAGACTAGACAAAACCTACACTGTAGAATCATCTGACGATGATCAGATTAAAGTATATGAGATTTTTGATGGATGCACGATCAATATAGATGGTAAAGAGTTGCCTATAAGACTAATGCCAATGTGCCTAGGAGATTTTAATGTTGTTTTGGGGATGGATTGGCTATCCAAAAACCATGCACAGATTATGTGCAACAAAAAGATGATTAAGATTCAGACACCAGAAGGGGAAACCATTCATATGTACAGAGGTCGGAAGAAGAACAGTATAAGAGTGATCACCACACTTAAGGCAAACAAATGTCTCTAGAAAGGATGTGTTGCATACTTGGCATACACAGTCGACGCTAAGTTGGAAAAGAAAGCGGTACAAGATGTACCCGTTGTGTGAGATTACCCAGAGGTATTTCCAGAAGAATTTCCAGGAGTACCACCGGAACGTCAAGTGGAGTTTCGAATCGACTTAGTGCCAGGAGCAGCACCAATCGTAAGGGCACCTTATAGGTTGGCCCCAACAGAAATGCAAGAACTGATGAAACAATTACAAGAGCTATTGGATAAGGGTTTTATCAGTCCAAAGTCATCGCCATGGGGAGCGCCAATATTATTCGTTAAGAAGAAAGACTATACAATGAGGATGTGCATGGATTATCGTAAATTGAACAAAGTCACGATAAAGAATAGATACCCTTTGCCAAGGATTGATGACTTATTTGATCAGTTACAAGAAGCTAGACACTTTTTGAATATTGACTTAAGATCAGGGACTTAAGATCAGGTTACCACCAGTAAAAGGTCCGAGAAGAATATGTGCCAAATACTGCTTTCAGAACTCGTTATGGTCATTACGAACTTATAGTAATGCCATTTGGGTTAATGAATGTGCTTGCGTCGTTCATGGATTTAATGTTTACAGGTCGTATCTAGATCAGTTTTTCATAGTCTTTATAGATGACATCCTAATCTATTAGAGATACAGAAAGGAGCACGAGCAACATTTGAGAACGATTCTCGAACTCTTAAAAAGGAAAAAAGGGAAGAATTATATGCCAAATTCTCGAAATGTGAATTATGGCTACAAGAAGTATAATTTCTCGGCCATGTAGTCAACGCAGAGGGAATAAAAGTAGATCCGACTAAGATTGAAGCGGTTATGGATTGGTGGTCGCTAAAATCTGCGACAGAGATTCGAAGTTTTCTGGGTTTAGCAGATTATTACCGGAGGTTCATTCAGGACTTCTATAAAATAGCAACATCATTGACAATGTTGATGTAGAAATCGATTAAATTCGATTGGAGAACAAAACAAGAGGAAACTTTTCAGACACTCAAGGCAAGATTGAGTACTGAACCAATACTATGTCTACCTGAAGGGATAGAAGATTTTGTCGTCTATAGTGATGCTTCTAAGATAGGCCTAGAATGTGTATTGATGCAACAAGGCAAGTTTATTGCCTATGCGTCACGACAGTTGAAAGAACATGAGAAGAAGTATCCAACTCATGACATGGAACTAGCAGTGGTTTTTGCACTAAAGATTTGGAGACATTACTTATACGGTACTAAATGTATGATTTATATAGATCATATGAGCTTGAAGTACCTTTTCAATCAGAAAGATTTGAATATAAGGCAAAAGAGATTGATGGAATTGCTTAAGGATTATGATTGTGAAATCCACTATCATCCCGGTAAGGCAAATGTTGTTGTTGATGCTTTGAGTAGGAAAGACAAAGTTGATCATATCAGAATTCAGGCCATGTAGATGAATGTCAAGGTGGATTGAATAGATCAGATACGAGATGCTCAAAAAGAAGTTTTGCTTAAAACAAACATAAACAAAGAAAACATGGTCGGACAAATTAGATCATTGATCCCAGGACCAGATGGAGTATACAGACTTAGAAATCGGGTTTGGATTCCTGGTTTGGGTGACCTAAGGGATATAGTGTTGGACGAGGCGCATAAGTCCAAATACACCATGCATCCAGGTAGCGATAAAATGTACAAGAATTTGAAAGAAAACTACTGGTGGCCTGGTATGAAAAAGTCGGTAGTCGGGTACTTTGAAAAATGTTTGACATGTCTGCAAGTGAAGACAGAGCATCAGAAACCGTCAGGAATGTTGCAGCAAATGGAAATCCCGGTATAGAAGTAGAATATGATTATGATGGACTTCGTTACCAAATTGCCAAATACATTAAAAGGGCATGATGAAATATGGGTGATCATTGATCGACTCACAAAGTCTGCTCACATCTTACCAATCAGCGATAAATATATGTTAGAGAGGTTGGCGCAACTATACGTTAATGAAATCGTATCAAGACAAGGTGTGCCAATATCAATTGTCTCGGATAGGGATGCAAGATTTAGTTCAAGATTTGGGCAACCTTTCAGCAAGAAAGGGAACTCGGTTAAACTTGAGTACATCGTATCATCCTCAAACTGATGGTCAAAGTGAGAGGAAAATACAAACGTTAGAAGACATGCTAAAAGCCTGTGTGATTGACTTTGGAGGTAGTTAGGATAACCACTCCCACTGGTAGAGTTTGCTTATAATAACAACTACCACTCAAGTATCAAAACAACACCTTTTGAAGCTTTATATGGCCGCAAGTGCAGAACACCGATATGTTGGGCAGATATCGGAGAAAAACAGCTAGCAGGGCTAGAGTTGGTCCAAAAAACGTCCGATAAGATAGTACAAATCCGGGAAAGACTAAAAGTCGCACAAGATAGACAAAAGAATTATGCAGATAAAAGACGTCGACCATTGGAGTTTCAGATGGGTGACATAGTGTTGCTGAAAATGTCACCATGGAAAGGAGTTGTGAGATTTGGAAAGAGAGGCAAACTAAGCCCGAGGTATATAGGGCCATTTGAAATAATTTGAAAAGTAGGAGTTGTGGCTTATCTATTGAAGTTACCAGAAGAGCTAAACGGTATTCATGACACTTTTCATGTGTCAAATTTGAGAAAATGCTTAGCCGATGAGTCACCATTGTTAACTTAGAAGATGTTGAACTCAATGAAAAATTAACTTACGTAGAAGAGCCGGTTGAGGTGTTGGACAAGAAAATAAAAAAATTAAGGAACAAGAGTATACCTCTGGCATTAGTCATGAGGAAATTCAACAAGGGTTCAGAGATGACATGGAAGCTAGAAGAAGAGATAAGGGCTAAATACCCACATCTATTTAGACAGTATAGACGACAATATATATATATATATATATATATATATATATATATATATATATATATATATATACTACTGTTGGGCCCGTGCATTGCACGGAATAATAAATTTTTTGTTGGAATATTGAACCGAGTTAAAATGAAACGTAATTTCTCTGTTAACAGTTGATGAAATACAATGTGAAAAACGAATGTATTTTCATAAGTGGTTAACTTGCATATATTCTTAATCGTTTGTTGTTATGAGTTTGTGCAATAATATTGGTAATAGTTTTGTATTATATTATTTAAAACTCAAACGACATGTCTCACAACATATCACTATTATTGAAATAATTATAAATATGAACATACGTTTTTACAGATTTTGCAATTTTTCTGAAACCTCCTCGGCAACACATGACAATCACTTTGAACGTATAAATCTGTAGATTAATTAACAACATTCAACCCACATCAAATATGACAAAGAAAATAAATGATTTCTATATTTTGTAACCGACAACTCAACTGGTATAGTTCAAATTCACTCAATACCACTTTAAAATTTATCTGACTATTGACTTCAAGACCTCATAGTATTAGTCGATAAAAATAAAGATATGTATATATATCTTATTCCCCTACTTCGAAAAATATGATTGTGGGTTTTGAAAAATATAAACAAATCCTCAGTAAATAAAATAAAATATAAAAAAGTAGTTTTTCAAAGAAACAAAAATATAGTGGAATACCTTTTGTTCAGTTGCAGGTTCCGCCATTGACACCCGACCGTTCTTCTTCTTCTTGTACTCGGATGATACATAGAGAAGCTATATATATATTTATAGTGAATGTAGAGAATATTTTAAAATCTTTTATTTTCATTTTCGATTTTACATTTAAATGTAAATATATTAAAAATATGGAAGAATATTTTTATATCTACATCGTTTCTATTTTATTTTCTTTACACTTGGTTAATTTGGAAAGTATTGCGGAATATTTTTATTTTAAAGAATACGATAATTTATTAGAGTATTTCGTTATTTTTTATTTTTAATTCATATCAACCTTCTTTTTTCTTCTTTTAATGCTCGTGAAAAAAAATACGTGTAAATTTTATATTATAAAAAAAATACGTGTAGATTTTATATTATGCTAATATAAAATATGTGTAGATTTTATAAAATAAAATAGATTTTATATTAGCAAAAAAAAATACGGAAGAAAAAAGAGTTTATATTACATCTCATCATGTAAAAAGATTTTATAAAATAAAATATGAAAAAATATTTTATAAAATAAAATATGGAAAAATCATTATGAGATGTAATATAAAAAAATACGAAAGAAAAAAGATTTTATATTACATCTCATTAATATAGATTTAAATGTAAAATCTACATTTAAAATAGATTATGCTAATATAAAATCTATTTTATAAAATCTTCCACCAAAAAACAAATAGTTATATTAATAAATGAGTATCCATTCCACAAATAGATGATTATGTAAGATACTATGCTTGGAAAAGTTGTACCAAAGCATTAAGAAATTGTAAATTAAGTAATTGACTTTAATTAGTTGTAACTTGTGCTTAAAATGTTGTAATTAAGAGTTTTTTATGCCGTTTTTATAATATAGTATATATATATATATATATATTCTGTGTGTGTATGAAATTTTTTTTTCTTTGGAGGAGAGAGTTGTAACACTCAGAAAAAAAATATATATATATATATTAATAATTTTTAGTTAATAAAAATTGGTGACATACACACACACACACACATATATATATATATATATACTACCTTAATATTGATTTACACCAAATGTCTTAAAGACAAGTTTTAAAGCACCAAATACTACCAATTTATGCATTAAATTCAAAAATCTCTTAATTACAAGTTGTGAAGCATGATATACAAGTGTTTGATGCAAAAAGAAAAAGTTACAACCAGTCAATAAAGATAGTACATGTTTAGCCCATACCTCCAAACCTTTCTTCCTGAAATGGAGAACCAGACATGGCTTTTCTACCTACTACAGGTCTGACCTCCCTTCTACCTCTTCACGTCCAACCATACCAAGAGTAGGCTCACCTGCATATAAACAATGTGAGATGGAGAAATACTGAGACCATCGAAGCGAGTAAACAATCCAAGTGGGTGGTGTGTTTTTTAATCCAAATCCTTGTAGCTTTCATCTTCAAAGGGAAGAATGCAAGTTTGATTCGAATCAGCTCGATTCAGGTTTGGTTTTTGTGTTTCAATTTCATAAAATCAATTAACTTTTTGTATGTATGAATCTAGGAGGGCTTCGATCAAAAGTCTGCCTACGCCAGATGCAGAAGACGAAGATCAAGATAGAGAACCAACTCTTCAAGAAATTATCAAACATTAAAGTACGATTTTGTTGGATATACTGTTAATTAGGGCACAAATTTTTTTTGTTATTGTTATTGTTGTGTTTGTTTCAAGTTGTTGAATTGGATATTTGACTGCTTAGTTCATCAATTTGGGGAAAAGTGTGTACTTATGGTTTGATTCAATTGTTTCCAAGAACGACGTTTCGGACGATTCACGGTGATCTCAAATATGCAGGTTAGTTCTCTGGTTATCGCATCCCATTCTACTATTTTCCACTCGATCCTCTCCACAAAGACACGAATTGATTTTGCAGGTATACATTCGATTTTCTTTTAATGTTTTCTCCTCTCAATTTTGATTATGGTTTCATTTATTTTGCTCATCTCAATCGGTTTTATTTTATGTTCTTTCCTCTCGATTTCGATTTTGTATCTGTTTGCTCAATCGATTCTAGGTTGTGAAATCTAATTTTTCTTTGAAATCGATTTTGATATTAAAATCGGTTTTTGCTATTAAAATAGAATTTTTACTTTTGAAATTCGACTTGGTTGTTTTCTTATGGAAATCGATTCTTGTTTGGTTTTCAAAATCAATCTTGATTGAGGTTTCTTGCTTGAACATTGCTTGTGGGTTAGGTTTTTTTGTGACCATACATAATCGATTTTGATTCAATTTTGTATCTGTTTGCTCAATCGATTTACAGAATCTACGATTTGCATCCTTGCCGCCGTCGTTGCTTCCTTGCTGGCGCCGCTGCTTCCTTGCCGTTATAACTACCTGGTATGATTCGTCTCCTTCATGCTTACATGATCAATTTTGGAATCCAAATCGCTTTTGACATCGATTTTCCTACTAGGTTGTGAATTCTAATTTTGCTTTTGAAAACGATTTCCATCCAGATTCGTTTTTTTCCCTTCCATTTTCAGTGTTCACGCGGAAGTGAATGAGGATGAGATAGAGAACATAATGTTGATTATGTAGAGATTGTTGCACCTGGGTTGAGACTAACAGACAAAAAAGACATCCTCATTGACCGTATTAAGGTATAAATTAGGTATGCTGGATCATTTGGTATTGGTATATGGATTGTAGGCCTGGTACTTTTTGCTTTTGTTGAAAATTGTAGTTTCTTGTAAAAGATCTACAGGTTGTGTGCATAGCTGATAGTAAGATAGGATTTAATCAAAGATTTATTGTGCTTAGGCTTTCTTTTGTCTTGTTGTCCTTGATCAAGACTCACTTGTCATGTCCTGGAGAAAAGATGACATTTTTATGTTTTAGCCTTCTATATGGTGTCTGAATTGTGACAACAAAAGAACCAAATAACTTAGTGGTTGATGTTTTTCCTTTGTTTGTCATATATCATTTTCTTCTGTTGTATTTCTTTTATTTTTTCACTTTTGTGAATTCAGATCCTAAGAAGTTGGTTTCTTGCTGGGAGGTGTATTTCATTGTAGAAGTACTCTTTCTTTGATCTTGACATTCTCTAATTTCTTGCCTTTTATATTTCTTTTTATGTTGATATCCTTTACATTTCTTGGTTTACATATTGAAATTTTGTTTACATGTAATTTTTGTGCGTGTTCCATGCTTTTCCTTTTATCTTTTGACAAATCAGTTTCTTTTTCTGGTTTGACAATTATTTGGAACCACCTTGAAGTTTCTTTTTTCTGGTCAGACAATTATATGAAACCACCTGAAATACTGTTTCCTCAACAGGTTTTTTCCATACCATTATGGTCCCTTTGCTTCTGATCTAAAAAGTCTTTCAAGTACAAAAAATGATGGCAGTCCTCCCGTCGATGAGGTAATGAAGTTCTTGAATCTCTTTTAGTAATAAATGGTTTCCATTAGTCATTGTGTTCTCAATCATGGTGTTAAATCTCATTTGTTGATGTAGTGCACATATCAGTCAAGGTTCAAGCATTTTTGATATCTATCCCACTTAATTGCTGTTCATCTGACAAATACATTGTGTTTAATATTTTTGTAAACACAATTAACCTTGTTTATATTTTGCCATTTCTACATAGAATTTGATATTGACACCAACAGGAAAAGTTTTTCCCGGTAGGTTAGGGGCTGATCATCATCTGGTTTATATTGAATTTGAAGGACATCTATGGTATCTTTTAATATATGTGTTTTCTTCGATGAGCATAACCTTATAGTGTTTTATTGCTTTTTAAAGGGTGTCTGCATTCTGCAAGCTTCCTTTTATTGAAGAGGAGTGCCTTCTTTCTGCAACAAAGAAGATCAAGAAGGAACTAAGCATAAGGCCAAAAGATATTCAAACGATTATCCATTTGACCATGTCTCGATCCAAAAGATATTCATTAGTTGGTTTAATTATGATGGCGGTCCCACCACGACCGGTGTTACCTGAGTTGGTCCGATCAGCCTCTTTACACTGTATCAACATGGTCCCCATCTGATATTGCTAGAGCTTTATCGTGATAGCAGCAGCAGCCGGCGATCGCACATGCATAATGTGAAACAACAGTTTGCTTTGATTGATGGTATAAGTTTGGGGAGTAAAAATGTGATTAGAGATCATTCATTCTTTCATTCATTTGTTGCACATAGAATTTTTTTTGGAAAAATGGTCAATCTTTTTTTAATTTTTTTTATTTAAGCTAAGAAGGGTGGATTCATATCATTCATCTATAGTTTTTGGGGGTGAATGTATCAAGATGGTTTATACAAATTTTCCTATTAGTTTTATTCGTAACCTGAATATGTGATTTTTTTCAAATAATATATGCTACTCTGTTTATTTGTCATTTTGAGGTTGTTTACCATACATTTACAAGCAATGGTCAAGACTTTCACTTGTTTTATTCGGTAACATTCTTGACCATAAAAATGGATTGTTAGTAATTGTTTTTATCCGGTTAGAACCTACAGGGTAAGAGTTACTCACTCCCTCACTTGTTAGTCCTTCACGCCCAAAGTTAATCATCTTCCACCTATCGCTTATGTAATAAGTATACATTTTTGTATGAGAAAACTGTCAAACCAATCAATTCTGGATTCATTGCTTTGTGCTGTAAAATTGAGAAAATGTGAAAATCACTTTTAAAATGTCTGCATTAACATCATTAAATTATTTTTCTTGTTCAGGGAGTTATCTATAGCCTACTTGATAGAAAGGAAGAAGTCAGAACAATTTTCAACAAACCAAAGTCTTCTACCAGATGAATATTTTGAAAAAGGATTGTTAGATGATGTCGTTTTGGCAGCAAAAACAGAAATAAGACGAGCGAAAAAACGAGTTGAAATTCGAGTTTTTTTATACAAGAAATAGACATTCATTCATGATGATATCGTCTAGACGTGCTCAAGGAGACCGTCACGTATTCTTCAATGTGAGTTCTCTTTTTCTAGCCGTAACAAACCAAACAAACTCTGTAATCCCATTCCCACGTAGAGGTAGGGCCTAGGGGTAAGATGTATGCAGATTTTTTCTCTATCTTAAGAGGTACATACGTTGTTTATATGAATACACTGACTTGTAATAAAGTACAATAACCAAATATTTACTACTCCTTGCGTCCCAAAATAAAAGTCCACAATGAAAAGACACACAAATGTTGTAATATGATACTGTTAGATGTTTGTTTAAGTGATTATCAGCTTCTATTGATAAGCATAGTCTACCTTTGAGGTTTTGTATTGTTAGACAATCTTGGCATAATCAAAGATTGGTTTTTATGGAACTTTACTTGGTTCATCATTTCTTGAAGACTACTAATTGTTGTTGCGGCAAGTACACATTTTTGTATGAAGATTTAAAATTTGATGTTTCACATAATTACCCTTATCTCATCTTATTATGATTGAGCCCAATATTCACCATCTATTTGCATGAATATGTTAATTGATCGAGTTTCTAGAAATTGATCAAGTTTCTGAAAATTGACCAAGTTTGTTTTTCTAGAAAGCAATATTGTATTTGGGTAAATTTTAAGAAGTGTGTAAATGGGTTGTTTTGATGTGATAAAGTGAAATTGGGTTTATAAACAATATTTTATTTAGGGAACTACATCTTGGTTATTATCTTCATTGCTAATTGACTTGATTAAGGCCTCATTTCTTAACATGTTCCTATTCAAACTAAAAATAAAATTGTATTCAATCCGACTTGGTTTTGCTATGACAATCATCATTAAAGTTTAGAGACAAGACAATTCTGAAAGCATGTGCATGTATATGTGTTCTAATCGATATTCTTGTTTATATTTATTCAAATATTACATCCCGCCGCATTGCACGGGTACACTACTAGTATATATATATATATATATATATATAGGGGAGGTTTATTTTGCAAACCAGATAAATCTGACAAACTGTGCAACCAATATCACAACCCTACATTACTAGATCTAGGGTGTATAATATTTAGGATTTTTATAAAATAATTAAATATCTGATATTCATTGTCTACCATAAGGAACAACCGGTTTAAGGGTAAAAACGGAATTTCATCACATAAACTCCTCCCCCATTAAACATGGAAACAATGATTTGAAATAATCAAATCCCTAAAAAAATGATTATGTACATGATCATTTACCAGTTTCATCTCAACACATTTCCCCCAAGAATCAACGAGTTTCCTACGACAAACCCTAGGGGTGAAAAAATGGTCGAACGAAGACATGGTAGTAATCTTTCATTCTATTCATTTGTCCCTGTTTTGATTTCTTTGAAGATTCATAGAAATGTTTTGCATTCTTCGTTATTTTCAGGACTAACTAGGGGGTCGTCTGAGGATATTGAAGTCATTTTCAAAGTTTACAAACATTGTTGCATCATCGATTCTACTCGATTTAGAGGATGATGCAGAGCAGGTTTGGAAATCAGATACGGTTGACACTATGAATTGGGGAAACACATCGTCTGAAACAGGTTTCTGTCATCGTCCCTAGCATTGCTTGATTTCATTAGGCTTAATCCTCACTCAAAAGTCAATAAAATCTGCAAAGAAATTATATTTATTTTACGGGTAATTAGGGGTAATTAGGGTTTTTAATGATGACGTCATTACATGAAGTGAAGCAGGTTTTTTGGTTCTGCATAACGAACAACATATATGAAATGTCAGCCTTAATTTCATACATTGAATGTCAAATTGAATTGGTGAAATTGTGTTTCAATATTTGGTTCCACATAATGACTATCTGTTGACATTTTCCTTCGAGTATATGATGAAGTAAAATTCACATGCTTTATGAAAACAAACGTGGTAGCAAATACCAAAAATGATTATCACAACTAAACAATAGAAAATTGTTGACATTGAGTAAAGAGTGTGGAATCATAAAATTTGACATAGTGACCATATGTGGACAGTGATGCATTTGTTTGACATTGCAGAGTTTCATTTAGTGCATAAAAGTGGCAGTGATGGTTATGTTTCAATTTATAGAGTTTCCTTTAGTTAATGTATGTGCGTTTGCATAATCTACACATTCATGGGAACATCAAAAATCAGTAAGCATTACTAGAATATTGTTTCCTTTTATGAAACAGATTTCATCATTATCATGTAATGAAAATATGTGCACACGATGAAGAAATTGCATCATAAATGTATAATGTATCGGTAATCATTAAAAGAAATTTGGTTCCTTGAATGAAATGTGTTGCATCATCTAATTAGTATGTTGCTCCGACCGATGAACACACAATGATGCAAAGTTATGGATACGTCACGGACATTTTGGTCTGAAATCTTATAATTTATACCTTATGTAAGTTAGTATTAGTAACATTAAATCCGTTGTCTAAACATGTCTTGACGAAATTGTTACAGGAGATGCATGATTAAGCATCTTAATAGTGTCAGACATCCGGCAGGAATAACAATGGATGGAGTGGGACAAGAAAGAGTAGAGATGAAGTGGAAAACCCGCCGTAACTATCAAGATTATGGGATACTCATGATGAGATACATGGAAAGTTACATAGGTAACAAGCGCGAATGGCGTACCGGTCTATCACCAGAAGGATCGAATCAAGACTCATAATTGGCAAACCTACGGATCAAATTCGCAAACAAGCTTCTTCTAAGTGACTGCAACAAAATGAAACGGTATGTGGTCAGTGAGATTGATAAGTTCTTCACAATTGATGAAAAAATCCGTTCAAATATAATTGGGACAACATACGCTACGTGGTTTGAAAGGCTCAAGCTTTGAGATGAAGGCAGAATGGAATTTTACAATGCTTCATCATGACAATCCTTTTGGTCTACCAAGACAACATGCATTATGAACAATTTAGGTTACTATATGCACGATTGAACACTTCTCTTATCATATTAGTTATGACTTACATTAAGGATTTACAATTTTGGAAGCTTTCATTAATTGAACGGGTTTTGTTTAGTTCCATGATTTTGCAATTACATACAGGCAGGGACGGACCTAAAGAAGGGCATACGATGGCACATGCCACCGTATTATCTCTCTCCGCCGAAAGGTTAAAATTTTACGTTTATGAAAGGTGCATCCGTATCGTCTTAAAAGGTGTCACCGTGTGATATTCAAAAGTTCAATAAGGTGCAACCGTACCTTGTAATCAACCAAAAACCAAAAACAAAACTCTTGAAATCAACCTAAAAAACCGAAAATGTCCCTCGAAATCGATAAAAGAAAAGTTAAAAATCCCTTGGAATCAAGCAAGAAACTATAAAAATCCCTCGAAACGGTGTAATCAGGCTAAAAACACATCGGATGATATTGAACGTTGATAACAGGTCGATAAAAACCATGCTTATTGTATTTTTTAACCTATATTATATAGTGTCACCATATGAAAAAAAATTATAGGTCCGTCCCTGGCTGTAAGCCATCGAACATAAAAAATAATTCCAATGAAATCCAAAAATTTTGCAATATTTGCAGCATCTAAAGTAAGACCATGATCAAAATTTACAACCAAAATAGATCCTACATTTGCACCATACAAAAGATACAATACAAACAATCATAGACATTTCACTCGATACGACCACATAACTTAATTAAACATTTATAAACCCAAATTCAATTAAACAAAAACCAAGTATCAACATTTACCAAATGTACATATGTTAGGGTATTATTGTATCTAAGATTTAAGAGTAAAAGTCAAACCTTGTAAAGTCAAACATAGTCAAAGTATGGTTAGTTTACCTTGTGGTTATACATGGTCTTTGACCATATAAATACTTTTATATGCCTTGTTTCTAAGGTGGATAATAGGTAGGAATATTGTAAGAGAGTAATCTTGTAACTCATTGTTAGATCTATGACATTGATACTTTCTCTCTCTACACTAACTCTCTAGAAATTGATCCTAATTGTTAGATTTGCTTCATCTTGATTGATGGTGCTTGAAAACTAGACTAACATTTGGTATCAGAGCTACACAAAGATTCAGAAAAATGATCAAAGTTTAAAGATTTGATTTGATCGAATTCCATTTTAGGAAAGTTACTGTTGAGAATTTGAATTTTGCCAATTTTGAGTTGTTTGGATCGAAACTTGATTACATTGTGCTCGATTTGTTCTCTAGAATATTTTATGTTTAGATCATATTGGCTAATTTGAATCAGATTGATTCAATTTTGTAATTTTGGTAAATTTTGTTTGAAAAAAGACTGTGTGCAGATCGAAATTCAATTTCTAGTGGCTTTTGAACGAAAAATTTCTGGAGAACATGTTCAGAAACTGATCGAGAGTAATCCTGTAAAATTTTGTAGCATTTGATCAAGAATTGAGAGAGTTATGGCCAAAATCGTGGCCTGAGTTCGAAGTTGGGAAGAACTCGCAAGATTCGGATAACTCGCAAGCATCATGTTGGAGAACTCACAAGCTTCATCGTGAAGAACTCGCAGATTTGAAGAACTCGCAGGGGTGAAGAACTTGTAGAACAAGTATTTTTTGTGTTTTGTGTTCTTATTTGTGACTAAGGCAATAACTCGCAAGGAACCTCTTTTCAAGTGTTTTTCTATTTCTTAGAATTTTTCTAAGTATAGAACTCGTAAGGTTCGGTGTGCGACAAGTAAGAACTCACAAGCCTCTGTCTGCGACTTCTCGGAACTCGTAAGCTACACTCTGCGACAAGTAGAGCTTTGCGACAAGTTATTTGCTGAAATTTTTTCTAAGCACAGAACTCGCAAAGGAAGATTTTGTGAATATTGTTGAAAATTTTTCTAAGTATTGAACTCGCAGACTCTTGTGACAAGTGATCTTGTGTTTCTCAAGTTTTCTAAGTACAGGACTCGCAAACTACCTTTTGCGACTTCTTAGAACTTTCAAGTCTTGACCTGCGACAAGTGACTCTGATTTCTTCAAGGACAGAACTCATACGTAACTAGCTGTGATTTCTCAAGAACTCGCAAACTTCGATCTGGGACAAGTAAGAACTCGCAGACCACTATTTGCGACTTCTGAGCTCTACGACAAGTTCATTATTTGCGACTTCCACACTTAGATTTTTTTGAAGATTTTCTAAGTTTGACCAAGTGTTGACTTTCAGAGTCAAGTTTTATCTGAATTCTTTGGACGATCATTTTCAAGCATTCTGATCAAAATGGCAACCAGGATGTCTAGAAGAGAATGTGCAATTGCATATATGACTGAGATACCTGCTATAGAAACTGAACGAGATAAATTGAAGATTCAGAATTCAAGTCTTCTAGATCAGATCAAGGAGTTGAAAGCTAAATCTGTAATTTTTGAGAAAACTTTTGAATGTGCAAAATGTGTTAATGATTCTAAATCTGATCTTGCAGGTATTATCGAAACAAGAGAGAATGTGCAAAATGTGTTAATGATTCTAATATGAACTAGTTTTAGTTAAAAGTAGTTGGATAATCTTACCAATACCCCAGTGTTAAGGAAAAGACGGTGAGGGGATTCCCTGCTCCTCAATTCCTCTTCATTATTCAATAATGCTGCCCAAGCATCAATAACATTTGCAACAACGTAGGTGTTAGGTGTAACACCCTTAATTCTGAAGATAGCAACTTATTAAAAAATTTCTAAATACATCAATAATTGATTCGTCTACAAACACAATTTAAGAATTAACCTCAATACATACATTCATTCTATACATACAATCTATGACAAGGACGGGTGCTACTAAACCCAACAAACAATTACTAACTCCAACCTGCGGAAGACTTCACCAACTACTTACTCTTGTGTAAGGCTAGGGCTCAACTCTTCGTGAGGCTACTAGAATCCGAACCCCAAACTGGAACCTGATGCACATGCCGACAAATAAAAAGGTTAGGTTTAACGCCTAGTGAGCTCAAGAGTTTTAACATGAATGAATAAATCTTTAGAAGACAGGAAATCAGTTTTAAAGCAAGATCCTTCGAATATATTATACTTCAAAATGGAAACGACACATTTCCCCATAATATACACTTTTAAAGACAATGCTTCCCAAACATGCATTTCTTATAAAACGATGCAACCCGCAACTCACCCAAAACGGGGTCATAGTTCGATACTCAAATGTGCTAAAATGTAAACAATACGTCATATCCCAAAACACCCAAAATGGGGGTGGGGCATACTAATCGACCCTTAACTAACGGAGGACAATTCATAAAGATATGGTGCGTCATCGAAAACCCGCAACTCGAAATAATACCCACACGACCATAAAATAGAATGAACTCGAAATATTAAAACGTGGACAATTAAATATCAAAATACGACGGGCCGACGACGGGGGCTTCCCGTATCCGTTGAGAGTGGAGGAACACAAAAGTATGTCACTCATACAACGTTAATCGTATGACACTTCACGACACACAAGCCCAAGTGTCCCTACGACTCCCTCCAAGCTACACCAAAGAGTCAACTGGCCTTAGCGATATATTAACGAAAATACCGCTCCAAGGCCCGGCCTAAGGGGAATACAACCAAGGCATTGCCCCACCTGGCGGAGGTCCAAAACGCCCATCCAATGGCTACTCCACGCCATGATAGCACCACCCGGACTCAGTCCTCTTAGTGTACTCCTTGAACGGACAAGGTCATAAAACATGTGTCCCGGAGTCCAACCCCGTACCACCCAAATGACCATCAAACAAGACTGACTCATGTGCCTATGGATCCAATGCAACACAGTCTAAAATTACCCGACTATACCTGAGTGACAACAGCACTCGAGCCTGTAATTATAAATATGCAATAAAATGCATTAAGATGTAAACCATGAAATGGGACTCTATATCGAGCCATTAAAACCGGAAAAATATCCTCAAACCCTTTTTAAGCCAATACCGAGCTAGAATGCTCACAATCCATTTGACCAACAATTACCGGTTCCCCAAATAATGAAATGTCTTTAAACAACGTTTTATGAAGACACATATCTCAAAGACGAGATTAACCCAAAACTCCACACGAGATGGGACTAATGATTTTCCAAAGGGTTTATGAATGCAAATACACCAAAATGCATATAACATGAAATAGACTCCATTTGTACAAATTAATCAAAGATGCATGAATCATGAAATAGATCTTATTTGTACAAAGTCGCCAAGAATACGTAAATCATGCTATTTAGTTGCTAAAATGTTTAAACCCAAAATAAGCATTTTAAGAGGTTAACACAACCCAAGTCTACCAAATATGAAAACTTATCAAAATACTCACACTTTGACGAATAACCAAGTAAATCATATTTTACTTCGAAATACCCAAAACTTATCAGCAGTTAACCATTTCATGTAAAACACTTTAAAATAAACATTTTGGCATGTACACCGTTTTCACAAATCAACTTGAACTCACCTTGCTAGATTTAGGCTAAATCTAGATTTTACCCACTTTGAGTTTCCTTGAAGAAACTTGAATCCACAAGCACAATCCTTCCAAAATCTAGATCCACACATTTCCAACCATCAATAATCATATTCAAGTGTTTAGAACCATTCTCCAAACATTTTATATCGAAATCCCCATTTTAGCCAAAAACCCTAATTTGACCTAGCTTTTCTCAAAATCTTCCAAACCGAAATTGGAGTAATGAAACACTAGAATATCACCAATGAAGCATTTATATCTTAAAATAAGGTTTAGAAGTGGAAGGGATAAACTTACCACTTAGGTTTTGATGAAAACCTAGAAAACCCAAAAGTGAAGCTTGAGGTTGAAGATGGAGATGGAGATGGAGATGGAGATGGAGAAATCTGGATCATAGCTTCCAATTCTACCACTTGGGGATGGTTTACCTCCAAAATACCCAAGGATTTGAGCCAAGGATGACCCAAAATCACCATATATGCTTTTGGTTGGTTCTAGAGAGTGTTTGGGGATGAATGGGAAGTGAGGGATGAATAAATGGCTTAAAATTCCAATTTAACAGCAATCAGCCCCCGGGGGCGACATTGCCAGGCGACAATGCCATGGCAATGTCGCAGGGCATTGTCGCAGCATTGCTGCAGCATTCGGTACCTTCCCTGCGATTGTGACAGTGCGACTATGACACTGTCATAGTCGCCGGGCATTGTCGCGAGACCCTTTCCAAGCCCCGAAACTCAACTTTTTCAATGCCAACACTCCCGATACTCTAAGGGACTTTAAATAATGTTTTCCCCATAAAATCCCACCATTTTCAAGTTCCAAAAACGTCCGGGTGACTTTTATTTACTGAAAATTACGGGTGTTACAATCCTCCCAACCTTAAAAGAGATTTCGTCCTCGAAATCTGGAACCACCAAACACCCAACATCACACTTGGAAAGATCGATTGATTTCTTATCCAAAAGGAATGCCTTCACTTAAACTTCACCTCATAAACAAACCCGATTACATTCCGGTTGAGGTTGTAGTTGCGTTTCTCATAACGTGTCGTTACAAACTAAACCTCAACGTTCAATATACTTCACCGACGTCAGGGTGAACGTTGCGTTGTTGATTAATCATTTTCTTAATCAATAAATCTCGGTTGCCTCCCAACCTTAGATTTCTCATATTACCCCGAAAGCGACTTATGACCTTATCTAGTCATTTCCATCAAGAATACCCCAATCCGAAGTATTCCCTTAGATACTTCTGATTACGACGCATCAAGGTCTCCTCAAATATTCGTTTGTACTTAAAGTCCACCTCGACATTCCCACCAAATGTCTCCAAAGATCATCATCACTAAAGAGTTATTGTCCTTTGACGAAATTTCCTAACGACTAGTTTGGTTTGAACCATCGCAACCTTTAAATCCGTTCCTCAAAGCTGACCTGGACACAATGTCTGCAAGGGCTCCCACACTTCCATAGACTCAAGCATTGCGTTCCCACCAGAAACATACCATTACGCTCCACAGATAGTCGATTCCCAAATCCCATGAATCCTCGGATTCCTACTGATCCATTCATAATATTGAACAAGATGTCCTTCCAAGGCGCCCCAATACGTCCTTCAGGTAACTGGTTAATCTAGATCCGGTTAACACTCAACTCCGTTCCAACACCAACCCCACAACATTCCTATAATGCAATCTTTATCACCACGGGAATGCTTATACACATCGGTACATAATCATCACTATCTAACCTTATTTTAAACTCCATCACCGAAATGTCAATATTTCCCATGATCCGACCGGGATATCTCCCAAACATCCCTAGATCCATTGACTCCAAGAAAACAAGTCGACGCCTAGGACTAAACGGTGACTTCAAAAACGTGGACATCCCGTCCAAGATTTCATTCCAGACGGATGATCGCACTAGGGTTGACACCTAACAGAGTGCTAAAATTTCCATTTATTACAATTTATCAAACGGACCATAAGAACTTCCTTTGATCGCGGAGCCTACTAAGACGATACACCATCGACCTATATCATGATGTCACATCGACGAGCAATCCCACCAAATCGAACTCCATTTAAGCGCATGTAATCACACAAGACCTTATCCCGCATGGTTATTGAATTATAAAATCACCTCTTAACTAACTGGAAAAGCTTAAACATACCAACTCCATTAACCATGCGTACCCAGATTCAAAACTGAAACCCAAAATCCAAGACTGACCGCGAGTCGGATCATCCGACGCTTCAAATCCCAAGGACTCCCTTAGTCCCTAAACATAACTGCTCTCATGACAGGGTTTAAATCTACAGGCCTAATGAGTTCAAGGTTTTCCAAATACTATGCCAATTTAATTTTATAAAACTTTCCCATACGTAAGCCTTTTAACGATCAGCGTGCGGTAAAGATACACTACCGTTCATTTGATAGAGTTTAAAATTGATCAACAACACAGCGCATAAGAAACCATTTCCAAAATTTGAATTGTTCAATGCTTACGTTTATAAAGTCAATAATAAAACATGAGCACAATTTACACTATATACATGAAGATAGGTTCTCGCACCACAACACGTGCAATAATTGTTTGTACATTCCAAAAGAGAAGTTCGCAATTTTTAACCTGAAAAAAAATTCTTTCTCTTTAGCCAAAAGACGTTGCGGCAAAAGGATTCTCAACAATCCCATAAGCAACAGTTTAATCTCCAAAGTTCGGTAAAATGGTGGAAATACAAATAAAATTTCAAATAGAGTTCAAAGCTTTAGGTCGAAAAGATGAACACATTTGACCGTAACAGAAATTACAACGGCATGGATGTCACTAACTCGTTACAAGCATTGCGGAAATTACTTAGCAGTAAAAGTTGATGATTGAATTACGATCAGAACAAAAACCATGTTTTAAAATAACGTAAGTCGTTTATGCAATCACTCATACCAACGTTACACTTAAATCCAATGCACATGGCATGCGACGATTGACGTTTGCATAAAGCCAAAGATAATTTACATGATAATGAAACCCCTAAAACAACATGTAGGATGACGTCAATTAACAATATTCATAAAATAACGCACACCATGATGTACAAGTACACGATCCCAAAATTATTTACGCGACGCAAAAGACGTAAGATGAGACATCATAAACTCAACTGAAGTTTCGCAAAACTCATAAATGCTAAAAGCAAGTGGTGTCAAATTTTCCATTTCTCAACAGTGTGTGCAAGACGGCAATATGGCTAGAACATTAAACTTTTAAGAGTTTCCTCTTTTGAATGCAATGAAAGGTAAGTGACACTTTTGACAAAATTTACATGGGACACGACGCCGAATAAACTCGCAAGTTTATACGAAACAGAAATTAAAATTCACGCATCGAAATAGACATGCAAAGCAATGCTCCATGAAATTTAACAAAATCGTACAAACTAAAATTCTCAAGAAATTCCGACGCCACACATGGGATTAACTTTTCCTTTAAAACCATTGACATACGTGGAGGAGATCCAATGTCTAGGTTAAAATCTCATAGTTGCTTGCCCAATACCCAAACGACATTAAAACATAGACATTTACAATATCCAGAAATAGCATTAAACATGAGGCGTGAAAGAAGAGAATTTAGATAACAACTTGCAATCATGTACAACAAAACAATTTTATGCATGCTTAAGCTCACAGTTTAAAATCTGGTGAGTACTAAATGTTTTACCAAGACTTCAAGGTATAATACACGTTATGCTTCGAATACATGAGAAACAGTTGATGCAAACTTATTTTAGAAATAAATTTCATGCATGAATTTGGTCGGCACTCAGCATCTCAGGACTACACTCCTACATCATCCCGACATACTATTGTCATTCTGATACATTAAACATCTTAGAGCCACAAACCCACTAATTGGGTCGACTTACAATTTCTCCTCGAAATAAAATTGGTCTAACGAACTTATAGTTCTAATCCAACCAATAATTCTTACTCAAGATGATCAGCTTAATGCCTTTATCACACTTAACTATCACTTCAACATGACATTGCTATATACATCAACCTTTCCTTAGATTACTCGCTTAAAAACTTTCTCACTACCCCAACGGTCGTCCTATCAAGGTAGTTCAAGTATACACATGTAGCATGTAGATTCACCATGACACTGGCCAGGTGCCATTATGAACGTACCGTACATGATCATCCATGCGACCCTCGACAAGTTTTCCGTTCCTAGCGACTCGATCAATCCTCAAAATATCTCATCTTAAGTTACCTAATACGCAACTTCACTTACAATCACTTATAAGAACTCTAGTTTGAGTCTAGGCATTCAAAGATCAATACCTAATTCTCTCAAACTTAAGCTCTGATACCAACTTGTAACACCCTTAATTCTGAAGATAGCAACTTATTAAAAATTTTCTAAATACATCAATAATTGATTCGTCTACAAACACAATTTAAGAATTAACCTCAATACATACATTCATTCTATACATACAATCTATGACAAGGACGGGTGCTACTAAACCCAACAAACAGTTACTAACTCCAACCTGCGGAAGACTTCACCAACTACTTACTCTTGTGTAAGGCTAGGGCTCAACTCTTCGTGAGGCTACTAGAATTCGAACCCCAAACTGGAACCTGATGCACATGCCGACAAATAAAAAGGTTAGGCTTAACGCCTAGTGAGCTCAAGAGTTTTAACATGAATGAATAAATCTTTAGAAGACAGGAAATCAGTTTTAAAGCAAGATCCTTCGAATATATTATACTTCAAAATGGAAACGACACATTTCCCCATAATATACACTTTTAAAGACAATGCTTCCCAAACAAGCATTTCTTATAAAACGATGCAACCCGCAACTCACCCAAAATGGGGTCATAGTTCGATACTCAAATGTGCTAAAATGTAAACAATACGTCATATCCCAAAACACCCAAAATGGGGGTGGGGCATACTAATCGACCCTTAACTAACGGAGGATAATTCATAAAGATATGGTGCGTCATCGAAAACCTGCAACTCGAAATAATACCCACACGACCATAAAATAGAATGAACTCGAAATATTAAAACGTGGACAATTAATTATCAAAATACGACGGGCTGACGACGGGGGCTTCCCGTATCCGTTGAGAGTGGAGGAACACAAAAGTATGCCACTCATACAACGTTAATCGTATGACACTTCACGACACACAAGCCCAAGTGTCCCTACGACTCCCTCCAAGATACACCAAAGAGTCAACTGGCCTTAGCGATATATTAACGAAAATACCGCTCCAAGGCCCGGCCTAAGGGGAATACAACCAAGGCATTGCCCCACCTGGCGGAGGTCCAAAACGCCCATCCAATGGCTACTCCACTCCATGATAGCACCACCCGGACTCAGTCCTCTTAGTGTACTCCTTGAACGGACAAGGTCATAAAACATGTGTCCCGGAGTCCAACCCCGTACCACCCAAATGACCATCAAACAAGACTGACTCATGTGCCTATGGATCCAATGCAACACAGTCTAAAATTACCCGACTATACCTGAGTGACAACAGCACTCGAGCCTGTAATTATAAATATGCAATAAAATGCATTAAGATGTAAACCATGAAATGGGACTCTATATCGAGCCATTAAAACCGGAAAAATATCCTCAAACCCTTTTTAAGCCAATACCGAGCTAGAATGCTCACAATCCATTTGACCAACAATTACCGGTTCCCCAAATAATGAGCTAGAACCATTCTCCAAACATCTTATATCGAAATCCCCATTTTGGCCAAAAACCCTAATTTGACCTAGCTTTTCTCAAAATCTTCCAAACCGAAATTGGAGTAATGAAACACTAGAATATCACCAATGAAGCATTTATATCTTAAAATAAGGTTTAGAAGTGGAAGGGATAAACTTGTTGGAATGGGTGTCCAAAGTCATAACTAATTACTAATGACTTTCCATTAATAGTAGGGTCCTTTTTGGGTTGCCCTCGATTGTCCAAGGGTTATTAGAATAATTAAGAGATAGAGATAAATAGTTTATTAATTATTATTTGATAATAATTAATTAGAAATTATTATGGAAATTTTATAGAATTAATTCAGAATTAATTCAGAATTAATTGGAATTAATTTAGAATTAATTGGAATTAATTTAGAATTAATTTGTGCCAATTAAAAGTGCAAGTGAAAGGACTTTTCTCTAAATCCTAAAGCTACTTACCACTATAAATAGAGGTCCATGACTCCAAAATCAGTGGTACCAACTCAAGCATTTTTCCTTGAGTTTTCTCTTCTCTCTTTGCTCCATTCCTTGTGGGTACTCTTACTACACTTGGGTGGATATTCCAAAGTCTAATAATCTTGGACAAATTGGGTACAAACCATTAGAGGTAATCTCCTTTGGTTACTACTTTCCTAAGCAATTTGGAATCGAAGTGTTCGAGTTCTTCACGTGAATAAATCCAATTACGAGTTTGGATTAAAGGTTGGTGATTTTTTTCTTGTTGTTAATATCATTCACTAAAGTTTTCCTTGTAGGGTTTTTGTTATAGTTTCCGTTGCATTGTTTATTTATAGTTTATATAAAACCCAACAGTGGTATCAGAGCCATTAATTGAGATGATATTAGCACTTGTTTAAATCTTGTTTGCTAAATTTCGGTATATATATATGTCTGTTTGATCGAAAATTAGGATCATTTTATTAGTTAAAAATGTTGGTATTTTTGCTATTATCTCCTAACTTTTGGTAAACAGTTATTAAATGACAATTATACAATGTTCATCTAATAGTCAAGATTTCCGAAAATCTTGAGGATTACATGAAAGATTGGATAATTATGGCTATTATATTATTTGGCAAAATTGAAAGATTTAATAGGCTCATATTTTAAAAGGTTTAAAATTGAAAGAGTTTTTATATGCCAACCATGTTTTCGTTTTTAATCATTATCATATGTCCTCATATGATTTAAGTTTAAATTGGCTAGATTTAAATTTCCATATGATTCAATCTGATAATTAGAATTAATTGAATTGCAACTAGTTTTTTGCATGTATTATTTAATGTTAATTATTAACATGTGACCTCACATGTTTAGAATGTATAATTATAAAATTAAAGTTATCTTGTTAGGTTACTTGGTTAATTAGAATTAATTTGATTAAATAAATTGGTAAGTTTAAAATGTTTAAAATTTACCCTATACTTATAAATTGTTTATACAGTATATAGTATAACCTAAAGTTAAACACATCGTAGTTGGATCACTACTAGACCCATCAAACTCCTAAAACTATAAGAAGGTACTAGGAGCCTGCCTATAAAATGGCGGCAAATGAGAAGGGCTTTCAAAACGCCATGCGTTGCCAGCTCACCGACTTTTTGTGTGAAGGAGTGCGAGTTATCGAATGGATCCAATATTGTCGATGTTAAGATTAAAAGTATTAATCTAAAACTTATATCTAATTTAAATTCCCTTCTTAGATACACATAAGAAAATGTGAATATGTATGCAAATCCATGAAAACGCACATCACTTCTAGATGGTCTATTAATGGAGCGTGCGTGGATAACCGGCACATTAATTTGAGACTATGATAGGCAAGGTGATGTGGCAATTCGGTTTTATAGTTTATTGATGGAGCGTGTGTGGATAACCGGCACGTCAATTTGAGAACTATAAATAGAATGAATGTGCCAACGCGATTTTTTGCATGGTTAATTCACAATCTTAATTGTGGTCTTCGGCGTCCCAGCCACAATGAGTAAGATGTATATCCGAGACTAAACATGCCCTTGAATGTACAAGGAGTCTCTAACGTTCCAGGAATTTCATAAAGATGAAATTGGCAAGTTGTATGCCTACCTAAATTAAATTCATATATAATTACGGCATCCCTCTTTATATAATGAATGTTAGAAATTGGATCCTAGCCTTAATATATTAATTGGGTAAATAGTTAAGGATTATTTAAATATCACTAACTAAAACCACTTGTCTTATAGATGTCTGGAATCAATAATGATCTTCCTCCTACTCCTGCTCCTACCGGAAACTCCGGTTTCACTCTCCTTCCTATTCTGGCAAAGGAAAAGCTTATAGGACCCAATTATCTTGATTGGATGCGTGCCCTAAGATTGACCTTACGCTATGAAAACAAGGAATACGTACTCGATGAACAAATCGTTGAAATCGATCAGAACACTGCCTCTCCCGAAGAAATTACTGCTTACAACAAGCATTGCACCGACTCTACCAAGGCATCTTGCATCATGGTGTCCACCATGTCCTCTGAACTTCAAAAGATGTTCGATGAGAGTTGGGCATATGAAATAAATGAGAAACTTCGCGAAATGTTCGCTAAGGGACAAAGGCAAGAGCGCTTGAAGGTTCTTAAAGCCCTGAAAAAGTGTCAACACAAGGATGGTGAGTCAGTATGTGCCCATGTGCAAAAGATGCAAAGGCTCATTGAAAGACTCGAGAAACTGGATGTGAAGTTCGACAAGAACTTGGCCATTGACATGGTCCTTGATTCACTTCCAGATTCTTATGATCCGTTCATTATGCAGTTTCATATGAATGATGGTGAGACCAATATGATGCAACTGCATAACCTTCTGCAAAGAGCTGAGTAAGGCATGAAGAAGTCTCATGTCTTATCAAACTCAACTGTTGTTGCACAGGTAAATGCCATTCGGCCTGGAAAGGGGAAGAAACGAAAAGCCACTACTCAACCCGCTTGGAAAGGGAAAGCCCATGTTGGAGAGTCCAACAAAGGGTCCAAGAGAACGGTTAATCGTGACATCCCGCCTTCCAAAGATCCGAAGCAGGCAACGTGTTTTCACTGTGGACAACCAGGGCATTGGAGGAGAAACTGCCCAAAATACCTTCAAGAGTTGAAAAAAAGCAAGGGCAAATCGTCTGCCACTGTTTCAGGTATGTACTTAATCAAACACACTAATTTGAAATGTTCAAATTCCTGGGTCCTTGATACAGGATGTGGTGTTCACATCTGTTCTGTTTTACAGGGACTAAGTGAATGCAAGGAGTTGCAGCCAGGAAAGCTAAATCTCATCATGGGCAATGGGCGTTCTGCACCTGTTAGGAAGATGGGGATTTTTGAGCTTGTCTTGGATAGTGGGTTTAGATTAGAGTTAGTAAATTGTTGTTATTCATCCGATATGTCTCGGAATATCATTTCATTTCACGCATTGTTTAAACAAGGATTCCGTTATTACTTTGATAATTTGAATGGAGATATTTTGGTTTTTAAAGATGACTTGTTTGTTTTTAAAGCTACTCCTTGTAATGGTGTTTATGAATCTGTTGTATGTGATAATAACTTGAGTAATGTGCTAGCTATTGATTCTTCTAATGAGTTAGACCATGCATCTTTGTGGCATTGTCGTCTTGGTCATATAAACAAGAAACGCATCGCCCAACTCCAAAAGGATGGAGTTTTGGAATCATTTGATTTAAAATCAAGTGATGCATGTGAGTCTTGTTTACTTGGCAAAATGACCAAGTCACCATTCACCGGTTCTTTACAAAGAGGTGAAGGATTGTTAGACCTAATACATACAGATGTATGTGGTCCATTTAGATCCACCACAAAAGATGAAAATCGCTACTACGTGACTTTTATCGACGACTATAGTAGATATGGTTATGTTTACTTGATTAAACATAAGTCGGATACTTTTGAAAAGTTCAAAGAGTTCAAGAACGAAGTAGAGAATCAATTGGGTAGAAAGATTAAAGTACTACACTCCGATAGGGGTGGTGAGTATCTTAGTCTTGAGTTCAATGAGTATCTTAAGGAATGTGGAATTGTTTCACAATTGTCACCTCCTAGAACACCACAACTTAATGGTGTAGCCGAGAGACGCAATCGAACCTTGTTAGACATGGTTCGTTCCATGATGACTCGAGCTCCTCTTTCGACCTATTTCTGGGGATATGCCTTAGAGACAGCCGCCCATATCCTAAATCTTGTACCAACAAAGAAGGTTGAAAAGACACCTCATGAAATGTGGACTGGGAAGAAACCCTCACTCGCACATATCAAGGTTTGGGGTTGTGAGGTTTTCGTGAGACACGAGAGCCAAGATAAACTTGCCAACAAATCTGAGAAGTGTCTATTCATCGGTTACCCACAAAAGTCTTATGGTTATTTGTTTTACCGACCCACTGAAAATGTGGTGTTTGTAGCTTGAAGAGGAGTCTTTCGAGAAAGAGAACTTATAGCTAAAGAAGTCAGTGGGAGTAACATTGATTTTGAAGAAATTCAAGAATCAAATGATGAAATACCTGACGTTGGCACTAGCACTCAACCCGAGGTAGAAATACCTGTTGAGCCAGTTGACAAGTCATTACCTCTTCGTAGATCCTCAAGAGTTAGCCACCCTCCTGAGTTCTATGGTCTTCATATTACTGCGGAAGGGGATACGTTAATAAGTGATAGAACACTTGTTAATTTGGATGAACCAACTAACTATAAGGAAGCCATGGAAGGCCTTGAGGCTGCTAAATGGAAAGAGGCAATGGACAGCGAGATTCAATCCATGTATGATAACCAAGTTTGGAATTTGGTTGATCAAACACCAGGTCGTAAGACGGTCGGTTGTAAATGGATCTTCAAGAAGAAGGTCGACATGGACGGGAATGTACACACGTTCAAGGCTAGGCTGGTGGCAAAGGGTTATACTCAAACCCAAGGGGTTGACTATGATGAAACCTTTTCACCGGTAGCCAAGATCAATTCTATTAGGATAATGCTTGCCATAGCCGCCTTCTATGATTATGAAGTATGGCAAATGGATGTCAAAACCGCTTTCCTTAATGGGAAACTTTCAGAGGATGTGTATATGACACAACCGGAAGGTTTTGTAGACACCAAGCATCCCAATAGAGTGTGCAAGCTTGAAAAGTCTATTTATGGACTTAAACAAGCTTCTCGCAGCTGGAATCTTTGCTTCCATGAAAAGGTCAAAGCGTTTGGATTTTCTAGAAGTGAAGATGAGTCTTGCGTATATGTCAAAGCTAGTGGGAGTACGATAACCTTCCTAGTCTTATATGTGGATGACATACTCCTTATAGGAAACGATATCCCAACCTTGAATGGTGTAAAAGCCTGGCTTGGGAAATGTTTCGCTATGAAGGATCTAGGAGAAGCAACGTACATACTGGGTATAAGGATTTATTGAGATAGAACAAAACGTCTAATAGGACTAAGCCAAAGTACATATGTGGATAAAGTATTGAAAAGGTTCAATATGGAAAATTCCAAGAAAGGGTCTTTACCCATTCATCAAGGCATAAAGCTTAGTAGATCTCAATGTCCCGTGACTCGTGATCAGGTGGACAAAATGAGTCGAGTCCCATATGCTTCGGCTATAGGATCGATCATGTATGCCATGACATGTACTCGCCCTGATGTCTCGTATGCTTTGAGTATGGTGAGTCGATATCAGGGTAATCCGGGCGAAAGTCATTGGATAGCAGTGAAGAATATTCTCAAGTATTTGAGAAATACGAGAGATATGTTCTTGGTGTTCGGTGGGAGTGAGGAACTTATATTAGCGGGTATACTGATGCCAGCTTCCAAACGGATGTGGATGACAGTTGTTCACAGTCCGGTTGGGTGTTTCTATTGAATGGAGGTGCAGTGACATGGAAGAGTTCCAAGCAACCTACTGTGGCGGAATCAACCTGTGAGTCCGAATACATTGCAGCTTCTGAAGCTGCTAAGGAAGCTACATGGTTGCAAAATTTTATTGGTGATCTGGAAGTCGTTCCAACTATCAGTGAACCCATAGAGATCTTTTGTGACAACACTGGTGCTGTCGCCCTTACGAAGGAACCAAAAGATCATGGAAAGACCAAGCACATCAAGAGGAAATTTCACTATGTACGACATAGAGTGGAGGATGGAGACATCTTAGTGAGTAGGATATCATCGGAAGAAAACCCGGCTGATCCTTTCACAAAGGCACTTAGCAAAACCAAGCATGACCTGCATGCTAGGAGCATTGGCTTGAGACAAGATATTAGTTTTAGTAATTAAGTGATATTCGAAACATTGTAACAGTAATAAATTGTAATTGATTTGGTGATGAATAATAGAGATTATTTATGTGTTAGTGAACTGCCATCCGAATTATTTATTATTGTGTTTTTTTTGCATGTTTAACTTCCCGAGTATTAAGTCGATGTTTATAGAGATAAACATAGGATGAGAATGCGACTGAATATTCAAAACTCTACAGTCGGTCATACTCTTGGAAGTAAGTATTGATTTAAGACTGTCATGGAGTGTTAGTTGATGTCTATAGAGATAGACATAGTATAGAGATTCATCTAACCCTCATGAGTACTTAAATAGAGATTTAAGTATTAGAGAAACCCGCACTTAGAGATTACTTAATGGATTAAAATCACAAGTAATTCTAAGATGATAATATATGTTATTCTTCAAATGGAGATGCATGAGTTTAAGTTTATGATTCAGTTATGCATTGGTACATCTAAACGCTACCGTAACTGGAAGTTATAAAAGATGTTGCCATGCATGATTTGAAGAATAGATTTGGACTATGTAGTCAAAGTTTATTCGTTCCTTTTGTCTATTAATGGAAAAGCGATATCTGTGGGCCCCTCGGTGATTTAATGACGACATTATAGTGCTGGGCCCAGCCTGGACTAGATTGATGTGTTCAATTCAGTAGTCTAATAAAGTCCTCATAAATCGAAAACCGGGAAACAACCTTGAACTTGAGATTGATCCATGTCCATGACTCAGTTCATACGATATCTTGAAGAACGAAGGAATAAGCTGATCACTTATCTAGGGCTGTCTCTGAATCAGAGTTCGGCAGTTGCTAAGGAAGCACTCTCTACTGATTGTTTGGTTAGTTTATGACTAATAGTAGTTAATGACTTGTCCAAGTGGGAGACTGTTGGAATGGGTGTCCAAAGTCATAACTAATTACTAATGACTTTCCATTAATAGTAGGGTCCTTTTTGGGTTACCCTCGATTGTCCAAGGGTTATTAGAATAATTAAGAGATAAAGATAAATAGTTTATTAATTATTATTTGATAATAATTAATTAGAAATTATTATGAAAATTTTATAGAATTAATTGGAATTAATTTAGAATTAATTCAGAATTAATTTAGAATTAATTAGAATTAATTTAGAATTAATTTAGAATTAATTCAGAATTAATTTAGAATTAATTGGAATTAATTTAGAATTAATTGGAATTAATTTAGAATTAATTTGTGCCAATTAAAAGTGCAAGTGAAAGGACTTTTCTCTAAATCCTAAAGCTACTTACCACTATAAATAGAGGTCCATGACTCCAAAATCAGTGGTACCAATTCCTTGATTCAAACTCAAGCATTTTTCCTTGGTTACTACTTTCCTAAGCAATTTGGAATCGAAGTGTTCGAGTTCTTCACGTGAATAAATCCAATTACGAGTTTGGATTAAAGGTTGGTGATTTTTTTCTTGTTGTTAATATCATTCACTAAAGTTTTCCTTGTAGGGTTTTTGTTATAGTTTCCGCTGCATTGTTTATTTATAGTTTATATAAAACCCAACAAAACTTACCACTTAGGTTTTGATGAAAACCTAGAAAACCCAAAAGTGAAGCTTGAGGTTGAAGATGAAGATGGAGATAGAGATGGAGATGGTGAACTCTTGATCATAGCTTCCAATTCTACCACTTGGGGATGGTTTACCTCCAAAATACCCAAGGATTTGAGCCAAGGATGACGCAAAATCACCATATATGCTTTTGGTTGGTTCTAGAGAGTGTTTGGGGATGAATGGGAAGTGAGGGATGAAGAAATGGCTTAAAATTCCAATTTAACAGCAATCACCCCCCCGGGGGCGACATTGCCAGGCGACAATGCCATGGCAATGTCGCAGGGCATTGTCGCAGCATTGTTGCAGCATTCGGTACCTTCCCTGCGATTGTGACAGTGCGACTATGACACTGTCATAGTCGCCGGGCATTGTCGCGAGACCCTTCCCAAGCCCCGAAACTCAACTTTTTCAATGCCAACACTCCTGATACTCTAAGGGACTTTAAATAATGTTTTCCCCATAAAATCCCACCATTTTCAAGTTCCAAAAACGTCCGGGTGACTTTTATTTACTAAAAATTACGGGTGTTACATTAGGCATTAGGCTCTCAACTGCCACCCGTATCATGTATACATCATCGATTGTTTCATAAATGATATCACTATAAAGCAAATAGAATCATGATTAAATGATCAAGCAATTTAATATATATGTATATCATAAAAATGAAATAGTAAAGGTTTACTTACTGGACTTCTCCCGTCAATGCAAATAACCATCTCCCAATCTTGTTCTCTGTTTGTGACAGACATTTTGTTATATGAACAACTCTGTCAATGTATGGTGACTTTAGGCTCTCTGTCATTTTCACCTCCCTCTTCCTAGGGATGAGCAAAACGAACCGTTTTCCCGAACCGAACCGGTACCGTATCGGTACCATATATTCGGTCCGGGATTCGGTTCCAACTATTCAAGAAATTCGGTATTCGGGATTTCGGTATTCGGTACCGGGAATTTCCCGAAAATATCGAAACCGAACCGTTGATTTTATAGGTTAGATTTTTTAAATCTTCTTTGATTCTGTAATATTTTCCTAATATTATGAAGATTATCTTTTCCTAATCAAATTAAATCATCTCCTAAACAACTTAAACTTTCTCCATAAGTACCTATTATTCTCCAATTTTTTTATCACCGTCAAAAAATTGGCACCTACATTCACATAAAAAAACGGACGAATTCGGGATTCAGGATTCGGGATTTGGCACCTCTATGGATCAAACTCAAGTAAGTTTTTATGTTTTGCACCTTTTTTCAATTATGTTCTTCGTTAAAAAGATGTAAAAACATGCTTTTGGTTAAAGTAATCATGCATTCATATCAATTGGATTTCTTTTAATTGGATATTTGTGAACTTAGTCGTTGTTTATAATGTTACTTATGATTATCGTTAAACAACATAATCCTTTATAAGCCTTGAACTAGCTTATATAAATGTGTTCAAATAAATCGTGAAATTCTGATGACCTAATCACTATTATGTAGCAATTAGAGTTAATTGTGATGTATTAAATTTACAACATGAATTCAATTTAAATAAAATTCAAAACTTACATAGTATTCCATATATGATTTATGCACAAATTGGGTATCAAAACATTAACTATGGTACCCAATCGATTCACATTCATGCATGCATTTTGAAAACCATATGAATGCTCAAGTCTCAACCACATCGTTAACTGCAGAGCAATCCACTAATTATCAAAGATACAATGGTCTTCTTAATTGATTGTTTATAATTTGACCAAAAAGGTTTTAATTTTATTTCAATTATGTAAACCACTTCAATTTTTGTACCGATTCAATTTTCGGTAAGAAATTTTCACTACCAAATTGGGTTTTTTAATCACAGAATCATTACTTTTGTAGATCCCAGAACAGTGTAATCAGCAGCAAGTAATATCAAAGATGAATAATAAATGAGTCACAGCAACTAGTCATATGATTGATATGAACTCAAAGGGTTACAGGTTTACAGAAAAATTTCTGATCAGAGAGAGTAAACCTATAAACTAGTTGTTTGGAAATAATGAGACTCTTTATAAATCTTTCTAATGAAATGTCTAACCCTAATTATGAGATAATTAAGCCTTTATATACTTAGGCTTTACAATCATAATGGGCTTACGGACTTGGGCCCATCTAATTAATAAGACTTTCAAGTAATTACAATATGCACCCTTATAAATACTTTATTCAACTTTCAACACAAATGACTTTTAGTCCTAACAATCTCCCCCTAAAGTTGAATAAAGCATTTAACAAATTGAAAAACTTCAGGCCTTGATCTTCTTTCCCTCTTGAATCTTTGAAGAACTTTGGTGTTGCATGTCTTCATGTCTTTCCACGCTCCCCCTTGAATAAAGCTCTTGGTCTTCATAGTTTCAACTTTGTAACCAGATTCAATGTACAGTAGCCTCGACTGAACGCACTATCAAGCAGCTTTCAGCTGTAAAAACTCAATCACATCGGATCAGCACACAAGAAAGATAATGTGAGAGTTACTTGACATTCCACGATGCATCTTCAGCTTAAAACAAAGAATCTGTCTTTGAACCGCGAGTTGAATAGGCTTTCAGTTTAAGAACTTGTTTCAATCAGTGCGTAGGAGGAACGATAAACAAATTTGTAGCAGACACCACATGATATGGGAAAGAAGAAATAAAATCTTTGAAATCTTCATCTTTGAATATTAAAACAACATCTTCATCTCTTTGATCTCTAGACTGTCTTCAGAAATAACTTTCTTTCTTTAAAACTTTGAAATTGAACTTGTCCTCCCCCTTTTTGATGATTGTGAGCAGCATGATCATCAAAACTTCTTCAATTTCAGCACTTTCTTTGATCTCGCCTTTATGATAAATTAACATTCTCCCACCTGTGATCTGAGTAGCCGTCAATTCATGAAATGTATATATCCGAATCTTTTCAAATTCAGATATATTAGGAATGGTAAACCTGAATCAACAAATGATACAGTTAGTATGCCTATAAGTAGCACGGAGCCACTTTGTACAACGGATGTACATTGGAACGGAGTTTTTGTGATGTTCACTCCCCCAGGGCTTCCATTCAATCATCGAAAAACCACAAAGGAATTTTCTATGAATGTTATGATAAGAAAACTCATTCCTTGTGTGCTCGTGCAAGTGTAGAAATGATTGAAGCTACTTAGCTTGATCAGGCTCAAATTGTGTAAACTGTTGAGACAGCAACAGATATTACACGGACTCAATGTGCATGAAAGAGGTGCGAAGGTGGGGCAACTTTCCTTCTTTTTTAATATCTAAATCTTTCGATTGAAGACTAGATAGCAGATATGTTGCGTCCCCAAAGAAAATGAAACATTTCTTTGTTAAGAAAGAAACGAGTGGCTGGTGGGGTTATAGCAAGAGTTGGCATGGGCTCACTGCCTGTTTCAAAGATGGTCACCAAGGAATGTGAACCAATCAGAATATGTGGCTGCCCGACTCAGAAAGTGGTTGGTGCAGAGTTCTGATATTCTTTTAACTCTGTTCTCACACCCTCTTTCTTTTTAACATTAAAGCTCACTTCTAACCAAAATCTCTTTTTCATTTTTCCGCTCAGCACAATGAGAAACACTCAATCCGATGAGTTATCTCCCCTACTCTTTGATTTAAGACCCCTCACCCCTCAATCACTCTAGGATAACTTCCGGGGTAGGAAACACTGGTTTACGTGAATCCATGGAAGTTCTGTTTAAGTGCTCACACAAATCCCATGTAAGTCCTAAACAAAAAAAAAACAGTAGCTCAACAGTTTATCTTTAACATTTAAGCTCAAATAAGATAACACTGTCAAAATGTATGCTCATTAGATTTGAGCAATTAAACTTTGAAGATTTCTCAAAACAAGAATATTGAATGAATGAAATGAAATCACGAGATTTGTTTTGAGAATCTGACAATGTATCAATCAGATCAACTAAACTGGTTAGGGTATCAAAGAATTGGATATTATGTTTATATGAACAAATATAAACAATTTAGCAATGAAAGCACAAATTTCGAATAATGATAGATGCTCAACAACATTGAATATCAAACGGGGGTATTACCATCGAAAAATTGTTTTGCTATGAGACATGGTAATAACAAATACAAATGAAGTACTGAACATGTGTGTGTGAATACGTTACAGTATAAGAATAAGATAATACGCAAGTATTGATCTTTAGAAACACACAGTCAGTTAAACATTAATGCGCAAAAAGTGAAAAACATTTAAATTCACACTTCTAGATTCATGAAACCTTTTGAAAATCAGAAGTGGTTTAAACATTTCAGAAACTGTTTTTCATGTTGGAAAGTTGTTCGTCTTCCAAACAATCAGAGGTCTAGAGTTATAAGATACTTACTTTTAAGCTCCCCCTCAAATCATGATATAATGATTTAGGTCTTTTAAGCTCCCCCTGGATAGTTGCAAAATATCCAGGTCTGAACGTTGAAGAACGGGTCCTGATCTGTCATGTGATCAGAAGCCAAACTTCGTTGAAGTCCGGGTTCTAAGTTGGTTTACTTAGAAGCCATTTTTCTTCTACTCCCCATTGACAGTAGGTGCCTGCAACAAAGAATCAGTTTTCGGCTTTGGTACCCACTGGTATTTGGGTCCTCGAATGTTAGTTGCAGTTCTTGTGGGGGATATAGAATAAGAACCATACCAGAAGTGATCTCTGGTTTTGTGAATGTGATCATGTGTACGACAATAAGAACAATGGTATTTCTTACCTGACAACCTAAGTAATTGATCTCTCGAGTAGATGTGATCAGGTTTACCTTTACTGGCATTGTTCTTCTTGGCATTAAACGCATGTACACATGATTCTCTTTCTTTCAGCTCATCTTTCACTGGTTTCTTCTTCCAGACCTGTTCCTTATCTTTGTATCTCCTTCTTCTAGGACGTGTACCTGAACCATCTATATTTCTATCATAGAAAAGGTTAGTCCTACGAATCTGATCAAAAGATTTAGCTGACCTTTGTGGAGAGACCGATTTCTAATTTGAACTTGATGCAGACTTTTCAAGCACTTTAATCGTTGAAGCGAAGTTGTCTCTTTCTTGAACAAGCAGGTCAATCTTCTTCGTGAACTCAGATTTCGTTTTCTGCTCTTCTAGTGCTTTCTCAGATAGTTCAGATAACTTGGCAGTAAGCTTTTTGATCTCAGTCTCAAACAAGCTTCTTTCTTCTTCAAATCCTTTCTCAGCATCATTTCTTTGGTCGGATATTTCTTTGAAGAATCCCACATTCTTCTGTTCAATGGCCTTCTTTTCTTTTTCAAACTTTTCTCTTTCAAGGATGATTACTTTCTCGAAAGCAGAAACTTGCTGAGAAAGTTTTATGCATTTCAGCTCAACTTCTTTCTTCTCGTCAGCACATTTTCTCGAGAAATCTGAGAACTTCTTTGCGAACGATTTCTCAAACTCGGATTTATCTTGAGCATGTTTTTGCTCCAAATCAGATATTTGCTTTTGACGCTCAGCATTTGTATCTTTCAGATGCTCAAACTGCTCCTCAGAACTTTCAACAGATGCTGCTTGTTGGATTTGGACAATTTGAACTTCCAGATCAGAAATCCGTCTTTTTAGTTCAGAGTTCTCAGTTTCCAATTCTCTTCCTTTTAAAATCTCATTTGGCCCTAACACCAACCATTCTGTACAATCCCACAACTCTTTTCCTGTCATTTTGTAGGTATTTATTTGATCAATAAGTTCACTAAAAATGTCACGAAAAAATTCACAAGTAATACTATCAGTCATATAATTTCGAGCTATATTATTAGCCCTCTCTCTTTTCTCCATTTCCACAGGAGAAGCTTCTGACTGAATTTGGGATTGCATTTCTCCTTTCGTCAATGATAATCTGATGTAGGGACCCACCTCATGTTCATCTACAACAGACAGAAAATCAGATTTCCACCGTTCATAATCTCTTTTGGACCGCAGACTTGGTGTGTACACCATTTTGATCGATCCGAATAGACTGTATTCGATCCAGCTTTGAGAGGCTTGACGAGAGATGAAACTCAAAAGTGCAAGGACCAAAAGTGACAAAGTCTGAAACTTGAAAGTTTAGAGTCACAAATGACACACTACTTAAACCTTGAAGTACGGGGGCTGAAAGCGACACAAACAAAAACTTAAAAAACACGAGGGACTAAAAATGACACAAACTAAAACTAAAAAAAACTAGAAGGACTAAAAGTGACAAAAACTAAAATTAACAAACTAGAAGGACTAAAAGTGACACAAACTAAAATTAACAAACTAGAAGGACTAAAAGTGTAAAATTGAAATTTCTAACGGACTTAACTGAAAACTAACGAAAATGGACCAAAAATGAAATGAAACTAACCAAACTAACAAACTAACCGAACTAACGGAGACTTAACGGAAAAGGACCAAAAAGTAAGAAAATTAACCGTCACTTAACGGAAACACTATTCATCATCTTCCTCGTTGAGCCATCCTGCAAAACTCGAAAACGGTTAGAAATTTTCAATGCAAAGCGATCGTTAAAGCTCCCTGATCAGTCCTCAACAGATTAAAATTCAACCGGTCAACCCACGATCACAAACGAACCAACCGAAAACTTTTCGGAAAACGATCGAAAATTTAAAAAATCAGTATGGGATAAAAAAAATTCAACCAAAAATGATCGTTTATATTCCCTAAAGCTCCCTCAACTGATTAAATCTCGAAACAGTTGCTCAAACTCTCGAACGAAGCAACCGAAGATTTTTCGGAACCCGAACGAGAATTTAAAAACTTGATATGGGTGAAAAAATTTCGATCAAAAATGATCGTTTAAGCTTTGTAAACAACCCTTACCAATTTAAAACTTGAAAAACTTTGTTCACGATTGCTACCGAATCAACCGAAATGATTTCGAAAAACAATCGAGAACCTCAAAACTTGTTCGAAGTTGGTTCGCTGGACACCGGGAGCCGCAAGGGACCGGTCGGGGAGACACCGGTCGATAGATACCGGGGTTTGGGAGACACCGGTCGAGATATATGGTCCGGTCGATGCAAGACACCGGGAGTTTGATGATACCGATCGAAATATATAAATGGTACCGGTCGAAGGAGTGAGCAAGATACCAGTCCTTTTGCAAGGCACCGGTCGAAGGATGAGGTACCGGTCGGGAGTCCGGGCGAATGCTAGTACCGGTCTTTTGCTATACACGATTGATATGGGATTATATATATATATATATATATATATATATATATATATATATATATATATATGTATGAGATACCGGTCGCTTACAATTTAGACTTCATTTAGGAAAAACCCAGCCGTAGTTTTCATTTGAAAAACACAGCCAACCGCCATCTCAAATTAATTCCATTAATCACCATCACCAATTCACACACATCACCAACTGTTTGCAATCTTCCAAGCACCGATCAAGAACAAAATTGCAGCCACCGATTGATTATATAAAAAAAACTACAGCCGGCTAATTCGAAAGCTTCACCGGTGACTATGAAATCATTAAGTCACCGACCCACTAGCTTTGAATGAACCAATCAAGTTTTGCAATTCAAGTTGAAATATGGATGCATGCGATGAGTAGATATATATCTAAATATGTATACCAGTTTCTAATCCCAACACCGGTCCACAACACCGGTCCACACCAATTGTATAATTACCGGTCAAGAGAATGCCAATTAATACCGGTCAATTATAGTATACCGGTTGAACAATGTATCGGTCAAATATTGGACCGGTAAAAACAATGTACCGGTCAAACGGGCCGGTCGATATCAAACAGATAAACACGAACAGATAAAATTAACGACCGATAAACTCGATGAATATACCGATAACTCAAAATAACAGATCGATAAAAACCCAGAAAATCAATCGATAAAATTGATCTTTCAACAAACACAGATGACCGAGAAACAACCAGACCGATAAAAGATTGATTTATTTTAGAACACAGATCGATCGATACTTCAACCCAGAAAACTCAGACCGGTTTTTTTTTTTTTTTTCAAGAAAACAGATCGATCGATTTTGCAGAAATCACGATACTTTGATTATCAGTCCAGAAAACAATCTATAGCAGAATTTTACTCAGATAATCAGATAACCATATAAACACGATTAAAACAGATATTCGATTAAAGGGTATTAGACAAACCTTTTTGATCGTATCGAATAAAATTAATTCGATTCTGCTCTGATACCAATTGTAGATCCCAGAACAGTGTAATCAGCAGCAAGTAATATCAAAGATGAATAATAAATGAGTCACAACAACTAGTCATACGATTTATATGAACTTAAAGGGTTACAGGTTTACAGAAAGAATTTCTGATCAGAGAAAGTAAACCTATAAACTAGTTGTTTGGAAATAATGAGACTCTTTATAAATCTTTCTAATGAAATGTCTAACCCTAATTATGAGATAATTAAGCATTTATATACTTAGGCTTTACAATCATAATGGGCTTACGGACTTGGGCCCATCTAATTAATAAGACTTTCAAGTAATTACAATATGCACCCTTATAAATACTTTATTCCACTTTCAACACAAAGGACTTTTAGTCCTAACAACTTTAATAAAAAAATATCACCTTTTTTAAGATGTTTTAATCAAACGTTTAATGATAAACATTTTCTTGTTAATTTGTTATTATATGTAAAACTGAATTTTGCATTATTTGGAACAACATAGCATCACCTATATTATAATATATCATGTTTTATTTAATAGTATTTGAAAACGTAATGGGAAAATAAACATATAAAATCTATTTATTTAATGTGGTTTTTTTTAGGGAGATGATTCATTTGTTGAGGAAACCCCCTATGTGGTACTCAACAATGATTCGGATGAGACACATGAAAAAGAAGATAATGTCGAATCAAATGGCAAAAGAAAACGAGCAAACAAAGGTCCTAAAGGAGGAAGGAGAGGGCCGAGTGCTGGAAATACTTCGATATTTTGTTTATTGATGAGGATGGAGTAAAACGAAAACATGGAAAGTGCAAGTTTTGTGACACGATACTTAAAGCCGATCCGGTAAGAAACGGTACTTCTGGCCTTAAAAAGCATTATTCTAATTGTGACAAGAATCCCGAGTTTCGCATGAAAAAACAAAGTCATTTATCATTTAAAAAAGAAGCTAGTGGGAAAAGTAGTGTGCAAACTTGGAAGCATGATGAGGGTAGAATAAAAAAGGCTTTATTGAATTTGTTTGTTGTTGGTGAATTGGCTTTTAAATTTGTTGAAAATGAGGCCTTTGTTGAATACACTAGTGCTTTAAATGGAAGGTTTACTTTACCATCACGTCACAAAGTCTCTAAGGATGTTGGAAAATATTATATCGATGAAAGGAATAAGTTATTGGCTTATTTAAGTAAACCAACAAACACCGTTCACTTGACTACGGATACTTGGACATCATCGTGCCAAAGGGTGAACTACATGGTTGTTACGGCTCATTTCATAGATGACGATTGGGTAATGCATAAACGAATTATTAACTTTAGACCCATTGATAGTCATAAGGGGGATGATGTGGGTCGTGAACTGTTAGATTGCATACATGGTTGGGGGATAAAAAATGTTATGACTATGACGGTTGATAATGCATCAAGTAATGATAAGGCGCTAGAGTATTTGGTGAAAAAGTTGCCTAATATGTATGATGGTGGGAGACATTTTCATGTTAGGTGTATGGCGCATATTCTAAACCTAATTGTGAAATATGGTTTAAAGGAGAACAATTATCATATTGATTGTGTGCAAAAGGCGGTTAGGTATATTAGACAATCGACGCAAAGAATAGCCAAATTTAAAAGGTGCATGAACGTTTGTAACATTGAATCAAAAAGGTTTTTGCGTGGTGATTGCCCTACTAGGTGGAATTCCACCTTTGAGATGTTGAAGATTGCCGTGGAGTTAAGGGAGGTATTTTTCATGTTTGAAGTTGAAGATGCTAGTTATTTTCGTGATCTTGATAGAGTGCCTGAACATTCAGATTTTGGTATGTGCAAACAAGTGGTCGAATTTCTAGAGAAATTCAAGATTAAAACGGAAATTGTATCGGCCACTTCAAAGCCCTTAGCTCATCTCTTTTTTAGAGAAATTCTAGATGTAGACAAGCATCTACGTGTGTGGGAGGAGAACCCCGATTTTTGTTTCATGGCTCAGTCAATGAGACAAAAATACGATAAGTATTGGGGGAAGTTTGACGAACTTAATGACTTCATGTATTTTGCCGTTATGTTGGATCCTACAATGAAATCATCTTTTATTGGACATGCGTTTAGAAAGATGATTATGTATAACATACCAAAGGACAAACCTATGTCAAAAGAATTGCTTGAGATGAATGTGGCAACTATGGTGCAAGAGCTTGAGAAAAGATTGGATGTTTTGTTTAAAATATACAAAGAAAGATTGGACACGGTTGACCTTACTTCCGCATCTCAAGAAGCGTGTAATGAAGAAGATTTTATATCATGTGATGTGGGTAATGATTTTTTGGGGGAATTTCTACATGTGGAAGAAAGTAATTCGGTTGCAATTGAAACCGAGTTAAAGAGGTATCTAAATGAGCCTAAAATTTTGTTTACTACCGGGTTTGATATACTTAGATGGTGGAAACAAAATGCTATGAGGTTCCCAATTGTATCTCGGATGGCCAAAGGTAGTTATTTAACTTTTCAAGCTTTTTTAACATTATGTTTTACATTTTATTGTTTATGAACTTTGTATTTTTTTTATAGATATTTTGGCAATACAAATTTCCACCGTGGCATCCGAGTCGGCGTTTAGTACAAGCGGTCGTGTACTAGACTCATACAGAACAAACTTGTCAACTTCCATAGTCGAGGCTTTGGTTTGCACTCAAGATTGGGTGAGAAAGTCGAGGAAACCGATTGTAGATGACACTGATGATATATTAAAGGACGATGACATTGCCAAAGGTAATAAAAATTATGTTAGCAACTTAGTATTAACTTTATTTGTTTCTTGATGGTTGTTGATATTAACTATCTTTGTTTCTTTTTGTATATATAGAGATTGAAGAGGCGATCAACGAACAAAACGGAAAAGGAAAAGCATAAAAGAATATCGAAGATTGTTGAACTTTTGCTTGGTTTTGAACTTTTAATTGTTATTTTTTTTTATTGTTTGGGATTGATTTTGAAACACATTTGAATCATTATGAATATATTTTGGTTTGTGATTGGTTTTGATATATATTTGATACATTTTTTAATTTTCGGTCCTAAGTGGTACCAGTACCGATTTTCCCGTCCCGAAACCGAAACTGTACCGGTACCGAACCGGTACATACGATTTGGTATTCGGTACCGTTTTTTAGTCCCAATTTTTTTCGGTACCAACCGGTCGGTACCGGTACGGTACCGATCTCATCCCTACCTCTTCCCCAAACATTTCTCCTCTTCCCTTTCCTTCATCTTTTTTTCATCTTCTTCCTTTTCCTTCATTTTCTTTTCATCCTCTTTCTCTTCGTCTTCTTTTTGTTTCTGTAATTCATCTTCCTCTGATGATATTCCCAAACTGAAACTTGGTAGATCAAGTAAGTATGAAGATGCAATTTTGGCCACATCTGGTGTGTTTTCATCCATCTTCTTCTCATCCTATTTGTTAAGTTCCTCATTCGTTACTTCTCTTTCTTTCAACACTATTTCATTCACTCCTTTTACTATCTCCACTGCTTGTTTAACTATCTCAACCACCTTTTCTTTCTCAAAAAATTTCATCACCAATTCCACTTCTCCACATGTTTTTGGGTCCTCCCAAAACTGTGATTCATTAACTTTGTCTACATCTACATCTTTTTGCAACTGTAGATTCTCTGCCAACAGATATTCTTCTTCTTCAATCCCAATCTCAATTCCAATAGGAATGTTGGGCTCCTTCATGCATGATGAAATTTTAGCAGTCTCCTTTAAAAACAGCTTTTCAAACTCTTTTTTGTATTCATTGAATACAATATTATCTGGAAATTTCTTTAAAGCTTCATCCAAGCTTTCTTCTATTTTCAATTTGTCTGCTTTTAAGCAGTCCATTCTGCTTCTTATCATTGATTGATAAACCTAAAATTTATAAATTGTTTTTATAAAAATTGATGCATGTATGAATTTATAATAATTATTCACATATGAAATTTAAGACTCTAACAAATGTGGGGGTATGCATAAATGCATATATGAATTCATATAAGCATTCATATATGAACTCATATAATCATTCATATATTAATTTATATATAAGAATTCATATGTGAGGTATAGAGTATTTTATGAAAAAGATTCATATATGAATGCATATATTCACATATGAATTGATATATGAAGTCATATATGAAAATGATTCATATATGAACTGATATAAACATTCATATATGAACTCATATATGAATTCATATGAGCATTCATATATGAATTCATTTGGGAACTCATATGAGCATTCATATATGAGTTTATATATTCATATATGAATTAATATAAGTATTCATATATTGGAAGGATTCATATATGAACTCATATATAATAATTCATATGTGAGCTATAGAGTATTTTATGAAAAGGATTCATATATGAAATTATAAATTCATATATGAACTCATATAAGCATTCATATATGAATTCATATATTCTTATATGAAATATTTATATGAATTCATACATTCTTATATGAAATTTGTACTATATCATGAGTTTGAATATTCATACATGTTCACATCCTCTGTCTCTTTTGTTTCATCATCCACTGTCTCTGTTCTTTCATCATCCTCTTCTCTCTCTTTTCTTTCTTTATCAGAAATTGTCATATTCTTCATTGGTGCAAGTAATCTCCCCAATCCAAATGCACCTTTCTCAACTTCATATCCCTCTCTTCTTCTTAATCTTTCAACATTCCATCTTTTTATCACAGGTCTTCCTCTTCCAACATTCACAGCTTCACAAGCAAAGTTGTCGACATACATGAGCTGCAAATAAGAATAAATTAAAGTAATAATTACATTATTGTAAGATATATATTTAATTCATAAATGTTATAGTAAACTTACAATCAAATATGTAACCGATCTGACATAAAAGCTCATGTATGAGTCTCGTATCCATCCTTGCTTACTCCTTCTCAAACAATCATAGATGTACCCATACCAATTAATCTTTGATACATCTATGTCTGGTTGGATAAAATTTGTCACTGAAAGATTGCAAGTTCCACTTTTATTACCCTCTCCCATAGTGTTGCAGAAAAGGGTAATGAAGTTTAACTTGAAATTGAAGTCAGCTTCATTGTTGTCGATGATTATTTGTTTGAGGTCTGTCAGACGTATGATTTCCTTAGAAAATTAGGATCTCCAATTAACTAACAACTGACTGTCATCATCCAAGTACTTGCAATCGAATATGTTTTTTTCTCCTATAGGAACACCGAGCATATCTTGAATTGATTGTTCTGTAACCTTCAAACTTTCCTTCCCAACATGAATCTCCATTGTTTCAGTGTCGAAACTGTCCACAACGTAAAAGCCCAACTTTGAGGGTATTCCGTTTATCTTCATTTCTAAAAGATCTCCGAAACCCATGCTTTTGATACAGGCTTTCTAGTCTTCACTTAAAGCTCTAATTGCTTCATAAAGGGGTTTTGGTGATGTTCGAACTTTAATGACTGGAAATTTATGTTGTTGTTGTGGCTTCTTTCTTTCTTTCTTTGCTCTTTTTATCTTTGGAACAGGAGTCTCAAAATCGTCATCTTCATCGATGACTTCAAAAGTTTTTGCCTTTGCCAGAGTCTTTCCTTTCGATCCATCAATATCTTTCTTTCTTCGCTTTGTATCTGGTTCCTTATCTGTTCATATACACTTGTTAATATAATTAATGAAACAAAATTTCAATATAATTTTGAAATTGATATTATTTTTTATTGTTTACATACACAAGACAATTTGTTTTGAAATATCTTCGAGATCCTGTTCCTTGTGGATTATAAGCTTGATCTTTAGTATTATTGGGTTGTTTCCTGTATAAACAATTTGTATATGTAATTATCAATTTATCATAGTCAATTTATGAAGATATGGAACTTTTCGTAGATATGTGCTAATTCATGTATGAACAACGTAATATTACACACATTCATATATGAAGGCATGGAACTTTTCGTAGATATGTGCTAATTCATGTATGAACAACGTAATATTACACACATTCATATATGAAGGCATGTAACTTTTCGTAGATATGTGATAATTCATGTATGAACAACGTAATATTACACACATTCATATATGAACTATTCATATCTACTACTCAAAACACATTTAACTTTTTGCCTAAAAAACCCTAGCTATGTGATAAAACAGAAATGAACAACAAAATACTACACACATTCATGTATGAACTATCATATGTTCATCCCAAAGAGAAGAAAATTTTCCCCTAAAAACCCTAGTTATGTGATAATTCAGAAATGAACAATATAATATTAACTCGTTCATGTATGAACTATCGTATGTACAACCCAAACACAATAAACTTTTCACCACAAAACCGTAAATATGTGATTATTCATAAATGAACAACAAAATACTCCAAAAATTCATCTATGAACTATCTTGTGTATATTTAAAACAAACAAATGAAAATTTTCATCTAAAAACCATAGTTATGTAATAAATCATAGATGAACAAAATATATTACACATAATCATGTATGAACTATCGTATGTACAACTCAAACACATTAAACATTTCGTTTCAAATCGTAGCTATGTGATAAATCAGAAATAAACAACAAAATCTTACAGATTCATTTATGAACTATTTTATGTACAACACAAACACATTAAACTTTTCGCTAAAAACCCGTAGTTATTTCATAAAACATAAATGAACAGCAAAATAGTACATATATTCATGTATGAACTGCCGTATCTTCAACATTCATACATGAACAACAAATCTATGTCACGATTTCAGATATGAACGAATATACCTTTTGTGTTTTGACTTGTTGCCTTTCTCTTTATTTTTAGCTTTGGAACTTTCGAGCTCTTCACTGTAATAAAAAATGAAGAGAAATATACATTAATATTTTTTCCATGTTCGTTTAAACCCTAAAATGCTGTTAAATGTTTTCATTATTTGTCTAAACATGGATTCATTGAATATAACATTGTTTTATGTTGATTATTCAATGATTTTACCAAAAAATACATATAATCTGCACATTACCTTCTTTCATCATTGTCTTCAACGTTTCATCTTCTTCGTTTTGGATTTCCTTTTTTTTTTGGATTTTCAGAATGTTGTTCTTGGCGATTCGTTGAATCCTTTCGTGTTTTTGCCATTTCCTGATTTTCGCTTAAGCAACTTCGAACGATTTGTGATGATTTTGTTAATGAATCTGTGTATTTTGTGTGATTTTTGAAACAATAATCTCTGAATTATCGACGGTTTTCGATGATTTAGTGTAATTAGTGCTTTAGAGTGTAATAATTCTTTTTGCCGCCTATATTCATCTAGGTGTCAAAATTACAAAATTACCCCTGAACCGTTCCATATTCCTTATTGTGTGACGGCAATTATCCCGTGGTACGATTTCAGCCCATCAGATCATGACTGTTCGTCATTTTAAGCAATGGTCAAGATGACTTCTCTATTTCTTATATATATGGTATTTCTCAAATGAACCTTCCCATATATATATATATATATATATATATATATATATATATATATATATATATATAATCATGGCAATTGAGTTTAAAAGAACAAGAAAGGTAAAGGATAATGGGAATAAATAAATAAATAAAAGTACATAACATGGAATAAAGTGTACCATTCAAGAAAATTGAGGGACTAAAAGTAACAAACTCTCAAAGTTAAATGACCTGTTACGTTAAAAAAAATAAAAATATGAGATTTGAGTAAGGTTAGAGGTATGACTTTTTTTTTCTCTTTTCATAAATTTTGTTCCAAAATGGAAGCATAAATAACCTCATTGGCTTTTAAATAACTTACCTAAAAACCATTTCTTCAAAAGATCAAAATTTGAAGGCAAGTTATTGTTTTTCTTCAAGGTATAATACTAAACTTATCTTTGATATTTTTACATGGTTGTGTTAGTTTGTAATAGAGTTATCGAACCCCATCAGTATATTCTCAGATTGTTGGGTTTCTTGTAAGAATGTAAGGCTCAAATAGGTGTTCAAGTTGTTCGGTTTTAATTTAAAAACTTAAAGTTTATATGAGAAAGTAAAACTCATTTCTTGCTAAAATTTATTGTCCTTTATGTCAAAATATTGGGAAAGATATGACCTATTAATTTATGCAAAAAGAATCAAGAAAAACTAGTAAGAAATAAGTTATTTTGAGGTTTAAAGTTGAATAAACTGAAGAGAAAACACAGCCATGGCTGTCGGGTTTTTATTTTCATGGTGGTGTTGACTTTTGGTTATTGTTGACTGTGGGACTTCTCTTTAATTGTTAAAAAAAGAGACAATAATATGTAAAAGAAGGGAGTATAACCCCTGACCTAATCTCTATTGAAAGGAGACACCAACCATTTCACCTGATAGATTTTCTATTAGATAATAATAGATAGATAGATATGAACCGGTATCAGTTCTTTTTATCGAAAAAATAAATTTTGCTAGAATAAAGATTCAAACCTGAGATCATTTATACACAATAATAGAGTGTCAACCATCTCAGCTATTAGATAACTTTGGTTATTTATTAATAACAGTAAATATTTATATAATTTAGTAATTTTTATTATTTATTTTGCTATATTTTTAGGATATTTCAGAAAGTTATGTTGAGCTAATAAAATATAAATTTTAAGCCTCAACTTATGTATTTGACTTTGTTATAGGACCATGATGTCTATAACTTAAAATTTTGTATTTTAGGCATTTTGTTACCGAACGATCTATACTAAAGACTTTGTAGTTTGGTTATTTAAATTTAAATTTAGAGTTAGTTATAATAAATCATTTTATTTAGTTGAATGATTTAATGATAGGACTAAAATGACGCCTTTGATTTTAAAATTTATTGTGATGCTTAAATCTGGAACAAATGCTTTATATAAATATATAATGGTTAATTTGACTTTTGAGGCGTCATTGAGTTTTAGAGTTTTAGTTGACTCAGGTCGAGTCGGATTTGGCGTAAGTTGACGTTAGTTGAATTTTGGACAAATTAAGTCATTAATTGGACATTATTGGTATGTAAATTGTAGGATATCAGTCAGGAACTACCCGTAACCAATCTACGCAATCAGGTGAGTCTTCATGAGATTTACAATGGGACACATACCTATGTATAAAAATTATTTTCAGCATGATATGACCTATACGATTATGTGTATATATGCATGATATTTTTCACTTTACATACATGTTAATATGTATATATTACATGTATGCTATTTATGACCAGTTGCATGTTATATGTTTATTGTTTTATATATGCGACTTTAATCTGCATACAGGCCATCCCGTGACCTTGCTTGTAACCAGAGGTCGTGCGGCAAGTCGCATGTGTCTCCTACCCATGCCAGCAGTGACATACGCGGCCTAACTTTCACGTTTTCTCCCTTTTTTGCACCGGTTCGATCCTCGATGATTCCAATATGATGCATATATAAAACCTTGTAAAATTTCTATATAAACCCAAACAAAAGCTTCCACGATCGCAGGTGTTACAGATAAACTGTTTTATTAAAATATATATGTAAAAAATCATAAGTATTTACTCATCATTTATCTATTTTATCTTTATAAGCTACAAATCGTCCCCTATTTGGCAAAAGAGCTACGCATCCTTCTATGTCCCAGAATGATAGCACTACAACATAATTGAGTTTATAGGAGGCTAAAAATGTATAAGTTTCATAATAGACTATTTTATAAGATTTGAGTAACCAAACAATAAATCGTCATATCTAAAAGTGTTGCAATAAATTTTTATAACAAATATGTAAGCCCACAAAAGTGGGCACTTTGTCACCATAGTGGCAGTACAAGTGCACACCCCTTACTGTGTTTGCTTTCAAATAATACAATGATGTAGCACCAATATCGTATCCACTGAAACTTGTCTACTAAGAATATGTGATTTCCACAAACTTCTGGTGCAAGTTTTAGTTTTAGAAAATTAATTTTTTTAAGAGTTGATTTGGTGGTTTTTAATATTAACTAATGTTAAGTGATAAAAAGTGGGTATGGGTGCAAGTTTTTTCCTTAGAGTACAATAGCAACAAGATGGTTAAAAGAACTAGCCACAAAATAACTTGTCACGGTTTATTTCTCTCGAATGTAAACCTTGACATATTGTGGTCACATTCCAATCACAAAGTCCAATGGTTTGCCAATTTAACTAAGCATGTTTTGAATATCTTAGTTTAGCTAGTATGGAGCAACATGCATATCTTTATGGCATACCAAACTCGACCAATATGTTGAACCTTAGTTAAAAGTTATGCAAATAACCATATCTCTATGTGGTTGTTGAAGATTTTCTCACACCTTCTTGCATTACTCAAGTCGTGTTTGAATCCGCTCATATTTGGGTCTAATATTAACACTTACAAGTGATCGGCTTGCTCGTATTGAGTTAAAACTTCAAGTTGAATGACCAAATCGAAGAGTTAGCAAAAATGGTAACACCCAAGTGTTACATACTACCTCTCAGGTTTGGCTCATACCCACACCCAAATGAGTGTTTAGCTAATGCTTAAAAGAAAAGACATTAGGAATGAAAAGAATTACTCAAATATAAATTGCATTAAAGATGAAAAGTTACAAGGTCGCCATAGTGGAGAGTGTTGGAATGTAAAATACTTGGAAAAATAAAAGGAAATACAATAAATCCAATGTAAAACACTTCTAACTACTAATATGAAGTTCAAGAGTGCTCCCAAGTCGTCCACAAGGCCTGTTTATATAAGTGGAAGAAGAGAAAGATAGTGATGTTGAATTTAGAGAGAGAAAAGGACCTCACATGGTCGTCTCTGGTCCTCCTTTATCTTCAACCTCTTTGTCCATTTCTTCTCTTATTCCATGAATGATCAAGCTTGACTTTTTAGCAATACCAACCGGCAGTTTCACCATATTTGCAACGAGATCGTTGCACAGTAAATTTAGTCGTTGTCACCATTGTGGCGACACTTGTGGCCACAATGGCGGTACAATCCAACCAATTCTAAATCATTAATGGTTTCCATCCTTAGGAAAAAATTTGACCATTGTGGAAGAATCAAATAGGTACCAAAAGGGTTTTAAAATATTTATAAAAGGTGTCAAATAACTCTTAAAATTGATGGTTATCAAGTTTTTGGTACATTTTTTGGACATCTTAACAAGTTATTTAAGACATGTTTAAAATAAAGTGTGGTATTAACTATTTTATAGGACATGTTGGAGAAGAGTCAGGTTCATACGAGAATGTTACCTAAATAAGAAAATAAGAGAATGAATCTCATCCTTCCACCTCATCCAATCTTATGGTTATGATTAACTTACTAAAATTAGGTTAAAAAAGGCATTGAGGTAATTTGGATTTTAAGTATTATCTAATTAATTATTTCACTCTTTGAATCACATGTAATATGCTATACATCACATATGTGATTTTTTTCACATCTTTTTTTGATCAAGTATATTGTTTTCATGCTTTAGATCACATGTGATCTAATATATATCATATATGATCCACTTAATAGAATACAACATAACAAGATTAATCACATGTGATTAGCAACAAAAAAAACTATAAGCATATGTGTTATGCTAAAATATCACTTGTGATTAACAACACATAAAATCACAACCATGTGTATTAAATATTATGTTATATTATCGTTTATGATTAACAAATCAAACAACAATAATCACATTTGATTAACAAAAGAAAAAAAATCATAATATCATTTACCACGTAGAAATATCGCACATGATTAACAATTAACAGAATAAAAAGTTTCTTATATTTAAATTAATTTGTAAGAAACTAGACACTCTCTTATCACATAACTTAAATCTCAGCCAAACAAAAATCATTTTTGTTGAAAAATGACAAAGAAAACGCTAAAGATATAGAGAAACTAATTAAAAAAGACCAAAAACTCAACTAACCTCTCAAAATCCATCTCGAATCTCTTGAATTTGTATTTCGTAAAGCCCATTGTTGAAAACTTTTCTCCAACATAATCATCGGGACAACATTGTTGCTTAGGTAGAGGCAAAGTTGGAGACACCATCAATGCCGCCAAAGGAAATTATACCAAGATAAACTTTCTCTTGTCTTCTCCATGGAACTGGAATTGAAATCGGAACCACAAGTCTTTAAATGGTGAAATTGGAAGCAACGCTATGCAGTGGCGGATCCAGGAAATTTATAGATTGGGGGCACATAAACTAACAAGTACCAATGTATCATACAATTAATTATACATAATAATAAGTGATTACATAAGTTGATTTCTACAAGCTTTCATCATCTGAAAATGAGTCATTAGATCTTGATTTGTAAACTTAGCAAGTATTTTTTTTATCTACAACACAAATTACACACGCATTTAAAATATCGTCACAAATTCGATTGCGCAAAGTTGACTTCACAAGTTTCATTGCAAGAATGCATCTCTCAAACTGTTGCGGTTGCAACAGGCAAAACCAATGCAAGCTTCAATAATCGATAAACCAAAAGGAAACAAAAGATGTTTCCTTGTTTCTATAAACACTCTACCAAGCTTGCATATACCTTTCAAGTTAGCAAATAATTCATCATGTTGGACATTGTCCATGTAGAGTTGAAGTTGGTGCTCAAGAGTCGTTCTTTTGTCATTGTGAAAATCATCAGGATAAAACTTGTCAAGCTTAGTAAATTTGATGGGTCAAAGTCACAAAGTAATGAGGCTTCAAAGCGGCCATAAACGTGAGTATTCGGAACTTACCTCATCAAATCTATCACCAAACTCTTGAATTGCATATCCATAGTTGTGTTAAAACATGCGTACTTGTAATAATGTCGATATGTGATATTTGTCTTGTGTCTTCGATTATTTGGGTTGACATAAATTTCCCCCAATTTTACCGTTTCAATATCATGTTTTTCTCAAAAAGATGAGATCTTCTCAAGAAGCTGACAAAATCCATCGACCCTGAATTGTTGCCATTGTCTCTTGGTTGATTTCACCAACGAAACAACAATCAATATATATTGATCTTTTTTCTGAAGATCTTGTGACAATGATTATGTGACCCCCAAAATATGCAACATCAAACACACTATCAAATGATTGGAAATATATTTGAAGACCATTTGCTTGACGTTGGTTGTAAGGATCCCGCATACATCTTCAACATACTGAAGCACATCAATAACAGATGCAAATAAATCAACCAAAAGCTTAAGTATTTTGCAGTGTGAACCCCATTCGTGTATCTCAAGGTCTTCCAAGAGAAAACTCTTGATTTAATTTAACCCACTACCTGTTTTAATTTCACCGCTACCAATGGCTTATTGTACTTTCTCCTTTTGACTTTCTCGAACAATATATGTTCACTTGCAAGAAGCACAAACTACATTCATCACCGATGCTATCATGTCAAAGAATTTTCCAACCTCAATGTGTTTATGTGCAACCGCCACAACAACTAACTGAAGTTGGTGAACAAAACAATGGACATAATATGTTGAGATATTTTCTCTCATGATTAGAGCTTTTAAAACCATTGAATTGGCCATGCATATTGTTTGCTCCATCATAACCTTAGCCTCTAACCTTTTTCAAACTCAAATCACGTTCAACAAATAATAATTCAATCGCAGATTTAAGAGATAAAGCATTTGTATCCTTCATATGTTCAAGACCAATAAATTTTTCCTTAACAATCCCACATATAATATATCTCAAAACCACGAACATTTGTTCCTTTTTAGATATGTCACTCAACTCGTCAACTAACAAGGAAAACACATCATCACTAATCTCTTGGAAAATGTGTTTGAGTACCTCTTGTGCAAACAATGAACTATATCTTTTTGAATAATTGGCGTTAGAGTATTCCCAGAAGCATTTCCTAATGTAACCTTACCGAAAGCCTCATTTTGATCTCGGATTAATTCTATCAATTCCAAGATATTTCCTCTATCAAGAGACCTTTTTCACTTATCATGACCATGGAAAGGTAATCACCATTCAATAGAAATCTAGCAGCATCAACCAAAGCATTTAACCGAATACGATATTCATTCTTCTGAAAATCACTTTGTTTATGAAAGGCAACAACAATTGATTGATCTTGTCTCATTAGGTCCTCACATTTCTTAACATGAATAGTCAGTCTCTTAGTTTTCTTCCAACTAATAAAGCCTTACGGCAAGAAAGCATCAGAGCCACCTTGTCCACCACACTAATCTGTAAATAAGTAACAACATAAGCAGAATAGCTTTATCTACTTTTAAACTATACTCCAACTAATTACCGTATTGATCAAACCAAGCTAGGCTAAAACGTCTTGCCTTGTTCCCTATTATTCTTCGTGGAAAATCATGACCACGTGGTTGACACAGTCCTTTAATCAAATAGTTTCATCTAAATTCATCTCTTTGATTAGGGTGGTACTGTGAAATTCTTTTCCTTTAGATGGATATGAAGGAAGATCATTAAAATCAACTTCCTTAGGCATCGAAGGAAGATCATTGCGCAAGTTGCTTCCACTTAAAGATTCTTCACTATTATTGCAATCGGCATTGAGGCCCTCTCTTTTCAGAATTCTTTCCATTTTCTAGCAAAACAGGGGAAGAAATCAAAACCAGAATGAATAAAGCAACAACTAGGGTCAACAGTCAACATATACATCACATATAGGTTGTCTACTGTCTAGTGATCTGCAAAAGCCACAATGTATTAAATATTAACTGAGGTGATGTGTAACACCCTCAAATTTGGAAAGAGCAACTAATTAAAAATTTCGATATTACATCAAGTAAAGAACAAAACTTCCTCCTACAAACCAAAACTCGATATACCTCAATTAAAATTCTTATAATTAACCTCAACAATTATAAACTTCAGTCTTATACAAGGACTAAACCGAAGACGAGTGTTACTTAACCCAAAACAAGTTGCTATTCCCAAAATAAATGCGAAAGACTTCACCAAGTTATTCACTTCTCGAGTACACAACTAGTACTCCTCTCTTCACAGTGTCACTATAACTATTCCCAACCGGAACCTGTTGCACATGTCGACAAATAAAAGTGTTAGGCTAACGCCTAGTGAGTTCAAGAGTTTTCATCATAAATAAATATGTCGTAAAAAGGGGAAGAATGCAACTTACATCAGGATCTTTCAAATGATTTATTTTAAATATGAAAATGACTCATTTCCCAATAACACTCATTTCTAAAGATGAACGCCCCAATACAAGTCATTCTTTCATGAAGTGATGCAACCCAAAACGTACTCAAAGCATAAGTAGAAATCGAACTCCCAATTTATAAAAACACGGATAAAACTTTATTTCTCGAAACACCCAAAACACGGGTGGGGCATAATACTCAACTAGGGGTGCTCACGGGTTGGGTTGGCAGGGTTGAAGGCACTTGAACAACCCAACCCAATGTTTGCGGTTTGAAAAAATCTCAACCCAACCCAAACTGTACGGGTTGGGTTGGGTTGGTCGGGTTAGTTGAGTTGAAACTTGAATACACCATTTTACAACCTAACTAAGTGATTCCGTCAAAAAACCTAAAATCAAAATGTAAATATAAAAATAAGACTAATAAGAGAAGAGAAGAGTAGAAGAAGATATCTATTGTCTCTTGTATCTATCGATGTTGAAGATTTTTTAATACTTGAATGTTAGATTTATACGATTTTAATTGGTATGGTCTCGTAGATAGGTCCAAACAACGACTAAGATAGGAACACCTAAGAATTGATAGAAAGAAGAGCCGCTAAAAGTCTTAAACCATAAATAAATAAATAAATAAAAAACGTACAAGTTTTGGTCGGGTTGATGGGTTGGTCGGGTTACTTTGGGCCCAACCCGTTATCAACCCAATAGATGCGATTTGGGCAAAAAATTTATCGACTATGTATCGGGTTACCTCGGTTTAAGTTTTTTAATATTTTTCGGGTTGGATTGGTTGGGTTGGTCGGAAATTTGAGCACCCCTATACTCAACACATAAACCATGATAAATATCCATATATATATATATATATATATATATATAATGTCACCGAAACCATTGACACTAAAACTCAATACCCAAAACAACACCTTTCGGTGACGGTGGAGACCCTATTCCATATAATGTGGCAAAACATGTTGATCCAAACTCTCTCAGTGATTTGATAACGACCCTCTTTTATACTTAGTGAAAATTACGTTATTATATGTATTAGTGTTTCATCATCAGCGATCAGACTGAGTCTGTTCAGTTATCGCTGATGACCTTTCTGTAAACATTAATATGTATGTGTTTCACTTTCAGCGATCAAACTGAGTCTGTTCAGTCATCACTGATCGTTTCCTATGTAACACAGTTAACGTAATCCCTGAAGACAAGTCTCGCGTCAACATAGTTCATAGCTGAATCGAAGATGAAGCCACTGAACAATAGATAAGTCTACTAGTGACCTGATGCGGATATCAGCGAAGACCAGACAAATCTACTTACGCGAAGAAGCCTGAGGAAAAGCTTCAGCGATAGCTGAACTTCTTTGTCTCTGGAAGAAGAGATACTCAGCGATCAACGATCACAAAGCTTATGCCTCAAGTTTTCTTTTGTCTTACCTTGCACAACCAGTACGATGTGTCAGAACGGACAAGTCTCTGCCACAAATCGTACACCAACTCTGTCAACTACACTGTTCATAAAGTGGCCAAAAGCATGTCTCCAAAAGTGAGACTACCAAAGCCAATCTATGAATGCCACGTGTAAAGTACCCTGCCATGCATTTAATGCATAGGGTATAAATAGGAAGCTCACTCCTTCATCTGAAGGTGTGCTCAATCCTTGAACTCCAAAAATAGAAACCCTTGTTTTCTATCTCTCTAAAAATCCCCCATTCTCTGAATTTCTTGTGCAACCATCTTAGTGTTTCTTAAGTTTGTTTAGATTGAGTCTGTCTTAATCTTATTCCGCAACAAACTTGTAAATTGTATTTTGATTTATCAATAAACAATTTATTAAACTTTAATTTCTGTGTTTGTATTCAACCCCCCCCCCCTTCTACAAACTTGTTAAGCACCTTCGGGACCAACAAGTGGTATCAGAGCAGTTTGTTTAATCTAATAAACAAGATCTTGCTGTATACTCTTCCTTGCTATTCTAAAATGGCACTAAACACAAACACAAACTACTATGATAATGGTTCACTTTCTAAACCTCCTCGATTTAGCAGAGATAACTTTTCTCTATGGAAAAATCGAATGATGCTATTTCTTGAAGGTGCGGATCCTACTATACCTGAATATATAGAAAACGGACCCTATGAACCTGTTAGAATTATAGCTGCGGTTCCCGCTACTGCCACCACTGAAGCTGTCCCTGAACGATATGTCGTTAAGGAAATAAGACAGTGGAGTGATGAAGATAAAAAGAAGGTAGGCATAGATGCAAGAGCAAAGACCATTATATCAATGGCTCTGCCTGATGAAGTTTTCCATTCCATCATGCATCTAAAAACTTCTAAAGAAATGTGGGAAACCATATGTGTTCAATATGAGGGCACCACTGAAATCCAAGAGACCCGAAAGATTAACTTGGTAAGACAGTATGAAAGTTTTATCGCTGGTAAGAATGAATCTCTTTCTGACATTCATCAGCGGTTTAACTGCCTGATCATTGACCTAAGAACTGTTGGAAGGACCTATTCTAATTCTGAGGTCCTAACAAAATTCTTGGAAAGTCTTCCTGAAAGCTGGGACAGTTATTCAATATGTCTTAAGCTGACAAAGGACTTACATACTCTCTCTCTAAGCACTCTGTATGGAATATTGCTCAACTATGAGCAATCTAATCTCCTGAAGAAGAATCTTGTAAAAGATTCTAAAGACTCCAAAAGCACTGCTGTTGCTTTAGTCTCATCAGAGATAATTCCATCCCAGCGATCTACTCTCACCATCACTGAGTTAGATTCTGAATCTGAGGATTTATCAGACCCTGATCTTTCAGAGTTTAATGAGTCCTTAGCACTCTTGACAAACTCTTTTAAGAGATTTGCAAGAAAGAGTAACTTCCGAAGAAGTAAACCTCTCTCTCTTACTGAAAAGCCAAAATCAACTCCGGTTGATAAGGCTACAGCCACTTGCTATAACTGCGAAAAAATTGGACATTTTGCTAGTGAGTGCAGGTCTAAAAAGGTCTTCAAACCTTCTACCTCAAGAAGATCCAGTGATGACAAATACCATAAGCTGAAAAACAAATATCAAAAGCTGAAAAGCTATCAGCAAAAAGGTAAAGGTCTCATCGCTGAAGAACATGACTGGGCTGAATCAGAAGAATCATCTTCTGATGAAGAAGAAGTCGCTAATCTTTGCCTCATGGCTGAGATTAAAGAAGAAGTAGAAGAACCATCTGAACCTTCTATGAGCTACATATCATCTCAGGTATCTATCTCTACAAATCCCTCTCTGCCTGAAGCTGAGAGAAGTCGCGCTGTTGATGTGCTGACGATTGACCTTTATAATGCTCTAAACGACAAAACTCAAGCTGAAAATAAAAATGTTTATTTAACACAAGAGCTAGAGAAATGTCATGAAAAGATCAGTGAACTAAATCTTTTAGAAGAAAAGCTAAAAGATCAAGTCATTATAAATGAAATCATCAGCATTGAACGCGAACAAGCCATCGCTGCTCTAAAAGCAGAAAAGGCTCATGTTGAAAAATGGTGCAAATCATCAACAAAGATCTCTGAGATAATAAATGCTCAAACTCCTGAAAGTGATAAAACTGGTCTTGGTTTTTGGACACCACAGGATGATCCTAAAGAAGAAAGTTCCTCGCTTAAGTTTGGAACTTTTGTCACATCTTTCTTTGACACTTCTTATAATCAATTCTATCCCTGTTCTTCTTCTAATCCCATCCCTGAGGAGATATCTGCAAAATCTAAGCCTGCAGATAAAGGAAAGTCTATTCTCTCTCAGAAGGCTTCCAAGAAAACCAAACTGAAAGTTCTCTCCAAACCTTCAGTGGATAAACCTTTTAGCTCAGTGACAGAAATCTTTGATATCTGTCCTCCAAAGCTGAAGGTTGATCTAAAGCCCGTGAAATCTGAAGAAATGAAAATTCCTCCCAGATCTCGTGCTAAAGGCATTCTTGGAGCTGGATCTGCTCATCTTAAGTTTTCAAAACCTTTTGGTTATAAATCCACCATCAGATATAGAAAATGTTATCACTGTGGATTCACTGACCATATTGCGAGCAAGTGTCCAAATACCACCGAAGCTGATAAAACAGCCAAAGTGAAGAAAAATGCCTCTAAGGCAAATAAAGTCACCAAAGTGAAAAATACCACTAAGGTTAAGAAATTAACCAAAGTGAAGATTACCACTGAAGCTGAATCTTCCTTATCCACTAACTCTGAAGGACCCATTGAAAAGTGGGTACCAAACAAAGCTTAATCTTCCTTATGTATGCAGGGATCAAAGGGCATCTGGTATCTCGATAGCGGATGTTCTCGTCATATGACTGGACAAAGAGACCTGCTCACTGAATACAAGGAAGAGAAAGGTCCCTCTGTGACCTTTGGTGGAAATGGAAAAGGATTTACCCGTGGGTTTGGTGTCCTCAGCAATGGGACAACTACCTTTCGAAGAGTCGCTTATGTAGATGGACTGAAGCACAATCTTCTAAGCATCAGTCAGCTATGTGACAAAGACTACGAAGTTCGCTTTTCTAAGAAAGCATGTTCAGTGGTAGATGAAAAAGGAAAACTTGCTCTCAGTGGTTATAGAAGAGAAAATGTCTATGTAATAGATATGGACTCTACTATCACTGATAACTTATGTTTTCTCTCTAAGGCCTCTTCTGATGTCAACTGGCTATGGCATAAAAGGCTCTCTCATCTAAACTTCAAAACCCTGAATTCTCTCTCATCTAAGGAACTGGTTTCTGGTCTTCCTCAGCACTCATATGCTAAAGAATCTCTCTGCTCAGCATGTGAAAAAGGAAAACAAACAAGAGCTAGTTTCAAGTCGAAACAAGTTTCCTCAGTAACAAGTCCTCTTCAGCTCTTGCATATGGATCTATTTGGCCCTGTCAATATCCAATCAATAGCTGGAAAGAAATATACGCTTGTCATTGTAGATGAATATTCTCGCTACACCTGGGTTATTTTTCTTCGCTGCAAGAATGATACTCCAGAAGAACTAATATCTTTTGTCAAAAAGATGGAAGTGCTGAATAATCTTACTGTTCGATCAATAAGGAGTGATCATGGAACTGAATTCAAAAATAGTTCCCTGAACAATTTCTTTGAGAACAAGGGAATCTCTCACAACTTCTCTTCAGTAAGAACACCTCAGCAAAATGGAGTCGCTGAAAGAAGAAACAGAACGATCATAGAAGCTGCTAGATCAATGCTCAGCGATTCTCACCTCCCTACTCAATTTTGGGCAGAAGCTGTAAACACTGCATGTTTTACTCAAAACAGATCGCTGATAATAAAGCGATTTGGGAAGACAGCTTATGAACTCTTTCTTGGAAGGAAGCCTTCTATCAGCTTTCTTCATATCTTTGGTTGTCAGTGCTTTATCTTAAACAACAAAGATCAACTTGGAAAGTTCGACCCAAAAGCCGATGATGGAATATTTTTAGGATATTCCTCCATCTCAAAAGCCTACAGAGTTTTCAACAAAAGAAGACAAACCGTAGAAGAAACCATTCATGTCACGTTTGATGAAACGCGCTCAGCGAACTCTAAACCAATCGCTGACAATGAAGAACTGAATACTTGGATGATCTCTCACTATAAAGGAACTGAACCTTTCTTCTCAAACCAACAGCACACTGAAACTCCAGCTGCTGATGAAGAACCAAGTATCATACCTCCCACCGCTGAATCCAACTCATGGATTTCAGCTGAACCTCTAAACACACTTCTACCATCAAATCCATCTACGTCTGAAAACCCTTCTGAAAGTATTGGTGTATCTAATGTTCAACAATTACTAGCTGATGAACCTCAAGCATCTTCATCAGTGACTGCTCCTATTGTTGATCCTATCGCTGAAATAAGCAATCTTGCTCCTGCTCAGAGATGGACCAGAGATCACCCCATAGATCAAATTCTTGGTAATCCAGATGCAGGTATTCAGACACGACGAAGCTCAGGTAATATCTGTCTCTTTGTAAACTTTCTCTCCTTAATAGAACCAAAGAAGACTGATGATGCCCTCAGAGATCCAAACTGGGTCAGCGCTATGCAAGAAGAGCTGACTGAATTCTCTCGAAACAAAGTTTGGAATCTCGTTACTAGACCATCTGATAAAACTGTAATAGGCACCAAATGGGTGTTTAGAAACAAGTTAGATGAACATGGAATTGTAACCCGCAACAAGGCTCGACTTGTTGCTCAGGGATACAGACAAGAGGAAGGCATAGACTATGATGAAACCTTTGCCCCTGTGGCCAGGCTCGAAGCAATTCGACTATTCTTAGCTTATGCAGTCTATAAAGACTTCATCGTTTATCAAATGGACGTAAAATCAGCTTTTCTGAATGGAAAACTGAATGAAGAAGTTTATGTAGAACAACCACCAGGGTTCTATGACCCTAAGCATCCAAATTATGTTTATAAATTGGATAAGGCTCTCTATGGTTTAAAACAAGCCCCTCGTGCTTGGTATGACACTCTCTCATCTTTTCTTATCTCTGAAAATTTTGAACGTGGCAAGATTGATAATACGTTATTTTTCAGGAAGATAAAAGGTCATATAATTCTTGTACAAATATATGTCGATGACATAATATTTGGTTCTACTAACCCATCTCTATGTACTCGCTTCGCTGAAAGAATGAAGAAAGAATATAAAATGAGTATGATGGGTGAGCTGACATATTTTCTTGGTCTTCAGATTAAACAATCTGACAAAGGTACTTTTATCTGCCAAGGTAAGTATGTTAAAGACATGCTGAAGAAGTTTGATTTAACGCAAACTTCAGCGATGAAAACTCCTATGGCACCACCACTGACACTTAACAAGGATCCATCTGGAAAACCTGTTAATGTCACTGCCTATAGAGGAATGATAGGCTCATTGCTGTATCTTACAGCAAGCCGACCTGACATCATGTACTCTACTTGTTTATGTGCACGCTATCAATCTGAACCCAAGGAATCCCATCTGATCGCTGTAAAGCGGATTTTCAGATATCTGAAAGGAACTCCTAACCTAGGTCTTTGGTATCCCAAAGACTCAGGGTTCGATCTAACTGGTTATTCTGATAGTGATTTTGCAGGCTGTAAACTTGACAGAAAAAGTACCACTGGTGGATGTCAACTCTTGGGAGGAAAGCTGGTAAGCTGGACAAGCAAGAAGCAAAATTCTGTGTCCACTTCCACAGCTGAAGCTGAATACGTAGCCGCTGGAAGCTGTTGTTCACAAATCCTATGGATGAGAAATCAACTATTAGATTATGACCTTCAGCTGTCAAAGATTCCTATCTATTGCGACAGCACTAGTGCTATCGCTATAGCAAATAATCCAGTGCTACATTCAAAGACAAAACACATAGAGATCAGATATCACTTTATCAGAGATCATGTGATGAATGGTGATATTGAACTTCACTTTATCCCTACTGACTTTCAGCTTGCTGATATATTCACCAAACCTCTTGATGAGACAAGGTTCAACTTTCTCATCAGTGAGCTTGGAATGTTGAACCTCGAAGAATAATTCTTCAGCGTTCATGTATTGTGTCAGTAATCAAAAGTTCCCCTCATCATTCTCTCTGATAAACATTCTGACTCTCAGGTATGTTCTCTCTCCCTCAAAGATGTTTTTCTTCAAAATATAAACTTTAATCACTGAACTTTCTTCAAATGATTAAGTTTTTTTAAAAAAAATACATTAATCACTGATATTTCCAGTCAGTGATCTTTTAAAAGGAAAATCTATCCCTGTCTTTACAATCAGGGATACTTTTAAAAAGGAAAATCTATCGCTGATTTTTCTTCAGTGATCATTTCAACGGACAAATGAACAGTCTCTCTCCTCTATGACGTCATTTGAACCGACAATCCACGACATGCCTTTTCTGACACGTTCGTCCGTTGCCCTCCTATCCAATCAACTTCGTGGAACGTGTCAATGTCATGATGATTTCTTTTCCCGCTTCATTCTCTCTCTTATCTCTCTTCTCTCTCTTCGTATAAAAGGAATTCTTCTCTCCTTTATACGGTTTACGCTTTCAAAACTTTCAAAGCAAGAAACATTCTCTCAAGAACACTCAAGCAAGTAAACCCAGAATATTGAATCTGCAACTCTTTTTCTTCAAGATACACAGGTTTATTTCATGATTATATGCTTTGTTCATATGCTTTTTATTCTTTTAAAATCCTACTCGCTTTCTATGGATTTTATAAAACGTTTTTTTAAAACTAAAGATCATTCCTTCTGATTTTATGTTTTTAAATAAAAACCTTTTGGTTTTAAAGTGTTCTTCATTCTTTCTACCCAGAACACTATTTTTTCTCTTAAAAATAACTTGATAATTTTCCAGTTTCCCTTCTTCTATGGAAACTGGTAATCATATTATTTTTAATCTAAATCATTTCTTCTATTATGCCTCTTTCCATAACAGAAATGACACAGTCTTCAATCGTTGCTTCCAAGCATGTACGATTCGCCATCACTGAAGTTGAGATTACTAAATGTAATCATTTGGCCAGACTCGACTTCAAAGCTGACAAATACCCACATCTGGTGGAAGCTGCTGAATTCCTCAAGCAGTCATGCATAGCTTACGCGATCACTGTGGATCCTAAGCCCTCCAAGACTCTACTTCAGCAGTTCTGGTTCACTGCTGATGCAACTGAACTTACCAACAGGAAAGGCGAACGAGTCCCTGCTATCTCGTTCAGCACGGAATTAGGGCCAGGGAGCATGACCGCTCTTAGCCTCAGGAAATCTTTAAGATTCCCTGACAAACCAAAGAGTGGATTCGACGCACTCCCCACTGATGATGAGCTAATATTCTTCCTGGACGCAATGGGCTATTGTTGGGAAAACAAACCAAGATCTTCTATTCCTAACAAGAAGCTCACCAAGATTCTTAAAGCTCAGATGCCATCACAACTGAACTTTATCTTCTCGCACATAATTCAGTGCATGAGTGGGAAGAGTGGTTCGCTGGATCAAGCCAGCAAAACACAACTGCAGATGGCATACTCTGTTATCGCTGGTCAAAACTTTGACTACGCCACAGCCATCTTTGAAGATCTAAGGTCGAGATTAGAGAAGCCTGAACGAGATCCCAAGATCTCATATGTACGTTTCATATGTACGTATATCAAGTTCCTCTATCCCAACACCTATCCCACCAAAGATGATGGCACCTTTGCCAGGGTTGGTCAAAGATCACTAGAGGTCAAGCCACTCACCGACGAGGTAAGTATTTCTCTCCTTCGCTCTCGTCTCTCTCTCCATTCTTCTTCATCTTCAGCGACCACGCAGACGGTTCCTTCGTCTGCTATCCCTGTCGCTACCACTACTTCTAAAAGACCATCAGCTAGTCCGATTGGTCCTTCCAAAAAGGCCAAAAAGACTAAGGAAAGTACACCTTCTAGTACTATACCTGAGGGAGCTTCTCAACAAGCTACCTTAGATGCTTTTGTGGGTCTTTCCTCCACAACTTCAGCAGTCACTCATACTGCCGTGTCAGCGATCTCACTCGCTGTCACATCATCAGTAACCCCACCTACTATCTCATTCCCTGAGATTAACCCCATCCCTACTTCTATTCCCAAAACTCTTCCCTTCTCTCCTCATTTGGTCTCTGAACCTGCCACCTCTTCTTTCCCTATAGGACCTGAGCATCAAACTTTTGAGGAATCTATGCAGTTCTACAAAATGTTTGATACGTCAGGTACACCTATACTCCTAAACACTTCTCTCCCCCCCTCTCCAAATAAGCCCATATCTGAACTAACATCATTTTCAGGTCCTAGCTTGGCGACTGTTGACACGCATGTCAACAGTCTAGGAGAAAAGGTGGATGCTCTCACCAACACCATCAATGAAACCACCAACGCTGTCAATCAGGCTGGTGAGGAGCTGAAGAAGTTGACCGCCACTTGCTCATCTAAAGCTGAGAACTCTCAACTTTCAGCTCTTGAAGAACAAGTCGTCCAACTCAGAGAGTCCTCTCTACTCTTTCAAGGACGATTTGAGTCTCTTACAGCTGAAGTTCAGGGTCTCTCTTCCAAGGTTGACCTCTGCACGTCCCTTCTTCAGCAAGTTCTACGGAAAGTGAATGAACCAGCTCCAGCGCTGCCTCCCTCCTTCACTGAAGATGATCGTACCAACCTCAACATCGCTGTGGAATTCATTCATGATGCCACATGCGACATACCTGCGGTTGAAGACAGAGTTAAGCGTCTGGAGGCTGACGTTCAAATGCTAAAAGCTTCAACAGCTACTACAGCAGCTGAACAATCCCCTACCGCTGATAATGACAAAGTGGGGGAGAAAACTGAAGAAACCTCTATTGCTGCTGGGAAAGCTAAGGAACCTCCCTCTCAATCTGAGGGGGAGAAGGCAAAAGAATCCTCATCGATTCACTCCATTCTCTTTGAAGAGGATGAGGAAGAAGATGATGAAGAGGAAGATGATCTAGATCTTGTTGATCAAGAAAAGGATCAGCCCTCCGATGACGACGACGACGATGAAGACCAATCTATGTGGTTCTCTAAGCCGAACGTCGTATCAGGGACAACTTCGCAAGAGGTTGTCAAAACAGGGGTGAGAGGTGATACATCTTTAAGTGTTCCTTCGCAAAGCAAAGACAAACAACCAATCGCTGAAGAATGCTTGAGGACTGGATCACAATCTGAGGGGGAGCATCCTTCTCAGTTCTCACCCCTGCTTAAGGGTTCTGAACTACAAATAATACCAGCGGCTATCGCTGAAGAAATAATCCCAATCTCTATCGCTGAGATTGATGAAGAAGAAGAAGATTCCCTGGTCCATCCAGGAAGGCCCTCTCGACCATCTCATTGGTCAGAGGAAGTGGTGAAGAAAAGAGTTGAAATGATCGCTCAACTAGAAAGTCAACGGCTGAAAATCCCTCTTCAAATATCCACAGAGCTCGACTTCCTTACTGAAGCTGAAAGAGAAGAATCTGCCAAAGCTGAGAAGCTGATCGCTGAATGCAAACGAGATGCCCAACTCGCTTTAAAGATTCAATCCTCTCAAGTTAGGGACAAAAAGCTAAAAAGCAAACCTGTGGAAGTTCAAGCAGCACTACTGAAAGAAATTGAAGAGGAACGCTTCAAAGAACAAGAGATCAACGATAAGTCTATCGAATGGTGCAAACAAAAGATGGATTATCGTTCTGATCTTCTTCCAATATCAGCCGTGACTATCTCTGGTCGCAAGAAGAAAGATCAACTCTCAGTGACCATGGAGATTACCAGAGAGGATGGAACCCAAAAAGCAATGTACGTATCAAAACTTGAAAGCTTCGGATTTACGGAATGGTTAGAGTTCTGGGATGCGCTGAAGAAATCCAAATCTACATACAGAGGCTACGTTGAAGGACTCCTTGAATCCCTCATAAATAGAGTCGTTTCTGTACTAAAGCTGCCATCCCCTCTACCTCCCAAATCTTTGAAACTCAAGAGAAAAATTGGGTCCTTCTCCTCTGAAGATGTCGCCATCATCAGGAATGAAACTTCTATCAAATTTTCAAGAGATGCACTGTTTGGTCCTCCTCCTGATCTTTCAGTTCTGGACTTATCTCTGCCTCCTGGTGGTCCCTTCCAAGTTGGTCAAGTAATCGACAAGCCTTATGGAATATTCTTCAGAGATGATGATGAGGAACTCAGATTTCAAAGAATCTCTGAGATTCCTATTTGTCCTCTGAATCATCTCAAGGATCTCTTATGCTTATGGTGTGACTTCTTCCCTGCTGCTGAAAAAATTAAAGAAATTATCAGTCAAGAATCTTTGGAAAGAAGACAGAAAGGAGAAGAAATACCTGAGTATATGATCAATCCTCCCAAATCTTCTTATAGCTGATAGATTAGTTTTCTTATCTGAAATCTGTTAGTTATACTTACAGTAGTTAGTTAGTCACTTGTACTTATGATTTTCATATCTTGTAATTCTATCCCTGAATTAAATGAAAATTGCAGTGATGTACTTAACCCTATCAGTACTGTAAAAGATCCCTCAAAATAGTAATTGGGACATGCATTCTATGAGTCCTTTTTATTCCTATATTTTGAATTAAAAATTAATTTTCTTTTGTTACTTTGTCATTATCAAATAGGGGGAGATTGTTGATCCAAACTCTCTCAGTGATTTGATAACGACCCTCTTTTATACTTAGTGAAAATTACGTTATTATATGTATTAGTGTTTCATCATCAGCGATCAGACTGAGTCTGTTCAGTTATCGCTGATGACCTTTCTGTAAACATTAATATGTATGTGTTTCACTTTCAGCGATCAAACTGAGTCTGTTCAGTCATCACTGATCGTTTCCTATGTAACACAGTTAACGTAATCCCTGAAGACAAGTCTCGCGTCAACATAGTTCATAGCTGAATCGAAGATGAAGCCACTGAACAATAGATAAGTCTACTAGTGACCTGATGCGGATATCAGCGAAGACCAGACAAATCTACTTACGCGAAGAAGCCTGAGGAAAAGCTTCAGCGATAGCTGAACTTCTTTGTCTCTGGAAGAAGAGATACTCAGCGATCAACGATCACAAAGCTTATGCCTCAAGTTTTCTTTTGTCTTACCTTGCACAACCAGTACGATGTGTCAGAACGGACAAGTCTCTGCCACAAATCGTACACCAACTCTGTCAACTACACTGTTCATAAAGTGGCCAAAAGCATGTCTCCAAAAGTGAGACTACCAAAGCCAATCTATGAATGCCACGTGTAAAGTACCCTGCCATGCATTTAATGCATAGGGTATAAATAGGAAGCTCACTCCTTCATCTGAAGGTGTGCTCAATCCTTGAACTCCAAAAATAGAAACCCTTGTTTTCTATCTCTCTAAAAATCCCCCATTCTCTGAATTTCTTGTGCAACCATCTTAGTGTTTCTTAAGTTTGTTTAGATTGAGTCTGTCTTAATCTTATTCCGCAACAAACTTGTAAATTGTATTTTGATTTATCAATAAACAATTTATTAAACTTTAATTTCTGTGTTTGTATTCAACCCCCCCCCCTTCTACAAACTTGTTAAGCACCTTCGGGACCAACAAAACACAAAGTAAGCCACATACTATGTTAGTAAGACCAATCACATGGTCATACACATATTGAATGTCGAGTTCGGATACTTAAAGCGTACACTCATGGATACTAGCATGTAGGACTTACACCATACCATCGATGCCTAATATGTGTCTGAGCTCGACTTTGAATCATCCATATCCAAGAAAACATACGCTTACACCATACCGTCGATGCCTAATACATGCCTCGATGTGGAAAACAAGCGTTCCATCATCGGACATAATGATTCTAGTGCTCATGGATCCATAACAATAAGGTTTAAAACATCACATGACTCCAAACGAATGAACTAGCGCATTCAAAACATGTAATTCTCAAACAAATAAAAATCATGACCAAAGCTCTACATTGAGCTATCAAACTAGACAAATGTATCCAAAATCCAACACAATAAAAAACTGAGCCACAAGCTCAAAAATCAAAAGACCATTGGTTAAAAGTCATACAATGCAGCCCCACATTTATGCGAAACACATCCCATCAACATGAATAACTCCACACAAACTCTAGGTTAAAACAAATCATTTTTAAAAACACCCATCGAGGTGCATTTACACTCATAAGATAAATCGTTAAAACATCAATACCTAAGATTTACTCATCAAAATACATCTTTTCCCCAAAGCCAAAAGGTTTACATTTTCTGAAATGTTTGCAAGGCCGGGAATGACCAAAATCCAATGACCCACACGTTGGTATTTTCAAATCACCTCATAACACAAACTATGCATATTTCCAACAAACACTAAAATGCATTTTTACCAAATAACTTCCATTTATGCAATAAATCATCAAAACACTATCATTTATGGCTTATTTATCAAATCGCCCAAAAATCCCCAAATGTGGGTGTTTTACAAGATGCATAAAGTTAAACACTTTCAAATAATCAAAACCCATCAAATAGCTCAACAATTGATAATTTCACGTGAAACACATAAACACTTAAAAATAGATATTTTTGGCATGCACAGGCTTTTCACAAATCAACTTGAGCTCACCTTGCTAGATTTAGGTTAAATCTAGATTTTCACCCCAACTTAAGCTCCTTTGAAGAAATTTGCATCCTCTAGCCAAAACTTCCCAAAAACCTAGATGCACAAGTTTCTAACCATAAATACACATATCCAAGTGTTTAGAATCATTCCCAAACATCTTATATCAAAATCTCCATTTTTGCCAAAACCCCTAATTTGACCTAATTTTCCCCAAAATCATCCAAACCAAAATTTGAGAAATATATACACTTGGGAGTTATCAATGGAACATTTATAACTCATAAATAATGAGGGGAGTGAACTTATCACTTAGATTTTGGTGAAAACCTAGAAACCGTAGTTAAAAACTTGAAGAAATTGATGGAGATGATGAACCCTTGATCCAAGCTTCCAATCCCTTAACTTGATCATGATTTACCACCATAGTACCTAAGTATTTGAGCCAAAGATACCCCAAAATATCAAAGGATGATGTTAGGTCGTTCTTGAGAGGTTTTGAGAGAGAATGAGGTTGATTGGGTGGAGAGGGAATGAGCCAAGAAGAAAAATCGCGACTTTAAGTGGCCCTGGCACACCTGGTGACATTGCCAGGCGACAATGCCAGTGGCAAAGTCACTGGCACAGTCGCTGGGGTGTACCAGCCTACTGTCCAGATGGTGTTACTGTGACAATGCGACTATGACACGGGCATTGTAGCGGGACCCTTTCCAAGCTCCGAAACTCGACTTTTTCTACCCCAATACTCTCGATACGCTTAGGGACTTTAAATAATGTTCTCCCAACATAAATCCCATCATTTATAAGTTGTAAAAACGTTCGGGGTGACCTTTACTTACCGAAATTACGGGTGTTACATGAAGCAAAAGACAAAATGTATAAAGCAGTAATTGGGTCAACAATCAAACCCAAAAAAATATATAGAAGAAAGAAGATGACCGCTTTTAATAACAAGCCGCATCCCCTAAGAGATAGACACTAAAGATAATGACTGAAAAATAGCCATAACTCCTAAATAACTAGTTCTTAAAGCTAATACGGTTAATTGGCTTGTCATACTTATATTAGAAAACATGATTATATACATATCATTATTGGTGAGTAGAAAGCAAATAAAATATTTTCGATCGTGAAATCGGAATTATCTTAGTTATTTGTACCAAGTTGGTTCACATTTTTGAGTGAAAATTGAATAAGATGGTTATTAATTAAATGATTTATTTGTATTAACGATAACAAATGAATAAGTAGTATCACAATATATGAGTATCAGTTTTAATGGAGCTTAGTCATTTAAGAACTCCATATATTATGGTAATTGTAAGAACTAATATCATAAAGTATTGTTTCTTATGATTTTTTCATCTAAAGCTAGAATTTAATATATTTATTTCACGATGTGTTTCTTTCATATGTATTCGGTTCACAATGTGAAACTTTTTAGTTGTATTTTTTGTTTCAAAAATACATAAAAAAAATGTTCACATAGTAAAACAAATATATAAAAAAACACATTGTGAATCAATACACCAAATCCAAGCCGTAAATAAAAAAAAAAGATCATGTGAAACAACACATGATGCACCAATTCTCAAAATTTTCATAATTGTATGGGTTCTTAAATGAAGGTTTCCCTAGTTTTACTTATATCATCTATTTTTATTAATATGTGTGTGTGTGTATACATATATATATATATATATATATATATATATATATCTAACACACACATATAGCACGAAAAAGTCGCGGCCCTAGCAAATCGGGCCCAACCCAACCCTGGCACTAAAGATCGTGCATACCATTTTTTTTAAAGAGCCTGACCTGAAAAATCCAATCAGGCCTGAAAAAATCCTAGTCATGTTTGGAAACCCCCGATCAACCCTATTTTTACACCCAAAAGCTCGGTTCAACTTGACTTGGGCCTAGAAAAGTTCGGCCTTTTTTTGGCTTACTACAAACAGGCTTGGAAAGTCTTCCAAGCCTTGTGCATCTCCACACATATATAAACAAATAAACAAATAATTCATACACATCTATACTATATTATAAAAACGACATAAAAAACTCTTAATTATAACAATTTAAGCACAGGTTACAACTAATTAAAGTCAATTATTTAATTTACAATTTCTTAATGTTTTGTTACAATCTTTCCAAGCACAGTATCTCACATAATCATCTATTTGTGGAATGGATACTCATTTATTAATATAACTATTTTTTTTTTGTGGAGGATTTTATAAAATAGATTTTATATTAGCATATAATCTATTTTAAATATAGATTTTACATTTAAATCTATATTAATGAGATGTAATATAAAATCTTTTTTCTTCCGTATTTTTTTATATTACATCTCATAATGATTTTTACATATTTTATTTTATAAAATCTTTTTACATAATGAGATGTAATATAAACTCTTTTTTCTTCCGTATTTTTTTTGCTAATATGAAATCTATTTTATTTTATAAAATCTACACGTATTTTATATTAGCATAATATAAAATATACACGTATTTTTTTTTATAATATAAAATCTACACGTATTTTTTTTTCACGAGCATTAAAAGAAAAAAAAGAAGGTTGATATGAATAAAAAATAAAAAAATAACGAGATACACTAATAAATTATCGTATTCTTTAAAATAAAAATATTCCGCAATACTTTCCAAATTAACCAAGTGTAAAGAAAATAAAATAGAAACGGTGTAGATATAAAAATATTCTTCCATATTTTTAATATATTTACATTTAAATGTAAAACCGAAAATGAAAATAAAAGATTTTAAAATATTCTCTACATTCACTATAAATATATATAGCTTCTCTATGTATCATCCGAGTACAAGAAGAAGACGAACGGTCCGGTGTCAATGGCGGAACCTGCAACTGAACAAAAGGTATTCCACTATATTTTTGTTTTTTTGAAAAACTACTTTTTTATATTTTATTTTATTTACTGATGATTTGTTTATATTTTTCAAAACTCTCAATCATATTTTTCGAAGTAGGGGAATAAGATATATATACATTTCTTTATTTTTATCGACTAATACTATGAGGTCTTGAATTCAATAGTCAGATAAATATGTTGTGAGACATGTCGTTTGAGTTTTAAATACTATAATACAAAACTATTACCAATATTATTGCACAAACTCATAACAACAAACGATTAAGAATATATGCAAGTTAACCATTTATGAAAATACATTCGTTTTTCACATTGTATTTCATTAACTGTTAACAGAGAAATTACGTTTCATTTTAACTCGGTTCAATATTCCAACAAAAAAATTATCCTTCCGTGCAATGCACGGACCCAACACTAGTATATACATATGTAGTGATGGATCTATGATTTTTGTCGAACAGGTGCACCTTTAAGGTAGATCAACGACCCGCAAAGTCATTCGATGAGTTTTTAGCCGAGTTCCACCTTTTCGAGGGATTTTTTAGTTGATTTCGAGAGATTTTTTTCGTTTTTTTTTTTTTTTTGTTATTTGAAGGGACTTTTATCGGTTTTTGGTTGATAAACGGAGCACCCCTTGATGTTTAGCGGATACACCTTTCATACCTCCAATTGAAAATAAGTTGAACGGATGCACAGGATCCCGCTCAATGCTTAATAGGTCAGCCCTTATACATACGTATACACATATGAATACAATTTATGGTGAAACGTACTTTATTTTTGGAGGGACCAAACATACGATATATGTTCCCCTAAAATCCATAAAAGAGTTATTCTAACTGGCTATCATTATCCCAAGTTACATAAACGTGAATAGTTAGTTCTTCACACAATTTATATGAACAAGACAAAGTAGTAGTATTTCAACAACTTTATAAAAAATTACAAACACATACATTACTCAATTGTGATGTCATGTTTTCCTCGGAACAATGTTATTCATCTTCTCCACAAGATAAATCATGTCCACCATTATGCCATATATACATAAAGATTGATTAAACGAAAAAAATATCAAAATAATATATATATTTATATATATATATATATAGGGGGTCATTCAAGGGAGAAGTTGGTTGTTTTTTATAACCGTGAGATTCAATTTCAACCACAAATCAATGAATAAATTAGAAAATTATTAATTTTGGTAATTTTAACTTATGATTTTAATTAAAGGACAACTTAGGTATTTTAAAAATAGTCTCTCTCCTCCTTCCTCTCTCTTCTCTCCGGTGAACTTTTTCCCGGCAAAAACATGATGCACACATTGATACCTTTAATAAAATAACGAAAAGATATAGTGTGATACATTTAGTAAAGCAAAACACTACCTGATACTATGTGATACACTTCGTAAAACAAGAAAAATACATTGTGATACCCAATAACTTTTAACAGTAAGACATTACAATGACTATGATACATATTGTGATACTCAAATAACTTTGAATAGTAAGGCATTAAATGACTATGATACATGTGATACCCAATAACTTATAACAGTAGCACATTAAATGACTATGATACACATTGTGATACCCAATAACTTATAACAGTAACACATTAAATGACTATGATACACATTGTGATACCCAATAACTTGTAGCAGCAAGACATTATATGACTATGATACACAGTGTGATACCCAATAGATTGTGGTCAGCGGTTAGGTTTAAATTAATAAATTACTGTAAATTGAAATCATTTAAATTTGGAATGAGTCAAATAAAGAATTGAGTTTTTTATTAAAAGAAATTCAAATTATCAATTTACCAAATTATCCTTTTACATTATTTTAAAAACAAAATTAATTATATTAAATGAGTGGCTCACATTGGATCTCACGGTTACCACAAACTATCTAGTTCTCATTTGATTAGACTCCTATATATATATATATATATATATATATATATATGGGTTGTTTTATTTGCAACCCACATATTAACCGTCGGATTTATGATCGGCGGTTACAATAGATATGGGACCTAATATTTTTAATTAAAAAAAACAGAAAAATAAAAATAAAATAATCGTCAATCATGAATCCAACGGTTAAGATGTGGTTGCAAATGTTGCAACCTTTTTCAGGATTGCAAAATATCCTTCCACTATATATATATATATATATATATATATATATATATATATAATTTGGGTTAATTATATAACATTTATAAATATTAATAAAAGATGTCTATCGGTGAACCAAAAAAATATTCTTTCACATACAAGTTAGGTCTTGGGTTCGATCCTGAACCTCCCTCCCCGTTCCCCACAACCGCTAGCCTTGCTGAGTGAACAAAAAGATATTCTCTCACATTAATGTCATTAGAGACGGATTTTATTTAGAACCAGTTGGGATTACTGATAATAACTTGCTCAAATAAAAAAGGGTCTCATGACCCCGTGTACAAGTCAAAAAAGGTTTATTTTATATTCTATGAGTTTTGTTTATAGTATATAGCGAATGGAAAGAAAAATTTACTTTTTAATAAAATATAATTAACTTATTTTTTAATTAAAAAATTGAACGATCTAATAAGTGAAAAATAAAACTTAGTTTTTGTTAGGCGAAATTTTATGAAAATAATTTTTGAACCAATCTTCCTTTCCAAATCCATATGTAGTATGTCGATAAGAGCCCTACGTCATTTATGTTTGCCAGCTGGCATGATCCCGTTGGCCAAGTGTCACGTTACCAAGCCAAGTCAAACACTTCACACGTCAAAGAATAATTTGTTTTTCTGATTATCGTATTTGAATATATAAAATAACCTATATTTTTATAAAGATAAATTATTTACCGTACATTATAGAGATAATGGCACAAATGATCAAATCACGGTCATCCCTCTGCCTGACTTGCAAAAATGTACAAAGGGACGCAAATGGAGCCCCTGGGGGACGCAAAACAAGTAAATTTTTTTACTGAAAACAAGTAGGGGCGCAATTACGCCCTGGGCTCCATTTGCGCCCCTTTGGACATTTTTGCAAGTCAGGGAGAGGGATAGCTAAGCGTGGTTTGGCCATTTGAGCTAATTATTATACATTATATCTTAAAAAAATTACTTATTTATCGTAAAAACCTAAAAGAATTATAATTGTAATATGTTATATTATGTAAAAAAATATCAATTTAAAATACTATTCAATACAAAAAATTGTCTATACACAAATACAATATTATTAACTTACCGAGTATAATGATAAAAGATATTTAAAATATCATTTTTCTTCTTTTTGAAAAATATTATAACTTCATGAAAAAAGATGGCAAATATAGTAATTTCATAAACAATTAACAAATATTATAAATTTCATATAAAAATTAAAAGGATTTGATTATTTTCTCAACCACTTCATCTTACACCTCCGTAAGTGGTATACATTCAAACGTTTCTTAATCACCTTATTTCCATTGCTATATAAACTATATGTATTATATTTTAATTTCACAACCGTAACCACAATCATCAAAATAATTGTTTACTTCTTAGAATATAAAAAAGCAAATCACATATGGCTCGAAAAACTGTAATAATCAACATGATCGTTTTATCTTTTATGGTGACGTCAAAAGCAGAGATAATCACCGGAAACTTTAACCAAGTATTTGACATCACATGGGGCAATGGACGTGGGAAGATCATAAACCACGGACGACTGGTCAAGTTATCACTGGATAAGGCTTCCGGATCAGGGTTTAAGTCTAAAAACCCATATTTGTTTGGAAAGATCGATATGCAGCTAAAGCTCATTTCTGGGAATTCTGCTGGAACCGTCACATCATTTTACGTATGTTACTAACCCATATCAAATGTCGTTTTCCTTGAACAAAAATGATTATGTGGTATCTTGAGAAAATCGCTAACGAAAGTGGATTGTTTATAGATTTCTTCTTTGGGGCCAACTCATGACGAGGTTGATTTTGAATTTCTTGGTAACCTTAGTGGAGATCCTTATATCCTCCACACCAACATATACGTTCAAGGCCAAGGCAACAGAGAACAACAATTTTATCTCTGGTTCGACCCCACCAGGAATTTTCATACCTACTCGATTTTGTGGAACCCTAAAACCATCATGTATGATTCCTTTATATCTGCTCTTCGAATCTAATATGTTTCGCGTGTTGAACCTAACATGTGCTATAATTGGTAGATTTTTTAAAATAAAGCATCATCGTAATAAGTAATTTGAAGGTGTTGTAATATAATAAATTAAAGTATGATGCTCTAATAAAAGAAATATGAAAAGTTGTTAGGTCTAAACGGGACAAAAAAAAATACTTTGTTATTTCTTGCATTTAACTAAAATACACATCATACTTGCAATTAAGATCTTGTGTTGAATGCAGATTATACGTTGACGGAATTCCCATAAGACAATTCAAGAACATGCCATCGTATAACGTTCCTTTCCCGAATAGACAACCTATGTGGATCTTATCTAGTATATGGGACGCAGAGTGGGCCACGAGAGGCGGTCTTGTTAAGACAGACTGGAGATTAGCTCCCTTCACTGCCTTCTACAGAAATTTCAAGGTACAAGTATGCACACAATCAGCTCCGCCTTCATGTTATCATGAACCGTGGATGACCGACTTGTTGGATAAATCCAACGCAAAAAAATTGAAGTGGGTGCAAAAGAAGTATATGATTTACAACTATTGCAGTGATGTTAAGCGATTCCCTCTAGGGTTTCCCACGGAATGCAGACACACATAAAAGAAGTTGATCAAGTGATTAGAAGACAACAATAATCTTTAGATATAACATTAGAGTTAGCATGTTTAATATTATTTTAAATAACAATATATGTTTGAAACTACAAACAATTGACGTTATACAAAATAATTTTGAATTGCAAAACATGGTACTATTACAGGTATTATTACACAAACTCATAACAACAAATGATAGGAATATATGCAAGTTAACCACTTATGAAAATACCAGGGATGTTCCAATCTTTTTGGATGCCCTGTTACACCTCCTAAACCTTTTGATTACAATGCAAAGTGAGATGACAAAGATACATATATACAATTACTGAGACGATGATGCACCGTATTATTCTTGTCTTCTGATGGAAATTAGTGAGGCACTAAGGTAGACTATAGTTTTACATTTGTTGATTATAGACCCTAAATAACGTAAAATTGGGCCCCGAAATTTTGGGGGCCCTGTTCAAAATTACACATTTAACATGCTAAAGAACGGCTCTGGAAAATACGTTCATTTTCCACATTATATTTCATTAATTGTTAACTGAGAAATTACGTTTCATTTTTACTCGGTTAGTACTCCAATAAAATTTTTATGGTCACCATGTAATGCACGGACCGAACCACTAGTATAACATAAATGCAATAACAATGGATGACTTGCTTGAATAAGGTTTTTTATGATAATTAGAAGCGTACTCGCGCAATGCAGCGAGATACATCACGATTTTAATGTTTTATTTTATTTTTTTGTTTTTTGTCGATTTATAGTACGATTTTGGATGGTTTTGATAGAGAGATAATGGGTTTTTTTATATAAATTTGTTTAATTTAGGCTTAATAATATAATGTTTTTATATAAAAAAATTAAGTATTTTGTTAGAATTCAATGATTATCTTATATATTTTAAATTATTTATATTTAAATTGAGATGTTTATCCTGTTTTGATTATGTTTATCAGTTAATTATGAATTCAAACATATAACTTTAACAATTTGTATTCATGCATCATGACTTGTACTTTTAAATTTTAAGTAATGTGTATCAATAAACAATGTTTAATGCATAAAAGCTTGTTTTTAAAAGTCTATTCTATTCGATAGTTTAATAATGTAATTTATTTTAGTTTTAATAATATAATATTTTTTATAAAATAAATATTAAATATTCTGTTAGATTTTCTTAATTATATTTTAGATTTTCATATTTAAAATTTGATTTTTATTCTGTATTTAATTATGCAGTCAGTGATTTTAGGGGAGTTGAATTGATGAGTGATTTGAAGGGAGTTAAAATGGTTAGATATAAATATTGAAAGTTAATAAATATAAAAAAAATACAGTATATAAAGCTTTAATGCTTGTTTTTAAGAGATTTTAATTAATTAGCATTAAATAGCGGTAATGAAGCTTTATAAATTATTTTTAAGAGTTTTTTGTATAAATGTTTTATAATTTATTAGAAGCGTACTCGGACAATGTTGCGAGATACATCACGATTTTAATGTTTCCTTTTATTTTTTTGTTTTTTTTATCGGTTTACAGTACGATTTTGGATGATTTTGAAAGAGTGGTAATGATTTTTTTTTTATAAATTTGTTTAATTTAGGCTTAGTAATATAATGTTTTGTACATAAAAAAAATTAAGTATTTTGTTATAATTCAATGATTATCTTATATATTTTAAATTCTTTATATTTAAATTGAGATGTTTATCATGTTTTGATTATGTTTATCAGTTAGTTATGAATTCAAACATATAGTTTTAGAAATGTGTACTCATGTATCATGACTTATAATCTTGAATAATAAGTGATGTGTATCATTAAACAATACTTAATTCATAAGAATTTGTTGTTAAACATTTATTCGATAATTTAATAATAATGTAATTTATTTTAGGTTTAATAATATGATGTTTTTTATAAAATAAACATTAAATATTCTATTAGATTTTAGATTTTTTATATTTAAAATTTGATTTTTATCTTGTATTTAGTTATGTGGGAAGTGATTTTAGGGGAGTTGAAGTGGTTAAAGATAATGATTGAAATTTAATAAATGACATTAAATGTAGTATATAAAACTTTAATGATTGTTTTTAAGATATTTTAAGTAACTAGAAGTGTACTCGCGTAATGCAGCGAGATACATCACGATTTTAATTTTTTCTTTATTTTGTCGATTTATAGTATGATTATCATATATATTTTAAATTCTTTATATTTAAATTAAAATGTTTATCCTGTTTTGATTATATTTATCGGTTAGTTATGAATTCAAACATATACTTTAGAAATTTGTACTCATGCATCATAACTTGTAATCTTGAATTTTAAGTAATGTGTATCAATAAACAGTACTTAATGCATAAATGTTTGTTTTTAAGAGTTTTTCGATAGTTTAATAATAATGTAATTTATTTTAGTTTTAATAAAATATTTTTTTTTTATAAAATAAACATTAAATATTTTGTTACATTTTCTTAATTATATTTTAGATTTTTTATATTTAAAATTTGATTTTTATCCTGTATTTAATTATATAGGGAAGTTGAATTGAGAAGTGATTTTAGAGGAGTTAAATTTGTTAGATATAAAGATTAAATAGCAAGATATTTTAAGTTTTCATTATTTATTCAAATTTTAAGTAATTAGAATTAAATAACGGTACATTAAGCTTTAACAATTATTTTTAAGAGTTTTTTATAGATGTTTTATAATATAGTATAGATTAACATTAAATAGTGGTACATTAAGTTTTAATAATTGTTTTTAAGAGTTTTTTTTATAGATGTTTTATAATATAGTATAGATTTTCTTAATTATATTTTAGATTTTTTATAGGGAAATTAATTAAACTAGTCATTTCATAAAATCGGCTTTATCTCCTAACCAATCTCTCCCTCAATTTATTAAAATAGCCCATAAGTTCGTGAAAGGTGTTCGTATATACAAACACATCCCTAAATTTGATAAATTTGACATATGTTCGTAATATACGTTCGTATTTCACAAACATAATTTAAAAACTCAACAATTTTTATTAACTTCGTGAAATGGTTTCTGGGAAATTAAATCAGTTTAAAAAATTACATTTATAGCCCCTGTTCGTATTTCCACGAATCAAACTTACCTTTTTGGCCCTGATCGTAAATTGGATGAGTTAAAAGAAATATTACAAATTTACAATTTTGGCCCCTGTTCGTATATATCATGTGGTATACGAAGATATGGAATTTACAGGTTTGGCCCCTAGTTCGTATATATTATGTGATACGAAGTAAATGGTTTAAATAAAAAAGCAAGTTACAATTATGGCCCCTCAACTTTGGCCCAATTATCAAAATATTTACAATTTTGACACATGTTCGTATCATGTGTTCATGGGACACGAACATAGATTTTCAAATAAAAGGAAAGTTACAATTATGGCCCCCCAACTTTGGCCTAATTATCAAAGTATTTACAATTTGTTGGGGCCAATTTCATTTCAAAAAAACAATATTACATTTCCACCCACTGAACTTTGAATTTTTAACAATTTCAACAACACTTTGTAAAGACAAAGGTTTTTTACATGTATCTTCGCAATTTTTTAAGATTTTGTATTTTTCACGTATTTTTTCCATAATTATTCTGAATGTACACTATTTTTTTCAACGACCCAGTACAATTATTGTACTATTGTCATGCAATTGGTTGGATGAGTTTTATGGATGCCATCTATAAAGATCAAAGAAAGACGAACGACGAAGATACCCATGTATACGATATCAGCTAGTCCTTGCTTTCTTCGTACACAAAAAAAATTTCCTCCTTCAATTCCTTTGAAAATGACTTCTGGTCCTGAAAAAGTGAAACTATGTCTTCATTATGGTGGTCAATGGGTTGAAGACAACAATGGGGTGTGGGATTATGTTCGTTCTGATGATTCCGTCGAGATTAAAGTACGAGTGTGAACAGAACATACACATCGAAGCCTGATTGGTTATGTTGAGAAAAAATTCGGAATCGAGCGGTCTGCTGCTGTAACCAAGATAATGTACAAGAATGAAGGTTCACTCTATGAGTTAACCGAAGACGAAGATGTTAAAGGATTCATGGGATTTGCAGCCGAGTCGAACACACTGATTTCACTGATTGTGTTTGTTGATGATTCGATGTACGGTGGAAGTGATGCCGGTGGTAGTTCTAACCCTGAAAACCGTGAATCTGAAGATCAATATCAGACTGAAGGAATGTATATTCCTCAGCCGGAGTTTGATTCTCAGTTTCTGCCCTCCTACGGCACCACTTCTATTCCAGAGCATACATATGGTCGTAGTTAGTATTATCCCGATTTTGTTCCTGAGACACAACAAGTAGGAGAAGAAGATGATGAAGAAGAACAAGAAGAAAGACGATTTTCCAGATTTGATGATGATAAAGCCCATGTTTTTACATTGGGTATGTCTGATGTTGAATTATCAGAAACAGATAAAGATGAAGACGAAGAAGAAGTAGAAACAGTAACCCCTAAATCATTTCGCAGGTTAAATGACTATTTTGATATGCCTCCTTTCCTTCCAACCCCAGAGCCCTATATAACACCCAACCAACCCACACCTTATAATCGTAGTGCAAGAATAACATCCGGACATATATTTAATACGAAGGATGAAATGATGATAGAGCTCGGAACAAAGTTTCTTGAGGAGGGGTTCGAGTATTTCACGAAGAGATCTAGTAAAAGCATATACGAGGTCTTGTGCCGTGTAGATCATTGTAGTTGGCGTATGACGGCGGGCGTCCTGGAAAAATCCCCTATGTTCCACGTTAAAGAATTGGTGGACGTACACACTTGTTCGAAGACCCAATTGATTCGCAACCACCGCCAAGCAAACAAAAAGGTTCTAGGCCATATACTGAAAGAAAAATTCATAGATGCTAGTAGGGCGCTTCGTCCAAAAGACATCGTGCACGATATAAACCAGCAATACGATATTACTATTGGTTACCACCAAGGTTGGAAGGCGCGATGTAATGCACTACTGTTGGTTAGGGGCACTCCCAAGGAGTCGTTCAACCGACTGCCTACGTTTTTATATAATCTGGAGCTGCAAAATCCAGGTACACGTACCAGAATAAGAACAAATTCTTGCGGCCGGTTTGAGGAGTGTTTTGTCGCCCTTGGTTGCGCGGTACGTGTTGCCAAGTCATATATTTTTTGCTTATTATAAACTGTAACCTTTACAAACGTAAACCATATGTTTGTTTGCAGATCCGGACTTTTTTGACAAACTTGCGTCGTGTCCTTGTAATAGACGCCGCTCATTTGAAGGGTCGTTTCTTGGGTACAATGTTCTTGGTGGTTGCCATGGATAAACCATGCATAAACAAAAAGTATATATTTGATAAATGACTATTCCTCGTAACTTACGTGTGGCGTATAGCAGGACAATGTAGAGTCGAACATCATGGGTGCAGACATCGTGTGTCCAGACCCATACGGGTAGTGGGGTGGGCGTCCACCCGACACCTAATAAAAGAATGTAATGACATATCAATAAACAAACTCATAACACCGTGGACGATAGCCAAGGTTAAACACTTACCTGAACAGACATAAACCTAGCACAGATGTCCTCTACGGCTTTCAGCCGTTTCTCATGATCATCCACATGCTCCCACCTATGTTGATATGGGTCGTGATATGGTGATTGGTGGGGGAGTGGCGCTCATATCCCTCGCCCATCCCGGCGTACTGGTGGGGGGAGTGACGCTCATATCCCTCGCCCACCCCTGCATCGCCATCGCCGTGGTCTGACGAGGACCCCGTGGAAGGATCGGAGCCTGGTGGGGAGGGAGGGGGACGTGCGACCTATGCCGGCCGTCGGGGTCTCTTCGACGGTCGCATGCCTACCTCACTATTAAAGAATGCATGGCTCTCGACCAAGATTGTTCCTCCTCGTGAGGCTCTGCCACAAGGCGCTCCAGAGGATTCCACCTCTCCTAAATATATTCATAAAAATATCACATTATAATTGCACGACTAATAACTCGAATAGAAAATATAGTAAAGAACTTACCTCCGGAAAAGAAAAAAAGGAAAGACAATGATACTTCGTCAGGACCACACCCCTCTCCCACCGAATTCCCCTGGGAGACTTACCGGGGTGCATGGTGAAGTACGACCGGGAGATTGGAAACATCTCCAAGATCCATATCTGGAATTACACAACAAAATGAATAAGTATTTTTAAAGGAAGCCAACCTCAAATGAATAAGTAATTATTTTACAGTACTTATCTAACCTTGAAGGCGTATAAGAAGCCCGTCATCGTCATCTTCTTACCCTTGTTTACCCGTTTATGCATAGCACCATCCATTTGCTTGAAAGTGGGTGCCCAGATGTACGATCCCCAAGGATAACGGTTAAATGTCCGTAAATCCTCCACAGTCTTAAAAACAATATCAGAAACACTCTGTCGATGCTGACGGCCTAGAAATACCAACTCCACGATCAACACTAGGCATACTCGAACAGTATCGGCGTCAGATAGACCACTCATGTCCCCAAAGACAAGAAGGACGTCTAAGAAGGACGTCTGAAATCTGCACATCTGTGGGAGAAGTGCATCCTGGAAAAACCCTGGTAAAAAAGCAATCACGTCCTAGGGTACGGAGGGTGAGTGGCTCTCTGAAACGGAGTCCTGTAATAAGACAGAACTCCTCCCGACTGTATCGACGAACCTCCCCGTATATATCGTACCATAGCTCATCTGCCTCCGATGAGGGCCGATATATCTGCCTCTACAGGAACATAGAAACCAACAATTGGTCGCCACCTGGCATAGTTAGGTCCAACCATGGACCGAATGGTGTGTCCTTAATAATCGTCAATGCGGGATCACTCAGAGCCTCCTTAATCTCCCATAACAAACTAGTTCGGGACTTCATCGTCAAAACCGGATACCAAAAATCATCCTACATAGTAATAAAAAGATGTTATTAAGGTACCTAATAATTATTATGCAAACTACAGGGACCTAGTTTGTAAATATATAAATTACGGGCACCTAGTATGTTATAATATAAAGTACAGGGACCTAATATTACATAAAATATAGGGACCTAATATGTACAATTATGAAGTATATGACCTAATTTGCAAATATATAAATTTAAGGCACCTAATATGGAAAAAATACGAAGTATAGGGACCTTATCTATAATTATGCAAAGTCTAGGGACTTAAATTGTTATTCTATAAATTACAAGGACCTAAGATGTAAATATACAGAATTTATGACCTAAACTATAATTATTTATATAAATAAATTAGAGAAAATTACAAAGATCTAAAGTGTATAAAAACATCACAATCCGTTAACATCACATAAAAACATTTTCCCTAAAATATACCACCACTATAATTATATGAAGCATAGGGACTTAATATGTACAATTATGAAGTATAGGACCTAACATGTACAATTATGAAGTATATGACCTAATTTGATTATATAAATTTAAGGCACCTAATATGGAAAAAAATACGTAGTATAGGGACTTAAATTATTATTCTATAAATTATAGGGACCTAAGATGTAAATATGCAGAATTGTTGTCATTTGAATTTATGAGCAGAAATGAATTTAAGGCACCTTATTTATTTTTTTTGCTTTTGGTGTTTTGATGTCTAATTCATATATTTAAGTGTTTGATTGTAAACATCTCTACATATTATACATGATTTATATAATCAGTAATAAGAATCCGTTCAATATTTTATTACATTAATAATAATAATAGTTACAATGACAATTAATATATAATGATAGGAGATTGTTAAATTTATTTTGATGTGTTAACGTGTTGAAAACCCAACCATGCTAATTCTAGTTTCAAGAAGTAGAATATTTGGTTCTTACACAAGTAACTAAAATTTAAAATAAAACACAAGTAACTAAAATTTAATAGCACTAGTAAACAACACGTGAAAACAGTATTTGGAACCCATTATTTGCTCCCAAACAAATATATTTTATGATCAACAATTACAATATCTTTAAAGATGTACGTGATGAATTAAAAATATATATTGATTTAACGAAAAATCGTATAAAATAACAAAAGGTTACAAAGACTTACTTCATGAGCCATTGAAGAAATGTTTTGATGACGACGAAAAACACAATATCCACGTGCGTTTTGATAAAGCGTTGCGAAATCCACGTGCAAAATCCTCGTGCCTTTTAATAACGCGTGGAGAACACGAAAACAAGAAGAGAGTAGGGGAGAAGTGGGTGTGGGTGGAGAAATGGTCCCAAGACTTCTATTATATAAACACTTGGCAAGGGGGGGGGGGGGGGGAGGATGAACCATTAATATAAGAGTAAATATCCAAAAGTAGTCAAAGAAAAGGTACTTATGCATGTCAGGATTATGAAAAAGCAGTAATGGACAAATTGTTGCAGGTCCGTGAGTGTTAAAAAATGTAAATACTTTGATTATTGAGCCAAAGTTGAGGGGCCATAAATGTAACTTGTCTTTTATTTGAAGAATAAAATGAGAAATTGTTATTGTTTCCTGAAACCAATATGTTCGTGCCCCACGAACATGATCCACGAACTAGGGCCAAAACTGTAAATATTTTGATAATTGGGCCAAAGTTGAGGGGCCATAATTGTAACTTTCCTTTGAATTGGAAATGTATGTTCGTGATACACGAACACTATATACGAACATGTGCCAAAATTGAAAATAATTTGATTAATGTTTCAAAGATGAGGGACCATAATTGTAACTTGTAAATGTAAATTCCAAATCTTCATAATACTCACATGATATATACGAACCAGGGGCCAAACTTGTAAATTCGGTATATTCGTATCACATATATACGAACAGGGGCTAAAATTGTAAATTTGTAATATTTCTTTTTACTCGTCCAATTTACGATCAGGGGCCAAAAAGGTAAGTTTGAAATACGAACAGGGGCCATAAATGTAATTTTTTTAAACTGATTTAATTTCTCAGAAACATTTCACGAAGTTAATAAAAATTGTTGACTTTTTAAATTATGTTCGTGAAATACGAACCTATATTACGAACATATGTCAAATTTATCAGACTTAGGGATGCGTTCGTATATACGAACACCTTTCACGAACTTATGGGTTATTTTAATAAATTGAGGGAGAGATTGGTTAGGAGATAAAGCCGATTTTCTGAAATGGCTAGTTTAATTAATTTCCCTTTTTTATATTTAAAATTTGATTTTTATTTTGTATTTAGTTATACGGGGAGTGATTTTAGGGGAGTTGAAGTGGTTAGAGATAGAGATTGAAAGTTAATAAATGTAATTAAATGTAGTACATAAAGTTTTAATGGTTGTTTTTAAGAGATTTTAAGTAATTAACATTAAATAACGGTACATTAAGCTTTAGCAATTGTTTTTAAGAGTTTTTTATAGATGTTTTATAATATAGTATATATGATGATAATAAAGTAATAAATGTGAATTCAAAATAAATATAACAGTTTTTGGGTAGCGTTTGGTACACAAACAGGACATAACTAATTGTCTGTCCTACGTTTGGTACGACTAAAACAGGACATGACTAGTTGTCTGTTTTGCGTTTGGTAAGCTGGACAAGACAGGACAGAACTATTAAAATGACCAGATTGCCCTTAAATGTTGTTTTATGTTATTTTGTATCATATAATGATTGTAAATGACACATATCAACTATATATATATATATGTAAATAATTATATCTATGATATTTATACTATTTTTTAAATATATATACATGATCTTAAACATTCTAACACAAGCATTCTATCACCACTTTCAATAATAAGCATACTGTCACCACACCAAGAACAAGCATATTGACATCAAGAAACCGCATAACTCGAATATAACAGAAACATATAATCGAAGAAATAAAAAAACTAACTAGAATCAAAGAAATCGAAACTCAATCAAGAAACCACATAAATCGACTGTAACAACAATACATAATCGAAACTCAAGAAATCGAACCGCAAGAAATCGAAACTCAAGAAATCGAAACCAGATAACTCGATTAGTATAGAAATCGAAAATCAACAGAGATCGAAACCACAAAAATCGACTGAGTAAATCGAAACCATATAACTCGATTTAACAGAAATCGAAACTAGAAAACTCGAAATAACGAAGTTGTGTAGTTCTTACATGTGGAGACGATGAAAATGGTGGAGACGATGAAATCGATTTAGAGGAGGAGGCGATTCGTATCTTGGTAATGGAGGCAATGAAATGATAAAATTAGTTTTAGTGTTAGATAGATTGTGTAAAAAGAAGGGTAGTATGGTAATCTTCCAATTTAGTACTGTGTTGTTCCACCTATTTTGGTGGAACAGAAAAACTCACACTTTGTCCCATGAAATCAACCTTTTGTCCCATGTTGTCCCATGTGATTTTTGTCCCATGGCATACCAAACATGAGACTATTTTTTTTTTGTCCTGTCCCGTTCCATCTAGTCTGCATACCAAACGCACCTTTGGGGAACAATTTCAATTATAGTTTGTAGATCCCAGATACAGTGCAATCACGAACAATAATTAATCAATGAAAAACAATGAATGAGCCACAACTTCTAGTCATATAATTAATACTCAATAAAGGTTTAGGTTTACAGAGAGAATTTATGATAAGCAAATATAAACCTATCGACTAGAATTATGACGTCTAAACTGAATTATGAAACTAAACACCCATTATATATGGGGCGTATAGGGCTAATGGGCTTTAGGCCCATTTACACAATAAACTATGGAATAATTACAATATGCACCCTGAACTTCTATTTAACATACAAAGTACCCTAACAATCTCCCCCTTTAAATTGAAGTTCATAATCACGCCAGTTAGGAACATGAGTTTTTCGAAATCCGAAAATGATCTCGAAATGGCGCATTGACGTTCTATACTCCAGTCGTTCTTTGATAATGCCCAGTGCTTGGAGAACAAGACTCTTGTATTTCGAATCCAGAAGCTGAATCCCTTTGTCATCTTGATCAACTGCGCGCTTCAACTTTTCTCTAAGCAGTAATAAAGTACCATCACAGAATCGAGCAATCTGACTGAATCTAATAAAACGCATATCACCTTTATCGTTCACATATGTCATGCCGAGTTCTGGAAAATTTAGAACAGTGAAAGCTGGTACGTTCTGGGCATCCGCTGGAATACTCAAATTAGGTTTAAGCAAATTAATCTTCGCTTGATTGCTTTCCAACCCAATCTGAAAGTCTTCTACAGAGGCAAGTTTCATAACACACTTCATGTATCTATTTACAGCTTCAAGTGCATCTGTAACTTCCCCAGGTCGAATAGTTCTGGTCTTCAAGTCTCTAAGCAGGAATAGAAGATCTTGTAGTTCAAGACGTGCAAAATCAGCTTCAGAAAAATTCCACTGCTTACCATCTTCTCTTGTCACCACGAAGAAGGAATACTTTATAGTCTTGAAGTAGCAAGCATGAATCTGATCTACCGATTTAATTCTGAGCTTTGTCTTGTTGTAGCCATCTTTGAGATATTTGTATACGAACATAAGCTCGCATTGTTTCTCCCTATTTTTCATTGACTGAAGACCATGTACTACGACCTCATCATACTTACGAATCCAATGGGCAAAGAGTTTCTTCTGACTTTCTTCAAGAAACGGAACATTAATTCTGACTCTTTCCCATTTAAGCGGATGAACTGGCTGAGTACGATCAGTTCCCAAAACTGGTGATGTTGGAGGAGATCGTTCAGGAACATCTGACTGTGGAATATCAGGATGAACTGCTGAATAAGTCAAAAGGGGTACCTCGACAGAAGTCTGTACATCTAGTTGATAATCTTGAGCCGTAAATTCGAAATTCAAAAGCTCATCTATCTCGGCTTAAAAGACTACCAACGTTCTTTCTGTGTTGACCGGTTCTTCTGTCGGGTCTGTATCAGAATACGGATCAACTATGATAGCCCAGTTTTCAGGATCTAGCGATGAACCTCCATCTTGTTCCTCAGGATTTTCAACCGTTGGAATATCATATAATACCAAATCCATTATCTGCTCCTATACCTGTTCTTGCCCTTCCGCTTGAGTACCTGAACCCGAACCCCTTTCTGTTTGCACCAGTACTGTACCCACTGTCTCTGCTGTCTCCGGCTCAGATAGTCTTTGGCGCTTCTCCCCCTCATGATGATCAGGATCGTCCTGGTCATCATGCTTGCGCTTGATCCTCTCTGCCTGGTTGCGGCAGGTGTCTTCCAAGGATGAAACTCGTTCAGTCAATACAGATATGGTGTGCTGCATAGACTGAAGGAGTGCAGTTTGGTGCTGGAAGGATTCAGGAGATATGGTGGGTGGGGGTGGTGGGGTAGGAGTAGATGCTTGGGCACGTAGTAGAGAAAGTAGATCAACATCTTGAGTGGGTTCGATTTGAGATTGGGCTAGGAGTTTGTCTAGGAGGATGGATTTGAGGTCATCGATAGATAAGTCAGAAGTTGTATGTGAGGGTAGTGGTGTGGGAGGTAGTGGTTCTGGCTTAGTCATTAGCGTTTTGCCTTTGATCAGTCGTTTTAGTGCATCTACCTCTTCCCCCATCTCTGAACGCATAATAGAATGGACGACCTTTAGGGCGCCATCCAGAAATTCCCTTGAGACAAACTCAGGGTGACTAACTCCTGGGTCACTAAGACTTCCAGTTGTGGTGACGACTGTAGAAGTCGCACCGCCTACGGGAACAACTGGCGTAATGATGGCTGTGGTAGGACTTCCACCTAATCCTCGTAAACCAACAGAAGTTGGAATTACTATGGGTGTTCCGGCTGGGCCACTAAGGCCTCCAGCAGTAGCCGAAAAAGGTACACGTGTCCTATGCAAAGGAAATATATCATCAAAAGGCTCTAGACGTTATGCACTCAAAGAAGGCGAGGACGAGGGTTGCTGTCCTCTTGCTTCAATACCATAACTCTCCAAGCGAGAGACCGGTAGCGGTTGTGCTAAATCCATGTGAGCAAGTGAAACCAATATCTGTTGAGAGATGTTGGATTGTCTAGGGGGTGTGCAATTGCGTCTCTAGGTCCACGACGGCTTCTTCAATACCCTGTCTCAACACATGAGACTGGGTAGCAGATGCGGCTACCTGGCTAGATGAGGTTAAGGGGAGGTCAACCGGAGATGGTTGCCTCATCACTCGTGTACGTTCAAAATTATGTTTACTCTTTCGTTCCTTCTCTCTCCTCACATTTTCATTTTCAACTATAGCTCCCTCCGCTCTCCTTATCTCTCCAGTTGAAGGCTGGTCATCGTCACCATCAGAGTCAGAAGACTCATCACTTGATTCTGATGATTCGGTGGCTGATACCGACTGGTTGCCGGATAGATCTGTTGTCTCCTCAGTTTCTATGGCAGAAGAGGACTGAATCTGAGCGCTTTCTGTAGTTGTGTCCTCTTCCACCGCCTGAGAGGCTGTCGGTGATGGGGTAGGCGATCTGCGAGAAGTACTGGCCTGGCTTTGTCTAACGGCGTTGCCCGCTCCAGAACCCCTCACAATATTTTCTCTCATCACACCCTGTCCGGGAGCCCCAGCCCTCCGGACTCTACCACCTCTCATACGTGGACCCTCACGTCGCTCAGGTCGCTCTCCCTGGGAAGGTCCTTCCGGATCTAGACGGACCATAGAAGCTGGAATGTTGTGTGTGTGCCTATACTCTACCACACTCAATGACGTTGGACTCGCATAGGCCAGTAACCCATCAGGAATTTGCCGGGCAACTAGATTTTCTAGTTCAGGGCGATTTGGGATACGATGGGTTTGGTTATGAGGACAATGGTTGGATGAAGATCCATGTAGTTTCGGATAAAGATCTGGAGAAATCGCATGTACGGAATGAAGTTCCGTCGTTTTGCCGCGTTGTCTCTGACCTTTTGACCGAGCTCGAACCATAAGATGTCAGCGTAATCTGCATATTGGTGGAATGCCACAGCGTAGAAGAGGCGGAGTATGTTGATACTTGTCTGATCGATGCCTTTAGTAATAGCCGATAGGCACCGATTAAGATACGTGAACAACGTATACCAGATGGTGGTCAGGTTCTTTCTGTTGAAGGTGGATGGGAAACGGAGAGCCGTGCGGTAACCCAAAGACTGAATGTCTGAACAGAGAGTTGCGTCGGAGACTATAGGATCAAAGTTGTTTCTCCCTAGAAAAGAATTGGCGTTAGGAAAACGGAGAAACTGGCAGAAGAGTTCTTGAGTTAGCAGTACGGTTGTGGTGTCAATTCGGCCCTCCAGATGGAAGCCATCGCCGGCCTCAACCAGAGTAAGGGATTGCCAGAATTGTTGCAAGTAGAGATGTGGAACATCAGCGGTCTCCATGAGAGCGTAGGAGAGAGGGTGGCCACGAAGGATCTCGATCATCACTTGATATTGGCACTCAAGTTGAGTGACATCGAGATGGAAATTGTTCGGAGTGAGAGGAAGGAACTGATCCGGATGAATCAGTTTGGCGTCAGCGATGGGGTCAATATCCTGGTTCGGATTCTGAGCCATTGTACTTGTTAAGATTATTCATGTTAGTCCGTAGGGACATTTAAAACAAGATCTTCGTGGCTTAATTCGGTCAATGGTTTGAACACCATGACCAAATCACCGATGAGTAAGATTAACCAAATAAGAACATGATATGACCCTACGAGTAACATAAATTCAATCAACATAACTATCAATCATATAAGGAACTCAAAAACAAACAAGAACCAGATTTCAAACTTTAGCATCAAGCAGACCGGTGCCAAGCATCGACCGGTGTCAATCATCGACCGGTGTCAAGCATCGACCGGTGTCAAGGTCTAACGACCGGGGTCTAACGACCGACCGGTGTCACTAAGCGACCGGTGACAACCAAATCCAAAACAAGTCATCAATCGATTTTCAGATCGAAGTCAAATCGATTACCAGTAAACCCAAATGCATTAATCGATGCATTATCACCAAATTAATAGCCCAGTTTATACCAATTAAACCCAAAAAAAATACGAACTAGACAAATTTTCAACCCCACGGACCGGTGTCCACTATCGACCGGTGTCACCCCGGGGACCGGTGTCCACAGTCGACCGGTGTCACCCCGGGCAGATTCAACTCACAAGAACATAAGCACAATCGATCGATGCATATCGACCCTTTGGACTCCTCGTCAACATTCAATCCAGGGTTGGGATGCTATTGTCGGCGGCCGACGACCCCAAATCGACCAAAGTCGATGGCGGCGCCGGACCATATCGGAGCCGAAATCACCTAACTCGACGGCGGCGACGAAGTCCGAATGGAAACCTAACCGGTGCGCTGAACATCGACCGGGGTCGATGAACCTCGACCGAGACGATGAATATCGACCGGAGTCGATTATAGACACAGAGTAAGAGATAGCGAGATCGAGACATACCTGGTAGGTGATTGGACGAGGGCGACGAACGAGGGAGAGAGCGAGATCGATCGAGGATTAGAGAGAGAGAGAGGGACGGGGGTTGAGAGTGATTTGAGAGAGAGAGAGAGAGAGCGATGGAGAAATCGAGAGATAGATAGATGGAAATAGAGAATACGAAGAGCCCGGGGTGTTTTAAACCCCCAGGTTGAGAATTAGGGCGGTCGTGGGTTGGGTCGGGTTTTGGGTCGGGCCGAGAGTCGGGTATCCAAGTGAGTCGGATATGGGTCGGTCCAAAATTAATTTAAAGGTTTTTTTTTAATAAAATGAAATTAAAAAAAAATCTAAATTAAAAACAAACTTAAGACTTAACTAAAAAAATAGGAATTGAAAAGAGAAAAACAACCTAAGAATTGACAGAAACTGTTCCCCCTCAAATTTGGAACCACGTACGAAAAAAAATTCTCGCTCCCCCTTGACGTTTGTTGAGCAGTAACTAAACACAAGAAAACTTACCTGCTCCCCCTCGAACGGAGAAACTTACAGATTGTTATGAGATAGAGCTCCCCCTTAACAGATGAACAACTCTAAAATTCACCACAAACGACATACTCTTTAAGTGATCGAACTAATGGACTGCAAAAGAAAAATGAAACACCACGAAGAACAAGGAAACACACGAGAAAAATAAAACGAATGAAATCTAATTTATTAATACAGAAGTTTGAAACTTGCACAGAACTTAACGAGTAAAATGCAAAAACCAATGAGTGTGAATATGAGCATCCAGAGACAAGTCACTGGGGCATTAAGTCACAGTCATTCGTTATTGAATGAAACTCGTCTAGGTCTGTAGAAACGTCAAACTTTCAGATTCAGCATATCGAGCTTGGACACTAGATAATGAAAACGTTTTTCGTCCAAGGCTTTGGTAAACAGGTCTGCTATCTGATGTTCTGTATTAACAAAGTAGAGTTCGATGGTACCTCTTTCCACATGGTCTTTTATGAAGTGATAACGCACATCAATGTGTTTCGTCTTCGTATGTTGGACGGGATTGCTTGATATAGCAATGGTGCTCTTCAAGTCGCAGTAAATGGGGATATTTGAGTAGTGGAATCCATAGTCTTTCAGCTGAGTGCGCATCCAAATTACCTGTGAGTAGCAACTGGCGGCTGCTACATACTCTGCCTCGGCGGTAGAGGTTGAAACACAGTTTTGCTTCTTCGAAGCCCAGCGCACAAGACGATCACCCAAGAACTGGACATGTCCAGTCGTGCTCTTCCGGTCCAGCATGGTCAGCGTCTGAATAAGCTATCAGCTCAAAACCTGTCTCTTTCGGGTACCACAAACCAAGATCAGTAGTACCTTTTAAATAACGAAATATACGCTTAACTGCAGCTAAATAAGACTCTTTCGGTTTTGACTGAAATCTGGCACACAAGAATGTTGAAAACATAATGTCTGGTCTGCTAGCCGTCAAGTACATCAGCGAACCAATCATGCCTCTATAAGTCTTAGCATCCACATCCTTTCCGTCAGGATCGGAGTGTAGCTTTATATTGGTAGACATGGGCGTTTTCATAGGTGAAGAATTTTCCATCTGGTATTTCCGAAGAATATCCGAGATGTAATTAGATTGATTAATGAAAATTCCTGTGGCTAATTGTTTAACTTGAAGACCCAGGAAAAAGTTCATTTGACCCATCATACTCATTTGAAAGTGTTTGCTCATGAGGGTCGAGAAGTTTTGACAATACTTGGGGTTTGTTGAGCCAAAGATTATATCGACGACATAGATCTGTACAAGAATGATATCACGCTTTTCCCTTTTAATAAACAGGGTGGTGTCGATCTTACCTTTGGAAAAGCCAGATTTAACTAAGAATGATGAGAGTGCATCATACCAGGCTCGTGGTGCTTGCTTGAGACCGTACAAGGTCTTGTCAAGAAAGTAGACGTGATGAGGTTTGTCGGAACTCACGAAGCCTTCGGGTTGCGAGACATAAACTTCCTCCTTGATAACGCCATTCAGAAACGCGGATTTCACATCCATTTGAAAGACAATGAAGTTCTTGTGAGCGGCGTAGGCAAGGAACATGCGAATCGCTTCAATTCGTGCAGCCGGTGCGAAAGTCTCATCATAATCGATTCCTTCTTGTTTGCGATATCATTTGGCTACCAGACGCGCTTTGTTCCGGACTATGATTCCATATTCGTCCTTATTGTTCTTGAAGATCCATTTCGTCCCAATCACCGTCTTATTCTTTGGTCGGGGAACAAAGGCGCCATACTTTGAGGCTCTCAAATTAGTTGAGTTCCTCTTGCATAGCTATTACCTAGTCCGGATCATTCAACGCTTCGGAGACGGTTGAAGGTTCGATACGGCTGAGGAACGAAGAGAATAAGCAGTCATTCGCGGTAGCGGATCGAGTCTGAACAGGTGTATTGGGGTCGCCGATGATCTGATGTAGGGGATGAGCTCGAGTCCACTTGGTGGTGTGTGGAAGAGGTTGATATGTCTGTTGTGAGGTATCGGAATCCACATAACCACCTGGGGGTAGATCCTGAACTGCTTCGAGTGATGACGGCCTGTGAGGTAGAAGCCCCTGAGCTGGAGTCGGGCGTGTAGCCGAGGACGACTCAGCGGGTGATGAATCTATGACGATATCCGAGATTGCCGGAGAGGGAACTTCGTGAGCACCTTCAGAAAGGGTCGGTTCAGGAGCTCCTACTATTGTCGGAACTTGAGAGTTTGGAAGGGGATTACTCGAGCTTGGGGCTGCTGATTCAATGACGATAGAGGGGGAAGCATCAGGCGAGGTTGACTCACCTGAGTCTGAAGGACCAGTGACTTGTGTCACTTCCTGTGCTTGAGCGTCATTCCTGTTACATGATATAGCATTAGGCTTAGAAGTAAAGTAGTCATCATAAAAATGCTCAAAAAATAAATCCAAATCTGAAAGATGTGCTCTTGACGTAGACGCTTGATCTGGATTTACTAGAGATTGTGTAGATCCTGAACGTAATTGTCCAGAAGCTAACACACCAGTTAAAGCGGGTTCTGAACTGAGGTGTTCATAAGCCATATCAGCGGCCTCGTCATTCACACTCTCAACGACGGTCTTTGTCCGTTTGTTGTAGACTCTGTAAGCTTTGGCTTGCGATGAATAGCCGATGAACACTCCTTCGTCCGCTTTTGGGCTGAATTTACCGAGATCGTCCTTGTCATTCAGTACGAAGCACGTGCACCCGAATGCATGGAAATAGTTGATATTCGGGATGCTTTTGTTGATGATCTCGTATGGTGTCTTGTTGAACCGCTTGTTGATGATAGAACGGTTTTGAGTGTAGCATGCGGTAGCAACAGCTTCTGCCCATAAGTATAGCGGGAGCTTGGACTGGGATAACATCGTACGTGCGACTTCTACGAGAGTTCGATTACGGTGCTCTACTACCCCGTTTTGCTGAGGAGTACGAGCAGCTGAGAAGGTGTGGGTGATACCCACTGAAGTCAGGTAACTAGTGAGCACTTGATTCTTGAACTCTGTGCCGTTATTCGTCCTAATGGTCTGAACTGATTGATTGAGATTTACTTGAACGCTTTTCAGGAGAGAGATGATCAGTTCAGGGGTTTCATCCTTTGAACGCAGGAATCTAACCCACGTGTAGCGAGAAAAGTCATCAACCATAACTAGGACATACTTCTTATGATTGATACTCTGAATGCGCATCGGTCCAAACAAATCCATATGAATGAGTTCAAGGGACCGAGAAGTACTTGGAGCGGCTTTAGGCTTGTAAGAAGCCTTCTTCATCTTGCCCATTTCACATGCGGCACACAGGTGATCTTTTTCGAACTTGAGATCTAGCATTCCCTTCACGTGTCCACCGAGCACCAACTTATTGATAGTCTTGAAGTTCATGTGCGAGAGTCTACGATGCCATAACCAGTTTTGTTCGGCTGAGGCTTTGGACATCAAACAAACTTCCTTGTCTGCTTTCAGAGATGAGAGGTCAATCGTATAGAGATTTGTGCGACGCGTTCCAACAAGGATTTCTTTTCCATCTTTAGTCCGGACGCTGCACCGATTTGCTTTAAATGTGACCTCCAGATTCTTGTCGCAAAATTGACCGATGTTGAACAAGTTGTGACCAAGACCTTCGACGTAGGACACTTTCTTGATAGTGAGGTTATCCTTTATAATATCTCCATATCCAAAATTGGAGAATAATGATCATTCCCAAAGCGTACATTTCCACAAAACTTCTCGATGAAGTTTGTGAGAAGCTCCTTTCTTCCGGTCATGTGTTTGGAGCAGCCTGAATCTAAATACCACACATGACCGTCCTGCAAAACAAGTTAAGGCTTTTTTAGGTACCCATTCGTAAATGGGTCCTTTGGGGTTAGACTTAACACCCGACTGGGAGACCCGTTTGGACTTGGGTCTGTTTCTATGGCGGGGAGCATCAAACTTTGAATGATAATTATCTGAGACAAGCGTTAACGGATCAACCACCGGCTTTTCATCTGCTTTTTGATTTCCCATCAACTCAAGAACTTCCTCTTCATCCTGGAGAAGCATTTCATATAGTTCGTGTAGAGGAATTTTCTCCAGGGTTCTCCACTCTGGCTGAAGATTGTTCATGAACTTGATGTTGTTCTCGGTGTTCGTCTTCATGATGTGGTTTTTATGCAGATCGTTCAGAAGAAGGTTGAACCGTTCATAAGTTTTCGTGAGCGTCTCGCCTTTTCTTGCTTTGAAGCCATCATATCGGGTAATGCAATTTGTCATCTTCAGCTGAGTGTTTATTCGGCTACCCATCATCATCTTCTCAATCTGGTCCCACATTCCTTTTGCAGTATCCTTGTAATTGTCGATGCAGGCATATATGTCATTGGGTAGGCTTTGTAGAATATAGGACTTCGCATGCTTTTCAGCGTCATAGCGGCTCCTTTCGGGAGGGGTAAGCTCACTGAGAGCTTTTTGAACAGAACGGTCTGGTCGACCTTCGGCTTGGTTTCCAGGCAAGACTTTCATCGGCCAGAGTTGAGGCCCCTCTTTCAGGCATAAGAGAATTTCCTCATAGTCTGGTTTCGCTTCGATAAAATTCATGAAGCGATCATGCCATTGTGGATATTCTCCCCGATAGAGCACCGGAGGTTTTTGATCTGAACCAATGGCTAGAACGTCTCTCGAATTCATCTTTTACTCTTTTAATCTTAAAATGCACTTTAGCGATCGTGAGACAAACAAATTGATCCAAAAAAATAAATAGGACAAGGACTCAGTCTGATAATGTAAGATCGTTCTAAATCTAGTGAGAGAAAGTAGAGAGAGTTGAAAGCGCAAGATGTAGGATTCTATTAGATGTGCGTGAATGTCCTTACAAACAACAAAGCCACAAGGGACTTAAATACCCTGGCCAATACAGAACAAATAAGCAACCTAAACACAGTATTAGACCAAGCCTATAAATACAATGATTACTATAAAATCTGACTTAACAATCTCCCCCTTAGTAATCATTGGCGCTGTGGTCTTCAATATCCATCTTCTAAATCAACACAGACCATCTAAGCGACTTAGCGAAGCTTCTTGACTAAAAAAAGTTCTACTCAGCATCTTTCAATTTATATTGTCTTTGCTGCCTTGACAAGACTAGACCTGTTTATAATAAACTTGAAAGAACAATCGGTTCATCAGCTTATGCTCTAGACGATACACCTCTTTCAAATGTACTTGAATGAACTGTGTGATGGTCGGAGCTGGAACAGCAAAAGAACTAGTATAGCTGAGAAAATAGAATCTTGAGCAACAGATAAACGTTTGAACTCTTTGTCTCTTTATCTTCTCCTTAACTTCTCCCCTCATGGCCTTGATGATCTGGATCAACTTGGTCATGCAAATGTTGGAGACAAGACAACTTCAGATCTGCAAAATTCAGAGTAAAGGAGAAAGAAGAAGTTTTGCGCTACATGTTGGTGGCGCAAACTTAGTTTTGCGCTAGCTGAAGGTGGCGCAAAGTTGAGTTTTGCGCTACCAACTGTTGGCGCAATGCTGACTTGAAATCTTAAAAATTTCACCTGCTAAGCTCTTTGACTCCCCCTACACAAATGCACTAAATATGACAATTCAAGTTAGCATTCATATAGAAAATCAGATACTCCCCCTCGAAAAGAGATATGATCAGAAAATTCTCCTTTTTCACTCCCCCTCAAATAATGCACAGACCCATTAAAACAAATATGAGAACACAATAATCGAAACATTAACGTAGAAAGAAAAATATACTGAATATGTATTTTGAAACAACTAAATATATAAAATTTTAAACACTAAACAAATTAAATTCTACTCAGTAAAATATCATAGATTAATCCATCAGTTGAAATCAAGTGTATGTTGTTGGATACAGATACAAGTTTCATTGCATATCAAGTTAAAACATGTTCAGTTTCAAAAACTTTCATCAATCTATTCAGTGTGCTAGCATGCGAACTTCGATTAGCTTCAAGAAAATGCAATTCTAAAAATATAATAGAGAACTTTGCATCTACTCACACTAAGCCATCAAAAATTAAGATTTTCACAAATTTATAGGTTTATCGCAACTTAGAAATATCACCAAGTATCATGAGATGTGTGCTCATTGGCATCTTTTAAGCATTGTGCACATTGGCATCTTCACATGAGTGTGCTCTTTGGAATCTTTTAAGCTTGTGCACTTTGGCATCTTTTAATCAAAAAGTTTGGTAAGTAAAGAACATGTCGTAAACGTAACTTTCTATCTGATCCTATTGCAGGATTTGGGTCAACCGCTCCCAGACCAGTTGGCCTTAGGGGACTAGGTGTCAAGCACCCCTTGGAACTTACTCTCACAGATCAGAAAGGCTACATCGACACATCCTAAACCCATTTATACCAGTAGAACATGACTTTCGATCTGATGCTATAGAAGGATTTGGGTTCGATCACTCCCAGACATATTGACATTAGGGGACCAGATGACAAGCATCCCACGGAACTTACTTTCCCAAACCAGAAAGGACACAGGTACAAACTTTTAAACTTAGAGATTTCTGTATTTTATATATATAATTTTTCATCTCAATCACTCAGTTTTACATCTAAGTGCTTAGCCCATATTTTCATTACGATCCATAATTCTAACTTTTTAGGTTTTCTAAGCATTGTAAACTATACATATTCCGAATAACACAACTTTAAAGCAATATCAAAAGTTTCAAACATGTTGCTGACCTTTCAACTTTTGTAAGACTAGAAAGTTGAACATATAAAACTTCAATATAAACAAAGCAACTTGAAAATTTATCCTAGACACACATTTTATTCAAAAGAAAGAAAAAACTGTAAAACTTTTACTTTGTAGAAATAAAATTTGTAAAGATTTAAACTTTTAAATTCAACATGTCGAGTTTGAAAAATTTTCATTTAAAACAAATGTAAAGAATTGGCAAATTGATATTTAGTCGGAACAAAATAAATTTCAATAATACCGTCTTCCACATAATGTATAATGACTTTGTGTCACATATCAATGTTTTGAATCTGGTCGAACATGCTCAGATTCTAAAAAAATATGAGATAACTGGAACAACATCATAGACAGAGATAAATGCAGCGGAATAATGTAGATGCACTCACAGTTTCTCATTTGTCCAGAAGCTTAATTGCATTGAAGAACGAGTCCTAAACTGAAATGTTTAGAAGTCGATATACATTGAAGTACGGGTTCTGAGTTGATTTACTCAGAAGCCATCTTTCTCTTACTCCCCCTTGATGATAGGTGCCTGCAACTTAGAATCAATCTTTGATTTTGGTACCCACTTGTATTTGGGTCCATATTTGTTAGTTGCAGTTCTAATGGGAGAAAAGTTGTTAGATTTGACATAGAAAGCACAAAAAAAAATAATCAGATGAATGAACAGAGTCATCGGTAGAAGACAAAGCATAATCATCTGAACTAGAATCAGAAGAAGAATATGAGACATCTTTTGAAATTTGAATCATTTGCTTTATTGAGTATTTTGAAATTTTATTACAAACAGCAAATGAATCACTTTTATAGTTTTTGTCTACATATCTATCCTCATCAGTCGTAGATTCATTAGATTCCCGCTTGACCCTCCATACCTGCCTTGAATGAGTCCTCAAAGTCCTATCTGAAATATTCGAATAAGAAGAATTAGAACTGTCAGAAATGACTTTAGCTTGTTTCTTTGACTTCTTTGACCTTCTTCTTTTACGCTTTGCTTTATAATAATCATCATTTAGCGTAAAAGATTCATCAAGAATTTTTGATTTAAGATTTGAATCAGAAGAAACAATTGTACCTAAGAATCCAAACTGATCATACATTAAACCTGAACTTGCCTCGGAGTCAGAAAAATTTTGAGAAAAGATTTCAGATTTTAGAACTTCCTTTTTGTTTTCCTTATAATCAGAAGAAAGATTAGAAACAGAATATTGTTTTTGAGAAATTAATTTTTCTTCAAGACTTGAAGTCATAAAAGAAAAAATAACATCTGATTCAATTTCGCTTTGAAGATGTTGTTCTTCTATTTTATCTTCAAGATCAATGATTTTGCTTTCTAACACTAATGGAGGAATATATCTCTTAGAATCATAAGAAACTGGAGATATATTTTCTTTATTAGTGTTAGTAGCACAAATATCAAAATAATCATCAGACAATGAAGATTTAATAAGAGAAATGTCATTTAAACTGTTTTTGTTCTTCTTTGATTTTTCGGGAAAATATTTGGCATTTTCGCGCGTGTAAACAAAAGAAATTTCCTTTTCTTGTTGTTCATTCTTTTCTCATTTTCGATATCTAAAACTTTGTTTTCATTCATCCAATCAATTTTAAATTGAGGAGCATATTTAGCAAGACTTAGATAATCGAATTTATATAAAGTAGAGGATTTTTCTATAGCATTGTTTAAACAATGAGGATTTTCAAAACCAAGTCCCCATTTTTCTTTGATAGACTCATAACTCCGTGGTTTGTTAAAAAAAATGGTTTGTTCAGTTTGATTCCTTCGATATAATTTTTCTTCCAACTGATTTGTTTTATTTGAAAAACTTTCTTTTTGTTTGTTCAATTCAGTCAAAGAATCAAGATAAGTCATATTTGATTTTTTCTAAATCATCCAATTTCTTTTGAAATATTTCTTTTGTTTTAACCAAAATAGTTTTTTCATCTTTCAAAGAAATTCGTAATTTATCAATCAAATTTGACTTTTCTGAATTTAATTGTTTTTCAGATAATAACTTTGAGCGAAGATCATGTAAAGCAACTATAATGATATTCATCTGTGAAGAAATAAAAGTGTAATCAAACTCAAAAGGTACCTCATCTTCATCAATTGAGGAATCATCATCATCATCATTGCTTATATCATCTCCTATGAAGCACATTGTAGCAATTTCCTCATTACCAGCTTCATCATCGGAGTGATCTAGCCATAATTCTTCTTCAGCTAGCAGAGCAGTTCCATTCTCTCTCTTTTCGGCTAGTTCCATTTTCTTCTGATAATACGCCGAATCCCGAACTTTCTTCACTTGACACTCCTTAGAGATGTGACCCGCTTTCCACAGTTAAAGCATGCAACTGCTTTCTTAACCTCAGGCACTTTGACATTCTTAGACCCAGACGTGAAGCGAAGATTGCTAGAACCCGAATGATGTTGGAACCTTTTGTTTTAGTGCTGAGAGAGAAGAATCATAGCTTTCTGAAGTGCCTCGCCATCATCATCAATTGCACCGTCATAAGCATTATCAGATAATGCTTGTTCAGACAGTTTGCTTGTGAGAAGTGCAACTCGGTCCACTGTCTTCTTGTTTTTCTTGTCAAGTTTGGTTTTCTTCTCTTTGACAATGCACTCATTTGTCAACAATATTTCATACATCTCTTGGATTTGCATGGTAGATATCCTGACATCATTCCTCAATCGGTGGCAAGATTTATTCCATTTCGGTTGAAGAGAGTTGAGGAACTTCAGATTAGTCTCTAGCTCAGTCTTTTCCACTTTTATCTTTCTCAGATCATTTATCACCGCACAGAACCTGTCATAAACATTTTTCAGTGACTCCCCATCTTTGGCTTTGAATTCTTCAAAGTTGTTGATGTAGCGTGTATGCCGAAGTTGTGTTGCAACTGTAGACCCAAGCATAATCTTCTCTAGTTGTGCCCACATTAGTTTAGGATTGTTTTTTAAACAATCAATCCTATTGTAGATAGAATTTGGCAAGGCTAGCATCAGATTTGCCTTTATATCACGATCAGCTTTATATTGCACCAACTCATCGGGTGTGTATTCTACGGTAGGATTTGATAATCCAGAAGCCAGAGTGGGTTTTATAAAAGATCCTTCGGTTAGAATCTTCATCATGTCATCTCCGTTCTTTTGACGCTCAATGAAATTAAGAAACCGATCTTGCCATTGAGTAAACTCATTTTAGTCAACCAGAACCGGAGGACGAGTTTCTGTGCCTAATGACATCATGATATCATTCTTGTAGAACTGAGCTTGAAACGCAAACTTTGCAGAATCCATAAAGAAAAGCTTCAGGAAAATGGTAGGTCTGAAACAGAGAGACTGGCGCAAACTGAAGGTTTGCGTGAGTAGAAGATGGTGCAAAAGAGATTTGCGCTAGACAATTGTGGCGCAAAACAAACTTTGCGCTAGATGTTGGTGGCGCAAATGTAACTTTGCGCGATACAAAGGTTGCGCAAACTTTACTTTGCGTAAGATGATTGTAGCGCAAAGGTAACTTGCACAATCTGAACTTTTCGTGAAATGAGCATGGCGCAAACTTAGTATTGCTCTTGATGAAAATGGCGCAAACTTGACTTTGCGCGAACTGTAGATAGAGAGAACTTGAACTTTTCGTGAGCTGATGATGACGAGAACCTTTCTTTGCGTGATAAGTAGGTGGAACAAAACTGATTTGCGCGAGACTGAGAAGACGCAAAACTTGTTTTGCGTGAAGAACTGTCGAACCCTGAACTAGACGAAATGAACTGGCGCAAAGTTCGATGAACTCGCGCAAACTTTGGATATGGCGCAAAACGATGATAAAACTCAGAATTCTCCAAAATTCGATTACAAGACCGAATTTAATGACAATTTCTCACACAAATATGTTCGAAAAACAGATTTCTAACCACTTTGAAACACTAAGATCGATCGAAAACCACAAAAACTTGAAATCTTGAATCCAACAGTACGCAAAAACGATTTTTCAGAAACTCGAAATTTTCAAAATTGAAGATCAAACATGAAACACCCTAAAAAACAGGGTAATTTAAAACTGCGGAAACTGTACAATTAAACATCATCCAAAGGTATAAACCTCCCAAAAAGGGGAACTGTACTTAACCTTTACAAAAAAACTGAATACGGATAAGGATCCCAACAACAAACCAATCTAAACATATACTATCTAGATTACATAAGTTGTTGGTCCAGAATCATCCAAAAATGTGGGACTTAACAATGCCCAACAATCCAATACTAAACATCTCAAAAACCCTCGGGATCAGTCCCGGCACTCAAACCCTTGGCAACCTGCCGCTAACGAGAACCTGAATACATATCATTTGGGAAAAAGTGTTAGGCTTAAAAAGCCTAGTGAGAACATACAGTTTATAAATTTCAAGAAACATAAACAATTGTATCATAAGATAATCTTTCCAATAAGATTTAGTTTTACAAATGAAACCTTTGCCACAACCGGGCCTTTTTGATACAAAACTCATCATCAAATGACCAAAGATAACCATTTTACCAAGTAATGTAGCGTAACACAAAGTAGTCCACAATCTGAGTTATGAGATAAACACTTGGAATCCATGGCCACGAACTCACAGGTCCGTACTACGATGTGAGGTAGGGCCCCCGAGGAAACCAAGGTATACTCGTTCACCAGGACTACACTATGACCCATGGCTAGTAACCGGTCTCACATAACCGTACTAAATGGCCCCCGAGGATCATATGCATCCGTAGCTACAAAGAGGGGAATTATGATCCATAGCTAGTAACCGTTTCAACCATACCAAATGGCCCCCGAGGATCATAAACATCCATTTTACAAATAGGGGAAAACATCCCAAATATAAGTCGACTCAATACCTAGGGATCCACTAGTAATGGTGCAGACTTGTCACAACAACATTTGTGACCAACCATATATAACCATATGGTATACAAAACATTTTATAAACAAAATGTCTTTTCAAGTTCAACTTCTGGTAAGTATGAAAATCATAAAAAATGAGTTCATAAACATTCTTTTGCATAAGCTACATAATCAGCAAGTAAAACATCCTTTTACTTCAAATAAGTTAGAATCCATCATTTTAGTCAAAAATGATCGGGAACCCTAAAATCTCCCAAAACTCAAGTTATATCAAATATGCAGAAAACTTAGATCTGAAACCATGGAGATATATAGGAGTTCCAAAAGGTAGATTTTGATATGTATACAGTTTTTTAAATGATAGTAGGAACTCACCAAACAGGTTTATACGAAAACCCGAAAAACCAGATAACGATAACGACGAAGAGGTGAAGCTTTCTACACCGAAACCCCGAGCAATGCACTTAATACTAGCTATCAACGGAGCTTCAAAAATCGAAGAAACCAAAGAGAATCTTAGAGAGAGAGAGAGAGAGATATTTGAAGAGAGAGAGAGAGAGAGAGAAAACATCAACAAAGAGATATTTGTGGCTGACAACCCATAAGTCGGCTAGAGGGTTGCGCGGCTTACACCGCGGCCTTCAAGCCACGGGAAAATTCGCGCGTGCCATAAAACTGGAATACTTCAGTGGGTCACGCGGCTTAGCTCGCGGCTTACTAGCCGCGGCCTAGCCCGCGCGTGTCAACAATCTGAGAATTCCTCCAGAGGGTTACGCGACTTACCTCACGGCCTACAAGCCGCGGCATAGCCAGCGTAACTCTCTGTTTCCCACAATTTCAACCAAAACCCAAATACTAACTCTCGATTCAAAACTCGGCGTCTACAACAAAAGGTAAACGCAAGAATACAACGATATATATAATGAAATCCAGGGTGTTACAATCCTCCCCAACTTGGGAATGATTTCGTCCCCGAAATCCCAACTATATAAAGAGATGAGGATATCTTCGCTTCATATCCTCCTCAGCTTCCCACGTCACGTTGGATCCCCTATGATGCTTCCACTGCACCTTGACCATAGTGACTTCTTTGCGACGCAACTTATTAGACTTTCTCTCTAAGATAGCGTCAGGCTCTTCTACACAACGGTTACTCTCGTCTACTGTTAACTTGGAGAGAGGGATGACGCTTTCCTCTTCCGCCAAACACTTCCGAAGGTAACAAATATGAAACGTGTTGTGTATTCTGCTCAACTCTGGCGGCAGTTCCAATTGGTAGGCTTGCAAACCCACCCGCTTGAGCACTTTGAAAGGTCCGAGGAAACAGGGACTCAGCTTCCCACGCTTTCTGAACCGTAAAATGCCCTTCCACGGCGATACCTTCAGCAACACACGGTCGCCCACTTGGAATTCCATCGGCCGTCTCTTTTTATCGGCATAACTCTTCTGCCGATCTTGAGTCGCTTTCAATCTTTCACGAATGCTCTTGACCTTATCGACCGTCTCTTGCACGATTTCAGGTCTGGCGAACTGCTTTTCTCCCGCTTCAAGCCAACACACGGGAGTTCGGCACTTTCGCCCGTACAACGCCTCAAAAGGTGCCATTCTAATACTCTAGTGGTAGCTATTATTGTAAGCAAACTCCACCAAAGGCAGGTGCGAGTCCCAACTACCCCCGAAATCGATGACACAAGACCTCAACATATCTTCTAACGTCTGGATCGTTCTCTCGCTTTGCCCGTCGGTCTGTGGATGGTAAGTCGTACTCAACTTAACTCGTGTACCCAGCTCTTTCTGAAACTCATCCCAAAAGTTCGAAGTGAACCGACTGTCGCGATCTGACACGATCGACAAAGGTATTCCATGCCTCGAGACCACTTCATCGATATACAGTTTTGCTAACTTATCCATCGGTAAAGTCTCGCGCATAGCCAAGAAGTGAGCGCTCTTTGTCAATCTATCAACTACCACCCAAATGGTATCGTGACCCCGAAGAGTTTTAGGCAACTTAGTCACGAAATCCATGGTGATATGCTCCCACTTCCACTCAGGAATCTCTAAAGACTGAAGACTCCCATATGGTCGTTGATGTTCGGCCTTAACTTGTGAGCACGTAACACAACTCTCCACATACCGCGCCACATCAAGTTTCATTATCGGCCACCAATAGTGCAGCTTCAAGTCCCTGTACATCTTCGTACTTCCCGGATGAATGATATACTTGGACTTGTGAGCATCTTCAAGCAGTAGATCACGGTTACCCCCAATCTTGGGTACCCACACACGACCGTTGAACAGTTTTACCCCACGGCTATCTTCCGTTTAAGAGTAAACGCTGCTTCGTCATGACTTCCTCTTTGAGATTCTCTTCTAACAAGGCTTCAATATGCGATGCCTTGATCTTTTCAACAAGGGTGGATACTAACTCGATTCTCGAACAGGTAGCCCGAATACTTCCGCTATAGTCTTTCCGACTTAACGCATCGGCTACCACGTTTGCCTTCCCGGGATGGTAAAGCAACTCACAGTCGTAATCTTTAAGCAATTCGATCCACCGCCGTTGTCTCATATTCAACTCTTTCTGATCAAAGACATACTTCAGGCTCTTATGATCTGTGTAGAGTGAACACTTCGTGCCACAGAGATAATGTCACCAAAGCTTCAAGGCGAACACTACTGCTGCTAACTCCAAATCGTGGGTAGGATAGTTATTCTCGTGTATCTTAAGCTGTCTCGAGGCGTAAGCGATTACCTTTCCCCGCTGCATCAACACACAACCTAAACCCATCTTTGAAGCATCGCTATAGACCACGAAGTCTTCTGACCCTTCAGGTAACGACAAGATCGGAGCTTCACATAATTTCTTTTGAAGAATCCGGAACGCCTTCTTTTGTGTTTCAGTCCAATCAAACTTCGCATTCTTCCGAGTTAGAACTGACAAGGAAGAAGCGATCTTCGAAAAATCCTGAATAAATCTCCGATAATATCCCGCCAGACCCAAGAAACTTCGAATCTCGGACGGATTCTTGGGAGGCTCCCAATTCATCATAGCTTCAATTTTGGAGGGATCTACTTTCACTCCGTCTCGGGTGACAACATGACCCAAAAACTGTATCTCTTTAAGCCAAAAGTCACACTTGGAAAATTTGGCATACAATCTTTCTTTTCTCAGCACATCAAGAACTTCGCGAAGGTGTTGCTCGTGCTCCAACTCGCTCTTAGAGTACACGAGTATGTCATCAATGAATACGATGACCGACTTGTCGAGGAATGGTCGGCACACCCTATTCATCAAATCCATAAATACCGATGGTGCATTCGTTAGGCCAAAAGGCATCACGAGAAACTCGTAATGGCCGTAACGCGTTCTAAAGGTTGTCTTCGGAACGTCTTCTTCTCTTACCTTCACTTGGTGATAACCCGAACGTAAGTCAATCTTGGAAACACAGCCCGCTCCTTGCAGTTGATCAAACAAGTCGTCTATTCTCGGAAGCGGATATTTGTTCTTCACTGTCGCCTTGTTCAACTCCCGATAATCAATGCACATTCTCATTGTGCCATCCTTCTTCTTGACAAACAGGACCGGAGCTCCCCATGGTGACGAGCTCGGTCTTACGAAACCCTTCTCCAAAAGCTCTTGGAGTTGTGCCATCATCTCTTGCATCTCTGATGGCGCTAAACGGTAAGGAGCTCTAGCAATAGGAGTTGCTCCTGGCACAAGATCAATCCGAAACTCTACTTGACGATCAGGCGGTAACCCAGGCAAGTCGTCAGGAAAAACGTCTGGAAACTTGCGCACAATCTTTACATCGACCAGCTTTGACTTGTCTAACTTGGCGTCGATCACGTAGGCTAGGAAAGATGAACATCCTTCCAACAAGCACTTGCGTGCCTTCGCCATTGTGATTACTGCCACTTCACCTTTTCTTTTCTCACCATAGATCACAAAGACTTCACCACAGGGATTGGGAAGTCGGATTAACTTCTTAGAACACACGATCTCGGCATGATTGTTTGACAACCAATCCATACCGACCACAACGTCAAAACCTCCGATTATCATCGGCAGTAAATCGATCGAGAATTCTCTTCCCTCGATACCGAGAGTACACTTCTTCAGAACATCACGGATTAGAACCTTACTACCATCAACTATCTCTACTACTAACGCATCCTCAAGACTAGTAGTGGGCATAACAATCTTTTGACGAAACAACTCAGATACGAAAGAGAAACTGGCACTCGTATCGAATAAAACACGAGCAGGTACAGAGTTTATAAGAAAAGTACTCGATACTACATCAGCGGATGCCTTGGCTTCATCAGTCGTCATCTGGAACGCTCGATCCGGAACCCTAGGTGGGTTCTCCTTCTTTGCCGCCGCGCTACCCGTCACAAGCTTTGGGCAATCCCTTCTCACGTGCCCCGGTGCCTTGCACTCATAGCAGATAAGTCCTCTGATCGGGCAATCTTTAGCGGTGTGATCAGGCTTCCCACACTTATAACAAGTTTGAGAAGTGGTGTTACAGTTACCGTGGTGCTTGGTTCGACACTTGTGGCACCATCTAGCTTCCGGCTGACTGTTGAAGCTTCGGTTTCCGATAAAAGGTTGGGATCTCTTGGGATGAGCAGAACTGTTCTCCCACTTTCTCTTGTCAGACACTACCACCGCTTTCTCAGCTTTGCTTCTCAAGAACAACTCCTCCATAAACTGAGCTTCTTCAACCATCTCTCGGAGATTGGAAGCTTTAGAATTGTGGACCAAAGATAACAGGTCCGTTGGTAGGCCATTAAGATAGACTTTCATCTTATCTTTTTCCGTTGGGGCCACGTGCCCCACCAAATCCAGCTTTTCCATGAACTGACGGGTGTACTCCCTCACCGTCAGGTTTCCTTTTACAAGAGACCGAAACTCTTTCTCGATTTGGTCCATAGTCCTTTCACTGCAGAACTCTTCCAACAATTTCTTTTTAAACTCGGCCCAAGACAACTGAGCCAACACAACAGGAGATAGGGTGGATTGAACGATATTCCACCAAGTGAGGGTCGTATCCCTAAGCAGTTGCATACCGAATCTCACCCTTTGGTCATCCCCACACTCGGATGAACCGAAAGCCTGCTCGACCGCTCGGATCCATTTAACACATGCAACTGGGTCTTCGGAACCAGAGAACTTTGGTGGTCCGCAACCCAGAAAAGATTTGTAGGAACAACTCTTCCCACCTTTCGGAGCACCAACAACCCTGTGCTCTTCAGCTCTGACTCCGCTCCCAGAGCCCCCAGCGCCAGTTAGCACATTCTCTTCCACTGCTCCACGCCTTCTGAGGCTTGCGTCCCGGTATTCCAACATTTTCAGAAAAAACTCTTGTTGTTTCTCCATGGCCGTTGTCACCATTTGCATGACGCTGGCCATCATATCAGCTTGAGGGCTAGCTAACTGAACAATGGGACTGGTGGACGTCAGAACCACTCTTGGTCCTAGCTCCACTTCCCCAGTAAGTAACGGTGGCATGCCCGAAGGAATGACGGTCGCCGCCCTAACCGCGAGATCTCGCTCAGGCGAACTATCGTCACGCAAATCTCCATCGACTAACGGTCGGTTGTGTGTATTCACCATCCTAAAATGGTTGCCACACAATTACGAGAAGGTTAAAAGACAGATCGAGAGAATAAACACGAAAGAACGTACTATTACAGTGCCAAATGTCATAGTAATGGTAATTCAGGCACAATCACGTATAAATATTCTCATAATAACATTAGCTAAGTGAGATTATGAACATACAATACATCATGGTTCTTGATACCATCGCCACAACGTTTGATAACTACAATTTCCGTCAACTCTAAGACCAACCCATCTTAGTAGTTCTACCCAATACTCACGAATCAATGCTTAATATACTCAGTCTAAGTCTAGACGTCTTACATTCATGCCTCGATCACTTAAACTAGAGCTCTGATACCAACTTGAAACACCCTAAAAACCAGGGTAATTTAAAATTGCGGAAATTGTACAATTAAACATCATCCAAAGGTATAAACCTCCCAAAAAGGGGAACTGTACTTAACCTTTACAAAAAAACTGAATACGGATAAGGATCCCAACAACAAACCAATCTAAACATATACTATCTAGATTACATAAGTTGTTGGTCCAGAATCATCCAAAAATGTGGGACTTAACAATGCCTAACAATCCAATACTAAACATCTCAAAAACCCTCGGGATCAGTCCCGGCACTCAAACCCTTGGCAACCTGCCGCTAACGAGAACCTGAATATATATCATTTGGGAAAAAGTGTTAGGCTTAAAAAGCCTAGTGAGAACATACAATTTATAAATTTCAAGAAACATAAACAATCATAAGATAATCTTTCCAATAAGGTTTAGATTTACAAATGAAACATTTGCCACAACCGGGCCTTTTTGATACAAAACTCGTCATCAAATGACCAAAGATAACCATTTTACCAAGTAATGTAGCGTAACACAAAGTAGGCCACAATCTGAGTTATGAGCTAAACACTTGGAATCCATGGCCACGAACTCACAGGTCCGTACTACGATGTGAGGTAGGGCCCTCGAGGAAACCAAGGTATACTCGTTCACTAGGACTACACTATGACCCATGGCTAGTAACCGGTCTCACATAACCGTACTAAATGGCCCCCGAGGATCATATGCATCCATAGCTAGTAACCAGTTTCAACCATACCAAATGGCCCCCGAGGATCATAAACATCCATTTTACAAATAGGGGAAAACATCCCAAATATAAGTCGACTCAATACCTAGGGATCCACTAGTAATGGTGCAGACTTGTCACAACAACATTCGTGACCAACCATATATAACCATATGGTATACAAAACATTTTATAAACAAAATGCCTTTTCAAGTTCAACTTCTGGTAAGTATGAAAATCATAAAAAATGAGTTCATAAACATTCTTTTGCATAAGCTACATAATCAGCAAGTAAAACATCCTTTTACTTCAAATAAGTTAGAATCCATCATTTTAGTCAAAAATGATCGGGAACCCTAAAATCTCCCAAAACTCAAGTTATATCAAATATGCAGAAAACTTAGATCTGAAACCATGGAGATATATAGGAGTTCCAAAAGGTAGATTTTGATATGTATACAGTTTTTTAAATGATAGTAGGAACTCACCAAACAGGTTTATACGAAAACCCGAAAAACCAGATAACGATCACGACGAAGAGGTGAAGCTTTCTACACCGAAACCCCGAGCAATGCACTTAATACTAGCTATCAACGGAGCTTCAAAAATCGAAGAAACCAAAGAGAATCTTAGAGAGAGAGAGAGAGAGAGAGATTTGAAGAGAGAGAGAGAAAACATCAGCAAAGAGATATTTGTGGCTGACAACCCATAAGTCGGCCAGAGGGTTGCGCGACTTACACCGCGGCCTTCATGCCGCGGGAAAAGTCGTACGTGCCATAAAACTGGAATACTCCAGTGGGTCACGCGGCTTAGCTCGCGACTTACTAGCCGCGGCCTAGCCCGCGCGTGTCAAAAATCTGGGAATCCTCCATAGGGTTACGCGACTTACCTCGCGGCCTACAAGCCGCGGCATAGCCCACGTAACTCTCTGTTTCCCACAATTTCAACCAAAACCCAAATACTAACTCTCGATTCAAAACTCGACGTCTACAACAAAAGGTAAACGCAAGAATACAACGATATATATAATGAAATCCAGGGTGTTACAAAACACTGATTTTCTTGCAAAATGATGTGAATCAAATATGTTTTACAATCAAAACCGAATCCAACGAACCAATTTTCAAGAAAAATCGTTCAAAATACAGATCGAATTTGATTAAAAATAAAAAAATGAGATTTTCTTGAAAAAATCAAGAAAATCGATCAAATTTTCTGATTTAATCACAATTTCAAAATCGAAAAACGTTCCTCTCAATCCTCTCAGATTCAGATTAGGCTCTGATACCAATTGATAATGTAAGATCGTTCTAAATCTAGTAAGAGAAAGTAGAAAGAGAGAGAGTTGAAAGCGCAAGATGTAGGATTCTATTAGATATGTGTGAATGTCCTTACAAACAACAAAGTCACAAGGGACTTAAATACCCTGGCCAATACAGAACAAATAAGCAACCTAAACACAGTATTAGACCAAGCCTATAAATACAATGATTACTATAAAATCTGACTTAACACGGTCGAAGCAAAGACCCGGTCGAGGGAAGGACCGATCGAAGGACCCGGTCGAAGCAACCCGGTCAACAAGGCACCGGGCGCAAGGCACCGGACGCAAGGGTCCGGTCAAGCAATGCACCGGTCAAGGACACCGGTCGCAAAGCATCGGTCGTCGTAGGGACAGGTCAAGGGATCCGGTCGCAAGGAAACCGGTCAAGGATCCGGTCGATGGTAAGGCCCCGGTCAATGGGTTCGGTCGATGGCAAGGCCTCGGTCAAGGGGTCCGATCGATAACAGATAAACACTTTGATTTAAGCAGATTAAACAAACAGATTAACCAAAAGCAATCGATAACAGATAATCACTAATCAACTATCGATAACAGATTACTCAAAAACAGATAATTAACAATCTATCGATCAAACTCGACCCAGAAACTTAATCGACCACTTGATTTTCAGAAGAAAAAAAAAAGAGCAGGGATAAAAAAACTCTTAAATACAAATTATTAGGCACAAGGTACGATCATTTTATGCAAGATTTTAAAAATCTCTTAATTTACAAGCATCAAAGCACAAGATACTACTACTGTAGACTTCTAACACCCACCAATTTGGTATGTGCAGGGCATTATTTTTATGCAGATCTTTCCATGTATCACTATTTATTAATATATTATATTACTATAATTTTGTTTTAATTATATTATTAAATATGTAATTGGTTATTTTTTTTAGATGTCATTAAAATATATAAGATAATCATTGAATTCTAACAAAATACTTAATTTTTTTATATAAAACGTTATATTATTAAGCCTAAATTAAACAAATTTATAAAAAAAATATTATCACTTTCTCAAAACCATCCAAAATCATACTGTAAATCGATAAAAAAATAAAATGAAACATTAAAATCGTGATGTATCTCGTTGTATTGTGTGTGTACACTTCTAATTGTTATAATATACAGATAACAATGATTTTTATTCAAAATACTTTTTTTGTTTATTCTCATCTTGTCATCATCATTACCCATTATTGCTTCATGATAAAAGAAAGAGAAAACAACATAGAAAAGGGGGCAGGGGTTATTTAAGAGCATCACAATGTGTAGGTTATTCATCAAGGTTTTTCATAGCTTTTTTCTTACACATTATTGTCACATCAACAACTTAAAAACCTCTATATACCTCCACTATGTGAAAAACATCATCCAAAATTTTTCATTGTTTTTTCAAACTATTCAGGGTCCCACCATTTTAACTTTATATCATTTATATTCTTATTTATAAAAATAAATACATTAAAATTTATATAAATACATATTTATTTATATCGAGAAAATATTATTAATCTAATTGTGTATTTATTTTGTATAATTTTTTTTTAAATATTTTAATACAATATATATTATATATAAACTTCTTGTATAAAACGTATGTAAAATAAAAATTTTAAAAATGTTAACTTAAAAGTATGTATAATCGAAAATAAAAATTGGGTCATTAAGAAATCTGTTAGAATTGTATAAATATATCAAATTTGAGATATTAATTTAAATATATAAAAATATAATTACTTTCATTACGTATTTATTTATATTATTTATTTAATAATTTTATTTAAATATGATTACTTTAAATATATTAATAAATAAAACTGGTTAATAAATAAAACTGATTAAATACGAAACTTTTATAAAATTCTATAAAGTTATAACTGATTAAATACGAAAAACCTATGAAAAAGCAGGTCGTGTAGTTACGACCTATGACGAAAAACCTTATAAAAAACCTCATGTGAAAAATCTCTCAACTATGTGAAAAACCTCAAAATGAGGTTTTTGCTTTTTGAAAACTCTCTCAAAAAGCTCCGAAAAACCACATTGTGGATGCTCCAAGGCCAAGGGGGTATGAGAGAAAACAAATGTACGATTTTATTCGGGAATAAACTAAATTTTTTTAATGATAAAACCGATATATTAATATAAAACTATTACTCTAACTTAAAATTATATAAGCCTATTATGTTTTAACTAGAAATGTACCCTCGAATGCAGCCGGTTTCTGAAATCTAGAACTCGAATCTTCGATCATTATTCATATTTTTTTTAGTTTTTTTTATTTTATTTTACGATTTTAAGAAACCTAGATTTAAAACAAAAATATATTTTAGTTTAGTTTAATTATGTTTTTTATAAAAAATAATAATAAAGTATTTTGTTACGGGTCAAAAAATGTTTAAAATGATAACTATATTTAAGTTTTTTTATATTTAAAATTAAAAAGATAACATACTTCAATAAAAAAAATAAAAATAAGGTGTTTTATCTCGAATTTTCTTATATTTGTCGGTTACTTATATCAATAGTTAAAAAATTTAGATATTTTAGAAAATAAAAATAAGTGTTTATTTGCAGTTAGTTACATGAATTCAAACATTGAGCTTTTATAAGTTGTACTTATGTTTAATCAATTTGTACTTTTTGATTTTAAGTTATAATGTATAAAAATTAGTTTTTAAGAGTTTAGCTTAAATGTTTATAATATAGTATAGATATATTAGTTAAAATTCAAAATTACAAGTTAATAAAACATAATTATAACTTATTAAAGTCCTATGTTTTTATTTGTATAACTAACTGCAAATAAACATATTAAATACAGGATAAATACTATGAGATAAACTACTTGTTTTTTTTATTAAAATATATTATCAATAATTTTAAATATAATAACATAACAAAATAATTTATCATTATCTTTATAAACAGATCATAACTAAAATTAAATGAATTACAACTTTATAATAAAATATAAGTTGTACCTGTTTTTATTTGTATAACTAACTACAAATAAACATATTAAGTACATGATAAACACTATGAGATAAACTACTTGTTTTTTTTATTAAAATATATTATCAATAATTTTAAATATAATAACATAACAAAATAATTTATCATTATCTTTATAAACAGATCATAACTAAAAGTAAAATAAATTACATCGTTATAATAAAATATAAGTTGTACCAAAGCATTATAAAATTGTAAATTAAGTAATTGGCTTTAATTAGTTGTATTTTGTACTTAAAATATTATAATTAAGAGGTTTTTATGTCTCTTTTATAATATATTATAGATAAAATCCACTATTAAATAGCAGGTTTGAGTTTACATGAGATCAACCTGTTTTCGTGAGACCCGTGAGACCAAGATTTTACATTTGAAACTTCACAACAAAACATTGTGAAGGTAAAAAAAATCCTAACCTTCACAGTGTTTTGTTGTGAAGGTTTTTAACTTCACAGTTTGCAGTGAAGTTTCAAGTGTAAAAATATGGTTTCACGGGTCTCACGAAAACTGTCTGGTCTCACGCGATCCCAAGTCTTAAATGACAACTAGGGGTGCTCAAAAAACCGACTAACCCGACCACCCCGGAAAGAATCAACCTGAAGTAACCCGACATATAATCGATACAAAATTAGGACAACCCGAATCTATTGGGTTGACATGGGTTAGGCTCTAAGTAACCCGACCAACTCAATAACCCGATAAACGTTTTAGCGACTTCTCTAAAATTATTTATATTTCTCTTTAATATGTATAAGTTACCAAAAACAACTCGACAATAACGAGCAATGGAACTCATAAGAGGACATTATTGGAAATTTATATATAATATCTGAATATTTGATGAACACGTATATTCATTTGAATGATGGAACGTATTTCAAATAAAAATTTTCTCATTTTTATGTTTTCAATATTGTTTTTACTTTGTTTAAACACAACCCGACCAACCCGAACGGGTTGGGTTGCCCTTTTGTTTGGGTTGGGTTGAGTTGAAATTTCTCAAATCGTCAACATTAGGTTGGATTGTTGAAATGTCTTTAACCCGATCAACCCAACTAATGGACACCCCTAATGACAACCCAATTAATGATATATCTAACCCAAATCCAAAGTAACATTCTTACAAAATGATGACCATTAAGAAAACATCCATGAATAACCACAAGGGTTGTGATGTGGTGGTAAAGGCTTGGGGAGTTCATAGCGCTCAACCCGGGTTCGAGCCCCATTAGCAACACTTGTCGTCACTGAGGATAAACTCAGGGTTGCACGCTTTAACAACTGGGCCAAAGGCCCTAATTGCCAGAGGGCCATAGGCCCAGGATACCCTTTAAAAAAAGAAAACATCCATGAAGATCCCTTAACTACATGTACCGATTAATTAATCCCATCAATTAAAATCATTAAATCAAACCAAATCAAATAAATTAGGGTTTGGATCCGAATAAAAGGGATAGTTGTTACAGGAATAAAAAAACACTCAATAATACATTTGTCTTTAACTTTTTTAATTGTTTAATTATACGATTAATATAAAATAGTCTTGTGCAAAAAAACTCATTTTAAAGTTCAATCTTTTTATGAAATTCTAATATAACGATTAAAGAGGTGTTTAAATATACGCTTTGAAAATGATTATCAGGTTATTATAATTTTAAAAGTAGTAAGAACCCATTTTGTTATTTGAACAGTAACGTTATTTATCTCATTATTTTTAGATAAATGAACCGAATTTATACCAAATTAGGTGTGACACCTCGCGATGCGCGGTGACGAAATCTTATGGTTAAAATTAGATAGTAAAATCATATATGTTGTGAAAGTTCAATTCTTTAAGTTGTACAATTTACTTGGTTTCAGAGCCAATGACGCTGGTTGTGTAGAGAATTGTATGAAATATAACGTGGACGTTGAACTTGACAATAGACAACAATAAATACTCTGTGATTTGTTTCAAGAAACATGAAAAAAGATCAAGTATTTATAAAATCAATATGTAAAACAGATCCAACATGATAGGTGATGCATCTTCTCACTGCAAGTACAACTCTAACCAAATTAGCCGGTGCATAATAGTAATCCTTCAACTTCATTCTGCATACAAAAAGTAATATGTAATAAGTGTTGGTTTACCATAAATAATTTGAAACATGTCGTTATATGTAAAGGGAGGTTAAACAGTAATATGAGATATTTAATATAAACGACGATAAATATATACAATAATTAAATGAATGTAATTAGATTACCGTTTCAATGTTCGAAGGAACAATATTGTCAAAAACTTCATGGTACACAATGTTTTTAACCAAGTTATGATCCTCAGTCTCATCATCAGCGTTAAGTATGGTTAAACCTTCACGTGATGTCACTCGAGAGATAGCAACATATAATTGGCCATGTGTAAAAACCTATTAAAACATAAAACAAATAATATAGTTAAAGTATTTTTTAAATGTAATATTATATAAAGGAAGTAAAGGGTAAGTATTGTACTTGTTTTGGGAGAAAGAGGCCGACATGTTTTAGCGATTGGCCTTGGCTTTTGTTGATAGTCATTGCGAAGCAAGGTGGCAAAGGTAATTGGCATCGATTAAGCTTAAAAGGCCACTTCGATTCATTTGGAGACATTATGATTCGTGGAATAGTAACATTCTTTCCCTTATTATTTCCAGAAATTATGTCTCCACGAATAGACCACGTTCCAAGTAGCGTGATAATCAATCTCGTTCCATTGCATAATCCTTCAGTCTGATTGATATTTCGTAGAAGGATAATCGGAGCACCGATATCATGATTTGGTATCCGTGTGCATTTGATAGTGCTGAAAACCAGACAGAGAAGATCCCCAAAACACTACTTTCTTTCTTATATCATACCACAAAATTTCTTTAAACTTCGATCAGTTTGCATTCTCTTAAGACTTTCATCAAACACAGTGAACAGTAAATATGGTCAAGGAGAAATAAGATGTGCCTAAATTAAGTGTTCGGAGATGAGAGCACGACCTGTGTTTTCCGACGATGTAATCGGGGAAAATAAGCGTCGGCGTGAGGGCGGCGGTCGACGGTAATATCTCTGCAACTGTTTCGCCTATGTGTTGAGCTGCTTTGCGATGCTAAACTACAACTGTGGTTAAGTGTGTGTAAGGGGGTTATACGGTAATAACTGCAATCAATCTGCTCGCCAAAAAATTCAGGAGAGAGGAAATAAGAAGAGGAAGTGAGGTAAGGCTACCAGGTTCATGAAACAACACATCATGAAATGAAAGTGATAAAAAATGGAGAATATACACTTAGAAACTCCAAAGGATGGAATTGAAAATGGAGCACCAAAACATACAAACAGGATAACAAAATTACCTAGGACAATAAATTTTATATATAGATACCTAGGATATTTGTTGCCAGGGACGACAATATCCATGGTTAAAGCCAATAAAGTACTAACCTCCGTTAACTATCTCGTTCATATCATCTCCGAGAGAATCGATGGGATTCGTTTATGAAACAATAGATCGATTATGTTGCTGATTGGAATATGGATGAAGCAAATTGATGTTATGCATTCGAGTCATTTTGGAAGTCCTAAATTTTCAGGAGAGAGGAAATTAGAAGAGGAACCGACGGGTGAGAGACACAACTATTAATGTGGGGGAAAATGAAAAGGATGAAAATTTTGAGAGAGCAGAGAAGTTGAAATCCTGAAATCTTGGGAGGATTGATCCCAAAACCACAAACACATCTCTTATAATTGGAAAATCCCAAAAGAGAATTCAATATCAAACAACTATCAAGTAATAATCATCAAAAGTCCAATCTAATTTAGAAACCACAATCAGATTTCGACGTTTTCATAAATAAAATTCAGTTTATTATAATCAAACAACAATACCTTGTTGAGATTATGCAACGGTCGAGAGCCATTGATGAAACAACTTCTAGCAATTGGATTAACAACATGCTTATAAGCTGAATAACGATGAAAAGCAAATCAACTATAAATACTTGTCGATCCTCCGTGAGACGTAAACGACGATCTTATCTGATTGATGGATTAGGTCCTCCGTATAATCGCAATCAATCTGCTCGCCAACATTTCTTCAGTTTTCAATTTTTGTGCCGCTAGGGTTAACATTATGCATTCGAATCATTTTGGAAGGCCTAAAATTCCAAAAGAGAGGAAATAAGAAGAGGAATTGAGAGCATCTGCTTATTTTTTTTTTTTTTTGCATTGTAATGATTAGAACAACTAAACAAACTATGTTTTTTGATTTTTCACCAAATAGCTCATATTGGATCTATATAAACCACATACTATAATTGAAGCATTGAGAAACAACAAATTTGAGAACGTAAACAATTTGTACAGATTGACAATAGCAATTAAGAACAGATAACCTTCAAATGACACAGTGAACGATAAATATGGTCAAGGATAAATAAGATGTGCCTAAATTAAGTGTTCGGAGATGAGAGCACGACCTGTGTTTTCCGACGATGTAATCGGGGAAAATAATCGTCGGCGTGAGGGCGGCGGTCGACGGTAATATCTCTGCAACTGTTTCGCCTATGTGTTGAGTTGCTTTGCGATGCTAAACTACAAATGTGGTTAAGTGTGTGTAAGGGGGTTATACGGTAATAATTGCAATCAATCTGCTCGCCAAAAAATTCAGGAGAGAGGAAATAAGAAGAGGAAGTGAGGTAAGGCTACCAGGTTCATGAAACAACACATCATGACATGAAAGTGATAAAAATGGAGAAGATACACTTAGAAACTCCAAAGGATGGAATCTAGCCGCCTGCAAATATCAATCAACCAAAACATCAGACATGTTAAGGTTACAAACAGGACAAAGGTGAGATGATATGTAAAATCTATGAGTAGGGGGTGTTTAATGAATAGATAGAATGGAAGCAAATGACCATCCAAACAGTTATGAAATATACGTACTTCAACCAATTGACCATCTAACTTACTTTACCGAGTAAGATTGTAGTCTAGCAAATCATTATTGTATACAACAATTTACTCGGTTAGCGCTTACCATGTAAGCGTCGTCACCCTCACTTACTGGGTAAGAGTCGCCATCCAGTAACGTAAACGATCCGATAAGCGCTTACCAGGTAAGCGTTCAATAAATGCCCAATTAGTTGAAAAATCATAAGTGTTGTGCAGGTAACCATTTGGGTTTAAGAATTCGGCCTGGTTTGTTCGATGGAAACAATTTTATTCACTAAATTGATAAGTGAAGTAGAACAAACAAAGTTTCCAAGTTAACTTATGCTATAGAGTTTACTTTTTCACAACAAAATGCAACCCCTTAGAAATGCCAAGTGATTAATAAATATTCTACCTCTCATTGCAGAATCTAATAACCAAATACCACTTCACTAATTTGTTTGACAATAGAAGAAATCAAAATTAAAAGACAGTCCCCTCCAACATGAAACTGCATAATTATATTCACATATCCTGTAAATTCTGATGAAGTGGCCGGATTAATTTTACAACATATTGAAACATAATGTATAGCAAAAAGAAATAACACAGGACCGATGTGATTTATGCATATGGTTTAACTCAATCATGCATATCTACCATTATAAATATCCTCCTCTCCTACTATGATTTTGATCATGAAATTGCAAAAGAAGAAAAATAGAAGATAAAGAATTACCTGAACATAAAAAAAAAGGTTAGCGCATAATTACTTGGGAGCCTATAATCAATAACCAAAGCAGTGGTGAAAATTGAGTTTGATGAAGGTATGCTGCAGATTCAAACCATAAATTACACAACAGTAACACCACTATATAGATAGGAAGATAGATATCACTTGAGTTATTTTCTGAATTCAAGCGGCCATCACTCTTAGTGTGGTTCGTAGAAATTCTTCCTCGATGAAGTCAATTGACCCAATTCAAATTTTGAATAGGGAGAAACAACCTATTATCCACATACAGAGAATCAAAAGCATTTCAAAAGCTCACAACGGTGCAAATCATATATACATAGAAAGTAAAATGGTTCCAACCAAAATCAATCTCTCATTTTTTTGTTTACCTTTTCCTTCATCTGGCTTATTGGTTAAGTCTTTCTACAAGTATGCATGCTCTGCATACATTCCTAACTCAGTAAATGAGCCAACCAGTCAATAAGAGTTTTTATTTAAAATTAAACCTCCTTGGGTAGAGTTCACATTATATAAAGAAACCATGATCCTTATTATAAAACAATGAGAAAAAAAATAGAGAAACCATATTCCATAAAAGAATCAAAGCTATATATACATTATTGGTTCTCCCTTTTGTTATAATTCATCCCTACACAACCGACCACCATGAAAGAATCAAAGCTATATATACATTATACAGTATTGTTTGACCATAAGTACAATACCACTATGAACAAAGAACAAAGAATGATATCATTTGTGCTAGGTTTGTTTCTTGCACTCTGTTTGTTTCTACTTGGAGTACCAATTTTAGCTCCCATTAATAGTTTAAAAGTTGCAGGTTTACAACTAAAGTTGTGATCAAAGCAAGATTAAGTAGGAGAAAATAAACTAACAGAGAATATATGATGCAACAAAGCAAAGCAATAAAAAGAAAAGCATTAGTAAGAACACCTCAAACAATAAATTTTATATATAGATACCTAGGATATTTGTTGCCAGGGACGACAATATCCATGGTTGAAGCCAATAAAGTACTAACCTCAAAATTGAACTGAATATGTAGATTTCACAGTACTTAAACCTCTTCACCGGAAAATATGTGAACTCAAGCAAACACGGTCGTATGGAGACCTAATGAATCACTTAACAATTCCAATCCATTTTAATTTATCGAAACACAAAGACAATCCCTAACTAAACAACTCGATGCGAAAAAATACCTCAAGTTACGAAGAAACCGACACATAGAAATCGAAGAATGCAGAAGAGATAACGCTTGCGTATGAGAAGAGATTGTTGCTTCAATGCTTTTGCAATGAAGATGTTAATGTATATGTGTAGAGGGCCCAGGACCATGTCCGTATAAGGCCCAGGCCCATATAGTCTCTGTATAAATACATTGTATCTTATAGTCTAGGTTTAGAATTCTTATTATTTTACTTTTCATATTGTACGTTTTCTCTCAATCAATATATCAAGGTTTCAAACCTTCAGCATATTCATCGTCTTCTTCAATCATATTCATCTTCTAACATGGTAACAGAGTTGTAGGTTTGCTTGCAATCTCACCATTATCATCGTTCTATTCATCATCGTTTTCACTGTTCATCGAATTTTACTGTTCATCGATTGTATCGTCGGTTTACTGTTCATCGAGGTTTATTGTTCATCATCGATTACTGTTCATCATTGATTCTGCCGCCCTCTCTGTTCATCATCGATTCAATCGTACCACAACCCTAGCCGCCGACCGGAAGAACTACCGGTCGCACACCCTACCGGTCGAACATTCTATCGGTCGCACACACCCTACCGGTCGACTTTCTATCGGTCGAACAACATATCGATCACACACCCTACCGATAGACTTTCTACCGGTCGCTAATACCGGTCCACCCTACCCGTCGCTAATATCGGTCCACCCTACCCGTCGCTAATACCGGTCACTAATACCGGTCGACATCCTACAGGTCGCTAATACCGGTAACTAATACTGGTTCTCAGTAAATTGTTTCTCATCCCATCCATGGCTACCAATCTCAGTCACTCAAATCCCATCTCGGTTGTTTTCAATGGTAGCAACTACATTCTCTGGCATCATCATATGACAATTCTGCTAAAATCCCATGGCCTTTACACCTATGTTACTGGTGTATCCAAAGTTCCAGTTCAGAAAGCAACTGAGAATGTTGTTGACTTTGCAAAACGCATGAATGAGTGGGACATCAATAATGCTCGTATTCTGGGCTTCATTAATGCCTCCACTACTCCTGAGATCAACCAACAGTTTCTTGGCTATATTACCGCCAAAAGTCTCTGGGATTTTCTCGCCAAGTGGTACACATCATCGGGCCTATCTCATCAGTATCAACTATAGACCACCTTTCAGAGCAAACGTCAGCTTCCTGATCAATCCATAAACTCTTATATCTCTGAAATACAGTCTCTCAGAGATCATATAAGTCTTGGAGCACCACAGATTTTTGATGAAACAGCTCAACAATTCACCGCCTACTTCAACCAGCTACATTTGATCACCATTCTGATGGGTCTTACTGATAAATTTGAGAATGTTCGTGCTTCTCTTCTTCATAGGCAGCCACTACCTACTCTTGAAGAAGCCATATCAGAATTGTTAAGTGAAGAAACCCGTCTTCACATGCGCTCACCGATGCCCGCTACTGATAGCGTTCTCTACACGTCTCATCCCAAGTCCAAAGGCAAATGGACCAACAACAATCATTTCAAACCTGTGGTAAAGACGAACACATCTGAGTGTGCCTTTTGCCATTCTACTGCTCATCTTCTTCTTGATTGTCCTATCCGCAAGTGTCGTAGGTGTGGCATCACTCATCCGCGTCATTATGAGTCTGACTACCCGAAGAACTTAAAGCACACTGGCCCTCATAACCGGACTCACGAGAATCGGACTCACATTGTTGCTGGGTCTGCTATTGCTGATACCGAGGTTTCTCCAGTCTCCTCACCTGACCTAATGGAACTGATGCGTCACAATCAATTCATGTCTGCACCCTGTTCTGATCACTATGTTGTTGTCCTGCGCATTCTTCAATATTTAAAAGGGACCATGTTTCATGGTCTTCATTTTCTATCCACATCATCATTGACTTTGCGAGGTTTTTCTGATGCTGATTGGGACAGTGACATGACTGATCGTCGCTCCACTACCGGCTACTATTTCTTTCCGGCTACTATTTCTTTCTTGGAGACTCTCTTATATCTTGGTGGAGCAAGAAACAATCTCTCACAGCTCGATCCAGTACTGAAGCTGAGTATCGAGCACTAGCTGACATGGCTCAAGAACTTGTGTGGTTACGCTGACTACTCTCTGACATGGGGGCTCCTCAACAGTCTCCAACTCCATTGTGGTGTGACAACAACAGTGCGATTCAGATTGCTCACAATGATGTCTTTCACGAGCGAACGAAGCATATTGAAATTGACTGTCACTTTGTTCGTCAACATGTGACTCGTAAGACTATCCAGCTTCTTCCTATTTCAACTCTTGATCAACCGGCCGACATTTTCACTAAAGCTCATCTACCAGGACGGTTTCGTGATCTAGTTTCCAAACTCCATCTGGCTCATTCTTCTCCTGATTGAGTTTGAGGGGGGATGTTAATGTATATGTGTAGAGGGCCCAGGCCCATGTCCGTATAAGGCTCAGGCCCATATAGTCTCTGTATAAATACATTGTATCTTATAGTCTAGGTTTAGAATTCTTATTATTTTACTTTTCATATTGTACGTTTTCTCTCAATCAATATATCGAGGTTTCAAACCTTCAGCATATTCATCGTCTCCTTCAATCATATTCATCTTCTAACAGAAGAATATGGCGAGCCAGACCCGACCCAAAAGACTCTTGAGATCATATTATTGAAAGGGAAATTGGAAGAAGCCAACAGAGATAATCTTCATTTCTCATCTTTGAATCGATGGTATCTGGTTCGTATCATCTCCGAAAGAATCGATGGAATTCGTTTCTGAAGCAATCGATCGATGGAATTCGTTTCTGAAACAATCGATCGATTCCGTTAACTATCTTGTTCGTATCATATCTGAAACAATCGATGGAATTCGTTTCAGAAACAATCAATCGATTCTGTTGCTGATTGGAATCTGGATGCAACAAATTGATGTATGCATTCGAGTCATTTTGGAAGCCCTAAATTTTCAGGAGAGAGTAAATTAGAAGAGGAACCGACGGTCACCTGTTAATTATTAAATCGGAAAAAAGATGAAAAAGATGAAAAAATTGAGAGAGCAGAGAAGTTGGAATCCTGAAACCTGGGGAGGACACGTCAGTAACCTCAGGAATTGCTTTTATATATATATATATACTAGCATCATGCCCGTGCAATGCACCGGATGAGTAAGATGTAAAATTTTATCGTAAATGAAAAATTAAAAGCCCTCGAGCATGTAACTCCGTTGGTAAATGGGTTGACTGTTGAGAAACTTTGTTAACCATCCAAACAAAGAAATAGATATGTAGAAATGAAGGAAAGACAAACATATGAAGGAAACCAGTAACAAATACACACTCAAGCAAGTCAAACAAAAACGAAAAAGAAGACAAAACCTGATACAGAAACACCTCAAAGAAATCAAGAAGAAATCAAGAAGGACGGTAATAACAAATACACACTCAAGCAAGTCAAACAAAAACGAAAAAGAAGACAAAACCTGATACAGTTGTTTGAAAAAAGGCGCTACTCGATCGATCTTTTCGATTTCATCCTCATCTTCTCCATTCAAAATTCATGTTTAAATAAGGATATAAATAGGGGGAAGAGGGCGTGTTTAGAGATAGAGATACATGAAAATGATGATAACAATGGTTTTGAATTTTGATTTGAACGGGTTGGAGGGATTTAGGGATAAGAAGGAAGTTGAACTGGTTTAAGGATATGCATTGATAGTGTGCTTTAGTAAGTGGTACCATAGGCAATAGCAAATTGTAAACTTGAAATTTAAGTAAATTAGTATAGATATTGGATGGTTTTTAGAGAGTTTTTAAAGAGTTTTGAATCAATGTTTTATAATATAGTATAGATATTGGATGGTTTTTAGAGAGTGATAATGTTTTTTTTTTTAAATTTGTTTAATTTAGGCTTAATAATATAATATTTTTTATATATAAAAAAAAATAAGTAGTTTGTTAAAATTCATTAATTATCTTATATATTTTAAATTTTTTATATTTAAATTGAGATGTTTATCATGTTTTGATTATGTTTATCACAATTCAAATTTCATAATTTTAGGGTTTGGGGATTAGAGATAAGGATTTTGGGGGATAAGGATGGAATTTATTAATTAGGGTTAAAAGCATTTAAAAGTAGTACATATTGCTTCATTAGTTGTTTTTTAAGAGATTTTAAGTAGATTAACATTAAATAATAGTACATAATGCTTAATGAGTTGTTTTTAAGAGATTTTTATGTCTCTTTTATAATACTAGAAGTGTACTCGCGCAATGCAGCGAGATACATCACGATTTTAATGTTTAATGTTTAATTTTTGTTGATTTACAGTACGATTTTGGATGGTTTTGAGAAAGTGATAATGATTTTTTATAAATTTGTTTAATTTAATTTAGACTTAATAATATACTGTTTTATATATAAAAAAATTAAATATTTTGTTAAAATTCAATGATAATCTTATATATTTTTAATGACATATAAAAAAAATAACCAATTACATATTTAATAATATAATTAAAACAAATTTATAGTCTTATAATATATTAATTAATAGTGATACATGGAAAGTTCTGTATAAAAGGAATGTCCTGCACATACCAAATTGGTGGGTTTAGAAGCCTGCAGTAGTAGTATGTATCTTGTGCTTTGAAACTTGTAAATTAAGAGATTTTTAAAATCTTGCATAAAATGATGGTAACTTGTGCTTTATGACTTGTTTTTAAGAGTTTTTTATGTCTGCTTTATAATATAGTATAGATAGTATAGATATAGATAGATATATAGATATAACAAAAAGTGATTATCCTATCAGGGGAGAGGTTTTAAGAGCATCTCCAACATTTATGCTATAATTTTTCTAAAATAAAGTACAAAAGGTTAAAATCTCTAAAAGAATTTGCATCCAACTCTAACAGCTACTCTATTTTAGCATATCTATCATCAATTATATTATTAAAATATTCAATACATTTAATAAAAGATTATTTCTCTCTCATAAACACACAATTTCAATGTCTCCTATTGGTGAAAAATAATTTAATTTATTTCTCTCTTTTAAATAGGAGTTTTAGAGATTTCTCTAAATATGGAGATTTTTACCTTCTCCCTCTTCTTTTCTCTATTTTAGCATATGGTATAGCATAGCTGTTGGAGCAAAAAAATTGTTAAAATCTCACTTTTTTCTATTTTAGCATAGCTGTTGGAGATGCTCTAAGGTGAGAAGATGTAAAGGAATTAAGGAAAGCTTCATTGAACCTTTTTTTTTTTACAAAAGTCCATATAAATATATATATATATATATATATAAACCCATGAATAATTTGTAATTAGTTTATAGAGAAAAAATTGGCTGTAAATTAAGAGATAAAAAAGAGTATGACACGTATTTTCAAATGTTTATATTCATTATGAACTAGAAATGTACCCGTGTAATACAGCGGATTTCTGAAATCTAGAACTCGAACCCTCAATCATTATTCATACTTTTTGAGAAACCTAGATTTAAAACAAAAATATATTTTAGTTTAGTTTAATTATGATTTTTTATAAAAAATAATAATAAATTTTTTTGTTACGGGTCAAAAAATGTTTAATTTAAATGATAATTATATTTAAAATATTTTATATTTAAAATTAAAAAGATAACATACTTCAATAAAAAATAAAAATAAGGTGTTTTATCTCGAATTTTCTTGTAACATCCCCCGTCCCCGTGGTTCGGAACGGGTGATGTCACGAACAGAACTTAACATAATTACACAACTAAATCAGAGCTACTAATAACTCTAAACATATATTACAATCCAAAATTTTACACTTCAAAAAGTGTTTATAAACTTAGAACATATATGATAAAGTAAGTCTAAGAACTCCAAAATTTTCACGCTCGATCTCAAGTCCCGTCCCCGTAATCGTCACTTCGAACCTGCCGTGTCAGAAAACAAAAACACGGCTGAGCACAGGGCTCAGTGAATGAATTATAATATAAATTCGTAAATAATAATGAAAACATCGATAACGAAGCGGAAGATATAAAAATTCGATTCGAAGAAAGTTCTTGAGACTGAAGTTCATAGTTCATTTAAATCAAGAGAAACGTTTGGTAATATAATCAAAATCAATAATCTCAAGAACATTTCACACTTTAACTTCAAAACGTAATATAAATAAAGTCCGTCAATTCCAGTCGTGTTCGTGGGGTGATCAACCACACGAACTGGGTCGGCATGCGGGCACACACAACGAGTCCCCCGTGAATTTAACCACGGTCACATATTCTGTGGGTAAATTCTAGAATCGATTCATCCGCCCTGGAGCCAACAAAGTCAGCCAAGTCTTCCCAGAGTGGGTTCACGTAAGCCACATAGGCTTAACTCTGGTGGACCGTCATCTGCAGGACGCTATGACAACAAAGCCGCCATAGAAGGCATCCCAAATAATGTGCCCATTTATTGGGTTCTTCTAAAATCAACGAAAACTAAACATATTCCACTTACCCAAATGGCGATCACATAAATTATAATCTATATACTTCACATTTTTTTCATAAACAATCTCATACGAGACACATTTTAATAAAACATCAAAATGTTCAAACAATTGATTCAATAAACCAAAATCAATGTGTATGTGTGTGTATAATTTCGCATTTGTTGATCACGTTCGGTTGATCAATCACAAGGTGGTGAACCACCTTTAGGAAGGGTCAACTACAACAATTAGTTGCCCACGATTCAAAAGAATTGAAATCCATACCTTAATTGAATTGAGATTATCACGCGATCAATCGATCCTCACAACGAACTTTAACTCGTTCGATTGCCTATTTAAACCACCAATTATTATTAATCGCATAACCTAAAACTCAATAGTTATTATCCTAAGCTTAACCACTAAATTATATTATCTTAGATATTAAACCGAACACTTAGTGTGCGGTTAAACATCTAAATACAAATATCACCGTTTTGATTCTAAACTTACCCATTTGTAATTTTGACAAACTTAAGCATTCCTTAATATGTATTTGATCATAACTTTGCAATAACATGTCATAATCTACCAACCAACTTCAACTACTCTAACTTACCAACTTAAATAACTTAAGAAGAAATTTATACCTCTATGAAGGCCTCGAAGAGTGGATTCCGAATATATAGTTGTTTATTTGATTGCTTCGACGGATTGAAAGATATTTTAGAGAGAAGTTTAGAGAGTTTTTAGAGAGAGAGAGAAATGAGAGGCGGTGAAGATGATAAACAACAGGGACGATGTAATGTAATTTACTCTAAGCTTTGATAAAGTCACATTATATATATGTGTGTTTAATTTTTAATTTTTTTTTATAATTATAATAAGTTTAGTTAATTGACGGGATTAACCCCTCAACTATCTTTGGTTATAATTTTTAATTACGGTTCAATTCGGGTAAGAATAATTACACGTTTTTAAAAACGGAGTCTTACAGTTATTCCCCCCCCCCCCCCCTAAAAGGGATTTCGTCCCCGAAATCGAATTTAGATAGGAAACTTACATTGATTAAAGAAGTTGAGGTACTACCCTCGCATGTGGTCCTCGGTTTCCCACGTCACCTCACGTTCCGAGTGATTTTTTTTTCCAAAGAACTTTTATGAAAGGAATCACTCTCTTTCGTGTACCTCTCTCATCACGATTAAGAATCGTTTCAGGTTCCTCGCGATAAGAAATATCAGGTTCTATGTGTTCCAAGGGATATTCAACGATGTGTAAGGGATGATAGTTGTACCCTCGAAGTGAAGAGACATAGAATACGTTATGTATATGGAATAATTGTGGCGTAGAGCTAACCGGTATGCCACAACTCCAACCCTTTCTAGTATTTCAAAGGGACCAATATATCTCGGGCTCAACTTTCCTTTGAGACCGAAACGTCTAATACCGTGAGTTGGTGAAACTTTTAAAAAAACTTTATCTCCCGGTTGGAACTCGATAGGTCGTCGTCGCTTGTCGGCGTAGCTTTTTTGACGAGCCTGAGCCTCTTTCATCATTTGACGTGCAATTTCGACCTTCACGGTAGTAACTTGTACCAATTATGGGCCTTCGAGAATACATTCTCCAACTTCATTCCAACAAGTCGGAGTTCGACATTTTCAACCATAAAGTGGTTCATACGGGGTCATGCCGATACTCGACTGCCAACTATTATTATAAGAGAACTCTATTAGGTACAAGTAGCTATCCCAACTTCCATGTCATTCCAACGCACATGCTCGGAGCATATCCTCTAGTGTTTGAATCGTACGTTCAGATTGCCCATCAGTTTGCGGATGAAAGGTTGTACTAAAATTCAAACGTATGCCCCAAGCTTTATGTAAACCTTCCCAAAATAGAGATGTAAAGTGTGGGTCTCGATCGGAGGTAATCGATACAGGAGTGTCATGGAGACGTACAATCTCACGTTGGAATACTTCTGTCAAATTATCAATTGACGAAGTTTGTCGGATAGGAAGAAAATGAGCCAATTTCGTCAATCGGTCAACCACTACCCAAATTGCATCGTGTTTCAAGATCGTGCGGGGTAGTCCGACTACAAAATCCATAGTTACATGTTCCCATTTCCTTAAGGGAATGTTCAGCGATTGGAGAAGATTCCCCGGACGTTGATGTTCACTTTTAACTTGTTGACCAGTGAGACAACGAGATACAAAGTAGGCGATATCTCGCTTCATTCCAACCCACCAGTAATGGTTCTGTAAGTCGCGATACATTTTTGTTGTACCTGGGTGAACAGAAAACATAGATTTATGAGCTTCGGTCAGCATCTGATCTTTAAGCTCTGAGTTATTCGGAACACAAAGACGATCCCGAAATCACAACACGTGATAATCATCGATCCTGAATTCCGAACTAACATTCTCTTGTGCTTACTGGAAGTTTGCCCACAATTCACTGTCGTCTTGTTGGGTTTCTTTGATTCGAGAGATTAGAGTCAGTTCTACCATCAGATTCGATAGAATTTCCGTTTGCGAACTCGGATAGATTTCCAATCCGAATCGTTCGATCTCCAAAGCCAACTCTGTAGGAACAAGTAAAGAAGAAACATGTTCTACGGCTTTACGACTTAAGGCGTCGGCGACTACATTAGCCTTACCCGGATGCTACTGTATATCAACATCATAATCCTTTAGAAGTTCGAGCCACCTTTGTTGACGTATATTTAACTCTTTTTGAGTAAATATATATTTAAGGCTCTTGTGGTCGGTGAAAACCTCACATGTCTCACGGTACAAATAATGACGCCAAATTTTGAGTGCGAAGATAACCGTAGCCAATTCGAGATAGTGAGTCGGATAATTAACCTCATAAGGCTTTAATTGACGTGAATCATATGCAATCACTCTTACGTTTTACATAAGAACACAACCGAGACCTATCTTTGAAGCATCACTGTAAACTTGAAAACCGTCGGTGCCAGACGGTAATACAAGAACATGCGCGGTAACCGATCGATGCTTCAATTCCTAAAAACTAGATTCTTGTTCGGAACTCCAATTGAATTTGACTCCTTTTTGGAGTAATCGGGTTAATGGTAGAGATATTTTAGAAAATCCTTCAACGAAGCGTCTATAATAACCATCTAGACCCATAAAACTACGAACTTCAGATATGTTCGTAGGTCGATGCCATTTAGTGACAGTTTCAATTTCCGTCGGATCGACTATGACACCTTCCGCAGAGATTACATGTCCGAGAAAAGATACTTGATCAAGCTAAAGTTCACACTTGGAACGTTTTGCGTAAAAAAATTTCGTTCGAAGAGTTTCCAAAACGATGTGAAGATGTTGATCATGTTGCTCTCTTGACTTTGAGTATATTAATATGTCATCGATAAATACGACAACAAAGTCATCGAGATAATCCTTGAAAATCCGATTCATAAGATCCATAAAGACCACTAAAGCATTAGTTATCCCGAAAGGCATTACTAAGAATTCGTAGTGCCCATAACGAGTTCTGAATGGGGCTTTCGGAATATCACAATTTCAGATACGAAGTTGATGGTACCTGGACCGAAGATCAATTTTGGAAAATTATCGTGCCCCTTGTAATTGATCGAACAGATCGTCGATTCTCGGCAACAAATACTTGTTATGGATCGTTACTTTATTAAGCTTCGGGTAATCAATACAAAGACGCATCGTACCGTCTTTCTTTTTGACAAAGAGAACCGGAGCTCCCCAGGGTGAGACACTAGGTCGAATGAAACCTTTCCTCAATAGATCATCGAGTTGAGTTTTGAGTTCCTTCATTTCAGTTGGAGCTATTCGATAGGGAGCCTTGGAAATAGAAGAAGCTCCCGGGACTAGATCGATGGTAAATTCGACTTCACGGACTGATGCAATACCCGATAGATCGTCGAGAAACACATCAAGATATTCGGAAACAACAGGTATGGATGCAGAAGTAGGGATTACCTGTTCGGGATCTTGTAACGTGGCTAGAAAACCTTTGTTACTTTGCCAAGTATACTGCTTCACAGTAATAGAGGTTAAAACTCTAACATCTTCTTTTGGAGTACCTCCTTGGAAGATTGCCTCTAGTTTATCATTATCCCCAAACAATATTTGTTTGGCGTTACAGTCTATAGTTGCACGGTGGTGTGATAACTAGTCCATACCCAATATTAATTAAAAGTGGGACATATGCATTGGAAGTAGTGTGACCTCCCGTATGCGATCTCCAATAAATAACGGACAATTTGAAAATCGAGTTAACACACAGATTGAACCACCCATTGGGGTAGATATCACGACTGGAAATTCGGTGGTTTGTTCATAAGGTTTTAACAGGGATTCTAATTGTTCATAAACAACAGAGTGTGTTGCCCCGGTATCAAACAAGGCATAAGCACATGTGGGATGATACAAAAGTAGAGTAGGCTCTAAATTGAGCTAACCACATGAGTTGACACAAAAACATCCATCACACCTTTCTTATAGTTACTTCCTACTTCAAAACTTTCATCTTCTCACCAATGTGGGATGATGAAACTCAACCACTTTTCAAATTTTGAGGAATACTCAAATCTCATTAAGCCACATCATTATCCCTTGTTTGTTTTTTTAATATATATATATATATATATATATATATATATATATGTAACACCCCCAGTCCCATGTGGCTGAGGACAGGGTGTGTGTCACACTTTTGACCCGAAATACAAATATAAACTAATTAAGCATTAGGGTCAGTATCAAGCAATTTAAACACAAACCCAAAAGATAAATTTACCAGAACTTCAAACACATGAACACAACTGGCTAAAAATAGAGCGTAAAACACCTGAACAATAATTACACTATCAAAAGATCCACCGGTTGGAACTTCAAGTCCACTCAGTCAGTTCCCAGAATTTCCCCGAATCTTTTCTACTGAACCTGTCGTGTCAGAAACAAAGAACACGACTGAGCACAAATGCTCAGTGAACGGATTAAAAAAAATAATATATAAAGAATAATAACTGAAACAATCATAATAGTTTGACATAACAAAAGTCAAAGAATAAGTCAACACATGAGTTATAAAATATTTTTAAACAAAAAAATGTCGTAAGGCATCGTATAAAAATAAATTACAAGACCGGTTTCCCAGTTCATAATCACAAAGAGGATTCAACAGATGAAAACCTCAATGTGTCACAAATCCCGGGAGGATCAATCCACATGGGTTGTGGGATGAAGTGTGGGCACACACATCCATTCCCGTACGCAACGAATGCGTATCATAATGCGCATATCCTAGGACTAGTCCATACGCCCCCACCCATGCCTAGGTAAAACTCACACTATAGAGCACCAGTATAGGGACGCTGTAGTTTACGAGCACCACAGAGCGTCACAATGATCTATGCCCTGACCACTGTGTCATATAAAATTATAACATCAAGTGAGAATCATGAAAGTTAAAAAAAATATCAACCATGAAATCTATCAAACGACCTTTATGGTTCAAAATATTGTTGAAATAATGTTCAATATCAAAATCGTTCAACTAAAGTCTAAAATGACTTTTCGAACCTCACATAAGAATAATAGTTGAATGAACATGAATACTTTCAAAGTATCGTTTTTCCAAAATAAATTCATAAAGTAGACACAAAATCATAGGAATGTTGTTGTATAAAAGAATATCGTATTTCGACATAATAAAGGAATTTCGGATTCGAATTACATGCACTTACTTTTGTAGTGTCATGATTTAATCATGGAATGGATAATCTTATCAAGGGATTATCCTCGTATAGAATGAAGTAGGGAAATCCGTACCTGATATCCAAAAAGTGCTTAAAATGTTTCCACCAAAACTTAGCTCATATCCTATATCATACGCGACCCTCAGTCATATCGAATACACATTTAACACCTAATTAGAATATGATTTAGTCATTCCTTTCTAAACAAGGTTGTAACTACACCTCTTGGGATTCCATAACAATTGGACTCACGATGATTGAATCTACGGTCTATTTGCTACAAATTAATAAGAACAACAACAGATTTTTCGAGTAACTGCAGACCAGCAGCTAAAAACTGTGTTTTTGAGCAATTTAGACTTAGATTCAGGTCTCAGTGTAAACTACAAAGTTGTAGAGGACAGAAAAACATTTCTATATGTTGTTGTACAAAAGAATATCGTATTTCAACACAATAAAGGAATTTCGGATTCGAATTACATGCACTTACTTTTGTAGTGTCATTATTTAATCATGGAATGGATAATCTTATCAAGGGATTATCCTCGTATAGAATGAAGTAGGGAAATCCGTACCTGATATCCAAAAAGTGCTTAAAATGCTTCCACCAAAACTTAGCTCATATCCTAGATCATACGCGACCCTCAGTCATATCAAATACACATTTAACACCTCATTATAATATGATTTAGTCATTCCTTTCTAAACAAGGTTGTAACTACACCTCTCGGTATTCCATAACAATTGGACTCACGATGATTGAAGCTACGGTCTATTTGCTACAAGTTAATAAGAACAACAATAAAATTTTCGAGTAATTGCAGACCAGCAGCTAAAAACTGTGTTTTTGAGCAATTTAGACTTAGATTCAGGTCTCAGTGTAAACTACAAAGTTGTATAGGACATAAAAACATTTATATTTGTAAAATTTGAGCTTATTTTGACTTACGGTTAATTTTATACGAATTTTTGAAAATAGGGACAGAAAACTGAAAATTCACAGAATTATAAAAAAAATGGTTTAGGCATTTTATCAAACACCTTGTGGGCAATAAACATTGGAGCTTAAAACCATTTTAATGGTTCCATTCCTTTACCCACTTTTGATACCAAAAGTTAACCAAAACTCCAAATTTAATATTACTAACATATAATGAACATAATACCACCATTTATCAATCTTTTCATCTAGAAATCCTTAAGAAAACTAAGATGAAAAATTTGCAATCTTACCTTCAATCTTTGGTCTTTTAGCTTCAAAATTACAAGGAAATAAACTCCTAAGCTTCTTTCAACCTAATACATCAAGATTTTCACAAAAGGGTTTCAAAACCTCAAAATCCATAAACAAAAATTTGAAGAAAACTAAAAACAAATGGTACCTACATGTAGCTCTCGTTGAGTAGATCATTTCTTCAATTCGGTTTCTCAAAAGCTTCAAGTATCAACCTTAATTTCTAGAGAGATGAAGAAAAGTTTGAAAGATGAAAAAATTAGAGAAGGAGATGATGAAGATGAATACGTATCAAATGAAAAAGAAAATCAAAGTCTTATGTTTTATAAACACTTTGGCCAATTGACAAAAATGGTGCTCATATTTAGAAATTTAGACTATGTACAAGCTATTTGAGCTTGGTACAAGTCTATGATGCGTGGATATTATAATATATATATATATATATATTGATGATTGATATATTGGTTGGATAATGTAAAATGAGTCAACCTTATTAGTTATCACAAAATCGCTATTTTAATTATTTGTATATTTGCAAAAATAGGGTAGGCTAAATTGAGCCAACCACATTAGGTGATACAAAAACATTCACCCCTCATTTCACATATACTCATTTCAAACTCTAAAACTTACATCTCCTCAACATGTGGGATGATACAAAAATATAGTAGGTTAAATTGAGTCAACCACATGAGTTGACACAAAAACATCCATCCTTCCTTTCTTATAGTCATTTCCTACTTCAAATTTTTCATCTTCTCATCAATGTGGGATGATGAAACTCAACCACAATTCAAGATTTGAGGATTACTCAAATCTCACGGTGCCAAGTCATTCTCTTGGTTGTTCCTTTAATATATACTAGTGCGTGCCACTACGCGTTGCACAGTGACAAAAATTTGTTGTTAAGATGAAACATAATTTGTTAAATGACTTCTTATGAAATACAATGGATATATTAGAGGTTTTCAATTCAGATGTAAATGATTTTCATTTATATTGTCTCTCTTAGTAGAGAGAATTTCACACATTTTCTTATATTTTGTAAAAGAAATTATGGCCTAAAAGCAAGTAAAATATACACAATAAGATAGAAACGAATGAGGTTACCTTCAAGAAAGGATATTTCTACTCAAAATATGAAATTCATTTTCCTTTATTTTGATTACAGAATCTCCATTGTCTAACATGTTAATTATTCATATTGCATCCTTGCATAATACAAAACTATAAAGACAATAATAAAATATATAGGAGATTGAAAATAGTAATGGATAATATATTGATAATAATTGATTTTAGTTGAATTAACTCTCATTCAAACTTTATTTTCATGTCAATTAGCCTAAAAATAGAACATTAATATGCCTAAAGCCTTCGCAAATATGTTGAACTTACCAGAATGAAACATCACGTGAAAAACAAATATTACTCTATTACTTTAAATGATATGAGTTAAAAGAGAAAACCGATGATTGAAGTCATTCATAACGGCATTACGACATATACGGTATATCTATGATCACCTATCATGATAGTTCCATATCATAATTAAGTTCCTCTATGATTTATAGTTCAACTTAATAAATTACTATATACAGTGGCGGAGGGTTGTGGTGGCTACCAGGGCCTGGGCTTTAAAATTTTGCAAGAAGCAGACTAGTCCAATAAGTCAGTCAAGTCCAGTGTCCACATAAGAGAATTTCAAAATTAAATTGAAAGCGTGAGACGGTGAGAAGTCCATCATCATCAGTCATCCATTACGCTTTAAAAATCAAAACACAAAAAACAAAAGTGATCGATTTCCCCCAATTCCCAATTTCCCATTGCCGCCTACGGACTACCTGCTGCGAATTGCGATTGCCGCCTGCCTCCAGTGAGTCGCAATTGCCGCTGCCTACTACCAATCTGCCATCGAATCCCGGTCGCCGGCGACTAAGTTGTGCTTCACGGTAAGCATTAAGCAGTCTGAAATCTGAATGTCTGATAGTTGGTAAGCGGTTTAGGCTTTAGCTTTTTAATGTCTGATAGTCGGCGACTAAGCTGTGCTTCATTGTTTTAGGGGTTGTTCGGTTGTGGCTTAATGAGTTGTATAGTCTATATGGCTTATTCGCTCAACCATATATACCTGTTCGGTTGTGGCTTAATCGCTCAGCCGGTGACTTATTCGGTCAGCCAGGAAAATATGGTCCTTTGTATTCAGCTATTCATTTACCTTTTTATTCCTCTTTTACCCTTCACCCTCATTCATCTTCTTCATTCCCAATCAACAGATTATAAAGCTTTTTTTTTCCAACCTCCTAAAACCTTTTAGGCTTTAGGCTTTAGCCTTTTAGCCTTTAGCCTTTTAATGTTTGAATGTTTTAGCCTTTTAATTTTGAAGTGTCATTGTTCATTTGTTCATAATCTCGTTACTTGTTTGAGTTTGAAATTTTTTGATTAGCTAATAGCTAGGTTTAATTTATTTGATTAAGATTAACTAGGTTTAACCTTATTTGAAATTGTTTGCTTATTTGATTAGCTAGGTTTAATTTTATTTGAAATTATTTGATTAATTGATTAGATAGGTTTAACTTTATTTGAAATTGTTTGATTATTTACATACTTTGATTGGTTTTTTGTGTGTGTGTGTGTGTGCGTGTGTAGGAAATGAAGGATACAAAGTCAAAATGGCTTTTTTGTGCTTCTAATACGAGGAACGTTTTGGACCGAACCGGCCGCCAAAAATACGTGGTTTGGAGCGGTTTTAGAAATTATATAATATATTAGGCCCGGACCCTGCGGTTTTAAAGCTTGTGTTCTGCCCCTGACTATATATCTAATTGTTTGAACAGTCTCATAAAAGTTTATAGGTGATATTAGAATCATAAAGCTCTTAAATCTTAATTAATAACCATTAAACACAATATAAATTAATTTATAAACCAAATCATAATTATATAAACATTTAGCTTAAAGGGATAAAAAACAGGCCAAGTTGTGAAAATATACATGATTAGTTTGGTAAAGCCTTCTTGGTCACGAATTTGAAACACAAACCAAATTATTGAGCTCTTAAGCTTGACATAACCTTGGCCGTGTGTTTATTATAACGCATCAAAAACCCTCCCTATAAGTTCTCAATATAACTATTTTATCAAACACAACCATCTATCATGCCAAATGGACCAAACAAATGGTCATTTGAGCATTTTTTTAAAATTTCTAGGTATAATCTAGTGGGCATGCTTTAAGAAGTGATGAAATTTGAGCAAAATAAGATTCAAGTATGATGTAAAGTAAGGGGTTGTTTGGCAGTTGCTGAATGGTTTGGTGCAGAATGATTAAGGGGTCAGAATGATTAAGAAGCTCTTATGATATAGTGCAATATGAAATATGGTTGTTTGGTAATTGTTCATAATGAAATCAGGGCGCTTAATGGTTAAGGGAGACCCAGGATACAAAATGATTCAGAGGGTTTTGGAACCATTAAGAGACAACCTTTTTTTTTGCCAAACATGATTCACCTCTTAACGATTCAGAGGTTGCCTCTTAATGGAACCATTAAAAGGTAAAGAAACAACCCCTAAGGCTTTATTAAATTATTTGCATTTTAACAAATTTTTAGTGCCAAAGGATTTGGATATAACTGACAAACTTATTTCATATTTATTGGTGAAAACCTCCACAAGAAGAATATGATAACTAAAATAAGTAATTAAGTTGTAGTAGTTATTTACCGGATAATATAGGTATTGGAAGAGTGAAAATGGCACAACGTATGAAACTAATAAGGAACTATCAACCGTACTCCCCTTCTATGGCATTAAACCGTTAAAGTTTGCTTTCTCTATCTTTGGATCATTGGCGACGATGATTGCATCAAAGACAGAACATGTTATTTAAGTCTCTTTCACCGAAATCATCATGCATAGATGACCTCTATCAATAACCAAAACGAATATTTCTATAAGCCAATCAATGAAACATAAAAACCATAGAATACATGACTAAAAAAATTTATAATATCCCAAATAAAAGTAAAATGAATGTTATCCCCATGAACTAATAGCCATCTAAAAGTAAATTTGAGAACAGTGGATCCAATTTATTAATAGAGTGTAGAAAGCTATCTATGATCAAATTGAAAGTTGAGAAAATTTATGCCTAATAAAGGAAGGGTGTACCAAATGGCTATATATGTGGATTCCAATAGCCATTGATTGTCTTCATTTGCAGGGTTTGAGACCAACATCTAAAGCCTACTAAAAAACATATGAGAAGTAATATAAATTGAATTGAAACAACCAATAAAAATAGAAGTAAAGAAAGCAACTATACCGGGTAAAGAAACCGATCAAACCAAGATGATATTCATTTTCTTGATTTTTTGTCTCTCAATTTAAAGCTTCTTGATGATGGTTGCTCCAATACACTTTGGAAAAAGGTGAGTACAAAATTATAAAAAAACCATAAAAATGTGAAAAATAGAAGTTAAGAAAACCCTTAGTTCAAATTAAACAATAATAATGTATTTGAGACTCACGCTTGTGACATGTTGCTCCTTATCTTTTGTCGTCACTGAAGTTGTCGTACCAGAAAACTTCGACAACCACTCGATGATGGTTGCTCCTTCTTCCAATAACTTTGCTTATTTCTTTTTTTGAGGATCGACGAATCAAATGATATTTCTGTTCCAATTTTTGCCTCTTCTTTTCCCTCTGAATCAAACTTTTTTTTGCCATACTCGTTAAGTTCCTATTAGTATCCATGATACAAGTCGAATCCTAGATGTAGAAATATAAGATAAGAAGGTGGATCTCTTCTTCATCGAAAGAAATGAGATTCTCGCGAATACAAGACATTCAATTAAAAAAATTAACCAAATTTGCATTTTTGGAATGGTGCGTCTCTTGTCATTTACCATTTAATAATCATTTAAGTGTTTTAATATTAATTAATGAGGTACTAAATGTAAGACTATAAAAGTAGGGCTCTTTAGAAAAAAGAGAATGAAAAGATGAAAAGACTATAATGAATATGTCTAGGAGGTTATGTAGTTTGAAAGTTAAAGGTAATTAAATTGGAAGTGAAATTACCAAATAAACCTTCTTATAGTGAAATACATATTTTTCATTTAGGGGTAGGATAGTTATTAACTTATTTAATATTTAAAAAACTTAAAACAATGAGAAAATTTCTTTAGACAAATTCTCTTCTCACAACGTGCCACATCATTTTTATGGGTTTTACTTTTATATAGATATAGATAGATAGATTTAATAATCATTTAAGTGTTTTAATATTAATTAATGAGGTACTAAATGTAAGACTATAAAGGTAGGGCTCTTTAGAAAAAAGAAAAAAAGAGAATGAAAAGATGAAAAAGACTATAATGAATATGTCTAGGAGGTTATGTAGTATGAAAGTTAAAGGTAATTAAATTGGAAGTGAAATTACCAAAGAAACCTTCTTATAGTGAAATACATATTGTTCATTTAGGGGTAGAATAGTTATTAACTTATTTAATATTTAAAAAACTTAAAACAATGAGAAATTTTTTTTAGACAAATTCTCTTTTCTCACAATGTGCCACATCATTCTTGGAGGTTTTACTTTTATATAGGCTAGAAGCGTACTCGCGCAATGCAGCGAGATACATCACGATTTTAATGTTTATTTTTATTTTTTGTTTTTTATTGATTTACAGTACGATTTTGGATGATTTTTATTGAATGATAATGGTTTTTTTATATATAAATTTGTTTAATTTAGGCTTAACAATATAATGTTTTTTATATAAAAAAATTAAATAGTTTGTTAAAATTCATTAATTATCTTATATATTTTAAATTTTTTATATTTAAATTGAGATGTTTATCCTGTTTTGATTATGTTTATCATAATTCAAATTTCATAATTTTAGGATTTGGGGATTAGAGATAAGGATTTTGGGGGATAAGGATGAAATTTATTAATTAAGGTTAAAAACATTTAAAAGTAGTAAATATTGCTTTATTAATTGTTTTTTAAGAGATTTTAAGTAGATTAACATTAAATAATAGTACATAATGCTTAATACATCACGATTTTAATGTTTATTTTTATTTTTTGTTTTTTATTGATTTACAGTACGATTTTGGATGGTTTTTATTGAGTGATAATGGTTTTTTTTATACATAAATTTGTTTAATTTAGGCTTAACAATATAATTTTTTTATATAAAAAAAATTAAGTAGTTTGTTAAAATTCATTAATTATCTTATATATTTTAAATTTTTTATATTTAAATTGAGATGTTTATTCTGTTTTGATTATTTTTATCAGAATTCAAATTTCATAATTTTAGGGTTTGGGGATTAAAGATAAGGATTTTGGGGGATAAGAATGAAATATATTAATTAGGGTTAAAAGCTTTACAGGTCGTACATTAGGCTTTAGTAGTTATTTTTAAGAGATTTTAAGTAGATAACTTTAAATGATAGTACATAAAGCTTAGTAGGTTGTAATTAAGAGTTTTTTATGCCATCTTTATAATACTAGAAGCGTACTCGCGCAATGCAGCGAGAAACATCACGATTTTAATGTTTATTTTTATTTTTTGTTTTTTATTGATTTACAGTACGATTTTGGATGGTTTTTATTGAGTGATAATGATTTTTTTATATATAAATTTGTTTAATTTAGGTTTAACAATATAATGTTTTTTATATAAAAAAAATTAAGTAGTTTGTTAAAATTCATTAATTATTTTATATATTTTAAATTTTTTATATTTAAATTGAGATGTTTATCCTGTTTTGATTATGTTTATCAGAATTCAAATTTCATAATTTTAGGATTTGGGGATTAGAGATAAGGATTTTGGGAGATAAGAATGAAATTTATTAATTAAGGTTAAAAACATTTAAAAGTAGTAAATATTGCTTCATTAATTGTTTTTTAAGAGATTTTAAGTAGATTAACATTAAATAATAGTACATAATGCTTAATACATCACGATTTTAATGTTTATTTTTTATTGATTTACAGTACGATTTTGGATGGTTTTTATTGAGTGATAATGATTTTTTTTATATAAATTTGTTTAATTTAGGTTTAACAATATAATGTTTTTTATATAAAAAAATTAAGTAGTTTGTTAAAATTCATTAATTATCTTATATATTTTAAATTTTTTATATTTAAATTGAGATGTTTATCTTGTTTTGATTATGTTTATCAGAATTCAAATTTCATAATTTTAGGGTTTGGGGATTAGAGATAAGGATTTTGGGGGATAAGAATAAAATATATTAATTAGGGTTAAAAGCTTTACAGGTAGTACATTAGGCTTTAGAAGTTATTTTTAAGAGATTTTAAGTAGATAGCTTTAAATGATAGTACATAAAGCTTAGTGATTTGTAATTAAGAGTTTTTTATGCCATCTTTATAATACTAGTGTTGGGCCCGTGCATTGCACGGGAGGATAATTTTTTTGTTGGAATATTGAACCGAGTTAAAATGAAACGTAATTTATCTGTTAACAGTTAATGAAATACAATGTGAAAAACGAATGTATTTTCATAAGTGGTTAACTTGCATATATTCTTAATCGTTTGTTGTTATGACTTTGTGCAATAATATTGGTAATAGTTTTGTATTGTATTATTTAAAACTCAAACAACATGTCTCACAACATATTTATCTGACTATTGACTTCAAGACCTCATAGTATTAGTCGATAAAAATAAAGATATGTATATATATCTTATTCCCCTACTTCGAAAAATATGATTGTGAGTTTTGAAAAATATAAACAAATCCTCAGTAAATAAAATAAAATATAAAAAAGTAGTTTTTCAAAGAAACAAAAATATAGTGGAATACCTTTTGTTCAGTTGCAGGTTCCGCCATTGACACCCGACCGTTCGTCTTCTTTTTGTACTCGGATGATACATAGAGAAGCTATATATATATATATAGTGAATGTAGAGAATATTTTAAAATCTTTTATTTTTATTTTCGATTTTACATTTAAATGTAAATATATTAAAAATATGGAAGAATATTTTTATATCTACATCGTTTCTATTTTATTTTCTTTACACTTGGTTAATTTGGAAAGTATTGCGGAATATTTTTATTTTAAAGAATACGATAATTTATTAGTGTATCTCGTTATTTTTTATTTTTAACTCATATCAATCTTATTTTTTCTTTTTTTAATGCTCGTGAAAAAAAAATACGTGTAGATTTTATATTATCAAAAAAAATACGTGTAGATTTTATATTATGCTAATATAAAATACGTGTAGATTTTATAAAATAAAATAGATTTTATATTAGCAAAAAAAATACGGAAGAAAAAAGAGTTTATATTACATCTCATTATGTAAAAAGATTTTATAAAATAAAATATGGAAAAAGATTTTATAAAATAAAATATGGAAAAATCATTATGAGATGTAATATAATAAAATACGGAAGAAAAAAGATTTTATATTACATCTCATTAATATAGATTTAAATGTAAAATCTATATTTAAAATAGATTATGCTAATATAAAATCTATTTTATAAAGGTGAAATTTATCCATACCCCCTTACATCATCATTCTCTCTCACATAAAAAAAAATGACATCATCAATCCCTCTCAAATAAGGGGTATACTTAACAACACCTTTTTATAAAATCCTCCACAAAAAAAACAAATAGTTATATTAATAAATGAGTATTCATTCCACAAATAGATGATTATGTGAGATACTGTGCTTGAAAAGGTTGTACCAAAACATTAAGAAATTGTAAATTAAGTAATTGACTTTAATTAGTTGTAACTTATGCTTAAAATGTTGTAATTAAGAGTTTTTTATGTCGTTTTTATAATATAGTATAGATATAGATAGATAGTATAGATATAGATAGTATAGATATAGATATAGATAGATAGATAAATATAAATATAGATATAGATATAGATAGATAGGGGTAGGATATTTTGCAACTCTTGCAACCCACATCTTAACCGTCGGATTCATGATTGACGGTTACAACAGATATGTGGCCCAATATTTTTAATTAAAAAAAAAGAAAAATAAAAATAAAATAACCGTCGATCATAAATCCGACGGTTAAGACGTGGGTTGCAAGAGTTGCAACCTTTTCAAGAGTTGTAAAATATCCTTCCACTAGATAGATAAAGATATAAAGATTAATTTGATAGGGTTTACTAAGGGTTTAAGCAATTTGTATATTTTCCCCTTATTTCTCTCACCGGACGGACTTGTTCCCTAATCTCCCATCTCTCGCCGTTGTCATCACCAGCCCTCCATTCGCCGTAAGACTTGAATACATTATTAGTGACCACCGTCCTCCACCCCTAATTCTTGCCTCACGAATCAAGGTTCTTGTTGTCTCTGGCTCTCGAGCACTCTTCACAAACTCGTCTCTGGCTCTGGTTCTGTTAAGCAATTGATTAGACTTCCCGTAAAATTCTAAATTCTAATGTTTATGTCTTTTCATCTTTGTAAATTAAGGATTTTTCTAGTTTGTTATATTATTTGGACAGTAGATTAGGTTTTTTTTTACATTTATTTGTTCCTATTTATTGTGTAGAATTTGACTTTAGATTAGGCTTGTTTATGTATTTGTTTACTGTTTGATGTTTACATGTTTAATCCTTTATTCCTTTTAGTTGTTATGTATTAGAAATAGAGATACATAGATATGTAATCCTTTATATGTTTACTGTTTAATGACTTTAGTGACTTGCCCTCATTGTATATCGACATCAATGTTAGAGGTCAAGACTCTTGATTAGTTGAAAACATGGTATCTTAAGTTATGATACTAGAATATTTGTTTAAACTTGCCTTCTATGCTAGTCCATCATCTCTGGTATGTTGTCTGTGGTTATGCCCAACAGTCCAAGGTTGGTCAAAAGCTAAGAGCAGGTTAGCTGTCCACAGTTTCTTCTGTTTCAGGATCTTGCAGTGGACTAGTAGGATAGGTTGATGAGAACATATGCATTTGATAATGAAGGCAAAGCCACAAATTTGTGTTCATGTGTGTGGTGCAATGTCCTTGTAACCTTGTGTTTGATGAATCTTGTAACATGCCAAAAGCATATGGCCTACCTTTTTCCACGCACACTGGAACATCGTGTGCCACACCATGTGTAACCCCAATCTTTTTACTTTGAATTATGTCAAGAGATTCTGGATCCTCTTCATTATATGGGAAACCTTCTTCATTCAATGTTGAGTTTTATCCGTATTTTGAGATTCTCTTCTTCCTGTTCTTAGAGATGACTGAGAATGTTGTTTTACCGTGTATATAACTCAAAATAAATTGTCTGGTTGAACTTGAACTTATAATTTATAATCTAGTGCTTGCAATACATTTCTTATTGGAGTTAAATAGGTTGGGATATTGAGGTTGTATATTAGTTTAAATCCAGTTGGCATGTGTTCATTGCAATTTAAATATGCAGTATGCCCATTATTTGACATGCATCTTTTATTTTAGTTCTAAATGGTTCATGTTAATTCCTTAAGTTTTGTAGTTTTGTAATGGATGTAATCTTTTATTTGTTTTAGGTGATGTATATATATTTTGTTATATTGGGTTTTGGCTTTATGTCCTTTCATTGTACCATTTATGTTATATTTAATAAAAATTGGCGTGGAGTTGAGCCGCTTAGCTTGACTAGGTTCTAAACTCCTTCAAATAGTTTATTTGTTTTTTTTATATTCATATATGACGAATGATCGTGTGAGAATAGGAGTTAAATTGAGAAGTCTAAGAAGGGATCCAGACCTTGATCACTTTTAATCTCACCCCCACTCAATGAATTGCGCTTCTCACAGTAATTGATCTGGTGCATCTCGGTGCATCTCATTAGTGTTGATCTTCAATTAGGATTGATCCAATGGTGGAGATCCCTTCTTATTGTTCTCACCGGAACCCATCCCTTCATATATTAGAGGCATCTTTTTGGCTTTTCGCCATGGGCATCCGAAACCTTAGGACCGACCCTATGTTACTGTGATTAGGGGCTTAGGGTTGATTTCTTGTTGCTGCTTAGATAATTAGGCCTGAATCAAGAATAATTAGGCTGCCATTTAGATTTTTATATATTTTCCAAATCAAGATTTATGCTCCTGTTCCTGGCCATGTCTGAATATGCGTAATCACTTCAGTTGTCAAAGTGTACACAACAAGAAAAAGTTACAGTGGGTTACTGGGTTTGTTTTGACTCATCATCACTGCCATTTCGCTCAACTTTATTAAATATAAAATGATGATATTCAATATTGTTTGTTACTTTTGTTTGACATGTAGATCAAGATGAAATATCAATTTACTATTCATGGGTTTTTGTTTGAGATTTCATATTTTTGTCTTGTTTGAGTGTTTTGATATGTTTTTCTAACTATGGATATTGTATAGGTCCGGCTCTCGGGATTAGAAGGCTTGTGTTCTGCCCGTTTCTCTTATCAATCTTCCAAGTATTCAATTGAAATCTTATGGCTAAATCCAGGTTTGGCAAGAAACGAGGTAAGGCTTATACCTCTCTTTCTTTTTGTTTCTTTTTTGTTTTCGTTTAATTTAATTTGTAATCATGTTATAGGATCCAGCCGTCCAAGAACAAATGAATCCACAAAAAAGATTATGACCAAGCGTGCCAGAAGAAATCACGTTGAAGATGAGAAAGTTCCAGATAATCCCTCCTCTCCAAGTGATTCAGGCAAGTGAAGTAGTTATCTTTAAGATCTTATTTTGGGATTTTAAGGTTTAACTTATTACAATCTAAACATAAAATTGTTACCGATTATGCTATATAGTGGCACAATTTTTTCTTTTTGTTTTGAGCGTGCCTTATAAAGCATTTAGGCATAATCTAGCTTTTACACATATGGGGTATCGGTTTTATTAAAAGCAAATAATGTAGGTATGAATATACATGATTGCAGTTGTATAAACATGTATCACAACACAGGCATATGTGAAAACCAAGACTTATAATATATAGTGGATAATTTTTAAGCACGAATTATATAGGACTCTTTCACAGTTTAAGTATGGGAGACTTTGAGGTCTGTGGTACTCCATTACAATTAAATATGGATGCTACTGTTGTCTCTCTCTCTTTCCAACTGCTCTTATGTAATTAGTTTTAATCTTTGTTCAATCGTTTTAAATGCCTGGAGGTAATTCCAGAAGCAATATAAAGATATAACAAAGTGCTATAATTGATATTTGAAAAAAAAATGAGGATGTGATGTTTACTTAAATTGCTTGCTTTATGCATTGCAGCCACTTCATCTGAGGAACACTCGGATATAGCTTTAGAAGAGGAACAAGACGAGGTGGTTGTTTACAAAGAACCAACAATGTATGATAGTTTGTTGAAGACACTTGGGTCAGCTAGTGAATCGATTGCTGATGCTTACAAGAGGAGGTAGTCTGTTCCTTTTAAAACATTAATGTTTTCTCTTACTTTTTACACTTTATGGGTGCATCTATATTGATTAAAAAATTGATGCTTGTTTTTGCTTTTAAACCAATCATTGCATTTTTTTTGGATAAAGACTCATTGTATTCATTTCCACTACCAATGGCTGGACGAAAGATCTGCTAATATCAAACTAACCTTTGTTGGTTGCTTCCACCCTGTGTAGGCAACGTGCAGAAGAAGGTAGAAGCGACACAGATGAAGAGCAGGAGGATGATTTAGAATCTTTAAGTGTTTCTGAAGAAGACGAGGATGGTAAGAAGCACCTAATTTAACTGCCAGTTTCTAGAAAACTGTAATTCTAGTAATTCTAACTTCCATTTTTTTTGATTAGGAACTGAAAATGGATCTCCTGGAAGCGCTTTAGACCTAAATGATATACAAGGATCTAGTTTGGCAGACGTTGGAGAACATAGTGAAGATGACGACGATGAGGCATCTGATATGGATGGAGAAGAAGAATTTACAACGAATGGTCAAACTATTGCAAAAGAATCAGAGATCTCAAGGTAATTATAATATTTTCGTGTCTATTTGAGTGCACGTTTGTGTTTCTTATTTGACTTGTGTTTGCATTATACCATCATTATTTTTTCTTGTTCAAGATTCTTTTTTTCACAAGTCACAAGTCACACCTACTTGGAGTTACCATGGCATTTCATTTTGTGTAGTGGTATCAAGCTGTTTTGAGTAGTTCCACACTGTTATCCAATTGTTAATACTTTCTTTGACTTTCACATCAGCTATTTTCGTGAATTTGTCAGAACTACAAGTTTTAATGTGGCGAGGTTGGCTATGGACGTGCAGAGTATAGTCAAGACAATTATTTTGCTTAAACTTGGGGGGAGGGGGATACGCCACCCTATGGAGCTCCACAACACCGGTCCCACTGTCATCATGGGGTAAATTGCACTTGCATCCCAACTGCAGTAGGGTGGTGCTCGGGATCGAGCCCGAGACCTCACTTTTGCTTACACCCACCCAAGGTTTTAAAAAGAGGAATCGTGCCTCAACGCGTTTTCCCTCAATGAGGCGAGGCGTAAGCCTCGAGGCGGTCCGAGACGTAAGTCCCGAGGCAGTAATATATACACTACACAAAAAAAATATATATATATACACCAATCTTCATTCCACTACTTCGGCTTAGAAAATATATACAATACAACACACACTTGACATTTGAGTACTAGACACAATATATATATATATATATATATATATAAATATTACATATACTTTTTTCAATCACGAAATATAGATGTACATGTACTAACAAAGAAAAAAATTGAGTAGAAGTGTGACCTTGACCCTCACACGTAGTAGAGACTAAATATAAAAAAGTGTATCCAGTAGATACATATACATAATACTTCCGTGAACCGAAAAGAATCGAAGAAGAAAATGCAAAGAAAACGGGAGAAAACTGGAACTCACGAGGGACAATAGACGAGTATTAGATAAGGATTAGGAGAACCGGAGAAGAACAAGGTTTTCAAAAAAGAAATAGAGAAGGTTTTAGTCATTTTTTAAAATAATTTGGCCTCGATATTGAGGCGTACACCTCTCTACCGCCTCACGCCTCACCGCCTCAGATGACCGAGGCGTACGCCTCGTATGGGGATCGAGAGGCGCTGACTCAGGTGCGATTATGGATCGCCTCGCCTCGCCTCACACGCTTTTTAAAACCATGCACCCACTCTCTACCGCCAGGACAGATCACGTGGACAAAACTTAGAGAGTGATTGCCAGTAAAAGTGGAATGCTGTCTAGGCAGCATCAAATCTTAGCATGTTTTTCTTATTTAGTTAGTAAGCGCCCAGTCATAACATATATGTAATTACAATCATAACCTGACAAGCTTCATTCTCTTCTCCAGGAAGAGAATTAAAGGTTTATTGATTGACACTTTGGATTAGAGGAAGGGTATTCTGTTTGGTTTTGCATGCCATTTCATTCGAAGGCTGAAAACCTATTGAGACTATAACTTAAACCAAGTGCCTTGAGCTGATACACCCACATATGGTTTTTGTCAGAATTGCATAATTGATAAACGGGTATGTAGTATTTTTTAGGTTTATCCTAGATGGTTGATGTCAGTGGGTTGGATGTGAGAAGGAGCAATTGTACAAGTTTTTGTTTAAGGTTGTAAGGCTGATTGCTAGTAGTAGTGATGATCGAGTCTTTCTGGATGTCTAAAAGTTCCAGAATTTCTGAAAAAGGTTCAGTAGCATCCAAAGTTTTTTTTTAACATCACAGTTCCTGTGTTCATAGGAATTGCAATATTTGGCTCTTCATGCAACTTATAATGTTTTTGATTATTAGTCAAATGTCAAAAATTTGTTACATTGAACCCTATTGAAATTAGTGTTAATTTTGTGGACCATGATGACCCCTAACAAGCGCAAATAGGTAATCTGGTTTGGACATCCAGAAAAAAAGCCCACATGGCACTAATTGTCCACAACCTCGGGGGCATAATTAGTTGTATTACCTTGATACCTTCATAGAGGATGAGGAACCCAAGGGTGCTCACAATGAACACAGGTAGTTTCATCATGAAGAGCTATTTTGCGTTTGCTTCTAATACAAGTTAGCCTGGCATTACATTTGAAGAAATAGAAAAACAAATTCTGGAGCTCATATTGCATTAGTTTATCTTTCTTTAATATGTAGTTTTATCACCACAATGTAAAATCTTTGACTGGAAAGGAATATTTGATTAGACGATGTATATATTGAAAGGTTGTTGCTTTGATTATTTTAATTTTAATTTTAATTTTATTGTGAATCTTTATGCAGTTCATTCTCTGCTCACCTGGACTATAAATTATTGAAAGACGAGGTTGAAGATCTTTCAAGAAACAAAGGGAAATATAAATGGGAGGTTGATGCAGCTAACTGCAAGTGGGTGGCAACTAGAGAGCTGATTTTAGAGGTATTCTGGTATTTATGCAACATTTTGACATTGAACGTGCTCTGTTAAATCTTTAAGGGTTTTCTTTGTTCTTTATTATCTTTGCAGGATTCGTACATGAATTCTCCCTATGGTCTAAATCTGAAGTTATATGACCATTGGTTGAATAGTTACAAGGCGTCTGGAGGGCATGATCTTCATTCATCAAGACAGAGATCATTCTTCTCTCTTTGTAAGTGAATGATAAAAGGGAACTTGGGAACTAATCTTTTGTTGGGTCCTTGGTCTAGCCATAATTGATGTGTTGATTGATTGAAATTTACAAAAACTGGCACACCACAGACACAAAGTTGGTTATGGCACCACCATAGTTTATAAACACAAAAACGTTGCCGCACTCCGCAAATTAAGACCCCTAGAAAACTAATAGCACTTGGTAGAGGACTTGATAAAAAACCAAGTGAATCCAAAAGCAAGCTGGAACTGAACGTCTTCTGCCTAGTTGAGCCTATACTTGAAGCAAGATGTCTTTTGAGAATCTATGCATTGTGAGATGGCACCCAAGTTTGGGCAATCCAAATGTGATAATGTTGGGGTTGGCACAGTTTGGCTACCAAAACCACGGAAGACCTTAACTCTAATCCCCTCAAACATGGCTTCCCAACACATACATATATCATTGAAATAGCTTCGTTTTATGTCTGTTGATTATCATAAGTATTTTCTTGTGAGGGCCCTCAGTGTAATTTTACGATGTTATGATGATTGATGGAACATTCTATGATTGTGATTTTTTTAAATAAGGCAGAAGCTTTTACACCCTGTTGCCTGTATAGTTGGTTGTTGATTGCATTTGTTTCTCAAGGGAAAAAACAATCTTAAAGCTCTTGCTGTTTTGAGTTTTTTTTTTCCCTTCCTATTAGTTGTGGCTCCATGTTCCTCATGAACCTTACTCCTTTACATCTTACCAACTTATTTATATAGGCAACAGCTATCGGGATATATTGCACCACAACAAAAAGCCATTTTATCTTAAAGGCAGGGAAGAAGACTCAAGTATCATGGACGCCTATTTGTTGCACTCGGTGTGTACAATTTTATATTCATTTTCAATACTTTCACAAACTCACAAATGAAACATTTTCGTTTTTAGATTGGAAGGATGACCAAGTGGTTATTTTTCATTTGTGCAGCTAAATCACGTTTTTAAAACAAGAGATCTTGTGACAAAGAATGATAAAAAGCTGACAACTCGCAAAGAGGCTAAGCATGAGGAAATTTTAGACAGTGAGAATTTCCTTGACCAGGGATTCACTCGTCCTAAGGTATTGTATCATTGGTTCTTATGTCATTACTTTTCATAGTTTCAGTTTCTGCATGCTATGAAATGTGATGTACTCTTGGGACTAAAGTTGCATGTTGTATTATTTCTGTACTAGTCAGAGACAAGTCTAGCTTTTCAATTCTTAAGCTAAAAAGCTTATGCGAAATCTTGTGTCTGACTTTCACATGCAGGAAATTTCATTTCTCTGCCTTTTGCATGCTTGGAATTCATCACATATTCCTCCTTTTGATAACATTTCTCCCACTTCAGAATACCATCAAAGATTGTGGATTTAGGGTCCGTTTGGTTTGATGAAATGATTTTGAGGGATTTGGATTTCGTGGAAGGATTTGGGTTTGGAAGGATTTGGAATCTTTGGTGTGTAGGATTTGGAATGGAATTGAATTCATTCTTTATAGATAATTTAGAAAAATAAATTATAAATAATTATAAAAATAATTAAATTACTTTTTTATTAATTGATTATTACAAAACAAATGTTTTTAACGAAATCCCATGAATTACCAACTATCCCTTTAGAATTTCAAATCCTATGTTTGTGGTATTTGGATTTCAATGAAATCCCGAGATTTCAAGTCCAGGATATTCTTCAAACCAAACAAGGGAATGGACTGGAATTCAATTCCAAATCCCATCCAATCCAGCAAACCAAATGGGACTTAGAGAACATCATTGTCCATGTAAGTAGAGTCTCAATGAGGTTCTAGAGACCCTAAACTGAAAACTAAGGTGAATCATATCTCCTTATAAACGTGTTTTCCACATGAAGGTAGGGGGTGGGTGATGCTGGAAATATGTCTACTATAACACGTTTTGTTTCAACTACGTAGGGTAGACTAAATATGAAACCTTGTAGGTGAGGGTAACTTATTTGGCCACTCAATATATCTACAATTCTTCTTGCATGTCAATCTTAGTAGACTTCTATCTCTTTCGAGGCTTGGCAATTTGTATGTTCTAACCATCTCAACCAGAATTTTTGTGTATCGCGATGTTTAATACTGAATTCCGTTGTGTGGCACACATCCGGTTCAACATGAACATTTCCACTACAATTTATCATTTGTACATGCTATTTTATGTTGGCCATTACTTTCCATGAATCATAGAGTTCTTACTGCATTTGATATGATTTACGTCCCTAATAACCCTTTCCTGCATCCAAGGTTTTAAAAGGCGGTATCGAGCCTCGAGGCGTAAGCCTCGAGGCGTAAGCCTCAATGCGGGTATATATAAACACCAAATATATATACTACGCAAATATATACGTTTATATACAATATATAAAGACATACTGAATAGTCCACATTCTCTTATTCATAAGTCTGAAAGTAAGCCGTAGGCGGGAACTCTTCTTTTTATCTTATTCTTTGGTCAGACAATATATATGTGTATATATATATATGTAATACACTTATAAGCAGAAGGGAATGTGATACGGGTAGATCGTGTACGTTGGGTTTAGTTGATTAGGTTCAAGGGGAAACATGTTAAACAGAAATCACATAATATACATCCACAGGATATATATGCTAACAAATTAAATATACATATATATATACACTAACAAAAAAAAGATATAATATACTCATAACTCATTAGGTTTAGAGAAAAAGTCTCTAAATACTTGGATGCTCGAATGTAGCATGTTAAGAAAATATTAGGACTTATATATAAACATATGTATATATATATGGAGTGAGGGAGGAGTGAATCGTTTTGAGAGAGCACAAACAACCGTTATTTTTGACTTTTGGCTTTGTAGTCTCTCTATGTATATACATTATGTATATGTTTGTCAGTATATGAGTGTGTCTTCTGATGCAGAAGTGAATGGCTTTGAGAAGAGAGCAAGTGGTAGCCATCGTTTTTGACTTTTTGGTAGGTGTATTGAATGAAAAAAAGGCCAACCCACAATATATATCAGATATTACGCCTCTCTATGTCTCACCGCCTCACAGCTCCAGCCACCGCCCCATCCATTCAAGGCGTACAAATGTTAAAACCACGTTTGCATTTGGTACATTTTTGGCAGGTGTATTGAATGAAAAAAAGCCTCAACCGAGTTTTAAAACCATTAATCAACTTGTGTATATTATTCTTCCTAGAAGGACACTAAACACTACATGTAAACTTCTAGTTGCAAGGCGTATCCTGCTTCTTAAGGTTGCATTTGGTACATTGGACATGACAAGTCAAACTTACTGTCCAACGTTTGGCACGACATGGGACAAGACAAAAACTCACTGTCCCACATTTGGCACGACATGGGACAATGTCCAAATGTTTGGCATGACATGGGATAGGGCAAAAACTCACTGTCCCACGTTTGACATGACATAGGATAGGATAAAAACTCACTGTCGCACGTTTGGGACGACATGGGCTGGGACTGGATGGGACAAAAAAGGTGGACACGTTTTATCCACTACAAGGATGGATAAAACTTAAAAATTATCAATCTACCCTCATTTGATATAACGCCGATGTTGGCCACCGTCAACCACCGTCGACCACCTCCACCAACTTAGGTTACCGTTATCACCCCCACCCACACCACTATCACGCCCACCCACACCACCTCCTCCTCCACAACCACCACCTCCATATCCACCATGTCGTCGGCCACTAGCACGACATTGTCCACCATCTACACAACCACCACAATCACCACAATGGTTGTCGGCCACCGACCGCCACCTCCTATCGCCGCCGCCACCACCACCTCCACCATCAGAGACCACTTCAACCACCACTACCACCTCCCACCATTACCTTTACCTCCACCACATTGGGTACCACCAAATCCATTTCCTCCACAATGGCCGCCACCACCTCTATATCTACCACTGTTGGTTGCCACTACCACAAACGTCCACCATCTTCACGTCCGCCACAATCACTACATCTGTTACAAATCTCTCAATTATGGGAAGATTTGATTATTATTTTATTTCCTATTGTATAACTGGCTGTATATTTCTAGGATTCCCTAACATAGTTTCCTTTCTTACTTCCTTGTACTCCTATATATTATACCTCTTCTCTTTGTTAATACATACAAGAAATACCTACTATTTCTGTGATGGTATCAGAGCGGGAACCCTAATTCCTGCAGCCATTTAGCCTTCCCTTCCCCAACCCTAAATTCCTACAACCGTAAAAACAGAACCATGTCAGACGATTCAGCCATCAGTTCTTCCAAGAATATGTCTTCTGCTGCCACTCACAACCCTACCTCGGAATCTCACTCAATTCAAATCACTACTATTAAGTTGAATGGAAAGAACTTCTTGCGCTGGTCTCAATCAGTGCGGATGTATATTCGTGGTAGGGGAAAGATGGGCTACCTAACCGGAGAAAAAAAAAGAGCTTGCTCTTGGTGATTCCGGCCATGTCTCATGGGATGCTGAATACTCGATGGTTATGACATGGTTAGTAAATTCCATGGAAGAGGACATTAGCTCCAATTGTATGTGCTATCATACAACAAAAGAGCTTTGGGACAATGTCAATCTGATGTACTCGGACCTCGGAAACCAATCTCAGGTATATGAACTCACCTTAAAACTAGAAAGAATTTGCCAAGGTGAGGACACTGTCACCAAGTATTTTAATTCCTTGAAAAGACTGTGGCAAGATTTAGATCTTTTCAATGATTATGAATCGAAGTGTACTGATGATTGCAATTATTATAAAAAAATGGTGGAGGGTAATCACATTTATAAGTTTCTTATTGGTCTTAATATGGAGTTTGATGAGGTTAGAGGCAAGATCATTGGTCGATAACCTATTCCCTCAATGGGAGAAGTATTTTCTGAAGTACGGCGTGAGGAAAGCCGTCGTCTTGTGATGCTTAACCCAAAACCTTCAAGCACCCGTGCTAAAATTTCTATCCCACTTGTTGGAGTTAAAAATGGGCAGAATATGAACAAAAAAACCTCGTTTTCTATTGAGAAAACTCGTGTGTGGTGTGATCATTGTGATAAGCCACTTCATACACAAGATACATGTTGGAAACTCAATGGAAAACCAGAAAATTGGAAGGGATCACATAAAGGGCGGTTCAATAAGGCACCTACAACACATGTGGCAGATTCAGGATTCCTCAACAAAGAGCAAATTGATCAACTCCTACAACTGTTGAAGACGAACTCAGGTTCATCTAGTACTCCTAATGCTTCTGTCGCACAAACAGGTAACTATAAAGCCTTCTCTTGTCATTCTTTTCCTCACTCCACTCCTTGGATCATCGATTCAGGAGCTTCTGACAATATGACCAGCATGTCTAACCTATATAATTCATATTTTCCTTGTTCTGGTCATGAAAAAATCCGTATAGCAGATGGGTCTTATTCTCCTATAGCCGGCAAAGGCCTGATAAATATGTCGGAAAGTATTTCTCTTAAGGATGTCTTACACGTTCCTAAACTAACCTATAATCTTCTATCTGTTAGCAAACTATCCAAAGATTCTAATTGTCGAATTACCTTCTTTGATTCTCATTGTACCTTTTAGGATATGAACTTGGGGAAGATGATTGGCAGTGCTAAACAGATCGATGGACTCTACTTTCTTGATGATCAAGGTTCTAAAAATAAAGGAGCTCAAGTTTTCAATAGTATTCATTCTATACCTGCCAAGAATCAGATTATGCTTTGGCATTATAGGCTAGGACACCCTAGTTTTCCGTATCTTAGCAAGTTATTTCCTAGTTTGTTTAAAGGTTTAGATAATTCTAAATTAGTTTGTGAAAACTGCATTTTGTCGAAGAGTCAAAGAACTATTTATCGTCCTAAAGGTTATCAAGTTTCAAAACCTTTTTATAAAATCTACAGTGATATTTGGGGACCTTCAAGGATTAATACACCATCTGGAAAAAAGTGGTTTGTAACGTTTATTGACGAATGTCGGAAAAATCCGAGGTTGAAGACCTATTTAAAAGGTTTTACTCAATGATTGAAAACATTTTTGAAACAAAAACTAAAATTCTTCATACAGATAATGGATCTGAATACCTTAAAGGAGCTCTTGAAAGATATTTTATTGAAAAAGGAATTCACCATGAAACTACTTGTGTTACACACCTCAACAAAATGGAATAGCCGAGCGAAAAAATAAACATCTTCTTGAGGTCTCTCGGGCCATTATGTTCTCAATGAATGTTCCTAAATATTTGTGGGGCGAAGCAATTCTAACTGCTTCTTACCTTATCAACAGAATGCCTACTTGTGTTCTAAACTATATTACTCCTATAGATTGTTTAGAAAAACACTTTTCTTCATCAAATATTTTCCCTGAAAATTTTTTGGCTGTACAACTTATGTGCACATAAGTAGTAATAGGAGATCTAAACTGGATCCAAGGGCTGAAAAATGTATTTTTATCGGCTATGCTCCAAATAAAAGAGGATATAAGTGCTTTAATCTAAAGACAAAAAAAACAGTCGTCTCTATGGATGTTACCTTTCTTGAAAACCAGCCCTATTTTCAAAAACAATCCTCTTCAGGGGGAGAACTTAGAAGAAGAGTCTTTTTGGGACATTACTAATATCCCTTTACCTAAAACTATTGACCCTTGTGACCCTACTTCTACACCAATTACTGTTCCTACCACTAGTTTGGAAGACATAAGTGATCCTGAACCTATTCTGCCCTCGATAGGGGGAGACATACCACGTGATGATCCAATTGAACAAGACAAAGAGCTCCTCACATACTCAAGAAAGAAGGGTCATCAAAAAGGAAAGCAAACCACGGTACCATTAGCACCTGCTCAATCATCTACTTCAAGATCTGAATCTGAAACTACTCAAGGTACTCGTAAAACCCAACCTGTTCGTACCTCAAATCCAGTCTCTCCTTCAGTGACTAATATTGAAGATAGTGACTTGAATATTCCAATAGCTATCAGAAAATCAAAGCGTTCTTGTACTTCTCATCCTATATCCAAGTATCTTCCTTACAATAATCTTTCTCAAAAACATAGTGCGTTTATTACAAAGTTATCTAACCAGTTTGTTCCAAGAAACATACAAGAGGCACTAGATGACCCTAATTGGAAATCAACAGTGATGGAAGAGATGAATGCTCTAAAGAAAAATGGTACTTGGGAAGTTACAGATCTACCAAAAAATCAGAGAATGGTTGGGTGCAAATGGGTGTTTAATGTGAAATGCAAGGCAGATGGGAGTATTGAGAGATACAAGGCAAGATTAGTTGCTAAAGGTTTCACCCAAACATACGGTATTGACTATCATGAAACGTTAGCGCCTGTTGCAAAACTCAATACCATACGGGTGTTAATATCTCTAACAACAAATTGTGATTGACCTCTACACCAGTTAGATATCAAGAATGCATTCTTGAATGGCGATTTACTAGAAGAAGTGTTTATGAGCCTACCTCCGGGGTTTGAAAAGTTGTTGGGACAAGACAAAGTATGCAGACTCAAAAAATCCTTGTATGGCCTTAAATAATCTCCAAGGGCCTGGTTTGAACGATTTGAAAAGGCAGTGAAAAGTTATGGCTATCATCAAAGCCAACCTGATCACACAATGTTTTATAAACAATCGGAAAAAGGTAAGATCTTTATCTTAATCGTCTATGTGGATGATATAATCCTGACCGGTGATGATTACGAAGGGCTAACCAATTTGAAAAAGGGTGAGCCTGAGATTTTGAGTTGAAAGATTTAGGACCACTAAAATACTTCCTGGGTATGGAGTTTGATCACACAATGTTTTATAAACAATCGGAAAAAGGTAAGATCTTTATCTTAATCGTCTATATGGATGATATAATCCTGACCGGTGATGATTACGAAGGGCTAACCAATTTGAAAAAGGGGTTAGCCTGAGATTTTGAATTGAAAGATTTAGGACCACTAAAATACTTCCTGGGTATGGAGTTTGTCAGGTCCAAGAAGGGCATCTTTGTTAACCAACGGAAGTATATCGTTGATCTTCTCAGTGAGACTGGTCTCTTAGGTTGTAATCCTATCGATACTCCCATAGATCCTAACCTCAAACTTTATCCCGCTAAAGCTGAAGAAGTAATTGATAAGGAGAAGTTTCAGAGGCTAGTTGGAAAGTTGATCTATTTATCGCATACACGGCCAGATATAGCATTTGCAGTAAGCCTGGTTAGCCGATACATGCATGCACTCACCTGGACGAGAACATTTTGATGCAGCGTATAGGATAGTTTATCTTAAAGGAAGTCCCGGAAAAGGTCTTATGTTCTGGAAAAGTAATAATCTTTAGATAGAAGTATTTACTGATTCTGGCGGGGGGGGGGGATAGTACTACGGATAGGCGATCTACTTCAGGCTACTGTACAATTGTTGGAGGTAATCTAGTTACATGGAGAAGTAAAAAACAAAATGTTGTGGCACAGAGTTGTGCAGAGGCAGAATTCAGGTCTCTAGCTCATGGGATTTGTGAGGCAATATGGTTGAAACGATTGTTTGGAGACTTGGAAATTCCTATCATTCAGCCTATAAAAGTGTATTGTGACAATAAAACAGCCATCCTAATTGCTCACAACCCAGTTCTACATGATAGAACCATGCATGTTGAAATCGACAAGCATTTCATCAAAGAAAAGATTGAAAGTGGGTTGATTTATATATCATTTGTGCCAACTACACATCAGATAGCCGATATCCTCACAAAAGGGCTACCTAAGAGACAATTCAAATATTTAATTAGCAAGCTTGCCATGGAAGACATCTTTGAGCCAGCTTGAGGGGAAGTGTTGCAAATCTCTCAATTATGGGAAGATTTGATTATTATTTTATTTCCTATTGTATAGCTGTTATTTTAGGCTGTATATTTCTAGGATTCCCTAGCATATTTCCTTTCTTACTTCCTTGTACTCCTATATATTGTACCTCTTCTCTTTGTTAATACATACAAGAAATACCTACTATTTTTGTGAACATCCACCACAACACTGTCAGCTACCGTCCACCACCGTCTCTATCTTCACCACTAACACCACCACTTTAGTTGACTACCTCCGCCACAATCACCACCTCCACTTCCACTAGCACCACCACTGCCTCTAGCTCAACCAGCGCCACCACCTTTGACTGCCGCAACCACCACTGTCGCTGCAACAATCTATACAATTTCTGGCTATCATGGTCACCACCGCTGCCAATTCATAAGAACCTTCCAAATCAAATAAACATAGTTTTTTCCTTGTACGAACCTAGTTCCTTCTATGGTATCAAATTCTTCATTCAAATTTAGTACTATTAGATATATCATATATGCATGTATCTATTTATGAATATCTATGTATGTATATGAAAATTGTGTAAAAATGTTTATAAATCAAATTATTTAAACATATACTTGATTTGTGTCATTTATAATTATTAGATGAAATATGATATACAAAATCATTAAGCAGCATTTCAACTTGTCCAGCCCGGTCGTGTCCGGTCCTAGTCGTACTAAACACTGGATAGATGCATATGATACACTACAAAACCAAACTCGTTGTGCTTGTTTAATGATGCTATAGTTAATAATGTTGTTTTTGTTCTGCATAAGCAATCCAGTATATACTACAAGCTAGAATGATAATGTTTGTGCTTAATTGTGAACAAATGTTCATCTTGAAATATTTGTGCTTGTGGGCATGTTTGTGAATTATATTATTTATACTATATAGAATATATAATTTTCATATGACATTTTTACTTTCACTTGTGATGTATTATATTTACTATGTCAAGCATTGTGCAATAACGTTTGTGATCAATTTCAGGTATTGATCTTATTACCAATGGCAAGAATTGCATACCGAGTAATTAAGAGGCTGATTCAGTTGACCCCTTCAGGGCATAAGGCAAGTGTAAATCTTACCCATGAATAATTTGTCATGCTATAAAGGGAAGATGCCTACTTGCAACAGCACTATGGGCAAGGAAAATCATTCGAATATGATTCTTTTTTTCTCTTGTTTTGACAGGTTAATGTAGAGCACATTGATCGCTTCTCTGATGGGTTTGGCCCTGGACGATCTGATGACCCACAGGATGAGGATGGTATCTCCAAGTCATGGAAAACCTCAAAGCCATCAGACTTCCAGGCACTGTTTGGAGGGAATAACAATGATCATTTCATGATTGGCATCAAGTTTACCAAGTAATTTATGTCCTTGATTTGGTTGGATCAAAAGACTATAACATTACCTATGTTATCGGACTAGCATCTCTTTAATTTCAGTCCATGTTAGTCTTCTGTGGTTAAAACTGTTTGCACCACTATCAATGCTGATGCCTATAATATGTGACCATGTGCACTATCAAGTCTTCTAATAGTCTGATTTGCTTAAATGGCTTCTGGCTCAAATGCAAGAACTAATAGTGGAAAATAAAGGCAAAAAAGTGTCTTTGCTGTTGGTTGAGTACTTCAGTAACTATCAGTTGTATATTGATATTTTATCAGCTTCTATTCAATCTTTTCTATTCTCTCTCTCTCTCTCTCTCTCTCTCTTATGAACTCGTTTAGTGCAGACAACTATGGCTTTATTTTTACTTGCCCTCTTCTGAAAACTCGGGATACCATTTTATACAATCGTAGGAGATTCTGATTGATATGTGAGTTCTATGAAACAAAAAATTGAGCTAAATGTACAGTTTAGTTAGGATCATGAATTCATGATACATGATCATTGTTATAAAATTTGTTATTGAGCATGTGCAGTGTAAGACCATGATACATGATCATCAGTATGATAGACCTAAGCATTCTGACCAAAACACAATATTAAGTCTATTACTTTCGGAGCTTATGGAATTTGTTATTGAGCATGTGCAGTAGACCATGATACATGGAACATCTTGTCCTCACTCTGTCCTGTAATAGATCTGAAAATTTTGATTAAATTCGGACCTCAGGAGTGTTCAACTATCTGATCTCATGTTGAGAACTCATCTGAATCCATTGGTCCCCCCAACCCAAAAAAAGAACTACCTTCGGGTAGGATTTACTTGGTTTGGTTTTGATTAGGGCATCTTATATTGCTTTTTTTTATCTAGTTTTCCTATTTATTAGTCTTCCATCTTTGACATCCTCGTTTATTTTGTAGGAAGACCATAAAGTTGTACAGTGACTTTTATACCTCAGACATAATTGTTGCTTCTCCTCTTGGTTTAATCACCGTGAGTACTCTTTTTTTAAACTGTTCTCCTGTCAAGTCTTGGAATCTTATTATGTCATATTATGCTCTAGTACTAACATCAGAGTCTGGTAACAAGTTACTTACCAATCCTAGAAGATATGATATTTTTTCGCCTACTTTCTTTGAGACGATGGCTAAGATTTGTTGAAGCAATACAATTGTTGGACTCCTCTTTTACATGCAATTTTATCTACTAAATGGGTAACACATAGGTAAGAATACATGAGGAATAATTGTAGTCATAGGATTAGAGTAAGGTGGATGAATATGCAAAACACATCAAGCCTTTTTTGACTTTGAAATCCCACATAAGTTCCAAAGATTGTGGTGAATCCTGCTGTGGCTTATCATTCAAAATGTTGGATGCAAGAGATAGGACACACAGCAGATGAGTGTAGCAGAACAAAGAACGTGGAGTTGGTTACGTGCAAGAGAAACAGCTCTTGAGTGCCGGGCCTATGCGCCTCTCGAGGTACAAGTTCAACCAATGCCGTCACTCAGTTCACCTTCTCTGTAGGTAAGGCGGAAGTTAATTGAAAAGAAATGAGATCAGGGTTGCCCTTAAAAGCAATAAACCCAATTCTAAAATCAATAAACCCCTCCTTTTAGTATTTTGAATTTGAACACAGATGGTTCTTCAGGATACAATTAGAAAAGATGATCTCCCGGGGAAAATTGCTTTTGGGAGGACCAGAATGGTATCAATGGAAAATATTAGTTATTGGTATCTAGGCAAAATTTGTATTTAGTAATTTGGCAGGAAACAATTAGTATTAGGTGATTTAGTATTTCAATGAAAGTCGTTGGTGATTGCGTGAGCATTTGGCTTGTAACGCATCCTAATATGTTTCTTATCTATATCCTCTTTTAAATTTTAAAATATTAGCACGTCTAGTTCTTATAAATCTGGATATCACTATTCGTTTATAAACATTAGTGTAATTGCTAGCTTGATTATCATAGTTTTCTGTTCGATTGCAGATTGCTTATTATGTAATTTCTGTTTGATTTTCTTATGTTGGGGATGGGGATAAAACGAGGCCCATCTAAACCTTCCAGTGCACCTGTGGTAGGGGGATAGGTCTGAAGGATGACATTGGGGAAGGGAGGCCTCCAAGGGCAGGCCCGAATTAGCAATGGGAAAAATAATCAAGTGAGATTTGAAATATTGTAATTCAAAGGACTTCTACCTTGGGACTATTGATGTTTGGAGGTCTTGAATCGGTCCACCTTTTGAGAAGTTCCTTATGATTCCCAAACTATTTGTTTACACTTTACTCCAACTAGCTTGGATTTAAAGATTGTGTTGTTGTTAGTGTTTGTTAGTTTTATGCAAAACAAGTGTAGGATAGAGAAGCCCACTGGTTGCTTTTAACAGCAGATGTACCACTGAAAACCCTTACACCCTAGATACTCTATTTAGTTTACCCTAAATAATTATTTGCTCCATAATGTTAGAAGCACTTCCTATTATTGGCGTAGTTTGACTGATGACCAAGTAAAACCATGACAACCAAAATTCAACTTCTGACCCCATTAATGTTTAAAGGAAGATCATAATTGCCATGCCTTTTGAACATGCAAAGAGTCCGAAGTGCATACCGTTATGTTGGTTCATTTTTTTCTCTTTTCTCTCAACAAACAGTTTTGGTTAGCCTTCGGATTCGAGAGCAGAAAGCAATGACATTGACAGTAGGTTTAGAAGGCTTAGTTAGATTCTCAATGTAATCAGGGATTATATTATTGATTTTCTTGTAAATACAATGAAAGAGTACAAGGTTTATATAGGCAAGAAAGCTAGAAAAAGAAGGAAACCCTAAAAACCCTAAGGGCCCACGAGCTAATTGGGCCTAAGTAAAGAATTACATATTTTACATTCTAACACTCCCCCTCAAGCTGGAGCATAGATATTAATCATGCCCAACTTGTTACAGATAGAAGAGATCCGCGAACCAGGTAAAGCTTTGGTAAAGACATCGGCAAGTTGACTTCCTGTTCGAACAAAGGGAGTTGAGATGGTTCTATCTTCTAGCTTTTCACGAGTGAAATGGCAATCCACTTCAATATGTTTTGTTCTCTCATGAAACACGAGATTATTTGCAATGTGGATAGCCGCCTCATTATCACAATATAGATTCATTGGTTTAGATTGAGCAAACCCAAGTTCACCTAGCAGATTACGCAACCATATCAACTCACAAGTGGTTTGGGCCATAGCCCTATATTCAGATTCAGCGCTTGACCGGGAAACGACATTCTGTTTCTTGCTTTTCCACGAGACTAGATTTCCTCCAACTAACACACAATAGCCTGTCGTAGACCGTCTGTTCGTAGGATCTCTATTATAGTCAGCATCTGTAAACCCTTCTATGACATGATGACCGTGATTTTGATAAAGAATGCCAAGACCAGGGGCACCCTTTAGGTACTTCAGTATATGTCTAACGGCCTCCCAATGTAGAGTTCTTGGAGATGACATAAACTGACTTACAACACTCACCGGAAACGCGATGTCAGGACGCGTAATCGTCAGGTAGTTTAGTTTTCCCACAATTCTTCTATACTTTTCTAGATCCTCAAGTAGATCTCCATATCTGCTTTCAATTTCATATTCAGAATCATTGGGGCTTCACACGGTTTTGTTTCAATCATCCCAGAATCATTCAATACATCCAAACAATATTTCCGTTGAGACAAACATATCCCTTTCCGAGTACGAGATACTTCAATTCCCAAGAAGTATTTTAAAGGACCTAGATCCTTTGTTTGAAACCGGGACGCAAGGAAATCTTTCAGCTTCTTGATCCCAATGTCATCGCTCCCAGTAATCACAATGTCATCAACGTACACCACTAGTAGAATGCATCCAGAAGGGGATGAAGTAAAGAACACAAAATGATCATAAGAGCTCCTCCGTAAGCCAAAATCAGTCATTACAGCATTGAACCGTCCAAACCAAGCACGAGGGGATTGCTTTAAACCATACAATGATTTACGCAATTTACAGACTCTGCCAGACTCCCCTTGAGCAACAAACCCAGGTGGTTGATCCATATAAACTTCCTCATGTAAATCACCATGCAGGAATGCATTTTTCACATCCAATTGGTGTAGGACCCAGTCATAAGTAGCGCCCAATGAAATAAACAAGCGGATGGAGGGTACCTTAGCCACAGGAGAAAATGTCTCGTAGTAATCGACCCCATAAGTCTGAGCATATCCTTTAGCTACCAACCAGGTTTTCAGACGAGCCACTGATCCATCTGGATTAACTTTCACAGTGAATACCCATTTGCAGCCAATTGCCTTTTTACCTGCAGGTAACTCTACCAAATCCCATGTATTATTATGATCTAGAGCATTAATCTCGTCAATCATGGGCATCCCGCCATCCAGAATGAGCCAAAGCTTCACCAACCGTTTTAGGAACAGAAAATGAATCAAGTGTAGAGATCAAAGAGCGAGAACGAGAAGAAAGTTTATCATAGCAAACAACTGAAGAAATAGGGCAAGTACATGAGCGCTTACCTTTTCGAAGGGCAATGGGAACATCAAGATCAGGATCATGTGTATCGGATGGTGGTGGATCACTTGAAGCAGAAGGATCATCATTAGAAGAATCTGCAGACGATGACGAAGATGGTATAGGGTCGGGATCTGACGTAGGTCGTTGCCGCCTATTATACACATGAACTATCGGTGGTTTAGTAGGCTCTTGATGCTGTGTCGAGTCGGATAGGAAAGGGGATTCGGGAACTGGTACGATATATACCAACAAATCATCGCTATCTCTTGGATTGCTAGGAGTGGACACAGGAAAGAAAGGTATATTCTCATGGAATGTAACATCTCGAGATACAATGTATCGATTAAGTGTGGGAGAAAAGCACTTATACCCTTTTTGAAGTCGAGAGTAACCAAGAAATACACATTTCAGAGATTTTGGATCCAACTTAGTTATGTGTGGTCGGGTATCACGGACAAAACAAGTACTACCAAAGATCTTTGGGTCGACAGGAAACAATGACTTTGTAGGAAACAAAACTGTGAAAGGACTTCTTCCATCCAAAACAACAGATGACATTCGGTTGATGAGAAAACAAGCATTAGCAACAGCATCAGCCCAAAAGAGTTTTGGAACAGTCATATGAAATAATAGAGCCCGAGCCACCTCTAAGAGATGACGATTCTTTCGTTCAGCAACCCCATTTTGGGCTGGTGTGTCAACACAGGAAGACTCATGAAGAATACCATTTTGAAGCATATATGACTGAAATGTTTGAGACAAATATTCTTTTGCATTATCGCTACGAAGAGTTTGAATGGAGACTTTAAATTGTGTTTTAATCACGGTATAAAATGAACAAAAATGGGTAAATACCTCAGATCGATTTTTCATAAGGTAAAGCCAAGTCGTACGAGAGTAATCATCAACAAAAGTAACGAAATACTTAAATCCAAGTTTTGAAGTGACCGGACATGGTCCCCAAACATCAGAATGGATTAACTCAAATGGAGAAGAGGCCCGCTTATTATAGACTTTAGGACTTAAATGAATACGTTGATGTTTGACATACTACCAAGACTCAAACTGTAGAGAAGATAAAGAAGAAAACTCAGGACACAACTTCTTCAAATTTTGTAAAGAAGGATGACCTAATCGACAATGAACTTCAAGCGGAGACGATGAGTTGGAACAAGCTAAAGAGCAAGGTATTTGTTGTTCAAATATGTATAGGCCGTCAGTTTCATGCCCTTTACCAATAATCCTCTTCGTCGACAGATCCTGAAGGACACAGAAATCAGGAAAGAATGTGACACAACAATTTAAAGCACGATTAATTTTGCTGACTGATAACAAATTGAATGAGAAATTGGGTAGGCTCAGTACAGAAGATAACGAAACAGATGGGGTAAGATCAATGGTGCCAGAACCAAGAACAGATGTGGTAGACCCATCAGCAATTGTGACATGTGATGGAGACGTGTGTTTATTGAAATTAGAGAAGATAGTGGGATTACCTGTCATGTGATCTGAAGCACCTGAATCAATGACCCATTTGGAGGCAGAGGATAATAGGCATGTACTAGAGTTACTTGTCTCAGCAAATGTAGCAGTCGAAGCAGTGGAATTCTCAGTACCTAAAAGTCGAGCATATTCTTCCGCGGGTATAGTAACCGTACTACCAGATGGTTTGTCTTCTCCAGTCATCTTCCAATGAATCACAAACCAGAAAATCGAAGTTGGACAAAGAATGCACTCACAGGGTGCCAGAAAACCGACGAACAAAAACGAAAACGAACAGCGCACTCACAGGGTGCCACAAGACGAACAAGGATGAAATAAAACGGGAAAAATCTTCGAACAAAAAAAAACGTACCAAAAAACTTCGGGAGTACTGTTCACGCCCGGAGCACTGTTCATGTCGGAACACTATTCATACTGGAGCACTGTTCACGCCGAACACTGTTCACGCCGGAGGATGGTAGAAAGTGGGACGACTACTATTAGGGTTTTGGGAGCGACGGATATTAGGGTTTTAGAAGCGGCGGCTCTGATACCATGTAATCAGGGATTATATTATTGATTTTCTTGTAAATACAATGAAAGAGTACAAGGTTTATATAGGCAAGAAAGCTAGAAAAAGAAGGAAACCCTAAAAACCCTAAGGGCCCACGAGCTAATTGGGCCTAAGTAAAGAATTACATATTTTACATTCTAACACAATAATGAAGAAATTTGTGCCTTTACTTTGCTTCTGACTTCTCCAATTATGTGAATTTGTGTATGTCACATCACCATTCTAATAATTGCATGACCTTATCACATTACATGAAAGTTGGTATTGGTTTCCAAATTACTGTGTATTATATTTTAAAATTGAGTTTGATGGATCTTATTCATATTGTTTTCATCGAGTGTTATCTTCTATTATCGGGCTAAATGCGAATCTTTGATTTGTTTCTTCTAGAAAATTGGGGAGGCTGAAGTGGAAAAGGAAAAAGATGTGGATTATCTGTCTTCTATCGAGGTAATTTTCTCTTGCTGTAACGGTCTTGTCTAGGAACATGCAACATTGCCCCTCATATGCTGTAGTGTTTGTACTGGTTGCTTATTACCCCCACCTTTTTTATATGGTGAAACACACATACACCACCCGCTTGTTTTGTGCCAGCTAATGGAAGGAGCTCTTGTGTATAGGTGCTGATTGTTGATCATGCAGATGTCATAGCAATGCAGGTAAACTGCCAGCCAGGATAAAATTTCCATTTGATATATTGTTCTCTTTTTATTAAGGTTTTCAACATCACTTGTGCAGAATTGGTCCCATGTGAATACTGTTGTTGAGCAGTTGAATCACATACCATCAAAGCAGCATGGAACTGATATAATGCGCATAAGACCATGGTATTTTTCTCTAATGTGATACTAGGTCGTTCTCTTAAACTTCGTTTTCCATGAAACCAATGGAATGTGCTCATCTTCTCTTGATATTTTGAGTCTTTTTTGTATGGGTTATGTCCATAGTCGATCATCATTGTAATCGTTTTGTTCCCTCTTTCTTTTGTTTACCCACCACCCAATGAAAAAGACAAAAATAAATGCATGAATGCATTTCACTTCTCTCCCCCATCTTCTCAATTCTTGTGGTTTGTCATGCAATTTTTCAAATTGGCATGTTTGTTATTACAAGCATGAAGCATCCCTATATCTTAAGCCAGTTGGCGTTGGGTAAAAACAATGTCATTATGATATCTTGGTTCAAGAATCATCCTTGTCCCCAAAAGAAATGCTAGAATAAGTTATTTATGAAGTAAGGCATCCAAAGGAACGCTGCTTCTAGGAAACTTACTTTTGGCATAACTAATTCTCAAGAATTTCTGCTTTGAACACAAAGACGATGCCAAATTTGCACGCAAGAACATTGCATCTCATAGTTGGCTGACAACTTTGACCAGTCTTGAGTGTTCCTCTCCCTGTCTTTTCTTTTTTTTTTTCTCTAGGGAAATACGTATTATTCTTGTATATTCAGTTAACTTCAGTAGCTTAAATTTATATTACAATCTTGAAGGTTTGAAGTATGATTTCAGCCCGTATTCTTAAGCTGTCTCAATGCGTAGGTACCTTGATGGACAAGCTCGGTTTTATAGACAAACAATCATTTTAGGATCTCATGTAAATCCAGGTAAGCCCGCTATGTTTTCCTTTTGTTTCTTAATTATGTTGAAGTTGTTACAGGCTAGAAGTGGTAGTGTCGACAAACAAGTGTAGTACTCTAGTATATGTGTAGGCCTTGCCATGTGCCAACTTACCTGTATCAATAAGCCCTTTGGATGGGGGAAAATTATAGAAAGTTATTCTTATTTCATCATAGGGTTGGTATTATTGTTATGCGGTATTATTTATTTATTCTATGTATTATGATATTTGAATTTATCTTGTTTTGAATTTATTTTTCTTTTACCAGATATTAATGCTTTGTTCAACAACCACTGCCTCAACTATGAAGGAAGGGTGAGTAAATATATTGTTTATGTTTCTTGAAGTCTTCATTTGTTTTTTCTCTTTTACTTGCTTTGTTAATTTCTGTTTGGAGCAAGTCATTTTCATGTAAAGTTGGGTAAAACTCTTGCATTCGTCTCAGCTGTTCTATAAGCCAGTGACTATCAATTCTCATGCTTTATTGACTTAACTTTTTCACAACTACGTTTTATTTAAGAATTAAGTGGATGTCATCCTATCTGAATCATCTTTTTCATTTGTGGGTTTGGTTGTTTCTTAGTAACTTCAAACACAACCCATTGTATTTATTTATTTGTCGTTTCCAATTTCACTAAACGTTTCCTCCATTCTATGATTTTCTTGCTTAACAGAAGCAAAATACAAGGTGTGCACTTAATTGTATTCTCATTCACTAATGAAGGTTTGAAACTTCAATATGCAGGTGAAACTGTCATTCGAGCACAAAGGTGTTCTTCCAAAAGTTTTGCTTCAAGTGAGGCAGGTTTGTGTTTCAGAACCCTCTGTAAATCTTTAATCCTATGAACTGTATCATGTGCAAGAATTGATTCATTATAAAGATTGCTTCCACGTAAACCCTTTTCTTGCGTCTATACAAAACTGGCCGTCCTACTGTGTTGAGCGTGTTAAATATGTTTTCCCGAATGGAAGATGGGTGCACTTGAGTTCTATTTTCTTAGGATGGAACGACTATCGTGTCATATGGTAGCACATTATTTGTGCTTGAAACTGTAGCACAAGTAGGTTTTCGTTGTCAAAATTCGGCTATGGATTATCACGTTAAACATTATGGATTAATAATCTGCATTTCATTAGCTTTTGTTGATTCGGTGAGTGACTGGCGAGACTTTTTTGTTTTTACAAATTGACATTCAGATCTACGAGCGTATTGATACCGAATCAATAGTGGATGCTGATGATGCCCGCCTTGATTACTTCAAGAAAAAGGTATGATCGTTCTTTACCTTTCCAGTATCCTTATTTAATAATATCAGCCTCAGGGGTTGGCCTAGGTTCTAATCCGTAAGTCAAGGAGCCTCCTTGGTATTATTGGATATATATTGAAAAAAAAGGACCTTTTGTCTCGTAATAATATGTACATTTGTCAATTTTTATGTTTCTTGTTGTAGGTCTTCCCGAAAATTAAAGATTCTGTCCAGGGTGGAATTATGATCTTTATTAGTTCTTACTTTGAATTTGTTCGGGTACGCAACTTCTTGAAGTCACAAGATGCATCCATGTGTCTGCTTGGAGAGTGAGATTTGTTTCTCTTCTATCTCATTATTAAGTCTCCATCAAATCCTTTTACTCCCTCCGTCCCAAAATAAATGTCTATAATAAAAAAGCGAAGTTTAAAAAATGCGACTATTTTACCCTTGTGATATTCTCCGTCATCAACTCTTAAATATTAGTACGTGGTAATTAAGGGTATAGTTGGAAATTTGGTAAACTATAACTATCTACTTTTGAAAGTGGACATTTATTTTGGGACGGAGGGAGCATATTGTTTCTGAATCATTCTGTGACATCCTCGACTATCTAGGTACACAAAACAGAGTGATATATCTCGTTCACGAGTTTGGTTCTTTCAAGGAAAGCGGAAGATCATGCTGTACACCGAGAGAGCCCACTTCTACCACCGATACAAGGTAAATTAGGCTTTCCTTTTTTCAAAGCTTTCCTTTTTTCAACTTATCTGCTCCTAATTGGTTGGAGGCACGAAATTTGATTTTTCTTTTCATTTTCCGCTTAATATTGTTCAAAATGTTCAAACCAAACCCCCCAGTAAATCCCCGTAAGACTCAGGTAACCTTACTGCTACCCCACTGCCCTCTGCCTGTCACACCCTCTATTATTCAAAATGTTTGTTTATGCTACGATTTTGTGTTACCGATTTCTTGACAAATGCCTTGTTTTGTGAACACAGATTCGCGGAATTCAGAATTTGATAATTTATTCTCTTCCCGAGAGGAAAGAGTTCTATCCCGAGGCATGGTCTTCTATCCATAATTTTTCATTAAATTTTGTGAGAATTTAATACTTCTCGTCTTTCAAAAAAAAACATCTCGTTTTTATAACCTTTTTTTGTGTATGTGTAACTGCAGATTGTTAATATGCTTGAAGGATCACATCGCATGAACTGCACAGTGCTCTTCACTCGCTTTGATCTTCTCCGGGTAACCTCTTCCGCCCCAAAATAAATGTCTATGATAAAGATCATAGTTTTTAATAAATTGAACGACAATTTATCCTTGTTGGGCAAATCTTCCCTCTCTAGCTCCATTTCATTGACTCTTAAATGTTCCTGCTGTCATAATTATGGTTATAGGCGGAAATTTAGTGAATTATAACTATATACTTTTTGAAAATAAAATAGAAATGTGGACAACTATTTTGAGATGGAGGGAGTATTTCGTATTTCCTTTTCTTATGATTGCTGTTGTTTTATTTGTGTGCAGTTGGAGAGGGTTGTTGGTACGGTCCCGGCAAAACGGATGGCTACATCAGACAAGCGTATCTTCACATTCTGTTAGATAACTACCTATGTCAACATACCTAGTACCTACTACAGAATATAGGGTTCGGCTTTTACCGAGAGTTGGGAGTAACCATTCTTCGGCCCTTGGAGATGAGATTTTTTTGCTTCATTAACTCGGGAATTTGCGAATTTTTTTGCCTTGTTTTTTGTAGAATATAGAAGTACTTGTAATATTTAACCATGTGATATTATTGAATGAATAATTCACTTCTCACCCACTTATTATAAGTCCCCTCTACTCTTTGGATCTGTGTGTGATACAAAACTGTGCAGATGGGGTGTAAACAAAAATGGCTGATGTACCATGATGTAAAATTTTATTTGTAAAATGATGATGAAAAATTAATACAATTAAAAGTGAAAAATTACAATGATTTATAATTATATATATATATATATATATATATAGAGAGAGAGAGAGAGAGAGAGGGGACTAATTAAATATAAACCGTCTAAATGTTACATACCATATAAACTAATCTTGGCCCTTAATTTTGTGTATTTTGGATTTTTTAGGTAGTTACTAAATAAGTTGCACCAGATAAGGTTAAAGAGCAAAATTCAGAACTAATTTAATCTACATCGTTGACATTGATCTGATAATCTGCACGGACGGTTGAAATGACTTATACTATATGTAATGTAACATTTAGATAGTTTGTATTTGATTTGACCTCTATATATATTTGTATAAGTTGTTAAATATGTTTAGTGTTTTGATATTATTTTTATTAACTTTTTGGTGGAAATGAATCTCTAGAGAGATTAATTATGTAAAAAGATGAATATATGTGATACGTGTCATACTCTTCGGTTGACTATATATATTAGACCTGGCAAACGTGTCGTGTCGGGTTCAAAGTTAAACGGGTTGAAAGCGTCTAACTCTAACCTGATCCGTTTAATAAACGGGTCAGAAAATTCAAACCCTAACCTGACCCGCCTAACCCGTCACGACCCGCCTAACCCGTTTAACATTTATAAAATTAAAATTAAAAATCGAAAATTCACAAAAAAATACAAATACAAAATTCAAATGAAAGCATTAGAAATCCAAAATTTATAGTTCAAAATTATAATCAAATCTAAACACTAAAAATCCAAAGCATCAAAAGGAAAACTTATATATATATACAAATGTGTATATATATATAAACGGGTTATTCAGGTCATTTTCGAGTTGAAATTTTTGACCCTGATCTTACCCGTTTAATTTTCGTGTCGTGTCGTGTCAACCCGTTTATTTCGTGTCGGGTTAGCGTCTCGTGTCAGTTTTTGCCAGGTCTAATATATATGTATAAACAAAATTTATCAACAAATAATAGGACCAAAAGAAGCAATAATCTTCATTTTCCCTTGAGCTCAAAATGACAAAACACACAAGTAGAAGGTGAAAAGAGAAAATTCCACCACAAACAACCAACCACTAGTAGTATAAGATGATAGCTTCATATTTGAATTAGGGTTTGGGGCAAAACAAAAACTCAGACAACGAATTGAAGTGGCGGAAGGAAGGGATGTTTCTGAAGGGTGGTTGCCCCCTTCCGCCGCCCATGATTTTGCCCCCAATCTTCTTCAACAACCCTTCCTTTTTGTTTGTTTGTTTGTGTCCTATATGTTACAGGCTATGTTTGGCAAACCATGTAGCTGTTCGTTTGGCTGATAAAGCTAGCTAAGGGGTTGTTTGTTTGTGGCTTAATGAGCTGTATGTATCGTTTGGTAAAAATATCGGGTTGATCTTTCTTGATCATCTTCAAATCCAACACTAAACCTTTCCATTTTTCAGACAGCATTGTCGATTATATCTATATATATATATGGAATTAATCGTTTTGTTGGATGTAATTTACTCTTTTTTCTATTCTATGAACAAAATAATTAATGGAGGCGGTGATGATGAATTTCTGATTGTCTGAGTTGATGGGGCAAAGTTGAGATTTAGCGCATCTTGGCGGGGCATTTTTCCGATGCAGCCATGGCGGTTTAATCCTCTTTGTTTTGATTCCTTTATAGATCTGAGCCTCATTTTTGCTTCTTTCCCCTTTCTTCTAATTTTTTTTTTTAATTCAAGTGATTTTTTTTTTAACACTAAATTTGTTTGGTAAATTGGATTTATGATCATCTTCCATAAAGTGTTTTTTTTTTTAAATTTATGTTGTTTTTATATTTCATTTGAGCTTTTTTGAGTTTGACAAAGTTTTTGGGGCCGATTACTGAAGGCTTGTCGATTAATTCATTTAATTTAGGGGATGAACACTACAAGGGTCAAAAATTTTGTATACCATTTTAATGGAATACAACCTTGAGGTGATATAGAAAATTTGACTTTGAAGAAATTGGAATGAAATTTTAATTGGTCAATTTCTTCACTTTAAGTCGTAATGAATTCTTTAAATTGTAGAATTCAATAGAACTAGAAGGATTTCATCGCTTTCATTCCATGAACCAAACAACCCCTAAGGAAGTTAGAGCGTCTATAACACTAAAAAGAACACCAAATTTGAACCATAAAAAAAATCAACATAATTAAACTATTTTAATAAGATTAATTTGTAAATACATATTAGTAATAATAAATAATTAGTAGTTATTTCAGTTAATAAATACTTGTTAAAATAAAAATGATAAAGTTTAATTAATAATTTCATGTTATGAAAAAATTACATTGTGTTTCTTAATTATTTAAAATTTATTTTTAAATATATATACATAATGAAAGGTAATCTAGGATAGAGTGCTATGTAATCCATTAATGAAATAAGTTTCATAAAAGAAATTTGGTTTTGTAATGCTTTCATTAAGAGACAACCTCTGAATCGCTAAGAGGTAAATCTTGTCTAACAAAAAAAGTGCTGCCTCTTAATGGTTCCAAAATCCTCTTAATGATTTTCTATCCTGACCCTCCCTTAACCATTAAGAGCTCTGATTTCATTATGAACAATTAACAAACAATCATATTTCATTTTACACTATATCATAAAAACTTTTTAATCATTCAGACCACTTAATCATTCTGCACTGAACCATTCAGCAACTGTCAAACAACCCCTAAATTACGTTTTTAGTTCTTGTCATTTGTTAAAAGTTCCTATTTTCGTCCTTATAGTTTTAAAGTTACTACTTTCATCCCTATGGTTTATAATTCATTACCTTTTCATCCTTATGATTTAATTTTTATTTTTTTTTAATTCCTATGGTTTACAATTCATTTTTATTTTGGTCCTTCATACTTAAAGCTAGTGTTTTGGTTTTAGGGATGAAAATAGAAATGAATTGCAAACCATATGGACGAAAGTTGAAATTTCAAAATCACAAGGATGAAATCTGTAATTTTAAAAAAACCACAGGGACGAAAAACATAATTTACTCTAAAACATATGATCCTTCCAACATCTTCAAAAGATGTTCTAAGTTCACAACTACACTTGTAAAATTCAAGTTCAAAAAATTTAGAACATCATCTAAATTCAATGTTAACCCAAACATCATATCTGTAGTCTATCAGTCCTTGTAGCATTCACTTGTTCCCTTATCTGAACTCTTATGATTGCATTTATTGAATGAAATTTGTCTACCTTTTTAATTACGTACTTCTTTCGGTTGTTAGTGTTGCTAAGTAGCAACTTTGTTGTGTATTTTTTCCTCGGGTCTAATGGTTGATTACTAGGATGGATGGATTTTTCAGATCGAAAACCACCAAAGTAGTAGCATCTATATCTCACATCTAGTATGGGGAAGAATGCGTGCGCTTGCATCATCTATTAGTTATTTTATTCATCAAGTTCTCAAATGAACAATGTAAGAGTAGTTGCTTCATAAGCAACATATCAAATCTATATCTCGCATTTTAAGAATGTCCCGTTGTTCCTTTGCATATGCCACCAAGTTCTTTCGGAACAATCCATATTGTGTCTTCAAGTCGATGCATCTAGTTCGTATCTTCATATCCCTTGCAAATCATGAAAGTTATTTTGATTAACTTGTTTTCAGTGTTAGGGGTTGTTTGATTGTGGCTTAATGGGCTATTTAACCTATATGACTTATTCGCTCAACTATAAATAGTTGTTCGGTTGTGGCTTAATCGCTCAACCGATGACTTATTCAGTCAGCCAGAAAAATAGGGTCCTTTATATTTAACTATTTATTTACCTTTTAATTCCCCTTTTACCCTCACCCTCATTCATTTCATCCCCAATCAGGTCATAAACCTTTTTTCTTCAACTTCCTAAATCTCTTCCCTACTGACAGTGAAGACCACCAAATCCATGGTGATTTTTGAACTGTTTTTCTTCTTCCCTGAGCTTCATAAATCGTTCCATCCTCATCCATCTTCCCTCTATTAAGAAACACCACCAAATCCATGTTGCTCCAAGCCCTCCCTCCATCTTCCTCCGTGAATTGTTCCATCCTCGTCCTCCATTCATCTGTAGCTTGTCTCAATCGTCGATTTGTTTCAGGCTGTCTCGGATTTGTTCCAAGTCGTCTCTGATCCGTTCTAGGTCGTCAGTCTCCGTCACCGGTGTTGTTAGTCTCCATCGCTAATCTATTCTAGACCTATTTTCGATCTATTTCAGGTCGTCACATATTTGATTTTTTTTATTTTTATTTCAAGCCGTCTCCGACCTGATCTGTTTCAGTTCATAACATATCTGACTTTTTTTTTGTTCCATGAAGATCTGATTATTGCATATCGATTGTATATCAATTTGTTCCATGTTTCTTTTTTGTAACAAAGCTTCATACCATGTTTTTTTTTGATGAATTTGTGTTCTTGATAAACATTTGGTTTGATTTTGATCTATAGATTGGTTTGGTTACAGAAGGAACCCTCGATTTGTTTAGTGGTTGAATTGGTAGAATTGAATGTTTAATTTTTTTAAATAAAGGGTAAAATTACCATTCAGTCTTATTATTCAGCATAACAACCGAACTACAACTTATCAAATATCATTCAAATAGATTTATTAATACAGACAACTTTATCCATACAGAACTTAATGGAAACGAACTGAACAACCCCTTAGTGATATAATGTAAATTACATGTACTATTTCATTTAATCCTACCAAAATCTCTATATTGAAAGAATATCTACGTAATGAGTCTCGGTTCCTATAACATTTTTCATAGTTAAGTAATGTCGCCCATCCGTCTATCACGTTTGTGTAAATGGTAGTTGATGCAACTAGACTTGCTATTGCAACTCTTATATCTTTGTGTCATTTGGGGTGCAAAACACACTCTCACTACTAAAACACATTCTCATCAATTTATATGGTTAGTTGGTTACTAGTCGGTTATTTTTTAGTAATATGTGTAACTCATTTGATCAAACACTCAGGTGGCGTTTGGTTCGTAGATTCTGAAGGAATATGATGGAATTGGAATGCTGAATTCCATTGACCAAATTCCATTCATTTGTTTGGTTCATTCTTTTTCACGGAAGGAATCTCTAAATTCCACAAATGAGGGAATTTAACATTCCTTAGCAACTACAAGGTATTTTGATGGAATGAAATTTTTTTTTCATAATACCGTATATGCCCTCAATCCAATATAACCTAATCACATAAAACTTATCTGATTAAATCATGCCTCCATCGGTTCCTTCTCTAAACCACCACCGATCTGAACCACCGCCGACCACCACTGACCACCACCGACCACCTTCGTTCTGAACCATCGCCGACCACTACCGATCTGAACCACCGTGAACCACCATTGACCACTGCGGCACTGCTGATCTGAACCACCACCGACCACCGCCAACCACTGACTACCGCTGTTCTGAACCATCGCCGACCACCGCTGTTCTGAACCACCGTCAACCACCACTGATCTGAACCACCGTCGACCACCGCCGTTTCAAACCACCACTGATCTGAACCACCGTTCTAAACCACCACTACCACCACCAATCTGAACCATTGTTACAAATAAAGTATTTTTAATGGCTATTTTATTAAAGCATATTTTGTTTAGAAAAATTAAAATTATCAAAAAGGGTATTTTGGTCATTTATCAACATTCCATTCCAATTCCTTCAAAGTCAAATTCCTTTGACATATTCCATTTCATCCAAAAACATTCTGCGAACCAAACGCCACCTTACTACTTTCCTTGAATCCTGCCAACGCCCATTAGTGGAATTTTTTATCATTCAATGTCGTGTTCACAACCCAAATAACATATCGTGTTTCCTTTTCAGTTCTTCCATCTCCCTGATGATCACATGCTTTTATTTTTCAATAAAAATAAAACGCCGACAACCTCGACCAAAATAGCTGCAGATCTGTGTTGGAGGACTGTAACACCCTCAAATTTGATAAGAGCAACTAATTAAAATTTCGATATTACATCAAGTAAAAGATAAATCTTCAAAATAAAATTCTCTATTTGACCTCAACAAATATAAACTCTAGTCTTATAGAAGGACCAGACCAAGTCGGGTGTTACTTAATCTCAACTATAAGCTGCTCTTCCCGAAACAACAGCGGAAGACTTCACTAAGGTAACCACTTCTCGAGCACAGAACTAGCACTCCTCTCTACACCGTGCCACTAGAACTATTCTCAACCGGAACCTGTTGCACATGCCGACAAATAAAAAGGTTAGGCTAACGCCTAGTGAGTTCAAGAGTTTTACATAAGCAAATATATCTTTATAGGAATGAATCCCCAATAAAATCGTGATCTTTCAAATGGTTTACTTTAAACTCGAAGACGTCACTTTTCCAATTTCATGCATTTTTCAAAGGTGGACACCCACTACAAAACTTTATTTATAAAACGTTGCATCCCAAAACACCCAAACACGGGTGTGGTAAAATATTCAATCGACACTACGTGGTTAAAACCCACATGTACAATATGATACCAAAAACATGGACGCTAGGCCCAATAATCACGCGACCATAAATTGAAAGGAAACCCAAACACCCAAACGTGGGGCGACATACATCATTCAAATCTTAATATACGTGGAGGAAGGTCCAATATTAAGGTCCTCATTTACTGTCGACCACAGAAGACCAAAGGGGATAACGTGAAATATCCTTATATTTAAAATGATGATAGCCGACGACGGGGGAGACCCGTATCCGTTGAGGGTGGAGGAACACAAAAGTATGTCACCCATGCAACGTTAATCGCATGACACCTCCCGACATTACATCCAGGTGTCCCTACGACTCCTTTAACAAGCGTCACCCCAAGTCAGTTGACCTTAATGAAACATTCCGAAGAACTCCATCCCGAAGGCCCGACACACTTAAAGACTACCTCCCAGGCATTACTTCAAGAGGCGGAGGTCCTAGCGCCTACTTCCCCGGTAGAACTAATAGACTCAACCCTCCTAGCGATCACTTGTAAAGTTTCCGGTCATAAAACATGGGTACCAGAGTTTAACCCCGCAATACCCAATTGACCATCCAAAACAGACTGACTTACGTGCCTATGGATCCAATGCAACACAGTCTAACCTTACCGGACTACACATGAATGACCAAAGCACTCGAGCCCGTAACCAACCTCAATACGCAACACAACGCATTAATACGTACGTCAATAGTTGGACTCTTCATTGAGCCATATAAAACCGGACAAGTGTCTTCAAGACTCCTTTAAAATGACATCGAGCCAAAATACTCAAAACCTCTTTTTGACCAATGATTAACGCTTTTCGAATGATAAACGTACTCGACCCATCCCATGCAATCACATGCCCCAATATACTTGAATGGACTCCAACACAGTTTAAGTTGGGACAAAAGGTTTCCCAAAAAGATTTATACCCTTTATCCTTTCAAAACGTCCCATAACACAAAATTAAACCTTTTACCCAAACAAACACTAAAATTCTTTTTAACCAAATAAATTCATTTATGCAATAAATCACCAAAATACGTCCATATACGTCTCATTTATCAAGATGCCCAAAAATCCTGAAATATGGGTGTTTTATAAGTTCATAAAGTTAAACACTTCCAAGTAACCCAAAACCTATCAAGTGATCAGCAGTTAACAAATTTCATGTAAAACACAAAATACTTTAAAATGAACATTTTGGCATGTACAATGTTTTCGCAAATCAACTTGAACTCATCTTGCTAGGTTAAGTTAAACCTATATTTCAAACCCAAATCCTTAGCCTCCAAGGATGAAGCTTTCACCATTAACAAACCATCTTCAACAATAACCTAGGGTTTCCGAACAACCCCATCCTTCGAGTTTAGAATAAACCATTAACAAGAAAACCTTTAGATCCACAAAGATACTTATACTAAAGCTTGGAATATTCAAGGGATTTACCTTAACCGAACTTAAAGCTTTCCAATCCACCATTCCAACGAAATCTTCCATTCTTAACGTAGCCAAGCCTCATGCCACCATAACCTTGATATCCCTATGGTTGATTCACATCAAGGTGCCCCAGATCAGTTCTTGAGATCCCAAATTCGTCCCAAAGAAGAGAGAAATGGAGTTTGGGGGTAGAATGAGAGAAAACCCTAGAAAGTTAGGTTATAATCAATCAGACCATTCCCGCGGCCGCAAACCGCGCGTGTTCCTGAGTCACGGATCACAATGACTTGCGCGGGCTTATCCACGGCTTGGAAGCCGCGGACCAAGCCGCGCATGTCCCTGTTGTGCCTCCTCACCTTTCGTGCTAAACCGCTTCTCGATCGTTTCTCTCGGTCGATCGCTGACTGTTTTCCTTAGCTGATCATAAAACTGTTCTTTAGGAAATTACGGGTGTTACAAGGACGAAGGCAACAAAAACCACACATAGAGAGAGATGACCGTCGACAACCTCAACCTAAACGCCGGCAAACTTGGGAAAATAACCAAATCTTCACGGGTGAGAGAGTGCCGACGATTTTCAAAGGGGAGGGAGCGGATGATGATCTTCGTGTGCGATTGAATCCATTCAACAGTTTTGTCACATGTGTTATGGAATCCTCTAAATTAATATCTATTATACCCTTGAAAGGTCGTTACAATTTGTCAAAATTACCATTACTTTTTGCTTTTATTATAAGTAGGCTTTTTTTAATGACCCTTGATTTATTCTAATCAGTGGATTAGATTAATCCTCAAATTATTAACCTTTTTTTGTCCTCACTAGATTTAACTCATATATATGTATGCGTATTAAATCTGTTAAAATATTTGTTTTCGAGAACATGTATTTAAAAAAATATATTATGTAAAAAATTATTACAATAATAGAAAATTATTACAATTACATAGATTAATCTCCTAAACTCTCATCTTTAATAATATTTTTCAATAAATGAACTTACATTTTAGAATAAAAAGAAAGAAAAATAAAATACAATAATGAATTTGATCAAGAGTTAAGAAACTCAAAGCTTTGGATTCATTTTGTAGGCATGCAACTTATCCTATTCTTTTATTACTCTTACCTATATGTTTTTAATAAAAGAAAATTTCAACAAATCATAATATATTAATACTTTATAGATGATGTTTTCATAATATATATTAATAAGAGGGGGTCAGGTTCAGGAGAAAACTCTAAAAAAATGGAAAATCGAAAAACCACAAAAAAACGAATGAAAAAATATATGAATATGGATGTCAAATTAACGAGAAAAATATGATCATTTATTTGGTGTAATTTATTTCACTCGAATTTTGTTCATTTTTCGTATTTTTTCGAATAAAAAATAGGGGGTGGAGGTTTTTTTAATTTAAAAAATATTGTTGTAACCGTCTGTTTAATCATATCCATCAGATCATCTAATCTAACGGTTGATAAGATGTTTTTTAGTTTTTCATTTATTTGAGGTTTTCCCTTGAACCTCCGTCTAATAAAAGGTCCTTTAAAACATGCAATTTACCTCTCGTGATGATTGTGAAACCAATACATTGAGAGACGCTCTAGATAGTGGCATCTTTCCCTTTTTGCAAATTGTTGATTAAATTTCAATAATTTGCGTTTAACATTCTTTTTTTGTTTTTACTTAACCAAGATAAAACAATACCAAAGAAAATCTACAAATTCTAATTACTCATAACTTATGAACATGACCCTCAATTTGTGACAATTCTAGAGGATCAAAGAAACCTCAAGATAGGAAGTCGGGGAAATGTTGTAGGTTTCAAATAAATAGTGCGAATATTCAAGATTTAGAATAAGAACCTATTGCAAAAATATTGCGGGTTTCAAACAGATTGTACATCTAAAGACCATATAATGACAAATGAAAAAGGTTACAGACTAAGTGATAAAAAAGGATATTGAATCCCCTTTCATGCTCTCCATATATAAACCAACCATGTTCTCCATATCTTGAAAGGTATGGTTGTTTAACGATGAATCTTGGCCAACATTGCCATCTTCAAATGTCCTATAAGGGTGCGTTTGGTACGCAGACGGTACAAAATAGGATAGAATAATTGTTCAATGTTTGGTAAAACAGAACTGGACAAAACAGAATAGATAACATGATCAATTTACCCCTAATAATATGTTTATATATTATATATTTTTTGATTAATTATGTAATTTATTTAAATAAATTAATAAAAAAACATAGTAACTATATAAAAATAATATTTGAGGACAATAACGTGAAAATTTAAAAAGCATAAAATAAAATAAATAAAATTTAAAGAATAAATAAAATATAAAAAAGAAAGCGTATTTATTGTTTTAGAAGAAAATTAAATTTTATTTTGAGATTATATTGGTAAAACATAAGTCTGTTCCATCTTGTTCCATGGGGTAGGGGTGGAACAGGTTTGTTCCACTATGTTTCTGTCTGTTCCACCTAACAGTCCTGCCAAACGTAAGACAGTGATCCCTGTTCTGTTCTGTCATGTTCAGTGTACCAAACGCATCCTAAGGATGCGCTTGATATCAGAACAACATAAAAACTTGTTATCCCATGTTGACACACATTAGACTAAGATGGGACTTGTGCAATAAAAATGCAGTTTTTATGTCCCACCAAAATAGAGGAACAAATATTAAGATGATGAGACAAAATTGGTAAATACTAAACTAGAATCAGGTTTATACAAGAACGGTAATTAAATAAGAGAATAAAAAAAACAGTCGAATCACATGTGATTTTACTCTAAACTCACGTGTAAAATTATATGTAATTCACGTGACTTTGGTCGCAACTTGAGGGGTCGCGAGCAACGTCACCCACATACCTTGCGTTGACCTTTAGTGTAAAATCGTTTTACACGTGATTTGACCGTTTTCGCATTATCTTATTTAGTTACCATTATCGTTTGAACATCCCTCTACTAAACTATCTATGTAAAATAAAATCCTAAAACCCTCTTAAATTCTTTCACCCTCCTACCCATATCAAATTAAAATATTTTGTTAAAATAGATAAGAACATCTTTGTATTTTTAAATCTTCTCCTACTACATTCTCTAATAAAGAAAAGTGAAATTGACAAAAATAACCAAAGTAGACAAAAAAAAAATAGTTTTCTAACCATTTTTTTCCAGGATTTGCACTATTTTTTTTTTGTCCAGATTCGTAATTGTGGACTTGAGTAGAAAATGTATATATATATATATGTATATATATATATATATATGTATATATATATATTTGCAATTTTCTATTTTTTTATTTGGGTCCGTTTTTTTTTGTCTTTTAAACCAAAAATGATTAGATTCGCATTTTTTATGTGGGTCTGCAAGTTACAGATCTAGATATTGCAGAAGTAGTGATATTTGTATAAAACCAGGTGGGAAATGACCAAGAGACCTATTTCTTTTTGTACTTTAACTATTTAAGTCAAAATTCCCTGAAGAAAACTCTTATATACTATACCACAAATCATCAATAAGACATGGGAAATTCTATCGCTACACCCCTCCAAAGGGTTAGACTAAATACACCCTAGTCTAATTTCCAATCACACCCTAGCCTAGGAAAAACCCAATAATTATTCCCTTGTTTTCCGAACCAAACACACAAAGCCATACTTTTATTTTTTTAAATGATATTTACAATTTTGGTCCCTGAACTCATTTTATTTATTTACTTTATACCTTTTGGTTTTATATTTTATATTTTACATTTTACATTTTTATTATATTAACATATATAAGCATATATTAACTAATATACGTTAAAAAAATAATTTTTAATTTTAACAAGTTACACCATTATAATCGTCTTGTCAATACCTTCGAAATGAGTCCAATATTGAATATTTTTTGATTTAATTGTTATAAGAAGAAAAATACAAATTGTACAAAGTCCAAAATTAATTTTTAAAAACTAATCCTCTATATTTACAAAAGTTTGTTGAGTTGGTTTGAGTTGCTTATAGAATTCTAGACGTGACATATACATGGTTTGCCATCCAGCTGCTGACGTGATTTTGTTCCGGGTCCATAATGCTGAAATGGGAGGCATTGGGTACTCTCCTTCTAACTGGACCATCACGTAATGATTGTTGTTTACGTGTGAAATTGTAAGGACCCGATGGTATTAAAACTCTTCGGGACCTTTCCAGGGAGGAAAACAAGTCATACAACCTCCAATGGTTAAAAGGTAAAAGATCACACCAAACCTATTGACTATCAATATACCTGTCTCAGGCATAGTCACCCAGTGTTGCTCTGGTGCTGGCGATTCCCAAAAAGACAACGAAGTAAGTATTTCATCGATTCCATAGAAAACTCTAGAGTATGCCGCATATGAACTCGTTAACTCATCTAATAATTCATGACAAACATAGGGCCATTGGTCTTCGCCATACCCGAGACAAACAACTATTGATCGAAAACCACAATTCCCATCACCCCTTTCATCTTGTATATTCGTGATGTATGGATGAAAGATTTCTGGAATTTGCTTCAACAAGAAACTATGTCCCTCCGGCAATATCTCGTTTAAGTCAATCTGGTGTGACCATTGGCTTATTGGTTCCTCGTTCAAGTCCATGAAGGATGAGCTATGCCTAGGGGGTTCCTCGTTCAAGTCCATGAAGGATGAGCTATGCCTAGGGGGTTCCTCGTTCAAGTCCATGAAGGATGAGCTATGCCTAGGGGGTTCCTCGTTCAAGTCCATGAAGGATGAGCTATGCCTAGGGGGTTCCTCGTTCAAGTCCATGAAGAATGAACTATGTCTAGGCAGTTCTTGATTCAAGTCCGAACAACTGTATCTGTGAGGAACTTGAGTTTGATGATGAACACGCTTCACTTTTGGGCGTCCACGAGTGTTCTTCTTGACCGAAGGTTCACCGATCAAGATTTTTGATGGATCCGTTATCCCCCTCAACTTTCTTAAAAAACTGGATTTGCCATGATCCGGTTGATTGATGAATATTTCTTTAAACCTTTGCATATCATGATCACAATTAAGATCATCATATTCCACAGATATAGAAGGCGACAAATCAAGCTTTTTCCAAAATGCATCAACCGAATCTAATGGAATGGGCATATCTGCAGTCAAAATAATAGAATATAATTAATAAGTAATAATGGCATGAATATCAATTTCAATTAAATGTAGATATATATAAATATCAATTCAATCTTGTAGATTAAACATACCTGCACCGACGTATATCGCAAGTTCGTGCGCACACGGTAACCCAAAACACGTACGCAGTTGACAATCACAGTTCTCCGGAGTTAAGAAAATTCCATTTGATCGATGAAGCTCTTCAACAATTTTATCCATAGCATACTCTGAAACAAAACTCTATAGTTGCTGGAACAACGATTTGTTGAATTTTGGCTTGTGAATGATTGTGCATCTTTCAAGACTTTCTTTGATAGCAGTGTCTTGTGACTTTACAACTTTTTCAATGACATGTATGAATTTGTCTAGATCACATTTCCCTGAATCTAGATGTTTTTTCAACTTGGCGTGTTGGCTCTCCACTCTATTTGTTGTTGAATTTCCAAAATTGATATGTTTATCGGTCCACAATGACACAAATCTGTCTGCATATTTGTCTAGCCAAACACTACGAAGATAGAGAAAAACATCTACAAGGCGAAGAAAAATGAAAATCAAATGAGTAGGATAGAATGAATGGTTTTTGCTAAACAAATCATGACTTCAAAATATATATGAATGATGCCTGGACATTCGAACAATAATGCCTGGAGGTTTGCATAATTTTGCATGTATGAAGTGTATGTTGGAGATTCAACTAAAATTTTCCATTTTGCTTGAAAAGAACCCCAAGTCTTCTGTGATCTGATACGAGGCCGACAATGTTTCATTATATCATTGAATATATGCCACCTACAAAGTAAATGATTACTTTGTTGAAATACTTCTTCGCACGCTTTCATCAACGCCAGATCTCTATCGGTGACGATAACACGAGGGCAGAAAGATCCATTAATAGTCAATTTCATACAAGTCAACGCCCACGTATAGTTGCTTGTCTTTTCGTTATGCATGAATGCGAAGGCTATAGAAAAGGTCTTATTTGTAGACGTGACACCAACAATTTCCAAAAATGGTAGATTATACTTGTTTGTTTTATATGTAGTATCCATCAACACCACATGTGGAAATGATTGCCACATCTTTAATGATGTTGGATGAATGAAAAACAATTCTTCCAACTGGTTAGTAATATCGTTTAAACGATACTCAAAATCGTACCCCTTAGTTTGCAAAATGTGCATAACATTCTGCATGGGGGTTCTATCTTCTTGCTCACTCATGCGAAACTTGTGACGAGCATTATATATAGTTTTTAGAGAAGACACGTTATCTTCGTTTCGTTCTTTTAGCGTTGACAAAATATCTCGTGGTTCCACATTCAGCCTTGTCAACTGTTGCACCAAATGAGACTCATCATCAGACAATCGCATTGCATGCGAATGACCCTCCATATACATTGCCGGTTTATGATTGTGATAATCACATACAACCCGCAACGCCCATACAGCATGCGCCTTCAAATACTTTCCCACTAATTCGAATGGACAATTAATTTTTTTGGTTTCAGCATCTTTACTTCTAGATACACCACCACGATCACAACCAAGTACGATTTTAGAGATGTATCCAAGAAGACTTGGCCTAGATCGTTTGGTGACGATTACGAAACCTTGAGAGCGTGCCACATTTTGCACCCAAGTCATTAATTCTTCATGAGATCCAAACACCTAAAAATTGAGAGAAAAAAAATCTATGTTAAAAAGTTACTAGATACACCAACTAATTACACACATGAAAATAATAATAAAATTAGATATTATACTTGTTCGGTGGAAAATTTTGAAGTATCCGTCATCTTTTTTCCTGCAGATTTAAACCGAAAAATTGAAAAAATCACGGCCTGCATAGTGACATGAACAGTGATGTGAACAATGAAGAATCAATTTTGATCATTTGATGGTCCACCATAATAAATTAATATAGCGGATTAGTTTTTAAAAATTAATTTTGGACTTTGTACAATTTGTATTTTTCTCTTTATAACAATTAAATCAAAAAATATTCAATATTGGACTCATTTCGAAGGTATTGAGAAGACGATTATAATGGTGTAACTTGTTAAAATTAAAAATTACTTTTTTAACGTATATTAGTTAATATACGCTTATATGTGTTAATATAATAAAAATATAAAATGTAAAATATAAAACTAAAAGGGCAAATTGCATAAAAAGGTAACATACTTTGTTTTAATTCCTATTTTAGGTAACATACTTTTAAAAGTTCTATTTTGGTGCTTAAGAGGTAAAGTTTCAAACACTTAGGTACCTGGATGACCGGTTTAACCCTTAACCGGTTACCATGTTAACATGGCAGCTGATGTGGCATCCAACTTAACACTATTTAGTGACATGGATCATTTAACTCTTTTTTTATTATGTTTTTAAAAAAGTAAAATAATCTTATATTTATATATTATAAATAAAAATTAAAAAAAATCTTTATTTGATTCCATACCCATCAGATCGATTTTCAAGAAGATTCCCACCCTATTTTGAGATATTTTCATTTTTTTTTCCACCTCTCTCACAACACCAAAATTAACAATTCCATTAAATGTATTTTGGTTTCCAATGGTGTTCATCAAGACTATTTTTTCATTTTATGCTCTAAAACACCAAATTCATTTTTCAGATCTGGGTTGATGTTCATCAAGAGAGAAAGAAAGAGACATCTCTACATGAGTTTTGATTTTTTTGGTTTTAAATCCGAGTTTAGCAACGATTCTAGCAGATTTGCCTTTTGGTTTCAGAGTCAAGCTTACTTTTCGAAGTTTGGTTTCAGATATGGTTTGCGATTCAAGTTTGGTTTCGAAGAGATTCCAGTTCAATTCCGAAGGAGATCTGATTTTCGAGTTTGGTTTTTGAAGGCAATGAGTTTGGTTTCCATGTCTCAAAGGCAGATCTAGATTCAACAAATTTTGTGTGTATATTTGTAATTGTTTTTTAATGTTTTGTATGAATGTTCTTGTCGTAGATTTAGGTTTTTGATTTCATTTTGAGTTTGTATTTAGCTTTGAATATTGTATGAATGTTTAATTTTTTAGGTTTGAATTAGATTTAAAGTTGAATGTTTTTGTATGAATGTTCAAAAAAATTTGGGGTTAAATCTGAATAAGGTTTTGGGTGTAAATGTTTAATGGGTGGTGGTGGTACTGGATAATGATGTTGAAGATGATGGTGATTGATGAAAGATGTTGTTTCCAAATCATAATGCATTCAAGAGAAATTTTTAATTTTAATTTATAATATATAAATATAATATAAAATTATTTTCATTTTTTAAAAGTATAATAAGGAAAAGAGTAAAATGATCCATGTCACAACCATGTCATCAAATAGCGATGAGTTGGATGACATGTCATTTGCTATGTCAACGTGGTAACCCGTTAAGGGTTAAACCGGTCACCCAGGTACCTAAGTGTTTGAAACTTTACCTCTTAAGCACCAAAATAGAACTTTTAAAAGTACGTTACCTAAAATAGGAATTAATACAAAGTATGTTACTTTTTCATGCAATTTGTCCAAACTAAAAGGTATAAAGTAAATCAATAAAATGAGTTCAGGGACCAAAATTGTAACTATTATTAAAAAAATTAAAAATTAATGGTTGAGGTGAAATAGTTAGGAAATCAATGCTAAATGTTAACATTATTGCACCCTAGCCATGTAGACTACGGTGCACAAAGCAACACCCTCCTCCAAATTGTATACCCCTCCCCCTCACATCCCTATTTTTTATTTTATTTTAATTTACAATTACATTTTTGGTCCTTATACATTTTTTATAATTTACTTTATACCTTTTAGTTTTACCCTTTTCATTTTACACTTTAATCATATTAACATATATAATCGTATATTAACTAAAATACGTTAAAAAAATATTTTTTTTTAATTTTAACAAGTTACACCATTATAATCGTCTCGTCGATACCTTCGAAATGAGTCCAATATTGAATATTTTTTTATTTTTTTATTTAATTATATTATTATATGTCATATATACTACATAAAATTGTATTAATTAAATATTAATAAACCTAAATGTTAGTTATCATAATATTGAGACTTTTTGGCAATGAACAAGTTTGTTGACTTTTTTTGTCACGTGTCGAACTCTCATTGGTCAATGGACTTAACCGTTTGTTGATTTTTTTTTATATAACTTTTAATTAAAAAAAACACATCACAATCAATCTCAAAAATACCTTATAGCAAATTCCTAATCTTCGTAAATGTAAATTTGTAAATGTAAATTCCTAATCTTCGTAATACTCACATGATATATACGAACCAGGGGTCAAGCTTGTAAATTCGGTATATTCGTATCACATATATACAAGGTTCTAAATGGCGTGAGGCGTGGCTTGGCGGCGAGGCCAAGCCTCAAGCCTTAGGAGCCACGGCGAAACCATGGCGTTTTCAAAGCGTGACTTATGGCGTCAAATTTCTATTTCATATATAATATTATATATAAAAACGTATGTTTTGTAATGTTACTCAGTGAGTCAATAGTAATAGGGAAGTTAAATTAGGTTGTATATATAAAAAACTTGCAAATAAGACATTAAAAATGTAAAGAAAATCAAATATCTCATTACAATAATCGCGCATTAGGCCATGACGTGCCATGGGCTTAACGTGGCGTGACACACAAGCGTTGGTGCCATGGCGGCTGTACGGCGAGTTTTTTAGAACATTGCATATATACGAACAGGGGCTAAAATTGTAAATTTGTAATATTTCTTTTTACTCGTCCAATTTACGATCAGGGGCCAAAAAGGTAAGTTTGAAATACGAACAGGGGCCATAAATGTAATTTTTTTAAACTGATTTAATTTCTCATAAACATTTCACAAAGTTAATAAAAATTGTTGAGTTTTTAAATTATGTTCGTGAAATACGAACCTATATTAAAAACATATGTCAAATTTATCAGACTTAGGGATGTGTTCGTATATACGAACACCTTTCACAAACTTATGAGCTATTTTAATAAATTGAGGGAGAGATTGGTTAGGAGATAAAGCCGATTTTCTGAAATGGTTAGTTTAATTAATTTCCCTTACTAAAATACGTTTTAATTGATGCCACTATGATCCCATGATTCTTTCAGGCTCTATTTGGGTATACTTCATTTTTGTTTAATTTTAATTGAATTAAATTAAATAAATCTTCAATTTGAAATTTTGAACAAGGAGATATTGACGAACAACAATTAATGTAGAGGGTGTTAATTATTTGTATCATTATTGTCTCAATTAAAATGTATTTCAGTAATGATTAAATTATAAGCAATTAAAATCTGTCCACCTTGAAAAGGATTCAAGTAAAATTAACTTTCGCTACAAACATCTAAGTGATCGTATATGATAAAAATCGGTAGAATAAAATTATTGCACTCTCTCTTTCTCTTGAAGATCAACTAAATCTCATAAAGACACCATGTGATGTGAAAGTTTCATTCTTAACATATGAGAGATTGACATGACAAAGAGAACTTATAGAATAAAATGACTGCGTTCCCTCGTTTGTTCGAAGATCAATTGAAGCGCATCAAGGCACCATGTGGAAGTTTCATCCCTAACATTTGAGAAATCGACATGATAAAAAGCCCATGAAATAAAAATGATTGCACTCCCTCCCTTGCTCGAGGATCAACCGATTCTCATTAAGACACCATGTAACATTTGAGGGAATAAAAAACTGTAGAATAAAATGATTGCGATACTTCCATCGTTCGATGACCAACTAAAGCTCGTCAAGGCACCATGTGAAAGTTGCATTCCTAACATCCGAGAGATCGACATGATAAAAAACAGTAGGATAAAATGATTGATATACTTCCATCGTACGAGGATCAACTGAAGCTCGTCAAGGCACCATGTGAAAGTTGCATTCCTAACATCCGAGGGATCGACATGATAAAAAACCGTGGAATAAAATGATTGCGATACTTCCATCGTTCGAGGATCAACTGAAGCTCGTCAAGGCACCATGTGGAAGTTGCATTCCTAACATTAGAGGGATCGACATGATAAAAAACCGGTAGAATAAAATGATTATAATCCCTCCTTTGCTCGAAGATCAACTCAAGCTCGTCAAGGCAACACGTGGAAGTTGCATAGTTCTCCGACAATGCAACTATTGAAGCCTCAGATGCTTTGATTACTCTTACGAATTTTGGCTTCAGTTTTTCACCTCATCCATTTCATCCTATTCTCTAAAAGCATGAATTCCTTCTGAAAATTATGCCCTATAGAGATGATCCTTAAAAGAATCAGGAGTAACTTCGCCTCTAAAACTTAAAAAGATGTCATTGCTGCTACTTGGACCAGCCCAATGAGAAACCATAATACTAGAGAAAATGTAAGGATGGAATATGAAGGGGATCAAAAGCCTTCGTCTCCTGCTTATACCAAAAGCAATCAAATGATCAACCTCAATGACAAAGTTGTCAAATTTTCTAAGTGGTTTTAAGAAAAACAAAACAAAATTGTACTTAAAATAAATATTTTCTCAATCCAATTACTAACCAATTTGGACCAACTTTGAAACTATTTTTTGAAATCATGTGTCCAAAACGCAAAGAAATAAACTTCCGATGTAAAACTATTGTGGCCAAAATGTAAAAACCAAAACTTTAATACAAAAAAAAAATGTTTAATTCCTCTTCTAGGCCATCTTTTTCACGGAGTCAAACCCGACCCGACTCCATAGTTATGCTACCAAACTCGATTAACGCTTTTAATCGATTAGTTGGCTCAAATCGACCGATCGACGAGCACTGTGACGACGGTGGTGGTCACGATGGACTAATTTCTACTACGAAGTGAAATGTAATTCTTCTTCCAATCAACTTCATTTTGCGAAAGTTTTAAGTAATAAAATTGAACTAAAGAAACATACAGATACAATAAATACCTTGAACTCGTGATTTCTGAGACTGAAATCTCCGATCCCCACCGCCGCCCTCACATACTTGCTTCGTATTTCTGAAAATAGTCCACACCACACTTTCTGTCTAGGTTTAACATCATCATGACTCATCATATATTTTTAGAAAGACCCAAGCCCAACTTAAACTAACCGGTAGTACTACTTGGGCCTTCTTTTATTCAAGGGTAAAAATGGAAATCTTTCCCGGAACAATAGGAGTAAACTACAAATTTAGTCCATGTGGTTTTTTGTCTTTATATTCAAAAGAGTGAATTGTGGATTTGGTCACGTGGTTTAGTGATTTCTTTGATCATGGTCCTCATTCTATGTTTATTGTGGATTTGATCCTTGTGGTATTTAATTTATTTTGGTCATGGTCCTTCTGACTAACACTTTCATTAACTTTGTTAAATCAAGGACCATTTTAGTCAGTTTGCCTACTTTTTGTCCTTTTTTGATAAGAAAAATATAAACAATATTTTTATACACACAAACACACATGCATACACACATGTATATATATATATATATAACGATATTAAAATAAATAAAATAAGACATTATTATATGATTTAATTGTTTAATTTTTTTAAAATTAATTATATTAAATACGATTTAATTTTATTATTTTATTGTAATTGTGAAAAAAGATATAGTTTTATTGTTTTAATGTAATTAAAATTTCAATTTAAACAAATCAGATCATAAAACTATATCTTATTTATTTAGATCGAATAAAATAAAATATGGTTTTATGATTTGATTTATTGAATTAAAATTTTAATTAAGTTAGAGACGATTTAATTATATTGTTCTTTTATTATCATTGCAACAAACAAGCTTATTGTTGATATTTTAACACCAAAAATCATTGAAAACCGTTGAAAAATGAACTATAATTTTATCATCTTAAAATTAGAAACTCCAATTTTCATATTGTTTTTCAGTCAAAAACTCAAAATAAATTTTCATATTGTTTTTAGTATGATAAAATTAAAGTTCATTTCTCAACGGATTTTAATGATTTTTTTTGTGTTAAAATATCAACAATAAGCTTGTTTGTTGCAATGATAATAAAAGAACAATATAATTAAATCGTCTTTAACTTAATTAAAATTTTAATTCAATAAATCAAATCATAAAACCATATTTTATTTTATTCACTCTAAATAAAATAAGATATAATTTTATGATCTGATTTGTTTAAATTAAAATTTTAATTACATTAAAACAATAAAACTATATATATTTTTCCACAATTACAATAAAATAATAAAATTAAATCGTATTTAATATAATTAATTTAAAAAAAAATAAACAATTAAATCATACAATAATGTCTTATTTTATTTATTTTAATATCGTTATATATATATATATATTTATTTATATACATGTGTGTGCGCATGTGTGTATAAAAATATTGTTTATATTTTTCTTATCAAAAAAAGACAAAAAATAGGCAAAATGGCTAAAATGACCATTGATTTAACAAAGTTAATGGAAGTGTTAGTCAGAAGGACCATGACCAAAATAAATTGAATACCACAAGGACCAAATCCACAATAAACATAGAATGAGGACCATGGTCAAAGAAATCACTAAACCATAGGGACCAAATCCACAATTCACTCTATTCAAAATTACAATATGACTGTCGTGGTTTATAAAATCGATCAAAGTTGGTCCCTTCCTCTAACATTCATTAAAAGAACACGTTAGATGAAAGTTATTTTAGTCTTTTTTCCACTTTTATATAATTTTTTAATAAATAAATAACTAAGTAGGTTATACGAACCAAAAATATAAATCAGTCTAATATATGATTTTGTATGTATCTATATAATATTGTCCCTCAGGTAGTGTTTGATACGCATACATGATTGGACTAGACAAGATATGACAAGAAGGCATAACTGTACATGACAAATGTGTGTATGGTGTTTACTACGACTAATATTAGATACGACAAGACTAGATGAAAGTTATTTTAGTCTTTTTTTCCACTTTTATATAATTTTTTAATAAATAAATAACTAAGTAGGTTATACGAACCAAAAATATAAATCAGTCTAATATATGATTTTGTATGTATCTATATAATATCGTCCCTCAGGTAGTGTTTGATACGCATACATGATTGGACTAGACAAGATATGACAAAAAGGCAGAACTGTACATGACAAATGTGTGTATGGTGTTTACTACGACTAATATTAGATACGACAAGACTAGACATATTGTCCCTAAAAGTTGTTTGATCATTTTATGTATCATATAATAATTATAAATGACATAAATAAAGTAAATATTTAAATAATTTAATTTGTAAACATTTTTACACAATTTTCGTATACATAAATACATACATATATAAAATAGTACGGAATTTGAATGAAGAATCTAATATAATTGATAGTAGTTCGAAAAAACTCGATCTGTACTAAGTAAATACTATGTTTGATCAGATTGGAAGATCCTCATGAATTGGCGGAGGCACGGTAAAGATTGTTGCAGCGACAGGTGGAGGTAGAGGGGGTGGTGGCCGGTGGACGATGGTGGTTGTGGAGGACGTGAAGATGGTAGACAATCGTGATGGTGGTGATCGACAGTGGTAGAAGAGGTAGTTGTGGCCTAATGCAACCTCACTAACCTAAAATCAAGTATTATCGTCGGTCGATCCCTCTTCTCCGGTGGCCTCCTTCACCGTCTACCTCCCTCTGATGAACGATACCACAATAGATGAGTCCCCCGCCTGAAATTATTCTTCTCCTACAACCTCTGCCGACGTCTCTCATGCAACCATCTCCCCGACGTCTCCTTGTGCAACCGTGCACCTGTAACCGTCTTCTCCTGCAATCGATGAAGCCCATACTCCAACTTGGAATCAACTCCTCCAAGTTCTCCCTCGTTTTTTTTCTAGATCCAGTTTGTTGCATCTACTTCGGCTGATTTCTAGTTCCACCTCCTTCGACTACCACCACTACCATACAACTTAAATTACTTTCTCAAAGAAATCTCCTCACTCTCATCAAGAAGGTACCGACGAAATATGTGGCTGTTTAGTGGTTTGATTTGGGTTCAACGATCAGGTTTGGTTTAGGGGTTTGATTTTGATTATGGTGTTTGGATTTGATTTTGATGTTGGATTCTAATTTCGGTTTGATTTCTATGTTGGATTTTTTAGTTTGGTTTGATTTTGTTACTTGGATTTTGGATATGGGTTGAGGTTTGGCCGGAAGAGGGGAAACATAGTGTTATAGAATCGGGAGAGGTAAAGAGGGACTAAATATTCAACCTCTCATGAACTCAAAACCTTAAAAAATAAAAGCAAGCTCTGCGAGACTTAAAAAAATTATAACTATGAAGTATGGAGAATAAAAGTTTTGGGCCTTCTGGCATGTAACAAGTACTAAGAGCATTATATCCGCAAAATCATTTGGGGTTTTTGAGAGCATATATGGGTTGCCAACATTCCTACATCGTTGCTGGAAATACCACATAAAGATTAAAAATCTAACAAAATAAGCAAAAAGACCATGACAAACCGAAGAAGATGGTTGGAGGTTTGGCTGAAAAAGGGGTGCTTGGTTGCCAGAAAAAGTATGGAAAGGGGTGCGGACACATGTCATCGTTTTAGTAAATGGATCTCAAAGAATTTTAAATTTTAATAGAAAAAAATAAATAATCTAAATGGATGAAAATATCCCTGATTTAACGGGTTTCTTTAATGACCGATAAAGGAGGGACCAAATCTGGACGTTTTTACAAACCACAATGGACATCTTATAATTTTGAAACTGTAAGGACGAAAAGTGTTATAACCAACAAACCGTAGAGACCAAATTTGTAGTTTACTAAAAAATAATTAAAAAATTATGTTCATCGAAGGTTCAATTACCTTACCGAATGAGGATGAAAAGGACCGAAAATTCCACCTGATAAGTGAGGATGGTGGATAAATGATGTTTACCAATGTTGAGGATACGGCTCGGATAAAATGCATCAAAATGAACCAATTTGCTTTTATTCGTATTCGTATTTACAACATGTCAATTTCTAATTTTAGTTCAGACTTGTTAATCTTTGTAATAATGGTTGACATTTCAACACAGAATGCTTGAGCACTACTAGATGGCCAAGAGTAGGGTATAACAACTATCTGTGGCGGATATAGGATTTTTGCCTAGTGGAGGCACCTTTAAGGGAGATTAAAGGTTAGCAAAGTCGTCCGATGTGTTTTAGCCTAATTCCACGGTTTCGAGAGATTTTTGAAGTTTTTTTGGTTGATTTCTAGAGATTTTTAATTCTTTTTTTTGTTTTGTCAATTTTGAGGAAGATTTTCGTTTTTTTTTGTTGATTTTGATTTTTGATGTACTTTCTTTCGTTTTTTAGTTGGTGTGTACACAGGCGGAAAAACACCGAGGGGAACTATGATAGAACGTTAAAAAAAACGTTTTTAAGCTTCGAAAAAAAAAGGTTTTTTTTCCCTTTAGTGGGGGCCATCCCCCCACCATTTCTATGTTGTATCTGCCCCTGGCAACAATGACTAGCGATACATACTACGTCCATATCTATCAAACAACGGATTATCAAACAGTCTCTCTATTCTTTGGGTGACACTTTTATGTATGTGTATATATATTATAGAGAGAGATGGATTCAAACGGGAACAAAGCAAAATTAAGAGAACACGAAAATGACCAAATCGCATATAGAGATAACAACGGGGTTGGGGATACCAAGGATCACCCTCATCCCCACTCCCTATCTCCGTTGGGGAATAAGATTCCTTCCCTGTCACATCCCCATCGAGGAATCATGGATTTTCCCTGTCTACAAAATTTAATTTTTTATATAAAAAATTTTAGAATGTCAATCACTTATAAACAACATATTCTAAACTTTAATTAACCAAAATTTAATGGTTGCACTTATACAAAGGTAGTTCAAAAATAAATATATCCATTAAAAATACTTAATAATATATATTTTATACATCCACGTTGTTATATCACTAAAAGTTTTCCCGAACAATCAAGTCAATAAGATAATATATTTTAATAGTTTCTCATCCTCTAGGTTGATTATATTTGTTACATATAATATATGAGTTGAGTTCAAACGAGAACAATACTTATTTAAAAGAACACGAGAACTAACAAAATCATTAGTGATTTTACATTAACACACGAAAAAAGGATTTTGGCCGCGGCTTCAGGTACGCGTGACTTTTTTGCGCGTTAATGTAAAATCACTAATGATTTTGTTAGTTCTCGTGTTCTTTTAAATAGTTACTATTTTCGTTTGATCCTCCCTCTATAATATATATATATATATATATATATATATATATATATATATTCATTGGGTTTATCATTTTAATTATATTTTATACGTATACACAAAATTTTATATACCATACACAAAACCTGATAGGGGTCAGGTATACACAAAATTTTATATACCATACACAAAACCTGATAGGGGTCAGGTTTGAGAGATATCCCCATCCGCATTTAACAAATTCGGGGATTCCCCATCCCCGGCCAACTCGGGGATTTCCCAGTCAAACCGAGTTCGTGTATCGTGTCCCCCATCAGGGACGGTTTTTTTTTTTGCCATCATGTGCTTTTACACTAAAATAACATTTGATTACGGTCCAACTTTGGCAGCGACCTAGGTCGAAGGTGAAGTCACCCACACACCTTGGCGTTGATTCCATAATCACAGATGCTTTCAGTGCAAAATCACATGTGATTTGGTCAGTCTCATGTTCTCTTATTTAAACCCTATTCTCGTTTGAACCTCCCTATATATATATATATATATATGTGTGTGTGTACACACAAAAAGGAACAGCACAAACACAGACATCCTTTTTTTGGTAATTTCTAAAGAATAGTTGAACAACCACACACTCAACTTAAACATGTAATTCAGCTATATACAGCATTAAGAAGGATCTCTATTCTGCCTAATCCCCCTTATTATGCATCAAACCCAACAACATTGCAAATCTAACCAACTCTAAAACCCTACCCACTGCTGCTTCAGACGTTCGTCCGTAAACTAACTTTCTGAGAAATCCCGTTGAAATATACCTTTTTGGTTCTTCAGGATCAGTATGCAAACAATGAAACACTTTTCGGTTCTTCAGGATCAGTATGCGAACGATGAAACACTTCCACAGATAATCTTACAGATTGTAATCACTGATCAGGTGCAAGTTACAAACCCGAAGCTTCAATTTCTGCATGTCACCATATATAACAAAAAAGAATCAAAATCCATCGATCTCTTTTGTTAATTTGAGATCATGAAATTGTATGAAGAACCTAATATCATACTGAAACTATGTGTCAAGTCAAATGTTGTATTTTTCAGAAATAATTCCCGAATAGTAAGGGCGGCTGTTTTTGTGAGTATAGAGGTCAAATTTGCTAACCACAAACATGAAAATGATTCACGGATACGTACCTTCACCGTATAGTTGTTCAAAGCGAGCGACAATATGTTTCCCATAAGTATATTTCTTCAATGAATTGAGATGAATCTTTATACGGCCAAGTAACACTTCCCGTTGGTGGCTGCTACATGTTTGAAGAACCTTTTGGACCACATAATTTGCAAATTGGTCCTTCACCATCACCTAAGGCATCAACAGTTGAAAAAACGATCGTTCAGAATTGCTAGTCGATTAGGGTTGTAAGTTAATGTTGATGTTAGGATTTACTCAATGTTCACAATGAAAAGACAGAGATTTAGAAATATGTGTAATTATAATACTTTTTAATTAACTAAATGACAATTTTACCCTTAATAATAGAGGGAGCATGAATTTCTTCATCTCATAATTTAGGGTAGAATTGGAAAGTAAGCACTTTGAAAGTGGACACTTATTTGGAGATAAACTAAAATAGAAATGTGGACACTTATTTTAGACAAGAGGGAGTAATTCGACTCACCAATAAGTTATCGCTGCCATCAGCATGTCCAATAATCTCTTCGATCAGGATTTCCCTCGCGGATGAGTCGCTATATTCCAGACATTTCTCAATAACATTCGACGCAAATTTGTGTTGGCTTAGTTGTATTATATGGCCTGCCAACTTGTGTACGATTTGGCTTCTTTCCTCGGGTTTTCCCCCCTCCAACACATACTGTGAGTACGATAATAAAACATGTGTACATAAGTGACTAAGAACACTTAGGGGCGGTTTTCCATTAAGTTCTGTATGGATAAAGTTGTCTGTGTGGATTAATCTGTCTGTATAGATTTAGAAGGTTTTTATTTGAAAGAATTTTTTCATAGATGGAAGGAACGTGTTTTTTAATGAGATGGACTGGTTTGGAAAAAACTTGGCTTTCTGCATAAAGCTCCCCCTTGAAATCTTACTGAATAAACTACTTTCTATATCATTAAACCACTACCAAACAGTCATATATAGCTAACTGAATAAGTTGTGAGTCTCATTAAGCTCATTAAGCTGCAAACAAACAGGCCCTTAGATGAGCAAGAATTTAGAGCATAAAGGTTTGGGATCATGTATGTAATTTACATTATTACAAAAATAGGTGTTCTTGTGCGGATGCAATTATCAAACCAAACAAACTCAGTATATCCTACTCAAAAGTAGGGTCTCGGGGTGGGATGTAAGCAACTTAGGTGGAAAGTGAAGAAGGCTCCTTCCCGGACCCCCCCCCCCCCCCCCCCCCGGGGCATCTGTGAGATATCCCTCCGTCTCAAAATAGACGTCCATAATGTTTTAAAAATGTGTAATTATTACACTTTTTAATGAACTAAATCACAATTTTACCCTTAATAATAGAGGGAGTAATGAATTTCTACGTCTCATAATAGGGTGTTTGGTTCACGGAATGGAATTTGATGGAATTGAAATCCATTGAAGAAATTTGGCTTTGAAGGAATCGTAATGGAATTTGATGGAATTTGACCACGTGTTTGGTTGGTAGGAATTCAATTCCTTCACTTCAGCCAAGGAATGATGAATTCCTTAAATGGAAGTCAATGGAATTGGAAGGATTCCATCGCTTTCATTCTCTGAACCAAACATGGGCATGGAATTTGGTCAATAGAATTGGTCATTCCAATTCCTTCCAATTCCATGAACCAAACAACCCCTTACTTTTGAAAGTGGATACGCATCTTGAAACAAACTAATATAGAAATGTGGGCACTTATTTTGGGACAAAAGGAATCCAGAGTACCATTTTGGAAGAGCTAGAATTCATGTCAGGACGTACGAGACAAGGGACAATCCTAGGTAGACAGTTTCATATGGGGGGAGGGGGTGGCACGTAGGCCTGCGCCTGTCCTCTACCCCAAAAGGTAGAACAGTTGTTTCTGTAAGGATCCTCGGCTTGTGCCGTTGTTCATATGCAATTAACAATGCTAAATCCATCTTTCACAAGTCTAATACCTTTACCTGAGCCTAGTTTAGCCTGAGCTTGTTCAGGCTTAAAGCTTGGATCATTAAAAACTAGGTAGGCTCGGGCTTAGATTGACTAATGCTTGAGCCTTGGTTTCTACGGGCTTGTACAAGCTCGAGCCTTTACTTGGGTTCATATGGGCTAGTGTCAGTGAAACTATTGTAAAATGTTTTCAAATAAACTCTTTTAAAATTTACGATTAGAAGTCCGCAAGAGGCCAAGACTAGTGAGTTTAAAAATATAAATTACGCGGTGGCTGGTATAGGCTCAATGGGTTCAGCTCATTTAGGTGCACCAACCAGCGAAGTCCAGACCATATCAGACACGAGCTTGGTCCATATAGTCAAATGAGCCTGCACAGCTTGGCTCAGCTAGCGATTAGCTTAGCCTGGCTCAACTTATCTTGTCTACATCCCTAATCCACTTTTCTATGAAATTGGAATATTATAGTTACCATTTGCGCTATAGTGCCATTAGCATAAAACTTGAAATCAGGATATTGGAACGAACCTGCGTTACATAATTGCCATACTGATCTTGTGCAAGATCATAAACAGATTCCAAAATCTCGTCAACTATAAATTGGCTGTGCAGTTCGTCCGTAGAATGTTCTAGTACCCTCTATTAAATAAAAAACGGATTTCAAGTATCGTCAACGAAATAAACAAGAAAGAAGAACAGTAATAAATAAAGGCGCCATGACTTCAAAGTCACCTTCGTACCTGTATCACACGGCAACCATACGGATGTTTTGACAAGGCTGCAACTTGACCACGAAAAGAAGATATCACAAACTTTATGTTTTCGGTCGGAATACTCTCGATACACTTCTGTATTACGTGATTTCCGTTTTGATCACGAACGCACTGTAAAACATGCCCATCCAGTTCACGAACAAGCTTTGTTTTTTGATCTAGATCGATGGCGTCAAGGGCCTACGATAAATTTAGCTCAACGGGATGAAAAAGACGCAGATAAATGGTTGAAAATTAAAATGAAAACACAATTGAACCATGCAACATTCAACACAGTAAACCAAACAAGCTCAGTATATCTCACACAGAGGTAGGGTGTGGAGGGTAGGATGCGCGAAGTAAAGAGAGAAGAAAAGAAAAAAAAACTTGAAATTTATGGAGATGGAAAACGTCAAGAAAAGGTCTAAAATACTTGCTATATACCTTTTGGATTACACGGCAACCGTACATCTGCAGACTTAAAGGCAATATTTGACCTTCAAGCTGGTTCCCGAGCTCCCTCCTCTGCTCGGCACTTCCATACTCAAAAAACTAAAATACACCAAAGACGAGAATTAAGCTACTCCTTCCATTTTACTCCCTCGGTCCAAAAATAAATGTCCACAATGAAAAAAAGGCATACAATATCATAAATATGTGATCATTATTACACTTTTTAATCAATTAGATGACAATTTTACCCTTAATAATAGAGGAAGTAATGAATTTCTCCATCTCATAAATAAGGGTAGAATTGGAAAGCAGACACTTACTTTTGAAAGTGGATATTTATTTTGGGACAAACTAACATAAAAACGTAGACACTTATTTTGGGAAGGAGGGAATAATGAATATTACAACACACCCTTTTTCGGGTATCCCATGCAAATTTAAAAGGTTGCTTATGCGGGAAGTTTTTATCGAAATGGGTCTGCAAGATTTCCTCCGCTTGTTGTTATTGAAGGGAATTTAACATCTTTTGTAACAAGTCGAACATTTACTCATAAGCTATGAGCCGAGTCAACAGTTGAAATTTTCATGGAACAAGTAAAATTAGTATCAATAAAAGATGCAAGAAATAAACTAAACAATAAGCTGTGACACCGCACCTTTTGAATAACGTAGTTACCAAAAACATCGATCATTAGTCTCGAAGCATGAGGAAGAACTTCTTTAAACACGGATTCCTTCTCCTCGTTGCTACAAACTTCCAACTTTTGTTGAATGAATCGACTTCCATGTTGATCAACACTGCACCGATTGTCGTAAAGATGAATTACTTCATATAAATAAATAAAAAAACAAATACTCCCTCCATCCCAAAATAAATGTCCACAATGAAAAAGGCACACAGTTTCAGAAATATATAACCATTACACTTATTAATTAACTAAATGACAATTTTACCCTTAATAATAGAGGGAATAATGAATTCCCCCCTCACATAATTAAGGGTAGAATTGGAAAATAGGCACTTACTTTTGAAAGTAGACACTTATATTTCGGACAAACTATAATTTAAAATTGGACACTTATTTTGTGGCGGAAGGAGTAGCTTAGAGTAATCGATCGGCTTAGAACTTGCCTGAATTCAATAATGTGTCCCGAAATGTCTAATAGCTCTAACCTGCGACCTTTACCAGATTTCAACTCTTCAAGAAAAGAATACGTTTTCGGATCATCAAAAACCTGATTTCCCGTATGAACTTTCCATCCACCATACATGCCTTCGTTTCTCCTACCATGGTAACTGGCCCCACCTATCGGAGACCCCGGCATTACCGGACTAGCAAAGGGCGAGGATGTAAATTGCAAGAAATCCATATTCGTTGGGCTCCCAAAATAGTAAGGGCTCGGATTATGTACCCTTCTTGAATTAAAGCTAATATGGCCCAAAGACTGTGGTTTCGGCTCTTCTGAAAACGGAGGTTGAATAGGTAACCCGAGGTGTCCGTAGAAATTGTTAAAGTGTTGCAAATTGAGTCCAGAAGTTTGACTTTGACCACTAAAGCTCGGAACAGGACTATTAGAAAGATATCCGGTTGCATATGGTGAAAGAGGTGATGGGTTGAAAGCGTATCCACCCATGGTGTATTGTTGCGGAAAGTATCCGGTTGGCATCATGTTTGGGTACACAGGGTGGTTGGCAGGCGGCATATAGGCGGCATCGGCTGCATAAGGTGGTGGGGTGAATCCAGACGACTGAAGTATCGGTTGTACCTCAGAAGGGAAATTGGTCGGATTTTGAAGAAATGAATTCACGCCAATTTGCATGCGGGCATTCTGAAGATGAAACGCGCTTCTTGGTTGTCTGTATACCTGTTCTTGCTGCCAGTCTCTTTGGTGTCGTTCACTTTCTAATTTTGGAATGTTGGATATATCAAGAGAAACTATTCGGTTTCTTAATCCGGAAATATCAGAATCAGCAACACTGCTAATTGAAACGTCCTCTTCTGAATGATCATTTTCGTTCAAGGGTGGCTTAATCGGCATATTGGCACGTCTACCATCTATAGATGATGAACTTGAAACATTAGCAGTTGTAGGGTTGGATTCATCACGAGTATCTGCTTCCTCATTTGGTTCGTGTTTGAATGGACTAGACTGATTATATGCAGGTGAATGAACTCGAGGAAGATCTTCCTGTATGGAAATATACTTTGCATTAATAACCGTAATATTTGTATGTATATATAAACATTGGGCAAAATGCATCAAAATGCTACAAAGTTTGGTTTAGTCCCTATTTAGGGTAACAAGTAACTATTTTGACCGGTAACATGCTGATTTTATAATATTTGACGATGTGGATACCCGTTTATGAAAGGGTTACGGCTAAACAGATGTTACAAGATCAACAGGTTACCGGTCAAAATGGGCAAAACGCAAAAGAATAAGAAATTGTGGAACTTTGTTACATTAAATAGAAAATTTTGAAACTGTGTTACATTGACTGAGAACAAAATTCTTTGTGACACTAAATAGGAACCAAGGCAAACTTCGTTGCATTTTGATGCATTTTGCCCATAAATATTTATACATATACACACACAGAAGCGTGTAATCTATCCAGGTAAATGTCTCCATGAATGGCAAAAACTCAAAACTAATAGCAAACAATGTGAAAAAACAGAACTCTAGAGACCTTGCATAAGAAGATACAATCTTGAAAGCTCAGTAAAAACTCGACACCACAAAAAGTTTCTATCTTTTTCGCATTTTTTCATGAAAAAGAATATATTACCTGTTTTGGCGATGGATCATCATCGGACTCTTCCTTATGAGTAGAAAGATTACTGTGATCCAGGTGGAAAGAGCTGCTGAAAGAATCATCAAACGACGTCAATCTCCGATTACTTCCGCTACTTCGTACATTGCGAAAGAGATTTCTGTTTTTGCCCGAAATCAGCGGCGGAGGGAGCCTCGGATTTAAATTTACGTGGGCCCAGTAATACGCAAAATACGATGGGTCGGCACGAAGCTGCTCTTCAGACTCACACGTATCACTAGCATTGTTTCGACTTGCTAAACTAGCATCTGCCGCAAAGTTTTGCCTAAAAATGAGGTTCTCAATGGCTGCAAAAGAACCTTCCATGCTTGGTGGTGCACTCCCGCTTCGATTTGGAGCAACATTGCTCTTTCTTTCTTGAAATCTTTGGCCTTTTAAAACCAACCCCAAATCCTCAATGCCCATATTTGTAGATGAATTCGCAAGCCATTTTCCACTTGTTTCAATTATTCGAATTGGGCTTTCAGTCGCCATTTGTAGATGGTATTAGAAAGTTCAAAACTTTCCCATTGTTTTGGCTGAAAGGCAGAGCCACTGATAAAAATACGTGAAATAAAAGCAAAGTTTTGTAAAAGGAAACATAAAACGAAACCATATATGCAAATTAGCACATACTATATTTGGAAATTCTAAACATTAAATATATAATTCTAGAGTATCAAATGTATCCATTGGATCAAATTGATCTCCATCATACGTTAATGAGGTGGAATCCTATAAATAGGTGAGGGGTTCATCTAGCCAAACCATCCACGCAAGTGTTGGACACTATGAACACTTATCTCATGCCCTTCTTAGCCGTGTTGAAGTTCTTTAATACCATTTTGGAGTCTGCATACTATGTACGTTTTTTGTGATAATAACGCTTATAATAGAGTATATTTGTCTATATTGTTTGAAGGATAATAAACATGATTAATGGTTTCCTCTGTTAGAAACTTAGGGGTTGTTTGTTTTTAAATAAAAACCTCGTAATGGCTCTTAAGTGTGAATTGTTCACACATGTTTACATTTAGACTATTTGTTTTTTTCCAGTTTTCAGAACCTCTTAACTCTTAAATACGTCTGAAATAAAAAGTGGTGACCTAACTTCTTAAAACCTCTTATCGCCACCTCAGTTCATATGCTCTTCTTTCTCTCAAGACGCCTCCAGACGTACAGAAACATACAGTCTTGTTGATTCAGATTTCAGACTTCAGCACCGTCTCTTATTAATTAATCAGAAGTAAAATAAGAGTTTAGACTTCAGACCTCTTAAAAAACAAACGGCACCTTAGTATTTGATTACTATAATTGATCCTTCCATAATTCTACGTTTCTACCATTTCAAGGATCCTATTACTCTAAAGCCTTTCTAGAGTAACTAATGTCAATAAGTTGTGATGCTTCCTCTATCAAGTGAAAATTGCAATTCTTTCTTATTTGGTAAACTTCCGTGTTAAAATTACCTATTTGCCATAACCGTCATTATGAATAAAGTGATGGTATTGATTTTAGGTGCACACAATGCCTCTGGCTTTTCTTATTAAGGGGTATTTCAAATATTTCACAAATAATCAAACAATTTCTTAAGAGGATGTAAACTATCTCCAATCCGCACACAAATCGGTTGGTGGTCGTCCAAATTGTGGATTGAAACATATGCTTTCGGAGGTCCCCACCTCAAAAAGTGCATGTCTTAAAGCATAACTTGAGGACTGCGTTTCAAACTCTATGTGGAGACTAGTGATATGCTCTGCCGTTCCTTAAATTATTTGTTAAGTCAAAATTTGTAACTACAAATTGCATACTGGTCCCGGTGGCTTTAGTCTAGCGGGTGAGGAGGTCTACATGCGTCCGGTATGCAAATAGAACTCGACAGGACGAGCAAGAGTGAGGTAGGCATGTGAAAGAATTGTGGAATGTTTTAAGGTTTTAATTTTGACATGGGTAGTTTAGTAATTTTACCAATCTTGTATCATCTCATTGATTTTGTTCCACCTATTCTAATGGGACAAAATAATTCAGGTCCTGTCATGTACCAGTCTAATGTCACGCTAGATATGGACAAGTTTTTTTCCTCTTCTGTACCGTCCTATCCCAAAGTACCAAAAGCAAAATGTAAAATATCATAACCAACTAGAAATACTAGTGGTATGGATCTACTTACGCTATGTTTGGCAAAGCTAGCTGGTAGCTGATAAACTAGCTTTTCAAAACGCTACTATGAGTAGCTTTTCAATAAGCTAGCTTATAAATTAGTTTATGGTCATCCAAACATGTACCAAAAAAAGCTAGCTTATAAGCTAGCTTTTTTTTGCCAAACAATGCCTTATAGATAACTTTTACTTAGAGATCATCAACTTCATAAGTTCCCCCTCCCCTCCCCATCCTCGCCCACCTCCGCAGCCTGAAACCCCGGAAAAAAAAAATTCCGAATCTGCAGTCATTTCCTCACCTCCGATGTCTAAAATTTTAAACGAATTTAGAACCCTAATACAATCAACTCTCCTCCATTGCAAGTCACTAACAATTCATACCCAAAGACAAAAGAAATCACATGAAACTCTGTTAACTTTCAGAAATCTTGATTGTTTGCCTTAGTTGACTTCAGTTATTCATGATCACCCTTACACAAAGCTTCAAAATACACAGTTATTTTTCATTTCATTACCTGAAATTTCTCAGCAAATATTGATAAACAAACAAAAACCAAAAAATTAGCAACAAACTCAAGTGCTTCCATAAATATACTCAACCCACATATGAAACCATGCTTTCTTTTTAAGATAACAAAAACCCCTACGCAAACAAACACAAAGATACAAACTTTATCAATCAACAGTAGCTTCTAACAATTACTAAATTCAAATTCTTTGAATTAACAAAAACCCATATGAAAAGCATGCAGTACATATGCAAAACAAACAAACAAAAGGGTAGAATCTTTATTGAGTAAAGGAATTGAACAGCTTATAGCTTCAAATTCACTGAACCCTAAAACTTAAAAAAAAAAAACACTCTTTTTTTGGGTAATTTTTAAAGAAACAAAAATTCTCACCTGGGTTTGAAGAAACCCTAGATTCTCTTGAACAGGTGTTTGACGATGATGATTATGAAGAACAGTGATCAGAGAGAGAGAAAAAGGGAGTTGAAAATGAAGTAGGGTGGGGCTTGATATTTGGTATTTGGAGTTGTATGAATAAAAAGAAGGTGAAAATAGAGGTGATTCCAAGTTCTGTTTATGTAATTTTGTCAAGGGGGAATGGAAATAATGCCAGAAAAAGGCAGAAAACGACAACCAAGAAACTTGGCAAAAGGAATTTGGTTTAAAAATGGGAATTCATATAATCATCTATCCATTTGGTTTAGATCGATGGTTAAATTGAGCATGGGCATAGTCAGGGAAACACATACACTCAACCTCTTCTTCTATTTCAGGTTTTTACGTTTAAATATAGTAAAAAACACTCAACATCTTCTCTTCCAATCTACTTGCAATATCTTTTTAGCATAAATGTGTGTTTGCGTCACATTTTTGTTTTGGTTATAATCATTGTTGCTTGAAATTATTGGTTTTCGTTTTTTTTTGTTTTAAATTATTTTGTTAGTATAATAAAATTAGAGGAATTGAGATGAAATTGGGTAAAAGAAGTATTTTTACGGTCATTTATTAACAGAGATTTTATAAATTTTCGTAACAGTAAATTTCATAAGAATGTAACTTTTTTTTTTCTTAGGGGTGTTTGTTTCAAGGATTTTGAAGGAATTGGAATGGATAATTCCTTTGACCATTTAATTCCTTTGTTTGGTTCACGTATTGATCATGATGGAATCATTTGAATTCCATTGAATTTCACGGATCAATGAATTCATCATTCATTGCCTAAAGTGAAAGAATTGAATTCCATCAAATTCCTACCAACCAAACGCGTGGTCAAATTCCATCAAATTCCATTCAAATTCCTTTAATGGATTTCAATTCTATCAAATTTCATTATGCGAACCAAACGACCCTTAGTTTTTAATGTAGATAATTTACTTTTTGTATAAAAATATAGCAATTAAATTTCTATTCTTGAAAACAACAATCTATATGTCATCTTTTTTTCTTATTGAAAATAACAATCTTTTTTAATCATATTACCTAATATATAATACATTAGAAGTTAATTGTCATTTTTCGTGAAAAATAAATTGTTATGGTGGGAATTGGGGAAAAACAAATTGCTATTACTAGTTGTACATGTGTACAATGTAGCAGGATGTAAAATTTTATGGTAAATTAAAAAACGAAATAAAAAAATATCCAATATATTTCACTTAAAATCAAGGTTTGAATGAGTAAACTAAGTTCCTAATCTAAATACACCATGAAATCCATATTCACCATAATTGCAAAAGAAAAACCTTTGAAAGGATAACATCAAACCCATCTCCGACAACCAAATGATTAACAGAAGGAATTAAAGCTAATAACTAGTTTAAATTTAGCACAAAAATCATTAGTTTGTACACACTACTATATCAAGTATCCTGGACTCTTTACTATCACCAAAAACAAAAACATTTTGTCAGTTTACCTCTTTCCTATCTCTCTTTTATCATCTACATTTCTTGAAAACAAAACTCGTCGTTATTGTAAATAATGAAATCTGGATGATACACATTTAAACTCCACAACCAATTTTCAGTCGACTGCATCAAAAAGTTCACTTTTTCGATACCATGAATCCCATTGGAACTCTTGAACTTGTAAACAGACAATCCAAAGATTGGCAACGATAGCCGCCACACATCATCAACCTCAATTACACACAATATTGACAACCTTAGATCCAATCCATCAAGATTAGATTCTGCAAAGATTAAAACATGTAAAAACTATGTCATCATTATGTAAATAGAGAGAAAGATGGAGTGATACTTCTTGAAGATGTTGATAGAGGATGAAAGTCAAGAAACTGGCATATGATTCTGTAGAGATGGACCCACAGGGATTTTGTATATGGGATACCAAACAACTGAAACCCAACTTGATTGGGTCAGATCACAGCTCCGATATGTTTTCCGTTCTGGAAACTTTGATGCAAGATTCGATATTTATTTGCAACCCGTGAATCAAATAATGATATTAGTAGTCGAGTGAATTACCATCCATTCCATACGCATTAGCACAAGAAAACACATATACCATCCATTTCTAGACTACAACATAATCCATAAACTCGAAACTAATAAGAAAGAAATATTTTCAAACCCAACTGAGTACTCAAGAAATCCCTTATTAGAAGAAACTAAAAAATACAAAGAAATATATTTAGGCTCAATAGTTTGTAACATATTCATTGTGCATATAAGGAGGGGAAGAAAATTCCTAAATAGAGTCATTACATCATCATAGTGAAGTGAATTTTGTAACACCTCAAAATTTGGGACAAACAAAAAATTCCAAAAATGAAAATGTTGTATATAAATATCAAGATACAAGCTCTCCCAAAAAGGGGAAACATAAGCGCCTGTTAATTACAAGTATGCAATTTGACAGTAAAAGACAACAACCTATTAATCTAATTCTTAGCAAAAATTAAGATTACAAAGGGTGTCATCTATAATCCAAAATGATATTATTCAAGATTGCGTCCCCAAAAGTATATCCCCAAGCTCACGTCTAAGGTCTCTCTAAACCTTCTTGGCGACCACGCCGCTATAACCTAAGATACATATCGACACCAAATAAGTGTTAGGCTAAAAGCCTAGCGAGTTTGAACATAATATAAGCCATAATTAAAATGAAAGATCATCAAAAGCCATAAATGTAACATCCTAAAATTTAGAGAAAAATAAAATTCAAAATTTTGGCAATATAACGTCTATAAATAAAGGAAACTTGTCCACCCTAAAGTAGGGGATCAATTAAACCTAAATAGTTGGGCATAACAAATTCAAACCCAAGTGTATCATCCCAAAACGGGAAATAAAGTATGGCTTTTACAGCTCATATATATAATGAAGAATAAAACGACAACCTAATAATCTAAATTTTGTTAACTAGATTAAAGTAGGGTGTCGCTATCCTTCCAAAAGGTATATCTTCCAAATCAAGGTATTGGTCACTATATCTTCAAAAAGACCACTCACGACCCCGGGTCGTCCACTCAGTCCCGACGAGCCCCACTGCTAGAATGACCTGCCATATACGACAACCAAAGAACAAGCGTTAGGCTAGAGCCTAGTGAAAACAAGTCAATAGAATTAGAAATACAAAACTCATTTGAAGTCACACAGTGGATATAGCCATGAGCTAAGTCAATCAATCAAACAAACCATTAGTGATTAAAACATGGTACAAATAACACCAATCACATAGTGAGCTCAACTCCTCTAAGTCTATTGCACGAAAACATCAAGTCAACCCCTCTAGGTCTATTCTTGAGAGTTCCAAAACGGGAACTCTAGCACAAGGGAATTACATCTTACTGCCCATGGGACGTTGCCCGACCGTATAGGTCCACACCTTACTTACCATGGTGACCTGAGGCCTATTCCGTGCCAAAGTGGTGAACCTAATGTCCAAAACGGGACATAGGAACACCGTGCCTATGGATCCATTGCACTAAGACTAACACCAAAATTTGCTAACACATTCATCATTAGTCATGTATGTAAGAAAATCATATATATGAGGTTATTAACATGAAATCTTGACTCTCATCATGGAGGGGACTTTATCAACATAACCCATCAATAATAACACCATATATTCCATTTCTCAAAATCATGGTTGTAAATAATAAATATAATACTTGCATTTTTTCCCAAAACTCTAATTCTCACTTAGGGTTCACCAAACTCCCATGAGGAGAGGGTTGGTATTCACATAAGTGGTAGACATAGGAAAACATAAATCTTAGTTGAAAAATACTGTCAGGATCGAAATTCAAACAAAAATTTAATTCACACACACTCAGAAACAATGCTAAAGAAGTTGCGGAAAAACACTTTAACACTAACAATCAATGAAACAATATATCAAACTCAAATCACAAGTTTATATTGATTCAACTTGATGATTACACACAAAACCTCAATCTGTTGAACAAACTCAACAGACGTTCTATACTTCTCTATAGAAAGGATCTAAACTAGTCTTGAGGTTAATTCTCTCTAAAACAAAAACTTATGAATGAAAATTGTTATTTTTTTATCAAATATTTCTATACTATATATACAAAACTGAATACATGATAATTATCAAAATACAATTGATCTTCAGCATCAATACCATAATTATCTTCAGTCTTATCTCCAGCTTGTCTTTATCTTTAAATCATCTTTATCTTTAGAAGCAGCACTAATTATCTTCAGAAGTATTAACCATCTTCAGCAGTATTAATCTTCAGCAATACTAACTACTAGCAGTACTAACTTTCCAAGCAGTACTAACTATTCAAGTAGCAGCACTAACTCTTCAAGCAGTATTAATTCTACTAGCAGTAGTAATCTTGATAGTCTGGCAGTAGTAATTACTTAGCAACATTAATCAGCAGTATAAACCATACTTAGTATATTCAGACCCAACAATCTCCCCCTAACTTAACTTTTCAGAAAGAGAAGTGAAGTTCTTCATGATATGGTCTTCATGATGCTTTCAACACTTTAGTTTAGTTGCCCAAATTTGGATCCAGTCCCAGAATTTGATTGATGATTCTTCTGACTACTATCCTGGCCATTTCTGAATCCTTTGAACATGTCAACTTAGCATTCAACATTGCTTGAAGTTTAGCCTTGCTGTGATCATAGATCTTATCCACCATGTAGTACTCATGATAGGCTCTGTGTTGGGAACTGAAGATGTGTCTAAGTGATTAATACTGCCAGACTTTCATGATTACTACTGCTGAGATAAGTTAATACTGCTGAGCCAGATTAATACTGCTTGAAGAAATTAATACTGCTGAGCATAGTTAGTGCTGCTGGTGAAGATTAATACTGCTCAGAGTGTTAATGCTGCTGTGACTTAATACTGCTTATTTGATAGTAAAGATATGCGCAGATCAAGGCTTGAAGATAATCATGGAAGGTTGAAGATAACTATGGAAGAATATACTGAAGATCTTTTAAGTTTTGTAATTATCTTTTATTTTCAGTATATGTATAGATGTAGTCAGAATAGTTTTTAAGATACGAGATTTCTAAGTTTTTGTTTTAGAGAGAGAATTAACCTCAAGGTTTACAATCCTAATTCTAGAGAAGTAGAATTCGTCTTGGTGAGCCTGTTCATCAAGATTGAGGTTTTGTTTGAAAGCTTGTAACTTTAATCATTCAATAAAGTTTACAAGTTGTGATTCATTCTTTACTGTTACATTGATATTTTGAATATTAAAGTGTTATTCCGCAACTTCTTTAATATTGTTTCTGAGTTTTATTATTCTTGTTAAGAATCAGATCCTGTCAAGTGGTATCAGAGCCTAGTATTCTCAGAAACCTTCATTCATCATGGACAACACAGTTGAATCAACCAGTACTCTTGTTTCAAAGGTTCCCATGCTCAAACCCAATGATTTTGACATGTGGAAAATTAGGATCAAGCGGTACATCCTCCTTACAGACTTTTCTATGTGGGACATTGTTGAGAATGGTCCCTCTGCTGAAGGTAAAATTGGACAAGATGGAAGAAGACCACCTCCAAAAACTGATGCTGAGAAGAAAGTGAGACAATTGGAGATGAAAGCCTTAAGCACTCTGCTTTTGGCCATCCCCAATGAATATCAACATCAGTTTCACCACTGCACTGATGCCCAGATTCTATGGAATGCTTTAGAGAAGAGATTTGCTGGCACCAAGAGCACTAAGAGGAATCAAAGGGATATTCTCAAGCAGCAATATGAGAATTTTACATCTTCAAAGAATGAGTCTATGACTCAAACTTTTGACAGATTCAATAAGTTAATTGGTGAGTTGGCTACTGTTGGAGTTCATATGGAACAATATGATGTCAACCGAAAGTTTCTCAGATCTCTTGGAGATGAATGGACCATGTACACTGTCTCATTCAGACAGAATGACATGTTGGAAGAAAAGGAACTGGATGATCTGTATAATGATCTGAGAGTGTTTGAATCTAAGGTGGAAGCAAAGAAGAAGCCTACTGGATATGTTCATAATGTTGCACTCCTATCAGCATCAACTGATTCTACTGCTAACCCTGAATCAGTTAATGCTGCCAGTGGAGTAAATCAAGAAAAAGGCAATAAATCTGTCTTTGAAGCCTTTCTTTCCAGTCATGGTAACTCCTCTTTAATCAATGATGACTTGGAACAACTTCATCCTGATGATCTTGAAGAGATGGATATTAAATGGCAGATGGCCATGCTTTCTATGAGGGTGAAGAAGTTCATCAAGAGGACTGGGAGGAACAACTTCTCTCAAAGAAGAGAAGATGGAGCAGGCTTTGATAAGTTAAAGGTGGAGTGCTACAAGTGTCACATGAAGGGACACTTTGCCAGGGAATGCAGAAGTGGAATGTCTCAAAACAACCACCAACAAGCTCAGACTGGAAGCTTCAACCAGAACAGAAACTCTGCTCAAGCTCTTGTTTCTCAACAAGGAATGGGGTTTGACTGGAGTGATCAAGCAGAAGATGCCATTCAAAATCAAGCTCTCATGGCAGAGGTATCTGATCTCCCAACTGAGGTACTTTCTAATCTCTGTTCTCAAACTTGCATAGACACTGTGAAAAGGTACAGGGATCACAACCAGAGTATGAGTGATGACCTTAAGAGATTAGAAAAGGATAGAAAAGACTATGTGAAAATTGTTGAAAGGTTTGAGGAACAAATTAAAGGTTTCCAAGCCAATGAACTTCAACACACGTATGATACAAATTACTGGAAGTGGGAGAAAAATGATCTACAAATCCAACTGACAAAGTCTAAAGAGGAGAATGAAAAGTTGAGAGGAGAGGTAGCCAAGGTTAAGCTGGATGTGGAAAAGTTTTCATATGCTTCTAAAGCCATGAATTCAATGCTAAAGGTCCAAATCCATGATAAGCTTAAACCAGGAATTGGGTACAATACCACACCACCACCATACAATAACAACTACATCCCTCCTAAATCAGACTTGCTGGAGACTAAGGATAGGAAGGACTTGCATGAGGGAGCCACTAAGGTAGATCCTTTAGATGAAGTAGTTGTTAAGGACAAGATTGAGAAAGAAGCTGGTAAGAGTAAGGATAACACTGTGAGTGGTGAGATTCCCTTAGAAAATAACATTCTTACCAATGAGGGTGGTGGAAGGGATTGGGTTAAATCTGAGGGTGTTGAGAAGACTGAGGGAAAGTCTAAAAAGGTCTATTACAAGCAGACTACAATTGTGAATCCTGTTCCTTGCAAACAGTGTGCAGGTAATAAATATGAGCCTCTAAAACATGATAAAAGGAGGGGAAATCAAAGAAATTGGAATAATCAGTGGGCTCAGAAACAAGGAGTTGATCTGAGTAGAATCATCAGACCAAAACCTTGTTTCATATGTGGCAAATTGAACCATCTTGCCAAGCACTGTTATTTTAATCCTATGAACCAAAGGATAAATTTTCAAAGATCTGTACAAAAACCCTTTGGTTATAGGAAGAATGAAAGAAACCATGTGGCTAAGAAACATGTTAAATCTAAAAGCCACATGAAGAAAAAAACTGTAAAAGAGAGTGTCAAGATGTGGGTTCCCAAAAGCACTAAAACTGTTAGTACTGCTACCACAAATAGTGCTGCTGACAAAGATAGTGCTGCCAGAAGCAATACTACTGCTATCAATGTTAGTGCTGCTGAGAGTATTAGTACTTCTAAAACTAACATTGTTAGTACTTCTTCAAATGTTAATACTGCTAACCTTGTTAGTGCTTCTAACAAAGTTAGTACTGCTAAACCTGTTAGTGCTGCTAACTCTGTTAGTACTTCTAAAATTAGTACTGCTTCTAGTGTTTGTGCTTCTAGACCAATCATCTTGACAAAGTACTCCAGTAAAGAGTTTCCTGAATGTAAAAATCTCATCAAAAAGGAGTGCAAGTACTTTGATGAGAAAGGGAGGCCCAAGACCACTTTGGCTTGGGTTCCCAGTCAATACTAATTGATTCATCTTATGTGCAGGGCAACCAGCAGCTCAAGGGAAAGAGCATTTGGCATGTTGATAGTGGTTGCTCTAGGCACATGACAGGGAACATGGCTTGCCTCAAGAATTTCAAGAAAATTGATGTAGGGCATGTTGCCTTTGGTAATACTCCAAATGGAGGTAAGATTAGTGGTAAGGGAGATGTAACAAAAGGTAAGATGACCTTTGAAGATGTTTTCTATGTTGAACAGTTAAGATACAACCTGTTAAGTGTATCACAGGTTTATGACAAAAAGCATAGTATATTATTCACTGATTCAGAATGCATTATCCTTGTTCCTGGATTCAAGGTAGTTGATGAAAAGATGATACTACTAAGAACTCCTAGAAAGGATAATGTCTATTGTTTGGACATGGAAAATGTTTCAAATTATTCATCCCTAAACTGTCTTGTTTCAAAAGCTTCTTTGGATGAATCATCACTTTGGCACAGAAGGATGTGTCACATGAACTTTAAAACAATGAATAGACTTGTTAAAAACAACCTTGTAAGAGGTCTGCCTTCAAAATTATTTTCATGTGATGATCATTGTGTTGCTTGTCTCAAAGGCAAACAACACAAAACTTCTCATATGTCCAAAGAGTTGAACACAATTTCTTCTTTTCTTCAGTTGTTGCATATGGATCTGTTTGGTCCTACAAATGTCATGAGTATAGGTAAGAAATCATACTGCTTAGTTATTATTGATGATTACTCTAGATTTACTTGGGTATATTTTCTAAGGACTAAGGATGAGACAAGTGGACTGATCAAATCCTTTATTCTAAGAATTGAAAACCAAACAAATCAAAAGGTAAAAGTCATTAGGTCAGATAATGGTACTGAATTTAAAAATCTTGATCTAAACACCTTTTGTGAGGAAAAAGAAATTGAGAGGCAATACAGTGCTCCTAGGACTCCACAACAAAATGGTGTTGCTGAGAGAAGGAATAGGACACTGATTGAAGCTGCTAGATCTCTGTTAGCTGATTCAAAACTTCCAATTACTTTCTGGGCTGAAGCAGTTAATACTGCCTGCTATGTCCAAAACAGAGTTCTAGTGGTCAAGCCTAAAAACAAGACACCATATGAGGTTTTAAATAAAAGAAAACCATTTATTGGATTTTTCAAACCTTTTGGGTGTCCTTGCACCATTCTCAATACCAAAACTCACTTAGGAAAGTTTGATAGCAAAGCAGATGATGGTTTTCTTGTTGGTTACTCATCTCAGAGTAAGGCCTACAGAGTATTTAATTCTTCTTCTAGAATAATTTAGGAAAGTGACAATGTCAAATGCAATGAGAACACACCAAATCCTATTGGTTTAGGTCCTCAGTGGTTATTTGACATTGATTCACTAACTAACTCTTTGGGTTTCAGTAGTGATGATCATGCAGGATCAGGAAGTAGAGGATCAGGGGATGAACAAGTACAAGATATTATTCCTCAGTCTGTGATATTTCCTATACCTACAATGTCCCCTGTTGAAATCTGTGAAAGGGAGACTTTTACTGAACCAAGTCAGAGTGAAGAAGAAATAAGAGATGATGAGAATTTAGAGCATGAAGAGTCAGAAGCAGCTGATGAGATTCCCTCAGCTGACTTAAATGATTCCAATTTAGATGTGGGAATGAATGAAGAACCTAGTCTTCAGACAAGAACTCAGAAAAATCATCCTCCTGAGATGGTAATAGGAGACATAACTTCTCCTATGATGATTAGGAATCAAAGCAGACTTCAAGATTTGCAGGATCAGCAGCATACAATACTCTCTTGCTTTCTATCCCAAATTGAGCCTAAAAAGGCTTATGAAGCAATGAAAGATTCAAGTTGGATAGAATCCATGCAAGAAGAGTTGCTACAGTTCAAATTACAAGATGTTTGGGACTTGGTGGACCTTCCAAAAGGTCATAGAGCAATTGGCACCAAGTGGATTTTCAGAAATAAAAAGGATGAGAGAGGAATAGTAATAAGGAACAAAGCAAGGCTAGTGGCACAAGGGTACACTCAGGAAGAAGGCATAGACTATGAGGAAGTTTTTGCTCCAGTTGCAAGGGTAGAGGCAATTAGGCTGTTTCTAGCCTATGCTTCATTTATGAAGTTCAAGGTATACCAGATGGATGTGAAGAGTGCCTTTCTGTATGGAACAATTGATGAGGAAGTATATGTCTGTCAGCCCCCTGGATTTGAGAATCCATCATATCCTGACAGAGTATACAAACTGAAGAAAGCTCTCTATGGTCTACATCAAGCTCCAAGAGCATGGTATGATACTCTATCTACCTATCTCTTGGAAAATGGGTTTGAAAGAGGAATAATTGACAAGACCCTTTTCATTAGAAGAAGTAAGAAGGACATCCTACTTGTTCAGATCTATGTGGATGACATCATCTTTGGATCCATAAAAGATCAGATGTGTAGAGACTTTGAAGAGTTGATGCACAAGAGCTTCAAAATGAGTTCAATGGGTGAACTTACTTTCTTCCTTGGGCTTCAAGTGAAACAGGAGAAAGATGGGATTTTCATAAGTCAATCAAAGTATGTGAAAGACATCCTAGATAAGTATGGTCTATCAGACTCAAAGCCAGCAAGCACACCAATGGAAACACACAAACAGATCACTGCTGATCTTGAGAGGGAGAATGTTGATGTCCATCTTTATAGATCAATGATTGGATCTCTCATGTATCTCACAGCCTCAAGACCAGATATCATGTTTCCAGTGTGTGTGTGTGTGCCAGATTCCAAGTCAAGCCAAAGCAGTCACATCTTCAAGCTGTTAAGAGGATTTTCAGATACTTAAGAGGGCAACCTAGATTAGGTCTTTGGTATCCTTATGAATCTTCTTTTGACTTGATTGCATATTCAGACAGTGACTTGGGTGGTGCTAATATGGATAGAAAGTCTACTTCAGGGGGATGTCAACTTTTGGGTGCAAGACTAGTATCTTGGCAGTGTAAGAAGCAAACCACAGTGTCCTTATCCACAACAGAAGCTGAGTACATAGCTGCTGCAAGTTGCTGTTCTCAGGTTTTATGGATTCAGAATCAAATGCTGGACTATGGGGTAACCTTTCTTCACACTCCAATCTTCATTGACAATAGTAGTGCTATTAGCATTGTTAAGAATCCAGTCAAGCACTCCAAAACAAAGCACATTGAAATCAGGTATCACTTTATTAGAGATTGCAATGAAAAGAAGCTTATTCAAGTTGCTAAAGTTCATACTGATAATCAGTTTGCTGATCTATTCACTAAAGCTTTTGATGTGGGAAGATTCACTTTCTTGGTCACAAGTGTGGGCATGATCAACTCTGAATAAGCTCATGTTTAAAAAGTGTTTGTATACCTGTTATTTGTTTCTTTGGTGCTACTAATCATCTTTCTCAGGAAATTTATTGCCCTGCTCAGACTAACACAAGCTTCAATAGTGTAACTATAGTTAATGCTGCTAGTGCAGGTTTAATGCTGCCAATGCAAAGTTACTACTACAGGTTCATTATTACTACTGCTAGTCTGAGTTACTACTTCAGGTATGTGTTAATACTGCTAGTGGTTAATACTGCTAGTTCGTTAATACTGCTAGTAGTTAATACTGCTAGTTAGTTAATACTGCTAGTAGTTAATACTGCTAGTTCGTTAATACGGCTAGTAGTTAATACTGCTAGTTCGTTAATACTGCTAGTTAGTTACTACTGCTCTCAATTAATACTGCGAGTGGTTAGTACTGCTTTAACGAAAAATAGGGTTAATACTGCTTCTTTCCCGAATCATATAAATACCCTATTTGCCCGCCTAAAAGCTCACAACGACTCTTTGCATACTGTTCATCTTCTCTCTCACTCTTTTCTCTCAAGCAACAAGTGTGTTTCAGTCCAGTATCCTCAAGAACGATGGCATCCATGACGTTTATTGATGAACATAATGAGATAGCAATGCTTCAAAAGCCGAAGAAGGCTGATGGATTCCATCAAATAGTCGATTTTCTCAAGACCAGTCACATAGCATATGCTCTTACTGTGTCACCACCAATTTTCATCGAGCACCAGAAGCAATTTTGGGCCAATGCCACCGTTGTTACTGAAAACGGTGTGCAGATCGTCAAGACAAGGGTGTGTGACAAACCCTTGATAGTCACTGAAGAGGTCATTCGCATCAGTCTACGACTAGACGATGCCTCAGGTATTACTTCTATCCCTAATGAGGACTTGTTTTCCAATCTAACAAGAATGGGGTATGAAGGCCAACAGGATGTTTTCAAATTTTACAAAGCAAACTTTTCTTCCCAATGGCGGTTCTTTGTTCATACCCTTATGCACTGTATCTCTAGAAAAACTACTGGATGGAGTCAGTTCAGCAGTACCATTGCTTATGCTTTGGTCTGCTTGTCTACTGCCAGAAAGTATAATTTCTCAAAAATGATTTTCAATGACCTTGTGTCAAACTTGGGAAATAAAAAGAGTTTCTATATGCACCCAAGATTTGTCCAGGCAGTTATAACCTCTGAATTGACGGATATACCTCAGTTTAATGAGGTATATGTACCTAAAATCCCTAAGGGCAAGGTCTTTTCAAATATGAAAAGATCTGCCAAGGACTCGGAAGGAGTTGACACCCCATTGTTCTCTACAATGATGGTGGTGTCCCACAACCAAGAAGGTATGGCATCAGGGTCAAGGCCCTCACTAGACCATCCCACTGAGAACCAAACCCAACCTTCAACCACTATATCACTTCCTCAGTCCCTTGTTCATAAGCCAACTCCTGTTTTAACCAAAACTTATACTAAGAGAAAGGTACATAAGGCTCCTTCCCTTGTTGTACCTCCTACAAACCCAGAACCTCAAAGCCCTCTAATGGAGCATTCTCCATTAGAGAATATCAATAGGGAAACCACTGGGGTGTCTCCCAACCCCAAGGAGGTGCTTACTGAGGAGATGTATGAGCATATGGGTGAGAAGGCTGCCACTACTCCTGCTAGCATAGAGGAGGTCAGTGGTAACATCACTAAGACCTTCCCCATGGCATCTTTGGGTGAGCAATCATCCAAAGGTCCCAGGTGCCAAGAAACCAAGGGGGTGGATGGTGCTTCTGCTAGGCAGAAGACCTCCACTACTAAATGTTCCAATGATCCATCAAAAGGGGTTAACACTCCTGGAGAAGGTGAGGATATATATGACTATCATGAATTGATTTCTGCCATGTCCAAAATGGCAACTGAACTGGATTCTCAGAAGCAGGTTGTAAATGAGCTCAAGAAAGTCATCATCAACCAACAAGCAGAGATCAACAGCTCAAAGAAGTTGGTTCAGAAGGTGGTTCAAAAGAAGAAGAAGCAAAGGTTTGTGCTCAGAAGAAGAAACCTAGTGGATGATGCTCCCAAAAAGGGGGAGTCAGAAGCTGAGATCAACCATTCAGAAGCTGAGATCAACCTGGAGAGGAAGACACATGGAGTTGAGGGGGAGTTTGATGTACAAACAGAAACAGGGATTGTTTTTGAAGAAGCAACAGTAACAGATAGAGCAGCAGAAACAGTTAATGCTGCTAGAGCAAGCAAAGCAGCAGAAACAGTTAATGCTGCTGAAATAAATGAAGCAGCAGAAATTGTTAAAGAGGTATTATCTGACCTCATTAGCAGAAATCTGGAAGAATTTGAGATAGCTGAAGCTCTAGTCAAGGCTAAACATGATACTCCCAAGGTCACTTCAAAGGCCAAAGGAGTTGTCATCAAAGAAAAGGGTGAGGTTATCAAGAAAACAAGGGTTGAGAAGGTAGCAAGCAAGGATAAAGGCAAAGCCAAGATAGTGGAGTCTGACCAACCACTTAAAAAGAAAAAACTGATTGAGTCAGATGAAGCTTTGGCTAGGAAGATTCAAGCAGAACTTGAACAAGCAGAAACAATTCAAATGAAGAAAGATAGGGAGATGGCAAAAGCTCTAGCTGCAGAGCTTAATGAAGTATATCAACAGAGCTTGGCAACAGAGATAGCACAGAAGAAAGCTGCAACTCTAAAGAAGCCTGTGATGATCAAAATGGCTGCTAAGAAGAGGCAACCTTCAAAGACCTACCTTGGCACTCAAGAGAGAAAGAAGATGATCACTTTCCTCAAAGGTGCTGTGGGAGTCAAAAAGGAGATGTTCTCAAAGATGTCATTTGAACAGATCAAAGGGTTGTATGATGCAGAGATGACTAAGCTTCAAGGGAATGACAAAGCCATAGTTGAAATGGAAAAGAGGATGAAAGAGAGTAATGACTTTCTAATAGAAAAACCTTTTCCTGATGATCAAGAAACTCCAAAGAAGGAAGCTACTCTAGGTGAAAGTTTGAAGACTCTGAAAAGAACTAAAATGATGGCAAGAAGAAAACTTGTTAAGAAACCTAGAGTGGATGAAGATGTAGCTGAACAAAAGGTAGTTGAAGAAGAAGGGGCACCTAAGTCTGAAGAAAAGAAAGCTCAATCTCAGGAAGAACCATCAAGTACTTATGATGTAAATATGTACATGGTGGTGATGGAGAAAGTGCCTGAGCCTATAACTGCTGAACCAGTTGGTGTCAAGCCTCCTGAGATTATTCACTGGGATACCATGGAAGTAGATGGTAAGGAATATATCAGGTTGAAAAGGAAGGATGAAAAGTTTGAAGTGTATCCTACTTGGGCCAAGATAGTAAGAGTATGCTCCAGATCTGACTTAGAGGAAATGTTTGAAGTGGGGATGAAACTATATGCTGACAAGCTGAAAGCTCCATGGATACCAGTTACAAAACTTGTGATGGAATATCTGTGTATGTTATTCAAGCCAAAGGAAGTTCAGCATGTCATCAGAAATGTTTTCAAAACCATCAACAACTGGACTCTGTATGAAAGAAGTGGAGTATATGCACTGGCTATGGATACAAGTCATTTTGAATACTTCTTGGTGGATAGAGTTTACAACCATAGCAGATTAAAGCTGCATGCTATGTTAAAGAAAAAGCTAGGTTGTGCACCAAATTCTGAAATGGCAAGGTACTTGATCCAGAGAATTATCAATCAAAGTTTGGGGCTGAATCCTGATATAGGTGTATGAAAATGGAGTTTTGGGAGCATCTGAAGAACTTGACTTCTCTTCTCTAAAAGTCAAGTTAGGGGGAGATTGTTGGGAACTGAAGATGTGTCTAAGTGATTAATACTACCAGACTTTCATGATTACTACTGCTGAGATAAGTTACTACTGCTGAGCCAGATTAATACTGCTTAAAGAAATTAATACTGCTGAGCATAGTTAGTGCTGCTGGTGAAGATTAATACTGCTCAGAGTGTTAATGCTGCTGTGACTTAATACTGCTTATTTGATAGTAAAGATATGCGCAGATCAAGGCTTGAAGATAATCATGGAAGGTTGAAGATAACTATGGAAGAATATACTGAAGATCTTTTAAGTTTTGTAATTATCTTTTATTTTCAGTATATGTATAGATGTAGTCAGAATAGTTTTTAAGATACGAGATTTCTAAGTTTTTGTTTTAGAGAGAGAATTAACCTCAAGGTTTACAATCCTAATTCTAGAGAAGTAGAATTCGTCTTGGTGAGCCTGTTCATCAAGATTGAGGTTTTGTTTGAAAGCTTGTAACTTTAATCATTCAATAAAGTTTACAAGTTGTGATTCATTCTTTACTGTTACATTGATATTTTGAATATTAAAGTGTTATTCCGCAACTTCTTTAATATTGTTTCTGAGTTTTATTATTCTTGTTAAGAATCATATCCTGACACACTGTCTACAGTGATGACATAGACTCCACACCTTTCAAATAACATTCAATTTTCTATTCTTTGGAATTTATTCTTCAGATGCAAATCTCTGATCACATGTTGAACTTTGCTGGGATCAAACATCATGCATAAGTACTCTAAGGCTAATCTGATTAAGCTCCTTTCTTCTCCTGTTAAAACCATTTCATACAGGCTCATTCCAACTTTGAACATTTCTTCTAAATCTGATCTGGAACAGCTTCTGATGATTTTTCCCCAAGTAGAGTAAACCTCATACTGATCTCCCATCCTTTTAATCCTGAAATATTTCTTCTTTTGATCTTCCAGGATGTCCCAAAAGATAATCTCAGGGGCTTGGACAGAAATTGGATCAGCTTGTACAGGATCTTTATCTGTCACAGTCATATACAAGTCAAACTGCTCATTTGGTTGCTGATTTGACTGCTCTGAAGTCTGCTCTGGTTCTACTGAAGGTGTAACATTAGGTTCTGCTTCTGTTTCTGCTCTTTCTTCTTCAATTCTTGCCCTTTTTGCCTTTGGCTTGGTGGCAATGGATTTCTTTCTTTTGATGACTCCAATTTGCTGAGCCAAAGTCTTCTTTCTTTTCTTCTTTCTTTTCCTTGATAGGAGTGCATTCTTCACTTTCAGGGAAGGGTTGTTGTATGTTGAGATCATGCCTCTCTTTTATCCTCCTTTCAGCTTCTTCCCTTTGAGTGGAGTCCCCTTTCAGATTTGACATCTCCTTTGTATACAACTCCTCTATCCTTCAGGAACTCCAAGAGCTCACTTCAGAAAGTTTATCATTTTCCTCCTTTCTTGATTAGCCAGGAAGGTCTTTGAGGGTTGTCTCTGTCTTTGCTTTAATGCCAGCCTTTGCCTTGAAGCCTTCTTTGTAACTATCTTGGCAGCAACTGCATCCTTCAAACTCTTTTGATATTCTTCATTGAGCTTTTTAGCCATATCTAGTGCAAGCTCTCAGTCTTTGGCAGATTGTATTTCTTCTTCCTTTGCCAACTCTGCTTGAAGCTGTTTGGCCACTTCTTCATCTAACCCTATCTGATTCTTTTTCTTTAAAGGTTGATCAGTTTCAACTATCTTCTCCTTTCCCTTCCTCTTTGCATCTTCCATACTGACCTCTTTTTCTTTCTTTTCTAAACCTCCTTCTTTGATTATTACTCCCTTAGCCTTTTGAGTGGCTTTGGGAGTGTCATTCTTAGCTTTGACCAAGGTTTCTGTAATCTCCATTTCCTCTCTGGACAATGATGTTTCTGCTGCTGGTTCTGTTTCTACTTCTTTCTCAGTTACTGCTGCTGATTCAGTTTCTACTGCTTTGCTATTTTCTGTTTCCTTATTCAGCTCCCCCTCAAACTGAGCTTCCATACCAGTAGGACTGTGTTTCTCCCCTTCATCTTGTTTCTCCCCCTTATTTAAAGTATCTCCCCTCTTCTTCAAGACATACTGTTTTCTTTTCTTTTTCTGTACCAACTTCATCACCATCTTCTTCAATTTGGTAATCTGCACTTGTTGAGACAGAATTACTAATTTCATCTCCTCTATATCTGAGCCTTGCTTGATGACATCAAGATTAATGTTTCCCATAGTATCCAACAATTCCTGGTAGTTATATCTGTCCTCACCTCCTTTGGGTGTGTTTACCACCCTTGAAGGATCCTTGGTGTTTTAGTAGTAGAGGTCTTCTGCCTAGCAGAAGCATCCTCTACCCCCTTGGTTTCTTGGCACCTGGGACCTTTGGATGATTGCTCACCCAAAGTTGCCATGGGGAAGGTCTTAGATATGTTCACACTGTCCTGCCCTGCACTTTGTGCAAAGTCAGTAGTGTGAGCCTTACAGCCCATATGCTCTTCCCTCTCCTTATTGAGCACCTTCTTAATGCTCCATTAGAGGGCTTGAAGGTTGTGGGGGTGAAGGTACAAGAAGGGAAGGAACCTTCTTTACCTTTTTCCTTATATAAGTGTGAGTGATGGGTGATGTTGGCTTTTGAAGAAGGGACTGAGGGATGTTATTATGTTAATAGAAATGAGTGGTGTGGGTAGGTCATCAGTTTGGTTGTCAGATGAGGGCTTTGACACTGATGCCTCACCATGGGAAGGAGACACACCCATCATTGTAGAGAACAATGGTGTGTCAATACCTGAGAAGTCCTTACTAGGCCTCCTCATATTAGAAAACACCTTCCCTTTCGGGACCTTTGGTACATATACCTCATTAAACTGAGGTAAATCCGTCAATTCTTTATTCAGTAAAGCTTGCACAAACCTGGGATATATAAAAGGATTTTGTTTTGGTATCCAGGTTTGACAGTAAGTCATTGAAGATCATACAACCTTCTGTGCCATAGAGATGATTCATCAACAGAAGCTTTTGAAAATAGACAATTAAATGATGAATCATTAGATACATTCTCTAAATCCAAGCAATAAACATTGTCATTTCTTGGTGTTCTCAGTAGTATCATACTTTCATCAACTACCTTGAACCCTTTAGCAAGGATAATACATTCAGTATCAGTAAACAATATACTATGTTTCTTGTCACAAACCTGTGATACACTTAACAGGTTGTATCTCAATTGCTCAACATAGTAGACATCCTTAAAGGTCATCTTACCCTTTGACACATTACCTTTTCCACTAATCTTTCCTCCAGATGAATTATCACCAAATGCAACATGTCCTCCATCAATTCTTTTGAAGTTTTGTAGGCAGGACTTGTTGCCTGTCATGTGCCTAGAGCAACCACTATCAATATGCCAAATGCTCTTCTCTTTTTGCTGTTGGTTGCCCTGCACATAAAGTGGAACAGTTAGTTTTTAGTAGGAACCCAAGCCAAAGTGGTCTTGGGTTTCCCATTCTCATCAACATATTCACAATCAGTTTTGATGAGCTTTTCAGACTGGGGAATCTTATGGCTTGAATACTTTGTCACAATAATGGGTTTGTTACTGGAAGCAGTACTAACTTGATTGGAAGTACTAACTTTGTTAGCAATACTAACATCATTAGCATTACTAATTGGATTAGCAGTACTAATTTTGTTAGCAGTACTAACTTCATTAGTTGTAGTATTGCTTGCAGCAACATTATTTCCGTCAGCAGTACTATTTGAAGTAGCAGTACTAACAAATTTCTTTACTATTGGAACCCAAACCTAAACAAAATTGTTTGCTTTATTTTTCTTTAAGTTACTCCTTGACTTATTTGGAGTATTTTTCTTTGATTTTGCAAACTTGTTTTGAGCATAAGCTTTTAAAGATGCTCTTTTTACATTTTCAGCCATATGATTCCTTTTTTGATTCCTATAACCAACAGGATTTTGTATATGTCTTTGAAAGTTTATCCTTTGGTTCATAGGATTGAAATAACAATATTTGGCAATATGGTTAAGCTTTCCACAAATAAAACAAGGTTTTGGTCTATTGATTTTACTCAGATCAACCCCTTGTTTTTGTGCCCACTGATTATTCCAGTTTCTTTGATTACCCCTTGTTTTATCATGTTTTTGGGGCTGATGCTGTTTACATGTACAGGGATTCACAACTGTGGTCTGCATATAGTGGACTCCCTGTACCTTTCCCTTTTCTCTCTTTGAGCTTTCCACCTTTTCACTCTTTGAGCTATCCACCTTTTCACTCTTGATGAATGGTTTACCTCCCCCTTCATTGGTAAGAATATGATTTTCTACAGGAATCTCTTCTGCATTCTTATTCTCAGAATTCTCTTTCTCATTCTCTTCTTCAACCACCACACTATCTATAGGATCTACTTCTGTTGCTCCTATAGGTAAGTCCTTCTTATTTTGGTTTTCTAAGAGATCTGAAGAGGGAGGGATATAATTATTGTTATAAGGTGGAGGTGTTGCATTGTATCCTATACCACTCTTGATCTTATCATGAACTTGAGCTTTAAGCAAAGAGTCCATTGCTTTGGAAGCATAAGAAAACTTCTCAATGTCAAGCTTAGCTTTCTCATACTCACTCTTTATCTTCTCACACTCCTCTTTAGATTTTTCTATTTTGATCTCTAATTGATCTTTCTCCCACTTCCAGTAATTTGTGTCATAGTAATGCTGAAGTTCATTGGCCTTGTAAGCCTTGATTTGATCTTCAAACTTCTCCACAATCACTTTATACTCTCTTATATCTCTCTCTAACCTTTTAAGGTCATCACACATGCTTTGGTTATGATCTCTGTACTTTTGAACAGTCTGAAGACACTCTTTAGTGCACAATTTAGTTTTTACCTCTGTTGGAATATCTGTGCTTGAAGATTCTGAGACTTCTGCCATCAGGGCTTGATTCTGAGCAACTTCTTCTGCTTGATGACTCCAATCAAATCCCATTCCTTCTTGAGAAACAAGAGCTTGAGTGGAGTTTCTGTTGTTTTGGAAGCTTGAGGAATGTGCTTGCTGGTGGTTGCTGCCATATTGTTGAGGAGTGCCTCATCTGTATTCTTTTGCAAAGTGTCCCATCTTGTGACACTTGTAGCACTCCACCTTTGACTTGTCAAACCCAACACTATCTTCTTTCCTCTGAGAAAAGTTGTTCCTTCCAGTCCTTTTTATGAATCTCTTTATCCTCATAGTTAGCATGGCCATCTGCCACTTTATATCCATCTCCTCAAGGTCATCTGCATTAATTTGTTCAAGATCATCATTAATTAAACCAGAATTAGCATGACTAGCAAGAAAAGCTTCTAATACATAGTCATTAGATACATCCTGCTTAGATACATAAGCAGTACTAACTGATTCTGTATTAGCAGCAGAAACAGTAGAAGAAGAAGATGATAAAAGGGCAGCATTATGAGTGTATCCAGATGGTCTTTTCTTGGCTTCAACTTCAGCCTCAAACACCCTTAAGTCATTATAAAGATCATCTAGTTCTTTGTCCTCCTGCTTGTCATCCTGTCTGAAGGAGACAATATACATGGTCCATTCATCTCCAAGGGACCTTAAGAACTTTCTGTTTACATCATCTTGATCAATCTGCACTCCAACAGTAGCTAGTTCACCAATCAGCTTGTTAAACCTGTCAAAAGTTTGAGTCATGGACTCATTCTTAGTTGACATGAAGTTTTCATACTGTTGCTTCAGTATTGCCTTCTGATTTCTCTTGGTACTTTTGGTACCAGAGAATCTGTTCTCTAGAGCATTCCAAAGCATCTGTGCATCAGTGCAGTTGCAGAATTGGTGTTGATACTCATTAGGAATAGCCAAGAGCAGTGTGCTCAAGGCTTTCATCTCTGTCTGCCTTATCTTCCTCTCTCCATCTGTCTTTGGTGGGATTCTTTTCCATCTGCTCCAATCTTTCCTTCATTAGATGGGCCATTCTCAATGATGTCCCACATAGAGTAATCTGTGAGAAGGATGTATTGCCTGATCCTAATCTTCCACATGTCAAACTCATTAGATCTGAGCATTGGAACCTTTGAGACCAGAACACTATCACTTGAGCTGTCCATGATGATTGTTGTTTTTCTGAGTTTAACAATGCTCTGATACCACTTGTCAGGATCGAAATTTAAACAAGAATTTAATTCACACACACTCAGAAACAATGCTAAAGAAGTTACGGAAAAACACTTTAACACTAACAATCAATGAAACAGTATATCAAACTCAAATCACAAGTTTATATTGATTCAACTTGATGATTACACACAAAACCTCAATCTGTTGAACAGACTCAACAAACGTTCTATACTTCTCTATAGAAAGGATCTAAACTAGTCTTGAGGTTAATTCTCTCTAAAACAAAAACTTATGAATGAAAATTGTTATTTTTTTTTTATCAAATATTTCTATACTATATATACAAAACTGAATACACGATAATTATCAAAATACAATTGATCTTCAGCATCAATACCATAATTATCTTCAGTCTTATCTCCAGCTTGTCTTTATCTTTAAATCATCTTTATCTTTAGAAGCAGCATTAATTATCTTCAGAAGTATTAACCATCTTCAGCAGTATTAATCTTCAGCAGTACTAACTACTAGCAGTACTAACTTTCCAAGCAGTACTAACTATTCAAGTAGCAGCACTAACTCTTCAAGCAGTATTAATTCTACTAGCAGTAGTAATCTTGATAGTCTGGCAGTAGTAATTACTTAGCAACATTAATCAGCAGTATAAAACATACTTAGCATATTCAGACCCAACAAATACATTTCTCAACATCCTTATTGTAACACCCAGAAAATGAAGGTAAGTGTTTATAAATTCTAAAGTGTTCTCATTACTTTTAAATGTTGGGATTTTGCTTTGGGTTAGAGATCTTTGGTATGTTATTTTATGTGTTGTTACCTTAAGTTCTTTTTATGGTTAAAGGTATCGAAATCGTAGAAAAAACAGCAGGTGGGGAGGTTAGTGCGACAAGTCATAGTCGCATGTCAAAGTCGCGGGCGGCGTGTAACATCCTAAAAATAGGGATAACAAAAATCCGGAAAACGGACGTGAGGTATACTAAAATTGCCATAGCAAGAGCCTCCCAAAAATGGGGAATATAAATAAACAACCTGTTTAATCACATTTGTAATTTAACGGACAATAAATAACAACCAACTAATCTAATTTCTTCATCTAGAAAGGAGATTACAAAAAGGGTTGTCATCTATAGACCCTAACGGTCTATATCCAAAAGTATAACGCGTCCATGTGCAATTCCCCAAGCTCTCACCCCAAAGCAACTAAACCTGCTTAAGACCGCCGCCGCTAGAACTTGAGATACACATCGACACCAAACAAGTGTTAGGCCAAAAAGCCTAGTGAGTTGAACAACAATAAGCATGCATGAACAGTCACATTACTTATCAGCACTTAACCATAGTTCAACAAATGCGGAGTCAATAGGGGAGACCCATAGCACCAATCAAGTCCCACCCAAGAGTCGATATACCTTGATGCCCTTAACAAGGAACACCCCAAAGGCCCGGCCCACCCGAAGACTATCGCTAAGAAAATTCCCCGAGTGGCGGAGGTCTAGGCACATACCATCACAGTGGCGCCCAAGACTATATCCTCCTAGTGTACTGACTTGGTTCGTCCACATAACATTTATAAGGGGTCCTTTGGATATATTTCAATCCACATAATTCAATACCAACTACGGGTATAATATTACCACCTTATCCTCATGATGTCTAACAAAAGACCCAAAGTAAATCATGCTCCTTATGCATATAAACATATCACCAAAATAGTGTTCCAACTAAAATTATCATCATGCCCATATGTGCATACATTTAACATATCAAGGTACCCACATTATGTATCTATGAGACAAATCCCAAATAATGATACATATAACAATAAACATGGAAAATCATCTATACATATACATCTTCCAACTATTTTCATGAAGGAATCCCTAAACATTTGAACATATAGAAATAAAGTAACAAATAGGATATTATAATGTGTATCTAGTTTTAACAAAGGTTTAGTAAACTCACAATCTAGGTTTTGAACCCAAAACCTAGAAAATATGGAAACCCTAGAAGTTGGAGAAGATGAGACTTGAAGGTGAGAAATGAGAATCTTGAAGAACACTTCAAAGGGGACACTTGGATGAAGCTTGATGACCACTTAATGCTCCCAACAACCCAAAACCCTAGAAATGAATGTGGTAGGTGATGAAACCCTAAAAATCGCCTCCAAGAAGAGCTCTCCCGTTTTTGTAAAGTGTTAATGTGAGAAATGAGGCTGCCAAAGTGTTTTAAATCAACCAGACCATGCGGGCGATAGTGCCCGGCGATAGTGCCATGGGCACTATCGCTTGTCACAATCGCGGAGGCCCCCACCCCCACGGTACAAGCTCGGCGAGTATGCCTGGAGATAGTGACAATGTCACTATCGTGAGACTCCTCCCACTCTCGGTACAATCCTGGCGATTGTGCCCGGCGATAGTGACAATGTCACTATCGCGCCAAGCTCATCCCATCCCGAAAACTTAGCAAATTTCGAAAATGAGCACGAGGTCTAAACACATGAAATTATTTTATCAATCAGATAGCATCTTAGTCCCATAATCAAGATCATAAGCATATATAAAAACTCACATTTTCAGATAAACACAATTAAAGTATTAGAGGACAAATATTTACCTTATAAATTCCCGGGTGTTACAATCCTCCCCACCTAAATGGGATTTCGTCCCCGAAATCTTACCCTAGGCAAACAAGTGAGGATAACGCTTCTTCATATCATCTTCCGATTCCCAAGTAATGTTAGCACCTCGATGGTGCTTCCATTGGATTTTCACCATAACCACGTCTTTATGCCTCAACTTCTTCACTTTCGATTCTAAAATCGATTCCGGTTCTTCCACACAACGATTCTCATTGTCTACCCGAATTTCTGAAAAAGGAATCACGCTTTCCTCTTCGGCTAGACACTTCCGAAGATAACGCACGTGAAATGTAGGATGTATCCCATCCATCTCCGGCGGTAAGTCCAACCGATAGGCTTGCAACCCAATCTTTTCCAAAATAACGAATGGTCCAAGGAAACAAGGACTAAGCTTCCCACGCTTCCCGAAACGTATGATCCCCTTCCACGGAGACACCTTCAACATGACTCGGTCACCCACTTAAAACTCAACCGACCTTCTCTTTTTGTCCGCATAACTCTTTTGTCGGTCTTGTGCCGCCTTTAGCCTTTCCCGGATCTCTTTCACCTTGTCGGCCGTCTCTTGAACGATTTCCGGCCCGGCGAATTGCTTTTCGCCCATTTCTAACCAACAAACCGGGGTTCTGCACTTCCGTCCATACAAAGCCTCGAACGGTGCCATTCCAATACTAGAATGGTAACTGTTGTTGTACGCGAATTCTACTAGAGGTAGATGTGAATCCCAACTTCCCCCGAAGTCTATTACACACGACCTCAACATATCTTCTAGAGTCTGGATTGTCCTCTCGCTTTGACCATCTGTTTGAGGATGATACGCCGTGCTCAGATTCACTCGAGTACCCAACTCCTTTTGCAAACTAGCCCAAAAGTTCAAAGTGAATCGGCTATCCCGATCCGATACTACAGATTGTGGAACTCCGTGCCTTGACACCACCTCGTCGATGTACAGTTTAGCCAACTTATCTATTGGCAAGGTCTCCCGCATTGCAAGGAAATGCGCGCTCTTGGTCAATCGGTCAACAATTACCCAAATGGTGTCGTGGCCACGCAAGGTCTTCGGTAACTTTGTCACGAAATCCATAGTGATGTTGTCCCATTTCCACTCGGGAATGGACAACGGTTGTAAACTTCTATACGGTCTTTGATGCTCCGCCTTGACTTGAAGGCAAGTGACACACTTCTCCACATAACTAGCCACATCTAGCTTCATTACCGCCCACCAATACATTAACTTTAAATCTCTATACATCTTGGTGCTACCGGGATGTATAAAGTATCTCGACTTATGCGCTTCTTCAAGAAGCAGCTTCCGGTTTCCTCCCAACTTCGGCACCCAAATTCGTCCTTGAAAGAGTTTGAGACCACGACCGTCTTCCGTTAACAACTCCTTTTGTTTCACCATTACTTCGGCCTTGAGGTTCTCTTCCTTAAGTGCTTCCACTTGACTTGCCTTAATGCTTTCCAACAAACTTGTGACCACATCGATCCTTGTAAGGGACATTTTGACACCATCACCATGATTCTTCCGGCTCAATGCATCCGCCACCCCATTAGCCTTACCGGGATGATATAGTAGGTCACAATCGTAATCCTTCAAAAGCTCTAACCATCTCATTTGTCTCATGTTGAGTTCCTTTTGGTCGAAGATGTACTTGAGACTCTTGTGATCCGTGAAAAGAGTACACTTGGTCCCATACAAGTAGTGTCGCCACAACTTTAACGCGAAAACTACCGCCGCCAACTCCAAATCATGAGTCGGATAGTTCTTCTCATGATCCTTTAATTGTCGCAACGCGTAGGCTATTACCTTCCCCCTTTGCATTAGTACGCACCCAAGTCCCATCTTGGAAGCGTCACTATACACCACAAAGTCTTTCGATCCATCGGGTAAGGACAAGATCGGGGCTTCACACAACTTCCTCTTGAGCGTCTGAAACGCTTGCTCTTGTGCATCAGTCCAAAGAAACTTGACGTTCTTCCTTGTAAGATAAGTGAGCGGTGTAGCCGTCTTTGAGAAATCCTGAATGAAACGCCGGTAGTAACCCGCTAAACCCAAGAAACTTCGGATCTCCGTCGGACTTGTTGGGGGTTCCCAACTCATCATTGCCTCGATCTTTGCCGGGTCCACTTTTACCCCGTCCTTTGATACCACATGCCCCAAGAATTGCACTTCTTGAAGCCAAAATTCGCACTTCGAGAATTTCGCGAACAGTTTCTCCCATCTTAGAACTTCTAAAACTTCCCGTAAGTGTCTTCCATGTTCGGACTCATCCCTTGAATATATTAAAATATCGTCAATGAAGACGATCACGGATTTATCCAAAAATGGGCGACACACATGGTTCATCAAATCCATGAATACGGCCAGAGCGTTGGTTAAGCCAAATGGCATCACCAAGAACTCATAATGACCGTATCTCGTTCGGAAAGCCGTCTTCGGAATACCTTCGTTCTTCACTCTCACTTGATGATAACCGGACCGAAGGTCAATCTTCGAGAAACATCCCGCCCCTTGGAGTTGATCAAAAAGATAGTCGATGCGAGGTAGAGGGTACTTGTTCTTCACCGTGACTTTGTTTAACTCCCGATAATCTATGCACATCCGCATGGATCCATCTTTCTTCTTCACGAACAATACCGGTGCTCCCCAAGGTGACGAACTTGGTCGAATGAAGCCCTTCTCCAACAACTCTTGAAGTTGCGTCATCATCTCCTTCATTTCTGTTGGTGCCAAACGATATGGAGCACGAGCTATCGGAGCCGCTCCCGGTGTGAGATCAATCTGAAACTCCACTTGTCGTTCTGGCGGTAATCCGGGTAAGTCTTCCGGAAAGACGTCCGGATAATCTCGTACCACCTCCATATCTTATACCGACTTCTTTTCTTTCTTAGTGTCCACAACGTAGGCCAAGTACGAAGGGTAACCCTTCGCTAAGAACTTGCGAGCCTTTAGAGATGAGATAATAGGATTTCTCCTCCTTCCTTTTTCCCCATAAATGGTTGCCACACCATTTTCCGGCAATGGTACTTGGATCATCTTTTTGGAGCAAAAGATGTCCGCCTTATGCCTCACTAACCAATCCATGCCTATGACTACATCAAACCCTCCTATAGCCATAGGTAGTAAATCTACTCCGAAAGAAATTCCGTCGATCTCTAGAGTGCAATCACAAAATGGTCACGAATGATCACTTGATCCCAATTAGCTATTTCTACTACTAACGCATCGGGAAGAACACTAATAGGAGTGGTGAATTGTTTACAGAAAGCATCTGACACAAAAGAACACGTTGCACCCGAATCAAACAAGACACGAGCAGGCATGGAGTTTACTAGAAACGTACCCGAAACGACATCCGCGGTCTCCTTTGCCTCCTCGGTCGTCATCTGGAAAGCTCGACTCGGCGCCCGGGATGGTTGCTCGACCCTAGCCGTCGAACCCACCGAATTTACACCACCTCCTATAACCAACCTTGGACACTCTCGCTTCATATGCCCCGGCTCTCCACATTCATAACATACCGCCCCACGGAGAGAACACTCTCTAGTTGTGTGGTTTTTCTTACCACACTTGTTACACCCAGTTGGACCGGAGAGAGTCCTTGTAGCACACGGCCCCAAGTGCTTTGACCTGCACTTGTGGCACCACCGATCTTCACGGCGTTGATCACCCGATCTCCCACTTACAAAGGGTCTAGATTGACTAACGGGCCCAGATGGCCCCTCCCACTTCCGTTTCTCACCAACGTACCTCTTCTCATCCCTTTCCGAATTGATGTCGTCCTCAATGAGTAAGGACTCCTCGATAACCTCTTGTAGAGTCGAACACTTAGCATTTCTTATATCCGTTCGCATTCCGGCCGGTAAACCCTGTTGATATGCTTTCATCTTCGACTTTTCGTCGGGGACTAGATGTCCCACCAACTTTAGCTTCTCCAAGAAGAGCTTGGAGTATCCAACAATCGACATATTCCCCTTCTTTAGATCTCGGAACTCCCGCTCCAACTTGTCCAACGACCGCTCGCTGCAGTATTTGTCCATAATCTTCTCCTTGAACACCGTCCAAGTTAGCTTAGCCAGAACCTCCGGGGTGAGGGCGGATCGTGTGAGGTTCCACCAAATCAGAGCCTCTCCCCGGAGTAGCTGAGAAGCAAACTTGACCCGTTGAGAAGGATTGCATTCACTAGACTCGAAGTCCATCTCTAATTCCTTAAGCCAGTACATACAAGTAACCGGGTTGTCTGAACCCGCAAACTCCTTAGGGTGACACCCCAAAAACGTATTGTAGGTACACCCTTTAATCTTTGATCTGATTCCCTCAGCGGATGGTTCTTCAATCGTTACCACATTCGGTCCACCCGACCCCACAATAACGTTTTCAACCATAGTCTCGGGTTGACGGTTACTGACGTCTCGATCCTCTAGAAGTTTCATGAAAAACTCTTGCTGTTGGGTCATGGCCGAAGTCATGGACAACTGTTGTTGAGCCAAAGCCGCATTCATGGCCAACATCATGCTATCCCGAAGCCGGGTCTCCATGGTAATTTCCTCCATGATGGCGTCACCTGTGTTGAGGTTCCGGCGCGGAATGTGCTCAGGCCCTTCTGCCAAGATTCTGGGTATAGGAATGTCATCGGAGGTTGCCCCCACCGGGGGTCGTACTACTACAGATTCCACTTCTGGTTGCCCTTCTGGCATGTCCGGTAATCTACTTCGAGTGTTTACCATTAAAATCTTATATGCACGCACGAGAAATAGATTGAGAAAAGACTAAGCGAGTTGAACTCATTATACGTACTACTACTTTCATCAATTATCATAATAATAGTAAACCAAGTATGCTCACGTAACAATGCATTCATAATAGCAGTAGCTAAGTGAAATTATGAACGAACCATACACAAGTATTCTTGTCACCATCATCACAACTTTCAATTACAGTAATTCCGTAATCCTAACGCTCTCCCCACCTAGGATTCCTACCCCAAGTGGACAGTGAAGTCATAAAGTCTAAAGCTTAAGTCTAGATACGCTAAACCATACCTAGTTCACTTAAACTAAAGCTCTGATACCAACTTGTAACACCCTAAAAATAGGGATAACAAAAATCCGGAAAACGGACATGAGGTATACTAAAATTGCCATAGCAAGAGCCTCCCAAAAATGGGGAATATAAATAAACAACCTGTTTAATCACATTTGTAATTTAACAGACAATAAACAACAACCAACTAATCTAATTTCTTCATCTAGAAAGCATATTACAAAAAGGGTTGTCATCTATAGACCCTAACGGTCTATATCCAAAAGTATAACGCGTCCATGTGCAATTCCCCAAGCTCTCGCCCCAAAGCAACTAAACCTGCTTAAGACCGCCACCGCTAGAACCTGAGATACACATCGACACCAAACAAGTGTTAGGCCAAAAAGCCTAGTGAGTTGAACAACAATAAGCATGCATGAACAGTCACATTACTTATCAGCACTTAACCATAGTTCAACAAATGCGGAGTCAATAGGGGAGACCCATAGCACCAATCAAGTCCCACCCAAGAGTCGATATACCTTGATGCCCTTAACAAGGAACACCCCAAAGGCCCGGCCCACCCGAAGACTATCGCTAAGAAAATTCCCCGAGTGGCGGAGGTCTAGGCACATACCATCACAGTGGCGCCCAAGACTATATCCTCCTAGTGTACTGACTTGGTTCGTCCACATAACATTTATAAGGGGTCATTTGGATATATTTCAATCCACATAATTCAATACCAACTACGGGTATAATATTACCACCTTATCCTCATGATGTCTAACAAAAGACCCAAAGTAAATCATGCTCCTTATGCATATAAACATATCGCCAAAATAGTGTTCCAACTAAAATTATCATCATGCCCATATGTGCATACATTTAACATATCAAGGTACCCACATTATGTATCTATGAGAAAAATCCCAAATAATGATACATATAACAATAAACATGGCAAATCATCTATACATATACATCTTCCAACTATTTTCATGAAGGAATCCCCAAACATTTGAACATATAGAAATAAAGTAACAAATAGGATATTATGATGTGTATCTAGTTTTAACAAAGGTTTAGTAAACTCACAATCTAGGTTTTGAACCCAAAACCTAGAAAATATGGAAACCCTAGAAGTTGGAGAAGATGAGACTTGAAGGTGAGAAATGAGAATCTTGAAGAACACTTCAAAGGGGACACTTGGATGAAGCTTGATGACCACTTAATGCTCCCAACAACCCAAAACCCTAGAAATGAATGTGGTAGGTGATGAAACCCTAAAAATCGCCTCCAAGAAGAGCTCTCCCATTTTTGTAAAGTGTTAATGTGAGAAATGAGGCTGCCAAAGTGTTTTAAATCAACCAGACCACGCGGGCGATAGTGCCCGGCGATAGTGCCATGGGCACTATCGCTTGTCACAATCGCGGAGGCCCCCACCCCCACGGTACAAGCTCGGCGAGTATGCCTGGCGATAGTGACAATGTCACTATCGCGATGACACTATCGCGAGACTCCTCCCACTCTCGGTACAATCCTGGCGATTGTGCCCGGCGATAGTGACAATGTCACTATCGCGATGGCACTATCGCGCCAAGCTCATCCCAACCCGAAAACTTAGCAAATTTCGAAAATGAGCACGAGGTCTAAACACATGAAATTATTTTATCAATCAGATAGCATCTTAGTCCCATAATCAAGATCATAAGCATATATAAAAACTCACATTTTCAGATAAACACAATTAAAGTTTTAGAGGACAAATATTTACCTTATAAATTCCTGGGTGTTACACGGCGTACGGTAGGTATTGGCGTTGGCGCAACTATGCCCCCGCGACAATGCCAGTAGCATTGTCGCCAAGCATTGTCGCCGACGGGGCATCAGAGTATAAAAACTCAGCCTTGTTTAACTTATCTCCACTCTTCATTTTCACTAAGTCTTAGATCCGATTTTGGAGAAACTCAAAGACGTTTTTCTTCCCCAAACCCTAGCTTCATTCATTTCAATCCCTTGGGGTTGGTGGGTTTGGTGAAAGACATTCAAGGCACCATTAAAGCTTCTAGTGGGAAGAGACTTCTACCTCAACTACTCATCTCATCAACCTTAAGATCATCTAAGTTTCTAGGGTTTTCTATAAAACCTAGTTTGTGAGTTTTTCCTTACTAAAACCTTTTAAATGAGATACATATCTTGAATGCTTACTTGTATTACTTCATATGCATATATAAATCTGATCACCTGATAAGTTTGACCTAACTGTTATATTTGAGATTATGGGAGTTTTGACTATGTGTTCATCATGTGGACTATGTGAAAATACTAATTATATTGATGGGTCATGATTAAATAATAAAATGGGATTAGAACTATGTGAGGTCTTATACATGTATCTTGTTGATATGGAATATGTATAGAGATGGATAGTATATATATATATATGTATTGGATGAACCGTGAATATGTGCCAGGAGGATGTAGTTTGAGGTGCCACCTTAACGGTATGCACCTAGACCTCCGCCATTGGAGTAATGCCTGAGAGGTAGTCTTCAAGTGTGTCGGGCCTTGGGATGTTGCTCATGCAAGTGAACATCAAGGTACATTGACTTGAGATAAAACTCATTGGTGTGATGGGTCTCCCCTATTGATTCCCTTATGGCCTTGTGGACTAAATTGTTATAAATGTTCTTAACATATCTTCTGAATATTATGCCATGTTCTTATGCAACTCACTAGGCTCGTTTGGTCTAACACTTGGTGATTTGATGTGTATCTCAGGTTCTAGTGGCGCGACCGCCAAGAAGGTCTAGATGACTTAGATGCGAGCTTGGGGACATTTTTGGGACGCCAATTATAGAAAGCTTATTTTGGATTGGAAAACAACTTTTATTAATCTTGTTTCTAGATAGGATTTAGATTAAAGGGTTGTTTTCCCTCACATTGTTATTTATTACAAACTTGTAATCTTAACAGGCGTTTATTGTCTCCCTTTTTGGGAGGAGCTTATGCTTTGGCATATTTTGATTACCATGTTTCCCTTTTATGGAAATCTTTGTTTATCCCAATTTTTGGGGTGTTACACTTATTTAGGGTTTAAAACCCTCACATTCCCAAAACTCATTTTTAGGTCAAAATACAACAAAACCCATCATATGGTTAGAAAACCTAAATAAGAGTTATAATCAAGTAAGTTCTAGAAAATATGTAAGAACAATGGTAGAAAACTCACCTTCTTGGAAATATGAACAAATCCTAGATTGAGAGAACTAGAAGATGGAGGTGAAGAAACCCTTGAATCTTTAGGTCTCTAGGCTCCTTAGTCAAAGCTCACCAAAACCCTAGACCAAACCACATATAAGATTTTAATGCATTCATCAAAGAGCAATGAATGAAGAGGGAGGTTGAGACTTACTTTGATCCACCCAAAATCTCCAATCAAAAGTCTCTAGATGAAGTAAATGAGCTAAAAACGGGTTGGTGGAGTTTTTAAAGGTCTGGAGCCCGATAGCGATTGTGCCCGGCGACTATGACACATGTCATAGTCGCTGGCATTATCGCTCGCTATGACCCCCATTCGGTACAAACTTAGCGATTATGCCAGGCAAAAGTGACACTCGACATAATCGTTGGCATTCTCGCTGATAGCTGCAATTTTGGTCTTCAAATGAGAATTAAAAACCCAATTCTTTTAATCATTTTATTCCTAAAATGGGCCACTTAAGCCTTGCTTATTATTATGTGAATCAGGCCCAAAAGTCAAGAAAAAAGGCCCAAGAAGATGGACTCCTATTGCAATCAAACGTGAGAAGAAAAATCGGTCGATCGATTGGCAGAGAAACGCGCTGATCTCCGCGCGCCTGGAGTCGCGCCTGGGGCAGCTCCAAACACTGTTTCGAGCCAAAAGTCAGAGTCTCGCGCGAGTTTCCGCGCGCCCCGAGCCGCGCCTGCATCCGCGTCAAGCCCAAAAACGTAGGTTTGTCGATTTTTGGAGCGGTTTATCTTTGGCGAAGTATAAATACCTTTTAGAACCGTAGATTGAAAAGGGGGAGCGTCAAAAATCAAAAAAACGCAACAGAAGTGGGTCGATTTGAAGAGCAACTCATCTAATTTCTTTTGGTTTAGGTAATTTAGGTTTTTCCTTTCCATTCCAACATTTGTTTACTTTGATTAGGATGGTTTGATACTTTGAGATTCCATTGTAAACATTTGGGACAAGCTTATTTGCTTGAATTCTATTTTCAATGTCAATTTCATTTGGATTTTTAGTTAATCTGATCAATTGATTAAAATTCTTATGAATGATTGTAAATCAAAACCTAGATATGCAATCGTCTAGGGATTTTGATAAAGTAACGAATGAAATCATTTGGTATCAATAAGGTTTTCAATTCGATTTCATGAATTCTTGCAATCGAAGCTCTAATAAGCCGAGCTTCTGTGCTTATTGCTTCGAATTGGTGATTTTTCTAACTCATTAATGCTAATCGCACCTGGGAGATTGAGAGCTTGTTCAATTTCTCATTTGGGGTTAAGAGTTGATTAAAGAGCTTATTTTAATCAATGATTATCTAAGGAAAAATCAAGGTTATCAGAGCTTGTTGATAACTATAGCCAGCTTGGGTTCATTCCTTGTGTTTACGCTTTTGGAATCAATGATAGGTTCTACCGTCTTAATCGAAGTCGAATGAATGTTGGGTTTTCCTTTTATCGTATTTGTTTAGTTTTTAATTAAATGTTTAGTTTAGTAAATCAAATCCAACCCCCCCTTTGTATTGAAAGTATAGAAGTTGAATAGTAGTCACGACCAATCCCTGTGGATTCGACCCGACTTACCACTATTAAAATCTTTATTGTGATTTGGGACAGTTGGAAATTTTTATAAATACTTATTATTTAACGGCCTCGACGCCCGTCAAATTTTTGGCGCCGTTGCCGAGGATTGGTTTCGGTGATCGTTATTTAGCTTTTGTACTTTGTTTTTCTTTTATTTAATTGTCTTTTAATTTTATTGTTTATCTGAGTTAATCGTGTACCTAACGCCAATAGTCTTTTAAATGTTTTTGATCTTTCATGGAGGATTATTCATATCATTATGGGTCACGATATACCACCAACACACGAGACTCGAATGAGGTAAGTATCTCTTCCCTTGAGACTCAACTTTCAGATTTAACATCTCTTGTGATACAGTTGGTTTGTAAAGAGCCACAACGGGTGAGAAGATGTGGGGAGTACACTACCAATGCTTTTTCAACCAACCGGTACCCCACATCACAATATCACACCGAGCAAACCTACTCTTATGGAGGATTTTCAAGCCAATATCATGGTCAGTCCGAGTTATACTCTAGCACCTACACTCCAGGATGGCAACCCCGTCCATACTTAAACGAGTATGACTACAACTGGTATGACCCTTGTTATCCAAGTTAGGAATCAACGCCACCGACAATACAAAGCTATTATTGGTATTATGGGGATTCAGGAATCTCTTGAAGAAATTGTTAAATCATTAGCACTTAGTATATTGGAATTTCAACAGGAGACAAGGGCAAGCCTTCAGAACCTGGAAAACCAAATTAGCCGGATCGAGTCTTCAATACGTCGGTTGGAAGCTCAATTTGAAGAAAAGCTAGGATCGATGAATAAGAAGAGTCCAGAAATCTCCCTAGAGGAAGAAGATGAAGAAGAAGACACAAACCTACTTACCTCACGAGATGTTGACAAAAAGGGAGGAGATGTGAATATGTTGGAACCGTTGGTGGTACCCCCTCCTTTTCCTACACTGTTGGTTGATCTAATAAAGGAGGAGGAATTTGTAGACACCGGGAGAACCTTTACCATACTAGAAACACCGAAGGTAGACGATGAGAAGGGGAACCCGAATGAAGATACCTTTGCGGAGCTGAAACGTCTAATCACATCAGATGGCAAAGGACATACGCTTGAAATCCGGACAGATTTCAAGGCACCCCAACATCGCGTGAAAACACATGTATGGGGTATTGAGTTGTTATATACGGGATAACATGGGAAGTGTCTAGCCAAAGACGTTAAAGAAAGGCGTTGATTGGGAGGCAACCCAATTTTTATTGCTTTATTTCCATTCTAGTTTACTTTTATGCAATTTTAGTTATATTTTAAGATGAAGAGTTTTGTTTCTAGGTTTGACCCTCATTGAAGTCGTATTCCACCACCCCCACCCCCCAAGTGCAACAAAGCTCTCACCACAAGCTTGGATCATGTATTGGGCACACGTCATCAAATCAGGGGAGATTTCTTGTTCCTTTTATGCTTTATTGTTTTTAGACTGTGCCAAAAACATGCATATATTGAGGGCAATATATGATTTAAGTGTGGGGATGGAATAAGTGTGGGGATATTGCATGATTAAGGGCTAAATTTGTCGAATTTTGACTTGTTTTTGGGCGATTATTACGTAAATTGCACGAGTTGACAAATTTTCTACTTCTAATGCCATAGCATGAATGATTGTGTGGTTTGTTTGTGTAGTCGTGATTAACACATTTGAGATAACCTTTGTGAGTCTTGCTAATTTTATGGACAAAAATGCACCTGTGAGCTTTTGAGCCATGATTGAACATTGTTTTCAATCTTATTTCGTTTTTGTGTGCTTGCATCTTCCATGTCTATGTCATTCTAGAACCTGCATTTATGCTCTTCGATATTGCATTTAGGTAATGCTAGTGTGGAAATGAAAAGGCTATCTTTGTTACTATTTTAACCATTTAGCCTAAAAGCCAACCCTTACGTATGTATTTCGTTTTGATCACCCCTTTTGAGCCTAATTACCATTTTTTTGGTTATTATACCACAATTTAACCCTTAGCCAAACACTTCACTTACCGGACTTTGGGAATGAGACTTCATGCTTTTAGTTAGACTCCCTTAAAGTGTAGTCCCTCTACATGATCCAAAATGCCGATATAATGATCGGTAGAGGTTTGAGAGAATATATATATATATATATATATATATATATATATATGAAAAAAAAGAAAAAGAAAAAGAAAAGAAAAAAATGAATAAATGGAGACCAATCTCGAGAGCAATACAATTGTCTCCATAGAGTTCTCAGTAAAATAAGAGCTCGAAAAAAAAACGAAAGATTTATAATTGCGTAGATGTGTAAGATGTGGGAGTATACGCTTTGACTATTGGTTTCTTTTCCGAAGTCCAATTTTAGTCACTTTACCAAATTTTTCCCACCTTGACCCTTAGCCAAGTTACAACCCCTATTTAAAGTCCTTTTGATTCACACTTAGTGTTTACCGTTAGCAATGGAGAATTGAGACTTGATGCAAGCCTATGGTAGTGCATTTTCATGTGATTGATGCTTGGAGTGAAAACACCTACACCTTTGTGTGAATGAACGATTAGAATAGGTTTATATCTTTTGTGAGGTGTTTGTGAAATTAGCATGTATTCATCTTCGAGTTGTCTTGTGTATTGATTTTCATGCAATGCTATGTCTATTCTCTCAATTCTTAAAACTCGACTTGTGAGATTTACTTTGTGCTAAAACCTTAATGTTTGCCCGAGGACGGTCAAAGTTCTAAGTGTGAGGATATTTTGATAGCTGCAATTTTGGTCTACAATTGGGAATTAATACCAAATTCTTTTAATCATTTTATTCCTAAAATGGGCCACTTAAGCCTTTCTTCTTATTATGTGAATCAGGCCCAAAAGTCAAGAAAAAAGGCCCAAGAAGATGGAATCCTATTGCAATAAGACGTAAGAAGAAAAATCGGTCGATCGATTAGCAGAGAAGCACACTGATCTCCGTGCGCCTGGGGCACCGCCAAACACTGTTTCGAGCCAAAAGTCAGAGTCTCGCGCGAGTTTCTGCGCGCCCTGAGTTGCGCCTACATCCGTGCCAAGCCCAAAAACGTGGGTCTGTCGATTTTTGGAGCGGTTTATCTTTGGGGAAGTATAAATACCTTTTAGAACCGTCGATTGAAAAGGGGGAGCATCAAAAATAAAAAAAAATGTAACAAAAGCGGGTCGATTTGAAGAGCAACTCATCCAATTTCTTTTGGTTTAGGTAATTTAGGTTTTTCCTTTCCATTCCAACATTTGTTTACTTTGATTAGGATGGTTTGATACCTTGAGATTCCATTGTAAACATTTGGGACAAGCTTATTTGCTTGAATTCTATTTTCAATGTCAATTTCATTTGGATTTTTAGTTAATCTGATCAATTGATTACAATTCTTATGAACGATTGTTAATCAAAACCTAGATACGTAATCGTCTAGGGATTTTGATAAAGTAACGAATGAAATCGTTTGGTCTTAATAAGGTTTTCTGTGAGGTCCAATGAGATCATAATTGATTTATTAAACAAGATAGACAAGGATTATTAGGATAGAAATCTGTAGTTTTATTCAACACAGAAAAACTAAACTACAAAGAGCAAGGATTCGTATGGGCTACATGATTACAGAATGAAAGTTACTAACTAAACACACTAACAGATCCTATTTATACCCAACACCCTTGTACACATTAAGCCCAAACCCAAGTACAAGGCCTAATAACAAATACAAATGGATTACTTCACTAAACTTCTAAAATAGAACATATTTATGTTCTAAGATTCTCCTCCTAAGTTTGTTAAAGTAATCATTCTCTTTTAAGCTCAGCTTCAGCTCCTCTCCCCCTTGATTTCTTTAGAAAACTTAGTGTTGCATAAACTTCAAAGCTTCTCTAGCTCCCCCTTGAAAGTAGCTCTTATCCTTGAAGTTTCAACTTTAATATCAGATCTGATGTAGACCATAACCTCGACTGAGTGCACATAAAGACAACTTTTGACTCTTGTAAACCCAACACATTCCTTATGCCCACAAGAATGATATGTGTTGAATTATGGAATGACAACCAAATGCATCTTCAGTGTATAACATCTTATCTGTCTTTGAACCACGAGTTGAAATAAGAGTTCAACTTAAGAACTTAATCTGATCAGCTTACAGAAGGTAGCATCCGGTAGCAAACACTACAAGGCAAGGGTTAGAAGGTTATTACTGTTCAACAACTGATGAAAGATGCTCATTTTCTAATAGCTTTCCAGAACACTAAACAATCAAACTCATAACACTTAAGAACTTAATATGATCAGCTTACAGAAGGTAGCATCCGGTAGCAAACACTACAAGGCAAGGGTTAGAAGGCTATTACTGTTCAACAAGTGATGAAATATGCTCATTTTCTAATAGCTTTCCAGAACACTAAACAATCAAACTCATAACTCCTTTCTTCATGAATCAGCTGGATGATTATAACCACTCAGGATTCTGAAACACCACCAAAGCATCAGAACAATGATTGCAGTCGCTCACACTACTGATTGATTAGGTCAGAAGAATGATCAAGAGCACTCAACGGTCTAACAACAAATAGAAGCACTTCAGACTGATGATTGCAAATGCTCAGGCAGCTAATTCAATCCAATCAGAGACTAAATCCTCAAATGCAGTATCTGAAAATCTTGAAAAGCATGAGCACTCGTGAAAGATTAGATCAGTTGCTAGAAATATGTGACCAACAGAAGATAAGAATGATGTCACATATGCATTACGCGTAAAAACCTCGGGAACAGAGCAAACTTGTATCAAAATGGGTTCAGAACAGTCACAATTCTCAAAAATCACAAAACTTTTCGCATAACTTCAACAATTCGCAGATCACTATTCAATTGAGCACAATTCGCATGAGGCTTAGCCTAAAACCTCAGAATTCGCATAGGCATGCGTGCGAATTCTAGCTTTTTGCACGCGCCTATGTGCGAAATCCTCATTTCTCGCATGTCTCTCTTAAGCGAATTCTTCCTTTTCGCATCACTCTAGCATGCGAAATCTTAACTTTTCGCATCACTCTTCTGTACGAATTCCACACTTAAAAAAAATTCATCTTCAAAGACTTTCACCGTGCGAGTTCTTAAACATTTCGCATCTATGTGTCATGCGAATTTTGTACATTTCGCATATGTTTCTCATGCGAATTCTATACTTAAGAAAAATATCATCTTCAAAGACTATGTGAATTCAAGCATGCGAATTCTTCCAAATTTTCATCATGCGAGTTCTTTGATTATCATGCGAATTCTGTGGATCTCGAATGTTTTTCCAAATTTTCTTCGAATTCAACCTCAATACTTCGAATTTTGAGTTGATACTTTGTGAGCAGGATCGAAAACAACAAAAGAGCACATTTGTTGTTGATGATCTAGTCCAAAAATGTCTCTAAATCCCAATCGATCTCAACCACAGTGAATAAAATGCTTCGAACAAAAATACTCAAAATCGATCAAATTAGCCCAAATTTGATGAAATTACACAAAGTAATTGATTCCATAATGTTCAACTGTAACCACAGAATCAATTAGACATCAAAGAACATTCAATTTAACATCAAATTAATGAATTCGAAATTTCTTCACAGCGACTGTTCTTCAACCAACTAGATCTCGATCGTACGATGAATAATTCTTCGTTAGGCTCTGATACCACTTGTGAGGTCCAATGAGACCATAATTGATTGATTAAACAAGATAGACAAGGATTATTAGGATAGAAATCTGTAGTTTTATTCAACACAGAAAAACTAAACTACAGAGAGCAAGGATTCGTATGGGCTACATGATTACAGAATGAAAGTTACTAACTAAACACACTAACAAATCCTATTTATACCCAACACCCTTGTACACATTAAGCCCAAACCCAAGTACAAGGCCCAATAACAAATACAAATGGATTACTTTACTAAACTTCTAAAATAGAACATATTTATGTTCTAACATTTTCAATTTGATTTTGTGAATTCTTGCAATCGAAGCTCTAATAAGTCGAGCTTGTGTGCTTATTGCTTCGAGTTGGTGATTTTTCTAACTCGTTAATGCTAATCGACCTGGGAGATTGAGAGCTTGTTCAATTTCTCATTTGGGGTTAAGAGTTGATTAAAGAGCTTATTTTAATCAATGATTATCTAAGGAAAAATTAAGGTTATCAGAGCTTGTTGATAACTATAGCCATCTTGGGTTCGTTCCTTGTGTTTACGCTTTTGGAATCAATGATAGGTGTTTCTGTCTTAATCGAAGTCGAATGAATGTTGGGTTTTCCTTTTATCGTATTTGTTTAGTTTTTAATTAAATGTTTAGTTTAGTAAACCAAATCCAAACCCCCCTCCCTTTGTAATGAAAGTATAGAAGTTGAATAGTAGTCACGACCAATCCCTGTGGATTCGACCTGACTTACCACTATTACAATATTTATTGTGATTTGGGACAGTTGGAAATTATTATAAATACTTATTATTTGATGGCCTCGACGCCTGTCACTCGTCGGCCACACACCCCCTACGGTACATCCTTGGCGATTATGCCAAGCGATAGTGACCACCTGTCACAATTGCTGGCATTCTCGCCGGCTCTGTACCGAGCCCCACTTTTGACTTAGTTTTCTACCGATTCTCAAACCCGAAATCCATCCCTTCCCAAGAGTGATCCCAACTCCAAAACGTGAAGTAAAGAAAAGCCAAATAGGAAAATCTAAGCGTTGGCAAGTATACTTTACAAAAGAATACTTATAGAGAATACGGGTGTTACAATCCTCCCCAACTTGGAGAAGATTTCGTCTTCAAAATCTCTGCTAGGTGAAGAGGTGAGGATATCTCCGCTTTATATCTTCCTCCGCCTCCTAAGTCACATTTGCACCCCGATGGTGCTTCCATTGAACCTTTACCATCTTGACTTCTTTGTGACGAAGCTTTTTTGTTTTCTTTTCCAAAATCGCTTCGGGTTCTTCAATGCAACGGTTTCCTTCATCCACTCTGATCTCGGAGAGTGGGATAACACTCTCCTCCTCTGCTAGACATTTACGAAGGTAGCACACATGAAATGTGTTATGGATTCCACTCATTTCCGGAGGAAGCTCCAATTGGTAGGCTTGAAGCCCCGCCTGCTTAATCACAGTGAATGGTCCAAGGAAACGGGGACTTAATTTCCCACGCTTCCCAAATCGAATAATCCCCTTCCAAGGGGATACCTTCAACATAACACAGTCTCCCACTTGGAACTCTATCGGTCGCCTCTGCTTGTCGGCATAACTTTTCTGCCGGTCTTGAGCCGTCTTCAAAAGCTCGCGAATACCTTTCACTTTATCCGCCGTCTCTTGTACAATCTCGGGTCCGACAAACTACTTCTCTCCCGCTTCAAGCCAACATACGGGAGTTCGGCATTTGCATCCATACAAAGCTTCAAATGACGCCATTCCAATACTCGAGTGGTAGCTATGTTATACGCGAACTCCACTAAAGGTAGGTGCGAGTCCCAACTACCTCCGAAGTCGATCACAAAAGATCTCAACATGTCTTCAAGTGTCTGAATTTTCCTCTCGCTTTGGCCATCGGTTTGGGGATGGTAGGTCGTGCTCAACTTCACATGTGTACCCAATTCCTTTTCAATCCATCCTAAAAATGTGACGTGAACCGAGTATCACGATCCGAGACAATAGATAGCGGTACGCCATGACGAGGTATCACTTCATCGATATACAACTTTGCTAGCTTGTCCATAGGTAGAGTCTCCCGCATGGCCAAGAAATGAGCTCTCTTGGTCAAGCGGTCCACTATCACCCAAATGATGTCATGACCTCTTAAGGTCTTTGGCAATTTCGTCCCGAAATCCATTGTGATGTGCTCCCATTTCCATTCCGGAATCTTCAAAGATTGTAACTCCCATAAGGTCGTTGGTGCTCGGCCTTCACTTGCAAGCAAGTCACGCATCGCTCCACATAGCGTGCCACATCAAGTTTCATGACCGACCACCAATAGTGCAATTTCAAATCCCGATACATCTTCGTGCTTCCCGGATGAATAGAATATTTCGATTTGTGGGCATCCTCGAGAAGAAGTTCTCGATTGCCCCCGATCTTAGGCACCCAAACTCGCCCGTTGAAAAGCTTTACTCCCCGGCTATCTTCCATCAAGAGTAGGTGTTACTTTGACATGACTTCTCCCTTGAGGTTTTCTTCTAGTAAGGCTTCGGCTTGCGACGATTTGATCCGGTCAATAAGTGTTGATGTCAACTCGATTCGTGCAAAGGTAGCTCGAGAATTTCCCCCATAGTCTTTTCGACTTAGGGCATCGACGACGACGTTTGCCTTACCCGGATGGTAAAGCAACTCGCAATTGTAGTCCTTCAGTAACCCCAACCACCTCCGTTGTCTCATATTCAACTCATTTTGATCAAAAATATGCTTCAAACTCTTGTGGTCCATGTAGAGAGTGCACTTCGTGCCGTAGAGGTAGTGTCGCCATAATTTCAAAGCAAACACCACCACCGCCAATTCCAAATCATGAGTTGGGTAGTTGACTTCGTGAACTTTGAGTTGTCTCGACGTGTAAGCAATTAATTTACCCCTTTGCATTAGAAGACAACCTAAACCCATCTTCGACGCATCACTATAAACCACAAAGTCTTCCGTCCCTTCGGGTAGAGATAAGATTGGATCTTCGCAAAGTTTCTTTTGTAGAGTTCGAAACGCTTTCTCTTGGTTCTCGGTCCATACAAACTTCACGTTCTTTCAGGTTAGAGCCGTCAAGGAAGAAGCTATCTTGGAAAAATCTTGGATGAATCTTCGGTAGTATCCCGCCAATCCTAGAAAACTTCGAATTTCTGACGGACTCTTGGGAGGTTCCCAATTCATCATCGCCTCAATCTTCGCGGGGTCCACTTTCACTTCTTCCTTCGTCACCACATGACCCAAAAACTGCACCTCTTGAAGCCAAAAGTCGCACTTTGAAAACTTTGCATAAACCTTTTCCCGCCTTAGCACTTCCAACACTTCTCGAAGATGCTGCTCATGATCCGCCTCGTCCTTGGAGTACACTAGGATGTCATCGATGAACACTATTACCGACTTGTTAAGGAATGGTCGGCACACTCGGTTCATCAAATCCATAAATATCGCCGGTGCGTTGGTTAGGCCGAACGACATTACTAGGAACTCATAATGACCGTAACGTGTCCTAAACGTCGTCTTTGGAATGTCTCCCTTTGCCATCTTCACCTGATGATATCTCGATCGGAGGTCGATCTTTGAGAAGCAACCCGCGCCTTGTAGTTGATCAAGCAAGTCGTCGATCCTCAGAAGTGGATACTTGTTCTTCACCGTCACCTTGTTCAATTCTTTGTAGTCGATACACATCCTCATTGAACCGTCTTTATTCTTGACGAACAAGACCAGAGCTCCCTAAGGCGACGAGCTCGGTCGAATGAAACCCTTCTCCATAAGGTCTTGGAGTTGGGTCATCATTTCTTGCATTTCGGTAGGATCCAACCGGTAAGGAGCTCGGGCAATCGGAGCCGCTTCCGGAATGAGATCAATTCGGAATTCCACTAGGCGATCGGGTGGCAAACCGGGCAAGTCTTTCGGAAATACATCGGGAAACTCGCATACCACCCTAACATTTTCTAGTTTCCTCTTCTCGAGTTTGGTATCGATCGCATACGCCAAGAAGGATGAGCATCCTTTCGCCAAACATTTCCGCGCCTTGATCATAAAGATAATCGCCACTTCGCCTTTCCTTCTTTCACCATAGATTATAGTCGCCTCTCCATCCTCCACGGGTAGCCGGATCATCTTCTTAGAACACACAATTTTGGCTTGGTTTTCCAATAACCAGTCCATTCCCACTATCACATTGAATCCACCAATTTGCATCGGCATTAAATTGATGAGGAATTTCCTTCCTTCAAACTCAAGGGTGCAACCCTTTAGGATATCGCGGATTATCACTTGACCTCCGTTAGCTATTTCTACCACTGTAGCATCCTCTAAACTACTCATAAGCATGGAAAGCTTTTGACAAAATAAATCGGATACGAAAGAGAAACTAGCATCCGAATCAAACAATACACGTGTAGGCATGGAGTTTAGGAGAAACGTACCCAACACCACATCGGTAGATGCCTTGGATTCTTCCACGGTCATTTGAAAATCTCTCCCGGATGCTCTCGGAGGATCCACCTTCTTTCCACCAGCCCCTCCGGTCTTCAATTTCGGGCATTCCGCCCTAATATGCCCCGACTCTTTGCATTCAAAAACATTTGCCCCTTGACGGGACAATCTCTGAACGTATGTCAGGGCTTTCTGCACTTGTAGCAAGTCCCGGGGACAAAATTGCATGGGCCAAAGTGCTTACTCCGGCATTTGGAACACCACCTAGCTTCGCGCCTAGGATCGGCTCCACGGTGGTTGTTGTTGGCGAATCTTGGTTTCTTTGAGGGCATGGAACATCCCTCCCATCTTCTCTTCTCAACTTGCCGACTACCTTCCTCCTTGCCGCGGTTGTAGGCGTCTTCCATTAGTTACGCCTCTTCAATCGCCTCCCAAAGAGTGGAGGCCTTCGACACTCGAACCATCGACATCATGTCTGATGGAAGGCCTTTGATATAAGCCTTGATCTTTTCCTTTTCGGTTGGGACCAGATGTCCCACCAACCCCAACTTGTCCATGAACAACTGGTTATATTCCTTCACCGACAAGTTACCCTTCTTCAAACTCTGAAAATCTTCTTCAATCCGATCCATCGACCTTTCGTTGCAATATTACTCTAGCAATTTCTTCTTGAACATCGCCCAAGTCAGTTTGTTCAATATGGTTGCCTCGACAGAAGCGGTATACACATTCCACCAAGTGAGAGTCGCGACTCTCAACATTTGTGAGCCAAAGATTGCCTTCTGCCCTTCACTACATTCGCTTGATCGAAAATCCTGCTCGATCTCCCGGATCCAACTCATGCATGCTACCGGGTCATCCGAGCCTTTGAATTCCGGTGGTCGGCAACCAAGGAAAGACTTGAAGGTACAAGTCTTCGTCTCTGATCTTGTCTCTATGGTCACGGGACCATCGGTAGGGATTTCATTTCCGGTACCCCCGGATCCCGCCACTACAACATTCTCAGCAACAATTTCAGGCCTACGGTTGTTGGTGTCTCTGTCCTCGAGAACCTTTAGGAACATTTCTTGTTGTTGTGCCATGGCCTTATTCATGGCCATCATCATCCGATCCATCATTCGAGTTTCCACCTTCACCTCTTCCATGATGGGCTCTTTCGTTTCCAGATTGTTTCGGGGAATGTGCTCGGGTCCCCCGCCCAGCACATTAACCAGATGAGAAGGTTCATTCGCCACAGTCGCCCGCGGATGGTCGGCCGTGGATGCCGTGGCCTCTTGACCTTCCGGACGATTCCGGGTGTTAACCATGAGTCTGCCACACACATACAGGAAATATAATAAGAAATAGGCTATAGGAATAACACAAGGAAACGTACTACTACACTTATCAATTATTATAACAACAGGAGATCAAGTATGCACACGTAAAACATCTTCATAATAACGTTAGCTAAGTGAAATTATGAACACATGATACGTAAGAGTTCTCGTTACCATCACTACAACTTTCAATATGTGTAAGTTCCATCTATTCTAAAACCATCCTATGTTAAGAGTTCTACCCCATCTCACAAGTCATAGCTTAATAATCTCAGTTTAAGTCTAGGCATCTTACGTTCATACCTAGTTCACTTAAACTAATGCGCTGATACCAACTTGTAACATCCTAAAATTTAGAGAAAAATAAAATTCGAAATTTCGGCAATATAACGTCTATAAATAAAGGAAACCTGTCCACCCTAAAGTAGGGGATCAATTAAACCTGAATAGTTGGACATAACAAATTCAAACCCAAGTGTATCATCCCAAAACGGGGAATAAAGTATGGCATTTACAACCCATATATATAATGAAGAATAAAACGACAACCTAATAATCTAGATTTTGTTAACAAGATTAAAGTCGGGTGTCGCTATCCTTCCAAAAGGTATATCTTCCAAATCAAGGTATTGATCACTATATCTTCAAAAAGACCACTCACGACCCCGGGTTGTCCACTCAGTCCCGACGAGCCCCACCGCTAGAATGACCTGCCATATACGACAACCAAAGAACAAGCGTTAGGCTAGAGCCTAGTGAAAACAAGTCAATAGAATTAGAAATACAAAACCCATTTGAAGTCGCACGTTGGATATAACCATGAGCTAAGTCAATCAATCTAACAAACCATTAGTGATTAAAACATGGTACAAATAACACCAATCACATAGTGAGCTCAACTCCTCTAAGTCTATTGCACGAAAACATCAAGTCAACCCCTCTAGGTCTATTCTTGAGAGTTCCAAAACGGGAACTCTAGCACAAGGAATTACATCTTACTGCCCATGGGACGCTGCCCGACCGTATAGGTCCACACCTTACTTACCATGGTGACCCGATGCCTATTCCGTGCCAAAGTGGTGAACCTAATGTCCAAAACGGAACATAGGAACACCGTGCCTATGGATCCATTGCACTAAGACTAACACCAAAATTTACTAACACATTCATCATTAGTCATGTATGTAAGCAAATCATATATACGAGGTTATTAACATGAAATCTTGACTCCCATCATGGAGGGGACCTTATCAACATAACCCATCAATAATAATACCACATATTCCATTTATCAAAATCATGGTTGTAAATAATAAATCTAATACTTGCATTTTTCCCAAAACCCTAATTCTCACTTAGGGTTCACCAAACTCCCATGAGGAGAGGGTTGGTATTCACATAAGTGGTAGACATAGGAAAACATAAATCTTAGTTGAAAAATACATTTCTCAACATCCTTATTTAGGGTTTAAAACCCTCACATTCCCAAAACTCATTTTTAGGTCAAAATACAACAAAACCCATCATATGGTTAGAAAACCTAAATAAGAGTTATAATCAAGTAAGTTCTAGCTAATATGTAAGAACAATGGTAGAAAACTCACCTTCTTGGAAATATGAAAAACCCCTAGATTGAGAGAACTAGAAGATAGAGGTGAAGAAACCCTTGAATCTTTAGGTCTCTAGGCTCCTTAGTCAAAGCTCACCAAAACCCTAGACCAAACCACATATAAGATTTTAATTCATTCATCAAAGAGCAATGAATGAAGAGGGAGGTTGAGACTTACTTTGATCCACCCAAAATCGCCAATCAAAAGTCTCTAGATGAAGTAAATGAGCTAAAAACGGGTTAGTAGAGTTTTTAAAGGTCTGGAGCCCGATAGCGATTGTGTCTGGCGACTATGACACATGTCATAGTCGCTGGCATTGTCGGCCGTTATGACCCCCATTCGGTACAAACTTGGCGATTATGCCAAGCGAAAGTGACACACGTCACAATCGTTGGCATTCTCGCCGGCCACACACCCCCTACGGTACATCCTTAACGATTATGCCAAGCGATAGTGACCACCTGTCACAGTCGTTGGCATTCTCGCCGGCTCTGTACCGAGCCCCACTTTTGACTTAGTTTTCTCCCGATTCTCAAACCCGGAACCCATCCCTTCCCAATAGTGATCCCAACTCCAAAACGTGAAGTAAAGAAAAGCCAAATAGGAAAATATAAGTGTTGGCAAGTATACTTTACAAAAGAATACTTACCGAGAATACGGGTGTTACAATAAAGGTCCAAAGAAGGAATCAGTGGGGGAGACCCAAAACACCAAACAAGTTTCATCTTAAGAGTTGATACACATTGATGTTCACCCTTACAAGCAACACCACAAAGGTCTGACACAATGAAGACTACCTCCAAGGCATTATCCCGAATGGCAGAGATCTAGGCACATACCTCCAAGGTGGCCCCCAAGATTATATCCTCCTAGTGTCTACTTGCGGTTCATTCAAATTGCAATATAACCCAATACAAAATTTACTCCAAGTAATGTGTATAGAATATCAAAATGGCATTTGTGGTGCAACCACTATCATGCACATGAAGTCGTATCATACATATTCCAAGGCCCTCAAATTTGGGGTTAAGTACACATGTAGTTCCTCATATAAGATGTTAGGTATTAAAACACATCTCGTGCACTTAGTAGCATGATCACCATAATTATATAAGCTAATATCATACAAGTCTCCTATTAGGTTAAAATTCCATTTAGGTCCACACTCTAAGATGTAGAGGCATTTATAAAATCACACACCATCATCTATTGAAGACAACATACTAGGAACCTTCAATGTTCCAAGTGTTAGAGCACATAATTGTTGGATTCAATATCATAAAGATTGAAGACAAAAGATCAAGAAGTCAAAGCTGGAAAAGTCAACTCTCAAGCAAAGTCAAAGTCATTTGTTAATAAAGTCAAAGTCAATGTAATTGTATTTTGTTTTTCCTATGTAATTGTCAAGGGTATAAATATCTTTGTTTGTCTTTGTAATCAGTAGTATCAATCAGATGTACATGAATCAGAGAAGAGGCTATTGAATATCATTCTAGTGAGAGAGAGAGAGAGAGTAGTGAGAGAAAGTGAGAGAGATTGTAATCTTTGATTGAGATTAATACATATGATTTGTGATTCTCATCTTGAGTGTTTGTGATCAATTAGAACTTGAAATTGGGAATAACAATTGGTATCAGAGCAGAAGAAATTCAGAAACAAGGATCGAATTCAAGAAATTTTGGTCGACATTTTCAAGAACTTGCAAGGAACTGTTGAGATTTGATTTTTTCGATTTTGTATTGTTTTGGTCGTGTAATTGCTTGTTTTAGATACGATTTGGTGTTTAGAACACATTGTGTTTGATTCTTTTTGTCTAATTCACACTGTTTAGACATGAATTTTGAATTTTTGTTGGATTTGAGTTCGAGTCTGTATACGAATTGTTCTCAGATTGAATTGTATTTTTAGTGTTTTAATCTGAAATTGTTCTATTGTAACCTGATCGAGAGATGAAATAGAAGATTCGTACAAAGTTTCGAGATCAAATTCGAAGGTTTTGATGGATTTCAGTGGGAAAATCGATTTTTTGTTCGAAGAGCCCAAGAACGCGCAAGATCTGTGAAACGCGCAAGTTCATCGAAAGAACACGCAAGCTTCATCTGGAAGAACGCGCAAGTAGAAGGAAATTGATTTTTGGACAAAACGCGCAAGGCGTTATCTGCGAGTTCTAGAAACGCGCAGATCGAAGCCTGCGAGTTTGAAGTTTGAGAAAAAAATTCTAAGTGTTGAAACGCGCAAGCCATGGTTAGCGAGTTTGCTCAAACACGCAAGTAGTGCCTAGCGAGTTTCTTAAACGCGCACGCCTCAGCCTGCAAATTTATCTGTGAATAGTGATCTGCGGAGGGGGACATAGTTCTTTTTGTGATCAAAATCTATGATTTTTTATTTCAAGTTTTTCTGTATTTTTGAGATTTCATTTGGATTAACGATCATTTTTGTCAAGTTCTTTTTGTAACAGATATTCAAGATGGGATATTTTTCTGATGATGATGAAAAGAAGATTGAAAAGCTCAAACTAGAGAACAAAAATCTTGCTTCCTCAGTTGATTACTACTCAAAGAGATCAAAGAGATACAATGATGAAAGGAAGATACTGAGAGAAGAAGTTAGTGCTTTAAAGACTATTAATGAAGATCTGCTAAAACAGATTTCTGGGCTTAATGAGATCAAATTGTCAAGTTTAAGCAAACAGGGTGTGCTAATGAAAAGAAGATCTTTGAATTAGAATTTCAAATTGTTGAAGAAAGATCAGTTTTTGAGAAAGAAAAAAAAGAATTTGCTAAGAAATTCTCAGAGTTTTCAAGAAAATGTGCTGATGAGAAGAAGACGGTTGAGCTTAAATGCATTAAGCTTTCTCAACAAATCTCTGATTTTGAGAAAGTAATCATTCTGGAAAGGGAAAATTTTGCCAAAGAGAAGAAGTTAGTAGAGCAAAAGAATGTTGGGTTCTTTAAAGAGATATCTGATGGACGAAAGAATGTCGAAAAAGACTTTGAAGAAGAAAGAATTATATTTGAGAAAGAAATAAAGAAGCTTACTGAGAAGCTATCTGAGCTATCTACTTGTGTGCTTAAAGAGCAGCAAACGAAGTCTAAATTCAAGATGAAGATTGACCTTCTTGTAAAAGAAAGAGACAATTATTCTTAAAAGGTAAAAGAGCTTGAAAAGATTGTTTCAAAGGTGGTGGTGACTGAGCAAACGACTCCAGAGTCAAAAATCCACTCACCTAGAAATAGTTCAGTTGGTTCTAATAAGCCAGCATCAAGCTCACATCAGCAAACTGTTTCTACAAAAAGGTCATTTAAATCTTTCAATCAGATTCGTACTACTAATCTTTTCTATGATAGCAAAATAGATGGTTCAGGTACACATAGAAGAAGGAGATATAAAGAAGAAAAACTGGTATGGAGAGTGAAACCAGTGGTTGAAAATGAGACGAATGATGAGAAGAAGGAAGAAAAGAAAGGAAAGAATGAAGAGAATAAAAGTAACAAATCATTTGTACATGCATCAACAGCCAAGAAGAACAAAGTGCTGAAAGGTAAACCTGATCTTGCTTACTCGAGAGATCAATTGATTAGGTTATCTAAAAAGAGGTATTGTTCTTATTGTCATACATATGATTTTATTCATAAAGATAGTGATCATTACTGGTATGGTTCTTATTCAGTTACTCCCATTCAAACTGCAACTTACATTCATGGACCCAAATACCAGTGGGTACCAAAGCCGAAAGTTGATTCTGTGTTGCAGTCATCTACAGTCAAAGGGGAGTAAGAGAACCGATGACCGAGGTTTCTAAGTAAATCATCTTAGGACCCGTACTTCAAAGGAGTTTGACTTCTAAACACAACAGTTTAGGACTCGTACTTAAATGATGAAAAAGAGATGTTACTCCCGGGCTGATAAGAAGATGTACTCCGATACTCAGATGAGGAAATCAACCTTCAAGGGGGAGTATATATGTTTCTGGAAATATGTATTCAGAAGATATGATGAACTACACTTCAAAGGGAGTTGTAGATCTCTATCATGTGCTTTTTCACTGATAAATTTCAGATGCATATTTTCAGGAGGAGTAAAGAATCATGACTTCTGATTACTTCAGATCAAAACTTGTACTCTCATTGTTTTACTGCTTTATGTCTTTTACATTTGAATAAACTTTGTGAATAAAGTTGCTTTGACTAGACTTTGAGACTTGTGCAGGATGAGAGAAGCTTAAAAGATCATATCATTTTGACTTAAGCATGACTTCATGAGATTTAAGATTGCGCGAAAAAGTAAATTTCTTATCTTAATCTCAAATATATCTGAAAGAAGAACAATTTTCAGATATAGAAAACATGTTCTGAAATGTTCAAACCACTTCCCGATTCTTAAACAGATTTTATAATTTGGAAGTGTGATTTTAAATGTTTTCATTTTTTTGTGCTTAATTGATAAACAAACCGTGTGTTTCCAAAGATAAATACTTGCGTATTGTCTTTTCTACATACTTTCAAGTATTCACACACACCGGTTTAATTTTTGATCAAATTGTTCTTACCATGTCTCTAAATTGAAACAATTTTTCGATGGTAAGACACCCCGCTTGTACTTTAAAGAATTTTGAGGGATATTTCATTTCGAAACGTCATTTCAAGAATGTCTATATTTTGTTTCGTATAGACAATATCCATTTTTCTTGACCTTAAGCTTTGATTGTTATATCATTCATTTCTGATCGTTTTCATACAATGTCTAATTTTCAAACAAGCCTTTTGCATTCGTGTTCATTCATTCAATATACTTGTTTGAAAACACTTTAATGTTTCAAATGCTCAAATCTTCATGATTATATTTTATGAGCATACATCTGACATTTGTATATGAGCTTTAACTGATAAAGTTAAACCATCTTGAGCAACACATGCTTATTAGGATATTATGGGTTCTTTGTGCTAGGACTTAAATGAACTTCTATGGATTCACGTTATCCAGTGTTTTCTACCCAAGAAGTTAATCTATAGAGATTGAGTGTGAGGAGTCTAAAAGAAATGAGTGTGGGTGTGATGAGGTAAAATGGAAAAGAGAGTTTGGTTAGCAGTGAACTTAATGATTAAAAGAAAGAGGGTGTGAGAACAGAGTAAAAGAATATTAAACTCTGCACCAACTACTTTCTGAGTCGGGCAGACACATTACTAGCGTTTCACAACTCTTTGGTGAACGTTATTGAAACAGGCAACTAGCCCATGCCAACTCTTGACTAAACCCCACCATCTACTCATTTTCTTCTAAAAAAGAAGGTGTTTCATATTTCAAAGGGGACGCAACATATAATCTATCTGGTTTTCATTTGGAAAATCTGGATATTGAAAAAGAAGGAAGCCTGCCCCACCTTCGCACTTCAATCATGCACATTGAGTCTGTGTTTATTCTACTGTTGTTTCAGTGGTTTACACAATGTTGAGCCTTATTAAAAGCAATCATTCGTGCTTAATTCTTTCAACACTTGCACGAGCACACAAGGAAATTTGTTTTTCTTGTCATAACATTCATAGAAATTGCCTTTGTGGTGTTTCGATGATTGGATGGAAGCCCTGGGGGAGTGAACATCACAAAAGCTCCTTTATATTGTGTATCCGTTACACACAGTGACTTCGTGTTACTGACAGGCATTTTAACTGATTCATTTGTTGATTCAGGAGTTACATGTTCTTATTTTGTCTGGATTTGCAAAGATCTAGATGAATACTTGGTTATGGATCACAGAATCAGAGGCTCAGTTTGACAGATCATAATGGTCAAAGACATTTCTTGTTGAAAGTTTTGATGATATCGATGTTCTAATCATCAAAAAGGGGGAGAAGATAAAGTTTGAAGAAATGTCCATTACAAGTATTTGTTTCAAGAGATGTTTGAAAAGGAAAGTTTAATTCAAGATATGGGAGAGATGTTCAAGATTTGATTGAACTGAAAGACTTTGAAGATTATTTGCTGAAGCAAGTCATGCTAAATCTGAAGATAATTTATTTCTGAAGTTTGAAAGAGTATTGTGATAGTTTTGGGGAGAAGAGTTAAAGAAATGTTTTGAGTCAGATTTTAAAGGTTGAGAGAAAATGTTCAAGAATTTATTGTTAAAGGAAGATTGTTGTTCAAAGACGAAAAGAGTTCAAAGATTTCAGTTTGTTGAAGATAATTTGCTGAAGCAGTCAGATTTGTTTCTGAAAGAGGTTTGTGTACAACCTTGGGGGAGAATGTTGATATTCTTAGAGATCAGACGTTTAGAAGTTTGATGAATGTTTTTGAAGACAAAGCTTATCAAAGAAGAAATTTCATTGTGTTAAGGGGTAGTTTGGAAATTATGTTTGTATCAAAGGGGAGATTTCATGAGAAGATAAAGATTGTTAAAAGGGGGAGTTACTTAAATCGAGCTTAATTAGAGAAGATCGCATTGCTAAATCTTTTAGTAATGATCTTGATCCAAATGGGGAGAATGTTAGAGCACATAATTGTTGGATTCAAGATCATAAAGATTGAAGACAAAAGATCAAGAAGTCAAAGCTGGAAAAGTCAACTCTCAAGCAAAGTCAAAGTCATTTGTTAATAAAGTCAAAGTCATTGTAATTGTATTTTGTTTTTCCTCTGTAATTGTCAAGGGTATAAATATCTTTGTTTGTCTTTGTAATCAGTAGTATCAATCAGATGTACATGAATCAGAGAAGAGGCTATTGAATATCATTCTAGTGAGAGAGAGAGAGAGAGTAGTGAGAGAAAGTGAGAGAGATTGTAATCTTTGATTGAGATTAATACATATGATTTGTGATTCTCATCTTGAGTGTTTGTGATCAATTAGAACTTGAAATTGGGAATAACACCAAGTAACAGTATGAGGTATGAGTATTTTACCACACAAGAGAGTTTTCCACCAAAATAGACAAGATAAAGTTAAAGTAACACATAATGATATGTATATAGTTTTACAAAGGTTAGAAAACTCACAATATAGGTTTTTAGGGTAAAACCTAGAAAATAACAAAACCCTAAAAATGTTGGAGGAGATGAGATTGATGCTTGGATCTTGCTTGCCAAACCACACTTAAATATCTTCAAAGAGGTATTAATGCCTAATAAGTGAACCAACCAAACCCTAGGTTTGCATTAAATGAGAAGAGGCTTAGAAGGTAAGAAAATCGCCCCCTCTAGGTTAAAATCGCGTTCCAAAAGCTGATTTGTGAGATAATGAGGTCAAAAAGTCGGACAAGGGTTTTTATACGCAGACCACACGCCGGGAAATTGTGCCATTGGCACTCTCTCTAGAAACAGATAGATGTAGCACCATGCATCGACATTACTTCATCAATGTAGAATTTGGCTAGCTTGTCTATTGGCAACGTCTCCCGTATTGCCAGGAAATGGGCACTTTTGGAAGTCGTTCCACTACTAACCAAATCGTATCATGACCCCTTAAAGTCTTTGGTAGTTTTGTGAAGAAATCCATTATGATATGCTCCCATTTTCATTCCGGGATGGTCAAGGATTGTAAACTCCCATACGGCTTTTGGTGTTCCGCCTTGACTTGAAGGCAAGTAACAAATCTCTCCACATAATTGGCTACATCAAGCTTCATCACCGGCCACCAATAGTTTGACTTTAGATCCCTATACATTTTCTTGCTACTGGGATGTATGGAATACTTGGACTTGTGAGCTTCTTCCAATAGTATTTCACGGTTTCCTCCTAACTTTGGCACCCAAATTCGGCCTTGGAAAAGTTTGTGTGGACGACTATCTTCCGTTAACAATTCCCGTTGCTTCACCATAACCTCATCCTTGAGCTTCCTTTGAAGTGCTTCTGCTTGACACGCCTTGAGGTTTTCCACTACTCCTGACACCAAGCCAATTCTAGTGAGAGATAGTTTAATACCACCTCCATAGTTCTTTCGGCTTAATGCGTCTGCCACCATATTGGCTTTATCGAGATGGTAAAACAATTCACAATCGTAGTCCTTCAACAATTCGAGCCATCTCCTTTTACGCATGTTGAGTTCCTTCTGATCAAATATGTACTTAAGACTTTTGTGAGTGGTGAAAAGGGTACACTTCGTACCATACAAATAGTGTCTCCACAACTTCAACGTGAAAACCACCGCCGCTAATTCCAAGTCCTGGGCCAGATAATTTTTTTCGTGGTCCTTGAGTTATCATGATGTGTAGTGATACGGATATTTGCACACCTTAAGACATGTGATAAATAGAACCAAAAAGCAAGTATACAAGATGGATCTATATCGTCTTTCAAATAATAAAACGGTAAGAACCAAGTATCGTATTCCACAGGGATAGGTATCTTAAGTTGCAAGATCTCGAGATGAAAGGCTAACTTTAGATGGCGAGTTTGAAGACTTTGTTTGAGTTGGATTTTCACAGTGATATAAACAACAAGATATATAAAAGAAGTATGGGTGCAAGACTTGAGGTAAGGAGTAAACACAAATTCTGGTGTCCAATGTTGTAGTGATGCTACAACATTAGTTCAGCAACAACATGTTCCACCATGTACTTTAAAGAGTATCATTTCGGATATCCACCATCGCACTATTGTTTAGCTTTCAATCGACATATGCCTATGTGATATCAGGGCCGGTATGAGTGTCAAATGGTGTCTTTAAAGTATATGGATAAACAAATGCCTTTGTTAAAAATCACCCTTCCGAGTCGATTCCCATATCATTCAAGTTGACGTGTTCTAAGTAGCTCATTCCTGAGTCCACTACACTTTAACACTTTGACTTGTGATCAACCCGTCAAGAATCAATTGATTTGAAAAACATAGATAACAAGTTCCCTTGTTAGCAACTCTTCCAAGTATACTTCCCATATCATTCAAACTGGCGTGCTTATTCATGGCTTATTCCTAAGTCTATGGCACTTTAACACTTTAAGAAGTGATCAATTCGTCAAGAAGTGCCTTAGACTTAATAAAACTTAAAATGACATAGTGGAACAATGCTATTGAAGAACAATGTCCAATATTATTTGGTTTACAACCTCCCATTTCGTCTCACACCCAAACTATGGAAATTAGCTACTCATTGCGTAAAGTAAATTTCAAGGAATGTAAATAACATAAAGTAAAGACATAATTTAAATGACTAAAATTAAATGACAGAATGTAAATTGCATAAAGTAAAGGCAATAAGCAATAAAGAAATTATAGAAAGAAAATATGCTTAGCAATGTTGTAGCAACCAATAATGAAGAACAAGAACTTTAAAAACTTAAAGACTTAATATTAAATTGCAAAAACTTCAAAAGTAGAGCACACCAATCAGTTCTAAATTGATTAGAATTAGGTTATTGAACATAAGGGATCCCCATCCCTATTTATACAAAAGGGGGGGGGGTGGCAAACTAGTAAATATAAAGCTTACCATGCAAGACACAAGTACACACCCCAAAAGTCTTCATGAGTACAATTAAAAAAGCAAAGATCCCATCAGCTCCTAACTAGCAACATATATGGTTTCTTTGTAACAAAATGTTGGTTATTATCTTTAATTTATGAAAAGTGTGTAAAAAATAAAAATGTTTTTTAATTAAATTATTTAAAGATATACTTTATTTGTGTTATTTATAACTATTATATGACATATAAAATCATCAAACAACTTTTTTGGGAAACTTGTCTAGTCATGTCCTATCCAGTCCTAGTCGTACCAAACACAAGACATACATTTGTCTTGTCCAATTTTGTCATGTCCAATCTAGTCCTAGCCTCTTGTCCAGTTGTTAGAGCATATATTTATTGGATACAAGATCATGAAGACTGAAGGTCAAAGTTCAAGCAAGTCAAAGCTCAAATGTCAACTCTCGAGTGAAAGTCAAAGTCCTTGTAAATAAGTCAAAGTCAAAGTTCTTGTTTTGTAATCTTGTAAGCGTGTGTTTTCTTATTTTTTCTTTAATAGACTTGTGGTTAGAAGTCTTGGGAGTAACAAGTAACAAGCGTGTAATAAAGTTGCAAGTTAGAGAGAGAGAGAGTTCGTGTGAAAGATTGTAGAGAGAGAAAGTGATCTGAAAAATCTTTGTACTCGAATCTTGAGATTAATTGAAAACAGGTAGTTTGATTAATTTTGTTTGTGATTGAAAAATTAGATAAGAACTTGATCAAATATGGGAATAATAATTGGTATCAGAGCAAATCCGATTGAAATCAAGAAAATATAGATGTCAGATTGTGTTCGTGAGTCTTACATCGATTTTTGAATTTGTGTGTGTAATTCGAGTTGTAATAGATTGATTTGAGTTCGTATTGTTGTCTAGAACATTCTTGTATAGGTTTGGAAAAGAGTTGCACTGCAATTTTCATCAATTTGATGATTTTGTCGAATTTTTAAGTCCACGAGTTCTTCGCACTGTAATGGGATCAATTTGATTTGTTGAGTGATTTTTGTTGTAATTCTTTGTTAGAATTTGATTCTAGATGTTCTAGTGGTCAATTTGTCGAATTTTCGGAGTAAAAGATGAAGATTTGATAGGTTTTTGAGTCGATGAAAGGGTATTTTTCATCGAGATCTCAAGAACTCGCAGATCTTCAAGAACTCGCATCCTGAATTCGCAGAATCTCTAGATTTCACATCTTAAATTTCGCATAAATTGATTCTGAAATTTTACTAAGTGTTGATTTAGCATATGAGTCTTGTGCGAATTGCATAGAATTTGCATGTGTGTGTGCTGAGAATTGCCTAGAATTCGCATAAGTGTTTGTGCGAAAAGTGGTTGAAAATTTAATCAAGGACAAAACTCGCATAACTCTTGTATGCGAAAAGTTGAGAATTCGCATAAGAGTATTATACAAATTCTTGAACAATTCGTATAGATTTTTGAATTTTTTTTTAAGTCTTGATTTCGCATCACATACGAATTCTTGTTTTCAGATATTTTTTTTCAAGTGTAGAATTCGTGTGATTCTGATATGTGAAAAGTTTATGCGAATTCTGATTTCTTCTAGCATACGAATTCTGTGTGATTTGTGAGTGTATGCGAATTATTCATGCGAATTCTATGTACTTCACTCTAGTGTGCGAATTCCACACTTAGAGAATTTTGGAAATTTCATTTTCTGAATTTCTTTCTAAATTTTTCTGAATTGTTTGATTTCATTTGGACTAACGATCGTTTGTTAAGTTCTTATTGAATATTTGAAAACAGGATGTCATCAAGGGAAGCTCTCGCGATTGGAACAGACGTAAAGCCACCGGTACTCTTCAAAGGAGAGTACGAGCAGTGGAAGGACCGCTTCCTAGATTTCATTGACCGACATGATTTGGGTGAGTATATCAGAATATCTCTTAAAGAAGGAATCATGAAACCTCCTGTGAAGGTTCATGAAGGAGAAGAAGAGGAACGGAGAGAGTACTTATTACCAATAGAAGAGTTCACGGAAGAACAGAGAAATAGGAGAAAAGCTGATACACTGGCTAGATCTTTCATTCTTCAAGGCATACCAAATGAGATATATGTAAAGATTGGTAGCTACAATGCTGCGGGCAAGCAAATGTGGGATCAGTTAGAGAAGATGATGCTCGGATCAAAGATCGGAAACCAGCTCAAAGTCTCCAACTGCCTTAACAACTTTGAAGAGTTCAAGGCCAAGGAGGGTAAAACTCTGTAGGCTACATACGATAGATTTGTGACTTTACTAAACGAACTTAGTAAGAACAAAGTAAAGAAGTCACAAATTGAGCTTAATGTCAAGTTTCTCAGCATCCTCCATCCCGAGTGGAAGAGGTTTACTAGACAGATGAAGCAGATGAAGGATTTGAATGTGATAATCCCAAAATCACTAAATCTCTAGAGAGAGAAAGTAGAGAGAGAGTTTGAAAGCGCAAAGTAATATTGTATATCAAAGTATGTGTGAGGTTCCTACACAACACAAAGCCACAAGGGACTTAAATACCCTTGGCTAATACAACACAGATAAGCAACTAAACACAGTATTAGACCAAGCCTATAAATACAATGATTACTATAAAATCAGACTTAACAATCTCCCCCTTAGTAATCATTGGTGCTGTAGTCTACAAAATCATCTTCTAAATCAGCACAAACCATCTAAGCGACTTTGCGAAGCTTTCTTGACTAAAAATAATTTCTCCTCGTCATCTTTCAATCTCAGTTGCTTTTGCTGCCTTGACAAGACTGGACCAGTATGTAATAATCTTGAAAGAACAATTGGTTCATCAGCTTGTGCTCTAGACGACACATCTCTTTCAAATGAACTTGAATAAGTTGTAATGGTCAGAGCTTGATCAGCAAAATAATAAGTACCTGAGAGAGTATAGAATCTTGAGTGAATCTTAATCAGCAGATAAATGTTTGAACTCTTTGTCTCTTTAACTTCTCCCCCTCATGACCTTGATGATCTGGATCAACTTGGTCATGCAAATGTTGGAGACGAGACAGTTTCAGATCTGCAAAATCAGAGTAAAGGAAGAAAAGAGAAGGTTTGCGCTAACTGTTGGTGGCGCAAACTTAGTTTTGCGCTAGCAGAAGAAAGCGCAAAGTTAGTTTTGCGCGAGCTGAAAGATGCGCAAAAGCTTGGTTTGCGCTAGAAACTGTTGGCGCAAATCTAAGTTTTGCTCTACCAACTGTTGGCGCAAATATGACTTGGAATCTGAAAAATTTCACCTGTTAAGCTCTTTGACTCCCCTACACAAATGCACTAAATATGACAATTCAAGTTAGCATTCATATAGAGAATCAGATACTCCCCCTCGAAAACAGATATGAACTTTCATAAAAGTTTCCTTATTCACTCCCCCTTGAAAAATGCACAAACCCATTGACAAAGATATATGAGAATACAAGAATTGAAACATCAAAGTAGAAAGAAAAATATACTGAATATGTATTTTGAAACAACTAAATATATAAAATTTTAAACACTAAACAAATTAAATTCTACTTAGTAAAATATCACAGATTTATCTATCAAATGAAATCAAATATATGTAGTTGGATACAAATACAAGTTTTATTGCATATCATGTTAATACATGTTCAGTTTCAAAAACTTTCATCAATCTATTCAGTGTGCTAGCATGCGAACTTTGATTAGCTTCAAGAAAAATGTAATTCTAAAAATATAATAGAGAACTTTGCATGTACTCACACTAAGCCATCAAAAATTAAGACTTTCACAAATTTACAGGTTTATCGCAACTCAAACATATCACCAAGTATCATGAGATGTGTGCTCATTGGCATCTTTTAGCATTGTGCACATTGGCATCTTCACATGAGTGTGCTCTTTGGCATCTTTTAAGCTTGTGCACTTTGGCATCTTTTAATCAAAAAGTTTGGTAAGTAAAGAACATGTCGTAAACGTAACTTTCTATCTGATCCTATTACAGGATTTGGGTCAGTCGCTCCCAGACCAGTTGGCCTTAGGGGACTAGGTGTCAAGCACCCCTTGGAACTTACTCTCCCAGATCAGAAAGGCTACATCGACACATCCTAAACCCATTCATACCAGTAGAACATGACTTTCGATCTGATTCTATAGAAGGATTTGGGTTCGATCACTCCCAGACCAATTGACCTTAGGGGACCAGATGACAAGCATCCCACAGAACTTACTTTCCCAAACCAGAAAGGTCACAGGTACAAACTTTTAAACTTAGAGATTTCTGTATTTTATATATTTAATATTCATCTCAAACACTCAGTTTTACATCTAAGTGCTTAGCCCATATTTTCATTACGATCCATAACTCAGACTTTTTAGGATTTCCAAGCAATGTAAACTATAAATATTCCGAATCACATAACTTTAAAGCCATATCAAAAGTTTCAAACATGTTGCTGACTTTTCGACTTTTAAAAGACATGAAAGTTGAACATATAAAACTTTAATATTAACAAAGCAACTTGAAAATTTATCTTAGACACACATTTTATTCAAAAAGAAAGAAAACCTGTAAAGCTTTTACTTTATAGAATAAAATTTGTAAAGATTTAAACTTTTAAATTCAAATGCCGAGTTTGAAAAATTAAGACAAATGTAAAGAATTCGGCAAAATGATATTTAGTCGAAACAAAATAAAATTCAATAATATTATCTTCCACATAATGTATAATGAATTTGTGTCTCATATGAAAGAAAAAAAAATTGGGTTGTACAAATTCAAAAGTTAGTTGAATTTGCTCAGATTCTTGAAAACATGAGAAAACTGGAACAACATCATTAACAGAGATAAATGCAGCGGAATAAAATAGATGTACTCACAGTTTCTCATTAGTCAGAAGCTAAAAGCGTTGAAGAACGAGTCCTAAACTGACATGTTTAGAAGTCGTAGTCCATTGATGTATGGGTTCTAAGCTGATGTACTTAGAAGCCAACTTGCTCTTACTCCCCCTTGACATTAGGTGCCTGCAACTCAGAAACAATCTTTGGTTTTGGAACTCACTTGTATTTGGGTCCATGAAAGTTAGTTGCAGTTCTTGTGGGGAAATATTTGTAAGATTTGAAATACAAGGCATGAGAAAGATTGTCAGACAAATGAACATAAGAATCAGTAGAAGAGAAAGCATAATCATCTGAACTAGAATCAGAAGAAGAATATGAGACATTTTTAGAAATTTGAATCATTTGCTTTATTGAATATTTTGAAATTTTATTACAAGAAGAAAATGAATCACTTTTATAATGTTTGTCTACATATCTATCTTCATCAGTCGTAGAATCATCTTATGTCCGCTTGGCTCTCCATATCTGCTTTGAAGGAGCACTCAGAGTCCTATCTGAAATCATTGAATCTGAAGAATTAGAACTGTCAGAAATGACTTGATCTTGTTTCTTTGACTTCTTTGACCGTCTTCTTTTACGCTTTGGTTTATAATAATCATCATTGAGCGTAAAAGAATCATCAAGAATTTTCTATTTAATATTTGAATTGGAAGAAACAACTTTACCTATTAAACCCAACTGATCAACCAATAAATCTGAATTCACCTCGGAGTCAGAAAAATTTTGAGAAAAGTTTTCAGATTTTAGAAATTCCTTTTTGTTTTCTTGAAAATTAGAATAAATGCCAGAAACAGAATCTTGTTTTTGAGAAAATAAATTTTCTTCAAGAATTGAAGTCATAAAAGAAAGAATAACATCAAATTCAATTTCTTTTTGAATATTTTGATCTTCCATTTTATCTTCAAGGTCAATGATTTTGCCTTCTAATACTAATGGAGGAGTATATCTCTTAGAATCATAAAAGATCGGAGAGATATTTTCCTTATCAGATTTAGTGGCATATATATCAACATAATCATCAGACACTGAAGACTTAATGGGAGATATTTCATTTAAACTTTTTCTGCCTTTATTTGATTTGTCAGGAAAATATTTGGTATTTTCGCTTGTATAAACAAAAGAAATTTCCTTTTTCTTATTATTCATCCTTTTCTCATTTTCGATTTCTAACACTTTTTTTCATTCATCCAATCAATTTTAAATTGAGGAGCATATTTAGCAAGTGTTAGATAATCGTATTTATATAAAGTAGGGGATTTTTCTATCGCATTGTTTAAACAATGTGGATTTTCAAAACCAAGTCCCCATTTTTCTTTTATAGACTCATAACTCCGCGGTTTGTTCAAATAAATAGTTTGTTCAGATTGATTCCTTCGATATAATTTCTCTTCCAACTCATTTATTTTATCTGAAAAATTATCTTTTAATTTGGTCATTTCAGTCAAAGATGGCAAAGCTAACATCAGATTTGCCTTTATATCTCGATCGACTTGATATTATGCTAACTCATCGGGTGTATATTCTTTAGTAGGCTTTGATAATCCAGAAGCCAGAATGGGTTTTACAAAAGGTCCGTCAGTGAGAATCTTCATCATGTCATCTCCGTTCTTTTGTCGTTCAATGAAATTGAGAAATCGATCTTGCCACTGAGTGAATTCATTTTCATCAACTAGAACCGGAGGACGAGTTTCTGTGCCCAATGACATCATGATATCACTCTTATAGAACTGAGCTTGAAAAGCAAACTTTGCAGAATCCATAGAAAAATCGTCAGAAAAATGCTAAGTCTTGAAACAAAAGATCTGGTGCAAACTTAAAGTTTGCGTGAGAAGCAGATGGCGCAAACTGAGATTTGTGTGACCAGTAAGTCGCGCAAAAGAAATTTGCGTGACTAGTTGATGGCGAGAACCTCTCTTTTGCGTGAAGAGCTATTGGCGTAAAATGAACTTCGCGTGATGAACTGATGACGCAAAATAGACTTTGCGTGATAAGATGGTGGCGCAAAATATCATTTTACTTTGAACTGAACTTCTCTTGAGATAAGGATAGCGCAAACTTTACTTTGCGCGAACTGCAGAAAGAGAGAACCTTAAGTTTTCGTGAACTGATGATGATGAGAACCTTTCTTTGCGTGAAGAGTAGGTGGCGCACAACTGATTTGCACAAACAATAACTAGCGCAAAATGGACTTGCGCGAAGAACTTCTAGCGAAAACTTTACTTTGCTCGATGAAAGGATGACGCAAACTATGATTTGCGTGAAGAACTGAATCTTGACAAGATGAACTGGCGCAAAGGTCGATGAACTCGCGCAAACTTTGAAGAACTCGTGCAAAACCTGGATCTGGCGCAAAACGTGAGAAAATCAAGAAACCTTCCAAAAATCGATTACAAAACAGAATTTGATGAAATTTTCTTGCACATAAACGTTCAAAAACAACTTTCTATCAACTTTCAACCAAACGAATCGATTAAAAACTACAAAATCAAGAATTCGAGAATCAAACAGTACGTAAAATCAGTTTTTCAAAAACTCGAAAATCTTCAAAATTGAACATCAAAACTTGATTTTCTTGCAAATCGATGTGAATCAAAAGAGTTTTACTATCAATCAAATTTTCTAATTAGTGTACAAATTCAGTTTTACAAAACGATTCTCTCAAATCTCTCAGATTTAGATTGGTTCTGATACCAATTGATAATCCCAAAATCACTAAATCTCTAGAGAGAGAGAGTTTGAAAGCGCAAAGTAATATTGTATATCAAAGTATGCGTGAGGTTCCTACACAACACAAAGCCATAAGGGACTTAAATACCCTTGGTTAATACAACACAGATAAGCAACTAAACACAATATTAGACCAAGCCTATAAATACAATGATTACTATAAAATCAGACTTAACAAGAAATACCACTCCATGAGGTCTATGAAACTCTTAGACAAAACGAGGAAGAGGTGGATGAGATCAAAGAGGAAAAGAAAAAGACTGAGAAGGCAGTTGTTGATCCTATTGCTCTGGTGGTGAAGAAAAAGTATGTGAGCTTGAAAAAGAAGAAGAAAGTCATAGTTTCTGAGTCGGAAGAGGCTGATAGTGAAGAGAATTCTGATTCTGATGATGTGAGAACTTAAAGCAGACTATGCTGATGCTGACCAAAGCCTTTCAGAAGAAGTTCTACAAACAGCCTAGCTCGAACAGTCAGAGGTATTCTTCTGGTTCCAGAAACTATGAACACAAGGAGAGAATTGAAGGAAAGAGAATAGAAAAGACGAGGCCTGAAGAAAAGAAGTACAAAGCTGAAGAGAAGAAACAACCAGAAACTACAAAGTGCTACAACTGTGGCAAACTCGGACATTTTGCTAAGGACTGCCGAAAGCCCAAAGTCCGAAACTCCGAGTATTACAAGAACAAGATGCTCTTGACCAAGCAACAGGAGGTTGGTAAGGCACTTATGGCGGAGGATGAGTTCTGGCTCGATGATTTAGAAGATGAGGAAGAGAAAGAAGAAAAAACCCATTTATGCTTCATAGGTAAGACAGAGATTGAAGCTGAAGCTGGGTCTGATGAAGAGGATAATGAAGAGGTATGTGATATGTCTAAATCTGATTTTCTTAATGCTATGCAAGCTATGATGATTGAACTCCAGGAAGTAAAGTCTAAACATGAACGAGAAAAAAGTATCATGAAAGAAAACAAACAGTAAATACTGAAACTTAGCAAGGATCTTGCTGAGAGGAACGTATTGATTGAAGCCTTACATAAAAATATTGATACAAGCGCAAAAGAAAAGACTATACTTCACAATGAATTATCTGAAACTACTTCAAAGTATAAACTGTGTCAATTTGAATCAAAAGAGATTGCTAAAAAGTGTTCATCACTTTCAAAAGAAAATAAATCTTTAACTGACAAGTTGAATGTTTTGCAGGAAAAGCTTTACAGTTTAGGTCAAACTGAACACACTATTCATCTGAACAAACCTAAAGAGAGTAGTGAGTGTTGGGGACTTGGTTACGAGAACCCACACTACCTCAAAAAGGGTATTTCAAAAGTGCCTGCGCTTTATGACTTTAGATTTTTAAAACTGGCACCACAATACCCTGAGTTCAAAGTTAAGTGGACCAAACTGTCTGACGATGATGAAGCTAAAGAAAAAGAGAAATGGAAGAACACAACTAAAATGCAACTTCCATTCCGTTATGAGAAGTTGAATTATAGTTACAGTTCTGATAAATCAAATTTTTTTTCTAATGACTATTTTGAGAGCTATTCTTCGAAAGAGTTGGACGCTAAGCCTACCGAAGGTAAGATTTATGTACCTCCTCTCGTGTTAGCAAGGTTCTAAATGGCGTGAGGCGTGGCGAGGCCAAACCTCAAGCCTAAGGAGCCATGGCGAAGCCTTGACGTTTTCAAGGCATGACTTATGGCGTCAAATTTCTAATTTATATATAATATTATATATAAAAACATATGTTTTGGCGTGTTATTCAATGAGTCAATAGTAATAAACAAGTTAAATTAGGTTATATATATTAAAAACCCGCAAATAAGACATTAAAAACATAAAAAATACTAAATATTGCATTACAAAAACTGCGCATTAGGCTATGGCGTGCCACGAGCTTAACGTGGCGTGAGACACAAGCCTTGATGCCATGGCGCGCCATGACGACTGTGCGACGAGTTTTTTTAGAACAGTGCGTGTTAGAAAGTAAAATTTATGAACTCGAGAATACTCTATCCGAAGAAAGAATTTTGATGGACTTAGAACAAACTGTGTTTTCCACTGTGCTTATAAATTCAAAATTTTCTAAAACTTCGAAAGCTTCAAAATCTGATGATATTTCTTATCTGCTTAATGAAGAATTTGATTTTTTAAACTCTGAAGGTGAGTTAGATGACTGTGTTGGTCAATTTGATTTTAATGCTAAACTTCCTGATCATTCACAGTTTATTATAAATTCTTTTGGATTACCCAGTGTGTACGAAAAGGGTGAAACATCAACGAAAGTTGATGAATCAATTTCTGTGAACACCAAGAATGCTAGAGGCAAGAAGATGAAATCTAGGCATTCACAGAAACAGAAAACCACTTGTAAGCCAAAGAAAAAGCAATCTTACAAATCTCACAGTTCTAACTCTAAAGTTTCAAATGTTTCAGATGTGAGAAAGAAAAGGAATGGAGTTAAATCTGAATGGCGACCGAAACAGAAGATTGACGAGAATGCTAAATCATGTTCTGATTCGGATTGTACTAGAGGACCAACTAGTAAAACAAATGTAGTTGAGAATGTTGCTTTATCAAAACCAAAACTTGTAACTTCTTACAAGCGTTATTCAATAAAGCAATTGTTCCAATTATCTCCGTCTGCTAGAAAGTCTTCTAATTATAAAAGAAATGGTTATGCTTCTCGTAAATATTCTTATGTTTGGTTTGGCACGTATCATGTATATTCTTATCATTCTTTTGCTTCTAATGTTTTTCAAAAGGTCAAAGGGTCCATATATAAATGGATGCCAAAATCGTGTGCTAACTCTGTAGGACCCAAATTTAAATGGGTACCTAAAGTTGTTGTTTCCTGATTTCTCATGTGCAGACCCGTCATATGTGGTACTTGGATTCTGGTTGCTCCAAACATATGATCGGGCGGAAAGATTTATTATCTAATTATACAGAGAAATATTGCGGAACAGTGCGTTTTGGAAATGATCAGTTTTCACCAATCTTGGGATACGGTGATGTGATTCAAGACAATGTGACGATTACAAAGGTGAGCTACGTTGAAGGTTTAGGACACAACCTGTTTAGCATTGGCCAGTTTTGTGACAAAGATCTAGAGGTAAATTTCAAGGCCAAGAGATGTTCTGTGCGTACTGAAGATGGTAAGGAACTCTTGGTCGGCACGAGAAAGTCTAATCCCTACACGATTAATCTGTCAAAAGTCCAGACTGAAAATGAGGTTTGTCTAATGTCAAAAGCCTCGCTGCAACAAAGCTGGTTATGGAACCGAAGGATTTCTCACCTGAATTTTTGTTATATCAACAAACTGGTCACGAGCAAATTGGTAAAAGGACTTCCTGAGCTTAAATATGTGAAAGAACATCTGTGCGCAGCGTGCGAGAAAGGTAAGATGAAGAGAGCCACTCACAAGTCGAAACCTGAACCGAGTACAAGTTCATCTTTAGAGTTGCTGCATATGGATCTCTGTGGTCCTATGCGTACGCAGAGTATTAACGGCAAGAAATACGTATTAGTTATTGTGGACGATTATTCGCGGTACACATGGGTAAAATTTCTGAGGACAAAAGATGAGACTCCCGAAGTCATCATTACATTCTTAAAGACTACCCAGGTGAATCTGCAAAAGCAAGTCAAGCTTCTTCGTACGGACAACGGCACAGAATTCAAGAACAAAACTGTCGAAGATTATCTCGAATCGGTCGTGATAACAAAACTGTATAGATGCCTTGAACGGGAAGGTTTCTAAGTCGGGTGAGAAAGGAGAAATAAAGCTTCCCAACAAGCGTCTACAATTTGTTTGAACTCAACAATTGCACGCAAATGATTATGATTTACTGTAAACACACAAAATTAATATATTTATAATCAGGATTTGGATGATATTGATGTTGTTCTTTATATTAGGGTTTACTAGAAGTATACTCACGCAATGCAGCGAGATACATCACGATTTTAATGTTTTATTTTATTTTTTGTTTTTTTTGTCGATTTACAGTACGATTTTGGATGGTTTTAAGAAAGTGATAATGTTTTTTTTTTTATAAATTTGTTTAATTTAGGCTTAATAATATAACGTTTTTTATATAAAAAAAATTAAGTATTTTGTTAGAATTCAATAATTATCTTATATATTTTAATGACATCTAGAAAAAAATAACCAATTACATATTTAATAATATAATTAAAACAAATTTATAGTAATATAATATATTAATTAATAGTGATATATGGAAAGGTCTGCATAAAAGGAAAACCATGCACATACCAAATTGGTGGGTGTTAAAAGTCTGCAGTAGTAATATGTATCTTGTGCTTTGATACTTGTAAATTAAGAGATTTTTAAAATCTTGTATAAAATGATGGTACCTTGTACCTAATAATTTGTATTTAAGAGTTTTTTATCTGTGCTTTATAATATAATACAGATAATTTTGTATCACCAATTTTTGAAATAAATTTGTACCATTTTTGTGAATGATGTTCATTGTACATGTTCATGTTCTTGATTTATGAATTTTATATGGTTTTCAATTTTTTGGGTTGACGAAGGGGCTGGGGGAGGAAGAAGATGGGGCCGTTTACCAAACGCTTACCCGGGTAAGCGCTTACCAAGTCATTTACCTTATGGATGAAGATGACAATGTCCAAGAATCTTACCCGGTAAGAGCTAAGGTAAGAATAGAGTCTTACCCTGGTAAGTGATGGCGAAAAGTCTTACCACGGTTAGCGCTTACCGAGAAAATTGTTGCATACAATACCGTTTTGGTGGACTAAAATCTTACCCGGTAAGTAAGTGATAGTGTTAAATTTTACCCGTAAGCGCTTATCGGGAAAATTGTTGAATACGATACCGTTTTGGTGGACTAAAATCTTACCCGCTAAGTAAGTGATTGTGTTAAATTTTATTGGTAAGCACTTATCCGGGGTAAGCGTTTGGTAAACGGCCCCGAATACTATATTACAAAAATTGTTTATATGAAAAATGACAAGAATACCCTTATGTGACTCACATATAGGAGAGTTTGACGGTTGCTCGAAACATTCTTAATAGTCAGTTACAAAATCATAATAAAATATAAACTATAAGGTTTACCAGTCTAATTATTGAAATGTTCCCAAACTACATGGACAATTTTTAAAACTTACGCAATTATTATCAAACATGTAAATGTCAAGGAAGGTAGGGCAAGTGAGCATAGGTTACCTACAAAGGGGGATTATGTTTTTATTATATTAAAATAATTAAATAAATGAAATATAATCATATCTTATTCGTTCATAAGATGATTTCCTAATATTCAAATATTTCATTAATCAATTAAAAATTAATTTTATTTGAATTATTTTAAAAAGGATTCTATGATATATATTGAGTGTTTAATATTATAAGAATATATACTTTTTGGATGGTATGCACTTGTGCATACAAAGTAATTTGTAACATGCATACATATATGCACTTATGTATAAAAACAAAAACAAAAAAACAACATAATTTACCTGTATGCACAAGTGCATACCGTCCAGATGAAAGGCTATCAGAGTGTTCTTCAGTTCTCCGTTTTTCTAAGCTTTTCCCCTGAACCTTCCTCTAGTTTTTTTAGAAATTGAAATTTTTAAACACACAAATAATCGGTTATTTAATTATTACTAGAAGTGTACTCGCGCAATGCAGCGAGATACATCACGATTTTAATGTTTCATTTAATTTTTTGTTTTTTTGTCGATTTACAGTACGATTTTGGATGGTTTTGAGAAAGTGATAATATTTTTTTTAATAAATTTGTTTAATTTAGCCTAAATAATATAATGTTTTTTATATAAAAAATTAAGTATTTTGTTAGGATTCAATTATTATCTTATATATTTTAATGACATCTAGAAAAAATAACCAATTACATATTTAATAATATAATTAAAACAAATTTATAGTAATATAATATATTAATTAATAGTGATACATGAAAATGTCTGCATAAAAGGAAGTTCTGCACATACCAAATTGGTGGGTATTAGAAGTCTGCAGTAGTAATAGGTATCTTGTGCTTTAATACTTGTAAATTAAGAGGTTTTTAAAATCTTGCATAAAATGATGGTACCTTATGCCTAATAATTTGTATTTAAGAGTTTTTTATTCCTTCTTTATAATATAGTATAGATATAGATAAGTCTAAACTGCAAAAACACCACCAAATTGTACGTCAACTTTTATTCATATTTAAATGACAGAAATGCCCCTCACGTGGGGAGCACGTGAGGGGTTTAACAGACCTTGGTTAAACGAGGTTAGGAGGGACTTGATCCGCAACAAAATGGAAACCATGGTATGTCATATGTAATTAATTCATTTGAGGGATCAAATCCAAAATTTTAACAAACCACAGGGACCAAATCCGTAATTTACTCTAAATAAAATAAGTAAATAAGTTATAATTATAATTTATATGAATAAATTAACAATAAAGTGTTTTTACTAAATTTGTGAAAAAATATCAATTTCATTGAAGATTGGGCCATGAACAGGTTACATGCGTGATAACCCATTGCAAAATTATATTTCAAAGCCCAGTTTTTAGTTCGTAGAGCTTTTTTTTTTTATAACTATGCCACAATTTTCAAAAAGTATGATATGATTTTTCTTCAAAATAAAATATTAAAAGTCAAATATATATATATATATATATATATAGGCATGAGATCATGTGAGAAATGTCATTTTTGGTGAGAAATGTGAGAAGTACTTTTAAACCGTTGAACACTTTTAATCAAATATTCTCTCATGAATTGCGGCTTAAAAGGGAATTAATCCAGTACATCTCGGTGCATATTATCTCGGTCCATCTCATCCTAATGTTTGTTTATTTCTCATCCAACGGTTGATAACCACTTCTCACCAAATTTGACACTTCTTACCGGAACTCAACCCTATATATATATATATATATATATATATATATATATATATATATATATATATATATATATATATATATAGACAGAGAGAGAGAGAGAGAGAGAAAAGTTTAAATGAAAACTTAATTTTCATTGTGCACGTGAGTACAAATCTCAACCACTCTATCTCTATTGATTCAACAACTCATATTAAATAGAGTTTTTAATTTTAAGATGCTCAGGGGTAAAAATGGAAGATAATTTAAACTTACGCATATTATATTTGACCTTTTATTTTCTTTTTTAATTAAAATTTTTTACCCACTTAAAGTTTAAAATAAATTATCTAAAAAATTACTAATATTTTAATCAAACAAATTACATAAAAAAACGAGAATTTCGTGTTCTTCGATATGACATCCATCTCGATTTTGTTTTGTTGTTTTAACTGTTTTTTACGTGAAATGTTATATATGTGTTATATTCATTATGAATATTTATGTACGTTCAAGTCTGTACAACACGTCGACACCTTAAGTATATAACTCGACATCACCTTCTTCAACACTTTCTTCAACGTCGTAAGGTATCGCATTCTTCAGCACCATAACCCAACACCCATCGAGACGAATCGAGAACCAATCGACTAATTCGGTTGTAAAATGGGGAACAAAAGAGAGCGCGTCACGTATCCACACCTTCACGGGTCATTCATGTATTATTCATCATGAATAATGTATCATTCGGGAATCGACTAATTCGGTTGTAAAATGGGGAACAAAAGAGAGCGCGTCACGTATCCACACCTTCACGGGTCATTCATGTATTATTCATCATGAATAATGTATCATTCGGGATGAATGATATAACATTCAGGGTGAATAATACAGGATTCATGAATTCGTGTATTATTCATCCTGAATGTTGTGTAACTTATCCTGAGTACTGTATTATTTATCATGAATAATGAATGAACGTTCACATTTGTTATTCATACTGAATGTGGGACATCCGGGGATGCGCATACATATTCATAATGAATTAAAGCAAATTTCGGTTGTGAATTGGGAAATAAAAGAGAGTGCGCCATGTATCTACACCTTCACGGGTCATTTATATTTTATTCATCGTGAATAATGTATCATTCAGGATGAATAATACAACATTCAGGGTGAATAATACACGATTCATGATGAATAATACATTAATCATGAATTCGTGTATTATTCATCCTGAATGTTGTATTGTTCATCCTAAATACTCTGTTATTCATCATGAATAATGAATGAATGTTCACATTTGTTATTCATACTGAATGTGGACATCCGGAGACGTGCATACTATTCATAATGAATATAACACATATATAAAATTTCACGTAAAAACGGTTAAAAAAACTATATGGAGATGGATGTCATATCGAATAGCACGAAATTCTCGTTTTTTTTTGATGTAATTTGTTTGATTAAAATATTATTAAATTTTAAGATAATTTATTTTAAACTTTAAGAAGGTAAATTTTTTTTAATTAAAAAAAAGGTCAAACGAGGTAGGCGCTTATTCAAATTTCTAATTTCGTCCTTAATCACTTCTCAATTAATCTTATTATGTTTTAACCATTGATTAGTTTTTTAAGTTATGACCAATAGTTAAGATTTGTTCTCATTTACACAATGAAAAATGAGTTTTCATTTGAACCCACCCATATAAAATTTTAAAGATTTCCATCTTTTTTTTCTTTCTATTTTAGTGTACACTTTAACATGTTGATAGGATGCTAAAAAAAGGACCAATCCAGCCAATCGAACTTAAAAAAAAATGACACATAGTTGATACAAAATTAGGTCAAACCACATATATTGAATTAGAATAATTTGAACCCAACCCAACTTGGTGAACTCGATGTCTTTCTATACTATAAATTTAATATGATTGTTAAGTCCTTAATCAATATATGTATATTAGATATAAGACCAACACGTAATTAACTATATTCAAAATTGTATTACAATTTCAACCGTAATTTTACTTTTTCTTATTTTGCATGAGTTTCCAACTTTTTTTGAGTTTGTTAGCCTTTTATGTATGTTCTCATTTTGTTTTATTTCATGTAAATACAAACGTTTAGCAAGATTGAAAAGCGATGTACCAAAGTTTTAACTCAATGAACCTGACCATCCCAACCAGCACGGTTTGGGTTGCTGGTTGGGTTGGGCTGGATTGTAGTTTTGTTTGGGTTAAGATTTTTCAAACCACAAATATTTGGTTGGATTGTTCAAATGTCTTCAATCCAGCTAACCTAACTCATGTGTAACTAGGGTGAGCAAAGACGAGTACATGTTTAAAATTCCTAGAACCGCTCTCGCAATCGAAACCGGCGGTTCCTGGAATGAAGGAACCGGAACTGGTTACACCGGTTCTTTATATTTGGGAACCTGTCTCAGAACCATAACTGATTTTTTTAATTTTGTTTTATCATTCATATTATAAAAAAGTAAATATAAAGTCCCAACGTAAAGGAATAAATACCACAAATGTAAAAACTAATACGATAAAAACTAAAAACTAAAAACTAAAAACTAATAAATACTACAAACGATGCTTACAAAACAAATATATATTACAAACGGTGCTTTCAAAAAGAAATAAATACTACAAACGGTGCTTCCAAAAGACTTCACGTCAATAAATTTAGTTTGATGCTAATAAATACTACAAACGGTACTTCCCTAAAATGTAGTTTATTAAATTTTTATAAATAAATAAAATATATCTTATTAAAAAAAATAGCGGGTACCTGTTGGTTCCGATTCTGGGTACCCAGCGAGACCATGTACTCGGTCCCAGAACCGGTCCCGACGGGTACCCAACGGTTAATGGTTCCCAAAAATGAGAACCGGAACCGGTCCCGATCGGTTCCATATTTTAGGAACCGGAATAGGAACGAATTACATCGGTTCCGGTTCCGGACAGGAACGGATCTAGAAATTTTTTATACGGTGACACCACATAATATAGACAAAAAACAATTACAAAAAGCACGGTTTTTATCGACGTATCTTCATCTTTTTACCGGCGTTAAACATTGTCTTATGTGTTTTTTTTGGCCTAACTCCACCATTTCGAGGAATTTTTAAAGTTTTTTGTTTAATTTCGACGAATTTTTAACCTTTTCATCGATTTCGATGGATTTTTTCGGTTTTTTTTGTTGATGTCAAAGTTTTTTGGTTGATTTCAAAAGTTTTTTTTGGTTTTTTGGTTGATTACAAATTACGGTTGCACATTTTTGAAGTTTCCAAAATAATACGGTAGTACATTCCAAAACGATACAGTTGCACCTTTCATGAAGCTAAAATTTTTACCCTTCGTCAGAGAAAAGATACGGTGGCACTTGCCACCCATGCCACCAAGCTAGATCCGTCAATGGTTCCGGAACCGGTAATTCCGAAATAGTTCCAGTTCCAAGGCGGGTACCTGCTTCCAATGCTCACCCTTACGTGTAACTCTAGTTGTTAAAGCAAAAAAATTCCTAAATCTTCAAGATTTCTATATAGCATGAGTTGTTGAAGATGCTTAAGTGTACGTGCAATTTGATTAGTTTCATCAAATCTTGAAATTAATTATATGATAAACCCTTCAATAACCCTTAGAAATAAGAAAAATAATTCCTGTTTTCGTTTTAAAGAGGAATGTAAATAAAACGAGCAAATTCAGAAGATTTTTAATTGCAAGTTAAACCTTAAAAAAGGCTAATAATACATTATTACATTTGAGATCGAAAAGATATTCATTTAGCAAGGTTATTTAATTATAAATACTTTTTTTATTCTAAAATAAGTGTTTAATTTATGTTTGTCTCGAAATAAGTGTCCCTTTTAAAAAACTAGAAAACTAAATTCTCAAATATATCCTTAATTAATACACAAATAATTAAGAGTTGTCAAAAGAGAGATAAATAAGGGTAAAGATATCTTTTGGTTAACAAAATAGTATAATTATTATGTATGTCTAAAACTTTATGTCATTTCAATTGTGAACACTTATTTAAGATGGAGGTAGTAAATGAACAATTTATTCATTAATCGATAATATACATTTATTATTTTAGAAAGAGTGTTCCAATATAAAACATGTTGTTAGATATAGTTTTGATTCAATTTGTATTGTAATGTTGACTTTTATGTTTGACTTTGCTTGTTGTGTTCGTATGAGGTTATGGATTGTATAACCCATATAAATACTTTCCTTGTCTTTAGTCTTTGTAAGAACTCAACTACGTAACCTTTCATTCCAAGTTTTGTAACAGTGAGATATATGAATATACAGATTTGTGACAAATTCTCTCTCTAGATTTCATACCTTTGATTGTTAATGCTTGAAATCTGGAACAACACATGTAGATTGTATTGTATGTGGTTAGAGGGAAAAAAAAATCAAAAGACATAATCAAACTATTATATCAGTCTCAAAAAATCTAGTGAAGTTTGATATATTTAAAAAAATTAAGTGGGCTTGACCGTATTCTTGTTGAAGAATGAGCAACGATTGTTAATCATATTTTTGATTAGAAGAGTTGACAACTGAATCCGGTTTTTACCATTTTATGTACATAGCAAATGAAAAGTTTTTATCTTTATTGATTTACCGATAAAAAACAAAATTTTTTGAAGACATAGTTCGAATGTGTTTCCCCTAATGTTTTCTCGATATTTGAAAGGAGTAAAACTCAACTTTAACCGATAAAATGAGGAGTGTCATGTGTGAGAATAGAGATGGCCAAAAATAGTTTTCCACCGGTTTAAGTTGGTGCCAAATTGGTCCCTTCAAAGTTAGGCCAACCGGTCCCAACCAAAACTCCTTGGACCAATATAGGCCTGGTTAACAATCATAGTCCCATCAAATGGGTCTAAAATCTGGTCCAGGCCCGACCCTGTTCCTTAAAAAAATGTTTTTACACAAAAAATGTTAGACATGTGTTTATAATTATGATTCTTGAAATTTAAGTATTAAATACACTTTAAATAACACATTTAAGTAGATAAAAGCTTAAAGAAAACTTGAAAACTTGAAAACTTTGAAAAAAAACTTGAAAATCTTGTTAAAGTCTTAAAGAACTTGTATTATCATTTAAATAGTAAACTTCAGTTTTGGTCCCTGAGAGCATCTCCAACAGCTATGCTAAAATAGAAAAAAAGTGAGATTTTAGCAATTTTTTTGCTCTAACAACTATGCTATATCACATGCTAAAATAGAGAAAAGAGGAGAGAAAAGATAAAAACATCCAAATTTGGAGAAATCTCTAAAACTTCATATTGAAAAAGAGAAATAATATTTAATTCTTTTCCACCAATAGGAAACATTGAAGTTGTGTGTTTAAGAGAGAGAAATAATATTTTATTAATATAATTGATGGTAGAATTGCTAAAATAGAGTAGCTGTTGGAGTTGCTTATAATTTTTTTAGAGATTTTAATTTATTATACTCTATTTTAGAAAAATTATAGCATAGCTGTTGGAGATGCTCTGAGGTTTCGTGAAATATTTGAAAGTAGGACCCAAACTACAATAACTCAAGTTTTCGTGCTCCATGTTTGAATTTGCTCTGAAAATGGGATTTGGCCACTAAGCCATTAAAAATGTCCGTTAGAGCCAGGGGCAAAATCGTCCAACCATGTTTTGCCTCTCTTTTTGCAATTTTTTTTCTTATTTTTATAAAAATAATCAAATTATAAGGACCAACTATGTAATTAACTATTATATATATATATAATACAATTCATCGTTTACACACACAAGGACCATTCATAGTGTAACACCCCAAAAATTGGGATAAACAAAAATTTCCAAAAATGGAAATGTAGTATATAAATGTCAAGACACGAGCTTTCCCAAAAAGGGAAACAATATATGACTGTTTAATTACAGGTTTGTAATTTAACGGTAAGAGACAACAACCTTTTAACCTAATCCCTAACAAGAAATAAGATTACAAATAGTTGTCATGTAAATCTCAAAATCAATATCTTCAAGTATGGCGTCCAAAAATTTGCTCCCAACCTCACATCTATAGTCCCACTAGCCTTTCTTGGCAACCACACCACTAGAAACTGAGATACACATCGACACCAAACAAGTGTTAGGCCAAAATAGCCTAGTGAGTTTGAACATAAACATTACATGGTAAAATAAACAGATTAGAAGTCACAAGTGTTCATAAGAGGAATCAATGCGGGAGACCCAAAATACCAAAAAAGTTTCACCTCAAGAGTCGATGTACCTTAGTGTTCATTCTCACAAGCAACACCCCGAAGGCCCGACCCACCTGAGGACTACCTCCAAGGCATTATCCCAAATGACGGAGATCTAAGCGTATACCTCCAAGGTGGTGCCTGAGATTACCTCATCCTAGTGCCTACTTGTGGTTCATCTGATTCTCATATGTGTATTAACGACCAATTTTACCCCAAGTAAAATATACATAATATCAACATGTGTACACTTATAGTCCAACTACCGCATTCATCATGATAAGATTTTTTTTTTCATAATAACCAAAGACCCTCAATTTAGTCTAATAGATATGTGGTTCCAAATAGGAAATCCCTTAGTCATGAAATACACATTCAACCCACATAATCATAAGATCCCAGTCATGAAACATGGTTAGATCACCAAGTTCTTCATTAGGTCAAAACCCTAAAATATGCATATTACTCATATAGAGCCCATCAACAAGATAATCCCACAAAATATTCCCAATTCTAAATGTAGCTAATGTTACCCATGTACTACATAAGGTGCCTTATGCCAAGTTTCATATTCTTCCAACATAAGAAAATGTGACCATTTTGATAAACAAAGGTGATGAGTGGAAATACAGTATATAATATAATATAATGCACATTAAGGGGTTGTTTGTTTTTTTTAAAAAAACCTCTAATGACTCTTAAGTCTGAATTGTTCAGACTTTTTTACACACCACCTCTTATTAATCATAACTAAAATAAGACTTCAGACTTTAGACATCTTAAAAAACAAACGGTACCTAAGACATGTATCTCATTTAATAAAAGTTACAAAACTCACAATCTAGGTTTTTATAGAAAACCCTAGAAAACTTAGAAACCCTAGGAGATGAAGTTGGTGAAGATTTGGGATTGGAGACTTGAATTCTTGTTAGGTCTTCTCAATAAATGATCCAAACTCACACTTGAATCTTCAATCAATGAACCCAACTAACCCTGGCTTTGGAGTAAATGAGGGAAGGGTTTGAGAGAAGGAAAATCGGTTCCAAGGTCTCTCAAAATCGCACCTAAACTGAAAAATGAGAGAAAATAGGGTTCAAAATCGGTCAAGGGTCATTTTATACCCTTAGACCCCCGACGACGATAGTGCCCGGCAACATTACCATTTGGCACTATCGCTGGCAATCTCGCGACACTCCCCCCTCTCTCGGTACAATACCGGCGAGAGTGACACGCGGGTATGCCTTGTGGCACTCTCGTTGTCACAATCGCGCGATATGTACCATGACTTCCAAACACCCCACGACTGTGACCACTGTTGGGTCATCTGAAGATTTGAAGATGACCTCCCGATCTTCCATTTTGTATCATCATACTTAGAATTATTTGAGGTTCTTTTAGCAGCTTGGTTTCTATACAAATGTTCGGTGAAGTCGAAGATCAACCGAAGAAGACAAAGAAGAAGTATATCTCTCAAATTGGATTGAAGATAGACTTCTCAGCCTAAAGCCAAGCATGCCTACTTGATCAACACCACTGGCCAGGATGGCGCCGATCTCAAATCTTCAGGAGCCCGAAGATTTCTCAAATCTTCAGGAGCCCGAAGATTTCTCAAATCTTCAGGAGCCCGAAGATTTCTCAATCTTCAGCATCCCGAAGATTTATCAAATCTTCAGGAGCCCGAAGATTTCTCAAATATTCAGGAGCCCGAAGATTTCTCAATCTTCAGAAGCCGAAGATTTCTCACATCTTCAGGAGCCCGAAGGTTTCTCAATCATCAGGAGCCCGAAGATTTCTCACCTGTGCCGACTTGTCTCTCTATTCACCAAACTTGTCTTTGATAAGTTTCAGTGGGAAAATATCATCGGCACAAACACATTGTACTTTTATGAGAAAGTATATTTGTGATTTCTTGTATTGACGTGGATCTCATCTGAAGATCAGAAAAAGTAAGCTTTGTCTCCTACACTCTTTTGAGGAAAGGTCTACACCATCCTCTACAGGTCAACACTTCAGGACAAAGTCACCTCAAGACAAAAGGTACATCCTGTACCATGCTGAAGACATGTGTCCATCCCTTGCTCAATAGGTGTCCCATGTATTAAATGCATGAGGCACTATAAATATGGAGGATGGTTCAGCATGCAAGATCACCAACTTTACAAGCCTTCAAGCTCTCTAAGTGCATTGGCAATTTCTCTCTACGAAGTTCTTATTGTTTTCTAAGTGTTTTGCAATTGTTCTTCATTCTCTTAGTGTAAGATTGTTTGAACATATTCATCTGTTCTCTTCCGCAACAATCAAAAGTTTCTATGTGTAATTCTTGATTTCAAATCAATAAGAATTAAATTAAGTAAAAACTTGTGTGTATTGTATTCAACCCCCTTCTACAATATTTTTCTTATTTACTTACTGCTATTTGGGACCAACAAGTGGTATCAGATCGGTTTAGTTTAACTCAATAAACTAGATCCGCAATGGCATCCTCTTCTTCTTCTTTAAACAATGCTTCTTCTCAAAACACCACTGTTGTATCATACGACAATGGCTCTATAGCCAAATCACCAAAGTTTAACCCCAATAACTTCTTCCTGTGAAAAAGTCGTATGATACTCTTCTTAGAAGGAGTTGACAACATATATCCTACTATTTTACATGAAGGTCATTTTATTCCTAGAGTTTGGGACCAGTACAATGCTAAAAATGCAGACAAGGCAAAAGCTGATGAGGACTCTTCAGAGGAAGAAAGAACTCCAAGCTACTGGGAGATACATTGTAAAGAACCCTAGTAAATATAATGATGAAGACATACGTCTTATTGCTCTTGATACTAAAGTCAGAGCCATCATTGCCCTTTCTCTACCTGATGAGGTATACCATTCTCTTGTTAACTTTTCTACTACAAAAGAAATGTGGTCTACTCTGTGTGTTCTTTACGAAGGTACGCCGGAGGTGAAAAAAAGCAGAAAGATTGATCTTGTACGAAAGTATGAACTCTTTTCGCATGAGAAGGGTGAATCTCTCTCAGACTACTACAATCGTTTTAACAGTCTTCTTAACGATCTAAAACTTGTGGGTCGCATCTATGACAATGAGGAAGTCTTATTCAAGTTCATGGACTGTCTTCCTGAGTTTTGGGAAAATATTTGTACTTGTATCAAGTCTACCAAGGATCTTAACTCTATGCCTGTCACTGCTTTGTATGACACTCTCTTTAACTATGAGTAGACTAAACTGCTTAGGAAGTCTATCACAAAAGACATTAAAAGCACTTCTCTAACTCTTGTCAGTGATTCTTCCAAGAACATTGTGTATGTTCCTAGAATCACTTATCCCTCTGATTCTGATGATAATAGTCAAGAGGATCCTAATGACCCTTCAGAAGCCTATCTTAGTGAGGCTGATGATGAAGGAGAGGAGACCTCTATAGCTCAGCTGTCAGATGGTGTTGCCATACTGGCAGGTTTTTCTAAAGGCAAACCTCGCTTTTCTTTTGGAAAATCCAAGTTTTCAAGAAAATCATCTTCTACTCTTTCTAAAACCACTCCCTCTGACAAATCAAATGAAGAATGTTATAAGTGTGGGAGGAAGGGACAATTTGCTTCTGAGTGCAGAAGCAGGTCTTCTGATAAATCCAGATTACCCTTATCTAACCGTACCTCCTCTAGGTCTGTCAGAACCAAGTCTGATTCCTACCAACCCTCTTTTCAAAAATCAAACATGTTTATCCTTTCAAACTCTAACCGTGCTGAGAAATACAAGGCAAAATATAAGAGAGAGAAGGAAAGAAATGTTATTCTAGCCAACAAAGAAAAAGGTCTTCTTGCTGAATCTCATGATTGGGCAGATGAACCCACTTCCGAAAGTGACAAGGAAATGGCCAACCTTTGTTTCATGTTTAAATTAGATGATGTTGATGACTATGAAACCTATTCCACCTCTATGGCTCTTGTGATTGCTGAGTGATCCACCTTATCTTCTCAGGTACATTCCTTTTTCTCTCTCTCGGATGCTGAGAAGATTGAATCCTTTGATTCTCTGACCACTGACTTCTATGAAACCAAAGATGCAAAGAAAATGGCAAATGCTCAGATAAAATCTCTTTCTTCTCAACTGCAAATTTATCTCTCTCAGCTAAAACATTTTGACAAAATTAAGGCTGATCTTGAAGATCTGAAAACCATAAATTTCACTCTTGCAAAAGAGAAAAATAAACTTCTCAAAAGGTTCAAAAAGCAACAAGAAATAGTAAAAAGGTGGACAAGCTCCTCCAAAAATTTAGAAAGAATTTTTCAAGATCAAATGTCTTGTGATGACAAGTCTGGACTAGGCTTTGGGAAATATGATCTTGAACCTCCTTCTGATGCCCATGCTTCTTTCTCTCTTCCTTCATTCTATGAATCCTCTGAGGAGAAATCTGACAATTCTGAACCTTTAGATTCTTCTGATCTCTCTGAAAATCTGAAGTTTGGAATGTTCATTAAAGCCAAGAGCATTGGTTCACCTCATGAAAGTGAGGAAGCCCAAGGCTCAAATGATCCTCCTAAACCCATTCTTTAGTCTATGACATCCTTGAAAATTAATGAGGCTTCCTCTTCTAAATCCAAACCCTCTAAGATTCCAACCAAAGATCCTCAACCATTTTCAAAGAAATTATCTTCTTCTGAAAAAGGAAAATCAGTTGCCGATCCGCCTTCCAAAAGAAAATTTCCCAAGAAAGATCCTAAGAAATCTTCCTCTCTTCCCATTCCCATATCTGTGATGTTGAAAAAGCTAAATTCCAAGATACCCTCTTCTATTCCTTCAGCTAACTCTAACAAAGGTATCTTGGGTCCCAAGCCTCTTGATTCCTCTCTTTCTTCAAAAGCCATAAAAGTCAATGTGACGAGTCATCACAAGGAAGCTGATCAAAGCTCCAAAAAGGTTTTTATCTATAGAAAATGCTACAACTCTGGTGATACCTTCCATCTTGCAAAGGATTGTCGTGTGGAAAGAATGGATAGAAATGCTTCCAAGGATTCTCCTTCTTCCTCTAACTCAAAAGGACCCATTTCCAAATGGGTACCAAAGAACTGATTTCTTTATGATTGCAGGGTCTAGGGCACCAACAAATCTGGTATCCTGATAGCGGGTGCTCACGACACATGACAGGCAACAAATCTCTTCTTGTAGACTTCGTACCTACCAGAGGTCCTTTTGTCACCTTTGGTGATAACTCTAGAGGAACTACTAAAGGTTATGGAACACTCTCAAATGGTTCCATCACCTTTAACAAAGTAGCTTATGTTGAAGGCTTGATGCACAATCTCCTAAGCATAAGCCAATTGTGTGATCTAGGGTACAAAGTGATGTTTGAATTATCTTCATGCATCATTTTCAACAAAAAAAAATATGGAAACTGTACTTTCTGGCTACCGCAAAGAAAATATCTATGTCATAGACATGGGGCATAGCTCATCCTTCAGAACAAACATCTGCTTTGTCTCTGAAAACTCTGCAAAACGATGATGGCTCTGGTACAAGCGTCTCTCTCACCTCAACTTCAAGACCTTGAATGTCCTTTCAAACCAAGAGCTTGTCACGGGCATGCCAAAATTATCCTTTGTGAAGGAGAAGCTGTGTGCTGCATGTAAGAAAGGAAAACTCACAAAATCTTCCTTCAAGTCCAAGCAATGCTTCTCCATCTCTCACCTCTCCATATGCTCCACATGGATATGTGTGGACCAGTCAGTACCCCAAGCCTTGGTGGTAGAAGGTACATTCTTATCATTATTAATGAATTCACTCGTTACACTTGGGTATTTTTTTTCTCAGGTATACGAGTGACACCAATGAAGAAATTATAAAGTTCATCAAGAAGTCTGAAGTGTTGAATGGGCAGCTGGTAAGATCTGTAAGAAGTGACAACAAAACATAATTCAAGAATAGTATGTTGGTTGATTTTTTCAATGAAAAAGGCATCTTTCAGAACTTCTCTGCCGTCAGAACTCCACAACAAAATGGTGTAGTGGAGAGAAAGAACAGAACACTATGTGAAGCTGCCAGATCCATGCTGAGTGAATCTAACCTTCCTACTTATTTTTGGGCTGAAGCAATCAGCACTGCATGCTTTACCCAAAATAGGTCCATCATTGTAAACAGACATAACAAGACTCCCTATGAAGTCTTTTATGGTAGAAAATCCAACATTGTCTTTCTTCATGTTTTATGGTGTATCTTCTACATTCTCAATGACAGAGAAAATGTGGGAAAATTTGATCACAAAGCTGATGAAGGAATCTTTGTGGGATATTCTCTCACTTCCAAAGCCTTCAGAGTCTACAACCTTAGAAGGAAGTGCATTGATGAATCCATCCATGTCAAGTTTGATGACCTCAAGATATCTTCACTCTCTTGTGATGATGATGAACTGAACCGATGGATATCATCATGTGTTGGTGATGGTCCTCATTCCACATCGCCAGATATTCTTTATATAGTTCCCACCACTCTCTACCAAAATAATGATCCCTCTACATCTAACAACCCCTCCTCTTATCAAGAGGATGATCCTCAGCCTACCCAACCTCAAAATTCATTTCAAATCATCCCTGTCTCTGAACCAGACATACCTTTGTTAGTTTATTTTATTGTATCCAAGATTTAATGAGAAAAGTCAAAGTCTGTAAAGTCAACTTTGTATAAGTCTTTGAGAGAAACTTTGTTTAGAGAGTTTAAGCTTGTGAGAGTTTTATGTCTTGAGAGAAGTTGCTAGTATATATAGGCTTTTTGTTGTAAGAGTTCAAAATAACCAAGCAACCAAGTAAGATGCGTGTATTGTAACTTTCATATCATCAATACATACGACTTGTGACTTTCTCTCACTACTCTCTCTCTAGAACCTTAATTGTCAAATCTTGATTTGTATTGCTTGAATATTGGGATAATTACATTTACAATTGGTATCAGCGTTGAACTCAATCAAGTTCAAAAAAATCGCATTGCTTGAAAACGATCGAATTCTTGAAATTTCAAGAACACGCAGATCGAATTCTTTTTCACATTAATTCACAAATTTCACACTGAATCCGATTCAATTATTGAATTTTTGGTTTTCTTGAAAAACGTTCACGAACACTGTATCTTGATCAAATGCACTGTAATTCTGAGTTTTTAGATAAATTTGTTGTTTAGAAAAGTGTTAGAATTGCATTTCAATCATATTGGTACAATTCTTGAAAGCTAATTGCAGGTTAAAATGATTTTTGGATCGATCTGTAAGTAAAAGGAACAAACGCGCAAGATCTGAACTTCGCGCTAAGCAAGAACACGCAAGACTGAAGAACACACACAATGTTAATCTTCATGATGTCTGCGAGTTTGGTGTTGGTTCACGCATAAAGTGGTTACGAGAAGTGACAAAACGCGCACAACACATCTTGCGAGAAATGTTTTGAACAGTGACTTGCGAGTTTACTAAACGTGCGAGTTTACATTTTGCGAGTTCTATTTTTTCAAAAATAGTCTAAGTATGGAACGCGCAAGGGTCATTTGACGCGTGAGTTTACATTCTTCTGCGAGAAGTTCAAGTGTTTGAATATATTCTAAGTCTGAAACGTGCACAAAGTTCTTTGCGAGAAGTAACTTCACGTAAGCCGTTACTTACTATTTTCTCAATACGCGCACAAAGCTTTCTGCGAGAAGTGACTTCGCGCACAACCCTACTTGCGAGTTTCTTAAAACGCGCAAACAACAGTCTGCGAGTTCTACAAACGCGTACATAACTGTTAGCGAGAAACACATTGAACAGTGCTTTGCGAGTTATTTGGTCTGCGAGTTCTTGTGATTTGCGAGTTCTAAAGTTAGAATTTTTCAGAAATTGTTTTTCAAGTGGTGATCTGAATTTGACTTTCAGTCCACTTTTCTAAATTGTTTGGGGAACGATCATTCATTTCAAGCTCATTTTTTTTTGTTCAAGATGTCTAAAGATTATTTGTCAGGGAGAGATGTTGCAGTATTATACATGCCTGAGATGCTGAAAATAGAAGATGAACGAGATAAACTGAAAGATCAGAATTCAGTTCTTTTAAATCAGATTCAGGAGTTTAAATCTAACTTGTTAAACTCTGATAAAACTCCTCATTGTGTAAAATGTACTAATAATTCCAAATCTGATTTTGCAGGTATCATAAAGGCAAGAGAGAAAGAAATTAAAGATAAAGAGAACGAAATTGGAATGAAAGAAAAAATTATAGAGGTTAAAGAGAAAATAATATTACAAAAAGAGAGAAAGATAAGCAATCTTCAAAGCCAACTGAAGACAACTGAACAAAAATCATCAGAACTACAAGCTGAATCAGTTGAGCTTCAACAAAAGTTTATGGATTTTGAAGATAAGATATCTGTTTTGGAGTCAAAGAATGTTGATCTGAAGAAAAGCCTCCAAGCAGATAAAGACAAAGCAAATATGGAGAATGTTTCTACTCAAAAGTTGTCTGACTTTTCCAAGAAAGTTGTCCAAGAGAAAAAGGATCTTGAGCTAAGATGCATTAAACTCTCGAAGCAAGTGTCTGAGTTTGAAAAGATTTTAATTACAGAAAGAGACACATTTGCTAAAGAGAGAAAAGTTCTTGAAGACAAAGCGATTGAACTTCCCAAACAAATCTCAGTTCTACAAGACTTAGGGGCTGTTCGGTTGTGGCTTAATGGGCTGTATAGCCTATATGGCTTATTCGCTCAGCCATATATAACCGTTCGGTTGTGGCTTATTCGATCAGCCCATGACTTAATCGCTCAGCTAATAAACCATACCCCTTTAGACTCAGCCATTTAATTTTTCATTAATTCCCAAACTACCCTTGTCTTCAACCTCTCATCTTCAACCTAGGAGACAGCTCTGCCTCCATCTCTCGATCTGCAGTACATCTCTCTATCTCCATTCTTTCCATCATCGATCTGCAGTACATCTCTCCATCTCCATTCTTTCCATCATCGATCTGCAATACATCTCTCCATCTTCCATTCTTTCCATCTCTCGATCTACAACATCATCATAGTCGATGGATATGAACCCTAAATTCCGAGATCACGAGCGTCTCAAATGTTCACGATGTGAATCCAACAACACTCGATAACATCCCCGTCGGTGGCGATCATCTGTTGTTTACATATATGGTGAGCAACAGATGGAAGGTGAAATGGTGGTGGCGGTGAATCTGGTTGGAAATCTAGATAAAAAAATGTTGAAGAATATCACTAGTCAAACTTTGGACCTGAACTTGTTGGAAACTTGGAAATATGAATCCATGTGAAGTTGTTTTTATATTATAAAAGAAATGCTTATATCATATTGATTATAATTTAAAATATAGATTAAGGGTAAAATGGTCATTTTTTACATTCAGACTGTATATTCAGCATAACAACCGAACAACAACTTATTTTTTATCCTACAGACAACCTTATCAATACAGACAACTTTATCCACACAACTCTTAATGAAAAACGAACCGAACAACCCCTTACTTGATAAAGAAAGAAAAACTTTTCAAGAAAAGAAAAAGTCTTTTGAAACTGAAAAGAAAAATGCTGAAAAGAGAAATGTTGGGATTTTCAAAGATATTTCTGAACAAAACAAGAACATGGAAAAAGATTTTGAGCAAGAACGTTTAAATTTTGAATCTGAAATATCTAAGCTCACATCCAAGATAACTGTTCTATCATCAGATATTCTTAAAGAACAGATGGCAATATCTGATTTGAAACAAAAGTTTGACACACTTTCTACTAAAAGAAACATTTTATCCAAAAAGATAAAGGACTTGGAAGCTGCAAATAGTGAATTGTCAGAAAAGATTTCAGCTGATGTGATTGATCAATCACCTGTTGATAATTCAACAGAATCTGTCTGTTCTTTCAAAACAACTTCAAGTTCCATTCATGAGAAAAATGTTTTCAAAAAGAAAAGTGTCAAACCAAACATTGTCAAATCAAATTAGATTCGTCCATCTAATCTGTTCTATGACAAATCTGTTGATAGTCCAACAAGCTTCTATGTCAAATCTCTTGGAAAGCATTCAAAGAAAGGACAGATGGTCTAGAGAGGTAAAGATTCCTCAAATGAGAAGAAGAAGAATGACAAAGCATCTGCATCCACATCCAATGCAAAAAAGAACAGTGCACATAAAGGTAAATCTTTTGGTAAACTTGATATGTTTTATTCTACTAATCATTTGATCAGGATTGCTCAAAAGAAGATTTGTTGTTCTTACTGTGGAGCAAATGACTTTGTAAGTAATAATTTTGTCAATTACTGGTATGGTTCATATTATGTTACTCCCAAAAGAACTGCAACTAACACATCAGGATCCAAATACCAGTGGGTACCAAAAGCTAAATATGTGTTGCAGGCGCCTAAGGTTTAAGGGGGAGCAAGAACAAAGGCTTTTGAACAAAGCAGTTCAAAACCCAGACTTCAAAGTCAAGAAAATGGATCTTGAATAACACAGTTCAATACCTCTTCTTTAAATTTAAAGGACTATGACTTCTAGATAAAACAGTCTAGGACTCGGTCTTCAATGTTTAAAGACAAAGATATTTTGCAAATATCCAGGGGGAGCTTAAATGAATAAAATCATTCTATCATGATTTAATGGGGAGGTTAAATGTAAGTATCTTCTTATCTTAATCTCTGATTGTTTGAAAGAAGAACAACTTTCAAGCATGAAAAACGTTTTCTTAAATGTTCAAACCACTTCTCTATTCTCAAAAGATTTCATGAATTTGGAAGTGTGACTTTAAATGTTTTTCATTATGGAGCTTTAATGTTTAACTGACCGTGTGTTTCCAAAGATCAATACTTGTGTATTATCTTATCTATATACTGTCAAGTATTCATACACATCGGTTCAGTACTTCATTTGAAATTGTTATTACCATGTCTCTAAACGAAACAATTTTTCGATGGTAATACCCTCGTTTGTTTTCAAATTTGTTGAGCATAAATCATCATTTCAATCCTTGTTCGTTCATTGCTAAATTGTTTATATTCGTTCATATAAACAAACTATCAAGTTCTTTGATACCCCAACCGTTTCACGTTCATATTTCGTGATATCTTATCTGATTGATATATTGTCAGATTCTCAAAATGATTCTCTTGATTTCATTTCATTCTTTCAATATCATTGTTTTGAGAGATCTTCATTGTTCAAATGCTCAAATATCATTCATATTTTTAATGAGCATACATTTTGACAATGTTATCACATTTGTGCTTAACTGTTCAAGTTAAATTGTTGAGCAACCATTCTTTTTAGGACTTACATGGGATCAGTGTGAGAGCTTAAACAAAACTTCCATGGATTCACGTTAACCTGTGTTTCCTACCCCGAAAGTTATCCTTGAGTGATTGAGGGGTGAGGGGTTTTAAATCAAAAACTGGGGGACATAACTCATCCGGTTGAGTTTTTCTCATTGCGCTGAGGTAAAATGTAAAAGAGAGTTTGGTTAGAAGTGAGATTTAATGTTTAAATGAAAGAGGGTGTGAGATCAGAGTTAAAAGAATATCAAAACTCTGCACCAACCACTTTCTGATCCAGGCAGCCACATCTTCTGATTGGTTCACATTCTTTGGTGACCATCATTGAAACAGGTAGTGCGCCCATGCCAACTCTTGCTTTTACCCCACCAACCACTCGTTTCTTTCTTAACAAAGAAATGTTTCATTTTCTTTGGGGACGCAACATATCTGCTATCTAGTCTTCACTCGGAAGATTTAGATATTGAAAAAGAAAGAAATTTGCCCCACATTCGCACCTCTTTCATGCACATTGAGTCTGTGTAATACTTGTTGCTGTCTCAACAATTTACACATATTGAGCCTGAAAAAGCTTAAGTAGCTTCAATCATTTCTACACTTTCACGTACACATAAGGAATGAGTTTTCTTGTCATAACATTCATAGAAAATTCCTTTGTGATTTTTCAATGATTGAATGGAAGCCTTGGGGGAGTGAACATCAAAAAGCTCCTTTCCAATGTACATCCGTTGTACAAAGTGGCTCCGTGCTACTTACAGGCATACTAACTGTATCATTTGTTGATTCAGGATTATAACGTTTATTATATCTGGATTTGAAAAGATTCAGGTATATACACTCATGAATTGACGGATTCTCAGATCAAAGAGCGGAGATTGTCAAATCATTATAAAGGGCGGAGATTGTTAATTTTTCAAAAAAAGGGAGACTATTATTCAAAGACAATGATGAAATTGAAGAAGTTTTGATGATCATGATGCTCACAATCATCAAAAAGGGGGAGATAATTTTTAAAGATTTCAATTTCAATGAGAAAATTCAAAGTGAAAAAGACTTGGGAAGAAATTCAGAAAGTTCAATTCAATCAAGTCCGATGAAAAGAAATTATTCAAAGATGATTCAAAGACGAGTCAAGATGATTCACGAAAGTTGGTTTTCCGAAGACTGATCAGAGATTACAGAGATGAAGATACAAGTTTTGAAAGATTTCTCAAAGTTTCAAAGATTTCAAAGAAGCTTCAAAGGTTTTAAATGTTTGTTCAAGACTTGAAAACTTTTCAAGATTCTTCAAAGCATCAGAGATTGAAGATTGCCAAAGCTTCATCGTGTAAAGCTGTCAAAGTAAAAGTTTGAAGAATCAAGCGTTGAAGACGATTGTCAAATTTTTATTAAATCTTGAATACAAAGGGGGAGATTGTTAGTGTATTTTATTGTATCCAAGATTTAATGTGAAAAGTCAAAGTATGTAAAGTCAACTTTGTATAAGTCTTTGAGAGAAACTTTGTTTAGAGAGTTTAAGCTTGTGAGAGTTTTATGTCTTGAGAGAAGTTGCTAGTATATATAGGCTTTGTGTTGTAAGAGTTTAAAATAACCAAGCAACCAAGTAAGATGCGTGTATTGTAACTTTCATATCATCAATACATACGACTTTTGACTTTCTCTCACTACTCTCTCTCTAGAACCTTAATTGTCAAATCTTGATTTGTATTGCTTGAATATTGGGATAATTACATTTACAACCTTCTTCACCTATTCCTGTCGATCTTCCATTTCTCTCTCCTGAAAATTTCCCTTCCAACTCTCCTCTACAAATTTCTTACCCTCGTCCTTTGCCTCCTGCCTTAAAGTGGACAAAAGATCACCCCATTGATCAAATCATTGGTGATCAACAAGCTGGTGTTCAGTCCAGAAGAGGTATTGGGAACATTTGTCTCTATGTGAACTTCCTTTCCCTCATTGAACCAAAGAAAGTTGACGAAGCTCTAGCTGATCCATGTTGGATCACTGCCATGCAAGAAGAACTTTCTCAGTTCGAAAGGAACAAAGTCTGGAGATTGGTTCCTCGTCCTTCCAGAAAAACCATCATAGGAACCAAGTGGGTCTTTCGGAACAAAATGGATGAAGAAGGCACGGTGATCAGAAACAAAGCTCGACTGGTAGCTCAAGGCTATAGACAAGAGGAAGGGATTGACTATGATGAAACATTTGCTCCAGTTGCAAGACTTGAAGCCATCAGAATCTTCCTTGCTCATGCTTCCTACAAGAACTTCAGAGTCTTCCAGATGGATGTCAAGAGTGCCTTTCTGAATGGGGAGCTAGCTGAAGAAGTCTATGTGAAACAGCCTCCCGGCTTTGAAGATCCAGTTCATCCTGACTATGTGTACCAGTTGGACAAAGCTCTCTATGGTCTAAAGCAAGCTCTCTATGGTCTAAAGCACTCTTGCTGATTTTCTTCTGAAGAACAAGTATTCAAGAGGTAAAATTGACAACACTCTTTTCATCAAGCAAACCTCAGGTAATCTTATCCTTGTTCAAATCTATGTGGATGATATCATTTTTGGTGTCACTGATGAGTCACTATGTGATGAGTTTGCCTCTCTCATGAAAAGCCAATATGAGATGAGTATGATTGAGGAGCTCACCTTTTTCTTAGGACTTCAAGTTAAACAATCTTCAAAAGGAATTTTTATAAATCAAAGTAAATACATACGTGACCTTATGAAAAAACTCAATTTTGAAAACTCCTCTCCCATGAAAACTCCCATGGCACCACCTTTGAAACTCCATGTTGATCCGGATGGTGTATCTGTGGATATCACCAGCTACCGAGGAATGATTGGCTCTCTTCTCTATCTTACTGCTAGTAGACCAGACATTATGTTTGCTACTTGTTTGTGTGCGCGTTACCAAGCCAACCCGAAGGAATCTCACTTGGTTGCGGTTAAACGCATTTTTCGGTATCTAAAAGGTACCATGAATCTGGGTCTTTGGTATCCCAAAGACTCATATTTTGATCTAATGGGGTATTCAGATTCTGATTTTGCAGGATCAAAAGTTGATAGGAAGAGCACTACTGGCAGCTGCCAACTCCTTGGTGGTAAACTTGTTAGCTGGTCCAACAATAAGCAAAACTTAGTCTCTACCTCTACTGCTGAAGCTGAGTATATAGCTGCTGGAAGTTGTTGTGCTCAGATTCTTTGGATGAAGAATCAACTAAGAGACTACAATCAGCTATACTCTAACATTCCTATTCTGTGTGACAACTCAAGTGCGATTGCCATCGCAAACAATCCAGTGTTGCATTCTCGGTCCAAGCACATCGACATCCGGTATCATTTCATCCGGGATCACATCTCCAAAGGTGACGTCGAACTTCATTTCATCCATACCGACCTTCAACTGGCGGATCTCTTCACCAAGCCCCTTGATGAAACTCGGTTCAAATTTCTCATCGGAGAACTCGGTATGTTAAATACCGAGTCTTAATTTTTTTAAAGAAAAAAAAAGAGAGAAAAAGAACAATAAAAAAATGAGAGAAAAGAAATTAAAAAAAAAAAGAGAAAGAAAAGAAAGAAAAATAAAAGATAAGAAAATAAGAAAACAAAAACAAAAATAGTATTTTTTTTGTAGCTCGATGACTCTTGATGATGTCATCTCGCCGACATCATCAAACACCCCTCTTTTTCTTCTCCTAACATTTTTTTACCCTCCTATATTTACCCCTTCCCCTTTGTTTTTTCTTCACACCCTCACAACCCTCCTAACTCCCTCAATCTCTCGGCACACACACCCCTCTCTCCCCTCAATATCGGCTAGCCGATCGGGTACCTCCCACCGCCGACCAAGCCAACCGATCCCAACCTACACCCCCCTTCGATCCGCCATACTCCCAGACCGCCGAACCACCTATCTGCCGATCACCACAATCCTGCCGAACCACCCCTCCTCGTCGATCTCCCCTATCGGCCTAACCCCCTGCCGAAGCCCATCCCTAGCCGATCACCACCTCAACCGATCACCACCTCACCTCCCCATCGATCCTCCCCTCCTAGCCGTCCCTCACATCGGCAGCCGACCAAACTCCCCCTTATTTCCCATCTTCGACCAGTCGATACTCCCCCTGATTTGTTTTCGGCCGAACTTCACCCCCTTTTTTTGGGCAACCGCTTACCCCCCCCCCCCCCCGCCGCCTTAAATTGTTTTTTTTCACACTTCCCCCCACCCCTAGCCGATTTCTTTAAACCACACACCCCAAAATTATTTTTTTGAACCAATCTTTCCCCCCTATTTTTTCGGCCAATCATACCCCCCCGATTCCCAACCTTCCCACTCAAATTTAAAAAAAAATTGTTTTCTCTTTCCCTATTTTCAAGATTTACCTAATCAATCCCATCAAATCTTTTTTCTTCCCTCTACCCTATTATTTCTTCCCATAATTACCTACTTTTTCAAATCCCTTTCTTTGTCAACTTCCCTCCTTCCCCCACTCTAAATATAACCCTTCCCTTCATCTTCTTCACTCATCTCTTTCTCTCATACACAACCTGCATCTTTTTCTCTCATCCATGGCTTCCTCCACTTCCTCAAAAGTGGTCAGGAAAAATGTGAATGCTCCTCCCACCTCTCATGCAGATCTCATCTTCAACCCATGCAACCATGTTGAACGGTTAGGAAGTGATCCAAACCATAAGGAGTTTAATCTCATCTCTTCCTTTCTCATAAAATCACCTCTTCAGTATGCCTTGATGAAGAACCCGCCAAAAATGAGCAAAATGCTCATTGGCAACTTTTGGCTCACATGTGCGAAACCAAACAAGTATCATCTTCTATTCTCTCAGACTTCACTACACCAAATCTCACATTTGGTGTAGAAGATGTTCTTCTGCCTCTTCATCTTCTTGAATACACACCTTATGACGAGTTCCCGCTTGGCAGCGAGCATGATGAGGTTGTTGAGGTGCTGAACTACATCCATGGTGACAATGACCGGAGTCCAGGCACCCTTCTTCGCAAAAACATGGGAGGTATATGGAATTTCTTCTTCTCTCATGTTATTTTATGCCTTAGTAGGAAGACTGGTGGACATGATAAGTGTCCTTCCTATATTATCCAACTGGCACATGTTATTATTTTCCAACGAAAGATACATTTTGCCGGGTATTTCTTCCAAGAGTTAGTCAATGTCATCACCCCTCCTAAGCGATCGCATGTCGCTTACCCTAAGTTTATATGGCTCATTCTTTACAACAAACTCGCTGCTGAAATTGACGCCTCTCATCACATCACTTACGACTACCACGCACCAGTTGTGACCAAACCCCTTCTCCATCAGTGACCTTTGGAGATTGACAAGCCTCTTCCTTCAGGTATGGTTTCCTTCATTAACTCTCCCGATCTACAGTGGGGAGATGCTAAGAACTCTTCGGTGTCCAAAGGTCCGTCCTCTGTAGTGTCCCCCTCTTCCCCCTCCTGAGTAAAGCTAGTTAGCATGAAAAAATCATCAAAAGCTACTGGCCCCGCCGCACTTGCTCAAATGACTCTACCATCGAAAAATCCTTTGGTGGTTACCCAGGCTACTCACCACGCCTCAAAGCGGTGGCACTCTACCTCTTACCCTTCTTCTTCTCCCAAAAGGATGAGAAAGGTTTCTAGGGCCAAGCAACTTACTCCACCCAACGATTCTCCACAATCGAAAGGTGTTGAAATTGTCCCATCTGGGTCCGGGGAATATGCAAAACCCACTACCAACTCCTTTGTATCCTCACAAAAGGATGCAATTGAAATATTGGGGGACCCTCAACCTCCCTCATCCCCCTTCTCCGTAGTGGATGAGGATGACTTGGACTTCTCCCCAGTCTAAGGTTCTGCTTTCTCACTACACGGCCTATCACCCGACCACTTCATGGTCGATGCTTTTGCATCACCTGGTAAAACATTAGTCTTACCCAAGGCTGGTGTTGAGGGGTTTTCACGCTATCTGGATTATTTAACACAGGGCAAAGACATGGTGACACAATCAGCAGGACCCTCTGTCTCTTCCTACCGCTCTCCTCCACATTCTACAGGGAGCTCTTCTTCTCCTTCGGTTGGCCCCTCTTAGCATACTTCCACTGATGATTCACCTTCATCACCCAGTTCTCCTACCAGTCTCGTCGACGATTCTCTTAACCGGCGCCATGTACCATCCGATAATCCTTCTCGGGTACTTTCTCATCATCCACCCACGCCTACACGTGTCCAGGCCTTTGCTGCTGAAACTAGAGACCCACCTCCTACTGCTACGACTCCAGCCTTTCCCGCCAACCTCATAGAAGATATTAGTGATGCCAACCGTCAGCATAGAATGGTTGGTTCTAGTTTAATGCGCTCAAAGTTTTTATGGCCTCTTTTGTCAAGGCCACTCTCGAAAAGTTGGAATCTCTTCAGGACTCCAATCATCACCTCACTATCTCAGTTGCTACCCTTAAATCAACCTCTGATGCTCGTGATGATGAAGTCCGACATCTTTAGGCATCATCTCAATCACAACAAGAGATAAACTCTCAACTTCTTCAGTCTCTCCAGTCTCTTCATCACAAGGTGGATTCTATTTTGGTTGCTCCCACGACTGTCGCTGAGGAGGAGAAACAACTGGTACCAGACTCTTCAGCCAGCGGTCGTTAGGGCCCCACTCCTGTTCTTACTGATGCTACATCTGAGGGGGAGAAATTGGAATAAACCATCGGTCCAACTGAGGGGGAGCTACCAGGACCGACCAAAGACAAAGGAAAAAAAAGTTATCTGCTGATGAAGAATCCTTGCTATCCAAACATGAAAAGGCTGCTAAACTTAAAGCCTTTGTCACTTATGCTAATAGGCTCAAGCTTCAACCACCTCCCAAGGTCAACTCTGACCTTGGTCTTCCTGAAGATGAAATCCATCAGGCAGCTGAGCTTCATAAAAAGTTTGAAAATGATAAGGCTATCAAAGTTGCATCTCCAGATTCCTATGACATTCTATGGTACAAGAAAGCACTGATGGGATGGAGACAAAAAAATTATTGATGTAAAGTTTGGCACTTCCAAGATTTCAGATACATATGTTCGGATGGTCATCACTCGGGAAGACAAAACTCATCATACTACCAAATTCTGTGACCTTGAAGAATTTGGACTTTCAGAATGGTATGAAATTTCCAAACTCTTATCTAAATCTTTTAGTCGTCACAGGGTTATGGCCGAAAAGTTCATCAATGGTCTTCTAGAAAAGATGAAAGATATTGGAAAGGAGTATAAACACACTTCTGAAGAACAACCTCAAGCTCAATGTCTCAAAAAGGTGTGCCTCTCCAATCCTCCCCCTTCCCTATCTCCTTCTTCTTCTGACAAGAAAAACCTCTTCAAGGATCTGGCTGCCAAGGGAATAATTCCTGATGTACAAAATCTGAATCTGAAGATTCTCGATGTTCCTCCCCGTCTTCCAGGCACTGTGGTGTCTCGGCAATACAAATGAATTTATTTTCTCAATGAAAGGGAAATTCTCATGTTCTTCAGACATGAGGAAATCTTCATTGCTGACACTAAGTTTCTTGTAGCTATCATCTCCCTTATCCCCATAAGTTTTGGAGCCTCCTTCCTTCGTCAAGATATTCTTGCTGAGCTCCACAAAAGACAGAAGAAAGAATGATTTACTGCTTTAAATCTTACTTATGTACTTGTAACTTGTGTTTTGTTAAGTCATCGTATTTAATACAAGTGCATTTCTTTTACTTAGTTTGTACAGATATACTTAATTCGTTTATTCATTTGTAAATGTCAGATATACTTAATAAATCCAAACCAAAAAAATGGTCTATATGAAAAGAACCCAAAAAGAGTAAATATGGGTCAAAATGAATTATTTCAGTATACTCTTAGTTTTATTCTTTAGTATGGATGTCATCCTCAAATAGGGGGAGATTGTTGGGTCATCTGAAGATTTGAAGATGACATCCCGATCTTCCATTTTCTATCATTATACTTAGAATATTTTGAGGTTCTTTTAACAACTTGGTTTCTATACAAATGTTTGGTGAAGTCGAAGATCAGCCGAAGAAGACAAAGAAGAAGATATCTGTCAAAACGGATTGAAGATAAACTTCTCAACCTAAAGCCAAGCATGCCTACTTGATCAACATCATTGGCCAGGATGGTGCCGATCTCAAATCTTCAGGAGCCCGAAGATTTCTCAATCTTCGGAAGCCCGAAGATTTCTCAATCTTCAGAAGCCTGAAGATTTCTCTGCAGGTCAACACTCAAGACAAAGTCACCTCAAGACAAAAGGTACATCATGTACCATAATGAAAACTTGTGTCCATACCTTGCTCAACAGGTGTCCCATGCATTAAATTGATGAGGCACTATAAATATGAAGGATGGTTCAACATGCAAGATCACCAGCTTTACAAGCCTTCAAGCTCTCTAAGTGCACTGGCAATTTCTCTCTATGAAGATCTTATTATTTTCTAAGTGTTTTACAATTGTTTTTCGTTCTCTTAGTGTAAGATTGTTTGAACAGATTCATTTGTTCTCTTCCGCAACAATCAAAAGTTTCTATATGTAATTCTCGATTTCAAATCAATAAGAATTAAATTAAGTGAAAAATTGTGTGTATTGTATTCAACCCCCCTTCTACAATAGTTTTCTTATTTACTTATTGCTATTTGAGACCAACAACCAGCGATTATGACATCTATCATAATCGCGTGGAACAGTCGCCCAATCCCCGGGTCGGGTCGATTTTTAATCGATTCGAGCATCCGATCCACAGGTTTAGAGTTAATGATGTTCTCCTGACTGTAAGACCCATCCAAAGCGAATATATATATATATATATATATATATATATAAGTTGAAGCGGAGCTCTTATTACCACTTACATGAAAATTTTTGGGCGTTACAATCCTCCCCTCCTAGAAAAGGATTTTTTTTCCGCGAAATCTTGACTTAAGCGAACAAATGTGGGTAGCGTATCTTGATGACCCCTTCAGCCTCCCATGTGACATTGGCACCTAGATGGTGCTTCCATTGAACTTTGACCATGGTCACATCTTTATGTCAGAGTTTCTTTGTCTTTTTCTCTAATATGGCGTTGTCCACCCGAATTTCCGTCAAAGGAATGACGCTTTCCTCCTTGGCTTGGCATATACGAAGATAACATACATGGAAGTTAGGGTGAATCCAGTCCATCTCCGGTGGTAAGCCCAATTTGTAAGCTTGTAGGCCGATTTTCTCTAGTATCGTGAAAGGCCCACGGAAAGGAAGATTAAGTTTCCCGTGTTTTCCAAATCGAATTATTCCTTTCCACGGAGACACTTTCAACATCACTCGCTCTCCTACTTGGAATTCGACCGGTCTTTGCTTCTTATCTGCATAACTCTTCTGTCGGTCCTGAGCCGCCTTCAAACACCCTCGAATTTCTTTCACCATCCGCCATTTCTTGGGCTGCGAACTGTTTTTCCCTGCCTCAATCCAACAAAACGACGTTCTACATTTCCGTTCGTACAACGCTTCAAATGGTGCCATTCTGATGCTCGCGTTGTAGTTATTGTTGTAGGCGAAGTCTACTAAGGGTAGGTGTGAATCCCAACTTCCCTCAAAGTCGATAACACATGACCGTAGCATGTCTTCAAGAGTCTGTATCGTTCTATCACTTTGACCGTCTGTTTGAGGATGGTAGGTCGTGCTCAACTTGACCTTCATGCCTAACTCCTTTTGTAGACCAACCCAAAACTTGGAAGTGAACCGGCTATCCCAATCTGAAACGATAGATAACGGAACACCATGACACGATACCACTTCATCGATGTAGAGCTTGGCTAATCTGTCCATTGGCAATGTCTTTCATATGGCTAAAAAGTGTGCACTATTCATGAGGCGGTCCACCACTTCCCAAATTGTATCATGACCCTTCAAAGTCTTTGTTAATTTGGTGAAGAAATCCATTGTAATATGCTCCCATATCCATTTCGGAATTGTCAAGGATTGCAAACTCCTGTAAGGCTTTTGACGTTCCGCCTTGACTTGAAGGCATGTGACACATCTCTCAACGTAGTTGGCCACATCAAGCTACATCACCGGACACCAATAGATCAACTTGAGATCTCTATACATCTTCATGCTACCGGGGTGTATGGAACACTTGGACTTGTGGGCTTCCTCCAAGAGTAATTCCCGGTTTCCTCCCAACTTTGGTACCCATATCCGGCCTTGGAATAATTTGAGGCCGCGACCATCCTCCGTTAGTAATTCCCTTTGCTTCACCATGATCTCGCCTTTAAGGTTTTCTTCTTGAAGTGCCTTGACTTGACTTGCCTTGATGCTCTCCACTAGGATTGATATCACATTGATCCTAGCGAGAGATAACTTGACTCCACCTCCATAACTCTTTCGTCTTAATGCATCCGCCACCACGTTGGCTTTACCGAGGTGGTAAAGCAACTCACAGTCATAGTCCTTCAATAGCTCCAACCACCTTCTTTGCCACATGTTGAGGTCCTTCTGATCAAATATATACTTCAAGCTTTTGTGTTGATGAAGAGTGTACATTTTGTCCCGTAAAGGTAGTGTCGCCACAACTTCAATGAAAACACCACCGCTGCCAGCCTCTAAGTTGTGCGTAGGGTAGTTCTTCTCGTGATATTTGAGTTTTCGCGACACATACGCTATCACTTTTCTCTTTTTGCATTAATACACACCTAAGACCCAATTTGGAGGCGTCACTATAGATCACAAAGTCGCCTGATCCCTCGGGTAGGGATAAAATTGGCGCCTCACACAGTTTTTTCTGAAGAGTTCTGAAAGCTTGTTCTTGCGTCTCGGTCCACAAGATTTTGACGTTCTTCCTGGTCAGAGAAGTAAGTGGAGAAAAGATCTTCGACAAGTCTTGAATGAATCTTCAGTAGTATCCGGCCAAGCCCAAGAAGCTCCTTATCTCTGTCGGACTCGTTGGTGGTTCCCAATCCATCATTGCTTCGATCTTCGATGGGTCTACCTTCACTCCCTCCTTAGATACCACGTGGCCCAAGAACTGAACCTCATGCAACCCGAATTCGCACTTTGAGAATTTTGCGAACATCTTCTCTTTCCGGAGAATCTCTAGCACTTCTCGTAAATGTTGACTATGCTCGACCTCGTTTCGCAGCCCAAGACTATCATCGACTTGTCCAAGAAAGGTTGACAAACTTGGTTCATTAAGTCCATAAACACGGTCGGTGCGTTCGTCAACCCGAATGGCATGACTAAAAGCACATAGTGGACGTACCTCGTCTGGAACGCCGTCTTCGGAATGTCGCTCTCCTTTACTCGCACTTGATGATATCCGGATCGCAAGTCGATATTTGAAAAACATCCCGCGTCTTGCAATTGGTCAAAGAAGTCGTCGATTCGAGGAAGCAGATACTTGTTCTTCACCGTAACCTTTTTTAATTCTCGATAGTCGATACACATTCTCATCGATCCGTCTTTCTTCTTCACGAACAAAACTAGAGCTCCCGACGACGAAGAACTCGGTCTTATAAACCCTTTTTCGAGAAGTTCTTGTAGTTGGGTCATCATATCTTGCATCTCCGTCGATGCAAGGCGGTAGGGAGCATGGGAGATCGGTACCGCTCCCGAGGTGAGGTCGACGTGAAACTCCACTTGACGTTCCTGTGGTATCCCGGGTAGGTCTTCCGGAAAGACATCCGGGTATTCCCGTACCACTTCTACATCTTCTATCCCATTTTTCTCCACCTTCGCGTATAATACATAGGCTAAATACGAAAAACACCCTTTAGCTAAGCACTTACGTGCTTTGAGCGAGGAGATGATCGAAATGGTTCCCTGGCACTTCTCACAATAAACCATCATGGTGCCTCCCTTTGCTAAGGGTATTTTGATTAACTTCTTCTAGCAAATAATGTCTGCGTGATTCTCAGCTCACTAATCCATCCATACTACCACGTCGAATCCACTTATGGACATTGGTAGTAAGTTCACCACAAAGGATTCACCATCTATCTCTATGGTGCACCCAAAAAACGCTCCCGAACTAACATGTGATCCCCATTGGCCACCTCTACTACTATCTCCTCAGGCAACTGACTAATAGGAATAATGAATTGCTTGCAAAAAGTGGTAGCTACCAACGAACGATTTGCACCAAAATTGAATAAAACACGAGCAGACAAAGAGTTTACTAGGAACGTACCCGACACTACGTCCGCTGACCCCCTTGCTTCCTCTGTAGTCATCTGAAAGGACCGACTTGGCGCCTTGGTAGGAATCTCCTTCTTTGACATGCTTCTGCTTGGAATCCCCCGGAGGGCCCTCGCAAGCTTGGGGAATTCCCTCTTGATGTGACCCGGTTCCCGGCACTCAAAACAAACTGGCCCCCGGACGGGGCAATCTCTGCTTATATGGTCCTTCCTTCCGCACATAAAGCATTCGAACGGGTTAGAGATTGGCCTCAGATTACAAGGTCCAAAATGCTTTCTCTTGCAATTGAGGCAACACCTAGCCTCGCGTCAGGGATCAATATTCCTTCCCCCGGAGAAGGGTCTGGAATATCGCGTGGGCCCGTTTGACCCTTCTCATTTCCGTTTCTCACCTCAATTGACTACTTTCTTCTTTACTTTGAGTGAGGTCGTCCTCTACTAGCTGAGACTCTTCAATAACTTCTTGCAACATGGTCACTCTGACGTTCCTTACACCCGTATTCATCTCCGCAGGCAAGCCCCTCAAATAAGCTTTTATCTTCATCCTCTCGTCAGCAGGTAAATGCTCAACCAGACTGAGCTTCTCCACAAATTGCCTGGAGTATTCGGCAATGGACATATTTCCCTTCTTCAAATTTCTGAACTCCTCTTCAATTTTATCAAGAGCTCTTTCATTACAGTACTTTTCCATTACCTTCTTCTTGAAGGTTGGCCAAGTGAGCTTGGCCAAAACCCCCAGAGTAAGTGATGTTCAGGTGAGGTTCTACCAACTCAAGGCTTCCCCTATAAACAACTGGGATGCGAACTTAACTCTCTAGGAGTCGTCGTATTCATTTGACTCAAAAACCATCTCCACTTCTCGTATCCAGTTCATACAAGCCACTGGATTGGTGGTCCCAGAAAATTCCGGAGGCTTGTTGCATAAGAAGGTTTTATATGAGCAACCCCTTTCCTTTCTCCTCTCGGCTCCCATCGCTTGCTCTTCTGTCCTAATAATATTACCTGTACCACCCGATCCAATCACTGTGTTATCCGCCACTGTCTCGTGCCTTCGATTGCTTGCACCCCGGTCCTCTAATATTTAATGAACCTCTCATCGCATTTATCCATCGCGGAGTTCATCATTTGCATAATGTTGGCTAACATGACCGATTGGGGGTCTGCTTCTTGAATAATCGGGTTCTCGGTCACTAGGTTCACTCGTGGAACCACGTCAATGACATTCGTCAACATTGTTAGGATTGGAGGGTTTGGGGGATTGTTAATTGGTCCAGTCTGCCTAGGCACTTCTGGAGCTATCACACTTGCTTTAACTCCTTCCTCCGGAGTCACCATCCGACTCCTCGTATTTACCATTATGAACTATCACACATGATAAGGATCATTCCAGTTAATTCTTTAAAATATAAATAGTTTATAACGTACTACTACAATCATCAATCATCATAATAACAATTTCAAGCACACTTACGTATTAATAAATTCATAATGACACTTGCCAAGTGAAACCGTGAACGTATTATACACAAGGATTCTTGTTATCATCATCACAATTTTCAATTAATGTATTTTCGTCACCCTAATACTCTCCCCTCCTATGATTTCTACCTAGGGTTGACAATTTGTACCACAAGTACTCACAACTTAAGTTTAGGCATAATAATGTCACACCTAGTTCACTTAGACTAAAGCTCTGATACCAACTTGTAACACCCCCAAAAATTGGGATAAACAAAAATTTCCAAAAATAGAAATGTGGTATATAAATGTCAAGACACGTGCTTTCCCAAAAAGGGAAATAATATACGTCTGTTTAATTACAAGTTTGTAATTTAACGGTAAGAGACAACAACCTTTTAATCCCCTAACAAGAAATAAGATTACAAATAGTTGTCATTTGAATCTCAAAATCAATATCTTCAAGTATGGCGTCCCAAAAATTTATCCCAAATTCACATCTATAATCACACAAGCCTTTCTTGGCAGCCACGCCACTAGAACCTGAGATACCCATCGATACCAAACAAGTGTTAGGCCAAAAGAGCCTAGTTGGTTTGAACATAAGCATGACATGGTAAAATAAATGGATTAGAAGTCATAAGTATTCATAAGTGGAATCAATGCAGGAAACCCAAAGCACCAAACAAGTTTCACCTCAAGAGTTGATGTACCTTGGTGTTCACTCTCACAAGCAACACACCAAAGGCCCGACCCACTTGAGGACTACCTCCAAGGCATTACCCCAAATGGCGGAGATCTAGGCGCATACCTCCAAGGTGGCGCTCGAGATTACATCCTCCTAGTGCCTACTTGTAGTTCATCCGATTCTCATATATTTATCAACGACCAATTTTACCCCAAGTAAAATATACATAATATCAACATGTGTACACTTGTAGTCCAACTACCACATTCCTCATGATAAGAATTTTTTCATAATAACCAAAGACCCTCAATTTAGTCTAATAGATATGTGGTTCCAAATAGGAAATCTCCAAGTAATGAAATACACATTCAACCCATAGAATCATAAGATCCCAATCAAGAAACATGGTTAGATCACCAAGTTCTTCATTAGGTCAAAACCTTAAAATATGCATATTACTCATATAGATCCCATCAATAAGATAATCCCACCAAATGTTCTCAAATACTTCTAAATGTAGCTAATGTTACCCATGTACTACATAAGGTGCCTTATGCCAAGTTTCATATTCTTCCAACATAAGAAAATGTGACCATTTTGATAAATAAAGGTGATGAGAGGAAATAAAGAATATAATATGATAGAATGCAAATTAAGACATGTATCTCATTTAATAAAAGTTAGAAAACTCACAATCTAGGTTTTTATAGAAAACCCTAGAAAACTTAGAAACCCTAGGAGATGAGGTTGGTGAAGACTTGGGATTGGAGACTTGAATTCTTGTTAGGTCTTCTCAATAAATGCTCCCAACTCATACTTGAATATTCAATCAATGAACCCAACTAACCCAAGCTTTGGAGTAAATGAGGGTAGGGTTTGAGAGAAGGAAAATCGGTTCCAAGGTCTCTAAAAATCCCACCTAAACTGAAAAAGGAGAGAAAATGGGGTTCAAAATCGGTCAAGGGTCATTTTATACCCCAGACCCCCGACGGCGATAGTGCCCGACGACATTGCCATTGGCACTATCGCTGGCAATCTCGCGGCACTCCCCCCTCTCTCGGTACAATACCGGCGAGAGTGACACGCGAGTATGTCGTGTGGCACCCTCGCTGTCACAATCGCGCGGTATGTACCACGACTTCCAAGCACCCCGCGACTATGACCAGCGATTATGACATCTGTCATAATCGTGTGGCACAGTCGCCCAGTCTCCGGGTCGGGTCGATTTTCACCCGATTTGATAGTTTCGAGTGTCCGATTCACAAGTTTAGAGTTAACGATGTTCTCTTGACTGTAAGACCTATCCAAAGCGCACACACACACACACACACATATATATAAGTTGAAGTGGAGCTCTTATTACAACTTACATGCAAATTTTCGGGCGTTACACATCGTTGTTCTTCTTTTGGTTTTGGTGGCTCTACCGGAAACAACCGATCGAAACTGCCACCACATGGGCAGTGGTAGTTCAACCAACATAAGAAAGATGGTTTCCACCACCGTCACCGGGACCCCCGCCTTTGTAAGTATCATCACTGTCACCAAGATAAAACTCAACAACAAAGGCCTTGGTTGGAACTCCCAGATGCCTACTAGAATCTGACCTGCTTATTATACAAATATCTATTGGCTCCGAAGGTGTGATCAGGAGATTTCGAGTGAGTCTGAGACTGTGGTTAAGCACTTGAGCGTCGCCCTGTGTAAACCGAGTCTGAGACTATGGTTAAGCGAGTAAGATATCGAGTGAGTCTGTTAGAGCTAGGGTGGCGATCCTTCATCGTCCTTGTATAAACCGTCATCGTCCCTATGAGTGAGTCTACTACGTTATCTTTAAGGTACAATACATCATGATCTCCAACTTTACCGCCAAACACCAACACACTTACATGTTTTCACCTATGCTGATTGGGGCGGTGACAAAGACAACTACGTTTTTACCACTGGCTATTTCGTCTATCTTGGCAGAAATCCCATTTATTGGAGCTTCAAGAAACAACGAGCTATATCGCGTTCTTCTACTGAATCAGAATTCAGAGCAGTAGCAGACACTACATTTGAGGTTCTTTAGCTTAATTCACTACTTACTGAACTTGAAATCAAGTCAAGCATCCCCCAACTATCTACTGCGATAATCAAGGGGCGACACATTATTCGGAAAATCCCGTCTTCCATTCTCGCATGAAGCATCTTGCATTGGATTTTCACTTTGTTCGAGAACAAGTTCAAATGGGTACAATTCGAGTCACATATATTTCTGTTGATAACCATCTTATGGATGCACTCACCCAACCGTTGTCTAGAACACGATTCCATCTTCTCCTTGACAAGATTGGACTTGCCAAAGGACGTCCATCTTGCGGGGAGCCGTGATAAAGATCAATCATCCTCATCCATAAATAATTGATTGTATGTATATTTGTGTATCTGTTTTATTTCTCCATGATGATTGATATCAATTATCCCTTTTTATTCCTTGATTGATTGTTGCCCACACTTAGTTTGTAACATCCATAAAGCTATTTATATAGCTCCTTATTGTCTCAAATAATACAAGCCTTTCTCAAATCCTTATATTATATACATGTGTTGGTTGCTATATATATGTGTGTATATGTTTTGTATATATGTTTATATATATGCATGTGCATATGTGAATGTATAGATAATGTGTATGTTGTTTGGTAACTGCATATGATGTATATACGTGTTATATATATATATATATATATATATATATATATATATATATATATATATATATGTATACATGCATGTGTATATGTGAATGTATAGATAATGTGAGTGTGTGTTGTTATTGTGCGTTAATTAGTCATAAGATGTCTTATTGGGCTATAATGGATCATAGTGGTCTTTATTGGGCTAAAATCGGTTTTATTGGGCTTTAATGGATCTATTAGCCTTTATTCGGTTTTATTGGGCTATAATGAGTTATATTGAACTTTAATGGATCTATCAGGCTATATTCGATTTTCTTGGGTTTTAAAGAGTTTTATTGGGCTTTAATCGACTCTATTTGTTTTATTCGGTGTTATAGAGCTTTAATGGGTTATATTGGGCTTTAATAGGTTATATTGGGCTTTATTCGATTTTATTGGGTTTTAATGCTTTCTACTAAGCTTTAATCAGTTATGTCCAATTAAATCAGTGATATTTTAATCATTAACTATATTTTAATACTTTAACAATCCAATAAATATTAAATATTAAAAAACTTATAATTTATTATTCTTTAATAATTTATAATTATACTTTATTTCGCATTTTAGTAATTATTAACTATTAATTACTAATTGTTAATTAAAAAATATTTTTTTAATTGTTACTTATTAATTAAGTTATGATTATTTTTTAATTATTAATTTAAAAATATTTTATTATTCATTAATTATTAGTTGTCATCTATTTGAGAGCAGAGTGTTAAAGGACGGAAAAAATGTCGTCTTTCTAGGTTTGGGACCTCCCAAGATCCTCGTTATATTATGACCGGTGATTGTATGTTGGTTATATTGTTATCTTAGTTTCGTTACTTTTCATTGCCAACAAAACATTGATTTTTGTCAAATAATGAATATTTGCAGGTAGCTGAGTTAAGAGAGAATATGACAATAATTTAGGAGGAGGCGAAGGAGTCGAAGTAATAGGAGGAGCGCTATTTGGCCAAGTTGGAGACCGAAAGGAAGCGCATGGCAGATCTGGAGGTCGAACAGGTTATACATGTTGTCCAGTTAGTTGAACAGCTCATATTATCGCAGCAGTTTGCTGCTTTTATGCAGCTGCAGAGATACACTTTACCCCCTCCCGCCCTCCCGGCACTCTGAGACGGACTCAAGAATTTTTTCATACGGTGACACCATATTTTTTCATATGGTTTTATCGACATGTCTTCAATTTTTTACCAACGTTCAATATCGACTGATGTGTTTTTAGCCCAATTCTGCCGTTTCGAGGGATTTTTAAAGTTTTTTGTTTGATTTCGAGGGATTTTTAAGTTTTTTATCGATTTCGAGAGACTTTTTCGGTATTTTTGGTTGATTTCAAAAGATTTTTTTCGATATTTTTGGTTGATTTCAAGAGTTTTTTTATGATTGCGAGGTACGGTTGCACTTCTAAAATAATACAGTTGCACCTTCTAAAACGATACGTTTGCACGTTTCACAAACCTAACTTTTTCTACCTTACAACGGAGAAACAATACGGTGGCACGTGCCACCACAGACACCTAAGTAGGTCCGTCCTTGCCGACACTCCCCCTAGTTAGATTGTTACGTTGCACCCGTATTGTATTTTGAATTGTATGAATTTGGAATTGTATAAATTTGTTAGTTTGAATTTGTTCGGTTACTTTGCTTTGTTATTTTTAAATTATGGGCATGTTTTGTATAAAATATAGAAGAAATACAATTTTTTATTCAAATTTTTAAATATATATTTTTTTTAAATCACCGACGGAAATCCGTCACTAAATGCTTCCGTCGCTAATACCAATCGTCGCTAGTCCGTCACTGATATCTTCTGTTACTTGTGTCGCTAATTCGTCGCCTAAATTGAGCATCGCTAATCCGTCACTGATATCCATCACTAATACGTCGCTGCTAGTATCACTATCACCCACAACATTTTTACTATAGACGACTTATTAGCGACAAAAGTCAGGATTAGGCGATTAGCTATGGATTAGCGACGGCTTAGTCCACACTAATGGGGCCAAATTTTGTAGTGTAAAGTTTGATAATTTTTACAAAAAAAAACAAAAGAAATGCAAAAAGATTAGGAAAACATGATTGAACGTTTTACTCCTGGCTTTCAGGGGTGTAAATGAGACGAGACAACTCGCGAGCTATTCGAGTTCGACTCGGTACTCGAATAGGCACAACTCGAACTCGAGCTCGACTCGATATACTAACGAGTCGAGTCGAGCGACCTGATACTCGACTCGATAAGCTCGTAAGATACTCGATAGGCAAAATAATAATAATAATTAGTAATATTATTTTAATTTAATTGATAATAATAATAATAATAATAATAATAATAATAATAATAAAAATAATAAACTCAAGTTTTTTGATTTTTTTTTTGAAAATGATGGTGTAAAAGACATGGGTAAACTCTTGATGGTATGTCTAATCCATAACACATTGGCGGGATATATAACCCAATGTTTTGAACTCCACTATATATGGATCTTTCTCCTCCCTTGTTTTACATCTTTTGCTTTTGCTAAATGGCTTGAGCCTAAGGGCTTGAACCTATGTAGGGGTGTAAATGAGACGAGATAACTTGCGATCTACTCGAGATTGACTCACTTGAGATCGACTCGGTCAAAACTCGGTCAACACTCGACTCGAATAGGCTTGACTCGAACTCGAGCTCGACTCGATATACTAACGAGTCGAGTCGAGTATAATGATACTCGAACTCGACTCGCATCATTTACACCCTTACTGGCTCTAACGGACATTTTTAACGATGTTAGTGGTCAGGTCCCATTTTCAAAGCAATATTCAAACCTAAAGGACGAAAACTTGAATTATTGAAGTTCAGATCTCGCTTTCAAAGATTTCACAAAACCTCATGGACCAACGGTGAAGTTAACTCTACCTTAAAAAACTTAATCTTCTCTTTAAATTGGACCTAAACATCATCGGTTCCAGTCTAAGTCGGGCCTTGAAATTCCATAAAAAATGTAACCGGTTTTAATTTTTAAACCGCCGGGCCATAACAGTCCCTATCAATCCCAACTCGTCGTAGAGCGGACCCAATTTGGCAAGAAGAAGGAGAATCCAACCATTAGCCTAAAAGATATGCAACTTTGTGTGTAACAAAAGTTTGATTTGACTCAAACACTCTCAAAAGGGCGTTAGAATATTTGTCAAATGAGATGAAAAATAGAGATGGTAAAAGACATAACTTAGGGGTCATGTATTAAACGCTTACCCGGTAAGTGTTTACTGACTCACTTTACGTTATCGGATGAACAATGACAAGAATTAAGAATCTTACCCGTAAAAGTGATGACAAGGAACGAGAGTCTTACCCGGTAAGTGAGAGTGGCAACTCTTACTCAGTAAGTGCTTACCGGATAAAAATGTTGTATATGATGTGGTTTTAATAGACTAATATCTTACCCCTGTAAGTTAGGTAAAAGTGACTATTACCGGTAAATGTAAACAACCCCTAAGAGAAGTTTTGTATGAGTGGTTTCTTCACACGCAAGATAAAGTGAACTTGTCCGGTTGAAATTATCCAAGGAAATACGAAAGAGGTTTTGCCAAAAATGTCAACTCTTCTAACGGATGGTTACAAATATGCAATCAAATCTTAATGACGATTGAGGAAAGTGGTTCGTTTATCAAGGAGAACAATAGAAATGCTTTACTTGGAATATGGTCAAAACGAGGATGAACATAATTAATACATTTTCATATATATATATATATATATATATATATATATATATATTTTGGTAACGTGTAGTAACCAACTTATAATAGGTACAAAAAATTTGTTATGAGTGTGACAATACCAACCAATTTTAAATGTATACCAACTCAATCGGTATCAAGTTTTTTCAGTCCGTAAATGTGGTATTAGTTATGTACCAACTTTGCAAGCTTGTAAATTTAAATACATACAAACAGACAAAAATAGAATCAATGCTTAAAATGAATTCCAAAATTATAATGCTCAATCCTTTAGAAAACTAGTTCAAAGTTTCAACTATACACTATCAAAGGGGTAGGCTAAATGCATCCCTATGTATTGTTAAATGCATCTCTATCTATTTTAATTTTCGATGCATGACTTGACTTGATTCTGACATTAAAAAGAATGCATATAACAATGCCCCATAAAAATACCAAAAGTCAATAGAAATTGCACATAAAGTACAATAATATTGACAAAGGTCAGAACCATCAAACCATTATACGGATACGGTAGAGACTAATAGAGAGCAACAGTAGGCGTGAATGATAAGGTTAGGAAATAGGAACTTTCAAATTAGAATTAGAAAAAGGGAAAACTCAAAAAATACGGTATATTAAAAGTTTAAAACTTTAGGGTTGTTGTAGTTAATTAATAAATAATTAACTAAACATTTAAATATATAAAAGTCGGTCAAGATATTCGATTTGTATCACGGTACCAAACGAGTTCACATACTTGGTACGACAGTAAATCCAAATTAAGTTGGTACCAATTTTGTTGGTACGATGATTGATACTTGGATTGTAGTACACCGGTAAGGCTCAGAGAGATGTAATCTCATCTTCCCTTGGTTCAAATGCATGCACACCAAAGCTCTTGTGGCCATAGAGGTTAACATACGATGACTCCAACTTGAAGGATGCAAAAAAGGGAGATGACTATTTCTTGTTGCAATGGTGATGGATCTAACAAACTAGCAAAGTACCACTTCAGGTTATTAATACATATGCAAATCTTCGATGCTTTAAAAATTGTGAAAATAAAGTCTTAATTGCAAGTACCAATCTAATCGGAAACAAAGCTTTTTTTATCATGAAATTATACCCGCTATTAACATCGACTTATCTGTCAGAAGAAAGCTTGGATGTTTGGCTTCTTTTCAAGAGTTCATTTGTTAGATTGATAACAGAATGACAGGTTCTCTTAAATGTACACAATTATCTGACTCACCGAAAGGTAGTTGAAGGCTTGAAAGGGTTGTTTTTCTTACCTCAAACGTTCAAAGCTCATTACCATTCTCATTTTTATTCCATATCTTACAAGGCTTTGAGGTTGAAACACCAAATATATTAAAATAATATTTTGAATGCTACAAAATTTGCTAACATGGCTCGGAATTTTGATGTGAACACGACAATAATTGCAAGATTAGGTCAAAGGAAAACAATGTTTCTGAACCAGAAGTTGGTGAATCAAATGAAGACACACACATTAAAGGATGTCATCTCAAATTTAGGCAATAGAAATGTGATTGCGTCGAACATCTTACTATCCTAACAAGACTAACACAATTACTGAATCACCTACACATCAAGAAATTATTGACTCGGTAATAAACAATAATGGTGATGAGAATGATTCTAAACCAGATGATAGTAGCGTTTTTCCAAATGTCACTACAAGAAAATTGGGTTTATAGGACGCTTAAAATGTCTAAACGTCCAAATAGCATACTTTATAGGACTTAAGTTTATAGAGTCATACTATAATGCGTCATGTCTAAAAGTGTTACAATAGGTTTATAGAAAGCTTTTAGGCGTTTTAACAAGTTTTTTAGGGTGTTTTTAAAATAAAGTGTCATATTAGTTATTTTATATAATAACTTTGAGAAATGTCCTACAACCCATCTTTTTATAGAAAACCTTTTCAAATAACATCCTATACAATAGTTAATACACACAGAGACAGTGGTGATCAAACAGAACAGGAAGGTCAACCCAGGGCGTGTCAGTACCCATATCCGACTAGAAAATTTATGAGATATCATGTCTTTTATTGTTGCATGTTTTCAGAAACTGCTACTATCTGATATAGAGTTTACAAGCTGACATGTGTAATGTGAAATGATTTTTATCCATACAAACCATGAACTCATTGGGTTTTATATGCTAACTATAATATGCATCTCAAGGACAGAAGGTTCAAGGTTGGAAAAGGGAAAAAGGCACGCATAGATACTTGTCATGTACGATTAAGTTCAATATTCATGTTTTAACATTTATGTTGGATAAAATTTCGTAATGCAACCCGGTATGGGACGGAGTTAGAATTTAAGTTACATATTTATTGTTTAAAATTCTTCTGTTGTAGACGAGTTTTAGTTTAGCTGTTATTTTGGAGTTATTACATAAAAGTTATCGACAAAACGTAATATTACTAAATGAGGATGTTACAATCTCCTCTTTGTTGTTGGACGTCAATTGGATTCAGAGCATTTGTATGGATATCGTAGAGGCAATGAGCTATGTTTGTTAGTTTAGATTCAAATATGACATAAAAGGGTTGTTGTTCGTTCTCGTAAAATTTTGAAACACTCATCATACTCTATTTCATATTGAATTTTAGAGGAATACAATTATTTTTCGTTGAGTGTATGGCTCCCGTATTCCAACAGGAAGGAGCGTGTTTTTTAGATGGTAGGGACTGGTTTGGAAAAACTTGACATTCTGTATAAAGCTCGCTTAAAACCTTACTGAATAAGCCAATTCCTGTATCATTAAGACACTATCAAACAGTCATGTATACCTGACCGAATAAGTTGTGAATCCAATTAAAGTCATTAAGTTGCTAACAAACAAGTCATTTGTCAACATGTGACTTGCATGCAAAATAAAAGTCGTTGAGTTAAAAAAATTTAAATATCATGTTTTTAATTGAGAACTCATTTTCCATATTTTTAATTCCTGTTTCACCCCTTCCAAATTATTAACATCCACTAGACATGACAAAACAAAACGGAACATGAATCATTGTTCCATGCATGTTTGGCAAAAGTTTTATGTGGATTAGACAGGAACAAAGTGAAATAGGTTGTCCACCCCCATCCCATGGAACAAGGTGGATCAAACCTATATTTTACCAATATAACCTCAAAATAAAATCTAATTCTCGTCTAAAACATCAAATACACTTCACTCTTTAGATTTTATTCATTTTTAAATTTAATTTGTTATGTTTTATGTTCTTTAAACTTTCACTTATTGTACTCAAAATATTATTTTTATGTGGTTTCTATATTTTGGTTAATTTATATAATTTATTAAATATTAATAATAAATTAGATCAATTAATCAAAATATATAAAAAGATATAAATAACTCATTAGGGGTAAATGGTCATTTTGTCTTGTCTAGTTCTGTCTTACCAAATGTTGAACAACTGTTCTGTCATGTCATATTTGAATAACAAATGCACCTGAAAGACTAGTTGAGTTGTAACTTATACCTAATTATCCATTCTGAAATTGTGCCCTGACGCAACGTAGGTTTACGGAAGGATCGATAAGCGTCTAAACCCTTTTGATAACGAGAATTACGAAACGTAAAACTCAAAGCTTAAGAGAAAACTCTCATGAGATAAACTTTTATTAATTGATAAAACTTGATTAACAATGAAACCTAACAATCCTATTTATAACTTAATCTATGAAAATGATAATTACGAAAATTAAACTAATCCTAAAGATAATTAATGGAAATAATAAAGATAATTAAAAGGGAAAATAAAGAAAAAGAAAAGATAATAATAAACTAAGATAAGATATGGAAAGGCATCGTGAGTCAATGGATGTATGCATAAAGAAGTATGCATGCATAAGGAAACTTGGAATGGATGCATGCATAAGGATTTTGAGGCGTTTCAATAGTGGATTAGGCAGGTCTGAAGCGACCAAAGTCGCTTGGTACTCGCTTTAGCTTTTGTTTGTGGTTTTTGATTTGTTCTTCGATCTCCATCACAACTCTCTCTATATCATGCACTCACGTCACAAATTGTGATTTGCTAATTTGTCAATTTTATGTTTCTAAAAGAACAATTATGGGTAATGGTAATTGTTTTTTTTTCATTAATTTATGTCTACTTACCATATTAACAAACAAACATAAGTGAAAACGAACAATTTTAGGCCTTGTTTGTTTTTTTCATTTTAAGCTCTTAATCACCACTTATGTCTGATTTTGTCAGACATTTTATAATTCATACCGTTTGTTTTTTTTTTCCAGAGTTGTAACACCCTCAAATTTGGAAAGAGCAACTAATTTAAAACTTTCAATTATACATCAAATAAGGATAATATCTATTCTACGAATCATCACTTGAGTCACATCAAAAAGAATACTAGATTTAACTTCAACAAATAATAGGTCAAGTCTTGTATAAATACTAATCAAAGTCGGGTGTTACTAAAACCCAATAGCAATTGCTATCTCCAAAAGTGCGGAAGGCTTCACCAAGCTACTCTTCCTCGTGCATGACTAGCACTCATCTCACCACGAAGTCTCTAACAACAATCCTCAACCAAACCTGATGCACATGGCGACAAATAAAAAGGTTAGGCTGACGCCTAGTGAGTTCAAGAGTTTTCATCATGAAACAAATAGATTTGTTAAAGGGAAAGAATGCAGTTTAAATCATAATATTTCAAAATGATTTGCTTTAAATATTAAACGACTCATTTTCCAAAAGAACACACCTTTAAAAACAAGTAACCCAACATAAACATTCTTTCGTAAAACAACTTCAACCCCAAACTCACCCATAACGTGAATAGAAAGATGAACTCCCAATTTATAAAAGTGCGGATAAAAACTTTATTTTCCCGAAACACCCAAAACACAGGTGAGGCTTAATACTAATCCCATAAGTATTGAATAACAACCATAAGTGCAAAACGTCACCGAAAACATGGATAATAAAATGACCTAATTTAATACCCAAATAACACCTTCTGGTGACAGGGGAGACCCAATTTCGTTGTATGTGGCAGAACACAAAGTTAAGCCACATAGTCACATTGTCGAACTACACCTCGGATCGTAACTGTATTGCCTGTTCTACCAAGCTACACCTCCAATCGGATTGTTTTCCAAGTCCTAAACACCGTATCCTCTATTGCCTGCTCCGTCGAGCTACACCTCAAAGATACGCGATCCTATTGCTTGTTCGTTCTCTAGTGGAGTTTCATCCTCAGGGTACTCATTCGACCCTTAGTGCGTACTCCCTAGCATTCAAGATAGGAGCCTCAACTCCTTACTTGATAACTCATAATGTCTAACCCTCATGCACAAGAATTAGAACATCAAATCCCAAAACCCATGGTCCCGAAGTACAACCCATAAAGGTTCCTCTCCGTAAAACAACCAAGACAACAACAATGCCAACACGGCATAATTCCCAAGGTGAGAATGTCAAGACTCCTCGCCCTTAAATATGACTGACTTACATGCCTATGGATCTAATGCATTACAATCTAAACACATAACCCCAAATGAATGACACACGCACTCAAAATATGTATTTTCCAAAATAAAGTGCAACAAATGTAACTCACACCAAAATGCCACGTTAAGTTATTAAAGCCGCACAAGTGTCCTCAAGACCCGACACAGACGAAAACCGATCTTTAAGCCTAAAATCAAGTGACCATAAGTTAAAAATCCCCAAAATGCAATAAAATGCAACGACCATCGTTTATGCAGACACATGCTCCGAAATACATGAATAGCTCCAACGTAATTTAGAATGGGGCAAATCATTTTCCAAATAAGTCTATACCATTTAATCTTTCAAAAACGTCCCATAACACAAAATTAATCATTTTTCCAAAACACATACTAAATGTACATTTATACTCACAATATCTATTTCCACAAAATAACTCATTAAAACACAAATACTTGTGATTTATTTGTCAAAAATGCCCAAAATCCCCAATGTGGGTGTTTTACAAAGTTTATAAAGTTAAACACTTCAAATAATCCAAACTCATCAAATAACTCAACAATTGATAATTTCATTTAAAACATACAAACATTTAAAATTTGGCATTTTGGCATGTACACCATTTTCACAAATCAACTTGAACTCACTTTGCTAGATTTAGGCTAAATCTAGATTTTACCCCAACTTGAGCTTCCTTGAAGAAACATGAACCCCAAGCCAAATCTTCCAAAACCTAGATCCACAAGATTCCAACCATAAATATTCGTGATCAACCATATAGAATCGTTCCCCAAACATTTTACATGAAGATCTCATCATATCTCAAAACCCTAATTTCCATAGTTGAAGAGAATAAAAGATTACCTTTACCAAGACTTGAATCCATCAACAACACTCTTCTAGGTCACCACTATGACCTCCAATTCCAAATCATCAAAAGAATGGGAAAAGGGTTTGGAGAGATTTGATAGAACCTTAAAACCCTAGAAAAGATGGGGGATGAGATGAGGATCCCCAACTTGTTTCCAAAACGTGGGGGATCACTTTAAACCTTCAAGAATCGAAGCTTTGAATGCTCTAAGGGCCAAACCAAGGGAAAGGGTTCGTTTGAGAGAGAGTGGAACTGAATTGGGGAAGTAACAAATGAGAAATGGGGTTAAAATCTGATTTTAATCGACCAGGGCACGACCGCGATTGTGCCCTGGCACTCTCGCGGGCACTATCGCCGAGACTATACCGTGGGGGGTCACGACTCACGCGGTTGTGCCATGCGATTATGACCAAGGTCACTCTCGTCGGGCACTCTCGCCCTGTTCGTACCGAGAGCATTCCCCATCACACGACTTTGCCTGGCGATTGTGACCATTGTCACTCTCGCTGGTCATTCTCGTCGGGTCTCTCCCACCTTCGAAAATCCATCTCAACTCTTCTGAAACGTTCTTGATCTGCGACAGAGGCAACCGTAAGCACTTCCCAAACCGAGGACTTATAAAATTAGGACTGTCATCCGGAATAGGGTACTTTTCTCACTACAAAAACCCGGGTGTTACAAGTGCCTCTTATCTCTTAATATGGTATGGACAAAGAAGTGGTAATTGTAACACCCCGAATTTTAAGTAAGTATCTCGCTTTATTCTTTTGTTACTCAATTGTTTTTGTGCGGTGGAAACCTTTATTATTCACATAGTTATTGTTAGTTTTATGCGCATGGTAACAAGTTATTGGAAATTCTATCGTGGGTTGATCAGTTAGGGTCAAATTGGGTCGAAAATAAGAAAATCGGGCTTCTGGTGGCTTTGGGCGAGAATACTCGGTGAAAGTGTCAAGGGCATTCTTGTGGTGTCAAGGTCGTGGGGAAGGGCATCTTTATTGTACACTTTGTGCAAGTATGCCTGGAGAATATGCCAAGCGCACACTCACATGTCACTATCGCGTGGGGTTAGGCAGCTCTCAGTATAACTTGGACACGTATGCACATCGAGTATGCCAAGGGCATACTCGCATGTCACTATCGCTGACGGGCATAGCCCTTTTATTTTCAGATCCGATTTTGGAGAGGTATCTTGGGTCATTTATTTGAGAACATAATATACGCATTCTCTCCCTTCCAAAGGCGATTTTCTGTCCATCTTCACCATCTCTCCTCATTGATTGATGACCCAAGTGACTCAAGTGAAGTTATTGCATCTTTAGGGATCCACCATCATTATTTGCAAGTTTTTAGGATTTTGGAAGCTCAACCCTCCTCATCTCTACTAGGGTTTCTAGGGTTTTCACTAACAACCCTATTTGGTGAGTTCATCTTTATGTCTTCCATTATTACTATGGTATTTTAAAATGTACATCTTTATGTGGATTATGTGGGTTGTTAACTTAAAGTTTGAACAAAGAAGTGAAAAATGAGTTTTATTACATATTATTCATATAATATGTGATGGGTTCTAGATGTGTATCATTCTTAATGATCTTGTAGCATTTTGACCTAAAAATAATGTTTGGGATTTTGGGGGAATAAACCCTAGTCACAAAAAGGTGAAACCTTTGCTTTTGGGATTTGATAGGTGGAATATTTCTAAATACTTGAATGGTGAACATCTGGGGATTTACAATGTGGTTGTGTGTATTTGTATGTGTATATATATATATATATATGATAGGTTCCCAAGGTGGTACGAGGGAATGTATGGTGCCGTGATATTGAATGTTTGGAGTTGCGGATTGATAATGTGAGAAATGAGTAATAAACATTAAGATGTGGATAATTATTTTATGCTAAACTTGTGTGTGGCTGCATTAGAGATTTATGACTAAATCCTTATGCATGAGGATTTAGACTATGTGATGTGATGTAGTGTGGTGATGGCCAATTATGGGGTCACTAGATAGTAGACACTAAAGGATATCGATGTCCTTGAGGTGGAACTTGTCTAGATTGGGCAAGCACTAAGGTTCAGGTGTAACTCGTAGAGTAAACACTAAAGGTAAGGGAGGGTTTGAGGTGATGCCAGAATGGTACGTTTACTAAAACCAAGAGCCTGAGGTACAATCCCGATAACATCAATAGGTGACTCCACTCACGTGTTCTTGTCACCTTGATGGGAACGAGTCTCCCCCGTGATTCAAGGGTTATATTATGTGTACATATTCAGGTGTGGAACGTCATACAAAATTGTAGATTTTGGTATTGTGCTACCAATAAGAGACCCGGTAACGTTTAAATTGTGTAATAACGCCATCCATTGTATGACTATTTATGTATGATCGCACTTGGCTTCTAGCCTAACACTTGTTGTGTGTCCTTGATTCACATGTGTCACTAGTAGCGGATCTAAGATGAGTTGAAATGCCTACCGATGCAGTTAGGAGCACCTAAGGAGTCGGGCTTTTTGGGGACCTTTTGTGACGAGCGATTCTTTTGGAGACATTAGCGACACCCGTTCTAATCTAGTCTTTCTATAACTAGATTAAGTAGGTTGTTAGTCTATGTTTCTTTTGATCGATGGTTTTGTTGTATAAACTTACCCGTAGTGGGTTAAAGTTATTACTAACCTTTAAGGTTTTATATTGTTCATTTTCCAGAAATGAATAATTTTATGGTTCAGTTTTAAGGTGTTACAATAACCCTATCTTTTAAATCTCCTCTTATTTCCGTCCAACACCATTATTTTGATTTCAACGTCAGTTTTAGCCTAGATGCACCCCGAATTTGCAAAAACGCAAAACAGTGTGTGTCGGCTTTCCAGAACATCTTGAATCCCTTAAATCGGGGCTTTGGTGTCTGAGATATGATTAAAACTCCATAGCCTCACAAATCTGTCAACATTCTTCTTTTGTTGCTTTTTTTTGTTCCGTCTTCGATCATCGATACTCATTTCAATTGACGTATTTAAGTTTATTTATTTAGCGATAAAATAGACAATTATACATATTCAAACGTTTGTCAGTTTACAAAAATAAACAGTCTTATTGATTCAGATTTCAAACTTCAACACCACCTCTTAAAAATCAGAATTGAAATCAGACTTCAGACTTTAGCAACTTTTAAAAAACAAACGTGATCTTATTTTCATATACACAGGTTGAGGGGATTGAGATGGCGACCAATAACTTTGCTTTTAGAATTTAAAATAATGTGTTAAAAATTAGTTTTCTAAAATATGAAGTAAAGTTTATTTTATTTCTAGTACTTTAATATTTTATTTTTGTTAAGAAAATAGCGCTGTTTTTTAAATTAAAGAAAACTGGTGTTTCCGCAATTTAATGGAGTTCTCTGTTATTATAAAAGCATACAAAATGAATATTTCATAGTATTTTTAAGAAACACGTATTGTCTTTACGATTTTATTCAAAACTAGGCATATACATGTGCGATGCAGCGGAATGTAAGTAAAGAACGAACAATTAATGTTACTTCCTTATAGACATGTCATCAACAATCAACCATGACCTAAGAATCACAATTTATGAAACCCTAAACTCATAAAGATATTCAATAATTAGTTTATATTACAATTATTGACGAAAAAATTATAATGATATAATTTATAATAAAAATGAAACGTATTTTACGATTATGTATTTTTAATGTGCTAACGGTGAAAAAAAAAATAAAACGTATATAAAACAATTTAACTCGTAGATATTCATGATATTCAATAGTACGGTTAAATTAAAAAAATATTCAATATTTGGCCCGTTTTGAAGGTATTGACGAGACGATTATAATGGTATAATTTATAGAAAAAGAAACGTATTTTTTCATTGCATTTTTGCTCATATACGATTATTTGTGGTAATATGATAATGGTATAAAATGAAAAATGAAAAAGTAAGGGATATAAAATAAATTAAATAAGTAATTGTAAGGGTGGTAAATGTTATTGTACAAAAGATTGTTCAATAACCGTTTTAAAATTTTTATATAGTAGTATATATATATATATACTATATTATAAATATGGCATAAAAACTCTTAAAAACAAGTCTTAAAGCTTAATGTACCGCTATTTAATGCTAATTACTTAAAAAACAACCATTAAAGTTGTATGTAATACATCTAATGCTATTTATTAATTTTCAATCATTATCTCTAACCATTTTAACTCTCTTAAAATCATTTCTCACTTTATCTCCCCTAAAATAACTCTCAGCATAATTAAATATAGAATAAAAATCAAATTTTAAATATAAAAATATAAAATATAATTAAAAAAATCTAACATAATATTTTATAAAAAAATATATTATTAAACCAAAATAAATTACATCATATTATTAAGTATAAATTAAACATATTTATATAAAAAAATCATTATCGCTCTCTCACAACCAACCAAAATCGTATTGTAAATCGACAAAAAATAGAAAATAAAATGAAACATAAAATCGTGATGTATTTAGCGGCATTGTGCGAGTACACTTCTAGTATATATATAGGGAGAGTTTCATTTGAAAAATGGTAAATGTATGAAAAATAGAGAAGTAATCTTAGTCATTCATCTGGTCAACATTTGCGGCTTTGACCGCGAAGCACCGGATAATTTCTTGCATGGTCTATAGAAGGTAGAGGGCTAGTTTCGTAAAATACGCAGGATGAGTTCATATATGAACCTATATGATTCACATATGAACTATACGTTCATATATGAATCAGTTAATTAATTCATATATGAATCACAAAAGTTCATATATGAATCTGTTAATTAGTTCAACTGATTCATGTATGAATTTACAGTTAATTAATTCATATGTGAATCAGTTAATTAGTTCATATATGAATCACAAAGGTTCATATATGAATCAGTTAAAAGAGTTCAGATGTGAATTACACTGATTCATATATGAACATATAGTTCATATGTTAATTATACATGTTCATATATGAACACAGCTCGTGTATTTTGTAAAAATTACGAAAGTATCCTTCTATTTTTGGAATAGCCGCAACTTTTGACCAGTCAAAGCCGATCTTGACCATATGAATGACTAGGATTACTTCTCTATTTCTCATATATTTATCATTTATCAAATGAACCTAAGGCTATATATATATATATATATATATATATGAAAATTATTGATGGATAAAAATCAATTTTTAACTTTTACCCGACCCGGTTATATATAGCAAAGAACCAATACAACTTTACAAGTGCATGAGAGCATCTTTTTTTGGATAAAGAAAAATCATGGGAGAGAGAATCCAAAGTACATAAAGTAAATGGAGAATGAGTGGATAAATTTATTTTTTGTTTCTTTACAATTATTTTACTCATTTTATTTTTAATTACTTATACTAAAAATATTTTTATCTATACTATATTATAAAATACGGATAAAAAAATCTTAAATACAAATTATTAGGCACAAGGTACCATCATTTTATGCAATATTTTAAAAATCTATTAGTTTACAAGTATCAAAACACAAGATACATATTACTACTGCAGGTTTCTAACACCCACCAATTTGGTATGTGCAGGGTCTTCCTTTTATGCAGACATTTCCATGTATCACTATTAATTAATATATTATATTACTATAACTAGGTTCGACCCCGTGTATTACACGGGATAATTTAAAAAATTAAATCATGGCAGAAAACTTATCTTACAGATATGAATGATCATTGAAAGTACGATGCTACTTTTTTAAACTTTTTTCCCCTTTAGAGTTGTTTTTTTGCAGTTTGTTACAAAATGTCCTTGTTTTAAGCAGTTTTCACAAAGAATGTTTTGCAAAAAATTAATAAAAAATATTAATAAATATTAAGAATTTATAAAACAAAATTTATAATATAACGTAAATGAAATTATGGAAAAATACATAGTTAAAATTGATATTAAATTGCAAAAAGAAAATCACGACAATTTAGTGATTATTTCTATCAAATCTCATACTAATTTTAACAAATCTCATTATAATCACCAGGGGAAGACCTATCCTTCCCAGGGGAGGTCCCGTGTACCCGCTCAAGTTCGTTTCGTAAGGGCGAAAACATTTTCGGTACGTAAGTTGCACGCGCTCAACTACAGGGGGTGCTCCATGATATATACGTTTTTGAGGGGTGAAAGGTGCACAAGTCCAAAAAAACCAAAATTTACTCTCGAAATCAACCAAAAAAATCGAAAAAATCTTTTGAAATCAATCAAAAAAACACAAAAAATCCCCCGAATAAAAAAAAAAAAAAAAAAACATCGAATCAACACAGAAGCTTAAAAAATTCATCGAAATCAACCAAAAACATAAAAAATCCCCCAATAGGGGAATTGGGCTAAAAACACATCAACAACAATTTCTTAAGTTTTTTGTTTGTGCACCCGCTCACCTAAAATCCTGGGTCCGCCACTGCTAATCACGACACATTAATTCGTATATATTTATGATATTTAATAATATAACTAAATCCAAAAGTATTCAATATTGGACTCATTTCGAAGGTATTGACGAAGCGATTACAATAGTATAATTTATAAAAAATAAAAAAGTTTTTTAATGCATTTTAGTTCATATATATTATTTATGTTTATATGATAATAGTCTAAAATGAAAAATAAAAAAGTAAGGGATTAAAAGTAACTACATACCTAATTATAAGGGTAGTAAATATAAGGTATAAATTAAAAAAATTAAATTAAGAAAAGATTTAAGAAAGAATGAATGTGGATGTGTTAAATGAACTTATAATGTAAAATGCGTTCAGATACATGTTTAGGCGTGAAAATGAAAAAATGGGCTCACCAGAAAGCGACACGTGTCCTTTGAGTTACTTATTTATTATATGTATAGATAGATTTGATTTTTCACGAAATTGTAATATTTGTTTAATAAACAATAGCATATTCATTTTATCTATCATGCAATATGAGGAAATAGATTTAAAATTCATAAACAACGTTAAAATCTCCAAAAATACTATATTCGATTTTAACAACTTTTTTTATTTTACACTAAAAATGTACTCGTACAATACAGCGAGATAGATTACGATTTTAATGTTTCATTTTATTTTTTATTTTATTGTCGATTTACAGTACGATTTTGGATGGTTTTGAGAAAGTGGTAATGTTTTTTTTATAAATTTGTTTAATTTAGGCTTAATAATACAATGTTTTTATATAAAAAAAATTAAGTATTTTGTTAGAATTCAATGATTAACCTATATATTTTAATGACATCTAGAAAATATAATCAATTACATATTTAATAATATAATTAAAACAAATTTATAGTAATATAATATATAAATTAATAGTGATACGTGGAAAGTTCTACATAAAAGAAAGACCCTACACATACCAAATTAGTGGGTGTTAGAAAACTGCAGTAGTAATATGTATCTTGTGCTTTGATACTTGTAAATTAAGAGATTTTTAAAATCTTGCATAAAATGATGCTACCTTATGCCTAATAATTTGTATTCAAGAGTTTTTTATCCGTACTTTATAATATAGTATAGATATTATAATATTAATTATATTATTAAAATATTATTTATTTATTTTAAACATTTAACTTCACTAATTATTATTGGTTGATATAGTGAAATGAATTATTTTCTCTTTTATTAGTAATCACAATTCTCTAAATTTAGAAAAAGTTTACCTCTTATCTCTTACTTTTTCCCCCTTTTTAAAAAGTTTTCAAAAATCAGTTAAAGTTTAATAAAACCAAAAATTCTCATTCCATTCATTTTTAGAACCTTTCGAAGATTTTATTTTATATAACTAAGGGTTTGTTTGTTTGTTTTTAAAAACCTCTTAAGGGTTCTTAAGTCTCAATCGTTCAGACCTTTTTAGACACCACCTCTTATTAATCATAACTAAAATAAGACTTCAGACTTTAGACCTCTTAAAAAACAAACGGCACCTAAAAGTGTATCTGTACAATACATTACGATTATAAAATCTAGAGCTTGAACCCTCAATCATGTTATTCACACTTTATTATGTTATCCTCCTTTCTTGATTTTTTTATGGTTTTGAAAAAGCTAGATATCGACCGGTTATTATTGTCTTAAAATATATATTAATATGAGCTTTAAGCTAAAGATTTAAAATTCTAATTTTCTGGTTTAATTTATTTAATTTAAGTTTTATTATAATTTAGATTTAAAATAAAATTGTAAATTAATATAAAATAGATTATAATTTTATATAAAATAATGATAAATTATTTTGTTAGGACTCAAGAATAGTTTAATTTAAATGGTAATTATATCTAAGGTATTTTATATGTAAAATCAAAGAGATAATATATTTCAATAAGAAATAAAAAAATGAGTTGTTTTATCTCGGATTTTCTTGTGCTTATCGGTTAGTTATATGAATTAAAATATTTTAAGTTTTTAAATTTTTGGATGTTTTAGATTTAAAATAAAGTATTTATCATGTATCTGATTATTTTGATATGTTGGTAATACGAATTTGAACATGAAGTTCTGATAAGTTGTACTAATGTATCATTAACTTGTAAGTAATAGGTAGGACTATAAATTGGTTGATGATTATTATATCCTAAAATATAAACTGATATTAGTTTCAAAATAATAATTATTAAATTATCATTTTTCTATTTAGTTTATAGTTTTATTGTAACTTAAATTTAAAACAAAAATGTAATTTATTTTAGTTTTAATTATGAATATTTTTCTAAAGATAATGATGCATTTTTTTATAAAAATAATTATAGAGCATTTTGTTAGTGGTCAACAATTTTTTAATTTAAATGTTAACCATATTTAAAAATAAATGGATAATAAATTTTAATAAAAAATACAAATAAGTGTGTTATCTCATAGAGTTTATCATGTATTTATTATGTTTATTTACAGTTAGTTATGTCAATTTAAACATGGAGCTTTAATAAGTTGTAATTATGCTTAATCAACTTGTAATCATAAATTTTAAGTAATATGCATTAATAAGCAGTATTTGTCTATTTGATGTATAAAAAGGTTTTTTTAATACTTTAGAGTATCTCCAACATTTATGCTAAAATAGAGAAAAAATAGATTTTAGCAACTTTTTTGCTCCAACAGCTATGTTATCTTATATGCTAAAATGGAAAAATGAAGAGAGATTGTGTAACACCTCCAAATCCATCCATGGGTAATGTCACATCATCCCTCCTAAATATTACCTTATGTCGTCGGATATGACCATAAGGATATATTAGAAGTACAACCACAACGGAAGTCTTAACGTAAAGTAAATACAAGTCCCCAACATTAGTCCGTTCCATACCGGACTATGTTACACAACAACTCCTATTACATAGTAATTAAGTTTCAAATAGCAAAGCATTAAATTACAAAACCATAATAAATCTATCTAGGTCTTGCCCTTCCCTTTGTCCACACCTGAACCACCTGCTCCTGATATGCATACTAATAGTTAGCTAAAAGCTAAGTAGGTTCATGGTTTACGTGCACATAGATACACACTCCATCAAGCATAAAAATATTAGGCACCAATTAAATGGTATACATATTGTTTTCAGAAAACATTTGACACCAATGAGATCTCCTAAACCTCATCACCGGGTAGGTCCGCTCTGTCACTGACATTCCCTGGGTCGCACGGCTCACACCCGTCTAGCACCCATTACGGGGTCGTACCACCCCTAAACGTGACATATCAAGCCTGGCCTCATACCCCATATCGGCAGGGCCGGTCCAATGGTTTTGGATGCCCTGGGCGGAGACACGAAAATATGCTCTCCATAAACTAAGAATACAAATTTTTTAAAGGGGTTTGGAACCTAGTCAAGCTAGGCGGCTCAACCTCACGCCGATTATTATTAAAAAAAAAGTTACAACGGGGGGGACATAAACCAAAACCCCGAACAACAAAATAATGATAACGTCACCTAAAACGTTGTCGTCGTGCATTTCTTGAAGCAAAATCATCTATTAATTTATTATATTCGACATTTGCTAAAAACTTACTTTCTATGCTCAAAATTGCTAACCCGTTAAGCCTTTTATTGACTCATGGTAGTCCGCAAATATGACTTCAAGAGATTTAATTTTGAGAAACTTCTTTCAGCGGACGCTACCGTGACTGGTATTGTTAACAAAATCTTGTATGCAAGCAACACGTGCGGAAACATATCTGTAACTCTCGAAAAAAAAAACGTAATAATTGAGAATAAAGGTTGAGGGGAGGAAATAATTCAAACTCAAGTGGAGGGTTAAAAGCGATAAATAGAGAAAAGGTTAAGGGTGTGGAGTGTAAACCACAGGACCTGTTTTGCCAAACTTCTAAAACTTTCAAAATGGAGTCGTGGATGAGAAATGTGGCGGTAACAGGTTGTGGGAGTGGGTTACTCTACAAATGGGATTAAAATAGTTATCAGTATCATTTTGAAGAATATTAGGGAGAAAGAGATATATCGATAGAGTGAAGAGGAAATTGAGAGAAAGGAGTAGGAGACATGCCTGAGAGGAATGACTAAGGTTCAAGCCAAGGAACGAGCGCGGTGACGTTAAGGTAAAGGATATTAAACTTTACGTTTCTCTTAGTAAATTAAAGTGGCACTCTTCTCTTTATAGAAGCAATCGGTGTTCGGTTTACTCTCAAACTTGAGAAAATGGCTCGGTGTTGGGAAAACAACGTTAGGCCATGAAAATCGATGTTGTGGAACGATGTTGGAACCATACCAACGAAATGGTTTGCGGTCTCAAAAACGTTTAGTTTTCTTAAATGAAACATCACCGGTACTCGTCGTTTTCCCCACCGCTAAACTTGATCGAGATGTTTCCGGGTTTAAAATTTGGCCTACCGAGTGGAACGGATATCCAACGTTTTCACGAAAATGATTTTGGTCATGAGAGCTATGCATGTTTTGTAGTGGTTACTTTTAATCGGTAAGGTTAACGGAAGAATCGTGATCGTAATCTCGGTTGTGTAATGAAAACATGCATGTCCGTGTGTGTGTGTGTGTATATATATATATATGTATGTATATGAAGAATGGTATCGGACCATGCACGTTTTCTTATTTCAAATGGAAAATGATTGGTTTGGTGTTACGTTAATACAACGAAGGAGAAGGGTGGGGTGACCGTCAAGAGTTTTAGCGACAGTCATGGAATTAATATGGAGGAGGAGGTTTGTCATGCAACGGATGACTCTCTAAGTCATCTCATGCATGCATCACTTTCAAAGTCATATAAATATATATATATATATATATATATAATTTACGTGTACTATCTGCCTACATATATATGTTAATGTGTAATATATATATATATATATGAATATTATACATACATATATATAGATATAGATAGGTAATATGTAAATTATAAAATATATTTATATATTATATGGTTTAATGAGCCGATTAATAAGGAGTGTAATTAATACTCGATTTTACAACGTCTAATTTATTCAGGAGGTTAGACAAAATTCTTAGGAGAATATTAAAGGGCTGGAAAAGATGACATTTATTTTAAGAAATGGTACTTAGAAATTATTACGATTTATGTAGGATTCGGGAGCTACTTTGTGAAGGGTGAACCTACAATAAATCGAGGTGAGTCTTCATGAGACTTTTCTGAGATGCATACATACGTAATTAAAATTATGTTGGCTTGATAATTATTGGAGTACGTATATGGTGTAAAATGATACATTTTATGTGCATGTTTACGGTGTATTATTGCATGTATATAAATGTGTTATTTATTTGGAGTACGTATGTTATGCATGATAATTGGTTTATGTACATGTTTACGGGTGAATGTTTCATGTACATTATTTTATAAAGGAGATTGCATGCTATTGTTTTGTTGGTTTATAAACATTCTTAGCATGTCACATTTATGGGATGATTTCATGTGACACATTTTGGTGTCGATATTGGGTATGGGATCGGGCTCGATATGTCACATCTGGGGGTGGCACGACCCTGTAATGGGTGCCGGACGGGTGTGAACCGTGCAACCCAGGGAATGCCAGTGACAGAGCGGACCTACCCGGTGAGAGGGTTTAGAAGATCTCATTGGTGTCAAAATGTTTTCTGAAAACAATATGCATACTATTTAATTGGTGTTTAATATTTTTATGCTTGATGGAGTGTGTATTTATGTGCACGTAAACCATGAACTCACTTAGCTTTTTAGCTAACTACTAGTATGCATCTCAGGTGCCGGTGGTTCAGGTGTGGACAAGGGAAAGGGCAAAGCGTAATTAGATTTACTTTGTTAAGTTCTTTAATGCTTTGCTAGTTATCAACTTATTTATTATGTATTTGGAGCGTTATGTAATATAGTCCGGTATGGGACGGACTAATGTTGGAGATTTGTATTACTTTAAGTTAAGACTTCCGCTGTGATGGTGATTTGGTTATATCTTGATGTCATATTCGACGACATAAGGTAATATTTGGGCTGAAAGATGTGACATTACCCAAGGGTGGATTTGGGGGTGTTACAGGTTGGTATCAGAGCCATAGTTTAAGAGAATTAGGTTAATTGGTTAGACTAAGCTTAAACTGGACTTTGTTTTGGAGAGGAGGGGATAGATATTTCGTCAGGCAGGAGTAGGTGTATATGATTGTTTATATCCTAGCATTACCTTGCTTTATATTAAGTTTGAATCCACTATGATACCTGACCCAATATGCTTCTATGGCTTGTAGGACGTGGTGGACATGGCACACTCGGATAGTGGCTCAGAGGGATACACTTTGGAAAAGCAAATATAGGCTGGCATAGAGTACGAGGAGGTCGACCAGCCAGTCGGGCTTACACAGGAGAGGATTAGGGTCCCTTTCGCCATGATTCAGCATTATAATGAGTACATAGAAGAGTTGCAGCATCGCATCTTTATGACAGTGGTAGCATACCGGACGACCAGACGGGAGGCACGTATAGCATCCAGGTCGTTTTGGACCAGGGTCGTGGAATGGTCTAGGTACATGTGGGAGGTTTTACGGGATGTATATATAGGTGCGACAGTATTTATCGGGCAGTGGATTAGTTGGTTCCAGCAGGGACCGCATATGGAGTTTACCTTCTACTTCCACCCGATCCAGCCCTATCATCATTGGCTTGGGTTCCACTATTATCGATTTGAGGAGCCGATGATCCAGGGGCACCAGGACCATGAAGAGGAGGAGGATGAGGATGAGGGTGAGCATGAGCATGAGGAGTAGCGATGACGATGGAAGATTTCATTTTATAAATCTTTCTTTATTGTTCATATTAGGAGAATGCTAGTTTCTTTTTAAGTCCTTAGTTGGGATTGAATTGCTAGGAGTTTGTATTTTGTCGTGCATGTGTGGCCGGTTTTAGACTCGGTTATCTTATTTTGGTTGTCCTTTATTTATGTTCAGTAACGTTTATTAATGTACGAACTTATTAGTTATGTGAATGAAAATGCCGTTTCTTTTAGTATGTGACCTTGTGTGATGTTGTCTATTTAGACTATGGTTAGAAGTAAATATGGAGATTAACAGTGCATTTTTGTATCAGTATGGCGTCTAGAGGATCAAGGAGAATTGAACTTATCGGGGAAGGTGCCAATGATGCGGTACCACCAGTGGGACGAGACCGAGGCCGAGGTCGAGGTCGCGGTGATGGTCATACTGCTAGCTCTAGTGCCACCCCGTCTATACATGCTAGTACAACCACAGGGAGAGGCCGAGGACGTGGGAGGGCACAACGAGGGGGAGGCGAAAACCCTATGACCGAGGAGACGATGGATGATAGAATGACACAGATCCTCCATAATACCCTACCTGGTATAATAGAGGCAGCGTTAGAGGCCAGACTAAAGAAACAGGCAGAAGAGGAGAAGACTGAACAAATAAATACTGAGATAGGAGACCAAAAAGATACTGAGGCAAGCAACCAGGAGAATACTAAGGTGAGTATGAATGAAGAGGACAAGATAGTGGTTCCAACCACAAAGGAGAAGGGATGCAACTTTAAGGACTTCAGTAACACACGTCCGAAAGAGTTTAAGGGTATCGAGGGGGAGGTAGCCCTAATGAACTGGATAAAGAAAATGCAGAGCTGCTTCAAGATCTGCAAGTGTTCCGAGGATCAGAAGGTGACATATGCGGCTACTACCCTGGTGGACTCGACACTTGACTGGTGGGATACTGAGTACGAGATTAGAGGAGAGAGTGAAATTGCTTCTATGTCTTGGGAGCAAATGAAGAAACTAATGATGGAGAAGTACTGCACCCAGTCAGAGGTGAAGAAACTGGAGTCAGAATTCTTGAGGTTGGAGCAAGGGTCATCTTCAGTTCATGAATATGTCAATGAATTCTTGGAGAAGGCAAGGTTCGCAAGTTATCAGGTGGCGACAGAGCAGAGAAAGATAGATCATTTTAAGGACGGTCTCCGAATAGAAATCAAGCAATATGTTGACATGAACGCCCCAAAGACATTCGTTCAAGCTGTGGAAATGGCGACAGTGGTAGAGGAGAATAATGCTAAGGCAACTGGTGAAATGAGGGACAATAAGAGAAAGTGGGAAGGCCCAAGCAAGATAGTTAAGAAAGCGAAGGTGAGTTCATCAGCGGTGAAGATAAAAGGAGAGATCGTTGTTCCTCAGTATGGTAAATGTGGGCGAAGGCACAGGGGTGAGTGTTGGGCTGGGAGCATCTCTTGCTATAGGTGTGGAAAACCAGGACATACAGCGCGTGAATGTCCAGAAAGGAAAGCATGTTATGAGTGTGGTGTAGAAGGGCATCTGCGGTATGAGTGCCCTAAGATTCAGAAAGGAACACTGAATAGTGTGAAGTCATCAGCTGAAGGTATGGGAAGGAGTTTTGACAAAAAGAAAGAGGTGCCCAAGGGACGTGGTTGAGCGTATAACATGACATTGGAGGAGGCTAGGGAGACTCCTGACGTCGTATCAGGTATGTTCCCTATTAACAATGTCTATGCTCATGTATTATTCGATTCGGGTGCAAATGGTAGTTTTGTGTCTACTACTTTTCGCCACTACTTGAACAAAGATGCATGTAGATTAGAGAAGAGCTACACTGTAGAAACAGCTGACGGTGGTCAAGTTAAGGTAGAAGAGATAATTGATGGTTGCACGATCTGTATAGATGGTAAAGAGTTGCCTGTTAGGCTAATGCCAATGTGTTTAGAAGGTTTTGATGTGGTCTTAGGCATGGATTGGTTATCTGACAACCATGCTCAAATCGTATGCAATAAGGAGTTGATCAAGATTCAGACCCTAGAGGGAGAGACAGTTCACATCTATGGGGATAGAAAGAAAGACAACACTAAAGTGATCACGGCCTTGAAGGCGAGAAGGTGTATTCAAAAGGGGTGTGTAGCTTACTTAGCTTAGGCTATAGACACCAAGCTGGAGGAGAAGACGGTAACAAGTATACCAATAGTAAAGGAGTACCCAGAAGTGTTCCCGGAGGAATTGCCAGGGATACCACCGGAACGTCAGGTGGAATTCCGAATTGACTTGGTACCAGGAGCAGCACCAATCGCAAAGACACCATATCGGTTGGCTCCGACGGAGATGCAAGAACTAATGAAGCAACTCCAAGAGCTGTTGGATAAGGGATTCATACGACCGAGTTCGTCACCCTGGGGAGCACCGATATTGTTTGTCAAGAAGAAAGACGGTACGATGAGGATGTGCATCGATTACCGGGAGCTAAATAAGATCACGATCAAGAATAGGTACCCATTACCAAGGATCGATGACTTATTTGATTAGCTTCAGGGAGCCTGCTATTTCTCGAAGATTGACTTGAGATCGGGTTACCACCAGTTAAAGGTTCGAGAGGAGGATATATCAAAAACGGCTTTCAGAACTCGTTATGGGCACTATGAGTTTCTGGTAATGCCTTTTGGGTTGACGAATGCACCAACTGCATTCATGGATCTGATGAACAGGGTTTGTGGACCCTACCTAGATAAGTTTGTCATAGTCTTCATTGACGACATCCTTATCTATTCGAGGAGCAAGGAGGAGCATGAGAAGCATTTCAGAGCAATTCTCGAGCTGTTGGCTAAGGAGAGGTTGTATGCCAAATTCTCGAAATGTGAATTCTGGCTACGAGAGGTGCAATTTCTTGGTCATGTGGTTAACGCAGAGGGGATCAAGGTGGATCCAACCAAGATTGAGGCAGTAATGGATTGGGAGTCACCTAAGTCAGTGTCAGAAATCCAAAGTTTCCTTGGCTTAGCAGGCTACTACAGAAGATTCATCCAGGATTTCTCAAAGATAGCGGCGCCCTTGACGACCTTGACTAGAAAGGCAGTTAAGTTTGATTGGGGTCAGAAACAAGAAGAAGCATTCCAAACGCTTAAGAAGAGGTTGAGCAGTGCACCAGTACTGTACCTACCAGAGGGAACGGAAGACTTTGTTGTCTACAGTGATGCTTCAAAAATGGGACTATGGTGCGTATTGATGCAAAGAGGTAAGGTTATTGCCTATGTTTCACGCCAACTGAAGGAGCATGAGAAGAAGTATCCAACACATGACATGGAGTTAGCCGCAGTGGTTTTTGCACTGAAAATATGGAGGCACTACCTGTATAGCACGAAATGTTTGATTTACACGGATCATAAGAGCTTGAAGTATCTCTTCGATCAAAAGGAGCTAAACATGAGGCAGAGAAGGTGGATGGAGTTGTTAAAAGATTACGACTGTGAGATTCATTACCACCCGGGTAAGGCGAACGTGGTCGCTGACGCCCTAAGTAGAAAGGAGAGGGCTGAACCGATTCATACCATGTGGATGATTATTCAGGTAGATTTGATTGACCAGATTCGAGGAGCTCAAAAGGAGGCCCTATTGGAGGAAAATGTCAAGAAGGAGAGAATGGTCGGACAGGTTAAAATGTTGATCATCGGGTCAGATGGTGTATATAGGTTTGGGAATCGGGTTTGGATTCCTTGCAAAGGAGATTTAAGGGACATTGTGTTAGGTGAAGCGCACAAAGCCAAATACACTATGCACCCAGGAAGTGATAAGATGTACAAAAATTTAAAGGAGAGCTACTGGTGGCCTGGCATGAAGAAGGCAGTAGCAAAGTATGTAGAGAAATGTTTGACATGCCTACAGGTGAAGACGGAACATCAGAAGTCGTCAAGTATGTTGCAACAAATGGAGATTCCAGTATGGAAATGGGAGATGATCACGATGGATTTCGTGACTAAATTTCCAAAAACGGTGAAAGGGCATGATGCGATATGGGTGATAGTTGACAGACTCACGAAGTCCGCTCACTTTCTACCGATCAGTGAAAAGTATTCTCTAGAAAGGTTAGCGCAATTGTATGTCAATGAGATAGTCTCAAGGCATGGAGTGCCACTATCGATTGTCTCAGATAGGGATACAAGGTTCACGTCGAGATTCTGGGCTAGTTTTCAACAAGAAATGGGAACTCGATTGAACTTGAGCACTTCATATCATCCTCAAACTGACAGTCAAAGTGAGAGGACGATACAAACATTGGAGGATATGTTGAGAGCTTGCACTATTGATTTTGGGGGGAGTTGGGATAACCATCTTCCACTGGTAGAATTTGCTTATAATAATAGCTACCACTCTAGTATCAAGGTAGCACCGTTTGAGGCCTTATATGGCCGTAAATGTAGGACGCCTGTGTGTTGGGCTGACGTCGGAGAAAGGCAGCTGGCTGGACCGGAGTTAGTCCAGCAGACTTCAGACAAGATAGTGTGTTATCCCAGTTTAATCTAGTTGATAATTAAACACACAAACACAATAATATCAAGAGATATAATAGATTCAGAATAACATACCAATCCCTTGAATAAACAGTTAAACCTTGTGTGTTCTTGATACCCTTGAATACAGAGAAAACGTACGACTACTATAATCTCTAAAACAATAATTATGAAGTATCTTGACCCTAAAACTAATTAAACAAAACTTTAAATACCTAGGCCATATGGGCTTTAACCTTAATGGGCTTTCTAACAGGCTTTAGGCCCATTTACAAATAACTATTAACATATTACACTTTAAACCCTCTAATCTTTAATTATCAAACAAATACGGTTTAGACCCTCTAATTTAACTTTAATCTTGAATACAATTATTTGATCCAACAATCTCCCCCTTTGGATTCAAGATTAAAAAAAATTTGGCAATTGTCTTCGGGTCTTCACTTGTCTTCACTTTTCTCTTGAGAAACTTCAGATATGACGTTTTAAATCTTTAAATAGTCTTCAAATCTTCAAAACTTTGAAAATCTTCAGCAGTCTTCAGATTATATTATCCCCCTTAATATATTCTCCCCCTTTTTGATGAATGGTGAGAATCATCATCATCAAAACTTATCAAAACAATCTCCCCCTTGAAAATGATCATCAGTAAGCACTGTCTTCATGTAACGAGCCCTGTTCGGAAATAAGAGCAGTCTTCCCAAATGGAAAGAGTGATTATTTCAATCTTTTCAGATTCAAATAACATAAAAGTAGTAACCATTTGAATCTTTTCAAATTCAAACAGTTTAATAGGTGTAACCCTGAATCAACAAATGACTCAGTTAGAATGCCTGTCAATGACACAAAGTCACTGAGTAACACAAAGTTACTATATAAGGAGCTGGTTTGATGTTGGCTCCCCAGGTCTTCCATTTAATCATCGAATAACACATGGTTATCTATGAACGTTCTGACAGAAAACAAATTTCTGTGTGCTCGTGCATGTGTATGAAAAAATTTAGCATAGATGATTGCCTTTTCATATAGGCTCAAAGTATGTAAACTTGTTGAGACAGCAACAAATTATACAAAGACTCAATGTGCATGAGAAAGGGTTCGAAGGTGGGGCAACTTTCCTTCTTTTTCAATATTAGTATCTTCCAAATGAAGAACCAATAGCTTATGTGCTGCGTCCCCAGAAAATGTGAAACATTCTCTTTTTGAGAAAAGAATGAGTAGCCGGTGGGGTTTTATGCAAGAGATGGCATGGGCTAGTTGCCTTTTTCAATGATGGTCACCAAAGAATGTGAACCAATCAGATTATGTGGCTGTCCGGCTCAGAAAGAAGTTTGGTGTAGAGTTTGATATTCTTTTACTCTGTTCTCTCACCCTCTTTCTTTTAATCTTTTAAATCTCACATATAACCAATCTCTCTTTTTCATTTTACCTCTTCACACACCATCACTCAATTCTTTTGACCCCTCTCCCCTCAATCACTCAGGAAATACTTCCGGGGTAGGAAACACTGGTTATCGTGAATCCATGGAAGTTCTGTTAAGCTCACACACTGAATCCCATGTATTTTCCTAAAAGAATGTGTTGTTCAACAGTCTTTTGTACATGAAAGCACAAATCAGTACAGAGTTACATGAAGAATAAAAATTGGAGAAGTCAAAACAATTATGTTTGACGATGCAATTCTCCCCCTCAAACTAAAAGAGTTTGACAATTAAGCTCTTAGGAGTTTTTCTATTAAGCTCTTTTGACTTTTAAGCTCCCCCTTAACTGAAGATTTTTTTTTAACAATCAAGTAGGAAAAATAAAGCACTGAAGTGCGGGTCCTAATCTGATGTGATTAGAAGCCATTGTCACTTGAACAAACCTGCATAAAAAATTATGGTAATCATTTGTGAAAATGATTCCGCTATCGTTAGCAACAGTTGAAGAATACAACACAAGATTAGGATTTAGAATACTCCCCCTTGAATCATGAGTAAGATCTAAGACATGTTCAACATACCAAGTTTGTTGATTAGAAATTGGAACCTCTTTTCATCTAATGGCTTGGTGAAAAGATCAGCTAACTGGAAGTCAGTTTGAACAAAGTGCATTTCAATGTCACCTTTTTCTACATGATCCTTGATGAAATGATAGCGTACATCGATATGCTTGGTCTTCGAATGTTGTACCGGGTTAGCAGTTATTGCGATTGCGCTCTTGGAATCACAATAAATAGGAACACGCCTGTAGTTGTATCCAAAGTCCCTTAACTGGGTCTTCATCCAGAGGACTTGTGAACAGCAGCTAGCAATAGCTACATATTCAGCCTCGGCAGTGGATGTTGAAACACAGTTTTGTTTCTTTGAAGTCTAACTTACAAGTTTGTCACCTATGAATTGACATGATCTAGAGGTGCTTTTCCGGTCTAGCTTACATCCTGCATGATCAGCATCTGTAAAGGCAGTTAGTTTAAAACGAGAATCCTTTGGATACCAAAGGCCTAGATTAGGAGAGCCTTTGAGATATCTAAGGATTCGCTTAATAGCAGTTAAGTGCGACTCTTTAGAATTAGACTGATACCTCGCACAAAAACATGTGGCATACATTATATCTGGGCGACTTGCAGTCAGATAAAGTAAAGAACCAATCATGCTACGATACACCTTTTGATCAACAGGTTTCCCGGAGGGATCTGCGTCTAAGAGTGTACCAGTAGCCATTGGTGTTTTCATGAATGAACTATCTAACATATTGAACTTTTTCAAAATATCTTTTATGTATTTAGCTTGATTAATAAATATGCCTTCGGGTAATTTCTTTACTTGTAAACCAAGAAAGAAATTCAATTCGCCCATCATCGACATTTCAAACGTTGTCTCCATTATTTTTGAAAAGTTCTTACAAAATTTCTGATTTGTCGACCCAAATATTATGTCGTCAACATAAATCTGAATGAGAATCAAGTCCTCACCTTTCCTTTTAAGAAATAAGGTTGTATCAACTGTACCTTTCTTGAAACCAGAAGCAACTAGAAATTTAGTGAGAGTTTCATATCAGGCTCGCGGTGCTTGTTTAAGACCATAAAGTGCTTTGTCTAAAACATAGACGTGATCAGGGTGATGAAGATCAACGAAACCTTCAGGTTGAGCCACGTAGACCTCCTCATGCAGAACGCCGTTCAGGAAAGCAGTTGAAGTACTCGTGACTTCCTTTCCAGAAGAGCTATCTGTAGAAACAGATTCAGCATTAGTAGAGTCAGAAACTAATGGTTGAGTTGTACCTGATGGAGATGAAGTTTCAGTGACTTCTTCTTCGGACGGTCCAGACATGTCTTCAGAAATAGTAGGGACCTCCGAACTGGTTATTGATGTAGATATGCATTTATCAAAATCTGCACAAATATCATCAAAGGCATCAATAAACAATAGATCTAACTCAGATAAAGTAGAGTTAGAGTTAGAAGAGGTGGATCCTTTAGTGGCTGGTTCTATTCTGGATTGAATAGAAGCTTTGTCCTTAATTACGAGTTCTGAATTGTTGTGTCCAGAAGTCCTTGTAGAATTCTCATCAAAGGAGACATTCATGCTCTCAACAACCGTCTTAGTTCGAATAATGTAAATTCGATAAGCTTTGGATGTCAGAGAGTATCCAACGAGATATCCTTCATCTGCTTTCTTATCAAACTTTGATAATCCTTGACGTTCTCGCAGAATGTAACACCTGCAACCAAAAACACGAAGAAATTTGATATTAGGTGTGCGATTGTTGATTAACTCATATGCTGTTTTATTAAAGCGCTTGACCACAATGGTACGGTTCTGAGTAAAACATGTTGTAGCGACTGCCTCGGCCCAAAGGTACATGGGTAGATCGGAATATGCAAGTATAGTACGAGCTGCTTCAACAAGCGTGCGATTCTTCCGTTCAACAATGTCGTTCTGCTGTGGAGTGTAGGCTACGGAGAAGTTGTGTGAAATCCCCACATAAGTAAGATAACTCCTTAGGGTGTCATTCTTGAACTCCGTTCCATTATCGCTATGAATGGTTCGAACTGGTAATTGAAGACGTACTTGGATGCGCTTGATAAAAGCGGTGATCAATTCTGGCGCATCTGACTTGTTGCGAAGAAACTCGAGCCATGTATACCTTGAGTAGTCATCTATCATTACCAACACGTATTTCTTTCCGTTGATAGATGTTGTTCGCATTGGGCCACAAAGGTCCATATGGAGAAGTTCCAGTGCAGATGAGGTCGATGAATCAGATTTGGACTTGAATGAGCTACGCTTCATTTTTCCCAACTCACATGCGGAACAGAGTGAGTCCTTTTCGAACCTCATTTCTGGTAGACCTTTGACTAGACCTTGTCTTTGTAGCTTCGCTATAAATCGGAAATTCTGATGAGACAAGCGGCGATGCCACGTCCACGATTGTGCTTTAGAAGCTTTGGCTAGTAGGCATAATGGACGTGTGGCAGACAGTGTAGGAAAATCTACATAGTATAGATTTCCATGGCGCTCAACTTTGAAAACTTCGTAACCATCGGGATCCTCTAGATAGCAATGAGTGGTTGTGAAGCGGACTTGATAATTCATGTCACAGAAGTGACTGGTACTAAACAGATTGTGATCAAGCCCTTCTACATATAATACTCTTTGAATCTTCACAACGCCATTGTCGAGCATTCCATATCCTCTGACGTGTCCTTCTGCTTCAGAATTTGCAAATCTAACTGCTCCGGCAGGCTCCTCCACATAGTTATGTAAGAGGTGCTTGAATCCTATCATGTTGCGTGAACATCCGGAATCTATTACCCACAATCGACAAGCCTGCAAAAGAGACAATTAGTTTTGCTTAGGCACCCATATCAGGATGGGTCCTTCGCGGTTAGCATCAAGCAACTCAGGAATATCATCTGGTTTGACTTTCACTCTCTATTCATAACGCGGCTTTGGAACCCATTTCCAAACCATCTTAACATTTAATTCCTAAAAGTGTTTTTTAGAAATGGGATTGGCAACCTTAGCTCGAAACACTTTGGGTTGTGGGGAAGAATCAGAATTAGAATTAGACTTAATATTCAGTTTAGCTTTTCGCTTACTCTGTTTGGACTTTGGAGGGGAGTAGTATTTGAATGAGTTGTCCCAGCAGTGTTTGCAATATAGATTCTTTCGAGCAAAATTCATAAACTTAGATTTATCGGAACAAATCTTACATTCATGTTCATCAAAAGAATTACTTTTCAAAATAACACTGTCTGAAGTACAACTATTTGAAGCAAAAGTTTCACTTAATAACCTATCATTCTTATTCAAACTATTGTCTTTATTCTTCTTACTCCTCCCAACTCCATTTCCTTTTATATCTGAAACAGAAACAGGAACCTTGTTAGTCTCTAACTTAGAGGGTGGTTCTTTTCTAGAGCTATTTGAAGTCTCACCCTTCTCAAAAATACTAGGAGGATATTCAGGACAATCAGAGTAAACAACTGAAGGTTTTGCAGGAGCATCAAATTCTGGATTGGTTCTTACCTTCCAGCTTGGATCATTGAACATTTGTTTATCATTTGAAGCATTTTTAAATAAAGTAATTTTCAACTCATTGATCTCTGTGCAAAGCTCTTGATTTTCTTTTAAAGATTTTTCAAGTTTATATTTGAGATCAAGATTTTCATCTTCAACCTCATCAAGAGACTATTGCAACATATCAATTTGCTTCATCAATTCAGATGTATGATCATTCACAGAATTTGACTCCTTTAAATCAGAAACAGGATCAGAGTCTGAAGCATTCATCATTTCAGAGAATATCTCTTCAGTTATGGACTCAATAAACTCCTTTTTATCATTTTGAACACAAGATTCATTCGTGATAGCATTTTCTTCTTCAACCTCTTCAACAAGTAAAGGTTTAGAAGCAATGGGACTTGAGACTGATGGCATAGTAGATGGAGCAACATCCGATTCATACTCATCATATTTGCATGCAGTCTCAGGTAGAACAGTGTTGGTGCTTACTGATTCTTTGAAAGGTGTGGTAAATAGTGATTCAAACTCAGTAAATTCGATCTTTCGAGTCTCATAGCTTTTATTTAAATCACCATATGTAAAACCAACTGATTTAAAAAGATTTTGAGAATCAGTATCACCAGACTTGTTCTTTCCCATTTCTTCTCGACCTTTGGTCTCTTTAGAAGGTTTAGTAGAACTCGCTTCAACAAAAGTCGCACGAATGTCAGGAATGGGTCTGATTGCGGAGCCAAATTTATCAAAGTTATATAGGTGCTCCGGTGCCTTTTTCAAAAAATTTTTAGTTGGCACACCCAAACCTGGTTTTAGTTTATAAAACCTTTCGTCTTGGAGTTTATTGGTCAACAGATTTAATGTTTGCTCAGTCTGACCTCGTTTCATATTAATATCCTGTAGTTGCTTGATTTTGGTGAAAGCTTCATTTCTTTCTTTATAACAAACTTCAAATTTTATTTGAAACTCACCCTTTTCAGCATTAAGATTCACAAGATCCGTTTCTAAGCTAGATGTTTTTTCTTTTAAAGACGCTTTTTCAGCTTTTAAATCATCTTTTTCCTTTTCTTTTTCTTCCACAACCACTTTTAATATAACATTTTCATCACGAAAGCTTAAGACAGATTGATGTGCAGAGCTAAGTTTGCCTTTCAGTAAAGCAAATTCATCTTTCATACCATGTATTTGGGCCATTAAAGATTCAATAAGTTCAGAATTATCACTTACCTCAGAGTTTGCATCTTCGGATTGTGCCTCAGAATCTTCATTGTCACCATCCAGCTTTGCCATATAAGATACTTGGGTGAAGTGTGCTTGCTCCTCGTCATCGGAACTTTGATACAGCCAGTTTTCTTCTTCGGCCATTAGCACTTTTCCTTCTTCAGCTTTCTTGGCAATGAGTGACTTTCTTGCGTAGTACTCTAAGTTCTTTACCTTCTTGAACTTGCAGTCTCTTGAGAAATGCCCAAATTTGCCACAGTTGTAGCATCTTCCTGGATCATCCTTTCGTTCTTCTCGCTTCTCCTCTCTCTTTCCTTCTCTTCTATCTTCCTTCCTGTCTTCTCGTCCTTCCTCTCTCCTTCCATGCCTCGGCTTGTATCGCATCTCAGACTTCTCTTTCTTGTATCCATCATACTTTGGCTTTGAATAGAATCTCTTTTTGCCAAAGGTCTTCTTGAATCGTCGCGTAATTAGAGCCAAGTCCTCATAGAACTTCTGAATATCTGGATCAGAATCAATCTCCAGTTCTTCATCACTTGAAGCTGAGTCAGAGTCAGTAACTTCGGTAACTAGAGCTTTAGACACCTTTTTCTTTGACCTTGCAGAGGATACAGAGCCTTTGCCGGCTATGAAAGCCACAGAATCCTTCAGATTTTTAGACTCGTTATTAATAGATCTCACCTCATCCTCATGTTGAGCAAGAGTAGAGAAGATATCAGTGACATTTTCTTGAGCCATATTCTTGGACATCTGGAGGTTGATGGCAAAGTTCTTCCACTCTGGATTCAGATTCTTGATGAACTTGTAATTTATCTCAGAAGCAAATTTAGCGATATTGTTCCTCCGTAAGTCATTGAGAATGACGTTATACTTGTTGTAGGTATCTAGTAGTAGCTCTCCTTCTTTTGCATGAAATCCCTCGTAAGCATTTATGCATAGATTCTGCTTAGCTTGGATAGAGGCTTCACTTCCTTCAAACTGTCTTGCTAGTTCGTCCCAGATTGCTTTAGCAGTGCTCTGACTGTCTACACGATTGTAGATGTCGTTTGGGATTGCCATTGTCAGATAGATTAGAGCCTCTTCTTCTATCTTATACTGTTCTTTCTGCTTTTCAGTGAAGAACTGATAAGGTTTAGGAACTTCTCTGTCAGGGATTTCTGGAGAGGTTTCTGTTTCAGCTTGCCCCTTTACTGTGATCATTGGAGTTTGTGGACCATCAATGATTGCTTTCATGAATTCTCTGTTCTTGTTATTCAAAAACTGGATCATTCTAGTCTTCCATTGTTGATACTCATTAGCCATGAGGACAGGAGGTTTGACCTGAGAGCCCATTGAGAGAAGCTGGTTCGACATCTTAGCTGTACGGTTAGTAATCGAACTTTTCTGTACCAAGACAACCAACTAGATGAGATCGTTAGAATCAAAATAAAAACCACACTAAAAAATTTTCAGAAAAAAATTTCCAAAAATAATTAAATGCAGTCCTTTCAATTAGAATAAAACTCAAGTAGATAACACTGACAAATCAAACTGTGAAAATCTGTCGAATTTTTTTTTTTGCAAAAGTGAATAGTAACCAGTGAATAGTGCAGTGAACAGTACTTGCCCAAAGTGAGGTTTGCGTGTCACTTGGGTTGCGCAAAGTGAGGTTTGCGTGTCACTTGGGTTGCGCAAAGTAGAAATCGACCGGAACTTGCTTCGACCGGTATGATGTTCGACCGAGAACTTGTAAAGACAGGTAGATGTTAGACCGGGGTCTTGCGGTCGACCGGTAACTTGCTCGACCGGGAGGCTGTATAGAAAGGACCGATATGTATCGATCGACCGGTAAACATCTGAGACCGGTATTGGGTATTTGACAGAGAAGATGCGTTGACCGGTATGTGTCGACCGATAAACTGTATAGACCGGTAACCTTCTTCGACCGGTAAAGTGGACTGCCCGGTTTTATACAAGACCGGAAAGAATCGACCGATGTTTATGTGAGTGTGCCGGTCGACCGGTATAAACCAATATGAATCAATCAATCGGTATTGGTCTTGACCGACAAGCCTTTGACCGATATAGTATGTGTGAGTATCGGGCGACCGGACAAATGTGAGTACCGGTGAATATAATGACTGATATGTTCTTAATGCTTTCGACCGGTATGTTCTTAATTCCAGCCCAGATTGTCGATGAACAGAACAGATAATCAACCCATAAATCAATCACGAACTCAAAATAAAATGCAAATATCAGACTATTACGCCTAGAAACAAGTATCGATCACAGTTCAATCAAAATCAAAGATTAATTTCAACTATCATGCATTAATTTGATGAACACAGAGACCGATATGTATACGAACCCAGATTTCACAAAATCCTAAAAATCTAATCACTTGATGATTTATACTGCGATTAATCAATCAGATAGCATTCAGAAGCATGAACCTCAACTAATCAGATCAACTTTAAACCAATAAGCACATCAATTCATGCAATCGAATTTCACTATTCGATGAACAGTAAAAAAAAATTTCGATGAACAGTAACTTTTGTGAATAGTAATCGATGAATAGTAATATCAAAAAAAAAATTTGATTCTTTTGGCTCTGATACCACTTGTTATCCCAGTTTAATCTAGTTGATAATTAAACACACAAACACAATAATATCAAGAGATATAATAGATTCAGAATAACATACCAATCCCTTGAATAAACAGTTAAACCTTGTGTGTTCTTGATACCCTTGAATACAGAGAAAACGTACGGCTACTATAATCTCTAAAACAATAATTATGAAGTATCTTGACCCTAAAACTAATTAAACAAAACTTTAAATACCTAGGCCATATGGGCTTTAACCTTAATGGGCTTTCTAACAGGCTTTAGGCCCATTTACAATAACTATTAACATATTACACTTTAAACCCTCTAATCTTTAATTATCAAACAAATACGGTTTAGACCCTCTAATTTAACTTTAATCTTGAATACAATTATTTGTTCCAACATAGTGCAAATACGTGAAAGGTTAAAAATCGCGCGTGACAGGCAGAAAAGTTATGCGGATAAGAGGCGTCGACCTTTGGAGTTTCAAGTAGGAGATAAGGTAATGTTAAAGATATCGCCATAGAAAGGAATCATAAGATTCGGAAAGAGGGTAAAGCTAAGTCCAAGATATGTTGGACCATTTAAGGTTATTGCACGGATAGGAGCGGTGGCTTATCGGTTAAAGTTGCCGGAAGAGCTCAAAGGTATACATGACACATTCCACGTGTCAAATTTAAGGAAGTGTTTGGCTGACGATTCAGCTGTGGTGAATATAGGAGAAGTTGAGCAAAACAATAAGCTCGACTATATTGAGGAGCCACTCCAGGTGCTGGACCGAAAAACGAAACGACTAAGGCGCAAAATTATACCTTTGGTGCTAGTCAAATGGAGGTTTCATAAAGGGTCAGAAATGACATGGGAGCCCGAACAGGAGATGAGGGTGAAATACCTTCAACTATTTTCAAGTGGTGTGAATTCCGGGGACGGAAATTCCTAAAAGGAGGGGAGAGTTGTAACTCTCGAAAAAAAAACGTAATAATTGAGAATAAAGGTTGAGGGGAGGAAATAATTCAAACTCAAGTGGAGGGTTAAAAGCCATAAATAGAGATAAGGTTAAGGGTGTGGAGTATAAACCACAGGGACCTGTTTTGCCAAACTTCTAAAACTTTCAAAATGGAGTCATGGATGAGAAATGTGGCGGTAACAGGTTGTGGGAGTGGGTTACTCTACAAATGGGATTCAAATAGTTATCAGTGTCATTTTGAAGAATATTAGGGTGAAAGAGATATATCGATAGAGTGAAGAGGAAATTGAGAGAAAGGAGTAGGAGACATACCCGAGAGGAACGACTAAGGTTCGAGCCAAGGAACGAGCGCGGTGACGTTAAGGTAAATGACCTATTAAACTTTACGTTTCTCTTAGTAAATTAAAGTGGCACTCTTCTCTTTATAGAAGCAATCGGTGTTCGGTTTACTCTCAAACTTGAGAAAATGGCTAGGTGTTGGGAAAACAACGTTAGGCTGTGAAAATCAATGTTGTGGCACGATGTTGGAACCATACCAACGAAATGGTTTGCGGTCTCAAAAACGTTTAGTTTTCTTAAACGAAACATCACCAGTAGTCGTCGTTTTCCCCACCGCTAAACTTGATCGAGATGTTTCCGGGTTTAAAATTTGGCCTACCGAGTGGAACGGAAATCCAACGTTTTCACGAAAACGATTTTGGTCATGAGAGCTATGCATGTTTTGTAGTGGTTACTTTTAATCGATAAGGTTAACGGAAGAATCGTGATCGTAATCTCGGTTGTGTAATGAAAACATGTGTTGGGAACTGAAGATTTGTCTAAGTGATTACTACTGCCAGAACAACATGGTTACTACTTCTGAGACAAGTTACTACTGTTGAGCCAGATTAATACTGCTTGAAGAAGTTACTACTGCTAAGCAGAGTTAGTGTTGCTGGTGAAGATTAGTACTGCTCAGAGTGATTAATACTGCTACAACTTAATACTGCTTATTTGATAGTCAAGATATGCGCAGATCAAGGCTTAAAGATAATCAAGGAAGGTTGAAGATAACTATGGAAGAATATACTGAAGATCTTTTAAGTTTTGTAATTATCTTTTATTTTCAGTATATGTATAGATGTATTCAGAATAGTTTTGATACAAGATTTCTAAGTTTTTGTTTAGAGAGAGAATTAACCTCAAGGTTTACAATCCTAATTCTAGAGAAGTAGAATTCGTCTTGGTGAGCCTGTTCATCAAGATTGAGGTTTTTTTTGAAAGCTTGTAACTTTAATCATTCAATAAAGTTTACAAGTTGTGATTCATATTTTACTGTTACATTGATAGTTTGAATATTAAAGTGTTTTTCCGCAACTTCTTTAATATTGTTTCTGAGTTTTATTATTCTTGTTAAGAATCAGATCCTGACAAGTGGTATCAGAGCCTAGTATTCTCAGAAACCTTCATTCATCATGGACAACACAGTTGAATCAAACAGTACTCTTGTTTCAAAGGTTCCCATGCTCAAACCGAATGAGTTTGACATGTGGAAAATTAGGATCAAGCAGTACATCCTCCTTACAGACTTTTCTATGTGGGACATTGTTGAGAATGGTCCCTCTGCTGAAGGAAAATTTGGACAAGATGGAAGAAGACCACCTCCAAAAACTGATGCTGAGAAGAAAGTGAGACAATTGGAGATGAAAGCCTTAAGCACCCTGCTTTTGGCCATCCCTAATAAATATCAACATCAGTTTCACCACTGCACTGATGCTCAGATTCTATGGAATGCTTTAGAGAGGAGATTTGCTGGCACCAAGAGCACTAAAAGGAATCAAAGGGATATTCTCAAGCAGCAATATGAGAATTTTACATCTTCAAAGAATGAGTTTATGACTCAATCTTTTGATAGATTCAATAAATTAATTGGTGAGTTGACTACTGTTGGAGTTCAGATGGAACAAGATGATGTCAACCGAAAGTTCCTTAGATCTCTTGGAGATGAGTGGACCATGTACACTGTCTCATTCAGACAGAATGACATGTTGGAAGAAAAGGAACTGATGATTTGTACAATGATTTGAGAGTGTTTGAATCTGAAGTAGAAGCAAAGAAGAAGCCTACTGGATATGTTCATAATGCTGCACTCCTATCAGCATCAACTGATTCTACTGCTAACCCTAAATCAGTTAATACTGCCAGTGGAGTAAATCAAGAAAAAGGCAATGAATCTGTGTTTGAAGCCTTTCTTTCCAGCCATGGTAACTCTTCTTTAATCAATGATGACTTGGAACAGCTTCATCCTGATGATCTTGAAGAGATGGATATTAAATGGCAGATGGCCATGCTTTCCATAAGGGTGAAGAAATTCATCAAGAGGATTGGGAGGAACAACTTCTCTCAAAGAAGAGAAGATGGAGCAGGCTTTGATAAGTCAAAGGTGGAGTGCTACAAGTGTCACATGAAGGGACACTTTGCCAGGGAATGCAGAAGTGGAATGTCTCAAAACAACCACCAACAAGCTCAGACTGGAAGCTTCAACCAGAACAGAAACTCTGCTCAAGCTCTTGTTTCTCAACAAGGAATGGGGTTTGACTGGAGTGATCAAGCAGAAGATGCCATTCAAAATCAAGCTCTCATGGCAGAGGTATCTGATCTCCCAACTGAGGTACTTTCTAATCTCTGTTCTCAAACTTGCATAGACACTGTGAAAAGGTACAGGGATCACAACCAAGGTAAGAGTGATGACCTTAAGAGATTAGAAAAGGATAGAAAAGACTATGTGAAAATTGTTGAAAGGTTTGAGGAACAAATTAAAGGTTTCCAAGCCAATGAACTTCAACACACATATGATACAAATTACTGGAAGTGGGAGAAAAATGATCTAGAAATCCAACTGACAAAGTCTAAAGAGGAGAATGAAAAGTTGAGAGGAGAGCTAGCCAAGGTCAAGCTGGATGTGGAAAAGTTTTCATATGCTTCTAAAGCCATGGATTTTATGCTAAAGGTCCAAATCCATGATATGCTTAAACCAGGAATTGGGTACAATACCACACCACCACCATACAATAACAACTACATCCCTCCTAAATCAGACTTGCTGGAGACCAAGGATAGGAAGGATTTGCATGAGGGAGCCACTAAGGTAGATCCTTTAGATAAAGTAGTTGTTAAGGACAAGACTGAGAAAGAAGCTGGTAAGAGTAAGGATAACATTGTGAGTGGTGAGATTCTCTTAGAAAATAACATTCTTACCAATGAGGGTGGTGGAAGGGATTGGGTCAAATCTGAGGGTGTTGAGAAGACTGAGGGAAAGTCTAAAAAGTTCCATTACAAGCAGACCACAGTTGTGAATCCTGTTCCTTGCAAACAGTGTGCAGGTAATAAATATGAGCCCCTAAAACATGATAAAAGGAGGGGAAATCAAAGAAATTGGAATAATCAGTGGGCTTAGAAACAAGGAGTTGATCTAAGTAGAATCATCAGACCAAAATCTTGTTTCATATGTGGCAAATTGAACCATCTTGCCAAGCACTGTTATTTTAATCCTATGAACCAAAGGATAAATTTTCAAAGATCTGTGCAAAAACCCTTTGGTTATAGGAAGAATGAAAGGAACGATGTGGCTAAGAAACATGTTAAATCTAAAAGCCACATGAAGAAAAAGACTGTAAAAGAGAGTGTCAAGATGTGGGTTCCCAAAAGCACTAAAACTGTTAGTACTGCTACCACAAATAGTGTTGCTGACAAAGATAGTGCTGCCAGAAGCAATACTACTGCTATCAATGTTAGTGCTGCTGAGAGTATTAGTACTTCTAAAAACTAACATTGTTAGTACTTCTTCAAATGTTAATACTGCTAACTCTGTTAGTACTTCTAACAAGGTTAGTACTGCTAAACCTGTTAGTGTTGCTAACTCTGTTAGTACTTCTAAAATTAGTACTGCTTCTAGTGTTTGTGCTTCTAGACCAATCATCTTGACAAAGTACTCCAGTAAAGAGTTTTCTGAACTTAAAAATCTCATCAAAAAGGAGTGCAAGTACTTTGATGAGAAAGGGAGGCCCAAGACCACTTTGGCTTGGGTTCCCAGTCAATACTAATTGATTTATCTTATGTGCAGGGCAACCAACAACTCAAGGGAAAGAGCATTTGACATGTTGATAGTGGTTTCTCTAGGCACATGACAGGGAACATGGCTTGCCTCAAGAATTTCAAGAAAATTGATGGAGGACATGTTGCCTTTGGTAATACTCCAGATGGAGGTAAGATCAGTGTTAAGGGAGATGTAACAAAAGGTAAGATGACCTTTGAGGATGTTTTCTATGTTGAACAATTAAGATACAACCTGTTAAGTGTATCACAGGTTTGTGACAAAAAGCATAGTATATTATTCACTGATTCAGAATGCATTATTCTTGCTCCTGGATTCAAGGTAGTTGATGAAAAGATGATACTACTAAGAACTCCTAGAAAGGATAATGTCTATTGTTTGGACATGGAAAATGTTTCAAATGATTCATCCCTAAATTGTCTTGTTTCAAAAGCTTCTTTGGATGAATCATCACTTTGGCACAGAAGGATGTGTCACATGAACTTTAAAACAATGAATAAACTTGTTAAAAACAACCTTGTAAGAGGTTTGCCTTCAAAAGTATTCTCATGTGATGATCATTGTGTTGCTTGTCTCAAAGGCAAACAACACAAAACTTCTCATAAGTCCAAAGAGTTGAACACAATTTCCTCTTCTCTTCAGTTGTTGCATATGGATCTGTTTGGTCCTACAAATGTTATGAGTATAGGTAAGAAATCATACTGCTTAGTTATTGTTGATGATTACTCTAGATTTACTTGGGTGTATTTTCTAAGGACTAAGGATGAGACAAGTGGACTGATCAAATCCTTTATTCTAAGAATTGAAAACCAAACAAATCAAAAAAGGTAAAAGTCATTAGGTCAGATAATGGTACTGAATTTAAAAATATGGATCTAAACACCTTTTGTGAGGAAAAAGGAATTGAGAGGCAATACAGTGCTCCTAGGACTCCACAACAAAATGGTGTTGCTGAGAGAAGGAATAGGACACTGATTGAAGCTGCTAGATCTCTGTTAGCTGATTCAAAACTTCCAATTACTTTCTAGGCTGAAGCAGTTAATACTGCCTGCTATGTCCAAAACAGAGTTCTAGTAGTCAAGCCTAAAAACAAGACACCATATGAGCTTTTAAATAAAAGAAAACCATTTATTGGATTTTTCAAACCTTTTGGGTGTCCTTGTACCATTCTTAATACCAAAACTCACTTAGGAAAGTTTTATAGCAAAGCAGATGATGGTTTTCTTGTTGGTTACTCATCTCAGAGTAAGGCCTACAGAGTATTTAATTCTTCTTCTAGAATAATTGAGGAAAGTGACAATGTCAAATGCAATGAGAACACACCAAATCCTATTGGTTCAGGTCCTCAGTGGTTATTCGACATTGATTCACTAACTAACTCTTTGGGTTTCAGTAGTGATGATCATGCAGGATCAGGAAGTAGAGGATCAGGGGATGAACAAGTACAAGATATTATTCCTCAGTCTGTGGTCTTTCCCATACCTACAATGGACCCTGTTGAAATCTGTGAAAAGGAAACTGTTACTGAACCAATTCAGAGTGAAGAAGAAAGAAGAGATGAGGAGAATCCAGAGCATGAAGAGCCAGAAGCAACTGATGAAATTCCCTCAGCTGGCTTAAATGATTCCAATTTAGATGTGGGAATGAATGAAGAACCTAGTCTTCAGACAAGAACTCAGAAAAATCATCCTCCTGAGCTGGTAATAGGAGACATAACTTCTCTTATGATGACTAGGAATCAAAGCAGACTTCAAGAGTTGCAGGATCAGCAGCATATAGTACTCTCTTGCTTTCTATCCCAGATTGAGCCTAAGAAGGCTTATGAGGCAATGAAAGATTCAATTTGGATAGAAGCCATGCAAGAAGAGTTGCTACAGTTCAAATTGCAAGATGTTTGGGACTTGGTGGACCTTCCAAAAGGTCATAGAGCAATTGGCACCAAGTGGATTTTTATAAATAAAAAGGATGAGAGAGGAATAGTAATCAGGAACAAAGCAAGGCTAGTGGCACAAGGGTACACTCAGAAAAAAGGTATAGACTATGAGGAAGTGTTTGCTCCAGTTGCAAGGGTAGAGGCAATTAGGCTGTTTCTAGCCTATGCTTCATTTATGAAATTCAAGGTATACCAGATGGATGTGAAGAATGCCTTTCTGTATGGAAAAATTGATGAGGAAGTATATTTCTGTCAGCCCTCTGGATTTTAGAATCCATCATATCATGACAGAGTATACAAACTGAAGAAAGCTCTCTATGGTCTACATCAAGCCCCAAGAGCATGGTATGATACTTTGTCTACCTATCTCTTGGAAAATGGGTTTGAAAGAGGAATAATTGACAAAACCCTTTTCATTAGAAGAAGTAAGAAGGACATACTACTTGTTCAGATCTATGTGGATGACATCATCTTTGGATCCACAAAAGATCAGATGTGTAGAGACTTTGAAGAGTTGATGCACAAGAGCTTCAAAATGAGTTCAATGGGTGAACTTACTTTCTTCCTTGGGCTTCAAGTGAAACAACAGAAAGATGGGATTTTCATAAGTCAATCAAAGTATGTGAAAGACATCCTAGATAAGTATGGTCTATCAGACTCAAAGCCAACAAGCACACCAATGGAAACACACAAACAGATCACTGTTGATCTTGAGGGGGAGGATGTTGATGTCCATCTTTATAGATCAATGATTGGATCTCTCATGTATCTCACAGACTCAAGACCAGATATCATGTTTCCAGTGTGTGTGTGTGCCATATTCCAAGTCAAGCCAAAACAGTCACATCTTCAAGCGGTTAAGAGGATTTTCAAATACTTAAGAGGGCAACCTAGATTAGGTCTTTGGTATCCTTATGAATCTTCTTTTGACTTGATTGCATATTCAGACAGTGACTTGGGTGGTGCTAATATGGATAGAAAGTCTACTTCAGGAGGTTGTCAACTTTTGGGTGCAAGACTAGTATCTTGGCAGTGTAAGAAGCAAACCACAGTGTCCTTATCCACAACAGAAGCTGAGTACATTGCTGCTGCAAGTTGCTGTTCACAGGTTCTATGGATTCAGAATCAAATGTTGGACTATGGGGTAACCTTTCTTCACACTCCAATCTTCATTGACAATAGCAGTGCTATCAGCATTGTTAACAATCCAGTCAAGCACTCCAAAACAAAGCACATTGAAATCATGTATCACTTTATTAGAGACTGCAATGAAAAGAAGCTTATTCAAGTTGCTAAAGTTCATACTGATAACCAGTTTGCTGATCTATTCACTAAAGCTTTTGATGTGGGTAGATTCACTTTCTTGGTCACAAGTGTGGGCATGATCAACTCTGAATGAGCTCATGTTTAAAAAGAGCTTGCATACCTGTTATTTGTTTATTTGTTTGGTGCTACTAATCATCTTTCTCAGGAAATTTATTGCCCTGCTCAGACTAACACAAGCTTCAACAGTGTAAGTATAGTTTTAATGCTGCCAGTGCAAAATTACTACTGCAGGTTCATTATTACTACTGCTAGTCTGAGTTACAACTTCAGGTATGTGTTAATACTGCTAGTTAGTTAATACTGCTAGTAGTTAATACTGCTAGTTAGTTAATACTGCTAGTAGTTAATACTGCTAGTTCGTTAATACTGCTAGTAGTTAATACTGCTAGTTAGTTAATACTGCTAGTAGTTAATACTGCTAGTTCGTTAATACTTCTAGTTAGTTACTACTGCTCTCAATTAATACTGCGAGTGGTTAGTACTGCTTTAACGGAAAATAGGGTTAATACTGCTTCTTTCCTGAATCATATAAATACCCTTTTTGCCCGCCTAAAAGCTCACAACGACTCTTTGCATACTGTTCATCTTCTCTCTAACTCTTTTCTCTCAAGCAACCAGTGTTTCAGTCCAGTATCCTCAAGAACGATGGCATCCATGGCGTTTATTGATGAACACAATAAGATCGCAATGCTTCAAAAGCCGAAGCAGGCTGATGGATTCCATCAAATAGTCGATTTTCTCAAGACTAGTCACATAGAATATGCTCTTACTGTGTCCCCACAAATTTTCATCGAGAACCAGAAGCAATTTTGGGCCAATGCCACCGTTGTTACTGAAAACGGTGTGCAGATCATCAAGACAAGGGTGTGTGACAAACCCTTGATAGTCACTGAAGAGGTCATTCGCATCAGTCTACGACTAGACGATGCCTCAGGTATTACTTCTATCCCTAATGAGGACTTGTTTTCCAATCAAGAATAGGGTATGAAGGCCAACAGGGTGTTTTCAAATTTTACAAAGCAAACTTTTCTTCCCAATGGCGGTTCTTTGTTCATACCCTTATGCACTGTATCTCTAGAAAAACTACTGGATGGAGTCAGTTCAGCAGTACCATTGCTTATGCTTTGGTCTGCTTGTCTACTGCCAGAAAGTATAATTTCTCAAAAATGATTTTCAAAGACCTTGTGTCAAACTTGGGAAATAAAAAGAGTTTCTATATGTACCCAAGATTTGTCCAGGCAGTTATAACCTCTTAATTGACGGATATACCTCAGTTTAATGAGGTATATGTACCTAAAATCCCTAAGGGCAAGGTCTTTTCAAATATGAAAAGATCTGCCAAGGACTCGGAAGGAGTTGACACCCCATTGTTCTCTACAATGATGGTGGTGTCCCACAACCAAGAGGGTATGGCATCAGGGTCAAGGCCCTCACTAGACCATCCCACTGAGAGCCAAACCCAACCTTCAACCACTATATCACTTCCTCAGTCTCTTGTTCATAAGCCAACTCCTGTTTTAACCAAAACTTATGCTAAGAGAAAGGTACACAAGGCTCCTTCCCTTGTTGTACCTCCTACAATCCCAGAACCTCAAAGCCCTCTAATGGAGCATTCTCCATTAGAGAATATCTATAGGGAAACCACTGGGTGTCTCCCAACCCCAAGGAGGTGCTCACTGAGGAGATGTATGAGCATGTGGGTGAGAAGGCTGCCACTACTTCTGCTAGCACAGAGGAGGCCAGTGGTAACATCACTAAGACCTTCCCCATGGAAACTTTGGGTGAGCAATCATCCAAAGGTCCCAGGTGCCAAGAAACCAAGGGGGTGGATGGTGCTTCTGCTAGGCAGAAGACCTCCACTACTAAATGTTCCAATGATCCATCAAAAGGGGTTAACACTCCTGGAGAAGGTGAGGATAGATATGACTATCATGAATTGATTTCTGCCATGTCCAAAATGGCAACTGAACTGGATTCTCAGAAGTAGGTTGTAAATGAGCTCAAGAAAGTAATCATCAACCAACAAGCAGAGATCAGCAGCTTAAAGAAGTTGGTTCAGAAGGTGGTCCAAAAGAAGAAGAAACAAAGGTTTGTGCTCAGAAGAAGGAATCCAGTGACTGATGCTCCCAAAAAGGGGGAGTCAGAAGCTGAGATCAACCTGGAGAGGGAGATACATGGAGTTGAGGGGGAGTTCAATGTACAAACAGAAACAGGGATTGTGTTTGAAGAAGCAGCAGTAACAGATAGAGCAGCAGAAACAGTTAATGTTGCTGAAACAAATGAAGCTGCAGAAATTGTTAAAGAGATACTAACTGATCTCATTAGCAGAAATTTGGAAGAATTTGAGATAGCTGAAGCTCTTATCAAGGCTAAACATGATACTCCCAAGGTCACTTCAAAGGCCAAAGGAGTTGTCATCAAAGATAAGGGTTAGGTTATCAAGAAAGAAAGTGTTAAGAAGGTAGTAAGCAAGGATAAAGGCAAAGCCAAGATAGTGGAATCTGACCAACCACTTAAAAAGCAAAAGTTGATTGAGTCAAATGAAGCTTTGGCTAAGAAGATTCAAGCAGAACTTGAGCAAGCAGAATCAGTTCAAGTGGAGAAAGATATAGAGATGGCAAGAGCTCTAGCTGCAGAGCTAAATGAAGTATATCAACAGAGATAGCACAGAAGAAAGCTGCAACTCTAAAGAAGCATGTGTTGATAAAAATGGCTGCAAAGAAGAGGCAACCTTCAAAGACCTACCTTGGTACTCAAGAGAGAAAGAAGATGATTACTTTCCTCAAAGGTGTTGTGGGAGTCAAAAAGGAGATGTTCTCAAAGATGTCATTTGAACAGATCAAAGGGTTATATGATGCAGAGATGACTAAGCTTCAAGGGAATGACAAAACCAGAGTTGAAATGGAAAAGAGGATGAAAGAGAGTAATGACTTTCTAATAGAAAAACCTTTTCCTGATGATCAAGAAACTCCAAAGAAAGAAGCTACTCTAGGTGACAGTTTGAAGACTCTGAAAAGAACTAAAATGATGGCAAGAAGAAAACTTGTTAAGAAACCTAGAGTGGTTGAGGAAGTAGCTGAAAAAAAGGTAGCTGAAGAAGAAGGGGCACCTAAATCTGAAGAAAAGAAAGCTCAATCTCAGGAAGAACCATCAAGTTCTTATGATGTAAATATGTACATGGTGGTGATGGAGAAAGTGCCTGAGCCTATAACTGCTGAACCAGTTGGTGTCAACCCTCCTGAGATTATTCACTGGGATACCATGGAAGTAGATGGTAAGGAATATATCAGGCTGAAAAGGAAGGATGAAAAGTTTGAAGTGTATCCTACTTGGGCTAAGATAATTAGAGTATGCTCCAGATCTGACTTAGAGGAAATGTTTGAAGTGGGGATGAAACTATATGCTGACAAGCTGAAAGCTCCAGGGATACCAGTTACAAAACTTGTGATGGAGTATCTATGTATGTTCTTCAAGCCAGAGGAAGTTCAGCATGTCATCAGAAATGTGTTCAAAACCATCAACAACTGGACTCTGTATGAAAGAAGTGGAGTATATGCACTGGCTGTGGATACAAGTCATTTTGAATACTTCTTGGTGGATAAAGTTTACAACCATAGCAGATTGAAGTTGCATGCTATGATAAAGAAGAAGCTTGGTTGTGTACCAAATTCTGAAATGGCAAGGTACTTGATCCAGAGAATTATCAATCAAAGTTTGGGGCTAAATCCTAATATAGGTGTATGAAAATGGAGTTTTGGTAGCATCTGAAGAACTTGACTTCTCTTCTCTAAAAGTCAAGTTAGGGGGAGATTGTTGGGAACTGAAGATTTGTCTAAGTGATTACTACTGCCAGAACAACATGGTTACTACTTCTGAGACAAGTTACTACTGCTGAGCCAGATTAATACTGCTTGAAGAAGTTACTACTGCTAAGCAGAGTTAGTGCTGCTGGTGAAGATTAGTACTGCTCAGAGTGATTAATACTGCTACAACTTAATACTGCTTATTTGATAGTCAAGATATGCGCAGATCAAGGCTTGAAGATAATCAAGGAACGTTGAAGATAACTATGGAAGAATATACTGAAGATCTTTTAAGTTTTGTAATTATCTTTTATTTTCAGTATATGTATAGATGTATTCAGAATAGTTTTGATACAAGATTTCTAAGTTTTTGTTTAGAGAGAAAATTAACCTCAAGGTTTACAATCCTAATTCTAGAGAAGTAGAATTCGTCTTGGTGAGCCTGTTCATCAAGATTGAGGTTTTGTTTGAAAGCTTGTAACTTTAATCATTCAATAAAGTTTACAAGTTGTGATTCATATTTTACTGTTACATTGATAGTTTGAATATTAAAGTGTTTTTCCGCAACTTCTTTAATATTGTTTCTGAGTTTTATTATTCTTGTTAAGAATCAGATCCCGACAACATGCATGTTCGTGTGTGTGTGTGTATATATTCTTATTTCAAATGGAAAATGATTGGTTTGGTGTTACGTTAATACAACGAATGAGAAGGGTGGGGTGACCGTCAAGAGTTTTAGCGACAGTCATGGAATTAATATGGGGGAGGAGATTTGTCATGCAACGGATGACTCTCTAAGTCATCTCATGCATGCATCACTTTCAAAGTCATATATATATATATAATTGACGTGTACTATCTGCCTACATATATATGTTAATGTGTAATATTTATATATATATATATACGAATATTATACATACATATTGTTTGGGTAAAAAATAACCAAGGTCCTTTGTCGTACGTCTTTAGATTCCAAACAGTCCATTAGCCCATAGTCGCACGACCAGAGAAATAACTGACGTCCTTCCTTTGAGCGACTTTGACCAGACTATCAAAACTCGTCCACGATGGATGTCGTACGGCATGATTTCAGTTACTAATTTGCAACATACTTTATATTATATTTAATGCAGGATTTCAAGGACGTTTATGATGAGAGATCATAACGGAAGACGTTACCAACAACAACAAATATAACGGATGTCGTCATCAATATCAAACGGTAACTCCATTTAAGATATGCATTCAAGACTTGCTAACTGACAAGTGGAGTATAAATATGAAGATCGAACTTCACATTCGGACATCTGATTCTCATACCTTACAAGCTCACAAATTACGTTCTCAAGCTCTCTCAGTTTCTCTCGAAGTTCATAAGATCTACTGCTGTTTGTCACGCGACGCACGACCAACTTTACTTTATTGTACTGTTTTACATTACATTTTATTTGTAACACTTGTTAACAAGGACGACGTCCCTGATTGACGTCCATAGTGCACGACGACTCATACTCGTCCGCGGTTTTTACCCATTTTAGGGGTTTTCCGCGTCACCAACTCCCTTATCTCATTTATTTCATTTTAATTACTGTCGTGCGAGTATTAAAGTTATTTTCTTTGGTTGGATTAAGCTCCACATTTACCTTAAATTTTCCTTGGGAGATTTTTGGCATAAACAGTTTGGCGCCATCCGTGGGACCCCATCTAAAGAAAATCTTCGATAATCTTACGACGTGCTAACGTTTTCCTTCGAGTGTTTTCTTTTTTCAGTTATTCAGGATAATGTCATTCCAAGGAACTCAAGATCATGTTGTGGCCCAAATGAACATGGAGTTGACCGCTGCTCGTGCCCGTATTGACGCCCTAACAGCTCAGGCTCGACAGGCGGCAGAAACCATCGAGCATCTCAGAAGCCAAAGTGGAAACAATGTGACTGGGACTACGAATGCTTATACTGGTGCTTGGAACGTACCTCCTCCATTGCCTAATTATCCTCGTCCACCACCAGTTAATCCTGCGACCTTCGTAATCCCAACCATGCCTATGCCTTCTATGTCGTTCAATGGATATGCCTCTGATTCTTCGCAGCAGACTAACTTCAATGGATCAGGTTATGTTCCATTGGGTGTTCCCGGGGGTATACCAATGGATCCCGTTGCACAACGATTGAAGTTTCTAGAAGAGCAGAATGAGCGTGTCTTGTCGATGCTGGCCAAATTGCCGGGGGCAGCAGTCCCAGTTGATGTTGAGCCGCGAACAGGATTTCAGGCATCGCCGTTCGTCGATGAAATCGCTTTGGTGGACATCCCAAAAAAATATAGCATCCCGACCTTCTCCCCAAAATATTCAGGTGTCACTGATCCGACAGAACACGTCGCCCAATACAAACAGCTCATGTGGACTATTTCGATACCACATAAATTTCAAGAAGTCTGCATGTGCAAGAGTTTTGGAGCAACTTTGACTGGAGCAGTGTTACAATGGTTGATCAATCTCAAACCCAAAACTATCGGGTCTTTTGCAGAATTAGTGAATCAATTTTCTCAACAATTCGCTAGTAGTCGAAAAATGGAAAAACAAACGAGCGACCTTTACTATGTCGTACAGAAGAATGGAGAGTCCATCCGGGACTACTTTAACCGGTTCAACGCGGAAATGATTAGTATCCGAAATTGCGACGTGAAAACAGTCGTTGAAGCATACAAACGGGGTCTGGATGATAGTTCAGGGTTATATCTTGACCTTACGAAATATCCTCCAGAAACCTTTGAAGACGTACGAGCAAGGACGCTCGCCCATATGAGGGTCGAGGATGACCTCGTTTTCAGAAATAAACATTCAAACGACAGGAAAGGTCTAGGTGTTAAAAATCCAGATTTCAAACCGAAACTAACCGTTCGATCAGAGCCTGCCCGACAGATTTCGAACGTCAGATTCGAAAAGAAAGGGACGACGACTTCTAAACCTGTCCAGTATCCTAAGGTGTCATCTTATGGTTTCTCTGGGTCAGCCAAAGACGTCGTCGCGTCCCTGAAACAGCTCCAACAAAACGTTCGATGGCCAAAGAAAAGCGATAAGGACAGTGATAAGAAAGACAAAACAAAATGGTGCGATTTCCATAATGACTTCGGTCATCTAACGGATGATTGCATCGCCCTGAAGAATTGACGGAAAAGAAGGACGGAATTAACGGATGATTGCATCGGTCCTGGATTAATTCGAAAGGTTATTTACAAGAATTGACGGAAAAGAAGGATGTGTGTCCCACATCCCCAGAGCATGCCAAGGTGATTAATTGTATCACCGGAGGCTCTGATGTCTGTGGGACCACATATTCAGCTGCTAAGAGACATGCTAGTTGCGGTCCCGACGACCGACCAATTCCAAAGGAGGCAAGACCCAAGGAGGACGCAGAATTAGAATCTATGCCCTTGACGTTCGACCAAGCAGACCTCGACGACGTCCATCAGAAACATCATGACGGACTAATTATCCAATTGAGCATTGGAAATTGTTTGACAAAGAGGATACTCGTCGACGGAGGTAGTTCAACTAACATTATCTTTTTTGATGCAGTGAAAGCCATGGGAATCGTCAAATCCGAGATTACACGACGTTCAACTACACTCATTGGATTTAACGGAGGAGCGACAAATACCATGGGGGAAATCATACTACCAGTATATGCTAAAGGAATCAACAGACAGATGAAGTTCAACGTCGTCGACTGTTTATCAGCTTATAACGTCATCCTTGGGCGACCATGGATCCACGATATGAAAGTTGTACCTTCGACGTACCATCAAATCTTGAAATTCCCCACGCAATGGGGGGTACAGGAGATCAAAGACGAAAGAAAAGTTGCTAGGGAATGTTACAAAGTTTCTTTGAAGCCCTCGAAGCAGACAGTATAGTAATTACAGAACCAGGACGTTCCTGGGACTGACGACGACTATCGCTTGGAAGCTGTCGTCCTAAACCAGGATAAGCCTGATCATATGGTTTACATAGGTTCGTCGCTCGACCCTTCTATTAAAAAGAGACTAATATCTTTTTTGCAGGATCACAATGATTGTTTCGCATGGACGCACGAAGATATGGTGGGTATCGATCCAAGTATCATTTCTCATAAACTCAACGTTGATCCATCGTTCAAGCCTGTTCAGTAGAAAAGACGAAAATTCACTCCTGAAAGAAATAAAGTTATCAACGACGAAGTTGATAATTTGCTTAAAACAAGAAAGATACGAGAAGTCAAATATCTAGACTGGCTCGCCAACGTTGTTGTCGTCCAAAAGAAAAATGGCAAATGGAGAGTCTGCATTTATTTCACAGACCTTAACAAGGCTTGTCCAAAAGATCCATTTCCATTGCCACACATCGATTCTATGGTCGACGCTAAAGCTAGACATGAATTACTCACTTTCATGGACGCATATTCTGGATATAACCAGATATTGATGCATCCTGACGACCAAGAAAAAACAGCCTTCATGACAGATAAAGGTATTTATTGTTATAAAGTAATGCCTTTTGGTCTTAAGAATGCAGGTTCGACGTACCAACGATTGGTGAATATGATGTTCAAAGAACATTTGGGCGACACTATGGAGGTATACATCGATGACATGCTTGTCAAATCAAAGCATATGGATGATCATATAGGACATTTGAAGCAATCGTTCGACATTTTGCGTGAATACAAAATGAAGTTGAATCCGACAAAATGTTCTTTTGGAGTTCGAGCTGGCAAATTTCTCGGTTATATGGTCACACGACGAGGAATCGAAGCTAACCCAGACCAAATTAAAGCAATTATCGAGCTAAAATCACCCAGAAATTTTAAAGAAGTCCAACGTCTAACAGGACGTGTAGCAGCGTTGAACAGGTTCATCTCTCGGTCGTCCGACAGATGTCACTTATTCTACAATGTCCTGCGAAAAAAATAAAGGATTCGAATGGACTGATAAGCACGAGGAGGCATTGCAACAACTCAAGAAATACATGACCTCACCTCCCTTTCTCTCTAAACCTGAGAAAGGTGAAGTTCTTCAACTCTACTTGGCCGTCAGCATTAATTCGGTAAGTGCAGTCCTTATACGAGAAACCGACGGACAACAACTGCCAATCTACTATGTAAGTAAAACTCTACTAGACGCTGAAATCAGGTACTCGTCTATAGAAAAACTTTTGCTTTCGTTAGTCATGGCCGCTAAGAAATTACGGCATTACTTTGAATCGCATCCTATAACTGTGGTAACTAACTTTCCATTAAAGTCTGTGTTAAGAAAACCTGAATTAACAGGACGACTAGCTAAATGGAGCATCTACCTCAGCAATTATGATATGGATTTCAAGCCTAAGACGGCGATCAACTCACAGGTCTTGGCAGATTTTGTTACAGATTTCAGTCCGGAACTAGAATAAGCGACGACGTCCAACGAGTTAATTGTGGCGACTTTGCACGACACTACTTGGACGTTCGACGTTGATGGTTCGTCGAACATACGAGGAACAGGTCTGGGTGTCGTCCTACAGTCCCCACAAGGGGGCAAAATAGTGTACTCCATACGGTGCGAACTCAAGGCAACAAATAATGAGGCAGAATATGAAGCACTGATTGCAGGAATGAAAATTGCTCATGACTTGGGGGCAACATGTCTACATGTCCGGAGCGACTCGTCCCTAGTTGTTAACCAAGTTAATGGAGAATTTGCAACAAAAGACTCAAGGATGATTGCTTATTATAAAATAGTAAAGGAAGAAGCAAAGAAGTTCAGTCGCTTCATAGTCGAACAGGTATCAAGAGATCAGAACACTCAAGCTGACGCATTAGCCAACTTGGGATCAGCACTTAGTCAAACGACATTCGACAATATCCCAATAGTCCATCTTGCAACACCAACAATCAAAGACGACGGTAATACTCTAGTCGCACCAATTGAGGAAGAAAGCTCCTGGTCGGATGATATTAAAAATTATTTGGAAAACGATCAACTGCCTGATGACAAAATGGAAGCAAGAAAGGTTAGATTTAAAGCATCAAGGTATGTTATGATCAGAGGACAATTATATCGAAGATCATCGACTGGTCTGAATTTGCGATGTATCACCAACAAGACGCAAGTCCAGAAAATCCTACAAGATATGCGCGATGGTGAATGTGGAAATCACTCAGGAAGTCGCAGTCTAGCCAATCGGATATCACGACAAGGTTACTATTGGCCGACATTAAGGCAAGATGCGATCAGGTATGTACAGTCGTGCGACGCATGTCAAAAACACACAGGTATTTCTCATAAACCCTCTGAACCTTTGCACTCAACTTTGATCCCATGGCCCTTTATGAAATGGGGAATGGACATTGTTGGGAAATTCCCACCTGCCCCTAGGCAAAAAGTATTTCTTTTAGTTTTAACAGATTATTTCTCTAAGTGGGTCAAAGCAGCGGCTTTTTCCCAGGTTCGGGACAAAGAGGTCGTTTCTTTTATCCAAACTAACATCATTTGTAGGTTTGGAATTCCATCTGAAATAACGTGCGACAACGGGACACAATTCATCAGTGATCGAATGCGAAGATTTTGTGAGGAAAGGAACATCAAGTTGGTAACATCAACGCCTCGATATCCACAGTCGAATGGTTTAGCCGAGTCGAGTAATAAAACTATCATCAATTCAATCAAGAAAAGACTCAAAGCTGCCAAGGGGAAGTGGGTAGAAGAAGTGCCTTCGGTTCTATGGGCTAATCGTACGACACCTCGAACGTCCACAGGACAAACTCCTTTTTCCTTAGTCTATGGATGTGAAACTGTGTTACCTATTGAGGTACGACTACCGACTTCAAGACATACGTCCGTTGAGCATAACTTGGTCGACCTAAGTTATGACCTCGACGCTTTAGAAGAGCTTAGAGAAGCTGCGCACATTCGCATGGCGGCACAGAAACAAGTGATCGAGCGACATTTCAACAAAAATGTCCAGATCAAAGTTTTTCAAGAAGGTGATTACGTTCTACGTCGAGTATTTCAAAATACTCAAGAGGTCAATGCAGGTAAGCTTTCCACTAAGTGGGAAGGTCCTTATCAAATCTCGAGCATCGTGGGTAAGGGAGCTTATAAAATCCAAACCCTCGACGGTCGAGATATCCCACGAAGTTGGAATGCAGTTCATTTAAAGAGGTATTTCTTTTAAATTTCATATTTATTTCCTTCAATTATTTCTTAAGAAAGATTACTGACTTAAGCATCGGAGGGTCGTTGGTCAAACCAACGACCACTCCACTAATGTTGTTTTTCGCAGGGACGCACGACTTATTTAAAAAAAAATTGTCGAGTAAAACTCATGTGATCACACGTATACGTTCGATTTTAATGGATGACAAAGGTTAAATTCTGTACTTGATGTTCAATACTTAGAATCAAGAACCATTATTATAAATTGCCCTAGATCGATCGAAAGTTTCAGTTGATTTCTTTATAAGTGATGATGTGGTTGAATGTCTGATATAATGTAGTTGTCCATCTACTCGACATACGATTAATTATAAAAACAAGTAATAAGCGTCGATAAACAAAAAAGGCTTTTTTCATTTGATATCAAATTACAAATATAAAGGACGACCACATACGGCCGACCTTTAGATGAGAGGTTCAAAAGAAATTAAGTAGGAGGAACTTCAGGTTGTCCCTGGACGACAACGGTCTCCTCTGCTACCACTTCTTCTACGACGTCACCCTCTTCCAAAACGTCGTCTTCATCCAAGTCCCTCTCAGTCCCGACAGTGTCGAGGTAAGTTTGGAGTTCTTAGGAGGCCGACGCCATAGGATCCTTCCCCTTCAAGTGACGCCTCATTAAAGCAGCTCGGGCCGTGAAGCGGGAGAAAGCCTCGATTTGCTTATTCTCCATCTCCAAGTCTTTGACGTCGCCCTCCAGATCTTCGACCCTCTTCTTCAGAATCGCGATTTCGTCAGCAGAAGCAACAGCAGTGGTGACAGCCTTAATCTTTTCGACCTCCAACTTAGTCGACAACGCCTCTAGCTCAAGAAGTCGGTCCCTGAACTTGATCTTCTCACGATTCGAAATCTCTAGTAGACTTCGAGCATCGGTGAGTTCAGTATTAAGGCCCTTGACCTTCGTCTTTTCAGCCTCAACCAACTCCAAGGCGACCTTCTCTCTTTCAAGAGCCTCGTCAGCCCTTTTCTTGACGTCAGGAAAGGACGACCTAAGACCTTCTGTCTGAGCATAGAAGCTCAGACAAGCTTGGAAAGCCTGCACGACAAAAGGAAAAGAATTAGTAGTAAAAACACGAGCAATGAAAAAGATTCAAAAGAAAAACTTACCATGAAAGAGAGGCCAGCAGCATGTGCCCCCGTGTCCTCCACCCGAGATTCTTTGTACCGATCGTAGAAAGTCGGGAGAAGAAATTTTGCCAAGTGTGGAAAAATGACGTCTCTTTCAAGAACGTCATTAGCCATAAAGTCAGCCGGGAGAGTGACTTTGAATATCGTCTCTCCCACTTTTTCTTTATTCTTCTCCTCACTCCTAGAGGAAGAAGAAGGTGCGGCAAAGGGCTTGTCAACGCCCGACACCCCCATTGTTGGGGCATCCTTCGTCGCCTTGGTCGAGCCTCCAATCTCGACCCCAGCAACGGTTTCCTTCACTGGTGTCGTCCCTGAAAGGGACGACAAAGTGGCATCGCCCGTCTTCTTGGGCGAAGACCGAGGCTTGCCGCGGACACGTCTTGGATCTACCCCCGTGGAAGGGGAAAATCTTTTCCTTGCTTTCTCCCTCCCTTGACGAGCGAGCTCCAGTTGCTCGGCTCGCTTAGCGGCAGCCGACTTTACAGCTGCGTCCTCTGAAAAAAGAAAGCAAGTTAAAAAAGAAATGACGCACGATATACAAATTAAAAGTATTGTCGAGCGACTTACCGGTCATTTCTCCTTATCTTTCTTCTTCTCTTTCTTCTTCTTCTTCCCTCTCTCCTTCTCTGTGAGAACCCTCGACAGACGTTACCTCAGCTACAAAAACGGCCTCGTCTTCCTCGTCGTTCGACCGAGGGGAAAATGAACGATCAATAATACTTCTCTCCAAGATTCTCTGAATCTTGTCGTGAGAATCTCTCCTTGGATTCACTTTAGCGAAGTCGATCACTGTCAAACAAAGAAAGACATCAGAATATACGCACGACAAAAACGCACGATAAAAACGCACGACAAAAACATTAAACCTACCCGATTCGTTCCAGTCGGACGACAACCATTGGTTGTCTTCGTCATTTACAGACGCCACTTGGAGGAAAACGTACTGACGTTTCCAACCACGATCGTTCACCGCGGTGTTATGTATTAGTACATTATCTCCCTTAGAACGAGGAAACAGACTATACCGGTGATAATTATCCGGTCGAACACTGTAGACAGTCAAGAGGTCGTTCACATTGAACGGTACCTCTCAATCGGCCGTGAGACGATCGATCACCTGGACAATCCGCCAGAACTGAGGCATTAACTGTCCAGGCGTCAGGTCAAACGCATCTAAAAATGCCCTGACCAAAGGGCTAAAAGGCCAAGAAAAACCTATCTTAAAGGGATATTCATACATAACACAATATCCCTTCGGAACTTCATCCGGCCTTAAATCTTCAGGCGACACCAGATTTATTTCATCTGGAAGCTTAGCCAAACTCTGAAAGTAATCTAAATGTTCTTCCTCCCTTAACATGCTCACAGGTTCACTCGACATCTGGAAATCAAGGATGTTAAGAGTCGCACACCAATAGCTAAGAATATCCTAAGCTTTCTTAGGCTTCTTGGCTATGGACTTCTTATGCATAAATCGACACAGAGGGAAGAACGGAAAATCGTACCTTAAATAGTGTTCTAAACCTCGAATTTAGAATGGAAAGGATTCTGGTCGCTCGGAAAGTGAATCTCGCCGGAGATATGTGTTTTTTAGAAAGGTAAGCGTAAAAAAGGTAAGGATTGAGGGTAATCCTTATTTATACTGAAAATCGGAAACCAAATCGTCAGAAAATCGAATCGCCCGAAAATAAAATCGACGGTCAATGAGATTGACACGTGTCGTTCGTGTCAGGCAACCACTCGAGTACACTCAACAAGAGTATGACACCTGTCCTTCATTAGCTGTCAAATTGTTTATTCTAATAAACGTGACGTCATCATTCAGTTGAAAACGAACCAATTCGGTTCTATGCAAGTTACCCGCTTTTTCCTTTTATAACACGTGTCTTAGTCTTAAATTTAAATTTCAAAAAGTTGCCGCTTCAATTTTAAATTTGGGGGCAAACTGTTTGGGTAAAAAATAACCAAGGTCCTTTGTCGTACGTCTTTAGATTCCAAACAGTCCATTAGCCCATAGTCGCACGACCAGAGAAATAACTGACGTCCTTCCTTTGAGCGACTTTGACCAGACTATCAAAACTCGTCCACGATGGCTGTCGTACGACATGATTTCAGTTACTAATTTGCAACATACTTTATATTATATTTAATGCAGGATTTCAATGACGTTTATGATGAGAGATCATAACGGAAGACGTTACCAACAACAACGGATATAACGGATGCCGTCATCAATATCAAACGGTTACTCCATTTAAGATATGCATTCAAGACTTGCTAACTGACAAGTGGAGTATAAATATGAAGATTGAACTTCACATTCGGACATCTGATTCTCATACCTTACAAGCTCACAAATTACGTTCTCAAGCTCTCTCAGTTTCTCTCGAAGTTCATAAGATCTACTGCTGTTTGTCACGCGACGCACGACCAACTTTACTTTATTGTACTGTTTTACATTACATTTTATTTGTAACACTTGTTAACAAGGACGACGTCCCTGATTGACGTCCATAGTGCACGACGACTCATACTCGTCCGCGGTTTTTACCCATTTTAGGGGTTTTCCGCGTCACCAATTCCCTTGTCTCATTTATTTCATTTTAATTACTGTCGTGCGATTATTAAAGTTATTTTCTTTGGTTGGATTAAGCTCCACATTTACCTTAAATTTTCCTTGGGAGATTTTTGGCATAAACACATATAGATAGATATAGATAGGTAATATGTAAATTATAAAATATATTTATATATTATATGGTTTAATGAGCCGATTAATAAGGAGTGTAATTAATATTCGATTTTACAACGTCTAATTTATTCAGGAGGTTAGACAAAATTCTTAGGAGAATATTAAAGGGCTCGTAAAGATGACATTTATTTTAAGAAATGGTACTTAGAAATTATTACGATTTATGTAGGATTCGGGAGCTACTTTATGAAGGGTGAACCTACAATAAATCGAGGTGAGTCTTCATGAGACTTTTCTGAGATGCATACATACGTAATTAAAATTATGTTGGCATGATAATTATTGGAGTACGTATATGGTGTAAAATGATACATTTTATGTGCATGTTTACGATGTATTATTGCATGTATATAAATGTGTTATTTATTTGGAGTACGTATGTTATGCATGATAATTGGTTTATGTACATGTTTACGGGTGAATGTTTCATGTACATTATTTTATAAAGGAGATTGCATGCTATTGTTTTGTTGGTTTATAAACATTCTTAGCATGTAACATTTATGGGATGATTTCATGTGACACATTTTGGTGTCGATATTGGGTATGGGATCGGGCTCGATATGTCACATCTGGGGGTGGCACGACCCCGTAATGGGTGCCGGACGGGTGTGAGCCGTGCAACCCAGGGAATGCCAGTGACAGAGCGGACCTACCCGGTGAGAGGGTTTAGAAGATCTCATTGGTGTCAAAATGTTTTCTGAAAACAATATGCATACTATTTAATTGGTGTTTAATATTTTTATGCTTGATGGAGTGTGTATTTATGTGCACGTAAACCATGAACTCACTTAGCTTTTTAGCTAACTACTAGTATGCATCTCAGGTGTCGGTGGTTCAGGTGTGGACAAGGGAAAGGGCAAAGCGTAATTAGATTTACTTTGTTAAGTTCTTTAATGCTTTGCTAGTTATCAACTTATTTATTATGTATTTTGAGCGTTATGTAATATAGTCCGGTATGGGACGGACTAATGTTGGAGATTTGTATTACTTTAAGTTAAGACTTCCGCTGTGATGGTGATTTGGTTATATCTTGATGTCATATTCGACGACATAAGGTAATATTTGGGCTGAAAGATGTGACATTACCCAAGGGTGGATTTGGGGGTGTTACAATATCCACCTTCCTTACAAACTCCATAACTGGAATAGACGTCCAAGGCTTTTCTTCCTCATATGCTTCATGTGGTAGCATGCCCTGCAAAATTTGTAACTCCATACATAAATACTTTCCATCGATATCAACATCATCACCATGTGTCAAAGCAACTTCAAGATTCAAACAACATTTCTTTAATTCATCATCATTCAATTTAACCAACTTTGATGCATCAAACAAGAACCCAAATATAGACTCAAAATTTTTCATTTGCTCAAATCTACTTCTTAACTGAGAAAGTGCCATATCCACTAAAACTAGAAAGTAACCAGTTCTAAACGATTCTTGTGCAGATTGGTGTTCTCTTTCAATGTTTGGGATCTCATCAAATTCTCTTTTTCTACAAGCATGACGCTTTACAGGAAATTCGGGTTCAACTCCAATGTTTTCTGCAATTTCCTTGGCTTCAATAATAGCTAAGTCAAACCCATTGTCCCTATATTTTTCAAAATAAACAACCAATCCTTCCAAGTTTTTTACCGCAATATCTAAAAGCATAACTTTTGACTGCAACTTTTTACTAACCAAATTGATTCTATATAAAATCTCATGCCAAATAACCAAGCTTAAAATAAATTCAAAACTTGAAAGTTCACCATTTATCAAAGATTCAACATCTCTACACACTTTTCCATCTTCACACACATTGGCTAACTTTATCAAAGCATCTTTTATTTGGCCAAGTTGAGTTTTAATTGCTTTAACACTTTCAACATGACTTTCCCAACGAGTAGCACATAAAGACTTCAAAGTTAAATCATCAATAAATTCAAGTAAAACACTCCACCGCTTTGTAGAATTAGAAAATACAGTATAAATTGTTTGACATGCACCAAAAAATGTTTTTGCTCTATGACAAGAGTTTGCCATAGCACACAAGACCAAATTAAGACAATGGCATCCACATGGCATATAAAAAGCTCTAGGGTTTATATCAAGCAACCTTCTTTGAACACCTTGATGCTTTCCTTTCATATTAGCCCCATTATCATACCCCTGTCCCCGTACACAATTAATGTCTAAATCAAGAGATTTCAAAACATCTTGTAACACATCAAAAATGCCCTTACCAGATGTATCTTCTACGACCAAAAACTCTAAAAAGAACTCTTCTACTTTGATAGAAAAACTCGATACATCAACACATCTTACAATCAAAGTCATCTGTTCTTTATGACTAGCATCAGGAGTGCAATCAAGTATGACCGGAAAGTACTTTGCCTCTTTGATTTTTGCAATAATTGCATTTTTTACATTCAATGCCAACATTTCAATCAACTCATTCTGAATTTTATGACTAAGATAATGATTATGAGTTTCTTTTTCTTTAATCAAATGAAAATGGTGTTGCATGACAGGGTCAAACTCAACAATCATTTGAAGAATGCCTAAAAAGTTACCATTAGACTCTTCATAAAGTTTTTCATTTTTTCCACGAAAAGCCAAATTATATTGTGCCAAACATTTCACAACAGCAATTATTCGAATCAAAACTTGTTTCCAATGAGCGGTATCTTTCTTAATTAACTCTTGCAAATCCTTATCAATAGTTTGATTCTTATCCAACCTCAATTTCAACTCAGACCATGCTTTTAAGTTAATCCAATGTTCAGAACTATTTTCATGTAACGATAATGCATTACTAATATGTTTCCAATCATTAAGTCCTTCACTAGCTAATTGACTTTTGGATCGAGCAACTTTGAATAATTTGAAACAAAAGCAAAAAACTTTATCCAAATCTTTAGAGTAAACCAACCATTTCCGATCATGGCAATCACCATTTCCTAGTCTACGAATATAATTGATAGAAGAAAAATGCCTATTTTGTTCATCTTTTGGAAAAATGATGTTAGTTTCTCGAACGGGCCCTTTCTCTTTAAGCAAATCTTTCATTTTTGAATCTAAACTATCCCAAACACTTGGCTCAAAAATATTCAAAGAAACATGAGGCTCATCAAAATCATTTGCATTAGCAACATTTTCATCAACAAGATTAGCATCAACATTTTCATCGACAACATTAGCATCAACATTTTCATCAACAACATTAGCATCATCAACATTAGCATCATCAACATTTTCATCAACAACATTTTCGTCAACAACATTAGCATCAACAACATTTTCATCAACAAGATTAGCATTAGAACTAGGACTTTCAATGGGTTTTTCTTGCCTAACAAAAAACTTATTTAATGACCCATGTAAAGATTGTGCAATTTCTTGTTGCCTTTTCTTTCTTTTTCTATTTTGAGCACCGGATGGTTGTGATCTAGGAAACATATTTAACCAAATTGATCAATAACACATTACCAAATACCAATTAACCAAATAGGCAAATAAGCAATTAAGCAAATATGAAATATCAATCCAACTGACCAAGACCAACCAAGAAAACAAAATTCATTTAATAGATTAAAATTAAAAGGAAAACACCTGAAGACTGAAGTGAATCAGTGACGATTGAATGGCAGAAGGGCAGAACCGCAGAAGGCGATTGTTGTCGAATGTCGATCACTTCACAGTCTTCACTGTGTGTGTCTGGCTGCCTGCGTCGTGAGAACAGAAAATAGAAATCGTCGAGTCGAGACTCGAATCCTCGACTCCAGAATGTCGTGTAACTCGAGCATCGATTAACATAACAGAAGGATTGAAGGAAGGACTGAAGGATTGAGCGTCGATTAACAGAACAGTCGAGCGTCGATTTGCAGATTACAATCGATTACAGCCCCAACTTCACACCTGATTTGTGAATCGAAATATCGAATCGACTAATCGATATCAGTAATCGACTAATCGTGATTTCACTGATTTGTGTTGTGAATCGTTTGACTTTTGGGTAATCGAGGCGTAAGCGGTAAGCGTAAGCCGTTGCTAGGTTAATTAATAATTACAAAAAAAAATAGAAAATGAACCTAGTAATGTATAAAACGGTGTTGGGCTGTGATGCCCTGGGGGCTTGTGATGCCCTGGGCGAAGGCCCAGGTTGCCCAGCCTTTGGGTCGGCCCTGCATATCAGTACCAAAACGCGCCACTTGAAATCAACTCCAAAAATATAGCATGCTAAAAAAATGTTTATAAACCAGTTAAACAATAGCATGCAATCTCCTATTAAAAATTTCATACATGAAATATTCAACCGTAAACATGTACATAAAATATCTCCTCATGCATAACATACGTAAGTACTCCAAATAAATAACATATTTATATACATGTAAATATACACCGTAAACATGCATATAAAAATGTATCACCTTGTACCATATACGCAACTCCACATAAATATCATGCCAACATAACTTTTATTTACGTATGTATGCATCCCAGAAAAGTTTCATGAAAACTCACCTGAAAGTGTATGTGTCCAAGCAATAAACTCCGCTTAGTGACCGACACGACATGCACCAAACATATTCTAACAACGGCCTAAATTGCCAAAAAGTCAACTACGGTCAACCTTCGGTCAACCCCCGAGCACTCGGCTCATTGACATCTTAAAACGTCCATTTAGTCATTCCATAATTTTTTAAACTCCATTATATATTTTAAAACGTCTCAAATAATTATTTGGCTCCAAAACGACGCTTTAAAATCATATTATTAAACCTTTAATATTTATCATCCCCCTTAGGATCGGTTAATTAATAATTATTAATTTATAACTAACCAATATATTAAATTAAATCTAATTTAATTTAATATATTAATTAAATTAGAAGCTAATTTAAATTAAATAATATCCTAATAATTAATTACGACAACCTTTCGTAATTAAATAATCATCCAATAATTAATTATTTAACTCCTTAAGGGTAATCACTTAAATTGGTCTAATCAAAATTTAACTGAGCATACCCAATCTCCCGGCCCAAATCCTTTTGGAAGGATCTGGCCCATCGCCCGTCTGGGTCGGTCTGACCGAACCGCCCGAATCGCGATCGAACCGCCTGAACCGCGTTGGACCGGCCATGCCACCCGCGCCGTGCCACCGAACCGTCCAAACCACGACTCTACACCGTGCGCGTCGTGCCACCGAATTGTCTGACCGGCGACCGAACCATGGTCGGACCATCTGAATCACCGTCGCACGGCCAAACGCCGACAATGACGTTTTCGGTCCGTGTGGGCTCGTTTCTCCACCTTTTTCTATGATTCTTTTTGCATTATATCACCACAACATAAATACTCATCCAATGACTTAAAAATCATCGAAAACGATGCACCGTAGAACCCATAATTTGCGATCAAACGTCTCGATTTTTACCGAAACTATCCATATCCCTTTTCCGACCAAAAGGACGGACTCCGGGTCGGTTTTTACGACCCAAAACTTCCAGAAAACATAAAGAAAGTATAATCCACCAAACATAAACTTTTACTTGCGAAAACGAACGGAAAAACTCACCGTAATCCGTCGCGACAACTCTGAAACGTCGCACGTTCGTCAATCGTTTTCTCCCAAACCTCTTGACCGTTTCGCTCCGCACCAACACCGATCTCGCTCGGAATTCAAAAACGAAGAGAACAGTACCAAATTTGCAGTGTATGGACTCCAAATGGACATTGTCGCTCACATAGATAAGTTATCGTCGGTTTGGGGCGTAAACCACCCCTCTTCCACGTTCCATGCACCAATTTTAGGGACTTGACACATTTTGTCCCTGAAGCTTACACTCTCAACCCTTAACCTTTCTTCCTATTTTCATTTTTCATCTTTTACTTGCATTTGAATTATTTTCTCCCCTCTACCTTTATTTCTTAATTATTTCGATTTTTTTGAGTGCTACAGATTGTAAGAGCATCTCCAACAGATTTGCTATAATTTTTCTAAAATAGAGAAACAAAAGTGAAAATTTCTAAAAAATATTACATTCAACTCTAACAGATTTGTTATTTTAGAAATTTTAAAACAACTTATATTATTATAATATTCTTTAATTTATCATCCCAATACATTAAAAAAACCTTAATATAAAATGAAAAAAATTGAATCTCATTGGTGGGATAGAATAAAATAATATTTTTCTCTCCTATTTAAAGATTTATAAGAGCATCTCCAACTGTTATGCTAAAATAGAAAAAATTGAGATTTTAACAATTTTTTTGCTCCAACAGCTATGTTATATCATATGCTAAAATAAAGAAAAGAGAAGAAAGAAGGTAAAAATTTCCAAATTTAGAAAAATCTCTAAAACCACGTATTGAAGAGAGAGAAATAATATTTAATTTTTTTGCACCAATAGGAGACATTGAAGTTGTATGTTTAGGAGAGATAAATAATATTTTATTAATATAATTGATGATAGAATTGTTAAAATAGAGTAACTGTTGGAGTTAGTTGTAATTTTTTTTAGAGATTTCAATTTTTATACTCTATTTTAGAAAAATTATAGCATAGTTGTTGGAGATGTTCTAAAGGGTTCTCTATATTTAGAGATTTTTTTTCATTATTCTCTATTATAGCAAACAAGATAGCAATGCTGTTGGAGAAGTATAGAAAACAAAAACCCATTTATTTTCTATTTTAGCAATGTTATTGGAGATACTCTAAAAATCTCTAAATTTAGAGAAATCTCTAAACTGTATAGAAAAGAGAGAAATAATATAATAGTAATATTTTTCCATCAATAAAAAAAATTAAATTTAATGTGTAGGAGAGAGAAATAATATATTATTATTAAATGTATTAATTATTTTATTAATAAAGTTAAAGTTACGATGGCTAAAATAGAATAAGTGTTCTTAGAGATTTGAACTTTTTCTACTTTATTATAGAAAAATTACACCATAACTCTTAAATATGCTATAAATACTTTATGATATACATATACTATAGATATCGATTTTTTTTTACTAATATGATTTTTTTTTTTTTGAACGGCAAGTTAACACAGACGCACACGTTCCCGAGGTATCCGGACTCCCACTTAAGGGTGCCACCCGATTAATCCCCGTCGACCACAGCCCAACCCAATTAAGAGTACCACTAAGTGGCAGACCCATGATCTGGATATCACAACATGCTCACCACAGGGTTCGAACTCGGGTAGTCAGGAATACCATCCACTGACCCTCCTAGGATATTATCAAACCACTCGGCTACAACATAAAGGATTAATATTTATAAAATATGATTTCTTTTAATGAGTATGAAATAAAAAATTTATAAAATAAAATTGTTCTTAAAGTAGAAACGGATGCTACAAATAGCTTCACCCTCTCAATTCCCACCGCTACCAGTGTACCATTGTTTCATTACTCTGACGTTAAGACCTGCACCTGCTTTCAGTTTTTTACCCCAAAAAATCTTCCCTCATTCCTTCCTCCGATTCCGATCGCCGATTTGTGATATACAGAGAGATGAAGGGAGATTCCTCAGCAAAGGATTTGGAGAAAAGCTATTTCGATGTGTTAGGTTTATGTTGTTCATCAGAGGTGCCATTGATCGAGAAGATTCTTAAACCTCTTGAAGGCGTTCACCATGTCTCTGTAGTTGTTCCATCCAGGACCGTAATCGTCCTTCACGATGCCGCCCTAATTTCTCAGTTTCAAATCGGTAAATCATCTCTCTCTCTCAATGTCGTATACATGCATCTGTTTGAACATTAGATTTACATTTTTTTTTCCGTTTAACTAAAAATCGGATCATTTTCAGAAAGTTTGAAAGAGAAAGCTGATTTGATTTTGTTTTCATAATTAAACAAATTGACTCATTGTTGCTTAGATACAATGCGTTTCTTAACTTTTTGGTTAGTTTTTCTGTGGTAAGATAAGACTGACCAAGTGATAGTGGAATATTGAATAACAAACAAACGAATCAAACGCACATGTAGACAAAATATCGAGTACAATCGGTCTGAAAATGATATAATAGATTCTAACGATAGGATTGATTCTATTGGAGAGGAGTCGTTCATTTTTTTCAGTAGTCTGATTCCTTTATAATGTGTAATCGTTGTGTTCATACTTTGTCCTCAGAGAATGTAAATAACATGAATATATGATAAAGATAATCTCCGAATAATTTTTCAAAATAGAGAATCAATAGTTAAAATCTTCCAAAAAATTATGACAGTTTCTCTATTTTGAAGATTATATAGTTGTTTATATTATTCAAATATTCGATATAATTTATAAAATATTATTTCTTTTTTTAAAACATTTATTTTCAAAGTATAATAGTAAATAAAATATGTTATTTTAATGTGGGGTCCACAAATTTGGTGTTTTTTTTAAATGATGGCTGGAGTTGAGTTTTTTTTTTTGTTGATGGACCCACCATATTTTGTGTTTTTGGTGTTTTTTTTAGTGCTAAGGTTGGAGATGCTCTAAATAATCATTTTTTGAGATTTTGTATATCTCTTTCCTACTTTCTCCATTTTGGAGAATCGAAACAAAAATCTCTAAAATCTCCATTTTAGAGAATTTGTTAGAGATGCTTTAAGATAAGCGTTTTTGGAGATCGAAACCTCATCCAAGAATATAACTTATGGTTACACCGTAGAATAAATAATCTAGACGCATAGCTAGAGTATTCATGATAACGGTTTTCGCCTCGGAGTCTACAAGCAACTTAAAACACTTGGAGACTTCCTTACGCCTACTTGTTTATAGTGTTTGAGTCATACATTCCCACCATATAAAAGAAAGACATTAAGGGGGCGTTTAGTTCACGGAATGGAATTTGATGGGATTGGAATCCATCGAAGGGATTTGACTTTGAAAGAATTGGAATGAAATTTGATGGAATTTGACCACACTTTAGGTTGGTAGGAATTCAATTCCTTTACTTAAGCTAAGGAATGATGAATTCTTTAAATTGTGGAATTCAATGGAATTGGAAGAACTCCATCGTTTTCATTCCGTGAACCAAACATGAGTTTGAAATTTGGTCAATTGAATTGGTCATTCCAATTCCTTCAAATTCATTCCAATTTCATGAACCAAACAACCCTAAGTATTTGATAAAATACATAATTTAATCAAATTTTTAGAGTAATAATTAAGGGTCTAAAGTAATCTCAACAAAACATTATTGGTTTTGGACCATAATTAATCTTACGAGTATCTTTTTGTGATTGTTATTGAGTAAATATGTAATTTCAATGTTTGATTTGTTATATTTTTAACATCATAAATGTTTCTATAAGTGTGACATATACGGAACCTCACATTAGACATTATTTTTCAAAAAAAATCTTAAAGAGATAAAAGGAGTTCAACTTATATATTGAAGAGAAAGTTCAAGTCTAGTCAATATAGGACTCCAAAATACCACCTTGAATGAAGGGTGACGAACACAAAATTGCTCCAGAGGGTCATTGTGGATATTACGCTCCAAAATAATATGTGAAACCCCATTAGATTAGTCTTCAAAAGAGTCATTATGGAGTAAATTAATACTATTACAATATATATTGAGAAAGAAATTAGTCCATCAACTATTGTTAATATATAAAATAAATTTAATTTTATATTAAAGATAATTTAAATAAATAAAAAGTGTTAGGAGGAGATTAAGAAAATGGTAGTCTAAGAAAACAATTCCTCTCCTTTTGCGGATGCATGTCTCTCGTTGCTGGATTCACTAACTTGGAGGTTGTTTGTTTTAATTGTAAAAAGAAAAAGGAGACACCTTGGCTATTAATTAAAAAGAAATAAAGTTAATGGAAGAAACGGTAACGTTTCTTTGAGAAAAGTGGAGGATGAATCACACCTATAGAAAAGTGTATCCCATTGTTTTTCTTTATGCATGTTCTTTTTGGTAGAGAAAAAGGAGAAAAGTACGTGTATTTCTTTTAGTATTATAGTATCTTATAAAAATATAATAAGAGATTAATCATTTTGAAAATTATAAAATTTATGAGATTTGCAAAAACTTTTATCTTAAGTTTTTGTTTTACATAATTTTTTTCATCTAAGTATACTATTTAAAATATTGATTAACATATGATATTTGTTTTATAATGTGTTTGTTTCACATGTATTCGGTTCACAACTTCATAATATGAAACATTTTTACTTGTATTTTTTTGTAGCCAAAAAGGTTCACATTGTGAACCGAGTACATCTGAAACAAACACATTGTAAAACAAATATATGTTAATCACTATATTAAATTCTAGCCATAGATGAAAAAAAATCATACGAAATAATCCAAATTATAGATTTTTAAAAATGATTTCTAAACTATGCTCTTCAAAAGAACAATTTAATGAGAATATGTGTTTTTTAAACATAATTTATCCAAAAACATACGTAGAGTAAGATAACTTTTAAGCTTTGTTTATTTTCTCTATTTATATCATGTTTTGGTGACTTGTTTATTGCACTATTGGTTTAATTCTTCTATAAAAAGTAACCAGATTAATTTTGTTTCTATTAGAATACTTTTAAGCTAATCAGTTAAATTTACTAAAAATAAATGGCCACAAAAAAACAACTTACTTTTTGTTATGAAAATATGGTGACACTATTTATTTCATTGTCTTAAAAAAACAGTATATTTATTTTGTTAACCTTTTTAAATCTACTCAAGTTTTCTGTTTGGTCATTCTTACTTGAAATTAATAATTTGAATATAAGTTTTACATATTTTCCTTATTTTTAAATATTTCATCAATAGTTGAATATGTTTATTAGATTACATAACGAGTCAATTGTTATAACTGAAAAAGGAGTAATTTTTATTTGTCCCGATGAGATTTTATAATTTATATAAAATTATTCAATTACAAGAAATAGGATATAATAAATATTTTATAAACGCTTAACGACATTATTGTAGTGGAAACGATGCCACAGTCGTCACTTGATAAACACAGTTAGGAGTGACAATTGATTGGGTCGTCTGGGCCTAAAATTAGCTATAAACAATATAGTCGTCACTTGTCTCACCATCCTTTTTATTACGCTAGCCATCTATAAAATTTGAAATAGACCTATTTAAAATTAAGAATTAAAATTTAAAATGTTTAATTTCAACGGTTTATTTATTTTGGAAATTACAACTTTTATTATATTATTTCATATATTTAATAAAAGTATTATTTGTCTTTCCTAAATATTTAACTTCATAGTTTATTATTAATGAGAATATAATAAAAAATAGTTCGCTATCATGATAATCATTTTTGGAGGGTTCTCTAAATTTGGAGAATTTCACACTTGCTCTCCTACTTTTTCTAACTTGGAAAATCTATTGGAACAAAAAACTTGCACAAAATCTCCATTTTCACCATTTTGGAGAATCTGTTGGAGATGCTCTAAATATAATAAGCTTATTAATACAAAGTAAAAATAAAAAATTTCATGTAACACCCCAAATTCCTAAAATTTACCACAATAACATTTAAGTCATCAAAATAAATACATTAAGGATCAATCACACAAATTCTCCCAAGATCTATACAAAATTTATTACAGAAACAAATAAATCTAGTGGAAGTTAAGATTCTTACCACAATCTAAACAACCGAACTTATAACAAAAACATAAGTTACACCACTACTAGCAGTTCAATATTTGGAACCACCTTCACCTTAAGGTTAACAGCTTACCCGTTTTCCCATGCTAGGAATCTCAACAAGATATACATTTGAAATGTTTTAGTTTTGAAAACGAGGGTTAAACCGAAAGGTGTAGTGAATTCTTGTAAAACACCGTATAGACAAGCACACGTTTAATATCATTTCATAAAACATATGCTAAAAATGAATGCAGACTCGTAAGACCACATCCCCACTCGATTAACTACACACAACGGTCACCTAGGTCCAGTCACGCGCACCTGTGACTTAACATTGGCTACACACCTGTCATTGCCTTGTACATGGGCGGAGCCATGTAAGCACCACAAGGTGCATTGGCTCCCCCTCAATTGTTTTAAAAAAACATTAATTAATGTAATTTGTACTAATAATAAACCCAAATATTTAGTATTTTAAATTTTAGTGGACTTTGCTCCTCCTCAATTATTTAGGTGCTGCAAATAAAAATGACAAATCAGAAAACTAGTATCCGTCATCTCTTAATTGTAAAATTGACACACAAAAAACATACGACTTCTCTACCCAAAAAAAGTATCACCTGATTCTCTCTGTTAAATCTATAAACTATTTTCACGACTAAATAGAATATTTTTACCTTCAAAATTTTCCCTGAGAAATCCGTCGCTAAAGGTCACAAAACCTTTACAAAAATTGTTGAGTAAATTGTTGGTGGGAAACTCAAACTAATGTCAGATTCCCCATGGCCTTGATTTATTTATTTCCTTAAAAAACATCTGATTCTACCTGAACCATTAGCACTTTGTGGGCGATCCGTTGGTAATCACCGCTGAAAAATTTGTTGGGTAATTTTTGTGGGTAAAATAATTAGTTTATAGTGTTTTGCGTTTTTCATAATGTACGTTAACTTATTTTTTTTATTTTATTTTATAATTAAGGTGCTCTTCCTTGTATAAATTTCTGGCTCCGCCCCTGACCTTGTACGATGTGAAACATATTCAAATGCACCAAAGAGATACACATCTTTATGGGACCGCTGCGTAAGTCAGCAACCCACAGACACACCAAAATCACACCACAACTTTTCATGCACCATAAGTATGAATACAAATATTCTGCATGCAACATGCATATTCAACATTTCACACTTCACAAGCTGCAAGCAGTATAAATAGATATTACATGCTTGTAAATTAATTGATAAACAAATTGTAAATCACATACTATCAAAGCATTTATTTCATTTCAGAAAATAGCACAAGAGAACTCACATGCGGTCCAAATGTAACACACTCAAATTTTGAAAGAGCGACTAATTTAAAATTTCTAATAAAACATCAGATAAAGGATAAATACCTCCCTATAATTCAATACTTGATTCCCTTGAATAGCAAATCTTGATTTAACATTAACAACAGATAAATTAAGCCTTACATAAAGACTAGATATGGTCGGGTGTTATATCCTTTATAACACCGAATAGTTATATCCTTCTCGTGCATCTAACTAGCACTCAACTCTTCATTGTGTCGCTAGAACCATTCCCCCAACAAGGACCTGATGCACATGCTGACAAATAAAAAGGGTTAGGCTTAACGCCTAATTAGTTCAAGAGTTTTCATCATTTATATAAAACGGTAAACTAAAAGAGTGTTACTTAAATCACGATTTCTAAAATGGAGTATATATAAAATATGAAAGCTAACATCTTTCCCAAAACCCACGATTTTCTTGATTAAAACCCCAATACAAAAACATTCCTTCAAATATGAATTTGAAATCCAATACTCACACAAAACGTGAATAATGACTAATGCTCAAATACTAAAATTCAGATAAAACTTTATTATCCAAAATACCAAAATATGAGTAAGACTCAACACTTAAACTCATAACTTATGGAGAACACTCAATACTCAAAACGTTACCGAAAACATGGATAAAACTCAATATCCAAAACAACACCTTTCGACGACGAGGGAGACCCGTTTCCATTGAACGTGGGAACACAAAAGTATGTCACGTATCTATGTTATAAACATGTTTCAAGGATGGACAATCAATGGTATCAACCTTATCCAGGTCTTTAGTCATTGTAGACGTTAAACCTATCCAAGTCTTTAATCCAATACGATAATGAGCTTAACTCTATCCAAGTCTTTTACTTAAAGAATCACCAAGTTCAACCTTATCCGGGTCTTTACCTTGGGATCTCACCATCCAATACAAACTTGTTCATTTAGAAATTACATCATATAACTAATGGCTATTTCCAAATTACAACTTGGGGATTTTATCTCACATTTACACAATAAACCAACTTCTATGCCTATGGATCCGTTGCATTATAGTCTAAGTTACATGACTTCAAATTGAATGACCTAGGCACTTGAAACGTGTAATTCTCAAATAAAAAGCAATAAATGCAAATCATACCCAAAGCTCCACATCGAGCTATTAAAACTGGACAAATATTCACAAGAACCAACAAGGTTGAAACCGGGCCAAAACTCAACAACTCAATGACTATTCAATAAAAGTCATCATAAACGATAAAAACGTATTTAACCAAAGATTATGCAACACATGCTCCAAAAGTATGATTAACCCCAAAAACTCATCATTGATCTTTTTCCAAATGAAATCGTACTATTTGTATCTCCAAAATACTTTCTAACACAATAATGTGTATTTTCCAAATGGCTTATAAAACCAACGACAGTAAGAGAGCATTTACATCAAATAATCTCCTTCGTGAAATAAATCATTAAAATGACACTCTCTCATTGTTTATTTATCAAAATGTCCAAAAACCCCCAAATATGTGTATTTCACAAGTTTTTATAATCAAATGTACCAAATACGCAAAACTCATCAAATAATCCAACATTTATGATCATCAAGTAAAACACATAAATACATCAAAACGGAAAAAAAAAATAGCATGTACAAAGCAACTTGAACTCACCTTGCTAGATTTAGGCTAAATCAAGATTTTACCCCAAAACTTAAGCTCCCTTTGATAAAGAGAAGCAATCCTTAGAACCAACCCTCAAGCCAATATGTGAAGCTCCTAAAATACTTCGTTTACTTCCAAAACACCAACATATACCATAAGGAAGGATTAGAGGTTGTGGGTGCAAAAAGATCAAAACCCTAGGTTAAAAGATGGTAGATTAGAGGCTTACCTTTCAGCTTCTATGAACCCCAAAATCATCAAGGAATCATCAATCATCTTTGTTTCCATCTTGACAAGCTTCAAAATATGAAACCCTAGCCTCAAGAATAGCCCAAAACAGATGAAAAATGAAGAAGTTATGACCAAATGAAGAAACCCTTGAAAAATAGGATTTTAAGGCACTGGGCCCCGCTTGCTATAGTGCCCGGTGATTGTGACAGTGTCACAATCGCACGAATGCACTAGGTCACGTTACACCCTATGCTATAGTGCCTGGTGATTGTGACAGTGTCACAATCGCATGGCACAATCGCCTCAGATGTTGCTATTGTGCCCACTATAGCGCCATTGTCACAGTCGCGTCGGATGTACCAACTTTCACCAACTTCTTGGTACATTTGATGCTATTATGCCAGTTATCGTGCCATTGTGCTATGTTCTGTCAAAAGGGCAATTGAATATTGCTGAAAGATTGAAATCAAGTTGGCTTTCGAGAGGCCAGTACTCTCCCACACACTCTGACGATTCTGTTTACAAAATCCAAACATGACTTTACCCCTACTCCAACCCCCTATTAACATATGGTTCCCCCCACTAACAAATTCCACTATTGCCCTTATTCACAGAAAACAGACACCTATTAATATACTTATGCCACGTGTAAAAGCACTTACTACTAAATACCCTTATACCCCCTCCTAGCATAAGTGAACCGCACTGGGGGTTTACCAATACCCACCCCCAGAAGACGCACCTTGTCCTCAAGGTGATGATTCGGAAATTATTCCAACAAAGCATCCAAATTTTCCCAAGTAGACTCAAAATCGGACATATCTTTCCACTTGACCAGAACCTCAACATGACCAGCCGTTTCCTCCTGAGATTGGCGCACATCCACGATGTCCTCTGGTTCTGCATTCATCTCCAGGTCATTTCCCAACTGTGACGGAAAAATGGACGATGAGATACTCTGCCCAATAGCTCGTTTAAGCTGCGAAACATGGAAAACTGGATGTACAGCGGCTGTTGACGGCAAGTCCAACTTATAAACGACTTTCCCAATCTTCTCGAGGATTTTGTACGGTCCATAGAATCGTGCTGCTAGCTTTTGATTGTGGTTCACCACTAACGACTTCCTTCGATAGGGTCTAATTTTCAAAAACACCAACTCGCCGATGTTAAAGTGGACATCTTTCCTCCCTAGATCGGCTTGTTGTTTCATGTGTTGTTGTGCCTTCAGCAAATACATTCTGGCAGAGTCTAACATCTCATCCTGATCACTTAAATCTTGATCCAGTGAAGGAACTCGGGTTGCATTTTTGTTGTACCGAAGAAGAGGGGGAGGATCCCTACCATATAAAACTCGAAAAGGGGAACACTTTAGAGATGAATGGTAGGTCGTGTTATAGCAGAATTCTGCCCAAATCAACCACTTGCCCCATTGTTTGGGTTTATCCGCAACTCAACACCGAAGATATTGCTCCAGGCCCTTATTGACAACCTCTGTCTGCCCATCTATCTGTGGGTGGTACGTTGTACTGTACTTCAGCTTGGTGCCCTGAAATCTAAACACTTCTTTCCAGAAGTGACTCACGAACAAACGGTCCCAGTCAGTGATAATCGATTCAGGAACTCCGTGTAATCGAATCACTTCCTTCACGAAAACTTCAGCCACTGATTGTGCAGTAAAGGGGTGTTTCAACCCTATAAAGTGAGCATATTTGCTCAATCTGTCAACCACCACAAGAATAGTAGACATCCCATTTGATTTCGGTAGCCCCTCAATGAAATCCATTGTTATCTCTTCCCAAACTTTTAACGGTAATGGAATTGATTGAAGCAACCCTGCTGGTGTTCCACTCAAGCTCTTACTCCTTTGACACACTTCACATTGCTTGACCAAGTCAGTGATGTCCTTCTTCATTCCCCCCCAGAAAACTTCAGCAGCAATCCTTTGGTACATTTTATCTTCTCCCTTATGTCCCCCCATTGGTGAGTCATGAAATTCCTCAAACAACAGTGGTATCAAAGTAGATTTTCGAGGGATCACCAACTTCTCTTTGTATAACAACAACCCATTCTGCATTAAAAATCCTTTGTGCTCAACCGTTCCAGATACTAAATCATCTCTTATTTTCTTCAAAAAATCATCTTTGTCAATTTCCTCCTTCAAGACTCCCCATTGGCACCATTGTGGGCCTCCCATCACTGCACATTCAACGCCCGGTGTTTTCCTTGATAACGTATCAACCGCCTTATTTGCACTTCCAGCCTTATACATGATTTCGAACTCGTACCCGAGTAATTTGCTAACCCATTTCTGATACTCAGGTTCTATCACCCGCTGCTCTAAAAGGAATTTCAGACTTTGTTGGTCACTTCGCACCACAAATTTTCTGCCCAACAGGTACGACCTCCACTTTCTTACTGCTAACACTATCGCCATCAACTCTTTCTCATAGATCGACTTTTGTCGTGCTTGAACATCGAAACATTGGCTAAAATACGCGATAGGTCTCTCCTGTTGCATCAGAACCGCTCCCAACCCCATACCTGACGCATCTGTCTCAATAACAAAATCTTTGCTGAAATCTGGCAATTGGAGTACAGGGGCCGTACATAGAGCCTCTTTTAACTCTTGAAAAGCCTGCTGCGATGTTTTGGACCACTCAAACTGATTTTTCTTTAACAACTCGGTCAAAGGACCAGCGATCTTACCATAATCTTTGATGAACTTTCTGTAGTACCTGTGAGACCCAAGAACCCACGTAATTCTGTCACCGTTCGAGGCAACGGCCACTCCTTCATTGCCTGAACTTTGGAACCATCCATTTAAACCCCCTCCTCGGATACCACGTGCCCTAGATAGACCAGTCTTTTTTTAGCAAATTCACATTTCTTTCAATTGGCATATAAATGATGTTGAGACAACACCCCAAAGACTTGTTTCAAATGGTGTATATGCTCCTCCATTGATCTGTTGTACACCAAGATATCGTCAAAAAAAACGAGTACAAACTTTCGTAAAAACGCCTTAAAAACCATGTTCATAAGACTCTGAAATGTGGCAGGAGCGTTGACCAGCCCAAAAGGCATAACAAGAAACTCATAGTGCCCTTCATGCGTTCGAAATGCGGTCTTAGGGATATCCTCCTCCACCATCCTGATTTGATGATATCCGGATTTTAAATCCAATTTCGAGAACACCTTTGCTCCGTATAGTTCATCCAAAAGCTCATCTATCACCGGGATGGGAAATTTATCCACCACAGTGCATTTGTTCAATGCTCTATAGTCTATACAGAAACGCCAACTCCCGTCTTTTTTTTTACCAACAACACAGGACTGGAAAAAGGGCTACAACTTCTGCGTATAATTCCGGCAGACATCATCTCTCCAATGAGTTTCTCTATTTCATCCTTTTGGTAATGGGGATACCGATAGGGTCTAACGTTTATCGGTTCATGACCTTCTTTTAAAACAATGGCATGTTCTTTTCCCCTCACCGGTGGTACTCCATTTGGCATATTAAAAACCCCTTCACTTTCATGCAACAATCGACTTATTTCAGCCGGAGCTTCACTGCCTTCCACTTCCCAAGCTGTTGTAACTCCCAATTCTACCAGCACACCATATCCCTCCTGTTCCACAACTTTTCCCATAGCTTTCAGAGATACCAACGATCTTCCCAAAGCTGGATCCCCCTTTAGAGTGATGGAATTTGAGCCTAACTGGAACTTCATAACTTGCAATTTCCAATTGATGTTTGTGACACCCAATGTTTCTAACCATTGAATGCCTAGAATGATATCTAAATTTCCGAGGTTCAGAGGTAGAAATTCCTCTACAATTTCCAGACCTTGCATGAGCAACTTCACATTTTGACACACACCGTCTCCTTTGACCGCCATACCCGTCCCCATCGTAATAGTGTAATTTCCTGTCACATCAACCGGTAACCGCAAACTATCCACAAGTGACCGTGATATGAAGTTGTGTGTCGCACCGCTATCCACCAACACCACCACTTTTTGCTCATTGATCAACCCTTCCAATTTCAACGTTTTTGGGTTTGACAACCCTACCACCGAATTTAAGTGTACTTCCACCTTTTGACCAACCTCTAGAGTATCTACCCCTCCTTTTACATCTCCTAACCCTGTATCCTCTTCCCCGTCACTATCAACCCCTTGAACAACCAACACACTCACCTCTTTCTTTTTACATTTGTGGCCAGGCCCAAATTTCTCATCACACCTGAAACACAGCCCCAACGTCCGTTTCTTTTGTAATTCATCATCGGTCAATCGTCTAAACTCTCCCCCCATTCCTGTCCTCTCTCGAGAACCCCAACTTTTCTCTCCTTTAATCTCTGTCACAGAATCTCCTGAATTACCCAGTTTTTTTCCCATACCTCCTGGACTAAATTTGCCTCTCCCGCAAATACGGTTACGTTCTTCTATCCTCAATGACAACTCCATCGCCTCACTAAGATCAATCGGATTGAGCAATCTCAATTCTGCCTTAATATTCGGATCCAAACCATTTATGTATTGACTCATAAACAGCTCCTCAGAAATCCCGTTTAAAGGAGAAGCTAGAGTGACATACCTCCGACGATATTCCTCCACTGAACCTTCCTGTCGAAGGGCCAGAAATTGCTCGCACAGTGATCCGGTTGATGTCGACCGAAATTGCTTCAACATTAGCAACCGCATCTCCTCCCAATGTTTGATGGGCTGCCTTTTATTCTCCCATTGAAACCACCTTAAGGCATCTCCCTCAAATGATATCACCGAAACTTCAATTTGTTCCTTCTCCGTCAATCGATTAAGAGAAAAATACCTCTCTGCTCTCAAAATCCAACTATCTGGATCCTTTCCATCGAAAATTGGCATCTCAAGTTTTCTTCCCTTGACCGCAAAAAGCCTATCAGCGACTCCTGTGTTCTTCTCAACTGGTTTGCGTCCCTGAGGCGGTGATTCATCCTCTTCGGTTCTCGATTTTGATGATTGTCTCTCTTCTGCTTCTGTCTGTTTTCTCACCAACCAATTAATTTGTTCCATCATGGCCTTCATATCTTCTCTCATCGACCCCATCTCAGCTTGCACCAACCCCATATTGTTCTCCACATCTTCGATTCGCGCTGTTCCCGTCCGAGTCATTTTCCCAAGGATCCACCGCTCTGATACCAAATTGCTATGTTCTGTCAAAAGGGCAATTGAATATTGCTGAAAGATTGAAATCAAGCTGGCTTTCGAGAGGCCAGTACTCTCCCACACACTCTGACGATTATGTTTACAAAATCCAAACATGACTTTACCCCTACTCCAACCCCCTATTAACATATGGTTCCCCCACTAACAAATTCCACTATTGCCCTTATTCACAGAAAACAGACACCTATTAATATACTTATGCCACGTGTAAAAGCACTTACTACTAAATACCCTTATACCCCCTCCTAGCATAAGTGAACCGCACTTTTACCACATTGTCACAATTGCATGCAACATTCGTCGGGACGACCAAACACTCGGTAACACCGGTGCTATTGTGATAGATGTCACAACTACATGGCACTATAGCGGGGACTACCATACTTTCAATACCATTGGTGCTATTGTGATAGATGTCACAACCACATGACACTATAGCCGAGACGACCATACTCTCAGTACCATTGGTGCTATTGTGACAAGTGTCACAACCACATGGCACTATAGCCGAGACGACCATACTCTCAGTACCATTGGTGCTATTGTGACAAGTGTCACAACCACATGGCACTATAGCCGAGACGACCATACTCTCAGTACCATTGGTGCTATTGTGACAAATGTCACAACCACATGACACTATAGTAGAGACGACCATACTCTCAGTACCATTTGTGCTATTGTGACAAGTGTCACAACCACATGACACTATAGCCGAGACGACCATACTCTCGGTACCATTGGTGTTATTGTGACAAGTGTCACAACCACATGACACTTTGGCCGTACTCCAAATATGGATCTTCCTTTACCAATTCACCCGGTTCAACACTATTTTTCAATTGGGATAAAAGTCAGGATGTTACACCAAAGCCTTAACACACGCTTTAAGGCCAATAATCCCACAACCGAACACTTGGATTCACCGGATTAGATAAGGTGTCACTAATCCTATTTTTATAACCTCCTAATCAACACTCTTAAACAACACCCCAAGTCGAACCCACGACGAGAATCGAAGAATTCAAAAAAACACAAACAGAGACTTGCGCGACCAGCCACACAACCTAGGTTCGCGACACCCCCTGCACTGTCCGAAAATTCGATTTTCAGCCTAGAAATCCATATCTAACTTTCCAAAATCGCTTCTTAGATAAGTCCAACATTAACCCAATATATCAGTGTATCAACAAAGATTCCAAAGCACAAATAATCAACCAAATCGAATTTCATTAACTCAAAACCCCAAAATCAAGCTTCAAATCGATTTCAAAACTAATAATCATTAAAACTCAAGAACTTGATCAAAATCCAAGGTTCTCATAAAGAAAACCATCTCCAAACACAAGATCAGTTACTAAATTTAAACGACTAAAAGATTTACTCCATAGATCTATAATTTCTAGACCAAAATGATTATTTGAGATCCAAAACCCCCAAATAAAGATTAACCCTTAATAAAAATGATGAGATCTTAAAATAAATCAAGGATAATAATTCATAACTCACAAAAGGAATCCATTAGAATAATCTATCTTTCTAAAACTTCAATATCTTCTTCTCCAAGGTTTTCTTTCAAATGGAGGTCTTTTCACACACACTTGGTGGAAATAAGAAGAAAAGGGAAGGAAACCCTTTATATACCATTTACAATTTGGCCCTCCAAATAATCGATTCCCTACTTCAAGAGTCCTAAACTTTCAAAAAAGCCAAAATTGAGAAATTTGGTTATTATGTTTCAAACTTAGGTTCTAAATAGAATACTTTGTCATGAGAATGGCTTATTTTTTCTTTGGGAGATTTGGGTTATTATTTCACATGAGAATGGCTTTTTTTTCTTTTAAAAAAGGTTTTCGGTTGTCTATTTGTTTTTTTTTTTCTTCAGAATTCGTGTTTATCATGTAATGGTTCTCCTTTTTGTTTATTTTACCCTTGTTCGAATTTAGTTAAGGCGCTAAACCAAGCACGGTTAGAGGCAAATGTGAGAATGAAAGGGGATCAAAGCTACCGAAACAAGTGGCCAAGTCCGTATGCAGGCTTGTGCGGTCTGCTACTTCTGCTATCATTTTTGAAATATGTTTATCCACCATTTAAATGGTTGGCGCTTGGAGCTGTTGCAGTCGGCATCATACCCTTAATTCTGAAAGCTATTGCGTCACTACGCAGCCTTAGATTTGACATCAACGTTCTCATACTTATTGCAGGTACACTATAGGATATTAGGATATCAATCATTTCCTCCCTAACCATCGGAAAGCTAATGAACTTAACTTTGAGGGCAAGCTTAACAGTTCCTCAGAAAAAACCGTCATATTATAAAAGTGTTACAATAGGCTTATAGAAAGTTTTTGGGTGTTTTAACAAGTTTTTATGACGCTTTCAAAATAAAGTGTTGTTTATCTTTTTAATACAATACTATTTTAAAAAATGTCATATGAACATAATAGTCCTATAAAAAAATGGGTTTATAAGACACTTTTCAAAATTGTTCTATAAAATAGCTAATACGACACCTTATTTTAAAAGCGTCCTAAAAAACTTGTTAAAACGCTCAAAAACATCCCTATAAATCTATTGTAACACTTTTAGATAGGATGGTTTATAGTTTGATAGTTGATACTATAAACCTAAGTCCTATAAAGTATTATACTAGGATGATTAGACATTTATTTTTTTGTAATGTTCCCATAGGTTGCTAGTTGATTTGAGTCTCCTCAGGGCCACACCCATGAGATTAGTCGAGGTGGCAAGCTGGCCGGACACCCATGTTACTAAAAAAAAAAACTAATGTGCATTTTGGTTGCCATGTTAATCGGTCTATATTTGCAGTTGGAGGATCAATTTTCCTAAAGGATTACTGGGAAGCTGGCACAATTGTGTTTTTATTGACTATATCAGAATGGCTCGAGAGAAGGGCAAGTCACAAGGTTACTTGCATCCTCTCTCTCTCTCTCACACACACACACACACAAAGGCAGACAATCACTATTAAGTTCATGCAAATTGTCCTCCATATAAGAATTCTAATGTTGGAATGGATCATGCAAATTTTATATCTAGGCCACTGCTGTAATGTCATCATTGATGAACATGGCTCCTCAAAAGGCTGTATTAGCTGACACTGGTGAAGAAGTCAATGCTAATGAAGTGATGGTCAACACAAGACTCGCGGTTAAGGCTGGGACCATGATCCCTATCGATGGAATAGTCGTGGAAGGAAATTGTGAAGTCGATGAGAAAGCTCTAACCGGCGAATCATTTCCTGTGTCTAAACAAGTAGATTCCATTGTTTGGGCAGGCACCGTCAATCTAAATGGTATGAAAACGGTGCTTAAACCCTTTATGTTTTAGATCATTAAAGTTGATCACATGAATTACTAGAAAGCTACTCCTTCAATTTCATGGTCAACTAAACTGCCTTAAAGGGTAATTTGAGTTTGACTCTATTTTTCTAGGTTATATCAGTGTTAAAACTACTGCTCTAGCTGAAGCTTGTGTAGTGGCAAGAATGGCAAAGCTTGTTGAAGAGGCTCAAAATAATAAATCTAAAACTCAGAGATACGTAGACAAATGTGCCAAGTATTACACCCCAGGTAAATTTTTCATTCTTCTCTTCTATTTTATGCTTGTCACTATCAGGAACTCCTTCAAAACTCCCCCTTATATATATATATATATATACATACATACATACATACATAAATACATACATACATACATACGGGTCGGTTCAATAAGAAGGCTAATATCGTGAGAAGATAAGAAGCGAAGGTTAAAGGAAGGTTCATATGTGCACCCACTGAAAAATCTATTTGAAGATGAACATGTGAATTGACGTTACAGATTATTTATATGGGTTCACATATGTATCTTCAAATAAATTTTTTCAATGATTCACATATGAACCTTCTTTTAACCTTCCCTTCTTACTTTCTCACGATACTATATATATATAGAGAGAGGGGAGGGGGGGGGGGGGGGGGAGGAGGTTCCTACATATAATCAGGTTTGATGATATGTGGCTAGCCGACATGAGACTCCAGCATGCTCCTTCAAATGGAGCTTATAGTGCCGCCAAGAACAGAGGCGAAAGAGTGTCTCGATTTTCTTGATGGAACTAAACCCCAGCAACAAGAAAGCAAATGGCGCTGATCCCACTAGTGTTTTTGTGGTTTTGCAGCTGTTTGTGTAGTTGCTGCCTGCTTGGCTGCAATTCCAGCTGCTAAGCGAGTTCATAACCTCGACAAATGGTATCACATGGCATTGGTCGTTTTAGTAAGCGCATGCCCGTGTGCGCTTATCTTGTCAACGCCTGTTGCAGCGTTCTGCGCATTGTCAAAAGCAGCTACATCCGGACTTCTAGTTAAAGGCGCTGAATACCTTGAAACGCTTTCTACAGTCAAAGTTATTTGCTTCGACAAAACTGGCACAATCACTAAAGGAGAGTTCTCTGTCTCAAACTTCAATTCACTCATTATTGACACCAACAAATTGCTCTATTGGTAAATCATTCACAAGCTCTTTTTTACAGTTTCCTCATCAGCTGTAGCGTTTTTTTGAGAAAAATGTAACGAAATTTGCTTTAATTCCTATTTTGTACCCATTTTGACAGGTAACTTGTTTGATCTTGTAACATTGATGGCATGGATGTTTAGATTATCTTCCCCTTCGTCTTAAACTATTAATAAATCTTTAACGGGTATCCACTTCATCAAGTTATCGGTCGAAATGGGTACAAAATAAGAAATTTTGGAACTTTATTGAGATAAAACATTATTTGTTACACTAAATAGGAAGTAAATCGACATTTTGCCTTTTTCTTATTACATGGGAGTGAGATTCTCTTCGGGTTTTTTGAAGGGTTTCGAGCATAGAGAGCAAGTCTAGTCATCCAATGGCTGCAGCACTTGTCGACTATGCACAATCTCGTTCAGTCGAACCACAACCAGACAATGTGGAGGAATTCAAAGATTTTCCCGGTGAAGGAATTTACGGAAAGATTGATGGGAAGGATGTTTATATTGGAAACCAAAAGATTGCCATTAGGGCAGGCTGTTCACAAGGTGATCAAAATATTCACAACACTAAATTTTAAATGTCATAATCAATTCTTCATATGTTTTCTAACTTGATTTCTGAAATATCAGTTCCAAGAAATGGGAGTGAAAACAATGAAGGAAAGTCGATTGGGTACATATTTTTGGGGTCTTCACCTGCTGGAACCTTTAGTCTCTCCGATTCTTGTCGAATCGGAGTGAAGGAAGCACTCCAAGAACTCAAATCAATGGGAATTAAAACAGCTATGCTCACAGGAGATTGTCAAGCTGCAGCCAATCATGCACAAAATCAGGTAAAGATCTAAGGTTTTTGTTTTAAAACGGGCAAAATACAACAAAGTTTAGTTTAACTGAGGCTTTTTTTTTCTCGGTTAATGTTATAAAGTTTAAAAAAATTTGTATTCATTTTGATCCGTAGCTTGCTAATATTGTAACATTTGATGATTTTATGAACAGTTTACGAAAGAGTTGAAATTGATAATAGACTTGACATCCATATCATCAAAGGTTACTAAATGAACAGGTTACTAGCCAAAATGGTATGAAATAAAAAAATTTGAAAATTCGTTATACTCCCTCCATACCAAAATAAGTGGTCACCTTTCAATTTATGTTTGTGTCTAAATAAAATGTCCAAAATCAAAAATAAATAACTAAATTTCCAAATCTATCTTTAATTAATGCATGAATATTTAAGAGTTGATAAGATAGATAAGTTAGTTAAGGTAAAAAATTTATTTGGTTAACTAAAAAGTGTAATAATTATACGGACGTAAAATTGTGTGTCAATTCAATTGTGGACTATTAATTTAAAACGGAGGAAGTATTAAAAAGAAATTTTGGAACGATTGAGAAAAATAATTAAAAACTAAACCAAACTTTATTAATCTTTTATCCATGTTGCCCTTCTAAAAGTATTGTTTTTATGCTGCTTTTTGCTTAATTTGGGCTTGATTTTGCAGTTAGGGGGTGCATTAGAGGTGGTTCATGCAGAACTTCTACCTCAAGATAAAGCCAGAATCATCAAAGATATTCAAAGGGAATTCTCAACAGCTATGGTTGGAGATGGGCTCAATGATGCTCCTGCTTTAGCCACTGCAGATATCGGGATCTCAATGGGGGTTTCCGGATCAGCGTTGGCTAACGAAACCGGACACGTGATTCTTATGTCGAACGATATCCGGAGAATCCCGATAGCCGTGAAGCTCGCCAGAAAAACCCGCAGAAAAATATTCGAGAACATCTTTATCGCTTTCGTTACCAAAGCCGCTATAATCGCCTTGGCCATTGTCGGTCACCCGCTAGTTTGGGCGGCAGTTCTTGCCGACGTTGGGACCTGCTTGCTAGTGATCTTCAACAGCATGCTTCTGCTACATGGTACAAACTTAAAAACCATGAAAAAACACTCGGGCGTTTCACACGATCACGCAAAATGCTCGTTGGGTTCTAAGGTTCAAGACAAGTGTTCGGATTTGGGCAAAAAAAACTGTGGTTGTTGTGGTCACGACGATGATGTACAAGAAATGAAGCACTTGGTACAACCAACACAAGCCAACGACAGTTGCTGTAACTCTGTCCGCGAAACGGAAGATAATGATGGTTGTTGTGCTCACGATGATCATTGCATACAAGAAACAATTGTTGACGACTGTTGTGCTCATGATGTTGACGAGGTACACGAAGTGATACACTCGCAACACGAAAAAGAGAAACACGGGTGCTGCGCTCATGAAAACGACAGCAATGAAATACATGAGGTAAAAACCATAAAGATCAGTAAAGATATGGAATCGGCGAGTTGCGAGAATTTGGTTAAAAAGCTAGGCGAATGCAGTCATAACGAAGTAAATCATGAGAATCCGTCGGGTTTGAAGCCGAGCCACGATCATCATCATCATCAACATCATCATCATCATCATCAACATCATCATCATGATCATGAGCATCAACACCATCATGATCATGATCATCACCACGTGAAAGAATACATCACAGGGGATGAGTTGGGGAAAATTGTGAAAAATTGTTGCAGGAGCCATGGATTGAAAAAGAGGAACGTTGGTGGATGTTGCAGGAGCTTTAGTTTCAAATGCTGTGGGAACCAAGGATTCGGAGTTGGATTTAACGGAAAGAGAGGATACTTAGCGGAAATCGTGATCGAGTAAACGTCTAAATAAGTCGAAAAAAGGTTAGAAGTTATTGGCACTTTAGCTAAAGGTTAGCTTTGTGTAGTACTTTGCATATTGTCATCAGTACTGTTCCCCTTCTTTTTATCGATCTAGCCTAGCCTCTCAAAGGCAAACACGAAGAAATAGAAGCTACAAATATCTAAAGATTTCGGTGAACATAATGTCAACAACCTTAAAAAAAAAAAAAAAAATTGGTTTCATTTAACCACAATGTGGACAAAATTGTGATTACCTCTAACCACAAATTTTTCTCACCCAAATAACAGAGGTGAACATTGAACAACAATGTGAACATTACATTAAAAACCCTTCTGCCTTTGTGAAATCTCAAGTTATAGGTTTCTATTCTCCAAATCGGTCAACCGTAATCTTTTGTATAAGATGAGATGGTTGTTTTTGAATTTTGGGAAGAGTAGAGACCGAGAGGTGAGAGTAAGATATTGATTTAGGGTGTTGTTATCCCTACCCCTCTCCACTCACATAACCCCATATCTCACTCACATACCCATATAGGGGTATGGATAGAATTCACCTTGATTTAACTTATTTAGGGTCTTTTTGTTAGCAGCTTAATGAGACTCACAGCTTATTCAGTCAGCTATCTATGACTGTTTGGTAGTGGCTTAATGATATAGAAAGTGGCTTATTCAGTAAGATTTCAAGGGGGGGTTTTATGCAGAAACCAAGTTTTTTCCATATCAATCTCTCTCATTAAAAAAACACGTTTCTTCTATCTATGAAAAAACTCTCTCAAATAAAAACCTTCTAAACCTATACAGACAGATTAATCCACACAGACAACTTTATCCATACAAAACTTATTGGAAAACCAACCAAACAGCCCCTTAGTCAAAATTGACAAAGTTATCATTTTTTATTGAGTAAACTACAATTTTGGTCCCTGAGGTTTACCGGTTTCTTTGAAAGTCGTCCATGTGCTTCAATAACTGCAATTATCGTCCCTGAGGTTTGCATTTTGCTTTGAAAATTGTCCATCGTCATTAACTACATTAAAAAACTCAGTTAAATTAAGGGTATTTTCGTCATTTCATGTATTTCCTTTATTTTATTTTAAGAAATCAATAAATATTTTTATAATAAACAATATATATATATATATATATATACGCACACACACCGACAATACTCCGCCACCACCCACCGCCGGTGTACATCTCCAACAGCCGCCATCTCTCCTCTCACCTTCCATATATATATATATAGAGAGAGAGAGAGAGAGAGAGATGAAGGATCATGCGAGAAGTTAAATATTTTGCGAGAAGGTGAGAAGTGTCATATATGATTACACGGCCTGTGGGTGTGTTTAATCATATATGATTAAACGTTTATGTATTGCCAATATAACATATGTTTAATCATATATGATTAAGCTTATGTATCATATATGATTAAACACTTCTCGTCTTCTCGTAAAATGTTTAGCTTCTCGTTTGAACCTGCCCCTATATATATATATATATATAGTGGCGGATCCAGGATTATTTCCTGGTGGGGGCACCTTTAAGATGGATTAAAGGGCCGCAAAGTCGTCCGATATATTTTTAGCTTAATTCCATCGTTTCGAGGAATTTTTAAGTTTTATTGGTTGCTTTCATGGATTTCTAAGTTTTTTTGACGATTTTGAGGGACTTTTTGGTTTTTTTTGCTTGATTTTGAGAGTTTTTTTTGGTTTTTTGATTGATTTCAAGGTACTTTTTTTTATTGATGGGGTCCCATATGAAAAATCAGTGGGAGGAACTATGGTAGAAATTAAAAAAAAATTGTTTTTAACCTTAAAATTTTGGTTTTTTGAGTTTTTGACTGGGGTCCTTTCCCCCCCCCCCCCCCACCTTTTATACTCTAAGTCCGCCACTGTATATATATATATAACGAGATGATTTCAGATGTATATGATTTCCTCCACTTCGGTGGGGTTCTCCAAACCTGCAACATACATATATACACATACTGCACACACGTCGTGGGAGGGATCAGTCACGGTAAGGGTGGTGACTGGAGGTGAGGTCGGTGGGGGTATGGGTTAGTTATAGGCGAGGTTGGTGGCTGGAGGTGAGGGATAGTCACAGGTGAATATGAAATACTATAGGAGTTTGATCGGTTGTACGGACCGGCATGGCACTATGTAGCTGGAAAGAGTTTTGGATCGTTCGTGACACATTCGCCGGGAGGATTTGTATATTTTTCTGTGGATTCGTATTCGTTTCTTCTATTCAAAACAGAGATTCATTCGATCTCCAACGATCCACCACAGCCTTGCCGTCATTGAAAATTTTCCGTTTATACTTTCCGACGACTTGATATATATATATATATAGAGAGAGAGAGAGTCGGGTTCAAACGAGAACAATACCTATTTAAAAGAACACGAGAACTAACAAAATCTATATATATATATAGAGAGAGAGAGAGGGGAGCGATCAATTGGAAACCAGTATTACATTGGAAACTTTGGAAACCGAAATCAACCAATCAGTGAATTTCTTTTTTTTTTTTTTTTTTTAATTGAAAAGGTTATTTTTGTCTTTTACATTATTTCATAATATATATGGTAACTGTTATTATTATTATATTAATAATTATTTAATTTTAATTTAGCTTATATATGGTAATAATAATCATTGATTAATTTAAAAATGAGATATTTAATTTAGGTAAATTATTTAATTTTAATTTAGCTTATATATGGTAATAATGAAACAATAATGCTAACACGATGAACCTGATGAATCTATTTTCATTATGAAACAATAATGCTAATACGATGAACCTGATGAATCTATTTTCATATACGGATATGCAACTGAACAGGTAATGAAACAAAAATGGGAAGTTAACAAAAATGACACAAATTCATCATGTTTCATTATGAAACAATAATGCTAACACGATGAACCTGATGAATCTATTTTCATTATGAAACAATAATGTTAACACGATGAACCTGATGTAATCTGTAATCCAATGAAATATGTAATCCACAAATTCATTCTGTTTCATCACAATATTAGATTGCGTGGGAAATTTTATAATAAAATGAAATTAAAAAAAATATTTTCTTACATTTAAAAGAAAAATAGTTTTTTTGATGAAAAGACAAATGCTCCTCGTTTTCATAGTAAAAAAAAATAACAAAATTTAGATTGCGTGGGAAATTTTATTTTGGTTTCAAGTAATTTAAATAAAATAAACCTTTCTTGCCATATTTGAGACACAAAATCAAAAGACATATTTACCCTTTTCATCTATTGTTTTTATTTATTATTAATAAATTAATTAATTTACTACCATATATAATTCAAATGAATCTTAACCATTGATTATAAAGATCAATGGCTGAAATTTGGTTTCCAAAGTTTCCAATGAAACTTGGTTTTCAATTGATACCACCCCTATATATATATATATATATATATATATATATATATATATATATATATATATATATATATATATATATATATATATGTATATGGGCTCAATCAAATACAAATCAATCTTCACCATCCATCTAGTCTAACGAATATCAGATTTCATATATATGTATATATATATATCGATTGTTTTGTAACACAAAGCGTTGATTATAATTAATAAATTCTAATCATCTTCCGTAAATATTCAAATCATAATAAATGAACTTTCATTATTTCCATAAATATATTAATTGATTGGTTTGTATGGTTTGTAACCTTTCATATAACACAATGCCTTCCCGGTCTCCAACTTTACCCACCACATCGACAGTCTGACACCAAACGTTTTCGCCGATAAACCCCCTCCTCCATCCTCACTCCTTCTCTCTTGCAACTACCATCGATAAACCCCATCCCCAAATGACGAACACATAGATAAAAGCTCCACAAAGATAGCAACAATGGTGTCATTGTTGAGAAAAGAAAAAATAACCCACTTTTTTCATTATTGAAGATTTTGGGTTCAATGAAAAACTATGGATCCTTGAAATGAGGAATGAGATGCTTTGAGGTCTGAAGAAGAAGGGAGATCGTCCCTATGGTTCGAAGATAAAGGGTGAGGATGGCGGTAATGTTGGTTCATCGACGGACATAGGGTGTCAACGTGGTAGGGGAACCCGAAAATGGTGAAGATTGATTGGTTGTCCGTGGTCTTGGGGAGGAGGCGGGGGCTGCTTCATTAGAAAGTTGAGTGAGTGGGATCGATCTCTAATCTGTGTATATATAGGTATTATTTATATAGGGGTTTAATCAAATGAGAACTCCGTAGTTTATGATAACTATGAGATCCAACCTCAGTCCATCAATTATTAATATTAATTTTATTTGTTTACTTAAATTTATTTGTTTATTTCTCAGCCAATCAACCGGGATCTTTGTAAATGATTTGCAGTTAAAAGTAAATAAAAAACAGTAAATTGAAAAGTAAACATAAATTCAAGATGCAAGGGTGCAAAGTTCAGTTGAGACTTCCAACAAACAAAGAAGTGGCGAGTGTCGCAACATATTTCAATTAAAGGTATTGTTGCAACAGTAAATCCAGTAGCTTAGAAAATAAAGTTTAGCATCCGACCATCAACCAAGAGTAACTCGGGTCAAGGTTTTTGTTATTCCCTATTATCAAGTTCTAATTGCTAACAAACACTCAAGATGAGAATTCCAAATCATATGTCATTGAATCCAAACTCAAAGATTACAAATTACAACTTTCTCTCACTACTCTCTCTCTAGAATAATGAAACAGTATGCTCTTCTCTAATCTGCTCTCTCACTTCTAAATTCGTGTGTGTATGTTTACAACTGATTGATCCCCCTTGATTACAAAGACAACAAAGGTATTTATACCCTTGACAATTACAAAGGAAAAACAAAATACAATTACATTGACTTTGACTTTTATTACAAATAGACTTTGACTTTAATGAGAGTTGACTTTTCCAGCTTTGACTTCTTCACTTCTGTCTTCAATCTTTAATGATCTTGAATCCAATAAATACTTGCTCTAACAATCTCCCCCTTTGGATCAAGATCATTACTAAAAGATTTAGCAATGCGATCTTCTCTCTTTAAGCTCGATTTGATTAAGCTCCCCCTTTTAACAATCTTTATCTTCTCTTGTAATCTCCCCTTTTATACAAATATGATTTACAAACTCCCCCTTAACACAATGAAATTCTTCTTTGATAAGCTTTGTCTTCAAAAACTTTCAGCAATCTTCCCAACGTCTGATCTTCAAAAATAGTAACAATCTCCCTCAAGATTGTACACAAACCTCTTTCAGAAACAAATCTGACTGCTTCAGCAAATTATCTTCAACAAGCTGAAATCTTTGAACTCTTTTCGTCTTTGAACAACAATCTTCCTTTAACAATAAATTCTTGAACATTTTCTCTCAACCTTTAAAATCTGACTCAAAACATTTATTTAACTCTTCTCCCCCTTTTTGATGATTAGAGCATCAATATCATCAAAACATTCTTCAAGAAATGTCATTGACCATTCTGATCTGTCAAACTGAGCCTCTGATTCATTGATCCGTAACCAAGTATTCATCTAGATCTTTGCAAATCCATACAAAATAAGAACATGTAACACCTGAATCAACAAATGAATCAGTTAAAATGTCTGTCAGTAACACAAAGTCACTGTGTGTAACAAATACACAATATAAAGGAGCTTTTTGATGTTCACTCCCCCAGGGCTTCCATCCAATCATCGAAACACCACAAAGGCAATTTCTATGAATGTTATGACAAGAAAACAAATTTCTTGTGTGTTCGTGCATGTGTAGAAAGAATTAAGCACGATGATTGTTTTTCAATAAGGCTGAACATTGTGTAAACCACTGAGACAACAGTAGATAAACACAGACTCAATGTGCATGATTGAAGTGCGAAGGTGGGGCAGACTTCCTTCTTTTTCAATATCCAGATTTTCCAAATGAAAACCAGATAGATAATATGCTGCGTCCCCAGAAAAATATGAAACATTTCCTTTTTAAGAAGAAAATGAGTAGCTAGTGGGGTTTAGTCAAGAGTTGGCATGGGCTAGTTGCCTGTTTCAATAACGTTCACCAAAGAGTTATGAAACGCTAGTAATGTGGCTGCCCGGCTCAGAAAGTAGTTGGTGCAGAGTTTGATATTCTTTTACTCTGATCTCACACCCTCTTTCTTTTAATTCAATAAGTTCACATCTAACCAAACTCTCATTTCCATTTTACCTCATCACACCCACACTCGTTTCTTTTAGACTCCTCACACTCAATCTCTATGGATTAACTTCTTGGGTAAAAATCACTGGTTAACGTGATTTCATAGAAGTTTCAATTAAGTCCTAGCACAAAGAACCCATAATATCCTAATAAGCATGTGTTGCTCAGATGATTTAACTTTATCAGTTAAAGCTCATATACAAATGTCAGATAAAATGTATGCTCAGAATATAATCATGAAGATATGAGCATTTTAAAACATTGAAGTATTTTCAAACAAGTATATTGAATGAATGAATATGAATGCAAAAGACTTGTTTGAAAATCTGACATTGTATGAAAATGATCAGAAAATGAATGATATAACAATCAAAGCTTATGGTCAAGAATAATAGATATTGTCTATATGAAACAAAATATAGACATTCTTGAAATGACGTTTAGAAATGAAATATCGCTCAAAATTCTTTAAAGTACAAGCGGAGTGTCTTACCATCGAAAAATTGGTTCGATTTAGAGAAATGGTAAGAACATTTTGAACAAAAAGATCAAACCGGTGTGTGTGAATACTTGAAAGTATATAGAAAAGACAATACGCAAGTATTTATCTTTGGAAACACACGGTTTGTTTATCAATTAAGCACAAAAAAAAATGAAAAACATTTAAAATCACACTTCCAGATTATAAAATCTGTTTAAAAAACGGGAAGTGGTTTGAACATTTAATAACATGTTTTCTATATCTGAAAGTTGTCCTTCTTTCAGATACATTTGAGATTAAGATAAGAAATTTACCTTTTAGCTTCGTCTTAAATCTCATGAAGTCATGCTTAAGTCAAAATGATATGATCTTTTAAGCTTCTCTCATCCTGCACAAGTCTCAAAGTCTAGTCAAAGACAAATTTATTCACAAAAATTAAAAGACATAAAGCAGTAAAACGATTAAAGTACGAGTTCTGATCAGAAGTAATCAGAAATCATAATTCTTTTACTCCCCCTGAAATTATGCATCTAAAATATGTCAGTTATAAAGCACATGATAGAGATCTACAACTCCTTTTGGAATGTAGTTCGTCATATCTATCGGATGCAAAAATTTCAGAAAAATATGTACTCCCCCTTGAAGGTTGATATCCTCGTTGGAGTATCGGAATACATTCTCTTATATCAGCCTGGGAGTATTTTTCTTTAAGCATTGAAGTACGAGTCCTAAACTATTATGTTTAGAAGTCAAACTCCGTTGAAGTACGGGTTCTAAGCTGTTGTACTTAGAAGCCTTGGTTCTTGACATTGAGGTGCGGGTCTTGAACTGTATTATTCAAGAGTAATTGTTCTCTTACTCCCCCTTGACTTGTGGTGCCTGCAACATAGAATCAATCTTCGGTTTTGGTACCCACTGGTATTTGGGTCCATGTGTGTTAGTTGCAGTTCGTATGGGAGTAACTGAATAAGAACCATACCAGTAATGATCACTTGCTTTATGTACAAAATCATATGTATGACAGTAAGAACAATACCTCTTTTTAGATAACCTGAACATTTGATCTCTCGAATAAGCAAAATCAGGTTTACCTGTCAGCACTTTGTTCTTCTTGACTGTTGATGCATGTACAAATGATTTGTTACTTTTCTTTTCTTCCTTCTTTCCTTTCTTTTTCTCATCATTCTTCTCATCATCATCCACTGATTTCACTTTCCATACCAGTTTTTCTTCTTTATATCTCCTTCTTCTATGTGTACCTGAACTATCTATTTTGCTATCATAGAAAAGATTAGTAGTACGAATCTGATTGGAAGATTTAAATGACCTTTTTGTAGGAACAGTTTGCTGATGTGAGCTTGATGTTGGCTTATTAGAACCAACTGAACTATTTCTAGGTGAGTGGATTTTTGACTCTGGAGTCGTTTGCTCAGTCACCACCACCTTTGAAACAATCTTTTCAAGCTCTTTTACCTTTGAAGAGTAATTGTCTCTTTCTTTTACAAGAAGGTCAATATTCGTCTTGTATTCAGACTTCGTTTGCTGCTCTATAAGCACACAAGTAGATAGCTCAGATAACTTTGCAGTTAGCTTCTTTATCTCTGCTTCAAATAAGCTTCTTTCTTCCTCAAAGTCCATTTCAGCATTTGTCCTCTGACCAGATATTTCTTTGAATATCCCAACATTCTTTTGTTCTATGATCTTCTTCTCTTTATCAAATTTCTCTCTTTCCAGTATGATTACTTTCTCAAAGTCAGAAATTTGTTGAGAAAGTTTTATACATTTCAGCTCAACCATCTTCTTCTCGTCAGCACATTTTCTGGAAAAATCTGAGAACTTCTTAGCAAACTCTTTCTTTTCTTTATCAAAAACTGATCTTTCTTCAACAATTTGAAATTCTAATTCAAATATCTTCTTTTCATTAGCACACCTTGTTTGCTGAAACTTGACAATGTGATCTTCTAAGTCTGAGATCTTGCTCTTTAACTCAGTGTTTTCAGCTTCCAAAAACAAGACATTTTCTTCATTAAGCTCAGAAGTCTGTTTTAGCAGATCTTCATTTATCTTCTTTAACACACTGACTTCTTCTCTCAGTAGCTTCCTTTCATCAGAATATCTCTTTGACTTCTTTGTGTAGTAGTCAACTGAGGAAGCAAGATTTTTGTTTTCTAATTTGAGCTTGTGAATCTTCTTTTCATCACCATCAGAAAGATATCCCATCTTGAATACCTGTAAACAAAAAGAACTTGACAAAAATGATCGTTAATCCAATATGAAATCACAAGAATACAGAAAAACTTGAAATAAAAATTCAGAGATTTTGATCACAAAAAGAACTATGTCCCCTCTGCAGACTTAGCACGGGGGTCCCGCTACTGGTGAAAAAAATTTTGAAGGCCATATTACTATTTTGAAAATTTTTGTCTAAGTCCTGAAAATTCGCAGCACTGTTTGCGATACACGTTACTGGCGCAAGATGGTAGTTTGCGTTACTAGTGTGAGGCGCAAGACACACTTTGCGTGACAAGAAGCTAACGCAAACCAGACTTTGTGTGTCGTGAAAAAGGCATAACGATGAACTTCGCGTTTCCCGTTACAGACCCAACTTTGCGTTTGTAGTTAAAGACGCAAACCCAACTTTGCGTTTGTAGTTACAGACGCAAACCCAACTTTGCGTTTGTAGTTAAAGACGCAAAGCTCACTTCTCGCTTCTTGTTGAAGACGCAAAGCTCGCTTCTCGGTTCTCGTTGAAGACGCAAATCTCACTTCTCGTGTCTCGTTGAAGACGCAAACATCACTTTGCGTTTCTCATTGAATACGCGAACCTCTGATGAATGAAACATTAGTTTGCGTTTCTGAAGAACTTACACAAATCTTGATGAATGAAACGCAAACCTTGATGAATGAAACGCAAACCTCTGAAACAAACAAATTTTCACCAAAAAGACATCTAGACCTCGAAATCTAACTCAAAACTTCGACAATTTGATCGTTTAACCATCTAGAACACAATCTTAACAACTAATTTCGATCAAATACACAAAAATGTATAAATCGACTCAATTATAGTGCACAGGACTCGTGAACTTCGAACTCAACTAAAATCAAAATTAACGATCGATTACAGTGCAAATTGATCTAAAACTTATACAGACTCGATCGATAACACTTTTCTAACAAAACCTAATCATTTACAACTCCAAAAACACACTAAAACTCAAAATCAACCTGGACATCTAAGAACACAGATACGAACATTTTGATTTTCTTGATTTTTGATTTGGATCTGCTCTGATAGCAATTGTTATTCCCTATTATCAAGTTCTAATTGCTAACAAACACTCAAGATGAGAATTCCAAATCATATGTCATTGAATCCAAACTCAAAGATTACAAATTACAACTTTCTCTCACTACTCTCTCTCTAGAATAATGAAACAGTATGCTCTGCTCTAATCTTCTCTCTCACTTCTGAATTCGTGTGTGTATGTTTACAACTGATTGATCCCCCCTTGACAACAAAGGTATTTATACCCTTGACAATTACAAAGGAAAAACAAAATACAATTACATTGACTTTGACTTTTATTACAAATAGACTTTGACTTTAATGAGAGTTGACTTTTCCAGCTTTGACTTCTTCACTTCTGTCTTCAATCTTTAATGATCTTGAATTCAATAAATACTTGCTCTAACAGTTTTGGCAAACACTCCTCCACATATCTCAAGTGTCACGCTTGTGATATGGGTCAAACGGTCGGTCATCTCCTCTTAAGTTACATGGGGTAACATTTTTAGTATCTTATAAAGATTACTTCCATGTCACTCAAGTGGTGTGTGTCTAATGGCTTGGGGTCTCAAGTCCATCACACTTTAACACTTTTAGCAAGTGATAACTTGTTAAAAAGATGTTTCATCAATATAAACTTGAATAAAAAACCGGAGTAAACATCAATTCATGAGCAATTTACACTTTATGTTTGTTTTTAGACCTCAACTTCCCTTCACATCCAAGCCAAGGGATTATGTAACACCATAAAATTTCGGATAATTTTAAAAATTGAAAATTCGGCAATATAACGTTTATAAATAGGGCAAACCACCCAAAAGGGGCAAAAGTATAGCATTTACAAAACCTGTAAGGATGTATGGGAAACGACAATAGACTAATCTAAACCACAACTAGCTAGATTACATAGGTTGTCAACCCAATACCAAAATAAATAATTGCTTCAAATGCTAAAGCTTCCAAAACATCTATCCTTCAAAAATGCCCTCAAGAAATGGACTCTATTTGTACAAAATCCCAAAATGCTATAATCATGCTACTACTTATCAAGATGTCCAAATTCCAAATATGAGTATTTTATGGAACTAAAATAAGCCAAGTATATCAAATATGAAAACTCATTAAAATACTCACACTTTGACAAATACCAAGTAAAATACATTTTTACTTCAAAATACTCAAAACTTATCAGTAGTTAACCATTTCATGTAAAACACTTTAAAATAACCATTTTGGCATGTACACTGTTTTAACAAATCAACTTGAACTCACGCTCCTCGATTTCTATAGTTACACTATCGTCATCCAGATGCTCAACATCTTCAGGCAAAGCCACGGACTTCATAGGTTCACCTTACAATTTCTCCTCGAATACATCGATTCAAAAGTCAATGGTTTTAATCCAACCAATTAATCCGACTCGAAACTGTCCACTTAATGCAATCACCATACTTACCGTTACTCCAAGTAACGAATAATAAAATCATCAACTATTTCTAATATATACCCATTCATAAACTTTCTTACGACCCCAACGGTCAACATACCAATACAGTTCATACAACCACAAGGGTGAATAAGGAGGAGATTAACAGAATTGAACACGAAGGAAACGTACTACCACGTCTACCAAATATCATAACATTAGTAAACCAAGCACAAGAGAACGTACTACTACATTACCAATTGTCACAGTAACGGCACTTCAAGCACCATCACGTATAAATATCCTCATAATAACATTAGCTAGGTAAGATTATGAACATACAATACATAAAGGTTCTCGTTACCATCGCCACAACGCTTGATAACCATAGTTTCCGTCGACTCTAAGACTAACCCATCTTAGAAATTCTACCCATCTCACAATCAAATCTTAACATACTCAGTCTAAGTCTAGACATCTTACATTCATGCCTAGTTCAATTAAACTAGAGCTCTGATACCAACTTGTAACACCCTAAAAATAGGGATAACAAAAATCCGAAAAACAGACATGCGGTATTTAAAATTGCCAAAGCAAGAGCCTCCCAAAAATGGGGAAAATACACAAACCTGTTTAAATACAATCGTAAATAAACGGTCAATAAATAACAACCAACTAATCTAATTTCTATAACCAGAAAAGAGATTACAAATAAGGGTGTCATTTATAAACCCAAGGGATTCTCCTACCAAAAGCAACATTCCCAAATCTCTCACCCAAGTACCAAGCCAACATAGAACCGGTGCCGCTAAAACCTGAGATACACATCGACACCAAACAAGTGTTAGGCCAAAAAGCCTAGTGAGTTGAACAATAATAAGCATGCATGAACAGATACAATTCTTATCAGCAGTTAACCAGTGTTCAATATATGTGGAGTCATTAGGGGAGACCCAAAGCACCAATCAAGCCCACCCCAAGAGTCGATATACCTTTATGCCCTTAACAAGGAACATCCCAAGGCCCGGCACACCCGGAGACTACTCCAAAGGAAAATTCCCCGAATGGCGGAGGTCTAGGCACATACCATCACAGTGGCGCCCAAGACTACATCCTCCTTGTGAACTGACTTGGTTCGTCCAACATAATGCATATAGGAGGTCCTTTAGGTGTATTTCAACCAAATATAATTCAATACCAACCGTGGGTACAATATCACCCTCCTCATAGCATGAGTCCAACATAAGACTTAAATATCCACATAGCCACGTTGTAGATACAATATCACCAAGAGTATATTCCAAATGAAATCATCATAGTATACCAAACATATATTCCTTTTTCATGTAAAATACCCATTGTGGCACACATAGCGGAAATCCCCAAATAATTATACAACATAGAGTAAATCATGGGATGATACTTCATATACATATATCTCACATAATCTCATGGAAATACCATCAAATACTTAAACCCGTAAAGATGACCATTTTGAGCAAATATGTGATAATAACAACAAATAAGCAAATATGATGTGTATCCAGTTTTAACAAAAGTTTAGTAAACTCACCTTGCTAGATTTAAGCTAAATCTAGTATTTACCCACTTAGAGCTTCCCTTGAAGAAACTTGGTTCTTCAAACCAAATTTTCCAAAACCTAGATTTACAAGGTTCCAACCATGAATATACATTTTCCATCATAAATAATTGATCCCCAAACACTTAATCATCAAAATCTCTATTTTGGGCAAAACCCTAATTTTGACCCAAAACTCCCAAAATTATCCAAACCAAAAATTAGAGAAATCAAACACTAGGAAACCATCAATGGAACATTTATAACTTATTTCATGGTTTAGAAATGGTTAGAATGACTTACAAGTAGGTTTCTTGGAAAACCCCAAAATATGGTCAACAATGGTGAGAAGGTGATGAAGAAGATGGAGATAGAGGTGAAGCTTCCAACCCGAAACCTTGGATGATGATCTTCACTCTAGTATTAAATGGTGATGATTTGGTGGTTGAAGAGGATTAGAAGAGGTAGGTGAAGAGGAAGGGTTTGGGAGAGAATTCTTGAAATGAAGAAGATGAGAAATGAGAAATATTTGGGGAAAATAAAGCATAAAAAAACTTCCAACCATCCACGTGGGTTGTTCCGTGAGTTCAGCTTCAGCAACCCACATAACAAGGTACCCTAATTTTCATTCTCGTGGGTTGCTCCGTGGGTTCAGCTTCAGCAACCCACGTAACAAGGTACGTCAACCACTGATTTTGGCCACCATTCTCGTGGGTTGCTCCGTGGGTTCAGCTTCAGCAACCCACGTAACAAGGTACGTCAGCCACTGATTTTTCTTCTTATTTGGTCAAATCCCGTTTCGGTCATAACTTCTTCGTTATAGCTCCGTTTTTGCTCCGGAAAGAACCGTTGGACTCGTAATTGAATCCTTCATCCATCTAGACTATAAAATCAAGGATTCAAGTCCAAAATTAAAAATCTTATTTTTCCTTAATATCTCGGTTTCTGTATTAACTTGGATTGATACCTTTCGAAAATCGGGGTGTTACATCCCAAATCACATTTTAATGGTTAACTGCTGATAAGAATTACAAAGCCCATATATAAAACACAATGCTACCATCTCAATATCCCAAAATGTTTCTTTACCAAATAAACCTTTCCATAGTAGAAACCCTTTTATTGAAACATAGATTTCTTCATGTTTTAAACCATTTATTTCCTTCTCATAAACTAACTTCTTTCAACCAAATCCCCATAAAATGTTTAATCATAAACTTGGCTAGAAGCCATAAGTTGAACATTTACTCAACATAATATAACAACACCACCTTTGTAGTTCCAAGACATGGATTATATCATCATTTACAAAAATGGTAAGAAACCCTAAAAAATCTCCCAAAATACCAAGTTAGGTCAAATCTCATCAAAAATGAAAATGTTAAACAAGGAGATGTTTAGAAGTTAAAAAGATGCATTTTTGATGTGTATAAAGTTTAATAAAAGAGAGGTATGAACTCACAATGGGTTAAATACCAAAACCCTAGAAATTTCTAGTTGGAGAGAACTAGCACTTGAGAGCTTGAGATCTTCACAAAGCTACCTTAGATTCACCTATACCAACACCATTAATGAGGAGGAGGAAGTTGGATGGGGTAATAAATGTAAAGGGAAGACTAGGATTTGAAGACTTACCAAACAAAAAAGAGAAAACGACCAAGCTTCTTCCAAAATAACAGATAAAAGAAATAATTTCGGAGCTGGTCTCATTTAACACCCTGACCCCGCTCGCGATAGTGACTCGCGAGAGTGACATTGTCACTATCGCAGGGCAGGGTCGCGCCAAATGTACCGAAAGTCTTCGGCCTTCCGCGACAGTGCCTTAGCGATAGTGACACTGTCACTATCACGTGGCAAGGTCGCGCCAGTTGTACCGAACCCGAAAACTCCAGATTTCGAACCCGCGACTTACGAGACTACAACAAGGGAAAATATCCAACGGATAGGAATGAATTAAAACGAATAAAGGTTACAAATGCAGACAAGTTGGGAATCTAGATTTACACAAAATTACGGGTGTTACAGATTAACCTATCATCGCTTGGTTTTCTTACATGTTGAGAAGTATGTATCGAAATATTCAAAGGAAAACAAACTTGACAAAAGTACTTAGATGAAATTAATTCAATAAATGCACTATGTGAAAAGTAAGTCACTAAGAATATATTTTGAGGAATCAAACAAGAAATTGGTAACCAAAGACAACAAGATGTTCCAACAACTTTGAATCTATTCAATTTAACTTGATTAAAAGCTTGCACAAAAGAAATTGTGAGAAACTTGGAGCCAAAGCAACTAAGAACTAGAAAGCTATAAGTAACCAAACACTTGAACAATTAGCAATGACCTTCAAGTTCTAAGCAAAAGAATAAGAGCATACAAAACATGATAATATGAGAGTATATCAGTTTTTTGGTGTTTAAAACCCTAGCCAAGGTTCCCTTTAATTACTAGAAGAGGAGGCTTACAAAAGGGGTCCAAGAACACTTTAACCAATGGATAATAACAAATTGTACTTTTATTTGACTAAGTACACTAGCTTAGTACTACTAATCTTGGGGCCAAAGAAACTTGATAAACTCCAGAAATCTTCTAATTTCTAGCTTGTAGAAATTTGGAAATAAAGCAATCTTAGAAAGAAAAAGTTCAGCACCAAAATATTACTCGGAGACCACTCAACTTTTGTATGTGTAACACCCTCAAATTTGGAAATAGCAACTAATTAAAAATTTCGATATAACATCAGGTAAGGAACAAAACTTCCTCCTGCAATTTAAAACTCAATATACCTCAAGTTAGGATTCTATAATTAACCTCAAATAATTTAAACTACAATGACATACAATGACTAAACCAGAGTCGGGTGTTACTTAATCCCAAATACAAGTTGTTATCCTGTAATAATTGCGGAAGACTTTACCAAGCTATTCACTTCTCGAGCAAACCACTAGCTCTCATCTGTTCACAGTGTCACTAGAACCATTCCCAACTGGAATTGTTGCACATGTTGACAAATAAAAAGGTTAGGCTAACGCCTAGTGAGTTCAAGATTTTTCAATATGAATAATTAGGTCGCAAAAGGAAAGAATGCAACTTAAATCATAATCTTTCAAGACACTTTACTTTAAATATGAAAACGACTCATTTCCAATAATACGCATGATTTAAAGATGGACGCCCCAATGTAAAAATCTTCTCTGATGAGGTGATGCAACCCAAAACTCACTCAACGTGAATATAAATCGACTCCCAATTTATGAAGACGTGAATGAAACTTTATATCCCGAAACACCCAAAACACAGGTAAGGCATAATACTCAACCCATAAATCATGGTTAATAAACCACGTATACAATATGTCACCGAAAACATGGACACTAAACCCAATACTCACACGACCATAAAATGGAAGGAATCCAAATATCAAAACGTGGGGATAACATATTTCATTCAAACCTTAATATACGTGGAAGGAATCCAATATTAAGGTCATTATTTACAATCAACCACACAAACCAAACGATAATAAAGTATGACGTTAATAATTACAATGTTACTGGCCGACGACGGGGGAGACTCGTATCCGTTGAGAGTGGAGGAATACAAAAGTATGTCACTCTTGCAACGTTAATCGCATGACACCTCACGACATAAAAGCCCAAGTATCCATACGACTTCTTAACAAGTTTCACCTCAAGAGTCGGTTGACCTTGGTGAACATTACAAAGAATTCCACCCCGAAGGCTCGGCACACTTAAAGACTACCTCCAAAACATTACTTCAAGCGGCGGAGGTCCTAGTGCCTACCTCCCCGGTAGCACTTCCAGACTCAACCCTCTTAGTGCCTACTTGAAAAGCTTTCGGTCGTAAAACATGGGTACCGGAGTCCAACCCCCTAATACCCAATTGACCACCCAAAACAGACTGACTTACGTGCCTATGGATCCAATGCAACACAGTCTAACATTACATGACTACATAGGAATGACCAACGCACTCGAGCATGTAATTAACATCAATATGCAACAAGGTGCATTAGTATGTAAATCATAACCAGGCTCTACACTGAGCCATTAAAACTGGACAATTTCCCCCAAGACTCTTTTAAGTCGACACCGAGCTAAATTGCTCAAAACCCTTTTTGACCAACAAATAACATTCCCCAAATAATAAAACGCAAACCAACTCGCGTCATGCAAACACATGCTCCAAAATGCATGAATGAACTCCAACACAGTTTAGATTAGGACAAATTACTTTCCAAATGAATTTATACTATTTATTCCTTCAAAAACATCCATAACACAAAATTAAGCATTTCTCCAAAACAAACGCTAAAAGTGCCTTTTAACTAAATAATCTTCATTTATGCAATAAATCATCAAAACACTTTCATTTATGACTTATTTATCAAAATGCCCAAATAACTCAACAACTGATAATTTCATGTAAAACACATAAACACTTTAAAAATGGACATTTTGGCATGTACAACGTTTTCACAAATCAACTTGAACTCACCTTGCTAGATTTAGGTTAAATCTAGATTTTACCCCAACTTGAACTTCCTTATCTAAATCCACAAGCAAAATCCTTCCAAAACCTAGATCCACAAATTTTCAACCGTAAATATTTGTACCCAAACATTTAGAATCGTTCCCCAAACCTTTTACATAAGAATCTTAACCCATATCAAAACCCTAATTTCCATAGATGAAGAAAAGAGAAGGTTACCTCAACCATAACTTGAATCCATCAACAATACACTCCTAGGGCCACAAATTTTGGACCTCAAGCACCAAACCACCTAAAGATTGAAAAAGGTTTTGGAGAGTTTGATGAAACCCTAGGTTTGATGAAAATGGATGAAATGGGACTTGATGGCTTGGATTTCCACACTCTTATGCTCCAAAAGTGCTCTTGATGAACCATAAATGTCTCCAACTCATTATAGGTTTGTATCAAGTGAGGAGAGGGTTTTGAGGAAAAAAGAATTGTACCTAAGCTCTCAAAAATCGCTTGGAATGGATTGGGGTTGGATAGAAATGAGTTGGAGATCATATGTGGAATTAAATACCTCCAGATGGTCGCGGGCAAGGTCGCCGAGCTCCATCTCCCTTCGGTATCACTCTAGCGACTATGACGGGCGATTGTGCCCATGTCACAGTCGCGGGTCACAATTGCGCGTGGTGTACCGCAACTCCCCAAGCCCCCGCAATCTTGACATTTGTCACAGTCGCGGGCATTCTTGCCCAAGGCCCCTCCGAGGCTCGATTTCCTTTCGTCAAGCAGTCTTGGATTTTCCGGGCGTTACAGTATGCACGCTGCAACAATCCTTCTTTCTGTTGTAGCATGACCAAGCTGCAGAACATAGGCTAAAAACCACAAATAAGGCCCCAAAAGCATAAACTGGCCCATCAGGCCCAATTATCCAAACTAATACAATAAGAAGCAAAATAAAAACCAAAAGACTCAGGTTTTGGGCTTTGAACAATAAAAACAAAGAAAACAGATGGAAAGATGATACTGTAGCAATACAAATTACACATACATCATTAAGTTAAACCTAGATTCCAAACCCAAATCTTTAGTTTCCAAAATGAAAGCCCGAGATCCAACAAGCAAGAAAATCCACTAAGAACTTTCTCCAAATCTCAACCCAAGTCTAGTGATGCATCAAACAACCACAATATTTGATCCATCACAAAACCCAAATCTAGATCTCAAAATACTCAAAATGGCTTATCCCTTCAAAACTTGGAATCTCCCTCCATAGATTTTCAATCCTTAAGATCCACTATCCATTTGCTCCAAAATGTCCCAAAAATCGTCCCCCATGGTGCCATATTGCCAAGATAGGAAGAGGAAGGGAGGTGGTGGGAGAGAAATGAGAAAACTGTGGAAACATCGGCTTAAAAAGCTGATATGGGCACGAATACAGGTTTCCATGCGGGTAAACTCACATGGAAAGTCACCCTTATCCAAAAATTCCTACAAACAGACCCTAATGCGGGTTTTTATGCGGCTAAACCCGCATCCTAACCACTAGTTTGACTCCCAAATGCCTCTTTCTTAAGAGGTAGCATAAAATCCACTCGATATCATTTTCCCAACAACATAATCTTATAAAAAGGGGTATATTTAAGGTTAAAGTAACAACGAAATACATAAGGCAACAGAATGTCCAAAAATACCGGTTGTTACATTATGTCACAACACATGTGATCACACCGAGATGAATAGAAAATCATACTAATTACAAAACAAATCAAAAAGGCATTTGACTGTACAAAATTATTGACCAATTCCTACTAAAGCTTTATAATTCCGAACACACTTACGAATCGAAAAGGAGTTTAAATGACATAACTTCGTGTACAAACTCTTACAAAATATTTATAACCAAAAACATATGGCGAACCAAATCCATGTGTAGACTAAGAATTTCGTACTTACAACTTTTCTAAATCAATAAATACTTATTTTAGCACCTTGTACGTTTAAAAGTCCAACATTTTCTCATACTTAAAGGAGGTTTTAGAAAATTATATATAAACAAATGTTTTAAATAAAAGTCTTGTGATTCCAAAGAATCAAGAATAAAGTGAATTGGGTTTTAAATAGATTTTATATGAATTTTCAAAAAACATTGTGTTGTTCTCGTCTAAAACAAGACCAACTCCCAAAAATACCGATTTTAGCCAACTTAGATCGAAAATCACATTTTTCTCGTGTGACGACTGTTTCTAGATGACATCTCTAGGTTTTCAGAAACATATTGTATGCCTTTATCCGATAAATGAGCGATTTGTTATAATTTTTATAAATAACACGAATTTTCAGAGTGAAATTCAACAAATTTATGAATAGAGTTTGATGTTTCTAGCATATTCAAATCTTGATTTATCATATGCAAAACCAAAAGCGAACTCACCCGAGGATAGACACGATCAAACAATCAACTAATCGAAGGGAAACACAATCAACTTGGTGGAAGAAAGAACACAATGTACACCACCTCGAACGGACGAAATTAAAAGAAAAGCAAGGAAACTGTACACATATGTAACCAATCAAATAAACATATACAGAATTGTTCACATATACAACAAGTCGAATGAACACAAAGGAGGGGAAGATAAAGAATCCATACCTTAGCCAAGATCTAAAATTTGCTAATCAAAACTTCATCATATTTCTTCAACGACTCTTTAAACTCACAATAAAAACTTCAAACACAAATCCGATCCAAACCCTAATATTGATGCTTGAAACTCCAAGAATTTCAACCTAGCTCTCTTTTATTTTCCTTTGATTTTCTTAATGATTTAACTGGCTCAAACCCATAGGATAAAAACAAACCTAGAATCCTAATTTGATATGAAACTATCGCCGTCAATTATCACAAAGGAGGTTAGAGCATCTCCAATGGAGGTTCTTATAAGAACCTCATTTTTACACTTTTTGTTGTCACCTCACTTCCAACTCATCAAAAGAATAACTCACATAAAATGCTACAATGATAGTTCTTACAAGAACCTCTTTTTGTGGATCCCATATAATACTTATATAAGTTAAATATATAATATTAATGATTATAAAGTCAAGAAAAAAAAAACTAGTAATATGTCAATTCACACCAAACATCAAGGTAAGAACCAATGTTCTTATAAGAACTCTCCACGATGCTAGTTCTTACAAGTCATTGCACCTTTTGCTTATAAGAATCTTGTATTGGAGATGCTCTTATCTAAATCTTGAAAGATTTGCTTATTGACAAATCTAGTCCCTCTAGTTTTATAAGGTTTCCAAACTTGAATCAAACATTTGCTTATTAATTTCATATAAATTAAGGGATATTATAAAACATATTGAAAATGTAAACTATATAAATGTTTTTTTTGGGAAGGGTGTCCTAGGCTATGCCTAGACTAATCCCTTGACAAATTATCACTGTAAGACATCAGTTCTGATTAAACCTCAGTGGCCACAATTGTTGTGTACGCCTGGATTCGAACCTTAGACATATGAGTTATTCCACCTCATCCCCCATGACCTTAACTAGTACGCCACAACCCTTGTGGTTAACTATATACTTGTTTTTCGTAATTATTTTAATTTAGGGATGCACAATATAATTTCGTATATACCAAAGGGACCACAAATGTAATTTACTCTTTTTTTTTATTAATCCTCAGTTAATTATAATTTATGGTTTAGATGAGATCCATGAAAACATCTATATATAATTAATAATTATAAATGAGATAATTTAATATAAGTAATTGATAATATAAACACAAATATTATTTAGTAAAAATATTTTTTCTTACAATTACTTTTTATTGGTCTGTCATAAATCATAATAGAGCTTGTGGATTAAATTTTTTGTTTAGTTTATTTAGCAATGATTAAAATAAAATATTACATAAATATAAATATAAAACATTAAACTTTATTTGCAATTGATTGTATAATTAACTGAAAACTACCTTAAAAAACTATTTAAATAATTATTCTGTAGGGTTAAATTTTGTGAGGACCAAAAAAAGGTTGAGAACCTTAAGAACCGATCTAAGCTCTAATTAGGCTTTGATTCTATGATTTTAATTTAAAGTTGTTTTTAATTAGAAAATGGCATAATCGTCATCCTGGTAACATAGATTCACCAAATGAAACACATACTCACCATGCTATTTCGTCTCATGAAATAAGACATAATTTTCATAAATATGTTATTTCACCTCGTTATATTCAAACATAATGTTCATATATATTTTATTTCACCACATGAAATCAAAGACAATTTCCGTCTATATATTATTTCACCTCATGAAGTCAAATAAAATTTTTGTCGATATGTTATTTCACCCCATGAAATCAAACACAATTTTGGGAAACAAAAAATCCCAAATTTGTGAACAGACTTCTAATCTTGAACATTGACATTAGGGATGCTCACGGGTTGGGTTGATCGGGTTGAAGACATTTGAACAACTCAACCCAATGTTGGCGGTTTGAAAAATTCCAACCCAACCCAACTCAAACAAAATTGCAACCCAACCCGTTCGGTTGGTCGGTTTAGTCAGGTTGTGTTTAAACAAAGTAAAAACGACATTGAAAACATAAAAATAAAGAACTCTTCTTTCGAAATACGATCAATCATTCAAGAGAATATACATGTTCATAAAATATTAAGGTATTACATGTAAGTTTCCAATAATGTTCTCTTATGAGTTCCATTGCTCGCTATTGTCGAGTTGTTTTTGGTAACTTTTATATATTAAAAAAAAGAGATACAAATAATTTTAGGTAAGTCGCTAAAACTTTTATCGGGGTGTCGGGTTGCTTTGGGTCTAACCCAATATCAACCCAATAGATTCGGGTTACCTTAATTTCGTATTGATTATATGTCGGGTTACCTCAGGTTGATATTTTTCAAGTTGGGTTGATCGGGTTTTTGAACACCCCTAATTAACATCGTCACTCCCACACAACCACTAGCCATGAATCAAACTCTAGTCTCATCTAGTGAAGTTTTTTGAGTTGGGTTTCTTGGATTTAGGCAACAATAATCTGTGTGTCGGCATTTGGTACAACCAAATTCAACCGAGAACGTATTTTTGTTAGCAAATCGAGACGTCCCCATTAACTCACCGTTTGGAAAAGTAACAATCTACGACAATGACAACATAGTCCTTGTAGATCGAGCAGAAACTGGGGTTATTGAGTCGTACAATCGGAAAACCCAAAATCGATTTTAGGTCCAAGAAAACCCAAAATCGATTATAGAATCAAGAAAAACGAGATTAAAAGGATGAAAGGAACCCCAAATCGAATCCAAACACTAAAACAAAATCAGATTTACTTTACCAAACGAACCTTAGATTAGAAAATTACTATTTGTTAAAATTATTGATATTAAATTAAAAGGATGTAAATTTAATGTTTTAATATTAAATTAAATTAAGAGTAAATTACATATTTGGTCCCTGTGGTTATATCAAAATTTTGGATTGGATCCCTCAAACAAACTAATTACAGATATCATTATTGTAGTTTCGATTTTATTGCAGATTAGGTCCCTCATCCTAACTTAGTTATTTTACAGCCGTTAGACCCCCTAACCAAGAGGGGCATTTTTGTCATTTAAAAAAAATTCTCTCCTTTAATATTTTAATAAATCTCCCTCTTTTAAATATTTTTCATTTGTCTAATTACATTCACATAACTAAGATCTTATTTATCTCCTTCCTTCGTCTCTCTCCTCAACAATGACCCTCTCCATTTTTTTCATCTTTCTTCTTCGACAAAACCACGATGGTTAACTGTGAGTATGGTTCACCGACACGACCCCCTTTGTGGAGCCGTCGTAGTCTTTTTTCCGAAAAACTTCCGTACGGAGTATGCCGGCGTACCACACTGAATATGAAGGTTCTGTGGTTCCTCAACTACTTGGTAATATATATATATATATATATATATTCAATTATGCCTCCAAAGATTTATTAAAAACGATTTATGCATGGAAATGGTTAGATGGTATAAAGCTGGAGTCCATAGGGTTTTTTCCAAGTCAACGTTCAATGACTAAAGTCAACATTGGAGGCTAACGAGACAGAATACAAGGTATACTCGCTTTTTTTTATCCGGGCGAGTTTGATGTATACAAACTCGCATGAAAGTCGTCGCAAACTCATAGACGGTTTTTGATGCAGTTTTCTATCATGATTCTTTGAATGATGCTTCTTCAATTTTCAGATAGAACTCTCTCAACAAAAATATACACATTAGAATAGCTTTAAATCTATATTTTCTTCATCGATTTCTCCGTTTCACAAGTATTGTAAACATCTTGATTATAGTGGACTTCTTGGTGTTCTCCTCCACCCATGGTTTAATTTTTTCCGTTTTGGGTTTTCCACGTAAATCCGATCCGGTGTCGTTTTCTCCCAGATTTATTTCCGTCAAGTTTCGATTATTATTTGTGGTTGATTATCGTTTCCGTTGAGAGATTGGAGTTTATCGTTTCCGCATTACAAACTCGTTTGAGTTTATTTTGGATCTTGGGTTAATTTCGATTAAGTTTCTACTCATTTGGATCCACCACTGTTTGCAACACTACTCGGCGATGCAAACAAGCCAAAATCGGAAACTTTGAGATCTCCGTTCTCATCCAGGCGGAGATTCTCTGGCTTCAGATCATGGTGGGAGATGCCATGGCTATGGCTGTGATCAACGGCGCTGATCAGTTGTTGAAATACTTTCTTGCTAAATCTTCTGCCAATCGTTCACATAATAAACAATGACTAAATCCCTCGTATAATACACTTTTGCAAACATTTCAAAGATTAATTGTCGGTCTCCGGTGTCGGTGCAGGAATCCTTTTGTTTCTAACAACTGAATTTTTAGAAGGTAATTGAGATTTATGGGGGTTGTCAGGTGGTGATTGAAGGGTGTAGTTTTGTCGGGAACTCGTTTGGGGATTCTATGTGTCACGATCTTATTCGGTTCAATGGTAGTCGATTGAGTAGTAGACGAGATGGTTCTTGAAACCGGAGGCTAAACGAAGAAAGCACGAAAATGGAGGTTTGATGTGGATTTGAGTCTGTTTACGTTTGAAAGACAAAGAAAGCATGAAGATGACGTGGTAACGAGCTGTTTAAACGAATGTTTTCATCTCTTTCATATATCGAGAGCCGCTGAAGATAATGAAGAGGGTGAGGGGAGGACGACGAAGACCAGATCCCAGGACTGTGGCTTATATATATATATATATATATAATATTATTCTTTTATGTTTTTAAAGAAAAAAAAGGCAAATGACAATATTACACCTAACTTAATGGTGCATCAGTGTAGTTAGATTGAGGGACCCAATCCATAACAAAAATGAAACTATGGTGACCATACATATAATTAATTCATTTGAGGGACATAATCCAAAGTTTTCAATCTGTAATTTACTCTTAAATTAATAAAGGTATTTGATTGTTGATTAAAGTATATTTGTTTTAACATAATCTGATATTTAAAGAAATTATTGATTTAAAAATTACTAATTGTTAAAATTAATGTGAAATTCTAATTAAAGTTTCCGTTTCCAGACCAAATGAGATATCGGTCTGATTCAAACACCTTCATTCGGTTTTGCTTTCATTTCTGAGCTCCATTTTTACTCCAATGGCGGCCCCAAAACAACGGCTCTTCTTCTCTATCACCCTAATTCTCCTTCTCTTTGCATCTTCAGAAACCCTTCATGATTACGAAGCAGAATACTCGGACGACTCATCTCTAAAAATCAAGCACGAACAGCTCCTAGCAAAGATTCACAATTTAGGTCTCGCTTTCTCTTCTTAATTTCTGTATTAATAAAAGATTTTAGTTGTGTAAAATCAACTATGAATTTGTTTTAGTTTGATTCTGGTTAAACGCCTTGTGATCGTACTTGTCATGTGGTATTGTTTCTAGGTTTTTTCTTTTGTTTCCTTCGGAAGTAACCAATTTATTAGCTTAACTGATATTGTGAACTATAGGGTTTAGTCTTTACAAATTTATTCAAATATTTTCAAATGACGACTTCGGCTCTTTTGCATCTTCATCGTTTGAAAAATACCATGGAATTGTATCATTTTGCTGTTTATTGTCTTCTTTGTCTCCCATTTACTCACAAATTTGAAGGTTAATGATTCTTGTGTTTTTTTTGTTTCTAACTTGACCTTTAGTTGCTGTTTTCTTGTCCTCTTTCATATATTGGTGTTTTTACAACTAGATGAAGTTTCATTGGCAACTTTCGCACTAAACTGTTCATTTTTAAACTTTGTGTTCTCAGAGTCCAGCATTGAGAAGAGGAGCCGTGAAATTAATGCCAAGGATGAAAGAATTAAAATACTGGAGACGACTGTGGTTGAGAAATCAAATAGTTTGGCCTCCTTGCATGGTGAAATTCAATCTCTCCAGGTCGGCTTTTGCAAACATTTTACTTACAGATAACTATTGTTTACAATTAAAGTAAATAAAAATGTCTAGTTTCTTTGATGGTGTTCTAGCATAGTGCTGGCATTTTCATTGCTTTATTATGATTTCAAACATTAATGGTTTAATGATTCGTGAACCACCAATTCCGTATCAAGTTTGCCTATTGACTTTATTATTTTCATCAACTTGCTATTTTCTGATTTATTTCCTAGATATCTCTTTTATTAGCTAGCATTTAGCTTCTCTTTACATTACCATCTTTGATCCTATCAAATTCTCATTCGATGCAAAGAGTTGTGATCAGAAACTGTGAGATTGCAATTCTCAAGGCTGATGGTTAATGTTTTAAGGTCCTCAAGTAGCTAGTCGATTTTTAGTTAGTATTGCGATTAGAGCAACTCCTGGTACATATGTATCGCAATCTCCTCCTTCCATCTCTCATAATTTTCTTGTAGATTCTGATTCGCAGGCCCAGTAGCAACCCCATAAAGTCACCGTATGCCCCTAGTTTAGAGTTCAGATTTTAGACAAGGCTGATTACTTTTATCAACTCCAGTTGCAGGCCAAGGTTGAAAACGTTTAGGGCGTGGGTCTTTCTATTAGGGGAGGATGCGTAAAGGATCAGATGCATACCTAAATTTAGATTATCAAAGCTTAATTTCTGGACCTTTATGGATATTGAAGATGTGAAGAATAGTGATAATGGTGGCAAACTGCATACGAAAGGGTAATTGATTTTACATTTGATAATGGAAGGGAAAACAATGACAAGCTAACAGTGAACCAGTAAATGATTTGGAACACCCTCGATTAAAGGATCGTGTCCTAAAGGGAAAAAATGACTACAACTTATCCATATGAGAGCAAGTTCTATATAAGAAAAGCAATAAAGCCTGACGACAATGTATGTGCAACACGTGTTAGATGTTCTGGTAGTCTCCAATTTGAGAAATTAGAGCCAAACTTGTTTGTGGAATTCTTGAGGATCCAATTTTCAAATTGAACTGCTGAGTATACCATTTTTCCATCTTTAATTTCATGACACCCATCGACGCATGTGGGAACAAATGCCTGGATATTTTACTTACTGAGCGGAGAGTTTTTCGTTTTTGTCTAACAATATTACAAACCAATAGATAGTTGTATAGCCGGGGGTAATGTTACCAACAGATCTTGCATATTAATCTCAGAGAAAGGGGAATGCTTTAGACATTTTGCTGTATCATTCTGCCATAATAGTAGAAATGGGTCAAATTTACCTCAGTAGGTGGTGGATTACCATTGAGGTTAGTTTTAGTTCATGAACTAGGCATTGATGTTATTGAAAAGATGTAGATTGTTGGGAAGTAAATGTTCAAGACTGGAATGTAGCGATTGATTTCGACATCATAAAATTAGTTTGGTATGGAGGCTGTACTGAGTACTGACTAACAAAGTCCTTCGTAGGTTTTGGAGCTATTAAGAATCTTCAGATTATGTTGATTCTTCCCTCTCTAGCTTCTGTTCTCTACCCATTGCTAGACTTATTTTTTTTATGGTTGATAAAAAATGATACACCTTTTCATACATATATCCATGGTTGTAAAAATCGGTCAGGCATACGCCTTGAGGCGAGGCGGTCCAAAAATGTTCCTAATGTGTCGTCTATTGCTGCTTACCTTGGGCATACGCTTTGCAGGGGTAAGATGGTGAGGTGTGTGAGAGGTGTGCGGCTGTGCGCTCCATTTAGGATAAGAGTTTCAGTGGTTTCCTTATTCAACTCTCTCACACGTCCTACTTTCTATATTTCCTTTGTGAGTGGTAGTGGCAAACTGACTATATATATACATGTATATAATTATAGGTGGAGGTTCAAACAAAAACATCTTCATTATATGAAAACGCGAGAACACCCTTATTACAAGTGAGGCGACCTGGTGGTGTGCGGGCAACTTGGCCCGCTACCTAGGTCGCACCAAAGGTCATCCACATCTCTGATTTAGTATTATATGTGATTGACTATAGTAATAAGCTGTTCTCGCGTTTTCGTGAAGTGAGGGTTCTCGTTTGAACCCTTACCTGTATATATACTGTGTCTAAACCCACTTTTAGAAAACATTAGGTATATATAATATTTCCTTAATGGCTTACTGATTCAACTCTCGTTTCTCTCACAGCCCACTTTCTGCATATAGTAGAGCACCAGACTGTCAATAAGAAAAAAAGGTCCATTGGTGTTGATGGCAACCTTATATGTATATAAAGCTGACATATGTTAGACCTTGGTAGTTGTGGAAATATATTGCTTTGGATACATATGGTCAATAAGATAAGAGCATCTACATGGTACATCCTTAATGGGTGCATCAACTATTGTCTATTAGTCAATCGGGTTTCGAAAGGTGTGGCTCACTGTCACTATGGATGTATGATCATTGATTTCTCTTGACACCGAGTTGATTTGGCGAGACATGATTTTTGGATGATCTGTTTTAGCAGAAAAAGGAATCTTCTGATGCCAAGGATCAAGTGGGCGAGGCTCATGAACGGGCTGATGAACTTGAAAAACAGGTGATGTTTATAATAGCATCAACAGATATATTCTCATTGATAGATTCCTCTAACAAAGTGCTTTTTGATAGGTTGAAAATCTTAAAAAGGAAATAGCAAGGCAAAACACTGAAAAGGATTCACTGGAAGCTCGAATAAATGTTGCTGAGACAAAAATTGAGGAATTGAATGTGAAACTTGAAAAGGTAACCATGAATTACTAGTTTTGTGTGACAGGAAATATGTGTTGCAAGATTAATTTAAGGCAGTTATTTCTGATCATAGGAGTTCCTTTTTGTTACTGATGCAATGTATTGTGCTGCTATTTTGATAAAGGTTTTGTTGAGACGAGTTTTCTTTTGTTTTCCTCTTTCGTGCTAGAGTGTAATTACATGCCAATTGTCAGCTGCATGCTTTCTTTGCCTTCCTAATTCCCATTAAAAAAACTTGTCTCTTGAATAAAATTTTCCAAGGGGTTCTGTCCCCTTTATCCAGATAAAGAAAACTTGTTTCTGTTTTTTTAATGAACCTAGTGAATAGTTTGCAACTCTGGGGAATTGCCCTTTGATGGGTACCTTTCAGGGTTCTAAAAGGCGCGCCATGGCGTAAGACGTGTCTCCGCCGTTACGATTAGGCCTATAGCGTTTGTGTAAGGTGTGGCTCACGCCGTGTGCCTTGAGGCGTGCAATGGCGCGTTGCGGCGTGCATTTTCTACAAGGCTGTGATTTTTTTTTCATTTTTTTAATTTAAAAAAAATAAATTTCTTTTATTTTTTGTGTTTTTACAGTTTTAACTTTAAATTTTACACTTTTACAAATTTACCTAATCATATTACTCACAGTTTCATGGATTCACACACGTCAAGTACTCCTGTTAAAACGAAGTTGTAAAACCCTTCAGAATTCTATTTTGAATATTTGAATACAAACTCTTTATATAATACTAATATATATATATATATATATATATGATGTTTCTTCTTCTAATATGAATGTAAATTTTTTAATATTACATTATTACTATCTCATTACATAATAAATAGAAAACATATATGTATATACATAATTATATATATAACATACTAATTTGGCGCCTTATGTCACGCCCTGAAAAAACGCCGCAGCCTCGCCATGGCGTGGTAAGGCTTGAGGCTTGACCTCACCGCCATGGCACACCACACGTCGTTTAGAACCTTGGTCCCTTTTCATCCCATATTCATCGTCTCTTTTTCCTTGAAAATAATATTTACTTTGTTATATTCCCCTCATAGACATTATGGTGCTTTGATATTACGGTTTATACAGAATTGGCTTTTATATTTGTGATTGTCGACTTTTTAGGCTCAACTTGAAGTCGGTACATGATCCATTAACAATCTATCGAAAAAATTGCAAGATTCATTTTGGACAAAAGTACTAGAACATACTACACTTCCATAGAAAAATGAGAACTACATTGCTCTATATATGAAGAAGTGAAAATGTTAAAGAACATCATACCACACATTTGAAGTTGAAACTAACCTATTTGACCACCAAAATTAAATGTGAAGTCTTATCATTAAACATAGGGATTACATCCAATGATTCATGATTCCTGGACCTTGAGGTGTAATAACACTGAGCAGCAGATGACATCATGACGTTATTATTTTCATACACACCTCTCTCCAGACAAACATTGCAAATGTTAATTCCTTTTAAATATATTTTTCCAGCTCCAGATGATAAATAAAGAACAGAAGATCAGAATTCGTAACACAGAATGCGCTCTACAGAAGGCTGAGGTTGTTGACAACTTGAGTTTCTAGAGTTCCAAAATGTTGCCTTTCTTCAGATAATTGCAATGACTCTAACATGTCTTCAGGAAGAAAGAACCAGAGTCCAATTTAAAGCAGCACACTACTCTAAAGAACTGGCAGAGGTATAAGTTCAACTGTTGGTATTGTTACTTTGACTTATAACTACATTTTTAGATGTCTTTTTTTACTTTCTGTGTTTCATTTTGGTTCAAATATTTTTTATTTTAGTATCTAAGGGGCTAACCTTGGGGGGTTAATATGCAACTTGAAGCTTAATGCTTCAACTTGTGGTAGCAGCGTATCTGCTTACTTGTGTGCAGGTGAGGCAACATTTGTTGAACCCTTCCGAGATACATCATCTTAGGAGCTCCATATATGGGCACCATCCTCCCACTTGGATCATATGCGTCTTTAGTTATAGATCTTTGTGTTTTGGTTGTGTTGTATGACTACTCGCTGTCCCTCTCTCTTTCCACTTGATCTATTTTGAATAGTATATGTACAACCTCCATCATAACTTCACAGCATTTTAAATAAGATTAGCTCTGTGCATCACTTTTTCATTATCCATCTTCAGCAGAAGCCTCAAGTAGATTCTCTTTCTCTAACTAGACACTGGATAGCTCTGCCACCGATTTGGTTTTCTATCTGTTGCTCAAATCGCGATGCAGCAGGCCTGCGACTGATATACGAAAAGGTTGTCATGGCAGCAAGATGGAGACAACTGGTGGAAGAGTGCCTTGATGACCCTCTGGTGCCGAGGTGCCTCCATGTGTATTGAGCATCGAACACAGAGTCTTAAAGTACCTCTAGAACACTAGAATTGTACATAAGATTACGACATACGCATGACCCTTAAGTTTAAAAGATAACCAAACAGGAAAAAAGGTGATAAGAAAAGGGAATAAATAAAGGTGAAAATGCTGCTAACAATATCAACTCCTGTTTTGAAGTGCACCACCGTGTCTTTTTTTTTGTTGCCTTGCAATATCCAAATGGAAGAAGATTGGACCTCGGAACAGTAGGTCCTGGCACACAAACAAGCTGCTTAATAGTTCAGCTACCTCAATCGCAGTCAGGTGACTGCTTGTGTTCTCTTCTTAATCCCTCTCCCATCGCTGTGCCCCTGAACAGGCTTTTGCAGCTGAAACAACCTAGTATGTGAAATAACTAAATGCCTGATCATGTTATATAAGTATGAATAGATTAGAGCCCAAACTTCTAAACCAGAGGTGGCTGTGCTAATTGCAACATTTACAAAGAATTCACATTGGGGTTAAGGTGTAAGGTGATTACCTTCCTATGAACAACCAATAGATAGATAGACCACTTTGACCATCTCTTACTACCTTCGCAGCAAGTGTCCCTACTCCCTAAGCTATGCAGTTAATTGCGCCGCAATTTCGGTAATTGCGGTGAAATTTCGGTTTGCGGTCCATAGAAAAATTGCGGTAGCAAATATCGGTCAATTATAGCGGTACCGAAAATTGCGGCGAAATTTACCGAAATTTCACCGAAATTTGGTAAAAAAATTCGGTCCGAAATACCGCAATTTTCATAGGCTATGTGTTTGGGCTTTTTTTAGTTTTTTATTTGTGGGCTTGGACATTTGACTAGTCTAAAAAAAGTCCACTCGACTTCAAACCCTTAGTCGGTTTTCATCTTCAAACCCTTAGTCGTTTTTCACCAGCAATCGACTTCCAGTAGTCCACTTCCACTCGATGACTCGATTCCCTTCAACTCTTCAAGATTTCTCCTAATCGACTCCAAACATCTTCTAATCGGCTCCTACTCCACTCGATTCCCTTCAATCGATTCCCTCCTAATCGGCCCCTACAGTCCTACTCCACTCGATTCCCTTCAATCGATTCCCTCCTAATCAACCTAATCAACTCTTTAATGAATTATTTGACTTATATGTGTTAGGAATACAATATATTAATTATTAAGTTATATATATATATAACCTTTTTAATGGTGCAACCCATGTAACCCACCTATCTACCACTCATTTTATTTTCACTTTTTTTAATTAAAAATGTGAAAACAAAATGAGTGGTAGATAGGTGGGTTGCATGGGGTTGCACCATTAAAAAGGGTTGCATTTGAACACCCCTCTCTCTCTCTCTCTATATATATATATATATATATATTCCTATTAATTTATGAACCTATTTTTTTTACCGCTATTTCACCGCAATAACCGCAATCGCAATTTTAGGTCCTGACCGCAATTTCCGCAATAGACCGTGTTAACTGCTTAATCCCTAAGGCTTGACAACTTTGTGAGATATATCTATAAGGACAGTCATACAAAATATAGACAAGTGCTTCTAGTTCTTCCCTTAGAGGGTTGGAGGAAAGCTTCCGTTAGGCCCCTAACAACAAACAATTTTTTTAATTATCAACTAGTGGCAATATACCAACCACTTTGTGATTGTTTGTAATCATTTGGATATTTTTCACACTAGTCCTTTGTATGGGTTCAAATTTAGCTTCATTTATTTATGCTTTGCAAGAGTAACGGGTCAAGGCTTCTATATAGAGCAGTTAGTTTCTAAAGTTTTAGAGAAATTATGTTGTATTATTTCATTGACAAAAAAACTGGTTTATATACAGCCTAAAAGACTTCCCCAAATTTAAGGGATTTGCTAACCAAGAAAATGTAACTTTTTGATGGAGGAAGTAAAAAAATCTGCTAACATTAGAAATATATCCCATGAAATCAGAGATTATATTCTGTATTATAAGTAGGAAGGTTAACTTCTCCCAAACTCCCCCTCAAGTTTGGGGTGAAAATATTCTCCATCCCAAGCTTGTTCAATATTTGTTGAAGTGAAGCATTGAATAGTCCTTTGGTAAGAAAGTCAGCCAGTTGAGTTGCTCTCCTAATGGAACATATGGCATGCATAACAAGCCATTCTCCGTTTTCTCCTTTATAACATGACTGATTTATTATCGCAATATAGTTTCATGGTTCCTTTCCAATTAACTCCCATGTCACCTAGGAGAATTTTTACCATAGGAGTTCAGATCTCCTAACACCATAATGTGAAAGTCAACTTCAGCACTTGACTATGCCACTACCGCCTGTTTTACTTCTCCAAGACACGATTTACCATAGAAATGTGCAAAGTCTCGAGGTTGATCAACCGTCCAATGCCGAACATGCCCAGCTTGCACCAGTATGAGCTTCAAGGCTAAGTGATGCATCTTTGTTGTAGAGGTTCCCTTTGCCATGCAAATCTCTTATGATACACCAGATCCGGCTCGGGTTTGTCTATTCCTCATGAGGGGATGAATCGAGAGAATTTATGTGCCCTTCAAGTATCTTAAGATTTTGTATACATCCTTTAAGCGTACTTCGTTCAGCAAATGCATGTATTGACTAACTACACTTACTGCATAGACTATATCTGGGTGGTGTGCAATAAGTAGATAAATCTGCTTCCCAAACTTTGATATCTCCCCCTTTCCATTGGCTTATCTCCAGCAATATATCTAGAATATATTTCTGTTCGAAAGGACTATGCCTTCTTTGGAGTATGCTACTTCAATTCCAAGGAAATACTTGAGTTTTCCTAGTTCTTTGATTTCAAATTATGTTGTCAACTTCTTCCTAAGCCTTCCAATCTCACAAAGATCATTTACGGTCACAATAATGTCATCAACATACACAATCAAGGATGTAACCTTACCCCTTCCCTGTCTCTTCACAAACATGGTATGATCTCCTTGGGACTATTTAAACTCCATCATCTATGTCACATGTAACCTTACCCTTCCCAATCTCTCACAAACATGTTACGATCTCTTCACAAACATACCTCTTAATTAAGGATAGTCTCCTCACTGCTTTTCATCTTAATACAGTGATAGTAATCACGTTCGAGCCATTAGTTATTAGAAGTATTATAATACTCCGTGGCAGATTTGATACCAAGCTTGGTTGAATGAATTTTGGTTTTTATTTCGAAAACCAATGCAACATCCTTCACTTCAGATTACGTCTGCCTCGGTATTTTCCAGATTTTCTTTGCAAATGTAAAAAATATGCAGTTTTCACTCACTTTCGGATGCATCGAGTCCCCCAGCCACGACATAATCAACGAATATTGAGTATCCCACTCATGGTATTGGGGTCTTCTTTTCTTGGTGCAATGTCAAGTAAATGGTGAAGTTTGCCTTTTTTTCCTTGAGTTTTGTGCGAACCACTTGGGACCAAATGATGTAGTTCCTTTTATGAGTCGTCGGTAGGCAGCTTGAATATTCTCGAGTTCATTCGGGTGTGCTCCATGGACAGCTTCAGTTGGTCTAGTAAAGTAGCTTTAACAATAAAAGCTGAAGAACAAAAGAAGAATAGGGTAAAGCCATGGCCTATGATACCATTAAGTTTTAGGAAAGTTCAGTTGTACTATTTCATTTATGTACAGCCCTAAAAACCTAAAATACATTTCCTATTTTAAGGAATTTGCTAACCAAGAAAAGGCAAACTTTCCGTCTATAGAGAAAATTACAAAATCTCCTAATAATTGAAATATGATCCCACGAAATCAGAGATTATATTTCTGTATTATAGAATAGGAAAGTTAACTTAGGGATAGAGGTCAGGTCTGCATACATCTTACCTCCCCTAGACCCTAACTCAGGTGGGATATACCGGGTTCGTTTGGTTTGGTTTGGTTTTTAGAATAGGGAAGTAACTTCTGCCAACAATTTGTTATAATTTAGAGTCATATACTAGGTCTACAGTAAATCATGCATTTACATACACACATATACACCCCTTGTGAGTAAGAGAAACATTTACTACTGCTGCAACCTCTTCCCATGCACATTGTATGTACTGATTTGCTTGATTTGGAGTCAGATACTAGGTCTACAATCAATCAGACATTCACACATGCACACACACCCCTCGTGAGTATCAGGAACATTTACTGCTGCTGCATCTTTCTCCATGGACATTATATATGCTTTGTTTGTGCATCAGGTCCATGAGTCATGGCTTCCACCTTGGCTGGCAGCTCATTTAGTTCACTGTCAGGTATATTCCATTCTTGTTCTTTCTGCTTTTTTCTAATTATTGTCATGTATGTCCCTGGAAACTGTTGTTCGGGGTTAACTGTGTTTTTTTAATTGGTCATGTATCTTTTTCTTAATGTGCAGTCCTTCATGGTAATTCATTGGAATGTGTATGGAAGACCAGCTCTGGATGTTGCAATTCAAAAGGTTTTCTAGTTATGCTGATGCAATCAGTATCTTACAGATTATAATGATTACAGTTAACTACTTATTGTTAGCACTTAGCAAGCGATTCTTGTTGCTATGACAGCTCTTTGCCCGTTCCTCTTATTCTTATTATATGTATGTTCTTAAAATTTGTTTAGGCACTGGAAACAGAAGCTCGAGTTCGAAGGTGGGCATGGCCCTATATTGATGTGGTGCACACAGTAAGTTGGTCCCCATAAAGTTATACCTAATGCTCTGAATATGTTTTGAAGTACTGTGTTTTCATATATCTCATGCTTAAGTTTTCTCAGAGCTTTCTCATGGATTTTCTGTGGGAGTGATTTGCATTTAACCCTTTCCAGTTTTGCTGCAAGCTTTACAAGTTTTTTTCCTCTGTAATTTTTATTAATATTTTTGTTACAAAGTGATTGATCTATTAATGATGATATCTAATGTTGTGGAATATCTGCAGAAGTGGATCCCTATCATCAAGGAACAGTGGCTTACATTTGTTACGAATATGGAACCACACGCACAAGTACTCACTGCCAAGGCTGTTGAAATTTACGATGCATCTAAGAAAACTTTAAAGCCTCACATTGCCAACATACAAACTATTGTGGATCCATACATTAAGGTCTTGTAGGTTTTGGCCAATCATTTCATTCATGAATTTGTGGAAGTATTTATATATGAAAATCGGGATTCCATTTACCCTGTGCCATATATTTCCAGGAAGCCAAGAAGCTCATGAAGCCCTATATCAATCAGCTTTCAAAGACACTGAAACCTCATCTTAATAAAGCACGAATTACATTGAAGCCTTACACAAAGAAATTACTCCGTGGTTATAGAAGATTTTCTAAGGCTGCCCTAAAATACCATCGCGTGGTAAAATTGTGGCTTCTTTGTTTCTAACTCTTTGACTTGTTGAGATCATTGCTGATATGTGTGCGTATTTTTTAAGTTAATCTTACTCTTTGATTTGTTTAGATCATTGCTGTTATGTTTCTCATGAAGTTAATGCCTAAAGATGTGATAGCATTAAGCCATATGAACTTTTTCATCTGGAAAATTTTGACATACAAACTGGATGCCATTAAGGCCATGTTTGGCAAACTAGCTGATATACGAGTCATGTTTTCTAAAGCTAGTTGATAAGCTTGATGACATTGTAAAATTGACCTGAACGGATATGTTAAAAAATTAATTGGAAAAATATAAGCGGCGCAATTGAAAAAAAAAGCGGAAACAGCCTCTGGAGCTTCTTGAAATGCTACTTAAAGTAGCTTTTCAAAAAGCTAGCTTATGGCTAACCAAATTGGGCTTTTTCAATAAGCTCAAAAAGTAAGCTACCGTATGGCTGCTTGTTCATCTCTAGAGATGATGCAACTATATCTTGACTGTCAGGGGAAAGTTTTTCAGCAGGCATTTTGGGAATCTAGAAACTGCTTAACAACCATATCATATCAAATGCATGTTTTAGATATGTGCAACTTGAAGTAAGGACTTAAATACTCAAAATTAAATTTAATTTGGGAGTGACAAGATTGCTGCATCCTGTGTTTTAAAAACCGTTAATGGGAGCTAGTCAATCGAGTGGCCTAGTGCTTAATTGACTAAACACGGATTATTTGGTTTTATTTTTAGACTAGAAGTAAGAAAGAAAATATAATATATTATTTAGATGAAGCAACTTGATTTGATTACTTGGTTTGTGGAAATAATGATTACTCTATGAACCTTGGAAAGATTTCACACTGGAAGTTAAAATCCAAAAAGGATTGATGCTAAAACTGAGAAATGATTGGGAAAATTATATTCAATTTAATTTAGCGGCCTCAAAAGGTGATATTTAAGATGACAAATATCAATTCAGTGATGCAACCTAGGCTTCTTCAACTAGGCTGGCCCTTATTGTGTTGAATATGATAAAAATATATATTAAGTTGAGGGAGTTTTCACGGTCACAGCCTCTCTACTTCTTGGGGTAGAGGAAAGAGACCTACTCCGTGTGGGATAAACTGGGCTTGTTTGGTTTTGGTAATATATTAAATTGCTGGTCTTCTATGAAACAATTAGTTGGTTTTGTTCAATAATACTTGGTGAGTGGCTGATCTTGCTTCTACTCTGGAAGGTTCGTGCTAACATTCATGAAATGCTGAAGCACAATGAGTTTACACGTCCTCTTGCAAGTAATGAGCTGGTGTGGTTTATGGTATGTACCTCTTATTATGCAATATTCGGCATTGAAGTTGAAGTATCTGACTGATGTGATGATTTTTGAACATAAACATATGGTTGTATAATGACAAGTTCATCATTTAACTGCTGCAGGCCTCCGCTTTTATGGTCTTTCCTGTGATGGTTCTACTTACAATGGTGTCAGCTTTATTCAGGTTTGTTCCATTGCTTTTATAAACTCGTTTTTATGTTGTTTCAATTTTAGCTGAATAATCAGATACTCCATACCAAACCAAATAAACCTATGTATATCCCAGGAGGTGGGTCTTTTGGGGGAGGGGATGTAAGCAGATCTGACCTCTACCCTAAAGAGTAAAGCAGTTGTTTTCGTGAACTATTCAGATACTCGTTAACGTTTACTTTCAATATGGTGTATAAATTTGGGTTGTTGGCTTTTGCAGTAAAAAATCGAGAAGGCGTACCCGTACTTCCCATACAAACCATCCAAGACGTAGGGCAAGACGGGTGCATCAAGACAAGGCAAACACCTCAAGATAGTTACTACAGTGTTCTTCTATCAGGTGTGAATGTACATTTGTTGTTCATATGGTGGTAGAATCTCTCATAAACATGGATCTTCTATTTGCTTTCATGACTTGCATCATCTCCTTTTCTTTTGCCTCATCTTCATGCCTGCTTGTTGCTGTTCATTATGGTTTCCGTTATTGTGTGCGTGTTTCTTTTCACTTTTTCAAGATTGATGCACATATTGCTTCATGCTTTGAGTAAATTCCTGGTGCCTTAATTATGTTGCAATTATGTAAAACCCTCATTACTTTCATTTTGTTACCTTGGATGTGAGTATGTGACATCTCAAACATTTAGGTACCTAATTTATGTACGAGAATGCATGAAAATGCAACGTACTTTGGTCTAATTCCTATTTTGTGTAATGTATTTTGGTCTAAATGTCACATGTGAGGTACCAAAACGAAGGTACTGAAATTACGTTACAAAATAGCATCAAATCAAAGTACGTTGCAAAGAACTCCATTTTACTGCCTAATTTCAAAAGTCTACTTGTAAAAAATCTAAGGTCCTATTGGTTTCGGGTATTTAACATTATCATTTTGTGGGTCCCATATATATGTGATGTGATTAGAGTCAGAATATGGTTGTTGGTCTTGAGATGATTAGTAATGAAGATCGGAATCCACAAAGGGGAGAAACGAAAATGGATGAAAATGACCTAAACAGAAGACTTCTCATCTTTTTTCGTTTGAACGTAAAAATGGGGATCTGTAGCCAGACGAAACAGGAGGCAGGGAGCTAGAGATGTAGAGGGTGGGAAATAGGGTTAGTGAGGTGAGTTAGACTAGGGGTGTGTAGCTTTCATAAATTGGTTATGTTTTTCCATGTACCTGCTACTATATTGTGTTTTTGTGCTTACTCTTAACCAGCTTTTCAAAAATCTATCATATCTGACCTCTCTCTTTGACACACTTCTCACAACTTGGGGTCTTTATGGAAATAGTAGGTCTACTCTTTTGGGTAGAGGTCAGATCTGCATACATTTTACCACTCCAGACCCACTTGCGGGTGGGAATGTGGGATATACCGAGTTCGTTCAGTTTGGTTTGGTTTGGTTAAATGTCTGCGAGCAACTCTAGTGGTTGATCCAAGATGGGCTGAATATATGATCTGACTTAAGTTCGCGTGAGACCAAGCAGTTTCCGTGAGACCGGTGAGACCAAGCATTAAAGTATGAAACTTCACACCAAAAAACTTTGAATGAAAAAAAATCGAACTTTTCACAGGGAAAACACCGTAAATGTTATGTTCACGGTGTTTTTCGCTGTGAATGTTCGTTTTTTTTTACCTTCACAGCGTCTTCACTGTGAAGGTTCGGATATACCTTCACTGTCTTTTAGCTGTGAAGGTTTGATTTTTTTTAACTTGGTTTAGGTTTTTTTACCTTCATAGTGTGATTACATTATGAAGGTTCGAATGTTTTTTACCTTCACAGTGTTTCGGTGTGAAGTTTCATGTTTTAAGGCTTGGTCTCACGCGGTCTCACGGAAACAGCTTGGTCTCACGTGAACCTGACCCTATATGATCTTCCTTCTTGTTGACAAGGTTGTCCAATCTACATAATTCCAGATAGGATACTAGAGGCTGTGTTCTTCCAATCCAGTATAACTTATAGGACCGGTCCCTAGTCCTAACTGGACCCTGCTATAATTGGTCCTGCTTCTATGCCTTTCAATGACTTCTTGATCTCAGTCATGCCCACTGGTCCTAACCAGACCTTTCCATACATTCGGTGATTGTTTATTAAGGTTGCCCATGTCTAAGGGGCCGTTTACCAACACAGACTGGTTAAGCACTTACCGTGTAAGACTTAAGAGTCACCGCCTCACCTACCTTACCGAGTAAGATCCTCTCTCATCAAAATAGCATAGTATAAGCGTCTCTTATCCAGTAAACGCTAAACGGGTGAGAGTAACCACCCTCACTTACCGGGTAAGATTCTCGGTTAGCAAAATGACACGGTAAGATTGTTGGTAAAGACCATAATCTCTTACAGGTAATATGCAATAAGTGTTTAGTAAACAACCCTTTAGTTTTATCATCTTGATCATTTCATCTGTCTTTCTAAACGTTATCAAATTTATTTTTTCTTATAAACTTTTCCAAAAAGCGGGAGACTTCATGGAAATAGTAGAGATCCCCCAGCCCAGATCCCCCCCCCCCCCCCCCCCCCCCCCCCAATCCACATCCGACAGGGATATACTGAGTTAGTTTGGTTTGGTTATCCTAATCATTTCATGTCTTTCTGAAATGAACAGATAGATTGTAGAACCAGCAGCAGCAGGTGCCATCAACATAATGGAAGACTGCTCTCATATGGTAGAAGGTTAGAATCAGAAATCAGCAGTATGTCAATACTTGATACACACTTGGATCTTTAGAAACACAAAATATGTGGGGAATGATGGTAGTAATCAATATCGGATCCTTTTTGCCCTCCTAAATCTCCATTTACAAATATTTGTTGTTTGCTAATCACGCATGGGCAAACTGGTTAACAGTAGGGCCGTAAACGAACCGAACGTTCAGCGAACCGTTCTTGAACCGTTTGGCGGGAAGTTTGTTTATGTTCGTTTATTTAATAAACGAACTAACATGAACAAGTTTTTTCGTTCGTTTAACTAAACTTGTTCAAAGGCAAATGCCTCGTTAGTTCATTTATGTTCGTGAACGTTCTTTCGTTAACGTTCGTTTACTAATAATAATAAATTAACAATTATAATAGATATAATTAAATAAAGAGAGATCAATTTTTGAAAAAATTAAATAATGAAACTGATAGTTACGGTTTTCCTCTTTATAAATATGTATACCTTGTTTTTTCTCAAATAATTTCGATGTGGGATGTTTGTTCGTGTTCGTTTACAGACTTAGTTAACAGGTTGGTTAAGCCAGACCTGGTTTTTGGTTAACCATAACCCGTTACCAGAGCAGGTTAAGGTTGCCCATGTCTAAATTGCTAATCAAGATAATGTTGTGGACTTGTAATTAAAAAAAAAAATGTAAACTAGAAAAGTTGTTCATGTACTGTTAAGTTCGTTTATTTTTTAGTAACCAATGATTTTCGTCCCCGTGGTTTGTTAAATTTTTTGACTTTCGCCCATGTGCTTTTGAAATTACGTTTTTTGTCTCCGTGATATGCAATACATTGTTGTTTTCGTCCTTGAGATTAACTCTATCAGTTGTTTACTGTTAAATACGAGGGACGGAAACCACAAGGACAAAAAAGACAATGAATGTAAACCATAGGGACGAAAAGTCGAAAACCATAATTTCGAGAGCATTGAGACTAAAATGGCAATTTTGAACAAACCAAAGGTAGCGTTTGGTACGCAGACTGGATGGGACGGGACGGGACTAACTGTCTGTCCGGTTTAAAATCATATGTTTGAAAGAGGGTAATTTTGTAATTTTACATTTAGTCCCATGTTGTTCCACCTATTTTGGTGGAACTAAAAAACTTAAGTTTTGATGAAATTTGATTTTTGTTCCATGTTGTCCCATGTGATTTTTGTCCCATGGCATACCAAACATGGGACTATTTTTTTTGTCCCGTCCTGTCCCATCCAGTCTGTGTACCAAACGCACCCATAGGAACGAAAAGTGTAGTTGACTTTATTATTTATGCATTTTTTTTTGTCCAAGATGGTTATTTCCGCGTCATATCATCAATCCGTTAATGGCAGTCGATTTTGGAGTTATGCCTTCGATCGAGTTAAACTATACTACATTTTAAAGAATTTAAGTACGAAGTTTTAAAAACAATTTATTTAGTATTAAAAGTGTATTTGTATAATGCAGCGTGATACATTTTCATAGTGTTTTCTCTTATTCACTATTTTTTCGTTGTTAATAGAAAGTGATATTGCTTTTATGTTTGAATAAAATACAAATTTGAAGACCCTATAAAATATAATAAAAAATGTCGATATTATTTAAACAATTTAAAAATTCTTGTTTTTTTTAAAGTTGTTTAATTCTCAATTTTTTATTATAACTTAATTTTGGTTTAATAACGATGTAGTTTGTTTTAGGTTTATTAATGTAATGTTTTTTTTTTCATAAAAATAATAATTAAGTATTACCTTAGAACTTAATAATTATCCTAATTATATTTTTTTATTTTTAAAATGAGACGTTTATCCTATTTTCGATTATGTTTATCAGTTATTTATATGAACATAGACATGCAACTTTAATTTACTTGTAATCTTGAATTTTAAGTAATAAACATCAATAAACAATACTTGATAACATAGTATAAGTATTGTTAAGTATTCACAATCTTTTAAATTTCAATTTTATAAGTAAATATATGTAGAGATTGTTTTATTTGCAACCCTTAAAAAGGTTGCAAATCTTGCAACCCACATCTTAACCATCAGATTCATGATCGGCGGTTACAATAGATATGAGACCCAATATTTTTTATTAAAAATAAACAGAAAAATAAAAATAAAATAACCGTCGATCATGAATCCAACGGTTAAGATGTGGGTTGCAAGGATTGCAATCTTTTTCAGGGTTGCAAGGATTGCAATCTTTTTCAGGGTTGCAAAATATCCTTCCACAATATATGTATATACCCATAAATGAGATTTTATTTAAAACCATGACTGATAGAGCCATTTCTTCTTTAATAAGTTTAGATGTCTTCGATTTAAATTAAAACTCATTTAAAGTTATATCCTTAAATGACCGTTTTTTATTGGTCTTTGAACCCTATAAAACTATAATAACTAATCCATTCATTCAAATACATGATAGTTATTAGTCATACTTCCAAAAAAATATTTTATCATCAAGACTAAAATAAATTATATCTATTTTTTCATTCTAAAATATTTAAATCATAATAAAACTTTGAACTAAGCAAATTATACAAAAAACAATGATTTTGTAATATTTAATTTGACAACAAAATCAATATATTTCAACATCCCTTGTAATATCTTTTTTATTTAAACATAAATTTCGAAAATTTCTGTTTTTAATTTTGTACTATATCGATTCTCATTTTTGGTTTACAATAATATATTGCATTTGTTGCATATGATTTTATATTTTGTCAAAATTAAATTCCCGATTTCAGGGATGATCACATTCTGATAATTCTTAATAGATGTATTTTTTTTTTTCTTTAAAATTTCATGAATATTATAACAACACAATTGTGTCTTAGGTAAATTATACTTCGATGTATTTGATTTTTTTAATTTTATTAATCAACGTTGTTATTAAATAAGCTATTATATACTTTTTTCATCTCAAAATAAATGTCCACAATGGATAATTACACTTTTTAATTAACAAAATAACAAATTTACCTTTAATTATAGAGAGAAATTATCTTCATCTCATAATTAAGGGTAAGAATAAGAAAGTACAATACTTTTACATGTTGGCACTTATTTTAGTACAAACTTAAATAAGAACGTAAATATTTATTTTGAGAAGAAGAGAGTATTTATTTTTCTCATTTAGAAATCTTTGTAAATTTGATCCATTAACACTGTGTTCTCGAAACTCATTTAACGAAGGAAAGGAAAAGAAAGGGAGGGAAAGGGGAGGAAAATAAAAAAAAAACTCGTGTTCTCGAAACTTTTTTAGGAGAGAAAGGAAAGGAAACGGAAGGAAAGAATTGATAACTTTCCTCCCAAATGTGGGAGGAAAACGAAGGAAAGAAAATTAAAACCATTTAAAAAAATTACCGAAATTATTAAAATTACCAAACTACCCAATTTTTATTATAAAGAATATATTTTTATAAGGGTATATTTGTAAATATGACATCTTTTATTTCCTTTCTATCCTGTTCAAGAACATGAAAAACTATTTTCTTTCCCTTCTTTTCCTTCCATTTCGAGAACACAAATGAAAATTTTATTTTCCTTTCCTTTCTTTTCCACCCATTTCTTTTCTTTTCTCTCCAGATTAGAGAACACAACGTAAGTACGACTTTGTATTTTGAATTAACACAATTACCACATATACAAAGGTAAAAAAGTAATTTTCTTCGTCATCTTAACTTTCCTTTTAACATCTTCCTCCATCAAGTATATATTGTTTCTTGAAAAGAATAAAAAACATTATGACACCAAGGCAGTTGAACATCTAATTTCTTCGCATTCAAATCCTCTTGTATCCATTCTTGGATGCAAAATCCACGATAAGAAATTCTTATAGAAAAGAATGGATTTTTTATAAGTTACTACCACAAAAAGGGTTCTAATAAAGGAAACGGGAAATTCAAAAGAAAACTAAATAAATCAATTATCTATACTATATTATAAAAGAGACATAAAAAACTCTTAATTACAACATTTTAAGCACAAAATACAACTAATTAAAGCCAATTACTTAATTTACAATTTCATAATGCCTTGGTACAACTTATCCAAGTACAGTATCTCACATAATCATCTATTTGTGGAATGGATACTCATTTATTAATATAAATATTTGTTTTTTTGTTGAAGGATTTTATAAAATAGATTTTATATTAGCATAATCTATTTTAAATGTAGATTTTACATTTAAATCTATATTAATGAGATGTAATATAAAATCTTTTTTCTTCCGTATTTTTTTATATTACATCTCATAATGATTTTTCCATATTTTATTTTATAAAATCTTTTTCCATATTTTATTTTATAAAATCTTTTTACATAATGAGATATAATATAAAATCTTTTTTCTTCCGTATTTTTTTTGTTAATATAAAATCTATTTTATTTTATAAAATCTACACGTATTTTATATTAGCATAATATAAAATCTACACGTATTTTTTTTGCTAATATAAAATCTACACGTTTTTTTTTCACGAGCATTAAAAGAAGAAAAAAGAAGGTTGATATGAATAAAAAATAAAAAATAACGAGATACACTAATAAATTATCGTATTCTTTAAAATAAAAATATTCCGCAATACTTTCCAAATTAACCAAGTGCAAAGAAAATAAAATAGAAACGATGTAGATATAAAAATATTCTTCCATATTTTAAATATATTTACCTTTAAATGTAAAATCGAAAATGAAAATAAAAGATTTTAAAATATTCTCTACATTCACTATAAATATATATAGTTTCTCTATGTATCATCCGAGTACAAGAAGAAGACGAACGGTCGGGTGTCAATGACGGAACCTGCAACTGAACAAAAAATATTCCACTATATTTTTGTTTCTTTGAAAAACTACTTTTTTATATTTTATTTTATTTACTGAGGATTTATTTATATTTTTCAAAACCCACAATCATATTTTTCGAAGTAGGGAAATAAGATATATATACATATCTTTATTTTTATCGACTAATAGTATGAGGTCTTGAAGCCAATAGTCAGATAAATTTTCAAGTGGTACTGAGTGAATTTGAACTATACCAGTTGAGTTGCCGGTTACAAAAGATAGAAATCATTTATTTTCTTTGTCATATTTGATGTGGGTTGAATGTTGTTAATTAATCTACAGATTTATACGTTCAAAGTGATTGTCAAGTGTTGTCGAGGAGGTTTCAGAAAAATTGCAAAATCTGTAAAAACGTATGTTCATAAGGAGAAGAAACAAAAGTCACGTTGCAAGTGGGGACAAGAAAAGAAATGTGACACGAAAGCTTTTATGACACATAAAGACGAAGCTCATGTGAAGACTGAAGTTGATAAAAGAATTTGTAGAGATATATTATGTACGACTCACTATCAAAGACCAATCATCCTGCCATCATCGTCAACCAATAATCTACCGCTACCAACACTATTTCCACAACAACCTGATATGCAATTTTATCACCATCAAAGGTCGATGATGTATCCTCCACCACCTGCACCATCATTGTGGTATGGTAATTACCATGTGATGTCGTCACGGTATGGTTACTGAGTTTGAAGATGATTAATTGAATGAAGTAAAATTCTTGATATTACAATGTAAAGTAATTAATTGAAGATTTTAACAAAATAGTTAATTATTTAAAAATTCATTTTTTAGTTTATACTGTATGTTATATATTTTTATTTTCGTCGTTTTATTTCTAATCAATTTTATTTTTATTGCACCAACATTATAAATTAAATACCCTGTTGTCTTTGTTAAATTATTGGAATATTTTCAAGAAAAGTTTTTATAATATACATTAACTTGTAAAGTACCAACAAAGTCGTTGAAGAGTTTATTTAGTTGTTAACTTTAAAGGTTCAGACCATGTAGGATAGGTAGAATAAAACTCATCTCTCAAATTATTACGTTTCATTTATATTCACCAATCATATAAATACATATTATTGAATTGAGAATGTGAACTTCAATTAAATAAAATAAAAAATATATAAAATCTGACGTGTATTAATTTCATTGATGGAATTCTAGGACATGAGATTTTTATCCGGATAAGTCGGTTTGATTGTTTGAACATCCACAATTACTGGGAAAGAATAGAGAAAGTGGATATTTTAGGTATGGTTTTTTTTCTCCAACGGATTCTACAAAACCTTTCTCTAAAATAAAGAAAGTAGGAGAAAGAGTAAAAAAAAATTTTTAATTGAAAGAACTCCCCAAAAAGCTGAAGAGCTTAACGACTTAAAATTGACCGCCGTTTAGAGGCAGGGACCAGATCTGATTTGAGTTGTTTAGTCTTTGAGTTTTTACTTAAATTTTCTATATCTATACTATATAAGTATATATCTATCTAAAATATATGCATGTTGGATTCGGCCCAATCCTTTTAGGGTCGAACTCTTCTTTGGTGTCAAGGTAATCGTGATGAATAGTCATCGACTTTGGGGAAAGCTAGAACCCTTGGCCATGAACCTCCTTTGGATTTTTCATTTACTCCTTTTTTTAGCATACCACAATGGCCATCTTGTAATTTTATAACTATAGAGACCAAAAGTGTTACAAACAACAAACCATAGGGACCAAATGTATAGTTTACTCTAAAACTAACTTAAAACTAATTGATAAACATATTCAAATACAAAATAATAATTAACCCTACTAATACAACAAAATACTCCATAAAACTATAACCAAAAAAACATCTCTTAAAATAATAAATAAAAATATTTTTTTGGGGAAGATTATTATGTAAACTCGAATAATTTGATAGTTACGGGTGAATTTAACCCAAAATTGACTACTTGCTACCCACAATCAACACTTATAAAATTCGCCGGCTGAAACTTGGAGTCTGTTGACGAAGCAACAGGCGGCCAATTACAAGACACCATTGTTGTTTTTCTTAATCCTTTCTTTTTTCACTCATCCATCCTTTTATCCAAACACACACACACACTCAATCCAATTATTATCCATCCCTACACACACTTAACTCTGTCTCTCCAACTTGTTTCTCAACTCTTTCTTTCCAGATCTTGATACCCATTTGAGATAAAGATCGCTTGAATCAGGTACTGCCCTCATCTCTGATTCTTCGTTTTTATTCAAGATTCTTTCTGGGTAATCCCCAAATTTTAAAGTGATTTGGATTTGGATTTCAATTTCAATTTCAATTAATCAGGGGTCAGTGAATGTGAATAGTTGTTTAAAGATTTCATCTTCTCTATTAGGTTTTTATGATATCGTACATGTGTGCTGCGTGGCATTTACGGGTTTTAATCCAAGAAGGTTTCGTGTTTATGTACGCATTTGGGAGTTGGATATGGTGGCGTTGACTTAGATGGGTAGGTTTGACTTCCATTTTTTTTAAATAAATTGTTTGGGCAATATCAGTTGGTTCTTTTTGTTGGGTACCTATCTGCCTCTTTGATTCTGTGATCTCAATAACTAACTTCTTTTATAATTTATTTATTTATTATCATTCTTGTTGGTTTTTTAAAATATATCTCTTGCTTAAAGGAGTTTAATCATGAGTTTAATGCTTCATAGTGATATGATAGTTTACAAGTTGAAGTGATCAAAAATAAGTGATTGGAGTCGAAACCCGGATGAATTTTTGAGTTCTTGATTCTGATACACAAATTTACTTGATTTATATTGGTTCTTTGGATTCTGGGATCATTGTGTTTGATTCTTGTTTTTGCATACATCAAGAATTACAATAATGGGCATTACAAAGTTTTGACTTTTATAAATCTTTCTTCCTTCAAGTTGGGAGTAAAACAAGTTTTTAACCCATTTTCATGTCTTTTTATGCAATTGATCTAAAATTTAACCTCACTTCATAGGATTTACAATTTAAAACACTTCTTGATGATGCTTTTTTCTTGCTTGCAGCTTCAGAGTTTGAACCTTATTCTTGTATTGGAAAGAAAAGGGGCTATTCTTTCGGATCTATATATAAACGAGTAATGCATAGTTTTAAATGAACACAGTTCAGGCGTCGTGAATGGGCATAAAAGAGATGCATATCTCGCCTCCGGCTCGCCAACGCCCTCAATTAAAGAAGCCCACATGGATTATCATATTGGTTTCAATTCTTTGCATGTTCTTAGTTGTTGTTTATGTTCATCCACCTCAAGACTCTACTGCCTGCTACATCTTTTCGTCTTCTAGTTGTAAGACCATTTCCAGGTGGCTTCCACCTCCTGCAAGAGAACTTAGTGATGAAGAGATTGCTTCTCATGTTGTAATTAAGAGTATATTGAACACTCCTCCAATTGAAACCAAAAATCCCAAGATTGCTTTCATGTTCTTGAGCCCTGGATCATTGCCTATTGAGAGATTGTGGGATAAATTTTTTCAGGTATGTGATGGCAATTGGCCCTTTTGTTCATTTGATTCGTATATTATCCCCATTTCTATGTACAAATGTATCTCGATAATCATTTGAAAGCGAACATCCAAACCACCCCACCTCCCGAGATCATTTCTTTTCTTTATTATTCCTTATGATGGTTTTACTGTATAGCTAATGCCCACTTTACATATTGTAGGGCCATGAAGGTAGATTTTCGATCCATATTCATGCATCCAAAGCGAAACCAGTCCACTCTAGTCGTTACTTCCAAAACCGGGAAATACGCAGTGATAAGGTTTGTTCGGACATTGTAGTGTAAAGTTGTGTATTTGTCTATATTTATGTAGATGTTATAGTTTGTGCAAAGTCTCGTCATGCTACTTTTAATTTTGTTTTTTTGCCCTTTGAAGTGTTGGGTGGACATCTTTTGCACTTTGTAAGTTCTTAGGTATGACAACAATTGTTGTTCGGATAATAATACAGTATGGGGTAAAGGACAAGTTTGCATACATCCCACCCTCAGACCCTTACTTCCGAGTGATTGGTTTAAAATAGGAGTACATCAAGAGGATGTTTTTATGCATTAGCTAGGTAAGTCCCCTTCTTACTAGTGAGAGTACTAGTTAATCCAAACGAACCCAATAAATCAGGGCCTGGGGAGTAGGATGTACGTACACCCTAGGAAGAGGGCTAGTTATAATGCGAAGAAAAAAAACCTATTTAACATTTAATGTTGCTATTTAAATGTAATGTTGCCGCTCTACTCTTTGGGGGTAGAGGACAGATCTGCTTACATCCCACTCCCCAGACACTACTTCAAAGTGTGACATATTGAATGTGTTTGGTCTTATTTGAATGTAATGTGGCAATGAATGAGTTACTCTTGGTTTTTGTTTTGTTCAATATATAGAATAAGAACTACTTTATATCACTTTACGCAGGTTGGTGGTCTTCACGGAAACAGTCTACTCTGTGGGGGTAGATCCCACGCCGGACCCACCTTCGGGTGGGATATACAGGGTTCGTTTGGTTTGACTTGTAATTAATATCAGTCGTTATTGGTTGATCTTTTGTGCAGGTAGATTGGGGGAAGATTTCAATGGTTGATGCTGAGAAACGACTTTTGGCGAATGCACTGAAAGACCCGAGCAATCAGCATTTTGTGTTACTTTCCGACAGGTCTGCATCTCTCTGTACATGTCTCTCTCTCTTTCCTGTGCTAATTAGTATCTGATTTTGCTATCAAATTCTTTTTTTCAGCTGTGTACCATTGCGGGATTTTGACTATGTGTACAACTATCTTATGTACACAAATGTCAGCTTCATTGACAGGTTTGTACAAAGATCTTGAATTTACTATTCCCCTGTTCCAAAATCAAAAGAAAACTTCAAAAGCAATGTGCTTTAAACCTTTTCTTGGGGAAAAATTGTTGCTCACATTCGCCTTGGTTACGGGTACCATGAATTTTGTTTTATTTCGTGCATGTTGCAAGAAAATCCATATCAATTTGTGCATTAGGAAAGTAGGGGGAGGTTCAAGTGAGAAGTCTAAATATTTTGAAAACCTGAGAACCAACTATTCATGCTTTATTCATGATGAATGTCGTGATTGATATTCATGATGAAAATTGTTCATAACGGAAATACACGATATGAATAATACTTTAAATAGATGGTTCTTGGGTTCTCAAAATATTTATGGTTTTCATTTGAAATTTCCCTAAGAAAGTATTGGTTTTATGCTTTTGTATAGGAGCCTTTGAAGCATCTTTTAAACAATTTTTGAAGAATTCTGAATAATTTTTTATAGTTGTGATGTTTTTAAATCGTTTTGGGTGAAGAATTATCTCCTTGTTACTTACTTTTTCCAGCTTTGAGGATCCTGGACCACACGGAAGCGGCAGGTACTCGGACCTCATGTTACCTGAAGTTGAAAAGAAATTCTTTAGGAAGGGCGCTCAGGTTTCCGACTTTGCTTCCTTGTTGTAACCAATATATCAAGCTTCATACATGACCTTTTTAAGTCATTTTACATTGTTATCTAGCCTATCAACTAGTTTTACTACTATTTCGGATGTGCTGTTATATATTTACGACTTCATATTATGCAGTGGTTCACGCTGAAGCGTCAACATGCCATCGTCGTTATGGCTGATAGTCTCTACTACACGAAATTCAGAGATTATTGTAGGGTGAGGATTTCTTTATGGCTGATCTTTCAAGTTCAAGATTTATATGATTCTAAAACGTCGTCTTCTCAAACTGCAGCCTGGTATGGACGGGCGCAATTGCTATGCCGACGAACATTATTTGCCAACCTTCTTTCACGTGAGAGAGTTTGACGTTTTTTTTTATCTTCCCGTCTTTCTTTAGTCTCTCCTTCACGGAAAGAGTCAGCCTTTGATTCAAACTTACTACTTTCTAGGCCATGTTTAGCAGAGGCATAAGCTAGCTTATTTTTAGAGCTTATTGAAAACCCCCCCATTTGGTAAGGCCATAAACTAGCTTATAAGCTACTTAAAGTAGCATTGCAATAAGCTGCAGATGCTTTTTTCACTTTTTTTCCAATTATGTCCCTTATATTTTACGTAAATGACCAAAAACCCTAGTTTTTTTTCCAAATGTGACTAGTTTATAAGCTAGCTTATCAGCTAACATAGCCCTAGACTCGAGTTTGACAAAGATCAGACGTTGACTCGTTTTCTATGACGGAGATGATACTTGTCAACAATTAGTGCTAGATATCTTTGAACTAAATGAATTCTATGATTTGAACATTTAGATGTTTGATCCTACCGGGATAGCAAACTGGTCGGTGACACACGTTGATTGGTCAGAACGGAAATGGCATCCGAAATCCTACGGGCAGAAGGACATCTCTTACCAGCTGATCAGAAATATATCGGTATTTCCACCCTCATCCCAGAAGTTGTTCATTTGTAATAGATTTTTGGTAGAAACACCAGAATCCTAAAAGAAAGTGTTCATTTTTAAATTGTGTGATTCTTGCAGTCTATCAAAGAAAGTGTTCATGAAACAAGCGATGCGAAGGTGTGTTTCTGTTAAATTCTTCGCCCTTTTCTGTCTTTTCTTGTCGGGTTTTGGATTACTGAATGTGAAAGATTTGTTGCAGAGGGAAACGACAGTTATACCTTGTATGTGGAATGGTAGGAACCGGCCGTGCTACTTATTTGCAAGAAAATTCTTGCCGGAGACTGTAGACATGATGATTGATCTTTTCTCCAATTACACGACAGTTTGATTGATTCTTTGGTTGGATCAAACCGACCGGATTGTTGTAAAGCTATCTCACTCCTTTCAAACTTGGCTCCGTTTTCGAGTTGAAGAGCAACTAAGAGTTGAGACAAGTTTGAGTTGATAGTGAGGAAGAAAAGGATTTCAGATTTCTGTTTTATGTTAATTTGTATCCTACTCTTCTTCATTTTGGTGTTAAATTTTTGATGTAGAAGCTATGGCTCACTTTTTGTAGGTTGAAACAATTAATGAATATAATCCCAAGTAGGAATAGTGATTTCATGGTTCTGTGTGTGTGTTCTTTTAATGATGATAACATGGAAACTCGTATTGGAGCAAAGTGGACAATAAACTTGACATCCACGTCATCAAATGTTACAAGATTAGTAGCGAAGAACTTTCATTTGCCAAAAACAGAAAATTCAGTACTCGACAACATTTGATACTCGATAAAACAAGAAACTCGCGTAAAATATGAATTAGACACTTGCGAAAAATGAAATCAAGGGCATATGTTTAAATGTTCGTATAGATACAAAGATACATAGATTGGGTGGTGACCCAGATACTGAATTTCGTTGTGCTTGAGGTTACCGATGACCCATCTCCAACTTTTGGAGTTTAGCATCGTCATCATTGGCCTCCATAGCAATTATAGACTAAAAAGACTTGGAAACTTACGGTTTTACAAATGCAATGTCTGTTGCAATTTGCCATCCGTGAATATGATCTTGCAGAGCCCACAACTTCCATTGAAGATTCCAATCCCATCATTCTTGGTGCCCCCGTAGTCTATTGATCCTAGATCGAGTTTTGATGGCAGTCACAACCAAATCATCTCCCTGAAATGCCACATTCTATGTTAAATATTGAGAGCAATGTTGAAAACTAGATTCTGTATTGCTTTTCTTGTAGTTCTAAGGATTCAAAGATTGGAGATTAAAAACCGACATAAATCCATCTTGATATGTCAAAGACGTGTATATTGAAAACAAGAAGATGAAATTTCAAATGGTTGATTATATGTACCTGTAAAAGTTGATGGACTGGAATGACGGTAAGGTCCCATTCCAACAGCTTTGTATGAGTCGGAGTCTTGAAAATCAGGCTTTTATAGGGCGGAGGGGGTAAAATAGTCTATTCACCATTTCGAGCGTGTACTGAAGCAACTCCATTGAATCATAGACTCCATGCACTGTGAATCCGAAACAAATCTGATAGTGAGTAACAGAAAATATAGCACAAATATATTGAAATGCTTGGTGCTCTTTACTCATTAGGTTCATATCGATCCAACTTAAGTTATAGAAAGCATAAGATTTCATACATTCATAAAAATAACTTCTAGTCATGGAATATTTTGCAAGGGCTGGGTTCCGGTGAAAAATTGAGGTTAGCATGAAAAGCGTGAGAAGTGGTTATCAACCGTTGGATGAGAAATGGATGCACAATAGGATGAGATGCACCGGATCAATTCCCTTCTAAGCCGCAATTCATGGGACAACATTTGATTAAAAGTGATCAACAGTTCAGATCCACTTCTCACGCTTCTCACGTTAACCTCGACTTCTCACACGACCCTTCGCCTGTTTTGCAAATTGTTGATTTTCCCTGGAAAACATCAAACAGGAAATTTCAATTTATTTTTTGCGCCCACAGATTTAGCCTAGAGGGTAAGAAGGTGGGCATCCTTGTAGAATAAGTGGGAGGCTGTGGTTAGATTCCAGGCACCACCAACCTGCCCTTGATCTCATATAATTGTTAGCAGAACTAAAAGTAACGCTTCAACAAAATTCAAAAGAAGGCCGTTTACCAAACGCTTACCGCATAATTGCTTACCGGGTGTCAGTTACCTTACTGGGTGAGCATGGAGAATTTTACCCAGCAAGAGGCATAGCAAAGACCGAGAATCTTACCCGGTAAGAGGCATACAAAGAGAGAATCTTGCCAGGTACACACTTACCGGGTAAAAGATGTTTACTAACAATCCATTTTGATGCCCAAAATTGTTACCCGATAAGGTAAGTGAGGGCGGTGACTCTTGCCGATAAGCGCTTACTAAGGGGCCGTATACCCAAATGCTTACCGATAAAACTCGACACACTTACTTTACCAGGGTAAAATTGTAATCATCACAATGGTATCATCCACAACAATTTACCCGGTAAGTGCTTACCCGGGTAAGAGTTGTCACTCTCACTTACCGGGTAAGATTCTCCATCCTTATCCTCACTCTTACCGGGTAAGATTCTATGCTCTTGTCATGTTCATCTACTAAGGTAAATGCCCTGGCAAGCGTTTACCGGGTAAGCGTTCTGTAAACGGCCCCTAAGTAAGTGTTTGGTAAACGGCCCCTCTGTCTTATACAACCTAGTTACCTTGAGTCCAGCTTCAAAGGAGCAAGGATAATATAGTGTCAAAACTTGTCATTTAGAAAAGTAATTGTATCAAAATAACATAGGATCAAAATGTGAGAACCCATCCGAACCATCCATCTATTTTAATCCAAAGGCTGTGAATAATAGGGGCGGATACATTTTGCCAAAACTAACCCATGATTATAGGGGCACTTACATTTGAATTTGCGGCATTTATTTTCTAGATTCGAATTTGGGGTTCTCCCTTGAACCTCCCTCTAATCTATAATTGTATTTTATATGCTAACATGAACCACTTAGTGCATCCCCTTAATCTTTTATTTTTTTTATAGTATATAATATTTATATACTATAAATGCAACAAATAACCTCACACACTCTCCTCACCTTTGGTGAGGTTTGAACCCCTGACCTCCTCGGAGGGCCAAAGGCTTTGATACCGCTAGGTCAAAGGACCTTTGGCGCATCCACTTAATCTATATGCAGGCGATTAAGCGTTTAGTGATTCAACAACCGGGTTTGCTTAATGTTCTGTATAACATAAAAATGACAAACAATTGAAGCAAGGCGGTAACTTTATGGACTAAGAGGTCAACTATAAATCAAACTAAACCAAACGAACCACGTAGAACTCACACATAGTAAGGTCTAGGGAGGGTAGGATGTACTCGGACCTTATCTCTCCCCTTCGAGTAAAGAGGTTGTTTTCATGAAGACCCTCATCTTGTAAAATAGGTTTGAGAAAAGAATTTTGAAAAGAGGTAGAAAAATAAATGAAGTTTGGAAGAGTTGAAGAAAAAAATAAAGTACGCAAAGACATTAGGGCATGCGGGAAGGTACGAAACCACTTAACTAGCTTAGAGGTTAACTAATCCATTGCTAATGTAGATGCTAGTTTTTACCAAGGTTCTAAATCACGTGAGGCGTGGCGGCGAGGTCAAGTCTCAAGCCTTACGTGCCACAGCGAGGACACAACGTTTTTCAAAGAGTGACATAAGGTGGCAATTTTGTATGTCATATATATACATATAAGTTTTCTAGGGTTGGGTTCCGGTGAGAAGTTGAGTTAATGGTGAGAAGCGTGAGAAGTGGGTATCAACCGTTGGATGAGAAATGGACGCACATTAGGATGAGATGCTACGAGATAAGATGCACCGAGATGCACCAGATCAATTCCCTTCTAAGCCACAATTCATGGGAGGGCTTGAGATTAAAAGAGATCAACGGTTCAGATCCACTTCTCACGCTTCTCACCATTAACTCAACTTCTCACACGATCCTTCGCCATGTTTTCTATTTATTATTCAATGAGAAATGGCATTTAAATGCATACTAAAAAGAAGAAAAATCATATATATTAGTATCATATAAACAGTTTGGGATCAAACATGAATCTGTAAGTGAGGTGATTAGGAAAAGTGTAAAACCTAAAGTTAAAAGTAACAAAACATAAAAGCTAAAAAAGTGATAATTCAAAAAAAGAAAAAGAAAATAGTTGCGCCTTGTAAAAAACGCACGCCAAAACGCGCCATGGCATGAGCCAGGCCTTACACAAGCGCTATGGCCTTATCTTGACGGCGGAGACGCATCTGACACCAAGGCACGCCTTTTAGAACCCTAGTTTTTACACAATTCACCTTCATCCTCTAGTTCATGGGCCACGTCTCAATTATCCCGACATCAAGTAAATGTTGAAATGTTAAATGGCCTAAACGAATAGCATCTTAGTGAAATCACAAAAAAGCCTATGAATGATAGTAGTGTTTTAATTAAAGCGGAACTAGGTGGTAATGTGACCTCCTAGCACTAAAATTGCCTAAACGAAAAGCAGGATATATAAAATATAATTATTCTATACTATGTGAAAAATATGACGTTCATAATGTCAATGCTATACTATTTGATCATCATTGGTGTCTTGTGTTCGAGTTTTTTATCCCAAAAAAATTCAGAAACATAATAAACCTGAAATTAAAAGCTAAAAATTAAGAAAATGATACAAATGGGATTCAAAACCTTGAAGGGGAGAAAAGACCATGCAAACAAACTCTACCAAGAGAAACTTGTGTTATTATTAAAAATATACGGTTGCACCCAACAAAAAATAATACAATGGCACCTTTCACGACCATAAATTTTTTATACTACGACGGAGAAACGAAGCAGTGACCCATGCCACCGTATGCACCATAGTGGGCCCACCCCTGACTAGGTGGCTACTTAAGTGATGACAATAAGCCATGCAAGGCCCTCAAAGAATCTCAAATACAGAGATGAAAAGCGTAAAGAAAAGAAAAACAAGCAGCAATTCAATCTCATCATCAGCCTTAGCTCATTTATGTGCCTATATAAACAACAAGCTATATGCATTCATAAGTGTTGATCATATTCTAAAAATGGCATTTATATGGAACAAAAGCATATTATAGAACAAGAGTAAATATACCTGCAGATGTACGACAGTCATGAAAGAAAATGACATTTTTGGATCAATCATCCTCCATCAAAACCAGCAAGCAACTTTGCAACTTTATTTGCCTTCTTTAGCTCCCCTTTTGAACATAGTGAAGCAAGTAGGCCATAATAAGCCTCGAAATCATCACATACCAAATCATCTTCATGCCCTGAAATCAACGGCTCAGATCCACCAACGCGAAACTTCCCATTGTCAACCTTCTTTCCAAGAGGAAAAAACATATGCACAATTTCATCAAGAATCATAACGGCTTCTCGAATATTTCCCTGATCACATAAAGAAACAAGAAAATGGTCCACCGACCCCGTTTCAGCCCCTGTATCAACCTTCTTTAGCAATTCGACAATGGTTTCTGTTTGAAGCATTTCCCTTAAGATGCTTCTAGATTCTTCCATTCTTCCCTTGGAACACAACCCTCTTATCAAATAAAAGAACCCCAATAAATCCGGCAATAACCCCTTCATTCTAGAATCAAAATAGTATTCAAGAGCCCCTTCCATATTACCATTTCGACAAAAACAATTGATCACGGTGCTAACGGTAAATTCATCCGGTTTGACGCCTTTTTCATCCAAATCAGCAACAAGCTTCAACACTTCTGGCAACCTGCCAACTTTACTATACCCATTGATTAACGAGTTGTGAACACGAATATTCGGCTTCAAACCCTGCAAGATCATTCTTTCTAGAAGTTTATCGGCATCAACCAAATAGCCTTCTTTGCATAGAGCGTCGATAAGTATAGCATATGTGATCTTTGAAGGAATCACATCAATCCTTTCTAATGAATCGAATAGCCTAAATGCTTTCACAAAACACCCTTGGTGGCACAACCCGTGAATGACGGAATTATAAGTGACGATGTTGAGGGTAATTCCGTAATTCTTCGCTAAAGTGCATACTTCCAAAGCTTTTTCGATGTGTCCCTCTTTGCAGAGACCATCTACAACAATGGTGTAATCAACAACATCCATGAAGGGTAATCTTTCTTTTGCTCCCATCAAAAGTTTAAACGCACCCTCAGCGCTTCCGTTCTTTATTAGTGTCTCGAGAACGGAGACCGGAAAAGTAAGATTTTGTGTTTTCGTGTTTCTTGATTTGAGAAAATTGACGGCAAGGTTCACATCTTTCGTACACAAATGATGTAGGATGATCTTGCTTACACTAGGCTCAAAGATTCCAATTTCTTTCACGAAATCACTTAAACAAATCTTGGGAAAACACGTTTTCCGATCGTTAAGAAGCAATTCCAGGAGCGAATAATAAGAAATTTTCGACAAAACAAATCCATTCCTTCTCATGAACGTGTATAAGTCACTAGCGTATTCTATAAAGCCTCCATCACACAAGAAACAAAGAGCGTCGTTGCATAGTATTTGAAAAACTTCACGCTCCAATTTCTCCATTTTTTGAATAAAATCCAAAATCCCATCCGGGCCTGTTGCTCTTAATATTGACTGTAATAAATTTCGATAAATACCTCTATCTAGAGGCATACCTCTTCCATTAAGCTCTATAAAAACTTGAATTGCCATATCAATCATATCCTTTTTGCAGAGGCCATTGATGATGCAATTGTAACACGCTACTGAAGTCATTGACGTCCTTCTAAACTCATCAAATATTTCAAGTGCCTCCTCAATTCGACCGTATTTACAGTATCCGTCAATCAAAGTACAATAAGTAACATGATTTGCAATCAAACCCATCTCCGACATTCCCTTATAGATGTCGTATGCTTCCTCAAATGACCCTACCAAGAATAGTGATTTGATAAGTACGTTGCACATAACAACATCCATACAAACCCCGGATTCTTTTAGTCTCTTTTCCGTCATTTCCAACCCCACGGAATCTTTTTCTCTGATATACCCATGTAAAAGTGTGCTATAAGTAACAATATCTCCATGAATACCTACTGAAATCTCGTACGCCTCGGTTGTCCTCCCGGATTTACACAACCCGTTGATTATCGTGTTATATGTAACAACACTTGGATGAACACCCTTTTCTTTCATTCCGTCAAGCAAACGAAAGACACTATCGAAATCACGAATCTTACTGAAACCATCGATTAAGGTAGCGTACGCAAACTCATCCACTTCCATTCCCAAATCCTCTACCATCTTCAAGATTGTAAGTGCTTCCTCTAACTTACCTTTCTTGCAAAATCCCAACATGATGGACGTAAAAGTAATCAAATTCGGCTTAATTCCTACATTTCTCATTTTATGTAGAAAACCCACCGCCTTCTCTACAAGTCCTTCCTTAGAAAACCCGTCTATAAGTATCGTATAACTAATAGTATCGGGTTCTATCTTCCTCTCAACCATCTCTTTATGCTTTTGAAAACCCTCCATTATAATTCCTACCCGAAAATACTCATAAACCATACTACCATAAAACACAACATCAAATGTTAATCCATTCTTCTCAATCCTACTAACTAAATCAGAAACCTCTTTAAATCTTTCCAATCTACAATAAGCACTCAAAAGACAAGTATATGTGACAATATTCATCTGTAAAGCAGCAGAAGATTTTGCAGCATTTTCATAAAACCCTACAGCAAGCTCAGGCTTCCCAATATTAACAAACCCAGAAATAACAGAACTAAACACGAAATCATCAAAAGGGTATTTAAATTTCTCATCAGTCATCACTTCCAAAACTTCAATTGCTCTATCCATCTTACCTTGTTGACTAAAACAACTAATTAATGCACAAAAAGTAAAAGAAGAAGGTAAAATACCATTAATCTTCAAGTAATGTTGCAAAACCGAAAGCCCCCTTTCTGGGTTTTGCGCATTGACACATAATCCTTGGATTAACGCGTCCAAAATCCGATTTTGTAGAATGCTTGGGGGTTTTTCTATCTGGGTGTTGATAAATTCAACTGCTTTTTCATAATTGTGTTGTTTGAGAAGAGCCCTTGTGAAGAATGAGTGTGTGATGTGATCTCCTTCGATTTGGTTCGAGTGTAGTTGAGATATGAAGTGTGAAATGAATCGAAATTTTTTGGTTTTAAAGAGTTGAATAAGAAAATTGTTGTAGTTTTTGAGAGTTGGATTGAAACCACTTTTCAAAAGGTTTGCGAGAGATAGAGATGATTGATGATTGCGACGAGGAGGAGAAGAAGAAGAAGATGTGTAAGTAGAGAATCGTTTGGATTTGGGAAGCTTAGAGAGAATCATTTGTTGGGGAACCGCTGTTTTCGATGATGGTTTGATTTGTTCCCACATAAGATTTGCTTTCTAGGAGATTTAAAATTTATGTTCATTTTCAATCAAAGTTATAATACATATTTAAAGAAAACATACAAAATAAAACACATTAGTTGTTATAACCTTAAATGAGATTTTTATTAGGGGTAAAAAGGAGAGATTTTTAGGTATATAACCTTAAATGAGATTTTTATTTAATTAAATTCATGACGTTTTCATTAGTATAAACCCATTTTTTCTTGAATAGGCCAGGAGGTCATGCATTTAATTAAAAACTCATTTAAGCTCATTTTCCTAAATGGCCCAAAAAGGATGGTCATGGTGTTCATTGGTTGAAATCCAATGGATTTAGATGGATCCGATTCGATCCAATCATGCACCGGATGATGTTGGATTTTGTCATCCAATTCAATTCAATTAACATTGGACATCCGATCCAATCAAATCCAATGGATGATTGGATTGGATCGGTTCCATCCATTAGATATTATTATTGGTTATCCAATGGATCAACTTGGTTTCATCTAATATTTTGAGCCAATTCTCGACCAATTAGTCTACCATTTAAACTGATTATTCATATATTTACTTAAATTTTAGTAAAACACTACATATAAATATCAACTAGAAAACAATGTCGTAAGATGTAAATAATTATATATAGTTATTAATTGGATGGTAATGGGTGATAATTGGATGGATGATTGGATGATTATTGGATTGGATCGGTTTGGTTTTATTAGATACTGGACTGCCATTGAAGAACCGACCGATCCAAATTGGATGTTGAAATTTTTGATCCGATCCGATCCAATTACAATTGGATATCCAATTATGGTTGATCGGTTGTAATTGGATTAATCGGTTTAAATTGGATCGGTTGACTTTCTGCACACCCCTAGCCATTATTAATCTATATTCTTTTATAAAAGGTGAGTTATGGTTATTTTTGAAATTTTAAGAAGTATCATTTTATAAGCTTAGGGAGGCATTTGATTCGACGGATTCCAACATAATCTGAGGGGGCGTTTGGTTCACAGAATGGAATTTGATGAAATTTGACCACACATTTGGTTGGTAGGAATTCAATTCATTCACTTAAACCAAGTAATGACGAGTTCCTTAAATTGTGGAATTCAATGGAATTGTAAGGATTCCATCGCTTTTATTATGTGAATTCAAACATGAGCTTGGAATTTGTTCAATAGAATTGACCATTCCAATTCTTTCAAATTCCTTCCAATTCCATGAACCAAACAACCCCTAATGGAATTGGTTCAATTTCGTTGACCAAATTCCATTTCGAAGTTTGGTTTACCTATTAAATGGAGCTGAATTCCAAACATTCCCTCCACTATGGATGTCATCATTCCTTTATAAAAGACATGGAATTGAATTTTATTCCAACCAATATTTTTAAAATGACAAAAATACCCTTATAAAACCCTAGCCCCTCTCTCACATTTTTTTCTCACGATTAGACTTCATTTGGACTCTCTCACGATGGACTTTATCTGGACTCTCTCATCAGACTTCATTGCCTTCATCTGGACTCTCTCATAATAGACTTTCCTATTGTTGAGTCTTCTTCATGATTTCTGGTATGAATGGTCTCCTAATCGATTTTGCTGACGATTTGTAACACCCCTAAAAATAGAGAAAATTTGAACCTGAATAACAACTTGAATAAGGCATCTATATCAAAGTAATTACCCAAAAAGGGGAAACAGTAATAGCGTTTACATCTCGAGAATGAAAATGATAATTAACAACCTACTAATCAAAACTATATTCAGCTTAGATTACGGATGGGTGTCACTATCATCCTCCAAAAGAATCTATCAAAAGTTATGCACGCGATTCCCTTCAAAAGACGTATACACCAAAAGAGCCTCTAACGGCATCTATCTCTCCACTCAAGACCTCGGATCCCCGCCGCTAAAAGAACCTGAGAAGCATGACATTTAAGAAACAAGTGTTAGGCTTACACCTAGTGAGAACATTAAATCAACCACATGGCTATAAAACAGTTACAGTAAGATATAACCTTCAACTTCTTCCAAAATAGTCGTACCACAATTGGTTATTAGAGGCATCAACATGACCTTGGAATGACGGGAGAGACCCGATTTGCCATAGTCGTGACGGAACACAGAAGTAAGCCACTGACATAAGCGTTAGTATAAATCTAGGATGCTATGCAATTTTGTAACACCCTCAAATATGGAAATAACAACTTATTTAAAATTTTCTAAATACATCCATAAATGAATCATCTACAACCACAAATACAGATTTTGCTACAATACACCTTCTATCTATACACACAGTAAACAATAAGGACGGGTGCTACTAAAACCCAAAACATGTCACTATCACCAACTCGCGGAAGGCTTCACCAATTACTTACTTTTGTAAGGCTAGGGCTCAACTCTTCATAGCACCGCTAGAACTGAACCCCCCGCTAGGAACCTGATGCACATGCCGACAAATAAAAAGGTTAGGCTTAACGCCTAGTGAGCTCAAGAGTGTTAACATGAACGAATATATCTTTAAAAGAAAGGAAATCAGTTTAAATCAAGATCCTTCGAAATATTATACTTCAAAATGGAAACGACGCATTTTCCCACAACATACACTTTTAAAGACAATGCTCCCAAAACACACGTTTCTCATAAAATGGTGCAGCGCATAACTCACCCAAACGGGATCATAGTTCGACACTTATTTGGTAAAAACATGAATAACCATTTATAACCCCAAGTACCCAAAACATGGGCGGGACAGAGTGCTCGACCCATAAATCGCTATCAAAACCATATATACCGTACGTCCGAAAACATGGACACTTGGTCCAATACTCACGCGACCGTAAGGAACCAATGACAATAAAATAAGACGTTCTTATATTTAACATACTGATAGCCAATAACGGGGGAAACCCGTATCCGTTGAGGGTGGAGGGAACACAAAAGTATACCACCCAACAACGATAATCGTATGACACCTCCCGACATCCCAGCCCGGTGTCCCTACGACTTCTTTACAAGTGTCACCCCAAGTCAGTTGACCTTGATGGATCATTCCGAAGAACTCCATCCCGAAGGCCCGACACACTTAAAGACTACCTCCCAGGTATTACTTCAAGCAGCGGAGGTCCTAACGCCTACTACTCCGGTAGCACTAGCCGACTCAACCATCCTAGCGATCACTTGTAAAGTCTCCGATCATAAAACATGGGTACCGAAGTTCAACCCCGCAATACCCAATTGACCATCCCAAAACAGACTGACTCTCGTGCCTATGGATCCATTACACACTGTCTAACGTTACATGACTCCAATTGAAAGACCAAAGCTCCCAAAACATGTAACTCACCAATGACACAAATTAAGTGTCCTCATATCCAACACCCACAATGGTTTAAAAATCCGGACAAATGTCCACACGACTCGTTTAAGCCAATACCGAGCTAAAGAGCTCAAAATCCGTTTAACCAATAATTACCGGTCTCCAAAATAGTGAAATGTCTTTAAATAACGTTTATGAAGACACATACCTCAAAGACTAGATTTACCCAAAACTCCATACGGGATGGGACTCAAGATTTCCAAAGTGTTTATGAATGCAAATACACCAAATGCATATAACGTGAATTAGACTTCATTTGTACAAAATCGTCAAAGACGTATAACTCATAAATAGACCTTACATGTACAAAATCACCAAGAATACGCAATTCATGTTATTTAGTCGTGGGAAACGTTCAAAACCCAATAGAAGCATTTTAAGAGGTTAACACCCCCAAGGTTACCAAGTATGAAAACTTATCAAAATACTCACACATTGACGAATGACTAATTAAAACATATTTTACTTCTAAATACTCAAAACTTATCAGCAGTTAACCATTTCATGTAAAATACTTTAAAATACACATTTTGGCATGTACACCATTTTCACAAATCAACTTGAACTCACCTTGCTAGATTTAGGCTAAATCTAGATTTTACCCAACGAGCTCTTTTGAAGGCCGCTTGAATCCTCAAGCCGAAAACTTCCAAAACCTAGATCCAACATTCCAACCCAAAAATAACCATAAGTAACCATAACCAACCACAAGGAAACATTCTCCAATCATAAAATACCAAGATCCCAAACAAGATCAAAACCCTAATTTCTCTAAAACCATCAAATCCAAGATTGGAGATATCGAACCTTAAGAAACCACCAATGGAGCATTTATAACCTTATTACAAGAAAACTTACCCTTGAAGGCAAAAAGGCTTCCAAGAACACCCAATCCAACACTTCAACCCGAGCTCCCGACCGTTGCACTTGACGAGGAAGATGAAGATGGAGGTTTTGTGGTTAAAGGTTCCAACTAGTTAGATGGTGAAGAAACATGTGGTTTGAGGAGGAAAACCCCCCAAAATAGGTTAGGGTTCGGTTTTGGTGTTTGGGAGAGAAAAGGGAAGAAGATAGAAGTGAGAGTGAGGGAAATGGTTGAGAATCGCGACTCTTAAAAGACCCTGGGGCCGACCGCGATTGTGCCCGACGATTGTGCCAGGGCACTATCGCCAGGGCACTATCGCCCAAAACGTACCGCGGGTACACCCCCGCTGGCGATTGTGCCCGACGATTGTGCCCAGGGCACTATCACCCAGAGTGTACCGAGGCTCGTTTCTTCCCATTTTCCGCACAGACCACTCATGACGCGATAAGGCTTAAATTAGTAAGATATAGGGGATGAAATTCTATGACAAGAAACAAGAATTTCTCAAAGGGTTGGCTTTCACAGACAGGAATTTACGGGTGTTACAATCCTCCCAACCTTAGAATGATTTCGTCCTCGAAATCTAGGTTCCCATGAAATCTTGCCCGCAGGACCTTAACCCGTTGCTAGCACCACCAACACGTCCCTTACACCGATACTAACATTGCTGCCCCTCTTGGGCACAATATACACATAATCGAGCGTACACTTAACTCTCCAAAATAACCTTTTACTCACAAGGTTATGGTCATCTCCCAACCTTGGGTGACAATTACTACCTCCAGGTAGTTAGTGACCCCAAATTCTCGCTGACCAAACTTTCCTTCGGATCTACGGTTCCGAACACAACGTCAAAGATCGCAACCAAACTTCCAAGTTCCTCAGATTTCAACTGATCCATTCTTAATATCGATAAAGATATTCTTCTAAGGCGCACCAAAACGTCCTTCAGATATTACTTAGCCCAGATTCGGTCAACACCCAACTCCGTTCCAACACCAATCCTCACAACAATCCTTTAACACAAGCTTTACCACCACGGAAATGCCTAAACACATCGATACTTAATCCTCAACACCCAAACTCCTTCCAAATTCCATCACTGAAAGGTCAATATTTCTCATGGTTCGACCGGGATACATCCAAACATTCCCAGCTCCACTGACTCCAAGAAAAACGAGTCGACACCTAGGGCTAAACGGTGACCTCGAAAACATGGACATCCCGTCCAAAATCCCATCCTAAACAGATAGCCGTACTAAGTTTGACACTTAACCGAGTGCTAAATTTCAAATCTTATATTTCTAACAGACCGACCACCAAAATTTCCTTTAATCACGGAACCCACTGAGACGATACACCATCAACATAAACCATGGTGTCACACCGACAAGCAATCCACCAAAACGAACCCAATCTAATCGCAGGTAATCACCTAAGACCTTATCCCACATGATTACCGAGGTATAAAATTGCTTCCTTAATTAACTGGGAAGACTTAAATCTACTATTTCCATTAATACAAACGCGCGCAGATTCACAAACCAAAACCTCAAACATTCAAGACTGACCGCAAGTCGGATCATCCGACGCTTCAAATCCCAAGGAATCCCTTAGTCCCTAAACACAACTCCTTTCATGACGGGGTTAAACCTATAGGCCTAATGAGTTCAAGGTTTTTCAAATAATATGCCAATTTAAACGTTTATAAAACTTTCAAATACACAAGTTTTATAACGATTAACCATTCAGTGACAACACACTATCGCCCATCCGATAGGTTTCAAAATTGGTTACCAACACAACGTATATAAAACCATTTCCAAGAACTCTTTTGATCAGTAATTACGTTAATAAAAAAAAACGGTAACAAGAGATGCGCAACAAAATTTTCAAACGGACTACCATGGTCCTAGTAATGCATCCATTTATACTATGCATGTGAAAGATAACTTTCCGCACTATAACATGTGCAATGAAAGTTTGTACAATTCCCAGAAGAGACATTCACAAATTAATTTTAAAGTTCTGACTTCCCAACCCAAAAGTCGTTGCGACATAAAATTATTAACAACTCCATATGCAACAGTTTATTCCCCAAAGTTCGATGAAATGATAAGAATGCAAATAATTCTCAAATCGAGTTTAAAACTTTAAGTCGCCTCGATAAGACACATTTGACCAAGATGGTAACTACAACGATATGCAATTCGAAAATTCATTTCATGTATTGCGGAAAATTTATAACAGCAAGGTCAACAAGCGAAACACGCTTAGATTAAAATTTAATTTAAGACAATATAAATATTTCGCATATTTACTCACGCATGTGAAAGTCGGATTCAACCCAAAAGTATGCACATATACTCGTGTGAAACTCAAGATGCAATCATGCGACATTTAGATTTTTTTTAAGGTGTCTCTTACGGTTGCAAAAGTGTCGATGCAAGACTCGCATGAAACAAAGTATTAAACAAAACTCGTAAATTAACGCACACAATAATGCAAGTCTACACGTTCTCAAAAATTCCTTTTTATTACGCGGTTCGAATGATCATAAAATGAAATGCCATTAACCCAACTAGACTTTCATAAACTCAATGACGGCAAAAACAAGCGGTGACAAAATCTCTGTTTCTCAACACAAAAGCGTAAAACGACTATAAGTCTAAAAAGGTTAAAATTTTTAAAACCACCACGTAAGATAAAGTTACCATTTTCAACAAAACTCTCATGAGATACGACACTCAAAAACTCGTAAATTATACGACATAAAGTTAAAACTCACACATCTCAAAATACACTTACGAACCCAAAAAGATCGCAAAACTATACCCCGTAAAATTAAACACGACTCATACAGACTAAGATTACATAGAAAATCCCGACTCAAGAACAACGGGACAACTCTTCCTTTAAAACCTTAACATACGTGGAGGAGATCCAATGTCAAGGTTAAAAATTCCACAGTCGCTTGCCCAATACCACATGTGGCATTAAAACACGGATATTAAGATGTCCAAAAATAGTGTTAAACACAAAACAGGGACGGGGAGATTTTTCCATATAAATTGCAATAACTTGCAACAAACAATTCCATGCATGCTTAAGCTCACGGTTTAAAATCTGATGAGTGCTAAACTGTTTTACCAAAACTTCAAAGTATAACACACTTTATGCTTCGAATACATGAGAAACAATTGATGCAAGCTTATTTTAGAAATAAATTTCGTGCATGAATTTGGTCGGCACTCAGCATCTCAGGACTACACTCCTCCATTTTCCCGACATACTATTGTCATCCGGATACATCAACATCTTAGAGTCACGAACCCACTAATTGGGTTAACTTACAATTTCTCCTCGAAATAAAATTGGTCTAACGAACTTATAGTTCTAATCCAACCAATAATTCTTACTCAAGATGATCAACTTAATGCATTCAACGCATTTAACTATCACTTCAACGTCACATCGCTATAGACATCAACATTTCCTTAGATTACTCGCTTAGAAACTTTCTCACTACCCCAACGGTCATCATACCAAGGTAGTTCAAGTATACACATGTGATATGTAGGTTCACCATAACACTGGTCAGGTGCCATTATGAACGTACCATACATGATCATCCTTGCGACCCTTGACCAATTCCCGTTTCTAGCGACCTGATCAACTCCAAGATATCTTATCTCAAGGCGCCTAATGTGCAACTTCACTTTCAATCACCTATAAGTACGCTAGTTTGAGTCTAGGCATCCAAAAACCAATACCTAAATCTCTCAAACTTAAGCTCTGATACCAACTTGTAACACCCTCAAATATGGAAATAACAACTTATTTAAAATTTTCTAAATACATCCATAAATGAATCATCTACAACCACAAATACAGATTTTGCTACAATACACCTTCTATCTATACACACAGTAAACAATAAGGACGGGTGCTACTAAAACCCAAAACATGTCACTATCACCAACTCGCGGAAGGCTTCACCAATTACTTACTTTTGTAAGGCTAGGGATCAACTCTTCATAGCACTGCTAGAACTGAACCCCCCGCTAGGAACCTGATGCACATGCCGACAAATAAAAAGGTTAGGCTTAACGCCTAGTGAGCTCAAGAGTGTTAACATGAACGAATATATCTTTAAAAGAAAGGAAATCAGTTTAAATCAAGATCCTTCGAAATATTATACTTCAAAATGGAAACGACGCATTTTCCCACAACATACACTTTTAAAGACAATGCTCCCAAAACACACGTTTCTCATAAAATGGTGCAGCGCATAACTCACCCAAACGGGATCATAGTTCGACACTTATTTGGTAAAAACATGAATAACCATTTATAACCCCAAGTACCCAAAACATGGGCGAGACAGAGTGCTCGACCCATAAATCGCTATCAAAACCACATATACCGTACGTCCGAAAACATGGACACTTGGTCCAATACTCACGCGACCGTAAGGAACCAATGACAATAAAATAAGACGTTCTTATATTTAACATACTGATAGCCAATAACGGGGGAAACCCGTATCCGTTGAGGGTGGAGGGAACACAAAAGTATACCACCCAACAACGTTAATCGCATGACACCTCCCGACATCCCAACCCGGTGTCCCTACGACTTCTTTACAAGTGTCACCCCAAGTCAGTTGACCTTGATGGATCATTCCGAAGAACTCCATCCCGAAGGCCCGACACACTTAAAGACTACCTCCCAGGCATTACTTCAAGCAGCGGAGGTCCTAGCGCCTACTACTCCGGTAGCACTAGCCGACTCAACCATCCTAGCGATCACTTGTAAAGTTTCCGGTCATAAAACATGGGTACCGAAGTTCAACCCCGCAATACCCAATTGACCATCCCAAAACAGACTGACTCTCGTGCCTATGGATCCATTACACACTGTCTAACGTTACATGACTCCAATTGAAAAACCAAAGCTCCCAAAACATGTAACTCACCAATGACACAAATTAAGTGTCCTCATATCCAACACCCACAATGGTTTAAAAATACGGACAAATGTCCACACGACTCGTTTAAGCCAATACCGAGCTAAAGAGCTCAAAATCCGTTTAACCAATAATTACCGGTCTCCAAAATAGTGAAATGTCTTTAAATAACGTTTATGAAGACACATACCTCAAAGACTAGATTTACCCAAAACTCCATACGAGATGGGACTCAAGATTTCCAAAGTGTTTATGAATGCAAATACACCAAATGCATATAACGTGAATTAGACTTCATTTGTACAAAATCGTCAAAGACGTATAACTCATAAATAGACCTTACATGTACAAAATCACCAAGAATACGCAATTCATGTTATTTAGTCGTGGGAAACGTTCAAAACCCAATAGAAGCATTTTAAGAGGTTAACACCCCCCAAGTTTACCAAGTATGAAAACTTATCAAAATACTCACACATTGACGAATGACTAATTAAAACATATTTTACTTCTAAATACTCAAAACTTATCAGCAGTTAACCATTTCATGTAAAATACTTTAAAATACACATTTTGGCATGTACACCGTTTTCACAAATCAACTTGAACTCACCTTGCTAGATTTAGGCTAAATCTAGATTTTACCCAACGAGCTCTTTTGAAGGCCGCTTGAATCCTCAAACCGAAAACTTCCAAAACCTAGATCCAACATTCCAACCCGAAAATAACCATAAGTAACCATAACCAACCACAAGGAAACATTCTCCAATCATAAAATACCAAGATCCCAAACAAGATCAACACCCTAATTTCTCTAAAACCATCAAATCCAAGATTGGAGATATCGAACCTTAATAAACCACCAATGGAACATTTATAACCTTATTACAAGAAAACTTACCCTTAAAGGCAAAGAGGCTTCCAAGAACACCCAATCCAGCACTTCAACCCGAGCTCCCGACCGTTGCACTTGACGAGGAAGATGAAGATGGAGGTTTTGTGGTTAAAGGTTCCAACTAGTTAGATGGTGAAGAAACATGTGGTTTGAGGAGGAAAAACCCCCAAAATAGGTTAGGGTTCGGTTTTGGTGTTTGGGAGAGAAAAGGGAAGACTATATAAGTGAGAGTGAGGGAAATGGTTGAGAATCGCGAGTCTTAAAAGACCCTGGGGCCGACCGCGATTGTGCCCGGCGATTGTGCCAGGGCACTATCGCCCAAAACGTACCGCGGGCACACCCCCGCTGGCGATTGTGGCTGGCGATTGTGCCCAGGGCACTATCGCCCATAGTGTACCGAGGCTCGTTTCTTCCCATTTTCCGCACAGACCACTCATGACGCGATAAGGCTTAAATAGGTAAGATATAGGGGATGAAATTCTACGATAAGAAACAAGAATTTCTCAAAGGGTTGGCTTTCACAGACAGGAATTTACGGGTGTTACAAATTTGACATCAACCTTATCCGGGTCTTTAGTCATACTAGACATCAACTTTAACCAAGTCTTTAGTCCCACATAAATCAATTTCAACTTTATCCAAATCTTTTACTCAAAGGATCGCCAAGTTCAACCCTATCTAAGTCTTTACCTTAGGTTCTTACCATCCAAGATGAACATATCAATTTCAAGACCCCATATAAATTAGCACAAACACTCGATTTACATCATGGGTCTTACCTTTCACATGAGCATTTAAATGGCTTTCAAACCATAAGTCTGCCTTTATAAACTTCTCATCCATTTCATCCATCATAGAACATTTATGTAAACACCATCATTCACCTCATGTACTCATACTCTATCAAGAAAGGATTAGTGCCAATTACCACTAGGGGTGAGCAAAGGCGGGTACCCGTCTAAAATTCCCGGAACCGGCGATTCCTGGAATGAAGGAACCGGAACTGGAACCGCCGGTTTCGGTTCCGGTACCAGGTACCCACCGTCTAATTTTTAATTTTTTTTATCATTCATATTATAAAAAGGTAAATATTAATTATATTAGAAAGTCCAAACGTAAAGAAATAAGTACCACAAACGTGAAAGCTAATAAGATAAAAACTAAAAACTAAAAATATTACAAACGATGTTTTTACAAAACAAATAAATATTGCAAACGGTGCTTATAAAACAAATAAATACTACAAACGGTGCTTCCGAAACACTTCACGTCATTAAAATTAGTTGATGCTGATAAATACTACAAATGATGCTTCACTAAAAGGTGATTTATTATATTTTTATAAATAAACAAAATATATTTTATTAAAAAAATAGTGGGTACCCGCCGGTTCCGGTTCTGGGTACCCAGCAGGACCGGGTACCCGGTCCCGACGGGTACCCAGCGGGTAACGGTTCCAAAACAATGAGAACCGGAACCGGAACCAGAACTAATCACATCGGTTCCGGTTCCGGAACCGGCGGAACTGGCAGTTCCTAAGCGGTTCCGGTTCCAAAGACGGATACCCGCTTCCGATGCTCACCCCTAATTACCACGTCTATTAAATTTAACCAATACACGCATGTGTTCGAAAGAATCATTCCAACATAAAGGAAATCAATGTTTAAACCTTAGAACCCCATTTTCCATATTCTTTTTGCCAAATACTCAAGTAGGGTCAAAACCCTAATTTTAACCTAATATTTTCCAAGTTATCGTAATGAGAATAAAATAGAGCAAAACCTTGAGGAAACATAGAAGAACATTTAAATACATATTAGGTTTATAAAAAGGTACAAAATGTACTCACAATACTAGGTTTTGATAAAAACCCAAACCCTAGAAGTTTCCTTAAGGAGACAAAGGTGTGATGAAATTATTCCTTGCTCCAAGCTTCAAGATCGGTGTAACACCCCATTTTCATTATTACAAATAATAAGAAGATTATGGCCATTTAATTATCTTTAAGATAAGTGTTAAATATGATGATATATGATCAATAATTTAAGATATTTTATCCGGTATAGAGATGTTTACATCGGATACAAAAGTTAAGATTTTAATATCAAATATTAATATTATTGAAAAGAGGGTATATATCACTACTAGAAAAAACACCATTTCCGACGGCAAAATCCGTCGGAAATCCGTCGGAAAATCAAATTACTGGCGGATTTCGGGCGGATTACGCTGTCAAAAAATGCCCCGCCAGAAAATGGATTTTCCGACGGATTTTTCCGTCGGAAATTAATTTCCAATTTTTTAAAAAAAAGTCAGATTAATTAACAAATACTTAATCTGATTAAGAAGTTTCCGACGGATTTCCGACGGATAAAAATTTATTAATTATTTTATTTTTAACCATTTATTTATTAAAAAATATATAAAGAAACATTTTTAAAAAAGAAAAAGAAATTTCCGACGGAAAATCCGTCGGAAATTTGTTTTTGTTTTTAAAATTATTATTTAAAATATTTATTTAAATTATCCGCCGGAAATCCGTCGAAAATTTCCGTCGGAAATCCGTCGGAAATTTGTTTTTTTTTTAAAATTGTTTTTTAAAATTATTATTTATAATATTTATTTAAATTATCCGCCGGAAATCCGTCGGAAACGTTTTTAAAATTATAATTTTGAATCTATTTCTTTAATTTCACCGACGGATAATCTGTCGGAAATCCGTCGGAAATTAACTGGATATTTAAAAAAAAATAATTAAAAAAAAAACGATTTTAAAATTTTAAAATCCTGTAAATGCAAAAAAGATGTAAATAAAATATTAAAATAAATTAATGCCGTCATCGATTATAAAGGACGCTAAAAATACAAATTGTCACAATTGTTCACTAAAGCAAGTTCATGTACATTAATTTAAATACAAAATAGGCCATAATACTCAACCATCAAGACTCTAGGGGTGGGGGAGGCGGAAATTACGATTGAGTAAACTGACTTTGGGTTAACATGGTCACCATCTCCATCATTTCCTAATGCTCCTTGGTGTTCCCAAAGCCGTATGTTCGGCCTTTCTTGCTTCCCCCGACTGCCTGTTGCCACAATTCTTCATCTATTATGGGATGGGAAGTGGCATCCTCGCCGTATCCTTGGGTGAGATTGGAACTATAGTTACCCTGTGGTTTAAGACACACAAGTCAATTTCAACAACATAACGGCTGTAATTGGGACATTTCCAAATAAAACAATCCTAACGTTTGCCCAACAAATGGCAACCCAGACTAAAATGGAGATATATATACCAACACTTAAACTAAAACAATATTAATTTCCGTATGAAACCAAAGAGTTCTTTTTGACTGGCATGGCAAGAATACCTACTTTTCTTATTCTTTTTGTTTGTCACTATCATGTCAACTACTAGAGTTCCACTGTTCCTTTGATAAATATTACTCTAATTATGTGTAGGTTTATTATTCCTGATTAATGCTACCATGTCACTTCCCACAAAGATCCTAAGAGAGCAATTACGTAATGTACTAAAACAGACAGGATTGTTTGATACTTACTCCCAGGGAACATCTCCAACAAGCATCCAGTCACCATCCTTATCTTCGTACGTAAGGACATACTCTGAACTGTGTAAAAGATCCCTCAACTTGCTCTCACTAAGGCTTTCCTTTCCTGGAGCCCCCTGTGATCCGCACTGACCTAAAATGCAAAAAAATCGTTTGCAATTAAACTAAAAGCAAGGGTTTTGATTTGATATAAAATAAAAATTAATGTCTCAAATACATTAATACATAAATATCTAATCATCGTATGAGTCAGTCATCGTGTCTCGTCCTCATTTGGTGGTGTTGTGGTTGATATCCCGCCATAGCTCACGCCTGATGAATAATGTTTGTTTATAGTGAGTGGCGGGCGAAACTGACAGCCATGTTGAGTACTAAATGCGCTAATACATTTGATGCACGTACCAGTGAATAGAATTAAATGCATCGGTGACGTTCTTCATGTCATCATTCATGGGTTGTTGGGGTGGTGGCGGTTCAAAAAAGGAAAAAATGCAGAACGCTTCAACTTTAAGAATCGAATTAATTTCCGACGGATTTCCGACGGAAAATTAATTTAATTAAAATTAAATTAATTTTCGTCGGAAATCTGTCGGAAATTAATTCGATTTTAAAAAAAAAATAAAACTTAATAAATTAATTTAAGAAAATGTTTTAAAATTAAAAAAAATTAAAAATCGAATTAATTTCCGACGGATTTTCAACGGAAAATTAATTTAATTAAAATTAAATTAATTTTCGTCGGAAATCCGATCGGAAATTAATTCGATTTTTTTTAAAAAATTAAAAATTAATAAATTAATTTAAGAAAATGTTTTTAGATTAAAAAAAATTAAAAATCGAATTAATTTCCGACGGATTTCCGACGGAAAATTAATTTAATTAAAATTAAATTAATTTCCGTCGAAAATGCGTCGGAAATTAATTACAATTAATTTAATTATCTTCTAATTTGCTTGTTTAGTTATTAATTTATTTAATTAAGTATTTTAATTACAATTAAACAAATATTTGTGACGGATTTGTGGCGGATTTGTGACGGATAAAATATCCGTCACAAATCCGCCACAAATATTAAAGAGAATATAAATATTTATTTTTCGTAAAATTTCAGTGACGGATTTGTGGCGGATTTCCGACGGATTTAAGGTTATGTTGACTTTTGTTGATTTTTTTGAAATCCACCGGAAATCCGTCGGAAAATTTTCCGACGGAAAATCCGTCGGAAACGTCCGTCAGTGACAGCTCTTTTTTTAGTAGTGTATTTCAAAGGTTTAGAAAATATCTTTGTTGGAGACGAAAAAAAGAGAAATATATTTGATTAATAATTTAGAGATGAAAAATATGTAATATAGAATTTATTATTAATTACATTATAATATATAAAATATATAATTTGCATTGATCGTGTATATATATAAATATATACATATTATTAATATGTTAATATTATTAATTATATTCAAAAGGTTTTATCATTTTTCTCAAATTAGCTAGTCGTATGGATTTTTATGAAATGCAACTAATATGTTTTTATGGCCATCGATTTATGACGATCACAATGAAACTTTCAGATTTGAAAACCGAAAAAGTTTTATTTATAGGACTGATGTAATATTAAATATATCGTTTTTATTAATTTTAGAGTCCAAAAGGATTTATAAGTTATATAATACATATATTTTTGGACTCGGTGACTTACGTAGATCTTAATGACGCTTTCAGATTTGAAAAAAGAATAAAGGTTTTATTTTAGGGTCATTTGAGCAAAATGATAAAGTTATGTTATTTATGGGTAATAAAAATATCAGATTAATACCGAATTTCATATTTATATACGTAAATATCAAAAAGATCAAAATATGACTACAAAAATTTATACAACTTAGAAAAAGGTATATCAATAACATGCATATGGGTAGGTACTATCGCATAGGTCCCAAATATATGTCCATATTGAGATTTGGGATTACGTATACAAAGTTATATTAGTTAAATGTAATAGTATATATAATAAATAAAATAAAATAAATTATATAAATATATGTATATGTCTTAGGCGTGTAATGAATAGACTTAGGCAACAAGAAATTTTATATTATTAGATTTCCATATTATTTTGATGTCCACCGTCTAATATGATTCGTGATCTCAACCTTCCTATTCCCTATATATAGACATATGCGTTTCAATTTATAAAACACACACAAAAATAACAAAGATAAATTAGAGAGTTACATCCATTTTAAGGTGGTAAATCAAACATTGCGGTTAAGTAATTAAGGTGAGTACATTATGAGATTTACTGGGATACATATATGCTATATAAATGTTTTTATGCACGATGAATATTTGAAATGCTATGTTTGTCTTGTACGAGATAAGGTTATGCTTATAATGCATTTTATGAGAAAGACATGTATCTTACATGTGGTATATTAAACGTTTTGTGTATGTGAAAGTATGGTCATGTTAAATACCCGACGAGGTATAAGAATGGAGGACGTCTTGCAAACGAACCTCAGGGGGAAGATCCTTCCCGGAACCCCAGGGATCTAGGATCCTGTTGAGAATGCTTGGCATACTTACACATATGAGATCTCGCACTAAAAGAAGATTATGTTTTCACATAAATGGTTTATGCATAAATGTTATTATGCATAATTATGAGAAGTGTATGGAATTATCGTTCATGCACTAAAATGATATATTTTATGAAAGATGATTTCTTCATGAAACCATAATTGCTCACTAAGCTTATAGCTTACGTATTTCATATATGTATCTCAGGTAAGATCAAGATAAGACATGAAGGGATCGCATGAAGAGCTAGGGTCTGTTTGTTTTTTTTAAAAAAGTCTGAACACATCTGAAATCTGATTCGGTCCCATTAAGAGTGTTTGTTTGTTTTTTTTTAAAAAGAGCTGAAAATCCCTGAATTCCTCTTATTTGACAAGTGATAGAAAAAAAAACCCTGAATTCCTCTCTAAAGTCTAAACATCGCCGCCTCCCTCTTGAAGGTAACGATCGCCTCAGTTCATGAACAACTCAGTGCTCAACATCGATCGTGCTCCCTCCTGTCGACCGCCTCCCTCTTGAAGCCACTGCTCCATCCATCGATCGCCTCCCTCCTGAAACCATTCCTCAAATCCTGAAGCCACTCCTCAACATCGATCGCCTCCCTCCTGTCGATCTGAACTCTTAAGCGGACAAATCGATCGAGCTCTCTCAAGAAGCCACTGCTCCATCCATCGATCTCTCAAGAAGCCACTGCTCCATCCATCGATCTGAACTCTCAAACGGTATGATATCATATCTCGATTCAGAAATATATGAATTGTATGAACCGAGAATTTCTCTGTAAAACGATTGTTGTTGTTATGGGTTGTTTTGCCAAATAACGATTGTTGTTTCTGTAAAACGATTGTTGTTATTGTTGTTGTTATTATGTGTTTAAACGATTGTTGTTGTTATGGGCTTATTTGCCAAATAACATGTTCTCTGTAAAACATTGCTATCAAAAAATGAGTAGATTTGTATGAGGCTTTTTGATGTTTTATGTTCTTTGTGTTGTATGATATTGTATGCTAATGTTGTTGTGTTTAGGCTTGTTAACACATATTGTTTTTTAATAGTCAATTGGTTCAGATTCAGATTTCAGACTTCAGACGTTACAAAAACAAATAGTCTTATTTTAGACTTCAGCACCACCTAGGCATGGAAATGGGGCGGGGATGGGGCGGGGACCTCAATCCCCATCCCCGTCCCCAATCCCTCATCTACATCCCCGTCCCCATCCCCGTCCCCGTCGGGGAATATGAACACATCCCCATCCCCAACGGGGAACGGGGATCCCCAACGGGGAAACGGGGATTTTCTTTTCCGTTTATGTAAGTTATTTAAATCAAATATATGAGACACCGCACATGTTTAAATATCACATATTTCCAATAAACCTAAAATCGAAAGAAATTTAATTTAGTATAAAAAAATCACAACATCATATAATAATTAATAACTTAAAACCAAAAGAAATTCAACCGAACTTGGAAAAAAAAACTTAACTTCACACGTACCAAAAGATATCGAGTAATATTCAAAACTATATCGAGTAATTGTATTTTGATTGACATAAAAAATACTTACTAACATCCAAAAAATAACAATTTTATATTATAAACCTAGTTAGGAAATAAAAAATTATGAATTACCGATTTAGTTTAAATAAATAATATATATTAAATATTAATTAAAATATATAGCGGGGACGGGGCGGGGCGGGGAGTGTGATACCCGTCCCCGTCCCCATCCCCGGTTTGAGACAAACGGGGATCCCCGTCCCCATCCCCATCCTCATCCCCGATCGGGGCGGGTGGACCGGGTTCCCCGACGGGTCGGGGTCCATTTCCATGCCTAGCACCACCTCTTATTAATCAGATGTGAAATAAGACTTCAGACTTCAGACTTCAGACCTCTTAAAAAACAAACGCCACCTTATAGTTCTTAAGATAGCCATAATAAATGTTAGGCTATTGAACGGTTGCAAGAACGCTTCCGCGGATGTAAAAGTTATGATGTTATGAAAAACAGGGTGTCACAAGTTGGTATCAAAGCATTAGTTTAAGCGGACTACGGTTACCTTAGATTAGATATATAGACTTAAACTTTGAGGACGACATTGAGTTTTAGAATACTACATTGCCTTAAAATAATTAACTTATATATAAACTCAATCATATTATTCCGCTAATTGCTTATCCTGGTCGATATAACCATATGGGATGGTGTCTAGAAAGGTTGAAACGGTTGAGTTGTGGACTTCCAAAAGATCGCAAATTATATTTGCTCCGAACGGATCCTGGATCCCCGTGATACCGGTTGGCTATTTCATATTGGTAGTCAGATGGATTAGTAAGAAATGGTAATTTAAATAAAATTACAAAGATCCATGGTATAAGAGAAATAGATTATCAGCTCGTGCAAGATTAAAACCTTAAGATTTGAGATTTTATGCTCTGATAAAATACTTTAGTAAGAATTCCTTTACTATGTTGGAGATCGATGATCAAATACCATATACTCAAGTAATATGTGAGATGACAATTAATAACCATGTTGATCAGGTTTAACCAAAGGATTATTCTCAAACGTACTCGATATATGTTTAGATCAACGAGGCTGTATTTCAAAATAACAGACTATGTTAGGATTCCATATTATTTATTCCAAAATTGTTAATAAAGGTATTATGTATCAATACATCTATCCTACACAACTATGACTCAGAAAGATGATTATGGAACACCTATATGTTGTCATTTTTTTACAAGAATGTCTAGAAAAGAATGGTAGAACGATGTACGGAAGTGAGGGTGTCATGAATGTAAACATACTACTAAGTGTTTTGGTATGCCAATGTTGTGGTAAAGGTTGAGGTAGAAGTCGAGCTATTAGAGTAGTAAACAATAAGAAAATTGTTTTATTAATTCATGAAAACTTTGTAAACTACTAGAGGATGCGATAGAGGCTTGGGTTAAGGACAAGACTCTCTGAGGTTGTAACCAAGGATGTTATAGGTGGAAAAGATATTGATTAGCCATCTAAGGTTAAGAAATATGCAAAGAGATATGAGTTAATGTAGTTCCAGTTTCAAGCTCTTAATAGACACACACAATTAATCCTGAAGTCATATTCATTGATCTTTCAGTATTACAATGCATACAATGAATAATCTCTCTCTGTGTACAATTTCTCTCTCTACAATCTCAAGTATGTGTGCGTATCTACAGATCTAACAAAGACACAAGGTATTTATACCTAGTCAACACATGTTGACTTTACAACCTAAACACTTAGACTTTACAAACATTTACACAAAAGACCCTCATTTAATCTTGAATACAATTCTGACTCAACATTCTCCCCCTTTGGATTCAAGATTAAAAAAAAATTGACACTAATCTTTAGGTCTTCTTTCTTCAGAAAAATCTTCAAGAATGAATCTTTAACAACTTTGACACCTTCAAATCTTCGAAGCTTTGATCAAACTTTGATAGCGCTTTAAGTGACTCTCCCTTTGGATTCTTGAACACATTTGACAATCTTCACAAAACTTTGAAGTCTTCAAAACTTTAACACTTTTTAATCTCCCCCTTTGAGTAAAAATGCAATTTCAGATAAGCTCAACAACTTGAGAATCTTCAGACTTTACTTTGAAACATTTCTTGACTTTAATTTTCTGACTTTTATTTCTTCCCTTCTATCACATCTTGCTTGACTTTCACTTTGAAATTGATCTGACTTTGAAATCTTGAAATTTCTCCCCCTTTTTGATGAATTATGAGAATCAGAATCATCAAAACATTTCAAGGTCAACTCTGTCTTTGAAATCATCTCCCCCAAATAACAATGTAAGCACAATATTCATGAGATAACAACATTCTCCCCCTTTGGAAAAATATAAGCAATCTCCCCATGAGAATGAGAAATCTGTCTGATCTGATAAGATTTTGCCGTCAATTCATAAATGTAATCATCTGAATCTTTTCAAATTCAAACGAAATAAGAATGGTAAACCTGAATCAACAGATGAATCAATTAGAATGCCTGTCAGTAACACAAAGTTACTGAGTACAACAGATGTACTGTATAAGGAGCTTGGGTGATGTTCACTCCCCAGGACTTCCATTCAATCAACGAAAAACACAAGGTTAATCTATGAACGTTCTGACAGAAAAATAGATTTTCTGTGTGTTCGTGTTTGTGTATGAAAGAATTAAGCATAATGATTGATTTTATAAGGCTCAAAGTATGTAAACCATTGAGATAGCAACAATTATACACAGACTCAATGTGCATGAGAAAGGGTCGAAGGTGGGGCAACTTTCCTTCTTTTTCAATATCCGAATCATCCAAATGAAGATCAAATAGATTATGTGCTGCTTCCCCTTTAAAAAAAATGAAACATTCTTTTGTTAAGAAAAGAATGAGTAGCAGGTGGGGTTATATGCAAGAGTTGGCATGGGCTAGTTGCATTTTTCAATGAAGTTCACGAAAAAATTATGAAACAACATATTATGCGGCTGCCCGACTCAGAAAAAGTTTGGTGCAGAGTTTGATATTCTTTTACTCTGATCTCTCACCCTCTTTCTTTTAATCATTTGATCTCACTTCTAACCAACCCCTCTTTTACATTTTACCTCAGCGCACACCCACTCTCAATTCTTTTGACCCCTCTCCCCTCAATCACTCAAGGATTACTTCCGGGGTAGGAAACACTGTTTAACGTGAATCCATGAAAGTCTTTTAAGCACTCACACTGAATCCCATGTATTTTTTTCCTAAAAAGAAATGTGTTGCTCAACAGTTTATTTTGACATTTAAGCACAAGATATCATTATCAGAAAATGTATGATCATTAAAGATAAGAATGAAATTTGAGCATTTTGAACATTTAAGATCTCTCAAAACTTTGAACATTTATGATCATTCAATTTCATTGTTTTGAGAATCTGACAATGATTCAATCAGATCAAATATCATGAAGAAAAATAATAATGAGGTATCAAAGAACGGACATTTGTTTATATGAACAAAATATAAACAATTTAATAATGAACACACATTTAAAGAAGAAATGACGTCTGATCTCAAACAACATTGAATTTCAAATGGGAGTATTACCATCGAAAGATTTATCGTTTGAGACATGGTAATAACAAAGTCAAAAATAATGTACTGAACCTATGTGTGTATGAATACTTGACAATATATAGACAAAATAATACACAAGTATTGATCTTTTGGAAACACATGGCCAGATAATCATCAAAGTATCCAAAAACATTTAAAAGCACACTTCTCAATTCATGAAAACAGTTTAAGAATAGGAAGTGGTTTGAACATTTAAGAAACCATTTTTCACGCTTGAAAGTTGTTCTTCTTTCAAAGTATGTTAGAGAGTAAGATTCAGAAATATATACCTTCAATATGCAAATCTTAACTCCCACTAAAATGAATATTATCTTGTAAGCATCCTTGACAAAAACCTCAGATACTCCCCCTCGATATCTATAAAAAGTCAACTCATTAGAAAAAAAATGACAATTAAAGTGTAATTAACTTTTCTCTACTCCCCCTTAAAGATATAACAATTAAAATTTCATAAACTCCCCTCGAATCAACAGTAAAAACTTCTTAGAAAGATGTTATCTGATGAGCATCCTTAGAAGAAAAACTGTTTAGAGCGAGTTCTGAACTGAGTTATTCAGAAGCCATCGTCACGTATTCTCCGGTGAGAATTAGTAACTTTCTATCTTTATCATTGAAGAACGGGTCTTGAACTGCTTTGTTCAAAATCCATAGTTCTTAACATTGATGATCGGGTTCTGATATGATGTAATCAGAAACCAACATTCGTTGAAGTACGAGTTCTGAACTGTTGTATTCAGAAGTCTACTTTGATCTTTTAGATACGGGTTCTAAACTGTAGTATTTAGAAGCCATTGTTCTTTCTCCCCTTAGTCTTTAGGTGCCTGCAACACATATTTAGCTTTTGGTACCCACTGGTATTTGGGTCCTGGTTTGTTAGTTGCAGTTCTATTAGGAGAGATGTAGTAAGAACCATACCAGTAATTCACATAATTTTTGCTAACAAAATCATTTGCACCACAGTAAGAACAATTAATTTTCTTTTGTGCTAAATTGATCAATTGGTTGACAGTATAAACAAGATAAGGTTTGCCAAAAGATTTACCTTTTGGAACATTGTTCTATTTGTTCATTTGAGATGTAGGAACAAATGACTTTGGATTGTCTTTCTCATCTTTCCTTCTCCAAACCATGTTCTGTTGAGACTTGTTCTTTTTGATGCTACCTGAACCATCAATAGATTTGACATAGAAAGGTTAGTAGGACGAATCTGATCTTCATGATTAGATACAGTATCATCTGAAGCAACAAATAAAGATTATTAGAAACATTTGCAAAATTGAACTTGTAGCTGATTTGAATGAACATTATGATGCAGATGAATCATTCATGGATGATTGAGCAATTGTATTTGGACTTCTTTGTGCTCTCAATTCAACCTTGAAAATGATTCCTTCAAGTTCTGTAATCTTGTTGGACAAACTTTTTCTTTCTTCAGACAATGTATCAAGCTTCTTCTGTAATTCAGACTTCGTCTTCTGTTCTTTCAATGCAGTTGCTGATAGTTAAGATAGCTTCTTTGAAAGCTTGGAAATCTCTGTCTCAAAAACCTTTCTTTCTTCCTCAAAGTTTCTCTCTAAATTCTTTCTTTGATCAGATATTTCTTTGAATAATCCGACATTTTTCTTTTCTGTGAACTTCTTCTCTTTCTCGAACTTATCTCTTTCCATAATGATCACTTTCTCAAAATCTGACACTTGTTGAGAAAGTTTAGCATATTTCAGTTCAATGGATTTCTTTTCTTAAAATGAATTTCTTGAAAAGTCAGAAAACTTTTGAGCAAATACTTTTCTTTCTTTCTCAAACTCTTATCTTTCTTTCTTTAACTTCTTTTCATCTTGAGAGATTTGTTCTTTTAGTTCAGCAATCTTGCTGTGAAGCTCAGTATTATCTCTTTCCAAATCCTTTCTTTTTCTTTCAATCTTCTTTATCTCCTCTTGAGTTCTTGAGTTGTCTATCTCTTGTGTGGCTTTTTCTTTCAACATGTTTATCTCAACCTCAAGACTAAACACTTTGTCTCTCAACTGGTTTCGTTCAGAAAAGATTTGTGAATTTATCTTTTTCAGCCCATCACATGTTTCTCCAGCAATATTTGCTCTTCGTCTGAGATCATCAAGCTCTTTTTGCATCAACTCTTTCTTGGACCATGTAGAATTTCCATTACTTGCTTTCAAAATTTTGGATTCCTCTTCAGATTTCTTCAGCTTAGTTTGAAGATTAGAAATCTCTTTCTCTTTTGACTCAATGATCCCTGCAAAATTAATTTTGGAGTTATCAACAAAATCCGAGCAAATAATTTTTTTCTCTAAAAATGTAGAATCTTCTTTCAATTTATTGATCTGATTAAGAAGAGATGAATTCTGAATTTCCAGATTCTTATTTTCTGCTTCAAGGACTGGAATCTCTGGCATATAAGCGATAACACAGTCTCTCTTGGTCGAAACATTATTTCCCTTCTCGCCAGTGTAAGGCATCTTGATAGCTGTAAAATATAAGCTTGAAATGATCGTTAACAAAAATCAGAAACTTTGATCACACTCAGAAATATGTCCCCCTACGCAGACTTAGCACGGGGGTCATGCTACCCGGTTAGCGGGTGGGATCAAGGGGCAACGCCCTTGCGGGGTCGAGGGGCAGTATTATGTCCCAATTATCAAGTCCTAATCACTATTTCAATAACAAGATGACAAAATAGAAATCAATTACTCAACCTGTTTTTCAATTGATTTAAGATTTCGTATACAATGCTTTCTGTGTTACTTTCTCTCTCTAAAACTCAGTTCGCATACAATGACTTTTAACTCCTCAACTTGCAACTACCAACTCTAGTCATATGTCTCTTAAAGAAAAACACACGCGCTTACAGCAAAACACAAATACAAGACTTTGACTTTATTACAAATTGACTTTGACTTTGCTTTGAGAGTTGATTTGAGATTTGACTTGCTTGACTTTCAATCTTCAAACTTCATGATGTTAGACCACAGTCTCATTGGATTCAAGATCATCCAAACTGAAGATCGCAATCTGAAGCTAAAGCCGGAACGTCGACTCTCGATATTAAAGTCTAATGTTTATTTGTAACAAATGTCAATGTAATTGTTTGTTATTGTATTAGTTAACTTAGTTGGTTTAGTTAGTTTATTATAGTTTGTTATTTAATATCTTTGTAATAGATATTATTTAGGATAATATCTAGATATTTAGTTATTAGGTAGATTGATTGTATCTCTCAATCTCTCTAACAAGATCAGATCACATGCAAACACACACTTAAAGGTGTAAAAGAGAGAATACACAGAGAACACAATCAAAGCATTAATCGATCAACCTTGTAACCATTTGTTATAATCAATACAGGTTGGTAATCTTTATGTGTTGTTAAATCTAAGAACTTGATATAGTATTGTTGGACCGACAATTGGTATCAGAGCCTGATTAAGATCAAAATCAAGTTCTTTGCAAAAACGACTCTGTGTTCTATTTGAAAAATTGATTTCGAGTGTTAGAGTGTTTTAGGTGTTAAAATCGATCAGGTTGTGATCGATTAGCATGCTAGATCGAGTTGTTGTTGTTTAATTTCACTATAAATCTTTTATCGAGTTCCATTTTGTGATTTTAGTGAGAAAACAGTCGAGAACAAAAAGTCACTGTGCTATCAAATTTTTCTTAAAAAAGTGTGTTTTATCGAGATCGAGTGATAGCATTCAGTTATAAAGGTGTTTCTAGACATAAGGGTAGAGTTTGGTATTGCTAAATCGTTTCAGGAACAGATTTTAGACATTTTTCGAAGGCCAGGACGAACTAGCGCAAAGCAGAAGACGAACAAACGCAAAGCCCAACTTTGCGCCTCCCACTTGAAACGCAAAGCTCAACTTTGCGCCTCCCACTTGAAACGCAAAGCTCAACTTTGCGTCTCCCACTTGAAACGCAAAGCTCAAACTTTGCGCCTCCCACTTGAAACGCAAAGCTCAACTTTGCGCGTCCAACCTGAAACGCAAACCCAACTTTGCGCGTCCCACGTGAAACGCAAACTCAACTTTGCGCATCCCACGTGAAACGCAAACCTTCATTTGCGCACGCAAACCTTCATACGCAAACCTCTCTGATCCAATCACTGTTCTAGACTTAGGGGGACAAAATTTCTTGTGTGATCAAATTTTATCTGGACTAACGGTCAAATCCAAGTTCTTTTTGCACATCAAATTATACAAGATGACCTCAAGAGAAGCTCTAGCTATCGGAACCGACACGAAGCCACCTGTACTCTTCAGAGGAGAGTATGAGCAGTGGAAAGATCGGTTCATGAACTTCATTGAAAGACATGATCTGGGTATATTCATTAGAAGATCTCTAGAGTACGGAATTATGACAGTTCCAAGGAGTTTATACTCTAGTGAAGAAGAATGGAGAAAGAGAAGAAAAAGAGCTTCCAGTACCACTTGATATGTACTTAGACGGGCAAAGAAAAAGATATAAAGCTGACATCTTAGCCAAATCTTTTATTCTGCAAGGAATATCAGGGGAGATTTCAAATGAGATCTTCTTTACACTAGAACGTGAAGAGGCTACAGGAAAGCTGTTATGGGAACATATTGCTAAGATTATGATAGAATCATATATGTCATCAAGACTTAAGGTTTTGGAAGCTGAGAACTCTGAGCTTCAAAAGAAAATATCAGATTTTGAAAAGAAGTTCTCAGATCTGTCAAAGAAAAGTGTTGAAGAGAAGAAGACACTCGAGCTTAAATGTTTAATACTTTCTCAAAAAGTTGAAGACTTTGAGAAAGTAATCATATTGGAAAGAGATCAGTTTGCCAAGGAGAGGAAGGCAAATGATCAGAAGGGTGCATTTGAGAAGAAGATTGAGCTCCTTATCAAAGAACGAGATAGTTTTTCTTCAAAGGTAAAAGAGCTTCAAGATATTATTTCAAAGACGGTGGTGGTGACTGAGCGAACGACTCCAGAGTCAAAAATCCACTCACCTAGAAATATTTCAGTTGGTTCTAACAAACCAGCCGCAAGCTCACATCAGAAAACTGATCTTTTCAAAAGGTCAGTTAAATCTTCTAATCAGATTCATTCTACTAATCTTTTCTATGACAGGAATAAAGATTTTTCAGGTACACATCAAAGAAGGAGAAGAAGCTTCCAGGAAGAAGCTGAACTAGTCTGGAACAGGAAACCAGTTAAAGAAGAGTCTTTGCAAATTAAGACAAATTATGAGTGTAACACCTGAATCAACAAATGAATCATTTAGAAGTGTCTGTCAGTAACACGAAGTCACGGTGTGTAACGAATACACATTGGAAAGGAGATTTTGTGATGTTCACTCCCCCAGGTCTTCCATTCAATCATCGAATAACACAAGTTTATTCTATGAACGTTTTGACAGAAAAACAAATTTTCTGTGTGTACGTGCTTGTGTTTGAAAGAATTAAGCACAAATGATTGCTTTTAATAGGCTCAAAATTGTGTAAACCATTGAGACAACAACAGTTAAACACATACTCTATTGTGCATGATCGAAGTGCGAAGGTGGGGCAGACTTCCTTCTTTTTCAATATCCAGATTTTCCAAATGAAAACCAGATAGATTATGTTCTGCGTCCCCTTGAAATATGAAACAAATCTATCATATGTAGCCTCCAGAGATTCACCCTCTTTAGGTTTGAATTCCTCGTAGTTGTTGAGACAATTTGAGACCTTGAGCTGGTTGCCGATCTTGGATCCTAGCATCATCTTTTCTAGTTGATCCCACATCTCCTTGCATGTGGCATTGTAACTATCAATTTTGACGTAGATCTCATTAGGAATCCCTTGTAGTATGAACGATATAGCCAATCTATCAGCTTTGACTCTTCTTTTCTGCCCATCAGTATATTCTTCCAAAGCCAGTGGATAATCCCTGTTAACAATTTCTTCCCCATTCTCTCCCTCAGTAGATAAGATCTTGGTGGGGGGTTTCATGATTCCTTCCTTCAGAGATATCCTGATGTAGTCTCCTAAGGCATTACGATCGATAAAATCTAGGAAGCGATCCTTCCACTGCTCGTACTCTCCTTTGAATAAAACCGGAGGTTTCACATCAGTTCCAATAGCGAGTGCTTCTCTTGAAGTCATCCTGTTTTTCAAAAAATTACAATAAGAACTTAAAAATGATCGTTAGTCCAAGTGAAATCACAAAATACAGAAAAACTTAGAAAGAATTTTCAGAAATTAAATTTCCAAAAATTTACCAAGTATGGAATTCACACCACACTGAAACACAAAGAATTCGCATACACAATTTGCATACAAGCACAAATAAACAAGAATTCACACACTTCACACACAAACCTTAGAATTCGTACACAAGACAAATTCAAAATTCACATGCAACAGAATTCGCATGAAATTATATGCGAGTTCTAGGAATTCGCATACAACACTTATGCGAACTCTAGACTTTGATTTTTTTTGAAAAACAAGCTTTTCACATAAACTTTTCGTATAGAACTTTTCGCACAAAGGAATCAAACGAATTATGTACTTAAAAAAATTCAAACTTGAACAATTCACATACAATCTTATGCGAATTCAAAGAACTCATATGACTCACAGATGCGAAATCCTTACTTTTCGCACAACACTCAGATGCGAATTCTTTCCTTAGAAGTTTTCAAGAAAACTTTTCGTATCAAAGGCTTATGCGAATTCTGACAATTCGCATACAAAGCTATACAAATTATGAGGAAGGCTTATCACACACACATGAGAATTCTATGCAATTCGCATAACACACATGTATGAATTCTACACTTGAGAAATTTTCAGATAAGAATTTATGCGAAAACTCTTTGATCTGTGAGTTCTTGATGCGATTTCTTGGGATATATGCAAGTTCTTGAGATCTTCGACTAAAACACCCTCTGATCGAATGAAACACTCATCAATCCTTCGATTTTCGATCCGTAACTTTGACAATTCAACCACTAATACCTCTAGATTCGATTATAAGCAATGAATTTCACTAAAATTCACATAATCATACAAATTGATCCATTTACAGTGCTTTTCGAACTCGTGAACTTTCGAATGACCAAAATTCCAAAATTAATGAAAATTACAGTATAATACTCCAGTAAACCAATACAAGATCGTTCTAGACCACTATACGAACTCAACTGAATAAAACGAACTCGCAAAAACACAGAAAAATTCGAAATTCAATCTATACTCAGAAAACACAGTGCGACTCCATTTCTTGATCGATTTCACATGAACTCTGCTCTGATACCAATTATTATGTCCCAATTATCAAGTTCTAATCACTATTTCAATAACAAGATGATAAAACAGGAATCAATTACTCAACCTATTTTTCAATTGATTCAAGATTTCGTATACAATGCTTTCTGTGTTACTTTCTCTCTCTAAAACTCAGTTCGCATACAATGACTTCTAACTCCTCAACTTGCAACTACCAACTCTAGTCATATGTCTCTTCAAGAAAAACACACGTGCTTACAACAAAACACAAATACAAGACTTTGACTTTGACTTTATTACAAATTGACTTTGACTTTATTACAAATTGACTTTGACTTTTCTTTGAGAGTTGATTTGAGCTTTGACGTGCTTGAATTTCAGTCTTCAGACTTCATGATCTTGTATCCAACAAATATATGCTCTAACAGGCAGCGCCCCTAGAGAAAAAATTTTGACATTTAAAAGTCATATTGCAAGTTGTAAAAATTTGACTAAGTATAGATTTTGCATGACACTCACAATACAATTCGCACACACACAAGAATTCGTATGGAAGGGATAAGAATTCTTCACATTTCGCATGTAGTTATGTGCGAATTCTGCACATTTCGCATAAGGAAGGATGCAAATTCTTCACTTTTCGCATAAGATATATCACTGTGATGCGAATTCCTCCCTTAGAATCTTTTTCAGACTTGAACAATTCGTATCGATGCGAATTCTTGCCTTAGAAAAAAATTCCAACTTTTAGATGCGAATCCTTAGCTTTTCGTACAAGGCTTTATGCGAAATCTGAACTTCTCGTTTAAGGCTATGTGCGAATCCTTGGGAATTTGTATAATGCTTTATACGAATTATGTTCTTAGAAACTTTCATTCACTATTTCATGCGAATTCTTCTTCATATGAGTTCTTCATGCGAGTTCTTCATCTTTCATGCGAATTCTTTAGATCTCGGCCCAAAAACTTCAATTTTTGACTCAAATCGATCCAAGACTCCAAATTAGATCCTGAAAACTCACCAATTCATCCACGAACACTCTCTGAACATATTACAATTGAGCAATTACAACAAAATTAACAACGATTACAAGACGATCTCAAGAACAGTGCGTTTACAACCTTCAAACAAAAGATTCACAAAAACTCAAAATTCATACATTATGTTGTGAATTAGACAGAACAATTCAAACAAGAAAGTTTTTAAAACACAAAACGAACACAACATAATCAATTTCCAATCCAAAACACCACAATTTTATGAAATCTGAATCTGCACAGTGACTTCTTGTCACTTTCCAATTTTAGCAACAAATCTTCAAGAATTGATCAAAAATTTCTGAATCTTGTCTGCTCTGATACCAATTGTAGTTCCAGTTTCAATCTCTTAATACACACAATTAATCCTGAAGTCATATTCATTGATCTTTCAGTATTACAATGCATACAATGAATAATCTCTCTCTGTGTACAATTTCTCTCTCTACAATCTCAAGTATGTGTGCGTATCCACAGATCTAACAAAGACACAAGGTATTTATACCTAGTCAACACATGTTGACTTTACAACCTAAACACTTAGACTTTACAAATATTTACACAAAAGGCCCTCATTTAATCTTGAATACAATTCTGACTCAACAGTTAAGCTAACTTATATACACAATAAATTTAGGAGCTTGTGATTGTGTGGAGTACAAATATAGCATTGGGTTGTACATATGTGAAAAGTTAAGACGCACAAAAAGGAGTCTATATAGAGATGTACTTGCCATAAGTGTGATATGATAGGGATCTCGGATCAAGTTGCACTAAGCTTCAAAATAGTTCAACAATGATATAGAGGTTGAAATGAGAAAGTGTAGTTAAGAATGGAAATGAGAAGGAGGAACCAGAGGTAAGGATTATGGAATATGTCAGTACAACAAACGAGGCCAAAGAAATCACTGACAATGTTTTGGGGGCATTTATTGTCAATAATCATTTTGCCCTAGTTTATTCAATTCAAGTACATCTAGAAGATTAATTTCCGCTACTTGAATAGATAACCTAAGAAACTAGAATAAGAATTACGTAGTCCCTGTTGGCAGTGGTCAAATAAAGGTTAAATAAATTGTCAAAGATTGTTCAATCGTTATAGATTGTAGAGCTACCTTGTTAAATTGATGTATTTAAATGAGTTTGATATGATTTTGGGGTGGAATAATTGACAAAGGATGACATTAAGGTGATATGTAAAAAGAATATGATTAAGATATGTAACTTGCATAGAGAATCGGTTCATAATGTTAGATAGATAGGTGAAATAGGAATTAGATTAGTGATCAAAATAAGTACGTGCTTGAGGAAAGATGTGTTGCATTTATGTTATACATAAAAGATGTTAAGCAAGAATGCAAGTTATAGAATGTGTCAATAGCAAATAAAAATCTAGAAATGTTCGTCAAAGATTTTCCTATAATACCAACATAAATTTATGTCGAGTTCAAAATCGACCTCGTGCAGGGAGCGACACTAAATGTATAGTCATATAGCACCAATAGAGATGAATAAATGAAATGGTTATCATGAAATAAGATTTGTTCATGCTATGAGATGTTGATTTTAAAATGTATTTTCAAAGATATATGAACATGAAACCTTCTTGTACGCTACTATTTGAAATATAATGATATCAATATAGTATGACAGAAGAAATGTATACAAAAAAATTATGATTAGTAAAGGTTAGAGAAAATTTCTAGTTTGATAAAGAAATTTGTATGGTTACTTAAATCATTTCTATATGATACTTTATGAGAAAAAAAATCCAATGTCAAGAAATACAATCTAAAAACATCAGACATGTATTGACATTGTGGTTAGTAGAGTAAAGCTTTAAGCCAGTGCTACAAGGATAGGTAGTAATTTGACTCTCAAATATCAGTAGGAGATATTTGATGTGAGACAACCAAGAGTATATGTAAATGATGGAATTTGAATCTAAATGGAATTTAACTATATAGTAGGAGATATAATTGTATCCAAAAGTATACGATTGTTATGAATCATGATTGAGAAGTAATTTTGAATAGAGTATATGAGGATGTTCAAATAGTAAATAACGTTAAGTAAAGAAATTTTTGATGAAATTATTGCCCTATGATAAGTTATGATGAAGAATCTAGTGTCAAGAAATGTAATTCAAGAACTTAATGTTTGGAATTGTCAAATGTGTATTAGTAGCATAAATTTCTTTTTTTTAAAGTCATTGATGTAAGGATAAGTAGTGACATGAGGTGGTAGTTGTTTGGGAAAAATCTCTTAAGTCACGACCGACGCAAGAAAACCAAACATCTCCAATCTTAAGACAACTCTTGTATTAAGATAAAGTCCTGAAGACCACACATACCGAGAACTTTGGTTGTCACTTATGATGGTCGCAAGATTCCTACGACCATGCATCTCTCGACGACTCATATCTTACGATTTTCGTAACGTAACTAACGATTAAAGGATATTTATCACCTACGACCGTTTTTCTTTTATGGCTCTTTATTGCAGGTTTAACACGCATTTATGGGAAAATGGTCATAACGAACAAGCAAAGCATCATCAAGGCTAATCATTGTCAAGACCGTTGGAACCTTCAATGAACATTTATGGCAACCAAAGCTATATATTCAAGCTCGAAGACACATTCAAAGGGACCCAGGTAAGAAAATTGGCAACTGAACTCTAGAACACTCAACTTAGTTTCTTTCAAGCAAGAACTCTCGACGAAGTGTTCAACCACGCGATAGACGACACAATCTCACGATTTCATTACTTTTATTTGTAATATCGTTAATTGTACTGTTAATCACTCTTTCAAAAGGACGACGTCCCTGCTTGACGTCCATAGTGCACTTGACTATCTCTGCTATCATCCGCGGTTTTTACCCTCGACGAGGTTTTCCGTGTCACCAAATTCTCTGTCCCTCATTTATTTTTCATCCTTGTCGCACGATTTATCGATCGATCGCTTACTTTAGTTGTTAAGGCTCCAAACCGACCTTAAATCTTCCTTTGGACGATTTTTGGCATTAACAGTTTGACGCCCACCATGGAGCCCTAGCTAGAGTAAAATCCTTGACGAAGAGTGAAACTTACTAACGTTTCCAGTGTAGCTTATTTAATAGGATCATGGAAGCTCAAGGAACTCAAGCCCATATCATTACTCAAATGCGCATGGAGCTAGATGCTGCTCGCAATCGCATCAACACTTTGGATGAACAAAACCGCAGAGAAACTGAAGAGCTCGCGACAATGAGGAATCAAAACATGGGGAACCAGTTTGGGCCTCAACATGGATCGAGACTTTGTCCATCCCAACGATTCCGACGATGCCGCTACCGACGACAATATTTCCATCGATGGCTGTGCCTCCCATGCATGCACCAATTAATGGTCATGCTGGAGAGACGTCGCATCGCAATGGATTTTTTCCAAATGCAGGTGTAACGTCCCAAGATTCTGGATTTGTGCCAGTCTCGCTCCCGACGAGCAACGACTTCAATCTGGACGACTCGGTCGCACAACGATTAAAGCAACTAGGAGAGCAGAATGAAAAGATGTTGTTGTTATTGGCAAAGCTTTCAGAAGTTGCCGTACCCGTGTACATTGAACCAAGGACCGGGTTTCAAGTGTCGCCCTTCATCGATGAGATCGCCATGGTTGACGTCCCAAAGAAGTACAACATCCCGACGTTCACCCTGAAGTACTCCGGAATAAGAGATCCAACGGAACATATCGCATAGTACAAACAATTAATGTGGACCGTGTCGATACCCCATCAGTATCAGGAAGTCTACATGTGTAAAAGCTTCGGTGCAACTCTCACGGGCGATGCACTTCAGTGGTTTATCAACTTGCGACCCAAGTCCGTCGGCAGTTTCGCAGAGCTAGTCAACCAATTATTTCAACAGTTTTCTAGAAGTCGTAAAATGGAAAAGCAAACTAGCGACCTCTATTACATCACTCAAAAGACAGGCGAGTCAGTTCATAACTACTTCAATCGCTTCAATTCTAAGATGACCAGTGTACGAAATTGTGACGTCAGGACTGCGATCGAGGCTTACAAGCGATGTCTCGATGATAGTTCAGACCTATATATGGATCTGACAAAGTATCCACCAGAGAATTGCGAAGACGTTCGAGCTCGGACGTTGGCCTACATGCGGGTCGAGGATGATGCAGCCTTCCGACGCAAGCATTCCAACGACAAGAGGACATTAAGCGTCAAAAAGCCTGACTTCAAGACTAAATCGACTTCCAAGGTTGAGACGTCCAAGCAGATCTCAAATGTAAGATTTGACAAGAAGAAAAATGCTCTAGCAAACAAGTTCCCTCAGTATCCTAAGATTTCACCTATGGATTCAAAGGAACATCTAAAGAAGTGGTCGAAGCTCTGAGGAATATTCAGACCAACGTCAAGTGGCCTCCGAAAAGAGAAAGAGACGATGCCAAGAAAGACAAGTCAAAATGGTGCGACTTTCATGGCGATCATGGCCACATAATAGACGACTGCATTGCATTGATACGAGAATTGACTTGGCTCGTACCAAAAGGCCACCTACAAGATCTGTTAGGCGTGAATGCATGACCAACCTCACCAGAACATGCAAAAGTTGTCAATTGTGTGACTGGAGGTTTTGACATTTATGGACTAACTTACTCGGCAGCTAAGCGACATGCTAGTCGAGGACCCGAAGACCTTCCCGTCTCACGATCGTCACGACCGAAACATGAGATGGAGTTAGAGGCTATGCCTATAACTTTCGACCGAGACGATCTCGGAGAATAATGGCAGGAACATCACGAAGACCTGATCATTGAACTCACGATTGGGAATTGCTCGACCAAGATAATCCTGGTCGACGGAGGAAGTTCTGCCAACATCATTTTCCTTAGCACGATCAATGCTATGGGGATTGATAAGACATAAGTCGTACGATGTTCGATGGTCCTTGTGGGCTTCAATGGCGACATGGCTAACACCACCAGGGAAATTACTTTCCTAGTATTCGTTAAAGGGGTCAACAAGCATACCAAGTTCAATGTCATTGATTGTTCACCAGCATATAATGTCATCCTAGGGCGACCTTGGATTCACGACATGAAAGCTTTCCCCTCGAAGTATCATCAGACGATCAAAAACCCGACGCCTTGGGGCGTCCAAGAAGTCAAAAACGAGCAGAAAATCGCACGAGATTGCTATAAAGTTGCGATGAAGCATCAAAAGCAGAGTATCTAGCAATTACAGAACCAGAACGATCCTAATACCATTGGCGACTATGAATTAGAGAAAGTTGTCTTAGATCAAGACAAGGTTGACATGGTCGTCTTCATCGGTAAGTCTCTCGACCCTTCCTTCAAAGAATCACTAATCTTTTTTTCAGAATAATGACGACTGCTTCGCCTGGACACACGATGATATTGTTGGCATCGACCCCAGGGTCATCTCACATCAGCTTAACGTCGATCCGTCAATCAAACCAGTCAAATAAAAGCGACACACATTTGCCCCTGAGTGAAACAAAGTGATCAATGATGAGGTCGAAAATTTGCTCAAGACTGGAAAGATTCGGGAAGTAAAATATCCTGATTGGTTAGCGAACGTCGTGGTCGTACAAAATAAGAACAGGAAATGGAGAGTATGCATCGACTTTACTGATCTCAACAAGGAGTGTCCTAAAGACCCGTTCCCATTACCCCACATTGACTCTATGGTCGACGCGACTGCTGATCATGAGCTCCTCATGTTCATGGATGCGTACTCGGGCTATAATCAGATCCTAATGCATCGTGACGACCAAGAAAAGACGACATAATTTATGACAGATAAAGGAATCTAATGTTACAAGGTCATGCCATTCGGTCAAAAGAATGCATGATCGACATATCAGCGACTGGTAAACAAGATGTTCAAAGAATGTCTTGGCGACACCATGGAAGTATACATCGATGACATGCTGGTCAAATCAAAATGAGCGATCGATCATTTCGATCACCTGAAGCAGTCGTTCGACATTATTAATGAATATCACATGAAGCTCAACCCCACGAAGTGTTCCTTCGGGGTGAGTGCAGAAAAATTCTTGGGATATATGGTCACCCGCCGAGGGATCGAGGCCAATCCCGACCAAAGAAAGCCAATTATGGACATCAAGCCCCTACATAATTTCAAGGAAGTCCAAAGACTTACTGGATGAGTCGCAGCGTTAAACATGTTTATCTCTCGATCTTCCAACAAATGTCGTTTATTTTACAATGTCTTGAGAAAAAAATAGGGGTTTCGAGTGGACGGACGACCACGAAAATCCTCTTTAAAAGCTTAAAGAATACATGGCGTCGCCACATCTACTGTTAGAACCTAAGGACCACGAGGTCCTTCAGCTTTATATAGCTGTCAGCTCAAACACCGTAAGTGTCGTCCTAACTCGAGCAGACGAAAAGAAACAACTCCCGATCTATTACGTAAGTAAATCACTTCTCGATGCCGAAACCAGGTATTCCTCCATGGAAAAACTCTTGTTGTATTTAGTTACAGCTGCAAAGAAGTTACGACACTATTTCGAATCTTATCCCATAACTGTCGTGACTAATTTTCTGTAACACTCGTAAAATCCTATATTATATATGGCATGATTAGACTTGGGTTATCGCATAATTTTTTCCTTTTTGGTGCACTCCTTATAGTTGTAATCAGTTACCTTGGCCTATCATGTCAACCCAAGTGCCGTCCGTCCATCGTGGGCAAAGTTGGGCCTCGGTACCCTTTCGGCGATAGTGACGATGAGAGTGCCTTTGGGCACAATCGCCCGAGCCTAAGAGTTCGCGATACATATTGGGCGAAAGTGACCGCGAGAGTGACATATGTCACAATCGTTGGGGGACCTCAACTCACGGTACATTTTTGGCGAGAGTGCCCCTGGAAGAATCGGCTGCGGCGTCAGACGAGTTTAAATCCCCCTTTTCACCATTTTCTCTCATTTCACTTTCAAAAATCAGATTTTATTAGAGAGGTAAACCCTAAGGGAGATTTTTATCCACTCCACACCTCTCCCTTCATTCATTGCAAGACTTGGGTGGTTGGAATAATCAATAAAGCTTCAAGATCTTTAGGAGCATTTATTGAAGAGTGCTAACAAAGATTCAAAACTCTAGACCTCAAGTCTTCCTCTCCTTAACTTCTAGGGTTTGGATTACTTTTCTAGGTTTAATCAAAAACCTAGGTTGTGAGTGTTCTAAACCCTTTTATAAATGAGATACATGTTCATACTTGCATTATTATTATGTTTCCTTGTTATGCAAAAATTAGGGTTTTATACATACAAATTATTTGATATAAATGATGTTTTTGGAATGTGAAGGGAAATCCTTGAAAGGTATGTATATATATATATGATTGGGGATGTGGATAAGTTTCTTCCTCATGGGTAGGTTCTTAAACTATCATGGTGTGCATCATCTCATGCCTAGTGTATGAGTATTAATATTTGGACCATGTGAATTACATTGGTATTATATGTATCTTGTGAGAACTACTATGCCTCATTGGTCATAAATGAGTTAAATGGATGAACCAAGTCAAATAGACACTAGGAGGACATAGTCTTGGATGCTAGGAGGACATAGTCTTGGATGCCACCATGTTGATATGTACCTAGACCTCCGCCATGTGGGGCAATGCCTTGTTGTACCCTCAGATGTGCCGAGCCTTGTGGTGTTGCTCATGGAAGTTGACACTAGGATATATTGTCTCTTGGGTGGAATTTGATTGGTGTTATGGGTCTCCCCCATTTATTCCGGCTACGGATATAACCGTTGATAAAAGCTATGTAATGGTCATTCATGCATTTATTATTTGTCATTCAACCTCACTAGGATTTTTGGCCTAACACTTGCTTGTGTTTATGTGTATCTCAGATTCTAGTGCCACTGCATCTAAGAAGGTTTAGGCGGACCTGTGTGAGCTTGGAGAGTGCAAGTGGGTGCACATTTTTGTGAAGACTTCCGTTGGACTATAGACGAAACCCCTTTTGTAATCTTATTTCTGCTTAAAGAAGTAGATTAATAGGTTGCTGTTTATTTTCTTTACAATTACAAATTGTAATTAAACAGGTTTCTATATTTCCCCATTCTTTGGGAGGTTCGTGCTATGGCATATCTAAATACCACATTTCCATTTTTCGGAAATTTTTGTTATCCCATTTTTGGGGTGTTACAAGTTGGTATCAGAGTTTTAGTTTAAGTGAACTAGGTATTGAGCTTAGCATACCTAGACTTAGACTGTAAGCGATATCGATAGGACATTCATCCTTGGGTAAAATTCTTAGGTGTGGAGAGCGTTAGGACTTACAAAATTGCATTAATTGAGAATTGTTACGACGATATTAATAATTCTTGTGTATGATATATTCATAATTTCACTTAGATACTGCAATTATGTGTATATTGTTACGTGAGCATGCTTAAATTATTGTTGTTGTGATACTTAATGAATGTGGTAGTACGTATCTTTAGCCTATCTCTTATCTCATTTCTCGTATGTATGGCAGACCACCATGGTTAACACTCGGAGCAGGTTGCCAACACCCCCGGAAGGTGGTGAAGCATCGACGTCTACAGCCGATCAACCGGAGGCGGCCGTGGTTGCCACCGTTCCGCCTAGACCACTCATTTTGGGCGGAGGAGTGGAGCAAATTCCAAGGAACAATGTTGCCACTACCGGACCGATTATTGAGGAAGTGACCCTTGAGAGACGGATGATGGGTAGTATGATGCAAGCCATGAACGCAACCATGGCCCAACAACAAGAGTTTTTTCTAAAGTTGTTGGAAGACCGTGATGCCAGTCATCGACGACCCAAAACGGTGGCGGAGAATGCTGTGGTTGGGTCGGGAGGTGTTGGAAATGTTGTCCGTACGGAAGAACATGTGATGGACGGGGATAAGAGGAAGGATAAGGGATGCTCGTATAAGACTTTTCTGGAGAGTAAACCGCCAGAATTTGCAGGTTCAGTTAATCCGTTCACGTGCATGTACTGGATCAAAGAGGTATAAATGGCCTTTGAATCAAACGAGTGCGATGATTCACAAAGGGTCAAATTCGCCTCCCAACTGCTAAGAGATGAGGCCTTGATTTGGTGGAATCTCACCCGATCCGTCCTGAAGTTTTGGCTAAGTTGACTTGGCCGGTTTTCAAGTAGAAGATTTTGGACAAATACTGCAATAAGCGATCGTTGGACAAGATTGAGGAAGAGTTCAGAAACATAAAGAAGGGGACGTTGTCTGTTACGGATTACTCGAAGCTTTTCTTGGAAAAGCTGAACCTTGTGGGGGCATATGGCCTCCGATGAGTGATCGAAAATCAAATCTTATCAACATGGGTTGCCGACCGAGATGAGGACGACTTTGAGGAACGCTAGAGGAACGACGCTACAAGAGGTGATAAAAGAGTCTTTGCTAGTGGAGGATGACTTAGCCACGAGGAAAGAAGAGCGGGGACTAGTGGGTGAGAAAAGGAAGTGGGAAGGGCCATCTGGGCCTACCCGTCAGTTCAAACCAGTTTTCGGGGGAAGGGGAACCGACCCCTGATGAGAAGTGAGATGGTGCCACCAATGCAAAAGCAAGCATAGTGGCCCGTGTAATCAAAGATCCCTCTCGGGCCCTCCCGAGTGTGCCAAGTGTGGAAAGAAGGACCACTTGACCCGCGATTATCCTATTCGGGGACCCATTTTCTATGAGTGTCGAGATCCGGGGTACGTGAAGAGAGAGTGCCCGAAATTGATTGGTAACAACCGTGAACTCTCGAGCGGGACAATTTCAAAGAAAGAAAATCCACCAAGAGTACCGAGCCGAGCCTTTCAGATGACTGCCGACGAGGCGATGGAGACCGCCGATGTAGTATCGGGTACGTTCCTTGTAAACTCCTTGCTTGCTCATATTTTGTTCGACTCGGGTGCAAACCGGTCATTTGTATCGAATTCTTTTTGCTCGATGTTTTCCACTCCCATTAGTCCCCTTTTCGATGCATTAGTGGTAGAAGTAGCCAACGGAGAACAAGTGTTGATTCGGGAACACTATCGTGATTGTGATTTAGAGTTAGATGGAAATCCTTTTAAGGTGAATCTGTTTCCAATGGCGATTGGGGGTTTCGACGTGGTGATAGGCATGATTTGGTTAACAAAGAACTGTGCGGATATCTTTTGCTCCAAAAGATGATTAAGGTGCCTTTGGCGAGCAGTGGTGCGATCACTATCTACGGAGAGAACAGGAAGGGGCCTACCCCCGTGATATCGTTCATGAAAGCACGAAGACACCTATCAAAAGGGTGTTCGTCGTATTTGGATTACATTATCGATGCAAAGTTGGAGAAGAAAACGGTGGAAGATATGAAGATCGTACGGGATTATCCGGATGTCTTTCCGGAGGATCTACCTGGTTTACCGCCAGAACGTCAAGTGGAGTTTCAAATCGATCTCACTTCGGGAGCGGCCCCGATAGCCCGTGCTCCCTACTGGTTGGCGCTGACGGAAATGCAAGAAATGATGTCTCAACTTCAAGAACTTCTAGAGAAAGGTTTCATCCGACCAAGTGCATCACCTTAGGGAGCTCCGGTCCTGTTCGTGAAGAAGAAAGATGGGTCAATACGGATGTGCATTAACTACTGAGAGTTTAACAAAGTCACGGTGAAGAACAAGTATCCTCTTCCTCGAATCGACGACCTCTTCAATCAACTGCAAGGAGCGGGATGGTTCTCGAATATTGACTTGCGATCGAGATACCATCAGGTAAGGGTGAAGAAAGGCTACATTCTGAAGATAGCCTTTCGTACAAGGTATGGACATTACGAGTTCCTGGTGATGCCATTCGGGTTGACGAATGCACCAACCGTATTCATGGACTTGATGAACCGGGTGTGTCGACCTTTCTTGGACAAGTCGATGGTAGTCTTCATTGAAGATATCCTAATCTACTTTCCAGGCGAGGTAGATCATGGGAAGCATCTGAAGGAAGTATTGGAAGTCTTTAGGAAGGAGAAGCTATTCGCAAAATTCTCAAAATTCTCAAAATGCGAATTTTGGTTACAAGAGGTCCAATTCTTGGGCCATGTGGTGTCCAAAGACAGGGTAAAGGTAGATCCGGCAAAGATCGAAGCAATGATGGGATAGGAACCACTGACGAGCCTGACGGAGATTCGTAGTTTCTTGGGTTTTGCTGGGTACTATAGAAGATTTATCCAAGATTTCTCAAAGATCACTTCGCCACTTACATCATTGACAAGGATGAATGTCAAGTTTCTATGGTCAGACACTCAAGAGCAAGCCTTCCGTACCCTCAAGAAGAAACTGTATGAAGCACCGATCTTGTCCCTACCCGAGGGATCGGACGATTTTGTTGTCTATAGTGACGCTTCCAAGTTGGGTCTCGGATGTGTACTTATGCAAAGAGGAAAGGTAATAGCTTACGCGTCTCGTCAACTAAAAGATCATGAGAAGAACTACCCGACCCACGACTTGGAGATAGCGGCGATGGTGTTTACGTTAAAGTTGTGGCATCATTACCTGTCAGGATCGAATTCTCAACAAGAATTAATTCTCAGAAACAATATCAAAGAAGTTTGCGGAATAACACTTTGATATTCAATGAAACAGTAAATCAACACAGTAAATATGAAGAACAAATTGTAAACTTGTATTGAATACTTTGAAGTTACAAGATTACACACTCAACCTCAATATTGATGAACAGGCTCACCAATACGAATTCTACTTCTCTAGAATTAGGATCTATGCCTTGAGGTTGTTTTTCTCTAAAAGAATGAAAACTAAAAGTTAAAAGTAATCTCCCTATTCTAAACAATACAATATATATATACTGAATACAAAGATAATTACAATGAATAAAATATCTTCAGTATATCTTCTATGTATATCTCTAAGCTTCCATGTATATCCTTTCATACGAATCTTCATCATATAAGCAGTATTAATCTTCAGCAGCATTAACTTTCTTCTAGCAGCATTAACTACTAAGCAGTACTAACCACTAGCAGTACTAACTAGCTAAGCAGTACTAACTTTGACTAGCAGTATTAATAGTACTAGCAGTAGTAACACTCAGCAGTACTAACCTTTAAATCTTCTAGCAGTACTAACTCTGAACCAGCAGCATTAACCATACTTGATGAATTCTTCAGTTCCCAACAATCTCCCCCTAACTTGACTTTTAGGAAAAGAAGTCAAGTTCTTCAGATCTTCTTCAAGATGCTTTCAACACCTCTGATTCAATTTCCCAAATTTGGATCTAGGCCCAAGCTTTGATTTACAGTTCTTCTCACCACAATCTTGGCCATTTCTGAATCCTTTGTACAAACCAGTGTAGCTTTAAGCATCCCTTCTAACTTCTCCTTGCTATGCTCATATATTTTGTCCACCAGGTAGTATTCATGATAACAATTGTCAATAGTAATCATGTATACTCCACAGTTTTCAAACAGTATCCATTTGTCAATCTTCTTGAATATGAACTCATGCATATGATCTTTAATCCTATGGTGCACTCTTGCAGGCTCAAACATCATGCACAAGTATTCCAATGTCACTTTGAGAAGATTCTCTTCAGTACCTTTCAACACAGGTTCATAAAGTTTCATCCCAACTTTATATAGTTCTTCCATATCAGCTCTTGAACAACTTCTGATGACTTTCCCCCATGTTGAATAAGCTTCAAATGAACCATCAGCTCTCTTGATTCTGAAGAAATTCTTTCCATTGTCTCTCAGAATATCCCAGAAGATGATCTCTGGAGCTTGCATAGAGATTGGAACAGCTTTCAAAGGTTCCACTATTGTCATGTACGGATCCATACTTTCATCAGTTTGCTTAGTGACCTGCTCTGGACTCTGTACTGGCTCTGTTGGGGATGTGACTGAAAGTTCTGCTTCCTTTTCAGTTTCTTCCACCCTAGGCCTTTTCAACTGCCTTTTTGGAGCAATTGTTTTCACTCTTTTTCCAGACTTGGCTTCTCTACCAACATTTCCAGGTTCTTCCTTCTTCTCTTCTGCTTCTTCTTTGGAAGGTGTGGTTTTCTCAGGGAATGGTTGTTGGATGTTGAGATCATGTCTCTCTTTCATCCTTCTTTCTGCTTCTTCCCTTTGAGAGGAATCCCCTTGGAGCTTTGTCATTTCCTTCCTGTATAGCTCTTCAACCTGAGAGTATGCCATATGAGTAAACATCTCCCCCTTAACACCAATTGCACCTTTCAGGAAGTTTATCATCTTTCTTCTTTCCTGATTGGCCAAAAAGGTCTTGGAGGGTTGTCTTTTCTGCTTTTTGAATGGCATCCTTTTTACTTGTACTTGCTTGGCCTGAGCTGCTGTTTTCATGCTCTTCTGATACTCTTCATTTAGTTTTCTGGCCATATTCAGTGCAAGCTCTCTATCCTTCTCAGATTGAAGTTGTTCCTCCCTTTCCATTTCTGCCTGAAGCTGCTTTGCCACTTCTTCATCCAGTTCTATCTGAATTTTCTTCTTTGCAGGTTGTTCAGGTTCAATCATCTTAGCTTTACCCTTTGTATCCTTCAACCCTGCCTCACTTCTTTCTTGTGTCTTCTTTTCAAGGCCTCCTTCATTGATGACCACTCCCTTAGCCTTTTGAGTAGCCTTAGGAGTGTCATTCTTTGCTTTTACTAAGGTTTCAGCTATTTCCAATTCTTCAACAGATAGCCCTGTTACTGCTTGAACATTATCTGTTTCTACTTCTCGTGCTTCTGTTTCTGCAGCTTTCTCCCCCTTAACATTAAATCCCATCTCAGAAATACTGTCTTTTTCTGCTTCAGCCTCTGAATTCTCCCCCTTGTTGAAATCATCTTCAACACTTGTCCTCCTCTTTAGCACAAACTGCTTCCTTCTCCTTTTCTGTAACAATTTTGTCACCATTTTCTTCAGTTTGGTGATCTGAACTTGTTGAGATAGAATAATCAGCTTCATCTCCTCTATTTCTTTTCCTTGCTTGATGACATCCTGGTTGATGTTTCCCATGGTCTCCATCAATTCATCATAGTTATATCTGTCCTCACCTTCTCCAGGAGTGTTACCCCCTATTGAAGGATCATTGGATCTTTTATTAGTAGATGTCTTCTGCCTAGCAGAAGCACTATCCACCCCTGTGGTTTCTTGGCACCAGGGTCCTTCAAATGATTGCTCATTCAAAGTTGCCATGGGGGAGGTCTTATTGATGTTACCACTTTCCTCCTCTGTGCTAGCAGGAGTAGTGGCAGCCTCATCACCCATATGCTCTACCTCCTCCTCAGAGAGCACCTCCTTTGGGTTGGGAGATACCCTTGTGGTTTCCCTTTGGATATTCTCTAGGGGAGAATTCTCCCTTAGAGGGCTTATAGGCTTAGTGGGTAATGGTACAAGAAGGGAAGGAGCCTTCTTTACCTATTTTCTCTTGTAGGTGTGGGTGATGGGAGAGGTTGGTTTTTCAAGAAGGGACTGGGGAATTGATTTTGAGAGGGAAGGTTGGGCTTGGCTAGCAGTGGGTTGGTCTAATGGGGGCCTTGACCCTGGTGCCATACCTTCATTGGTTTGGGACACCACCATCATTGTAGAGAACAATGGGGTGTCAACTCCTTCAGAGTCCCCAGCAGATCTTCTCATATTTGAGAAAACCTTGCCTTTGGGGGGTTTAGGTACATATACCCCAACAGGTTGAGGTATATCCGTCAATTGATTAGTAATAACTTCTTGAACAAACCTGGGATACATAAAGAAGCTCTTTTTGTTTCCCATGTTTGAGACAAGATCACTGAAAATCATTTTAGAAAAATTGTACTTTCTGGCAGTGGCCAAGCACACCAAAGCATAAGCAATAGTGCTGCTGAACTCACTCCATCCAGTAGTCTTTTTGGATATACAATGCATAAGAGTATGGACAAAGAAACGCCATTGGGGTGAGAATTTTGCTTTAGAAAATTTGAAAACACCCAATGGGCCTCCATACCCCATTCTTGTAAGATTTGAAAACAGTTCATCATTTGGGATAGAAGTTATACCAGAGGCATCGTCTAGACGTAGACTGATGCGAATAACTTCTTCAGTAACTGTTAGTGATTGATCACAGATTCTTGTCTTTATCATTTGCACACCATTTTCCACAACAATGGTTGCATTAGCCCAGAACTGCCTTTGATGCTCAATGTAGATTGTAGGGGATACAGTAAGAGCATGAGCAATGTGGCTTGACTTGAGGAAATCTACAATCTGATGAAATCCTGAAGCTTGCTTTGGCTTTTGTAGCATCGCAATCTCGTTGTGCTCGTCGATGAACGTCATGGATGCCATTGATCTTAGTGAAAACTTGCCTGAAAACTTCGAACTTGAGAGAGAAAAGGTTTTGAGCGCAAGAGAACAGTATGCAAAGAGTCGTTATGAACTTTTAGGCGGGCAAAGAGTATTTATAGTATTCGGAATATAAGCAGTATTAACCTAGAGCAGTATTAACTACTAGCAGTATTAACTGAAAGCAGTATTAACCACTAGCAGTATTAACTGAAAGCAGTATTAACCACTAGCAGTATTAACTGAAAGCAGTATTAACCACTAGCAGTATTAACTGAAAGCAGTATTAACTGAAAGCAGTATTAACCACTAGCAGTATTAACTATACTTACTCCTTTTAAACTTTGCTAAACACTGAGTACTGCTATGCATATCCTGAAAAAGAAGATTAGTAACACCAAGAATAAAAGTATACAGGTATAAAACCACTTTTTGAGAAGAAGATTATTCAGAGTTTATCATTCCCACACTTGTTACCAAGAAAGTGAATCTACCCACATCAAAAGCTTTAGTGAATAGATCAGCAAACTGATTATCAGTGTGAACTTTGACAACTTGAATAAGTTTCTTTTCATTACAATCTCTTATAAAGTGATACCTGATTTCAATGTGCTTTGTCTTTGAGTGCTTGACTGGATTATTTACAATGCTAATAGCACTGCTGTTGTCAATAAAGATTGGAGTGTGTAGAAAGGTTACCCCATAATCCAACATTTGATTCTGAATCCATAAGACTTGAGAACAGCAACTTGCAGCTGCTATGTACTCTGCCTCTGTTGTAGATGTGGATACTGTGGTTTGTTTCTTGCACTGCCATGAGACTAGTCTAGCACCCAAAAACTGACATCCTCCAGAAGTAGATTTTCTGTCCAAGTTTGCCCCACCTAGATCACTGTCTGAGTATGCTATTAGGTCAAAAGGTGAGTTATGAGGATACCAAAGTCCCAATCTGGGTTGCCCTTTGAGATATCTGAATATCCTCTTAACAGCTTGAAAGTGAGATTGCTTTGGCCTAACTTGAAATCTTGCACATACACAGACTGGAAACATTATATCTGGCCTTGATGCTGTGAGATACATGAGAGAGCCAATCATGGATCTATAATGATGCACATCCATATCCTCCCCCTCAAGATCTGCTGTGATCTGCTTGTGTGTTTCCATAGGTGTGCTGGCAGGTTTTGATTCTGAGAAACCAAACTTGGTTAGAATATCCTGCACATACTTGGATTGACATATGAAAATGCCATCTGACTTCTGTTGAACTTGGAGTCCAAGGAAGAAAGTAAGTTCTCCCATGGAACTCATTTTGAACCTTTGATGCATTAAATCCTCAAACTCCTTGCACATGTTGTTTCTTGTAGATCCAAAGATAATGTCATCAACATAGATTTGGACCAGCAAGATATCCTTCTTCTTTCTTTTGATAAATAGAGTCTTATCAATGACTCCTCTTTCAAAGTCATTTTCCAAGAGATAGGATGACAGAGTGTCATACCATGCTCTTGGGGCTTGATGTAGTCCATAAAGTGCTTTCTTTAATTTGTATACCCTGTCTGGATAGCTTGGGTTTTCAAACCCTGGTGGTTGACAGACATATACTTCTTCTTCAATTGATCCATAGAGAAAAGCACTTTTTACATCCATTTGATAGACTTTGAAGTTCATGTAAGAAGCATAGGCTAGGAATAGTCTGATTGCTTCTATCCTAGCCACAGGTGCAAAAACTTCTTCATAATCTATACCCTCTTCTTGAGTATAGCCTTGAGCCACCAGCCTTGCTTTGTTCCTTATGACAATACCTCTTTCATCTCTCTTGTTTCTGAAAATCCACTTTGTGCCAATTGCTCTGTGACCTTTAGGAAGGTCTACTAGATCCCATACATCTTGTAGCTTGAACTGTAACAGTTCTTCTTGCATTGCTTCTATCCAGCTAGATTCTTTCATAGCATCATGTGCCTTTTTAGGCTCAAGCTGGGATAGAAAACAAGAAAGGACTGTATGCTGTTGATCTTGCATTTCTTGAAGCCTGCTTTGATGTCTAGTCATCATAGGAGAAGAGATATCTCCTATTACCAGCTGTGGAGGATGATTCTTTTGAACTCTGGTGTTATGACTAGGTTCTTCATTCAGTCCAGCCTCTAGATTAGAGTCATGCAACTCAACTGAAGTGTTTTCAGATGCCACTTCTGATTCTTTATTTTCTTGAGTCTCCTCATCTCTAGTTTCTTCTTCACTCTGATTTGATCCAGTAAATGATTCCTTTTCACAGTCTTCACCAGAAGGCACTGTGGATATGGGAAATATCACAGATTTGGATATGCTTTCTGAGACTTGTGTGATCCCTGATCCTCCACATCCTGTTCCTGTAGAATCATCACTACTGAAACCAAAAGAATTAGTTAGTGAATCAATGTCAAATAGCCACTGAGGTCCAGATCCAACAGGATTTGGTGTGCTCTCATTGCATTTGACATTGTCACTTTCTTCAATTATTCTAGAAGAAGAGTTAAATACTCTGTAGGCCTTACTCTGAGATGAATATCCCACAAGAAATCCATCATCTGCTTTGCTATCAAACTTACCTAAGTGAGATTTGGTATTTAGAATTGTACAAGGACACCCAAAAGGTTTGAAGAAACCAATAAAAGGTTTTCTTTTATTTAAAAGTTCATATGGGGTCTTGTTCTTTTGCTTGACCACTAGAACTCTGTTTTGGACATAACAAGCAGTATTAACTGCTTCAGCCCAGAAGGTAATAGGTAATTTTGAATCAGCCAACAGAGATCTAGCAGCCTCTATTAGTGTCCTATTTCTCCTTTCAGCAAGACCATTCTGTTGAGGAGTCCTAGGAGCACTATATTGTCTCTCAATGCCTTTTTCTTCACAAAAGGTGTTTAGATCATGATTTTTAAACTCAGTTCCATTATCTGATCTAATGACTTTTACTCTTTGATTAGTTTGGTTTTCAATTCTTAGAATAAAGGATTTGATAAGACCACTTGTTTCATCCTTAGTCCTTAGAAAAGATACCCAAGTAAATCTGGAGTAATCATCAACAATAACCAAGCAGTAAGATTTCTTGCCTATACTCATAACATTTGTAGGACCAAACAGATCCATATGCAGTAACTGGAGACAAGAAGAAACAGAATTTAACTCATTGGTCTTATGAGAAGTTTTGTGTTGTTTGCCTTTAAGACAAGCAACACAATGATCATCACATGAAAATACTTTTGAAGGTAACCCTCTTACAAGGTTATTTTTAACAAGATTGTTCATAGTCTTGAAATTCATGTGACACATCCTTCTGTGCCAAAGGGAGGATTCATCTATAGAAGCTTTTGAAACAAGACAATTTAAAGATGAATCACTATCAACATTGTCCAAATCAAGACAGTAAACATTGTCCTTCCTTGGAGTTCTAAGTAGTATCATGCTTTCATCAACTACCTTGAACCCTGGAGCAAGGATCATACACTCAGTATTAGTAAATAATATACTATGTTGTTTGTCACAAACCTGTGATACACTTAACAGGTTGTACTTTAATTGATCAACATAGTAGACATCCTCAAATGTCATCTTACCTTTGGTGACATTACCTTTTCCACTTATCTGACCACCAGTAAGATTGTCTCCAAATGCAACATGTCCTCCATTGATATACTTGAAATCCTGAAGGCATGACATGTTGCCTGTCATGTGCCTAGAGCAACCACTATCAACATGCCAAATGCTCTTTCCCTTGAGCTGTTGGTTGCCCTGCACATTAGATAAATCAATTAGTATGATTTAGGAACCCAAGCCAAAGTGGTCTTGGGTACCCCTTTCTCATCAAAATATTTGCATTCTTTCTTGACAAGATTTTTTAACTTCAACTCCTCATTCTTGGAGTACTTTGTTACAATAATAGGCTTGGAACTATGTTTGCTAGAATCAGTACTAGTTTTAGAAGTACTAACTACCTTGGCAGCACTTGCATGCTTAGCAACACTAACTTTGTTAGAAGTAGTAACTGTGTTAGCAGCAGTAACTGTGTTGGCAGTATTAACTTTTGAAGAGGTATTAACAGTATTAGCAGCATTAATATTTTCAGTAGTACTAACACTGTTAGCAGTAGTAACTGTGTTAGCAGTACTAATATTGTTAGCAATACTAATACTGTTAGTACTTCTAGGCACCCACATTTTGATACTTTCTTTTAAAATCTTTTTCTTTAAAGTGCCTTTACTTTCAACATATTTCTTTATCACATGTTTCTTTCCAGCCTTCCTATAACCCACAGATTTTTGCACAAATCTTTGAAAGTTCATCTGTTGGTTAATAGGGTTAAAGTAACAATACTTAGCCAAATGATTCAACTTGCCACATATAAAACAAGGTTTTGGTCTATTGATTTTATGCAGATCAACTCCTTGTTTCTGAGCCCATTGATTATTCCAGTTTCTTTGATTTCCTCTTTTTAAACCAGAATTTAGACTCTTGGCTTTATTGCAATCACACTGTTTGCAAGGAATAGGGTTCACAACAGTGGTCTGCTTATAGTGAACCTTCTTGTCCTTTCCCTCAGTCTTTTCTATCTCTTTAGACTTGATCCAGTGCTTTCCACATCCCTCATTGGTGATAATGTGATTTTCTTTAGGAATCTCATCACTCACAGTATTGTCCTTATCCTTGACAACTTCTTTCTCAGTTTTATCCTTAACAACCACTTCATCTAAGGGATCTATTTCAGTGGCTCCCTTAGGTAGATTCTTCCTATCCGTTGTTTCTAACAACTCTGAACTAGGAGGGATGTAGTTGTTGTTATAGGGTGGTGGTGTGGTATTGTACCCTATACCTCTTCTCAGTTTATCATGAATCTGAGTTTGTAACAAAGAATCCATTGCTTTGGAAGCATTAGAAAACTTTTCTACATCAAGTTTGACTTTAGCTAGCTCTCCTCTTAGCTTTTCACTTTCTTCTTTAGATCTGGTCAGTTGAAGCTCTAAGTCATTCTTCTCCCACTTCCAGTAATTTGTGTCATAAGAGTGTTGAAGCTCATTAGCTTGAAAACCCTTAATCTGTTCTTCAAATCTCTCAACAATCCTCACATAATCTTTTATGTCTTTTTCCAATCTCTTAAGGTCATCACTCATGTTCTGGTTGTGATCCCTATACCTTTTAACAGTGTTAATGCAATTTTGAGAGCAAAGATTGGAAGTTACCTCTGTAGGGAGACCATACACCTCTGCCATTAGAGCTTGATTCTGAATAGCCTCTTCAGCTTGATCGCTCCAATCAAACCCCATACCTTGTTGAGAGACAAGGGCTTGTGCAGAGTTTCTGTTGAAGCTTCCAGATTGAGCTTGTTGGTGGTTGTTATTCTGAGACATTCCACTTCTGCATTCTCTAGCAAAGTGTCCCTTTTGATGGCATTTGTAACATTCCACCTTGGACTTGTCAAATCCTGCTCCATCTTCTCTTCTTTGGGAGAAGTTGTTCCTCCCAGTTCTTTTGATGAACTTTTTAACTCTCATGGAGAGCATGGCCATCTGCCATTTAATATCCATCTCTTCAAGATCATCTGGATTGAGTTGTTCCAAGTCATCATTAATGAGAGAAGGGTTTCCATGACTTGCCAGAAAGGCCTCAAACACAGTTTCAGTGCCTTTCTCTTGGTTTGTTCCATTGGCAGTACTAACTGATTCAAGGTTGGAAGTAGAATCAGTTGATGCTGAAAGGAGTGCAGCATTGTGAACATACCCAGAAGGCCTCTTTTTAGCCTCTACCTCAGATTCAAAAACTCTTAGATCATTATAAAGATCATCAAGTTCCTTTTCTTCCAATTGATCATTCTGTCTGAAAGATACAGTATACATGGTCCATTCATCACTCAAGGACCTTAGAAACTTTCTGTTCAGATCATCTTGATCAATTTGTACTCCCACTGTAGCTAGTTCACCAATAAGTTTGTTGAACCTGTCAAAAGTTTGAGTCATGGACTCATTCTTGGTTGACATAAAGTTCTCATATTGTTGCTTCAGAATGGCTTTCTGATTTCTCTTGGTACTTTTGGTACCAGAGAATCTCTTCTCCAGAGCATTCCAGAGCATCTCTGCATCAGTGCAGTTACAGAACTGATGTTGATATTCATTGGGAATAGCCAAGAGCAAGGTGCTCAAGGCTTTCATCTCTGTCTGTCTGATCTTTCTTTCTGCATCAGTTTTTGGTGGAGTTCTCTTTCCATCTGCACCAATCTTTCCTGCTTCAGAAGGACCATTCTCTATGATGTCCCACATAAAATAGTCAGTGAGGAGTATGTACTGCTTGATTCTGATCTTCCACATGTCAAATTCATTGAATCTAAGCATTGGAACTTTTGAGACCAAAGTACTGCTTGATTCTGTAAGATTTTCCATGATGAATAACTGTTTCTGAGAGAGTTTGGCTCTGATACCACTTGTCAGGATCGAATTCTCAACAAGAATTAATTCTCAGAAACAATATCAAAGAAGTTTGCGGAATAACACTTTGATATTCAATGAAACAGTAAATCAACACAGTAAATATGAAGAACAAATTGTAAACTTGTATTGAATACTTTGAAGTTACAAGATTACACACTCAACCTCAATATTGATGAACAGGCTCACCAATACGAATTCTACTTCTCTAGAATTAGGATCTATGCCTTGAGGTTGTTTTTCTCTAAAAGAATGAAAACTAAAAGTTAAAAGTAATCTCCCTATTCTAAACAATACAATATATATATACTGAATACAAAGATAATTACAATGAATAAAATATCTTCAGTATATCTTCTATGTATATCTCTAAGCTTCCATGTATATCCTTTCATACGAATCTTCATCATATAAGCAGTATTAATCTTCAGCAGCATTAACTTTCTTCTAGCAGCATTAACTACTAAGCAGTACTAACCACTAGCAGTACTAACTAGCTAAGCAGTACTAACTTTGACTAGCAGTATTAATAGTACTAGCAGTAGTAACACTCAGCAGTACTAACCTTTAAATCTTCTAGCAGTACTAACTCTGAACCAGCAGCATTAACCATACTTGATGAATTCTTCAGTTCCCAACATTACCTCTACGGGACGAAATGTACACTTTTTACCGATCACAAGAGATTGAAGTACATTTTTGATCAAAAGGATCTTAACATGCAACAAAGGAGGTGGCTAGAATTATTGAAGGACTACGACTATGAATTATTTTACCATCCGGGTAAGGCTAATGTAGTAGCGGATGCCTTGAGCCGAAGAAGTCACATAAGCGGTGTTGTTTTGTCACTCACTAGAATTGACGTGGTGTCAAGCCTAGCCGATAATCTCAAGAGGTGTCAAAGGGAAGCACTTCAAGAAGAAAATCTTTAGGCCGAAATTATGGTGAAACAACGGGATTTGTTGACGGAAGACGGTCGTGGCCTAAAGTTATTCCAAGGTAAAATATGGGTACCAAAGTTGGGTGGAACCCGTGAACTTCTTCTAGGAGAGGCCCACAAATCCAAGTATTCCATACATCCCGGTAGTACGAAGATGTATAGAGATCTCAAGTTAAATTATTGGTGGCCTGTAATGAAGCTTGATGTGGCAAACATAGATGTGTCACTTGCCTGCAAGTCAAGGCGGAGCATCAAAGACCGTACGGGATTTTGCAACCCTTGTCGATTCTGGAATGGAAGTGGGAGCATATTACAATGGACTTCGTTACTGTTTGAGTATAATTTCACAAGTCACGACCGACGTAAGAAAACCAAACGCCTCCAATCTAGGAACCATTCTTGTATTAAGATAAGGTCCTGACGATCGCACACAACGAGGACCATAGTTGTTACTTATGACGATGATCGTAAGTTTCTCTCGACCACTACCAGGAAGTCGTTCGATGACTCCTATCTTACGACCTCTGTAACGTAGCTAACAATTATGTCAGTTACTGCATGCGACCGTTTTCTTTTATGGTTCTTTATTACAGGTTTTAAAGCACATAAATGCCAACGGATATAACGGACGAACAATCATCAAAATCAATCATTATCAAGACCGTTGGACAATCAATGCTCATTTAGGCAACCAAAAGCTATATATACAAGGCTCGAAGAATCATGAAGCACACATGGAATCACACTGAACAACACACATCAACTTGACTTCATCTATATCATTCAACTTTCTTTCTCCTGAACAAGAACTCTCGACGAAGTGCTCTAATTGCACGACAAATAGCTACAAGCTTACGATTTATTTATTTCTGTTTGTAATATTGTCATTTGTACTTTCAATCACTCATTCCAAAGAAAGACATCCCTGTTTGACGTCCATAGTGCACTTGACGATCTCTGCTATCGTCCATGGTTTTTACCCTTGACGGGGTTTTCCGGGTCACCAAAATCTATGTCTCTTATTTACTTTTCATCCTTGTCGTATGATTTGTCGATCGATTGCTTACTTTAGTTTTTAAAGCTCTACACCGACCTTAGATCTTCCTTTGGACGATTTTTGGCATTAACAGTTTGGTGCCCACCGTGTGGCCCCAGCTAGAGTAAAATTCTCGACAAAGAGTACGACTTACTAACCGTTTCAGTGCAGTTTTTTTGATTAGCAGGATCATGGAAGCTCAGGGAACTCAAGCTCATATCATTGCTCAAATGCAAATGGAACTCGATGCTGCTCGAAGTCACATCAACTCCTTAGATGAACAAAATCGCAGGGCAGCTGAAGAGCTCTCAACAATGAGGAATCAAAATGTGGGAAACCAGTTTGGACCTCAGTATGGTCCAATACCACCTTTCCACATGCCTTTTGCAGGTTTTCAACCGCCTCTACCTCAGTACCCCATGCCAACGCAAGGGACTGGAGCAGCCACCAGAGTCGCCACTTTCTCCAACCCCAAGATTCCAACGATGCCACCGCCAACAACCGTATTTCCATCTACGTCCGTGCCTCCCTTGCACGCGCCAATCAATGGAGACATAGGGGAGACAACGCAACGCAATGGGTTTCTTCCTAATACAGGTGTCACGTCTCAGGATTCTGTATTTGTGCCCGTCTCGCTCCCGACGAGCAACGCCTTCAATATGGATGACCCTGTCGCACGATGATTAAAGCAATTAGAAGAATATAATGAGAAGATGTTGTCGCTACTCGCAAAGCTTCCAGGAGATGCTGTACCTGTGGACGTTGAACCAAGGACAGGATTCCATGCACCACCTTTCGATGACGAAATCGCCATGGTCGACGTCCCAAAAAAGTACAATATCCCCACATTCACTCCAAAGTACTCCGGAATCAGCGATCCAACCGAGCATATCGTGCAGTATAAACAGCTGATGTGGACTGTGTCGATACCTCATCAATACCAGGAAGTCTGCATGTGCAAAAGCTTTGGTGTGACTCTCACGGGTGCTGCACTTCAATGGTTGATTAACTTGCGACCCAAGTCAATTCACAGTTTCGCAGATCTAGTCAACCAATTCTTTCAATAGTTTGCTAGTAGTCGCAAAATGGAAAAGCAGACTAGCGACCTCTACATCACACAGAAGATCGACGAATCAGTTCGAAACTACTTCAACCGCTTTAATTCTGAGATGATCAGTGTATTAAATTGCGACGTACGGACCGCAATAGGATTACAAGCAAGGTCTCGATGAAAATTCAGACCTATACATGGATCTGACCAAATATCCACTAGAAAATTTCGAAGATGTCCGAGCTCGAACGCTGGCTTACATGCGGGTCGAGGACGATGCAGCCTTCCGACGTAAGCATTATAACAACAAAAGGACATTAAGCGTTAAGAATCCCGACTTCAAAACCAAGCCAACCCCAAAGGTTGAGATGTCTAGACAAATCTCAAACGTGAGATTTGATAAAAAGAAGAGCATATCGACGAACAAGTTCCCCCAATATCCTAAGATTTCGTCTTACGGATTCAAAGGAACGTCTAAAGATGTGGTTGAGGCCCTAAAGAACGTCCAGACCAATGTCAAATGGCCTCTAAAAAGTGAAAGAGACGATGCCAAGAAAGACAAATCTAAATGGTGCGACTTCCATAGCGACCATGGCCACGTAACAGACGATTGCATCGCCTTACAATAAGAATTAGCTTGGCTCGTACCAAGAGGCCACCTGCAAAACTTTCTAGGTGAGAACGTATGACCAGCGTCACCAGAACATGCAAAAGTCATCAATTGTGTGACTGTCAGTTCTGACATATGTGGATTAACTTATTCGGCAGCCAAACAACACGCTAGTCGAGGACTTGAAGAACTTCTCGTCTCACTATCGTCACGACCAAAACAGGAATTGAATTTAGGGGCCATGCCTATAACTTTTGATCAAGAGAACCTCGGGGAGAAATGACAGAAACATCACGATGGCCTAATCATTCAACTTACCATTGGGAACTGCTTGACTAAGAGAATCTTGATCAACGGAGGAAGTTCTGCCAATATCATTTTCCTTAGCACGGTCAAAGCTATGAGAATTGACAAGTCAGAAATCGTACGACGTTCAACAGTCCTTGTGGGCTTCAATGTGGCTAACACTATCGGGGAAATCACTCTCCCAGTATTCGCCAAAGGAGTCAACAAACAGACCAAATTCAACATCATAGATTACTCGTCAGTATACAATATTATCCTAGGGCGACCTTGGATTGATGACATGAAAGTTGTTCCATCAACGTATCATCAGACGATCAAGTTCCCCACGCCCTGGGGAGTTCAAGAAGTTAAAAGCAAACAAAAGATCGTGCGAGATTACTACAAAGTTACAATGAAGCCTCAGAAGCACAATATCTAGCAATTACAGAACCAGGTTAATCCTGACACCATTGACGACTATCGGCTAGAAGAAATCGTCTTGGATAAGGACAAACCTGACAGGGCCGTCTTCATCGGTAAATCTCTTTACCCTTCCTTAAAAGAATCGCTGATTTCTTTTTTGCAGAACAATACCGACTGTTTTGCTTGGATGCACGAGGATATGGTTGGCGTCGACCCTGAGATCATCTTACATCGACTCAAGGTCGGTCCGTCATTTTTTGGTTTAGACCGTAAGCAGGTAACTGTGGTAACTAAACTAGCAAAACCTATTTTCTTTTTCTTTTCTATTTGGTATCCCGGCGGTGGATCAAAGCTGAAGCTTGATCCTCGTTAGACTGCTTTGGGAGGGGAGGGGCGTTGCAGTTCAAACCAGTCAAGCCGAACTAATGCAAATTCGCTCCTGAGCGAAACAAAGTAATCAATGAAGAAGTCAATAATCTATTCAAGACTGGAAAATTTTGGGAAGTAAAATACCCCGAATGGTTAGCAAATGTTGTGGTCGTACAAAAGAAGAACGGGAAATGGAGAGTATGTATCAATTTCACTGATCTCAACAAGGTCTATCCTAAAGACCCGTTCCCACTACCTCACATTGAATCTATGGTTAACGCAACTGTCGGACGTGAACTCCTAACGTTCATGGACGCATATTCGGGATACAATCAAATCTTGAGGCATCGCGACGACTAAGAGAAGACGACGTTAATGACATACAAAGGGATTTACTGTTATAAGGTCATACCTTTTGGTCTCAAGAACGCGGGATCAACGTACCAGCGACTGGAAAACAGGATGTTCAAAGAGCATTTTGGCGATACAATGGAAGTATACATCGACGATATGTTGGTGAAATCAAAACATGAGACCGATCATATCGATCATTTGAAGCAATCATTCGATATTCTCAGAGAATATCATATGAAGCTCAACCCAACGAAATGCTCCTTTGGAGTAAGCGTAGGAAAGTTCTTGGGATACATGGTCACCCGTCGTGGGATCGAGGCCAATCCCGACCAGATAAAGGAGATTATGGACATCAATTCCCCGTGCAACCTTAAAGAAGTCCAACGACTTACTGGACGAGTTGCAGCATTGAACAAGTTTATCTTTTGATCCTCCGACAAATGCCATCTATTTTACAATGTTTTGAGAAAAAACAGGGGCTTCGAATGGACGAGCGACCATGAAAATGCGCTCCAAACACTCAAGCGGTACATGGCGTCGCCACCTTTATTGTCGAAGCCTGAGGATCATAAGGTCCTCCAACTTTATCTAGCCGTCAGCACGACCGCTGTAAGTGTCATCCTAGTCCGAGAGGACGAAAAACAACAACTTCCAATTTATTATGTAAGTAAGTCACTTCCTACGCCGAAACCAGGTATTCGTCTACGGAAAAACTTCTATTGGCTTTAATTACAGCGGAAAAAAAGTTGCGTTATTATTTCGAGTCACATTCTATAACTGTCGTGACTACTTTTCTCTTAAGTCTGTCTTGAGGAAGCCTGAGTTGACAGGTCGATTAGCAAAATGGAACATCTACCTTAGTAGTTACGACATTGACTACATACACAGGACAACGATCAAATCGCAAGCATTGGCTGACTTCGTTGCCGACTTCAGCCCAGAATTAGATATACAACCAGAACCTGCGGCCACTCTCGACGATGCAACTTGGAATTTACACGTCGACGGATCATCTAACGCCCGGGGGTAGGTCTAGGCGTTGTCCTCAAGTTGCCACAGGGGGGCAAGCTGGTGTACTCCATACGGTGCGATTTCAGAGCTACAAACAATGAAGCTGAATACAAAGCTTTGATCACAGGAATGAATATGGCTCACGACTTGGGGGCAACAAGACTTCACGTACAAAGCGATTCCCTCTTAGTCGTAAAATCAAATGAATGGGGAATTCGTATCCAAAGATTCCAGAATGACGAATTATCTCAGAAAAGCCAAGGCCAAGTTCGAAGAATTCCAAGATTTTTCTATTTCACAAATCCCGAGGGATCAAAACACCCAGGCTGATGCATTAGCTAATCTTGGATCGACACTCGAACAATCCCCATTTGACGTCGTTCCAATAGTTCATCTAGTGACAACATCCATTGAGATTGGAAACGACGTCCAAGAGATAGGACAGGAAGACAATTGGTCGAACGACATCGCAAGATTCCTAACGAACGACCAACTTCTTGAAGACAAAATGGAAGCCCGAAAAACCAGATTTAAGGCATCCAGGTACATTATGATTAGAGGAGAACTCTACAGACGATCGTCGACAGGATTAAATCTACGATGTGTTACCAATCAAAACCAAGTCCAAAGCATTTTGCAAGAAATGCACGATGGTGAGTGTGGTAATCACTCAGGTGGACGTACTCTGGCAAATCGTATCTCTCGACAGGGATACTATTGGCCGACCTTACGACATGACACTATAAGGTACGCCCAAAGTTGCAACGCATGTCAGCGACATTCAGGTATGTCATATAAACTTTTTGAACCCTTGCACTCAAATTTAACTCCGTGGCCCTTCATGCGATGGGGAATGGATATTGTCGGCAAGTTACCTCCATCCCCTGGGCAAAAGGTATTCCTTTTGATTCTTACAGATTATTTCTCAAAATGGGTAGAAGCGTGTTAGGACTGAAAGTCCTAGTGCGTTGAAAGTTGTATAACGCATTTATAGAGTTTAATTATTTTATTATTTAATGCGTTGTAATAAGCCTTAATTGTTACTGTGCTTAGGTTTGGTTGTAATAGGCCTTGAGTTTTTAGACCCAAGCCCTTAGTATTTAAAGTTTGTTTTGTTTGATATTAGGGATAGAAGAGTAGAAGAATGGTCATTAGAAAGGTTTACCTAGTTGTATCAGAAATTCTCTCTGTAAACCTTAAACCATTGAAGCCCAAGAAAAAGCCTTCCAGGCTCTCCAAAAGAAATTGTGTGAGGCGCCAATCCTATCCCTACCCGAAGGATCCGAAGATTTTGTGGTTTTTAGCAACGCCTCTAAACTTGGACTCGGGTGCGTATTAATGCAAAGGGGAAAAGTAATCGCGTATGCGTCGCGACAACTCAAGGACCATGAGAAGAATTACCCTACGCACGACTTGGAGTTAGCGGCGGTGGTATTCGCTTTGAAGCTATAACAACATTACCTCTACGGGATGAAGTGTACTTTATTCACCGACCATAAGAGCTTGAAGTATATATTCGATCAAAAATATCTTAACATGCGACAAAGAAGGTGATTGGAGCTTTTGAAGGATTACGATTGTGAGTTGCTTTACCACCCCGGTAAAGCCAACGTGGTGGCGGATGCTTTGAGCCGAAAGAGTTATGGGAGCGAAATCAAAGTAACTCTAACTAGAATTGATGTAATATCAAGATTAATGGAAGACATCAAGCGAAGTCAAGCAGAAGCACTCTGAGAAGAAAACCTTAAGGGCGAGATCATGGTGAAGCAATGGGAAATTCTAACGAAAGATAGTCGCGACCTTAAGCTATTCCAAGGAAGGATTTAGGTGCCACAGATTGGGGAAAACCGTGAGTTGCTCTTGGCGGAGGCTCACAAGTCAAAGTACTCCATACATCCTGGTAGCACCAAGATGTATAGAGATTTGAAACTTCATTATTGGTGGTCGGTGATGAAGCTCGATGTGGCCAACTACGTGGAAAGATGCGTCACTTGCCTTCAAGTCAAAGCGGAGCAACAAAAGCCTTACGGAAGTTTGCAACTGCTAGCTATTCTGGAATGGAAGTGGGAACATATCACAATGGACTTCATCACTAAGCTACCAAGGACCTTGCGGGGACACGACACTATTTGGGTGGTGGTAGATTGACTCACAAAGAGTGCAAACATCCTAGCGATGCGAGAGACGTTACCGATGGATAAGTTAGACAAGCTCTACATTGATGAAGTAGTGTCGCATCACGATGTCCCGCTATCCATAGTTTCAGATCGGGATAGCCGGTTTACTTCCAATTTTTGGGATGATTTGCAAAAGGAGTTAGGCACGAAGGTCAAGTTAAGTACGACTTACCACCCTCAAACCGACGGGCAAAGTGAGAGGACCATCCAAACTCTAGAAGACATGCTTCGTTCCTGTGTCATAGACTTCGGAGGGAATTGGGATTCACACTTGCCATTAGTAGAATTCGCGTACAATAATAGTTATCACTCGAGCATCGGGATGGCACCGTTCGAAGCGTTTTATGAGCGGAAATGTAGGACGTCGGTGTGTTGGCTTGAGGCGGGAGAAAAACAATTTGCGGGACCGGAAATAGTACAAGAAACGGCGGATAAGGTGAAAAATATCCGAGAGAGGTTGAAGGCGGCCCAAGATCGACAAAAGAGTTATGCAGACAAAAAGCAAAGACCGGTCGAGTTTCAAGTGGGAGAATGGGTTATGTTGAAGGTGTCACCGTGGAAGGGGGTCATTCGTTTCGGAAAACGCAAAAAGCTTAGTTCTCGTTTCCTTGGACCCTTTACAATACTGGAGAAGATCGGGCTTCAAGCCTATAAATTGGACTTACCGCCATAAATGGACGGGATCCACCCTACGTTTCATGTTTGCTACCTTCGTAAGTGCCTGGCCGAGGAAGAAAGCGTCATCCCATTGACGGAGATTCGGGTGGACAACGAGAATCGATGCGTAGAGGAACCGGAAGCCATATTAGAGTCAAAGACGAAATAATTGCGGCATAAGGAAGTGACAATGGTGAAGGTTCAATGGAAGCACCACCGGGGTGCCAATGTGACGTGGGAATCGGAAGAATACATGAAGAAGAGATACCCTCATTTGTTTAGAGAGTGAGATTTCAGGGACGAAATCCTTGTTAAGGTGGGGAGGATTGTAACACCCGGAAATTTAAGGTAAGTATTCACCCTTCGTACCTTTGTTATCGTTTTAAAACTGTGAATTGTGAATCCTTGAGTGTGTAGAATATGTAATTGTGAAGAGATTATGTTACAACTCTTTAGAATGTTTAAACATGCAACTAAGTCGAGATTAAATCTTAATTTTCAGACCTCGGAGGGGGGGGGTGGATGCGACATTGCCACCGCGACAATGCCCTTGGGCAAAGTCGCAGGGCATTATCGCCCTGAGTGTCCAGAAGGTGAGTACTTGGGTGCGACTTTGCCACCACGACAATGCCATTGGGCAAATTCGCAGGGCATGGTCGCCCGGATGGTCCAATGCACAGGGTTGGGGGTGTGACTATGCCCCATGCGACAATGCTAGTGGCATTGTCGGCGGGCACTATCGCCGACGGGGTATTAGGGTATAAAAACCTAACTTTAACTATTTTGACCTCATTTTCTCACCACCATCGTTTTAGAACCGATTTGGAGAGTGTTTAGGCGATTTTCTTCATCTCAAAACCCTTCTCACCTTCCTTAAAACCCTAGTTTGGCAAGAAACGTTTATTGGTGATCATTGGGAGTTGGTGGAGCATTCAAGGGAGCATTTAAGATCTCAAGTCAAACTTTCACCTACTTCTCTTCCCATCCAAGCTTTCTAGGGTTTTGTATAAAACCTAGAAGTGAGTTTTTACTAAACTTTTCAACTTGAGATACATATCTTGTGTGCTATTTATCATAATCTTATATTCAAGTACATATTTGATCACCTGATAAGTTTGACCTAACTGACATCTTTGTAGTTATTGTGGACTTGGTTGTTATGCTTCATATGGACTTTAATGGGAGTGTGATTGACATTATTTAGTCATGAATGTGTCATATCATGGGATTTGTGAAAATCATTGTTGAACTTATATGTTTTAGAGTTTTGGACCTAAAATGGGATTGGAATTATGCGAGGTCTTATACATGGATCTTGTTGATATGGAATATGTATAGAGATGGATAATGCATGTATATTGGATGAACCTTGAGTAAGCGCTAGGAGGATGTAGTCTAGGGTGCCACCATGATGGTATGCACCTAGACCTTCACCATTTGGAGTAATACATGGGAGGTAGTCTTCAAGTGTGTCGGGCCTTCGGGATGTTGCTCATGAGAGTGAACATCAAGGTACATTGACTTGAGGTGAAACTCTTTGGTGTGATGGGTCTCCCCCGTTGACTCCTTTATGACCCTTTTTTGACTATAAATGATTATGCCATGCTTTTGTTCAACTCACTAGGCTCGTTTGGCCTAACACTTGTTTGGTTTGATGTGTATCTCAGGTACTAGTGTTGTGACCGTCAAGAAGGTCTAGATGACTTTAGATGCGAGCTTGGGGATATTTTTGGGACGCCAATTATAGAAGGCTTATTTTGGACTGAAAAACAACTTGAATTAATCTTGTTCCTAGTTAGGATTTAGATTGAAGGGTTGTTCTCCCTCATTGTTATTCATTACAAACTTGTAATCTTAACAGGCGTATATTGTTTCCCTTTTTGGGATGAGCTCGTGCCTTAGAATATTTTATATATCAATTCCCGTTTCCGAAATTTTTTGTTTGTCCCAAATTTTTGGGGTGTTTCAATGAGCAAAGTCTTTTTGAACAAAATCATTCTCTCCACAGTAAGAACAACAAATCTTCTTTTGAGCTAACCTGATAAGATGATTAGCAGAATAAAATATATTAGGTTTGCCAAAAGATTTACCTTTATGTGTACTGTTCTTCTTAGCTTTTGATGTGGATGCGGATGATTTGTCAACCTTCTTTTCATCAGGAGAACCTTTCACTCTCCAAAGCATCTGTCCTTTCTTAGAAGTATGCTTTTCAAAAGATTTGACATAAAAGCTTGTTGAACTATCAACAGATTTGTCATAAAACAAATTAGAAGGACGAATCTGATTTGATTTAACAATTTTTGATTTGACACAGTTCTTTTTGGAAACATTTTCATGAATAGAACTTGAAGCAGTTTTGAAAGAACAAACTGATTCAGTTGAATTTTCATAAGGTGATTGAAGAATCACATCAGCGGAAATCTTATCAGATAATTCAACATTGACAGCTTCAAGTTGTTTTATCTTTTCAGACAAAATGTTTCTTTCATCAAGAAATGTGTCAAACTTCTTTTTCAAATCAGACCTGACTATATGTTCTTTCAAAATGTCTGATGATAGAACATATAACTTTGATGTTAGCTTAGATATTTCACTTTCAAAGATTTGACGTTCTAGCTCAAATTCTTTTTCTAAGTTCTTGTTTTTCTCCGAAATTTCCTTGAAAATCCCAACATTTTTCTTTTCAAACCTTTTCTTTTCAATGTCAAAAGACTTCTTCTTTTCTTGAAAATATTTTCTTTCATTTTCAAGTAAGTCTTGTAATATAGAGATCTGCTTGGGAAGTTCAATAGTTTTATCTTCAAGAACTTTTATCTCTTTTGCAAATGTGTCTCTTTCAGTTATTAAAATCTTTTCAAATTCCGAGACTTGATTTGAGAGTTTTATGCACCTAAGCTCTAAATCTTTTCTCTCTTGAAAAGCCTTCTTAGAAAAATCAGAAAGTTTTTTAGTGTAAACTTTTTCCAACTCATCTTTATCTTTATCTGCATGAAGATTTTTCATTAGACCAACATTTTTAGCTTCCAATGCATATATTTTCTCTTCAAAAGCCTTAAACTTGCTATGTAGATCAACTGATTCAGCTTTAAAATTTGAAGATTTCTTTTCAATTGTCTTCAATTGGCTTTGAAGATTGCTTATTTCTCTCTCTTTAAATCTAATCTCTTTCTCTTTTGTCTTGATAATACCTGCAAGATTAGATTTAGAATCATTAATACATTTTGCACATTCAGAAGTTTTCTCAAGAATTACAAATTTAGATTTCAACTCCTGAATCTGATTTAGAAGACGTGAATTCTGAATCTTCAATTTATCCTGTTCAGCTTCTATAGCAGGTATCTCAGGCATGTACATTATTGCACAATCTCTGTTTGATAGGACATTAGACTTCTTTACTGAATTAGATGAAATGTTGAATAATAAGCTTGCTTGAAGTGATTGTTCCAAAATATTCAGAAACACTTGACTTGATGAGTCAAACTTGGTCAACACTTGAAAAGATCAGAAAAAATTTCTAAGTGTTAAAACTCGCAAACCACTGTAGATGAGACTTCGCGTAGACAAGGATGTACGTGTTCCTAGTTCGCGCAGAACAAAGCGTGCGCGTTCAAGGTTCACGCATATAGGGTTGTGCTTGTTTTGAGTTCACGCAGAAGGAGTCGTGCACGTTCTGAATATATGCTTCTCACAAACACTCTGCGCGTTCTTGTACTTAGAAAAATTTTGAACCCTTAACTTCGCGCAATGCCATTGCGTGTTTCTATACTTAGAAAAAATTCGGACAAATAAGAAATCGCAAGGAACTTCTCGCAGAACACCAAAACTCGCATATCACAGAATCAAACAACAAACTCGCAAATAGACTCGTGCACGTTTCAACTTCTCACAGATCAATCATTGCGCGTACTAATCAAGAACTCGCAAAACATACACAAACACCAAAACTCTTCATTTTGCGCGTTCTTCCCTTCTTGCGTGTTCTTTGATGTGCGTGTTCTTCCCTTGTGCGAAAAACAGATCTTGTGTGTTCTTCAGAGTTGAACACGAATTTGATCAAAAACTTTGAGGACCTGCAATCAAAGCTCCAAAATGTACAAGATTGATCGCATGATGAATTAGAACACTTTTCTAATACAATGATTTGGCTAATAACAACAAAATTACAATGAATCAATGAGATACAGTGTTCGAACAGTTTTCAACCAAAATTCACAAAATCCAAAATTGAATGCAAATTGGTGCGAATTTCGTGATCAAATTTAAACAAGAAAGATTCTAAAACACTAATCGATCACTGATAACCAATTATCTTTCAATAAAATCGTCTAAACAAGAACAATTCGATTCAACAGTGATTTTCCATAAACGTTCGTGCGTGTTCTTCCAAGATTGAAAAAAATCGATCAAATCCAAGTGTTTTTAATCCATTATGAATAAATTGGTCTACTCTGATACCAAATGTAAGTCCAAGATTTCAAGCAAACACAATTAAATCTCACAATTAAGCACAAATTGTAGAGAGAGAATGTAGAGAGAGAATATAGAGAGAGAATGTGTCATATATCTCTTAAGTCACAAGATTACAAGAACTCTCACAACAATAGCATACCCACTTCTCTCACAAGACTTAGCTACATATTACAAGAGACAAACACTTATAAGGCATGACACGCTTACAAGACTTAAAGGTCAAACTACAAAGTCAAAAGATAAATGATCTAAACTTATACATTAACAAGGTGTGAGTCCCAACTCCCTCTAAAGTCGATAACACACGACCTCAACATGTCCTCGAGCGTCTGGATGGTCCACTCACTTTGGCCATCCGTTTGGGGATGGTAAGTCGTGCTCAGATTTAATCCCGTGCCCAACTCCTTCTGTAGACTTGTAAGTCCAAGATTCAAGCAAATCAACAATTAAGATCAAGATTATGTATGAACTACAAATAGAATGTAGAGAGAGAATCCATATGTCATATATCTCACTTAAGCATAATGGTTCAAGAACTTACTTCCACATTACAATGACTCTATTCTAAGGTATTTATATGGTCAAAGGACCATGTACAATTACAAGGTAAACTAATCTTGACTAAACAAGACTTTGACTATGTTTTACTTTACAAGCTTTGACTTTTACACATTAAATCTTGGATACAATAATACACTAATAATCTCCCCCTTTGTATTCAAGATTTAAAAAAATATTGACATTAGTCTTCAACTCTTGATTCTTCAAAACTTTATCTCTGACAACTTTAAACTTTGAAACTCTAGCAATATTCAAACATTCAGCTTTTGAAGAATCTTCAGATAAACTTGAAAAGTCTTTCACTTTGTCTTTGAAAAGTCATTAAGTCTTGAACTTGAATTTGAAATCTTTGAAACTTTGATCTTTGTGACTTTGAACTTTGAGTAATCTTTCAATGCTTGTATCTACATCTCTTTGATCTATGAACTGTCTATCTTTGAACAACAATCTCTCTAAAATCATCTCAAAACATCTTTATCATATTATCTCGAGCTTCTTGACAAATCTTATCATCTTGGAAATTGAAACTTGCAAAATATCTCCCCCTTTTTTATGATTGTGAGCATCATGATCATCAAAACTTTTCAATTTCATCACCGTCTTTGAAAAACAATCTTCCTCTTTATAATAAAATAGCAATCTCCGTCCTTTTGATCTGAGTATCTGTCAATTCATAAAATGTATTCATCCGAATCTTTTCAAATCCAGACAAAATAAGAATTGTAACCCTGAATCAACAAATGATACAGTTAGTATGCCTGTAAGTAGCACGGAGCCACTTTGTACAACGGATGTACATTGGAAAGGATCTTTTGTGATGTTCACTCCCCAGAGCTTCCATTCAATCATTGAAAAAACACAAAGGAATTTTCTATGAATGTTATGACAAGAAAACATATTCCTTGTGTGTACGTGAAAGTGTAGGAATGATTGAAGCTACTTAAGCTTTTTCAGGCTCAAAATGTGTAACCTGTTGAGACAACAACAAGTATTACATGGACTCAATGTGCATGAAAGAGGTGCGAAGGTGGGGAAACTTTCCTTCTTTTTCAATATCTAAATCTTCCAAGTGAAGATTAGATAGCAGATATGTTGCGTCCCCAAAGAAAATGAAACATTTCTTTGTCGAGAAAGAAACGAGTGGTTGGTAGGGTTAATGCAAGAGTTGGCATAGGCTAGTGCCTGTTTTAATGATGGTCACCAAAGAACGTGAACCAATCAGTAGATGTGGCTGCCCGACTCAGAAAAAGTTGGTGCAGAGTTTTGATATTCTTTTAACTCTGATCTCACACCCTCTTTCTTTTAAACATTTAAACTCACTTCTAACCAAACTCTCTTTTATATTTTACCGCTCAGCACAATGAGAAAAACTCAACCGGAAGAGTTATCTCCCCCACTATTTGATTTAAGACCCCTCACCCCTCAATCACTCTAGGATAACTTCCAGGGTAGGAAATACAAGTTAATGTGAACCCATAGAAGTTCTGTTTAGGTTCTCACACGAATCCCATGTAATTTTGTCCTAAAAAGAATAGTTGTTCAACAGTTTAACTTGAACAATTAATCACATGATATGATAACAATGTCAAATTGATGTAAGATCCAAAGAAATATCATTTATGTGTGAGCTTAAGAACAATGAAGATCTCTCAAAACAAGAAAGTGAATGAATGAAATAAAATCAAGATAATTGTTTTGAGAATCTGACAATGTATCAATCAGATCAAATATCATGAGTATAGACATGAAATGGTTGGGGTATCAAAGAACTTGATAGTTTGTTTATATGAACGGATATAAACAATTTAGCAATGAACGCACAAAGATTGAAATGATGATTGATGCTCAACAACAGTGAAATCAAACGAGGGTATTACCATCGAAAAATTGTTTCGTTTAGAGACATGGTAATAACTAATTCAAATAAAGTACTGAACTGGTGTGTATGAATACTTGACAGTATATAGACAAGATAATACACAAGTATTGATCTTTGGAAACACACGGTCAGTTAAACATCAACGCTCAATTATGAAAAACATTTAAAATCACACTTCTAAATTCATGAAATCTTTTGAGAACCAGAAGTGGTTTGAACATTTAAGAAAATATTTTGTATGCTCGAAAGTTGTTCTTCTTTCAAACAATCAGAGATCTAGATCAGAAGATACTTACAAACATTTGAGTTCCCCCTCAAATTATGATACAATGAGTTAGATTCAGATAATCTCCCCCTTGATATTTGCATAATATCCTTATCTGAACAAACTCTTCTTTGAAGTACGGGTTCTAAACTGTTATGTTTAGAAGCCATAATTCTTTGACATTGAAGACCGAGTTTTGAAGTGCTTTGTTCAAAAGCCACACTTGATCTCTGAGGTACGAGTCCTAGACTGCTTTGTCTAGAAGTCATTCTTCTTAACATTGAAGAACGGGTTCTGATCTGATATAATTAGAAACCAAAGCTCTTGCTCTCCCTAAACCTGTGGTACCTGCAAAACAGTTTTAACAGATTTTGGTACCCACTGGTATTTGGGTCCTGGTTGATTAGATTTAGGAATCCACTTTTCATTAGATTTAAATCTTTTAAGTTCATTTTTCTGAGAAGTAATTCTGTAAGTTCCATACCAGTGATGAGCAAATTCTTTTTGAACAAAATTATTTTCTCCACAGTAAGAACAACAGATCTTCTTTTGAGCCAACCTGATAAGATGATTAGCAGAATAAATCGTATCAGGTTTACCAAAAGATTTAACTTTATGCACACTGTTCTTCTTAGCTTTTAATGTGGATGTGGATGATTTATCATTCTTCTTTTCATCAGGAGAACCTTTCACTCTCCAAACCATCTGTCCTTTCTTAGAAACATTATTTTCAAGAGATTTTACATAATAACTTGCTGAACTATCAACAGATTTATCATAAAACAAATTAGACGGACGAATCTGATTTAAGTTAATATTTTTTGATTTGACACAGTTCTTTTTGAAAACATTTTCATGAATGGAACTTGAAGCAGTTTTGAAAGAACAAACTGATTCAGTTGAATTATCATAAGGTGATTGATTAATCACATCAGCATAAATCTTATCAGATAATTCAACATTTACAAATTCAAGTTGTTTTATCTTTTCAGTTAAGACATTATTTTCTTCCAAAATTGTGTCAATTTTCTTTTGTAGATCAGACCTGACCCTCTGTTCTTTTAGAATATCTGATGATAGAGCAGATAACCTTTTAGTGAGCTTAGATATTTCACTTTCAAAGAATTGACGCTCTTGTTCAAAGTCTTTTTGTAAGTTCTTGTTTTTATTTGAAATTTCTTTGAAAATCCCAGCATTTATCTTTTCATAATTTTTCTTTTTAACATCAAAAGACTTCTTCTTTTCTTGAAAAGATTTGCTTTCATTTTCAAGTAAGTCTTGTAGTGTAGAGATCTGCGTGGGAAGTTCAATTGTTTTATCCTCAAGAACTTTTCTCTCTTTAGCAAACGTGTCTCTTTCAGTTATTAAAATCTTTTCAAATTCTGAGACTTGCTTTGAGAGTTTTATGCATCTTAGCTCCAAATCTTTCTTCTCTTGAAAAAATTTCTTAGAAAAATCAGATAGTTTTTTAGTGTAAACTTTCTCCAGATCAACTTTATCTTTATCTGCATGGAGACTTTTCATTAGATCAGCATTTTTAGCTTCCAATGCAAATATTTTATCTTCAAAAGCTTAAAACTTGCTATGTAGATCAACTGATTCAGTTTTAAGTTCTGATGATTTCTTTTTAGTTGTCTTCAGTTTGCTTTGAAGATTTGTTATCTGTCTCTCTTTCAATTTAATTTCTTTCTCTCTTGTCTTGATAATACTTGCAAGATCAGATTTAGAATCATTAATACATTTTGCACATTCAGAAGTTTTCTCAAAAATTACAAATTTAGCTTTCAACTCCTGAATCTGATTTAGAAGACTTGAATTCTGAATCTTCAATTTGTCTCGTTCAACTTCAATAGCAGGTATCTTAGGCATGTACATTATTGCACAATCTCTATTAGATATTGTATTTTCCATTTTGATCAATATGCTTGAAAATGATCGTCCAAAATATTCAGAAATACAGTTGACTTGAAGAGTCAAACTTGGTCAACACTTGAAAAACTCAGAAAAAGTTCTAAGTGTCAGAACTCGCAGAGCACAGAAGACAAGCTTCACGTAGAAAGAGGTCTACGTGTTCTAGGTTCGCGCAGAAAGTGGCCTGCGCGTTCTTGGTTTGCGCAAAAAGAGGCCTCTGCGTTCTAAAGAATCACTTCACGCAATCACTCTGCGCGTTCTGTACTTAGAATATTTTTCACAAAAATACTTCGCGCAATGCTTCTGCGTGTTCTATACTTATAAAAATTTTCAGAAAGCAACTTGTCGCAGAAACACTTCACGTAGATTAAGAACTCGCAGATTAAAGAAGATTGAAACCAAGAACTCGCAGATAGGCCTTTGCGTGTTCTTACTTCACGCAAACCGAACCCTGCACGTTCTTACTTCGCGCAAACATAATCTTGCGCGTTCTGTCCTTAGAAAAATTCAAGATCAATACAAGAATCTTGTGCGTTCTTATCAAGAACTCGCAGAAGGCACAAAACAATAAAAATACAACACTCTGCACGTTCTTCAAGGTTTGCGTGTTCTTTAGCTTGCGTGTTCTTCAGAATAAATCTTGCGCGAACTTCAGATCTTACGTGTTCTTCAGAAACCCACAAGGAATTCGGCCATTTTCTTTAATTCCTGCAATCAAAGCTTGATAATTCACAGGATTGGTCGCAAGATTGATTATAACACTTTTCTAATACATATATTTGGCTAATAACAACAAGAGTACAGTGAATTTGATGATACAATGTTCGAAAAAAATTCCAACCAAAAACCACACAAAAATTCAAAATTGAAAGTTATTTAGTGTGAATTTGATGTTGAAATTTAGACAAGAAATGTTCAGTAACAATAATCGATCACTGTAGTGCCATTTTCTTGCAACAAAATCGATTTATCAAGAAAAATTCGAATCAAACAGTAAGTTTCAAAAAACGTCCTGCGTGTTCTTCTAAAAATGGTAAGAATCTATGTAAATCGACCAAATCATTATGTTTAATCCATAATCTGAATAAGATGGTTTGCTCTGATACCAATTGTAAGTCCAAGATTCAAGCAAATCAACAATTAAGATCAAGATTATGTATGAACTAGAGAGAGAATGTAGAGAGAGAATCCATATGTCATATATCTCACTTAAGCATAATGGTTCAAGAACTTACTTCCACATTACAATGATTCTATTCTAAGGTATTTATATGGTCAAAGGACCATGTACAATTACAAGGTAAACTAATCTTGACTAAACAAGACTTTGACTGTGTTTGACTTTACAAGATTTGACTTTTACACATTAAATTTTGGATACAATAAAACACTAACAAGACTAGTCCAAAAATTAGATGTGAACCGACTGTCCCTATCTGACACAATGGATTGCGGAACTCCATGTCTCGACACCACCTCATCAATGTACAGTTTGGCTAATTTCTCCATTGGCAAGTTCTCCCGCATAGCAAGGAAATGTGCGCTCTTGGTTAGATGGTCCACAATCACCCAAATGGTATCATGACCTCGTAATGTCTTTGGTAGCTTTGTCACGAAGTCCATGGTTATGTTGTCCCACTTCCACTCAGGAATGGACAGTGGTTGCAAACTCCCGTATGGTATTTGATGTTCTGCCTTGACTTGAAGACACGTGACGCACTTCTCCACGTAGTTGGCCACGTCAAGTTTCATCACTGGCCACCAATAGTTTAACTTTAAATCTCTATACATCTTAGTGCTACCGGGATGCATAGAATATTTTGACTTATGTGTCTCTTCTAGGAGTAGTTCCCGATTTCCACCAAGCTTTGGCACCCAGTTCCGACCTTGAAAGAGTTTAAGTCCGCGACCATCTTACGTCAATAATATGCTTTGCCTTACCATAACTTCGGATTTGAGATTTTCTTCTTTTAGCGCTTCTGTCTGACACGTCCTGATACTCTCCAATAAACTTGATACCACGTCGATCCTAGTGAGGGATAATTTGACACCGCCATCATAGATCCTCCGACTTAACGCATCCGCCACCACGTTGGCCTTACCGGGATGATATAGCAACTCACAATCGTAGTTCTTTAGTAGCTCAAGCCACCTTCTCTGTCGCATGTTAAGTTCTTTTTTATCAAAGATGTACTTTAAGCTCTTGTGATCGGTAAATAAGGTGCACTTCGTCCCATACAAATAATGTTGCCATAATTTCAATGCAAAGACCACCGCCGCCAATTCCAAGTCATGATTCAGGTAGTTCTTCTCATGGTCCTTTAGTTGTCGCGAATCATAAGCTATCACTTTTCCTCGTCGCATTAACACACACCCGAGTCCCATCTTGGAAGCATCACTATACACCACAAAGTCATCTGATCCCTCAGGTAGGGATAGAATGGGAGCTTCAAACAATTTCTTCTTGAGTGTTTGAAAGGCTTGATCTTGCGTTTCAGTCCAAAGGAACTTGACATTCTTTCTTGTGAGGGAGGTGAGTGGCGAAGCTATCTTGGAGAAGTCTTGAATGAAACGTCTGTAGTAACCCGCCAATCCCAAGAAACTTTGGATTTCCGTCAGACTCGTTGGCGGTTCCCAACTCATCATCACCTCGATCTTTGTCGGGTCTACTTTCACTCCGTCTTTTGACACCACATGGCCCAAGAATTTCACTTCTTGAAGCAAAAATTCGCACTTCGAGAACTTTGCGAACAACTTTTCCCTTCGGAGAACTTCCAACACTTCCTGCAAATGTTTCCCATGCTCGACCTTGTCCTTTGAGTAGATCAAAATATCATCGATGAAGATAATCACGGATTTGTCCAAGAAAGGGCGACACACGCGGTTCATCAAATCCATGAATACGGCCGGAGCATTGGTCAAGCCAAAGGGCATCACTAAAAACTTGTAGTGACCGTATCTCATTCAGAAGGCCGTCTTCGGAATGTCCTCTTTCTTCACCCTGACTTGATGGTATCCGGACCTAAGGTCGATCTTCGAAAAGCATCCCGTGCCTTGGAGTTGGTAAAAGAGGTCATCGATGCGAGGTAAGGGATACTTGTTCTTCACCGTGACTTTATTCAATTCATGATAGCTGATATGTATTGAGTTTTCAATACATATTGCGTATTTTTCTTTTCTTTTAGGATTTAAATTTTCTTTATCCCAAATAATTGAGTCATTTTCTTATCTTATTTTATATTTTTCTCATTCATGGAGCTAAGTGTAGTATTTAACTAATTGTTGCTATTTTGCGTAAAACGGCCTAAAATCTTTTGTTTATTGTAATGTTAGGTTAAATGCTGGAGCATTGGGGACTGTTTGGAAAACGAAGCTTGAAGGACACTTTTTGAAGAAAATGGAAATATTGACTTTTAACCCTTCCAAATCTTTTTGATATTCTAGAGATCGATTTTTTTTGGCTGAAAGTAGGTGCATTTTGTTGGAGTATAACTTTGGTTATAACTTTAGTTGTTATGTCCTTTTTATTATTTGAAGTTTCCATTTTATTACTAGTTTGCCATTGTTGGTTTAGTATAAATAGGTGGGTTGTTCTCTTGTTCTTCATATCTCTTTTGGGTATTCCATCATATGGAAGATCTAATATTGTGACTCTCTCTCTATAAAGTTTTAATATTAAGTCTTAAAGGTTTTATAATTTGTGTTCTTCATTATTAGTTGCTGCAGCATCGCTTAAGCATTGCTTGTCTTTATATTTCGTTACTACTTATTGTCTTTATTTTATGCACTTTACATTTCCGTCATTTACATTTACGTTATTTAATTTCTGTCATTTATATACTGTCATTTACATTATGTCTTTAATTTATGTCATTTACTTTTATTGCAATTTATATTACGTAATGAGTAGCTAATTTTATAGTTTGGGTGTGAGACGAAGAGGGAGGTTGTAAACCAAAAACTAATGGACTTTGTTCTTCAATAACATTGTTCCACTATGTCATTTTAAGTTTTATAAATCCAAAATCACTTCTTGACGAATTGATCACACTTCTTAAAGTGTGAAAGTGCCATGGACTTAGGAATAAGCCATGAAAAAGCACGTCAGTTTGAATGATACGAGAAGTATACTTGGAAGAGTTACTAGCAAGGGAACTTGCTATCTTTGTTTTTCAAACCGATTGATTCTTGACGGGTTGATCACTAGTAAAAGTGTTAAAGTGTAGTGGACTCAGGAATGAGCCACTAAGAACACGTCAACTTGAATGATATGAGAATCGACTCGGAAGGGTGATTTTTAAACAAAGGCATTTGTTTTTCCATATACTTTAAAGAAACCGTTTGACACTCACACTGGTCCGGACATTTGCATAGGCATATGTTGATTGAAGGCTAAACAAAAGTGCAATGGTAGATATCCGGAAGGATACTCTTTAAAGTACATGGTGGAACTTGTTGTTGGTGAACTAATGCTATAGCATCCTTATAGCATTGTCCTCCAGAATTTGTGTTTACTCCTCACTTTAAGTCTTGCACCCATTCTATCTTTATATATCTTGTTAATCATATCACTGTTAACCAACTCAAACAAAGTCTTTAAACTCACCATCTGAAGTTAGTTTTTCATCTCAAGATCTTGCAACTTAAGATACCTATCCGTGTGGAATACGATACTTGGTTCTTACCATTTTATTACTTGAAAAGACGATATTGGATCCCATTGTATACTTGCTTTGAGGTTCAATTATCACATGTCTAGAGGTGTGCAAACATGAGACCTTTATAACCTAGCTATGCGTATGGACCATATGCTAGCAAGACTCTTTGTCAACCATTTAACAAACTTCATTTAGGATCACTAGGACTTGTAGGGTCACTCTTTTTATGGCATATCTTTTCTCACCAAGCCTTTTCTCACATCAAAATTTACCAAAATGTTCAATTTTTGGCACTTTGTGCTCTTTTACCCCTATGGGGTATTTTTTTAATTTTTGTGCACCTTTACCCCTATGGGGTATTTGTGGTGTTTTTGACATGTGATATTTGTACACCTTTACCCCTATGGGGTACTTGTGGTGTTTTTGTCATATGAGAGCTTTGCTCTTTTGTATTGACGTGCTTTTCCCATTTTGGGTAACTTGTAATCCCCTCAACCTCAAACTTAGAAGTTGACAATGTCCTCATTGTCTTCGAATGAATGCACAGAGTTGTGTTTAAAAGGGTTACAAGCGGCTAAAATGGTGTATGCAAAGAAAGCCTAGATCATCCCCTAAATAAGTGAAGTTTGTGCAAATCAAAGTGTGTCCCAAAAAGAGTAATTCTAGTTCTAGCAAGAACCCAATACTAGGTGAATGTCAAGCAACTATGGATTTATTAGGGATATGTACGTAAAAGATATTAATCATTCTACACATGCAATCTTGCAAATAAAAGAAACCAAAAAATGAAAATTTTATCCCAGACTCAAAAACTGAAATGTAAAAACATGGAGACTAAGATAGATGACTAAACCTGTCCTACTCATGAGGATTAGGTTGTGAAGCCTCTGTTGCTGATGTTGCATGTTGCGGTACCAAGCTATGAATTTTTTTAGTAAGGTGCTCTCCTTCTTCAGCTGATGGATCACTTGTTGACAACTTCTTGAGGAATGGTGGAATTTGTTGGAGCACATCGGTATGTTCCTCAGCCTGAACGATCCTCACCAACTCATTTTGGTGTTTCTCTTTCCACTTATGCTTATATACTTCCCTTATCACTTCCTTCACTCCTTGATCACGACACAAGACTTCGATGGCACATATGGGGGAATATTTCATCCCATCATGATTTTTCCACACCACCTCACCAACAATAGAACTTGATTTTATGAAGCTTCCCGAGCCCTTGAATTGATCGTCACGCCCCCTTTTCAAAACAACTTGAAGACCTTCTGCACAACTTTGCTGCAAGGGTACTGCAACATCTACAATAATATGGTTATTCTGCATAGATTCAAAGCATGGGTTAATGACAATCTTGGCATTTTGTTGCACCTCTTCACTATTTTCAAGTGAAGAGGGGTTGCTCAAATGCTTAGATGCTTCTTTGGAACTCTCTATCTCTTGACTATTTTCCAAAGTATTGACATCATCCTTATCCTTACCAATACTCTCAAATTTTTCAATCTCACTTGGTATAGGATTTTGGATTTGTCTATTACGCTCACTAAGGATCTCTCCAACACATGTCGTTATGTTAATAACAACTCCATTTATGTTCTGTAAGAAATCATTCATCAAAGTTTCAAGAGATTCAAAGTTTTTAGTTTGTTCTAAAGAAGGTGTAGGGGATAAAAATGAGTTGTTAAAATCATCCCCTTGAAAACTTCCAGAAAAATCAACTTGTTCCTCCCAAGATTGGTCAAAAGTATTCGAGTAAGTGTTACTCCAATCTTGGTAGGGAGGTAATGGTGATGTGAAAGTGCCATGATCTTGACCATTTAAAAACAAATTAGGATGGTCATCCCATGATTGATTGTAACCATTGAAGTGTGTGGTATCCCAATTACTATCTCCTATGAAATAATGAGATTCGGGGTTCGAAGGACAATTATACGAGAAATGATTTCCGCCACAATAGTCACAGAAAACAGTTTCATATGGACCAAACGAATGTCCCATGGAATCCATATTCACAGAAAGAAAAACTCAAAGATTTGTTATTCGAACATACATGGAGATGTATGACAAGCAACAAAGATGGGAGAAAAATTAGCTTAACAAAACTCAATCTCTAAACAACAATAGATTTACGCCTATCCCCGGCAACGGCGCCAAAAACTTGATACGGATGTTTGCACACCTCTAGACATGTGATAATTGAACCTCAAAGCAAGTATACAATGGGATCCAATATCGTCTTTTCAAGTAATAAAATGGTAAGAACCAAGTATCGTATTCCACAGGGATAGGTATCTTAAGTTGCAATATCTTGAGATGAAAAACTAACTTCAGATGGCGAGTTTGAAGACTTTGTTTGAGTTGGTTAACAGTGATATGATTAACAAGATATATAAAGATAGAATGGGTGCAAGACTTAAAGTGAGGAGTAAACACAAATTCTGGAGGACAATGCTATAAGGATGCTATAGCATTAGTTCATCAACAACAAGTTCCACCATGTACTTTAAAGAGTATCCTTCCGGATATCTACCATTGCACTTTTGTTTAGCCTTCAATCAACATATGCCTATGCAAATGTCTGGACCAGTGTGAGTGTCAAATGGTTTCTTTAAAGTATATGGAAAAACAAATGCCTTTGTTTAAAAATCACCCTTCCGAGTCGATTCCCATATCATTCAAGTTGACGTGTTCTTAGTGGCTCATTCCTGAGTCCACTACACTTTAACACTTTTACTAGTGATCAACCCGTCAAGAATCAATCGGTTTGAAAAACAAAGATAGCAAGTTCCCTTGCTAGTAACTCTTCCAAGTATACTTCTCGTATCATTCAAACTGACGTGCTTTTTCATGGCTTATTCCTAAGTCCATGGCACTTTCACACTTTAAGAAGTGTGATTAATTCGTCAAGAAGTGCTTTTGGATTTATAAAACTTAAAATGACATAGTGGAACAATGTTATTGAAGAACAAAGTCCACTAGTTTTTGGTTTACAACCTCCCTCTTCGTCTCACACCCAAACTATAAAATTAGCTACTTATTACGTAATATAAATTGCAATAAAAGTAAATGACATAAATTAAAGACATAATGTAAATGACAGTATATAAATGACAGAAATTAAATAACGGAAATGTAAATGACGGAAATGTAAAGTGCATAAAGTAAAGACAATAAGTAATAACGAAATATAAAGACAAGCAATGCTTAAGCGATGCTGCAACAACTAATAATGAAGAACACAAATTATAAAACCTTTAAGACTTAATATTAAAACTTTATAGAGAGAGAGTCACAATATTAGATCTTCCATATGACGGAATACCCAAAAGAGATATGAAGAACAAGAGAACAACCCACCTATTTATACTAAACCAACAATGGCAAACTAGTAATAAAATGGAAACTTCAAATAATAAAAAGGACATAACAACTAAAGTTATAACCAAAGTTATACTCCAACAAAATGCACCTACTTTCAGCCAAAAAAAATCGATCTCTAGAATATCAAAAAGATTTGGAAGGGTTAAAAGTCAAGATTTCCATTTTCTTCAAAAAGTGTCCTTCAAGCTTCATTTTCCAAACAGTCCCCAATGCTCCAGCATTTAACCTGACATTACAATAAACAAAAGATTTTAGGTCGTTTTACGCAAAATAGCAACAATTAGTTAAATACTACACTTAGCTCCATAAATGAGAAAAATATAAAATAAGATAAGAAAATGACTCAATTATTTGGGATAAAGAAAATTTAAATTCTAAAAGAAAAGAAAAATACGCAATATGTATTGAAAACTCAATACATATCAATAGTCTATGCACATCCGCATAGACCCATCTTTCTTCTTTACAAACAAAATTGGAGCTCCCCAAGGTGATGAGCTCGGTAGGATAAATCCCTTCTCTAATAGCTCTTGAAGTTCATTTCTTGCATTTCTGTCGGAGCTAAGCGGTAGGGAGCACGGGCTATCGGAGCCGCTCCTGGAGTAAGGTCAAATTGGAACTCCACTTGACGTTCCGGTGGTAGCCCTGGTAAGTCCTCTGGAAAAACTTCTGGGTAGTCTTGCACGACCTTCACGTCCTCTACAGACTTCTTCTCTTTCTTCACGTCCACCACATAAGCCAAATACGAAGGGTAACCCTTCGCTAGAAATTTGTGGGCCTTAAGAGAAGAGATGATAGGATTGCACCTCTTACCTTTCTCTCCATAAATGGTGACTACACCAATTCCCTCCAAAGGCACTTAAATCATCTTCTTGGAATAGAGGATGTCAGCCTTGTGTCTTGACAACCGGTCCATGCCTATGACTACATCGAAACCGCCTATAGCCATAGGTAACAAATCTACTCCAAAGGAGTGCCCATCGATCTCTAGGGTGCAGTCAAAGAAACACTCATGAATGATTATTTGGTCGCCATTAGCCACCTATACCACTAAAGTATCGGGAAGAATGTTACTAGGAGTGACGAATTGCTTACAGAAAGTATTCGACACAAAAGAACACGTAGCACCCAAATCAAACAACATACGAGCGGGCAATGAGCTTACTAGGAACGTACCCAAAATGACATCAGCGGTCTCCTTTGCCTCTTTGGTGGTCATCCGGAATGCTCGTCTTGGCGCTCTCAACGGTTGTTCGACTCTTGCTATCGACCCAAAAGAACTTCCACGGTTTCCACCCACTAGCTTCGGGCAATCCTTCTTCATGTGACCTAGTTCCCAACATTCAAAACATACCGACCCCCGGATAGGGAAATCTCGGATGGCATGAACCTTCTTCCCGCACTTGGCACAGTCGGCGGAACCCGAGTACGGCTTTGGATTGCATGGGCCAAAGTGCTTGGTCTTGCATTTGTGGCACCATCTTCCCTATCGACGGTTGTCCCCAAATAATCCACCCACAAATGGTTTATTCTGACGAGCGGGCCCCGATGGCCCTTCCCACTTTCTTTTCTCTACAACTTGACCCTTCTCTTCCTTTACTTGTGCAATGTCATCCTCTACAAGGAATGATTCTTCGATCGCCTCCTCTATCGGTGACACTTTTGCATTCATCACCGTCGTCTTCATCTCGGCCGACAAACCCAACAAATAGGTCTTGATCTTCGTTCTCTCATCGGGAACCAGATGCTCCACCAAACTCAACTTTTCTAGGAATTGCTTTGAGTAGTCGGAAATCGACATGGTACCCTTCTTGAGATTATGGAACTCTTGTTCGATCTTGTCCAAAGATCTTTCACTACAATATTTTTTTCTTAAACGTTGGCCACGAGAGTTTGGCCAACACTTCCAGAGTAAGAGACGACCGGGTGAGATTCCACCAAATCAGGGCCTCGCCCTTAAGCAGATGAGAAGCAAACTTGACCTTCTATGACTCATCACATTCGCTTTCCTCGAACGCCATCTCTATCTCTCGGATCCAATAGATGCAATTGATGGGATCTTTAGCACCTGCAAATTCGGGTGGCCTACACCCCAGAAAAGATTTATAAGTGCATCTCGTCTCCTTCCTTTTCTTACGAGCAATAGCATGTTCTTCCGTTCCCATGACGGCCAGTCCACCACCCGATCCGACCGCAACATTATCCCCCACCGTTTCGGACCGTCGATGGCTAGAGTCGCGATCCTCTAGGAGTTTCATAAAGAATTCTTGTTGTTGTGCCATGGCCGAGTTCATGGCTAGCATCATACTGTCCTTGATTCTCGTCTCAAGCGTCACCTCTTCCATGATCGGGTTGTTATCGACAAGATTCGGTATGTGATATGCTCGGGTCCCCCGCCCAAGATGGTGGGTATGAGAGGTCCCACAGAGGTCTCGACCAAAGGAGGTTGGTCAGCAGTAGATTTGACTTCCACGCGCCCCTCTTACGGGTTTGGTAGTTTGCTCCGAGTGTTTACCATGGTTATCTGCCATACACGCACGAGAAAGAGGTTGAGAAAAGACTAAGTGAGTTAAACTCATGGTACATACTACTACGTTCATCAATCATCATAACAATAGCAATTCAAGCATGCTCACGTAAGAGCGCATTCATAATAACATTAGCTACATGATATTATGATCGCGTGATACACAAGGATCCGTCGTTACCGTCATCATAATTCTTAATCAATGTAATTCTGTATATCCTAACGCTCTCCCCACCTATGACTTTTACCCCAAGGTGGACAACTTAATGATACGCTTAAAGCTTAAGTCTAGATATGCTAAGTCAATACCTAGTTCACTTAAACTAAAGCTCTGATACCAACTTGTAACACCCTAAAAATAGGGATAACAAAATATCCCAAAAATGGAAATATGGTATATAAATTTGACAAAGCAATTGAGACTCCCAAAAATGGGGAAAGAATATTCACCTGTTTTAAGTACAAGTTACAAATTCTAATAATGGGAAAATAACAACCTAATAATCTAATTTCATTCGAAATAAGATTACAATTCGGGTGCTATCCGAATTTCCCAAAAATGACGTCTTCTAAAAGAAATGGTGTCCCAAAAGTTTTCCCCAAACTCACTCTAATCCGGCTAGACCTTCTTATCACCGGCACCGCTAGGACCTGAGATACACATCGACAACAAACAAGTGTTAGGCCAAAAAGTCTAGTGAGTTGTACAAGCAATAATATTCCAATCAATAACATAATACTTATCAGCAGTTAACAAAGAATTTCTCATTTGTGGAGTCAATAGGGGAGACCCATAGCACCAATCAAGTTTCACCCAAAGAGTCGATATACATTGATGCCAACTACCATGAGTGACATCCGAAAGGCCCAACTGACCCGAGGACTACAACCATGGCATTACCCCGAATGGCAGAGGTCTAGGTACATACCTTAACGGTGGCACCCAAGACTATATCCTCCTAGTTTCTACTGACTTGGTTCGTCCAACAATATCATTAGTAGGTCTCAAGGCACATAATACACATGAATCAATTAAAGTACCAACCATGGGTACAATGTTAGACCATATGACTCAAACATTACATATAGTTTATAACAAGACTAGCATGAATGTATTATTGCCAATGTAGTCAATATCCCACCTCATGGGGACTTGAGTGATAAATCACCCCAATATCATGGTACATAAACTTCATCAAACAATAACAAGCAACTATTGTCATGTACCTACCAAATAATCCATTTTCCCAAGATTAGGTCAAGCCACCCATATGGAACATTGATCAAAGTTAACCCATACAAGTATATTTCCCACCTATTTAAGGTCCAAGAGTCCCAATACCAATTTAGGGTAACCCACCCACATAGATTATGAGGACTTAGACTTACACATAATAAAACCCATAAGAAACCAAGTTTTATGAATAAATAGCTCAATAAAGATGAATGACGATAATAAATAGCAAGATAGGATGTGTATCCAGTTTTAACAAATTTTATGAACTCACAATCTAGGTTTTGGCCAAAAACCTAGAAAATAGCAAACCCTAGTTGGTGGTTGAGGAAGACTTGACTCTAAGGAGAGTGGATCTTGATGATAGCACTTCAACAAATGGTCTAGAATGTGATTAGATGACCAATAAATGGTCTCACCAACCAAAACCCTATAAATAAGTGAGGAGGGTGTGGTGTTGCCCAAAAATCATGCTGAAAACGAGTGGAGATGAAAAATGGATCAAAAATCGGGCAAAGAGGGGTTTTGGGGACCTGCAGGTGGCCCCGCGGTTTTGGCCGCGGCTAGGAGGCCGCGCCATAAGCCACGCGTGCGTTCCAATGGATTGAACTCCAGTGAGTTACGCGGCTTGGGCCGCGACTTGGAACCCGCGCAACTCTCTGTTTCAAGGTGCTAGTTATGGCTTGAAAGATAAGAGATTACTCACACATCTACGCATGAATATATACATATATATAGGCAAGTTCTAAGCGAAAATACGGGCGTTACACAACCCACCACCGTCCTCCATTTTTTTCGGTGGCCGCTCCTTTCTTCTTCATCATTGCAAATGAATCTGCCTCCGTCCCTCCATTTTCTCCAAATCCTACCCGCCTACATTATCTACGTCCTCGTCCCCTCAAATACGACACCCTCTTCTTATGTGATGACATCGACACCAGTCTCAAGTTCATGACCACAGGTTCGAAACCCCAACACCGGCCACGAGTTCATGACCATAGGTTCATAACCCCAACGTTGGTGTTCTCCTTTCCCAATCATTCTTAAATTTAAGTTGAACCCCAAAGTTAGTGCTCTCCTTCCCGAATTTGTGTAAATCGAAACCGAAACCCCAAGATGGGTGTTCTTTTCCTTCCCCTACTGCTGTAAATCGAAATTGCAACCTCAGTTCTTCTCTTGCCCATCGCTGTAGGTTTTCTATTTAGATTTCTCAGATTTTGATTTCCAAATTTTGGTTAGATTTTTTATTTTTTATTTCCGCAATCTCAAAGTCAGATTTTCACACCATCCCACTTGCCATCAGTCTTTTTTCAGAACCGTTACTTTCTTCTCCCTTATCTTCATAGGCATTGGTACTGCTCATAAGGAAGTGGTTGCTAGGAAAGAGGCATGGAAGTTCTTTTTCGTATTTGGGAATCTCTGTCATCATTTTAAATGTAAATATGACATGGAATTTTAGTTGGCAAAATAATAGTGACAAGTCATTGTTAAGAGGTCAACAAATTAACGAGACCCTTAAATAAATATAACTTTGCTCCAGACCCTTAAATGATGATTTTAATTGTTGGTTTTCCAAAACAGAAATCAGAGCAAAGTTGGTTTCATTTTAATGCAATTTTCCTTATTTAAAAACTATTTTTTACATATAATTAATATTAATAATTTAATATGTATTAGATGCGCGAAGGAAATATGATAAAAATGACTAAATACAATTTTTCTATATTATTTAAAAACTAATTTATATATAATGATATTAATATAATATTTAGTGGAGGAAAAGAAAAATAATAAAAATGATCAAGTGCAGGGAGGAGTCTCAAATCCATGACGACTTGAAGAATAGAGAGAACAAAAAATAACCAATTGAGTTTCATTATCATATGTGTTCCTAAAATGTGAAATATGGTATTTGAGTCAAAAAGCGGGGGGACATGGCCCCAAAAGCCCCTATTGGGTTCCACCACCGGCCATAAAGAAAAACTATATTTATTGGATAATATTTAGAAAGGAAAATATATTATATTTTTTTTCTTAAATAGATGTAGAGGATTAATTTACAAAAATAACCGAAATTTGCATAAATTTTTTTAGCTTTTCATTTTATTTAAGTAAAAATACATCTTTGGATTATGTATTTATTTTTATTTTGGGCAATGGCGATAAATAGATAACTTAAATAAATATTTATATTCATATCATTATTAAATAATATATAACTTAATAATATTTTAAATCCATGCCAATAATAGAGAAAATAAAGTTCAAGAATGTATATAATTATATCCATCAAACCCACAAAGCATGCATATGTTTGTATGTGAAATCTTATTTGTGTATGATCACACAAAGGAAAAAGTAATTAGTCATATATTTTAAACCAACAATCAAAGCGTTTTTGCTAAAAACAACGATACTGTTATTTATTGATTATTATAAACAACATGCATACGTACAATTGTAGGTAGTTTTCTGAAAAAAAGTTGAAGCATCATGGTATCATATATTATGCAAATTCCATAAACTAATTATAAACATATCAAAACAATTCAAGAATTAGGATTTCATATTGTCATGCGATGACTCCAGGCCATTCTTGGTCGCCCGGGGATTAGTCGGTGCGCGTAAGCTGACCCGGAAACCCACAGTTACCAAAAAAAAAGTGGCAAATTCTTTAACTTAAAACATAGTAGATGATGTTTATAGTTTAAACATATAAAAGAAAATAATCTTCTTAGAAAATCATCATATTTGTTTATAGCATAAAGTATAACTAATATGATGATGTTTTAAAACTTAAACATATAAAAGTTACCTAAAATATCAAATTTTAGCTTGATTCAACGATCACTTCTTTTTATGAAGTGTAAACAAGGCAGAACAACAGTAAATAGAGAGAATGAAATCTGTAATATGTATTAATCAAAAACCCTTTAAATAGGGAGGAGTTTATAAAGAAAATAGAACATTCATTATGGTAAATTCTAATACTAGGAAAATATTATTTTATTCACTTCCGTACGTATTATTTTTACATCTTTAGCATATAAAAAATAAATTAAGATACATTCTTTTTTATTATAAATTAAACTATTATAACTTTTTCATCAATAACTTCAAAAAAATCTCATTATTAAATTATTTTGGATTTAATAGTATTATAAAATAGCACAAATACATACTAATTTATACTATCTACATCTATAGTATATTAGAGGCTAATTCATTTGTAAATCCAAAAAAAGTTACAAACTTACAACCAAGGGTATTTTGTCTTTTTCCCAAATTCGTATTTTTAGAAATAATTCAAATTTTTTAAAAATTATATTAATTCTTTAAATATCTTATTCGGTTACCATATATAAACCGACTATGTATTTTTAAGAATAATTCAAGTTTTTCTTAAAAATTATTAATTCTTAACAAAAGAACCATTCATAACCATTCATAATCATGCATAAAAAGGCTAACCCTGGCCCATGGCTACTGTGGCTTTGGCCATGGGTAGCAGACCCATAAGGGCATCTTTAAATCAAATTTAGCTTGGTAGGCTCGGTTTCTAAGGCCCAAGAAAAAGGCTACTGTTTTGAATACGACACACGTGTAAACCAAATCACAGAATTAAGTCATAGATCGAAAAAATACTACCATTTTCTTGCGTCTCTCACCCTCATGACAGACTCACAAGTTCATTATTCTCAATCTTAATCTCGCATATATTAGTTATCGTTACTCTCAATTGATTGATTGCTAAATTGGTGGGCATCTTGCGAGTTGTGTCTGCCTCTGTCCTAGTCGACCCTAAATCGACTACTGGAGTCGTGGTTGTTGGCTTCTTGCATGTGTTTATGCCCTAAATCGATTGGCTTCTTGCTTTGGTTCTACCCTAACTCAAGTTAGTTTTTCTTTTCTATGTTCTAAAGTATGCTTTGAATTTTTTGAATTGTTGCTGAATTGTTGCCCCTAGGGTCGTGCATTGGCATGTTGCAACCTGGAATACTGAACAGGCCCCAAAAAATGGCTCAAATCCAGTTATGTTTTAGCTAATTACCTTTTGGAGTTTTGATTTTAGTAGAGTCCCAAATCCAATATCTGACGACACCTTACACTTGTAAGCAACCTCTAGCCTCTATCTAATTGTCTTCATTGGTTAAACTACTTTGGCTCATTCATACTGTTGTAGGTTTGTGAAACCTAAATGTAATGATTTTACTTGTTTCCTCTTTTGATGGTTTGTGTTTATAATATTGAACCTAGTACCACATTTTGCTTTAAGAATTTGTAGAATATCTTATTTTTGAACTTTGGTTGATGCCTTGTGATTTCTAGGTCATTTACATACAACTCTCTTACATTCTCGTGCAGACACTGTGATTGCTATGATGAAATTTTAGACTTTAGAGCAATGTTTTATGGTAGGAGGCACCAGTACCCACTACCATTTTCTTGTTTGCAAAATCATAATGGTTAGTAGATGATGAATATTTCCTTGGACGAAGTTGGATTTGGTTTGCTAATACTAGATGATAACTGATGAATCTTTCATTTGCTTCCTGCATTATTAAAAGCATTACATAGTTTGAACTATATTACTCTTAGGGGTGTCAAAAATAACCGAAACCGAATAACCCACCCGAACCGAATGAAATTTGGGTTAAACGGTTTCGGTTTATTCGGTTTTCGGGTTAAACGGTTCGGTTAACCAAATAAGGATTCTTATTCGGTTCGGTTTTCGGTTAATTTTTTCCTAATTCGGTTAAACCGAATAACCCGAATAACACATTCGACTAATATTTTATATATTGCATGTTTATAAAAAATAAACCTAAGACATGCTATACTATTATTATTTTACATATTTTATTGATATATAATGTTTTTTATTGGGGGTAGATAATGTTTCTTTATTAGATTATATTTTATGCTTGAATTATATCGTCACATGAAGAAATATAATGTCATATGGTAGAAATAGGTTTTGATAGATGGTGTATTTTACTTAATATAAGTCAATTGTTGAGTAATAATGTATGACACAATTATATATTATAAGCAATAGACACTTGATTTGAAAACATTATTTGAGCAAATGTCCAACGAAAAAATATAAATCCTTATTCGGTTTAACCGGTTACCGAACCGAATAACCCGAAACCGATTAAACCGAACCTTATTTGGTTTGGTTATCGGTTAGTTTTTAAAAAGTTTGAAAACCGATTAAACCGAACCGAATAAACCGAAAACCGATATAACCGATCGAATAACACCCCTAATTACTCTTACAGTGACCTCTTTCCGATGAATTTGTTAATAATCCAAATGATTGCTAGTGATGATACTCATGACACTCATGATAGTGAAATTTCGGTTGAAAATCCTTGCAATGAATTTGTTGATTTTGTTTGTGATTTTATTATACGGGGTTTTGGTTTATGTCTCCCGTGTATCATTTTTGTTATATTTAATAAAATTTGGCGTTGGGATGAGCCTCCTAGCTTCGCTAGGTTCCAAACCCCTTCAAATAGTTTATTTTATTTTTCGTATGCGTATATAAAGGGCATTTTTTGGCCTTTCACCACGGGCATCCGAAATCTCAAGACCAGCCCTGCATAAAAATATCATAAATGCAGTACAAGAACAATTTATACTCATTCATAAAATTCTATAACCATTTAAAAAATCATAACTATAATTCAAGAATAATTCATACCCATTCATAACCGCTTTCATAAAATTTCATAATTGTAATACAAGAATAATTCATACCCATTCATAACCTTTCATAAAATTTCATAACCAGTTACAAAAAAATTCATAACTGTAATACAAGAACAGTTCATACCCATTTACAAAAAATTCATAAGTGTAATACAAGAATAATTCATACACATTCATAATTGTTCATATAATTTCATAACCATTTAAAAAAAATCATAACTGTAATACAACAACAATTCATACCCATTCATAAAAATTCATGTTCAGATTGTCGGTTAATTGGTTGCTGAACCACCATGTCGTCAGAGCTTTCATACATCTGAATGCATTTGGAAATCAGCCACCATGTCGTCGGAGAAACCTGTTGCGGATCAGAGCCACCATGTTGAGAAGAAATCTTCATATGGAACTGTATCATTCATTCAACCGTCGGATACCGCAAAATCAGCAAATACATCGTTAACAAATATCTCTTTATCCATAGAAGCAAGAATAATTCATCCTCCATCAAAACAAAATCGTATGATAATATTAATTGGATTATGAATTAGAATATTCTATATGAAAATTAGATAATTGTACTGCACAGTGTGGGCACAGTATTACCCAGTGAGGGCACAAGTATATACCACCACTGGAATCGCTACAAGTAATATAATGGTCATAAAACTGAGTATCATTTCCACAGGGACTGACGTACTGAGAAGCATAGATTTTCATGAACTTCTTGCACAAGTTGTGAGAAAAATTATCGTATTGGTGGTTGATTAACCCTAAAAATACGGGATAAAATTTATAATTAAAGAATGGGTATGGATGTAAGCCTTTCTTGAGATAGACGTAGTAACAAAATGGTTAGGCCTTTTGTAGTACGGGATGTCAATAAAAAGCCCGATCTCTTGAAAGTGGATTTTTAAAGACCAGTCCTACAAAATGCCCAAAAAGTGTCCATTGTTACTGACTCTTAATCTTGCCGATTTAACTAAGTTGAAATAAATCAAGTTCTACCGGTATGGAGATTTATACCCAAATCTCTTTGTGATATAAATCTCCTCCGACGTTTGAACCTTAGTAAATCATGAAGAACATGTATCTCTACGTGGTTATCAAAAACTTTCTCAAATCTTTATGCATCCCTTAAGCCGCATTTTGAATTCCCCCCTCTCGAGGTCAAGATCTAATATTAAATCTTCAAAGTGATCGTCTTATTAGCGTTAAGTTTAAGTCTCGACTTAAGTGACCAAGCTTAAGAGCTAGTAACGATGGTCACACCCAAGTGTTGCCTACTAGTCTTAAGTTGGCTCACACCCGTACCCAAAAGATGATTAGCTCATAATAATAATAAAAGACATCATAATAATAATGAGAGAAATAAGTAAGAAAGGAAATACTTGTTAATCTACTTGCATTAAATAAAGTAAAATTACAGACGATTCCCACAGTGGGAAACTGTGGGCAGAAACTGAAATGCGAGAAATTAAATACTGAAAATTAAAAGATAACTACCTTAACTCTTTACTCTTCCAAGGAGAGAGTTTTGAGCTGGAGATGATTGTTGATATCATTAATGCCTAGAAAGCCTTTTATTTATAACAAAATGCATCCTAAAATCCAATGGGTAAAAAGCCTAAAATCTAATGGTTAAAACTCTATTATCCAATGGCTAAACTAGTACAATGATTGCTGAGATTTCTTGAGATTTATTCCAACTAATTTCCACCTAAAAGAACCATTAACCATTGGATAATAGTACAAAGTCTTTATTACCCAATGGGTCTCGAGTGCCTCCAGTGGCCAGACTGTGCCCACAGTCTCACAAAAATGTTATTTCTTGTCCCAACTGAGTTCTTTGGTGTATTTATCCAATTTGAAAACTTTATGGACCAAAAGGAATAGATGGAAGCAAAAGTGGGTAGAAAGTGGAATAGAATGAAAGAAAAGAGTAACAAATAACACTAAAAAATGAGGGTTATCACACCCCCAAACTTGAGATGTCACTTGTACTCAAGTGATGAAAGTAATGGAAGCACAAAGAATGTTTCGATGAAGTGAGGAAAACTTACAAAGGTATTGTTGCATCCTTCTCGTTCTTCAAAAGGCACGAACTTCCATTGAGAAAATCACCATTTTTGCAATTAATCGGTAGGGCTTTGAGTTGGTCTTGTGTATGTGGATAAAAATAATCTCTCATTTATCTCTCCCCCAAACTTGTGGTAAACTACTAGAAGGGGTTTGGGTTGTTTTGATATTGGGCTCCCCTTTAGTAATTTGGATCATGGAATATGTATTTATTTACTTGTATTGGGCTGCTCATGTCTTCTCACTTTTTCCTCATATCGTTCTTGTAGACCTTCTTGAAGACTTATTGTATATATATAAATATAGATATAGATATATCTATATCTATATATATTTTTGATACTTTTTCTATAATCAAAAATTTGTAATGATCATAATACTCATGAAGCCTCATAATGTTCATCCTCCCCCCCAACTTAGAATGTATCAATGTCCTCATTGGTGAATAAAACACATCGGTAGGAAAGGCTAGGTGACAAAGGGAGAGTGTTTCGGCCAAAAATACCAAAAGGGCCTACGTCCTTTTAATTCCACAAACAAGTGATAGCTAATGAAAGATGTACCTGAAAAAGTGAGATTAATAACAACAAAATAGGAACGAGAAAGCATACGAAGAATTATATTGAAAATCTATCGGGTAATGGAGTACAAAAGATAAAGGTTAGCGTCGGGTCCAGATTTTCAACACAATACTTGCTAGCAAAAAAGATACCAAAATAAAAGTAAGTTTTCAAAAGAGATGAACGACACCCGCAAGATCAGTCGGTCAACGGAGGTTGACCACTGTGGGAGGCAGTGGGAACAGTTGATGGGTCAGTGGCAGCAGGTTCGGCAGCAGGTTCGACAACAGACTCGTAACATCTTGGGGCTGGATTTCGTACTTGATGTGGGCACACATTCGGAGGGAAGCGGGGTTGGTTGGCTGCATGAAGGATGTTCTCATCAACAAGGAACTTGCAATGCACGCATTTCCAATCTCTTTGGTAAGCCAACACCAGCTATGATTTGCGCTCTAATTTACCGAGGCGGTCTTCGAGTCCCTGAACTTTATTGAGAATGGCCTCTAGCTTGAGACTAGTTTCTTCATTTTGGGTTGCTAGCACCGATAACCATGTCTCGGACCCATACCCGGTTGTTGTGGGCTTTGGAGGAGAAGGTGGGCCATATGGACCTACAGTGAATGATACTGGGGTTGTTGCAGCAAATGAGGTAGCCTGTGGCTCGGCATTTGAAGTGGCAGGGGCCCAGACCGGATTGGGCTTGCGAGCGATAGCCCTTTGCCTTCTCTCAATGGTACCTGCATTAATAGGTGAAGAAATAGAGACCCCCTCGTCCGTTTCGTAAGCCACAACCTCGGCCTCCGAGGGGAGTTTGGTGATGAGCGTCGGAAAGATAAGCCTATTGCTTGTTCGAGTAGCGGACGTCCCAATGGTCGCGTGAGCGATAGGCCCAAGATCAACAGGTAATTCCTTCAATATACAGTACAACAACAAACATTTATCCCTTGATAGAGTAATGTCATGGATAGTAGGGATAAGGTTGTGTCTTAAAAACTAGAACCAAAGCGTTGCCTCGGTGTTAGGCTCCAGACCAAAATTATTGGTCTATGGTTTTCCATGGTCCAACCGTGGTCGAGAAGTGCCAAAACAGATGCAACTTCTTCATCAGAAACAAGGGTAATACCTTGCAAGTACTGGCTAAATGAGCAGATAAATGGTGTAGACAAACCAAGGACTGTTGGTCTCTAAGCAAATGTATCCCTATTTGTCAATAAAGGAATAGCACACAAGTATACATGTCAAACCAGTACCGTTTTGAAAACAAGTAATAAAGTGATACTAAGTACCGAATATCGATCCCACAGAGACAATTAAAGCAAGCAATTAATCCAAGTCAACTTAAAAGGTGATTTCAATGAGAGAACTCGAAGGAATGATCTTTGAGTGAGTTAACATCTTTGAAATTGATTTATAACAGTAAAAGAATGCATGGGTGTAAGTTCAGGATGGAGTTTAGCTATAGGGTGTTTAGGTAGATTTCTATAACATGAACTTGCAACATTGGTTCTCAGACAGTCCTCTTTCAAGGTTCAGATGAGAATATGTACTGGCAGTACCATGCATTCGGGTAACCCAACCAATGTCGTTCAAATCTTACTATTCTTTTCATGTAGTTCACAATCCGTTAGGATTGATACGGTCCATCATAACCACTACATCACTACTCATCTAAGTAGAACAACACTCGTCACTTTGTCAAGAAATACTTAGATGAAACTTAGAAACAAGGGGTGAATAATAAGGTGGGTAGCCAATAGCAAAAGCAATCTTCCACTACCACAAAGGCCTTTATCTCCCAACCTTTACTTACACCCAAGCTAGGGGTATTAGCCTATCATCGCTTTAAAATAAATACAAAACATAATATTAAATTCGAAATGTAAAGACATGAACAATAAAGTACCAAAAGATTTTTAGATTAAAGCTAGTAAAAGGTGACAATAGTTACTAAATAGTTAGAAGAACTACTTAGTTGTTTCCATTGTTAAAGAAACTACAAAAGCAACAAGTTAAAGTAAATATTAAAGCTAAAGTAACTTGCAAGAGCAAGTTAAGATGTGTCTAAGACCTGGAAATGAAGCCCCTATTTATACAAGGGGAAAAGTATCTAATGTCAAATATTAAGGTATAAAGATTCTTTTATCCAATGGTCATTACCAAAAATACAAAGGACTTACAAGATGCCTTCCTTAACAAGATCACTTAAGATGATGATATTCTTTAAAAGATTCCTTCAGCTCCAGCTTACAAAACGGGTCTAGGTGGTAGCAAAAAGATTCCCCAACAAAAAGTTTATGAAGTGACGTCTTGTACTTACTGAAACTGTGAACATGTTGTAGCCTCTTGCTGCAGCAAACCAAACTGTTACATTTTTATCAAAATAGCACAAATAGGGCACATTCCTCTTACTTAGCTCCAAACTACAATAAAGGATAAAAACAAACCAAAAGACTCAAATTTGGTGATTGTGAGACTAAAATAAGAACAAATTTAAAAATAATAAGTGCTTAGAACGTGATAAGCTATGCACTTATCAACTATGTTAATCTTCGCTCCGGACCAGTTGATATCATGACCCCGAATATTGTTGGTACTTCTCTTGTACACACCAACAGCAGCGAAAAATTCCCTCGCCCAAGTGATATTTGCCACAAGCAAAGCTACCATATTTTCCCATTTCAAGGCCACCAAGTGATGTTTGAAGTGCATCACGTGCTCGACCAACTTAGGTTCGAAGGCCCGTTCATAGTGCATTTTATTGTTTTTGATGGAATCGTACCTTTTGGTGATTGCAAGGTCCTAATTGTCGACCTTCTTCTTCTTTGAATGTCGGGTCTGTCGTGTCTCTTGGGTCTCGTCTTCCTTAACTACGGCCTTGTCCTTTTGGTTCCTCCCTCTCGTAGAGTCAGTGGGCTCTCGACCCCTTTTTTGTTTTTTGTTCTTCAAGGGCTTGCTGGAATCAGACGACCCCTCCTCCACACTATGAACATAAGTGGTATCGATCGTGGGTCACTTGTTGGTATCCACAGTGAGAATGGGGTCTTCGGTGGATGGAGAGGAGTCCCCACTGTGGTTGGAGATGGGAGAGTCGGCGAGGGACATATCGACAGTGGGTGATGGTGGCTTAGGAGGGGAAGATGGTAAGAAATCGACCTTCGTTGGTAGGCTGGTGTTTTCAAAATCAAAGTGTATCTCCTCCCCCAAAATATCCACTTCTAGGGTTTCTTTTCATTTAAATCGAAAAGATGGGGGTGGGTTTTTGACGTGTCGACGGTTGGGAATGGTGGGGTTACGGTGGTTGTGGGTGGTATAGTGGTGGAAGTGGTGGTGGTGGTGAGTGGTAGAGTGAGGGGGATAAAAAAAAGGTTTTGGGGGAGGGTTTATTGCTGCTGTGGTGGTCGAAAATGGGGGAAGTGAGGATGGTGAAATTAGGGTTTCGGTAGTGGTGGGTCCGGCGACGGTGGTGACCGGAGAAGAAGATGGAGGAGGAGGAGGAAGAGGGAGAACCCGAGTTAGTATCTCATGTGATTCGATGAAGCTGTGAATAAACGCCGCCGGAGACGACGACAGGGTCTTATCGTCGACACTTGCCATTGACGATCCTACGGTGGTCTGGACTCCAAACGTCGACGATCCCGTCGAAATGGAGATGGTGGGATCGACTAGTGGTGGTGGCATGGTGGAACCGGTGGTAGAGGCGACGGAGGAACCGACTTCGGTCATCTGGAGTCTTCTGCTCCGGCGAGATGGGGCGATGTTTAGGTTGGGGTTTAGCTTTTTTGCTCTATCCATGGATAAAGGTGGTTTTGTGGTGGTGACTTTTGGTTTTTGTTTTGAGAAAAACTTTAAGGAGGAAGCTTCTTATTCTTTAATAGATGAGATCACTTACCAAAAAGAAAACCACCAGGTGGTTTTATGTTGGTTACCATTTTTTTTAAAAATAAAACCACCTCTCCAATACCCTGTTGATCCAAACTTTCTCAGTGATTTGATAATGACCCTTTAAAATACTTAGTGAAAATTACATTTAATATCTGTATGTATTAGTGTTTTACAATCAGCGATCATATACTGAGTCTGTTCAGTATCGCCGATGAGCTCTAATGTATTCTGATAAGTGTAATCCCTGAAGACAAGTTTCGCGACAAAGACGTTCATCGCTGACATCGAAGACAAAGCTGATGAACAAGTGACAAGTCTATTCATGATCTGATGTAGATATCAGTGAAATCAAGACAAGTCCACACACGTGAAGAACTGTGAAGAAAAGTTTCAGCGATAGCTGACCTTAATTCAGAATCTCTGAAGAAAGACCTCCTCAGCTATCAGTGATCACGAAGCTTATGCTACAAGGTTTCTTTTGTCTTATCCTTGCACAAGAAGTACAATCTATCAGAAGAAACATACGTTTGCCTCAGATCGTACAACAACTATGAAGACTACACTATTCACCATTCGTCCAAAACCATGTAGCTAAAAGTCAGAGGCATGTAACCAACCAAATAGTGACACGTGTAAAGTACCCCTGCCATGCATTTAATGCATAGGGTATAAATAGAAAGGTTAAGCCTCACTTTGAAGTGTTGCCTTCTATCCTCTATCTCTCAATGAACCATATAGAAACCATTGCTTTCTATATTTTCTTAACCTTTATCTCTTGTTCTAAATGCAACCTACTTAGACTATGTTTGGCAAACTAGTTGATAAGCTAGCTGATGACTGATAAGCTAGCTGGTGACTGATAAGCTAGCTGATGGAAAAGTCACGTTTGGCAAAAACTAGCTTATAAGATGTAAAATTACCAAAAAGGACATTAGCAAAAATAATCAATTACAATATTTAATAATATAATTAAAATAAATTTATAATAATATAATATATTAATTAATACAAATAAGGTAGTAAATAATATAATATGTTAATTAAAAAATTTTAAATTTATTATTATATATATTATAAATTTTGAATTTTAAACCAAATTTTTAAATATATATATATATATATACATTAACTTATGATTTTAAAAAACCGATACATATAATATGGAAAAAATAATCAAATAATAATTACAAAAATAATAATAATTGATAACTAAAATATATTGATCAATATTAAAAAATTGATACTCCCTCCGTCCCAAATTAAGTGTCCACATTACTATTTTGGTTTGTCCTAAAATAAATGTCCACTTTCAAAAGTAAGTTTCCAATTTCCCATTTTACCCTTAATTATAAGGTGGAAAAAGTTACTCTCTCTATTATCAAGGGTAAAAAATGTCATTTGGTTATTTAAAAAAGTGTAATAATTGCATAATCCTAAAACTGTGTATCATTTTCATTGTGGACATTTATTTTGGGACAGAGGGAGTATTTATCAATAATTCTAAATAATTAAAATTTTATGTTATAATTTTCAAATAATATTAATTAATAATTTATTAATTAATAATAATAAATTTTAATAATTAATATTTTAATGAGGGTTAATATATAATAAATAGCAAGGGTATATTTGGAAGAAAAAATAAAAAGCTCCTCAAGGTTCCAAAACGCTAGTAAGAGTAGTTTTTCAATAAGCTAGCTTATGGTCATCCAAACATGTACTCTAAAGCTAGCTTTTTTTTGCCAAACAATGCCTTAGTGTTTATTAAGTTTGTTTAGATTAGGTTTACTTAATCTTATTCCGCAACAAACTGTAAATTGTGATTTGAATTATCAATAAGCAATTTATTAAACCATAAAAATTTGTGTTTGTATTCACCCCCCCCCCCCCTTCTACAAACTTGTTTAGCACCTACGGGACCAACATACCCAAAAGGTAATACCCAAGATAATAATGAGGAAGTACAAAAAAAATCTTAAAAAATATCATCCATACTTCCTAGCCTTCCAAGTGTCCACCCATTTTCAGAAAATAATTAACTATTTTATCAAAACAGATTCCCCAAGATTCTCTGTTTAAAAATCCCGCCCAAAAATTCGTAGGCACTACATACCCACAGTGGGCACTCACTGCCCACAGTAGGCACAAAAACAAATATTTTACAAACAAACTTCCTACCTGTACATAATTTACAAGAAGAGTTCTAGTCAGTTCAAGGGTTTAGTTCATTGGGTTTGGGCACTCCATCTGGGAGGTAATGCTTAACCCGATGTCCGTTGACCTTAAATGTGCTATTATCTTGCCGATTTAACAAGTCGATTGTGCCAAAGTTTCCTACGTTCACAATGGTGAAAGGACCTGACCAACATTATTTAAGTTTTCCGGGGAACAACTTCAATCTTGAATTAAAGAGGAGCACTTATTGTCGTTTTTCAAAGGTCCTTTGGTTTATCCTACGATCATGCCAGAATTTTGTTCTTTCTTTATATATTGTGGCATTTTCGTAGGCATGGTGCCTTAGTTCTTCTAACTCTGTCAACGGAAGTTTTCGCTTTTTCCTCGCTACATCTTCACTAAGATTCAATTCTTTTATTGCCCAAAAAGCTTTGTATTCAAGTTCCAAAGGTAGATGACACACATTTCCAAAAACTAACTTGTACGGTACCATTCTAAAGGGGTTTTGAAAGCTGTTATGTAAGCCCAAAGTGTGTCATCCAACTTGAGTGACCAATCCTTCCAATTGGGTTTAATGACTTTCTCCAAAACAGATTTTATTTCCCGATTTGAAAGTTTGGCAAGACCATTTGTTTGAGGATGCTATTCTGTGGACACTCTATGTTGGATATTATATTTTTGGAGAAAGTTAACCACGGTTTTAGCATCGTTTCGAGGACACACAATGGTTTCTACCCATTTAGATACGTAATCAACCGCAACCAGAATATATTGGTTATTAAACGACATTGGAAACGGTCCCATGAAATTGATGCCTTAAACATCAAAAAGCTCGTCTTCTAAAATATTGTTTAAGGGCATTTCATTCCTTTGGGATAAGTTTCCCGTCCTTTGACATTGATCACAACCTTTGACGAACTCAAATGCATCTTTAAATAAAGTGGGCCAAAAGAAACCGCTTTGAAGAATTTTTGCCGTCGTACGTTGACAACCAAAATGGTCTCCATACGGTGAGGCATGACAATCACTCAAAATACTTTTCATCTCAAAATTTGGGACACATTTTCTTAAAACTTGGTCTGCACCTAATTTATACAAATATGGATCATCCCAAAAATACTGTTTACAATCATGTATGAATTTTTTGAACTGTTGTCCCCTCATGTTGCATGGCCTGATTCCATTTACCAGATAGTTTGCAATATCTGCATACCATGGGACATTGTTTTCAAAACAATGATGGATGGTTAAAATTGGTCATCTGGAAAAATCTTCTTTATGTCATGATTGCCATCACTTGACACATTATTTTCAATTCTTGAGAGATGATCGACAACTTGATTGTTTACTCCGTTTCTATCAACTATCTCAAGGTCGAATTCTTGTAAAAGAAGGACCCACCAAATAAGACGTGACTTTGCATTGATTTTGTTAAAGAGATATTTAATAGCGGAGTGATCGGTGTGAACGTTGAATTTTGTGTCGATCAAATAGGATCAAAAACGGTCAAAAGCAAATACTACGGTAAGTAACTCTTTCTCGATTGTTATATAATTTATTTGAGCTTCGATAAGAGCTTTGCTTGCGTAGTAAATGAGGTGGAAAATTTTGTTTTGTCTTTGTCCCAAGACATCACCCACAGCCCAATCGCTAACATCACACGTTACCTCAAAAGGTAATGTCCAATCTGGGGCAATCACTATGGATGCCGAGACAAGTACGGCTTTGATTGTTTCAAAGGCTTCTTTACATTCGGAAGTAAAGTCGAAAGTTTGGTCAGCATGCAATAAATTGCAAATGGGTTTTGTGATTTTTGAAAATTCTTTTATGAAACGCCTATAAAACCCCTCATGACCTAAAAAACTTCTAATGCCCTTAACCGAACTAGGTTCGGGTAATTGCATTATTACTTCCAGTTTTGCCTTATCTACCTCCAAACCCTTCTTAGAAACCATGTGACCCAACACGATCCCTTCTTGTACCATAAAATAGCATTTTTCCCAGTTTAAAATTAAATCGTGTGTTTCACATCTTTCCAAGCTCCTTTTCAGATGTTCAAGACAATTTTCAAATGATGTGCCAATAACTGAAAAATCGTCCATAAAAACTACCATGGAATTTTCAATCATATCTGGAAAAATGGACATCATACAACGCTGAAATGTAACGGGTGCATTGCATAGACTAAATGGCATTCGGTGAAAAGCAAAAGTTCCGAAGGGACAAGTGAAAGTTGTCTTCTCTTGATCTTCTGGGGCAATGTGAATTTGGTTATACCCCGAATATATATCCAAAAAGCAACAAAATTCATTTTCGGCCAATCTATCTAGCACTTGGTCAATGAAGGGTAAAGGAAAGTGATCCTTTTTTGTAGCTAGATTCAATTGTCTATAATCCATGTAAATTCTCCACCCGGTGACGGTCCTTGTTGGAATGAGTTCATTCTTTTCATTGGTGATTACCGTGGTACCACCCTTTTTTGGCACGCATTGTATTGGACTTACCCAACCACTACTTGAGATGGGGTAAATAATACCTGCATCAAGCTTTTTTAAAATTTCTTTCTTAACGACTTCTTTCATGATGGGATTCAGTATCCTTTGTGGTTGCACTTTGCCAATGCTATTATCTTCCAAAATTATCTTATGTTGGCAAAGAGAAGGGCCGATCTATCTTTGAAGTCCAATTGCTCAAATGCATCTATAACCTCTATCAAATCTTCTTCCAAAATCTCTTCCCCTATGCAATTGATCAAGCTTAACTCAAAATCATCACCTAAAGCATTTAAGTAAGAGAAATATTCAATTTCATCGTTAAACTTGAGGTATTTGAAAAACATTGAAAGTTACTTGTTGGTCGTTCACTATCATAGTTAACTCACCCTTTTGCATGCCTATCAAGGTTCTACCGGTTGCTAAAAATGGTCTCCCTAGAATGATGGGAACATCTTGATCTGCCTCATAGTCCACAATTAGAAAATCGACTGGAAAAATTTATCGACTTTGACCAAAATGTCCTCAATTTTTCCTTTTGGATAGGCCAAAGACCTGTCTGCTAGTTGCAAAGTGACTGTGATGGGACGAGCTTCCCCAATTCCCAATTTTTTAAACACCGACAAAGGCATGAGGTTTATGCTTGCCCCCAAATAACATAGAGCATGCCCTACTTCTTGTCCCCCAATAGAACACGGGATTGTAAAGTTCCTCGGGTCCTTTAGTTTCGGAGGGATTTTGCAAGTACGAAATGAACTACATTCTTTGGTCAACGCAACGATTTCAAATTCTCCCAACTTTCGTTTTTTATTAAGAATATCTTTCAAAATTTTAACATAACTTGGCATTTGCTCGAGAGCCTCTACCAAAGGAATGTTAATGTGGAGTTGTTTGAAAATGTCCAAAAACTTTTTGAATTGTTCATCCACATTTTTGTTTTTCAATCTTTCGGGAAAAGGTAAGTCCCTTATATCTGGTGCAGTCTTGCTCTTGTCAGGAGCACATGTGATGGGTGATTCTGGAGTGGGCACAGTCTTCCCACTGTAGGTAGATTGTGTTGGATCGCAAGGAACAATTGGGCCTGTTGTTTTGGCTGAGGTTTCTGTTTTTTCTATTGCCTTAGGAGAAGGAAACAGGTCCGGGAGTTTTGAGCAATCAAATAGACGTGAGTCCTTGTTCGAAATTGGTGAGATTGATGATTTTTTGACCTTCCTAGACTTATCTAAGCTTTCAATTTCTTTTATGCTCACAGCTTTGACGTGTTCCTTGTAAATGCCCTTTGGGTTTTTGGTGTCACTTTGCAAAGTCCCTTGGGGTCTGTTCTTGAGTTCGGCAACAAATTGTTCGAGTTGGGTTTCAAAACCCCTCAAGGTGGCATTGGTTTGGTTTATAAAACCTTTTAGTAATGATTCGATTGAACCATTACCATCCGATGCATTTTACTGTCTCGGTGCATGTTATTGTGAAGTTTGTCCATGTTGAAAATTTTGAGGCTTTGGTGAAATCTCGGGGGATTTGGTGGTCGGTTTTGGACTTGACTTTCCTCGAGGGGTTGAAGTCCTTGATTTCCCGTCCACGAGAAGTTTAGATGGTTTCTCCGATTCGGTTTGTATGTTTGAGAAAACGGGCTATTTCTAGCGTGATTTCCAACATAGTTTACCGATATAGGATTACCGGTGCAACACTCAAAAGGATGTCCTTCACCACAAAAAGTACACGACTCAATTACCGGTTGGTTTATGGCTTGCACTTGACTTTTTTCTCTATTAAGGTTCAAATTGTTTTTAACCAAATTAGTTAAAGCTATAATTTATGCATTTAAAGCGGAGATGGCATCAATCTCACGAACTCCTGACGCAATTATGGGAATTATAGTACGAGGGTTTGACCAGTCAGTGTTATTATCAGCAACTTTTTCCAAAATGTCATACCCCTCGTATGTTTTAGCAGTAAAAACGCTACCAGCTGTGGCATCAAGGATGATTTTGGCAGCATTAGAAACACCATTACAAAATGTTTCTAATTGTATGCAGTGAGGGATTCCATGATGAAGACATTTCCTAATTAAGTCTTTAAATCTCTTCCAAGCATCCGATACTGCCTCATCTTCCTCTTGTTTAAACATTTAAGATATCATTTCTAAATTTCACATTCCTGGTGGGCGAAAAGTATTTTTTTAGAAATGTTTCAGCTAAACTCATCCAAGTATCAATTGAATGAGGTGGCTGAGAATTTAGCCAGGTTTTGGCTTTATCTCTCAATGTATAAGAGAAGAGTGTCAACGTAAGGCTTCTGAGGAAACTCCGGGAATGTGAAAATGATCTGTCATTTCTAAAAATGATTTTAAGTGAGAGTGCGGTTCTTCCAAAGGTTATACTCCAAATTGACTCATTGCTTGGATCATTTGAAACATTACCGGTCTCAGTTCAAAATTTTGCGCAGTGATGTTGGGCCTAAGAATCCCCGATTTGAGTTGATCAAATTCGGGTGTTGCATAGTCCCGTATTCTCCTTTCCTTGTCATCGGCAATTTTAATCGTTGTTTCCACAAGCGGGGGTGGAGGATTTACTTCCTCTTTCGTCATGGTTTGTTTTAAAACTGGGTTTTTCCGATTTCCTCTGCTTCTTCTTCTTCTTTTAAAAGTCTTTTCGATTTCAAGATCAACTCATGGTCCTTATGGTTTGCCTAAATTTTGGATTTGGTCCCTAAAGTAAACTATCTACGGTGATGGTCCCTAACTTTTTAATTTACTTTCACTCATGGTACTTCTATAGTTAACGGTGTTAATATCATCCAACCCCTTGTTTAAATCAAGGGGCAAATCAGTAATTTAATAAATAAAAATAATTTTCCTATTAAATATAAAAATCAACATCATCTTCAAAATTTCAATGGAAATCTCTTTCGCCTCCTAAACTCTTTTATCATTCGATAGTCTTCATCGACGTCAATGACGGCGACGACAAGCACCCATCTCGTGGCGGATCGAACCACACCGGCAAGTATTCCCACGACACGACGGACTACGGAGTTGCATTCTTTCAAAGTTCCTCACAATAAAAAAACAGAAGATCAAAAACCAGAAAACTTTTGGTTTTCACCAAGATCGATGGTTATATATATATATATATATGTATGTATGTAAATATATATATATATATATATATATTACACCCTCGAATCTTGGTAATAGCAACTAATTTAAAATTTTCTAAATACATCAATAATTGATTCGTCTACAAACACAATTTAAGGATTAACCTCAATACACATTCATTCTATACATACAATCTATGATAAGGACGGTGCTACTAAACCAATAACAATTACTATCCCTAACCTGCGGAATACTTCACCAACTACTTACTCTTGCAATAAGCTAAGGCTCAACTCCTCAAAGCACTGCTAGAACCAAACCCCCGATAGGACCTGATGCACATGTCGACAAATAAAAAGGTTAGGCTTAACGCCTAGTGAGCTCAAGAGTTTTAACATGAATGATTATATCTTTTAAAAGAAAAGAATTCGGTTCAAATCAAGATCTTTCGAAATAGTTTACTTTAAAAAAATGGAAACGACACATTTTTCCCATAATATGCATTTTTAAAGACAATGCTCCCCAACACACATTCTATATAAAACGTTGCAACCCATAACTCACCCAAAACGGGATTATAATTCGACACCCAATTTGTGAAGACGTGGATAACACTTCATAACCCAAAACACCCAAACACGGGTGGGGCATAATACTCGACCTTTAAATAGTGGAAAACAATCCATAAAGATATGGTACGTCATTGAAAACATGTAACTCGAATTAATACTCACGCGACCATAAAATGGAATTGAATCCAAATATTAAAGCATGGACAATTAAATATCCAAAATACTATGGCCCGACAACGGGGATACCCGTATCCGTTGAGAGTGGAGGAACACAAAAGTATGCCACTCAAACAACGTTAATCGTATGACACTTCACGACACGCAAGCCCAAGTTCCCCTACGACTCCCTTCAAGCTACACCAAAAGAGACAGTTGACCTTAGCAAATATTACGAGAATACGCCAAAGGCTCGGCACAAGGAGGATACAACTATGGCATTTCCCCAACAAGGCGAAGGCCCCAAAAATGCCCATCAGCGGACTACCCATCGTCATGATAGCACAACCCGGACTCAACCCTCTTAGTGTACACTTGAAAAGACAAGGTCATAAAACATGAGTCCCGGAGTCCAACCCCGTACGACCCAATTGACCATCAAATAAGACTGACTTACGTGCCTATGGATCCAATGCAACACAGTCTAAGATTACATGACTACACCTGAATGACTCATGCACTCGAGCATGTAATTAACAACGGTATGCAACAAGGTGCATTAATATGTAAATCATAAATGGGACTCTACGTCGAGTCATTAAAACCGAACAAATATCCCCAAGACTCTTTTAAGCCAACACCGAGCTAAAATGCCCAAAATCCATTTGACCCACAATTAACGTTTTCCCAAATGATGAAACGCATCTAAATGGCGTTTATGTAGACATATACTTAAAAGATGTGATTTACCCAAAACTCGACACGGGTTGGGACATATCATTTTCCAGATGGGTTTATGAAACCAAATATACCAAAAATGCATATATCATGAATTGGACCTCGTTTGTACGAAAATCATCAAAGGTGCATAAATCATAAAATAGACCTTACTTATACAAAATCCCAAATATAAGCTTTTCAAGAGATTAACACAACCCAAGTTTATCAAATATGAAAATTTACCGAAATACTCACGCTTTGACAATTACTAAGTAAAACGCATGTTTACTTCAAAATACACATTTTGGCATGTACATAGTTTTCGCAAGTCAACTTGAACTCACCTTGCTAGATTTAGGCTAAATCTAGATTTTAACCCACTTTGAGCTCATTTGAAGAAGTTGAATCTTCAAGGTCAAAACCTCCAAAACCTAGATCCATACATTTCCAACCGTAAATAACCGTATTCAACCATATAGAAACATTCCCCAAACATTTTACATGAAACCTCAACTTATATCGAAACCCTAATTTTCATAAATGAAGAGGAGATGATTACCTTAACCACAACTTGAATCCATCCATCAAATACTTCTAGGACACCAAAAAGAACCACAACCTCCCAATCTTCAAAAATGGTGGAAAGTTGGATGAAACCCTAGAAGGCTTGGGTCAAGAAGGTGAAGATGAAATGATCTTAATTCTAGCTTCCAAAACTTGTTAGAAGATGAAGGAACACTTGGTTTTATGACAAAAACACCCAAAAATGAGTTAGGGTTCGTAATGGGAGGGTGAGGTTCGGTTGAGAGAGTTTGTAGAAGAGAATGGTTAAGGAATGAATGAGAAAAAGTGAGAAAAATGGGTTTAATGAAGGCTGGACCCCGACGGCGAGTATGCCCAACGATTGTGACATGTCACTTTCGCCGGGCACTCTCGCGGAGAGTGTACCGCGGAGAGTGTACCGCGGCCCATAAGGTCCTCCGCGAGAGTGACACATGTCACTTTCGCTGTCACTTTCGCTATCACTTTCGCTTATGCTCCCCAAAGCCCGAAAATTCGATCTTTTTCGACACTAAGGCCTTCGACACTCTTTGGGACTTTTAGCAGTGTTTTCCCAACATGAATCCCACCGGACATGAGGTACAGAAACGTCTGGGTACCCCTGAACTTACTGAAAATTACGGGTGTTACAATCCTCCCAGTCTTAAAAGAGATTTCGTCCTCGAAATCTAGATTTCAACAAAACGTTGCCCGCAGGATAGATTGTCCTTAATCCATATTCCAGAACCACTACCATATTCCTTATGTCGATACCCACAACAGTCGTCCCCTTGGGCACGTTACACTCATGTCTGAGTGAACACTTAACTCACTAAGGTAGTCTTTACTCACAAGACTACGGTTGTCTCCCAACCTTGGGTGACGCTTACTACTTCAAGAGTAGTTTGTGCCCTCCACTTCACACCGGCCAATTCACCTCAGCCCAATATACTTCTGGACCCAAACCAAAGTTCGACATCAACCTCCAAAGAATTCCTATTATTCTTAATGATCGGTTCCTGATATCGACAACGTCGTCCTTTCGAGGCGTACCAATACGCTCTCTAGATAGTTGGCTAATGCAGATCCGGCTATCACTCACCCCAATCTACTCTCAACCTCAAACATTCCCTTGCTATGATCTTTACAACAACGGGGAACCTATACACCTCGATGCTTAATCACCAACATATAACCTTCTTTTAAATTCCACCACCAAGAGGTCAATATTCTCTCGACCCAACGGGGATACTTCCGAACCTTCCAACGATTTGTTGACTCCAAAAGGGCAAGTTGACGCCTAAACCAAATGGTAGTGCCGAAAACGTAGACATCCTGCCCGTTATTTCGTTCCCGAAGTATTGTCGCGTTAAAGTTGACACCTAACAGGGTACTAAGATTCCCAATCCTACATTTCTAACCAACGGACCATAATATTCCCTTGCTCATGCAAGCCCATCAAGACAATATACTAGCAACGTATAACATGTTGTCTAACGGTCCATCGACCCGACAAATCCAATCCAACCATACCTAGAATCATACAAGACCTTATCCCGCAGGTTTATCGAATCAGAAAGATCACCTCTTAATTAACTGGGAGAAAGCATACATCTAATACCTCAATTATTCATGCATAACCCGATTCCAAAATCTGAAACCCAAATTCAAGGTTGACCACAAGTTGGATCATCCGACGCTTCAAATCCCAAGGACTCCTCTAGTACCTTAATTGCAACTCATTACACGATAGGGGTTTTAAACCTATAGTCCTAATGAGTTCAATGTTTTTCAAGCAGTATGCCAATTTGAAATTCATAAATCTTTCAAATACGTAAGTTTTATAACAATTAATCGTGTGGTAAAAATACACTATTGTTCATTCGATAGGTTTCAAAATTAATCACCAATACTACGCATATAAAACCGTTTCCAAAACTCATTTGATCAGTACTTACGTTAATAAACGGTAACAAAAGATGCACAACAAAATTTTCAAACGGGCTACCATGGTCCTAGCATTCATCAATTTGTATTTTGCATATGAAAATAATTTTCCGCACTATAACATGTGCAACAAAAGTTTGTACAACTCCCAAAAGAGGGTTTCACAACTTCAACATTAAAATCTTTTCCTTTAGAAACACAAAACGTCGGAAGGTAAAATTCCCAACAAGGCACATATACGTCCGTTTATTTCCCCCAAATTTAGCAACGCAATAGGAACGTAAATAAATTTTTAAATCAAGTTCAAAGTTTGGGCCGCACAGATAAAACGCACTTACTCAAAGCGGTAACTACAACGACATGCAAACCGATACTCATTTAGTGCATTTCGGAAAATTTCTAACAGTAAAATCAATAACTGGAATATGTTCAAAACAAAAGTTCTATATGAAATAACATAAATATTTTATATGTTTACTCACGCCAACAGTATAGTTTAATCCCAAAAACAATTAGTATCCAACGATTGACACTTGAATATAGCCCAAAGATAAATCACGTGAAAATGAAACTTCCCTAAAACAACACGTGGGATGACATCTATTAATCAAAACTTATAAATTAACGCACACAATAATGCATGTATACACGTTCCAAAATTTATCTACGCGATGCAAAATGTCGTAAGATAAGACACCATAAAATCCAACTGAATTTTCATAAAACTCATTAACGCTAAAATCGAGCGGTGACAAAATTTTCATTTCCCAACATAAACAAAAGCATAAGATGATAATAAGTCTAAAAATGTCAAATTTCTAAAACCACAACGTACGATAAAGTGACCCTTTTTTTAACAAAACCTACATGAGACACAACGCCCAAAAGCTCGTAAATTTACACGCAATAAAATTTAAAACCCATGTATTTCTAAGTGCACTCACGCACCCAAAACGTCGTAACACAATATTCCATAAAATTCAACATGACTCGTACAAACTAAAATTCCCAAAAATTTCCGACTCAAAAACGTGGGAACAACTCTTCCTTTAAAACCTTAACATACGTGGAGGAGATCCAATGTCAAGGTCAAAAATTCCAAAGTTACTTGCCCAATACTCCAAATAATATTAAAACACGAATATTACAAGATCCGTAACTAGTGTTTGACACAAAACGGGGATAAAGAGATTTTTCAATAAAATATTTGCAACCACGTGCAATAAAACAATTTCATGCATGTTTAAGCTCACGGTTTAAAATCTAATGAGTGTTAAATGTTTTTCCAAGACTTTATAGTATAGCTCATTTTATGCTTTGAGAACATGAGAAACAATTTATGCAAACTTATTTAGAAATAAATTTCGTGTATGAATTTGGTCGACACTCAGCATCTTAAGACTACGCTTCTCAATTTTCCGTTATACTATTGTCATCCGAAAGCATCAAACATCTTAGAGCAATAATTCCACTAATTCGGTCAACTTACGATTTCTCCTTGAAACAAAGTCAATTCAATAAGCTTATGGTTCTAATCCAACCAATGAATTTGACTCAAGATGATCAACTTAATACGTTCATCGCACTCAACTATCACTCCAAAGTGACATTGTTATAAACATCAACCCTTCCTTATACCACTCGCTTAGAAACTTTCTCACTACCCCAACGGTCGTCGTACCAAGGTAGTTCAAGTTTACATATGTAGCATGTAGTTTCACCATAACATTGGTCAGGTGCCATTATGAATGTACCATGCATAATCATCCTTGCGACTCTCGACAAGTTTTCCGTTTCTAGCGACTCGCTCAACCCCAAGATATCTTATCTTAAGGTGCCTAATGTGCAACTTCACTTTCAATCACTTATAAGAACGCTAGTTTGAGTCTAGGCATCCAAAGGTCAATACCTAATTCTCTCAAACTTAAGCTCTGATACCAACTTATTACACCCTCGAATCTTGGTAATAGCAACTAATTTAAATTTTTCTAAATACATCAATAATTGCTTCGTCTACAAACACAATTTAAGGATTAACCTCAATACACACATTCATTCTATACATACAATCTATGATAAGGACGGTGCTACTAAACCCAATAACAGTTACTATCCCCAACCTGCGGAATACTTCACCAACTACTTACTCTTGCAATAAGCTAAGACTCAACTCCTCAAAGCACTGCTAGAACCGAATCCCCGACAGGAACCTGATGCACATGCCGACAAATAAAAAGGTTAGGCTTAACGCCTAGTGAGCTCAACAGTTTTAACATGAATGATTATAGCTTTTAAAAGAAAAGAATTCGGTTCAAATCAAGATCTTTCGAAATAGTTTACTTTGGAAACGACACATTTTCCCCATAATATGCATTTTTAAAGACAATGCTCCCCAACACACATTCTTTATAAAACGTTGCAACCCATAACTCACCCAAAACGGGATTATAATTCGACACCCAATTTGTGAAGACGTGGATAACACTTCATAACCCAAAACACCCAAACACGGGTGTGGCATAATACTCGACCCTTAAATAGCGGAAAACAATCCATAAAGATATGGTACGTCATTGAAAACATGTAACTCGAATTAATACTCACGCGACCATAAAATAGAATTGAATCCAAATATTAAAGCATGGACAATTAAATATCCAAAATACTATGGGCCGACAACGGGGGATACCCGTATCCGTTGAGAGTGGAGGAACACAAAAGTATGCCACTCAAACAACGTTAATCGTATGACACTTCACGACACGCAAGCCCAAGTTCCCCTACGACTCCCTTCAAGCTACACCAAAAGAGACAATTGACCTTAGCAAATATTACGAGAATACGCCAAAGGCTCGGCACAAGGGGGATACAACTATGGCATTGCCCCAAAAAGGCGAAGGCCCCAAAAACGCCCATCAGCGGACTACCCATCGTCATGATAGCACAACCCGGACTCAACCCTCCTAGTGTACACTTGAAAAGACAAGGTCATAAAACATGAGTCCCGGAGTCCAACCCCGTACCACCCAATTGACCATCAAATAAGACTGACTTACGTGCCTATGGATCCAATGCAACACAGTCTAAGATTACATGATTACACCTGAATGACTCACGCACTCGAGCATGTAATTAACAACGGTATGCAACAAGGTGCATTAATATGTAAATCATAAATGGGACTCTACGTCGAGTCATTAAAACCGAACAAATATCCCCTAGACTCTTTTAAGCCAACACCGAGCTAAATTGCCCAAAATCCATTTGACCCACAATTAAAGTTTTCCCAAATGATGAAACGCATCTAAATGGCGTTTATGCAGACTTATACTTAAAAGATGTGATTTACCCAAAACTCGACACGGGTTGGGACATATCATTTTCCAGATGGGTTTATGAAACCAAATATACCAAAAATGCATATATCATGAATTGGACCTCGTTTGTACGAAAATCATCAAAGGTGCATAAATCATAAAATAGACCTTACTTATACAAAATCCCAAATATAAGTTTTTCAAGAGATTAACACAACCCAAGTTTATCAAATATGAAAATTTACCGAAATACTCACACTTTGAAAATTACTAAGTAAAACGCATGTTTACTTCAAAATACACATTTTGGCATGTACATAGTTTTCGCAAGTCAACTTGAACTCACCTTGCTAGATTTAGGCTAAATCTAGATTTTACCCCACTTTGAGCTCCTTTGAAGAAGTTGAATCTTCAAGGTCAAAACCTCCAAAACCTAGATCCATACATTTCCAACTGTAAATAACCGTATTCAACCATATAGAAACATTCCCCAAACATTTTACATGAAACCTCAACTTATATCGAAACCCTAATTTTCATAAATGAAGAGGAGATGATAACCTTAACCACAACTTGAATCCATCCATCAAATACTTCTAGGACACCAAAATGAGCCACAACCTCTTAATCTTCAAAAATGGTGGAAAGTTGGATGAAACCCTAGAAGGCTTGGGTGAAGAAGGTGAAGATGAAAGGATCTTAATTCTAGCTTCCAAAACTTGTTAGAAGATGAAGGAACACTTGGTTTTATGACAAAAAACACCCAAAAATGAGTTAGTGTTCGTAATGGGAGGGTGAGGTTCGGTTGAGAGAGTTTGTAGAAGAGAATGGTTAAGGAATGAATGAGAAAAAGTGAGAAAAATGGGTTTAATGAGGTTGGACCCCGACGACGAGTATGCCCAACGATTGTGACATGTGTCACTTTCGCCGGGCACTCTCGCGGAGAGTGTACCGCGGCCCATAAGGTCCTCCGCGAGAGTGACACATGTCACTTTCGCTGTCACTTTCGCCCAGGCTCCCCGAAGCCCGAAAATCCGATCTTTTTCGACACTAAGGCCCTCGACACTCTTTGGGACTTTTAGCAGTGTTTTCCCAACATGAATCCCACCGGACACGAGGTACATAAACGTCTGGGTACCCCTGAAGTTACTGAAAATTACGGGTGTTACAATATATATATATATATATAGATATATATTTGTATATATATTATTTAATTCAGATAAACACACATCGCTATCAAACAGTAATTCCACTATTTGTAAACACATTCCATAATCAAAGATTCATCAACAATCAAAAACAAAAGAACCCCAAAAGATCAAAAACCAGAAAGCTTTTTGGTTTTCATCAAAATCGATGGTTAGAGAGATATATTGAGAAACTGAACCAGCGGAAGAACTCCTGAATAATGTTGTCGGCGTCTCATCTCCTCTCTCACAACGTCCCCGGTAAGTTTTCTGGTTCTATCTTCCAACTTCTCCGTTCACTTAATTGCTTACATATATATATACATATATATATATATATATAATTGCCCCTTTTACTTTCTCTTTGTAAATTCTACCTTTTCAGTAGGGTATCAATCTCATATGTTCTTTTCTTTTTTGAAACAGCAGCAAACACACACTAATATTACCGACAACAACCGAAGACACAAAACAGTAGCCGAACAAAACCAGAGTCGATACAGTCCAGCACCCTCACAAAACTACAAAAAGAAGAACAAAAAAATGAAAGGAGTTTGCGAGAAGCAAACACAAACAAACCTCCTAACCGACCGAGAGACCCTCATACGATAGCCCAAAATCCCTCTCGCCGAAACTACTCCAGCTCGAGAAAGAAATGTCACAGAACACCTCCGCCTCCAGCCTCCTTACTCTTATATGTTCTTGAAGTTGTTATCTTTTTTTCTTTAATTTTTGGTTTGGTTTCTCCGATAGATTATTGATTTTGTCGGGGGAGTTTTTGTCATTCTGGGTTTTAGAATGATATTGATTTTTTTATGGGTTTTTGTTTAGGTGATGAAAATGGGATATTTTTTAGATTTGTTTTGTTAAAGATAAGTTTCAAGTTCTTTTCATCTTTGTTTGGTTCTTGTGGTGAGAGAGAGAGAGAGAGAGAGAGAGAGAGAGAGAGAGAAGAGAACCAGGTGATGCTGAATAGTGGTTTGGAAGTGGTGGCTCATTCTTTCAAATAATGCAACTCCGTAGGAATTTTTTTTAAATTACTGATTTGCCCCTTTATTTAAACAAGGGGTTGGATGACATTAACGCCGTTAACTATAAAAGGACCATGAGTGAAAGTAAATTAAAAAGTTAGGGACGATCACCGTATATAGTTTACTTTAGGGACCAAATCCAAAATTTAGGCAAACCATAGGAACCACTGGTGTAATTTACTCTAAATTAAATTTAGAGTTAATTATGAATTTGGTCCTTATGGTTTGGTAGGTTTTACGAATTTTTTTCCTAAACTTCATTTATTATAGAAGATAACTTGTTATTTGTTGTTTTATAACGAGTTGGCCCTCAACCCTAACAAATTTTACCTTCTTTTGTTAACTACATTTAAATCAGGGGTAAAGTAGTCATTTTACCTTTTTATCTATTTTAACCTTTTTTTAAAACATTTCCTTTTCTTTTTTTCTTATATTAACTCTCCACCTTTCTTTCCTCGATGTAAACCTACCCCATGTCCCCACCTCACAAAACCTCTGGCATGACCTCCGATAAGATCGTCGGTGTGACCTTTGCCCCCACTGCAAAGACGTATCCTCTCACACTGCTCCGATTTGTTTCAATGAGTGTGTGTTGTGTGTGTTTACAGAAGGTGATGTGTGTGTGTTTAAGAGTGTGTATATGTAGTGTGCGTTTGTGTTTAACGGAGAGAGGGAGAGAGAGAGTATATCTATATATATATGTGTATGTATAGTTATGGGTATGTGTTTAATGAAGTGTGTGTGTGTGTATGCGTTTAACAGAGTGTATGTGTGTGTGCTTAATAAAGAGCATGTGTGTATATATATATATATATATGGTTTTGTGTATGTATGTGTGTGTGTGTTTATCAGAGAGTGTGTGTGTGATAGGCTCAAGTTAATGACCTCTTTTGCTTCATTTTCTTTTTTGTTATTTTGTCATCGTAGTATCATATTAGGTAGTTTACTAGGTCAATCATGGAAGTTTTTTCCATGATATAATGTTTTAGTGGAGTCCTAGAATGTAGGCTAAAGCAGTTAGTTTTTCTTGTATTTATTTCCCCGTTATGAATCAGAAAGTAGGTTGAGTTTTGTTAAACAAATTTGTGGTTCATTCTTACCCTAAAAGAATACCTATCAGTTGGTATCAGAGCCTTGATCGGGACCGCCATCCGGTGGTATTAAGACATATGTTATGGCAACAAACAAAGAGCGAATTGAGAAAGTTGAAGAAAAAGTTGAGCTTCTGCAACAACGGTTTAACTTTCTGGAGAGTAGTATCATGGACAGAATGTCTAGATTGGAGGAAACTATCACCAAGTTGTCTGAGGTGATTTGCAGTCGTGAACATGACGGGGGTGATCGCCTTCTTAACAAGAACAAGGCAGGAAATGGGCGAGACAAACCAGTTTTCGAATCCAAGCCTTTCAAGATCGAGTTTCCCAAGTTCGATGGTGGAGACCCGACTGTGTGGCACACCCGAGCAGAGCAATATTTTGAGTTCCAAATGATGGCCGAACCCCAGAAGGTACCTCTCGCTTCTTATCACTTAGAAGGAGAAGAAAACGAGTGGTGGCAATGGCTTAATAGAGCCTACAACAAGGGAAACCAGAACGTAACCTGGGATTACTTCGTGGGGGAACTTTGGGCCCGATTTGGCCCAACAGTCGGTGAAGACTTCGACGAAGCTCTATCCAAAATCACACAAACCGGTTCGTTGCAGGATTATCAAAGGCAGTTTGAAAGGTTGGGCAACTGAGTACATGGATGGACTCAAAAAGCTTTGGTCGGGACTTTCATGGGTGGACTCAATCCTGAAATCGCAGATGCAATCCGAATGTTCAAACCACAAAATCTGAAAGAAGCTATCGGGTATGCTCGCATGAAGGATCAACAGCTAAAAAGGCAACTTGCATTTTTGATCCATCACCTGAAAGCACTCCCATTAACAAAGAAAGAACTAACAGCTTCCACTAAATGTTTAACATGGGACGAGATGCAGAGGCGAAGGACACGAGGACTATGCTTCAACTGTGATGATAGGTTCACTCTGGGTCGTCGATGTCAAGCACCTAAAATAATGTTGATAGCAGCAGAGGAAGAGGGAGGACCTAAAGCCATAAATGAAGACATCGACGATGGGGGAGGCATACCAGAAGTTGCCGCAAAGATGATTGGACACCAACCTTGAGGACAAGGTTGTTTTTAATGGGAGGAGTAATGATAGGCTCAAGTCAATGACCTCTTTTGCTTCATGTTCTTTTTTGTTATTTTGTCATCCTAGCATCATATTAGGTAGTTTACTAGGTCAATCATGGCAGTTTTTCCATGATATAATGTTTTAGAGCTTGTTTGTTAGCAGCTTAATGAGCTTAATGAGACTCACAGCTTATTCAGTCAGCTATATATATGATTGTTTGGTAGTGGCTTAATGATATAGAAATTGGCTTATTCAGTAAGATTTTAAGGGGGGGCTTTATGCAGAAAGACAAGTTTTTTTCCAAACCAGTCCCTCCCATTAAAAAACATGTTCCTTCCATCTATGAAAAAAGTCTCTCAAATAAAAACCTTCTAAATCTATACAGATAGATTAATCCACACAGACAACTTTATCCATACAGAACTTAATGGAAAACCAACCAAACAGCCCCTTAGTGTTGTCCTAGAATGTAGGCTAAAGCAGTTAGTTTTTCTTGTATTTATTTCCCAGTTATGAATCTGAAAGTAGGTTGAGTTTTGTTAAACAAATATGTGGTTCATTCTTACCCTAAAAGAATACCTATCAATGTGTGTTTGTATGTATATAAATGTGGTGTGGATGTGCGTACATGTGTATGTGTTTAACAAAGTGTTTATGTGTGTGCATTTAAAAGAGAGAGTGTGTCTATCTATATACGTGTGGTACGGATGTGTATGCGTGTTTAGCAATGTGTGTGATGGAGAAGGTTCACTCGAGAAAATAAGGTCGATGGTGATGAAGAAAGGTGGCGGGATGGGTTGATAGACGAAGGTGGTTTGTGGAGGTTGTGTTCGTCGGAAGGAGAAAGTGGTTGGTGGAGGTAGCATTTGCCGGACGGAAGAATAAAAGATGGTGGAACGGGGGAGGGGAGGGTCCAAGGGGGATCTCATTGGAAAATATGGTGAGGGAAACAAGGAGATATATATATATATATGCGAAGAATCGTGTGAAAAGTTGAGTTAATAGTGAGAAGTGTGAAAAGTGGATCAGAACCGTTGATCTGTTTTAACCTCTTTCCCTCCCATGAATTGCGCCTTAGAAGGGAATTCATGCGGTCCATCTCGGTGCATCTTATTTCGGTGCATCTCATCCTAATGTGCGTCCATTTCTCATCCAACTGGTTGATAACCACTTCTCACGCTTCTTACCATTAACTCAACTTCTCACCGGAACCCAACCCTATATATATATATATATATAGGCCAAAGTTAATTTGCAACACATGTAAATCTTACGACCTATGCAACTTTGGCTCGGGAATGTTCTCAACTGGTTCACATTTGATTTTTTGATTTCTGGTCTAGAATCTATTTCCGACTTCTTAGACTCGTTACAGATTTCTTTTATGACGAGGAGAACTTTACCTTCGACCTCGTCTGGAAAAATTTTGTCCTTTTCAGGTGGCTTTTCCAGGAACGGGTGGGTGTTTGACTAGGGAAGAAACTGAATTGATATTGCGGTGGTCATGGTTACCGTTGTGTGGAACCTTAACTTGATTTTTTCTTCTGTCTCTTCGCCGATGGTTGTCTACGCCCATGGTTCCATAGAAGTAGGGGATATTGGCTTTCATTTGGTAATTAGGATCGTTATGGGGCGGTTCGAATTCTTCCTCAGGTTTTGATTCGGAGCTTGAACTAACGGTCTGGTTATGTCGGCCACCACGAGGTGGTCGGTTTCAATCTTCTTGCTTGTCTCGTCTCCGTCGTTTAGTCTTAGTGGCTTTGATTTGATTGGCGAAGGTTGTTGTCAAAGTGGTGAGGGTTGCGGTAAAGGCCGCTATGACCTTGTCAAGATCTGCTTGAGTGAGGGGTGGTGGTGGTGGTTGGTTTGCCATGTCGAAGGTGAAGAGACAGGAAAGTATGTGCTCTGATACCAACTAACGCAGTAGGAAAAAGTGGAATGGATCGACAAGCGTCTAAATCCAGTTGAGGCATATTTCAGTTATCGGGATATCCTCGACCCCCTCTGTTTGAGTCTCTTCATTCCCCTCCACTTCATCATCCTCTCTAGTTAAAAGAACGCTCAATTCATGTCGACGATATTGGTGGTCGACATTCCACTTTTCATCGCATCTATAACACAATCCACGTTCTCGTTTCAATTGCAACTCCTTATCAATCAATCTTTGCACCTCTCCTCTGATTTTGTTCGTCCTATTTGTTTCTGTCGAAGTCTGTCCCAAAGTACACCCACGATTGTTCAAGGTTGTGGTAGGATTTGATTGATTAGGAGAAGGCACTGTTTGGAAAGGGGTTGTCCTTGTCGTGAACCCTCCATTTATCCGAGAAGCATATGTCGATCGAGACTCACTATGACTTCGAGAGTTGAGTCGATGTTTTTCCTCCCATTTAAGGGGTAAGTCTATAGCCCGTTCTAAGGTGTGAGGCCCAAGGACCCTCACTTCAGCCCTTTAATAAACTGGCCAAGGCAATCTCATCATGTACGTTTGAGAGGGTTGCGGCCAACTTGGTGAAACTACATTGGTAATCCATCATTGATCCCGTCTGTGTCAACGTAAGCCACTGTTCATGGACCGATCTAGAATTCGAGGGTCAAAACTGACGAAGAATCATGGTCTTCATCTCCTCCTAACAATTTATGGGTCGACGCCGATGTTCCCATTGATACCAGATGAGGGCACCCCCCCTCTAAATCTACGATCACCGCCTCTAACTTGTCTACATTCAATTGATAAAATAAAAAATACCTCTTTGCTCGAATGATCCAGCCGTCTAGGTTGTTTTCGTCCAATAAAGGCATATCCAATTTTCTAAACCTCCAATTTGCCCCTCCAGTAGTATTTGAAGTTCCCTTTCCTATTGCACGCTGAAAGGACTTCCCATCAGGGGTGGGCGAGGGGATTCAGATAAAGTAGCATGTATTTTCTCCCTCATGAGAGTCATCTGCTATGTAACTATTGTTGTAGATCAGTGATGGAGGTTTTAACCGTTGCTACTTCTTCTACCGATTCCACCCTTTGCCGCTTTGCGTCACCGAATCGGCTTAAGGAGGAGCCATGAAATCACAGGAAGGTTACACTAATACCAATTTGTTATGAATCTCCCTAACTCACACAACCAGAATTTGGAAGAGGAACAATAATTGGATTGGTAGTAAACGGGAAAATGGTAAACAAGGTGAATTAGCTTGCAATGGTCACAATCAAAAGAACTCGTGGCGATTAGAGAGACCATTCTCTTCTAGTTGTACGGGAAAAACATGCATGAAAGCAATACTCACCTCACCACCAAATTTATACTAGATTTATTAAGAGTAATTTCCCAAACTGCCCTCTAACAGACTTAGTCCCAACCTTCTCATTCTTTTGGAGTGGTCGCCATGACTTGTGGTTCTCCTCGATTCCTTCTTCTACTATAAGTGAACCAAACTGGGGTATTTCTAACAGAGAAGTGGGTTAAAGAACAAGCAAACTTTGCAGAAATTAAGGTCTTCTAACATACACAATATGCAGTTATTTGAAAATTATGATTATGAATCATGCTTTTAGTCTATGACATGAATCTCATATCATTACATGCATGATTTTATGCAAGAAAACTTGTGATTTATGATCTCATTGAAAATGTGTTTGCATAATCATCATGACATAAATTTCAATTGTTTTTCAAAACAGAAAGTTTAAGACAAACATATCTACATTTGAGCATGAAAACATGGTTATTGATACGGTATCCACAACCCCACTCATAGTGGGTCGACCCATTCGTACCCGCAACCGACCCGCCCATTACCTGGACTAAGAGCCACTTCTCTCCATCAGTTGAAACATACAAAAAAGGGGTAGCATAACATCTGCACGTTGGGATGCATTAATTCCTCAATTTTCTCATGATGCTTGACTCATGGAGAAAATGTACCTAGATGTGAATATTGTCCAGATTCATCACATTCTTCATGGCCATACAGTCTTTCTTTTCCTTATTGTGTAAATAAAGATGGACATGGGGATGCCCATGATTTCCACTTGCACTTAGTTTAGTTTGCAATTTAAATCCTCTATATATTTGTAATCTTGCTTTTGGTTAATATATCAGAAAATTGCCCCAAAAATTGTCTATACTCTTCTTGTGTTCTTGGGAGGTTGATCACCTCGAACCGATCTTAACAACTTGGTGCTTTCATTGACGTTCCCATGCCTCCTAAACGCGATCCGTCCTCACTCGAGGAATCCATGGTTGCCGTGGTCGAAAACATTTCCAAACTTATCGCTTCATCATCCGCCAACACCGACAAAATTCTTGCCACTCAAACCGCTTCCAACCGAGACTAATCCGCCCAACTCGATCTTATCGTGAAATAGCTCGCTACACAATACGAACAAACATCTCTTCTCCTCTCCACCATATCCGAACTGAAACTCCCCACCCCGCCACCTCCTCCTCCGCCGCCAAGAACCGAACATGGCCTACAAATCCGACCACCAAAAATCACTTTTTCCACCTTCGATGGTTCCAACCCTCTCAATTGGCTTTTCCAAGCCGATCAATATTTCTCATTTTATAACATATCCCCTCCCCAACGCCTTGCAATGATAGCGTTTCACCTCTCTAGTAACGCGTTAAGTTGGTATAAGTACCACTTTAACAATAAGCTCCTCACCACTTGGGAAGCTTTCACCCGAGGTCTAGAGGTACGTTTAGGTCCATCATCTTATGACAATCATCAATCCTCACTTTTCAAACTCTGCCAAAATTTCACCGTTTCCGACTACCAAACCGAATTTGAACGATAGAGTAATTGTGTCGTCGGTCTTCCTCAAGAAGCATTACTTAATTGTTTTATTTCCGGCCTTCGTCGGGATATCCAACAAGAACTTGCCATCCAACATCCACAAATGATCACTCAAGCTATTGGTCTCGCTAAACTAATCGAAGACAAGGCCAATGATCAACGATTTCGTCCTAAATTTTCCTCCCATACTTGATCTCCTCCATTCACAAATCCCTCACCCACTACATCTGTACCTTCTACCAATTCCAACCCACCTAACAATACACCCCTCCTAAACACTCTACCCCATACCATAGCAAGCCTACCTTTCACTCGACTCTCACTGGATGTGTTACAAAAACGTCGCAGCGTCGGACTATGTTCCGGTGCCCCGAAAAATACCATCCCGGCCACAAGTGTAACCCACCCTAATTTCTACTCATCATCGACAATGACGAAGTTCCCCCAAGCGAACCAACAATCGAAAACCACCATCTACACTTCGAAATCAGCCCCTCCGATTCTGAAGTGAACATCCCACCCGAGCCCACTATTGACGACCACTCTAATCCCGATCCAAATACTCACTTCCTATCACTTTCCCCGGCAGCATTACTCGTGTTGGCATCCCCTAAGGCTCTGCGTATTACGGGACACATCCAAGGTCACTCCGTAACCATTCTTGTCGATTCGGGGAGCACACACAATATTGTGCAACCATGCATCGCATCCTTTCTCAAACTTCCGATCAACCCCATTCCGTCGTTTCCCGTGATGGTAGGAAATGGATCGCTCCTCCATTGCAACGAGTTTTGTCTCTATATCGCCCTTCACCTCAACATGGCCCCTTTCACTATTCCATTTTTTGTGCGGTCGGCTTCCGATCGCAGGTGCGGATGTTGTGCTTGGCATGGCGTGGCTAAGCTCATTAGGACCAATTATTGCCGACTTTTCCATCCCACAAATGTCCTTTCAAGCCAATGGAAAGACGATCATTTTGCACAGTGAACCCCTCTCAACCCCGGTTACACCTAGCAATACCCACAATCTTCTTCATAAAAATTCCATTGCATCCATTCACACACTCATTTTCCACCACCACCCCTTGTCACCGTCCCCACCAAACCATCCTCCACAACCTACTCACCTTCACCTCAACACACTTCTAAACACCTTCAAACACCTATTTGAACCTCCACATACGCTTCCCCCTCAAAGACAACATGATCATTACATACCATTACAACCCAACACCGCACTTGTAAATGTTCGTCCCTACCGATATCCTCACTACCATAAACAAATCATGACCGAACTCATCGCCGATATGCTGAAAGAAGGTTTATTTAAACCGAGCCAAAGCCCCTACTCCTCACCCACCTTACTCATGCAAAAGAAAGATGGCACATGACGGTTTTGCGTTGACTACCGCGCACTTAACGCCATAACCATCCGTGATCGATTTCCAATACCTACGATTGACGATCTCCTAGATGAACTCCATGGGGCTCAAATCTTCTCCAAAATCGATCTCCTAGGGGGTTACCACCAATCCACGTCGTGAATCCCGATAGGTCGATACTCACAAAACCACTTTTCGAACGGTAGACGGACACTACGAATTTCTCGTAATGTCGTTCGGTTTATCCAATGCTCCATCCACCTTTCAATCCGCCATGAACGATCTATTTTGTGACATCTTGCATCGGTTTTTACTAGTGTTCTTCGACGATATTCTAGTTTATAGCCCAAATCGTGAAGTCCATTATGATCACCTACACCATGTGTTTGACATCTTGTCCAAAAACCACTATTACGCCAAGCTTTCCAAGTGCATTTTTGCGGTAACGGAGGTGCAATATTTGGGCCATGTGATTTCAAAATCCGGTGTAGAAGTCGATCCTGAAAAACTTGAATTCATCCAAGAATGGCCCAAACCTTCCTCTATCACCGGTCTTCGTGGATTCCTTGGCCTAACGGGGTACTATCGTCGGTTTGTTCAAAATTACGCGAAGATTGCGTCACCTTTAACCGGCCTACTTCAAAAACCAAAAATTGAATGGAACCCCTCGACCGACACCGCATTCTCAGTCCTTAAAGTTGCCATGATGTCGTTACTCGTGCTTAGCCTTCCTAATTTGTCCCTTGTGTTCGATGTCACAACCGATGCATTGGGTACCGAGATAGGTGTCGTCTAATTGCTTTTTTTAGCAAGAAGTTGTGTTCCCGAATGCGAACCGCTTTCACATATATTCGCAAATTGTATGCAATCACCGAGGCTGTTAAAAAGTGGCGTCAATACCTATTAGGTCGTCAATTCCGAATTTATACAGATCAAAGGAGCTTAAAGCATTTGTTAACTCAAGTCATACAAACCCCGGAACAACACAAATGGGCTACAAAACTTTTAGGGTATGACTTTGAGGTGCATTATAAACCGGGTCGTGAGAATAAAGTGGTCGATGCTTTGAGTCGAATTGAAGAATCACAATTGCTAGCTCTTTCGGTCCCTGCTTTCCCGTGGCTCGACGAGTTGAGGAATTATTACAACTCAATTGAAGGTCAAGCATGGATTGAACGAGTCACCACACAACCCAACGAGCTTCCGGGGCACCATATCCATGACGGGTTAGTTTATTTCCATAACCGTTTACTCATTCCTGATCTACCTTCACTTCGCCTTAAATTACTGAATGAATTCCATTCCACCACCCTTGGAGGTCACTCCGGAATTACCGCTACCATTCGTCGTATTAATGGGTCATTTTTTTGGCCTCACTTAAGAAAATATGTCACCCGCTTTATTAACAAATGCACTACATGTCAACAAGTCAAATATCCTACCCACAAACCTTATGGCCTACTTCAACCTTTACCAATTCCAAACTACGTGTGGGAGGAATTTTCCATGGATTTCATAACTAATCTTCCTCTTTCAAAAGGAAAAACGGCAATTTGGGTAATCATTGATCGACTCACCAAATTTGCTCAGTTTCTCGTGTTACCACCCAACTTCATGGCTCTGTCGTTAGCCACCTTGTTTTTACACCATATCTATCGTTTACATCGTCTTCCAAAATCGATACTTTGTGACCGGGATCTAATTTTCCTTAGCCGTTTTTGGAAGGAACTATTTGGTAAGCTTGGAACTTGACTACTACATTCTAGTGCTTACCATCCTCAAACCAATGGACATACAAAAGTGGTTTTCGCTTGTGATGAACCAAAGAATGGAGCAAATTTATATATTTGGCGGAATTTTGGTACAACACAAGCTATCATAGCGCCATTGAAATGACGCCATTTCAAGCTCTTTATGGTCGGCCGGCACCATCCATTCCTCATTACACGATAGGAAGCTCTCAAGTGGCTCAATAGAGATCACCCTCTTGGAACACCAACGTTTAATTGCACTCCTCAAAGAGACTCTCAAAAAGACGCGCCAAAGAATGTCCGATCAAGCAAACAAACATCGATTGGAGAAGGAATTTCAAGTTGGTGATTTAGTCTATTTACGTTTACGTATTTATAGACAATCATTGGTTTAAAAAAGAGACTTTCAGAAATTAAATAGACGGTTTTTGGGCCATTCGCAATCCTGGAGCGAATCGGTAAAGTCGCCTATCGTCTCGACCTTCCACCGGGCTCACGAATCCATTTGATACTTCACGTGTCGTTGCTCCGACTTTGCCAAGGTGAAGCGGCGCCTTCCACACTACCACTCCCATGAAACTACATCGACGACCTTCCCATTTTAAAACCGGAAGCAATTATCGATACCCGTACCAATTTCAAGCATGGGCAAGTTGAAGACCAAGTCTTAGTTAAGTGGGAAGGCAGGGATTTATCGGAATCAACGTGGGAAAACAAAGCCGAAGTCCAGTCGTAAATTCCAGCCACAAAATCGGACCTTGAGGACAAGGTCCAGCTCGAAGAGGAGGGTATTGATACAGTATCCACAACCCCACTCATAGTGGGTCGACCCATTCGTACCGCAATCGACCCGCCCGTTACCAGGACTAAGAGTCACTTCTCTCCATCAGTTGCAACATACAAAAAAGGGTAGCATAACATCTACACGTTGGGATGCATTCCTCAATTTTCTCATGATGCTTGACTCAAGGAGAAAATGTACCTGGATGTGAATATTGTCCAGATTCATCACATTCTTCATTCCCATACAGTCTTTCTTTTCCTTATTGCTTAAATAAAGATGGATGTGGGGATGCCCATGATTTCCACTTGCACTTAGTTTAGTTTGCAATTTAAATCCTCTATATATTTGTAATCTTGCTTTTGGTTAATATCTCATAAAATTGCCCCAAAAATTGTCTTATCTCTTCTTGTGTTCTTGGGAGGTTGATCACCTCGAATCGATCTTAACAAAAAATTTCATAGATGCATAGTCATAAGCATGTTGCATAAAAGTTATGTCATTCTTGAAAGAATGTTGATATAAAAGTATGTGGATTTATGAGATCCTTGATTAGGGATCGTATTTACGTCCCTGTAAAGTGTTTAGGAGCACATAGATGACAAAAGGAATAGAAAGTTAAAAACATAAACATAACATACATTTTACAAGCTACATGACAAATAATGCAAGTTTCAATATAGGAGGTGCATAACAAATAATTAGTATAGATAAGATAACACTAACATGATATGCTAATTAATAGGCTAACCAACTCAAACGGGCTAGAAAAAACACACATAACACCAATTCTTATAATTTATTTCATAAATCAATAACAATTTACGTCTCTATAACAATTTATGTCTCTACTACATTCTTACTCCAAGGAGCCTTGACTAGAGGCATCGTACAAGTGCTTAAGGCTCCTTCGGGCCATGGCCAGAATTATTATCACTCAACAATTGATTACGATCCTGACAATTAGAGAAGCCGGTTTTCTCCCCAATTTGGCTCCCGCTGATTTGTATCAAAAAAGCATAATCATGTTCTTAGTAACAACAACTATTTATACATTGTTACCCTCCCCAATAAAGAATCGATTCCCTTGGCCGCACCACTAACAAAAATGACTCACCCTAACAAAAATAATAAATAAACCAAATTACCAATGTGGCCCCTTATTACTTAAGACCATTACTTCTTGCCCCTGAGTATGTAAGTGAACTGAATTGGGGGTTTATCATATAACAATAACTGGCATCAAACTATGGGATATCAACAATTACACTCTTGGATATTCATTCCTAAGGTATGAGTCAATGAACTACATGTTTTGGCCTCTTAGATATTCTCTCTCACTCTCACACACACATACACAGAGTTCCATCGGTGGTAATGGCAACCCAACATGGTATATAAATATGTTGTCCGACGGTAGTGGCCTCCTCTAGCAGAGTGTGTATATATATATAATGCACAGTGGTAGTGTCAATATATGTAGTGTGTGTGGATATATTGTTTATGTATTATCGTCTAGTGATTATAATTTGTGTATATATTGTATTTTGAATTTTATTTATTTTCTGCCTCAAGCTTACGCCTCACACCGCCTTGAGGCTTACACCTCACGTACCTACGAGGAAAACACCTCGTGGCTCGTTTCCGTTCCTTAAAACCTTGATTATAAATACGTACTCCAATTAGATTCAACCCATGACTCACCATCCGAAATGAGAATTTAACTCAACCAATGATAAGCAGATCACCACACAACAAATTTTAAAATCGAGCAATACTTAATACTACTGAAACGATCCATTTCAACGAATGTTGGAAAATATATATCAACTTCAAATGTTGGAGACAATGATAGAACTCATTAAGCATATGATTGCTCAAGTACCATAAAATAACAACCGAAAACAAAATGATGAAGATTCCAACAAAAACTATAGAACATAAACCTATCAAGATGGATGAGAGTGAGAAAAGTAAAAATAAATATTTAGGAGAGATGGGTCTAAACAGGACTAAAAGAAAGAGGTGGAAATAAATCTTCCATCTCTATATCCCATCTGGAGATAGGGTATGAAGGGGTAAGATCTACGTAGACCTAACAACCTCTATCCTAAGTGACACAGAGGTAGTTTATGAGGAGACCATGCTTGCAATAAAGGTTCGGTAAAAGATATGGAAATCACAACTATAAGCCACATATTTGAAAAATTTTACCTAATGGACTGCTTTTCAGTAGGTACAAGAGAGGATGACTGAAAAGATTGACCAGGTCAACTCCAAATGAGTTATTCATGGGCTTGTTGAAGTATCATAGATGGCAGGATCATAGCTATCCTCCCTCCTATTTTCTTGACTCCTCGTAACATCCGGCAGAGTCTCAAAGAGTGCTTCTAAGCTCCAAGAAGAGTAGTGGGCTTCAAAGATTGACTAAGAGAAAGTGGAAAGAAAAGGGGCGCGCTAGCCGAAAATCGGAAAATCGGAACCAATACCACTGCATTGCGCTCGAACAGAGTCTCCTTTTGAACCTTTATAGAGATTTTGATCTGTGGCCACCGAGGCTCCCTAATGGAATGTTTAACCGATCCATTAAGGAAAGATGAGGCAGCTAGGCCTTCGAAGCATAAACACATTTGTAACACCCTCAAATATGGAAATAGCAACTAATTTAAAATTTTCTAAATACATCAATAACGGAATCATCTACAACAACAATTTAAGGTTTAACTTCAAATAACGAATTTCAATCCTTACCCACAATATATAATAAGTACAGATGTTACTAAAACCCAATAACAGTCACTATCTCCAACTACGGAAGACTTCGCCAAACTACTTACCCTCGAGTAAATCTAGTGTTCATCTCTTCATAGTACTGCTAGAACCATTTCCCAAACTGAAACCTGATGCACATGCCGACAAAATAAAAACGTTAGGCTTAACGCCTAGTGAGCTCAAGAGTTTTCCTTAGATATATATAAAGCAGTAATTTTAAGAATGTTATTTAAATCATGATTTCCAAAGTGAGATACACTTAGTTTGAAAGAAACCAAGATGAAATACATCAAATATGAAAACAATCTCTTTTTCAACATTCACCCTTTTCGTGATTAAAATCATAAAACAGAACACCTCTTTGATATAAATCCAAAACCCAAAACTCACGTAAAGCATAACTGACATTTTAATAATCAAATACTGAAAACATAGATAAACTCTATCATCCAAAATATTCCAAAACATGGATAAAGTTCAGTATGCGAAACCCAAAACATGGATAACAATCCATACTCAAAACGTCACCGAAAACATGGATTATAAAACTCCATAACCAAAACAACACCTTGCGGTGACGGAGAAGACCCGATTACATAGTGTGTGACGGGACACAAAAGTAGGTCACATTATTATGTAAGAAATCAAAGCATGTGGGTTATACATATAAAAACCCACCGAGCTCAACTCCTCTGAGTCTATCGCTCGAAAACATCAACTCAACCCCTCTAGGTCTATTCTTGAGAGTTCCAAAACGGGGAACTCTAGCACAAGGGAATTACACCTTACTGCTCATGGGACGTTGCCCGACCGTATAGGTCCACACCTTACTTACCATGGTGACCCGATGCCTATTCCGTGTCAAAGTGGTGAACTTGTCCAAAACGGTACAAAAGAACATTGTGCCTATGGATCCATTGCACTAACTAAAACATTACATGACTCCAAACGAATCAACTAACGCATTCAAAACATGTAATTCTCAAATAAGATGCAGTAAATGCAAATCATAACCAAATGCTCTACATTGAGCTATTAAAACCGGGCAAGTGTCCCCAAGACCCAACAAAATCCAAACCGAGTCATAATCTCAATAAATCGAAAGACTCAACGTTGAAAATCATAAAATGAAACCAACCGTAAACAATCCGCCTTTATGTAAACCCATGCTCCAAAATTTAGAGATGACTCCCACATAGATTAAATTGGGACAAAACATTTTCCAAATGAGTTTATAACATTTATCCTTTCAAAACGTCCCATAACACAACACCAAGCATTTCTTCAAAACACACGATAAAATACTTTTATACTTAAAAAATATACTTCCATGAAATAAACCATTAAGATACCCAAAATATATGATTTATTTATCAAATGCCCAAAATCCCAAACGTGTGTATTTTACAAGTTTACAAAGTTAAGACACTTCAAATAATCAAAACTCATTAAATAACTCAATAGTTAATAATTTCATGTAAAACATATAAACATGTAAAAATAGACATTTTGGCATGTACACCGTTTTCACAAATCAACTTGAACTCACCTTGCTAGGTTAAGTTAAACCTAGGTTCCAAATCCAACCATTAGCCTCTGATAGAGTAGATCCCACCCTTTCCAAGTCATCTTCAACAATGAGCTAGGGCTTCCAAACAACCCATTTCCTCAACTCTAGAAATGAATCAACAACAAATAAAACCTTTAGATCTACAAAGGTCTTTATACTAAAGCTTGGAACATTCAAGGAAACTTACCACATCAAAGTATTGAGACTTTCCACCCCAAGCTATTCAAGGAAACCATTCCAACTCTTCAACTCGAGCTTCCAAATATCGGACCCTTAGGCTGCCTTAGGATAAATCCACCATGGGTGCTCGAAATCTGAGGTATGAACTTCCCAAAAATCGTACCAATGGAAGAGAGGGATGGGGTGTGGGAGTAGAATGAGATAAAACCCTACAGAGACTTACGCGGCCTTAGCCGCGGCTTGAGGTCGCGGGCCAAGTCGCGCGTACCGCAGGCCACGCTCCCGTGCCTCGTGCCGAGCTATCCCCCGACCGTTTCTCTCGACCGCCCGGTGATCGTTTCCTTGACCGATCATCGCCCGACATTAGGAAATCACGGGTGTTACAACATTATAGCGCACTCCGCAAAATGGTTAGTAACGATATTTTAATCAAATTTCCATGGTTGAAATTTTGTAAAATGCAAGTTAAAATTTGTTTTTAGACATTATAATGTGACACCATTATTATTCCCTTGATGATCCAAATTATACTTTTCACTTAATACTTCTTTTATTAACATTGCAGACCTCTTAAAGAAGGCAGACATGTTTGGATCAAAGAAACTCAAGGCTGATGGTCATAAATCGCGAGCACGCACTTGCTTATTCTTGGGGGGGGGGGGGGGTTCTTCATGACACCTATGAGATTCTTAGACCAAAGTCTATTGAATACCAACATAGGGAACAAGTAATTCAAGATTTCAATGATATTGCTAGGAAGTTATATGGTAATCCTCCCCCATCTACTCTAGTGTGACCTTCTATATTTACTACATTAAGTAATTGTTTCTAAATTAAAGTTGATGTATATGGTTTACATGTAATTTCGGTTATCCTGTTCCTGAGGTTGAACCATATAGTTCTTTTGTGATGGACCTGTTTACTACGACCAGTGATCTAGACACGTCGGTTACCTTCAAAGGCAACTTGACTGCGACACCTCAAGATAAAAAAGTTCATACTATTTGGAGGTTTTCACAACATCTATTTGCACTTCAAAGTAAACTTTTACTTATACTAGTCCTTGCACTTTTGATTATTAATATTTTTATTTTTAGGGATCCATGTATTCTAATACTCGTTACATATTGTAATCATGGGATCTTGTACCTTTTTAGTTGAGATACGTGACCATTGATGACCTTTTTGTTCTTTAGATAGAGGCCAAATACGAGGCGTTGAGTCAATTTTGAATGCAAGGGTTCCGATAATCAAGTTTGCTATTGTTGCATATGGGATTGACTGTGACCTCTCGGTGGACAACATAAATGGAATTTCTATGTCTACGATTATGCAATGCATCACATCGATGGATGAACGATTCAAAAAACTATGTTACTTAGTAAGTTGTATTTACATTGCTCCATTAGAATTATATACTTTATCATGTGAACATCTGCATGTAAATCTTAGAACTATATTCATTTATGCAGATGAAAGTGTGGGCGAAAGAAAATCAGGTTAATAGCGCAAGAGATCGAACACTGAGTTCTTTATCCATAGTGTTTATTGGTCGCCATACATTTACATCTACAGGTATGGTATATAAAAAGAAAAAGAATTACTATTTTATACCTTGTCACCGTTTGGGCTTGATTTCTAGATCTCATCTTCGTCCCCTCCACAATCTGTCCTTTCCTCTTGCCAACCTCGCACCAATTATTTGGGTACTTGTTAATGGTATCGTACAAAAGGTAACTTTGCCGCACAATGTCCCGTTTTCATGCACCTATTTCCATGTAATCTTTTCCCCTAACTCAAAATTCACATCATGTTACTAATGACTTGCACACCGTTGCCTTACATGCTCCTTATGATGGCACCAAAGAACCCTTAATTGTTGATGGATCATCTATCCCGATCTCTCACACCTGTTTCTTCACTCTCTCTACCCCTCTTAAAATTTCAGGCACTAGTATGATATCATCTAGGCACTACTAATCATGGTATCATTCTACACCATAACTCCCCTAATTATGTACATGACTTTGCTGAAGATGACTACCTCTCTACAATATTGTGTATCTTGGTAGGAACTCGATCTCATGGAGTTCTCAGAAGCAACGAACTCATGCTCGATCAACAATCGAAGCTGAATTTCAGGCCATTACTAACACAACAGCTGAGGTCCTATAGGTTCTTAATCTTCTCGAAGAGCTTGGTTTTAAGCCTACCGCTCCTCCAGGATAATAAGGGTGCTACTCACGTTGCCACAAATATAAAGTTTCACTCCAAAATGAAACATCTTGCTCTATACTATTACTTTGTCCGTAAATATGTTCAAGATGGTTGCATCAGCGTCTCCTACATTTCAGGAATTAATCAATTGGCGGATACATTAACGGAACCTTTAGCTTGCATACGGTTTCAGACGACGTTTACCAAGATTTAGTCGTCTATCTTGTGGGGGCATATTAGAGAGAGATCCTAACAAAATTAGACTCAAGTGATATGGGAGTTAGAAATCAAATTTATTTGGGAGTTACAGATGAAGCTGATATGGTCTTATTGTTGGTTGTAGACACGAGACCCCCCTATACTACCACCATTTTCTGCAATATTGAAAGGTAACACCAAATTCTAGTTAATGTTGTAAAACTAATTATAACTGATTTTCTTTCTTGAAGTACTAATGCTATTTATCCTTTATTTTGGCATGAAAATTTTACAGATGGAAAAGATATTGCAGCCGTGAAGAAATTGGTTGGTCACTTCCGAACCTTCGGCCACAACAATTTTGAATCATTGGGGGAACTTGTAATATCCTCTTTTATCATGGTAATAGATAGTGTTGTGTGTCGTTGTAGGCAACCAACATTGAGTTCATCCTTTTTACATGCTTGAATATTTTACTTTCATGATAACTGTTGTTTGTTGCAGTTAGCATCCATTGAGAATATTTGGCCCAAGGGACTGTGTGCGAGTCCTTATAAAGGATGTTGGATATGCAAACCTTGGGGCAGACATATTGCAAGCATGAGTGTAAGTCTTTTCTTTACTTCATGGAAACAACCATTCTATTTGATGATTTTAAATTTTTTATTACGGATCTTGAATGAGGTCTTGTGATTCATTTTCTAACTCTACAAATAGAGGATTTCACTGACCCATCACAGAATGTTGCGAGGGTAGTTGATAAATCTGGAGTCAAGATTATCTACGATCGCATCCATCTTGGACTTCAAAATCTTAGGTCATATATGAACGGTAATATCAGCAAACTTGAGATAGAAAAGAAGTTGTTTGGTATGAGATAGAGATTTTACAGGAGACTAGCATTCACCATTCATGGAAACGGATGACCAGGTTGCGCATCCAGGTTTGCTCGTTTCTAATAAATCTGTACAATTGTTCTTTGATTTATGAATTATGATATGGTTTATAATAACCAAAATACAAGTTTTCCAACAAATGTAAAATATTTAGTTAGAAAAGGAAAAAATGCAAACAAAATATTGAGGTCTTCATCCGTAAATTGAAGATTGGATGATAAATGAAACCCTAACTCATAAAAATAAATCGACCGACAAATCACCCAATTGTAACATTGCAATATCAAATAATCTCACCAAACCCAAGTGTATTGATATTCATCTTCTTGAATCACGATTTATGATTACGATGGGGATGAATAGAGGGATATGAAGACAAGGAGAGGATGGCGTACCATGAGCTTTGAGGCAGATGGAGGGTTGGGATAGATTGAGAGATTAAGAGATGCAAAATTACCCATAAGCTTACCCATGATATAACAATTATTCTCCATACATAGGGACAAAAAAGTCTTTAACAAATTGAACACTTTAAAAAACCAAAATATTCAGAAAATTCTCATGAGGAATGCTACTCCAACAACGTGCCATGTCAGTGTGTTTGGTTTTTCCTTTTACATAATAAAAGATATATAGATATAGATTGCATTTTTTAACACAAGAGAGATAATTATTAGATGTTATGTCAACGAATAGCCGGCAAGTTGACGGGGTCATACTAAAAATCTTTGTTTTCTTCTCAAAACCCAACATGATTTTGTAATTTTATTTCAAAACGTCATATTTTGGTTCTCTAATAATAACTAAATATTTTACATTTGATGAAAAACTTGTATTTTGGTTATTATAAACGATATCATAAATCAAAGAACAATTGTACAGATTTATTAGAAACAAGCGAACCTGGATGCCCAACCTGCCCAACCTGGTCAGCCGTTTCCATGAATGGTGAATGCTAGTCTCCTGTAAATTCTCTATCTCATACCAAACAACTTCTTTTCTATCTCAAGTTTGCTGATATTACCGTTCATATATGACCTAAGATTCTGAAGTGCAAGATGGATGCGATCGTAGATAATCTTGACTCCAGATTTATCAACTGCCCTCGCAACATTCTGCGATGGGTCAGTGAAATCCTCAATATGTAGAGTTAGAAAATTAATCACAAGACCTCATTCAAGATCCGTAATAAAAAAATTTAAAATCATCAAATAGAATGGTTGTTTCCATGAAGTAAAGAGAAGACTTACACTCATGCTTGCAATATGTCTGCCCCAAGGTTTGCATATCCAACATCCTTTATAAGGACTCGCACACAGTCCCTTGGGCCAAATATTCTCAATGGATGCTAACTGCAACAACACTTATAAGATGAAAGTAAAATATAAGCATGTAAAAAGGATGAACTCAATGTTGGTTGCCTACAACGACATGCAACACTATCTATTACCGTGATAAAAAAGGATATTACAAACTCCCCCAATGATTCAAAATTGTTGTGGCCGAAGGTTCGGAAGTGACCAGCCAATTTCTTCACGACTGCAATATCTTTTCCATCTGTAAAATTTTCATGCCAAAATAAAGGATAAATAGCATTAGTACTTCAAGAAAGAAAATCAGTTATAATTAGTTTTACAACATTAACTAGAGTTTGGTGTTACCTTCCAATATTGCAGAAAATGGCAGTAGTATAGGGGGGTCTCGTGTCTACAACCAACAATAAGACCATATCAGCTTCATCTGTAACTCCCAAATAAATTTGATTTCTAACTCCCATATCACTTGATTCTAATTTTGATAGGATCTCTTTCTAATATGCCCCCGCAAGATAGACGACTAAATCTTGGTAAACGTCGTTTGAAACCGTATGCAAGCTAAAGGTTCCGTTAATGCATCCGCCAATTGATTAATTCCCGAAATGTAGGAGACGTTGATGCAACCATCTTGAACATATTTACGGACAAAGTAATAGTCTAGAGCAAGATGTTTCATTTTGGAGTGAAACTTCGGATTTGTGGCAACGTGAGTAGCACCCTTATTATTCTAGAGGAGCGGTAGGCTTAAAACCAAGCTCTTCGAGAAGATTAAGAACCTATAAGACCTCACCTCAACGTAGTTTCATCAAGTTGGCCGCAACCCTCTCAAACGTACATGATGAGATTGCCTTGGCCAATTTATTAACAGAAATGCTTCTTGGATAAATGGAGGGTTCACGACAAGGACAACTCCTTTCCAAACAGTGCCTTCTCCCAATCAATCAAATCCTACCACAACCTTGAACAATCGTGGGTGTACTTTGGACCAGACTTCGACAGAAACAAATGGGTCGAACAAAATCGAAGGAGAGGTGCAAAGATTGATTGATTGATTGATAAGGAGTTGCAATTGAAACGAGAACGTGGATTGTGTTTTAGATGCGATGAAAAGTGGAATGTCGGCCACCGATATCGTCGGCAGGAATGGAGCGTCCTATTAACTAGAGGATGATGAAGTGGAGGGGAATGAAGAGACTCAAACAGAGGGGAGGTAACTGAAATATGCCTCAACTCGGTATCACTAGCCCCAAGACTTTGAAGTTAAAGGGGGTTCTGTTAGAGGTGATGATGATGGTGAACGCAGGAGCCACCCATAATTTCATCTCCTTGGCGATTATTCAAAAATTGGGGAACAGTAAAAGGCTATGGGGAGTGCCAAGGGCTTAGGTTACAAATGCAAGGGTCTTGAAGATAGGTCCGTCCGTGGCTTGAAAAGCTCGGTCCCGTCAATACTTACTAACTGGAAAACTCAGATTATGAAATTCCATATTAATGGAGTTCCACTCATTTTTAAAGGAGACCCTCATTGGATAGATCGAAAGTAACCTTAAAGAATATGTTGATGGTCAAAGAAAAAGGAGGGTTCGTCCTACAAGTAGAATCAACCGAACTATTAGGAAAATTGTCCCACGTTTTCGGAGGAGGTAATCAAGAGGCATCATGGGGTTGGCCCAATGAATTAGCACCGAGGAGAGACAGAGACCATGTCTAAAAACAGGTGTTGATCCGGTGTCGGTCAGGCCATATCCGTACCCGCACGTTCAAAAAGCTGAAATTGAGCGTTTGGTGCAGGATATGATATCACGAGCAGGAACTATACGTCGTTCCAACAGCCAGTTTGCCAACCCGATGTTGTTGTTGGTCAAGAAAAAAGACGGTTCATGGCGGTTCTCTGTCGAGCTTTAAACAAAGTGACAGTGCCTGACAAGTACCCATTCCTGTTTGTTATCGATGAGCTACTTGATGAGCTTCATAGGTCTCCAGTATTCTCCAAGCTTGACTTGCGCTGTGTTCTCGAAACTCATTTAACGAAGGAAAGGAAAGGAAAGGGAGGGAAAGGAGAGGAGAGGAAATTGAAAAAAACTCGTGTTCTCGAAATTTTTTTTTAGGAGATAAAAGGAAAAGAAACGGAAGGAAAAAATTGATAATTTTCCTCCCAAACCTTTCCTCCCAAATGTGGGAGGAAAGGGAAGGAAAGGAAAGAAAAAAAATTAAAACTATTTAAAAAAAATTACTGAAATTATTAAAATTACAAAACTACCCAATCTTTCATTATAAGAATATATTTTTACAAGGTATATTTGTAAAATTGAAATCTTTCCTTTCCTTTCTCTCCTATTCAAGAACATGAAAAATTATTTCCTTTCCTTTCCTTCCTTTTCCTTCCATTTCGAGAACACAAATGAAAAAATTATTTTCCTTTCCTTTCTCTTCTCTCCCTTTCTTTTCCATCCATTTCTTTTCTTTTCTTTTCCCTCCAGATTAGAGAACACAACGTAAAGTCAGGTTATCACCAAATTCGAGTTAAAGATGAAGATATGTTGAAAACGGCTTTCTGAACGCACGAGGGGCACTATGAATTTCCGGTCATGCCATTCGGCTTGACAAATGCCCCAACCACCTTCAAGTCTATTATGAATGAGATATTTCGACTGTTTAGTAAGAGTCAGCAGCAACATGTGAGCAACATGTGGGGCATTTAACAATAGTGCTGGAACAACACCAATTCTATGCCAACCCCAACAAGTGTGAGTTTGGTAAACGAGAAGTAAAAAAAACATCCCATAGCTTATTTTAGTCTGTTGTCGAGTACACGCAACTAACTCAAGCCGATATATGAAAAGGAATTGATACCAATTGTGCTTGCTGTTTTGAAGTGGCGACACTACTTGTTGGGGCGGCATTTCGTTAATCGAACCGACCAACGTAGTCTAAAATACTTGATGAAGAAAAGGGAAGTGGGGTCAGAATACCAAAAGTGGATGAGTAAGCTTTTGGGGTTCGATTCCATAATACAATACAAATACAAATCAGGGGCTACTAATACGGTTGTGGATGCTCTGTCGAGGGGAATTTGTATCGGAAACAGAGTTGGGAACCATTGTGTCTTCCTGGAAAGTGGATAATTAGGTGAAGAAATTAAGGTTGATTCTACATATTACTCAAAAGATTGTTAATGAGGGCAAGATACATGTCCATTGAACAAGGACGACTGTTATATAAAGTTTGGGAGGGAGGATGTCACCATGGATTTTATTGAAGTTTGTCGCGTTCTAAAGGGTTTAAAACGGTGCTAGTAGTGGTGGATCATGCTCATTTTATGGCTTTGAAACACCCTTTTGATGCTTCCATGGTAGTTGAGTTGTTCATCAAGGAAATAGTTGGTCTCCATGGTTTCCCAGCTAAGCATTTTCTGGAAGGAGTTGTTTCACTTCTTACGGCGTACCATCCACAAACAAACTGATGGACAGCAAGATAGTTAACAAAGTCTTCGCGATACATCATGTCTTGGCGATGCACTGCGAGACCCTTTGAAACTATCATAGCCTCCCCTATGACTGCAAAACTGATTGATTAATGGTGATATTATGGTGTCAAAGGCTAGAAAGATGATGTTGTATCAACAACTTCACTAATGGTGTGAGGGGTTAGGTGGAGCACATATAATATTGGTGATTTTTTTCTAACTAACTAATTGTATACCCCATAACAGATTTAAATTTATTTTATATGTTACATTGGCAATACATATACGTATATGATTAAACACATCAACAGACCGTGTAATCATATATGATATCACACTTCTCGTCTTCTCATAAAATGTTTAACTTCTCGCATGATCCTTCCTCGATTACAATAACCCTTTTCTTTCTTTTTTTATGTTTTCATAAACTTGAGATATTATATATATAAAAGCTAGTTTATTTACATGTTGTGCTCTCTTATTACCCCTTTCTATCTCTTAACTTTTGAGTTCATTTTGATCAAATCAAATCAACACAAACCCATTATAAAACAAGATTTCTCAACTATTACCAAAAGAATGGAAAAGCATTATTAAGGCTATATAGAGAGAGAGAGAAAGGATGTTCAAACGAGAACGCTAGCTATTTAAGAAAATAGCAAATCATGTACAAAATCATTTTAAGTAATTTTACATTAACCCGAAAATTAAAAAATAGACGCAGACGACTTTAGCACCCCAAGGGTCTTAACCACTACGCCACAACCCTTATGGTTCATTAAGTGACACCTTGGGTTATTGTACCCATGGAGGTGGCCTTGTTGACCATTTTTTGTTGATTTATTCCCAAGCTTTCTTTGCGCTTCTTCAAGAATTGAACGTTAAGTTACTGGTTGTACATTTGGTTTTAGATTAAGAACATTAAAACAGGCCTTTCTCTAACTGTCATTAATTAATTCCACCATTCATGGAGGAACCAAGGATAAGTTGGACACGATAGCTGCCTAGATTCTATGTAGCTTGATATATAATTCAAAACAAGTGTGAATTTAAATTCATCATCTTTAGGTAAGCAAGATTAATTTAGGGGTCGTTTACCGGGTAAGCGTTTATCGTAATTAGAATCATCACACTCACTGACCTTAATTACCTTATAATTAAGATTCTTGGTCATGCAACAATCTTAATTACCCGATAAGCGCTTATATATGTGCTAGAGTCATCCATCGCTTCCTTGCTTTGCCCCTTACCAGGGTAATTATATAAGATTTACGGCTCTTCTCATGTTAATTCGGTAAAGTAATTAAGTGATCCGATACTTATAGCCTTATCACTTAAACAAGTCTAGTTAAACACAATACATGGATGGGGTGGTGGGTGGTTAATTAGTGGTGGCGGATAATGTCAATATGTCATGTCACGTTTAAAAGACAAAGTCTAGAATGCCCATGTTCAGATTCACTTTTTTTTTTGTCAATTTTAAAACTGAATTCTCATTTTAGTCAGAGTTTATGTAAATGTCTAACGTATTTACATAAAAGCCTATTTTTAGATTTTAAAAAAATTATGCAAATGTGTATCCGTACATAAATTTGCATAGAGATTTTTTTTTAATCTAAAAATCAAGATTACATAAATGTGTAAGACATTTACATAAACTCTGAATGGAATAGGAATTCATTGAAAAAATTGGTACAAAGTGAATTTGGTCGGTAATTTCTCCTAAATTGCCCGTTACTTATAATAGAAAAGATAAAATAAGGCCACGGATCCCATTTGAAAATGCAAATTTTGAAGGTTTTTCTGTAAGTAAATAAACTTTTAGAGATTTATTTTGTAATAAACAAACAAACCACAAGCACAAATCTTTAATTTATTCTTAATCATATCATTAAAATATATTGAAAACACTTTATTGAAAAACAAATACGAGTAAGAGTGAATTGTGGATTTGGTCCCTGTGTTTTGATAATTTTTTTGACTATGGTCCCTATACTATGTTTATTGTGGATTTGGTTCTTGTGGTATTTAATTTGTTTTGGTCATGGTCCCTCTCACTAACACCTCCGTTAACTCTGTTAACTCAAGGACCATTTTAGCTATTTTGCTTAATTTTTGTCCTTTTTTCCTATAAAAAAGTAAAAACAATAATTTATACACACACACACATATATATATATATATATATATATATATAACGATAACAAAATAAATAAAATAAGACATTATTGTATGATTTGATTTGTTTAAATTAAAAATCAATTATATTAAATTCGATTTAATTTTATGATTTTAGTATTTTTGTCTATTTGAGTATGAAAACCTAGCTGAAATTTATATAGGAATTTGTTCAATTTTAAGTTACAAAGATAATAGTATATATGAAATTGCCATTTGGTTATAATTTAAATAGTTGATTTTAAGTTTTTGAATGAAAGCAATATGGAAAACGGAACCCCTAGTTTTTTGATGATAAAATTGGAGTTCATTTTCTTAGTGATTTTCAATGATTTTGGTGTTAAAATATTAATAATAAGTTTATTTATTGCAATGATAGAAAAAGAACAATACAATTAAATCATTCTTAACATAATAATTTTTTTTAATTTAAACAAATTAAATCATAAAACCATGTCTTATTTTATTTGCTCTAAATTAAAATATATATATATATATATAGTTTTATGATTTAATTTGTTTAAATTAAAATTTTAATAACATTTAAGCAATAAAACTCTATCTTTTTCCACAACTACAATAAAACAATAAAATTAAATCGTATTTAATATAATTAATTGTTTAAAAATTTTAAACAAATCAAATCATACAATAACATCTTATTTTATTTATTTTGATACATGTGTGTGTGTGTGTAAAATATTGTTTTTACATTTTTATAGAAAAAAAGACAAAAGTTATGTAAAATGACTAAAATGGTCCTTGATTTAACAGAGTTAACAGAAGTGTTAGTCAGAGGGACCATGGTCAAAACAAATTGAATACCACAAGGACCAAATCCACAATAAACATAATATAGGGACCCTAGTCAAAAAATTATCAAAACACAAGGACCAAATCCACAATTCACTCTACTAATAATAAATAAAATGTGATATAGAATTTTGAAGTATTATTTAATGAACCAAAATATACGTTCTCCAAATAAAACTACAAAACCATGTTCGGTTTTGAGAAGAAAACAAAGGTGGTGTTTACTAAGACTTCCGTCAACGTGACGGCTTTTTGCTGGCAAAAACATCACTTAATTATCTCCTTTCAGTATATTACAAATTTTGTCCCTGTGGTTACATACAAATTATGGTTTAAGTATTGCGGTTTTCAATTTTGTCACAAATTAAGCCCTTAACTCTAACTCCATCAATTTAGCTCCATTAAAGTGCCGTTTGTTTTTTAAGAAGTCTGAAGTCTGAAATCTTATTTTAGTTATGATTAATAAGAGGTGGTGTGTAAAAAAGTTTGAACGATTCAGACTTAAGAGACATTAAGAGCGCGTTTGATTTGCGGGAATTGATTGGAATGGATTGGATTTCAAGTAAATATTTGGATTTGGGGGAATTTGAAATCCCGACCCATTGTAAAAGATTTTCAAATCCATCAGGTTAAGGATTTTAAAGAGGTTAAAGGATTTCAAATCCGATCAACAAATTTCATTCCTACAAACCAAACACAGGATTGGAATGGATTTGATTAACTCCAACTCCATTAAGTGTTTATCGTATGTATAATGCAAACTAAAGAGTTCGGTAATTAATCCAAATACATTTAAAAAGTTGATTTCAATATAATTTCCATCATGATCTTTGTTAAAAGAAAAGAACTCAAATAAGAAATTTGTAACGTAAAATTTAAAATAGAAACTGAAAATTAATAAATAATTAATAGTGTATTAAATATCTTAATTTAATAAATTATTATGTATATATTTATTATATATACAAAATATGTGGTGCGTTGCGGTTTGAACCGCGTTTGATAATTTAAAACCGTAAACTGCACTGTAAAGTGCAGTTTGATGAAAATGCGAACTGCAAACCGCACAGTGAAAGTTTTAATGTACACGTTGCGGGGCAGTGTGCACGGTCTGTGAAGTTTAACCGTTTAAACGAAACACCCCTAATTAAATGTTTTCTATATTTCTTCAAAAGACATCTAAAATTCTATGGTAAATTCTTTTAGAGTGAACAACATAGAGGGAGAATCAAACGAGAACAGTAACTATTTAAAAGAACACGAGAACTAACAAAATCATTAGTGATTTTACATTAACGTGCAAAAAAGCAATGTGGCCTTAAGCCGCGGCCAAAGTCCTGTTTTCGTGTGTCAATGTAAAATCACTAATGATTTTGTTAGTTCTCGTGTTCTTTTAAATATGTATTGTTCTCGTTTGAACCCGACTCGAACAATATATTTGGTCCCTTGTCTATAGTTACATTTTTTTAGAATGAATTACTTTGTCTTTTAGACCATCAGTATACTTTATGAATTCGAGGGACGAAAGTAAAAAACGAGGTATAAACAAGAGACAAAATATGTAATTCACTCTTTCTTGTACTAAAAATGGCCTCACGTGTGAGGCATGTGAGGGACACTTCACGAAAGTTGGTTAACAGGTTTAGATTAATTCAACGGTCCAATCTGTAACAAAAATAAACAATATAATAAAACTTGCAATTATTTCGTTTGAGAGACCCAATCCATAATTTCTATATACTATATTAGTGATGGCCAAAAATCGGGCTCGAGCCGAGTCGGGTCGGGCCAAAACGGGCTTCGGGCCTCTACAATGAAAGCAAAAACCGGGCCAAAACGGGCTTTGGGCCGGGCCAGGTTTCACCCGAAAAGGCGTGGCCCGGTTAGGCTTGGGGTAAACCGGTTTAACCAAAACCGGGCCGGGCCGGGCCCAAACCGGGCCGTGATCGGACCGATGATTTTTTCATATTTTTTTTAAAAATAAATTATTTATATAATGGAACACTTAAAATACACTTTAAAAATACGTTTTATTTATAATAAATCACTAAAATACACTTTAAAAATACATTTTATATATAATTTTAAGTTACAAACTTACAATACAAGTATTTATAGGGGTTTGGGGGGTAAAAAATACAAAAAAAGTTCAAAAAAACGTATATAAACGGTAACATAACATCTTTTTTTTTTAAAGTACGAATCGGGCCGGGCCAAAAACCGGGTCGTAAACCGGGCTCGGGCCGGCCGCCAAAAACCCAAACCGGTCCATGATTTCGGGCTTCAAACTGGTTTGGCATCGGGCTGGGCTTTCAGGCGGGTCGGGCTCGGTTAACCGATCAAGCCGGGCCAGGCCAAGATGGCCATCACTATACTATATTATAAAGTTATTTAAACTTTTAAATTTTAAAAGTAATACATCTACGAAACACTAAGGGCTCGTTTACCGAACGTTTACCAGGTAAGCACATATCGTCAAGAGTCATCATTCTTACTTACCTTATCGGGTAACATGTGGGGCCATCAAAATGGACTGTTAGTAAGTATCTTTTACCAGATAAATGCTTACTAGGTAAGAGTATTTCTCTTTAACTTACCTAGTAAGACTATCAATCCTTGTTATACCTCTTACCGTTAAAATTCTCAGTCCTTATCATACTCATCCGATAAACGTTTACCCAGTAAACATTTGATCCATTTTTAAAAGAAATCAAAATAATTTAGCATATATAACTTTTTTATTTATAGATGTGTATGATTACAACGTAATTTTTATTTTACCAAGATATTATCTTTTTTAATTTTAGAGTAAATTATGATTTTCGTCCATGTGGTTTGTTAATAATTTTGATTTTCGTCTTTGTGCTTTAAAAATTACAATCGCCATCCCTATAGTTTACAATTTATTACTATTTTCGTCCTAAACTAATTCATACTTTTTAAGTATAAAAGCCCAAAACAGTAAAAAATTGTAAACCGAAACAACAATAAATAATAAATCATAAGGATGAAAATAGTAATGAGTATAAATCATAAGAATGAAAACAACAATGAGTTACAAACTATAAGGACGAAAACCGTAACTTCTAAATCATAGAAACAAAAATCACAAATTTTAACAAACCACAAGGACGAAAAACGTAATTTACTCTTAATTTTATTATTATTTTAAATGAAAATTGGATCTAGCGTTCAAATTACGTTCTATATAATGGTTGACCGATTTGCTACACTAGTAAGAGACCAAGTCTTATTGGTGAACTCATAAGTTATAAATATAAAGTTTCTAAGTGGGAGAAAAACCCAACGATACTGGACCATTCGATAAAGAGTCCAACCATCGTATGAGCTGGTTGTGTGTGTGTGTCGTGGGTGTAGGTTGGCGTGTTAAACAGATGGGTTCGTGTTGTTCTTGCAGAACATCAACTGAACGAACACCGAAGACCATCCGAGTGGTTCATTTGGATGGTTTCCTAGAGGTCTACGAAAGTCCAACAACAGTTAATCAGGTAATTAGTGATCTGCCAAAACACTTCATGTCTACTCCGATCCAACTTATTCAAAACGTTTTGGTACCACTCAAGCTTGACACACAACTTGAACCGGGCAAAGTCTACTTCGTACTACCGTTTTCTATCCTTCGATTCAACGAGGCTCCGGGGGACTTGATCGCTCTTGCAAAGAAGCTCACCAACATAGCCAAAACCCACCGGTCCAAGCCCAAGTCGGCCCCTTTGGCTAGCCCACAGGTCAAAGGGTCAACCCAGATTTCACTCGGGTGCTCTAACAATGAAAAGAATACTATGGGAAACTCGACAAAATTGTTGTCATGGAAGCCGATCTTGGCTACAATTAGAGAGATCTCGTTTAATCGAAGAGAATCGGATTTACAATCGTTTAATCGAAGAAGTGAGCCTGAATTACAATCGTTTAGTCGAAGAAGTGAGCCTGATTTACAAGATTAGCATTTTGGTATTGTTGTATGATAGAGTTACGAAATTGTATTGTTCTATGGTATTCTACAAAAATTTCTATTTTTTATTGAAAATGTTGCATTAAACTTTTCCAAAAGAATCGAAAAAAATTAGTAGCCATCCGACACAACCGACGGAGATGTTAAGAAAATATGGATTATTATATAACAGTTATTTACAAGATCATTACAATTTTTTGTCAATCAATCTTATTTTCCACTTAAAAGAAATGACTCGATTGATTTGACATAACAATTTCATATCAACATCTATTTCGAGTCATTAGAGTACATGTGAACAGTTTAACAAAATATCAAAAGTATACATGTTATTGAGTTCATTAAGGTGTCATTTGATTTTTAAGAGGTCTAAAGTCTGAAGTCTTATTTTAGTTATGATTAATAAGAGGTTGTGTGTAAAAAGGTCTAAACGATTCAGACTTAAGAACCATTAAGAGGTTTTTAAAAAAAAAAACAAACAACCCCTAAATCTCACTTATATTAATACAATTTTAAACAGATAAAATAGAAGAACACAAAAGTTTTCACAATTCTTATGGGTCTATACAAATCTTGTGAGCCACCTACCGACCAAACAAAGATGAACGCTTGTCGGGTAAATGTTCACTGACACCCTCACTTGTTTTATCGGGTAACATTCTTGACCATCAAAATGGATTGTTAGTAAGCATCGTTGGCTTGTTTGTTAGCAACTTAATGAGCTTAATGGGACTCATAGTTTATTCTGTCAGCTATACATGACTGTTTAGTAGTGACTTGATAATATAGAAAATGACTTATTCGGTAAGCTTTTAAGGATAAGTTTTATGCAGAAAGCCTAGTTTTTTTTTCTTTTTCCAAACATGTCTCTCCAATCGATACAAATAGGTTAATTCACACAAACAACCTTATCTATACAAGACTTAAAGAAAACTAAACAAAGCGTTAAGAGTCTTTTTCCTCCTCACTTACCAGGTAAGATTTTTGATACTTGTTATGGCTCTTGCTAGATAAGATTCTTGACTCATGCCATGTTTATCGGGTAAGGTAAGTGAAACATCAGCTTCCTTACACGATACGCATTTGGTAAACAGTTCTTAAGACACGACCCAAGTCGTCTCTAGCCCTTGACTCAAAATAGACTTTTCAAGAATTCATAGTTCGATAATGATGTGATGTCTGGACTGGCTTGGCCTTCCACAAATCGTGTCATTAATCCTGAAAATCATAATTAAAATTAGAGTAAATTACGTTTTTAGTCCCTATGGTTTGTTGAAAATTTCTATTCTCATCCTTCTGGTTTTGAAATTACGTTTTTCATCCTTATGGTTTGTAATTCATCACTTTTTTTGTCCTTATGATTTAAATTTTATTGTTTTTTTCATCCCTATGGTTTACAATTTATTTCTATTTTAGTCCTTCATCCTTAAAAGTAGTATTTTGACCTTAGGGACAAATATAGAAATGAATTACAAACCATAGGGATGAAATCCGTAAATTTTAACAAACCACAGGGACTAAAAACGTAATTTACTCTTAAAATTATTTGAAGACATTATTAGTATTGGATTATATGAAGAAAAAAAAATTAACCACAAGTCCATCAAACAATTATGTATGAAGCCAATAAAATTGGGATTATAATGTTTATTTAACCTTGATCTTTATCCTTCCCACTAAAGAAATGATTAGATTAATTTGAACTTTTAACTTATTCAAATGGATGGAATCAGGTTTTTTAGAAATAAAAGTAAGATAATTAATTGGGTACTCATGTATCACATGGACCATTAAATTATTTGTGGTTGAGTCTCCTGATAATTTAGCTTTTTAATAATTTATTTGCTAAAATAAGCATTATTTGTCCAAAAATAAATATAAGAGTGAATTGCAAATTTGGTCCATTTGGTTTGTTGTTTTTCTCACATTTGGTCCCTATAAAATTTTTATTGCAAGAAAATCCCTGTGGTATGCAAAAGTGCTCGGATTTGGTCCCTAAGACTAACCCTGTTAGCCTCTCTCTCGTTAAATCCCTACATGATTTTAGTCATTTGACTTTTTTTTTTGTTTTCCACTAAAATAATAGACCACAGGGACTGAATCTGCTTTTGGGTTGTGTTACCTTTCCCTTTTCTTCTTCCCTTTATTCATTTCAATCCCCCATTCCAATTTCAATCCAAAACTCCCAATTAATTCTTCTCCCAAAATGGATATTCTTCATATTCTTCCAATCATTCTCGCACTAATCTTCACATTCTCATTAATTTCAGGTATTCTTGACCTTTAATTCCACTAATTCCCAATACTTTCTTCCATTTATTCAGAAATTTTCCTTTTATTTGATGGTTGCAGTGGTACAATCAACATCGTTTAAGATCGTCAACAAATGCCGGCACACTGTATGGCCGAGAATACTCACCAGCGCAGATAGAATGGTGCTTAATCCGACCAGTTTCACTCTAAAACCGAAAAAATCGAGAGCCCTAAGAGTACCCGTAGCTTGGTAGGGTTGGTTATGGGGTCAAACTGATTGCCACATCGATCACACCGGAAAATTATCTTGTGTCATCGCCGATTGCGACTCCAGTAGAGTGGAATGCGAAGGTCGCGGCGCCGAGCCGCCAGCCACGCTAGATGAATTTACGCTCAACGACGATGAGGGTTTGGTGTATATATATATGTGTGTGTTTGTGTATATATATAAACATAGTGATGAATCCTCCTTCCCGGCCTTGAACTCTTTGACCCACCCGACTCTCAAACTCCGGTGAACACCAAGATCTGCAAAATAGTGATCTCAGGTACAAAGTCACAAAGACCTCAAATTCCAAACCCATATCTGCCATTAAGCATCCTATCACTTGTAAAAGAAACCACCACATAGAGATCTCCACCCCCAAACCCGTATAGCCATTGAAGTGTCCATCATCTTTCAAATTAACTCCAGGAACCTCCTCCCCACCCAACCCATCTTTCATCTTCTCAGTTTCCTCAAACCTAAAATATTTAAGCCTTTTTTCTAGTGTACCCAGATCCTCATGAACCTGGGTTTTAAATCCCAAATCAACAGCTCAAGCTTCCTAACAGTATAAGATGAAAAAGAGATGTGAACTTAGAGGGATAGAGGAAGAGATGTAGACGCCTTTGACTCCAGCATCAAACTTTGCCCACCGTCGAACTTTGCCATCATCGGAGCTTTCAACCGAGTTCATCAGCGATGAAAGTGGATTTTGAGATGGTATGGCGTGAGAGAAGAAAGAGATAAGGAGGGTATGTGGTTGAGAGAGAGAGAGAGAATAATAAAAGTTTTCTTTAGGGTTAGAGAGGAATAGTCTAAAAAGACAATTATACCCTTGTGTGCAAGTCACATGAGGGGGTTTAACAGTAGGGAAACTAACGGGGTTAGTCTTAGGGACCAAATCCGAGCACTTTTGCATACCACAGGGATTTTCTTGCAATAAAAATTTTGTAGGGACCAAATGTGAGAAAAATAACAAACCATAGGGACCAAATTTGCAATTCACTCTAAATATAATATATTTATAAAGATTCGAATTACAGTTTGCCCCCTTGGTATGTATACATTTTGGTGAATTAAAAACCAAGTGAACAAACAAATATTGATTTCTTAAACACAACCAAACGAATCTAGTATATCTCATATAATAAAGAGTTTAAATAGAGTAAAATATACACAGAACCAAGTAGGGGATGTTTCAAGAATTGTGTGCAAGTGTAGTTTATAAGACCACCCAAACCCCATAAAGATTAAAGTTGCTCACACCCAAGAATGTAACAAGAATGGGTGAACATGGTACACCATCTTTTTTCACCTACTGTACCAACTAAATTGGTACCAAGTTTTTTCAATTGATACATGTTGGTATTGATGTCAACATGTAAATTTGAATAGATATAAATTTGCATACATAATACACTGATTAATTGTCCAATTAAAAGATCATCAAAGAAAAATGTAGCAACATGTACATTAATACAAATATACACAATAGGAAGAATAACCCAAAAATTATCCCACGTACCCAGGGTTCGAATCCAGGTGTGCACAACAATTGTGGCCACTGAGGTTTAACCAGGGCTGATGTCTTACAGTCATAATTTGCCAAAGGATTAGTCTAGGCATAGCCTAGGACACCCTTCCCAAAAAAAAATAACCCAAAAAACACATTAATAACTAATAAATAAATATTTAGCCAACTAAAAATCGGTATAGTACAGTAGTACCATGGTATAGGATTTATATTACCACATACCAACCAAGTTTGCATACATGGTGCGATAGTACCAACCGAATTAAGTTGGTACCAATTTAATTGGTACGGTTGCTATCCATGTTGGCAGGTTTGGTCTTGTACGAATTTGACACCCCTAATAACAATAACAAGCCCTGGCTAAGAAACGAGAATCCGAGTCCAGGGGGCGGCTTTGTTTCATTTCTCAAACTCGACATAAGAATATCATTACCTGAATTATTGTGGTGCAAAAATCCCAGAATACGTGCAAATTTACTCGTGATTGGATGAGCGTATGTTGTGGCGTTTGAAGAACTCCCTAAATCCGTATGCGCTCACATCATAGTTATACTGGAAATACATCAAAGAAATGGTATGGATGATCAGTATATAACCCTATACAAACAATATCAAAGCAGAGTGGAGTGATTCCTTGCCACATTTACATTTGGACTAAAAACGAGCATGAAAATAATGGCAAAATAGCCAAACGGTCAATAACCCAGTGGCACCCCCGGGTTACCATCCCAACCTCCTTGGACGGTTCAAGCCTCACCAAAGGTGAGGAGTATGTGTGAGTTTTTCTATATATAAATATTATATACTATATAAATGATTTAAGTACACATAAATTGATGCTAGATGCAAGCATAAGAATTTATGAGAGGATCTTTTTAAGGGTTATCATGCAATCAGTGACTAAACTAAGCGAACCCAGTAAATCCCACAGAGTGGGATACGGGATCATGCAATCAGTGACACTTGTCATCAAAGTTGATAGCAGGTCCATATGTCGAAACCTTGAGGGCCAGCTCAACCGGCAAAAAAAAGGTCAGGCCTTGGGACTCCTCCCCATAAGTCGCCAGTTCGAGTCTCCTGGCCACCGGGGATTCTCCTAGCTGTTATCTTCAGGGATCATACGATTAGTCAATATGCAGACAAACTGGCCCAGACATCCACGGTTACCAAAAAAACGTTCATAGGTTGTAAATTGGCATCTATCATTAAGCCAAACATTCCTTGTTTGATCTTATGAACAATTTAGATGCAATTTATTTCAGAAAATCTCCGGCTGCAAACAGATGAAGAAATAGAGAAGTGGGATCCTTGCCCTTTAAAATATCACAAATATACCAACTCCATGTGTAAAAAGAATTTGTTTACCTTTGTATTTAGAAATGAGAGCAATCAATTCAATCTCCATGTTGAACATGAATTTGAACAGCAAGCAACATCGATCACTTGCCAATTTTGTATACAAACATTTGAGAAAGAAATTAACTACTGAATTAGAATTTACTAGTGCTTTTAAAGTTATACTCAAACTTTCTGTTAAATTAACATCTATGAGAAAGTATAGGTTTTATAAAAATTTAGTAATGCTGAAAGATTTCACAAAAATACCATATACCCTACTTATTGTAGTTAATTCCCAAGATTCTCTTTTAAAATTTCACAAGAAAACCCTATACATTGTAGAAATTAACCAACAAACTGAAACCATATCCAAGACTTCTTTTTTCCTAATATCCATCAACAAAGATCCACAATCTTAGGACTTTTCAAGATTTCGGATTTTCCCTAATGATAGGCGGTGATCATGCCGATATTATTAATAATGCAATTTAGAGTCTAATTCCAGTAGAAAGCCACAAAAAGGATGTGAAAAATGGAACTATGCCCTCAATCATCCGCTATCAAGCATTGGAATAACAAAGCATTCAGCTTCGTCATTTTTATTTTCTTTTTACTTAATTGGTATGATGTATTTCCAAATGAGAGAAACCAGTAAACATCAGTGTGTTTGATATGAAATAATTCTAATGTTCTATATATGGAGAACAATACATATGCATGAGTAAACTAAGGAAGTTGAAAGAACTCACAGGTAAAACTTTCACGGCGTACTTTGTAACATTTGGATCAACACCCCTTCCTTGATTTAATGCCTGCACCAAATTAACACATGTCACTAAGAACGTGCGTTTGACCCACATCTTATGTAACCTCTTGCCCATATGGTTCTAGGATTTTGTTTGAGTTTACGTTCAAGACTGATAAGGACGTCAACAATTTAAGTGGAAGAGTACTACTCTCTCCCTCTGTCCCAGAAATAAGTGTCCACAATTCTATTTAAGTTTCTGCTAAAATAAGTGTCCACTTTCAAAAATAGATAGTTATAATTTATTAAATTTCCAATTCTACCCTTAATAATGGCGCATAAATTTTTTAAGAGTTGATGAGTTGAAGAGAGAGAGAGAAAGAGAGAGAGAGAAGGTTTGCCCCTATCATTAAGGGTAAATTTGTGGTTCAATTAATTAAAAGGTATAATAATTATACATTTCTTAAACTGTGTTTCTTATCGTAGACATTTTTGGGACGGGAGGGAATAACATGTTATGTATCGGTTACGAATGTGAAATATGAGGTCCTTTATAAACCCTTGATAGTGGGCTACCCATAACATCTAGTTATAGTTTAGTTGAATCGGATGTTATTCATGTCAGTTTTGTGGCTTTGGGCTTCAGGCAACACATCTTGCACAAAACTTGGTGTCAACACGATAATCTTGTTTTTTGTTATCACAAATGTTTATTGTAAAGAAGATGAAAGGCAGGCAGAGATCTCACGTCAGTTTATAAATGTACCAAAATCAATAGCCACAGCTGTAGGACAAAAGACGTCTTTAAGCTGACATGGAGACACCATAATTCAAAGGTAAATCGTTTTTTCAGAGCAACAATTCCCAAAACCAGAGCCACTACTGCTAGAGTGAATGTATCTCATGCTGCCCAAGTTGTACATTGCTCTAGAATGGTCTATTTTAGCTCTGTTAAGGAGCTAGCATAATATGGTTATCGACATATGTATGGACTTCTATTCTGATGGGTTCAAAGCAACTTTGATGGTGCATTAAGAATTTGTTTCCAGAAAAATTAAATTTTAAGCCTGCATTTAAGATATAGATACAGGATTAAGATACAGACAAAATGACCAAAATAAAAACTTACTTGTTCTGGGCTATGAAACATTTCTATAAATGGATAATCCTTCTTTTGCCGTGTCATACAGAATCCAATATATTTTGGGCACTCAACCTGAAATACACCATCAGAAAAACTAGAAAATCATGAGAAGTGATCCAAAGCCTGCTTGGAAAATTCAAAAAGTGAGTACAATTTCATCCGCCTAAAATAAATGCATTTTTTTATCAAAAAGTAAAAATAGGTGTGATAGAAACAATCAAATTACAAGCAAAAAGATTGCACTTGGGCATGAAAACTGTTTTCTCCTATAGATTGGGTGGAAATTAGAGCAAGTGATTAGGGATGTGGTTCTACCATTGTGTTTCAACGTTTCATTATCTTTTCTCAATATATGAATATATAGAAAAGAAAGTGATCCTTTTTCAATTGACAATCCTACAAGAACCAACTTACGCGCATAAATTTAATTTGTGGATAAAACTCAGCAGCAGCTTCCTCCAACACTTTGTCAAGATGTTTGGTATAATTACTCCTGCCACAAAAAGAAGACGATCATACTAGGTATTCTCTACAAACAACATATGCAAGATAATCAGTTGGGATACATAAGGTATGAAAGAATCTTAGATTACTTGATGGTGAATGCAACAACCACCGGGTGACCTTGATGTAGAAGATGAACGAATTCACGCTCTGAAGTAAAATGGATAACCTTTGATGGCCCAAGATCCTTTGGATGTCCAGTATAATACCTTTAAGATAATAATGGCAATGTGATACAATATGAGAGATTTGCAACAAAGAACTTCTTCAACGAATACAGATTATTATCATACAGTGGTCCTTGAGATTATGTATAAAGATAATCTTATGAACTTGAACTAGTAGCAACGAGCAATGAACAAATTCTATTGTAACAGTACATTAAAGAGTTCCCTTTATAAATTTGATATTTTTTAGAAGAACCAACTTTGGACATATAAACTGTTTTACTCGTGAATTTCCCAATCACAGGTTCATGAAGACATGAACCCACGACACACACAACCTGATAGGTACAGAATTGATGACAATGAAGGTTGGCTGAATTTTATTAGAAATAGAGGATAGTGGCCCGATTCGAGAGGGGCACGGTCTCCGATTACAAGAACAAGTAAATCAAAGGATAATTCTCAATGCCAATCATGAAAAACTAGCCACTTATTTATACTAATCAAATACTATAATTATGGGCAGAAGTTAAGGGCATGATTCTACACCCTAATTTCTTGGATAATCATTAATTAAATTGATTGCCTAAAATCATCCAGAGATTTGACCGAGAGGATTCAGCTAGTTTCCAAAGATAGAATACAGCTGTCCCCCTTTTTCAGCTGTGACTCGATCTTTCCTTGTTGAGTACACTTTCAATGGTGGATCAGATCTTTATCATTACTTCCCTCCCGGTAAAGCGTCTTGTCCTCAAGACGGAATGTAGGGAATTGCTCAGCCATTAGATCATAGGTTTCCCATGTTGCCTCTTCTACAGGCCGATTACACAATGAAATCAACAATTCGAGGACAGGTTGGCCCGCTTCATAGACCCATCGATGAGTGATGACCGATTCAGGTTGTAAATCAATTTCCCAGTCTTTGGTGATGGGTAAGGGGATAACTGGTATCGAAGAAAAAGAGCCATGGGCAGGTTTAAGCATCGAAATGTGAAATACCGGGTGGATTCTAGCTTCGGGTGGTAATTCCAACTCATAAGCAACTGGACCCACTACTCTTTTAACACGATATGGTCCAAAAAATCTTGGAGACAGCTTCTCATAACGACGTTTAGCCAAGGTCTTTTGGCGATACGGTTGAATCTTCAAGAAGACATAATCACCAACCTGAAACGTGAGTTCCCGTCGCTTCTGATTTGCTTGGTTTCTCATTCTGTCTTGGGCCTTTTGGAGGTTTTGGCGAAGAAGCTTTATCATATCATCTCGATCAAACTAACTGTTGTTCTAGCTCTGCGTTTTTTGTTTCGCCTGCCGCATAGGGGAACAGCGAAGGGGGTTCTCGACCATACACAACAGAGAATGGAGTTGTGTCGGTGGCCGTGTGGTACCCCGTGTTATATGAATATTCGGCCCAAGGTAAGTACGCACTCCATTTGGTTGGTTGCTCACTAGCAAAGCAACGTAATTAAGCTTCTAGGCAGCGATTCAGAACTTCGGTTTGGCCATCCGTTTGAGGGTGGTAGCTTGTACTCAGCTTTAATTTCGTCTGACTTAATCGGAACAATTCTTGCCAAAAGTTGCTGAGGAAGACGGCATCTCGATCAGACACCATGGATCGGGGAAAGCCATGCAACCCGACTATTTCCCTACAAAAAACCGATGCTACTCCTTTAGCCGTATAGGGATGGGATAAGCAAATAAAGTGAGCATATTTGCTTAAACGATCCACTACAACTAAAATAGTATCAAAACGACTAGATGGCGGTAATCCAACGATAAAATCCATGGAAACGTCTTCCCAAATCCGATTGGGAATGGGTAGGGGCTGAAGTAATCCTGCTGGAGCCAACGTCTGATACTTTTGTTGCTGACAGATTATACATTGTTGGACGAACTCCCTGACATCCTGTTTCATCTTTGGCCAATAGTAACGAGAAGATAGTCTTCTGTAGGTTTTTAAAAAACCTCCATGACCACCGATTGGAGTGTCATGTGCTTCTTGTAATAGCTTGAGTTTGAGATTGTGTATCCCCGGAATCACCATCCGTCCATGATGAAACAAAAGCTGATCCACCAGCGAGAAATCAGGGATGGATGAAGAATTTGTTTGCAACTTCGTGATCAGTTCGCTAGTAAATGAATCAGTTTGTAATCCTGCCTTGATATCAGCCACCTCAACACAAAAAGGGATGATAAGCGTTAATAATTCTCCCGAGTGGGGTCGGCGAGACAGGGCGTCTGCCCCCTTGTTCTCTTTCCCAGCCTTATGAATAATTGAAAAATCATAAGGCATGAGTTTTAGCAAAAGCCTTTGCTGCTCTGTAGTGGTGATGCATTGTTCTAATAAGAACTTAAGGGTATAGTGATCGGTGCGAATGAGAAAATGTCGGCCTAGCAAGTAATGGCTCCATTTTTGGACCGCGAGGACTAACGCCAACAGCTCCCTGTCGTAAGCCGATTTAAAGCGGTTAGATGGAGAGAATCCTTTACTAAAATAAGCCACAGGATGGTCCTCTTGTGATAGTATCGCCCCGACCCCATCTGATGATGCATCACACTCTATAACAAAGGGTTTAGAGAAATCTGGTAACCTCAAAACAGGTGTAGTCAGCAGCGCCTGTTTCAGGTCATTAAAGGCCTTAAGGGTTGCCTCCGACCAAAGGAACTCGTCCTTCTTGGTCAATGCAGTAAGTGGTCGGGCTATAAGTCCATAATTTCGGACAAAACGCCTATAATAGCCGGTTAACCCAAGGAAACCTCTCACCTCTTTTACTGTTGATGGAATGGGCCACGACTTTACTGCTGAAATCTTTTCTTCCTCCACACTAACTCCTTCCGAGCTGATTACATGTCCTAGAAACACAACTTGTTCTTGCCCAAAACAACACTTCGATAATTTGGCAAAGAATCGGTTGTCATGCAGCAATTTCAAAACCTGTTCTAGGTGAGACTTGTGCTGCTCCATACTTGAGTTGTAAATTAAAATGTCATCAAAGAACACAAGTATAAAACGCCGTAAATAAGGGCGAAATAAATCGTTCATAACAGCCTGAAACGTGGAAGGAGCGTTAGTTAAGCCGAAAGGCATAACCTTAAACTCATAATGACCCGAATGGGTACGAAAAGTTGTCTTTTCAATATCCGGGGCTATCACTCGGATTTGATAATAACCCGACCGCAAATCGAGTTTTGAGAACACCGTAGCTCCATACAATTCATCAAGTAACTCGTCAATGTTAGGTATCAGGTATTTATCAGCTATAGTTATCTTGTTAAGAGCCCGATAATCGACGCACATTCGCCACGTATTGTCCTTCTTCTTCACTAGTAAACCGGGCTCGAGAAAGGACTTGTGCTCGGTTGTATAAAGCCGGCTGCCATCAATTGTTCCACCTGTTTTTCTATCTCAGCTTTTTGGGAGTGAGGGTAACGGTAAGAGCGGATATTGGGTGGGGTTGAGTTTGGCAAGAGCGGGATTGAATGATCTTGTGATCTAACAGGGGGTAAGTCTTGAGGTTCTTCAAAAACAGCCATGTATTGTGTAACAATAGGCTGAAGTGGGGCTGGTATACATGGCGGAATTTCTGGATCAATGGCTAGGTGTTGAAAACTAGACGATTTTTTAGGCCCGGATGCAACACCTTGTAACTTGTATTGTTTCCCGTCGATCTTAAAGATCATGAACATCTCTGTCCAATTAGCTTGGACCGTATTTAGTGTGGCTAACCATTGGATACCCAATACTAAATCAGCCCCACCAAGAGAAAAGGGGTGAAAGTCTTGAGTGATCTTAAGCTCATTGACCTGTACGAGAAGATTTTTGCAAATGTGGTTGCACCGAATTACATCCACATTACCGATTTGGACACCAAACGGTGTCACTGGTTCAGAGGTCAGTTTGAGTTCGTTTACCAAAACATCTGAAATGAAATTATGTGTAGAGCCACCATCAATTAAAATTAGAACTTCGGTAGAATGAAGCTTACCTCGGACCTTCATCGTAGTAGGGTGGGGTTTCCCTAAGATAGCATGCAAACTGATTTTGGCCGTTTCTTGTTGGTCAGAATCGGGATTAGGGAGTTCTGTTACCGATGATTCTTCCATATCCTCCTCTGCCTCTAACACCTTGAGGGTACCGGTTTTACATCGATGACCTGGTCCGTATTTGTCGCCGCATCTGAAGCATTCTCCCTTCAAGAATCGGTTTTGTTTCTCTGTGTCGGAGATCCGGGAGGTGTTTTTTGGTTGGGTTGATGTTGGAACTGGGGTGAAGGGTGTTGGTTTGGAATCTGATTGAGTATTTTTTGAACTTGAAGTCCAAGAAGTACTTTTTCCTGGCCGGTTAGATGAGAGTTTAAATTCAAACTCCAGAGCCAGGCTCATAGCACCATACACCGTACGTGGCTTGTAGATCCTTACATCGGATTTCAACTCATCTTTAAGACCGTTCAAGAACACCCCTAAGAGACAATGTTCAGGCCAATTTGAGACCCAAGAGGATCTCTTAGCGAACTCCTGCCGGTATTCTTGAACTGAACTAGTTTGTTTGATGCTACACAGGAATTCATCCGGGTTTTGGAACTCTGCCGGACCAAAAATTTTTGTAAACGATTGGGTCAATTCCTCCCAAAAAGTGATGGGTTGGTCGTTAGAGAGCCAAGAGTAAAGGTCCAAGGCATCACCCTCTAGATGCATTAAGGCCACTTCAACCTTCTCCTCCTCATCAGGTATTTGATAATACCTGAAATATTTTTCAGCTTTCAGCAACCACCCGCGAGGGTCTCCTCCGCTAAAAGTTGGGAATTCGATTTTGTTATAGGGCCTATATGGTTGTCGGACCTCCAAGAACTTTCCCCTTCATCACTCTTGCCTCCTTGGGAACGATCTCTTACCTTTAAAGCTCCAATCTCCTCTCTCTGGGCTGCTATATCTGCTTTCAGCGTATCAATTGACTCCAACTTTGCGGCTATGGCAGCTAATTGAGCAGAAATCGCTTCGGGTTGGGTGCTGCCATCGCTTGAGTTATTCCGGGTTTGCACCATTTCGTTTCCCGGCAATGGAACCAAATGATAGGTACAGAATTGATGACAATGAAGGTTGGCTGAATTTTATTAGAAATAGAGGATAGTGGCCCATTCGAGAGGGGCACGGTCTCCGATTACAAGAACAAGTAAATCAAAGGATAATTCTCAATGCCAATCATGAAAAACTAGCCACTTATTTATACTAATCAAATACTAGAATTATGGGCAGAAGTTAAGGGCAGGATTCTACACCCTAATTTCCTGGATAATCATTAATTAAATTGATTGCCTAAAATCATCCAAAGATTTGACCGAGAGGATTCAGCCAGTTTCCAAAGATAGAATACAGTTGTCCCCCTTTTTCAGCTGTGACTCGATCTTTCCTTCTTGAGTACACTTTCAATGGTGGATCTTTATCACAACCCTCTGCAAATCTTGCTCATCCAATATGGTATGCATCATTCGCAATAATTAGGACCTAAAATGTTGGAGAAACCAATGCAAATGGCATTGTCTTCAGGTATCATGAATGTTGTTTTTGACGCAAGGCTTCTCCATTAGTTTTATGAAAGAGACTACACTCCCATTTGACGAATGGTTTTCTATCTTGATACAAGTAAAGTGCAGAGGCTACTTATACCAAGCCTAGGGGTGACGAATCATAATGTTTTGACTTACTCTGGCCCAAATCAAAGAAGTTTGGCACACAAGATCTTTGATATAAAATGAAAGGGAAGGGAATGTCTGGAGAGAGCTATGTCTAGGATGCTAATAAGTTGGAAACAATTTAGTGATGTCTGAATGTTATTTCTTGCAAAGTTATTCCCACAAACCATTTTCTTGGTTCCAAAGAATGAGATACACTCCCATTTTCTGAGGTCCAACTAACAATCTTTCATATTGACAATTGTAGAAATCTATTAATAACCTCAGCAATACAATTTTTATAATTGTTATGTAATCCATGGCTAGAACTTCGTGTTTTCTAAATATTAATAACTATCAATGTGAAAAGAGGATACGAAACCATGTTTTTCACCAAGTATTTAGAGTAACATCACCTTGTTTCCCCAAAAAAGAGCTACATTCTGAACACTTATCTCAACCCTAATACTTCTCTAAGGCAAAATCAACAACAAATTTATCTACATATCCAACAACAATGTTATTATATCAGCTAAAAATAATAATATAACAAAACCATTGAGACGTTTGAAAGGGATACAAACCAATTTATCATTCAAACTCATATTGTAAATCGTTTCTCAAATTGTGGGAGCAGACAACAAGAACACAAAATACAAATAAAAATTCAATATAATTACCAAATACCAAAGAAAAATAACAACTTTAAGACAATATTTAAACACATACTTGCAGGTGGAACGGAGATTAATCATCATTTTATCGAAAAATGATTGCTCCCCCATCTCTATCTGTAGGAATTACAAAGAAATACGCTTGCAGGCAGCTTCTAATAATCTGAAAGATATCAAACACAACAATTATAGATTATTCTATTATGGTATGAGAGGGAAAGTAGTAAATCCTGAAATCCCTAGAAATTATTGGACATGCTGAAGGGATTATTCAAACCTTGTGTTATTGACTAAGAAACATGAGCAGGGAAGAGTAGAACAGTATGTGTAAGATTCATCAAACAGAGGCTTCAAGAAATAAAACCTAGCAGGGGTAACTCACATGTTCTTGGAAAGAGCATGTCTACAAACCCCAACCAATGTGAAATGGAAATAAAGTTGGTTCCATTTTGAAAAATGGTTTCCAAAATAGAGATTTTGAAAGTTGGTACCCAAAAATAAAACAAAGGTAAAGTTGGTTTCATTTTGATACAATTTGTCCTTTAATAAAATTTGATGTAATATCAGCATTTCAAACTTATGTTTGGTTGTGGGGCTCACTTGGTCCCAATAAGGTATTTATGGTCAACTTTTAAAGGGACGTTTGAAAATCTGCTGATGTGCATTTTCATTGAGAGGTTCTGATCGAAACTGTTGGAAAACCTCTTAATAAGGGGTTGTTTGATAGATTCTGAATGATTTGGTGTAAAATGATACAAGATGCTCGGTATGATTTAGTGCATAACAAAAAATGGTTGTCTGATAAATGTTCTAGATTACCATTTTAACCCTCTATATGATTTAGTGTTTGAATGAAATATTGATATTTCATAAGTGTTCTCAATCAATCAAAATCAAAAAATTACTACAAGCAAAAAATAGAACATCAAAGAGCCTAAAAATACATCAATAAAAATCCTGCCACAAATTTACAATGGCAAAACTATTTATCATTTTCTCTTCCATTCCTTGTTAGTGTCCTACTGATGTCCTCATGTTAGCTTCCTAATAATGGTCTTATGTTGATGTCCTCTATGTTCACCATCAATAGAAGCCCTAAATAAGCTGCCAATCAGACCTAAACACCTGCCCTAAACAACAAACTTATGTTTTCCAATAGTGACCATTACCAAATGTAAATATGTATGTATACGTAAATATGTATGAATGCATGTATATCCACCAGCACCAGCATATTTTTGTATGTATATATTCATAAGCAATATTGTTCACGACAATAGATTTAGCATAAACCATAAGTGAACTGGCTGTAAATTTAGCATAAACAATATTGTTCACTACAACAGATTTAGCATAAACAATATTGTTCACTACATTACTCCAGCACCTGTCAATACGCATGCTCATTCAACAGCAAGTGAACTGACTGTGCCATCGACAGAATAATACATTTCTCTTAAGCACCCAACGATATCTTGCAACTACGTATAGGCAACTGTCATACCCATATCACCGATTAGAAAGAAGATTAACAAACCCCAAATAGGAAAAAAAGAAACACATGTCAATTTTTTTCATCAGAAACAACATAAACATGGCAAAATAAACAAGCCTCCTTTTGTAATTGATCAGGGTTAGCAGATGTGATTTGAACAACAAGAAGCTTCAAGTAGAAAGCATCTTCACCAGTGCGATTTGAACAAGATTTCTGCTGGTAACAAGGAAAGAAAGAATCAGTGGCGGAGGCCGCAATGGAGGACAGAAGCAGCAGGGGAGAAGTCGCCAAAGAGGGAGCAGAGAAGCAGCAGAACAAACCAGAGACGAGCAGAGGCAATGAGGCTAACACGGAGAAACCCCAAAAATTCAGCACCGGTTAACAGATTCAGAGGCTTTCATAAATTTGCCAAATGATCAATTCAGAGTCTATCTTTTCAGGTTAAAAGTTTTACATACAAAAAACCATCATTTGTTACTGTAATTACATATGTAAATATATACGAATTCTAAATAAGCATCAGCTAAGCTTGTTAATTTTCAAGTAATCTGTTTATAGCTTGCTTACTTTGGGTTTTGTATTAATCACATCCCTCACTTTATTCTCCAATTGGATTCATGGAAACATATGTAAGTATGCCACCGGCCACCCTAGCCAAACCTCCTACAGAATTGTAAAAGGGTGGGTGTGCTTCTGATCTCATACATGCTGGCATCAGTATATAGCTTTTTGCTGGTGCCAAATCAAACCAATGCCACAGGTCCTAGGATCTTACTAAACGAGAAAATCACAGTGCAGATAGATCCATAAAGAACAATTAACGGAACCTTAGAATCTCAAACACCATGAATGTTAACATTCTGTTGTTTATGAATGTTAGTGATCAGTTGCCTACGACGACAGATGCATATTGCAATATAATTTGTTGTTTGTATACTTGTTTCATTTTGCTTGACTTATCCATAGCTCTCAAATATCCCAACAATTTTCGAAGAATGTCAATATCCAATAATTTCATTACAAGTCTACAGTGTCATAATTAATTAACACTTAGGAATATGTATAGTCTTAAAGATGAAGATAATAACAGAAGCATTAAGCAAAGTTCCGAAACACATAAAACAAAAAAATGTGGAAGTTTAGGTTTCCATTTGTAATGTGTTAGCCTGATGGAATTTGAATCATTCAATATAACAGACCGAAGCATCATGTAAATTACTCTAAGGGGCCACTACTAACAGGCAGGGTAGGCTCTTACCAGAAGATTATTGGCCATCAAAATGACACAATAACATTGTTGGTTGGTAAAGGAGCGATTACTGAACCTAAACTCTAGAAACTTCATCTTACCGAGAGGGAGAGGTTAGACTGTGAGAGGCAGAGCAGCAACAGACCAGACCAGACCACCGGACGACGAGAGCTTGAAGCCGGGAACGTGGTTACGGTCAGTGAAGTCGGAAACTGGATTCGTGACAGGGGAAGAAGGAGAGGCCGAGAACGCCAGGAGGGTGGGCCTTGAGTTTGGGCCTGGGCCAACTCTAGTATATGTATTTTTAATTTCAGAATGATATAATATAATAGACATTAAATTAAATTAAATATTTTCTTTGTTTATAATTTTACTAGGTTTGACCCCGTGTATTACACGGGGTAATTTAAAAAATTAAATCATGTCAGAAGACTTATCTTACAGATATGAATGATCATCGAAATTACGATGCTACTTTTCCAAGTTTTTTTCTCCTTCAGAGTTGTTTTTTTGCAGTTGGTTACAAAATGTCCTTGTTTTAGCCAGTTTTCACAAATGATGTTTTGCAAAAAATTAATAAAAAATATGAATAAATATTAAAAATTTATATTAGAACGTAACCACGGTTTATATTAAGAATTTATAAAACAAAATTTGACTTTGATTATTATATTTTACTATCTCACCACGGTTGAAATCTATTTTCATATTCTCGATGTTTTTTCATTCTTATTTAAACCTTTCGTAAATCCAGGCATCAAACCTCAAGGGGGTGTTTGGTTCATGGATTTTGGAGGAATTGGAATAGATAATTCTTTTGACCAAATTTCAAATCCTATGTTTGGTTCACATAATGAAAACAATGGAATCCTTTGAATTCCACTGAATTTCACAAGTTAAGGAATTCATCATTCCTTGGCTTAAGTGAAAGAGTAAATTTCTACCAACCAAACGTGTGGTCAAATCCTTCAATGGATTTCAATTCCATCAAATTCCATTCTGCGAACCAAACGCCCTCCAAGGGTCTTCAACTCAGGCAGGCATTTGATGTAATTACTACTAAAAATAAATTAAATAAATTGTTGTTCGTTTCATCTACTAGCTAGTTTTAATTATTTTTTGTGATTACTTATGGTCATAATATATGACTCTTGACGATTGTTGTTTGTTTTGTTTGTTTTGTTTTTCTCTTGATTAGATGATGAATCTTGTAGATCCAGTATTGTTGTCTCCCATAGTTTTGGATGTAGGGAGGTTTTTCATGCCCTAGGCAAAAAACCTAAAATATGTCCCTAACCTTAAAATAGAAAAACCATACTATTTTTTAAAGGACCAAGGATTTACCAATAGTTTTCAAATGAAAGAAACCACTACAGTCAGCACTTACCATGCACATGAGGAAACTAATGGGTTGTTTGGTTTATGGAATTGTATGTAAGGAATTTAAAGTAATTGGAATGACCAATTCCATTGACCAAATTCCAAACCCATGTTTAGTTCACGGAATGAAAACGATGGAATCCTTCCAATTCTATTGAATTCCACAATTTAAGGAATTCATCATTCATTGGCTTAAGAGAAGGAATTGAATTCCTATCAACCAAAGGTGTGGTCTAATTTCATTCCAATTCTTTTAAAGTCAAATTCCTTCGATGGATTCTAATTCTATCATATTTCATTATTATGTGAACCAAACGCCCCCTAAATATTATTTAAGAAAGATTTTGGGAATACATTAGACAACTTGATGTTTAAGTTAGAAATCTAGGAAACATGATATAGGAATAACCCATTAGGCAGACAATTCTTGAGTAACTACTAACTACAATCGAACAATGTTACTTCCATTCTTTTTACAGGATTGATCTTGATAAATTGTAATTAATTATGTTGGGGAGTTGGGTTGCAAAAATCGATGGGTAGAGGGAGAGAAGAGAGAGTGATCGGACCTTGGATAAGAATTTGAGATCGCATGAGAGCTCGATTTCCTTAAATGATATTTCGACCATATTCTGCCTGGGTATCACGAAATTCACTCGAGGATAATCTCAAATTCACCGGTATCGATTCTAGCAGAAATCGATCCTATTTAAACACCAAAATAATCGTAAGCGATCCTATATTATTAATGATAATAATATTCCCCATTAATGGGATTGATTGTGGACAAAATTAACTGTCGGTTACAAGAGGATTTGGGGGTTACAGATTGATTATCATACAAATTCGACAGTTACAAAACAGGACGTCTGTGCCCCTGGCAGCGCGAATGGACCCGCGCGGAGAACCGCGCCAAGCACTGGACGATAAGCATTCCAGTGCTCCGCACGCCTGGCGGCTCGGGTGGACCCGCACAGAGAACCGCGCCAAGCACTGGTCGACAAGCAATCTAGTGCTCCGCGCGCCTAGCGGCGCGGGTGTACTTGCGCGGAGAATCGTGCCAAACACTGTCAATCCAATCATTAAGTAACCCACCAAACATATTCGTCCAACAATCCCGGGTGCTAGCTAGCTTACACGAGTGTGCACTCCACACCTCCTAGCTCGTGTTATAGCTTAGCTACCAACCCCATTATTATCTTGTGAACCCAATTACATAAAATGAACCGATGATTTCACTAAAATCACCAACATTCCTCCCCCACTTTAGTGCAATCATTGGTTCACAAACAATAATTAATATAGGAAACAAACTCATGCATAAATGAAAATATCTAGAAGATTGAATTTCCATCTTAGTACATTACACATTTCAAATACTCGAGAATCCGGGTGTCCTATGGATTGAACCCTTCAACCCATTTGAGTACCAGAAAATAACATACACATGAATTTAAAAGATTCTCTAAAGTTTAAACTTGACACTATTCAGGTCTTGTGTCCTTATCCATTCGTGAGTGCATCAAAGTTAAGTCCAAGCTTCTTGAAACGGCCACACTTCGCACTCATATAGGTAGTTCCTTTCATCATGCACCTGCACATGCACTTTTACAAAAGAACAATTACCTCCTCGCTTGCAGTACCAAACACATACCTTGGGATGATTATCTTGTGCTTCAATCCCTTATAGTGAGTTTTCCCATTGAATTCAACTTCTAACGTTATATTAGAAGGGAATTGGGTATCTCATCGTTAGAGATTCAAATGGACTTTAATCCCATCCCGATCATCGACTTGTGAACCAAGTCCCTAGCTAACCCTTCGTCAAGTGGTCTACTATATTTTGTTGCGACTGAACAAATTCAACCGAAATCACCCCATTCGTGATTAGCTCACGAATCATGCTATATCTAACACCTAGGTGTCTAGACTTGCCATTATATACTTGACTATAAGCTTTAGCCAAAGTAGTCTCACTATCACAACGGATAGAAATGGGTGATATTGGTTTCGGCCATAACGGAATCTCATGGACTAAATTCCTTAGCCACTCCGCCTCTTTACCGGCAGCGACTAATGCCACAAATTCCGACTCCATAGTCGAACTCGTAATGCAAGTTTGCTTCTTGGAAGCCCATGAGATGGCACCTCCCCCAAGCAAGTATACCCAACCACTCGTAGAAGAGCGATCTTCTAAGTTGGTAATCCAACTTGCATCCGAATATCACTCTAAAACCGAAGGAAACCCGACATATGACAAACCATAATCAATGGTTTTCTTCAAGTATTTAAATACTCGTCTTATCGCTTGCCAATGATGTATACCTGGATTACTAGTATACCTACTCAACTTGCCTACGGCAAAAACGATATTCGGCCTAGTGTTTGTCATGGCATACATCAAGCATCCAATAGCCTTTGAGTACTCGAGTTGTGACACCGCTTCACCCGAATTGGGCATAAGCTTCACACTCGGATCAAATGGAGTACTCACCGGAGAACAATCAAAGCAATTAAATTTCTTTAATACTTTCTCAATGTAATGAGATTGCGTAATTGTAATCCCTTTGTTCTCACGCTTGATCCTTATTCCAAGAATCACCTTCGCCTCTCCCATATCTTTCATGGAGAATTTTGATGACAAAAACTCTTTGGTTTTATCAACTTGAGTTTGGTCGGTGCCAAAGATTAACATGTCATCAACGTATAAGCAAATGATTACTCCGTTACCAGATGTGTCAAATTTGCTATACATACACCTGTCCGCTTGGTTTAACATAAAACCATTGGACAAGATAACCTCATCAAATTTTTGATGCCATTGTTTGGGTGCTTGTTTAAGCCCATACAATGATTTTACAAGTTTACACACCTTATGCTCCATCCCGGGCATAATAAAACCTTCTGGTTGTTTCATGTAAACTTCTTCCTCCAAGTCACCATTCAAGAATGTCGTTTTGACATCCATTTGGTGAATCACTAAATTGTGGATAGCTCCTAACGCTATCAACAATCTAATCGTGGAGATCCTTGCAACCGGGGCATAGGTATCAAAATAATCGATACCCTCTCGTTGCCTAAAGCCTTGGATTACTAATCGAGCTTTGAACTTGTCGATTGATCCATCGGCTTTCATCTTCCTTTTGAAGATCCACTTGCATCCCAAAGGTTTACAACCCGGTGGCAAGTCCGATAATACCCAAGTATTATTTCCCATGATGGAGTCCATCTCATCATTTATTACTTCTTTCCAGAAAGCAACATCATGAGACTTCATAGCCTCATCAAATGATTTTGGATCCTCCTCAATACTATAACAGTAAGAGAATTGTGACCCAATCTCATCTCTTGATCCTTCCACCAAGTACACTTGGAAATCGGGACCAAAGGATTTTTCAATCCTTCCTCTTTTGCTCCTTCGAAAAATCGGAGATTCGGTTGGAACAATTGCTTGTTCTTCAACCTCACTAGTTACACTAGTATTTGGAACAAGATCCTTCGGCCTATGTAACACCCCAAAAATAGAGATAACAAAAATCCGTAAACGGACATGAGGTATACTAAAATTGCCATAGCAAGAGCCTCCCAAAAATGGGGAATATATAAATATAAATAACCTGTTTAATCACAATTGTAATTTAACGGACAATAAACAACAACCAACTAATCTAATTTCTACAACTAGAAAAGAGATTACAAAAAGGGTTGTCATCTATAAACCCAAACGGTCTATATCCAAAAGTATAACGCGTCCATGTGCAATTCCCCAAGCTCTCACCCCAAAGCAACTAAACCTGCTTAGGACCGCCGCCGCTAGAACCTGAGATACACATCGACACCAAACAAGTGTTAGGCCAAAAATCCTAGTGAGTTGGACAATAATAAGCATGCATGAACGGTCACAATTTCTTATCAGCAGTTAACCAGTGTCCAAATACATGTGGAGTCATTAGGGGAGACCCAAAGCACCAATAAATTCCACTCCAAAGAGTCAATGCACCTTGATGCCCTTAACAAGGAACACCCCAAAGGCCCGGCACACCCGGAGATCAGACCGTAAAGGAAACTTTCCGAGCGGCAGAGGTCTAGGCACATACCATCCCGGTGGTGCCCCAAGACTACATCCTCCTAGTGAACTTGCCTTGATTCATCCAACATAATGCATATAGGAGGTCCTTTGGTATATTTCAACCCAACATATTTCCATACCGACTACGGGTACAATGTTACCATCTTATCCTCATGGAGTCCAACAAAAGTCCCAAATGACACTTATATTCATCATGCATATAACTATGTCACCAATAGTGATATTCCAACTAAAATCATCATAACACACATATATGCATACCTTTAACATATCGAGGTACCCATTTTATATATCCATGAGAAAAGCCCCAAATAATGGTACACATAACATAAAACATGGCATGTCACCAGTATCCATATTTCTAACCATTTTCCTCAAGAAATCCCAAATACTTGAACACATAGAGAATGAAATAACAATTAGAAGATTATGATGTGTATCTAGTTTTAACAAAGGTTTAGTAAACTCACAATCTAGGTTTTGTACCAAAACCTAGAAAAGATGAAAACCCTAGATGATGAAGATGAGACTTGATGTAGGAGAGGAATGACTTTGATGGGGATCTTCAATAAATACACTTGGATGAGACTTGATGACTCAAGAATCACTCCAACAACCCCAAACCCTAGCAATAAATGTGTGAGTGTGTGAAACCCCCAAAAATCGCCCAAATGAGAGAGTTCCCGATTTCAAATGAATAAGTGAGAAGTGAGGCATCAGATTTGGGTTAAAAAAACCAGAAGACTGGACGTCGCGGGAGACATTGCCCGGCGACTTTGCCATGTGGCATTGTCGCGGGCATAGTCGCCGAGTTCCTACACCTCTCGGTACCACGTCGGCGATTGTGACAGGCGAGAATGCCAAGGTCACAATCGTGAGGGTCATTGTCGCCGAGATCGTACCGCGGGCACCTCCCCCACCGCGACTTTGCCACCACGACTTTGCCCAAGGGCATTATCGTCGAACACAGTGAGCTTGCTGTTTTGACAGGTTCCTCACACGTCTAAGCTCCCAACTAGTACCAGCATAACCTTAGTTAGAAATAGCGATAAAACAGATATGCTCTACGACAATTTAGCGTCCAAAGGCTCATATATTCACATAGGCACAATTAATGAATTAAAGGAAACAAATACTTACCTTGAGAATTTCCGGGTGTTACAATCCTCCCCACCTAATTGGGATTTTGTCCCCGAAATCTTATACTAGATTAAACAAGTGAGGATAACGCTTCTTCATGTCATCCTCGGATTCCCAAGTAATGTTAGCACCCCGATGGTGCTTCCATTGAACCTTTACCATTACCACATCTTTATGTCGCAATTTCTTCACCTTTGACTCTAAAATCGTCTTCGGTTCTTCCACGCAACGATTTCCATTGTCTACCCGAATTTCTGACAAGGGAATCATGCTCTCTTCCTCGGCTAGACATTTCCGAAGGTAGCACACGTGAAAAGTAAGATGTATCCCATCCATTTCCGGCGGTAAGTCCAACCGGTAAGCTTGAAGTCCAATTCTTTCTAAAATAACGAAGGGTCCAAGGAAACGAGGGCTAAGCTTCCCGCGTTTCCGAAATGGATAATCCCCTTCCATGGCGACACCTTTAGCATGACGCGGTCACCCACTTGAAACTCGACCGGTCTTCTCTTTTTGTCCGCATAGCTCTTTTGTCGGTCTTGCGCCGCCTTTAGTCTCTCGCGAATTTCCTTCACCTTGTCGGCCGTCTCTTGGACAATTTCCGGTCCGGCAAACTGCTTCTCGCCCGCCTCGAGCCAACAAACTGGAGTTCGGCACTTTCGTCCGTACAACGCCTCGAACGGTGTCATCCCAATGCTAGAATGGTAGCTATTATTATACGCAAACTCCACCAATGGCAGGTGTGAGTCCCAACTACCACCAAAGTCGATGACACACGACCTCAGCATATCTTCGAGCGTTTGAATTGTCCTTTCACTTTGACCGTCCGTTTGGGGATGATATGTCGTGCTCAAATTCAATCTGGTACCCAATTCCTTTTGCAAGCTTGCCCAAAAGTTTGACGTGAAACGACTGTCTCGATCCGACACAATAGATTGCGGGACCTCGTGCCTCGACACCACCTCGTCGATATAGATCTTGGCCAATTTCTCCATTGGCAAAGTCTCCCTCATTGCGAGAAAGTGCGCACTCTTGGTTAGCCTATCAACGACTACCCAAATTGTATCATGGCCTCGCAAGGTCTTTGGTAGCTTTGTCACGAAGTCCATAGTGATGTTTTCCCACTTCCACTCGGGAATAGACAACGGTTGAAAACTTCCATAAGGTCTTTGATGTTCCGCCTTGACTTGGAGACAAGTGACACACTTCTCCACATAACTAGCCACATCTAGCTTCATTACCGGCCACCAATACATTAACTTTAAGTCTCTATACATCTTGGTGCTACCGGGATGTATAAAGTATCTCGACTTATGCGCTTCTTCAAGAAGTAGCTTCCGGTTTCCTCCTAACTTCGGCACCCAAATCCGTCCTTGAAAGAGTTTGAGTCCACGACCATCTTCTGTTAAGAGTTCCTTTTGTTTGGACATAACCTCGGCCTTGAGGTTCTCTTCTTTAAGTGCTTCCACTTGACTTACCTTAATGCTTTCCAACAAACTTGTGACCACATCGATCCTTGTAAGGGACATTTTGACACCATAGCCATGATTCTTTCGGCTCAATGCATCCGACACCACATTAGCCTTATCGGGATGATAGAGTAGGTCACAATCGTAATCCTTCAAGAGCTCTAGCCATCTCCTTTGTCGCATGTTGAGTTCCTTTTGGTCGAAGATGTACTTGAGACTCTTGTGATCCGTGAAAAGAGTACACTTGGTCCCATACAAGTAGTGTCGCCACAACTTCAACGCGAAAACTACCGCCGCCAACTCCAAATCATGAGTCGGATAGTTCTTCTCATGATCCTTTAATTGTCGCGACGCGTAGGCTATTACCTTCCCCCTTTGCATTAGTACGCACCCAAGTCCCATCTTGGAAGCGTCACTATACACCACAAAGTCTTTCGATCCATCGGGTAAGGACAAGATCGGGGCTTCACACAACTTCCTCTTGAGCGTCTGAAATGCTTGCTCTTGTGCATCGGTCCAATGAAACTTGACGTTCTTCCTTGTAAGAGAAGTGAGCGGTGTAGCTATCTTGGAAAAGTCTTAAATGAAACGTCGGTAGTAACCCGCTAAACCCAAGAAGCTTCGGATCTCCGTCGGACTTGTTGGAGGTTCCCAACTCATCATTGCCTCGATCTTTGCCGGATCCACTTTTACCCCGTCCTTTGATACCACATACCCCAAGAATTGCACTTCTTGAAGCCAGAATTCGCACTTCGAGAATTTCGCGAACAGTTTCTCCCTTCTTAGAACTTCTAAAACTTCCCGTAAGTGTCTTCCATGTTCGGACTCATCCCTTGAATATATTAAAATATCGTCAATGAAGACGATCACGGATTTATCCAAAAATGGGCGAAACACACGGTTCATCAAATCCATGAATACGGGCGGAGCGTTGGTTAAGCCAAACGGCATCACCAAGAACTCATAATGACAGTATCTCGTTCAGAAAGCCGTCTTCGGAATATCTTCGTTCTTCACTCTCACTTGATGATAACCGGACCGAAGGTCAATCTTCAAGAAACATCCCGCCCCTTGGAGTTGATCAAAAAGATCGTCGATGCGAGGTAGAGGGTACTTGTTCTTCACCGTGACTTTGTTTAACTCCCGATAATCTATGCACATCCTCATGGACCCGTCCTTTTTCTTCACGAACAACACCGGTGCTCCCCATGGTGACGAACTTGGTCGAATGAAACCCTTCTCCAACAACTCTTGCAGTTGCGACATCATTTCCTTCATTTCTGTCGGTGCCAAACGATATGGAGCTCGAGCTATCGGAGCCGCTCCCGGAGAGAGATCGATCTGAAATTCCACTTGTCGTTCCGGTGGTAATCCGGGTAAGTCTTCCGGAAAGACATCCGGAAAATCCCGCACGACCTTCACATTTTCCACCGTCTTCTTTTCCTTCTTCGCGTCCACCACGAATGCTAGATACAAAGGGTAACCCTTCGCTAAGAACCTCCGAGCCTTGAGAGAGGAGATTATAGGGTTGCAACCTTTTCCCTTCTCTCCATAGATGATGACCACCTTGCTTCCTTCCAAAGGCACTTGAATCATCTTTTTAGAGCAAAAGATGTCGGCCTTGTGCCTTACTAACCAATCCATGCCTATGACCACGTCAAAACCACCTATGGCCATAGGTAGCAAATCTACCCCAAAAAGATTCCCATCGATCTCTATAGTGCAGTTACAATAACAGTCTCGGATGACTACCTGGTCACTAATAGGAATAGTGAATCGCTTACAGAAGGTATCCGACACAAAAGAACACGTAGCACCCGAATCAAACAAAACACGAGCTGGCAAGGAGTTTACTAGGAACGTACTCGAAATGACATCCGCGGTCTCCTTCGCCTCCTCGGTAGACATCCGGAAAGCTCGACTCGGTGCCCTGGGTGTTTGCTCGACTCTGGCCGTCGAACCCACAGAATTCCCCCATTTCCTCCAACTAGCTTTGGGCAGAATCTTTTCATATGCCCCGGTTCCCCGCACTCAAAACATACCGATCCCTGGATGGAATATTCTCGAGTCGTATGGTTCTTCTTACCACACTTGGCGCACCTGGTTGGACCGGAGTAATTTCTTGTAGCACACGGTCCCGAGTGCTTTGACCTGCACTTGGAACACCACCGTTCTTCACGACGTTGATCACCCGCTTTCCCACTTACAAAGGGTCGCGACTGACGAACGAGCCCAGACGGACCTTCCCACTTCCTTTTCTCACCAACTAACCTCTTCTCTTCCCTTTCGGCATTGATGTCGTCCTCAACGAGCAAGGACTCTTCGATAATCTCTTGTAACGTCGAACACTTAGCATTCCTTACCGCCGATCGCATCCCGGCCGGTAACCCTTGATGATAGGCTTTAATCTTTGACCTTTCATCGGGGACTAGATGTCCCACCAAGTTTAGTTTCTCCAAAAAGAGTTTGGAGTAGCCAACCACAGACAGGTTCCCTTTCTTCAGATCTCGGAACTCCCACTCCAACTTGTCCATCGAACGCTCGCTACAATATTTGTCCATAATCTTCTCTTTGAACACCGGCCAAGTTAACTTAGCCAGAACTTCAGGAGTGAGGACTGATCGAGTGAGATTCCACCAAATCAAAGCCTCTCCCCGAAGTAGTTGAGAAGCAAACTTGACCCGTTGAGAGGGATCACACTCACTTGACTCAAAGGCCATCTCTACCTCTTTGAGCCAGTACATGCAAGCAACCGGGTTATCTGAACCCGCAAACTCCTTAGGGTGGCACCCCAGAAACGTCTTGTAAGTGCACCCCTTAGTCTTCATCCGAATCCCTTCAGCGGATGGTTCCTCAACTGTTACCACATTTGGTCCACCCGACCCCACAATAATGTTTTCAGCCATCGTCTCAGGTTGTCGGTGGCTAGCGTCTCGATCCTCTAGGAGTTTCATGAAAAACTCTTGCTGTTGGGTCATGGCCGAAGTCATGGCCAACTGTTGTTGAGACAGGGCCGCATTCATAGTCAACATCATGCAATCCCGAAGCCGGGTCTCCATGGTAACTTCCTCCCAGGATGGCGGTATCTGTGTGGAGGTTCCGGCGCGGAATGTGCTCAGGCCCTCCCGCCAAGATTCTGGGTATAGGAATGTCATCGGAGGTTGCCCCCACTAGGGGTCGTACTGTTGCAGATTCCACTTCTGGTTTCCCCTCTGGCATGTCCGGTAATCTACTTCGAGTGTTTACCATTGATCACTGTCACACAAGCACGAGAAGGAGATTGAGAAAAGACTAAGCGAGTTTAACTCATTGTACGTACTAATACCTTCATCAATTATTATAATAACAGTAAACCAAATATGCTCACGTAACAATGCATTCATAATAGCAGTAGCTAAGTGAAATTATGAATGAACCATACACAAGAATTCTTGTCACCATCATCACAACTTTCAATTAAAGTAATTCCGTAATCCTAACGCTCTCCCCACCTAGGATTTCTACCCCAAGAGGACAGTGAAGTCAAAACAATCTAAAGCGTAAGTCTAGATATGCTACAACAATACCTAGTTCACTTAAACTAAAGCTCTGATACCAACTTGTAACCCCCCAAAAATAGGGATAACAAAATCCGGAAAAACGGACATGAGGTATACTAAAATTGCCATAGCAAGAGCCTCCCAAAAATGGGGAATATATAAATATAAATAACCTGTTTAATCACAATTGTAATTTAACGGACAATAAACAACAACCAACTAATCTAATTTCTACAACTAGAAAAGAGATTACAAAAAGGGTTGTCATCTATAAACCCAAACGGTCTATATCCAAAAGTAGAACGCGTCCATGTGCAATTCCCCAAGCTCTCACCCCAAAGCAACTAAACCTACTTAGGACCGCCGCCGCTAGAACCTGAGATACACATCGACACCAAACAAGTGTTAGGCCAAAAATCCTAGTGAGTTGGACAATAATAAGCATGCATGAACGGTCACAATTTCTTATCAGCAGTTAACCAGTGTCCAAATATATGTGGAGTCATTAGGGGAGACCCAAAACACCAATCAATTCCACTCCAAAGAATCAATGCACCTTGATGCCCTTAACAAGGAACACCCCAAAGGCCCGACACACCCGGAGATCAGACCGTAAAGGAAACTTTCCGAGCGGCGGAGGTCTAGACACATACCATCCCGGTGGTACCCCAAGACTACATCCTCCTAGTGAACTTACCTTGATTCATCCAACATAATGCATATATGAGGTCCTTTGGTATATTTCAACCCAACATATTTCCATACCGACTACGGGTACATTGTTACCATCCTATCCTCATGGAGTCCAACAAAAGTCCCAAATGACACTTATATTCATCATGCATATAACTATGTCACCAATAGTGATATTCCAACTAAAATCATCATAACACACATATATGCATACCTTTAACATATCGAGGTACCCATTTTATATATCCATGAGAAAAGCCCCAAATAATGGTACACATAACATAAAACATGGCATATCACCGGTATCCATATTTCTAACCATTTTCCTCAAGAAATCCCAAATACTTGAACACATAGAGAATGAAATAACAATTAGAAGATTATGATGTGTATCTAGTTTTAACAAAGGTTTAGTAAACTCACAATCTAGGTTTTGTACCAAAACCTAGAAAAGATGAAAACCTTAGATGATGAAGATGAGATTTGATGTAGGAGAGGAATGACTTTGATGAGGATCTTCAATAAATACACTTGGATGAGACTTGATGACTCAAGAATCACTCCAACAACCCCAAACCCTAGCAATAAATGTGTGAGTGTGTGAAACCCCCAAAAATCGCCCAAATGAGAAAGTTCCCGATTTCAAATGAATAAGTGAGAAGTGAGGCATCAGATTTGGGTTAAAAAAAACAGAAGACTGGACGTCGCGGGCGACATTGCCTGGCGACTTTGCCATGTGGCATTGTCGCGGGCATAGTCGCCGAGTTCCTACACCTCTTGGTACCACGTCGGCGATTGTGACAGGCGAGAATGCCAAGGTCACAATCGCGAGGGTCATTGTCGCCGAGATCGTACCGCGGGCACCTCCCCCACCGTGACTTTGCCACCGCGACTTTGCCCAAGGGCATTGTCGCCGAACACAGTGAGCTTGCTGTTTTGACAGGTTCCTCACACGTCTAAGCTCCCAACTAGTACCAGCATAACCTTAGTTAGAAATAGCGATAAAACATATATGCTCTACGATAATTTAGCGTCCAAAGGCTCATATATTCACATAGGCACAATTAATGAATTAAAGGAAACAAATACTTACCTTGAGAATTTCCGGGTATTACAGCCTAGGTATTGAAGAGAATCTAGTTTCATCAAATAATGCATCTCTCGATTCTATAACGGTATGAATCTCTATAGAATCATTAGGTTCAATAACATAGAACCTATATGCCTTGGAATGCTCGGCATATCCAACAAAGATGCATTCAACACATTTTTCACCCAAGGTTTTCCTTTTGGGTTCGGGTAGTCGAACAATCGCTCGACAACCCCAAACTCGAATATAATTCAAGTTAGGCATTTTCTTGAACCAAAGTTCATACGGGGTAATCTTGTTCCTTTTATTGGGAACTCGATTTAATAAATAACAAGCCGTTAACATGATTTCACCCCAAAATCCATCACTCAATCCCGAGTAGGATAATATAGAGCTCACCATTTTTTTGAGAACTCTATTTTTCCGTTCCGCCACACCATTTTGTTGTGGTGTATAAGGAGTCGTAGTCTCATGAATAATTCCTACGGATTGGAAAAACATGGGGTCGTAAAATTCCCCACCATGATCGGTGCGTAAACATTTAATTAAACCATTCATTTGCAATTCAACCTTCGTTTTATAAATTTTAAATTTATCCAACGCTTCATCTTTTGAGTGTAACAAATAAATATAACAAAAATGTGAAGTGTCGTCAATAAAAGTAATAACATACTTTTTATTACCAAAAGACGGAGTTGAATGCAAATCACAAAGATCACTATGAACTAATTCAAGCACCGATGAATCCCTTTTCACATTAGGAAAAGGTTGTTTAGTGATCTTTGTCAACATGCAAGTTTTACATTTTTCGGTTTTAACGTCAAAATCCGGAATAAGGTCGTCCTTTGATATTTCAACCATTCTTTTAAAATTAACATGACCAAGCCTTGCATGCCATAAAAAGGAATCAACACAATTCTCATTTGCAACGAAAACGGAATTAGAAACACAATCCTTTTTATTCAAACTTAACATAAACATATTATTATTTAAATAACCAAATCCTACAAAAGATCCACCTTTTGACAAGGTAAACTTTCCGGACTCAAAAACTTGCCTATATCCTAACTTATTCAAGGTACTACCGGAAACAAAACGTCTAAAAGTTCAATTACTTTATTAGAGCTAAATTCTAGTCTAACTAAGACACGCCCAAGAATGGGAGCATTTGACTCGTTCCCCATGTGTAGCACGGATCCGTCTTCAACCGGTTCCATAGAGGAGAACCAACGTCGATCCTTGCACACATGACTTGATGCACCCGTGTCAATCCACCAAGCATCATCATCATCCTATACATAAAATGATTCGGATATTAGTGGTACATAATTCAAATTTGAATTAACACCAAAGTCAAGAAACTGACCTTGCCGTGGGTTTTGATCATTGGATCTTTGCCCACCACCACTTGAGCTTGCTCCGTTCTTATTCTTGACAACTCGACAATCCCGCTTGAGATTGCCGGTCATCCCACAAGTCCAACAGGTTAATTTAACCTTTTTGTTGGGACCTTTATATTGGCTTCATTGAACTTACGTTTTCCCTTGAAATTGTTGGATCTTCCCTCTTCCACCATGTTCACAGAAGGTGCAGAAACCTCTTTCATCTTAGGTTTCTCAGCCTCTTGCGCCCGAAGAGATTCCTCTATACGCAAGTGACTACCGAGTTGTACAAGAGACAACTCTTCCTTCTTGTGTTTCAACATATGTTTGAAGTCTTTCCAAGAGGGAGGCAATTTATCAATAATGCTCGATACGGAGATGGATTCGTCCATCTTCATATTATGTTGAGCATATTGACCTAGAATGCGTAGGAGCTCATTGTATTGCTCCATCACAGGCCTTGAGTCCACCATTTTGTAATTATTAAAATTACTAACGAGGAACTTTTTACTAGAAGCATCCTCCGCCATGTATTTGGACTCAAGAGAGTCCCATAGCTCTTTCGCGGATTCAACGTTTTGATAGATATCGAAGAGGGAGTCACACATACCGTTCAAGATGTGGCCACGACATATGTAGTCGTCGTTTTCCCATTTGCCATGACGTCGGGTCATGTCCAACGTCTCGTCCTCCATTACTTTCGGCATCGGCATACTCAATACATACACGACCTTAAACGTGGTCAATAAGAAGTGCATCTTCTTTTGCCATCGCCGAAAGTCAACGCCTTCAAACTTCTCCAGCTTTGTGAACTTGGTCGTCATGTCTCTCACGGATTGATCACTCGCCATCTCTCACACGATGAACGAATATCACTTAAGAATGTTGGGGAGTTGGGTGTAGAAATCGATGGGTAGAGGGATAGAAGAGAAAGTGATCGGACCTTGGATAAGAATTCGAGAACGCGTGAGATCTCGCTTTCCTTAAGTGATATTTCGACCCTATTCTGCATGGGTATCACGAAATTCACTCGAGGATAATCTCAAATTCACCGGTATCGATTCTGGCAAAAATCGATCATATTTAAACACCAAAAGAATCATAACCGATCCTATGTTATTAATGATAATAATATTCCCCATTAATGGGATTGATTGTGGACAAAATTAATTGTCGGTTACAAGAGGATTTTGGGGTTACAGATTGGTTATCATTCAAATTCGACAGTTACAAAACAGGACGTCTGCGCGCTTATCGGCACGAGTGGACCTGCGCGGAGAACCGCGCCAAGCACTGGACGATAAGCATTCCAGTGCTCCGCACGCCTGGCGGCGCGGGTGGACCCGCACAGAGAACCGCGCCAAGCACTGGTCGACAAGCAATCCAGTGCTCTGCACGCCTAGCGCCGCGGGTGTACTCGCGCAGAGAACCGCGCCAAACACTGACAATCCAATCATTAAGTAACCCACCAAACATGTTCGTCCAACAATCACGGGTGCTAGCTAGCTTACACGAGTGTGCACTCCACACCTCCTAGCTCGTGTTATAGCTTAGCTACCAACCCCATTATTATCTTGTGAACCCAATTACATAAAATGAACCGATGATTTCACTAAAATCACCAACAAATTATCCCTAAAACGTAAATGTCACATAAACGCATAGAAAACAAGTAAAATCGGTAATCAAGAATGAAACTATGTAAACAATCTTTCAGTCTTTTAAATTAAGGTAACAAAAATATTTGACATTTGTGGCATTTCATAGAACAGTTGGAGGGCATCATCAACAAGTTTGGTAATATTATAAAGAATGAGCAACTAATCGAACCCCAAACATAAAGAAAATACCAATGAGAAAACATATTGAAAGTCTAAACAGTTAACCAGAATCAGTAATAAGTAAATTGGTGGAATTAACCTAATAATCAAATAAAAAATAAAAATTTTACCTACAAAGAGTGAAAGAGGGCAAGACTCAATCAACTTGCAAGCAGCGGCTACTGCCCTAGACTTCAGTCTTCATAGGGGGAGAGAGCGAGAGTCGAGATTAGAGACAGAGAGGAGCAGTGGTACAACACTTGGACAGAGACGTAAATCAAATCAAACAACATCCATTAGAAAGTAAAGTAAGGTGTGAGGGGTAGGACATATGTAGTCTAACCTCCACCCCAAACGATAGAGTGACTGTTTCCTTGAAAACCCATGAAGTATGTAAGAATGTTAGCTAAAAAGATAAGAACAACAAAGACTAGCAATAAAACGTAGTATATTAATGCATAATTATATATATATAGAGAGAGAGAGGAAAATTCAAATGAAAACTCAATTTTAATTGTATACGTGAGGACGAATCTGGGCCACTTCATCTTTATTAATCCAACAACTCATATTAAATAGAGTTTTTAGTTTTAAGATGATTAAGGGTAAAAATGGAAGATAATTTAAATTCAAGTCTACCATATTTGATTTTTTATTTTCTTTTGTAATTAAAATTTTTTACCCATTTAAAGTTTAAAATAAATTATCTTAAAAATTACTAATATTTTAATCAAACAAATTACATCAAAAAAACGAAAATTCCGTGCTCTTCCATATAACATCCATCTCAATATAGTTTTTTTTTTGTTTTAACCGTTTTTACGTGAAATGTTATATATGTGTTATATTAATTATGAATATTTATGTATATATAAGTGTGTACAAGACCTCGACACCGTAAGTTCGTAACTCGACATCACCTTCTTCAACACTTTCTTCAACGTCGTAAGACATCACATTTTTAATCACCGTAACCCAACAACCATCGAGAAGAATCGAGAACCTATCGAGTTTCGGTTGTGAACCGGGGAACAAAAGAGAGCACATCATGTCTCCACACCTTCACGGGTCATTCATGTATCATTCATCATGAATAATGTATCATTCAGGATGAATAATACAACATTCATGGTGAATATGTAACACCCCGAATTTCGTTTGGTCTTTTGCGATCAAGAATTAAGGAAAAAGGAGGTTTCTGCGTCTGTCTACAGGGCACACGGGTCGTGCGCCCTCCTTCAGAAAAGAACGCACGGGTCGTGGGCAAGATCAGGGTCGAAGGCAGTAGGATTCGCACGGGCCGTGCGCTTTCCCTTCCTTGAAAACGCACGGGTCGTGCGTTATGTCAGAGTGGATATTTTTGGCAGCCTTAAATATCTTTTTGGGAGATATTTTCTTATATCTCAAATTTTTCTCAGTTTCTTTCTCTCTCTCTCTGGTTTCTCTCTTTTCTTCTTGGATCTTAAGAGCTCGTTTGGTTGCTAGTTTTCGGTGTTTCTAGCAAGGGGTCGGTGTTTTAAGCTTCACCTCTACGTCGTGATCGATATCTGGTTTTCCGGGTTTTATTCTAAAAACCTACTGGTGAGTTCCTACTACCATTTTACAAACTTTATACATGTCAAAACTCTTATTTGCGAAATCCGAAGTGTTTCTACAGTTTGATTTCATGTTCTCTACATTTTGATATAAGTGAAGTTTTTGGTGATTTTCGGGGTTCCCAATCAGTTTTGACTAAAATGACTGGTTCCGCCTTATTAAAGTAAAATGATGTTTTACTTGCACATTATGTGGATATGTGAAAAGAATGTTTAAGGACTCATTTTTAATGATTTTCATTCTTACCAGAAGTTGAACTGGAAATGACATTATGTTTATAAAATGTGTTTATACCATATGTTTATTTATGGTTGGTCACATATGTTGTTGTGACGAGTCTGTACCATTACTAGCGGATCCTTAGGTTTTGAGTCAACTGTATGGTTGGGATGTCATATTCCCCATTTTGTAGCTATGGATGCATATAATCCTCGGGGGCAACTTGGTACGGTTATGTGAGGCCGGATACTAGCCATGGTTCATAGTGATCCTAGTGAAGGAGTATACATTGGTTTTGCTTGGGGGCTCGATCTCACGTTGTAGCACGGACCTATGTGTTCGTATCCTTGGATTCCAATTGTTTAGCTCATAACTCGGATTTTGGCCTACTTTGTGTTACGCCACAATCCTTGGTAAAAGGTTTTATCGTTGGTCCTTTGATGACATGTTTATAATGGAAAAGCCCGGTTGTGGCAAAGGTTTCAATTGTAAAATTTAACATCTTTGGAAATATTATCTTATGATGCAAATGTTTATATCTTTTGAGCTTTATAAACTATATGTTCTCACCAGGCTTTAAGTCTGACACTTTTTTCTCAAAGGATATGTATAACAGGTTTCCCTTAGCGGTGGGATGCACTGGGTTTTGAGAGACGAGTTGGGTCTCGGGGCATTTTGAGATGACTAAAGTATTGATAGTTGGACATTGTTAAGTCTCATTCTTTTGATGAATTTTGGGTTGTCAACTGATGAAATCTAGATAGTTATGTTTAGATTAGTCTGTTGATGAATTCTAAATCCGTACAAGTTTTTGTAAAGTCTTAAGGACTGATACACCTTTTGAGAAGTTTATAGCAATACAGATGTCATATTGCCTTATTTATGAAGTTTTAAATTACTCTGATTTTTAGGGTGTTACAGAATAACACACGATTCATAAATTCGTGTATTATTCATCCTGAATATTGTATTATTTATTATGAATAATGAATGAACATTCACATTTATCATTCATACTGAATGTGTGACACCTGGGGATACGCATACATATTCATAATGAATTAAATCAAATTTTGATTGTTAATCGGGAAACAAAAGATAGTGCGTCATGTGTCCACACCTACATGGGTCATTCATATATTATTCATCATGAATAATGTATCATTCAGGATGAATAATACAACATTCAGGGTGAATAATACACGATTCATGATGAATAATACACGAATCATGAATTCATGTATTATTCATCCTGAATGTTGTATTATTCATCTTTAATATTGTATTATTCATCATGAATAGTGAATGAACGTTCACCCTTGTTATTCATACTGAAAAATGGCTAAGATTGGTCTTCACGTGCACAATGAAAAATAAGTTTTCATTTGAACCAAACCCTATATATATGTGTGTGTGTGTGTGTGTATATATATATATATATATGAGGTGGGTTCATACGAGAACAACATCTATTTAAAAAACACGAGAACAGCCGAATACATACAAAATCATATATGATTCACGTAAAAAATCATATATTATTCACGCGACATTGTGCTCGACCTTTAGGTCACGCTGGACATCGTCCGCATCCGATTTTTTCGGGTTAATGTAAAATCACATATAATTTTATACATTTTTTTTGTACGGCAACTTGGGCTAAGCCCACACACACACGCACCCGCGGTATCCGGGCATCCAATTGGGCAGCACCGATTAATCCGCGGCGACTTGGCCCAGCCAAATCGACTGGACCCGGTCAAGACCGAACCTGCATACCCATAGACTGGTATGCCCGTAAACCTGGACCCGAAGGCCGACCCAAGGTCTGGGTATCGCAGAAGTGCATCTCCCAGGATTTGAACCCTAGTAGATAGGCATACCATGCACTATCCCCCCAGGGCCTTACCACTAGGCTAACACCTCTTTGATATATAATTTTATACATGATATGTTTTTTTTTTGTTTTTTTGTTTTCTTATCTATACTATATTATAAAAACGGCATAAAAAACTCTTAATTACAACATTTTAAGCACAAGTTACAACTAATTAAAGCCAATTACTTAATTTACAATTTCTTAATGTTTTGGTACAACCTTTCCAAGCACAATATCTCACATAATCATCTATTTGTGGAATGAATACTCATTTATTAATATAACTATTTGTTTTTTTGTGGAGGATTTTATAAAATAGATTTTATATTAGCATAACCTATTTTAAATGTAGATTTTACATTTAAATCTATATTAATGAGATGCAATATAAAATCTTTTTTCTTCCGTATTTTTTTATATTACATCTAATAATGATTTTTCCATATTTTATTTTATAAAATCTTTTTACATAATGAGATGTAATATAAACTCTTTTTTCTTCCGTATTTTTTTTGCTAATATAAAATCTATTTTATTTTATAAAATATACACATATTTTATATTAGCATAATATAAAATCCACACGTATTTTTTTTTCACGAGCATTAAAAGAAGAAAAAAGAAGGTTGATATTAATTAAAAATAAAAAATAACGAGATACACTAATAAATTATCGTATTCTTTAAAATAAAAATATTCCGCAATACTTTTCAAATTAACCAAGTGTAAAGAAAATAAAATAGAAACGATGTGGATATAAAAATATTCTTCCATATTTTTAATATATTTACATTTAAATGTAAAATCAAAAATGAAAATAAAAGATTTTAAAATATTCTCCACATTCACTATAAATATATATAGTTTCTCTATGTATCATCCGAGTACAAGAAGAAGACGAACGGTCGGGTGTCAATGGCGAAACCTGCAACTGAACAAAAGGTATTCCACTATATTTTTGTTTCTTTGAAAAACTAATTTTTTATATTTTATTTTATTTACTGAGAATTTGTTTATATTTTTCAAAACCCACAATCATATTTTTCGAAGTAGGGGAATAAAATATATATACATATCTTTATTTTTAACGACTAATACTATGAGGTCTTGAAGTCAATAGTCAAATAAATTTTCAAGTGGTACTGAGTGAATTTGAACTATACCAGTTGAGTTGCCGGTTACAAAAGCTATAAATCATTTATTTTCTTTGTCATATTTGATGTGGGTTGAATGTTGTTAATTAATCTACAGATTTATACGTTCAAAGTGATTGTCAAGTGTTGTCGAGGAGGTTTCAGAAAAATTGCAAAATCTGTAAAAACGTATGTTCATATTTATAATTATTTCAATAATAGTGATATGTTGTGAGACATGTCGCTTGAGTTATAAATAATATAATACAAAACTATTATCAATATTATTGCACAAACTCATAACAACAAACGATTAAGAATATATGCAAGTTAACCACTTATGAAAATACATTCGTTTTTCACATTGTATTTCATTAACTGTTAGCAGAGAAATTACGTTTCATTTTAACTCGGTTCAATATTCCAACAAAAAATTTATCTTCCCGTACAATACACGGGCCCAACACTAGTGTATATATATATATATATATATATATATCCCATCAAATATTTATTTATGTTGATACACTTGTATATGTTGTAGTGAAATCTACAATAAGGATAATTAGGTTTCAAAACTTTTTTATCATTCAGGACGATTTTTTATTTCTATTGAAGTTTAATTGCAATATAACAACTCAAAAAATACAATATATTGCTACAAAAGTGTGAAAATATTAATTATAAACTAAGTTGAAAAGAATGAAAACATGAATGATGATTTAGATACTCCAAATTTTATTTAATGGTAATGCATAAAACATAATGCAAACGATGTTCCATCCAACCATAATATTAAACAACAAATGACAACCCCTTTTTTGGATAATCATGTGTATCTGAACCAATTTATACGTAATTCTCCCTGAAGTTAACAGTCAGACAAACTTCGAGACTCTAATCGATGACTATTGTAGAGCAAATCCAAGTTTTAATGGGTTGAACTACCTTCAAGATCAATTTGATCATTGTTAAAGGCCACACTGTTAGTAAAAATGCACTTTGTACCAACCATATACATAATATATGTTGGAGTCTTACATCGTCTATACTTAGACCATATTTCCTCTATATATATTGGAACTTCCATCTCTTCTGAAAGGCTTTTTTGGAGAGCAATCTAATGGGTTTCATTTTCATATATATATATATATATATATATATATATAGTGTTTGGTTCATTTGAGAAATGATAAATATATGAGAAATAGAGAAGTAATCCTAGTCATTCATATGGTCAAGATCGGATTTGATTAGTCAAATATTGCGGCTTTGACTGGTCAAAAGTTGCGGCTATCCCAAAAATAGAAGGACAATTTCGTAAATTTTACAAAACACACGGGCTGTGTTCATATATGAACATGTATAATTCACATATGAACTATATGTTCATATATGAACCAATGCAATTCACAATTGAACTCTTTTAACTGATTCATATATGAATCTTTGTGATTCATATATGAATCAGTTGAACTAACTAACAGATTCATATATGAATCAGTTGAACTAACTAACAGATTCATATATGAATCTTTGTGATTCATACAGATTCATATATGAACTCATCCCGTGTATTTTACGAAATTACCCCTCTACCTTCTATAGACCACACAAGGAATTATCCGGTGCTTCGCGGTCAAAGCCGCAAATGTTGACCAGATGAATGGCTAAGATTACTTCTCTATTTCTCATATATTTATCATTTCTCAAATGAACTTCTCCCTATATATATATATATATAAATATATTCTCACATGGTATCAGATTCAAGATCTATCACTCTAGGGACTAGACACTGTCTGCCTTATTTGGAGGGAGTGTGTTTGAGTCCCACATCGACTAGATTAAATCAAGTATTTCTCAACTTTCAAAGAAAAAAATATTTCATATGTGATGCCTTTATTTTTAATCGTAACTTATTAAAACTCGTATCATAAAGTTATCTGTGATCGAACACTATAATAGTCTAGAAATCAATCTCTCAAACGGTTTTGTTCCAAGATGATATTTTTGTAATCAAGCTGGAGAATTCAATTCCATCTTAGAAGAATATTAAATTGAACTAGACCAACTATAATTAATTCATTTTCTCGTTCTTACTATTGTAAAAACTAGTTTTTAGGTTGTGGTTCAGTTTTTTTTTGAACGGCAAGCTAACACACACACGTTCCCGGGGTATCTGGGCTCCCAATTAAGGGGCCATCCGACTAATCCCTGTCAAAGACCCATGGTCTGGGTATCGCCACATGCTGTCATGGGAAATCAAACCCGGATAATCAGGGATACCATCCACTGATCCCCCAATGATATTACCTTACCATTGAACTAGACATGTTTTGATAGGTTGTAGTTCACTTGCTCATGAGATTCATAAAACACATAATGCAAATCAAATTCAAAAATATAAAAAGTTTAAGATAAAAAAAGATTTGCATCATTATTTAGAACATATGTGGGTCACAACGTGTCCGGAGGTCAAATTAGTCATCCTGACAAAATTTGAAAGTGGGCCCACGACGTCTTTGAACGGTTGATGAAGACATTTTTGCACTATGGGTAATCATTTTTTTCACAAATACTTTCTTACAACACTTTTTTTTTTTTTTTTTTAGTTCATTATGTTACAAAATTTAACAACCCAATAATAAAATCAAGATGACTTGAAATTACTTAAATTATATTAACGTGCAAGTTATTCTTGAGGATTCCTATATCCTACTCTTCAAGACCTATCAAATGAGTTATCGGTAGAGTCTAGCCTCCCAAAATGTCAAGAGTTCAAACCTGACGACATGCGAGGAGGGTGCTTGAAAAAAGAAATTAGTCGAAGTAAAAGCAAGCTGGCTCGAACACCCACGATTATAAGAAAAATAGGAATAATATATAAATTCTACTACAAGAAATACAAATCATTACAACATTACTACTCTAAATTCAACCGTTATAACTCCGAACAACGATTTCAAAACGAAACTCAATCGAGCCGAGCCACTCAAGCTCGCCTTAGAAACTTGCTGACCCGACTCAAATTCAAGCGATACTCGGTCTCATGGAGCTCGGTACCGATTCAACTCGTTTACGTCCCTAGATCGTATCACCAAAACGCCTTCATTTCTGGGAACCAAAAGATACAACTTCCGACCAAAATGCACAGTTTCAGTTTCGGTTTCGCCTCCGATAACGTACAATTGAAGAAGCACGCAGTACAATCAAAGCTGCATTCGAACTGTAACATCGGGAAGTGGCCGTGGCACCAGCAAAACTTAATAGTAACGCAAGAAACGCTACATTCTCTTTACACCTACCTTTTTCTACGTCTTATTATTGAACGCTTTTACAAAGAATAAACAGCGACAACAGCCACAAATTACCGATCGTAACCCATGGCTACAACCGGGATCCGTACCTTATGCCCTCGGCTTCCTTTCAACAAAACCTCCCCGAAACCATAGGTTCCAGTGACGGTTCGTACGGTTAGGGTGACGGTGAACTTATGTGATGCACCTGGTTTCAAAGTCATCGCTCGAGGGCTCGTTTCTATGGCTATGGTTGGCGCCATTCTAGCCGTGATCTTGTATGTCTCTTCTTCGTTGACGTTTGTTACGGTTCGTGTGACGGTTTGAGTTCTTACGAGATGGGAAACGGTGATTGAGGGTGAGTTTAGATTGTACGGATGGCCGAGTGTGTAGTTGCACGGCCGGTGGGTGTAGTTTCGGATTTCGTGCGAGTCGAGCCCGGGTGTGGTGCACAAGAACCCCAGATAATCTTCATAACCTTCAAGAGAACATCAAGAAACCAGACATTTCAACATGAAATCACAATAAAAATTTGCAGTTACCCACTTGTTGAACCATTTTCACTACAACAAAATTGGTCTTTTTAGGATACTGGCGTCCTATCTAAAGGTGTTACAATAAGTTGTTAAGACGAAGTTAGGTGACCTAACAAGTTTTATCGACGAAATTGGACAACGTAATACAATGACCCGTTTATTATTCATATCATTTAAGGCCATTTTTGGCAAAGCCTTGTTTTTTCTTTCTTTCTTTTTTTTTTCTTTTTTTGAGCTTATTGAAAAAACCTCGTTTAATTATCACATAAGCTAAATTTTTGAAAAGTTGCTTCAAGTAGCGTTTCAGTAAGCTCTAGAGGCATTTTTTCACTTTTTTACAATTATGCCCCTTATATTTTTCCAATTAATTTTTCAACTTATTCTTCTACGTTGTTTTACATTGTCTTCTAGCTTTTCAGCTAGTTTTACCAAACATAACCGGTTTAGTTAGGTTATGCTCTTCAGCTAACAACTAGTTTGCCAAACATAGCATAAGTTGTTCATGAAAAGAGCGAACCTGCATCAAAAATAAGGCCAGGATCCAAAGCAGCTCGTGGGTTGACATGGCCGCTGCCGTAATCAAACGGTGTGGCCTTGACAAACGTCATTGTATCAGAACCTGAATATTGTTGGGCTAGAATCGGTCTCGCGCCTCTATCGAGCGTATTTGATGTTGTCATCAAGGCCGATTTGATGGCAGCCGGGCTCCACCGAGGGTGCTTCTGCTTCACAAGAGCCGCAATCCCGGCTATATGTGGTGCAGCCATGCTGGTTCCAGAGATCATAGCAAAGTGTTCTCCTGCTCGAACCAATAGTCGCTATTTAATTCTACTGTTTTTCAATCATATCGGGATGTTTGCCTTAGATTCCTATTTAGTGTAACATATTTTTTTTCTCAATCTACGCAATAGAGTTTCAAAATTTCCTAATTTTTACCCATTTTGACCGGTAACCTGCTGATCTTGTAACATTTGATAGCGTGGATGTCAAGTTTATCATCCACTTCCCGTAACCTTTCATAAACGGGTATCCACGTCATCAAATGTTACAAGATCAACATGTCATCGTCAAAATGGGTACAAAATAGAAAATTTTGGAACTGTGTTACATCACTTGAGAAAAAAAAAAAAAATATATATATATATATATATATATATATATTCGTTACGCTCAATTTGAACTTGACCAAATTTTGTAGAATTTTGATGCATTTATGAAAAGCCAAATTAGATGGTTTGAAAATTCAATCACACCGGAGTTTTTACCTATGTAATTAGCCTCATCGGTTCCATTCGGGGACCACGAAGCCCAAATCAAAGAACCAGGTGCTAGAATATCGGGTTTCAAAAGATCCGCATCTCGAAAGCTATAATCTTTAATGTTTGGCCCTCGAGCAGAGAACAATGCAACCATCGGTGCCGATTTGTGAAGGATCGGTTCCAAACCGTCTCCAATGGCTCCTACTGCTTTGAAACTCTTCACTCGGCCCGTCCAGTCCCTTGAAGTCGAGATATTGTAATAGTCTATAAGCTCCTATAACAATACACACGAAACTTGACTAAAGATCGAAAAAAAACACAATCATGAAACCAATGCTTTAAACTTGAGACCGATCACACCGAACCATCTTATTCGTCTTTCTATCCATCTTCTTGCAAAAATGCAAAACGAAAAGGATTTTGGGCCAAATGCGGCAAGTATAATGGTTCTTTTTGCCTTTACATTTTGGGCAAAATGCATCAAAATGCAATAACGTTTGGTTTAGTTCCTGTTCAGTGTAACAAATAATTTTTTTTCTCAATCGATCTAACTAAGTTTCAAAAATTCCTATTTTGTACCTATTTTGACCGCCGATAACCTGCTGATCTTATAACATTTGATGACGTGGATACCCATTTATATTTTCACGGTGGGGTGGACTATAAACTTGACATCCATGTCATGAAATGTTGCAATATTAGTAAGTTACCGGTCAAAATAGGTACAAAATAAAAATAAAAAATTGTAACTTTGTTACATTGATCGAGAAAAAAATAATTTTTACACTAAATAGGAACTAAGACAAAGTTTGTTGTTACATTTTGATGCAGTTTGAATCATTTTGCCCTTGCACTTTCACAAGAATGATAGTCAGTCAGTCTGCAATGAAAAGCCAAATATAATGGTTTATGAAGTCAATCACTCTTTAAATTTGCAGAAAAAAAGGTTAATTACCATTGACTTGCTAACATCGGTGATGAGGATTCCGGGCATGCCAGATGGCACGGGATCGAACTTTGTTCCCGGAGAGACGTTTTCAACAGCAAGAACAAAGCCGACTGCACCGAGACTCTTGGCGGTTTCAGAGACCTTTGCAATCGATGCGGTTCCGATGACAAAATTGAAGGAATATCCGCAAAGAAGTATGTTCCCTTTCACCATATTTTTGTTTAAAACTTCAGGCCTCTGGCAATCCGAAGTACTAGATTTGCCCGAAGAATCCAACAAAATATCGTTGGCAGCAACAAGGGTATATTTTTTATTCATCCGCGTCGCAGCTGCAACGATTAATATTGAGTCAGAGTAGGGATGCAAGCACAAAATAAGGGTCCACATTTCTGTTTTAGTTTGTGCCAAAATAAATGTCAACTTTCAAAAGTAAGTGCTTACTTTCCAATTCTACCCTTTAATTATGAGATGGAGAAGTTTATTACTCGCTCTATTATTAAGGGTAAATTTGTCATTTACCCCCACCGTTACAAATATAATTATACCAACAATGTTAAAGAGACTTAAACTTACGTGACATGCCGATTCCAGCTAGGATCTTGCCATTTCCGAGTGTCAAATGGTTTTTATATCTCCGATCATCAACAGCAGCCGCTACAGATGCGATCCATGGACTATAAGACACTAAGGTTTTGGCGAATGGGCCTCCATTTCCGGCCGCTTGTGCAACAAAAACTCCGGATCTTACGGCCGAGAGAAGTACAGCATCAAATGGATTTAAAAAAGTGGTCCTCGTGGTAGCCGGAGGACTGTTGGGCCCAACCGAAAGATTCAGAATGTCGACACCATCATGAACCGCCTATTAACGGTTTAGTCCATTAGTTGGCATCAATATGATCATACCGAAGCAAACTAAAGGGTTGTTTACCAGCACAAACTGGATAAGTGCTTACTGGGGTAAGAATCACCACCCTCACTTACCTTACCGGGTAAGATTCTCAGTCAGCAAAATGGCACTGTAAGATTGTTGGTAAATACCATCATCTCTGACCAGATAAGTGTCTCTTACTCGGTAAGAGGCGGTAAATGTTTAGTAAACAACCCGTAAATGAAGATATGTTTCGCTATTTGGGACCGACTACAAAAAGGATGTAAACGATAAACAATTAGTCATTCGTTGTCAGGCCTAAGCAAACCTGCTCGATGGCAGCAACGACATCGGCAACGAACCCTCCGAAGAGCCTATAGAGCGCCTTGTACACCGCAATCCTATTCAAAATTGATCATTGTTCATGTGTTAGACAAGCGATTAACTTTTCACACTTGGTTTTTAGTTGCAAATAAACCATCATTCTTGCAATTAGAGGAAAAGAAGAAAAAAACAAGAGTAAACACCGTAAGAACGAGTAATTTTGGACTAATATGATGATATAATCGTACAAAAGCCATCATACTTCACATTTTTTGTACAAAATCACTAATTCTTTCAAAGCGCAAAATGTCACGAAATTTACCTTGATTCTTATGTAGTGTAACCATTAAAAAAAAATTCTTCCAAGTTCCAATAAACGTACGATTCTTCTTATTCCGTACCCATTTTATCTAATAAACTAGTTTTCAGCCTACGTAGCATTAGTTGATTTTGACGTGACATTTTTCCACGTAATAAAAAATCTCAATATAACTTGACAACTTGTCATCCATGTCATCAGTAGTTACCGGTTACCGGTCAAAATGGGTAAGAAATAAAGAGAACTGAACGTTGTGACACTAACCGAGAAAAAGAATTAATCCGTTACACTAAATAGGAACGTTGTGACGATAAACTTGACATCCACGTGATCAAATGTGACCACATCAGCAGGTTACCAGTCAAACCAGGTAAAAAATAGAAAATTTTGAAACTTTGTTACATCGATAGAGAAAAATAAATCATCGTTACACTAAATAGTAACTAAACCAAAATATGTTGCATTTTGCTATAGTGTTCTTTTTGCCATTGCTGCAAGAATAGTGATCTGTTTGCAACAGAAAACCAAGTGCTGACAGTTTGAAGTGTAAATCGTCTCTATTAGAACGAAAAAATGGTGACCAAAGTATCGACATTTTGATAGATCAAAGGGTACCTAGCACGAGGAGCCATTCCGCTTGCTTTTCCATATTCATAACCATGCACTCTCACAGGAATCCCGTTGTTTCCTGCCGCAATCGCTGCAGTGTGACTGTGAAACGACATTAGCACTTGAAAGACAAATCAGTAACAGATATAAACATCGGCACCAACCTTCCATGTCCGTCACCATCCAAAGGAGAAGCAAAATCAATCGAAGGATTAAATGCACCGGCAGCCGAAGCAGCTTTAGCAAAATGTTGAGCCCCAACGATCTTTCCGTTGCAGAAACTTCTCTTTGTATCGGGATCAACTTCACATTTCCCTCTATATCTTGGCAGCGGCTCATAGGGTTCGGTTTTGGTATTTCGAAAGCTCGGATGGTGCGGGAAAATACCCGAATCCACAAATCCGATCACAATGTTCTCTCCGGCTCGATCAAATCCGCCACCGGTTGGCCAAACGCCAGTCGGAAGCCCCAAAAACTGTGGTGTGTGTGTGGTAAGTTTCCGCACCTTCCAGTCTCGATCCACCGACTTCACACCAGGGGTTTGTCTAAGCGTTTCTGCCTACTAATATTCGTATACATGTATAAGAAAACAGGATTGCAAGAGTACCCAATTACCAAGTTTCTATATATTTTCATGGGTGTTGTTCGGTTTGTTCAAAATTCAATATAAACAGACGTAAAATGTCCGGATTATGACCTGTTCAGGAGAAAGATGGACGGCAAAACCATTGATCAGATGCTTGTAGCTATACAGTTTCGTGTACGTCTCATCTTCAAATAGCGTTTCAAGAAGCTTATCGTGTTTGGTTTCAAGGTGATCGGAGTATGCCGTAACCAAATCACTGAGTAAAGCGCAAAAGAGAAAAAAAAATGCATATTAATTTCAGTGCAATGAGACCAAACAAGCTCAGTATGTCCCACTTAGAGGTTGGGTCTGGGGTAAGATGTATACAAACCTGATCTCTACCCAAAAAGTAGAGCGGTTGTTTCAGTGTCATGTCAGCAAAACCCCAATTAACAAACCAACTAGACCAAACTAAACATGCCCAGTAAGGCTATGTTTGGCAAATTAGCCGCTAGTTATTAGCTTAAAGCTAGTTGTTGGCTATGTTGAAAAATTAATTGGAGAAAAACCCTCGAGCTTATTGAAATGCTAATTGAAGTAGCTTTTCAAAAAGCTAGCTTATCGCCGACCAAACAAGGCTTTTTCAATAAGCTCAAATAATAAGCTAGCTTATGGCTGCTAAGCATGGACTAATGGGCCCGTTTACCAAACGCTTACCAGGTATCACTTACTTTATCATGTGAGCATAGCAACGACCGAGAATCTTGCCAGATAAACGAGGGAGAAGACTCTTATCCGGTAAACCCTTACAAGGTAAAAGACGCTTACCAACAATCCATTTTGATGGTCAAGAATATTACCATATAAAGTAAGTAACTAATTATCGTTTATGTCAAATTTTGGATGGACAACGACAGTAGTGATATCGCTCTTAAAGAAAACCATAATAACTAAATAGTTCAAATTCGACATACGGTGATCCAATCGTTAAAATCACAAAAACAACAAATAAAGAAAGATTCGAAGAACAATAAACCTCGTGACATCAATCTTCTGATCGGATTCTACAGCAGTGGCTTCAAAACCATCAATGCCACCCCTATAACTTATCACCGGATCTCCTTCAATCATAACGATATAAACCTCGGATTTTGCAATAATATAAAAACCAAACAAAACCAAAATCATAACAATATGCTCAACATTCATCATCATCATCTTGTCACTGATCCACTGTCACCAACAAAACCTGTTCCAAAATCAACCAAATTTATTAACCAAATCAAACTAATCCCAATTCCCCTTTTTCTTGATTCAACTTAATTCCCATCAATTTACACACAGAAAACCAGATTCCACCTCTAAACTTATAAACTTTTTGTTCAAATCTTGAATTTATCAAACATAAATTCACATCTCCAAACCCACACATAACAAAAAATCTTCAACTAAAAAGGGGTTAATCTAAGTTCACAAAAAGGTAATTCAATCAATTCAAGAATCATATAAAAATTAAGAGATAAGATGAGATTCAATTCATACCAAATTTTCTGACTCAATCTGCAACACTCCCTTCAAATTACATCCGATCCCTGATTTTATATACAAAAAGAAAACATCAATTAAACACCAATGTGCACAAGAAAGGAATCAAGAAAACAATTTTTGTGAACTACACTTCTTGAATCCAATAATTGATAAACACCCAGAAAAGATTTAACCAAAAAGATGACAACTTTACTCACATTGTTACAAGAAAAGAATCAAATCACAATGTTTGTGGATCTACAGTAAGTGGGTTAAGTAGCAAAGTGGAATGAAATTGTTTCAGAAAGATCAAACAAGTGAAAAAGAAGAGCTACATTACTGTGGATGGATAGAAGAATGATGAAAATGGAGTAAAAATCAAAGTAAAATGTGAATCAAAAAGTGGGGAAATTTGGTAATGAGAGGATATGATGAGTGAAGAAAGAGCAAAGGACAGTGAAAGCGTGTGTATTGAGAGAGGGTGGTGGTGGTGGTGGTGGTGGTTAGGGTTTTTTACTTTTTGGGAAGGCGCCAGACAGACAAGGACAAAGACAAAGGTGAAGGAGACTTGGGTAAACTAATTCAACTTAAAATTTCAGATTAGTGTAATAAATGTTGTATGAATTTTAATTTTTTTTTATAATTTAATGGCTTAAAAATATATGTATTTATAGTTATCCTCTACAAATTAAGCTGGATTATAGACCTTCAAAATATCTAGTAAACTTGAGTTCCATAAAAACATATGTTAAAATTTGACCATAAATATTTACATATATTGGAAATAAATATCTATCTTGAATGGAAGGTTCCTATAAGGAAAAAAAATATATTGTCTTATAAAAATTACTATTATAGAGAGTTTTTATAAGAATATTAACTCCTTTGTGATCTTGTAGAAGAACCTCGTTCTTACCTTGAACTTGAGATGTGTTCTTGAATTTGGGAGAAAAGAATTTTTTGTGTTCTCGAAAGGGAAAGAAAAGAAAATAATTTTTCATGTTCTTAAATATGAGAGAAAAGAAAAATAAAACATGTTAGTATTTTTATAAATATACTCTTTAAAAATAGAACATTTTAAAATGAAAGGTTGGGTAGTTCTGTAATCTTAATAATTTTTTTAAAGGGTTTTAATTTATTTATTTTCTTTTATTTCCTTCCTTTTCTTCTTACATTTGGGAAGAAAGTTTTGAAAAAAAACTTATCACTATTTTCCTTCTGTTTTCATTCATTTCTCTTAAAATGGTTTCGATAACACGAATTTTTTTCCTCCTCTTTCCCTCCATTTTTTCCCTTCCTTTCGTAAAAATGTTTCGAGAACACAGTGTTGGTGTGAAGTCACATTTTATTAGTTTTTTAAATTAAACATTTGATATTTATTACAAATATATAAATAATTATTGATGTTGAAAAATACACAGGATTACAAAAGAGATTCTTATAAGAGCCACTGTTATGGACTTTTATATAGGTTCTTAATTTTGTGAATTGACAAGGAAAATAAAATACAAAAAGTAGGTTATTAAGAACTTCCATTGAAGATGCTAAGATTCAAAAAACTAATTATATTTAAATAAAATTTTAATTTGATATTAGTATCGTTGTATTTTCTTTAGTAATTGTTATTGTGTCTTCAATTTGACAAGATATGTTCAACCATCATTTGTAATTTCTATTTTATTTATACATAAATTTTGCATTTTTTATTATAAAAAAACTACATTAATTTTTTTATTTTTGTCTACAATAAAATCTTGTATGAATATACAATTAATAAGTTATATTAAATTTTAAGAATTTTATATATTTTTTTTCAAGATCTTGGGAATTTTGAGGATAAAAACAAACAACGAATTCAATATTGAAACATTCAAGGGTGTCGGATTCCATTTTCTTGGTAAATTCGCACCAAAAAATTGTCACGTGAAATAGACACATGTATTTATTTTCAAATATAAAATATTATTATTTTATAATTTAAATATGATATAAACCCCCTAAATCGTACATGATTATATTATTTTTAATGAATTTTTAATATAATTTAAATGTGTTTTTTTAGGTAGTGACTGATCAGTGATCACCACCCACATGAAAACGGAAAAATAAATCTCATGGGTTTGTTCTCGAATGGTTCAACATCATTTAAGATTTGATTGACATAGCTAGCTAACTAAGGGGTTGTTTGGTTTGTTTTCCGTTAAAATCTGTATGGATAAAGTTGTCTGTGTGGATTAATACGTCTGTATGAATTGAGAATGTTTTTGTTTTGGAGGGTATTTTTATAGATGGAAGGAACATGTTTGAAAAAAATATGGCTTTCTGCATAAAGCTCCCCCCTAGAAGCTTACTGAATAAGTCACTTTCTATATCATTAAGCCACTACCAAACAGTCATACATAGCTGACCGAATAAGTTGGAAGTTCCATTAAGCTCATTAAGCTGCTAACAAACAAGCCCTAAGTATAATCATTATAAAACCCGATTTAAATTAGGGATGTTTAGAAAACCCGGAAAATCGATAAACCGAGCGGAATCGTTTTGAACCAAAATTGAAACCGAAAAAACTGGAAATCGAAAAACTGAAAACCAAAAAAACTTGGTATCCACGGGGCGGTTTCGGGTTTGATTTTTAGGTACCTATGGCACCGAACCGAACCGAATATGATGTATATATATATATATTTAATATTTAATTTATACTATTTATTTATTTAATAAACCTAAAGTTAAATGAATAAACGTCTTTTACGTTTTGTTGTCAATCATTACGGTGAATGATTAAATTTGACGGTGTGAAGTCGTGAAGGAGTCGACATTAACTGAATAATGGATGTTTTTAAACAATTAAAACTTATTTTAATTTGCCGTCCTTTGATTATTCTTATTTATTTGTTGTGTACTTATTTTAAATGTTATATTTCGGTACCATTTTTATATTGTAAATAATATTTTTTATAACTACGGGTAACCGTGAATCGAACCACGGGTAGCCGCCTTATTTCGGTTCGGTTTGATGCGGTTTGGTTTAATCTGCGGTTCGGTTTTGGTTCGGGTAATCAGGTATCCGCCTCATGCGGTTCGGTTCACATTTTTCTTTCTAACCGAACTGTGATCACCCCTAATTTAAATCATAATTTTAAATAACTCGTTATGGCACCAATGTTTAGCTTTGACGCCACGTTAATCGCTATGGCTCAACTTTAACACTTGGTTCTGTCATAACGCATTACGACATATTATTTTGCAATATATGAGTTTTTTTAGGAGGGTGGGGGGAGAGAAATGATAAATTATGTATGACACCTAAGACTTAAATAAACATTAAAAAATATAAAAGCTAAAATCCTAAATAGGTAAATCCTTGCTCTCATTCCCGTATGTGGTGAGTCGAACATGAATTCTTTAAAGATTGAAAAAGTAGTAATTAGAGACTCAAGAGATCTAATCCCAATTTTACACTTTTGATATCATTTCTTATATGCTCGATAAATTTGATATAAATGATTATTCTTTTTTTTTAGTCTTATAACTTTATATGAATTTACGTTGTTCTACGGGATTATTCAAACACCAACTACACACACACACACACACATATATATATATATAGAGAGAAATTTTTATATAAAAACGCTAACTATTTAATAAAACAAAAGAACAAAAAACGGGTGCGGGAGACTTTGGCCGCGACTTAAGTCGCCCGCAATCAGATATGATTTTGTATGTGATTCGTTGTTCTTGTGTTTTCTTAAATAAATATTGTTTTCATATTAACCCACATATATATATATATATACACATACATATATGTATACGTATGCCGTCATAGGACACGCTTTTTCTTTTTGAAAAAAGCGTTGCGATCTAGTTGTAACTCGTAAAGCTTAAGATTTGATCTCACCATTACACCACACCTCTAATCATTTAAAATTTTGATTTAAATTGATAAAATTAAGAATCAAATTAAAACAAAATCAAATTTAATTTAAGTCGATTATTTGTTTTTAGTTTTCTTAAAAATTGGGTTTTAATTTAATTTAAAGTTCAAATTATTTAAAATTTGACTGTTGGCTTGTTTAGTTCAAATTATTCAAAACCAAAACGAAAACGAAACCTTTTTCCCAAACTTGGGATAATTTTTTATTGAATTTATATTTGATTTTCATTATTTTCTTTCATCAAGACAAAATATCTTTATAGCTGCATAACCTATTACATACGTAACTGATGTAAAATGACTATATTACCCTTCTTTGAGTACATGTGATGGGTGGGGGTGGGGTGAAGGGGCCACCATGGTTGTATTTGGTTTAAAGACAACCATGTGATGATAATTATATAGGCATGTCCCTCATACAATAAGATATGATACCAATTCAAAACAATGTAGTACATATAATTTCATATTTAATGCACTTACAATCTTCACATAATTTCTAAATAATCCATGTATCATTTTTTTTAATGGCATGTGTCATTAGTTATTTAACATATGTTTTAATCTATTTATTTTAAACCATTATATACATGTGTATATATAGATCAAGGTTAATGTGTAACCTATGTAAATCTTACAACTCATGCAATCCACATCTTAATCGTTGGATTAATGATAAACGTTTATTTTGTTTTTGTTTTTTGGGTTTTTAATTGAATTGGACTCACATCTATTGTAACCGTCGATAATGAATCCAACGGTTAAGATGTGAGTTGTATGGGTTGTAAGATTTACATGATATATATATATATATATATATATATATATATATATATATATATATATGGCTCTGGTGAAAAGTTGAGTTAACGGTGAGAAGCATGAGAAATGGTTATCAACCGTTGGATGAGAAATGGACGCACAATGAGATGAGATGCACCGGGATAAGATGCACCAGATCAATCTTTTAAGCCACAATTTATGAGAGGACTTGAGATTAAAAGAGATCAACAGTTCAGATCCACTTCTCACGCTTCTTACCGTTAAAGCGCGAGAAGTGGATATGAATCGTTGATCTCTTTTAATCTCAAGCCCTCCCATGAATTGCGGCTTAGAAGAAAATTGATTTGGTGTATCTCGGTGCTTCTTATCCCGGTGCATCTCATCTCAATGTGCGTCCATCTATTATCCAACGGTCGATTAACCACTTCTCACCGTTAACTCAACCATATATATATATATATATAGAGAGAGAGAGAGAGAGAGAGAGAGATAGGTGGTTTCATTTGAAAACCACCTTTATAATGAAAATTTTGCAACTCATCTAACCACCATAGATTGTATCAATCAAAAGTCAAGATTTATTTGAGTTATTTATGTTAATAAAAGTTAAAAATTAATATTTTTAATTGATGAAAATATCTAGGAAAGAAAAAATCGTCCAAAGTCAATTAATATATTTTTAATTAATTACAAAACCTTCCATATTAATATTTTTAATTAATGATAATTAATATTTTTATTTAAGGAAAATTAAATGTAAATTAATGTTTATTTTATCAACAATAATTAATATTTTTAAAGATAAAATCAATGTGATAAACCAAATAAGTTATGGCAGTGAAATTGTTTCATAAATTCAATTTCACATGTTTCATGAGTTGTTTCATCAATTGCATCAAAAAAGATATATCTCTGAAACAATTTCATCAATTATATCAACAGTTTCATCAATTACATAAAAATGATGAATCCAGGAAACAATTTCATTAAGTCTCAATAGATTCATTTTTACATGAAGTTATAATCATCAAATTTGTATCCTTCGTTAATATACCGATGAAGAAAGTTTAGATGCAAATAATAATAATAAAAAATTTGGGTGTAAATATTAATGAAATTTGCAAATTTATTAGAAATACAGATAAATATAAACTCCTCCTTAAGTTCAAAATCGGATATTATTTATAATAAAAAAATTTTGTCTTTTACATAAAGAAAAAAATAATCTAAATAATCTATCCCAAAATAACTCAAAATCATATAAACAAAATAATCTATCCTAAAATAACTCAAAATCATAACTTCCATTTATAAACCGTTTCAAACCAATTTACCAATACACCCCTCTAATTAAATAACAAGGAAAATAAATAAAAATTCATTGATTGGTTAAACTAGGATTGCAAAGTTTGCAATATAACAGTGGTTTTCAAATGATCGCTCCCCTATATATATAAATATATATATATATATATATATATAGAGAGAGAGAGAGAGAGAGAGAGGAAGGATCATGCGAGAAGACGAGAAGTGTTTAATTATATATGATTACACGACCTGTAGATGTGTTTAATCATATATGATTAAACGTCTATGTATTGTCAATATAACATGTGTTTAATCATATATGATTAAGCTTGTATATCATATGTGATCAAACACTTCTCGGCTTCTCGCAAAATGTTTAGCTTCTCGTTTGAACCTGTCTCTCTATATATATAGGGTTAGGTTCATTTGTTAACCAACATTTTCTTGTTAACTTTGTGAACCATTTCTAGCCCTTGATCTTGGATATCAAGGGTTGAGATTTAAATATCTTTTAGAGGGTGTAATAAATGTATATTTAATGCAATATTAGGAATGAACTATGGTGTTGGGGGTACTTTGGGGGAAAAATCAATTAAATAAGCTTTTTTATTCTCTCTATTAATTATCCTTCCAAAAAAATCGTACCCTCATTCGTGTAACACCCGTAATTTTCGGTAAGTAAAGGCCACCCAAACGTTTTTGTATTTTGTAAATGGTGGGGTTTTGGTGGGAAATCATTATTTGAAGTTTCTTAGAGTATCGGGGGTATTGACGTTGAAAAAGTTGAGTTTCGGGGCCCCGGAAAGGTCCTGCTACAATGCCCGACGACTATGACAGTATCATAGTCGCACTGTCACAGTCACATAAAAGGAACAGAAGCCGGGGGAGCTTGGCGACATTGCCCTGGGCAATATCGCTGGTCAATGTCGCATGAGTGGTCCAGACTGCTTTTAATTGCGAAAACTCAGCCTTCTTCCTCATTTCTCTTCTCCAAACTTTTCCCATTCTCTCCCAAATCGTTCCTTCTTCATTCCCCTCAAACCCTAACTCATTTTTGGTCCATTTCTTGAGTTCTTAAAGTGTTCCATCATCAAGTGGTAGTTTGGGATCCATGGCAAATAGTTCATCATTGTCATCTTCAACCTCAAGCTCATTTTAGAGTTTTCTAGGTTTTCATCAAAGCCTAAGTGGTAAGTTTATCCTCTCCACCTCTAAACCTTATTTTAAGACATAAATGTTTCGTTGATGATATCCTAGTGTTTTATTACTTCAATTTCGGTTTGGAAGATTTTGGAGAATTTTAGGTCAAAATTAGGGTTTTGACCAAAATGGAGATTTTGATGTAAAGTGTTTGGGGATCGATTCTAAATGGTTGAATGTGTTTGCTTATGGGTGGAAATTGTGTATCTAGGTTTCGGAAGGTTTTGCTTGTGGATTCGGAATTCTTCAAAGAAGCTCAAGTTGGGGGTAAAATCTAGATTTAGCCTAAATCTAGCGAGGTGAGTTCAAGTTGATTTGTGAAAACGGTGTACATGCCAAAATGTTCATTTTAAAGTGTTTTGTGTTTTACATGAAATTGTTAACTGCTGATCACCTGATAAGTTTTGGTTATTTTGAAATGTTTAGTTTTATAAACATGGTGAAACACCCATTTTGGGATCTTTGGGGATTTTGGTAAATAAATCATGTTGAAATGTTTCTTTGATGATTTTATATATATAATTGGAGTTCAATTGACGTAAGTGTCATTTTGTGTATTTTATCTTATAAACCTTTTCGGAAAATGCATATTATTGTGTTATTGGGCATTTTGGAAATATAAGGGTATGAGTTCATTTGGAAAATGGTTTGCCTCAACCAATGATGAGATTTGAGTTAATCATACTTTTGGTCGTTGTGTTTGCATGATAGTTGGTCAAACGTGTTTCAATGTTTATACTAGCTTTCATTTGGGGGTTTACGTAAATTGTTGGGTCTTTGGCTCGGTTTTGACTAAATTGAGTCTTGAGGACATTTGTCCGGATTTATAACCGTTGTGGGGTTTTGAGTATAATGGAGCATTTTCCGTGTCATTTGAGAGTTACATGTTTTGGGAGCTTTGGTATTTCATTTGGAGTCATGTAATGTTTAGACAGTGTTGTATTGGATCCATAGGCACGTAAGTCTGTTTGTTTTGGGAAAGCGGGTAAGGTTGGTTATGATCGTTGACCGCTTGGGTTCGCTAGCGAGTAGGCAATAGGTGGCTCGAGCCTCCGAGTTGAAACTCGTCTAGATTGGATAGACACCCATGTCTGTAAGTCCTTGAGGTGGAACTCGACGGAGTATGGCTAGAGGCATAACGGTCCGAGGATTGTGATGTCGGTGGTGGCATGGGAACTAGGTCCGGGATATGTGGTGAAATCCAATAACATCACGGGTGACCCCATTCACGTGTTCTCACCACCCAAGATGGAAACGTTGAGATGACATGCGAGTACGTTGTATGGGCGGCCTACTCGTGTGTTTCTCTACTCTCAACGTATACGGATCTCCCCGTCGTCGATCCATGGTATTTTAAATGTTAATGTCGTATTTTGCCAACTTTGGTTTTTGTGTGGTCGACGGTAAATGATGGCCTTAATATTGGGTTTTCCCCGCGTATATTAAGGTTTGAATGAAATACGTCGTTTCCACGTTTCGGTATTTGATTTCGTCCATTTTATGGTCGTGTGAGTTTTGGGTCTAATGACCGTGTTCACGTCGATATTTATTTATATAGATTTTCATCTATGGTTTATGAGTTGTGTATCATGTTCCACCCGTGTTGGGTATTTCGAGATATAACATTTTTACCCGCGTTTTATAAAATTAGGAGTCCTCTCTCTATTCTCATTTTGATCAAGTTTTAGGTTAAATCTAAGTTTACGAAAGAACGTTTTATATTGGGATCTTAGTCTTTAAAACAGTTTGGTTTGGTTAACGATTAACTCAATGTCTCTTTCGTTTAAAATGCATAATTATTGGTAAACGAGTCGTTTTCATAAGTGAAACATATCATTTTGAAAGATTATGATTTTAATTGCATTCTTTCTTTTTAAACGATTAATTTATATATGTTGAAAACTCTTGAGCTCACTAGGCGTTAAGCCTAACCTTTTTATTTGTCGGCATGTGCACCAGGTTCCAGTTGGGGGGTTTGGTTCTAGCAGTACCATGAAGTGATGTGCTTTAGTTTTTCACAAGTGTAAGTATTTGGTGAAGTCTTCCGCAGTTTGGAGATAGTGACTATTATTGGGTTTTAGTAGCACCCGTCCTTGTTATAGACTTTATGTAGAGAATAAATTATGTGTGTTGAGGTTAAACCTTGAAATTGTGATTGTATATGAAACATTTATTGATGTATTTAGAAAATTTTAAATTAGTTGTTATTTCCAGATTTGAGTGTGTTACAATTCGTAACCCCCGATTCACCCTCGATTCGTAACTGACATCATGCTTAGTGAACAAATATGAACATGAATAGAGTGACAATACAATATACTATTGTTCATGTAAACATGAATAGAACCCATAAAATTCATGTAAACAAATATGAACATGAATAGAGTGAACAAATATGAACATGAATCGAGTGGCAATACAATATACTGTTGTTCATGTAAACATGAATAGAACCCATAAGATTCATGTAAACAAATATGAACATGAATAGAATGAACAAATATGAACATGAATCGAGTGGCAATACAATATAATGTTGTTCATGTAAACATGAATATAACCCAAAAGGGGTCAGGCTCAGATTCATACCAACAACATAAAATGGGTTCATCGCACTTACAGAAAATAACCCAAAAGAAATCAAAAATCAAATCCCATTTTCACAAAACATGTATCTGGGAGAAAATAAAAGAAAAGCATGCATGTGTTCTTCATGGGGTCTCTCCTATGAGACACTGCACTTTCACCTACCATTGTTTCGATTTGTTGAGATGGAGCTCCTATACTTCTTGTGATGTTCATACAATTTTAGCAATTGATTATAGAAAAATTTTTGTTATCAAAGAAAGCTAAAATTGTGGAATTTAAATTTTTGTAACTCCCACATAATTATAATAAATATTATATATATTTAGATTTACTTTTTTACCCTTTGTCATTAATGGTTAATGGAATACAAACAACATATAAAGGTGCAATTCTATTGGTTGGAGTGGTTCACAAAGTTAACAAGAAAATGTTGGTTAACAAATGAACCTCCCTCCCTCTCTCTCTCTCTCTCTATATATATATATATATATATATTAATGTGTTTCATTAAGTCTCTTTATTTCATTAAACCCATTTCTTAAACTCATTTGTTTCATCACCAATATTTCACTATCAACCCAATGTGTTTCATCAATATTTCAATGTGTTTCATTAAGTCTCTTTGTTTCATTAAACTCATTTCTTAAACCCGTTTGTTTTATCACCAATATTTCACTGTGTTGAATTTATTCTATTTGTTTCATTAAACCCATTTGCTTCATCATCAACATATCTGTGTGTTTCATTAAACCCATATATATATATATCATCAACATATCAATGCCATCTCATTAAACCCCTTTGTTTCCATTGAACCATCCATGAATCTACAGATGTAACAGCCCGTAAATCAAAACAACCAAAATGCCGCATAACAACTCAAAGGGGTCCCAAATAAAATTTAATACACAAATCTATACTCAAAACCACAACGAAGATACATGAATACAACTGAGATAATCTATGTCTACCGGAACTTCGAGCTTCCACCGGTCTCTACCACGACACCGTCTCCCATCCTTCCCTTGAACGGACTTCTAACTAAACCCTTACCTTAAAATGGTTTTAATTTTTGAAAATCGAGGGTTAGACCATGAGGTCTAGTGAATTCTCTCTCAAAACAATTCATACAATTTATAACTTTAATTCAACAAACATACGCATTACAGTTATACAAAAAAGATTAAGCAGTCGATACCACATAAGGGTAATAGCACAATACCATCATCACTCATCAACTCCTCGTAATGTTCGTACTCGGACCCCCCAGTAGATCCCCACGGCTCCCCAGTAGATGTCGTCACCGTGTGCACCGGAAACGAATTCAAGGCACATGGTTCAACCATCCTCGATGGTCACCAGATAACCATGGTACGCACTCTTCACTGCCACAAGGTTCCACATACCATAACTACTCATAAAGAATGTATGCATAAAACATATTAGCAAGCGAAACATTTCACAACTTAAAACAACATGCCTCTTTAAAGAAAACATAGTTGATATCATCAAAGTGCCATTTTCAGTTAATAACGAAATCGGTTGAGAGAACTCACCTGATTGCGAGGAACTTGACACACAGATAGGTCTCACTCCAAAACAACACAAATTTCTACTATCGAGACAAACAGAACATGGTTAACCTAGCCTGGTATCTAATTCATTTGAGTCCAAACCACTCCCGAATTCCAAAGGTTTCGGACCGCCCCAACCCCAGGTCTAACCAGGTCCTCACATATTTCCGGACGCGGCATGTCCCGATCATCGGCCAAATTTTCCCGGATCCACCCCGGTTCCAGACCACAGATCGGTCACGGTTTCCCGGTGTGAGCTTCCCGGGTCCTCCCGGTTTGTTCGACCCCCAGTTCTCCTGGTTGAGTTTCTCCTGGGTCTCCCTATTGAGCGGCTCCTGAGTCTTCCCGGTTGAGCAGCTTTCGGGTCTTCCCAGTTAAGCGGCTCCCGGGTCGAATCCCGGTTGAGCGACTCCCGGGTCGAATCCCGTGCACACCTCTCTAGGTGTTAACCCTATTTGGGTAAAACCCCAGTTTCAACAACTGTAACACCCCAAAATCTTCGGCCGAAAAGAAGACGAAAAATGTCGACAGTGTTTCGTGCGCCCGTCCGCGTGAATCAAACCGCGTCGTAATCCATGCGAGGCTCTGTTCCTTTGCGACTCCAGAGATCTGCGCGCCTCTCCGCGCGAGTCTATCCACGCCAATGCTCGTGCACGACCACTGTGCATATATAAAAAAAAATGAAACCGGCCTCCAAACCCCATTATCTCTTACACTCCTCCATTTTCTCTCCCAAACCGATTTTCCACCCTCTCCATTGAACCCTAACAGATTTTTGGAGGTTTCCCCTAAACCCAAGTGATTCTCTTTCATCTAGCAAAGTTGGGAGCTAGAACTATAATTCTTTCATCTTCATTTTCTCCACCAAATTATCTAGAGTTTCATCCATCCCCTTTTCACCATTTTGAACATTTGGGAGTTTGTGGCTCATTTTGGTGACTTAGAGGTATTTTGGTTGGTGGATTCAAGTCTTGGTAAAGGTAATCTTCTCTTATCTTCAACTATGGAAATAGGGTTTTGAGATAAGATGAGATCTTCATGTAAAATGTTTGGGGAACGATTCTATATGGTTGAATATGAATATTTATGGTTGGAAATTTATGGATCTAGGTTTTTGGAGGTTTTGGCTTGAGGATTCATATTTCTTCAAAAGAGCTCAAGTTGGGGAAAATCTAGGTTTAGCTTAAACCTAGCAAGGTGAGTTGAAGTTACTTTGTGAAAACTATGTACATGCCAAAATATGTATTTTGAAGTAATAATGTGTTTACTTTATATTTATCAAATGTGTTGAGTATTTGACAAAGTTTTTCTAATGGGTAGATTTGGGGTTGTTAAATCTTATAAAATTTATATCATTGGTTTTCGGGTATTTTGATGTGTAAACCTCAAACATATATTCTTTTGATGGTTTATTGCACAAATGAAAGTTATTTGACGTTACCTTGATTTTGGTGTATTTGGTTTTTAAATTGTTTTGGAATCACATGTCAGCATGTCGTGGAATATTTTAGGAGTACAATGAGGATTTTAATTTTGAAAGTGATTTGTCCCAACCAATTCATGTTTTAAGTTGATGGTGTATTTGAAGAATGCATTGCATAAATGCCGTTTAAATACGTTTTATAATTTGGGGACCGATATCTGTTGGTCAAATGGATTTTGAGCATTTTAGCTCGGTTTTGACTTAAAAGAGTCTTGGGGACATTTGTCCGATTTTAATGGCTTGATGTAGAGCCCCATTTATGACTTACATCTTAATGCATCTTATTGCATCTTATTGATAATTACATGCTCGAGTGCATTGGTCATTCCTGTATAGTCATGTAATTGTAGACTGTGTTGCATTGGATCCATAAGCACACAAGTCAGTCTTTATTTGTTGGTCAATTGGGTATTGTGGGGTTGGACTCCGGGATCCATGTTTCAAGACCTTAAACTTTTCAAGTAGGCACTAGGAGTGTTGAGTCTGGAAGTGCTACCTTGAAGGTAGGCACTAGGACCTTTGCCGCTTGACGTAATGCCTTGGAGGTAGTCCTTAAGTGTGTCGAGCCTTCGGGGTGGAGTTCATGGTAATGTTCACCAAGGTCAACCGACTCTTGAGGTGAAATTTGTTAAGAAGTCGTAGGGACACTTGGGCTTTTATGTCGTGAAGTGTCATGCGGTTAACGTTGCAAGAGTGGCATACTTTTGTGTTCCTCCACTCTCAACGGATACGGGTCTCCCCTGTCGTCGGCCAACAATATTTTAAATATTAACGCCTTACTTTATTATCGTTGGGTTTGTGTGGTTAACTGTAAATGATGACCTTAATATTGGATTTTTCCTCCGCGTATATTAAGGTTTGAATGAAATATGTCATTCTATGTGTTATTAATTGGGTTCCTTCCAATTCATGGTCGTGTAAGTATTGGGTTTAGTATCCACATTTTCGGTGACGTTTTATACATATATGGATTCTTATCCATAATTTATGGGTTGATTATTATGCCCACCCGTGTTTGGGTGTTTCGGTACATAAAGTTTTATTTGCGTTTTTATAAATTGGGAGTTCAATTTCTATTCACCTTTTGAGTGAGTTTTGGGTTGAATTTACCTTACGAAGGAATGTTTTATTTTGGGGTATTCGTCTTTAAAAATGTGCGTTATTAGAAAATGGGTCGTCTCGTATTTAAAGTAAATCCTTTGGAAGATCATGATTTAAATTGCATACTTTTTGACATTATACTTATTCATGTTGAAAACTCTTGAACTCACTAGGCGTTAGCCTAACCTTTTTATTTTTCGGCATGTGCATCAGGTTCCGATTGGGGATGGTACTAGTTTTTTTGTAACATCCCAAAAATTGGGTAAATTTAAAACTTAAAAATGTCGGCAATAAACGTCTAAAATAAGAGGATTATAAACCTGTAAGCATGATTGACTATAGCCCTATAAAGTTGGGACAATTGCGTCATTTCAGTAGTGGAAAGATAAGACATATTACGTGGCAACCTATTCAATCTAGCATATTTAACAAAAATAGATTAAGGTGGGTTTCGCTATGACTTCAAAATGCTCTTTTCTCAAAATCCCAAAATGCCCGGTCCTTGGATGTTCCTAGGTGCGCATCCGGCGAATCAAGGTGCCCTTTGCACACCACTAACAGAACCTGTGAGCCGTTAAACACTAAAGCAAGTGTTAGACCAAAGTCTAGGGATATAACAAGGGCTTAACAGTTTATAATGTAAGCATGTACAATATACTTAACTGTTATCGGAGTACCTATGAGTTGACCCACTGCCAACACTCCCATTCGGAACCGATGTTCCATTTCCTGTACAACTCCACGAGGGATAACTCCTGAAAGACGGGGGAGGCCCGTACCATCTTGGGTGACGAGAACACGTGAATGGGGTCACCCGTAATGTTGTTGAATTTCACCACATATCCCGGTTCTAGTTCCCATGCCATACCAGACATCACAATCCTCAAACCGTTTATGCCTCTAGTGCTTACTCCGTCGAGTTACACCACAAGGACTTACGGACATGGGTGCCTATCCAACCTAGACGAGTTACAACTCGGGAAGTTACGTCCCCTATTGCCTACTCGCTAGTGACCCAACGGTCAACAATTATAATCAAGTAAATATGCCATCTAAATCCTCGTGCACAAGGAAATAGACATTAACTTCACAATTAAGACATGACCAAGAAAAGGTAGTATATCACATGCATAATATATCTCATTCTAAAGCATGATAATATGCATTACATGATTATATTCATATACACAATTCATTCGTCACAAAAGATACCATTACCATAGTATGACAAGCTTAGCTACCAATGTAATCATTTATAACCAAAACCCATTAGTGTGAAAGGTCATTTTTTACCAAGGTATAATTCATTTTATATTTTTATATGTATAAAGGAACCCTCATGACATGTAATAACTTCTACTAGGACAATCATCCATACATTAGTAAAATATACAAAACCCTAGTTTTAGGTTAACTTCACATTTCCTCATACTCTTCACATAAGCATTTAATAACACATGTATGATGTAAAAACCCTAAGATGGCAAAACCCTAGAAAAGGAGATGGAGTCTTGAGGTTGAAGATGGAGATGATGAGGTGATAGATCCTTGAACTCTAGCCTTCATAGCCTTTAGATGATGATTAACACTTGAGGATTTGAGGGAATGGTAGCAATGAATGCTTGTGGATCGGATTTAATCAATGTTCTAAAAAACTCGCCGCATAGCCGCCATGGCGCGCCATGGCACCAAGGCTTGTGTGTCACGCCACGTTAAGCCCATGGCACGCCATAACCTAATGCGCAGTTATTGTAAAGAGATATTTGATTTTTCTTTACGTTTTTAATGTCTTATTTGCAAGTTTTTTAATATATAACCTAATTTAACCTGTTTATTACTATTGAGTCATTGAGTAACACTAAAAAACATACGTTTTCATATATAATATTATCAATGAATTAGAAATTTGACGCCACAAGTCACGCCTTGAAAACGCCATGGCTTCGTCGTGGCTCCTAAGGCTTGAGGCTTGGTCTCGCCGCCACGTCACGCCTCACGCCATTTAGAACCTTGGATTTAATGAAGAGGGAGAAGAAGAGAGTGTTTTAGAGAAATGCTTTTGGTGAAAAATGAGTTTTGGGGCTGATTTCCCCCTTTTTAATCGACCAGAGGTCGCGCGCGGATGACGGCGCGGTTCCAGTCGCGCGGAACACTGGAGTTACGTGCAGCCAGAGCCCCGCACGGATGGCTACGCGGTTCAGGTCGCGCAAGCAGCCGCGCGGAACACTGTTGTTCCCTTTGCTTTCCTCTTTGGCCAATTCGATAAACCCTCTAATAAAACAAGTTTTCAAGGTAAGATCATGAACTAACACTGTACTACAAGAGAAACATAGATTTAAGGTAATATTTGCATTAATCAGAAATCGGGGTGTTATAGTTTTTGTGAAGAGATGAGTGCTAGTTGCACGCACGAGTGAGAGTAGCTTGGAGAAGGCTTCCGCATTTATCTTGGGAATAACAACTTGAATTTTGGGTTTTAGTAACACCCGACCTTTAATTAGTCTATATGTAAGACTATATTCATTTTGTTGCTGGTTAATTTTAGAATCGCATTTCAAGTATGGACTTGCCATGAGAGATTTTATCCGTCTTTGAGGTATTATTGAAAATTTTAAATTAGTTGCTCTTTCCAAATTTGAGGGTGTTACAACAACAATCGGGGAAGACGATTTCCGGCGGATCCCAAGGTAATCGTCGAGAGCCCCCTCCCCCCCCCCCTTTTATCACTACAACCTTAAAATCAAAACTCAATCCCCAAAATCATTTTAACACACAAGCTAGATACCCTTAATATCTTGACTCCATAGCAACGATCAAAGAATAAGAAAATGGGGAGACTTTTACTGATTTCTTAACACAGAGTAGAGGGATTTCTTCAATAGACCCAATCCCTCTCTAGAAGGAAGATAAGTGGAGAAGATTACCTCTAATGGGGAGTCTCTCACTCCTTGCTTGATTTCTTCAATTCTTCCCCAAGTTTCTTCATGGCTTCACTCCCCAATATGGTTCTTCTACTCTTCTCTTTTCTCCCCGACGCCGCAAACCAGGAAGAGAATTAGGAAAAGGAGAAGGGTTTAGGGTTTCCATCAAAATTTCCAATAATATCCAATTTCTTTAAGCATAAAACCTTGGTTATTACAACAGAAAAACGGCGGGGGTCATGTATTGGATATGAAAGCAAGGTAATGAAACTTGATTTAATTTATTTGCAGAATGAAGTGGATGAACGCAATTAAGTAAATGCACATGTGAAGATGATTTGCCGACGGCATCACCTCGTTTCATCATGTGCATCCAAAAAAAACAAATTAATATTTGATGAAATTAAATCATTGCTATATATGAAATCGAGACATCAAAGCACCAATTTCAATACCAATTCCTTATTTGAAGAAATTAAATCAAGCTTCACACGGTTTCCCGATTTGAAATCCCCACTTCCTTATTTGAAATCTGATTAGAAAATACTAATATGCCCTTTTCTAATATTTTCCTTTTTTTTAAAACAAAATTAATTTCATTGTTAACATAATTAGACCAAATTAATCTTAATCATTGATTAATCAAATCAATGGTTCATATGGGTTTGTATGATTTTTACAAATATCTTGATTTACACTATAACCCATCCCTATATACACGTACCCTGCAAATATATAACTTCTATTTTATCACAAAAAAGTTAAGGGTCAAGACACTAACAAATTATCAAAGACTATTTATTTTAATACATTGTAATTTAGACGTAACAACAGTTATATGTACCATAGACGGACCTGGTATGGTGGCTACGGTGGTACGTGTCACCGTATTATTTCTTCGGCGAAGGGTAAACAAATTTAAATTCGTAAAAGGTGCAACCGTATCGTTTTAAATTTGTAAAAGGTGCAATTGTATCGTTTTGGATGGTGTTACCGTATTATTTTGGAAACTTCAAGATGGTGCAATCGTACCTCGTAATCAACCAAAAACCAAAAAAAAAAACTCTTAAAATCAACCAAAAAACCAAAAAAAAAAAACCCTCGAAATCAATAAAAATAAAAACTAAAAATTTCCCGAAATCAAGTAAAAAGTTTTTAAAAACACTCGAAATGGTGGAATTAGACTAAAAACACATAAGACAATATTGAACGTCGATAAAAACCATGCTTTTTGAAATTATTTTTGTCTATATTATATGGTGTCAACGTATGAAAAAATTTCGGGGTCCGCCCCTGATATGTAACCCCCCAAACTTGGGACAAACAAAAATTTCCGGAAGGGAAATGTGGTACATTAAATCAATGACAGAGCACGGGCTTTTCCCAAAAAGGGGAACAATTTACGCCTGTCATAATTACAAGTTTTGTAATAAATAAGCAATGAGGGATAACAACCCTCTAATCTAATTTCTAACTAGAAAAAAGATTACATCAAGTTGTTATCTAAATTCCAAAACATTTTTCTTCTAATATTGGCGTCCCAAAAGTGCTCCCAAGCTCACAGATAAGGTCACTAAACCTTCTTGGCGGTCGTGCCGCTAGAACCTGAGATACACATCAACCAATCAAGTGTTAGGCCAAACGAGCCTAGTGAGTTGAACAATAGCATGGTATAAACATTTAAGAATTTACTAGAAGCGTACTCGCGCTATGCAGCGATATACATCACGATTTTAATGTTTCATTTTATTTTTTTGTCGATTTACAGTACGATTTTGGATGGTTTTGAAAAAATGATAATGTTTTTTTATAAATTTGTTTAATTTAGGCTTAATAATATAATGTTTTTTATATAAAAAAAAATTAAGCATTTTGTTAGAATTCAATGATTATCTTATATATTTTAATGACATCTAGAAAAAATAACCAATTACATATTTAATAATATAATTAAAACAAAATTATAGTAATATAATATATTAATTAATAATGATACATGGAAATGTCTGCATAAAAGGAAGACCCTGCATGGCTACACATACCAAATTGGTGGGTGTTAGAAGCCTGCAGTAGTAATATGTATTTTGTGCTTTGATACTTGTAAATTAAGAGATTTTTAAAATCTTGCATAAAATGATGGTACCTTGTGCCTAATAATTTGTATTTAAGAGTTTTTTTATCTGTGCTTTATAATATAGTATAGATAAACAACAAGAACCATAAAGGAATCAATGAGGGAGACCCAAAACACCAACGAGTTTCACCTCAAGAGTCGATGTACCTTGATGTTCAATCTCATGAGCAACATCCCGAAGGCCCGACACATTTGAAGACTACCTCAAAGGCATTACTCCAAATGGCAGAGATCTAGGCACATACCGAAAAGGTGGCACCCCAAGACTACATCCTCCTAGTGCCTACTCGTGGTTCATCCAATATACAATCCATCATCATACATATTTCACATCACGTAAAACACATGTATAAGATCCCAATGGTTCTAATCCCAATTTGGGTCAAAACCCTAACTCATGTACATTTACAAACAACATCCATCAACCATATATCATCATATGTACATATCTCAACTATTACCAACAAAGTTTACTCATCAAAACCCGCATAATGATTATTGACCAAAAACCCCAATATTTACCAAATATAAAATTATGATTCAAACTTATCAGGCGATTAACATATGTAAGGAAACATGGAATAATGACAAGAAACATGTTAAGAGGTGTGTCTCATTTAAAAATAGTTAAGAGAAAACTCACAATCTAGGTATTATAGAAAAACCCTAGAAACTTGCAAAAACCCTAGAAGTGAGAAATGGGGTTGATCTTCCTTTTTAAGTCGTCAGGGTCCGCGTGCAGGTCGTGACGCAGTTGGACTTGCGCAGGGGAGGCGCGCCGACCTCTGGAGTCGCGAGGGAAAAGAGCCTCGCGCGGCTCTTGGCGCGGCCATCCGCGCGGGACACTGCCCACTTCGCTCTTTTCCTCAGTCAAAAGTCAGGGTGTTACATGATATGTACTTGTGGGTACATAAAAAAATGAGTACGAGGTATTTAAACAAGTACCCAAACAAAATTACATGTATGTTTTTATATATGCTCATGTAAACATGGATTTGAATGGCTATGTCTACAAATATGTTTAGATATACACTTGAAATTAGGGGTGCTCAGGGGTTGGGTTGGCCGGATTGAAGGCATTTGAACAACCCAACCTAATATTTGCGGTTTGAAAAATCTCAACCCACCCAACCCAATCAAAAGTGCAACCTAACCCAACCAAAACCGTGTTGGTTGGTTGGGTTGAAACTTTAATACATCATTTTACAATCTAACTAAGTGTTTCCATTTAAAGAAACTAAAATCAAAATAGAAATATAAAAATAAGACTAACAAGAGAATAGAATAGTAGAAGAAGAGTACCTCTTGGCTCTTGATTCGATGGATGTTGAAGATTTTCATTTATTCGTTAAACAGGGGCCCACAACAGTTCAAATCTTCACGATCTTGATCAGTCCTCCCAGTAGCTCAATGGAAACTAATATAAGCTCCTTCTACCTCTAAAATATTAGCCCATGGTGAAAGGTATAATAAAATATGCCATATTCGGGTTTTGTAATTACATCCCCTGACTCGCTAGTGATCCCTTGATAAGGCATCAGGTTGAGTTGCTTATATGCAACTATGTTTATGATTGACTAAAGACCTATATCTGGTGGATCTCTGATTAGTCCTTGTTGATAATGCAAGATCGTTCTAAATCTAGTGAGAGAAAGTAGAGAGAGAGTTGAAAGCGCAGAAGTAAGATGTATTCAATGTATGCGTTAGTTTCTTACAGAACACAAAGCCACAAGGGACTTAAATACCCTTGGCTAATACAGAACATATAAGCACCCTAAAACACAATATTAGACCAAGCCTATAAATACAATGATTACTATAAAATCTGACTTAACAATCTCCCCCTTAGTAATCATTGGCGTTGTGGTCTTCAATATTCATCTTCTAAATCAACACAAACCATCTAAGCGACTTAGAGAAACTTCTTGACAAAAAAAAATTCTTCTCAGCATCTTTCAATTTATATTGTCTTTGCTACCATGACAAGACTGGACCTGTTTGTAATAATCTTGAAAGAACAGTCGGTTCATCAGCTTGTGCTCTAGACGACGCACCTCTTTCAAATGTACTTGAATGAACTGTGGTGGTCGGAGCTAGAACAACAAAAGAACTAGTATAGTTGAGAAAATAGAATCTTGAGCGAATCTTGAGCAGCAGATAAACATTTGAACTCTTTTTCTCTTTAACTACTCCTTAACTTCTTCCCCTCATTACCTTGATGATCTGGATCAACTTGGTCATGTAAATGTTGGAGACGAGACAACTTCAGATCTGCAAAATTCAGAATAAAGGAGAAAAATGAAGTTTTGCGCTACATGTTGGTGGCGCAAACTTAGTTTTGCGCTAGCTGAAGGTGGCGCAAAGTTGAGTTTTGCGCTACCAACTGTTGGCACAAATCTGACTTAAACTCATAAAATAATCACCTGTTGAGCTCTTTTACTCCCCCTACACAAATGCACTAAATATGACAATTCAAGTTAGCATTCGTATAGAAAATCAGATACCCCCCCTTGAAAAATGAGATATGATCTTTTCAGAATATTTTCCTTATTCACTCCCCCTCGAATAATGCACAGACCCATTGATACAGATATGAGAACACAAGGATCGAAACATCAATGTAGAAAGAAAAATATACTGAATATGTATTTTGAAACAGCTAAATATATAAAATTTTAAACACTAAACAAATTAAATTCTACTCAGTAAAATATCACAGATTAATCCATCAGTGGAAATCAAGTGTATGTTGTTGGATACAGATACAAGTTTCATTGCATATCAAGTTAAAACATGTTCAGTTTCAAAAACTTTCATCAATCTATTCAGTGTGCTAGCATGCGAACTTCGATTAGCTTCAAGAAAATTCAATTCTAAAAATATAATAGAAAACTTTGCATGTACTCACACTAATCCATCAAAAATTAAGATTTTCACAAATTTATAGGTTTGTCGCAACTCAAACATATCACCAAGTATCATGAGATGTGTGCTCATTAGCATCTTTTAGCATTGTGCACATTGGCATCTTCACATGAGTGTGCTATTTGGCATCTTTTAAGCTTGTGCACTTTGGCATCTTTTAATCAAAAAATTTGGTAAGTAAAGAACATGCCGTAAACATAACTTTCTATCTGATCCTATTGTAGGATTTGGGTCAGCCGCTCCCAGACCAGTTGGCCTTAGGGGACTAGGTGTCAAGCACCCCTTGGAACTTACTCTCCCAGATCATAAAGGCTACATCGACACATGCTAAACCCATTCATACCAATAGAACATGACTTTCGATCTGGTTCTATAGAAGGATTTGGGTTCGATCACTCCCAGACCAATTGACCTTAGGGGACCAGTTGACAAGCATCCCACGAAACTTACTTTCCCAAACCAGAAAGGTCACAGGTACAAAATTTTAAACTTAGAGATTTCTGTATTTTATATATATAATTCATCTCAATCACCAGTTTTACATCTAAGTGCTTAGCCCATATTTTCATTACAATCCATAATTCTGACTTTTTAGGATTTCTAAGCATTGTAAACTATAAATATTCCGAATCACATAACTTTAAAGCAGTATCAAAAGTTTCAAATATGTTGCTGACCTTTCGACTTTTGTAAGACTTGAAAGTTGAACATATAAAACTTCGATATAAACAAAGCAACTTGAAAATTTATCCTAGACACACATTTTATTCAAAAGAAAGAAAAACTGTAAAACTTTTACTTTATAGAATAAAAAATTGTAAAGATTTAAACTTTTAAATTCAACATGCCGAGTTTTAAAAAAAAATAATTTTCATTTAAGACTATTGAAAAGAATTTGGCAAATTGATATTTAGTCGGAACAAAATAAAATTCAATAATACTTTCTTCCACATAATGTATAATGAATTTGTATCTCATATCAAAGTTTTGGGTTGAACTTGCTCAGATTCTTGAAAAACATGAGAAAACTAGAACAACATCACAATCAGAGATAAATGCAGCGGAATAAAGTAGATGCACTCACAGTTTCTCATTTGTCCAGAAGCTAAAGGCATTGAAGAACGAGTCCTAAACTGATATGTTTATAAGTCGAAGTCCATTGAAGTACGGGTTCTGAGCTGATTTACTCAGAAACCATTGTTCTCTTACTCCCCCTTGACATTAGGTGCCTGCAACTTAGAATCAATCTTTGATTTTGGTACCCACTTGTATTTGGGTCCATGTTTGTTAGTTACAGTTCTAATGGGAGAATATTTGTTAGATTTGACATAGAAAGCACGAGAAAAATAATCAGATGAATTAACAGAATCATCAGTAGAGGACGAAGCATAATCATCTGAACTTGAACCAGAGGAGGAAGATGAGACATCTTTTGCAATTTGAATCATTTGCTTTATTGAATATTTGAAAATTTTATTACAAGTAGCAAATGAATCATTTCTACAAAGTTTGTCTACATTTCGATCCTCTTCAGTCGTAGATTCATCAGATGTCCGCTTGACCCTCCATATCTGCCTTGTAGGAGTGCTCAAAGTCCTATCTGAAATATTTGAATCACAAGAATTAGAACTGTCAAAAATGACTTTAGCTTGTTTCTTTGACTTCTTTGACCTATTTCTTTTACGCTTTGGTTTATAATAATCATCATTTAGCGTAAAAGATTCATCAAGAATTTTTGATTTAAGAATTAAGTCTGAAGAAACAATTTTACCTATGAAACCCAACTGATCAGACAATAATCCTGAATTTGTCTCAGATTCAGAAAAATTTTGAGAAAAGTTTTCAGATTTTAGAACTTTCGTTTTGTTTTCTTTAAAATCAGAAGAAGAAACAGAGTTTGTAAGTAAATCTTGTTTTTGAAAAATTAATTTTTATTCAAGACTTGTCGTCATGAAAGAAAAAATAACATCAGATTCAATTTCTCTTTGAATATTTTGATCTTCCATTGTATCTTCAAGATCAATGATTTTGTTTTCTAACACTAATGGAGGAATATATCTCTTAGAATCATAAGAAACTGGAGATATATTTTCTTTATTAGTGTTAGTAGCACAGTTATCAAAATAATCATCAGATAATGAAGATTTAATGGGAGAAATGTCATTGAAACTGTTTCTGTTCTTCTTTGATTTATCGGGAAAATATTTGGCATTTTCGTGCGTGTAAACAAAAGAAATTTCCTTTTTCTTGTTGTTCATTCTTTTCTCATTTTCGATATCTAAAACTTGCTTTTCATTCATCCATTCAATTTTAAATTGAGGAGCATATTTAGCAAGATTTAGATAATCGAATTTATATAAAGTCGGGGATTTTTCTATAGCATTGTCTAAACAATGTGGATTTTCAAAACCAAGTCCCCACTTTTCTTTGATAGACTCATAACTCCGTAGTTTATTCAAATAAATAGTTTGTTCAGTTTGATTCCTTCGATATAATTTTTCTTCCAACTCATTTATTTTATCTGAAAAATTATCTTTTGATTTGGTCATTTCAGTCAAAGAATCAAGATAAGTCTTATTTGAAATTTCCAAATCAACCAATTTCTTTTGAAATATTTCTTTTGTATGAATCAAAATATATTTTTCATCTTTCAAATAAATTTGCAATTTGTCAATCAAATTTGACTTTTCTATGTTTAAATGCTTTTCAGATAATAACTTTGAGCGTAAATCATGTAAAGCAATTATAATGATATTCATCTGTGAGGATATAAATTTGAAATCGAATTCAGAAGGTACCTCATCTTCATAGTTGAGGAATCATCATCATCATCATCATCACTGATCATCTCCGATGAAGCACATATGAGCAATTTCCACATTGTCAGCTTCATCGTTGGAGTGATCTAGCCAGAATTCTTCTTCAACTAGCAGAGCGGTTCCATTTGTAACGTCCTAAAAATTCAGAGTAAAATAAAACTTCTCATAATAGGCAACATGACATTTGCATTGATATAAATTCCTCACAAGGGTATCAGTCCTTTGGACTTTACAAAAACCTGTACGGATCTAGAATTCATCAACATACAAATCTAAACATAACTATCTAGATTAAATCAGTTGACAATCCAAAATTCATCAAAAAAATGGGACTTAACAATGCCCAACTATCAACACACTTTAGTCATCTCAAAAAATGTCTCGAGACCAAACTCGTCTCTCAAAACCCTGTGCATCCCACCGCTAAGGGAAACCTGTTATACATATCATTTGAGAAAAAGTGTTAGGCTTAAAGCCTAGTGAGAACATACAGTTCATAAATCTCAAGAGATATAATCAAATGCATCAAAGTAAATCTTTTCAAAGGTTTAGTTATGCAAATACACTTCTTTGATAATATACGGACAACTGGTCCAAAACACATCTTCCGATGACGGGGATTACCCGATTTACCAAGGATTATAGTGGAACACAAAGTAAGCCACAAATCCGAGTTATGAGCTAAATACATGGAACCATGGCCACGAACGCTTCGGTCCATACTACGATGTGAGGGAGGCCCCCAAGGAACCAGTCATACTCTTCGTTAGACTACATTTGACCCATGACTAGTAACAGGTCTCACATAACCGTACCAAGTGCCCCCGAGGATTAAATGTATCTAACTACAATAGAAGGGGCATATCCTTCTCAGCCAGAAGCCGACTCGATACCTAGGGATCCACTAGTATAGTCATGACTTGTCACAATATTTCATGTGACCATTTCAAAGCTAGATAAACAGCTTTCAACACATTTATATTTCAAAATGCCATTTTCCAGACCAACTGCTGGTAAGAAAGATAATCATAAAACCAGTTTATATACATTCTTTCAATAAGTCACAAACATAGGCAAGTAAAACATCATTTTACTTTTAATAAGGCGGAACCAGTCATTTTAGTCAAAACTGATCGGGAACCCCGAAAATCACCAAAAACTTCATTTATATCAAAATGTATAGAACATGAAATCATACCGTAGAAATACTTCGGATTTCGCAAATAAGAATTTTTGACATGTATAAAGTTTGTAAAATGGTAGTAGGAACTCACCAGTAGGTTTTAGGATAAAACTCGGAAAACCAGATAACGATCACGACGTAGAGGTGAAGCTTAAAACACCGAAACCTCGGATCGAACACCAACTATATACTACCAAACTCTAGAGAGAGAGAGAGAGACGATTTAGAGAGAGAATAGAGAGAAAGAGATTTGAGAGAAATGAGATATATTGGAAACTGAACCCTTAAGTCGGTCCAGGGGGATTCGCGGGTTATGCCGCGACCTCAACTCGCGGCATAACTCGCCCGTGCCATAAAACCCTAAAACCAACAGAGGCTTTCGCGACTAGTGCCGCGACTACCCCTCTCATGCAAGTCGCGAAGCTCGTAAACCCATAATCAACAGTGGACATCGCGACTTATGCCGCGACTCCAAGTCGCGAGCAAGTCGCGAAACTCACTGGAAGTTCACATTTTCACCGAAGACCACGCATTCGAACGATAAACTATAAACCGTGTTAACGACAACGGTTAAACACAAGATTACAACGGTATGTATAATGAAAATCCAGGGTGTTACACCATTCTCTCTCTTTTCGGCCAGTTCCATTTTCTTCCGATAATACGCCGAATCCCGAACTATCTTCACTCGACACTCCTTAGCGATGTGACCCGACTTTCCACAGTTGAAACAATCAGCAGCTTTCTTATGCTCGGGCACTTTGACCTTAGACCCTGAAGTGAAGCGAAGGTTGTTGGAACCCGAACGAGGTTGGAACTTTTTGTTGTAATGTTGAGAGAGAACAATCATAGCTTTTTGAAGAGCTTCACCATCATCATCAGTTGCCCCATCGTAAGCATTATCAGACAATGCTTGTTCAGCTAGTTGGATCGTGAGGAGTGCAACTGGGTCCATTGTTTTCTTATTCTTCTTGTCAAGTTTAGCTTTCTTCTCCTTGACTATGCATTGATCTGTCAGCAAAATCTCATACATCTCTTGGATTTGCATAATAGAAATCCAGACATTATTTCTCAATCGGTGGCAAGATTTATTCCATTCTGGTTGAAGAGAGTTGAGGAACTTCATATTGGTTTCTAGCTTAGTCTTGGTCACTTTAATCTTTCACAGATCATTTATTACAGCACAGAACCTGTCAAAAACACTTTTCAGAGACTCACCGTCTTTGGCTTTGAACTCTTCAAAATTGTTCATAAAACACGTATGCCGAAGTTGTGTTGCAACTGTAGACCCAAGCATAATCTTCTCTAACTGTGCCCACATTAGTTTAGGATTGTTTTTGTAACAATCAATCTGGTTGTATATAGAATTTGGCAAGGCTAGCATCAGATTTGCCTTTATATCACGATCGACTTTATATTGCAACGACTCATCGGGTGTGTATTCAGCGATAGGCTTTGTCATCCCAGAAGCCAGTTTGTGTAATATCCGGATCCTAAATTTTTATTAATTTTGGAAGTTGGGTGAAAAGTGAAGCGAGACCCAAAGTACAGGGGAGTTATTTGAAACTTTGGTTTTTATATAACCTAAATATCAGATGATTGATTCATTCAGTCTGATAATTTTGAGCCGACTTAGAAAGAGAGAAAGAGAGAAATCAAAGAAGGCAGAGAGAAAGAGAAGGAGATCTTGAGGATCGATCGTTTTTGGTCAAATAGAGGTATGATTTTAGCATAATACTTCTATCTGCATGTTCTAGTCGGTAAATAGTCTTGTTAATCAAGCTTTTAACCGTGTATTTGATCGATTTAATGATCAAAAAGTTTTCTGGGTTTGAATTGTGAGTCGCCGACTTAAGTTTGAGCTCGACCGGGAAGATCATGTATAAGACCGATATAAGTTTAACCGGAACCAAGAAGGACCGGTAGTTTGCATTCGACCGATAAAGTGTATTGTTCGACCGGTATTATTCGACCGGTATTGCTCGACCGGTATTGCTTGACCGGTGTAGTGGTTCGACCGGTATTTTGTTAATCTGTCCTAAGAGGTTTTGATCAGGATGGTTTCGACCTGGATAGTAGCAGTATGTTATATTTGATGTGTTTTTAGAAGGAAAGGGTGTTAGTCACCAGTTAGCTTACCTTTGTTTTTAATACCATCGTAGGTAGTGTTAATCAGTAGAAGTCAGAGTTAATCAAGAGGAATCAGAGGTGAGTCTTTCAAACTAAATCTTTTATGATTTTAGCAGTTAATTGATAAATGTGAGTTTTATATACTGCGCATTTATAGTATTGAAAGTATGCAAAATTATTGCAAAAGATTGATTTAATCAGTTTGGCATGTTTATGCTCAGTTTATATAAACTTGTTTTATATACAGTTAGGACTAGGTGTTTGCATACATTTGAGTCAGAAGTCTGACCTAAGTCGGGAAGTGTGACCCGCCTGCTCGTACCGGGGAGTGTGGTCCGTTTATGCCATTAGGGTGTGTCCCTAAAATAAGGCAGTGCGAGACAGACATACCGTCTTTGACGGAAATGTTGGTCAGTAGCTTAAGGTACGCTTGCGAAGCGTAAAAAGTGGTCAGTGATGGCCAGTAGATTGAGTTATGCCTGCGAAGCATAAAGTGTTTTAAAGTTTGATTAAAAAAGCAAGTTAAGTTTTGAGATATAAAGCTTTGTTTAAATGTTTTAATTAATATTTGAACTGTTGTAGTAGTGATTGGAGGGGACTCACTAGACCATTGGTCTAACCCTCGCTATTTCAAAATTTTAATCATGTTTCAGGTTATCGAAAAGTAGCAGGTACAGATAAGGGTAAAGAGAAGATATGAGCTATAAGCAGGAGATAGAAGACTTCCTGCAGTAGTTTACCTTTTTGAACTCGGTTGTGTAGTAAGAGATAGATGTGAAATGTGTACTCTGTAAATGTAAGCCTGGGGCATTATTTAGTAAGAAATGTTATTTTATTGTTTAGATAAATGTTCAGGTTGTTACAGTTTGGGCTTTTCAAAAGATCCTTCAGTTAGAATTTTCATCATGTCATCTCCTTTATTTTGACGCTCGGTGAAATTAAGAAACCGATCTTGCCATTGAGTGAACTCATTCTCATCAACCAGAACCGGAGGACGAGTTTCTGTGCCCAATGACATCATGATGTCATTTTTGTAAAACTGAGCTTGAAATGCAAACTTTGCAGAATCCATATAGACAGAAATATCAGAAAAAATCCAAGTCTGAAAGCAGAGACTAGCGGAAACTGGAGATTTACGCTAACAGTGGATGGCGCAAAAGGAGATTTGCGTGATCAGTGACTGCGCAAATAATACTTTGCGCAATAAGAAGATGGCACAAACTTAGTTTTGCGTGAAGCGTTGCTGGCGCAAACTTAACTTTGCGCTAGACAAAGGTGGCGCAAACCTTGACTTTGTGTGAGATGAGAGTGACGCAAAGACACTTTGCGCGAATAACAGATGACGCAAAATAAGATTTGCTTGACTAGAAGGTAGCGCAAAAATCTCTTTGCACGATGAACAATTGGCGCAAACTTAACTTTGCGCGAGAAGACTTGACCTGAACTTGGCGAAAAACTTGGAACTCCTGATAAACTTAGTGCAAAGTTTGATGAACTTGGCGCAAATTGAAGAAGAACTCACGCAAAATTCAGATGAATCTGGCGCAAAACTTGATGAACTCGCGCAAATCTCAGATCTGGCGTAAAACGTGAGAAAATCAAGAAACTTCTAAAAAATTGATTACAAACTTGAAATTGATGAAATTTTTATGTACAGAAGTGATCGAAAACAAGTTTCTAACAACTTTTAAACACTTAAATCGATCGAAAATCGCAAATTCGTGAAAAACTTGAAATGAACAGTAAGCTTATTGACTTTCTAGAAACTTGAAAAAATTTGAAATTGAAGATCAAAACTCAATTTTCTTGCAATCTGATGTGAAACAAAAAAGTTCTACCATTAAAAACGGATCCAACGAACCAGAAAACAAGAAAATTCGTTCACAAAACAGTCCGAATTTGATGAAAAATCAAAAAAATGAGATTTTCTTGAAAAAATCAAGAAAATCAATCGAATTTTCTGATTCAATCACCAATTCAGAATCGAAACAAGTTTCTCTCAATTCTCTCAGATTCAGATTAGGCTCCGATACCAATTGATAATGCAAGATCGTTCTAAATCTAGTGAGAGAAAGTAGAGAGAGAGAGTTGAAAGCGCAGAAGTAAGATGTATTCAATGTATGCGTTAGTTTCTTACAGAACACAAAGCCACAAGGGACTTAAATACCCTTGGCTAATACAGAACATATAAGCACCCTAAAACACAGTATTAGACCAAGCCTATAAATACAATGATTACTATAAAATCTGACTTAACACTTGCCTTCTTCCTCTAATCGGCTCTTTTGGTATCTTCTTGCTGATCACGCCTCTTCTTATTAGTTGTCAATGCTGCCCTCATTCTTTTGACAATAGCAGAGGCATACTTACTCTTGTCAACCTGAACTTCTCAACTAAGTCATTAGAATCATTGATGCTCATTAGTAGGATGTCATCATGTGGCAGGATTTATGATGTTTCATCCTTCCTGATTAGAGTGATCTCGACCTAATTGCCAACTTCCTTACTTGATCTTGGCTTTAGCCTCACTTTCTCCACCTTTGCAGGCTTAGATAACTTTGGGTGACGATCATATTTTCCTTCCAAGCTTCCTTCAGCAGTTCCTTATGTTGCTTAATGAGCTTGTGCATCACCTTTGGATTATTGGGTAGTTCAACATCATTGGCTTCATTTAAATTTATTGCAACAACAATAATCAAGGGATCCTTAATGGAACTCTTATGGATATGTTCAAGCACTCTGGCCTTTTCAACGTCTACTGTTGTTCGTGCATAGTTCAATCGAGGAGACACTTATGGAACAACTAGTATGGAAGTGACAGGTTGAACAATAGAGGAGACGTTGGCTTTGTAAGGCTCAAGAGCAGGTCATTTGCCTTCATCGGTTGTTTGCCTAAGTACCTACCCCTTAGAAGATGCCATTGCCTCCCCCTAAGTATTAGACCTCATCTCTAACCACCAACTTCACGCATAATTTTTGTGGTTGAAAAAAATCCAAACGGAAATTTTTTGGATAACGTTTTTCACGGTTGAAACATCATACGAAAGGCTTTCTTCAATCACCAACTTCATGCATAGGTTAACCACAAGGGTTGTGGCGTACTGGTTAAGACCCTGGGGGATGTGGTGGAATATCCTATCTGCACATGGTTCGAATTCAGGCGTACACAACAATTGTGGCCACTGAGGTTTAATCAGGGCTGATGTCTTACAATCATAATTTGCCAAGAGATTAGTATAGGCATAGCCTATGACACCCTTCAAAAAAAAAAACTTCATGCATAGGTTTCGCACTAAGTTATTGTTGTGTCGGAAAAATTATGTGTCACCTCTTAATAGTATTGCCAATAAAATGACAACATTTCATCAGAGGCAAGAACCCCAAGTATAAATTACATTAATTATAAAAGTTACATTCTTTATATCAAGATTAAAAAACTTATGTTTCAATTACACTTAAAGTCGAGTTTTCTTGAAAGGCCATAAGCTTGCTGCATTTATATCATTGGACATAGATAGCACAATCTTTTCCAATGAGATCAAGATATTCCCAAATCCTTGTCGTACAATTTGACTTGTTAATAATCTATATATTAGAATATTCAACGATGTCACCGTGCAATGAACCAACCATTTTCTGAAATGATATCCAAAATTTTGAATAGTATGCCTAAATTTAAATAATTAACGTACAAAGTAAGCAGAAAAACAAGAGGAATTACAGAAATGAAAATCAAAAGTACTTGAAGAAACAAAATTCGAAAGCAATTAAAAAATGAGAGCAATTGGTTTATTTTAGTATGTGAAACAACCAAATCCACCATCTTATTAATATTTAAACAATAGAAAATTGAATTTACAAATATAACATAACAAATTTTTTTTCTTTCTGGGTGGGGGAGGGGTGAAAAGTATCCGAGAAAAAAGAAGAGTCGTCTAGATGGAATTGGAAAAAAAAATCGAGAAAGGAGATGATGGAGATGGTTCGATCCCGTCTAAAAAGTATCTGAATTTATCTGATTTATAAAATATTTGATCTAGATATTGTACGGTCCACAAAAGATACGAATCATTTGGACCGATTATGGATCATCGGCCCGATGATCCTACTTTTGGCCACCTTTTTCCACAAACGTTGGCATCCAAAACTTTCTGTCAGTAAACAATAATAATAGAAGGTGGTGTTAAGGAAAAAGATTTCATTAATCAAATTTTGACATTAGTGTTGTAGGATTATGTGTCATCATCAAAAGGAAGTGATTGATATAATATTTTCCTAGTATTAGATTTTACCATAATTAATGTTTCCTTTTATTTGTAAATTTCTCCCTATTTAAAGGGCTTATGATTAATGAGAATTACAGATTTCATTGTCTTTCTATTATATTGTTATTCTGTTTCGTTTTTCCTTTAACACGTTATCAGCACGATGCTCGTCTGTGCTACTGTTTCATCAAATGAATTACAAGAATGACAAAGCCAGAAACAAACTCGAATCATGCTTTGAAGGATGAATGAAAAAAAATCCATATGACGAGGTAAAAAGTCTTTCTGTATTCTTGAGTTTTTCATCTTTATCATATGCATGATTTTCTTTTGAATTTGCTTAAATATATGAGGATGAACGGGGCATGACCTTAAGCATGTGTATGAACCTAAACCATATAACTGTGTATAATTTTGAACTCATGATATACTTACTCTATGAGTTAGATATTTGTGTTCCTTCAGTTCTCATTATAAGAGGTAAAAATAATAATAATAATAATAATAATAATAACTATTATTGCTATGTTAACTTGTATCTTATGCAATAAGGATTGTACATCTTTATATGTAATTATATATATATATCCTTATGTAATTGATATTGAAAAAAAAAGATATTTGATTCATTTATCTTTTCTTATTAATTTATATCATGACTGATTAACATATTTAGATGTGATCCAATTATTTTAATTTTGGATACTATTGATTTTAATTGTTAATGTTAATTTATTGGTTCAAAGTTTATTATAGGCGTATATTTATGACATTTACATATTAAACTTGTTAATTTTTTTTAATGGAATATGTTTATAAAATGTATTGGATTATACTTAAGGCAATTATTATGCACATTTTGAAGGGCCGATGTGTGAAAAAAAAACTATTGAATTTAATTCAATATGTTTTAGGTCTTATAAAATTATTATAATTGTTTGCCATATATGTTTTGTTACTAAATATTGGAGCAAAATTATAAGCGTATCATAGTCAGAATAAATTCCTAATAATGACGATTGTATTGTTTATTTCCAAAAACATTATTCTTATATTAGTTATAAATCATCCCCATGTTATAATTTTTTTTTGGAAGTTACACTTCCAATCTCCATATATCCAAAAATGTTAGTAAAATATTAAACATTTGAATTTGACTTAATGTCAAAACCAATATTTATTTGGCTCATAATAAAATCTCTCAAAATACCATTAAAGTATTAAAACATTGAAGTTGACTTCATATGTCAAACTCGTATTCTTTTTGGTCTCATGCCAAAAGCTCTATAATTAGTAATGTTATCATCAAATTAAATAATCGTAAGACATCAAAAGGATTTTGTCAAACGAGTGTAAATAGCCCTAAGGTTTGTGGGGACTTAAGAAATCCATGTGATTCCCCTACTACCTGGAAATCCAATAGATTGAGTGATTTATTTTCACAAATTGAAATATTGATGAAGTATTATCAACAAAATGTAAGCATACAAAAATCCAATGTTGTTATGATAAAAAAAAATTCATACATAAAATAATAGTTATAACCATAATCCATTGTCTTATCAAACATAAAATCATATATTATCTCTTATATATGTAAATAGTTGAAACAACTCATCCCTAAATCAACGTTGTAAACTCAAAAGAATATGAGTACCATAAATGAGTATATAAATCTCACTTTGAAAAGTACAAAAAATTATGTAAAGTCCATCAACTCCTTATTGACCCTAAAACCAATCATCTTGAAAAGGTACAAGCAAATACCTTCATGCTTTGAGACGACATATATATCCTAACTTTCATAGGAATACCTTTATTAGAAACCCCCCAAATAACTGTGGGATGTCCCGAAAGGGAGAATCGGGTGTATTCATGAATATGTACTTCCCGAACTAATCGTACAGTGGAATGAAACTCACTTACTCGATTACAAAAAGTTAAATGATTTCAACAAAGAAATGTTATATCCAAAACGCGTCTCAATCTCTGTGGCAAGGAACTCACAGAAGATGACATGATTCTTAACATTATTTCCACCTTTCATATATCAAAAATATTAATGAACTAATATAAGTTGGAAAGTAACCTTTAGACAAACTCATCAACATACTGCAAGTGGTTGAGAGACATAACAAGGTTCTTTCGAATAACAACACCACATATGTCGAGACAAAGAAAATTCTCGAGATCAATAATGAAAGCATTAAAGGTGGAAATAACTCCAAAGAACAGAGAGTTAAAAACAATTTCACACGTGTGATATTTATCCACTATGTGGACGAAACCCTAGAACGGGGTCAGGGTCTTGGTAAGAGTCGGGAATGATTTTTCAACATCTGGAGTAGAGATACAACTACTGCCCCATGTGATAATGAACAATCAAATAAGAAATGCACTAAAGAGTTCTCTTGTCAAAAAGGAAACACGTTGAAAATAAACTATAACATATTAATTTAATATTTAATATTTATTTGAAATTAATTTTAAGTATCAAAATTAATTTCTTTGCTAAAGTAAAATCGAATATGTAACCATTATAGATGTAAAGAAATACATCTAAATAAATAACAAAACTATTAATATTCTCCGTTCCATGTAGGAATGTATCGAGGAGAACTTGAGTTTTTGTAGAATATTCCACACAATCTAAAATGATAGACAAATACATATTACTTAGACGATGGACTGTCACTTTCTTGTTGGTACAAGATTAATAGAAACCTTGTAAAGATATTCGTATAAAATGGAAATGGAAATGAGCATATATACATAAGTTCTAATGAATATGAAAGTAAACATATCATGGAAACTAATGTGTCAAACTAGTAGATTATTTGGTCATCGAAACATATTTTGTCACCAATAAAGAACTTTGGGGGAAATAACACATATATGTTTCGACATGACCATGTGGGACACCATGGTTATGACATAGTGATCCGTATATTACAAAATACACATAGACACATTCTCTTTCGAGTGAAAGGCGGAATGAGGCAAATTGAAACTGTTGACTTCTGCAGCATAAGAAACAACATTGCCATCATAATATGCCCTCTCGAATACCTAAAACTTTTATATATACCCTAATCCTTAGCCAAGACAGGAATGAGATCATCCTAAAACTAAGGACATAATACAAAAATATTCCATTGTTACAACGAATACAAGGTGATATTTATGGACATAAACATCCAGAATGCGGGCCATTAAAGTACTTTATGGTTCTGGTTTCGACACGATGAACGCATGTCGTATTATTGTCCACATGAAATACTGCACTCCTAGCACTAGTTATACGTTTAAGGGCTCACCACTCTGATTATCTCATCAAGTCTACATGACTTGGAATGCTGGAGAATTTACATCATAAGGATTTGATGTTAATTGCATATGTATGAGGATCAATGTAGAGTTTCCTATACCCCATGTGTATATATAAAATGGTCTCATAGAAGTTGTTATCAAAAGAATATGATGACATCTATGGTATTAGTAATGCGCACCAATTTACCCATATCTACCTGGGGTTATGCAATTATTATATGCAGTTTTTTCTTTTCGTTTTTAGACCCACTGCTTGCCAACCAGCCTCATGCGTACCAGTTGGTAACTGGATATAAGCCTGATAGTTTACATTTCCGCATGTTTGGTTCTGTAGTATATGTGCCAATTGCGCCCCCACAACGCATTGAAATGGGTCCGTAAAGATGATTTGGTATATGTTGGACATGAATCCCCAACAATTATCCGCTAATTAGAATATTTGACTAGTGATCTCTTTACCGCTAGATTTGTGGGTTGTCACTTTCATGAGACAGTTTTCCCGTCGTTAGGAGGAGATAGGAAAAATGATTTTTTTCATGGAAACGACAGGAAGTGTCATTGAATATTCCCACTCTGTCTCATTTTGATCCCCAAAACTTCACAACATAATGTTGAAGTCAAATGAATCAGACTCGATACTTGATACGTTTAATGCTATTCCAAAAGTGACAAGATCACATATACGAGCTGCAAATATACTCACAAAGTTAAAAAGTCCCCAATAGGGGCACACCGCCATTGGAAAGTGCGTTGCAATCACACATAGTGGAGGTGTGGTTGAGGTCGTAGCTACCAAATGGAAGTGGTGGAAGTTACTTGGTTCGATGGATACTATTCTAAAGGAAGAGAATAGTTAGGCACATCCATTTATCATCAATACATAAAACTCTCATGAGATTGTCTCTAATTATAATTGTGTCCATGAATCATCACTGGAGGACGCTCCGAAGTTAATATGATTCTAGAGATGAAAGAAAATCTTAAAATGAACTATGAGAGTACATATGAGTCGATGGACAGTTCATATATACTCATTGATGACTTATTCATATATACTATTGCTCATAAGATGATAGAGCACAACGACATCGAACCACGCTCAGTTGAATAATATCAACAAATAGCATATTGACCTAAATAAACAATCCAGAAAGAATTATGTTCTTTGACAAAGGATCAGGTATTTGGTCTGGTAGTGCTAACCCACCAAGTGTAAAGCCCGTAGGACATAACTAAGTCTTTGTCATACAACGTAATGAGAATAATGAAGTCCTAATGTTTAAGGCTCTCATTTGGCGCAAGGTTTCTCATAACGCCCTGGATTGACCATGATGAGACTTACTCTCTCATGATGGATGTTATAACATCCGAATAATTTATTAGTCTAGTAGTTTTCGAAGGACTGGAAATGCAACTCATGGATGTGGTTACTGCTTGTCTCTATGGGGATCTAGATTCAGAGATATATAAAAGCATTCGATGATATTACATTATCAAAATCAAGTAACTCTAAACCACAAAATGCTCTTGCAATAAAAGTAAAACGCTCATTTTATATAGTGAAGCAATCTATATGAATGTTATATAACCACCTAAGTAGATACTTGATTGGGAAAGTATATAATAATGATGAATTGTGCCCTTGCGTATTTATTTAGGAAAACAAGTTCTAAATTTTCAGTGTAGCTCTATATGTCGATGTTATGAACATAATAGGCACTCTTGATGAAATAAGAGAAACAACAAGCTACTTGAAATCTAAAATTGAGATGAAAGATCTTGGGAAAACTTGGTTTTGTCTAGCTATTTGAGCTAGAACATCAAGTTTGTGAAATATTAATTCACCGATCGCATATGTCCAGAAAATAATCAGGCAATTTAATATGGACAAAGCGCATCCGGTTAGCACTCCCATGATCGGTCGAAGTGTCGGATATAAGGAAAGATCCATTTCGTCTAAAAGGACGATGACGAAAAATGTTGGGAGTTGGAATTCCCTATCTAAGTACAATATGCGCATTATTGTACTTAGCACAATACTCTTGACCGTATATTGTATTTCTCAGTTAATTTGTTAGCTAGATTTAGCTCAGCGCCAACACAACGTCATTGGAATGATATCAAATGAATTTTTTAAAACCATTGACATAGACTTATACTTTCCATGTAGAAAGAAAAATGGGATTGATAATGAAACTTCAATACCTACTTAGAATATAAGCAGCAAAAATACTAGCTCTTATAGAAAAACACCAAACAATGTCTTGGTATGTCTTTGCTGATATTAGGTATCTGTCTGACCTATACAAAGGTTGTTCCCAAACTGGATAAAGAATTATCACAAGGAACACGCCGATTGCTTGGAAGTGAATTAAGCAATCCTTTGTAACTACCCCTTGAACTAATCCAAGAATATTACTCCCCATGATAATTAAATAATGTATATGATTAAGGATTATCATTGCATATATTAGAGGAGCTAGTAATTATGGGTTCAACCAGTATCCTACTTGCATATATGGAAATAATGCATCATGTATCGAAGAAATGAACATAAGATACATCAAATATTCTACTTAAGTCTTATACAATCAGCAATAAGAAAACTCTCATCGAGATTCAATTGAATCAAGTAAGATGTCAAGAGAACATGACACATTTTACCAAATCATTACCTAAAACCATATATTGGGAAACATGTAGAAAGCAAGTACAAATGTTTTCCAAACTCCCTTGATTAATGCACGAATCAGGGGGAGTAATAGACAAAAGGGGGAGTCTACTATATTTGTGATATTGGTATGTTGTGCTCTTTGCTTCAACCAAGGTTTTATTTTTTCCACCATTGGGTTTTGTTCCTTGGTGTAAGGTTTTAGTGAGACAATTGTTTATATACCATCATGCTTTCCTAACTCTCATGATTAATGTACGAATCTAAGAGAAAACTAGACTGAAGGAAAAATCTATATATTGTAAAGAAACTGGTGCGTTGTACTCTTTCCTTCGTCCTATTTTTTATCCCACTGGGTTTTTATTTTGGCGTAAGGTTTTAACGAGACAACAATTGTGCACCATCACTCCTTTGACTCGGCACAAGGGGGAGTGTTGTAGGATTATGTGCCATCATCAAAAGGAAGTGATTGATATAATATTTTCCTAGTATTATAATTTACCATAATTAATGTTTCCTTTTATTTGTAAACTTCTCCCTATTTAAAGGACTTATGATTAATGAGATTTACAGATTTCATTGTCTTTCTATTATATTGTTATTCTGTTTCGTTTTCCCTTTTAACAATTAGAAAATGGTTGCTAAAATAATATAATTTGAAACCATGGGCTAGAAATTTATAAAAACAGAATATAGGCCCATATGATTCCTTCACTGGGCTGGCTCCCCTTCGGTCCCTCGTCGACGAGCGGCGACAGCCGACGCCTTTCCGCCGTTGCACAGCTCTCTAGTCTCCATCTCCGCCTCTCGACGACCGCTCACTCTCTATGCTCAGGTTTGGGCTTCTAAATTTCTGAATATTTCAATTTTCAAGTGTGAATTTGTTTGAATTTTGATTATTTTTTTTTTCTGTTTGACTTTGTTTGTATCATATGTATAAATGCAGCGACTGTGAAATGTGATTGTAGTAATCAGATTATTCCTGCAGATAGGATTATCTTGCAGAAATATTCAGTCGACAGACTTTTGGTACTTAGAAAAGGAATGAACTTCTCAATTTTCAGTATTGTTTTAAGGTACAAATGGGACCTGAAGTTCTTGGTTCAATTTTGCATCAATGCTCCAAAACGAGATCATTTCGACCTGGGTTTTCACTCCATGCTGCTGTTGTGAAGATGGGTCTTGAATATGATGTTATTATCTCGAATCATGTACTCAATATGTATGCAAAATGTGGGAAGATTGAATTCGCCCGCCAAGTGTTCGACAGTATGCCTGAAAGAAACCTTGTTAGTTGGTCTGCTATGGTTTCTGGTTATGACCAGGCAGGGAAACCTTTAAAGGCAGTTGAGCTTTTCTCTCGAATGAAAGTTGATCAGGCAAATGAGTTTGTGTTTGCTAGTGCGATTAGTGCATCTGCTAGTCTCTTGGCAGGTAAGATCGGTAAATGTATTCATGCACAGTCGGTTACTCTCGGGTATGCGGATGTTTCTTTCGTTTCTAACTCACTTGTATCGATGTACATGAAATGTGGGCAGTCTACGGATGCATTGTCGGTTTTTAGGAGCATTTCTGAACCAAATGCGGTTGCATACAATGCTGTTATTACAGGGTTGATTGAGAACAAACAAGTACAGAAAGCGTACCGGATGTTCAGACTTATGTGCCGAAAAGGTCTAGTTCCAAATCGATTTAGTTTGGTGGGTCTTTTAGGAAATTGTTCGACTCCAAATGATGTTCAGATTGGGTTGGAATTGCATTGTCTAGCCATCAAACTCAATCTTGATTCCACTGCTTTTGTTGGAAATGTGCTAATTACAATGTACTCAAAGTTTAATTTGATAGAGGAATCCGAGAAGATCTTCTGGTCGATTGAGGAAAAAGATACGTTTTCATGGAATACATTCATTGCTGCCTGTTGTCATGCCCTAGATCATTCAAAGGGTTTAAGCGTCTTCAAAAAGATGTTAAAAACATATGGTCTAACCCCTGACGACTTCACGTACACCAGTGCCCTTGCTGCATGTTCCGGCCTTTCTTCCTCTCTTTTCGGCCGCCAAATTCATGGTAATTTAATCAGAACAAAGTTAAACGACGATGTGGGTGTTGCTAATTCACTTGTGAATATGTATGCAAAATGTGGTTCTATCAAACACGCGGTTACTGTTTTTGACCGGATGGCATTCCATAATCTTGTTTCATGGAACACCCTTTTGGCTGGATTTGCAAATCATGGTTTAGGGAAACAAGCTATTGAAATGTTTGAGCGAATGAAGGAATTAAACGTGAAACCCGACTCTATCACATTTGTTGCCCTTCTAGCAGCTTTGAATCACTCGGGACTCATTAACGATGGTAAATTTTACTTAAACGAAATGCAGGAAACTTATGGAATTCCCCCAAAAGTCGAGCATGTTTCTTGCATTGTTGATTTATTAGGCCGAGCCCGTAGAGTAAAAGAAGCCGAAGAGTATATGGAAAGATTTTCTTTCGGAGAAGATCCTATTGTTCTTGGATGCCTACTTTCCGCTTGTCGAATGCACGGTGATCTTGTTATCGGCAAGCGAACGGCTGAACGGGTTTTAAAGATTCAAGAAATCTCTACTTCACCTTATGTGTTATTGTCTAATTTATATGCTTCTGAGAGTTTGTGGGATGGGGTAGCAGAGGCAAGAAAACAGTTGAAAGATAGTCTACTGAAGAAAGAGCCAGGCCATAGTTTGATTGAAGTTAAAGGGATTGTGGAAAAGTTCACTGTTGGCCGGATTTCGCATTCGAGAATAGAAGATATCGTTGGCGTGCTTAAAGTTTTAAGCTTCTCGGAGGACGAGGTTCGTTGGTTTTGCTAAGACTTTATCGATACAAATGTTGTTGATTATGTGTTATTTCATTCGTTGTTAAATGGTTTCGAGTTAAAGAGTAGTTTGCTAATTAAACCATGCCAAACAAACTCAGTATATCCCACCCGAAGGCCTGGTCGAGGTGGGGTTGGGGGGTGGGGGTTAAAAGCGTGTGAAAGGGAGAAGCACAAATATGCTAAAGTTTGAAAAGTTACCCAAAAGTCCCCAAACGTGGGTGTTTTACAAGGTTTATAAAGTTAAACACTTTCAAATAATCAAAATCCATCAAATAGCTCAACAATTGATAATTTCATGTGAAACACATAAACACTTTAAAATAGAACAAGTAAACGATCGCAATACAACTAGAAAGAAAGAGAGATAGATATGCTAAAAGAATTTCATAAATATATGTTGTTTTAATGATCCGATTACGTGTATAAATCCTGTTTTATTTGGATACATAGGTGTGCCTAAAAGAGAGGAAATATCGATGCGTTCATAGTCGTTTAAAAGCTCTAAGGATTAAGAAATCGAACTTGAGATCAATTGACTTGTTTATTGGCTTGAGCTTGATAATATCTATATCTTGGTTGTAGGATTTAACACTCTAAAGTTTGTATGCTCGTAAGGCTTGGCTCGGTTCAATTCAACCCGAAAAGTTTAATCGAGCTAAGCTGAGTCGAACATTGATGTTATGGAGCTCGACTCATTAAATTATATGAGTTTTATTTTGTGTTTGAAATCGACTAGTCTCGAAACACGTGTGCAGGTGGAAGTCCTTGCACGTCATGGCTTGAACTAAACACCTCTTGGGCTATCTACTAGTTAGATGGACTAGAAAATGTCATGTTTTGGAATGTTATGATACGGTTTAAGAATGTTTAAGAAATAAATTATATATTTTCAGTTAGACTATAAGTTACATTCAATGTGTTTTTTCGTTGAACATTAAATAAAAAGGACCGAAAGGTCATTGGCTTTGGTATCTAGGTTACAGGTAGAGTCTAGTCTTATAAGAAGACAGGGTTCAGACAAGCTACTTTGTGCAAGAAATTAAAAGTTATGATTCATCATGCTAAAAGAAATTCACAAATAAATTATTGGTACAAATAACTATCTTAGGATGATCGTCGGTACAATGTTCCGTAAAATACTATTTAAGTTTTTTTTTTATAAACTATATGGCTTCGAAACTGCATATTAGGTTCGTCATGTTAAAAAAAAAAAAAGAAATTGACTGAAATAGCTAAATGGCTCCCTTCTATTTACTAGTTATCCCCATATTTTCTAATTGGACCAATAGCGAAGACTTTGCAAGTGGTTTTGCAACTTGCGAAATGTAACTTTTAATTAAATACTCCCTCCGTCCCAAAATAAATGTCTACATTTCTATTTATGTTTGTCCCAAAATAAGTGTCCACTTTCAAAAAGTAGATAGCTAAATTCTCACATTTACCCTTAATTAATGCACAAATACATAAGAGTTGTGAAGAAAAAGAAACATTAAATAAGGGTAAATATGTCATTTGATACCAAAAAGGGGTAATAATTATGCATGTCTAAAACTGTGTGCCAGGTCAATTGTGGACACTTATTTTGGGACGGAGGGAGTATGATTATGGTAAGGTGGTTTGTGAAATATGATTGACGGCTTACGAATTGTCCTACTAGAATTATATTTTAATATTAAAAGTATATTTATAGATACTTGCAAAATCTTGAACATTATAAGACAATGGGAAAAGAAATTGAGATAGAGTATAAATAAAGAGGAGTCGTTTAGCTAATTTGATAAATTTCCCTAAAATTAGTAGGTTGAGTGGCTCTATTTTAATAATAAATACTCATACATCTATATATACTTAGAAGTGTAATTGTGTAATGCAATGTGATATATCTGGATTTTAATGTTTTATTTTATTTTTCATCTTTGTCGATTTTTAATACAGTTTCGTGTAGTCTTGAGAAAACAGTTAAGGTATTAATTGTACTTATAAATTAAAAACAATATTAGGACTTGGGTTAAGGAGATGTTGGTAGGGAGTGGGTGTGGAGGGGTTGTACATAACTTAAAATATAGATTTTCAAGATTTTGAAAATAACTGGTTTATAATGTTTATATAGTAGTATAGATTTGTAAAAAAATGCATTTTATAATGTATTTTAGTTAATCTATATGACTATGATTATGTATTTTTAATATGTTAAGAGTGTAAAATGAAAATGTAAGGAATATAAAACAAATTAATTGGTATACATTCATGATATTTAATAATATGAATTAAATCAAAAAATATTCAATACCTGACTCAATTTAAAGGTATTGACGAGATGATTACAATGCTATAATTTGTAAAAAAAAGAAATGTATTTTAATGCATTTTAGTTTATATACGATTATTTATGTTAATATGATAAGGGTTTAAAATGAAAAATGAAAAGTAACCGATTAAAAGTAAACTAAATAACTAATTATAGATGTATAAAATGTAACATTGAATCTTGAAAATGACCATGCTAACATTTTAATATAGTATTATAGATAATGAAAATGATGGAATCCTCTAAATTTCATGGAATTCCATAATTTAAGAAATTTATCATTTTTTGGCTTAAGTGAAGGTAATAAATTCCTACCAACCAAACGTGTGGTCAATTCAAAGTCAAATTTTTTCGATAGATTCCAATTTCATCAAATCTCATTTTGCGAATCAAACGCACCCTAAGACCTGGGCTTAGGGACGTTCCAATCTTTTTGAAGGCTCTGTTACACCTGAAACTTTTGATTACAATGCAAAATGAGATAACAAAGATACATATATACAAATTATAGAGGCAATGACGTGGCTTATTATTTTTATCTTCTGATAGAAATTAAAGATGCATTAAGGTGGGCTATAGTTTTACATTCGTTGATTAAAAACACTAAACGACATAAAATTGGACCCTAAAAATTTGAAGGTCTTATTCAAAATTACACATTGAACATGTTAAAAAACGACTTTGCTTAAACTTTTAAGGAATCTTTTCAGAGATCACGTATTTAAGTGAAGTCTTGCAAGACAATTAAACTTGTTCTTTAGGGACTCAAGAATTAATCGAGTTGGACGTAAGTTGATGCGCACATCTTATAAAAAAAACAAAGCTAATAAGTGTATAATTAATTAATGAGATATAAATGCATACGTAATACGTTAAATATTATTTGGTCAAAGACGTCAACGACTTGAAATTGCCAGCCATTTTCATCCTTATCTCGACATGGTGATTGCTTGTAAACTTATATTCAAATGAAATGATACGTGGACAAACCTCATTGGATTATTCCACGTCACTATGATATGGTTACTTGCCAACTCATGTTTCTTACGTCATTATGGTTACAATTAAAAAGTATATATATATATATATATATTTCCGTAAATTATGTATTTGGTTCTAGTGGTAATTTTGTGATTCTCAATCCTTCGAATTTGTTTATTATAAAAACGAGTTATTTGTTTTCTTTTTGGTTTTGGTTCGTATCATAAACTCTCTAAATCCCCTTCCGTTAATCAATGAATTTCCTTTTATTTTTATTTTTAATTTTAATTGATAAGGTTATTTTAGCCTTTTACCTATTATTATTATAATATTAATTATTTAATTTTAATGTATTTTATATATGGTATTATTGATTTTTTATTAATTGAAAGTATTCACATATTGATTCATATAAACTCCAAACATGAAACATTTTTTAAGTAAATGCAAATTGATTCCTACGTAGGTTACATCACAATTTTTTTTTATTCTTATGTATCAATGATTGATTCATCAAACGAATGTAAAAAATTTCATATGAAATTAAAATATTTAATTTTCCTATTTTCAGTTTCATAGTGCAATAAATAAGGTAAAATAATTTATTTATTTATTTTGGAAGAGTGCTATTTTTATAGAAAATTCAAAATTTTAATTATATTTAAAAACAAATATTTGTTTTCATTGAATTGAAATATTTTTAAAACTATATTCTTTTCATTATTTGTTATATATTTGTATGGTTTTTTGAATGTATTTTCAAGAAGAAATTGAATTAAGTATATCTAAAACAAATTAAGTTTAGCTAAAACATATTTCACCTTTGATTGATGCATCCTTCGTAATTCCAAGTTTAGATGTTTCATCTTTCATTACAAAAAAAGTTAGTAACCATTTATGCATTAGATGATGAAACATAACAAACATTTTAAAGTACATAAATATTTTGTACATGTTACCGTCTGATGCAACGGTCAATGGTGGTTTTTGTCTTAACTCGACCTTCATCCCTATTGCGTTGTTTCTTGCGTATTTAACATTTTACATTTATTGATTAAGATGAATAGAATATGTTAACCATTTATACATTAGATGATTCACATAACAAACCCTTTTCATGCAATTTCATTAGGTTCCGAACAATGCACACAGATGGTTCTTCAAAATTAAAGTTACCATGTCTGGATTGAACTACTACTACTTGAAGTAATGATTAGTGACATGGTTTATTGGTTTTCTTTGTGTAGTTTCCTTAACCTTGAATCACTTCAATTTTATTTAATAAATAAAATCGATGTAAAAGCATATTGGTAGTTAAAACCATATTGATATCACAATGAAACAATAATGATAACCTGATGAACCTGATGAAACTAATTTTATATAAGGAAAAGGCAATTGAAAAGGTAATGAAACAATACCGAGAACAAAACGAAAACACTATTGAAACCGATTTGGATTTTCACATACACTACATATCACTGTTCAATCTTCTACATGACGATTTCCCATGAATAAATGTAGTGATGAAAAAAAGCTATTTAGGGAAGTAGAGAACTATGGTATCAAATTTTGAAGGTTGGTCTTCCTTCAAAATTCGAACGTGAAACATTTAATTTATCAGTTTCATCATATTCATGTTTCATGAAGCTAATGGATGACAAGAAACATTTAATTTATCAGTTTCATTATATTCATGAAACATAACATTTAATTTGTCAGTTTCATCATATTCATGTGTCATGTTTCATTACCCTTTAATTACCTGTTTCATGTTTCATTACCTTCTTATTACCTGTCTATGTTTCATTACCTACTAGTTACATGCTCATTACCTTCTTATTACATGTTTCATTTTGAAGACAAATATCTCATGTTTCATGTTTCATTACCTTTTTATTTCAAAATTCGACCGTGCGCGAAACATGATGGTGAACAGGTGACGAAACAATAAACAATTGAACACCAATACACACATACATGAACTATCAATCACAAATTTGTGACTTAAGACATTACATGAACAACAATACACACATACATGAACATCAATCGATTTTGAAGGTTGTACTTCGTTCAAAATTGGCAATCGATTTCATCCCAATGTCAAGGTTGGCAATTGATTTCATCCCTTGGTAACATTGATGAATAACAATTGATTTCATCCCATAATGAACAACAATCGATTGCATGAACAACACTTGATTTCATCTAATGTTTTGTTACCTATTCCTATTTACAACATATGAAAACCCTAATTGCAGACTAAAATAGGGTTTATCCCTAAATCTGACTTCTTCAAAATCCTAACTTGAATACTCGATTTCATACATTGAAACACTCATCTATGATTTCAGTTTGTGTAAAAAAACTTTACCTTCATGACAACATTTCTTATTAAATTACCTTAATCGATATGGGGTTTTACGACTAACAGTCTGTTATTCGTGCTCCCCTCTGATTTCGGTCTGATTTCATTGCCATCCTCATCGAGAGGATTCTCTGTTGTGTTCTTGTAGTTCGAAAACGATTTCTTCTTCATCAATCTCTCGCTCCTTTTCCGACCTAGACAATGAAATCAAAGCAGTATGTGTTACTGAAATCAAAATAGATGATAATGGTTGATTTGCCTATTATTATTCAGGTCACAATCCAATGAAATCTTCAAATTTTACCTCCAGGCAATCGTATCATCGTTGCAATGAAATTGGTAGAGCTATCTGTGTTTCGATGGTAAGCAGACAACTCTTGATACACTTTCCTTTTGTTTTTTAAAGAAAGATACTATTTATTGTTTTTCAGCATATTTCATCAATGTTACCAAATTTGAAAGATAGAATCAAAAGATACATTTACCCTTTTGGCTTATTATTATTTATTAATAAATTAATTAATTTGTTACCATATTTAATTCAGATGAATCTTGACCGTTGCTTAATAAGATCAATGGTTGGTATATGGTTTCCAAAGTTTCCAATTGAAACCACCCCTATATATATATGTATGTTTGTGTGTGTTCACAATTAATGAACATATATACAAAGAGTTATATAGATATGGAGAATTGATTGAAAATATATTTATATGAAGATGTTACATGATGGTGTAATTGTGTAATATACATATTAATAGAAACTCAACAATCATATTAACTCCAAGAAATAAAAGGATATCGAGTTCATCGGGGTGGGTTAGGTTCAAATAAAAGTAACCCAATATCAACCCAATACCTATGCTTTCAAGATTTTACAACTCGATTAGACATCGAATTGCTTCGGGTTAAGTTATTTCTCGTTGGGTTGGGTTGATCGAGTTGGTAGGGTTTTTGAGAATCCCTAGTCAAGACCAACAATACCCTCTTCGGCATTGTTACTCTCTCTCAACCAACTATCACCTAGTCGAGAGCACCCTTGTCGGTGTCGTTAAGGAACAGAAAATCACATACGGGCCCAAGAAGAGACAATTCCTCATATAAAAAAGTTAATGGTCAGAAAAAACACATTAGTGCCTGCCATCACACCAGATGAAAAACCCATGGTAGTTTTCGGGGATTTCGGCCAAAAACTTGTTTCTACGTCGTGGGTTTTGAAGAGACACTCATGGCTTTTGCATTCCGGTATGCATCTGCTTCTTGGGTGATTTCAGAGGTTTGATTAGTGTTTCGATTAGGTTTTTGTTTCCAAATTTGTTTGTAGAATGACTTGGTGATAATGAACTCGATTTGTTTCTTAATTTTTTTGTACAATGATTTGGTGATAGTGAACTCGGTTTGTTTCTTAATTTGTTTGTACAATGTTTCATCGTCTTATTCCCCTTCCTCTACTACAATTAACGGATTTGAGTGGTTAGTGGGTGGTGGTCAACTTAATAATAAAGAAATATAAATAATCCATGTCATTACCAACTATCATGTCGTTGCCATGTCACATTTAGAGGGTAAAATGACCATAATGAGGGCAACTACAGCCGGAGATTAATGTCTGTTAGTGATAAGGACCAAACTGAAACAAAAATCAAACCATAAAGTTTTTTTTATAATAAACATAGTTCATGGATGAGAACTAGGAAACCAAACACACTACATGGACCAAATCTACAATTTACTCTTATCCTTTTAATGAATCAGTAAATTGGTCGATTTGGTCCATGTGGCATGTTAATTTTCTAGTTCTCCACCTTGAACTTCTTTACAAACCAAGTGTTGCGATGTCCATTTTGTTTTTGTTTTTGTCTCTTCCCCTGATGACATTAATCTTTTTATGTTCACTCTAGTCATGTGCCCTTCGTATTATGGGTAAATTGGTCATTTTATAAGTAAATTTCATCCAAAAACAATATAATCCTTCTTTACTCTAAAACTACCATAACCTCTCACCAATTCAACCGCTAACCATCACCCACCACAGTTCAACTGCTGGCCACCACAACCAACTAGAACTAACCACCACCAACTAACGTACGAATCCAAAACAAAATACAAATCCCAAGTATTTATAATAAAAAACATTAAAGAAAAATACAAAACTCAAGTAAATATAAAGAAAAAAAATCAAATACAATCAAAACCCTAACCCTCGGTTCCGTAGTCTCTACCTTCTTTGAAACCGTTGTCGCTGCCATATACGCTCTTATGTCTGCTTCACCTGGCTGAAACCCTAACCCTTCTAATACCCATTCTCTATCTCACTCCCGATCAACATCCATACCACCTTCTGTTGGTGTATAAAAAATGACAGCTAACAGATGTTGTCAGCTCTAAATCGACCAGGTGATGGTGATGACGAAAATGCACATGTGTAAAATGTGTCACAATAATGGCGCAAGTATACACCACGTATTGCGTTCGTTTCTTAAGTAATATAATGGTAAGGACCAATTATCGTATCCACATGGATTGGACTTAACTAAGAATCAGAGATTTTCACAAACTTCCGGTGCAAAGTTAAAGATTTATAAAAGTTGATTGGTTGGTTTAGAGCGAGATATTAAATATTAAATTTAACAAATGATAAAAAGCGGGTACGGGTGTAAGTTTTCCCCGAGAGTATTATTATAACTTAAATGGTTAATAAGACCGGTCACAATGAAGTCCCACACGATTTCCTCCTCTCGAAGCTACGTCGTATAGGTTGCGATAACGGTATTATTATAAAATTACCACACTAACTAACTTTCGGTTTACCAACCTCACTAAGTAGATCTCGAAGATCTTAGCCCCGTTAGTATGGAGAGATGCGCATATCTCTATGACACACCAACTCGACCAACATTTTGGACCTTAGTTCGATTATGCAAAAATCCATATCTCTATGCGATTATTAAAGATTTTCTCAAACCTTCTTGCATCACCCAAGCCGTATTCGGGTCCGCCCCTCTCGGTATCTAAGACCTAATATTAACACACACAAGTGATCGGCTTGTCCGCGTGGAGATGAAGATTCAACTTGGATGACCAAACCGAGAAGCTAGCCAAATGCGGTAACACCCAAGTGTTACGTTTTAACCTCTCGGGTTTGGCTTACACCCGTACCCATAGGGAGGTTTAGCTACTGGACATAATTAAATACATAAGATAAGAAAAGAAGTACTGGAAATTAAACTGCATTAAATTGAAAAACTGTCACTGTGGTCACAGACTTACCACAGTGGCGACGAAATGTAAACTGCAGAATTGAAATCTAACTAACAATACAAGAACAACTAGCTAGGAACTTGAAAATTAAAAGCTTGGAGAATCTCAGGGAGCTCCAAGGGAGTACTTTGTAAAACTTGAGTAGTGAATGATGCCTCCTCAATGCCAACCCAAAGCCCCTTTTTATAGTAGAAAATGGTGAATAGTGTTTAAAAGGATGAATAGTGACTTTTCTTAAGCATGCTTTCTTTTTTGTCTTCATCCTCTTCTATTCCATGCAAGATTTCAGCTTTTGACTTATTTTCAACCTGCAATTCTCTTTCACAAACTGGGAAATAAAATCTGCAGAAAAATTTCCAGCTGCTGCACTGCTGTGGTGACTTGCCACAACGGCCCTAAACGTCAAGAACTTGATTTTTAAACTATTTCATGACTTTTTGGGTACTTTGGACCAAAGAAAGAGAAAATGCTCAAAAGGGTCTTTTAGGATGATAGAAATAAGGAAAAAAAGTTAGAAAAAGAGAGACAAATAACCCTAAATTATGAGGGTTATCAGATGGACTTGAGAAGCAACTAACATGAACCTCAAGAGTATTATATTGGTGGTTAAGGATGAGAGATATAAATAACAAAGAGAAAAGAGAGGGCCTTGAAAGAATGTATATATATATATATATATATATAGAGAGAGAGAGAGAGAGAGAGGAGGACATGGGAGGGGTGGGGGGTTTTGATTCGAGGGAAGGCTAAAAAGCCCTTGTGAAAGTGCATGTGAAGGAACCTAAAGGGAGAAAATAGATGAACGTTAGGTGAGGGACCAAAACTAAATAAAATGCATACCACAATGGTTAATATGTGGTATGCGTCCTTTTTTGTTTTGGTCCCTTCTACCAACAACTGTCAACTTCGAGCTGTTACATCCCTTATATAAGAGCAATATGGTCATTTTACCCTAAAATGTGACGTGACAATGACACAACACTAATTTAGATTAATAATATTCTCTTAATTATCATTGTTATGGCCACTCACAGCTCAACCACTAGGTCCACCACCTTTAAGAGATGCACAAACACAAACAAATCAAACACAACCAAAAACATAAACATATGCACATGAACAAACGATAGCAGGTCGAAAAAGAAGCAGATGCACAAACTAATCAAGTTCATATCACTGAATCATTGTACAAAATATAGTTGTTTCAAATACCCTAGAATAAATAAAATAAAAAAACCTAAACTATTAATAAACTCAAATCCTAAACTAATTAAATAAAAAAAATCCTAAATCTATAAAGAAACCTAAACTAAGTTGAAGCCCTGATCAAAACCCACTATGTTTACAACAACCATGATGAGGCCACCACATATGCAATCATGATCAGGTGATTGGTGGAAAAAAATGATGAAGCCTTTGATTTGTTGATTTAGCTCATGGCTATATCCACCGTACGACTTTAAATGGGTTTAGTACTTCTATTTCAATTGACTTGTTCTCACTAGGCTTTAGCCTAACGCTTGTTATTTGGTTGTCATGTTCGACAGGTCATCTTAGCGGTGGGGCTCATCGGGACTGAGCGGACAACATTGGGGTCGTGAGTGGTCTTTTTGGAGATATAGTGACCAATATACTTGATTTTGAAGATATACATTTTTGGAAAGATAGCGACACCCGACCATAATCTATCTTGATAATGTTAGATTATTAGGTTGTTGAATTATATTTCTTCATTTGATTGGGTTGTGTTGGATCAAATAATTGTATTCAAGATTAAAGGGTCTAAACTGTATTTATTTGATAGTTAAAGTTAGAGGGTTTATTTTGTAATAAACTAATAGTTATTAGTTATTGGGCCTCAAGCCCGCTTAGAATTTAGCAAAGCCCATTAGGCCTTAGGCCTGGGTATTTAATGTTTTGATTAGTTTAGTTTTAGGTTAACCCTTCATAATCCTCATATTCATAATTATAATCCTATAGTGAGGTAGCTGTTTTCTCTGTATTCAAGGGTATCAAGAACACACAAGGTTTAACTGTTTATTCAAGGGATTGGTATGTTATTCTGATCTTATTATCTCTTGATCTATATTGTGTTCTGTGATTGTTAATCAACTAGATTAAACTGGGATAACAGGTTGTAATTGTCATACTTTATTTCCCTGTTTTGGGATGATATACTTTGGTCTAGAATGTCACCACCGTATGCACATTTGATTGTCCCCCTATTTTAGGGTGTACAAATTTCCTCTATTTATAGGCGTTATATTGCCAAATTTTCAAATTTTAAATTTACTCTAAATTTAGGATGTTACAATATATAATTTTAATTAAAGAAATATCTAACACAAATTTAGTTATACGAATTTATAAATAAAATGTATTATAATCTATAAAAAACAAACGTGTTAAGCAATTATTTAATTTGCAAAGTATATTTAAATTTTATCAAAAGAAATATTCATAATGTATATATATAATGAGATATATGTGGTATAAAACTAAAGAATAATTATGGATTTTCTTCATGTGGTATGTTGATTCTCTTGTTTCTGATCCCACACTTTATTTATGACAAATCAATGATTGTGGTATGCATTTTGTTTTGTTTTGATCTCTCTTTCCAACTTTGTCTATCCTAATTCGTTATAGTACGAGGACAAAGTTATCATATTAGGGAAAAATAATAATAACACATTGGTTTTCCCTGTCTCCTTCCTCATTTTATCTCTTCTTATATATCCCTTCACTTTCAGTAGTGACCCCCCACCTCCATGTTATGTGCTCAGTCGTGAGTTTTAGGTTTGCATATGCTTCTACGTGTGTGCAATAAACCATTAGCGATCATAATATGATACAAATAACACCAATCACATAGTGAGCTCAACTCCTCTAAGCCTATTGCTCGAAAACATCAAGTCAACCCCTCTAGGTCTATTCTTGAGAGTTCCAAAACGGGAACTCAAGCACAAGGGAATTACATCTTACTGCCCATGGGACGCCACCCACCCATATAGGTCCACACCTTACTTACTATGGTGACCCGATGCCTATTCCGTGCCAAATTGGTGAACTCAATGTCCAAAACGGGAAATTGGAACACCGTGCCTATGGATTCATTGCACTAAAACCAAATACCAAGTATTCTAACACATTCATCATTGATCATAGACATAAAGGTTAAAACCAAAATTACACATATAAGTTGCCTACATGAAGTCTCGTTTCCCTATCGTAAGGGGACTTTATTCCCACAAAACCTATCAACATAACATCATAAATCCCATTACAAAACACAAGGTTATCAATAAATAACTCAACACTTGCATCTCACCAAAACCCTAATTTCACTTTGGGTTTACCAAAATTCCATGGTTCCAAAAGGGATACCCATGTATGTAGAAAATCTTAGAATACCATTACCCATAGTTTAAACACATTTTCAAATCATTCTTTGTTTAGGTTTCAAAACCCTAATATCCCCAAAACCCATCTTTAGGTCAAAATACAACAAAAACCTAAATACATGGTCAAGAGACATAGATGAGATTTGCTACACATAAACCTAGTAATTATGTAAGAACAAAGGTTAGAAAACTCACCTTGTAAAGTTTATAGGAAACCTTAGTTGATGATACTTGAGAGAGGAAGATAGAATGGAACTTGAACTTCAAGCACAAGGCTCTTAATCACAACCAACAACCTATGTCAAACCCATAAATTACAAATGAGGATCTCTTCTAGGAGTAGTTAATGAGGGAAGATGAAACCCTACCTTTTTGCTCTTAAAAAATCGCCTCCAAGAAGCTCCTAATATGCCTAAATGAAGAAAAATTGGGTTGGTAAGCATTTAAGGGCCTGGAGGTCGTCCGCGACATTGCCTCGCGATAGTCGCCCGCTTAACACCCTTCTTGGTACCTGTTAATGCCAAAAATGGTCCAACGGAAGACTTAAGGTCGGTATGAAGATTTATCCAACTAAAGAAAGTAACCAGGCGACAAGTCGTGCGATAATAATAAAATAAAGAGACAAGAGGATTGATGACGCAGAAAAACCTCAACAAGGAAAAAACCGCGAACGACAAAGAGAGGTCGTCAGTGCAGTATGATCGCCAAGTAGGGGCGACGTCCTTTCGTAATACAATGTTACACAAGATAAATATAAGAAACAAGCATAGAAACTAAGAACAAGTATAGATCGTGTGTGAAACACTTTGGTCACGTGTATAACACTATGGTCGTGTGTTTAAGGTAAGAGAGCTTGCGGTAGTTTTTCGCGTAGCTTGTAATATCTGAGTTTTTGTTGTTGTGAATGGAGTGTATGCCTTAGGTATTTATAGAATTTTGATCTTCATAAATGTGTCATTGAATCTTTTGAGTAACGGTCGAAGCTTCTTAATGTCTTTAATGGCTCTGGTCGGTTATAGCCGTTGGTCGTTAAGAGCATTAAACTTGCATTGAATGAACAAGAGAAGAACGTTTGATCGTACGTTAGTATAATCATGGTCGAGGACAACCTTGTGATGGTTGTGCGACTAACACTCGACCGACGTCCACAATAGTGTCGACAAGTGTTAAAAATATGTTTGGTCGTCAAGACCTTATCTTAATACGAGACTAGTCGTGCGTAAGATGCATTTGTCGATGTCGTGGATTTTTGACCCAAACAGTTTGCCCCCAAAATTTAAAATGAGGGGGAAAATTTTGAATTTTAAATTTTAAATTTTTTGTCGAAATTTTTTGTTGGTCGCCACATGTCACTAGGGGGGGGGGGAGAGTCTCTAGTCACTTAAGAACCGAATCAGTTCGTTTCTAACTAGACCCATGATGGTCTAACTGACACCCGTGATGTCATGGAGGCATGGGGAACACGCGTTACAGTTGTTTATGACAGGTGTCGAAGATCCAACGATGCACACGAAAAGTAGATCGACACATGTCGATCATCGAGCGATTTGACTCGACTCGTTTTTTTGCGTATAAATAGGGATGTCCGGGGATCGTTTCCTTTTACGCTTTTAGAGTATTTTTAGAGTGAGATTTCTTTGATCCTTGTTGCAAATCCTTGCCAAAAACCTGCGAGATCTTAACCATAAATTCGAGGTTAGAGCGGTTATATAAAGTACGATCTCTTATTGCTTTTTTATGCGACTAAGAATCAAGCTAGGAAACCTAGGAGAAACTGGGACGTATTAGGCTTATCCGAGTTAAAAATCAGCTTAAGAGGTTTAGAAATGTCGAGCGAGCCAATGAGTACGATCCAAGATCAAGACGATCTTGACGCGTTTAGGCGATTAACGCACATTCCCTCTACCGTGACTCTGAATACCCCTGGTCAGCTTCGTCCTGACATGTGTCCGGAGGGATATTTTGTAATCTACGAGTATCTCTTCAAGATAGGCTTTAGATGGCCCTACTCGTCTCTATCGAGGCTCTTCATGATGACATTTAGTCTAGCGCCGGGGCAACTTATGCCCCAATTTTGGAGAGTTGTCTCGGTTATCGAGCGACTTACGGAGGGGTGGGGGTCGCCGTTCGACGTGAACGACCTCCTAACGGCATACCAAGTTAAGGTGGATGGATTCCACCGATATAACCTATTTTCTAAGTATCGAGGTGATCGAACCTTGGTTCTAAACACTGCGGTTAACGACCGCAAGTGGAAAATTAGGTACGCATTCATGCGTATAGCCTCACTGGGTCCAGACAGTGATATGCTAGAGACGACCTGGAATACGTCGAGTAAGGATTTTTGCTTAGTCTTTGTCGTATATTTTTTGCAGTTAGTTGATTTATGTCTAACGATCTTTTGTCTTCATGTTCTCAGCTATCAAATTCAACGAAGTGAGGCCGAATAACGATTATGTTCTCAAGATCACCCGCTTTTTAGAGTAGAGTACTGACGAACGATCATTCTCCTCTCGACATCTGGTGGATGACGACGACGAAGATGTGACCATTGTCGAGCCTTCAGAGGTCGAGGTCGAGGAGGAAGAGAGGGAAGAAGAGGAGGAAGAAGAGAAGAAAGAAGAAGAGAGAGAAGAGATGGCAGGTAAGAATTTCTTCGTTCCTTCTTTTTGTTTTCCTTTTATCCCGATTTGTCGTGTCTTTTAACCTTTTCGGTGTTTTTAGGAGGTTCGCCTGTGAAGACATCTACTGCGGCCGCTAGGAGGGCGGCTCAATTAGAGTTGGCCCAAAAGGGTCGTGAGAAGAGGAAAGGGGTCTCGATTGTTGGGTCGAGTCTGTCCAAGAGAACGAGGATGGCGGTTCCGAGGGAACCATTGTCAAAGGGTGGCGACACATTGTGTGGCCCAGTTTTTTTTTGTGTGCAAGATTAACAAGATGAACAAAAGATTTCAATACCAAAACTCATATGTCATTGATTTAGACTTCACATATTACAAGCTCTCTTTCTCTATACTTTCTCTCACTAGAAATTACAAATGATACTCCAAGATACGTACTTACAAGATTACAACAAAGAGAAACTCTATTTATACCTACTAACAATTACAAGGAACAAACAATTAACAAACTAACATGCTTTGACAAAGGTTGACTTTGACTTTCCACTTTAAGAGACTTTGAGTTTGCAATTTTGAAGGTTTTGACTTGGGCTTTTTAACTTTAATTCCCATGATCTTGGATCCAACATATTTGTGCACTAACAATCTCCCTCTTTGGATTCAAGATCATCTTCAACAAGATATGCATTGAAGCTCCCCCTTTGGATTTAGATTAAATTTCAGCATCAAAGAACAATCACCACCTTTCGGATAAAATTGTACTTCTCTTCAAATGAATTTCATCTTTAAAGCACGTTCTCCCCTTTTAAGAACATTCACCCTCTTTAAGTTTCTGACAAATAACTTTCCTTTGAAAATCAATCTCTCCCTTTGAATAAATTTGTTCAAAATCAATATTTCTTTTCTTTGAACTGTCTTCAGACCTTCTGTAATCTCCTCCAAAATTTGTGAATTTCTTTTGAAATAATCTTTAACAATCCCCCCTAAGGTAATAAAAACCTCTTCCAGACTTCAGAAAAGAAATTATCTTCAGATTTAGCTCACTTTACTTTAGCAACCAAACTTCAAAGAAAATTTCAACAAATCTTCAACAAACTTTCCGAATTCTTTGAACTTTCTCTTTCAAATCTTATACGATCTCCCAATAAAAAATATGTAACTTCCTCATATTCAAACATTTATTGATCATCTCCCCCTTTTTGATGATGTAGAGCATGGAAATCATCATAACTTCTTCAAGAAATGTCATCATTTTCTGATATTTGACCAACTGATCTTTTCGCAAGAGCCACTGAACATCCGTCAATTCATAAAGTATTCATCTAAATCTTTTCAAATTCAGACAAATAAGAATGTAACCCTGAATCAACTAATGAATCAGTTAATATGCCTGTAAGTAACACGAAGTCACTTAGTACAACGAATGTACTGTACAAGGAGTTTTATTGATGATCACTCCCCAGGTCTTCCATTCAATTATCGAATAACACAAGATTATTCTATGAACGTTCTGACAGAAAAACGAATTTTCTGTGTGTTCGTGCTTGTGTATGAAATAATTAAAACATGAATGTTAATAAGGCACAAAATGTGTAAACCATTGAGACAACAATAATATTACACAAACTCAATTGTGCATGATCGAATTGTGAAGGTGGGGCAGACTTCCTTGTTTTTCAATATCCACATCTTCCGAATGAAGATGAGATAGATTATGTGTTGCGTCCCTAAGAAAAATTGAAACATCTCTTTGTTAAGAAAGAAATAAGTAGCTGGTGTGGTTTAAGCAAGAGTTGGCATGAGCTAGTTGCCTGTTTCAATGAAGTTCACGAAAGAATTGTGAAATAATAGTAATGTTGTTAGATCTGAAATGTGCCAAGGATGGATACTACTGCTAGAGGCAATAATACTGTTACTTGAAAGATTACTACTGCTAGTAGAATTACTACTGCTTGAAGAGTTAGTACTGATAGAAGAATAGTTAGTACTGCTTGGAGAACCTCCTAAAAACACCGAAAAGATGGGATATCATTGAGAATGGTCCCTCTGATGGAGGAAAGATGGACGCAGATGGCAAGAGATCTCCACCAAAGACTGATGGAGAAAGAAAGATGAGGCAGACATAGATGAAAGCCTTGAGCACCCTGCTCTTGGCAATTGCTAATGAGTATCAACATCAATTCTGCAACTGTTCTGATGCTCAAATCCTGTGGAATGCATTGGAGAAGAGATTTTCAGGTACTAAAAGCACTAAGAGGAATCAGAAGGCAATTCTCAAACAACAATATGAGAATTTTATGTCTACAAAGAATGAGTCCATGACTCAAACCTTTGATAGATTCAACAAGTTGATTGGAGAGTTGGCCACTGTTGGTGTCAAGATGGATCAGGATGATGTCAACAGAAAATTTCTAAGATCTCTTGGTGAAGAATGGGTGATGTACACTGTATCCTTCAGACAGAATGATAATCTGGAGGATAAGGAGCTTGATGATCTCTACAATGATCTAAGGGTATTTGAAGCAGAAGTTGAATCTAAGAAAAGGCCATCTGGATACTCTCATAATGCTGCCCTCCTATCATCTACTATTGATTCTACTGCTAATACAGAATTAGTTAGTGCTACTTATGGCTCAAAACAATATGGGTCCAATGATTCTGTTTTGGAGGCATTCCTTGCTAGTCATGCTAAATCTGCTCTTATCAATGATGATCTGGAGCAGATCAATGTTGATGATCTTGAAGAGATGGATATCAAGTGGCAGATGGCAATGCTCACCATGAGAGTCAAAAGATTCATCAAAAGAACATGTAGAAACAATTTTGCCATGAAAAGAGAAGATGGTGTTGGATTTGATAAATCCAAGGTGGAATGCTACAAATGCCATAATCTGGGACACTTTGCCAGAGAGTGCAGAGGAGGAACTGCCCAACAGCATGGAAGCAATAATCATCAACCAAAGTCTCCTAACTATAGTAGGAATTCATCTCAAGCTCTTGTCTCACAAGAAGGAATGGGATTTGATTGGAGTGATCAAGCTGAGGAGGCCATTCAGAACCAAGCATTGATGGCAGAAGTTTCAGAGTCATCAAGCACTGCACTTCCCACAGAGGTAAAATCTAACCTTTGCTCTAAAACCTGTATTGAAACTGTTAAAAAGTACAGGGATCACAATCAGAGCATGTGTGATGACCTTAAAAGGTCAGAGAAAGATAGAAGAGAGTATGTTGTGATTGTTGAGAAGTTTGAAGAACAAATAAAGGCATATCAAGCTAATGAACTTCAACATTCATATGATCTCAACTACTGGAAGTGGGAGAAGAATCAATTAGAGATTAAGCTAGAAAAGTCTAGAGAGGAGTGTGAAAAAGTAAAGAGTGAATTTGAGAAGGCTAAATTAGATATTGAGAAATATTCCAATGCTTCTAAAGCAATGGACTCTTTACTCAAAACTCAAGTTCATGACAAACTGAGAAGAGGAATAGGCTACAACACCACCCCTCCACCATACAAGAATAACTACATTCCTCCCACCTCAGACCTCTTAGAAAGACAAGACAAGAAGGAATTACCTGCAGGAGCCACAGAAGTAGACCCTTTAGACAAAGTAGTGGTTGAGGCAGACTCTGAAGAAGAAGACTCTGAGAGTAAGAATGTGGAAGACCATAAAGATATTCCCTTAGAAAACCACATTCTGACAAATGAGAAGGGAGGTAAACCATTTATCAAAAGTGATAAAGTGGAGATGACCAAGATAATGAAAGAGACTGTTAAGAGTGAGAAAACTGAGACCTCCAGGAAAGGAAAGGAAAAGGTACAGGGAATTCACTACATGCAAACCTCTGTTATAAATCCCTGTACTTGTCAATAGAACAAGCCCCATAAACATGATAAAATAAGGGGAAATCAGAGAAACATAAATAATCAGTGGGCTCAAAAACAGGGAATTGATCTAAGCAAAATCAATAGACCAAAGCCCTGTTTTATCTGTGGCAAATTGAATCATCTTGCCAAATACTGTTATTTCAATACTATTAACCAAAGAGTTACTTTTAAAAGGCAAACACAAAATTCTTTTGGTTATAGGAAGCAATCAAGAAATCACATGGCTGCTAATATGAGAACAGTACCAATGAAAACTGGGACTGCAAAATCTTATATTCAGAATAAGTTTGCTAAATCAAAAGAAAATACTCCAAGCAAGTCAAGGAGTAACTCACAGAACAAGAAAGCAAACAACTTTGTCAAGATTTGGGTTCCAAAAGTCAAAGAACCTGTTAGTACTGCTACCTCAAATAGTACTGCTAACAGAAATAGTGCTGCTGATAGCAATACTACTGCTAACCAAGTTAGTACTGCTAACCAGGTTAGTGCTGCTACCAGTGTTAATGCTGCCAAGCCCATAATTTTGACAAAGTATTCCAGCCATGAGATTCCTAAATCTGATCATCTCATTCAGACTAAGATTACTGATTATAAATATGTTGATGAGAAAGGACAACCCAAGACCACTTTGGCTTGGGTTCCCTCTAAAAACTAACTGTTTTATCTTATGTGCAGGGCAACCAACAACTCAAGAAGAAGAGCATTTGACATGTAGATAGTGGTTGCTCTAGGCACATGACAGGTAACATGGCCTGCCTTCAAAACTTCCAAAAATTTGATGGAGGACATGTTGCTTTTGGTGACAATCCAACAGGTGGTCAGATCAGTGGAAAAGGTATGGTATCAAAAGGTAAGATGTCCTTTGAAGATGTGTACTATGTTGAGCAATTGAGATACAACCTGTTAAGTGTATCACAGGTCTGTGACAAGAAACATAGTATATTATTTACTGAGACTGAATGTATTATCCTTGCTCTAGGATTCAAGGTAATTGATGAAAATATGATACTGCTTAGAACTCCTAGGAAGGATAATGTTTATTGTTTGGACTTAGAGAATGTATCATCTGATTCATCATTAAACTGTCTATTTTCAAAAGCTTTTTTAGATGAATCATCTCTTTGGCACAGAAGGATGTGTCACATGAATTTTAAAACAATGAACATTCTTGTGAAAAACAACCTTGTAAGAGGTTTACCTCAAAAAGTGTTTTCATGTGATGATCATTGTGTTGCTTGTCTTAAAGGCAAGCAGCACAAAACTTCTTATAAGTCCAAAGAAATAAATACTATCTCTTCACCTCTTCAATTACTGCATATGGATCTCTTTGGTCCTACAAATGTGATGAGTATTGGAAAGAAATCCTATTGCTTAGTCATTGTTGATGATTTCTCTAGATTTACTTGGGTATATTTTCTAAGGACTAAGGATGAGACAAGTGGACTGATCAAATCCTTTGTTCTTAGGATTGAAAACCAAACTAATCAAAGAGTTAAAGTCATCAGATCTGATAATGGAACTGAATTTAAAAACAATGACTTAAACATCTTTTGTGAGGCTAAAGGTATTGAGAAACAATACAGTGCTCCTAGAACTCCTCAACAAAATGGTGTAGCTGAGAGGAGAAATAGGACACTAATTGAGGCTGCTAGATCTCTGTTGGCAGATTCAAAGTTACCAATTACTTTCTGGGCAGAAGCAGTTAATACTGTCTGTTATGTCCAAAACAGGGTTCTAGTAGTCAAATCTCAAGGCAAGACACCTTATGAACTTTTTAACAAGAAGAAACCTTTTATTGGCTTTTTCAAACCTTTTGGGTGTCCTTGCACAATTCTCAACACCAAATCTCACTTAGGTAAGTTTGAAAGCAAAGCTGAAGATGGATTTCTTGTTGGATACTCCTCTCAGAGTAAGGCCTATAGAGTATTTAATAGTTCTTCACGGATTATAAAGGAAAGTGACAATGTCAAATGCAATGAGAACACACCAAATCAAATTGGTACAGGTCCTGATTGGTTGTTTGACATTGATTCACTAACTAATGCTCTGGGCTTTAGTAATGTGCAAACTGCAGGAACAAATTCAAAACAGGTACAAGCACAGAAACAAGAGTTTGTGCTGTTCCCCATACCTACTGTTGATCCTGTTGAATTTTGCCAGCTAGAAAAGAAAGATGATTCAGAATCAGAAGATTCTGATCCAGACCAGGATGAAGATGCTAAAGCAGATGAAGAGGACAAAGGTGATGAAGAGAATAAGAGTGATAAAGAGGATGATCATAATCCAAGAAACACAGGACCAAAGATGCCCATACTGTCAGAAGATGACACTGATGAGGACAATTCTTCAGTGTATGGTGGAAGCACTCCAGAAAAGAATGAATCCAATCTTGAAGCAAATCTTAATGAGGAAGCTGTCAATCATACAAGAATACAGAAGAATCATCCTCCTCAATTGGTGATTGGTGACATCAATTCCCCAATGCTCACAAGGCAACAAAGCAAGTTAGGGGGATTGAAAGACATACAGACAGGATTGTTATCTTGCTTTCTATCCCAGATTGAACCCAAGAAGGCCTATGATGCAATGAAAGACCCAAGATGGATAGAAGCAATGCAAGAGGAGCTACTACAGTTTGTGCTGCAAGATGTATGGGATCTGGTTGATCTTCCAAAAGGACACAGAGCAATTGGCACAAGATGGATCTTCAGGAATAAGAAAGATGAGAGAGGAATAGTAATAAAGAACAAGGCCAGACTTGTGGCACAAGGGTACACACAAGAAGAGGGAATAGACTATGAAGAAGTATTTGCTCCAGTAGCCAGAATTGAGGCAATTAGGCTGTTTCTAGCCTATGTTTCTAGCCTATGCTTCTTTCATGAAGTTCAGAGTTTATCAGATGGATGTCAAGAGTGCATTCCTATATGGGAAAATTGATGAAGAAGTATATGTTTGTCAGCCTCCAGGGTATGGAAATCCTAAGTTTCCTGACAGAGTATACAAATTAAAGAAAGCACTCTATGGGCTACATCAAGCACCAAGAGCATGTTATGACACTCTGTCTACCTATCTCTTGGAAAATGGTTTTGAAAGGGGAATAATAGACAAGTCTCTGTTCATCAAAAGGAAGAAGAAGGACATCCTACTTGTGCAGATCTATGTGGATGACATCATCTTTGGATCCACAAAAGATTATATATGCAAGGAGTTTGAGGAACTAATGCACAAACGATTCAAGATGAGCTCTATGGGTGAACTTACATTCTTCCTTGGGCTATAGGTTAAACAGAAGAAAGATGGTATCTTCATCAGCCAATCCAATTATGTGTAGGATATACTTACCAAGTTTGGATTTTCAGATTCAAAGCCTACAAGCACACCCATGGAAACACACAAACAGATCACTGCAGATCTTGAGGGGGAGGATGTAGATGTTCATCACTATAGATCTATGATTGGCTCCCTCATGTATCTAACAACTTCAAGGCCAGATATTATGTTTGTTGTCTGTGTGTGTGCCAGATTTCAAGTAAGACCTAAGCAATCTCATTTTCAAGCAGTCAAGAGGATCTTCAGATATCTCAAAGGGCAACCTAGGTTGGGTCTTTGGTATCTTCATGACTCACCATTTGATCTACTTGCTTATTCTGATAGTGATTTGGGTGGTGCAAACTTAGATAGAAAGTCTACATCAGGAGGATGTCATTTTTTGGGTGCAAGACTAGTGTCATGGCAGTGTAAAAAGCAAACCACAGTGTCCACCTCTACAACAGAAGCAGAGTACATAGCAGCTGCAAGCTGCTGCTCACAAGTGTTATGGATTCATAATCAGATGCTGGACTATGGGGTTACTTTTCTGCACACTCCAATCTTCATTGACAACAACAGTTCCATAAGCATTGTTAATAATCCAGTGAAGCACTCAAAAACCAAGCATATAGAAATAAGGTACCATTTCATTAGAGACTGCAATGAAAAGAAGCTAATTCAGGTTGTGAAAGTACACACAAGTAACCAATTTGCTGATCTATTCACCAAAGCTTTTGATGTGGGTAGATTCACATTCTTGGTCACAAGTGTGGGCATGATAAACACTGAATAAAACATCTTTTGATTTTCTTCATGTACCTTTTCTATATAAATTCCTTCCTGCTTACTTTCTCATATTATATGATGCATGGTGCTACTAACTATGTTTGTTTAAGTGTTTCAGATTACTCTGCTGAATTGGAAACTTGGTACTTCTAGTTAAGTTAATACTGCTCTCTATATTACTCATAATGACAGTTCAAATATGGTTAAGTATGGTTGCTACTGCTAGATGGTTTATACTGCCAGTGCAAAGTTACTACTGCTTGCCTTATTTCTACTGCTAATCAGTGTTACTACTGCTGATATGTGTTAATACTGCTAGTCTGTGTTAATACTGTCAGTATGTGTTACTACTGCTAATATGAGTTAATGCTGCGGGCTTGTTAATGCTGCGGGCTTGTTAATGCTGCTAGGGTACTTAGTACTGCTTCTAACTGAAACCCTCTACCTATAAATACCCTCTTTGCCCGCCATTTTCAAAAACAACCCTTTGAACTTCCTACGAGTGTTCTTTCTCTCTCCTTCTCTTGAATTCTTTCTTATCAGTGCATAACCCTATTTTCGATCAAGAAGATGGCAGGACTCGACTTCTTTGATGAACACAATGAGCTCGCCATGTTACAGAAACCCAAGCAAGCTGAGGGTTTTCATGCTATAGTGGATTTCCTCAAATCATCGCACATTACCTACGCACTCACTGTCAATCCCACAATCTATGTGGAACACTTGCGACAGTTCTGGGCAAATGCCTCAATACAGACTGTGGAAGGAATTCAAGTCATCCAATCAAGGGTTTGTGACAAACCCATCGCCATCATAGAGGATTGCATACGCACTCATCTATGCTTAGATGATGCCTCAGGTATAACCTCTTTACCTAAGGAAGATCTCTTCCAAGTTCTTAGTCAAATGGGGTATGAAGGTCCCACTGATGTCTACAAGTTTTACAAGAACAAATTTTCACCTCAGTGGCGATTCTTTGTTCATACCCTACAACACTGGATTTCACGCAAAACAACTGGATGAAGTGAGTTCAGCAGTACCATAGCTTATGCTCTGGTCTTCTTAGCAACCTCCAGAAAGTTTAATTTTTCCCAAATGCTTTTAAATGATTTGCTGTCAAACCTGGATACCAAAACAAAGAGATTTTATATGTATCCTAGGTTTGTACAAGAGATTCTACTAAAGGAATTGACGGATCTACCCTCTCTTGAAGAGGTGTATATACCAAAACCTCCCAAAGGGAAGGTATTCTCTAACATGAAAAGGCCTAGCAAGGACTTTTCTGGACAAGACACTCCATTGTTCTCTACAATGATGGGTGTGTCTCATTCCCATGGTGAGGCATCAGGGTCACAGCCCACATTTGACCACCCAACTGATGACCTACCCACACCATTCAATTCCATTAATACTCCTCAGATACCTATTGTCAAGCCCAAATCCCCCATCACCAAAACATATATAAGGAAAAAAGTACAGAAGGTTCCTTCCATTCTTGTATCTTCACCCCCAAAGACTACAAGCCCTCTGATGGAGCATTCTCCATCAGAGAATATCCAAAGGGAAACCACAGGGGTGTCTCCCAACCCCAAGAAGGTGCTCTATAAGGAGAAGGATGAGCATGTGGGCAACAAGGCTCACACTACTGCTTCTGCACAAGGTGTAGGATAGGACAGTGTGAACATATCTAAGACCTTCCCCACGACAACTTTAGATGAGCAATCATCTAAAGGTCCCAGGTGCCAAGAAACCACCGGGGGGGGGGGGGGGTAGCAGGTGCTTCTGCTAGGCAGAAGACCTCTACTAAAAGATCCAAGGATCCTTCAAGGGTGGTAAAAACACCTAAAGGAGGTGAGGACAGATATAACTACGATGAATTGATGGAAATAATTGGCAATATAAACCTGGATGTACTCAAACAGGGGTCTGAAATAGAGGAGTTGAAACTGGTGATCCTTTCACAACAAGTGCAGATAAGCAAACTAAAGAAGATGGTTCTAAGGTTGGTGCACAAAAAGAAGAGAAATCAATATGTATTGAAGAAAAGGGGAGGTGTATATGATGCTTCCAAAAAGGGGGAGAGTCAAGTTGAAGTTGAAAAACAAAGCCCAGTGGGTTGGAATCTCAGTTTGAGGGGGAGATGAATAGTGAAGCTGAAAAGAAACAAGCAGCAGAAACAATGGAGGAAGCAGAAACTGAAAAGGAAGTAGAAACTGAAATTGCAGCAGAAACTGAGCCAGCATCAGTAACTACACCAGAAGCAGAAACAGAATAACCAGAAGCAGAAACTGATCTGACAGTAAAAGAACTAGAAATTGCATAAACTCTAGTTAAAGCAAAACATGACACTCCTAAAGCCACTCAAAAGGCTAAAGGAGTGGTAATCAAAGAAGGAGGATCAGAACAGAAAAAGAAGAAGATCAGTGAGACAGAGATCAAGAGGAAAGGGAAAGAAAAGGTGGTTGAATCTGTGAATCCATCAAAGAAATCATCTCAAATAGCTCTGGATGAAGAGTTAGCAAAGAAGCTGCAAGAAGAGATGGCAAAGGAGGAAGAAATCCAATCTGCAAAAGACAAAGAGATTGCTTTGGAATTGGCTACTAAGCTTAATGAGGAATATCAAAGGAGCTTAAAGACTGCTGCTGCTGCTAAGAAAGTTACAAAGAAGGCATCAAGGCAAAGGCTGTTATTAAAGACAAGACAAAGACAACCATCTAAAACATTCCTAGCCAATCAAGAAAGAAGGAAAATGATAAACTTTCTGAAAGGAGCTATTGGAGTTCCTGAAGGAATGTTCACCAGTATCTCATTTGGAAGGATAAAAGAGCTATACAAGAAGGAGATGGCTAAGCTAAAAGGGGACTTTACTCAAAGGGTTGAGGTTGAAAGAAAGACATGATCTCAACATATAACAACCTTTCCCTGACAGTGAAGAAGGCACTCCCATCAAAGACAAGGCTGAAGTGAAGAAAGAAGAGACCTTAGCCCAGAAAATTGGAGCTATTAAAAGAAAGAAGTCCATAGCTACCAAGTCAAAGGCAAAAAGGCCTAGAACTGAAAAAGGAAAGAAAGAACAGGAAAGTGACAAAATGGAAACAGAATCTTCAGAGCAACATAAATAGGGTGAACAAGTTGACAAGGAAAAGAAGAGTCAAGAGCAGTCCAATCAACAATATAATGAGCAGTTCCATTTGTATATGACTTTGACAGATGAAGAACCAGTGCAAGCTGACCCTATCTCAATGCAGGCACCAGAGATCATTCACTGGGATACTCTGAGGGACAACAAAAAAGAATATTTTAGATTCAAAAGAATGGGTGATCAGTATGAGGTGTATCCAACCTGGGGAAAGATAGTGAGAAGCTGTACAAGGGCTGATCTGGAAGAAATATACAAAGTTGGACTGACTCTGTATGAAGATGTGCTGAAAGGAGCAGAAATGAATCTAATCAAGTTAGCCATGGATTACCTATGCATGATGTTTGACCCTGACAGGGTTAAGCATATTATCAGAGATGTGAAACATGAAAAGGTATTCAGAAGCATTGACCACTGGATGCTCATTGAAAGATGTGGAGTATATGTCCTAACCATAGACAAAAGCTACCATGAGTACTACTTGGTGGACAAAGTGTATGACCATAGCAGAGCAAAGCTACAAGGAATGTTGAGAGCAAAGCTGATATGTCCTACAGGTTCTGAAATGGAAAATATTCTAATCAGAAGAACCATTAATCAAAGTCTGGGACTAGATCCAAATCTGGGCATTTAAGATGGAGTTTTGAAAGCATCATAAAGACCCTTTGCTGAAGAACTTAACTTCTCAATTTGAAAAGTTAAGTTAGGGGGAGATTGTTAGATCTGAAATGTGCCAAGGATGGATACTACTGCTAGAGGCATTAATACTGCTACTTGAAAGATTACTACTGCTAGTAGAATTACTACTGCTTGAAGAGTTAGTACTGCTAGAAGAATAGTTAGTACTACTTGGAGAGTTAGTACTGCTAGTAGTTAGTACTGCTTAAAGATTACTACTGCAAGAGAATAATTACTACTGCTAGCATGATTAATATTGCATGCATAGTTAGTACTGCTGAGGATGTTAATGCTGTTGAAGATTAATGCTGCTGGATAAGGATGAATTAATACTGCTTATGAAGATAAAGATGCTTAAAACGAAAGAATAGGAGCTGAAGATAGAGATGAAGATAATTATGGAATGAAGATCAATTTTGTTTTGATAATTATCATGTAATTAATTCTGTATATATAGTCTAGAAGTCTTTGATAGAAATATAGTTTTTGATATATATTTGTTTTAGAGAGAATTAACCTCAAGGTTCTTAGAAGTCATTTCAATAGAGAAGTATTGAACGTCTGTTGTGTCTGTTCAACAGATTGAGGTTTTGTTTGTAATCATTAAGTTAATCAATATAACTTGTGATTTACATTCTGATACTGTTCCATTGATTTATTGTTAAAGTGTTTTTCCGCAACTCCTTTAACATAGTTTCTGAGTGTGTGTTAAATTCTTGTTTGAATTTCGATTCTGACAAATGTGGTTGCCCGGTTCAGAAAAAGTTGGTGCAGAGTTTGATATTCTTTTACTCTGATCTCTCACCTAGGGGTGTACGCGGGTTGGGTTGGGTGGGTTGGGACGTTTTTACAATCCAACCCAATTATGGCGGTTTGGAAAATCTCAACCCAACCCAACCCATTCAAAAATATAACCCAACCCAACCCTTGCGGGTTATGGCGGGTTGGGTTGGGTTGGCGGGTTAGTAATATACATAAATTTGCCGATTGAAATACGATAAATAATACTAAAATTATTCTCAACAAAGTTATTAGTTATTACAATTAGGGCTTGTTCGTGTTCGTTCGTTTAACTTAACCAAACGAACACGAACGGTAAACGAGTGAAATTTTTTTAGACTAAAGGGCCTTTGGCCTAGCGATAAAAGAGCCTTTGACTTCCTAGGAGGTCAGAGGTTTGAACCTCACCAAAGGTGAGGAGGGTGTGTGAGTTTATTTGTTGCATTTTGCCGTATATAAATATTATATACTTAAAAAAGTGAAATTTTTTGTGTTTATGTTCATTCATTAAGAAAATGTGTTTGTTCGTGTTCGTTTATGTTCTTTCGTTAAGATGCTAAACGAACATAAATGGACTTAAACAAACATAAACAAACGAACACAAATATACTTAAACAAACATAAACGAACGAACATAAATAAATTTAAATGAACATAAACGAACGAACATAAATGAACAAAAAAAACCACCATTACTCATCATTCTGTTCCTAAAAACTAACATAACAAAATGAAAAACTGTGTAAACTGTGTAAACTTATGAGCGATAAAAAAAGAATTCTAAAAATTCAATTTACTTAATGATTTTACATATTAATGTCACAATATATAAATATATTTATATAATAAACAAACCGTAAACAAACATAAATGAATGCAAATGAACGAACATTAACGAACATAAATTGTAACACCCTAAAAATAGGGATAACAAAAATCCGAAAAACGGATATGAGGTATTTAAATTGCCATAGCAAGAGCCTCCAAAAAATGGGGAAATATACAAACCTGTTTAATTACAGTCGTAATTTAACGGACAATAAATAACAACCAACTAATCTAATTTCTATAACTAGAAAAGAGATTAAAAAAGAGGTGTCATCTATAAGCCCAAAAGTTCCTTCTACCAATAGTATGTCCAAAAGCAAGTTTTCCCAAGCTCTCACCTAAGCAACTATGCCAGCTTAGAACCAGCGCCGCTAGAACCTGAGATACACATCGACACCAAACAAGTATTAGTCCAAAAAGCCTAGTGAGTTGAACAATAGAAAACTTGCATGAACAGTTATAATTCTTATCAGCAGTTAACCAAAGTTCAACAAATGTGGAGTCAATAGGGGAGACCCATAGCACCAATCAAGTTCCACCCAAAGAGACAATGTACCTTGATGCCAACTACCAAGGGGCATCCGAAAGGTCCGACACATCCGAGGACTACAACTAAGGAAATTCCCCGAATGGCGGAGGTCTAGGCACATACCGTCACGGTGGCGCCCAATACTACATCCTCCTAGTGTCTACTGACTTGGTTCGTCCAACATAATACATACAGGAGGTCTTGAGGTATATTTCAACCCAACATATTTCGATACCAACCATGGGTACAATATTACCATCCTAAATCGCATGAGTCCAACATGAGACCCAAATACCAATATATTCATTATATAGGTACAAAATCATTAAATAGGTATTCCAAATAAAACCCATCATAATCTAAGACATGTATACATTAATCATGTCAAATTACTCATATTAAGTATCCATGAGAAAAGCCCCAAATACTTGACCAAAGAAAGTAAAACATGGCATGAGACTTATAAGCATATTTTCACTATATTTTCATAAAGAGACATCAAATACTTGAACATGTAAAGATGAACATTTCGAGCAAATATACAATAAATATAACAAATAAGAGATTATGATGTGTATCTAGTTTTAACAAAGGTTTAGTAAACTCACAATCTAGGTTTTGAACCAAAACCTAGAAAAGATGAAAACCCTAGAAGTTGGAGGTGAGACTTGGAGAGGAGAGGTTGACTTGAATAAACCCTTGAAATCTTCTTGGAGATGAGTTAATGCAAGTGTGAAGATCCAACCATCAAGATGAGTTGTATTTATGAGGGTTAGGGTTTGGTGAGAAAGAAATCAGTTTGGAGGGTTCCAAAATCGCCAAAGAGAAGAGAGAGTTTGAGAGAAATGAAGTTGAAATATGATAAAACTCATTTAAAACCCCTGCAGCCCGTCGGCAATAGTGCCCGACGATAGTGCCAAGGGCACTATCGCGAGTCACAATCGCGAGCTCCATTGGGCACCCGCGGTACAAACGACGCGAGAGTGCCCGACGATAGTGATAGTGTCACTATCGTGAGTCACAATCGTGAAGATCACCCCCCACTCTCGGTACAAACCACGCGAGAGTGACCGGCGATAGTGACAATGTCACTATCGCGTGGCACTCTCGCGCCACACTCCCCTCAGCCCAAAAATACAGTCTGACACGATTACGAATGCGAGGTTTAAACGATTAAGATGGTAAATCAGTTTACATAACATTTCAATATAATAATGATCATCATACGCATATAAAAGGTTCATATTCACAAATAATCACACTTTAATGAAATAAGAGGAAAATTACTTACCTTATGAATTTCCGGGTGTTACATAAATGAACGAACGTTCACGAACATAAATGAACGAACAAGACCATTGTTCATGTTCATCCATTTAACTAAACGAACAAAAAAATGTGTTCATGTTCGTTCATTTATTAAATGAACGAACATAAACGAACTTCCCGCCAAACGGTTCACGAACGGTTCACTGAATGTTCGGTTTGTTTACATCTCTAATTACAATCATCCAATTATAAATTATAATCCATAAATCTTAAAGTTAATTTGGGTTGTGAATAAACTACATATATATATATATATATATAATATAATTTTATAACAAAAAAATAGCGGCGGGTTGGCGGTTTGGGTTGGGTTGTGTTTTCCCAACCCGATTTCAACCCTTCTAATTAGCGGTTTGGCGGTTTGCGGTTTCGTGGTTTCGCGGTTTCACGGGTTGGGTTGGTCGGGTTTCGCGGCTTGACGGTTTTATGTACACCCCTACTCTTACCCTCTTTCTTTTTAACATTGAGCTCACGTCTAACCAAACTCTCTTGTCATTTTATCTCATAACACACACACACACACACACACACACACACACACACTCAGATATTGACTTCTATCCTCTCGATCACTCTAGAATAACTTCTTGGGTAGGAAACACTGGTTATCGTGAATCCATAGAAGTTCAATTAAGCTCACACAATTCCCATGTATATTGTCCTATAAGCAAAATGTTGCTCAATTGGTTTAACTTTTCAGTTAAAGTACAATATGAAATACATGCCAGATATATGTATGCTCGTGAAGTACATAGAAGATAATCATGAAGATTTGAGCATTTTAATCATGAAAGATTCTCTCATAACAAGTATATTTGAAAGAATGAAATGAGTACAAAAGACTTGTTTGAGAAGCTGACAATGTATTGAAAAGATCAAATAGGAATGATTTATCATTAAAAGCTTAGGTCATGAAAAATTGGATGCTGTCTATACAAATTAAATATAGACATTCTTGAAAGAAACGTTTTGAATGAATTAACGCTCAAATATCAATGAATTTCAAACGATGTGTCTTACCATCGAAAATTATGTTCAATTTTGAGACATGGTAAGAACATAGTCAATAAAGTACTAAACCAATGTGTATGAATACTTGATAGTATATGGAAAAGATAATACACAAGTATTAATCTTTGGAAACACACGGTTAGTTAATCATAAAGATCATATTCAAAAACATTTAAAATCACACTTCTAAATTCATGAAATCTGTTTAAGAATCGAGAAGCGGTTTCAACGTTTAAGCAAATTGTTTTCATGTTTGAAAGTCGTCCATCTTTCAAATATGTATGAGATTAAGATTAAGATAATCCTTACGCTCAACTTAACTCTCATGAAGTCAGCTCCAAAGTCATTATAGATATGATCATGTAAGCTCCCCCTCAAATTCTGTATTTAGTCAAAAAGTCGTCAAAGTAACAAAGTCTTATTCACACACTTTATTGAAAAATAAAGACATGAAAGCAATAAAACCTTTAAGAACGAGTTCTGATCAGATGTAATCAGAAGTCAATTACTCTCCCTGAAAATATGCATTCGCAATATTATCAGTAGAGGTAATATGTATACTCCCCCTTGAAGGTTGATCATCTCTTTTGATGCATCGGAGTACACTTTCTTTTGATTGTTGAAGTATGAGTCTTAAACTCTTGTGTTTAGAAGTCAAACTTGATCTTTGAGGTATGAGTCCTAGACTGCTTTGTCTAGAAGTCAAACTCTTTGACATTGAAGTCCGAGTCCTGAGCTAATTTACTCAGAAGTCTAACTCTTTAACATTGAAGTACAAGTCTTGAACTGCGTTATCCAAGAGCCATGGTTCCTTTACTCCCCCTAGACTTGAGGTGCCTACAACACAGATGAATCTTTTGGCTTTGGTACCCACTGGTATTTGGGTCCATGTTTGTTAGTTGCAGTTCTATTAGGAGTAATATAATAAGAACCATACCAGTAATGATCAGAAGCTGTATGAACAAAATCATTTTCACGACAATAAGAACAATAACTCTTCTTTTTATATAACCTGATTAATTGATCTATCGAATAAACAAGACCAGGTTTACCTTTATGCACAATGTTCTTCTTGGCATTGAGTGTATGCACAAATGATTTCTGCTCATTCTTCTCATCAGAAGTTGCTTTCACTCTCCATACAAACTTCTCATTTCTTCTTCTTCTTCTTCTGAACTATCCACATTCCGATCATAGAAAAGGTTAGTAGTACGAATCAGATCTTTAATATTGACTGACCTTTTTGTAGAGACAGTTGTATGATGTGAACTTGATGCTGTTTTATCTTCAAGTTCTGTTATCTTGGAAGATAAACTGTTCCTTTCCTTGACGCGCAGGTCAATCTTTTTCTTTAATCCAAACTTCGCATTCTGTTCATTCATAACAGTTGTTGACAATTCAGATAGTGACTTTGTAAGCTTTTTAATCTCAGTCTCAAAGATCTTCCTTTCTTCTTGAAAATCTTTCTCGACATTCTTTCTTTGATCAGATAATTCTTTGAAAAGTCCAACATTTTTCTTCTCAACTACCTTCTTATCCTTCTCAAACTCTTTTCTCTCTTTTTCCAACAGACTTTCTAACTCAGAAATCTTTTCTTTGAGAGATTTTCCTTCAGATCCAAACTCATCTTTCTCTTTCTCAAGTCTGTCTCTTTCAACAATTATAACTTTTTCAAAATCTGATACCTGTTTTGAGATCTTTGCACATTTCTGATCTATTGCTTTCTTCTCTTCAAATGTCTTTCTAGAAAATTCAGAGAATTTCTATGCAAACCTTTTCTTTTTCTTTTCAAATTCAGTTCTTTCTTTGGTAATCTTCTGATCCAAATCTGAAATCTTCTTTTTTAGCTCTACATTAGCACTTTCTAAACTCTTAACTGTCTCCTCATTCTTACTTACAGAATCTTCTTGCTGGATTTTGACAATCTGAGCTTCCAGATCTGAGATCTTACTTTTCAACTCAATATTTTCTTTTTCCAAAGCCTTTGCTTTTTCTTCATTGCTCTTACCATCTTTTAATTGTTGAGAATCAGAAATATGCTTCAGAAGATCCTCATTAATCATCTTTACCACATTTACTTCTTCATGTAGCAATCTCTTTTTAGCATGATATTTCTTTGATCTCTTTGAATAATAATCAACAGATGAAGTGAGGTTTTCATTCTCTGTTTTGAGTTTAAAAATCTGATCTTCTTCATCATCATCAAAATATCCCATCTTGATAACACTTGCACAAAATGATCGTTAGTTCGAAAGAAATAATCAACAATCAGAAAATCTTAGAAAAAAAATTCAGAAATAAAATTCCAAAAATTTCCTAAGGCAAGAATTCTCACACCACTGTAGTTTTAACAATTTGCACAACACCACAATTCACAGATTTTCAACAATTCGCACACTGAAAGAATTCGCAGATCAGGAGAATTTCGCACACCACTGAAAACTTGGAGAATTCGCACGTAATGAGATGCGAAATCTTAGAAATTCGCACACTAAACTATGCGAATTATGAGGAATTCGTATGTGTCTATATACGAATTCTTGACTTAGCCCAACTTTTCGCATGTACTTTTCGCACAACTAAGAGATGCGAAATCTATACTTAGAAAAATTTTCCAATCTTCTATGCGAATTCTGAAGAAATTCGTACAATGCTTGATGCGAAATCCTCACTTTTCGCACGTTGGCTTATGCAAATTCTACCTTTTCGCATGTAGGCATATGTGAATTCTTCACTTCTCGTATCTAGCACTATGCGAATTCTGTCCTTTAGACAAATTTCACTCAACTTTTCGTATAAGGCTTTATGCGAATTTCACCTTTTCGCATGATACTATATACGAATTCTGTGCAATTCGTATATCACCCTTATGCGAATTCTGCACTTGTCAAATTCAGAAAATCAATCACTATGCGAAATCTCTATACGAACTCTTTGGATCTTGCGTGTTCTTCAAGGATTATGCGAGTTCTTCAAGGTTCGACCCAAAAACACTTCAATCGATCCAAAAACCCATTAATCCTTCGAATTCAACTCTGAAACTTTGTCAATTTGTTCACATACACAATCTGAACAAACTTCTATGACTCAATTTCGATAAAAAACAACTAAAATACACTTTCAATTCAAGAACAATGCTTATAACTCGTGCGACTCAAAAATCACAAAAACATCAAATTGACCAAAATTTATAGTGCAAATGTGTTTCAAACTAATACAAATTCAATCTAATACATCATACGAACACCATAGACTCAATTAAACTCAAAATTACAATGTAAAATTCAAAAATCGATTAAGATTCAGTCAACAGAGTGTGATTCCATTTTTGTTGATTTTTACTTTGAATCTAATCTAATACCAATTGTTATTCCCATTTTTTTTATGTGCAAGATTAACAAGATGAACAAAAGATTTCAATACCAAAACTCATATGTCATTGATTTAGACTTCACAGATTACAAGCTCTCTTTCTCTCTATTTTCTGTCACTAGAAATTACAAATGAACTTCAAGATACGTACTTACAAGATTACAACAAAGAGAAACTCTATTTATACCTACTAACAATTACAAGGAACAAACAATTAACAAACTAACATGCTTTGACAAAGGTTGACTTTGACTTTCCACTTTAAGAGACTTTGACTTTGCAATCTTGAAGGTTTTGACTTGAGCTTTTTGACTTTAATTCCCATGATCTTGGATCTAACATATTTGTGCACTAACACACATCGAACATCGCCAGTCCTCTGAAGGCGAAGATGGGCGACGCCATACCGCCGGTCCCCCATTAACGTAGCACCTCTGGTGGTGAACTCCCTAGAGGTGTCGGGTGTTGACCGGACACCCCCGGAGCAGGAACAGGCGACGTAGGCCTTTGGCTCAATCCCCACATCGGTCGACAAAGGGAAGGGACCCACAGAAGTCCAGACGGTCAACTTTACGTTGTCGTCTGACTTTATGGCAGACGACGTCCTTGATAGGGCGAAGATATTTCCCCATTTGGTGGTCGAGCCTTTTACTTGGAACCATTTAATTTTGGTTTTAATATAAATGGTTCTTTATCTTATGACTTGTTTATTAGCATAAATAATTTTAATTATGCGACATCACATGATAAAAACACAAGTAAGTAGGATACTTAGAACTTTCGTGTACCTGAGAATCGTGCGACTAATCAATCGAAGCATAAGTCATTCAATCCATAGATACTTATAACATTGACAATATAACTCAAGGATACTTGCGACTAAGGCAATCCAAATAGTTTAACCCAAAGATTCTTGCGACTAAGGCATTCATTCAAAGTAAAATTTTTCCAAATTTAGAAACTCAGATTATAGATCTTGGGTTTACAAGATCAAGTCGTGTAGAAGACTTATAAATCGTGCGATCCTGCGAGAAAGCAATGTCAGAGGTTGGTCGTTGGCTATACAATGACCCTCCGATGCTTAAATCAGTATCGGTCATGATAGATAATCATAAAGAAAGTGAATAAAGGACTTAGAAAAAATACATTTTGAGATGTGTTGCGTTCCAACTATGAGGGATATCCTGGTCGTCGAGGGTTTGGAGCCTGTAGGCACCTTTTCCCACGACTATAGATATACGATAAGGACCTTTCCATTTGGTGGAAAGCTTACTTGCGTTCTGCTCTTGAGTGTTTTGAAACACTCGACGTAAGACGTGATTGCCTTTTTGGAAGACTTTGGTCTTTACATTATTAAAGTGGCATTCGACCGATTGTTTTTGAGATGCCATTCTGATTAATGTTGATTCTCTCATTTCTTCAAGGGCGTCGAGATCATAACTTAGGTCGACTAGGTTGTGGTCGACCGAGTCGTGTCTCGATGTCGGGAGCTGGACCTCGACTGGTAGAACCGCTTCACAACCATAGACCAAGGAAAAGGGAGTTTGTTCTGTGGACGTACGTGGAGTCGTACGATTTTCCCAGAGGACTGATGGGAGTTCCTCGACCCATTTTCCTTTTGCAGCTTTCAATATTTTCTTGATCGAGTTGATGATGGTCTTGTTGCTAGATTCTGAAAGTCCATTCGACTGGGGATATCGTGGCATCAAGGTTGTTAGTTTTATGTTGCGATCCTCATAGAATTGCTGAGTCCTTTCACTTATGAATTGGGACCCATTGTCGCAAACAATTTCAGATGGTATCCCAAGCCTACATATAATGTTAGTCTGGATAAAAGATATAACGTCCTTATTCAGAACTTGGGAAAAAGCGACTGCTTCTATCCACTTAGAAAAATAATCCGTAAGTACAAGTAAAAATACCTTTTGCCCGGGGGCAGGTGGTAACTTACCGACGATATCCATTCCCCACCTCATGAAGGGCCATGGAACTAGTGTCGGGTGTAAAGGTTCAGAGGGTTTATGGGACGTACCTGAGTGACGTTGACATGCATCGCAAGTTTGTACATACCTGATGGTGTCTTGTCGTAATGTCGGCTAATAATAACCTTGTCGTGATATTCGATTGGCTAGACTACGACCACTTGAATGATTGCCATATTCGCCGTCGTGCATTTCTTGCAAGATACCCTGGACTTGAGTTTTGCTAGTGACACATCGTATGTTGAGTCCAGTGGACGATCGTCGATATAGCTTGCCTTGGATCACGACATATCTGGATGCTTTGAATATGATCTTTCGAGCTTCCATTCTGTCTTCAGAAATCTGGTCGTGTACTAGATAATTCACTATGTCGCTCGACCAGTCTTTTTCTTCATTATCGATCTGGACAACAATATCGTCACGATCGATGGACGATGTCGAAAGATGTATCATAGGTATTGTGTCGAATAAGGGTTTGCTGATTATCGATCCAAGATTGGCTAAAGCATCGGCTTGGGTGTTCTGATCTCTTGGGATTTGTTCAATCGAAAATGGTTTAAACTTTTTTGATTTTGATTTGGCTATCTTGAGATATTTTGTCGTCTTCGAATCTCTTGCTATGAATTCTCTATTTATTTGATTCACGACGAGGAGAGAGTCACTCTTGACATGCAATCCTTTTGACCCCAAGTCGTGCGCATGTTCATTCCCACGATCAAGGCTTCATACTCTGCTTCATTGTTGGTTGCTTTGAATTCACATCAATGGGGTACACGACCTTGCCCCCTTGTGGCGACTTTAAGACGACACCCAGTCCCGTTCCTCTAGAGTTGGATGATCCGTCGACATGTAGAGTCCAGGGTTTATTGTCGAGAGTTGCCACATAATTAATTTCATGTTGCGCTTCTTTCTCTAGTTCAGGACTTAAGTCGGCGACAATGTCTGCCAAGATTTGAGATTTGATCGCGGTCCTGGGCTTGAAGTCAATGTCATAGCTACTGAGATATATATTCCATTTTGCTAGACGACCTGCCAATTCTGGTTTTCTCAAAAGAGACTTAAGTGAAAAATTAGTAACGACAGTTATGGGATGCGACTCGAAATAATGTCGCGGCTTTTTAGCGGCTGTTACTAACGACAATAATAAATTTTCCATTGAGGAATACCCGGTATCCGCATCGAGAAAAGATTTACTTACGTAATAGATAGGTAGTTGATGTTTGTCATATTATCTTACCAGGATTGCGCTTACTGCATTGGGACTTACAACTAAGTAAAGTTGCAAGACCTCGTTGTCTTGTGGTTTTGATAGTAGTGGAGGCAACACCATGTATTGCTTCAATTTCTGCAACGCTTGTTTGTGGTCGTCCGTCCACGAGAAACCTTTATTCTTTCGCAAGACATTGTAGAACAAGTGGCATTCTGATGATCGTGAGATAAACCTGTTCAAGGCCGCCACACGACCAGTAAGACGTCGGAGTTCTTTGAAATTCCTTGGTGATTTGATCTCGACTATAGCTTTGATTTGATCAGGATTGACTTCTATTCCTCGTCGAGTCACCCTATATCCCAAGAATTTCCCGGCGCTTACACCAAAGGAGCATTTCATTGGGTTAAGCTTCATTTGATATTTTCTGAGGATGTCGAATGATTGTCGTAGATGTCTGACGTGGTCAACAACTTGTCTTGACTTGACGAGCATGTCGTCAATGTAGACTTCCATGGTATCTCCGAGTTGCTCTTTGAACATCTTGTTGACCAAGCGCTGGTATGTGGAACCTGTATTCTTTAAACCAAAAGGCATAACCTTATAACAATAAATACCTCTATCTGTCATAAAGGCAGTTTTTTCTTGATCTTCGACATGCATGAGTATTTGATTGTAGCCTTAATATGCGTCCATGAATGTCAAGAGTTTGTGGCCAGCGGTCGTGTCGACTAGGGCGTCTATGTGTGGCAGAGGAAATGGATCTTTCAGACATGATTTGTTTAAATCAGTGAAATCTATACACACCCTCTACTTGTCGTTTTTCTTTTGTACGACCACGACATTAGCTAGCCAGTCGGGGTACTTAACTTCTCGAATCTTGCCGGTCTTGAGGAGATTATCGACCTCGTCATTATTCACTTTATTCCGTTCTAGAGCGAACTTTCGATGTTTCTGTTTGATTGGTTTGAATGATGGGTCCACATTTAATTTATGTGAGATGACGTCAGGGTCAATGCCGACCATGTCTTCATGCGTCCAAGCGAAACAGTAAGCATGCTCCTGCAAAAAAAAGATTAGTTATTTTTTAATGGAAGGAGCGAGGGACGAACCTACAAAGATGACTTAATCGGGCTTATTCTGGTCCAGGATGACTTTCTCCAAACGATAATCGTCGACAGTGTCTGGAGCATCCTAGTCCTGTAATTGCTAGATGGACTGCTTTCGAGGTTTCAACGTTGTCTTATAGCAATCATGAACAACCTTGGGTTCACTTTTGATCTCCTGAACTCCCCAGGGCGTGGGAAATTTCATCGTCTGATGGAACGTCGAGGGGACCGCCTTCATGTCGTGGATCCACGGTCGACCAAGAATAACGTTATATGCTGACAGACCATCGATAACGCTAAATCTGGTCTGCTTGTTGATCCCTTTGGCATAGACTGGCAGAATGGTTTCCCCATATGTGTTTGTCGCGTCCCCATTAAAACCTACCAAGGTCTTCGAGCGTCGAACGATCTATGACCTGTCGAGTCCCATGGCTTTGATGGTGTCGAGGAAGTTTATGTTCACTGAGCTACCTCCATCGATCAACACCCTACGGGTTAAGTAATTGCCGATCTTGAGCTGGACGATCAACCCGTTGTGATGTTTCTGATGTGAGTCACCCAGGTCATCTTGGTCGGAAATTATCTTCATGGATTCCAAATCCATTTCTTCTTTAGGTTTGTGAGGATTGGGGAATCGGTTGGTCATTTGCTCCTCGACTAGCGTGCCTCTTCGCTGTAGAGTAGGTCAAACCACAGACGTAGAACCTCCCATAACGTAATTCACGATTTTCTCATGAACGGGAGACAGCGGTCGAACGTTATTGGTGGGTTCGTCAATTATTTTCTTGAGACTGCCTTTCGGGACGTGCCAAGCGAGTTCCTTTTTGAGAGCAATGCAATCATCATTGACGTGACCATGATCTATATGAAAGTTGCACCACTTGGTCTTGTCCTTCTTGTCGTCACCTTTGTCGCTTTTCTTGGGCCATCGGATGGTCGCTTGTACGTTCTTCAAGGCCTTGACCAACTTCTTAGAAGTCCCTTTGAATCCATAAGAGGAAATCTTAGGGTATTGGGCGAATTTGGTCGTGGTCAAGGTCTTCTTTTTATCGAACCGGACGTTCGAGATTTGTCGTGATGGTTCCTGCTTAGGTGTCGCTTTGGCTTTGAATTCTGGCCTTTTCACACTTAGAGTTTTCTTGTTGTTGGAGTGTTTTCGTCGAAAGGCAACATCGTCCTCGATTCTCATGTAGGCCAAGGTTCTTGCTCGAACGTCCTCAAAATTCTCCGGGGGGTACTTTGTCAGATCAGTATAAAGACCCGAACTTTCGTCTAGACCACGTTTGTAAGCTTCGATCGTGGTCTTGACATTACAGTTGCGGACACTAATCATCTCCACATTGAAGCGATTGAAATAGCTTCTAATGGATTCTCCAACCTTTTGGACGATATAGTACAAGTCGCTAGTCTGCTTCCCCATCTTACGATTGCTTGCAAATTGCTGGGAAAATTGACTTACTAACTCAACAAAAGAGTTGATGGACTTGGGTTTGAGGCCGATTACCACTAGAGGGCTGCACCAGTTGTTTGGGTAAAAATCCGCGATCACGACAAATGTTATTGTTTCACACGAAATACACATTTCATTGGGACAACTGATTTTGGGAGAATTCATTAGCCATATCAGGATCAATCATCGTCTTTCTCTAACATCGCACGATCGAAGTATTATTCGCTCGACAGAAGCATTTGACGCACGATTTACAATTATTACTTGTTTTACATATTTATCTGTAGATCCCAGAAACAGTGCAATCACAGATAATAATCAATAAACAATACGCATTGAATCACAACTGCTTGTCATATGATTAGATTTATCAATAAAGGGTTTAAGGTTTACAGAGAGAATTTCAATACGGCTAGGTAAACCTTCTAATGACCATTCAACCTCTCTCCACACTAATTTTCAACAAAACAAACCTTTAAATACTAAGGGCTTGGGTCTAAAAGCCCAAGGTCCATTACAACCAAACAAGCCCAAATAACAATTAAAGTCTTTTACAACGCACTAAATAAAAAACCAATTAAACTCTATAAATGCGTTATACAACTTTCAACGCACTTGGACTTTCAGTCCTAACAATCTCCCCCTAAATTTGAATAAGGCATTTATCATCTTGAAATCTTCTGGCTTGATCTTCTTTCCCTCTTGAATCTTTGAAAAACTTTGGTGCTGTATGTTTTCATGTCTTTCCCATCTCCCCCTTGAATAAAGCTCTTGGTCTTCATAGTTTCAACTTTGTAACCAGATTCAAAGTACAATAACCTCGACTGAACGCACTATCAAGCAACTTTCAACTGTAGAAACTCAACACATCGGATCAACACACAAGAAAGATAATGTGCGAGTTACATGATATTCCACAATGCAACTTCAGTTTAAAAACAAAGAATCTGTCTTTGAACTGCGAGTTGAATATGATTTAAGCTTAAGAACTTGTTTGAATCAGCTCGTAGGAGGAATCAACTTATAGCAAACACCATATGATGAGGGATAGAAGGATTGCACTATATGAAATCCAATGGATTTTCAACCTCAGATAATAAAATTCTGTTACTCCCCCTCAGATTTTGCTAACTCCCCCTCAACACGATAATATGTGTCCTTGAATTTTGTGTCATTCTCCCCCTCATGATGATTAGGAGAATCCTGAGCATCATGTAACTTCAAAGACTAAATGGATGAGTAGAAAAATACTAGATAAAACGATTCAGTATCCAAGGGTAACAGCTAACATAGAAACACAATAGTAACTGTTATCACAACAATTGAAGTAATTGTGTGGCCTATATTCAGAGTTGTCAAAGGGGTATCTCTGATAGGACTTCCAGTTATCACCGAAGTAAACTATTAAAACTTACTTCTCAAACTGTTTCGGAAATATCACAAAAATATGCAAGGGAAATCACAAAGATTCATGCGTGTGTGAAAGAAGTATAAATCATATCGATTAGGCTCAAAGATTGATTAAACCTGGGACACATGTTAGGAATAAATAGACACAGTGAGATGAATATGAAGTTTGTAGACCGGAGATGATGTCTTCCTTTTTCAATATCTAAGACCCCCAAGTGAGGAATAGATATATTATGTGCTAAATCTCCTTGCATATATGAAACAAGTATCTTTTGTGAGATACTTGAGTGGCTGAGTGGGGTGACACGAGTTATCGACACTATGTCCATGTCTGTTTCAATATCCATCTCCAAAGAACTAGAATGAATAGATTATGTGGTAACCCGGATAACTGACTCGGTTTGGTAAGGACTAATAATTCTTTTATGTCCTATCACATCCTTACCATATTCTTTTCACTCCGAACTCATCTATCAAGCTAGACCCTCACTGATATCTATGAATAGGATGTGTTTCTTGGGTAGGTCCTTCCGGTTCTGGATTGACCATAGAAACTTTATGAGCCCTAACACTCCTTTAACTCACCAAGATAGAACATTGAAGTAAAATTTCTGAATTGAGATAATCAGAAGTCAAAAATATTTAAGAACAAGTCTTGAACTAAAGTGTTCAGAAGTCGATATGAAAAATAAACAACATGGTACTCCCCCTCAAAGATGGCCTAACCCTTGATTGTAGTCATGTGATGTGAATAATCGGAATTAAATCACACATGACATTCCTGCAAAACAAATTAGGAAGATTTTGGTTTTGGTATCCATGCTGTGATGGATCCTTGATGGCTAGTTGCCTCGGCTTTGAAGTTATTAAACTGAGGATTGGGGATGCTATAAGTACCATACCAACTATTAACGTACCTTAGATGCACAAAGTCACTTTTTCCACAATTAGTGCAACAGATCTTTTGTCGGCCCAGACTGATCAACTTTCCTATAGAATAGGCATAAGTAGATGAATCAGTCTTGGAAATAAATGACTTTGTATCAACTACAGGAGAATCATGAGACTTGTTTCCATCACTACTTTCTATAGTTGGTTTCTTTCTCCAAACCATCTTGACTTTTCGAAACACTTGATTATTTGAATCATTAACAAGAGAATTATAGAAAAGATTTGAAGGACGAATCCGATCTTTTGAAAATTCATTTGATTTGACAAACTTCTTCGAAGAATTAGATTTAGAAGGTGAACTTGAAAAATAAAGAGATTGAACAACAGTATCGGGACTGGTTTGTTCAGATAAATCAACTTTAGGATTTATTTCTTCAAGTTTCTTGACTTTTGCAGATAAAACATTTCTTTCTTCTAGAATCAAATCAAATTGTTTTTGTAAATCGGATTTGACCTTCTGTTCTTTCAAAATCTCTGTTGCTAATCCAGATAATTTCTTTGAAAGTTTATGAGACTCTGTTTCGAAAATCTTTCTTTCACTTTCAAAATCATTTTCTATATTTTTGCGTTTATCATATATCTCTTTAAAAACCGCAATATTCTTCTTTTCAAGTATTTTCTTTTCACTCTCAAAACCTTTTCGCTCTTTCTCAAAAGTATCTCTCTCAATTATCAAAACATTTTCAAAATCAGAAATCTGTTTTGAAAGTCTCACATTTTGAGCCTCAAAAACCTTTCTTTCATCGAAAACTTTCTTTGAAAGCTCGAGAATCTTTCTTTCAAGATTGTTCCTTTCATTTGAGAAATCAACCTTTTCTTGTTCAAAAACCGCAAGTCTTTTCTTCAGGTCGAGATTTTCACTCTACAACACGTTTCCTCTTTCTTCAAGCGCCAGGTTCTTCTCTTTAAAATCTATAATTTTTCGTTCAAGTTCAGATATTTTCTTTGAATTTTCATGTAGATCCCTTTTCTTTATATTAGCTTCTCTTTCAAGATCTGAAATCTCTTGGTTAAGAGACTTTTTTCGGGTAGAAAACATAGTGTAATTTGAACTATATTCTATTGTCTTTTCAAGTTCTGAAATCCTGCGCTTAAGCCAGTCATTGTCTTCCTGTAACTGGAAAATTTGTAAATAAGTCATTGTTACATGGAAAGCTTAAAGTTCAGGGGCTGAACTTGACAAGAGATGAAACTCTAAAGTGCAATGACCAAAAGTGACAACATGTGAAACTTGAAAGTTTAGGGGTCACAAATGACAAACGACCGAAACTTTTGAATTACAGGGACTTAAAGTGACACTAACTGAAACTTAAAACTAGAGGGACTAAAAATGATAGAAAGTGAAACTTAAAGGTAGAAGGACTAAAAATGACATAAAATGAAATCTCTAACTAGAGGGACTAAAAGTGTAAAAAGAGAAACTTCTAACGGACTTAACTAAAAACTAATGAAAATGGACTAAAAATGAAATAAAACTTGACTAAATTATCAAACTAACTGGACTAACGGAAAAAGGACCAAACTGTAAAGAATTTAACGACAACTTAACGAAAACTTAACGACTTTACTATTCATCATCTTATTCGATTAGCCAATCTGCAAAACATCGATTCTGTTAGAATTATTCAATGCAAAACGATCGTTAGAGTTCCCTGATCACTTCTCAACTGATTAAAACTCAAACGGTCAACCCACAATCACAAACGAACCAACCGAAAACTTTTTTGGAAAATGATCAAACACTCAAAAACTCGGTATGGGTTAAAATTTTTCAACCAAAAATGATCGTTTATGTTCCCTTAAACTCCCTCAACTGATTAGAACTCGAAACAATAATTCAAACTCTCGAACGAAACAACCGAATTTTTTTCGGAAACCGAACGAAAACTTAAAAATTCAACATGGGTTGAAATTTTTCGATAGAAATCGATCGTTTAAGCTTCGTAAACAACACTTAACAGTTTATAGTCCAAATGGTCAACCCACGATTAAGACGAAGCGACTGAAAAATTCCGAAAAACAATCGAAAAACCAACAATGTTATCAACTTGTATTATCAATAGTTTATAGTCGAGAGCTTCACCCAAAACACATAAAACTTCACAGATAATGATCTATGCTTTTGCATCTTTCCCCACCACTGTTGAACAGTAAATACTTCCCTTGAACAAACAACTTCTCGGATTCAACAACAAGATTTTATGATTTTCAAAGTCAAAACCGGTTACTAGTACGAGAGGCGTCTTCTTGATGCGATCGAAGGAGAAAGAAGACTTTTCGTAAGGAGCGATGAATTAGATGCAGCGTGGTCGTTATTCACTCTTGTACTCAAGGAGCTCAAAGCCAAGAAGATTGTACCTGAACACTACCCGTATTACAATCGGGGTCCTGTGGATACCTACACAAAATCCGGTGCAAATGGTTTCCCTGATCAATTAGTAAAACCCGGTTTTTGTGAAACTCGGGTAGACAAAAGAATTTTAATTCCCGGGAGTATGAATTCCTGGTAGAAAATACAATTCCCGGTTTGGCACTAAACCCGGAGGAGGTCCCGGTACCTAGGAACCCGATGGGAAAAATGTTCAACACCCGGATGAATTTATACCGGGAAGCGCAAGGTACCGGGAAACACAATGTACCGGGGAAACGCAAGGTACCGGGAAACGGGTGGAATCGGGAGATGCTTGAACCCGGGAAAACTTTGATCCGGGAAATATGGGTACCGGGAAACTCTTGGTACCGGGAGATCAGGTTACCGGGAGACAGGGTACCGGGAGATCAAGAATCTGGGTTTGGTGTTCTTCGAACAATTCGGCGATAACTCAAAAATTTCAACCAAAAACACTTTTCTAAATTAAAATTAATCAAAATTTTAGCTTCAACAACACAAACCCAATACGAATTTAACAGATTAATAATCGAAACTCAAACCAAAAACTTTAATTTGAAGAACACAGTGATGCGCCGACACCAACACAGAAGTCGATAAAAAAATTCCAGATCTGATCGATTTCTTTCAAAACTTGATCGAACTTTTCCAAATATAAAACCAAAAAATCTAACCCAAAACAACTTCGATTTTTATGATCACAGAAAACCATCCATAAGCAAAAAATCGATAACTAGAAAGAGATTTTAGACAAACCTTTTGATTGTATCGAATGAAAATTAATTCGATCCTGCTCTGATACCAATTGTAGATCCCAGAAACAGTGCAATCACAGATAATAATCAATAAACAATACAAATTGAATCACAACTGCTGGTCATATGATTAGATTTATGAATAAAGGGTTTAAGGTTTACAGAGAGAATTTCAATACGGCTAGGTAAACCTTTTAATGATCATTCAACCTCTCTCCACCCTAATTTTCAACAAAACAAACCTTTAAATACTAAGGGCTTGGGTCTAAAAGCCCAAGGCCCATTACAACCAAACAAGCCCAAATAACAATTAAAGGCTTTTACAACGCATTAAAAAAAAACCAATTAAACTCTATAAAATCGTTATACAACTTTCAACGCACTAGGACTTTCATTCCTAACATTATCTTGTGTAAATGTTGTAATACATAAGGACATCGCCCCTGTTTGGCGATCATAGTGCACGACGACCTCTCCTAGTCGTCCGCGGTTTTTTCTTCGTTGAGGTTTTTCCACGTCACCAAATCTCATGTCTCCTTATTTTGTTTATTGTCGCACAAATTGTCGTATGGTTACTTTCTTTAGTTGGATAAAGCTCCACACCGACCTTAAATCTTCCTTTGGACAATTTTTGGCATTAACACCAGTGAGGGTCGCCCCAAAACTCTTGCACATATTGTTAATGCCAAAAAGCACCCAAAGGATAATTTAAGTTTGATGTGGAGCTTTATCCAACTAAAGAAAGTAACCCGACGACAATATGTGCAACAATATGTAAAATACAGAGACAAGGGATTTGGTGACGCGGAAAAACCTCAACGAGGAAAAAACCGCGGACGACTAAGGGGTGTCGTCGTGCATTATGATCAACAAACAGGGGTGATAGCCTTTAATGTTACAATGTTTCACACGATGGATATTATAAACAAGTATACCAACTAATAACAAATATAAGTCGTGTGTGAAAACACTTGTGTCGTGTGAATAGTATCGCTATCGTGTGTTGCTGGAGAAAGATTGCAGTTGTTCTTTGTAGAGCTTGTAAATTTCGTGGTTCGGATCTCAGGTGTCCCAATGAAATGTGTATCTTCGGTATTTATAGTCTTAAATCTTCATAAGTGTATCTTTGTATCGTTCGGTTCTCCATAATTGACTTTGATTGCTTTGATCAGTTATAGTCATTGGTACTTATGAGCATTAAACCTACATTAAATGATCAATAAAGGAACGTTGATTCATGCGTTAGTATGGTCGAAGGTAAATCCTCGTGTTCGTCGTACAACGCTCGACCGACCTTTGAGTTAGTGTCGACGAGTGTCGTGGTTATGCTCGGTCGCCAGGACTTTATCTTAATATAAGACAAGTCATGTGAAATGTGCATAAAATGTGCCTTCGTCGTAGTCGTGTGTTTTTGATCCAAATAGTTTTCCCCCAAAATTTAAAATTAAGCGGTAATTTTTGAATTTTAAATTTTAAGTTCATCGAAGATTTTTGGCGGTTTCCACGTGTCACTTGGAGAGTGGCTCTCGTCGCGGTGGAACCAAAACGGTTCGATTCTAACTAGAATCATAATGGTTTGACTAACACACGTGACATCATGGTGGCGTGGGGAACACGCGTGTCAGGTGTAGGTGACAGGTGTCGATGATCTAACGATGCTCACGAAGAATCGATCGACACATGTCGATCATCAACCGACTGTGCTCGATATGGTTTTCGCGTTTAAATAAAAATAACCATGGAAGGTTTCCTTCTACGGTTTCATAGTATTTTTAGAGAGAAATTTTAGCGAATCCTTCCTAAGCTTTATCGAATCCTTGCCAGAAATCCACACGATCCTTGCCAGTTTTAGGTTTCGACCGAGGTTTAGAGCGACTATTTAAGGTACGATTGCTCGCTGAACTTTTATATGCGTTTTAAGACTCAGGCTAGGAAATGTAGACGGAATTGGGACATTCTAGGCCTAATTGCATTGAAAATAAACCTTAATGGGTTAGCCATGTCGAGTGAACCTACCAGCTCCATCTAGAGTCCAGATGACCTGGATAGTCTTAGGCGCTTAACGCAAATTCCTTCAATTGTTACTCTTAACTCTCCCGGCCAAGTGCGTCCGGACATATGTCCAGAGGGATACTTCGTGATATACGAGTAGTATCCCTTCAAGATAGGGTCTAAATGACCCTATTCGCCTCTATCGAGGCTTTTCATGCTCACCTTCAATCTTGCGCTGGGGCAACTCATGCCCCAGTTCCGGAGGGTCGTCTCAGTAATTGAGCGAGTAACTGCGGAGTGGGGAGCTCCGTTCGACGTGAACGATCTCCTTACTGCTTATACCGTGAAGATTGACAGTTTTCACCGTTATAGCCTTCACTCTAAGTATCGGGGTGATCGCACCCTGGTACTCAACACCGCGGTTAACGACCGTGCATGGAAATCGAGATACGCCTTCGTGCGTATGGCCTCACTGGGTCCAGACAGTGATTGGATCGATCCTGATTGGAACACGTCGAGTGAGTTTTACCTTTGTTTTCATCGTTCGTTGTATGTTTTCTTTGTTTACATTGCATATAATGTTTTCTTTTGTTGTTCACAACCATCAAGTTTGACGATGTGAAGCTGAATAGCGATTCGGTTTACAAGGTAACCTGATTCCTGGGTTATAGTGTGGTCGATCGATCATACTCCCCGCTATCCTCGATAGGCAACGACGAGGAGGAGGTGACCATCGTCGAGCCTTTAGAGGTCCAGGCAGAGGAGGTAGAGGAAGTGAGAGAAGAAGAAATAGAAGTACCAGGTAAACCGTGTGACTCCACTTTGATTTTTCTTCTTTCTGCCTTTCTTTATACTAACGTCGTCGTGCGATTTTTCGTGCTTCTAGGTGGTTCTGCGTCGACTGACCTGAGAAAAGCTCAACTGAAGCTTGCCCGAAAGGGCAACGAAAAAAGAAAGGCGACAGCCGCCGCTGCAGGATCAAATCTTCCGAAGCGGACGAGGACGACGGTCCCGAGGGAACCATCATCGAGGGGAGGCGACACGTCGAGCGTCACTAGCCCCGAGAAGGCGAAGATGGGCGACCCGATTCTGGATGTCCCCATAAGCGTTGCACCTCCAATGACAGAGTCTCCGGAGGAGCCGAATGTCGAGCGTTCACCTCTGGAGGGCGTTCAGGAAACGGAGGCCTCTGGGTCCATTCTTCCATCGGGCGACAAAGAGAAGGGACCCGCGGAAGTCCAGACGGTCAACTTCATGATGCCGTCGGACTTCATGGTGGATGATATCCTCGATCGGGCGAGGATATTTCCCCATCTGGGGAAGTACTTGCTTCTTCACTTCAAGGGGAAGTTCAAGGAGATGTCCGTCGACGATGTTGGATCACACGTCTTGGGCCTCGCATTCATGGTAAGGGTCGACACTTACCTGTTTTATATACTTTTCGTTTGACTGTTTTTTTAACATCATGTACTAATCGTCGTGTGTCATTTATTGCAGATGTTCCAAGCCTCTCTCGGTATCTACGGGGAGATGGAGAGGATTCGGCGTCTCCTGCCCACTATTCTCGATAGAGAGAAGGCGGCACTGGAGAGAGAGAAGGTTACCCTAGCCAGGGAAAAGGAGGCCACATCTCAAGTGGAGTCCTTAACCGTGAGGCTCGAGGAAGCTCATAAGATCACATAGGTCTCCAATCGTCAGGTGGCTGATCTGCAGACTCGTCTTCGTGTGTCGTGTGAGATCCTAAAGGGGACCAGGGAGGAACTGGAGCGGGCCCAAGTGTCCGTATTCGAGAATGAAAAGGTGATAACAGGCATGAAGGCGAAGGAGGCCGAACAGAAGGCCATGATCGAGGAGCTGGAGAAAGAGCTAAAGTTCATCGAGGCCTTTACTCGATGGATGATAAAGGCGGCGATCATGAGGCGTCACTTGGTTGGGAAGAATCCTCTGGCCAACGTCGATGAAGACTTGAAGACCTATCTCATGCACGTCGGGAATGAAGATGATTTGAACTCTGAAGACGAGAAAGATGCTGAGGTGATCGAGGTCGACGCGGAGGAGTCCAAGACGGACAAGTCCCCAACTGGTGATGTTTCTACGTCGCAGTTGACAGAAGATGGTCCTTTGTCCTGAGCTTTATATTTTCATATCTTTTTGGTTGTTTTTTCTTAGGTTGACCATTGGTGGTCGAGCCTTCCACTGTAACCACCGATTTTGGTTTTAAATACAAGTGGTTTTAATTATGTCGAGTATTTTTACATAACGCATAGAAAACATACACGATATCGCAAGTCAAGTAAAATACTTAGAATCAAACAATCAACATATAATCCAAGACATTCAATCTAAAGAGACACGAGTAATATATTCCAAGCATACTTGCGACTGAGGCATTTCAAACAATTTCACCCAAGGATACTTGCGACTAAGGCAATCCAAGTAGTTCAATATCAAAATTCTTGCAAATAAGGTATTTATTCATAGAAGAATTGTTCTAAGTTAGACTTAGATTATAAGTCTTGGAGTTTTTACAAGACTAAGTCGTGTAAAAGACTTATGGTCTTGTGTCATGCGATCCTGCGAGGAAACAATGTCAGGGGTTGGTCGTTGGTTAACCAACGACCCTACGATGCTTAAGTCAGTACTTGGTCGTGTCAAATATTCGTAATGAAATAGTTTAAGGGACTTAGAACAAATACCTTTTCAGATGTGTTGCGTTCCAACTACGTGGGTTATCTTGGTTGTCGAAGGTTTGGAGCTTGTAAGCACTTTTTCCCATGACCCTAGATATGCGATAAGGACCTTCCCACTTGATGGAAAGCTTACCTGCGTTTTGCTCTTGAGTGTTTTGAAACACTAGACGCAAGACATGGTCGCCTTCTTGGAAGACCTTGGTCCTAACGTTTTTGTTGAAATGACGTTCAACTCATTGTTTCTGGGACGCCATTCGAATCAATGCTGATTCTCTCATTTCTTCAAGAGCGTCGAGATTGTAACTTAGGTTGACTAGGTTATGATCGACTGAGTTATGCCTCGATGTTGGTAGTTGGATCTCGATGGGTAGCACTGTCTCACATCCATAGACTAGGGAAAAAGGGGTTTGTCCTGTGGACGTTCGTGGAATCGTACGATTTGCCCACAAGACCGAAGAAAGTTCCTCGAACCATCTTCTTTTTGCTGCTTTCAAACGTTTCTTGATTGAGTTTATGATAGTCTTATTGCTCGATTCTGCAAGTCCATTCGATTGAGGATATCGTGGTGTTGACGTCGTGAGTTTTATATTGTAATCCTCACAGAACTGCTGAGTCCTTTCACTTATGAATTGGGACCGATTATGACAAACAATCTCAGATGGTATTCCAAACCTGCATATAATATTAGTCTGGATAAAGGATATTACCTCTTTGTCCCGAACTTGGAAAAAAGCGGCTGCCTCTACCCATTTAGAGAAATAATCTGTAAGAACAAGTAAAAATACCTTCTGCCCAGGGGCAGGCGGTAACTTACTGACGATATCCATTCCCCATCTCATAAAAGGCCAGGGAACTAACGTCGAGTGTAGAGGTTAAGAAGATTTATGCGTCGTACCTGAGTGTCGCTGGCATGCGTCGTAATTTTGTACATACCTAATAGCGTCTTGTCATAGTGTCGACCAATAGTAGCCTTGTCATGATTTCGATTGGCTAGACTACGACCACCTGAGTGATTCCCACACTCACCGTCGTGCATTTCTTGTAAGATGTTTTGGACTTATGTTTTGCTATTGACGCATCGCCGGTTAAGTCCAGTAGATGATCATCGATAGAGTCTGCCTTGTATCATGACATATCTAGATGCTTTGAATATGATCTTTCGAGCTTCCATTCCGTCTTCAGGAAGTTGGTAGCGTGTTAGCTAGTTCATAATGTCGCCTCGACCAATCTTCTTCTTCACTGTCGACCTAGGTAACGTCGTCGTGATTAATGGACGACATCGTGAGATGTACCATGGGTATCGAGTCAAACAATGGTTTTCTAAGAGCCGATCCAAGATTTCCTAAAGCATCTTCTTGAGTATTCAAATCCTTGGGAATTTGTTCGATCGAGAAAGGGTTGAATTTTTCAGATTTTGTCTTGGCTATTCTGAGATATGACGTCATCTTTGAGTCTTTATCTGCGAATTCTCCATTCATTTGGTTCACGACAAGGAGAGAATCGCTTTTGACGTGCAATCCTTTTGCCCCAAAGTCGTGCTCCATATTCATCCCTACGATTAAGGCTTCATACTCTACTTCATTGTTGGTTGCCTTGAAATCGTATCGTATGGAGTACACCATCTTGCCCCCCTATGGCGACTTTAAGACGACACCCAGTCATGTGCCTCTAGCGTTGGACGATCCATCGACGTGTAGAGTCCAGGGTTTGTCTTCATGAGTCGCCACATAATAAACTTCGTCTTGCGCTTCTTTCTCTAGTTCAAGACTAAAGTCGGTGACAAAGTCTGCTAGGACTTGCGATTTGATCGCAGTCTTAGATTTAAAATCGATGTCGTAACTGTTGAGGTATATACTACATTTTGCTAATCGACCTGTCAATTATGGTTTTCTCAAAACAGACTTGAGTGGATAGTTAGTAATGACAGTTATAGGATGTGATTCAAAGTAAAGTCGTAACTTTTTTGCAGCAGTAACTAGCGATAATAAGAGTTTTTCCATTGAGGAGTACCTGGTTTCAGCGTCAAGTAAAGACTTACTTACATAATAAATGGGCAATTGGTGTTTGTCGTCTTTTCTTACCAGGACTGCACTTACTGCGTTGGGGATGACAGCTAAGTATAGCTGCAATACTTTGTTGTCTTGTGGGTTTGACAATAATGGAGGTGACGCCATATATTCTTTCAATCTTTTCAATGATTGTTCATTGTCGTCCGTCCATTGGAAGCCTTTATTTTTCCTCAAGACGTTGTAAAATGGGTGACATTTATCTGACGACTGAGATATGAACCTGTTTAAGGCTGCCACTCGACCCGTCAAACGTTGTACCTCTTTGATGTTTCTCGGTGTTTTGATCTCGACGATTGCTTTAATCTGGTCGAGATTGGCTTCAATGCCTCATTGAGTCACCATGTATCCTAGAAATTTCCCAGCACTGACTCCAAAGGAACATTTTGTAGGATTAAGCTTCATATGGTATTTTCGGAGGATGTTGAACGATTGTTGTAAATGCTTGACCTGATCAACAACTTGTCGCGACTTGACGAGCATGTCGTCTATGTATACTTCCATGGAGTCTCCCGATCGATCTTTGAACATTTTGTTGACCAGACGTTGGTATGTGGAACCTGCATTCTTCAAACCAAAAGGCATAACTTTATAGCAATAAATACCTCAATTTGTCATGAAGGCTGTTTTTTCTTGGTCGTCGACGTGCATTAGTATTTGATTGTAGCCCGAGTATGCGTCCATGAACGTCAAGAGTTCATGTCCAGCAGTTGCGTCGACTAATGTATCAATATGCGACAAAGAAAATGGATCCTTTAGACATGCCTTATTCAGATCTGTGAAGTCTATGAACACCCTCCATTTGCCGTTTTTCTTTTGTAGGACCATGACATTGGCTACCATTCGGGGTATTTTACTTCTTGAATCTTCCCGGTCTTGAGGAGGTTGTCGACTTCATCATTGATCACCTTGTTCCGCTCTAGAGAGAATTTTCGACGTTTTTGCTTTATTGGTTTGAACAATGGGTCCACATTCAACTTATGTGAAATGACGTCAGGGTCGATGCCGACCATGTCCTCGTGCGTCCAAGCGAAACAATCAGCATGTTCCTGCAAGAAAGATATTAGTTCCTTCTTAATGGAGGGATCGAGAGACGAACCTACGAAGACGACTTGGTTCAGCATGCTTTGGTCCAGGATAACCTCCACCAAACGCTAGTCATCAATAGTATCGGGAGTATCCTGGTTCTGTAATTGCTAGATGGATTGCTTTCGAAGTTTCATCGTTGTCTTGTAGCAATCCCGAGCAACTTTTGGTTCACTTTTGATCTCCTGGATTCCCCATGGTGTTGGAAACTTCATTGTCTGATGATCTGTCGAAGGGATTGCCTTCATGTCGTGGATCCAGGGTCGACCAAGAATGATGTTGTACGCCGATGAACAATCGATGACGCTGAATCTGGTCTGCTTGTTGATTCCCTTGCCGTAGATCGGTAAAGTGACCTCCTCAAAGGTGCTCGTCGCTTCCCCGTTGAATCCTACCAGTGTCGTCGAGCGACGAACGATTTCTGACTTATCGAGTCCCATAACCTTGATGGTGTCGAGAAAGATGATGTTCGCTGAGCTTCCCCCATCGACCAACACCCTCCGGGTTAAACAATTTCCGACTTTGAGTTGTATGATTAACCCGTCATGATGTTTTTGATGTAGGTCGCCCAGATCATCATAATCGAACGTTATCTTCATTGATTCCAACTCCAGTTCCTCTTTCGATCGTGAGGATCGAGGGATTGGGAGGTTGCTTATACTCTAGCCGGCGTGCCTTTTCGCTGCTGAATAGGTCACACCACAGACATCAGATCCACCCATAACACAATTCACGACTTTTTCGTGATCAGGAGACGGTGGTCGGACGTTGTTGTGAGGTGTCGCTGTTCCGTCGAGGATATCTTTGAGATTACCCTTCGAGACGTGCCAGGCGAGCTCTTTCTTAAGCGCTATGCAGTCGTCTATCATATGACCATGGTCGCCATGGAAGTCGCACCATTTGGTCTTGTCTTTGTTGTCGTCAGTTCTATCACTTTTCTTTGGCCACCAAACTGTCACTTGTGCCGTTCTCAATGTTTTGACCAAATATTTAGAAGTACCCTTGAATCCATAGGAGGAGATCTTAGGGTATTGGGGAAATTTGGTCGCGGTTGAGACCTTCTTCTTGTCGAACCTGGCGTTTGATATTTGTCTCGACGGTTTAGCCTTAACCGTCGTCTTGATCTTGAACTCTGGTTTCTTCACACTTAACGATTTTTTGTTGTTAGAGTGTTTTCGTCGAAAGGCAGCATCATCTTCGACTCTCATATAGGCCAGAGTCCTTGCTCGTACGTCTTCAATGTTTTCTGGGGCGTATTTTGTCAAATCGGTGTATAGACCTAAGCGTTCATCTAGACCGCGTTTGTACGCCTCGATCACAGTTTTGACGTCGCAATTTCGGACGCTAATCATTTCCGCGTTGAATCGGTTAAAGTAACTGCAGATGGACTCTCCCACCTTCTGCACGACATAGTACATGTCGCTAGTCTGTTTCTCCATCTTGCGACTACTGGCGAACTGTTGGAAGAATTGGTTCACCAATTCGACGAACGACCTGATGGACTTTGGCTTGAGGCCAATCAGCCATTGCAGGGCCGCATCGGTGAGGGTCGCCCCAAAGTTCTTGCACATACACACCTCTTGATATTGGTGCGAGATCGATACTGTCCACATCAACTGTTTATACTGGGCGACGTGTTTCGGAGTATTTTGGCGTGAACGTCGGGGTACTATACTTCTTCGGGACGTCGACTATTGCGATCTCGTCGACGAAGATTGACACTTGGAATCTAGTGCGGGTCTCGACGTCAACAAGTACTGATGCACCTGGAAGTTTGGCAAGTAGCGACATGACACGTTCATTTTGCTCTTCTAACATCTTCAGTCTTTGGGCAACAGGGTTGTCCTGAGTATTGCCTTGGACGACTGGTTGGACATGTCCTGTACTCTGGAAACCATTTCGCTGTGATGAGTCAGAAGCATATCCATTATATTGGAAGGTGTGTATTGGCATTATGGGAATCGACGCTATAGGAGGCATCATGGGAATTGGCGCTGTCGAGTGAAAGAAGGGCGGAATCGATGTCACGAATGGCATTGTGGGGACCTGTGCTGTTGAAGGAAGGAATAGTGGAGGTGGAGGTGGCAACGTCGGCATTGGTTGACTGGCCAGGTAAAAGTGGTCTTGGGTAGTTGGGAAGTGGAGGCCCCGACCAGGGCATGCTGAAACCACTTTGGCCATGTGAAAGTCCTGCTACATTGCTTGCGTTCTGATTCCTTAAGGATTCAATCTCTTCCACTGTTTGCCTGTGTTGATTTTGTCAAAGCCTCAATTCGAGCACGAGCCGCGTTGAACTCCATATTCATTTGAGCCACATTATGTTCTTGAGTTCCATGAGGAGCTGCCATTGTCCTGTAAAAAGCAAAAATCACTTGAGGAAACTATTAGTACGACGCACTATACTCGAAGATTTTCTTTAGATGGAGCCCCACGGTGGGCGCCAAACTGTTAATGCCAAAAATCACCCAAATGATCATTTAAGGTTGATGTGGAGCTTTATCCAACTAAAGAAAGTAACCGGACGAAAATATGCGCAACAATATGTAAAATAAAGAGACAAGAGATTTGGTGACGCGGAAAAACCTCAACGAGAAAAAACCGCGGACGACTAAGGGGTGTCGTCATGCACTATGATCACCAAATAGGGGTGATATCCTTCAATGTTACAATGTTTCACACAATGGATATTATAAACAAGTATACCAACTAATAACAAATATAATTCGTGCGTGAAAACACTTGTGTCGTGTGAATAATATCGTTGTCGTGTGTTGCTGGAGAAAGATTGCAGTTGTTCTTTGTAGAGCTTGTAAATTTCGTGGTTCGGATCTCAGGTGTCCCAATGAAATGTGTATCTTCGGTATTTATAGTCTTAAATCTTCATAAGTGTATCTTTGTAACATTCGGTTCTCCATAATTGACTTTGATTGCTTTGATCAGTTATAGCCGTTGGTACTTATGAGCATTAAACTTGCATTAAATGATCAAGAAAGGAACGTTGAGTCGTGCGTTAGTATGGCCGAGGGTAAATCCTCATGTTCTTCGTACGACGCTCGACCGACCTTTGAGTTAGTGTCGACGAGTGTCGTGGTTATGCTCGGTCGCCAGGACTTTATCATAATATAAGACAAGTCGTGTAAAATGTGCATAAAATGTGTCTTCATCGTAGTCGTGTATTTTTGAACCAAACACATACACACTTCCTGATATTGATGCGGGATCTACACTGTCCACATCAATTGTTTGTATTGAGCGACGTGCTCAGTTAGATTTGTGATACCAGAATATTTAGGCGTGAACGTAGGGATGCTATATTTCTTGGGAATGTCGACCATATCTATCTCGACGATAAATTGCGATGCTTGAAATCCAGTGCGAGGTTCGACATCGACAGGTACTGCTGCCCCTGGAAGCTTAGCAAGTAGCGACAATACAGGTTCGTTCTGTTCTTCCAACATTTTCAACCGCTGGGCAACTAGATCATCTTGATTAACTCCTTAGGTCGTCCCAGAGACAAATCCAGATGTCTGAAATCCATTCCGCTGTGAAGAATCTGAGGTATCCCCATTATAATGAAAGGTTGGCATGGGCATCGTGGGGATTGGTGCCATGGGTGGTATCGCAGGTATCAAGGGCGACAGTGGTGCTGTAGGGACCATTGTGTGGAAGAAAGGCAGTAGTAGTGGTTGCATCGTTTGCATAGTTTGACTAGGGATTCCAGGGAATGGAGGTCTTGAATAATTGGAAGGTAGAGGTCTCGACCAATGCATGCTAGTTGGTCCAACACCGTTCTGCGATCCCGATGCACTGTTTGAATTTTGATTCCTCAAAGATGCGATGGCTTCATCTGCCCTCAAGTTTTGATTAGCCAGTTCATCAATGTGTGAGCGTGCAACTGTTAACTCCATATTCATCTGAGCGATGATGTGCTCATAGGTCCCCTGTGGATTAGCCATTATCCAGTAAACAGAAGAAACTCGAAAAACTGTTAGTATGGCGCACGGTTGTCGGGGATTTTCTTTAGATGGGGCCCCACGATGGGCGCCAAACTGTTGATGCCAAAAATCGTCCAACGGAAGACTTAAGGTTGGTGTGGAGCTTTATCCAACTAAAGAAAGTAACCATGCGACAAGTCGTGCGATAATAATAAAATAAAGAGACAAGAGGATTGATGACGCGGAAAAACCTCAACGATGAAAAAACCGCGGACGACAAAAAGAGGTCGTCAGTGCACTATGATCGCCAAGCATGGGCGACGTCCTTTCGTAATACAATGTTATACAAGATAAATATAAAGAAACAAGCGTATAAACTAAGAACAAATATAGATCGTGTGTGAAACACTTTGGTTGTGTGTATAACATTATGGTCGTGTGTTTCGAGTAAGAGAGCTTGCGGTAGTTCTTCGCATAGCTTGTAATATCTGAGTTTTTGTTGTTGTGAATGGAGTGTATGTCTTAGGTATTTATAGCCTTTTGATCTTCATAAATGTGTCATTGAATCTTTTGAGTAATGGTCGAAGCTTCTTAATGTCATTAATGGCTCTGGTCGGTTATAGTCGTTGGTCTTTAAGAGCATTAAACGTGCATTGAATGAACAAGAGAAGAACGTTTGATCGTACGTTAGTATAATCATGGTCGAGGACAGCCTTGCGATGGTCATGCGACTAACGCTCGACCGACGTCCACAATAGTGTCGACAAGTGTTATAAATATGTTTGGTCATCAAGACCTAATCTTAATACGAGACCAATCGTGCATAAGATGCATTTGTCGAGGTCGTGGATTTTTTGACCCAAACAGTACCCCCTGGCGACATTGCCAAGCGATAGTGACACATGTCACAATCGTCGGTCATAGTCGCCGATATACCCCCTCCTACGGTACACTCTTGGCGACCTTGCCAAGTGACAGTGACAGATGTCACAATCGCTGGCATTGTACCGAGCCCAATCTTTGACTTGGTTTTCTCCCGTTTCCCAAGCCCGAAACACGACATTTCCCGAGAGTGATCCCAAGCACTAAAATGTGGGATAAGATTAGGCCAACTACCAAAAATCCAAGCGTCGGAAGGTATATTTCACAAAAGAATATTTACCGATAATACATGTGTTACAATCCTCCCCAACTTGGTGAAGATTTCTCCCTCGAAATCTAAGCTAGGAGAATAGATGAGGATATCTCCGCTTCATATCCTCTTTAGCTTCCCATGTCACGTTAGCACCGCGATGGTGCTTCCTTTCGACTTTTACCATTGTGACCTCTTTGTGACGAAGTTGCTTCGTCTTCTTTTCCAAAATTGCATCGGCTTCCTCGATGCAACGGTTTCCCTCATCAACTCTAATCTCAGTGAGTGGGATGACACTTTCTTCTTCCGCTAAACACTTCCGAAGGTAACAAACATGAAATGTGTTGTGAATTCCGCTCATTTCCGGAGGAAGTTCCAATTGATAGGCTTGGAGTCCAACCCGTTTGATCACGGTGAATGGCCCAAGAAAACGAAGACTCAACTTCCTACGCTTTCCAAACCTGATTATTCCCTTCCATAGGGACACTTTTAGCATAACTCGATCCCCCACATGGAACTCCATCGGACGCATCTTCTTGTCGGCATAGCTCTTTTGTCGTTCTTGAGCCGCCTTTAAACGCTCGCGAATACCTTTCACTTTGTCTGCCGTCTCTTGTACAATCTCAAGTCCAACAAACTGCTTCTCTCCCGCCTCAATCCAACATACGGGAATTCGGCACTTGCGACCATATAATGCTTCAAACGGTGCCATTCCAATGCTTGAGTGGTAGCTATTGTTATACTTAAACTCCACCAAAGGTAGATGCGAGTCCCAACTACCCCTGAAGTCGATCACACAATATCTCAACATGTCTTCAAGCATCTGAATCGTCCTCTCGCTTTGGCCATCAGTTTGGGGATGATAAGCCACTCAAATTTACGCGCGTGCCCAACTCCTTTTGCAAACCATCCCAAATGTGCGACGTGAACCGACTGTCGCGATCCGAGACAATAGATAGCGGCACGCCATGGCGAGATATCACTTCATCAATGTACAACTTTTCTAGCTTATCCATTGGTAAAGTTTCTTGCATGGCCAAGAAATGGGCACTTTTGGTGAAACGATCCACTATCACCCAAATGGTGTCATGACCCCTTAAGGTCTTTGGTAATTTCGTCACTAAGTACATCGTGATGTGCTCCCATTTTCATTCCGGAATCTCCAAAGATTGTAAACTTCTATAAGGTCATTGGTGCTCGGCCTTCACTTGTAAACAAGTCACACATCGCTCCACATAGCGCGTCATATCAAGATTCATGACCGGCCACCAATAATGCAATTTCAAATCTCGGTACATCTTTGTACTCCCCGGGTGGATAGAATATTTTGACTTGTGGGCATCATCGAGAAGAAATTCCCGATTAACCCCAATCTTGGGTACCCAAACACGCCCGTTGAAAAACTTTACTCCTCGACTATCTTCCGTCAAGAGTAGATGTTTCTTTGGCGTGACTTCTCCCTTGAGGTTCTCTTCTAGCAAGGCCTCGACTTGCAACGATTTGATCCGATCAATGAGTGTGGACACAACCTCTATTCGTGCAAAAGTGGCTCGAGAATTTCCTCCGTAGTCTTTCCGACTCAAAGCATCGACAACGACGTTTGCCTTACCCGGATGGTAAAGCAACTCACAATCATAATCCTTTAATAACTCCAACCACCTCCTTTGTCTCATATTCAGTTTCTTTTGATTGAATATGTGTTTCAAACTCTTGTTATCCGTGTAGAGTGTGCACTTAGTGCCGTAGAGGTAGTGTCACCATAACTTCAAAGCGAACACCACCACTGCCAATTCCAAATCATGGGTAGGGTAGTTGATTTCGTGAACCTTGAGTTGCCTTGACGCGTAGGCGATCACCTTGCCCCTTTGCATTAGAACACAACCCAAACCCATCTTCGACGCATCGCTATATACCACCGAATCTTCTGACCCTTCGGGTAGAGATAAGATTGGAGCTTCGCAAAGCTTCCTTTGTAGAGTTCGAAACGCCTTCTCTTAAGTCTCAGTCCATATGAACTTCACGTTCTTTCGGGTTAAGGCCGTTAATGATGAAGCTATCTTGAAAAAATCTTGGATGAATCTCCGATAGTATCCCGCTAACCCTAGAAAGCTTCGAATTTCTGACAGACTCTTGGGAGGTTCCCAATTCATCATCGCCTTGATCTTCGTGGGATCCACCTTCACTTCTTTCTTCGTAACAACATGTCCCAAAAATGAACCTCCCGAAGCCAAAAGTCACACTTTGAAAACTTTGCGTAAAGCTTTTCCCGCCTTAGCACTTCCAATCCTTCTCGAAGATGTTGCTCATGATCTGCCTCATCCTTGGAGTACACAATAATGTCGTCTATGAACACTATTACCGACTTGTCCAGGAATGGTCGGCACACTCGGTTCATCAAGTCCATAAATATTGCCGGTGCAATGGTTAAGTCGAATGGCATCACTAGGAATTCGTAATGGCCGTATCACGTCCTAAATGTCTTTTTTGGAATGTCGCCATTTTCACCTTCACTTGATGATATCCCGAATAGAGGTCGATCATTGATAAGCAACCCGCGCCTTGTAATTGATCAAACAAGTCGTCGATCCTTGGAAGTGGATACTTGTTCTTCACCGTCACTTTGTTCAATTCTCTGTAGTCAATACACATCCGCATCGTGCCGTCTTTCTTCTTTACGAATAAGACTGGAGCTCCCTAAGGTGACGAGCTCGGTCTTATGAAGCCCTTCTCAAGAAGGTCTTGGAGTTGAGTCATCATCTCCTACATCTCGGATGGAGCTAATCAATAAGGAGCTCGATCAATCGGAGCCACCCCCAGAACAAGATCAATTCGAAATTCTACTTGGCGATCGGGTGGTAAACCGGGCAAGTCATCCGGGACGACATCGGAAAACTCGGGTACTACTCTTACATCTTCAACCCTTTTCTTCTCGAGTTTGGTGTCGATCACATACGCCAAGAAAAAGGAACATCCCTTAGCTAAACACTTCCGCGCTTTAATCATCGAGATAATTGCCACATCGCCTTTCTGTCTTTCACCATAGATGACCACCGCCTCGCTATCCGTAACGGGTAGTTAGATCATCTTCTTGGAACACACGATCTTGGCTTAGTTCTCCGCTAACCAATTTATTCCAACTACCACGTCGAATCCGCCAATTTGCATAGGCATCAAGTTTATGGAAAACTTCCTCCCTTCAATCTCAAGAGTACAATTCCTCAAGATGTCACAGATTACTACTTGATCACCATTTGCTATTTCTACCACTATAGCATCTTCTAAACTCCTCATAGGCATGGCATGGTTTTGACAAAGCACATCGGATATGAAAGAGAAGCTAGCACCCGAGTCAAATAATACACGCGTAGGTACGTAGTTTAGAAGAAACGTACCCGAAACCGCATCGGTAGATGCCTTGAATTCTTCCGTTGTCATCTGAAAATCTCTTTTGGACGCTCTCGGAGGATCCACTTTCTTCCCACAGGCTCCTCCAGTCTTCAGCTTCGGGCATTCTGCCCTAACATGCCCCGACTCCTTGCACTCAAAACACATTTGTCCCTTTACGGGAAAATATCTAAAGGCATGACCAGGCTTCCCGCACTTAAAGCAAGCTCCGGGGACAAAGTTGCATGGGCCGAAATGTTTTCTTCGGCATTTGGAGCACCACATAGCCTCGCGCCTAGGATCGGCTCCACGTTGGTAGTTGTTGTTGAATCTTGGCTTCTTTGAGGGTATTGAGCTTCCCTCCCATCTCCTCTTCTAGACCTGACGGCTACCTTCCTCCTTGTCGCGGTTGTAGGCATCCTCCATTATTTGGGCCTCTTCGATCGCCTCTCGAAGAGTGGAGGCCTTTGACACTCGGACCATTGAGATCATGTCCGATGGGAGGCCCTTGATATAAGTCTTGATCTTTTCTTTTTCAGTCGGGACCAAATGTCCCACTAATCCCAACTTGTCCATGAACAAACGGTTGTACTCCTTCATAGACAGATTACCCTTCTTCAACTTCCGGAAATCTTCTTCGATCGGGTCCATCGATCTTTCATAGAAATATTCTTGTAGCAATTTCTCTTTGAATGTCGACCAAGACAATTTGTCCAAAACAGTAGTTTCAATAGAAGCGAAATATACATTCCACCAAGTGCGGGCCGCTCCCCTCAACATCTGAGACCCGAACTTTGCCATTTGGTGATCGCCGCATTCACTGGTTCGGAAGGCTCGCTCAATTTCTTGGATCTAACTCATGCACAAGATTGGATCATCTGCGCCTTTAAATTCGGGCGGTCGGCAACTCAGGAAGGCCTTGAAGAAACAAGTCTTCGTCTCTGATCTCGTATCCAAGGTCACGGAACCTTTAGTAGGAATAACGTTTCTGGTACCCCCGGATCCCGCCACCACAACATTCTATGAAACCGTTTCGTGCCTACGGTTGTTGGTATCTCTGTCTTCTAGGAGCTTTAAGAACAATTCTTATTCTTGCGCCATGGTCTTATTCATGGCCAACATCATTCGATCCATCAATCGAGTTTCCGCCGTCACCTCTTCCATGACAGGTTTCGACGTCTCTAGATTGCGTCGGGGGATGTGCTCAGTTCTTCCACCCAATACCTCATTTAGACGGGAAGGTTCCTCCGCCCCGGTCACCCGCGGTTGGTCGGCTGTGATGCTGTCGCATTGTGGCCATCCGGTTTATTCCGGGTATTAACCAGTAAGTCTGCCACACACACGGGAATAGGGTGAAAGATAGGTTGTGGAAATAAAACATAAAAAAACGTACTAATACATTGATTAATCATCATAACGACAGTAATCTAAGCATGCCTACGTACGATATATTCATAATAGCACTAGCTAATTGAAGTTATGAACATACTACACATAAGGATTCTCGTTGCCACAATCACGACTCTCAATTAGTGTAATTTTCGTCGACTCTAAGACCATCATATCTTAAGAGTTCTACCCAATCTCAGTATTCATAGCTTAAAAATCTTAGCTTAAGTCTAGGCATCTTACATTCATACCTAGTTCGCTTAAACTTGTGCTCTGATACCAACTTGTAACATCCTAAATTTAGAGTAAATTTAAAATTTGAAAATTCGGCAATATAACGCCTATAAATATAGGAAAACATGTACACCCTAAAATAGGGGGACAATCAAATCTGCATACGGTGGTGACATTCTAGACCAAAGTATATCATCCCAAAATGGGGAAATAAAGAATGACAATTACAACCCAATCAAATGAAGAATATAATTCAACAACCTAATAATCTAACTTTATCAAGGTAGATTATGGTCGGGTGTCGCTATCCTTTCCAAAAATGTATATCTTCAAAATCAAGTATATTGGTCACTATACCTCCAAAAAGACCACTCACGACCCCAATGTTGTCCGCTCAGTCCCGACGAGCTCCACCGCTAAGATGGCCTGTCGAACATGACAACCAAAGAACAAGAATTAGGTTAAAGCCTAGTGAGAACAAGTCAATTGAGATAGGAGTACTAAACCCATTTGAAGTCGTACGGTGGATATAGCTATGAGCTAAATCAACAAATCAAATAAACCATTAGTGATCATAATATGGTACAAATAACATCAATCACATAGTGAGCTCAACTCCTCTAAGTCTATTGCTCGAAAACATCAAGTCAACCCCTCTAGGTCTATTCTTGAGAGTTCCAAAACGGGAACTCAAGCACAAGGGAATTACATCTGACTGCCTATGGGACACTGCCCGACCACATAGCTCCACACCTTACTTACCATGGTGACCCGATGCCTATTTCGTGCGAAACTGGTGAACTCAATGTCTAAAACGGGACATTGGAACACCATGCCAATGGATCCATTGCACTAAGACCAAATACCAAGTATTCTAACACATTCATCATTGATCATAGACATAAAGGTTAAAACCAAAATTACATATATAAGTTGCCAACATGAAGGGGCTGTTTGTTTACCTCTTAATGATTCCATTAAGAGGCAACCTCTGAATCGCTAAAAGGTAAATCTTGTTTGGCAAAAAAAAAATGTTGCCTCTTAATGGTTCCAAAACCCTCTTAAAGATTTTGTATCATGGCCCTCCCTTAACCATTAAGAGCCTTGATTTCATTATGAACAATTAGCAAACAACCATATTTCATTTTACACTATATCATAAAAACCTCTTAATCATTCAGACCACTTAATCATTCTGCACTAAACCATTCAGCAACTGCCAAACAGCCCCGAAGTCTCGTTTCCCTATCGTAAGGGGACTTTATTCCCACAAAACCCATCAACATAACATCATAAATCCCATTACAAAACACAAGGTTATCAAAAAATAACTCAAAACTTGCATATCACCAAAACCCTAATTTCACTTTGGGTTTACCAAAATCCCATGGTTCCAAAAGGGATACCCATGTATGTAGAAAATCTTAGAATGCCGTTACCCATAGTTTAAACACATTTTCCAACCATTCTTTGTTTAGGTTTCAAAACTCTAATATCCCAAAAACCCATCTGTAGGTCAAAATACAACAAAACCCTAATATCCCTAACATCATCGTATATATCATTAAATTGACAAATATAAACATGACGTTTATCTTCGACGATCATGTTGTACATTATTATACATGCCCTCATTATTTCTCCAATTATCTCTTTACACCCATATGAGATGACCCACAAATCATTCCATGATTTGAGTAACCTAAACGCTCTCTCTACATTTTTCTTGACAACCTCTTGTTTCTTTGCAAACGATAGATGTTTTGGTGATTGAGGTAATGGAATTGATTTGACGAATTTTTCCCAATTATGATAGGTCTGGGAAGGAAAACCTTGAACAATAAAGGTAAAAGAACTTTTATCAACCACTTGGGTTGTGGCGCACTGGTAAAGCCTTTGGGGGATGTAGTGGAAAATCTCATCTACCCAGGGTTCAAATCCAGGCGCTGCCAAAGCCCTTGTGGCCATGGAGGTTTACCTGCGATGACTCCAGGCCATTCGTGGTCGCCCGGGGATTAGTCGGTGGGCGTAAGCTTGCCCGGAAACCCACGGTTCCAAAAAAAAAGAACTTTTATCAAAAGTTTCTATTGAAAATGTGCAACTACTCAATATTGAGAAAAAAAATACAGGCACTGAAAGGATTCCATACATAATTCATGGAAACATAAAAACTAAAAAACAAACGAGAAAATTGAAAAATGGTCGTAAAATTTATATAAATAGATCCCATAACGACCGCACCACAAAGTAAAATTTACGAACATCAACTTCAAAAGCTTTTAAACGAACAGTGATGTAATTTTATTTGTGTTACGTTTATTATGTAATATATTTTATTTGTATTGTAATGTAAATTATATTTTGCATTTTTTAATATTCGTTAATATATTAATGTTAAATTTTCAAAAAATCGAAGTTGAGGTTAAATATATTTATTTATAAGTAAAAAATGATAGCAATATTAATTAATGATCTAACTATTTTCTATAGCCAAAATTTGATTTAATAAATTATTCATACATTTTTATAAACACATTTCACAAAACATTAAAAAAAATGATGTAACATTAAGGAGTTGTTTGACAGTTGTTGAATGGATTGGTGCAGAATATTAAGTGGTCAGAATGATTAAGAGACTCTTATGATATATGTAAAATGAAATACGATTGTTTGCTAATTTTTCGGAATGAAATTAAGGCTCTGAATGGTTAAGGGATGGTCAAGATAGAAAATCATTTAGAGGGTTTTGGAACAATTAAGAGGCATACCTTTTTTTTGCCAAACAAGATTCACCTCTTAGTTATTTAGAGGTTGTCTCTTAATGAAACAATTAAGAGGTAAACAAACAACCCTTAACAATTGTCAAAAACCATTTCTTATTACCCATAATTTCTTATACTATTCATTACCACATCAACAAAAATTTTTGTTGTGACATTAACATTTACGAAAACCCAATTTGTTATTAATAATTCATACTCACAACACCATAATTTCTAATACAAAAGTGTGTCATGTCATCATTTCTTCCTACGTAACACTGAAAAAATTTCTTTAAGAAAACGATGTAATAGATGGTCTAACTTATATTCAATATAATTTTAATCTAGACATTCATTTGAATTACAATACTTAAAATAATTAACCACTTATTTATCATATTTCGTTTTAGGCGTATATGCAATCAAAACAAAGATTTCACATATAACTATGCCTAGGGCCTTTTAGCGCAATTTGGGGGGGGGGGGGGGCTGATTTTTGCTCTCTATACTAATAATAGCTCAAGAGAACTAAGAAATGTGTTTAGGCCCCTTCATGTACAAACAATACAAGTCCGATTTTGATTTCCAAATCAGTAGGCAACGAAGCAACAACTAACGTCTAGCATAATCCAGCTTAAAGCATTGAATTTCTAAACGACCAAACCCAACAACATTCGGCATTCTGATTTTCAACCATTCGTTAACACACTAAATTAGGTTTCACTTATTGACTGAACGATTCACATGCACGATTCATAGATTGAATGATTCACAGGCTCACAGGGTGATTTGCAAACCACCTGCACCCTTACACCCCCAATGTATTGTTTAAACTTGGGAATTTGAAATAGCAATTTTTACCACTGCAATTCTTTGGAGTTTTAATGAGTTGATTGAAGAATTTGTTCTTTACTTCTTTAGGGTATCATTTAGCAAGTACTTTGAATGGATTCTTGCTAGAAGTGGGATTTTTGATGATGAAACTTGAACCACAATTCATGATGTGGTAAGAAATTTAGAATGGATAATCATAAAAGTAATCATCCATGATCTTTGCATTTGTTTTCTTGCAACACTTGGGGATATGTTGTAGGAAAGTACAATTGTTTTATTGGGAAAGTTGCTTCTTAAAATACAACATCTATGGAAATTAGAATCTAAAATGTATAACTTTTAAGCCTTCTTGCCAATTGCCTAGTTAAAATAACTTTTTTCTGGGAAGGGTGTCCTACGCTATGCCTAAACTAATCCATTGACAAATTATGACTGTAAGACATCAGCCCTGATTAAACCTCAGTGGCCACAGTTGTTGTGTACGCCTGAACTCGAACCCCTGGGCAGATGGGATATTCTACCACATCTTACAGGGCCTTAACCAGTATGCCACAACCCTTATGGTTACTTTTGTCTTGAAGGAGCTTGGTAGAGAATCTATTGCTAAGATAGTTACTTGTTATTGAAAGAAGGAGGTTGGATTGCAACAAAAGTGTTATAGAGGTCAAAACTCAAAACTTGTACTCCTCTAGTGAATGATGGAATAGAGTCTGGGACATGAAGATGACTTAATAGTAGTGGCGATATTTTGATACATGGATCGAAAACCTAACATTCAATATTTTGTATTTCAGTAGCATGTTGAATCGAAAAGTTTACATATTTTTATAGTTTTTTTTAACCTGATAGAAACAATGAAATTGAGCTACATCGAGAAAAATTGAAATTGAACTATGTGAAATTAAGCTGCAAACCCGCAACAAACATCTTTTTAATTCGTGATTGGATTATAGTGTGTTTTGTGGGGTCCAAAATAAATAATTACTAGTTTAAATAATTACCACTTAATTTTTATTTAATTCATATATATAATAATAATTTAATGTGTGGCCTTCAATCAATAGTCGGTAGGGTCATGTAATTAAAAAAATATTTAAAGATCATAAATCAAACGTGATGAAGTCCAAATACCTCCTTAACCTTTTGTTGGTCCAAACATTAAAAAGAACTTTTAATGAGTAAAAGACAATGTAGAAGGGGGCGGAGATCGAAGACATCGATGAAATGAGGAGGGGCCGACGGAGGTAGGCGGTGGGTAGGGTGGGAGCCCGTGAATAGGATGGGGGTCAGAATTATACAATTACAAATCTTCGTATATGTTTTTAAAATCTTAAATTTGAATTGAGACTTTTGGGTGCATTTGGTTTGCGGGAATGGATTGGATTTCAAGTAAGGATTTGGATTTGAAAGGATTTGGATTTGGGGGGATTTGAAATCCCTTCATGTGTTTGGATAAGAATTTGAAATTCATCAGACTTTAGAATCCATCAGATTTGGATTTCAAATCCAGACTCATTGCAACGGATTTTGAAATCCATCATGTAAGGGATTTTTAAATGGTCAACAGATTTCAAATCCGGTCAACGAAATTCATTCCTGCAAACCAAACACAGGATTGGAATGGATTTGAAATCCAAATCCCTCCAAATCCATTCCACTCCCACAAACCAAGCGGGACTTTATATTTAACACTAAAAATTATTTAAAATAATTCATTTTCAATAACATCAAAACAAAAAAATATATTTTTATTAAATAATATTTGATCAACTAAATCATGCAAATAGTTTATTCCAAAAACAATTAAATAATTAAGAACTACAGGGAAATAAACCATTGATTCCAAAAAAAATGTCTTTTAAATATTTATATACATTCATGTTCACTTTATAATAATTAACAATAATTTAGTTTATAGTAGTTTCATACGTGGCTTTGGATGAATGGTCGGTTGATACGTAACTATATTATAATCCAAATTAATGCTATCAACTTCAAATATAGAAAAACCTTAACTAAACAACAAAAACAACAAAATTAAGGTTCCACCTAATTTTATTTTGTGTGCTTTTTAACAATAATAAATTATTGTGTTTGGTGAATATTGATGCATATATACATTATATATATAGACAACCCAGCCATCTTCCTTTGTCATATTCATCTTCATTACTTTCCTCCACATTATATTATATTGGACATGGTGGCTTCATATATGGCTGCCCCCACCCATTAAACCATGCACATTATATATATATATATGGGGTCATTAAAGGAAGAACTCAGTTGTTTATGGTAATTGTGAGATCCAATCTCAACCACAAATCAAAGAATAATTTAGGAAATTAATAAATTTGGTAACTTTGATTTAAAATTTTAATTAAAGGGCATGTTAGGTATTTTGAAATTTCCTCTCTCCTCTTAACCTAATTCCGCCAAAATATACCGTGATACCCTTTGTGATACAAAATACACTATGATACACCGTGATACCCTTTCTCTCCTCTCTACTCTAAACCTAATTCCTACAAAATACACCGTGATACCTTTTGTGACAAAATACACTTTGATACACCATGATACACTTTCTCTCATCCGAACCTAATTCCGACAAAATACACCATGATACCGTTTGTGATACAAAATATATACACTATGATACACCGTGATACCCTTTGTGATACAAGACCCATTGTAATTAATAAGTTTCAAAATATAAGTAGTGTAACTTGTAATTAATGATTTGATTCCTAATATAAAAAATCCAAATTGTTAAATTACCAAATTATCCTTTTATTTTATTTTAAAAATAATATTAATTATATTAAATGAGTGGCTCATATTGAATCTCACTGTTATTACAAACTAATTAGTTCTCATTTGATTAGGCACACACACACATACATTTATATATATATATATATATATATATATATATATATATATATATATGGTTGGGTTCTTGTGAGAAGTTGAAGTTAATGTGAGAAACGGTTTTCAACCGTTGGATGAGAAATGAATGCACATTAGAATAAGATGTACCGAGATAAGATGCATCAAGATGCACAGGATCAATTCCCTTCTAAGCCGTAATTCATGGGAGGACATTTGATTAAAAGTGATCAACGGTTCAGATGTATTTTTCACGCTTCTCACGTTAACCTCAACTTCTCACACGATCCTTCGCCTATATGTAGGGGTGAGTTCAAATGAAAATTCATTTTTAATTGTGCACGTGAGGACCAATCATAGTAATTGATCAAAACTTAGAAAATTTATCAATGCTTAAAATATAATAACATTAATTAAGAAGTGATTAGGGACAAAACTTGAAATTTGAATCAACGTCCACCTTATTTAACTTTTTATTTTCTTTTTTAATTAAATAATTTTTACCTCCTTAAAGTTTAAAATAAATTATCTTAAAAATTACTAATATTTTAATCAAACAAATTACATCAAGAAAATGAGAATTTCGTGCTCTTCGATATGACATCCATCTCGATATAGTTTTTTTTCTTTTTCATTTTAACCATTTTTATGCGAAATGCTATATATATGTTATATTCATTATGAATATGTATGTACGTCCACGGATGTCCACATTCAGTATGAATAACAAAGATGAACGTTCATTCATGTTGAATAATACAGTATTCAGGATGAATAATACACATGAATCATGTATTATTCACCCTGAATGTTGTATTATTCATCCTAAATGATACATTATTCATGATGAATAATATATGAATGACTCGTGAAGGTGTGGACACATGGCGCACCCTCTTTTGTTTCCTGATTCACAACAGAAATTTGGTTTAATTCATTATGAATATGTATGTGCATCCCCGGGTGTCCACATTTAGTATAAATAACAAATGTGAACGTTCATTCATTATTAATGATAATAATACAGTATTCAGGATGAATTATATAACATTCAGGATGAATAATACACGAATTCATGAATCGTGTATTATTCTCCCTGAATGTTGTATTATTCATCATGAATGCTACATAATTCATGATGAATTGAATGACCCATGAAGGTGTGGAGACATGATGCGCTCTCTTTTGTTCTGCGGTTCACAACCGAAACTCGATAGATTCTCGATTCGTCTCGATGGGTGTTGGGTTACGGTGATAAAGAACATGATGCCTTACGACGTTGAAGAAAATGCTGAAGAAGGTGATGTCGAGTTACGGACTTACGGTGTTGATGTGTTGTATACACTTGAACATACATAAATATCCATAATTAATATAACACATATTTAATATTTCACGTAAAAATGGTTAAAACAACAAAAAAAACCTATATCGAGATGTTAGTCATATCGAAGAGCACAAAATTCTCGTTTTTTGATGTAATTTGTTTGATTAAAATATTATTAATTTTTAAGATAATTTATTTTAAACTTTAAGTAGGTAAAATTTTTTAATTAAAAAAGAAAATAAATAGTCAAATATGGTAAGCGTGAGTTTAAATTATCTTCCATTTTTATCCCTAATAATCTTAATTAATAATTCTAATTAAAAACTCTATTTAATATCATGAGTTGTTGGATCAATAGAGATGGAGGGGCCGAGATTCATTCTCACGTACACAATAAAAGTTGAGTTTTCATTTGACCTTTTCTATATATATATATAGAGAGAGAGAGAGAGAGTAAATTACGCTTTTGGTCCCTATGGTTTATTAAAAATTGCAAATTTCGTCCCTGTGGTTTTGAAATTTCGGTTTTGGTCCCTATGGTTTACAATTTATTTCTATTTTCATCCCTGAGGTTCAAACACTACTTTTAGTATGAAGGACTAAAATATAAATAGATTGTAAACCATAGAAATTAAAAAAACAATAGAATTTAAATCATAAGGATAAAAAATGTAATGGATTATAAACCATGGGGATAAAATCGTAATTTCAAAACCATAAGGACAAAAATAAAAATTTTCAACAAACCACAGGGACTAAAAAAACATAATTTACTCATATATAAATATATATACACATATATATAGGGTCGTTCTTTTTTTAACCTTACATTTAATGTTAACCATGTTAGTCATTTTGGACCAACAAGATTTCAAGGATTTTCTTTGTTTTAGTAATAGTAATCGGTTATGATTAGGGGTAATTTGGAGATTTTTAGTTTTAAAACTATTTAATAATATTATTTCCTATTATCTAGTCTTGATATATATGGTAGTTATTTTTTTCATATTTTTTAAAGATTAATCCTAATCTTCTTCTTCTTCATAAATATTGGCATCTTAGAGACATTTTTATTTTATTGTTTTTTTTTATCATGGACACCATTGAAAACGAACCTGGTTCATCAATTTTTCCGTCTCCCGTTGACGATCGTAATGCTAATTCCGATGCCACTGAAAAAAGAACAAAAAATACACTTACATATATGAACAAAGAACCCATTTTCATATATGCACATACAATTTCATATTTGCACATAAATCAAGTTGAAGCAACATCAGAAATATAAATTATGAATAACTCAAGATGAAACTGTAGAAATTAATCTGCAACTATTTCATATATGAACAATACAATCAATTGATTCTGTGTTCATATATGCAAAACAAAGTCAAGAACATATATGCATAACAAATCCCAATTTTAAATATTGTAATTGAATACAATTTCCTATATGCACATAAAAAGCTCATATATACACACACCAAAACCCAAATTCATATATGCAGGAATAACAAACTTACATATATGAACAAAAAACCCATTTTCATATATGCAAATACAATTTTATATATGCACATAAATCAATTTGAACCAAAAATATCAATTTACGGTAGTCTCAATAGTGTTTTTGAAGTTGCAAAAGGAGGTTTTCCAAGCAATCCTCTCACTTTGTGCGAACTGAACAAAGAATCAAGTATGAAATTGTGCACTAGAAATCGACTTTTAAACCCTAGAATTTGTGAATTTTACCTCTAATGAAATTGTTCCCGCCTCCAAATTGTGCCATTTTCTTGCTCGATTTCGCGTTAATAGATGGATATAATCGGATCAACTAATTTGATTTGAAGTTTATGTCAATCGTGGATGCGAGAGTAGGAATCAGAATTCGGTTTTGAAAGGACCGTGAAACAGGTTTCTTTCCTTCTCAAGTAATTAGCTCATTTATGCCAAACGACGTTTATACCCCTCTCCATATATGAATGTCATTTAATTATTAAAAAGGTAATTGTTTTAATCTAAGCCATTGATTGTAAAAATAGATGGTCCAGATTGGTTAACAAAGTTAACACTAAATCATTGGTTAACAAAATAGGGGACCCTATATATATATATATATATATATATAAAATACAAACCCAATAAATATTATAAATACATGAAAATAAATTAAAACCATCCAATGTTTGGGTTGGGTGCCGATGAAAATAAGAGTTATGGTGAGAATGTGAGAATAAAACATTCATATACCTAATATCTTCATTTACATTTATTTACCTATTTTTATTATAATGCCCGAAACTTTAACAAATTCATGCATGTGAAAATGATTAAATGTATTGTAAAAGTTCGTGAAATTGAGTTAAAAATAAGATAAATTTGAAAATAAAAGTGAATGAATGTATTTAAAGGTATTTAAAGAAAATTTAGTTAGATTAAAAAGTCAACTAATATAAAGGTTCAAAAGTTTTCTTACCATTCTCATCATAACTATTATTCTTACAAGATCACTCGTCTCAATGATTCTGGTTTTAAATTGTAATATATATTGTTTTATATATTTTATTCTTATGTGTGTATGAGTTGAATGTGAATATATTCATCAGTGAATATACAATATGTTGGGTCACCGATGATGTGAAGATGACCTTCCGATCTCTTTTATAATTCTTTGATTTACATCCTTTTGTACTTAGATAAGGATAGTTCTTTGTAATAGCTTAGTAATACTCAACTTGTTCGGCAAAATCGAAGACTAGCCGAAATCAGCAAGAAGTGAATATAACGATGTGGATCAAAGATGAACTTCCCAAATTTACTAAGCTATTTCTGCCGATCCCACCTAACAAATCGAGGGATCCTTCAAAAATCAGAGGATATGCCCCTTGTCGCTTGCTGAGGAAGTCTTCGACAAAGTGCTCCTAATTTTGTACTTGATAGAGACATTCTCTGTTAAACCTAGAAAAATAATATTTATCTTTTACACCTTTTCATATATGGTCTACATCAAGCATTTCCGAGAATGGAATAACGTTTTCCTCCTCCGCCAAGCATTTTCGAAGATAGCATATGTGGAGCGTATTATAGATCCCGCTCATTTCTGGCGATAATTCTAATTGGTACGCTTAAATTCCACACGCTTTAGAACAGTAAATGGCCCACGAAAACGTGGGATCAACTTACCGCATTTTTGGAACCGGATTATTCCCTTCCAAGGGGACACCTTTAGCATCACTCTATCCCCTACTTGGAATTCCATCAGTCACCTTTTCTTGTCGGCATAACTCTTTTGCCGATCTTGTGCTGCCTTCAATCGTTCTCGAATGCCCTTAACCTTATCGGCCGTCTCTTGATCAATCTCGGGACCGGCAAACTCCTTGTCGCCTGCTTCAAGCCAACATACGGGAGTCCTGCACTTCTGTCCGTATAAGGTAAATGAGAGTCCCAACTACCAAAGGTAAATGAGAGTCCCAACTACCCCCGAAGTCAATTACACAAGACCTTAACATGTCTTCAAGTGTCTGAATCGTTCTTTCACTTTCGTCGTCAGTTTAGGGATGGTAGGTTGTACTCAGCTTCACCCTTGTACCCAATTCCTTTTGTAGGCCATCCCAAAAATGTGACGTGAATCGACTTTCGCGGTCCGAGACAATGGACAAAGGCACACCTTGCCGAGAAACCACTTCATCAATATATAACTTCGTGAGTTTGTCACTGGTAAGGTTTACCGCATGGCTAAGAAATGGGCGCTCTTGGTCAACCGGTCAACGATTACACAAATTGTGTCGTGACCCATTAAGCTTTTTGGCAACTTCTTCAAAGTCCATAGTGATATGCTCCCATTTCCACTCGGGGATTTCTAGGGATTGAATACTTCCATATGGTCGTTGATGCTCGGCTTTTACTTACAAGCAAGTCACACACCGTTCCATGTAGCGTGCCATATCTAGTTTCATAATCGGCCACCAATAATATAGCTTTAAATACCTATACATCTTTCTACTCCCTGGGTGAATGGAATACTTAGACTTATGGGCATCTTCAAGAAGAAGTTCTCGGTTGCCCCCAACCTTGGGCACCAAAACTCGCCCGTTGAATAGCTTTACTCCACGGCTATCCTCCGTCAAGAGTAAATGTTGCTTTGTCATAACCTCCTCTTTGAGATTCCCCTCTAGAAAAGCTTCGGCTTGTGACGTTTTAATCCGCTCGACGAAGGTTGACCCCAACTCAATTCTTGAAAAGGTGGCCCGAGAACTTTCCCCGTAGTCTTTGCGACTCAAAGCATCGGCTACTACGTTTGCCTTACCCGGATGGTAGCGCAACTCGCAATCGTAATCCTTTAGCAGTTCCAACCACCTTCTTTGTCTCATATTCAATTCCTTCTAATCAAAGATGTGTTTCAGACTCTTGTGGTCCGTATAGAGTATACACTTCATGCCGTAGAGGTAGTGTCGCCATAGTTTCAAGGCAAACACCACCACTGCTAACTCCAAATCTTGGGTGGGATAGTTGTTTTCGTGCACTTTGAGTTGTCTTGATGCGTAGGCGATCACCTTTTTATTTAATCAGATTAAATCAATACAATTCAGATATAATAATTAAACGTTTAAATTATTAAAACTCCTTATTCAGATATGTTCAATGCGTGTGACCCAATGGGTTCTCGACATGTTGGTAATAAATATAAATACTGTATTTGTAGTTATAAACAATGAGCGGTATCTAGCAGTACATCATCGTCACCCAAATGACGAGAATTGGTGATACAACAAATTATCGGTTTGTAGTCAATTTTAGTTTACATATTTAATTCTTTTGTCCTTGATGTCCAGATTGAACACGAGACATTGAATGTGTCATTCTCGTTATGTCCAATCTCTAGTTTCTTAATTCCCTAATATACTAATAAAAACAGAAATTGATTTCTCATATCATTTATCTGAGCATGCTTGCATTTCCTTAGTATATATTTATCAAGGGGCCTAGAGACATCACTCCCGACATAAAGGAGGGACAAATCCTATCTCGATACAAGCTAGTTCTACCATGTGATTTATAACATACCCAACAATAATTCTGTCACCCAGTTACGGAATGATTAGAACAAATGTCAAAATATATTACTCACACATAACAAACTCCATATTTCTCAAGTCAAAGAATTACATGTACATTGACCACATGAGAAACACTTATGACACTCACATGACATCCAATGAAGTTTTCTCATAGCAAGTCACGTCCGATAAACAAAATCTCCATTTTGTACCCATATGCAGATTCAATATCTCTATATGAATTCCTACATATGCTAGTCATTAAATTATCATATTACTTCAACCTTAAATCCCAAAATAATATTTAACTAGGGACATTTGGAATACATTATTCTAAGGTTATTTATTATGAATAATTAAAAACACAGAATATAACATAGACGTAATAAATTGGGCAATGCCTTTTATTTATTAATTTAATGAAACAAAACTTAAAATTACAATCATTGTATGATTAGCTTTTGGGCATTCACTAACAATCTCCCACTTGCAATAAAGCCAATCATCCATGCATCGTATACCAATGGATCTACAATGGCCATCTTGCTTCTGCTATGTTAACGGCTTGGTTAGTGGATCAGCAACATTGATGTCAGTTGACACTCTGTTTATACTAACATCGCCTCTTTCAATAATCTCTCTAATGAGATGATATCTTCTAAGAATATGTTTGGATCTTTGGTGAGATCTAGGTTCCTTGGCCTGTGCTATAGCTCCATTTTTGTCGCATAACAACTCTATAGGACAATCACTGCTAGGAACAACTCCAAGTTGAAAAATAAATTTCTTGATCCAAACGGCTTCCTTGGCTGCATCTGATGCTGCGATGTACTCAACTTCTGTTGTAGAATCAGCTACTGTTGCTTGCTTGTAACTCTTCCACCTCACAGCACCACCATTAAGACAAAACACAAAACCTGTCTGCGATCGAAAATCATCTTTATCTGTTTGGAAACTTGCATCAGTGTAACCCTTTACACTCAACTCTTCTTCACCACCATATACCAAGAATGAATCATTTGTTCTTCTTAAATATTTTAGGATATTCTTGACGGTAATCCAGTGACCATCACCTGTATTGGATTGGTATCTACTAGTCATGCTTAAAGCATACAATACATCAAGTCGAGTACATATCATGGCATACACGATAGATCCAATTGCCGAAGCATATGTAATCTTACTCATTCGTTCACTCTCTTGAGATGTAGTAGGGCACTGCATCTTAGAAAGTGATATGCCATGAGACATAGGAAAGAACCCTTTCTTGCTATCAGACATGTTGAACCGTTTCCACACTTTGTCTATATATGTACTCTGACTTAAGCCAAGTAATTTCCGCGATCTATCTCTATAGATCCGAAAGCTTATCACATAGGCAACTTCACCTAAGTCTTTCATTGAAAAACATTTTCCTAACCAAGCCTTTACAAACTCAAGTGTCGGAATATCATTTCCAATGAGTAGTATGTCATCTACATACAATAAAAGAAATGATACGATGCTCCCACTAACCTTTTTATAGACACAAGGTTCATCCTCAATTTTTGATAAGCCAAACTCTTTGATCGCTTCATCAAAATGATGATTCCAACTCCTTGAAGCTTGCTTCAATCCATAAATAGATCGTTGCAACTTGCATACCTTATGAGATTTTTCAGGAGCGACAAAACCTTCGGGTTGTATCATATATACATCCTCAAGTAACTTTCCGTTAAGGAAAGTTGTTTTGACATCCATTTGCCAAATCTCATAATCGTGATATGTTGCAATGGCTAGTAAAATTTTAATAGACTTAATCATTGCGACTGAAGAGAATGTTTCATCATAATCAACACCTTGAATTTGTTTGAAACCTTTTACAACCAATCGAGCTTTATAGGTAATCACATTACCATCCATGTCGGTCTTTTTCTTGAATACCCATTTGCACCCTATAGATTGTACCTCGTTGGGTGGGTCAATTAAGTTTCAAACTTGGTTTTCATACATGGAGTCCATTTCTATTCTCATAGCATCTAGCCATTTCTCGGAGTCAGTGCTTGCCAAAACATCTTGGTAACTAGTGGGCTCATCATCCATGAGCATCACATCCCCGGTATGAGTGATGTAAAATCCATATCTCTCAAGATCATTCCGTTTTCTACTAGATCTACGAGCACTTTGTGTTACGACATCAGACTGCCTTTTCACATCACTTTGTGGATCCACAATTACTTGTGGTGTCTGTGTTGGTTCCATTTGTATTGACATATTTTGATCTTTAACAATTTCAAGTTCTACATTCCTCCCACTGATACCTTTGGAAATAAATTCCTTTTTCATGAAGACACCAGTACGCCCAACAAACACTTTATTGTCGTGAGGATGATAGAAGTAGTATCCCATAGTTTCTTTGGGATATCCTACAAATATGCATTTATCAGATTTTGGTTCTAATTTAATTGTGATTAGACATCGTACGTAAACCTCACAACCCCAAATCTTCATAAAAGATAATTTGGGACTCTTCCCAGTCCATATCTCATATGGTGTCTTTTCAACATATTTTGATGGAACTCGGTTTAGTGTGAAATACGTTGTCTCTAGAGCATATCCCCAAAAGGATGTCGGACGGTCAGATTGACTCATCATAGATCGTACCATTTCCAACAGTGTATGATTCCTTATTTCGGAGACACCATTCCATTGTGGTGTTCCAGGTGGAGTGAGTTGTGATACAATGCCACAATTTCTAAGATGATCAAGAACTGCATGGTTGTTAGGTCTGATTTTATAGTAATCATTGTATTTATAGGGCTTGGTCAAATACTGTGTCTAAGAGTCTATATGTGTTGTATCTGACCAAGGGTATTTAAGTCCCTTTGGTCTTTGTTCCGGGTAAGAAACTAACGCACACATTAATACATTTTACACTTTGCGCATCCAAGCTCTCTTTCTCTACTTTCTCTCTCTAAGATTCATTGATCTAGGACTATCAATTGGTATCAGAGCCGATCTGAATCATTAGAGGATTGAGAGATTTTTTTTCGTTACTGAATTTGTTGATTAAATCGAAAATTTGATCGATTTTCTTGATTTTTTCAAGAAAATTTCGTTTTCTTGATTTTTCATCAAATTCAGTTATGTTTTTGATCAAATTTCTTTGAAAATCAGTTTGTTGAATTCGTTTTTGGTAGAGGATCATTTTATATTCACATCACTTATCAAGAATTTCATGATTTGAATATTAATTTTGAAAAATTTCGAATTTTCTGAAAACGAGCTTTCACGAACTGTTCTATTTTCGAAATCATGATTTTGGTGTTTTTGATCGAGTTTGTTCATTGATTTGTGTTAGAAAAGTGTTTTTATTCAAATTGAGTGTGAAATGTTTCATTAATTTCATGTCTGCATTCGATTTCTGCAATGTTTTCTTGATTTTGTGAACTTTGCGCTAGATCTCTACTTTGCGCCAGTTCATAGTACTTTGCGCGAGTTCATCATTCGGTTTGCGCGAGTTCTTCAGTTCTATGCTTGATCTTCCTAATTTTCTTTCAGTTTGTTTCAGGTTTTCGCTTCATCTGTGTCACGTAAAGCTCAGTTTGCGTTACAAGCTAGTCACGCAAAGTGAAGTTCTCGTATTCCTCCTATAACCCAAAGCTTACCTTGCGTCTTCAAGCACTAACGCAAAGCTCAGTTTGCGTCTCCCGCTATTCACGTAAAGTTAGTTTGCATCTCCTTCTCATCACGCAAAGCTCATTTGCGCCACAGCTTGCTCACGCAAAGTCTCATTTGCGTCTTCAGCGTTTCACGAGAAGTTTCAGTTTGCGTCTTCTTCGCATCACGCAAAATTCAGTTTGCGTCTCCTGCCTCTCACGCAAACCTCTAGTTTGCGCCATATCTGTCCAAACTTAAAAAAAAAAAAAAAAGAGTATGGAATTTTTTTTTTAAGTTTGTCTGCTATGGATTCTGCAAAGTTTGCCTTTCAAGCTAAGTTCTACACAAGTGATCTGATGATGTCCTTGGGATCTGAAACTCGTCCTCCAGTTCTTGTCGATGAAAACGAATTCACTCAATGGCAAGATCGATTTCTGAACTTCATCGAGCGTCAAGCTAATGGAGAGAACATGATGAAGTCTCTAACTGAAGGACCTTTCGTAAAGCCTAATAAAGAGACTCCTCCAACATCTGAAGAGGCTTCACAAATAAAAGCTGATAGAGAGTTGAAAGCTAACCTGATGCTAGCTTTACCAAACTCTGTCTACAACCGGGTTGATCATTGCAAGGATTATCCAAATCTGTTGTGGGCACAATTAGAAAAGATCATGCTTGGTTCTTCGGTAGCAACTCAGCTCCGACATACTCGGTTCATGAACAACTTTGAGGAGTTCAAGGCCAAAAAAAGTGAGACTATAGAGAGTGTTTTCGACAGATTCTGTGCAGTGCTGAATGATCTGCGAAAGATAAATGTGAACAAGACAGAGCTTGAGACGAATCTGAAATTTCTTAATGCTCTTCAGCCTGAATGGAACAAATCATGTCACAGACTGAGGAACGATGTTCGGATTTCCACAATGCAGATTCAGGAACTATACGAGATTCTGATGACTTATGAGAGCTTGGTGCTAGAGAAGAAGGTCAAACTGGAGAAAAAGAACAAGAAGTCAGTAGACCCGATTGCACTCCTCACGAGCCAACTGGCTGAACAAGCGTTGTCTGATAACGCTTACAACGGGTCAACTGATGATGATGGTGAGGCTATGCAGAAAGCGATGATCCTTCTCTCTCAGCATTACCAAAAAAAGTTCCAATCAAAGTCGGGTTCCAACACTTCTCGTTTCACTTCCGGTTCAAGAGTCAAAGTGCCCGAGCCAAAGACTGCTGAATGCTACAACTGTGGAAAGCCGGGTCACATTTCAAAGGAGTGTCGAGTGAAGAAGGTCAGAAATTCGGCATATTATAGACAGAAAATGGAATTGGCCGAGAAAAGAGAGAGTTGATTAGCTTTGCTAGCCGAAGAGGAATTCTGGCTGGATCATTCCGACGATGAAGCTACAAACGTAGAGATCGCTCAGATGTGTTTGGTTGGAGATGATCAGTCAGACAATTCTCATACTGATGAAGATGAGGTACATTCTGATTTTGATTACATCTTTATTGCCTCACAGATGAATATTATTATTTCTGCTTTATCTGATCTTCGCTTAAAGTTGTTATCTGAAAAAAATTTAAATTCTGAAAAGTCAGATTTGATTGACAAACTGAAAATTTCTTTGAAAGATGAAAAATCTATTTTGGAAAACACAAAAGACATCTTTCAAAAGAAATTGGATGATTTGGAAAATTCAAATAAGACTTATCTTGAATCTTTGACGGCTATGACTAATTTAAAAGATGATTTTTCAGATAAAATAAATAAATTAGAAAAAAAGCTTTATCGAAGAAATCAATCTGAACAAACAATTTTTATGAACAAACCGGGGAGTGAAGAAGCTTTAAAACAAAGGTGGGGACTTGGTTTTGAAAATCCTCGTTGTTTAAACAATGCGATTGAAAAATCCCCAACTTTATATAAATACGATTATCTGACTCTTGCTCATTATGCTCCTCAATTTAAAATTGATTGGATGAATGAGAAGCAAGTGTTAGAAATCGAAAATAAGAAAAGAACAAATAACAAGAAAAAGGAAATTCCTTTTGTTTACACAAGCGAAAATGCAAAATATTTCCCTGAAAAATCAAGGAGAGGCAGAAGAATTTTAAATGATATATCTCCTATCAAATCTTCAATGTCTGATGATTTTATTGATCCTTATGCTTCAAATTCTGATAAGGAAAACATTTCTCCAATAATTTATGATTCTAAGAAATATACTCCTCCGTTAGTATTAAAAAGCAAAATCATCGATCTTGAAGATAAGATAGAAGATCAAAATATTTTAAAGAAAATTGAATCTGATATTTTTCTTTCTTTCATGACATCTAGTCTTGAAGAAAAATTATTTTCTCCAAAATCAGATTCTATTTCTAACCTTTCTTCTGATTTTCAAGTAAACAAAAGTGAAGTTTCTAATTTTAAAATCTTTTCTCAATATTCTTCAGACTCCGAGGCAAATTCAGATTTATTAGTTGATCAGATTGGTTGCTTGGATAAAATTATTTCTTCTGATTTAAATTTTTCGTCTAAAATTCTTGATGATTCTTTTACGCTAAATGTTCAATATTATAAACCTAAGCGTAAAAGAAGACGGTCAAAGAAGTCCAAGAAACAAGATAAAGTTATTTCTGACAGTTCTAATTCTTCTGATTCAATTCTTTCAGATAGGACTTTGAGCACTCGATCGAAGCAGATCTGGCAAGCGAAGCGGACATCTGATGAACATACTTTTGATGGGGATAAATGTGTAGACAAACTTTATAAAAGTGATTCATTTGCTACATGTAATAAAATTTCAAAATATTCTATAAAGCAAATGATTCGAATTTCAAAACATGTCTCATGTTCTTCCTCAGATTCTAGTTCTGATGATTATGCTTTCTATTCTGATGATTGTGCCAATCATTCTGATCATATTTCTCATGCTTTAACTGTCAAATCTAATATGTATTCCCCCCTACGAACTGCAACTAACAAACACGGGCCCAAATTCAAGTGGTACCCAAATCTCAATCTGATTTAAAGTTGCAGGTATCTCATGTTAAGGGGGAGTAAGAGATATTATGGTTTTTGAACACAGCAGTTCAAAACCCGGTCTTAAATGTCAAGACTTTGGCTTCTGAGTACTGCAGCTCAGAACCCGTGCTTCAACGACTACGACTTCTAGAAAAATCAGTCTAGGACTCGTTATTCAATGCTTTAAGCTTCTAACTAATGAGAAACTGTGAGTGCATCTATTCTTTTCCGCTGCATTTATATCTGATAATGATGTTGTTCCAGTTTTCTCAATATGTTTTACAGAATCTGAGCAATTTTCTTCAACTCCTGATTTTGTTCAAACAAAATTTTTTTTGAGACACATATTCTTTATACACTGTATAGAAGTTGATATTATTGAATTATATTTTGTTTCAACTGAATATAAACTTGCCGATCAAATATTTCTAATTTTAAAATTTCAGCATGTTGTTTTAAAAGTTTAAACCCTTACAAATTTTATTTTATAAAGTAAAAGTTTTACAATTTTTCTTTCTTTTGAATAAAATGTGTGTCCAGGATAAATTTTCAAGTTGATTTGTTTATATTGAAGTTTTTATATGTTCAAATTTCAGTTCTAACAAAAGTCGAAAAGTCAAGCAACATGTTTGTAGCTTTTGATATTGCTTTACAGTTGTGTGATTCGGAATATTTATAGTTTACAATGCTTAGAAAACCTAAAAAGTCGAAATTTCGGATTGTAATGAAAACATGGGCTAAGCACTTAGACGTAAAACCTTGTGATTGAGATGATTATTAAATTCTTATAAATCAGAATCTCTAAGTTTAAAAGTTTGTACCTGTGACCTTTCTGGTTTGGGAAAGTAAGTTCTGTGGGATGCTTGTCATCTGGTCCCCTAAGGTCATTTGATCTGGGAGTGATCGAACCAAAATCCTTCTATAGAACCAGATCGAAAGTCATGTTCTACTGGTATGAATGGATATAGGATGTGTCGATGTAGCCTTTCTGATATGGGAAAGTAAGTTCCAAGGGGTGCTTGACACCTAGTCCCCTAAGGCCAACTGGTCTGGGAGTGGCTAACCCAAATCCTGCAATAGGGTCAGATAGAAAGTTACGTTTACGGCATGTTCTTTACTTAATAAACTTTTTGATTAAAAGATGCCAATGTGCACAACGCTTAAAAGATGCCAAAGAGCACACTCATGTGAAGATGCCAATGTGCACACTACTAAAAAGATGACAATGAGCACACATCTCATGATACTTGGTGATATGTTTGAGTTGCGATAAACCTGTAAATTTGTGAAAGTTTTAATTTTTGATGACTTAGTGTCAGTACATGCAAAGTTCTCTATAATATTTTTAGAATTACATTTTCTTAAAGCTAGTCGAAGTTCACATCCGAGCACACTGAATAGATTGATGAAAGTTTTTGAAACTGAACATGTCTTAACTTGATATGCAATAAAACTTGTTTCTATATCCAAACACATACATTTGATTTCATTTGATGGATTTTATTGTGATATTTTACTAAGTAGAATTTTATTTGTTTCTGTTTAAATTTTTATATATTTAGTCGTTTCAAAATATATATTCAGTATATTTTTCTTTCTACATTGATATTTGATCATTGTGTTCTCATATATATATATATATATATATATATATATATATATATATATATATATTTCAAATGGGTTTGAGCATTATTCAAGGGGGAGTGAAAAAGGAGAATTTTTCTTAATGATCATATCTGTTTTTGAGGGGTAGTATCTGATTTTCTTTATATGAATGCTAACTTGAATTGTCATATCTAGTGCATTTATGTAGGGGGAGTCAAAGAGCTTAAAAAGGTCAGATTTTTTCTAAGTTTAAGTCAGCTTTACGCCATCAGTTGGTCGCGCAAACCTTGCTTTGCGCCACCAGCGTGACGCGCAAACCTCTCCTATTTTTCTCCGTTTCTTTGATTTTGCAGATCTTAAGCTGTCTCGTCTCCAACATTTGCATGACCAAGTTGATCCCGATCATCAAGGTCATGAGGGGGAGAATTAAGATAAGTTAAAGGAGATGATTAAGAGACAAAGAGCTCAAATGTTTATTTGTTGATCAAGATTTGCTCAAAGATTCTATTCTCTCAGCCATTTTAATTCTTTTGTTGTTCCTGCTCCGACCACCACAGTTCATTCAAGGTCATTTAAAAGAGGTGTGTCTTCTAGAGCTAAAGGCAGTAAAGACAACTTTATCTGAAAGATGCTGAGAAGAAATTTTCTTAAAAGTCAGAAAGCTTCACAAAGTCGCTTTAATGGTCCGTGCTGATTTAGAAGATCATTTTTGAAGACCAAAGCGCCAATGATTACTAAGGGGGAGATTGTTAGGTCTGATTTTATAGTAATCATTGTATTTATAGGGCTTGGTCAAATACTGTGTCTAAGATTCTATCTGTGTTGTATCTGACCAAGGGTATTTAAGTCCCTTTGGTCTTTGTTCCGGGTAAGAAACTAACGCACACATTAATACATTTTACACTTTGCGCATCCAAGCTCTCTCTCTCTACTTTCTCTCTCTAAGATTCATTGATCTTGGACTATCAATGGTCTATGTATTCTCCACCTGATCAGATCGAAGAATCTTAATACTCCTTCCAAGTTGGTTTTGTACTTCATTTTGAAATTCTTTGAACATTTCAAAGGACTTGGACTTATGTCGCATAAAATATACATAGTCGAACCTACTGAGATCATCAGTAAATGTAATGAAGTATCTATAACCACCTCTAGCATGTATGTTCATTAGACCACATACATCACTGTGTATGATTCCCAATACATCACCTGCTCTCTCACTTTGTCCAACAAAAGGAGCCTTTGTCATCTTTCCAGTTAAACAAGCTTCACACGTCCCATATGATTCAAAATCTAATTTGTTCAATAATCCATCTTTATGGAGTTTGGAAATGCGAGTTTCGTTTATATGGCCAAGACGACAATGCTAGAGATAGGTTAAATTTGAACTATTCGATTTGACCTCCCTTTTATCTATGTTATAAATCGGATTATCCATATTAAGAACATAAAGACCATTAATCAAACTTGCGTTACCATAATATATATTACCAAAAGATAATGAACAACATTTGTTCCCAATATTAAAGGTAAAACCTTTCCTGTCCAAACAAGATACAGAAATCAAATTTCTAGAAATAGATGGTACGCAAAAACAGTCATCAAGTTCTAATAATAATCCGGTCTGTAAAGTTAACAAAATAGATCCTATGGCTATAGCAGCAACCTTTGCCCCATTTCTAACACGTTGATCAACTTCACCTTTGCTCAACCTTCTAGTCCTTTTTAGTTCATGCACGTTTCTACAACTATGAGAACCACATCCAGTATCTAATACCCATGATGTATAAGAAGTAGAAAGATTAGCTTCTATCACATAGATACCTGAAGTGGAAGTTACACTTCCTTTCTTCTTTTCCTGAAGGTAGAGAGGACAGTTCCTCTTCCAATGCCCGGGTTTGTTGCAATGAAAGCACTCACCCTCCTTAGGTACAGTTACATTGGGTTTCTTAATGCCTCCATTTGGCTTCAAAGATTTAGAAGTGGGTTTGGCAATTGACTTTCCTTTGCCTTTCCATTTCCTGTCCTTATGGACCATCAAAATGGTAGACTTGTTCTTTGCAAGATCTTGCTCGGCTGTTCGTAACATATTGAGCAATTCTGGAAGGTATTTGTCAAAGTCATGCATGTTGTAGTTCATTACGAATTGACTGTAGCTATTTGGCAACGATTGCAAAACTACATCAATGGCCAACTCCTTTCGTAAAGAAAAACCTAGTCCTTCAAGACGTTCAATATGCCCAATCATTTTAAGCATATGAGTGCCAACAGAACTACCTTCAGACATTCTAAAATGGAACAGTTCATTGGATGTTTCGTACCTCTCATGTCTAGCTTGCTCTTAGAATATATATTTTAGGTGTTCGATCATATCGAACGCTCCCATGTTTTCATGTTGCTTCTAAAGCTCAGGTTCCATGGTTATTAGCATTAGACATGAGACGTCCAAAGCATCTTCATCATGTTTTTTAAAAGTGTCCCTTTCAGTTCTAGGAGCACTAGAATTAGGCTCTTCAGGGATTTGTTGCTCCAAGACATACAGTTTCTTTTCAACTTTGAGGACAATTCTCAAATTACGATACCAATTGATGAAATTTGTTCCATTTAGTTTTTCTTTCTCGAGAATCGATTGCAAAGTGTTTTTGTTTCCATTGTTGGTTTATGCCATTGGTAATCTACGATAGAAAAGCAGAGTTCTTAGTGTCATGAAAGTATATTGTTTATTAAGGACTTTCATCAAACAAGCTCACACTATTTTAATCAAAACAACAACCCTCTTTTATTGTTTCGGAAAACGTCATAAGCTTTCTAGCGGGCCAAGATCCATATCCTCATTATCGATCAATTTAACTTTAGCTAACCGATCAACCAATAATGTTTAAGGTAAGCAACAACATTGATAATTACATCTCTATGTAACTCTTGGATAGTTAGATAAATAACTTTTATTTAAATTCATCATATGAATGTTCCCAACACATGCCTCCAAATCCCTAATCCTATTAGGCTTAATTTGGTTAAGTCCGACCCAAAATGGCTTGTAGGAATCCTATGCTTACCTTATCTTACTAAGATTAAAGAGAGTGCCCAACTTTATCATGACCCACCCTCGATGATCAAAGTCTTGACAAGTGCCATGTTTGGAAGACATCTTAAAGTTAATATTTTGGTGAGGGATTTTAGTTAGTTCGATTTTACCATACTTTCCTTTGTAATAGATCGTTTCCTCATAGTTTGATTTAACCGGAATCCAGATTGGAGGAGGATCAATTAAATACCTTCCTTTTTTTGGCGGTTTAGGCCTTTGTGACAAAACCGGTTGAAATCTTACTATGATGTATTAAGACCATATCACTCAAGATCGACGGTCCATTTTATATCTTATATAAATACCAATTTTTATTTTATCAAAACTCATTTTGATTTGTAAAACTCCTTTTACTTATATGTTTTAAAATCATATTTTGTTTTAAAATCATATTTTGTTTTAAAATGGTGTAACAAGTACCACATACATACAACCACACATAATATATTAAAATATATATATATATATAGAGAGAGAGAGAGAGCGTAAAAATAAATGTGAGATGATTATAGCCCCCCTATGCGATATTCACAGAGCCAAGTATGAATATCATTACATAAATAAACTCTTATGGTTCTAAGTCTTCTCATCTTCGTCACTTCATAACGCCTCCATCTCTTGTTTTCTTTTATACAAAATATTTTAGATTTCAATCAAAGAAACCTCGAGTTACATTCGAGGGGATTGTATGAGAGGAGAATGCACAAAGAGAATATATAGAGAAAAGCACGACATGCAAGTCGTATTTATCAAATATAATACATCCATGACTAAGGGATATAACCATTCACCAAGCAAATCACATTATACATATTCAATCACATTGAAACATAAAACCGATTTGCAACACCACCGTATAAAAATAATATAAAATTCATACGATATCGAAAAAGGGTGATTCAAAGTTCTTTGGAAAACTAACAAAAAGATACAAATCTTTTATGTTTTAGGATTTAAAAGATCTACAACCCTTATAGGTCGAAAATCAAGTCAAACCCGTAGTGGGTTCGATTTTCGGACAACATTGTGACTCTGTTGTAAAAAGTTCATACAAAGTCGAAATGATGCGATTCAAAAGCCTGTGAAAACCTAACAGAAAGCTCCACGTTTTTCATGTTTTAAGTTTTATCAGATTCAGAATCTTTTTAGCACGAAAAAACCAAAACATTTACAAAATAAAAACATACAACATCAAAACAGTTTTAAAAATGCATGCATGGCACAAAAAAACGATCTAGAGGTTCGTAAGTAGATCTGATACCACTGTTGGGTTACGGGATCTTAAGCACAGCGGAAAATAAAACAGTAACCCTCCAAGGACCCATAAGAACCGGAATAAATCGAGTGTTTCGAAATTATACCTCACAGTTAACGAGACTTTGAATCACAACAACAAACAAAGGTTGATGCCTCCACGATATCCACGCGAACAATCCGAATCCTTTGCCTTCTCGTGATGCTAGTCACGGTTTCAAAAACTTAGAAAGAAAAGGGAGCAATAGTTGTAGGTGATTTTAGAGAGAATTGCAAGACCAAAAAAATTGCATACAATGTCATACATTATATATGGTGATGGAAATATGGCCTAAAAGATCACCATCATCTTCACACCTTACTTGAGTGTAAGAGTGACCATGCATCATCACTTTCTTACATAACCATACCTAGTCAACTTTATTTATGTCCAACATAAATAATATCTGATTTTATTTAATCAGATTAAATCAATACAAATCAGATATAATAATTAAACGTTTTAATTATTAATACTCCTTATTCGAATATGTTCAATGCGTGTGACCCAATGGGTTCTCGACATGTTGGTAATAAATATAAATATCGTATTTATAGTTATAAACAATGAGCGGTATATAGCAATACATCATCATCACCCAAATGACGAGAATTGGTGATACAACAAATTATCGGTTTGTAGTCAATTTTAGTTTACATATTTAATTCTTTTGTCCTTGATGACCAGATTGAACACGAGACATTGAATGTGTCATTCTCATTATGTCCAATCTCTAGTTTCTTGATTCCCTAATATACTAATAAAAACAGAAATTGATATCTCATATCATTTATCTGAGCATGCATGCATTTCTTCAGTATATATTTATCAAAGGGCCGAGAGATATCGCTCCCATCATAAAGGAAGAACAAATCCTATCTCGATACATGCTAGTTCTACCATGTGATTTATAATATACCCAACAATAATTCTGTCACCCAGTTACGGAATGATTAGAACAAATGTCAAAATATATTACTCACACATAACAAACTCCATATTTCTCAAGTCAAAGAATTACATGTACATTGACCACATGAGAAACACTTATGACACTCACATGACATCCAAAGAAGTTTTCTCATAGTGAGTCACGTTCGATACACAAAATCTCCATTTTGTACCCATATGCAGATTCAATATCTCTATATGAATCCCTACATATGCTAGTCATTATCATATTACTTCAACCTTAAAACCCAAAATAATATTTAACTAGGGACATTTAAAATACATTATTCTAAGGTTATTTATTATGAATAATTTAAAACGCAGAATATAACATAGACATAAAAAATTGGGCAATGCCTTTTATTTATTAATTTAATGAAACAAAACTCAAAATTACAGTCATTATATGATTAGCTTTTGGGCATTCACTAACACTTCACTTCTTTGAGTTTCCTCTTCTCAAGTTTGGTATCGATCACATAAGCCAAGTAAGACGAGCATCCCTTCACCATGCATTTACGTGCTTTTGCCATGGAGATGATAGCCACATCTCCATTCCTTTTGTCACCATAAACAATCACCACTTCCTTGGTCGACATGAGGAGTCGGATTAATTTCTTGGAGCATACGATATCGGATCGATTCTCCGCTAGCCAGTCCATTCTGACCACTATGTCAAACCCACCAATTAGCATGGGCATCAAGTCGATCGAAAACTCTTTCCCTTCTATTCCTAAGGTGCAACCCTTCAATACGTCACGGACTAATACCTTTCCCTCGTTCTCTATCTCTAACACTAATGCATCGTCTAAGCTAGTAGTGGGCATGGAGAGTTTTTGGAAAAAAAGTGTCTGACACAAAAGAGAAACTTGCACCGGAGTCAAACAACACACGCACAAATACGATGTTTAGAAGAAATGTACCTGATACCACGTCGGTCGACGCCTTAGCCTTTTCGGTCGATATTTGAAAAGCTCTATCTAGCACTCTCGGAGGATCCACTTTCTTTCCACCGCCTCCCCCCGTCTTCACTTTCGGGAATTTCGCCCTAACATGCCCCGACTCCTTGCATTCGAAGCATATTTGACCCTTGATAGGACAATCTCTGAAAGCATGACCGGTCTTACCACACTTGTAGCAATTTCCGGGAACGATGTTGCATGGTCCAAAGTGTTTTATTCGGCACTTGGAACACCACCTAGCATCGCGCCTAGGATCGGTTCCTCGTTGATTGTCGTTGAATGGTCTTGGTTTCTTTGAGGGCACGAAACTTCCCTCCCACTTCCTTTTCTCTAACTGACGACTACCTTCCTCCTTACCACGGTTGTAGCCATCTTTCATCAGTTAGGCTTCTTCGACGACCTCACGGAGAGTGGAGGCCTTAGACACTCGGACCATTGACATCATGTCCGATGGAAGGACCTTGATGTAAGCCTTAATCTTCTTTTTCTACGTCGGGACCAGATGTCCCACCAACCCCAACTTATCCATAAATTTTCGGTTGTACTCTTTCACTGGAGAGCTACCTTTCTTTTAGTTTCGGAATTCTTCCTCTATCCGGTCCATCGCTCTCTCATTGCAGTACTCTTCTAACACTTTTTTCTTAAAAGTCGCCCAACTTAACTTGGCCAACACTGAGGCCTCAAGAGAAGTGGAGTAGACATTCCACCACGTGAGGACCTCCCCTCTAAGCATTTGAGATCCAAACTTTTCTTTCTGACTCTCGCCACACTCACTAGTCGGAAAGCTTGCTCCATTCCCCGGATCCAGTTCAAGCATACAATCGGGTCATCCGCACCTTTGAACTCGGGTGGTCGACAACTGAGAAAAGTCTTGAAGGAACAAGTTTTCCCTTCTTGTCTCGTGTCCAAAGTCACCAGACCATCAGTGGGAATTTCATTTCCGGTACCCCCGGATCCCGCCACCATAATTTTCTCGGCAACCGTCCTGTGCCTGCGGTTGTTGGTGTCCCTGTCCTCCAATAGCTTCAGGAATAGTTATTGTTGTTGGGCCATGGCCTTATTCATGGCTGACATCATCTGGTTCATCAACCTTGTATCCGTCGTTACCTCTTCCATAATGGGTTCCAACGTTTCTGGGTTGCATTAGGGAATGTGTTTGATCCTTCCACCCAACACATCGTTCAAGTGTGGAGGCACTTTCGCCGCAGTCACCCGCGGTTGGTCAATCGTAGATGTTGTTGCCTCATGGCCTTCCGCTCTATGCCGAGTAGTAACCACTACAGTCTGCGACATATTCGAGAATGGGGGTGAGTAATAGGCTATGAGGATAAAACATAAAGAAACGTACTACTACATTCATTAATTATCATAACAACAGTAATCTAAGCATGCTTACGTAACAATATATTCATAATAGCAGTAGCTAATTGAAATTATGAACATACTACACATAAGAATTATCGTTACCACCGTCACAACTCTCAATTCGTGCAATTCTGTCGACTCTAGGCCATCCTAACTTAAGAGTTCTACCGAAATCTCACAATGCATAACTTAATCGTTCTCAACTTAAGTCTAGGCATCTTACATTCATACCTAGTTCACTTAAACTATGACTCTGATACCAACTTGTAACACCCTAAAAATAGGGGTCAATTTAAACCTGAATAAATGCGGAAAAAACATCCTATAAATAAAGTAAATCACCCTAAAGAGGGGAAATAGTAAGGCGTTTACAAACCCAAGATAAATAAAGGATATAAATCGAGAACCTATTAATAATCTAAATCAAACTAATTCAGATTACGGATGGGTGTCGCTATCCTTCCAAAGAATTCCCCACAAAACAAAGTACGTCAGTCTATACTTCTCCAAAAATGCTAATTCTCGACCACTCGGTTGTCTACTCAATCCCGAAAAGCTCCACCGCTAAGATGACATGTCATACAATTCATTTTAAGAAAAAGTGTTAGGCTAAAGCCTAGTGAGAACAAACATTTATTAGCAAAATATACAAAACAATTTGGAATATAATTTGAGGTACCCGAAAGCTTAATCAATAAAATAGGAAACCATTAATAGTCATAACACATTACAATTCAAACATCAAATGTCTTTGTGAGCTCAACTCCTCTAAGTCTATTGCTCAAGAAGTCTCCAAGTCAACCCCTCTAGGTCTATTCATGAGATGTTTCAAAATGGTAACTTATGCACAATGGAATTACACCTTATTGCCCATGGGATATTGCCCGACCGTATAGGCCCACACCTTATTTACCATGGTGACCCGATGCCTATTTCGTGCCAAAGTAGTGAACTTAATGTCTAAAAATTAATACATTAAGACCACCGTGCCTATGGATCCATTGCACTAATACCAAAACCTAAAACAAAATCAAATGCACAAACACTTAATTAGGTATAATAATTTGGTGTCAAGTTGCACCCAATAATAACTCATGAAATTGATGCCTGGATTTCTAAAATCTTGGAAGGAAATCTTTTATCACCAAAACACATCAAATACCATTATAAATCTTGTCTTCGTTAATAGTAACCACCACACCCAACTTTAACCCAAAACCTTAAATTTTATCAAAACCCTAGTTTAGTTTGGGTTCATCAAGATTCCATGAATGCAAGGTAAGAACTATAATACTTAAGAGAGGCCTATGTAGCTACCAATCCCATTTTTACTCTTTTCAAAATCTCATTTGTCAAGACTAAACCCTAAAACCCAAAAGTAGGTTTTAGGTTAAGATTCATTAGATCGATCAACACATAAGTTAGAAGATGTGTACAGAATCAAAATGCATGGATTTTTGACATATATGAAGTTTAAGAATGTGTATGAACTCACCAGTTAGGTTTGTTAGAAAATCTATAAATCTTAGCAAGGAACTTGATAGAGAAGATGAGAGAAGACCCCCTTTAAGTAGCTAATCCACTCTAGGCTTGATGATGGAGAAGATCTCACAAGAATCCAAGCTTTAATATCTTAAATGCTTCCAAATCAGTCATAAATACATAAGGTTCATTTGGGAGAGAAAGTGGGAAGAGGTTGAGGTTCTAAATGATAAATGGGGTTGAAAAATCGAATTTATGGCAATCTGGTGCCCGATGGCGACAATGCCCGACGAGAGTGACATTTTGTCACAATCGCCGACATAATCGTGGGGCCACCCCCACTCTCGGTACACTCTCAGCGACAATGCACCGCGAGAGTGACCTCTATCAGAATCGCGGACATAGTCTCCCAGACTCACCCCCTCGTGGTACATGAGCCATGACAGTGCCCCGCGAGAGTGACCCCTGTCACAATCGCGAGCACATTCGCCCAAGGCGTGCCGAAGCCCAAAATTTCATTTTCCAACCTGAAGTGTTTCCGATCCGAAACCCGACAATACAAGAATCCACAATAATTCATTTTGTAACATAATTAAGTCAGAGATGAGTGCGATAAGGACATACCAAAATTCACGGGTGTTACACTATCCTTGAGATACACAATAAGTAGTGAGTTCATAGTTTCTGATAGGCATATCTCAAACATTTTATATACACAAGTGATCCAAGTACCAATTATACTTTTGATAAAACATAAAAGTAGAATGTAAGTATGACTCAGGTGTAAAAATCTAAATATACAGTATAGACATTATTTTTTTAGTTGTTATCTATATCTTACGGTGAACTTACACAAACTCAACATGAACGTAAACATTAGGATCACATACTTGAACCACTATGCTAGGAGTCATAACTTGTTAACCACATTTTAGTTAAACTCATAAATACCTACGATTCATACCTTGATTATACTTGTATCAGCTAATTACATATGTGATTTAGGGGTGTTAATGATTCAAGCTTTTAACGAGCTACTGGCTCAATCGCGTTTATCTCAAGATCAAAATTAATAATTCATTAATTTTTGAGCTCAAGTCGATATTGGACATAGATTAAAGCTTGTTTAATTTAACGAGTTGAGCTTGATAACACCAATGTTCGACTTAGCTCGTTTGAAAGCTCGATTAACTTTTTTGAGTCGAATTGATCCATTCAAGCATACACTGAGTCAAACATGTTCATAGTACAACCGAAGTATAGAATTTATCGATCTAGAACCCATAAATGACTTTAATCTTAGGTATAATCTTAAATTTAATGAGTCAATATTGAACGCAAATTAGAGCTTGTTAAAAGTTTCAAGTTGAGTTATACAATATGCCTAAGATGTAAGTCGAACCAATAAACTAGTTTATAAAGCTTAAATCTTAGGTATAATGTATAACTCAAAATTTTTAAATGAGCATCAAGCTCGAGGCTGAACATGGAAAAAATATTTGAGATCGAGCATTGTTGGTCTTGGGAAGTGATGACTTACACTAGAAGTGTTTGTAGAAGGGGATGGGGGTTGAATACAAAAACAACATATTTTCACTTTTTAATTCTTTCTTCTATATTTTGTATAAATACAAGAATTACAGATTTGTTGCTAAATTTAGGAAGGTAAGACTTGTGATCCTAAACAATTTAAATGTGACAAATTTGCTAAACTGAAAGAGAGGGAGGAAAAGTGTCTCTTCTAGATCCGAAGAACTAAGGAAGTTCTTTTGAGGATGACGCCGAATTTACTTCAGAAACACTCACAAGGATGTTTTTTTTAAAACGGGTGAGTAGAATTGAATGACAATGGTGACCTCTTATAGCCACCAATGCTTAAATGCTAACTGTCCAACTTTAATGAGTGTCTTCTTCTGATTGGTTGATCCATGCATCCTAATACCCTTCATTTCAACCTTTGAGCTTGATGTAGACACTATTTTGATTTATTCCATCCTATAGTATGCCGAGGGAACAGTAAAGCAAACACGGTACCAATAAAATAATGTTTTTGTACTTACTTAGGCTGACATGTTGTACATGTTCTCATACCAAGAAGAAAGTAAGATAGTTGGTGAGCTAAACTTGTTGGCCAAGTTTGTACTTTAAGATTCGGCTTGCCATTAGTAGTATTTGTCAGACTACTATTTGACTTTATCTTGTACCGATCTTCTTTCGGCTAGATGACAAATCAATCCACTTTAGTGACGATCTTGACCTTATTCAACTAATTTTCGATTTTGTTGAAGGCATTTTGCTCTAATCAATACAGATAATTATAAGATTTTTACAAGTAAAAGTCCTTTATTTTTCTATATCCAAAATATAAGCTATATATCGGATACAACAACTATAGAACGTTATTAAGTTGTTACATCGGATAGACCACGTGTTGTTAAAACTGGAACCGTTTAGCCAATAGAAGAATCGAGCGGATGAGAGCTTTGATGATATCCAACTGTATGAGGCAATGTATGATGGATGATATATCCTGTAACGACCTAAAATTTAAAACAATAATAGGAAAAATTCCGGAAAATTTTGGTGAAAATTAAACTTCTAAATATCGCAACTATAACCCTTTAAAAGGAAAGTTTGGATAAACAAGTGCCAATTTGCTCTATGGGACATAATTACAACAACTTGTCTAATCTAGAAATAAATGACTATATTAAAATGAGTGTTGCTATATCCCCAAAATAAGCGCTCTTCACAAAAATCCCAAAAAACCCGTCTTCTTAAGTGCTCCTACATGCACAGGTCGGCACATCAAGACCTCCTAGGCCCGCTACTAGTAGGACCTGAAAAACACGTACACAAGAACAAGTGTTAGGCTAGAAGCCTAGTGAGATCTCACACAAGCATATACGATATAATCAATACATAAATCATTAAAGTATGAATCCATGTTACCCAAACCGCAATTGTAAGTCCGAATCAACAATCCACACGGGTCCACAGTGGCCCAATCTTGAGCACAATTATAAGTATATGCAAACCTTATTTACGGGGGAGTTTCGTCCCATCCATGTGACTAGCACAATGAATGGGGTTACTTGTACGTTGTATGGTATTACACCTCAGGTGCTCGGCTTTAGTACACACCTCTCCAGTGTCACCTCAAGTCTATACTCTAATTTTAGTGTCTACTCCAAGGAGTTCCACCTCAAGGTTTACTGAACCTTAGTGCCTACCCTAGTCTAGAAGAGTTTCGCCTCAAGAGTCCATGGATCTTTAGTGCCTACTCACTAGATTCCCACAAGACGGTTTCATCATAATTATCGCAATGACATACCCAATCCTCAAGCACAAGGATTGACTCCACACCCACACAACTCTTAATAATAATTTGCAATTCAATTTCATGGGTAATGTCACATTTACATTCTTTCAACATAGTCCCCTCGTAAGAGGTCATAATTGACAAAACATTATATAAGTCTTACTCTCCGCATTTAAAGGTTCACAAACAACATATTCCATCATACTTCATTTATTTCCACCATCAATATTCCACTAGTTTGGACATAGGTCAAGAGTCCAAGTATTCTTAACTATGATTTAGCTATTATAGTACTCTTAACATTTCACAATGATTTAAGCCAATAATTTCCACTCGCATTTTGGTGATAGCATAATACTTATCAATTCCCTATCCCATTTTTAGGTCTATAACACTATAAATATTGAACATTTAGCCAACATGATAACAAGTAAGCATTTATATATTCATGAAAAGTAGAGAACTCAACTTCAAGGTTTGTAAGGTAAAAACCCTAGAAATGAGGAAACCCTAGGATGGGAATATCCCTCTTGAAGCTTTAATGACCAAGAGAATCTTCACTTAATGAGTTGGTTGAGGTAGATGGTGTCTAATAATTGTTTCTTGGTAGGTTAGGTCAATAATTTAATGAGGGGAGAGGGGAAGAGATGAGAAATCACACCTGGGAAAAGGGGAGGAGGTTTTAGGAGAAATGAATCTGAAATGTCGGTTGTAGGGTTAAAATCGCAACTAAAAGAAGAAACCAGATTAGGTCGCAGGTGACCTTGCCCCCGCGATAGTGCCCTGGAAATGTTGCTAAGCACTATCGCCTTGGATGTACTGTGGGCGGTCCACATGTCGCGACAATGAAACTGCAAGAGTGACCTCGACACTGTCGCTGGGCACTCTCGCCCCAAGTGTACTGAGCCTCCCCTGGGTTGTGCGACAATGCCTCCAACGAGAGTGACCATGGCATTGTCGCATGGCACTCTTGTCGTCCCTCCCCAAAATTACAATTTTTCCCTTTTTCGATTCTCGCGACTCAAAATAAACGATATTAAATGTAAGGTTTCAATACTCTCATAACTACTTGTATAAATACAACGAATATGCAATAAAGCTATATATATATATATATATATATGTCTACCAAAGTCTTAACATGCAAAGACACATATACACACACACACACACAAAGAAGAAAAAAAGGACGTACACTGAATTTCGGGGTGTTACATATCCGAAACCTAAAACAACATAATCAAATGAGGTAATATCCGATTAATTACGTTCATCGGATTTGTACCTTGTGAAACAAGGTGAACAAGAATAATTATTTCTAAGTGTTTGGTCGGATGTTATAAGTATTATGTATAAATCCGATGGTTGACACCAACAAGCACAATTTTGAAAAAGTTATTCGAGCTCAAGCCTCAAGTTATTTTCTTGAGTCGAGTTGAAAAACCTACTAATCGAGTTGAGTTGTTAACACTCGTAGACCATGTCACTAACTAGATCATGTGTCGACTCCTTGTATCATTTGTGATGCCCGACCATGTCACTACAACATCCTGATACCTCACACACATAGCCAACCCATTTTATTTTCATGAAGAACTTATTTTGTAAAACACTTAACACATATGACATGCTTAAAACTTCAAAACATGAAGATATAACATATACATATAATCATCATAAAATACATGGAAATGGTCCATATGTATATATGCATCTCAATTTTGGTAAAAGTTTCATGAAAACTCACCTTAATTATGCGTAGGCTAGTTTTGTCATTACTTGCACACTACCTATGCTTATCATATACACTTTCTAAGTACTTATATTGACATAAAATACTTTATTTCTCCAAACTCATACGTTTAATACTGATTTGGTCGTTGTCATACCCAACAGGGAGGTATACGACTTTTGAGGTGCGTATGATCTCACTTACATCGTAGGTGACTTCAAGCAGCTCATATGTCTTGCTTGCCTTAAATGGTCAACACAACTTCCGAGGTAATTTAACCCTTTAACACTTCACGTCAAGTGAGCAACTTGGCTTATGTCACGTTTAAGGCCATGTAAGTAGCACTAAGGTTGCTATGTCCAAATAACTAAAGCAGATTTTTTAAGGCCATTTTAACTCGTTTTTCTTTCATTAAGGCATTAATAATATGCATGTACACCCTTCAACACACCAAAAATATACCACAACATATAAGCAACCTTTCGTGCCTTTAGTTATGTTTTTATGCATGATCATTCATGGTAACATACATGACCATTCTCGAGCAATTTTTAACCTTCAGGCGTCCATATTGTTAAGTCTGATTTTATAGTAATCATTGTATTTATAGGACTTGGTCAAATACTGTGTCTAATGTCATATACAGTGTTGTATTGACCAAGGGTATTTAAGTCCCTTTGGTCTTTGTGTCTTGGAAGAACTTTTAACGCTTATATTGAATTACATATACTTTGCGATTCCAAGTCTCTCTCACTACTTTCTCTCTCTAGAGATTCAGTGTTCTTGGACATACAATTGGTATCAAAGCCATCTGAATCTTGAGAGGATTGAGAGAAATTGTTTTTCGTTCCTGAATTTGTGAATTAAATCGAAAATTTGATCGATTTTCTTGAATTTTCAAGAAAATCTCGTTTTCTTGATTTTTCATCAAATTCGGATGTGTTTTTGATTGAATTTCTTTGCAAATTGGTTTGTTGGATTCGAAATTGATAGGAGAACATATTTGATTCATACAATTTTGCAAGAAAAACAGTTTTAGATTGTCGATTTTGAGTTTTTGTGATTTTCTGGAAACTCGTATTTCACGTTCTGTTCAAATTCGAAATCTTGATTTTGTGGTGTTTAATCAAGTTTATTGATTGAAATGTGTTAGAATCTTGTTTTCGATCAATATTGTGTGAATTACTTGCATTAATTTCATGTCTGCATTCGTTTTCTACAATATTTTCTTGATTTTGTGAACTTTGCGCAAGATCTAAAGTTTGTGCGAGATTCATATAGCTTTGCGTAAGTTCTTCCTACTTTGCGCGAGTTCATAGTTGGATTTGCGTGTTCTACTAATTTTGTTCCTTTGTTTCAGGTTTTCGCATTGGGTTTATCACGCAAAGCTTAAACTTTGCGTATCATTCCAATCACGAAAAGTTAACTTTGCGTATCCAACAGCTTCCGAAAAGTTCATTTTGCGCAATCAACATAACACGCAAAGTCCAGTTTGCGTTATAAGCTACTCACGCAAAGCTACTTTGCGTATCCTTCTACTAACGCAAAGTACAGTTTGCGTTTCCTCCGTGTTACGCAAAGATCAGTTCTCGTCTCGGCCTGCTCACGCAAAGTCAATTTGCATCTTCTATTCTTCACGCAAACCTAAGTTTGCATCTTCAGTGCCTCAAGCAAAGTATAGTTTGCGTCTCCATCATCTAACGCAAAGCTTACTTTGCGTCTTCAACATATAACGCAAAGCTACTTTGCATCTCTGTCTTATAACACAAAGCTACTTTGCGCCACAACCTGCTTACGCAAAGTCTCGTTTGCGCAACAGCCTTCTCACGCAAAGCTCAACTTTGCGCAAGTCTCAGACTTAGAATATTTTGAACATCTGCCATGGATTTTGACAAATTTTCTTATCAAGCTCAGTTCTACAAAAGTGATCTAATGATGTCTTTGGGTACAGAAAATCGTCCACCTGTACTGATAGATGAAAATGAATTTACACAGTGGCAAGATCGGTTCCTAAACTTCATTGAACGACAAAAGAATGGTAATGACATGTTGATCATTCTATCTGAAGGACCGTTCGAAAAATCAAAATTGGCTTCTGTATTATATAAGCCCACTAAAGAGTATTCACATGATGAGTTGTCTGCATATCAAGCTGATCGGTACATTAAGGCGAATCTGATGTTGGCCTTGCCCAACTCTGTATACAACAGGATTGATTGTTTTAAAACTCATCCTAATCTAATGTGGCAACAACTGGAAAAGATTATGCTTGGATCTTCTGTTGTAACTCAACATCGACACACTCGTTACATGAATAATTTTGAAGAATTCAAAGCCAAGGACGGGGAGCCACTAAAGACTGTGTATGATCGTTTCTGTGCCGTGATAAATGATCTTAGGAAGATTAAGGTTGTAAAGACAGAGATTGAATTAAATCTGAAGTTCCTCAACTCATTGCAACCAGAATGGAATAAATCATGCCATAGACTGAGGAACGATGTCAGAATCTCCACAATGCAGATCCAAGAGATGTTCGAGATCTTGCTGACTGATGAGATCCTGGTGATAGAGAAGAAGTCTAAACTAGAGAAAAAGAAGAAGTCAGTAGACCCGGTTGCACTTCTCACGAGCCAACTGGCTGAACAAGCGTTGTCTGATAACGCTTACAACGGGTCAACTGATGATGATGGAGAGGCTCTACAGAAAGCTATGATCCTTCTTTCTAACCATTACCAGAAAAAGTTCCAACCAAAGTCGGGTTCCAATTCTTCTCGCTTCAATTCTGTGTCTAGAGCCAAAGTACCCGAGCCAAAGACTGCTGCTTGCTACAACTGTGGAAAGTCGGGTCACATCTCAAAGGAGTGTAGAGCAAAGAAGGTTAAGGACTCAGCTTATTATAGACAAAAAATGGAACTGGCCAAGAAAAGAGAGAGTGGATTAGCTTTGCTAGCCGAAGAAGAATTCTGGCTAGATCATTCTGACGATGAAGCAGCAAACGTAGAGATCGCTCAGATGTGCTTGATCGAAGATGATCAGTCAGACGATTCTGATTCTGATGAAGATGAGGTATATACTGATTTTGATCACAATTTTATTACCTCTCAGATGAATTTCATAATATCTGCTTTATCTGATTTGCGTTCTAAGTTAATATCTGAAAAGAATTTAAATGCTGAAAAGTCAGATTTAATTGACAAATTGAAGATTTCTTTGAAAGATGAAAAATCTATTTTGGAATATACAAAAGACATCTTTCAAAAGAAATTGGATGATTTGGAAAATTCAAATAAGACTTGTCTTGAATCTTTGACGGCTATGACTAATTTAAAAGATGAATTTTCAGATAAAATAAATAAGTTAGAAGAAAAGCTTTATCGAAGAAACCAATTTGAACAAACAATTTTTATGAACAAATCAAGGAGTGAAGAAGCTTTAAAACAAAGGTGGGGACTTGGTTTTGAAAATCTTCATTGTTTAAACAATGCGATTGAAAAATCCCCAACTTTAAATAAATACGATTATCTGACTCTTGCTCATTATGCTCCTCAATTTAAAATTGATTGGATGAATGAGAAGCAAGTGTTAGAAATCGAAAATGAGAAAAGAACAAATAACAAGAAAAAGGAAATTCCTTTTGTTTATACATATGAAAATGCAAAATATTTCCCTGAAAAATCAAGGAGAGGCAGAAGAATTTTAAATGATATATCTCCGATCAAATCTTCAATGTCTGATGATTTTATTGATCCTTATGCTTCTAATTCTGATAATGAAAATATTTCTCCAATCATTTATGATTCCTAGAAATATACTCCTCCGTTAGTATTAGAAAGTAAAATCATTGATCTTGAATATAAGATAGAAGATCAAAATATTTTAAAGGAAATTGAATTTGATATCTTTCGTTCTTTCATGACTTCTAGTCTTGAAGAAAAATTATTTTTTCCAAAACCAGATTCTATTTCTAGCATTTCTTCTGATTCTAAGGAAAACAAAAAGGAAGTTTCTAATTTTAGAATCTTTTCTCAAAATAATTCAAACTCCGAAGTAAATTCAGATTTATTAGTTGATCAGATTGGTTGCTTGGATAAAATTATTTCTTCTGATTTAAATATTTCATCTAAAATTCTTGATGATTCTTTTACACTCAATGATCAATATTATAAATCTAAGTGTAAAAGAAGAGGGTCAAGGAAGTCAAAGAAACAAGATATAGTTCTTTCTGACAGTTCTAATTCTTCCAATTCTAATCTTTCAGATAGGACTTCGAGCAAGTCAAAGAAGCAGATCTAGAGAACAAAGCGGACATCTGATGAACCTACTTTTGATGGGGATAAATGTGTAGACAAATTCTATAAAAGCGGTTCATTTGTTTCTTGTAATAAAATTTCAAAGTACTCTATAAAACAAATGATTCGAATTTCAAAACATGTCTCATGTTCTTCCTCAGATTCTAGTTCTGATGATTATGCTTTCTCTTCTGATGATTGTGCCTATCATTCTGATCATCTTTCTCATGCTTTAACTGTCAAATATTATAAATATTTTCCTATACGAACTGCAACTAACAAACACGGGCCCAAATTCAAGTGGGTACCCAAGTCTCAATCTGATTCAAAGTTGCAGGCATCACATGTTAAGGGGGAGTAAGAGAAGGAATGGCTTTTGAACATAGCAATTCAAAACCCGGTCTTAAAAGTCAACTTTCTGGCTTCTGAGTAATTCAGCTCAGAACCCGTGCTTCAAAGACTATGACTTCTAGACATGTCAGTCTAGGACTCGCTCTTCATAGCAATAAGCTTCTGACTAATGAGAAACTGTGAGTTCATCTATTCTATTCCGCTACATTTATATCTGATGATGTTGTTCCAGTTTTCTCAAATGCTTTTCAAGAATCTGAGCATTTTCAATCTTTCCTGAATTTTGATTCAACCCAATATATCTTTTGTGTCATGCTAAAAAAAAATCTTTTCAGTTTTAAAAGTTTAAATCTTTACAAATTTTATTATATCAAGTAAAAGTTTTACAATTTTCTTTCTTTTGAATAAAATGTGTGTCTAGGATAAATTTTCAAGTTGTTTGTTTATATTGAAGTTTTTATATGTTCAAATTTCAACTCTAACAAATTTCGAAAAGTCAGCAACATGTTTGTAGCTTTTGATACTGCTTTAAAGTTGTGTGATTCGGAATATTTATAGTTACAATGCTTAGAAAACCTAAAAAAATCGGAATTTTAGATCGTAATGAAAATATGGGCTAAGCACTTAGACGTAAAACCTTGTGTTTGAGATGAGTATTAAATTCTTATAAATCAGAAATCTCTAAGTTTAAAAGTTTGTACCTGTGACCTTTCTGGTTTGGGAAAGTAAGTTATGTGGGATGCTTGTCATCTGGTCCCCTAAGGTCATTTGATCTGGGAGTGATCGAACCCAAATCCTTCTATAGAATCAGATTGAAATTCATGTTCTACTGGTATGAATGGGTTTAGGATGTGTCGATGTAGCCTTTCTGATCTGGGAAAGTAAGTTCCAAGTGGTGCTTGACACCTAGTCCCCTAAGGCCAACTAGTCTGGGAGTGGCTGACCCAAATCCTGCAATAGGGTCAGATAGAAAGTTACGTTTACGACATGTTTTTTACTTAATAAACTTTTTGATTCAAAAGATGCCAAAGTGCACATTCTTAAAAGATGCCAAAGAGCACACTCATGTCAAGATGCCAATAAGCACACTGCTAAAAGATGCCAATGAGCACACATCTCATGATACTTGGTGATATTTCTAAGTTGCGATAAATCTATAAATTTGTGAAAGTCTTTAATTCTTGATGGCTTAGTGTGATTACATGCAAAGTTCTCTATTATATTTTTAGAATTGCATTTTCTTGAAACTAATTGAAGTTCACATGCGAACACACTGAATAGATTGATGAAAGTTTTTGAAACTGAACATGTCCTAACTTGATATGCAATGAAACTTGTTTCTGTATCCAACAACATATATTTGATTTCAACTGATTGATAAATCTGTGATATTTTACTGATTAGAATTTTATTTGTTTAGTGTTTAAATTTTTACTTGTTTTAGTTGTTTCAAATTTCATATTCAGTATATTTTTTTCCTTTTACTTTGTTGTTTTTAATCCTTGTGTTCTCATATCTTTTTCAAATGGGTTTGAGCATAATTCAAGAGGGAGTGAAAAAGGAGATTTTTTTTTCTAAATGCTCATATCTGCTTTTGAGGGGGAGTATCTGATTTTCTTTATATGAATGCTAACTTGAATTGTCATATCTAGTACATTTGTGTAGGGGGGGTCAAAGAGCTCAAAAGGTAAAAAATTTCTAAGTCAGTTTTGCGCAATCGGTTGGTCACGCAAACGTCTCTTTGCGCCACTAGTGTGTCGCACAAACCTAAGTTTGCGCCACCAACGTGAAGCGCAAACCTCCCCTGTTTTTCTCTGTTTCTTTGATTTTGCAGATCTTAAGATGTCTCGTCTCCAACATTTGCATGACCTAGTTGAACTAGTTCATCAAGGTCATGAGGGGGAGAAATCAGAGAAGTCAAGGAGTTTTTTTAAAGAGACAAAGAGCTCAAAAGTTTATCTGCTGATCAAGATTCGCTCAAAGATTCTATTCTCTCAGCCATTTTTATTCTTTTGTTGTTCCTGCTCCGACCACCACAGTTCATTCAAGGTTATTCAAAAGAAGTGTGTCGTCTAGAGCACAAGCTGTTGAATCAACTGTTCGTTCAAGTTTATTCCAATCTGGTCCAGACTTGTCAAAGGCAGCAAAGACAAATCAAAATGAAAGATGCTGAGAAGAAATTTTTCTTTAAAAGTCAGATTGCTTCTTAAAGTCGCTTTAATGGTCCGTGCTGATTTAGAAGATGATTTTTGAAGACCAAAGCGCCAATGATTACTAAGGGGGAGATTGTTAAGTCTGATTTTATAGTAATCTTTGTATTTATAGGACTTGGTCAAATACTGTGTCTAATGTCATATACAGTGTTGTATTGACCAAGGTTATTTAAGTGCCTTTGGTCTTTGTGTCTTGGAAGAACTTTTAACGCTGATATTGAATTACATATACTTTGCGATTCCAAGTCTCTCTCTCTACTTTCTCTCTCTAGAGATTCAGTGTTCTTGGACTTACACATATCTGTATAATTCTCATCCTAAACAACTTATTGACTTCATATGCTATTGACGAAGCATTTAACATGAATTTGATTTGATGCCTAAATCGTACATTAATTTACTGACTTGATGTTGGAACTTCAAACACACCGTTGCAAACCCATTTCTTCAAAACATGTCCAAACTATTTATTTCTCTTTGAGTTTTGCTCTTAAACGTATTGTGAAGCAAATAGCAACCTCTTTTTTCCCTATAGATAGAACAACACCATGATGTCATTACAATGTAATTTTTTTGGCTTATCATAAAAATGTATTTTTTTTCTATAAGTTCTTTGTATAAATGTTTATTAATCACTAATAATATCACTCACAGTAATATTTCTTGGGTTTTTCTTTCTTATTTTTCTCCTTTATATTTGAATTTTATGCTATGTTTTTAAAAAATAATAATATTACTAGATATTTGTAAAACTTTCGCATTTACGAACTCATGTAAAAGATAAAAAATATTTTACGCTTTCAGCCCTTCTTCGTAAACCTACGTTTGCAATTGCGAATCTGGGTGAAAAGTATAATATTTCAAACTTCAAGGACCAGGTTTACAATTTCAAAAATCCATTTTTGTAACCTTTTTAGACCATCTCCAACCATACTGCAAATTTAGTGTTTTGCAGTATGGTTCCCTCCAACCATACTTCATTTTCTAAAAAGAAATGTCGGCTTCCCAATTTTCCATTGAAATCACACCAAATTTGGTGTGACACTATTCACACTCCAAAGAAGAGATGGCCCACCTAAATTCCTTTATTTTTTCTTTTTTTTAATAATATAATTGTTATATATCATTTTATATATTCTTTTTATATTAAATCATTTTATATATTAAATTAAATTAAAAAATTAGTATCATTTAACTATGTTTTTAATTTATGTTATTTGAATTGATGTATTTTTTTCTAGTAATGTAAAATTTATTAATTAAGAAATTATCGTTTTATTTTGACCGAGACCTCATTAATTAAGTATTTATTTACTATAATAATTATTTATAAATAATAGATATTGTATTTAAAAATGTTTAATAATAATGAAAAATGTTTTTTTTATTTGGGTTTAGGAGATTTGGTGTTTTTTTTTTAAGTATGGTTAGAGTTGGAATTTTTTTTAGTGTCAAGGGTCCCATCAGTTTTAATGTTTTTGGTGTAATTTTTAGTGTATGGGTTGGAGATGGTCTTAGGGACAGTAAATAAAATATTTTATGTTCGCAATTCCAAAGTGTAGTATTAATAATTCCATTAATTTAATAAATTTTTAGGTTCGCAAATGCGAAGTGTAATATTTAATAACTCCATCTTCCCCTATTTTCAGGTTCGCAAATGCGAAGTGTAATACTTAATAATTCCATCTTCCTCCTATTTTTAGGTTGGCAATTTCAGAGTAATTGGATTTTGTTGTAGGATAAATGTGTTATCGTCTAAAGGATATGATGATAGATATAAATATAGAGATAGAGATAAGTATATCAGAGTTAGATTAAACTGAAATATTTCATAGTTATCTACTTGTAACTCATTCCTATTTAAAGGGTTTTTGATTAATGAGAATTACAGAATATTCCCGCTTTCTATTATATTGTTGTTCCATTTGGTTTTCCCTTTAACACGTTATCAGCACGTACGCTCTCTAGAACGAAGTGATCATGAAATCAAGTTAAACTTCAATGTTTGAGGTAGCTTTTATATGTTTTTGTTTTAAAACATTGTCATATGATGTTTTATGATATGAATAAATATGATGATTTTGTAAAACATGGTTTTTTTTAATGTTTAAACCGTAAACATTAATCTACTATGTTTTAGGTTATAGATACAAAATATGATTTGTCACTCTCATGTAATCCTAATTCACTTATTGTTTATGTTTATAGAATTTGCATAATATATGATATCATTCTGTTTTTCTTTTAACAAATGCTTTGATAGTTGTTTTACAATATATACTTAAATATTTTTTCTCTGTATGATCATATACAAGCAAAATTTTACATACATACATTATATATATACATGATTTATGAGTTTGGTGGACATGATTATTATATATATCATTTGAATTTCAATTTTTTTATCATACATATTTAATGATTATATCATTAATATATATTTATTTAAATTATCTATTATTGTTATTTTAAAGAAAAAGAAAATAATTCGCAATTCAAATTTTAAAGGTGCAATTTTATATAAATAAAATTATTAAAAAAACTTGCGTGTAAATTACGATAATTTGTTAATATTTTCTTTACACCTATTTTAAAGAAAGAAAATGAGATAATTTTTTTTCTTCTATCTAAAAGTTATCCAATCTTTTTTTTTCTTTATGGTAATGGAGATATGAATATTTTTATAAAGATATGTTGTTTTTCAAAAATCAAATTTATTATTATTTACATTGGCTTATTTGGTAGGTAGATCTATAATTATGGATGGATAATTATCTTTGAATGAGATTATCTGAATATTTATTATTTTATTTTTCAATTTTTTTATGCTACTTATGTATTACTAGAAGTGTACTCGCGCAATGCAGCTAGATACATCATGATTTTAATGTTTCATTTTATTTTCTGTTTTTTGTCGATTTACATTACGATTTTGGATGGTTGTGAGAGAGTGATAATGATTTTTTTATATAAATTTGTTTAATTTAGACTTAATAATATAATGTAATTTATTTTGATTTAATAATATAATTTTTTTTATAAAATATTATGTAAGATTTTTTAATTATATTTTAGATTTTTTATATCTAAAATATGCTGAGAGTTATTTTAGGGGAGTTAAAGTGGGAAATGATTTTAGGGAGTTAAAATGGTTAGAGATAATTATTGAAAATTAATGAATAGCATTACATGTAGTACATACAACTTTTATGGTTGTTTTTTAAGTAATTAGTATTAAATAGCGGTACATTGAGTTATAAAATATTATGTAAGATTTTTTAATTATATTTTAGATTTTTTATATCTAAAATATGCTGAGAGTTATTTTAGGAGAGTTAAAGTGGGAAATGATTTTAGGGGAATTAAAATGGTTAGAGATAATGATTGAAAATTAATGAATAGCATTACATGTAGTACATACAACTTTTATGGTTGTTTTTTAAGTAATTAGTATTAAATAGCGGTACATTGAGCTTTAAGACTTATTTTTAAGAGTTTTTTATATCATATTTATAATATAGTATAGATTAAGTTAAGAATTTTTTTTAATGATTATTCGGTTTGTTAATATTATTCATTTTAAACTTGGAGTTATCAACATTTACTTTGTCATTAATTTATTTTTCCATTTAAACATAATATAATTGATTAAAAACTTATAATTATCTATTGAACCATTATTGTTTTAAATGATTAAAATGATTTCTTTTACATGAATCTATTTAGCATATTGTTATTTATATTGTATATTAAATTGGGTTAGTATAACTTTTATAATTTTTAACATATCATTTTATTTTTATTGTATATTAAATTGACATGTTTAGTTGATTAATTTAATTACGTTAATATTATTTTATTTAGATCAATTACCGTTTAATTATGGATTTGATAATATTTATGTTTTAAACTATTATTATTATTTATTAATGTTTATCAAATTAGATTACAATATTCATATATTTAGATGATTAATTTAAATGTTCAACTTAATATTGATATGTTTAGATACTTATCCAATTAGTTTACAATATAAATTATTTATTTATTTATTTATTATTTGTTTATGTTAATATTTGTTGGGAACTGAAAGAATTGCTTAAGTATGGTTAATGCTGCTAGCACAACTTGTTACTACTGCTAGTACAATATGATTACTACTGCTAGTAGTTAGTACTGCTGGAGTTAGTACTGCCAGATCAAAGTTAATACTGCTGAATGATATTAATACTGCTTATGAGATGAAGGCTTCGTATGGCAAGGATGACAGATGTATTGACTGAAGATAATCATGGAAAGTCTTGGAGATAACTATGGAAGATTATATTGAAGATCTTTTATTTATTTTTTTATTATCTTTTATCTTCAGTATATGTATAAAATAGTTTTGTAACATCAAGGATAACAACATTCTAAGTTTTTGCTTTCATAGAGAGAATCAACCTTAAGGTTTAGAACCCTAGTTCTAGAGAAGTAGAATTCGTATTGGTGAGCCTGTTCATCAATATTGAGGTTGTGTGTGAAATCTTGTAGCTTTAAATCATTCAATAAAGTTTACAATTTGTGATTTCTGATTCACTGTTTCATTGATCTTTGAATATTAAAGTGTTATTCCGCAAACTCCTTTAATATTGTTTCTGAGTGTTTATTCTTGTTAAGAATTCAGATCCTGACAAGTGGTATCAGAGCAAGTGTTCTCAGAAACCTTCATTCATCATGGAAAACACAATTGAATCAAACAGTACTCTTGTCTCAAAGGTTCCAATGCTCAGATCTAATGAGTTTGACATGTGGAAGATAAGGATCAAGCAATACATTCTCCTCACAGATTACTCTATGTGGGACATCATTGAGAATGGACCATCTGATGAAGGAAAAATTGGTGCAGATGGAAAAAGAACACCACCAAAGACAGATGCAGAAAAGAAGATAAGGCAGACAGAGATGAAAGCCTTGAGCACACTGCTCTTGGCTATTCCCAATGAATATCAACACCAATTCTGCAATTGCACTGATGCACAGATGCTTTGGAATGCTCTAGAGAAAAGATTCTCTGGTACCAAAAGTACCAAGAGAAATCAGAAGGCAATACTGAAGCAATTGTATGAAAATTTTATGTCAACTAAGAATGAGTCCATGACTCAAACTTTTGACAGGTTTAACAAGTTGATTGGTGAACTAGCTACTATGGGAGTATAGATTGATCAAGATGATGTAAACAGAAAGTTTTTAAGGTCCCTTGGAGATGAATGGACCATGTATACTGTTTCATTCAGACAGAATGAACAACTAGAAGAAAAAGAACTTGATGATCTATACAATGACCTTAGAGTGTTTGAATCTGAGGTGGAGGCAAAGAAGAAGCCTTCTGGATATGTTCATAATGCTGCACTCCTATCAGCATCAATTGATTCTACTGCTAACCCTGAATCGGTTAATGCTGCTAATGGAGCAAATCAAGAAAAAGGCATTGAATCTGTTTTTGAAGCCTTTCTGTTCAGCCATGGAAACTCTTCTTTAATCAATGATGACTTGGAACAACTTCATCCTGATGATCTTGAAGAGATAGATATTAAATGGCAGATGGTCATGCTTTCCATGAGGGTAAAGAAGTTCATCAAGAGGACTGGGAGGAATAACTTCTCCCAAAGAAGAGAAGATGGAGCAGGTTTTGACAAGTCAAAGGTAGAATGCTATAAATGTCATATGAAGGGACACTTTGCCAAGGAATGCAGAAGTGGAGTGTCTCACAATAACCACCAACAAGCTCAGACTGGTAGCTTCAACCAGAACAGAAACTCTGCTCAAGCCCTTGTTTCTCAACAAGGAATGGGGTTTGATTGGAGTGATCAAGCAGAAGAGGCTATTCAAAATTAAGCTCTCATGGCAGAGGTATCTGATCTCCCAACTGAGGTAAGTTCTAATCTCTGTTCTAAAACTTGCATAGACACTGTTAAAAGGTACAGGGATCACAACCAGAATATGAGTGATGACCTTAAGAGGTTAGCAAAAGATATAAAAGACTATGTGAGAATTGTTTAGAGGTTTGAGGAACAAATTAAAGATTTCCAAGCCAATGAACTTCAACACTCATATGACACAAACTACTGGAAGTGGGAGAAAAAGGATCTAGAACTCCAACTGACAAAGTCTAAAGAGGAGAGTGAAAAGTTGAGAGGGGATCTAGCTAAAGTTAAGCTAGATGTAGAAAAGTTTTCCAATGCTTCTAAAGCAATGGACTCTTTACTACAAACTCAGATTCATGACAAGCTGAGAAGAGGAATTGGGTACAATACCACACCACCACCATACAACAACAACTACATCCCTCCTACATCAGACTTGCTAGAAACCAAAGATAGGAAGGACTTGCCTGAGGGAGCCACTGAGATAGATCCCTTAGATGAAGTAGTTGTTGAGGACAAAACTGAGAAAGAAGCTGGTAAGGGTAAGGAGAACATTGTGAGTGATGAGATTCCTCTAGAGAATCACATTATTACCAATGAGGATTGTGGAAAGATTTGGGTAAAATCTAAGGACATAGAGAAGACTGAGGGAAAGTCTAGTAAGGTCCATTACAAGCAGACCACAGTTGTGAATCATGTTCCTTGCAAACAGTGTGCTTGTACTAAATCTGAGCCCCTAAAACATGATAAAAGGAGGGGTAATAAAAGAAACTGGAATAATCAGTGGGCACAAAAACAAGGGATTGATCTGAGTAAAATCAATAGACCAAAACCTTGTTTTATTTGTGGAAAGCTCAATCATATTGCTAAATACTGTTATTTCAATCCTATGAACCAAAGGATGAATTTTCAAAGATCTGTGCAAAAACCCTTTAGTTATAGGAAGAATGAAAGGAACCATGTGGCTAAGAAATCTGTTAAATCTAAAATCCACATGAAGAAAAAGACTGTTGAGGAGAGTGTCAAGATGTGGATTCCTAAAAGCACTAAAACTGTTAGTACTGCTACCACAAATAGTATTGCTGACAATGATAGTGCTGCTAGAAGCAATACTACTGCTACCAATGTTAGTGCTGCTAAGAGTATTAGTACTGCTAAAACTAACATTGTTAGTACTTCTTCTAATGTTAATACTGCTAACTCTGTTAGTACTTCTAACAAGGTTAGTACTGCTAAACCTGTTAGTGCTGCTAACTCTGTTAGTACTTCTAAGGTTGGTACTGCTTCTAATGTTTGTGCTGCTAAGCCAATCATCTTGACAAAGTACTCTAGTAAAGAGTGCTCTGAGTTTAAAAATCTCATCAAAAAGGAATGTAAATACTTTGATGAGAAAGGGAGACCCAAGACCACTTTGGCTTGGGTTCCCAATCAATACTAATTGTTTTTATCTTATGTGCAGGGCAACCAGCAGCTCAAGGGGAAGAGCATCTGGCATGTTGATAGTGGTTGCTCTAGGCACATGACAGGGAACATGTATTGCCTCAAGAATTTCAAGAAAATTGATGGTGGACATGTTGCCTTTGGAAATACTCCAGATGGAGGTAAGATCAGTGGTAAGGGTGATGTAACCAAAGGTAAAATGACCTTTGAAGATGTATTCTATGTTGAGCAATTAAGGTACAACCTGTTAAGTGTATCACAGGTTTGTGACAAAAAACATAGTATATTATTTACTGATTCTGAATGCATTATCCTTGCTCCTGGATTCAAGGTAGTTGATGAAAAGATGATACTACTAAGAACTCCCAGAAAGGATAATGTCTATTGCTTAGATATGGAAAATGTTTCAACTGATTCATCCCTAAACTTTCTTGTTTCAAAAGCATCTTTGGATGAATCATCACTTTGGCACAGAAGGATGTGTCACATGAACTTTAAAACTATGAATAAACTTGTTAAGAACAACCTTGTAAGAGGTTTACCTTCAAAAGTCTTTTCATGTGATGATCATTGTGTTGCCTGTCTCAAAGGCAAACAACACAAAACTTCTCATAAGTCCAAAGAGTTGAACACTATCTCTAATTCTCTTCGGTTGTTGCATATGGATCTGTTTGGGCCTACAAATGTTATGAGTATAGGTAAGAAATCATACTGCTTAGTTATTGTTGATGATTACTCTAGATTTACCTGGGTATATTTTCTAAGGACTAAGGATGAGACAAGTGGACTGATCAAATCCTTTATTCTAAGAATTGAAAACCAAACAAATCAAAAAGTAAAAGTCATTAGGTCAGACAATGGTACTGAATTTAAAAATCGACCTAAACACCTTTTGTGAGGAAAAAGGAATTGAGAGGCAATACAGTGATCCTAGGAATCCACAACAAAATGGTGTTGCTGAGAGAAGGAATAGGACACTAATTGAGGCTGCTAGATCTCTGTTAGCTGATTCAAAACTTCCAATTACTTTCTGGGCTGAATCAGTTAATACTGCTTGTTATGTCCAGAACAGAGTTCTAGTAGTCAAGCCTAAAAACAAGACACCATATGAGCTTTTAAATAAAAGAAAACCATTTTTTGGATTTTTCAAACCTTTTGGGTGTCCTTGTACCATTCTCAATACCAAAACTCACTTAGGAAAGTTTGATAGCAAGGCAGATGATGGTTTTCTTGTTGGTTACTCATCTCAGAGTAAGGCTTACAGAGTATTTAATTCTTCTTCTAGAATAATTGAGGAAAGTGACAATGTCAAATGCAATGAGAACACACCAAATCCTATTGGTTCAGGTCCTCAGTGGTTGTTTGACATTGATTCACTAACTAACTCTTTGGGTGTCAGTAGTGATGATCATGCAGGTTCAGGAAGTGGAGGATCAGGGGATGAACAAGTACAAGACATTATTCCTCAGTCTGTGATCTTTCCCATACCTACAATGGAACCTGTTGATTTCTGTGAAAAAGAGACTATGACTGAACCAATTCAGAGTGAAGAAGAAAAAAGAGATGAGGAGAATCAAGTGCATGAAGAGCCAGAAGCAGCTGATGAGATCACCTCAGCTGACTTAAATGAGTCCAATTTAGAAGTGGGAATCAATGAAGAACCTAGTCATCAGACTAGAACTCAAAAGAACCATCCTCCAGAGCTGGCTATGGAGACATCTCTTCTCCTATGATAACAAGGAATCAAAGAAGACTTCAAGAGCTGCAGGATCAGCAACACACAGTACTCTCTTGCTTTCTATCTCAGATTGAGCCTAAAAGACTCCAGTTGGATAGAAGCTATGCAAGAAGAGTTACTGCAGTTCAAATTGCAAGAAGTTTGGGACTTGGTAGACCTTCCAAAAGGTCATAGAGCTATTGGCACCAAATGGATTTTCAGGAATAAAAAGGATGAGAGAGGAATTGTGATCAGGAACAAAGCAAGGCTTGTGGCACAAGGGTACACTCAGGAAGAAGGCATAGATTATGAAGAAGTGTTTGCCCCAGTTGCAAGGGTAGAGGCAATTAGGCTATTTCTAGCCTATGCCTCATACATGAAGTTCAAGGTATATCAAATGGATGTGAAGAGTGCCTTTCTATATGGTACAATTGATGAAGAAGTATATGTCTGTCAGCCCCCTGGATTTTAAAATCCATTATATCCTGACAGAGTATACAAACTGAAGAAAGCACTTTATGGTCTACATCAAGCCCCAAGAGCATGGTATGATACTTTGTCTACCTATCTCTTAGAAAATGGGTTTGAAAGGGGAATAATTGACAAGACCCTCTTCATTAAAAGGAGTAATAAGGACATCCTACTTGTTCAGATCTATGTGGATGACATCATCTTTGGATCCACACAAGATCAGATGTGTAGAGACTTTGAAAAGTTGATGCACAAGAGCTTTAAAATGAGTTCAATGGGTGAACTTACCTTCTTCCTTGGGCTTCAAGTGAAACAGCAGAAAGATGGGATCTTTATAAGCCAATCAAAGTATGTGAAAGACATCCTGGATAAGTATGGTTTAACAGACTCAAAGCCAGCAAGCACACCTATGGAGACTCATAAACAGATCACTGCTGATCTTGAGGGGGAGGATGTTGATGTCCATCTATATAGATCAATGATTGGATCTCTCATGTATCTCACATCCTCAAGACCAGACATCATGTTTCCAGTGTGTCTGTGTGCCAGATTCCAAGTCAAGCCAAAGCAATCACATCTTCAAGATGTTAAGAGGATTTTCAGATACTTAAGAGGGCAACCTAGATTAGGTCTTTGGTATCCTTATGAATCCAACTTTGACTTGATTGCATATTCAGACAGTGACTTGGGTGGTGCTAATATGGATAGAAAGTCTACTTCCGGTGGATGTCAGCTTTTGGGTGCAAGACTAGTATCTTGGCAGTGTAAGAAGCAAACCACAGTGTCCTTATCTACAACAGAAGCTGAGTACATTGCTGCTGCAAGTTGCTGCTCTCAGGTTCTATGGATTCAGAATCAGATGCTGGACTATGGGGTAACCTTTCTTCACACTCCAATCTTCATTGACAATAGCAGTGCTATAAGCATTGTTAACAATCCAGTCAAGCACTCCAAAATAAAGCACATCGAGATCAGGTATCACTTTATTAGAGACTGTAATGAAAAGAAGCTTATTCAAGTTGCTAAAGTTCATACTGACAACCAGTTTGCTGATCTATTCACTAAAACTTTTGATGTGGGTAGATTCACTTTCTTGGTCACAAGTGTGGGCATGATCAACTCTGAATAAGCTCATGATTTAAAAAGTGTTTGCATACCTGTTATTTGTTATTCTTTGGTGTTACTAATCATCTTTCTCAGGAAGTTATTACCTTGCTCAGACTATCACAAGCTTCAACAGTGTAAGTGCAGTTAATGTTGCCAGTGCAGTTTTAAAACTGCCAGTGCAAAGTTAATACTGCTAGTGGTTAATACTGCTCTCAGTTAATACTGCTAGTTAGTTAATACTGCTAGTGGTTAATACTGCTCTCAGTTAATACTGCTAGTTAGTTAATACTGCTAGTGGTTAATACTGCTCTCAGTTAATACTGCTAGTTAGTTAATACTACTAGTGGTTAATACTGCTCCAAGTTAATACTGCTTCTGTCCCGAATACTATAAATATCCTTTTGCCCGCCTAAAGCTCATAACGACTCTTTGAATCCTATTCATCTTCTCTCTAACCCTTTTTCTCTCAGGCACCTAGTAAGTTTCAGGCAAGAACACTCAAGCTCAATGGCATCCATGGCGTTCATTGATGAGCACAACGAAATCGCAATGCTTCAAAAGCCGAAGCAGGCTGATGGATTTCACAAGATAGTAGATTTTCTCAAGTCCAGCCATATCGCTTATGCTCTTACAGTGTCTCCAACAATCTACATAGAGCACCAGAGACAATTTTGGGCGAATGCCACTGCTGTTACAGAAAATGGTGTGCAGTTAATCCAGACAAGGGTGTGTGAGAAACCCTTGTCAGTTTCTGAAGAGGTGATTCGCATTTGTCTACGACTAGACGATGCTGCAGGTATTACCTCTATTCCTAATGAGGACTTGTTCTCCAATCTTTCAAGAATGGGGTATGGAGGCCAATTGAGTGTTTTCAAATTCTCAAAAGCTAAATTTTATACCCAATGGCGTTTTCTTGTTCATACCCTTATGCATTGTATTTCCAAAAAGACTACTGGCTGGAGTGAGTTCAATAGTACCATTGCTTATGCTTTGGTTTTCTTGGCCACTGCCAGAAAGTACAATTGTTCAAAAATGATTTTCAATGACCTTGTGTCAAACTTGGGAAATAAAAAGAGTTTCTATATGTACCCAAGATTTGTCCAGGCAGTTATAACCAATGAATTGACGGATATGCCTCAATTTGATGAGGTATATGTACCTAAAATCCCCAAAGGCAAGGTCTTTTCAAATATGAAGAGATCTCCATTGGACTCGGAAGGAGTTGACACCCCATTGTTCTCTACAATAATGGTGGTGTCCCACAATCAAGAAGGTATGGCTTCAGGATCAAGGCCCTCATTAGGCCATCCCACTGAAAGCCAATCCCAACCTTCAATCACCATATCAATCCCACAGTCCCTTATTCAAAAACCAACTTCTCCAATCACCAATACCTACATCAGGAAAAAGGTAAAGAAGGCTCCTTCCCTTGTACCTTCACCCACAGAGCCTTTAAGCCCTCTAATGGAGAATTCTCCATTAGAGAATATCTATAGGGAAACCACAGGGGTGTCTCCCAACCCCAAGGAGGTGCTCACTGAGGAGGTGCTCACTGAGGAGATGAATGAGCATATGGGTGCAAAGGCTGCCACTACTCCTGCTAGCACAGAGGAGGCCAGTGGTAACATCAATAAGACCTTCCCCATGGCAACTTTGGGTGAGCAATCATCCAAAGGTCCCAGGTGCCAAGAAACCAAGGGGGTAGCAGGTGCTTCTGCTAGGCAGAAGACCTCTACTACAAAAAGATCCAATGATCCTCCAAAGGTGATAAAAACACCCAAAGGAGGTGAGGACAGTTATGACTATAATGAATTGATGGAAACTATGGGCAACATCAATCTGGATGTAATCAAGCAAGGCAAAGACATAGAAGAGATGAAACTGGTAATTCTGTCTCAACAAGTACAGATTACCAAACTGAAGAAAATGGTGAAGAGATTGGTATAGAAAAAGAAAAGGAAACAGTTTGTGCTCAGGAGAAGGAAACCAGTGGATGATGCTCCCAAAAAGGGGGAGTTAGAAGTTGATGTAAACATGGAAGATGCTAAAGATAAGGGGGAGAAAATTGATTTTGAGGGGAGCAAGCAGTAGAAACAGAAACAGAATCAGAATTTGTACAAGCAGCTGAATTTGTACAAGCAGCAGTAACAGTTAATGCTGCTGAAACAAGCAAAGCAGCAGAAACTGTTAATACTGCTGAATTGAATGAAGCAGCAGAAATGGTTCAAGAGGTATTAACAGACCTTCTTAGCAGCAATGTGTAAGAACTTGAGACAGCTGAAGCATTAATCAAAGCTAAACATGATACTCCTAAGGTCACTTCAAAGACCAAAGGAGTTGTCATCAAAGACAATGTTGAAGTTATCAAGAAAGTTAGTGCTGATAAAGTAAACATCAAGGACAAAGGCAAAGCTAAGATGGTGGAATCTGATCAACCAATTAAAAAGCAAAAGTTGGTTGAGTCAGATGAAGCATTGGCCAAGAAGATTCAGGCTGAACTTGAGCAAGAAGAAAAGGTTCAAGTGGAACAAGACAGGGAGATGGCAAAATCTCTGGCTGCAGAACTTAATGAAGCTTATCAAAAGAGTCTTGCAACAGAAATAGCAAAGAAGAAAGCTAGAACTCTAAAGAAGCATGGAATGATCAGAATGGGGGCAAAGAAGAGACAACCTTCACAGACCTTCCTTGGCACTCAAGAGAGAAAGAAGATGATTACTTTTCTCAAAGGTGCTGTGGGAGTTAAAAAGGAAATGTTCACAGAGATGTATTTTGAACAAATCAAAGGTTTGTATGAAGCTGAGATGACCAAGTTACAAGGAAATGACAGAGCAAGAGTTGAAGCAGAAAAGAAGATGAAAGAAAGACGTGATCTTCAAATTCAAAAACCTTTCCCTGATGAGCAAGAATCACCAAGGAAGGAGGCTACTCTAGGTGACAGTTTGAGGAAGTTGAAAAGAACTAAAATGATGGCAAGAAGAACACCAGCTAAGAAACCTAGAGTAAAAGAAGCTGAGAAAGAACAGAGGGGAGCTGAAGAAGAAGGGGCACCTAAGTCTGTTGAACAGGAAGAACCATCAAGTACTGCTGATGTGAATTTGTACATGGTAGTGATGGACAAAGTGCCTGAGCCTATATCAGCTGAACCTGTTGGTGTTAAGCCTCCAGAGATCATTCATTGGGATACACTGAAAGTTGATGGAACAGAGTATATCAGGCTCAAGAGGAAAGATGAGAAGTATGAAGTATATCAGACTTGGGCCAAGATTGTCAGAACATGTTCCAGATCTGATCTAGAGGAGATGTTTAAAGTAGGAATGAAATTGTATGCTGATCAACTAAAAGCTCCAGGAATACCAATCACAAAACTTGTGATGGAGTATCTATGTATGTTGTTCAAGCCAGAAGAAGTGAAGGATATTATCAGAAATGTGTTTCAAAAAGTTAACAACTAGACTCTATATGAAACTAGTGGAGTATATGCACTGACTATGGATACAAATCACATAGAATACTTCCTAGTGGATAGAGTTTACAACCACAGCAGATTAAAGTTGCATGCTATGTTAAAGAAAAAGCTTGGTTGTGCACCAGATTCAGAGATGGCAAGGTATTTGATCCAAAGAACAATTAATCAAAGTTTGGGGTTGAATGCTGATACAGGGATATGAATAATGGAGTTTTGGGAGCATCTGAAGAACTTGACTTCTCTTCCTAAAAGTCAAGTTAGGGGGAGATTGTTGGGAACTGAAAGAATTGCTTAAGTATGGTTAATGTTGTTAGCACAACTGGTTACTACTGCCAGTACAATATGATTACTACTGCTAGTAGTTAGTACTGCTGGAGTTAGTACTGCCAGATCAAAGTTAATATTGCTGAATGATATTAATATTGCTCATGAAGTTAGTGCTGCTTATGAGATGAAGGCTTCGTATGGCAAGGATGACAGATGTATTGACTGAAGATTATCATGGAAAGTCTTGGAGATAACTATGGAAGATTATATTGAAGATCTTTTATTTTTTTATTATCTTTTATCTTCAGTATATGTATAGAATAGTTTTGTAACATCAAGGATAACAACATTCTGAGTTTTTGCTTTCATAGAGAGAATCAACCTCAAGGTTTAGAACCCTAGTTCTAGAGAAGTAGAATTCGTATTGGTGAGCATGTTCATCAATATTGAGGTTGTGTGTGAAATCTTGTAGCTTTAAATCATTCAATAAAGTTTACAATTTGTGATTTCTGATTCACTGTTTCATTGATCTTTGAATATTAAAGTGTTATTCCGCAAACTCCTTTAATATTGTTTCTGAGTGTTTATTCTTGTTAAGAATTCAGATCCTGACAATATTTAAATGTTTATCTTCATTATAATTCATAATCTTATAAATAATTTTTGGAAGTTACACTTCCAACGTCCATGACTTTTTGGTGTCTTGCTAAAAGCTCAAAAAAAAAAAGAATATTAAAATGTTAAAATATTATTCAAATATTTATCTTGATTATGGGTTCCTACTCATTATCTTTAACCATAATTTATATTTGGAAGTTACACTTTTAACCCATATTTTTTTGGCATCATGTCAAAAGCTCCCATAATATTGATATGATAATAATTCTGAATTTGATTTCATTTTTTGACCTCATGTCAAAATCTACCAATTAAAGAAATGACAAAATATCAAAATGATTTTGTCAAACGGGTGTAAATAGCCTTAAAGTTTGTAGGGACTTAAGACATCCATGTGATTCCCCTAGTACCTGGAAATCCAATAGATTGAGTGATTATTTTTTTTTGCAATTTGAAATATTAATAAAGTATTATCAACAAAATATAAGCATACAAAAATCCAATATTGTTATAATAATGAAATTTCATACATAAAATAATAATAAAATATTTTCTTATCAAATAGAAAATCATATATTATCCCTTATATACGTAAATGGTTGAATCAACTTATCCCAAAATCAACATCGTAAACTCAAAAGAACTTGAGTATAAATATAAATATCCAATGTAAAAACTACTTTTGTCAAAAAGGTACAAAAATATAGCTAAAGTCCATTAACTCCCTATTGACCCTAAAACAACCTCTTGAAAAGGTACAAACAAATATCATCATGTTTTGAGACGATAAATAAATCCTAACTTTCATAAGAATACATTTACTAGAAACCCCAAAGAACAGTGAGATGCCTCGAAAGGGAGAATCGGGAGTATGCATGAACATGTACTTCCCGATCTAATCGTATAGCGGAATGAAACCCGCTTACTCGATTACAAAAAGGTAACGGATTTCAACAAAGAAATGATGTATCCCAAAATGCGTCTTAATCTCTGTGGCAAGGAACTCATAGAAGATGACATAATTCATAACATTATTTCCACTTTTCATACATCAGTAAATATTAATAAACCAATATAAGTTGGAATGTAAGATTTAGAAAAACTCATCAACCTATTGCAAGTGGTTGAGAGACATAACAAGGTTCTTCCCAAGATCAATAATGAAAATGTTAGAAGTGGAAACAACTCCAAAGGATTGTGAGTTAAAAACAATTTCACACATGTGACATTTATGCACCATGTGGACAAGACCCTAGAAAGGGTCAAGGTCATTGTAAGAATCAAGAATGATTTTTCAATACCTGGAGTGGAGATACAACTACTGCCCCAGGTGATAATGGACAATCAAATAAGAAATGCACTAAAGGGTGCTCCTATCGAAAAGGGGAACAAGTTGAAAATGAACTATATCATATTAATTTAAGATTGATTAAGCATAGTTTCTTGGACATTTATTTTAAGTATTAAAATTAATATCTTTTGCTTAAGTAAAATTGAAGATGTAACCATTATAGATGTAAAGAAATACATCTAAATAAATAACATAACTATCAATATTCTCCGATCCATGTAGGAATGTATCGAGGAGAACTTGACTTTTTGTAGAATATTCCATACAATCTAAAATGATAGATAAATGCTTATTTTATAATTCATCCAACCAAAATACTTAGACGATGGACTGTCATTTTCTTGTTGGTACAAGATTAATAGGAACCTTGTAAAGATATTCATATCAAATGGAAATTATAATGGAAATGAGCATATATACATAAGATCTAATGAATATGAAAGTAAACATATATCATGGAAACTAATGTATCAAATTAGTAGATTATTGGGTCATCGAAACATTTTTTTGTTACCAATAAAAGAACTTTAGGGAAATAACACATATATGTTACGACATGACCATGTGGGACACCATGGTTATGACATAGTGATCCGTGTATTGCAAAATACACATAGACACATTCACTTTCGAGTGAAAGGCAAAATGAGGCAAATTGCAATTGTTGACTTCTGCAGCATAAGAAGCAACATTGCCATCATAATATGCCCTCTTGAATACCTAAAAGTTTTGTATACCCTAATCCTTAGCTACGACATGAATGAGACCATCCTAAAGCTAAGGACATAATACAAAAATATTTCATTGTTACAATGAATACAATGTGATACTTATGGACATAAATATCCAGAATGCGGGATATTAAAGTACTTTATGGTTCAGGTTTTGACACGATGAACGCATGTCATATTATTGTCCACATGAAATACTACACTCCTAGCACTAGCTATACGTTTAAGGGCTCACTACCTTGATTATTTCATGAAGTCTACATGACTTGAAATGCTGGAGAATTTACATCATAAGGATTTGATGTTTATTGCATATGTATTGAGATCAATGTAGAATTTTCTATACCCCATATGTATATATAAAATGGTCTCATAGAAGTTGTTATCAAAAGAATATGATGATATCTAGGGTATTGGTAATGTTCACCAATTTACCCACATCTACCTGGGGTTATGCAATTATTATATGCATTTTTTTCGTTTTTAGACCCACTACTAGCTAACCAGCCTCATGCGTATCAATTGGTAACTGGATATAAGCCTGATATTTTACATTTACGCATGTTTAGTTCTGCAGTATATGTGCCAATTATGCCCCTACAACGTATCGAAATGGGTTCTTAAAGACGATTTGGTATATGTTGGATATGAATCCCCAACAATTATCCGTTAATTAGAATATTTGACTAGTGATCCCTTTACTGCTAGATTTGCGGGTTGTCACTTTCATGAGACAGTCTTCTCGTCGTTAGGGGGATATAGGAAAAAGGATTTTCCATGGGAACAACAGGAAGCGTCATTGAATATTCGCACTCTGTCTCATTTTGATCCCCAAAACCTCACAACGTAATGTTGAAGTCAAACGAATCAGACTCGATACCTGATATGTTTAATGTTATTCCAAAAGTGACAAGATCACATATACGAGCTGCAAATATACTCGCAAGGTTAAAAACTCCCTAACAGGGGCACAATGCCATTGGAAAGTGCGTTGCAATCACACATAGTGGAGGTGTGGATGAGGTCGTAGCTACCAAATGGAAGTGGTGGAGGCTACTTGGTTTAATAGATACTATTCTAAAGGAAGAGAATAGTGAGACACATCCATTTATCATCAATACACAAAACTCTCATGAGATTGTCTCTAATTATAATTATGTCCATGAATCATCACTGGAGGACGCTCCGAAGTTAATATTGATTCTAGAGATGAATATTAATCTCAAATGAACTATGAGAGTACATATTAGTCGATGGACAGATCATATATAATCATTGATGATTTATTCGCATATACGATGGCTCATAAGATGATCGAGCACGACGACATCGAACCAGACTCAATTGAATAATATCAACAAAAAACATATTGGCCTAAATGTAAAGAAACAATCCAGAAAGAATTATATTCTTTGACAAATGATCGGGTATTTGGTCCGGTAGTGCTAACCTACCAAGTGTAAAGCTCGTAGGACATAACTGAGTTTTTGTCAGAAAGCGTAACGAGAATAATGAAGTCCTAATGTATGAGGCTCTCCTTTGGTGCAAGGTTTCTCACAACGCCCTAGATTGACCACGAGAAGACTTACTCTCCCGCGATGGACGTTATAACGTTCTGCTAATTAATTAGCCTAGTAGTTTCCGAAGGACTGAAAATGCAACTCATGAATGTGGTTACCACATATCTCTACGGGGATCTAGATTCAGAGATATATAAAAGTGCTTGATGATATTACATTACCAAAATCAAGTAACTCTAAACCACAAAATGTGTTTGCAATAAAATTGAAACACTCAATTTATAGATTAAAGCAATTTATGTGGATGTGGTATACCCGCCTAAGTGAATACTTGATTAGGAAATGATATATAAGAACGATAAACTATGCTTTTGCGTATTTATTTCAAGAAAACAAGTTCCAGATTTTCAAAGCAGCTTTATATGTCTTGATGAAATAAGAGAAACACAAACTACTTGAAATCTAAATTTGAGATGGAAAATCTTAGGAAAACTTGGTTTTGTCTAGCTATTTGAGCTAGGACACCGAGTTTGTGAAATATTAATTCACCGATCGCATATGTCTAGAAAATAATCAAGAAATTTAATATGGGTAAAGCGCATCCGGTTAGCACTCTCATGATCGGTCAAAGTGTTGGATATAAGGAAAGATCCATTTCGTGTAAAGGATAGCGACAAAAAAAGTGTTGAGGAGCTGGAATTCCCTATCTAAGTACAATATGCGCATTATCGTACTTAGCACAATACAGTTGACTGTATATTGTATTTCTCAGTGAACTTGTTAGCTAGATTTAGCTCAACGCCAACGCCACGTCATTGGATTTCAATATTTTAGAACCATTGATATGGGCTTTTACTTTCCCTATAGAAAGAAAAATGAGATTGATAATGGAATTTCAATACCTACTTAGAATGTAAGCAGCAAAAGTACTAACTCTTATAGAAAAACACCAAACAATGTCTTGGTATGTCTTTGTTGATATTAGGTATCTATCTGATCCATACAAAGGTTGTTCCCAAACTGGATAAAGAATTACCACAAGAAACATGCTAATTGCTTGGAAGTAAACTAAGCAATCATTTGTAACTACCTCATTGAATTAATCCAAGAATATTACTCTCCATGAGTTAATTAAATAATGTATATGATTAAGGACTATCATTACATATATTAGAGGAGATAGTAATTTTGGGTTCAACCAGTATCCAACTTGCATATATGGAAATAATGCATCATGTATCGAAGAAATGAACATAAGATACATCAAGGATGATAACACAAAACATATTTTGCTTAAGTCTTATACAATCAGCAATAAGAAAACTAATTCAATTAAATCAAGTAAGATGTCAGGAGAACATGACACATTTTACCAAATCATTACCTAAAACCATATATTGGGAAACATGTATAAAGTAAGTGCAAATGTTTTCCAAACTCCCTTGATTAATGCACGAATCAGGGGGAGTAGTAGACAAAAGGGGGAGTCTACTATATTTGTGATATTGGTATGTTATGCTTTTTTTTCAACCAATGTTTTATTTTTCACATTTGGTTGTGTTCCTTGGTGTAAGGTTTTAGTGAGACAACTCTTTATATACCATCATGCTTTTCTAACTCTCATGATTAATGTACGAATCTAAGAGAAAACTAGACTAAAGGAAAACTCTATATATTGCAAAGAAACTGGTGCGTTGTACTCTTTCCTTCGTCCTATTTTTTATCCCACCGGCTTTTTATTTTGGCGTAAGGTTTTAACGAGGAAACAATTGTGCACCATCACTCATTTGACTCGGCACAAGGGGGAGTGTTGTAAGATAAATGTGTCATCGTCAAAATGATATGACGATAAAGATAGAGATAAAGATAAGTATGTCAGAGTTAGATTAGAACAGAAATATCTTATAGCTATCTACTTGTAACTCATCCCTATTTAAAGGGTTTTTGATTAATGAAAATTAGAGATTCCTGACTTCTATTATATTGTTGTTCCATTTGGTTTTTCCTTTAACAAATTTCAAGTTTTTTAACATTTTTAGGTTCGCAATTTCAAAGTAATTGCAAAATTCCATTCCTTTTGTAAAATTATTTATGTTTGCAATTTCAAAGTAATGCAAACTATGTTTTTTTACGAATAGAGGTTGAAAGTATAAAACATTTCTTATTTTTTGCATGAGTTCGTAAATGCAAATGGTTTTCACGAAAGTGTGGATTATTTCAGTAAGAATAGGGAGAAGATGGCTAATTTCTCCTAAACGATTAAAACGTTTAAAACAAGTAATTTCTCCTAAATATTTAACAAATTAAACTATTAGTCAAACAATTTTATTAAATTATGAAGCGAAAACGATATTATATATTTTATTCAATTCAATTTGACGTGATTTCATATTTATTTTTCTTATTTCATTTGGTTGTTGTAAAACGCTCAAATGATGAGATGCATATTGATTGTATTTAATTTTAAATGCAATTTAAATATTAAATATATTATTTTTTAAACTTTCTACAAACAAAGACAAATTTAAGTTTCACCCACCATCCAATAATTGACATAAAAAAGTTGTACCAACAAATAAACATCGAACAATATTTTATTTTCGTACAAAAATTAAATAAGCCCACATAAATATTAATTAAAAAATATATATAAACATTATTATATTTATATTAACAATAACTTTACCTATTTTTTTTTATAAAGTCTATTATCTTAAAATTATTAATAAATAAATATATAATTCTATACTTTTTTAAATAAATAATTTTAATTTCAATTGTCTTAAATAGGGTTGAACACGGGTTAGGTTGATCATGGTAAATGTACTTGAACAATGAATTCAATTTTTGTGGTTTAAAAAATCTCAACTCAACCCAAACCATGCGGAGTGGGTTAATTTAGTTCAGTTAAAACTGCAGTACATCAAAATATTCTTGTATATTTGTTACCTTGAATATGGTGTTTTTCTTTACTCATAATTCCATTATTTATCATCAGTCAAATTGGTACAACTTATCCATATTAATTAAGTAGGTCACATTCAATTGCTTTTCTTAATTTACATATATATACTAGAAGCGTACTCGTACAATGCAACGAAATACATCACGATTTTAATGTTATTTTTATTTTTTGTTTTCTATCGATTTACAGTACGATTTTGGATGGTTTGAGAGAGCGATAATGGTTTTTTTATAAATTTGTTTAATTTAGTCTTAAAATATAATGTTTTATATATATAAAAAAATAAGTATTTTGTTAGAACTCAATGATTATCTTATATATTTTAAATTATTTATATTTAAATTGAGATATTTATCCTGTTTTGATTATGTTTATTAGTTAGTTATGAATTCAAACATATGACTTTAGAAATTTGTACTCATACATCATGAGTTGTAATCTTGAATTTTAAGTAATGTGTATCAATAAATAGTACTTAATACATAAAAGCTTGTTTTTAAGAGTTTCTTCAATAGTTTACTAATAATGTAATTTATTTTAGGTTTAATAATATATGTTTTTTTATAAAATAAACATTAAATATTCTGTTAGATTTTCTTAATTATATTTTAGATTTTTTATATCTAAAATTTGATTTTTATTCTGTATTTAGTCATGCGGGGAGTGATTTTAGGGAGTTGAAGTGGTGAGTGATTTTAGGGAGTTAAAGTGGTTATAGATAAGGATTGAAAGTAATAAATAACATTAAATGTAGTACATAAAGCTTTAATGATTGTTTTTAAGAAATTTTAAATAATTAACAATAAATAACGATATATTAAGCTTTAACAATTGTTTTTAAGAGTTTTTTATAAATGTTTTATAATATAAGTATATATATATATATATATTATATGTATATATAGAGAGGGGGGAAAGTTCAAATGAAAACTCAATTTTCATTGTGCACGTGAGGACAAATCTCAGTCACTCCATCTCTATTGATCCAACAACTCATATTAAGTAGAGTTTTTTATTTTAAAATGCTTAGGGGTAAAAATGAAAGATAATTTAAACTCACGCTTACCATATTTGACTTTTTATTTTCTTTTTTAATTAAAAAATTTTACCCAATTAAAGTTTAAAACAAATTATCTTAAAAATTACTAATATTTTAATCAAACAAATTACATCAAAAAAACGAGAATTTCGTGCTCTTCGATATGACATCCATCTCGATATAGTTTTTTGTCGTTTTAACCGTTTTTTTACGTGAAATGCTATATATGTGTTATATTCATTATGAATATTTATGTACATTCAAGTTTGTACAACGTCTCGACACCGTAAGTATGTAACTCGACATCACCTTCTTCAACACTTTCTTCAACGTCGTAAGATATCACGTTTCTTCAGCACTGTAACCCAACACCCATCAAGACGAATCGAGAACCTATCGAGTAATTCTGTTGTGAATCGGGGAACAAAAGAGAGTGCGTCACGTCTCTACATCTTCACAGGTCATTCATGTGTTATTCATCATGAATAATACAACATTCATGGTGAATAATTAACGATTCATTAATTCGTGTATTATTCATCATGAGTGTTGTGTAATTCAATCTGAATATTGTATTATCCATCATGAATAATGAATGAATGCTCACATTTGTTATTCATACTGAATGTGGGACATCCGAGGATGCACATACATATTTATAATGAATTAAACCAAATTTCAGTTGTGAATTGGAAAACAAAAGAGAGTGCGCCATGTGTCTACACCTTCACGGGTCATTCATATATTATTCATCATTAATAATCTATCATTTAGGATGAATAATACAACATTCAGGGTGAATAATACACGATTCATGATAAATAATACATGAATCATGAATTCGTGTATTATTCATCCTGAATGTTGTATTATTCATCCTGAATACTGTATTATTCACCATGAATAGTGAATGAACGTTCACCTTTATTATTCATACTGAATGTGGACACCCGAGGACATGCATGCATATTCATAATGAATATAACACATATATAGAATTTCACGTAAAAAACGGTTAAAACGAAAAAAAATCCTGAATATTGTATTATTCATCTCGTATACGGTATTATTCATCTCGTATACGGTATTATTCATCATGAATAGTGAATGAACGTTCACCTTTGTTATTCATACTGAATGTGGACACCCGAAGACGTGCATGCATATTCATAATGAATATAACATGTATATAGAATTTCACGTAAAAAACGGTTAAAACGAAAAAAAAAACTATATCAAGATGGATGTCATATCGAAGATCATTAAATTCTCCTTTTTTTGGTGTAATTTGTTTGATTAAAATATTAGTAATATTTAAGATAATTTATTTTAAAGTTTAAAGGGATAAATTTTTTTTAATTAAAAATAAAATAAAAGGTCAAACAAGGTAGACGCTAATTCAAATTTCCAATTTTGTCCTTAATCACTTCTCAATTAACCTTATTATGTATTAACCATTGATTAATTTTCTAAGTTTTGATCAATGGTTAAGATTTGTCTTCATATGTACAATGAAAGATGAGTTTTCATTTGAACCAACCCCTATATATATATAGATAGATAGAGAGAGAGAGAGAGAGAGAGGAAAGTTCAAATGAAAACTCATTTTTCATTGTGCACGTGAGTACAAATCTCAGCCACTCGATCTATTTTGATCCAACAATTCATATTAAATAGAATTTTTAATTTTAAAATGATTAGGGGTAAAAATGGAATAAAATTTAAACACACGCCTACCATATTTGACTTTTTATTTTCTTTTTTAATTAAAAACTTTTTACCCAATTAAAGTTTAAAATAAATTATCTTAAAAATTACTAATATTTTAATCAAACAAATTACATCAAAAAAACGAGAATTTCGTGCTCTTCGATATGACATCCATCTCGATATAGTTTTTTTTTTTTGTCCTTTTAACCGTTTTTTACGTGAAATGTTATATATGTGTTATATTCATTATGAATATTTATGTACATTCAAGTTTGTACAACGTCTCGACACCGTAAGTATGTAACTCGACATCACCTTCTTCACACTTTCTTCAACGTCGTAAGACATCACGTTTCTTCAGCACTGTAACCCAACACCCATCAAGACGAATCGAGAACCTATCGAGTAATTCTGTTGTGAATCGGGGAACAAAAGAGAGTGCGTCACGTCTCCACATCTTCACAGGTCATTCATGTGTTATTCATCATGAATAATGTATCATTCAGGATGAATAATATAACATTCAGGGTGAATAATTCACGATTCATGATGAATTCGTGTATTATTCATCATGAATGTTGTGTAATTCATTTTGAATACTATATTATTCATCATGAATAATGAACGAACGTTCACATTTGTTATTCATACCGAATGTGGGACATCCGAGGATGCGCATACATATTCATAATGAATTAAACCAAATTTCGGTTGTGAATTTGGAAACAAAAGAGAGGGTGCCATGTGTCTACACCTTCACGGGTCATTCATATATTATTCATCATGAATAATGTATCATTCAAGATGAATAATAGAACATTCAGGGTGAATAATACACGATTCATGATAAATAATACACGAATCATGGATTCGTGTATTATTCATCCTGAATACTGTATTATTCATCATGAATAGTAAATGAACGTTCACCTTTGTTATTCATACTGAATGTGGACACCCGAGGACGTGCATGCATATTCATAATAAATATAACACATATATAGAATTTCACGTAAAAAACGGTTAAAACGAAAAAATCCTGAATATTGTATTATTCATCCTGCATACAGTATTATTCATCATGAATAGTGATTGAACGTTCACCTTTGTTATTCATACTGAATGTGGACATTCGAAGACGTACATGCATATTCATAATGAATATAACACGTATATAGAATTTCACGTAAAAAACTATTAAAACGAAAAAAAAACTATATCGAGATGGATGTCATATCGAAGATCACGGAACTCTCGTTTTTTTAATGTAATTTGTTTGATTAAAATATTAATAATTTTTAAGATAAATTATTTTAAAGTTTAAGGGGGTAATTTTTTTTAATTAAAAATAAAAATAAAAAGTCAAAGAAGATAGACGTTGATTCAAAATTACAATTTTGTCCTTAATCACTTCCCAATTAACCTTATTATGTATTAACCATTGATTAGTTTTCTAAGTTTTGATCAATGATTAAGATTTGTCCTCATGTGCACAATGAAAGATGAGTTTTCATTTGAACCTACCCCTATATATATATATATATATATATTTATTGAGCATATAAATGAAAACAAATACATGTCTTATATAAAGATGGAGAAGAGATTTAAAATATATGCATATAAGGAGAGTGATAGTCTAATGATCTAATATACATATTAATAAGAAATTTAATAATCATATTAAATTTAAGGAATTGAAAGGTATTGGGTTGGATTGGTTTCATAAGATCCTAAACCAATTCCAACCCAATACCTACAATTTAAATATTTTACAACTCGATTAAATATAAGGTGACTTCATGTTAGATTATTTCGTGTTGATTTAGGGGGTGTTTGGGATTGCTTATTTAAAAACAACTTAAGCTTATTTTGAAAAGTGCTTATCAACTTATGTGGTGTCAAACCGGAGTTTTCTAAAAAGTGTTTGGATTAGCTTATTGTGGTACCAAAACGTAATAAGCTAATAAGTTGTTATTTAAAGGTGTTTGGGATTGCTTATACATATAAAAAAACCAAAAAAGTCATAAACACTTTTGAAATAAGTTGATAAGTTAGAACAAAATGACTTATCAAAAATGGTTTTTCAGCGGTTTGACACCGCTATAAGCTCTTTTCTTTTCTTTCCATCCAAGCACTCAAAAGGGATTATCTCCGGTGCCAAATAGCTAAAAAGCCCCTCAAATAAGCAATCCCATAACACCCTTTTAATTGATCCGATGTTTATGCACCCCTAACCTTAAAAAAACATGGACATTGGATTCCGATTTTTCTTTACAATTATTATATTTCTCTAATTAATTTTTAAATTTATTTATTGAAAATACAAGAAAAGATGAGTAGAGTCTTGAAAAGGACAAGTGGATAGGTATGTCTGCTCCACCTTTTAACTTACATGTCAAGTTAAATTCATTCTCGGACGTATAAGTTTGGTTTGTGATAGATAGATATATTTATGGGTCCTATTATTTACACCCTTTTAAGGGTGTAAATTGTATGGAAAATAGTGTAAATCAATAGTCAAACATAGAAAAGGTAAAAAAAGATGGAATTGTGTAAATTGTATGGAAAATTGTTCAAATCAAAAGTCAAAGATAGAAAAAGTAAAAAAAATGAAGGATTTCTCGGATGTCATATACCAATCACATTTCATGCAATATTTCATAAAACTGACAACTTTTTTCTTTGTTTTTTAAGAAAAAAACTAATTTCTAAAAAATCATTTATTTTCAATACCATCTCATTTTTCCAAATTAAATTTAATATATATTATATAATTAAATTAAAAATCATTTTAAACTTCTTTTTTAAATTCTTCAAAATAAAAATTATAAAACTTCAAGTTTAAAAAAAAAACATTTAGTTCAGATAAAACTATATTTTAGATGAGTCTCATTATTTACACCTTTCTAAGGATGCTAGAGAAAGCGGCTAGAACACAAATACAAGTTCTTATGTCATTTTTACACGAAAACAATTATATTTATAAAAGACGTGTAAATCATTCAACTAACGAGTTGGAAGATTTATTCTTTGCTCATCCAAAATCATTGGAGTTGTGGCATGCATTTTCACACGTGGTGTTGATAGATGCAACATATCAAACGAACATGTACGCAATGCATCTCTTTGACTTGTAAATTTTGATTAATTGATTTTATATTACTTTTTTATTATTATCATCATCATCATTATCATTATCATTATTAATTGTTATATTATTACTACACAAACAGATACACATTGTCTCTTCTTGAGATTGTTGGTGTAACTCCAACAAATATGACATTTTGCATAGCATTTGTGCTTATGCATAAAGAAGATGAGTCGAACTATACATGGGCTCTAAGTTGTTTCAAATCGTTAATGGGCGACTGTATTCTTCCACGTGTTATCGTGACAGATAGAGATTTGGCTCTAATGAAAGCATGCAATGTTGTATTCCCGGATGCTAAAAAGTTACTCTGCACATGGCATATCTATAATAATATCTTGAAGAAGGGTAAAGCATCCATACGATCCAAAAGTAATTGGAATTCTTTCAACAAGGCATGGAGTACATTAGTTGCATCTCGAACGGAAGACGCATATAGGTTCAATTTGGCACAACTTGAAGCAAATTTACTCGATTATCCAGGTATTTATATATATATATATATATATATATATATATATTTGAAAATATTGATATGCTTATAAATCACGTAATAAAATTGAAAATACAAATCTAATGTTTCAGTTTTTTTTGCTTATCTAAATAAAGTGTGGTTGACACGGTACAAGGAAATGTTTGTATATTGTTGGACCGACAAATTTCTTAATTTTGGAAATCACACAACTAACAGAGTTGAGAGTCAACACGCTAAGTTAAAACGATTCTTGGACTCATCAAAATCAGATTTGGAGAAGACAATAAAGCGTATACATCAAGTCATTCAGTCTCAAGTCACGTCTATCAAAGCAAGTATTGAACAAAGCAAGATCGTGTTTCGACATCGCCTCAGCATACCACACTTCGAGGAATTGCGTGGTTTCGTTTCAAGCCATGCACTTGACATAATCTTCAAAGAATATGAGCGGGCAAAAGTTGTTGGGTTATTGGCTGAAAATTATGGCTGTCAATTGCGTACAAGTCATGGGTTACCATGTGCGCATGAACAAGCCATGTACTTGAATAAACGTCAACTAATCCCACTTGCTTCGCTCGATCTATTTTGGAGGAAACTTGATTTATCGCCTTGCATGTCTATGAAAGATGATGATATTGGTTGTGAAGTAGAGCTTGAAATGTTGAATGCGCAATTCAAAAAGCAGTCGAGATCTGGTAAACTTAGTTTACTAAGAAAGTTCAGAAAGATAATTGCACCGTCAACAACTTTGGTTCGTGAACCTGCTACTCACACCGCTACTCGTGGGTGTCTTTCCTTAAAAATGCAATCTTTCAGAAAAACACCTGTTGAACTACCTCCACAACCTCAAGAACGTCGTAGACGTAGTTGTTCATCTGCACCAAAAGTTGACGAGTACAAGGAACCAACAAGACATAATTACTATTTACATCCATACATGAACCAGTTTCCAGATATGTTTCATCCTTACATCAAGCATGTGCAAGATGTAGCATCTGATGGAAATTGTGGTTTTCGAGCGATAGCTGCCTGTCTCAACCTTCACGAAGATGAATGGTCATCTATTTGATATAATTTAATGGAGGAGTTGGACATGTACAAGACATAATATATTGAGATGTTTGGTATTGAAAGATGGTGTCAGGTTTACAACTCTTTGAACTTTTTTGAGCTAGACAAATTTGCACCCTACGAGAAGTGGATTGTTATGCCTGAAACGGGTGTGTTGGTTGCTTCAAGGTATAATGTGATACTACATTCTTTAACAACTGCAGGTAGCATGACATTCTTACCACTTCGATCTAGTCCGCCACCATGGTTTGAACATGTCGCTATTGCAACCGGGCACGTTAATGGTAATCATTATGTTAAAATATCATTGGCCGAAGGGTACCCGATGCCTCGTATCATGCAACAATGGTCCCGTTTAAAATATGATTGCGCAACCGAATGGGCTACTCATTACATGAGTCGAATAAATATGTACGAGCAACTGTTATCTAGTAATCGTACTCCAGATTTTATTTCACTTGATTGAGTTGTAATAATTTTAGTTTTTAGTAATTTTTTGTTACTTTATCAATTATGTTATTTTGATATTAAATTATTTTATCTTTGTAGGTTTAAAAATAATATACAATTCTCTCTTTTAAATAATTATTGTTAAAAATAAAATACTTATAAAATAAAACATAATTACATTAAACTAAAATATAACTAAAACTAAAATAATGAATAAATAATTCATAATTATATTATTAAAATTAAAAGTTAAATAAGGAATGATTATAATTATTTTAAAATTAAAAATAAACAAGTAATTATTATGTAATGATTATAATTATATTAATAAAAAAAATAAGTAATGATTATATTAATAATTATAATGGGTAGGGTAGGTATGGGGGTGGGTTAGGGTAGGGTGTAAATAAGATTCTAAGAGTGCCAATAAGATTACCCTATATTTATATAAACAAATGTGGATTTGAGTTTTAAAGTGTTGGAATTTTATATATATATAGAGAGAGAGAGGGGACGATAATCAAATGAGAACCAAAAATAGGTTGAGAACCGTAAAAACCAATCTAAACCATTGATTAATTTTAATCCATGGTCATTAAAGGCAATGACAATTTTGAAATAAATTGGAAGTGAAACAACTTTTAATTAAAACCATAGGATCAAAACCAAATTACGACTTATGACTTTGTATGTGATTTGCCGTTCTCGTGTTCTTTTAAATAGGTATCGTTCTCGTTTGATCCTCCCCCCCTCTCTCTCTCTCTCTATATATATATATATATTCATGGATCAGATCTCTCGTAGAAATTATTGGTAACTAGGTGCGTAAAAAGTTCATTGAACCACCTAGCAGACCGATATATACCTAATTTGTTTTCAAAATTATGTTTTTTAGGCGGGACAGTGTGCTCCGACTCGGAGGTTGTCGGTTACAAACCAGTTTACACAAACTTCTCAGTAAAATTAACTTTATATTTTTTTATAAGATATAATTTTTTTTAGTAACTTGACGTGTATCTTTTGGATTTAAAAAATTGAGAATTTTAGAAAAAGAACATTTAAATCTCTATCAACCATTGGATCTAAAAAGTAGATGTTACACATTCAAATATAAGCATCCCCTATAATTTAAAGCATTTTTTTTTTGGGGGGGGGGGGTTGTAAATGACATTTTTATATTTTCTTTCAATTAAGTCTCAATAATCAGCTTTCTTCAAACCATCACAAGATATGTAAATGTAAAGTATGGAAAGAAATACAAATGTTTTCGTTTAACATGGTTCAACAACTCTGATAATCCACTTTCCTTGAGATCATTTTCAAGACGTCAATCCAATATATAGTATTCTTTATAGTAGTACACAAATCTTGGTACAAAGTATAATAATATCCTCTTGCTTTTGCTAGAGGAACATGTGGAATACTTACAGAAAATGAAACACTAACGATGTGTAAAATATTGAAGGATAATCGTACTTGAAGGTATAACTATTGGATGATCATATTATATAGAATGTAGAATAATGAGAGGATATTTATATTGTTGCTCAAGAGTCGTTTTTTCAAATGCAGCTCAAAGACCCTTAAAAATACAAACTCCGAATTTTGAATTTTGGCCTACGAAAACTGCAATAACCGTGTTCGCTATAATAATAATATTAAGTTTAGTGGCTTAATGTGAAGGGTGAAAGTTGGAGGACTCTAGTGTAAATTTAAGAGAGAGGGATAAAACCCTCTAAAACCCTCAAATCCTCCTTGGGAAGAATTGGAGGCGGTTGGGAGATAGAACGAGCGAAGATTTCTTGACCAAAATTTTGGAGAGCTTGGAATCCATGAGCTTTGTGGTGAAAACCTCCATCTTCTTCTTCAAGGTATGCATCCTCTCTATAAGCTTTCTGAGTTCTAGATCTTGACTTTGATTTTTGGGTACTAGAGTCATCGATGACCTCGATCGACTTGGATTTGGTAGTTTATCGATTGGTTAACATTTAATCTTGTTGGGGCAAAAGTCTAGGGTGTCATGGTTATTTGAGAGGTCCTAAAACCCCTTGAAATGAATTTGTTAAGGGTGAATCGAAGTTCTAGAGAGGTCTAGGAGTGACCGGGAGTCTCCCCACAACCAGAGGGGAAAACCCGGTATGGGCTTGTCCCGGTTAAGCTAGGCATCCGGGAAGGAGTGCCCGAGAAGGTGTAGAGCTGGGTGTGAAACCCCAGATTCGGGAATAACCCGGTATACCATCTGGGAGTCGTGTGGCTAGGAAGAAAGGAACCCGAGAATGAACTCTCGGGTTAAGTATGAACCCGAATCCACCGGGAAGTGGGGCACGACCACCGGGACTTGAAGGGAAACCGACACGGAGGCCGGACCCAACACGTGAGTCCCAGGTTTGGGATTTAATACCCGGACCAACCGGGAGTTGTTTGGAATGCCCAGACCGTGAGTCCCGGGTTTTGGGAGAAATTGTTAGGGCCGAAGCCCGGATGGGGCGAGAGACCCGAATAAGGCCATCTCGGTCAAACCAGAACCCGGGCGTGGCCAGAGCCCAAACTTGACACCCATAGTCTGATTTGTGGGTCATTTACGACTCCATACTCAGCTAATTTATTAGCGAGACCCAGAGTGTTTTTAGAAAGTCCCGAGTTTTGAGAGAAGAGGGTCCATGAAAAATAATCAAGTGATCTATCTCGTGCGTGGATTTCATTGTAGGTGTGCAGTTGAGGGGTAGTTAGTTCAAGGATTAGCTCGAACGACAGGTGAGTTTCTCTTATTCTCTGTTAACATATGATTTTACACAATGTTGTTGTTATTATATGTTATGCATCTATATCGTGCACAATAGTAGGTGTGGTTTTAAGGAATAAGCCTGCGGAGTGTGCATATGTTAGTTAATATTACGCATATGAGGAATGTGACCCAATATTGAATATATGAATTTGTTTCATATATTCTAGTTTAAGGGCGGGTGTGTGCCCTAACCCGTTGTCACAAGTGTATATGTGACCAAAGCGTGAGTCAATTATATAAGTTGTGTTTGAAAAGATTCTGTTTCTTTAAGTACGTTGTTTATAAATGAATGTAAACCCTTTTATTGTTATCTGTGATGCGGCGTCCTTTTAGAGGGATCTCACTAGACCTCACGGTCTAACCCTCGCTTTTCAAACTAAAAACCCCTTCCAAGTAAGCAGGTAGAGGAAGGCTCAAGTAAGGGCAAGGGAAATCTGTGAGTTAGAAGCTTGCGTTAGAGAAGACCTTCATTGATAGATTGTGTTAGATATTCCTGTCTAGTTTATGTTTAAAATTTCTCAGTTGTAATCCAGTTTATTCCGCAAACCTTAGTTGTTTTCGTATGATTGATTTGATATTTTGGGGCCCGTTTGGGCATTATCTATGACACACGGTAGATTTGGCGTGTTTATTTTTTCGTGAGATATTACAATTGGTATCAGAGCCCTAGTTTAAGGGATTTAGGTGACCGGATGGGCCTAAACTTAAATTGTAGAGTGGGGGGAGCCACAACTGAGATATAGGAAGCCTATAGGGGAGACCTTAATCAGCGAGAATTCTTGACGATGGTAGTGAGGACTCTCATGTAAGGTAAATTCAAAATCGCATATGGCCAATGTTATTATGAATTTACAGGTGTATGGGGATGCTCGACTACTATTGTTTAGAGGATCGATGGAGGTGGTAGTGCGTAGTATGTTATAACCTTGCAATAGTGGCAATGGTTTGGTATGTTGAACGAAATCGTTTATGGTGTAAATGTTAACACCTTCTAGAAGAGGTGTTGTTTAAGTTATTGGTGGTCTGACGTAAGGAAGAACCTCTTAGATTCTAAGGGAAGAATAACTGACTGGAGGTGAGCTCCTAGTTCCCGGTGAGGCTCCATTCTGGGAGTTTGTTATGTTGATCAATTGGGATCTTGGGAGCTTTAACTCAAGAATCGAGTATTAGAAATGTGCCTTTTTGACTATTTAGTCAATGGAAGGGTGGCAAGGGTGGTTGGGAAATGATACCAATATTGTTTGGTAATATGGAGTAAGGATAGGATGAAAAGGGGGCTATTGTTGGTTAGCCTTTTATGTCAAAATGAAGACGCATGATTTGCAAATCATTAGTCGCGGTGGTGACTGTGTAGTTGGACATACAAGTATGTTAGGAAGCACTGGTGTTGAAGGTTGTTGCAAATGTGAAGAACCTGACTGGTTGGTTAGAAGTAGGGAGTATGTGATAAATTTTTGTGAGTGCAAACGGTTGACCTTACGAGAGTTAATAGCCTTCAAGGTAAAATGAGTATTATGCATTATGTTTTCGAACAAGTTACATGAGTCATTTATGTCATAATATATATATATATATATATATGTGTGTGTGTGTGTGTGTGTGTGTGTGCCTTGTGAGTTTCTTGTTTTGAAAAGGTTGACGCGTGCAAGCGTGTGTTTGGATCGAAAAGACAAGTTTACTTGTGTTGTGTGATAAATTTTGAACTTGGTGATTCGAAAATTATTTCACTTCTTTTATGAATAAGTTATCCTTTGTTGTGGAAATCATGACAACATTTGATCGCATGGTATTATAAGCAAAATTATACACAGACATGTTGTTGTCATGCCAATGAGGGTGAGAGTCGACTGATTCATTCAGTGTAACTAATTTTGCCGTATTGTTTTTATAAATCGCATGATGTAAAGTTTCATTGAAAATGTTTTCATTTGTGTCAACATCGATTTTGGTTGGATAAGGTTTATTTTTATCGTGGGGTTGAGTGTGAACGATCCTCGAGATTGTTGTGCGTGGGCTATTCAATTATGGCAGTGTAGGGTTGGGTATACTCAAGTTTGTATCATAACGTGGTACATATTGAGTTTTCAAATGGGTCATATGATTTAAATTATTGTGTTCTCATGCATGAAGACTATGAACTCTCTAGGTCATAGGATGTGTTGCAATTAAGGATGAGAAAAGGTTTTGAGAGTGGAATTGCGGTGATCGAGCTGTTAATGGTCGATTCGTGACCTTGGTATTCCCATTAGGGAAGGGAGGTGAATAACAAAAGTCTCGATCATAGAATTTGGGAATGCTCGTATTTTGGTAGCTTGCACTCTTGTTCAGTAGCTTGAGATGTGGTTGTCGGCGGGTGGTTTGGCTCGGGTGAATCTTTCGAAGTCGACAGGATACTCCCAAAGGTGTCTTGTTAATAAGTAGCATTGTGATAATTGATGAAATGGTATCGATGTGGAGCCGGGGTTTGAGATGGCCTTGTATTTAGGCTATGTAATAGGTAAGTCTTGTGCCTTCATCGTGTGAGGACTGTGGGGTACAGAGTAGTTTTGATGTGTTGGAAAAAGTAGACTTTGTTGAGAATCCTTGTTTGTTGGAAACACCGTTGAAGCACCACCATGTCGGTCGTTGATGTAAAGTCAACGACCTTTGTTGAGATCGTTGTTGGTAGATGTAAGAGATCGTTCGGGGAAAGGTGTGTATCTGGTAGGATGTTGGACTGCCTTGTAGAGGTGCTATGAAAATGGGAAGATTTCTAGTTGGAATGGTGATTTCTTATGTGGTTGATGATTCGTTTATAGTTAGCATAACCGAAGAGGGGCACATTGATTTTGGTTAGTCTACAAGGGAGTGCCTTACTTTTTGGTTTATTTGAGCTTGTTTCGGGTAGATCCCTATGAGCCGGCTGGGGACAAAGACTTGTTCGAGTGAAGTAGACGATCATAGTATTGGGGTCCATCTAAGTTTTAGAAAGTCAAGTTCTGAGATAACCTATTGTGTGTATATATATCACTGTTCTAAAAAACTCGCCGCACAGCCGCCATGACGCGCCATGGCACCAAGGCTTGTGTCTCATGCCACGTTAAGCTTGTGGCATGCCATGGCCTAATGCGCAGTTTTTGTAATGCAATATTTGGTATTTTTTATGTTTTTAATGTCTTATTTGCGGGTTTTTACTATATATAACCTAATTTAACTTGTTTATTACTATTGACTCATTGAATAGCACGCCAAAACATATGTTTTTATATATAATATTATATATAAATTAGAAATTTGACGTCATAAGTCACGCCTTGAAAACGCCATGGCTTCGCCATGGCTCCTAAGGCTTGAGGCTGGGCCTCGCCGCTACGCCACTCCTCACGCCATTTAGAACCTTGATATATATATATATATATATATATATATATATATATATGTTGTGGTGTAGTGGTTGTGTGGATAAGTTAGTGGAAGCTTATACCAAGTCGATGTGCAAGTCATTGGTGTGGTAATGAGTTGTTGTGAGGGTAAGTGATGGGTTGGTGATGTTGATTCATAATAAGCGTAAGTGGAAATCCTTGCTTGGAGATTGCCAATCAGTTACTCAAAAGTGACAAATATGTGTTTTGAGATGCATGGGTGTTTGGTTGGTGTTATAGTATTGCTAATTTGAGGATAAAAGAATATAGTGGTAGTTGGTGGCAACCTAAAAGAGAAACCATGTGCCCTTTGGTTGCGATGAGTTGATGGACGAGTTTGTCTTGTGCCATTGAAGTATGTGTGAAGAGGATGGATTGGTTAGTTTATGAGGTTTTGCAGAAAATACGAAATCTTTTGCAATGTTGAATTATTCCTTATGTGTAAAGGAATTCTCATGAGCGAGTTAACCCTGTTTGGGAAACGGTAAGTGTGTGGAGGTTTCGAGCATTATGTGTTATTTCGAAATGAATTGGTAGAATATATCAAGTGAGAATTGTGGGAAACCGTTTGGCTAAGCATAGAAATGTAAATGCGCCATTAACGCATTTGGAATGGTCAGAAAATGGAATGGAAAATGTTGAGCAGGCAATGTTCGATACTAACTTGAGGTGGTGAAGATGGTTTGTTGAATTAAGGGGGTGAACTAGAAGTAGTAAGTTTGGTAAGTGGCATATAAAATGTGAAGCAAGGGTTACAGATTGTCATTTTCGAGTACATGAACTCCTAGTGAGAATATGAGAAAAGGGATTTGTGTGTATGTTATGGTGTAAGGGTCGAGGAAAGCGATCTTGTGCGGTTAGTCGAAAGCGTGCACCTATTAGTGGGTTGTTCTTTAGAAACATGTTTTATGTTTCGGGAAGGAGGTGGAAAAAAGGTGGTTGAAAGTGTGCTCGGAATGAAGGACCATTGGATTAGACTTGGTATTTTTGTGGGAAATGTTCCAAGTGAGCATGTCATTATGTGTTAAAGCTAATGGAAATGGTTTTGTGTGAGCATGGTCACTCTTTCTTGTTGGGTGGGTGAAACTTGAAATTATTTCATAAGTGGTTGGACGATTGTTGGATGCAGTGAGAAGTTGAATGTCTATGTCTTCAGGATTGTTCAGCTTGGATTGGTGGATGCTTCAAATGACGGATTGTGGAGGTTTACTATTTCTAGTGATGTATAAGTGTGGGGTGGTGGTGTGGTGGGAATATATGAATTGGGTAACATCGATGAGTCGCAGTCAATACGATTCGGGAAGGAAAGTATTGCATGCATTAGACACATGTTGTGTTGGGGGAAGTGAGTTTAGAATCTGTCTGTTATCTGAGGAAGAATCTTGTAACTGTGAGTTTATGATGATATTTGAGGTTGACCTTGTTGTAAGTTGACGAACTGAGTTTTCGATCTTTAGGTAAGGGATTCATGTCATTGTGGCGTTAACTTCGGTAAATCCTTAATTTGTCACGTTCTAAAACCGGAAGACCAGGTGTGGGGGCAAAACTGTTAATATATGGCATAGTGATCGGAGAGGGTACAAGTATATTATACAAAATATCTCGACATAATAAAGTGATAGTTAACCGAGTGGCAGTTCTAAAGGATTCGGTAAGACAGTGATTTCGATCAAAATGGTTGGGGCAGAGGAGTAAAGCTAAGTTGATTGGATTGAAAAGCATGAGTCTTTTGATTCTCGAGTTCGAGACGGGGGCAGTTTAATGCGGAAGACATCCCCATAGAGTGGGGTGGTGAGTTCAAGAGAAAATTGGAGTTGGGCCACGTGTTCGGTCCATCGAAACTATGGAAAGAGTTGGAGAGGTAATGTATGATCTGGAGGTGCTCGATGAAGATATGGAGAAATTCATATTGTGTTTCATGCCTCAATCTGAGACTCAGTTGTTGGAAGTTGGTATGACGATACTTTGGCAAAGAATGAAGTTAACCTTTGTCATAGGGTCAGGGACAACCGTAGACCGTGGAGTCAAGAAACTGAGGATAACTCTTGTAAAAGTTCAGTAGCGTTACTACAAGGTTCAAGAGGCAACATGGGAAGTAGATGAAGGCATGAGACCCCAATACCCTCGATTGTTCGATGATGGAATTCCGGGGACGGAATTCTTTAAAGGGGAAGATGTTGTAATAACCGTGTTTGCTATAATAATAATATTAAGTTTAGTAGCTTAATGTGAAGGGTGAAAGTTGGAGGAATCTAGTGTAAATTTAAGAGAGAGATGGATAAAACCCTATAAAACCCTCAAATCCTCCCTGGGAAGATTTGGAGGCGGCTGGGAGATAGAACGAGTGAACATTTCTTGACCAAAATTTTGGAGAGCTTGGAATCCGTGAGCTTTGTGGGGAAAACCTCCATCTTCTTCTTCAAGGTATGCATAATCTTTATAAGTTTTCTAAGTTCTAGATCTTGACATTGATTTTTGGGTGCTAGAGTCATTGATGATTTCCATCGACTTGGATTTGGTAGTTTATCGGTTGGTTAACATTTAATCTTGGTGGGCCAGAAGTCTAGGGTGTCATGGTTATTTGAGAGGTCCTAAAACCCTCTGAATTAAATTTATTGAGGGTGAATCGAAGTTCCAAAGAGGTCTAGGAGTGACAGGGAGTCACCCCATAACCAGAGGGAAAAACCCGGTATGGGCTCGTCCCGGTTATGCTAGGCGTTTGGGAAGGAGAGCCTGGGAAGATGAGGAGCTGGGTGTAAAACCTCAGAACCGGGAATAACCCGGCATACCATCTGGGAGCCGCGGGGCTAGGAAGAGAGGAACCCGAGAATGAACTCCCGGGGTAAGTGCAAACCATGATTCACCAGGAGGTAAGGTGCGACCACCGGGACTTGGAGGGAAACCGACACGGAGGCCGAACCCGGCACGTGAGACCCGGGTTTGGGATTTAATACCCGGACCAACCGGGAGTTGTTTGAAATGCCCAGACCGTGAGTCCCGGGTTTTGGGAGAAATTGTTAGGGTCGAAGCCCGGTAGGGCGAGAGACCCGGATAAGCCCATCCCGTTCAAACCAGAACCCGGGCGTGGCTAGAGCCCAAACTTGACACCCATAGTCAGATTTGTGGGTCATTTACGATTCCATATTCAGCTAATTTATTAGCAAGACCCTAAGTGTTGTTAGAGAGTCCCGAGTTTTGGGAGAAGAGGGTCCATGCAAGATAATCAATAGACCTATCTTGTGTGTGGATTTCATTGTAGGTGTGCAATTGAGGGGTAATTAGTTCAAGGATTAGCACGGACGACAGGTGTGTTTCCCTTATTCTCTGTTAACGTATGATTTTACGCAATGTTGTTGTTATTACATGTTATGCATCTATATCGTGCACAATAGCAGGTGTGGTTTTAAGGAGTAAGCCCGTGGAGTGTGCATACGTTAATTAATACTACACATATGGGGAGTGTGACCCAATCTTGAATATATGAATTTGTTTCATATATTCTAGTTTAAGGGCGGGTGTGTGCCCTAACCCGTTGTCACAAGTGTGTATGTGACCAAAGCATGAGCCAACTATATAACTTGTGTTTGCAATGATTATGTTTCTTTAAGTACGTTGTTTATAAATGAATGTAAACCTTTTTATTGTTATCTGTGATGCGGCGTGCTTTTAGAGGGATATCACTAGACCTCACGGTCTAACCCTTGCTTTTCAAACTAAAACCCCCATCCAGGTAAACAGGTAGAGGAAGGCTCAAGTCTAGTTTATGTTTAAAGTTTCTCAGTTGTAATCCAGTTTATTCCGTAAACCTTAGTTGTTTTTTGTATGCTTGATTTGATATTTTGGGGCCCGTTTGGGCGTTATCTATGCGACTCAGTAGATTTGGTGTGTTTATTTTTTCGTGGGATGTTACAAAAACCTATTTTCTATTGGACATTCATGGAGCCTCTCATAGACGTTCTTAAGTTGTCAGAAAATCATTTTATTAATTTTTTGATTTTGAATTTTAATGCCTCAACTTCCACCATAACTTATCTCGTTTTTCCAAATTGTTTATTTATTTTAACTATAAAAACCAAATTGTTTTATAAAAAATGTTCATGCAATAATTATCAGTTTGTAACAACCCAAACTTTCGGAAATAAACATAACAACTTTAATATAAATTCATGCCCCAAAACGGTATCAAATCAACAATTCAATTTAACAAGGTTTGCGTAAACAACCTATTACACAACTGAGAATTTCAAAGGAATACTAAGTTTGGAAACTAAACAGGAAATCTTCTAAATCGAGCTCCGGGTCACACCTTCTCCTTTCCCTTATCTGAACCTTCTACTTCACGGCTTCCTGAAAAAGGTTTTTAATTTTTGAAAGAGCGAGGGTTAGACCGAAAGGTCTAGTGAGTTCCCTCTAATAACAGTACACGCCAAAGCCACGAAAAAGATTTATAGAAATTTAACCATTTCAATTTAAAAAAAAATCAGTCTTACAATCATGCTTCTGGCATACACTACTAGGGGTGTTCATCGGTTCACATCCAATGGATGTGATGTGAGGGGAACCGAACCGATCCAATCATCCAATGGATGTTGGATTTTCCTAACCGAAACGATCCAATCATCCATTGGATGTTGGATTTTTTCCAATCCAATGGATGATTGGATCGGTTCGATTCCATCCATTGGATGTTCTTATTGGATATCCATTGGATCAGATTGGATATCCATTGGATCGGATTGGATCCATCCGACATCCAATGGATGATCAGATCGGATCCATCCAACGTGCTAATTTAATGCAATTTTCTAATTAATTACTTTTAGTTTGTGTTAAAATCAACATAAGTGAGACTAAAAATTCAAAAACCAACACAAAACAAATTTAGATTTAAGCAAATTGCAAAAACAATAATTGGATGATAGTTGGATGGAAAACTGGATGGTAATCGGATGGTTAATTGGATGGGTAATTGGATGTTGGTCGGTTCGGTTTGGTTGGTTCTTGACTGCCATCCAAGAACCGACCGATCCAAATTGGATGTTGAGATTTTCAATCCGATCCGATCCAATTACTATTGGATCGGTTGAATTTTTGCACACCCCTATACACTACTGTCACGTGGAAGTGACAGCGTGTCTGGCTCATACTGCCTCAATTTGGGACACACACCCCAATGGCATAAACGGGACACCCCCCCCCCCCCGGTATGAGCACAGGCGGGACAACCCCCGGCTTAGGCCATTTAACGCTAACAACAATGTATTCATACATTCCACATCATAAACAATATAACGAAACTGGCATATTTAATAAAACTCGCATGCATAAATATAACATCAACATCAATAGGGATTTTGGTTTAGAAAAACTCACCTGCTTGCAAAGATTTTCTTAATCACGCTCCAATTCTTTAAACTGGTCACCTAAGATAAAAGTGAACATAAATAAACCAACCCAGGCCTCAAGAAGACACTAACCGACCCACCTCCTGGCTCCTCACTCCCACACGCCGTCTCCCGGCTGTGCACCGGGATCACCCGACTCCCGGGTCTCCCCCGCTCTGCCCTCCCAGCCCCACCCGGGCTCCCCGCCTCCCGGGTCCCGCCCGAACTTCCACTTTCGCCTCCCAGACTTGCATCTCCTAGGCGCCGAGTCTCCCGGGGTGCCGCCCGGGTTCCTATACTCTCGGCTCCCGGTAGAGACGCTCCCGGGTCACCCTCGGTCGAGCCAACTCCCAGGGTACCCTGGGTCTCTCCTTATCAATTGTCCAGGTCGTAGACTGGGCGGTGATGTGAAGAACGGTGCTGGAATAAAAGTTCTAAGTGACGAAAACATCGCATGCACACACTCACACAATCATAACCCAGATTTCACCTTCCTAACCACACTATTGCCACTTAATCATAATAATCAGATGAAACCTTTTCCCAAAATAGGGAGGAATCGATTACTCTCCCAAGGGACAAATCTTATACTTACTAAGAATCCCATTTCTTAATCAATAAGAAGAATAAGAGGATTAGGGGTTACCTTGAAGAGAATCAATGCAGACTTTCCTTCAATTTGATGATTTGCTCTCTTCTTTCCTTCTCTTCCCAAAATCGCTTTCACCTCTTCTGCACTTCTTCTTAGCCGCCTCCAACTAGAAAAGTGAAATGAGGAATATGAGTGCTAGGATTAAACCCCTTTTTTTAACTTTGCAACATAGCCCCATGTACTTTGAGCCTTATTAACAAACCTCCTTCCAAAACTAATTTATTAAAAAAACGGTTATTACAATATCCTCCCCTCAAAAGAATTTCGTCCCCGGAATTCCATGGTTGAATAACCACGGGTAATGGGACTTCATGTCCGCTTCCACCTCCCACATGGCTTCTTGTCCTTTATGATATCGCCATTGCACTTTCACAAGACGAATCTCCTTATTCCTTAACTTCTTCACCTTGTGATCCAAGATGGCCACTGGTTCCTCTACATAACTCAACTTCTCATCTACGCGAACGTCATACAAAGGTAAAACCACATCAGACTCCGCCAAACACTTCTTCAGATTTGACACATGAAAGGTAGGATGGATTCCTCGCAGATTATCCTGTAGGTCTAGCTTGTAAGCTACCTCTCCAACCCGCTCACTGATAGCAAAGGGTCAAACGAATCTAGGTCTCAATTTCTCTTTCTTCCCGAAACCCTTCCAAGGCGAGACTTTTAGCATAACCTTGTCTCCTACTTGAAATTCGATGGGCTTTCTCCTCTTATTTGCATACATTTTCTGATGGTCTTGCGCTATTCTTAATCTTTCTCGTATCTGATTCACTTTATCAGCGGTTACTTGCACTATTTCTGGGCCTGCCAATTGTCTTTCTCCCACTTCGTTCCAACACAACGGTGTTCTACATTTGCTCCCGTATAATGCTTTAAATGGTGCCGCCTATCTTTGAAAAGTAACTTGCTCCTTGCAACTGATCGAAAAGATCATCAATCCTTGGAAGCGGATACTTGTTCTTGATCGTCACCTTGTTGAGTTCACAGTAGTCTATGCACATTCGCATAGACCCGTTCTTCTTCTTGATGAACAATACTGGCGCTCCAAACGGTGAGGTGCTAGGACGAATAAACCCCTTGTCGAGCAGCTCTTGTAGTTGGGCCATCATCTCCTTCATCTCTCCTGGTGCCAACCAATAGGGTACTCTCGCTATTGGCACCGCTCCAGACATTAAGTCAATTCTAAACTCCACTTGTCGATTTGGGGGCAAAGTGGTCAAATCCTCCGTAAACACCTCCGGGTAATCACTTATCACTGCAACCGACTCAATCCCCCTCTTCTCCTTCTTAGCATCTAGCACATATGCTAAGAACCCCAAACGCCCCTTCACTAAGCACCGCCTAGCCTTGATCATCGAGATCAGACACGACTTCCTATCCCGATGATCACCATAAACTACCACCTCCTTCTTATCCAGCAAGGCTATACGGATCAACTTCGTATTACATATTATGTTAGCATTGGTGGATGCCAACCAGTCCATTCCCATGATGATGTCAAATTCCCCCATACCCATTGAGTACAGCCGTAACAGAAATATATGACCATAAATGTCGATCCTACACCCCTTATAAACCTCCCCCACCAAGACTCGACTATCATCAGCAACCTCTACCTCAAACCCATGAGTCAGCTTCTTGGGTTTGACACACAGATTATGGATGAAGTTCGGCGATACAAACGAATGGTTTGCGCCCGAATCAAATAACATTTTAGCAAAAGTCAAGTCAATAGGGAAAGTACATGTCACCACATCTGGTGTCCCCACCACCTCCTCCGCTGTCATATGGAACGCCCTTGCCTTGGCTCGGGCCAGTTCCACCTTCCTCTCACCCCCTTTTCCTCTGAAACTTCCAACGCTCCCTTCTTCAGTTGGGGGCAGTCAGTTTTGATGTGATCTAGAGAACCACATTGGTAGCACGACCTCGGTCCTTGACAGTCCCAAGCCATATGTCTAGTCTTCCCACACTTGAAACAACCATCTCTGTCCATCATACACTCCCCTCTATGCATCCGGTTACACTTCGCACACGACTTGTCTCCAAACTTCGAAGCTACCCGCTGCTCGGGTCTAACACTCCTGATTCTCTTCGGGTCCCGTGTAGGTCCTCCCCACTTCCTTTCTTGGTACTCTTTTCCGACATCTGACAAGCCTTTTCCGCCATCTTGGCTGCGTTAACTGCCACTTGGAAGGTAGCAGGTTCTCGCGTAGCCGCCAACTCTCGGATGTTACTTCTTAACCCAAAAAGGTATCTCTCTATACGCCGTTCCTCATTCGGCACGTATATATCCGCAAAACGGGACTTTTCAAGGAATTTGACCGTATATTCCCGTACTGTCATCTCCCCTTGTTCCAAACCCAGAAATTCCTCTTCCAACTTCTTAACGGCTGCTAAAGAGCAAAACTGCTATTTGGACTTGGCGACAAAGGTCTCCCATGCCATTCCCTTGCCGCCTTCAAACCCTTTGCTCCAGTCTCAGCCTCCCACCAAAATACTGCATTGTCCCTCAGCATGGACAAGGCAAACACCATTTTGTCTTCCTCCGTGCACTTGCAGGTATCGAAAACTAGCTCCATCTCCCCAATCCACTTGATCACCACCACCGGGTCGCATTCTCCCTTGAAGCTAGGGGGCTTGCAAGAGGAAAACGATTTGTAGCTGCAACCCTTCTCCATAACCGTTCTAGCTGCCACATCAAGAGTCGATTGAGAGTGACTACCTGTCCCGGTTACTGGCGGGTTTGACATCTCAGTCACTTCTCTCTTCTCGCTCCTTTCTTTACTTACAGTTGTTGCCCTCGTCTGATGCTTCAGCAGGGCTTGCAAAGTTTTCTGGAGCTTTCCCATCTCGGTGGCGAAAGTCTCTTGAGTGATGAAGGCTTGAGCCCGCTCCCCGCTTCGGCTCCTCGATCGCCCTCTCTCCCTGACTGTAGTTGAACTCTATTACAGAGAGAGTTCTTGCTCTCCAAGAACTTCTACACTTCTAGATCGACCACCACCACGCGCCGTCTTTCGCCCCTTAGCTCCTGCTCCGGGTTCGTCCAGCTGAGGGGCAGCCTTTCAGGATCCTTTCCCCCGTCCCCTTCCGCGACCACGACCCTTCCCCGAGCGGTTTCCTTCCTCGGAGGGATTGTCGGTCCATCTACTACCACTTCGTTCATCGGTATTGCTTCAGCAACCGACACAGATCTGCTCCTTGTTATGCGCTCAGACATGGTGCTCACTGAAAAGACGCACAACAAAAACATTCAACCAATGGTCCCAACGTAATAAGGTGTATTAAGCACATGCATGTACCTGTAAATTCGCAATTACATTGGCCAGATGTGTTTCTACCCTATTACTCGCCTCCCTAAGGTCTTCCTATTTCTCTGTTGTGTTTCAACCCTCCCAGTTTAAGTCTAGGCCTGTCCGGTCACCTAGATCCCTTAAACTATGGCTCTGATACCAACTATAACAACCCAAACTTTCGGAAATAAACATAACAACTTTAATATAAATTCATGCCCCAAAACAGTCTCAAATCAACAATTCAATTTAACAAGGTTTACGGAAACAACCTATTACACAACTGAGAATTTCAAAGGAATACTAAGTCTGGAAACTAAACAGGAAGTCTGAACCTCCTAAATTGAGCTCCGGGTCACACCTTCTCCTTTCCCTTATCTGAACCTCCTACTTCACGCCTTCCTGAAAAGGTTTTTAATTTTTGAAAGAGCGAGGGTTATACCGAAAGGTCTAGTGAGTTCCCTCTAATAACAGTACACGCCAAAGCCACGAAAACTATTTACAGAAATATAACCATTTCAGTTTTAAAATAAACATCAGGCTTACAATCACGCTTCTGGCATACATTACTGTCACGCGGAGGTGACAGCGTGTCTGGCTCATACTGCCTCAATTTGGGACACACCCCTAATGGCATAAACGGGACACCCCCCCCCGGTATGAGCACAGGTGGGACACCCCCCCCCCCCGACTTAGGCCATTTCACGCTAACAACAATGTATGCATACATTCCACATCATAAACAATATAACGAAACTGGAATATTTAATAAAACTTGCATGCATAAATATAGCATCAACATCAGTAGGGATTTTGGTTTAGAAAAACTCACCTGCTTGCAAAGACTTTCTTAATCACGCTCCAATTCCTTAAACTGGTCACCTAAGATAAAAAGGAACATAAATAAACCAACCCAAGCCTCAAGAAGACAATAATTGACCCACCTCTCGGCTCCTCACTCCCACACGCCGTCTCCAGGTTGTGCACCGGGGTTACCCGACTCCCGGGTCTCCCCTGCTCTGCCCTCCCGGCCCCACCCGGGCTCCCCGCCTCCCGGGTCCCTCCCGAGCTTCCACTTCCGCCTCCCGGACTTGCAACTTCCGGGTGCCCCGTTTCCCAGGGTCCTGCCTGGGTCCCCATACTCCCGGCTCCCGGTAGAGTCTCTCCCAGGTCACCCCCGGTCGAGCCAACTCCCGAGGTACCCCGAGTCTCTCCTTACCAATTGTCCAGGTCGTAGATTGGGCGACGATGTAAAGAACGGTGCTGGAATAAAAGTTTTGAGCGACGAAAACATCGCACGCACACACTCACACAATCATAACCCAGATTTCACCTTCCTAACCACACTATTGCTACTTTATCATAATAATCAGATGAAACCTTTTCTCAAAATAGAGAGGAATCGATTACTCTCCCAAGGGACAAATCTTATACTTACTAAGAATCTCATTTCTTGATCAATAAGAAGAGTAAGAGGATTAGGGCTTACCTTGAAGAGAATCAATGCAGACTTTCCTTCAATTTGATGATTTGCTCTCTTCCTTCCTTCTCTTCCCAAAATCGCCTTCACCCCCTCTGCACTTCTTCTTAGCCGCCTCCAACTAGAAAAGTGAAATGAGGAATAGGAGTACTAGGGTTAAACCCCTTTTTTTAACTTTGCAACATAGCCCCCCCCCCCCCCCCCCCCCCCCCCCCCACTTTGAGCCTTATTAACCAACCTTCTTCCAAAACTAATTTTATTAAAAAAAAATAGCCGGATATTACACCGTTTTTCCGATAACGTTTACCTTTTAATGTTTTTCTGACGAAATAAAACGACTCATACTGAATCTTTAGTTGAACTTCACGCCATGCTTCATAAGATATTAACTTTAAGTGCGGCATGTTTCTCAATAAATACTTTGATTTCTGTAATTCTTTGAATACTTGAATGCATATGAACAATTCTTATCAAATACAAAGAAAATATAATTTATATCAGGTTATTATTTGTCAATCAGCAAAATAACTAGTTTCATAGAATTTATTTAAAAAAGAGAAAAAGCCATATATATACACTTGCACCAATAACATGTATATATATATGATTGAGAACGAACTTTAATTTTTAGTCAATCATATATGCTTTAAAATATTTAGTTTATTGTTATGGGATTTTATATAATAACATTTAATACTATAGTTTCAATTTTTGATAAACTTAATTTTAATTATAAAAAGTTATGGTATGAATCGTGATGGGGTTTAACCATTTTGAGAACTCTATATATTGTGATAATAGTAAGAATTTTTATCTTAAAATATTGTTTCACGTGATTTTTTGTTATCTAAAGTTAGGATGCATTTAATATATTGATGAACATATATTTGTTTGATAATATATTTGCTTCATATGTATACGGTTTATAATATGAAACTTTTTACGTTTCACAAATAGGCCAAAAAGCGTCACATTGTAAAACAAATTCTAAATCCTAGTCTTAAATAAAAATAAATCATATGAATTAACAAATAATGCACTAATTCTGAAAGTTATCTCAATTTCATGAATTCTCAAAAAGAGGCCCTCATGATAATACCATCATTTGCTACATTAACAACATCAAATAATACTATCTTTAAAGAACATGATATTATATAATTGTTAAATGTTTATTTTGGGTGCATGAATTTGAAAAATATCTTTCAAAAATCATAATTCAAAAGATACGTCAAAAATTAATCTCAAATGTATATTTTTTAAACCACAACTTCTTAAATAAATATTTTTAAACTACAAAATTTTAAAATATGCTCCCAAAAATGATAATATAATGAGAATACATTCATCTTAAATGCAATTTAACCAAAATATTGGCATTGAGTCACACATTTATCTATCTATCTATCTATCTATCTATCATCACCAATTTTTATTCTCAATTTATCAATCAATTTGCTATTTTTATAATCATTTTAATCCATATATCATGCTCTTATAAAAACCGCCAAAATAGAAATAGAATATTATGAAAATACCCATGTTGTGGACCCTTGATATAAATGCAAACTAAAAACAATATTGACAGGAAATAATCATCGGGGGCCATACCTGAAAGATGAGGCTTTATGAGGTATTGGAGATCGTAGATCTAATGGCTTGAATAATTCCACACATATGAATAGCGACAATTTATACGTGAAAAATGACGTGTTGTATACAAAGTGATACAAATTAATTAATTCAGTTTGTTGAAAATCGACATTGAATATCTATCTTTCTTATTGTCCACTCCCATTTTAGCTACACAATATTAATTGCCTTCACAGATCGACTATTATCTGCTTGCATCATGAGGATATTCTCGTGCATAAACAATTTATCGTCATTTCTACATACAAATTGTTAGAAAAAAAGAATTGATTTCCATGTTGACCAACAATTTTCGAAATTGGATTCTTTGCTAGAGATCGAAATGTGTGTTGATGTTATTAGCTATGGAATTTTCCAAGAGATTGGAGTCTACAGTCCCTTACAAACATTATATTGAAAACGGTTGATCAATATGCGTAACAAGACAACCACTTTCACAATGTCGACCAACATTTTTATGAAATGACGATTTGATTATTTTTTCGCATATTTGAAATGTAGTGATTGTTGTAATAACCGGGTTTAAATTTGTATATTTTAAAAGTTGGGTGTGAGTTGGTCAAGACTCAAAGATGAAAGGGGGTAAGATGTAACATTGGAATAAAAAAGGATTTTAACCCTAATGACCCCATTCTTGGTATCACTCGGCGGCTGAGAAAGAGAAGGAAAAGCTAGGGCGATTTTGGCGATCGAAGCGAGGGAGGGGACGTCTTGGTTGAGAAATTCAAGTTCCTTTGATTCTTCGTTAAGGTAAACCTCCCTCTCATCAATATCTTTATTGTTAGATAATGTAGTATTAGTTTTGAGTTGGGTTTGGTTGTCTATTCTGTTGATTGGGGAGTTGGGGTTTTGATGTTAATCTGGCTTATGTGAATGATTGGGTTGAGATTCTTTTAATTTAGCTTTTGTGTGGTAATCGATTTGGGGAGAAAAGTTGGGTTCCAAGGATCGATTGGAAGAGGGTCTATGGGTTTTCGTTGGAAAATCGTCGCTGTGGTTGTTCGCCTAAACCTCGAGTTGGGGGACTGGGTGACCCCGGGCACCGAAGTGCAGGGCGACCCTGGGTTAGGATGGCCCCGGTCGACATAGGGGGTTGGCCTCGGTCGAGAGGTTGACACCGGTCAAGAAGTAGGCACCGGTCGAAACATTTGGTACCGGGCGACCATGGTCAGGCCCAGGTCGAGGAGCAGGGCACCAGGCGACCAACCCCGGTCACGCCCCGGTCGAAGGACCAACACCCCGGGCGATGTGGGTTTGGCCCCTGACCCTGAAGGGAGTGAACCGATATTAATTGTAATGGAACATATTTATTATGGATTATTCGTTGGCCATTGAGGTAAGCTTAGTATTAATTACCCTAAGAGCCGAGGTTAGCGGTCATTAATCTTTCCAACCCTTCGGGATTTATAGTATGTTAAGGTCGGTTCCGTATTAATTATAAGATAGCGGAAGTTTACCGGTCAATGGTTTTCTTATAGGTTTTGTTCAAGTAGGCGCAAAGACTTAATCAAGGGACATCAGGTGAGTTTTCTGAACTAAAGTCTCTTATGACGATTAAATTATGTTTTATGTATATGAAATTATATGCAAGCTTTGAAATGATGTTGCCTTAATACTTACTTGCAAGATTTATTTAAATGTTAAAGATGATTTTATTATTGTTGTCAAAGTGGAAATGTATGCATACATGGTCCTAAGTGTGTAGGCTCAAAGTCGGGGGGTGTGGCCCGCCTGTGCTCATACCGGGGGGTGTGTTCCGTTTATGTCGTTGGGGGTGTGTCCCAACAAAGGCAGTGTGAGTCACAGACACGCTGTCACCTTAGGGTGGCAGTAGTGTGAGCGGAGAAGTTTGCTGAAAGTTAAAGGTTTTCCTTGAAGCTATAAATGGTTTATTTTATGATAAATCCTTGAATGTTTGTTGAGTTAAAAACTGTTGTAAGAGGGGACTCACTAGACCTTTCGGTCTAACCCTCGCTCTTTTCGGTCTAACCCTCGCTATTGGAATCGATAGAAATGCAATTCAGAAATTAAACACTACCCAAATAATCTAGCACACTAATCGATCAAGACCTGATCGATTTCAACTCCAAAAACACACTAAAACTCAAAAATGATTTTAAAATGAAGAATACAGAGTCGATGATTATAAAACTTGATTTGAATCTGTTTTAGGCTCTGATACCAATTGTCGGTCCACAATATTATCAAGTTCTTATCAAAACAACAACACATATATTAACCAACCTGATTTGATTACAAACACGGAATACAGATTGATTGATTTCTCTTTTGAAGCTCTCTGTGTTTCTCTCTCTGATGAACAGTAAACTCAGATCTTAGATTGATATTTTTATGATCTCACCTAACAACTAACTAGATAATATCTAACAAAGATATTATCTAAACTAATAAAATAATATCTAAACATAATATCTAGATATTTAGGAACTAATAACTAAAACACTAAAATACAATAAACTAACTTTGACGATTTATTACAAACTGACTTTAGACTAATCTTGAGAGTGGATTTTCAGCTTTAGCTTCAGATTGCAAACTTCAGATTGGATGATCTTGAATCCAATAGATTTGTGCGCTAATATTACCGATGACGGAATGAACATCAAGTCCTTATTTAATCATCTTCCTAACATTAAGATCTCGGTTGCCTCCCAACCTTAGATCGTACGTATCACCTTAAAAGCAGTTTACGTTCTTAATTAACTACTTCCACCAAGGACACCTCAAGGAGAATTTACCTTTAAATACTTCTAATCGTCCTTTAAGGAGTGACGCTATATTCCTTCCTTGCCTACATAACACAACCATCTTTGCATAAGGGATTAAACCATCGCTTGCCTATGCTCCTTTCAGTTCCGAGCACTCGCAACCACGCTGACCTTGCCCGAGTGGTGAAGGAATCCGTATAAACTTATTGAGTTGGTCACCTATTGTTGTTATAGAAACGATACTTCCAATTCCGACACATCAAGGTCTCCTCAATAATCGATTTGTACTTAAAATTTACCTCGACATTATCACCAAATTTCTCCAATAAACATCACCAACAAAGATTCATCGTCCTTCCCTTGATGAAATTTCCTAACCACTAGTTTGGTCCGATCCAACACAACCTTAAACTCGTTCCTCAATGCTTACACATATACGACATCTGCAAGGGCTCCCAAAACTTCCATAGATCAAAGCATTGGTCCAATGTTCCCTCCAGAAACGTACCATTACACTCTACAGATAGTCGATTATCCCAAACTCCATGGTTACACAACTCCCATAATGCATTCAATCATCGATTGACGAATCAGCATAAGTCTTGTCGATTACCGAAACACTAATGATTGATTCTTAATTATGAACATCTAATCTTCTTAAGGTTACCACTTGACCTGTAGACACACCAGGTCCAACGGAAGTGCACTGAAGCACACTAACAGTTATTGTCCTCAAAACCAAGTGTCGACACCTATCATCGGAATGGCCATTCTGCAAACGTGGGTATACCACCAAATACTTCGTTCCAGAGTTGCAATGTCGAATAAAGTTGACACCTACTCATGGAAGTAAAACCCCAAATCAAATAGCTTTACTAGCCAACCATAACCTCATCATTATTCATGAATATCCATTAAGATAGTACACCACAGACACATAATATGTCATCATAACATTAACCCACAAATTCAAAACCAACCATACCTAAAAAACCGCACACGGTTTTAACCCGAAGGTTTATCGAAGCGTAAAGATCATCACTTAATTAACTGGGAGAAAGCATAAATCTAACGCCTCAAATACTTCTGCGTGTACCAATTCATGAACTGAAGTCCAAAATTCAAATCTAAACATAAGTCAGGACCTCCGACACTTCAAACCCCGAGGACTCCTTTAGTCCTTAATCACGACCACTATCACAAGAGGGCTTACATCTATAGATCTAATGAGTTCAAGGTTTTTCAATCTACTATGCCAATTTGAACTTTTATAAAACTTCTAAATGTAAAAGCTTTATAATGATTAGTCATACGAATAAAATCTACTACCATTTACTCGGTAGGTGTACAAAGTGGTCACTAATGTCACACGAATAAAATCATTTCGAAAACTATCTGATTATTATTCAAGCTAATAATGACGATGAACAAGGATATACAACAAGTTTTTTTTTTCGAATGGACCACTATGGTCCTAACATGCATAAATTTACGCCATGAATGAGAAATAGTTTTAAGTACTAAAATAATGTATAACAAGGCGTTTGTACAAAACTACAGAAGGGGAAATTCATGAAATCAAATTCCAGAAATTTTCGCATTAACCATATAATGTCATGTAATAAAATTTCCCAACATGACTCGCATACATCAGTTTATTCCCCAAAACTTAGTAAAAGATAGATGCATGCAATTTGATCAAAAGTAAAAATAATTTAGTTTGATTCCAAACTTTAGGCCGTACAGATAAAATGCTTGCAAAACCCAAAACAGAATTTTGATGATATCAAACTCTCAAAATTTTCTCTCTTTTAACCACAACACAGCACGGAATAAGATCCCATAACAAAACTTGCATGAGACGGTTTGTTTCACAAAACTAGTAAAGTGATATGTGTATGCGCTCTGGTTAAAAAACATGATATAATCTATGTCGGTTTCAAGTTCAAAGCCAATTAATGATATGCTCTCATCGTTCTAAAACGTTAGTTAAAACACTATGACGGAGGTTCCAAATAGACATGTATGCATACTACATGCAACCAAACAACTCACACAAAGTTCAAGGAAAACAATACCACTGGACGTCATTAAAATCACCCAATTAAATCCACAAAATCCCATGGATTAAAATTCTCAATAAAACTCAAACACCAAAATAATGGAAGATAACTCTTAGTCCAAAACCTTAACATATGTGGAGGAGATCCAATGGTAAAGTCATAAACTGCAGTTACTTGTCCAATATCCTAAACAACCTCAAAATACGCACATCGCAAAACCCGAAATAGCGTTGGACAACAATGAGAATAAAGAAAATCCTCAACAAAGTTTGCAACCTCATGCCATAAAACAATTTTGTGCATGCTCGAAATCATGGTTTAAAACCTTGTATGTGCTAAAACATTGCTCCAAGATTTGTAAAATGATCCACATGATGATTTGGAAACATGAGAAATAATTGATACAATTTATTCTAGAAATAGATTATGTGCGTCAAGTTGATCGGCACTCAACATCTCGAAACCACGCTCCTCAATTTCTTAGTCACACTATCGCCATCCCGATGCTCAAACATCTTAAGGCAATACTCAAGGATTTCATAGGTTCACCTTACAACTTCTCTTTGAATAATGTCGGTTCCACAAGCCTATGGTTCTAATCCAACCAATCAACCTGACTCAAAATGGTTCACTTAATACAATTCTCATGCTTACTGTCACCCCAAGTGACGAATGTTAAACTCATCAACTTTTGCCAACGGTTACCCATTTAGAAACTTCTTCACTACCCTAAGGGTCGTCACATCCTAGTAGTTCAAGTATACACATGTAACTCGTAGGTTCACCATAACACTGGTCAGGTGCAATTATGAACGTATTGTACATGATCATACTTGTTACCCTCGACGTGATTCCCGTTCCCAGTGACTCCTTTAGTCTCAAAACATCTTATCTTAAAGTCCATATTGGTGAAATTCTCTCTCTCAATTACTTAAAAGAACACTAACTTGAGTCTAGGCGTTCCAAATCAACACCTAATTCTCTTAAACTTAAGCTCTGGTACCAACTTGTAACACCCTCAAATTTGGTAAGAGCAACTAATTAAAATTTTGGTATAATATCAACATAAGGAACAAAACTCCCTCATACAATTCAAAACTCAGTATATTCCTCAAGTTAAAATTCTATAACTACCCTCAAACAAATATAATCTCCAATAATATACAAGTACCAAACCGAAGTCGGGTGTTACTTAACCCCAAACATTAAGTTGCTCTTCCCAAAACAAAGACGGAAGACTTCAACAAGCTAATCACTCTCCGAGCACGCAACTAGCACTCCTCTCTTCACAGTGTCACTAGAACTATACCCAACGAAGCCTGTTGCATATGCCGACAAATAAAAAGGTTAGGCTAACGCCTACTGAGTTCAAGAGTTTTCAACATTAAAAAATATATCATTAAAAAGGAAGAATGCAGTTGAAATCATAGTCTTTCAAAATGATATGCTTCAAACATGAAAATGACTCGTTTTCCAATAATATGCATTTTAGACGAAGGATACGCCAATATAAACGTTTTCCAAACCAAATTGTTTTAAGGACTAAGATCCCAATATAAAACGTTCTTTCGTAAATTAAATTTAATCCAAAACTCACTCAAAATGAGAATGGAAAGCGGACTCCCAATTTATGAAACGCGGATAAAACTATATATCCCGAAATACCCAAAAGGGTGGGGCATAATACTCAACCCACAAACCATGGGTAAAAACCCATATAAACAAAACGTCACTGAAAACATGGATAATAAAACTCAATACCCAAAACAACACCTTTCGGTGATGGGGGAGACCCGAATTCCATCGAATGTGGCGGGCACACAAAGTTAAGCTACTAATCGATGTTCTTGAGCTTCAAATAGAGTCATGGATCCCTGTATACGGCTCCCTACCGAGCAACCACCTCAAGATACCCAAATGACCCTAGTGTCTACTCGACCTCTAGATGAGTGTCACCACAAAATCCACAAGTCCCCGTATTTGGCTCACAATGGGCACCATCGCAAGACTTAGCTCCGTATAGGGCTCTGCAGAGCACCACTGCAAGCATACATAAAAATATGACTAGGGGATCACTCACTAGACTTCAAACGCGGACACTAAATTCCACGATGAGTAACCAGACTGGATTACAAACGGGCATCAAGTTCAACCACCCACGATCTATACCTCGATCTCCCGCTAGCCATAAATAATTTCCAGTCCCAAAACAGGGATAAAGTCCCCAACTAAACTAGCTGACTGACTATATGTCTATGGATCCAATGTTACATGACTCAAACGAATGAACTAACGCATTCAAAACATGTAACTCTCAAATAAGATGCAACTAAGTACACCATACGTCCAAGGCTCCTTAATGAGCTACCAAAACTGAACAAATGTTCCAAAGACTCATCTGAGTGTAAACCAAGCCCCAAATGGCATAATGAACGTTTGTCTAAAATACGTGAGCCAATTGGGTTACATAAACCAAAATACGTCATTTCCCAAAATTCTTTGCCTCTCAAATCACAATTGGCTTCGGACCAAAACTAAAAGGTTTACCATTTCTAAAATGTTCCCAAAGTCGGGAATGATCAAAATCAAAGGACTCACACATTCGTACCTTCAAAACGTCCCATTACATAAATGATACATATTTCTAACAAACACTAAAAGTGTATTTTGACCCAAATAACCTTCATTTATGAATAAATCATTAAAACACCTTCATTTATGACTTATTTATCAAAATGCCCGAAAATCCCAAATATGGGTGTTTTACAAAGTTTATAAAACTAAACACTTCAAATAATCAAAAGTTACCAAATAACTCAACAGCTGATAATTTCATGTAAAACACATAAACACTTTAAAATGGACATTTTGGCATGTACAACGTTTTCACAAATCAACTTGAACTCACATTGCTAGATTTAGGCTAAATCTAGATTTTTACCCCACTTAGAGCTTCCTTGAATAAACTTGAATCTTCAGAGCCCAAAACTTCCAAAACCTAGATCCATAAATTTCAACCATAAATATTTACATCTAACCATTTAGAAACGTTCCCCAAACATTAAACATGAAGACCTCAACTGATACCCAAAACCCTAATTTTCCACAGTTGAAGAGAAGAGAAGATTACCTTTACCATAATTTGAATCCATCAACAAAATGATCCTCAAACTCCAAATCTTCAAAATGGTGAGAATGGTTGGGTGAATACCTAAGAAAACTTGGTGATGATGGAGAAGATGAAGATACCTTAGCTCTAGCTTTCCAAACCTTGCTAGATGATGAAGAAACACTTGGCTTTTAGGAGAGAAACCCCCAAAAACAAGTTAGGGTTCATATGAGAGGGTGAGGGGTCGTTTTGTGAGAGAAAAAGGGAAGGGATTTAAGGGTTTTGGTGAAAATGGGGAGGGAGGCCGATTTTAGCCTTATAAATACGCACAACGGCTCCACACGAGGAGAGTCGCGCATGCCTCTGGAGTCGCGAGCAAACAGAGCCTCGTGCGGTTCCCGGCGCGGCTCAACTCGTGCGGAGGGTCACGCAGGGCACTGTTGGCGTTTTTCGCCTTCTCTTCGGCCACAGATTTTGGGGTGTTTCAGATTACGAAGGCGAACAAAAGTTGGCTTATAAGAGAATGAATACCTCATCTATTAGACATATTTTATGTAACAATTAAGGCGAACATAAAATTCGAAAATCCGGCAATATACCGTCTATAATTAGAAGAAACCTGGATTAACACAAGAGACTCTATTCAAGATCCAAAATTTCCCAGACATTGGAAATAGCGTTAGTTAAGAGTTACAATCAACAAATCAGATACTTAACCAACAACCTACTAATCTAAATCATAAAAATCTAGATTAAGGACAGGTGTTGCTAAGATCACCAAAAGGGACTCTATTTACAAATCTCCCAATTGTCTCTTCACACGCGAGTGCTCCAAAAATTGCCCTTTAAAAGGCAAATAACACCCTACTCACGAGCTTGTCGGCCCGCTACCATTAGGACCTTCTATACAACACAACCAAGACAAGTGTTAGGCTAACGCCTAGTGAGATAAATCAATTATAGCAATTAATAAAACAAGTGCAACATTCAGTTAGATGAGAGTTAAATCATTTTCCAAAACATTCCTTTGTGATTACCCATATCATTATGAACACATACCATTTTTATAGAAAGACAATCCAACGGTCCATGTGGGTGACAGAACACAAAGTAAGCCACCCACCATGTTTATGAGCCCCACTACGAATTAATGGTAGAAGCCACCATTTCTAGATTTCACTCTTATGCAAGAAATTACAATTAGTGGTCATTGGTCGTTGCCCGACATTGATGTCCACAACTATTATCCTTTATAACCCCATGCCTATTTCTTGGTATCTTCGGGAATCAGTCTACCCCGCACGTTTGATTTCTCAAACTTTACTTACTTACCATACGCACATAAACATTCATAATCAAGAATTAGACTCTATGAGGTGAAAACTTTACAAAACGACTCTTTAACTCATCAATATAGGGAATACACATAACTTACCCACATGTGGAGTTCCAAAGACATATAGATTAAATAATAAGAATATACAAGTATTTTACATCACCTTTCAAGCTTTCCTTCACATGGACCCCTTACATGGGGAAACCCTATCTTTACAAATTGTTAACAAGTTCCTCAAGACATGTTATATAAACAAGTTCGTAGGTTCATAAAAAGGAGGTTATAATAACATGTATAGAATTTGTGGGAAGAGAGACTCACATTGGTAGTGCTTACACAACCCTAGAAGTGGTTCTTATAGAAGTTCAAGTAGTGCTTCCCTTGCACTTAATGCCCAACAACCTAAGAAGCAAGATCATAAATGCCTCTAGAAACCCCCAAAACGTAATAAATGAGAAGAGAAACTAGGGCTTGAAACCTTACCTAAGAGACTGCAGAAGAAAATCGTCCAAAAAGAAGCTCCCAAATGAGAAAATAGGTCAAAATGGGTCAGATCACGTATTTAACAGGTGGGAGGTTCTCGGCGACTTTGACACTGCGACAGTGCCCATAGCACAATCGCGGGGCACTGTCGCCCGCTTTCCTTATTCTATGGTACGAACTCCGCGAGAGTGACCTACGACAGTGACCCAGGCATAATCGTCGGGTATTGTTGCCCATGGTGTACCGAGAGGTGTTGGGGTCCTGCGACTTTGCCCCTGGCGATAGTGAATCATGTCACAATCGTCAGGCATTGTCGTGCCAGCGATCCAGGGTGTTGACTTTTGCTGATTTAATTCCCGAGTCTATCCTCTCGACTTGGTTCGGTCATAAGTGGTTCTAAAAGTTATTAACGAGAGTCAAAGATGCGCATTCGAGCTAAAATTACTTACAACTACGATAAGCATCCTAATAAACGTATCCAGTTCTAACATACTCTTACCTAAATATTTTCACATGTGACGAAATGTGTTCTAGAGTGCAATCTAAGAATCTAGAGTGTTACAATCCTCCCCTACTTGAGAACGATTTCGTCCTCGAAATCAACATCAAGTGAACAAATGAGGATATCTTCGCTTTATTTCTTCTTCGGCTTCCCATGTCACGTTGGCCCCACGATGATGCTTCCATTGAACCTTGACCATCGTGACACTTTTATGACGAAGTTGCTTCGTCTTCCTCTCTAATAACGCGTCTGGTTCTTCAATGCAACGGTTACCTTCGTCAATTCTAATCTCCAAAAGGGGTATCACACTTTCTTCTTCCGCCAGGACTTTCTGTAAGTAACAAGCATGAAACGTATTATGGATCCCGTCCATTTTCGGTGGTAGCTCTAATTGGTAAGCTTGAAGTCCCACTCGCTTCAACACAGTGAATGGTCCAAGGAAGCGAGGGCTTAGCTTCCCGCGTTTCCCGAACCGTATGATTCCCTTCATGATGACACTTTTAGCATGACCCGGTCCCCGACTTGAAATTCCATAGGCCGCCTCTTCTTGTCGGCATAGCTCTTCTGGCGATCCTGAGCCGCTTTCAATCTGTCACGAATGCACTTAACCTTGTCAGCCGTCTCTTGAACAATCTCGGGGTCGGAGAATTGCTTCTCCCCCGCCTCGAGCCAACACATGGGGGGTCCTACATTTACGCCCGTACAAAGCTTCAAACGGGGCCATTCCAATACTAGAATGGTAACTATTATTGTAGGCAAATTCTACCAAGGGTAGGTGAGAGTCCCAATTCCCACCAAAGTCGATGACACATGACCGGAGCATATCTTCCAATGTTTGAATCGTCTACTCGCTCTGTCCGTCGGTCTGTGGATGGTATGTCGTGCTCAATTTCACCCTCAACCCTAGTTCTTTCTGTAGGTCGTCCTAAAAATTCAAAGTGAATTGACTGTCTCGATCAGAGACTATAGACAGAGGCACTACGTGCCTAGATACCACCTCATTAATGTAAAGCTTGGCCAGCTTATCCATAGGCAAGGTTTCGCGCATGGCCAAGAAATGAGCACTCTTGGTCAGGCGGTCCACCACTACCCATATCGTGTCGTGTCCCCTCAAGGTCTTCGGCAACTTAGTCACGAAGTCCATGGTGATGTTCTCCCACTTCCATTCAATAATTTCCAAGGACTGCAAACTCCCATACGGTCGTTGATGCTCGGCCTTCACCTGCAAACACGTCACGCATTTCTCTACGTAATTGCTACATCCAACTTCATCACGGGCCACCAAAAGTTCAGTTTCAGGTCTCTATACATTTTGGTGCTCCCCGGATGTATAGAGTATTTAGATTTGTGAACATCCTCCAAAAGCAGCTCTCGGCATCCTCCAACCTTGGGTACCCATACCCGGCCTTGAAATAGTTTCACTCCTCGACCATCCTCCGTCAAGAGTGTGCGTTGCTTTACCATTAATTCTTCCTTGAGGTTTTCCCCCGCTAAAGCTTCGGTTTGAGAGGTCTTGATCTTCTCGATTAGTCCCGACACCACATCTATCCTTGTGATTGAGGTCTTGATGTTTCCCCTGTATCCCTTCCTACTCAAAGCGCAGGCCACGACATTTGCCTTTCCCAGGTGGTAGAGTAGCTCGCAGTCATAATCTTTTAGTAGCTCTAACCATCGACGTTGGCACATGTTTAATTCCTTCTGATCGAAAACATATTTCAAGCTTTTGTGGTCCGTGAATAGGGTGCACTTGGTTCCATAAAGGTAATTTCGCCACAACTTCAAGGCGAAAACCACTGCTGCTAATTCCAAGTCGTGGGTGGGGTAATTCTTTTCGTGCTCCTTGAGTTTCCTTGATGCGTATGCAATCACCTTCCCCCGTTGCATTAACACACAACCCAAACCCATTTTGGAGGCATCATTGTAGACCACAAAATCATCTGTTCCTTCGGGTAGAGAGAGGATCGGGACTTCACATAGCTTTTTCTGAAGCGTCCTAAAGGCCTTTTCTTGGGTGTTGGTCCACACGAATTTCACATTCTTTCGGGTCAAGATTGTTAGAGGAGATGCAATCTTCGAGAAATCTTGAATGAATCTTCTATAATACCTCACTAGACCCTAGAAACTACGGATCTCAGATGGGCTTTTAAGCAGTTCCCAATTTGTCATGGCTTCGATCTTTGCTGGGTCCACCTTCATGCCGTCTCGGGTAACTATCTGACCCAGGAATTGCACCTCCTTAAGCCAAAAATCGCATTTCGAAAACTTCGTGTACAATCTTTCTTTTCTCAGAACCTCCAACACTTCCCGGAGATGTCGCTCGTGCTCTTATTCATTCTTAGAGTAGATGAGTATGTTGTCGATAAATACGATTACCGACTTGTCAAGGAAAGGTCGGCACACCCGGTTCATCAAGTCCATAAACACGGACGGTGCATTCGTCAAACCGAACGACATCACTAGGAACTCGTAATGGCCATAACGCGTTCGGAATGCTGTCTTTGGAACGTCCTCACCCTTCACCTTTACTTGGTGGTAACTGGAGCGCAAGTCAACTTTGCAAAAGCATGCGGTGCCTTAAAGTTGGTCAAAAAAGTCGTCGATTCTAGGAAGCGGGTACTTGTTCTTAATACTTGCTTTGTTCAGTTCCCGATAGTCGATGCACATCCTCATAGTGCCATCCTTCTTTTTCACGAACAAGACCAGTGCTCCCCATGGCGACGAGCTAGGCCTAACGAACCCCTTGTCTAGAAGATCCTGAAGTTGAGACATCATCTCTTGCATTTCCGTAAGGGCCAAACGGTAAGGTGTCCGAGCTATCGGGGCCGCCCCCGGGACGAGGTCAATTCTAAACTCCACTTGCCGATCGGGAGGTAAGCCTGGAAGATCATCTGGAAATACATCAGGGTAGTCACGCACTACCCTTACTTCCTCTAATTTCCTCTTCTCCGCCTTGGCGTCCAATACGTAGGCTAAATATGACGAACATACCTTTACTAGACATTTGCGCGCCTTTGCCATGGTTATGATTGCGACGTCTCCCTTCCTCCTTTCTCCATACACAAGCACGGTGTCTTCACCAAGGTATCTGTATCAGCTTCTTGGCGCAAAGAATTTCGGCTTGATTGGAAACCAACCAATCCATGCCAATAACTACGTCGAATCCTCCTATTTCCATAGGCAAGAGATCAATCGGAAACCCTCTCCCTCCTAAGGAAATCACACAGTCTCTAAGCACATCGCGAACGATGACTTTGACATCCGTTCGCCACTTCAACTACTAAGGCATCACTTAAGGTAGAGGTAGGTGCAAGCAATTTATGCGAGAAAGATTGCGATACAAAAGACAAATTGGCACCCAAATCAAATAAGGTGCGCGCAGGTACGGAGTTCACAAGAAACATACCCGAAACCACATCCGTTGACGCCTTAGCTTGCTCGGTCGACATACGGAAGGCCCTCCTAGTTGCTTTTGGCGGGTTGTCCTTCCTTCTCTGGCTGTCCCCAGATTTCAATTTGGGGCAATCTTTTCGGTAGTGGCCGGTCCCCTTGCATTCAAAACATGTTGGTCCCCGGATGGGACAGTCTTTGATGGTATGGTCGGGCTTTCCGCACTTGAAGCATTCGCTCGAGGTGACTCGGCACGAGCCAAAGTGTTTACTCTTACACTTTGGGCACCAGTTGGGTTCCTTTCGGGGTTCAGCACGAAGATTTCCCACAAAGGGCTTTGGTCTTTGAGGAGGGCCCGACCGGCTCTCCCACTTCCACTTTTCGCCCACTCGACCTTTCTCCTCCTTGCCTTGCATAAGGTCGTCCTACACCAACTGAGACTCTTCGATTACTTCTTGAAGGGTGGCTACTTTAGCGTTTCTTACTGTGGTCTTCATCTCCGCGGGTAAGCCTTTCATATAGGCCTTGATCATGGCCTTGTCGTCCGGGACTAGATGTCCCACGAAAACCAACTTCTCCACGAACAACCTGGAGTACTCTTCTATCGACCTGTCACCCTTCTTTAAATTCCGAAATTCGTCTTCGATCCGGTCCAACGCCCTCTTGTTACAATATTTGTCCATTACCTTCTTCTTTAAGGCACCCCATGAGAGTTGAGCCAAAACCGTCGGCTCTAGTGTTGATCGGATCATAATCCACCATTAAAGGGTCTCTTGTTAGCGCACAGATCTATTGGATTCAAGATCATCCAATCTGAAGTTTGCAATATGAAGCTAACGCTGGAAAGTCGACTCTTAATATTAGTCTAAAGTCAGTTTGTAATAAATCGTCAAAGTTAGTTTATTGTATTTTAGTGTTTTAGTTATTAGTTCCTAAATATCTAGATATTATGTTTAGATATTATTTTATTAGTTTAGATAATATCTTTGTTAGATACTATCTAGTTAGTTGTTAGGTGAGATCATAAAAATATCAATCTAAGATCTGAGTTTACTGTTCATCAGAGAGAAAAACACATAGAGCTTCAAAAGAGAAATCAATCAATCTGTATTCCGTGTTTGTAATCATATCAGGTTTGTTAATATATGTGTTGTTGTTTTGATAAGAACTTGATAATATTGTGGACCGACAATTGGTATCAGAGCCTAAAACAGATTCAAATCAAGTTTTATAATCATCGACTCTGTGTTCTTCATTTCAAAATCATTTTTGAGTTTTAGTGTGTTTTTGGTGTTGAAATCGATCAGGTCTTGATCGATTAGTGTGCTAGATCATTTGGGTAGTGTTTAGTTTCTGAATTGCATTTCTATCGATTCCAATTTTGTGATTTTAGTGTGAAACTGTTCATGAGTCGAAACTCACTGTTCCATCGATCATTTCTTCGAAAAGTGATTATTCTTTAGATCAAAGGCTTGTAATTTGTTCTAGAAGTGTTAGTGGTCGATTTGTCAAAGTTGGGACTGCTAAATCGAAGTCTAGATAGGTTTAACTGTCAAATCAGTCATTTTTTCGAAGTTGCAGGGACGAACTAGCGCAAAGTTCAAGTTTGCGCCAGTTCATAGCAAGGTTTGCGCCAGATTCAAAAGAAGTTCTTCAAAGTTTCTCGTGCAAAGTTACTTTTGCGCTATCAGTTAATCGCGCAAAGTTACATTTGCGCTATCAGTTACTCACGCAAAGTGTCCTTCACGCCAGCTTCGTTTAGCACAAAGTTCAAGTTTGCTCCATCAACATCTCATGCAAATATCTACCTTCAAAGTTTGCGCCATCAGCTTATCGTGCAAAGTTCAAGTTTGTGCCACTAACGTCTAGCGCAAAACTCCATCTTCCAGACTAACTAAAGTTTGCGCTACCTTCACTTCGCGCGACCCTCATCTCACGCAAAACTCTTTTGTGCTAGCGTCTTCTAGCGCAAAGTGTTACTTTGCGCCACCTACACCTCGCGCAAAACTCTTTTGCACCAGCCACCTTTAGCGCAAAGTGTGCCTTTTGCGCCAGTACCAGACTTAGTCTTTTTCAATCAAAATGACTTCAAGAGAAGCTCTAGCTATCGGAACTGACACAAAGCCACCAGTACTCTTCAGGGGAGAGTATGAGCAGTGGAAAGATCGGTTCATAGACTTCATTGAAAGACATGATTTGGGAGTATTCATCAAGAAATCCTTGGAAGAAGGAATTATGGCACCTGTTATGAGGACTCGTACAGAGGGGACTGATGAGGTAAAATATCAACTGAAGTTTGATGAACTCGAAGGTGATGAACTAAAGAGAGCAAGAGCTGATAGATTAGCAAAGTCTTACATTCTTCAAGGCATTCCAAATGAAATATATGTGAAGATAGACAGCTACAAGGCCTCTAGCAAAGAGATGTGGGATCAGCTAGAGAAGATGATGCTAGGTTCAAAAGTTGGAAACCAGTTGAAGATATCCAACTGCCTAAACAACTATGAAGAATTCAAAGGTAGAGTTGGAGAGTCACTAGCAGTAACATATGACAGATTTATGACCTTGCTGAATGAATTAATCAAGAACAAGGTCAACAAATCGCAAATAGAGCTGAATGTCAAATTCCTAAGCATTCTCCAGCCTGAATGGAAGAGGTTTGCCAGGAAAATGAAGCAAATCAAGGATCTAAACGAGATTCCACTTCATGAGGTGTATGAAACCCTCAAATAGAATGAAGAAGAGGTGGATGAAATCATGGATGAAAAGAAACAGGCTGAAAAGACAAGTGCTGACTCAATTGCTCTTGTTGTGAAAAAGAAGAAGAACAAGATGATTGTGTCTGAATCAGAAGAAATTGAAAGTGAAGCAAACTCTGACTCGGATGACTGTGAAAAACTGAAGCAGGCAATGCTTATGCTGACTAAGGCTTTTCAAAGAAAGTTCTACAAAAAGCCAAGCTCAAACAGTCAGAGGTATTCTTCTGGTCCAAGCAACTATGTTCACAAAGAGAGAGTTGAAGGTAAGAGAGTAGAGGAAAGGAAGCCGGAAGAGAGAAGGTATAAAACTGAAGAAACTAGTCGGTCAGAACCTCCTAAGTGCTACAACTGTGGTAGACTTGGACATTTTTCCAGAGACTGCCGAAGACCCAAAGTCAGAAACTCAGACTACTACAAGAATAAAATGCTTCTTGCCAAGCAACAGGAGGCTGGAAAGGCATTGATGGCAGAAGATGAGTACTGGCTAGATCATTCAGACAAGGAAGATGAGAATGAAGAGAAGGACGAGACAACACACGTGTGCTTAATGGGCAAGCAGGAAACAGGAGCTGAAACTGTTTCCGAGGATGAGGAAAATGAGGTATGTGATTTAACTCAATCAGATTTCTTAAATCAAATGCATGCCATGTTGACTAAACTCGAAGAGTTAGAGTCGAATCTTAAGCGATAAAAGGGTGTTATCAATGACAAAAACCAATCAATACAGAAACTTAGCGAGGATATTGCTGAGAAGAAAGTATTGATTGAGACAATGCATAAAAACTTTGATAAATGCGCTAAAGAAAAGACTATAATTCTCAAAGAGATAATTGAAACAAATTCTAAATTGAGAAAGAGTGAGTTTGATTTCAAAGAGCTTACGAAAATGTATTCTTCGTGTTCCAAAGAAAACATTTCTTTACTTGCAAAATTAAATGCATTGGAGGAGAAGTTATACACATTGGGTCAAACTGAACAAACCATTCATCTAAACAAACCCAAAGAGAATAGAGAGAATTGGGGACTGGGTTATGAGAATCCTCATTACCTTAAAAAGGGTATATCTGAAGTGTCTGCACTTTATGATTTTACATTTATGAAACTTTCTCGACGATACCCAGACCTTAAAGTTTTCTGGACTGGACTGTCTAAAGAGGACGAAGCCAAGGAAACTGAAAAAAGAAAGAACTCATCTAAAGTTCACCTTCCATTTTATTATGCGAAGCTGAATAATAGTTATGATTTTGTTCAATCAAAATCTCTTTCAAATGACTTCTTTCAGAGTTATTCTGTCAAAGAAATGGAGGCGAAGCCTATTAAAGGTAAACTTTACGTCCCTCCTTTCATTTTGGAAAATAAAATTTCTGAACTTGAGACATCTTTAGCAGATGAAAGACTTTTGATTGATATTGAACAAATCGTGTTTTCAACTGTGCTTAAAAATAATGTTCTTTCTAAATCATCAAGGGCTTCAAAATCTGATGATTTGTTTGGTTCAACTGATGGAGGGTATGATTTTCTAAACTCTGATGGTGTTTTAGATGATTGTTTTGATCAATTTGATTTTAGTGCCAAACTTCCTAACCATTCGTCTTTTTTGTGAATTCCTTTGGATTAACCAGTATTTCTGAGAAAGGTAAATCATCAACGAAAGTTGATGAATCAGTTTCTGTGAAATCTAAGAATGCTAAAGGTAAGAAGAAATCTAAGCATTCACAGAAACCAATCACTACTGGTAAGCCAAAGAAGAAGCATTCGTTTGAAACTCAAAATTCTAACTCAAAAGTTTCAAATGTTTCAGATCTGAGCAAGAAAAGGCTAGGAGTTAAATCTCAATGGAAACCAAAACAGGAGATTGACGAGACTGTTCTTTCTAGTGTTGATTGTAATAAGACTACGACTAGTAAAGATGTTTTGATTGCTGATGTTGTTATTTTGAAACCAAAACTTGTCGTTTCTCGCAAGAAATACTCTATGGAGCAATTATTCCGGTTATCTTTATCTGCTAGAAAGTCTTCATATTATGATAAACATGTTTCTACTTCTTGTCAAGATTCTGATGTTTGGTTTGGCACATATCATGTTCACTCTTATCATACTAATTCTTCATTTGATTCTCAAAAGCAAAGAGGACCCAATTTCAAATGGGTACCAAAATCATGTACTAACACTGTAGGACCCATTTACAAGTGGGTACCTAAATCTCTTGTTTCATAATTTCTCTTGTGCAGACCCGTCATATGTGGTACTTGGATAGCGGGTGTTCCAAGCATATGACAGGGCAGAAAGGGATGTTGTCCAATTATACAGATAAATATTGTGGGACAGTTAGATTTGAGAACGACCAGTTTTCACCAATTCTGGGATATGGTGATATGGTACATGAAAACGTCATGATTAAGAAGGTGAGCTATGTTGAAGGCTTAGGACACAACCTTTCCAGTATAGGCCAGTTCTGTGACAAAGGCTTAGAGGTAAATTTCAAGGCCAAGAGGTGTTCTGTTCGCACTGAAGATGACAAGGAACTCTTGGTCGGCACTCGAAAGTCCGACCTCTACACAATTAATTTTTCAAACGTCCAGACTGACAAGCAGGTGTGTCTACTCTCTAAAGCCTCGATGCAGCAAAGTTGGTTATGGCATCGACGGCTCTCTCACCTCAACTTCAGGTACATAAACAAGCTGGTCAGTGAAAAGCTAGTTAAAGGACTTCCAGAGCTGAAGTATGAAAAAGAACACCTGTGTGCAGCATGTGAAAAGGGAAAGATGAAGAGAGCTCCACATAAACCAAAGCCTGAACCGAGTACAAGCTCTCCGTTAGAGTTGTTGCATTTGGACTTATGCGGTCCGATGCGAATGCAAAGTCTAGGCGGAAAGAAGTACATACTAGTTATCGTGGACGATTACTTGCGATACACTTGGGTCAAATTTATACGTTCAAAAGATGAGACACCTGATGTCCTCATTACATTCCTGAAGACGACCCAGGTAAATCTGCAAAAACCGGTCAAGCTTCAAAGAACAGACAACGGCACAGAGTTCAAGAACAAAACAGTTCAAGAATATCTCGAATCGGTCGGGATATCACATCAATACTCTGCTGCTCGTACGCCTCAACAGAATGGAGTGGTCGAAAGAAGAAATCGTACGCTAGTCGAGGCTGCTCGTACTATGCTAAGTCAATCTGACTTACCTTTATTTCTGTGGGCTAAAGCTGTATCGACTGCGTGCTACACTCAGAATCGATCCATGATACACCGCAGATTCAAGAAGACTCCTTATGCGTTAATCAACAACCGAACACCGACAATCAAATATTTCCATATATTTGGGTGTAAGTGTTATGTTCTAAACGATAGAGAGAGTGTGAACAAGTTAGTGTCAAGGCGGACGAAGGCATCTTCATTGGTTATTCCTCTACATCTACTGCATTCCGTGTATATCTGAAGAAGTCAAAAACAGTTGTTGAAAGCGTAAACGTTACGTTTGATGAAGATATGGCTTCTGAACAACACAGTTCAGAACCCGTGATAACTGGAGTACTAGCTTCTGGGCAAATCAGTCCAGAACCTGCGTCTCAAGCGATCAAATCAGATGAAGCATCAACGTCTACTAATCATTTATCTGATTTAGATTTATTATTTGAACTGTTTTATGATGAATTTCTTGGATCTAATGTGCATAAATCTGTTGTGGTTGACAGGATAGAAGACTCAACGACTACTCATCCAACCAGTTCAGATATCTCTATTGAATCCAACTCCTCGATTCAGCAAGAAATTCCAGTTCAAATGCCGACTCCAACAGTTGAAGTTGTGACAAATAATGAAGAGACAGAAGTTGTTGTATCAGTAGGATGTTATGTACAGACTGATCTATAGACGGACCAAGTTGTACCTGCTGAGCCTTCTGCACCTACTACTTCAACTGCAACCATCATTCCTCCTGAACAACCTGAAGAAGGTACCAGTGGATTCTAAGATTATAATATTCATATATATTCATATAATCCACTCCCTCGTGAACATAAATGGACCAAAGAGCACCCGATAAGCCAGATCATTGGCGATCCAACCAAACCGGTGCAAACTAGGTCACCTTCAATGAATATGTGTATGGATGAATCCTTTCTGAGCAAGATCGATCCATCTCGCGTATCCGAGGCTCTTGTCGATTCAGACTGGGTGACTGCAATGCAAGAAGAGCTGAATCAGTTCGACGCACTAGAAGTCTGGAGACTCGTACCCAAACCTCAAGGTAAAACCATTATAGGTACGAAATGGGTTTTCAAAATCAAGAAAGATGAAGATGGTACCGTTATCAGAAACAAAGCAAGACTTGTTGCCAAAGGATACAGGCAAGAGGAAGGAATAGACTACGACGAGACTTATGCTCCTGTGGCGCGTTTAGAGGCAATTCGAATGTTTTTGGCCTACACAGCTCACAAGAACTTCACTGTCTTTCAAATGGACATAAAGACTGCCTTTCTGAATGGCATTCTAAAGGAAGAAGTCTACGTCTCGCATCCAGAAGGCTTTGTCAATCAAGAGAAACCGAATCATGTCTACATTCTTGACAAAGCACTCTATGGACTGAAACAAGCTCATCGCGCCTGGTATGATGTCCTATCTCAATTTTTAGTCAAGTCTGGTTTTACAAAAGGTACGGTAGATACCACTTTGTTTATTAAAAAGGAGAAAGTCGATAACATTCTTATTCAAATCTATGTGGATGATATTATTTTTGGCTCAACAAATCCTAAAGAATTTTTCAAACCTTATGGTGTCAAGATTTCAGATGAATATGATGGGAGAGATGAATTTCTTTCTCGGATTACAAGTCAAACAATTTTCATCGGGGATTTTTATCAATCAATCAAAATACATTCTTGATATTCTTCGGAAGTTCAAAATGGAATATTCTAAACCAATTGGTACCCCAATGGCACCAGGTACTAAGATTGGCACTGATCCTTCTAGAAAGGCTGTTGATGTTAGGACTTACAGAGGGATGATAGGTTCTTTGATGTATCTTACTTCTAGTAGGCCAGATATAATGTTTTCTACATGCTTATGTGCTAGATATCAGTCCAATTCCAAATAATCCCATTTGTCTGTAGTTAAGCGTATTTTTAGGTATTTGAAGGGGACTGCAGATCTTGGTCTGTGGTATCCTAAAGATACTAGCTTTGAACTAACAGCATATACAGATGCAGATCATGCTGGTTGTATGCTAGACAGGAAGAGCACGTCAGGTCATATACAGTTCCTCGATGATAAACTCGTAAGTTGGGCATCAAAGAAGCAACTTTATGTATCAACTTCAACGGCCGAAGCAGAATATGTAGTTGCTGCTAGCTGCTGTTCTCAGCTCTTGTGGATGAGAACTCAACTGCGCGACTACGGTTTTCACTTCAACAAAATCCCGATCTACTGTGACTCAAAGAGCCCCATCACGATAACAGCGAATCCTGTTCAGCACACCAAGACCAAACACATAGATGTCATGTATCATTTTATCAAAGATAATGTCGAAAAAGGAACAATTGAACTTTTCTTTGTAAAAACTGATTATCAACTTGCAGATTTGTTTACCAAACCTTTAGACGAAAATAGGTTCACCTTTCTTGTCTCTAAGCTTAGTATGCTAAATCTTAAGACATAATCAGTAGTTACCTATCAAAGTTTTCTAATTGTATACTTTTTCATCATTTCTTCATTCTTATTTCTGAATGATATCTGCACTTCAAATATTCTGTTCATGATCCAAGGGGGAGTATGAGAAGAAATTGACAGATGGTCAATATTAATTTGAGGAGAAGACTCACTAATTTCTGCATTTACCTTTTTAATGTCAAATTTTTGTGATGCATGATTTTAGGGGGAGTTTTACAAGTCAAAGGAGTTAGGATATGACTTCTGATTATTTCATATCAGAACTCGTACTTTCATTGTTTTACTGCTTTTTGTCTTTTAATTCAATGTGAATAACGTTACTTTGACTTGACTTTAAGACTTTTGCAGTTTGAGAGACGCTTACATGTTCATATCTTTATGACTTTAAGCTTAGCTTCATGAGATGTAAGATCGCACGTAAAGGTATAATCCTTTATCTTAATCTCATATATGGTTGAAAGAAGGATAACTTTCATTCATTGAAAACATGTTCTTAAATGTTCAAACCACTTCCCGAATCTCAAAACGATTTCATGAATTGGAAGTGTGCCTTTAAATGTTTTCAAGATATAATTTGAGCTTTAACTGATAAAGTCAAACCAATTTGAGCATCATATGCTTTCTAGGTAAACATGGGATCAGTGTGTTAGGACTTAACACAACTTTTATGGATACACGTTAACCAGTGTTTCCTACCCAAGAGGTTAATCCATAGTGATAGAGTGTGAGGATTTAAAAGAAATGAGTGTGGGTTGTGTGATGAGATATAATGCAAAAGAGAGTTCGGTTAGAAGTAAACTGAATGTTTAAAAGAAAGAGGGTGTGAGAACAGAGTTAAAAGAATATCAGAACTCTGCACCAACTACTTTCTGAGCCGGGCATCCAAATTTCTAATGCTTCACAATTCTTTGGTGAACATTGTTGAAATAGGCAACTAGCCCATGCCAACTCTTGATTAACCCCACCAGCTACTCATTTTCTTCTTAAAAGGAAAATGTTTCATTTTCAAAGGGAAAGTGGCACATTTGCTATCTGATTTTCATTTGGAAAATCTGGATATTGAAAAGAAGGAAGTCTGCCCCACCTTCGCACTTCACTCATGCACATTGAGTCTGTGTTTAACTTACTGTTGTCTCAGTGGTTTACACAATATTGAGCCTTATAAGCAATCATCAAGTGCTTAATTCTTTCTATCACTTGCACGAACACACAAGGAATTTGTTTCTTTGTCATAACGTTTATAGAAATTACCTTTGTGGTGTTTCAATGATTAAATGGAAGCCCTGGGGGAGTGAACATCAAAAAGCTCCTTTCCAATGTGTATTCGTTACACACAGTGACTTAGTGTTACTGATAGGCATGTTAACTGATTCATTTGTTGATTCAGGTGTTACACGATTATTTTGTTTGGATTTGAAAAGATCTGGATGAATATCTTTTGAATTGACGGATCAGAAGCTCTTTAAGATAGACATTTCTTGACACAAAAGTTTTGATGAACTTGTTGCTCTTTTCATCAAAAAGGGGGAGAAGAGCTACACAAGAAATGGGGAACAACACAAGTTTAGAGCAAGTATTCTGAAGACATGCTGATTTGAGAGAAATTTTCTTTGAAGATACTTTGCTACAGCATTCTGAGCTAAATCTGAAGATAATTTCTTCCCATCATCTGAAAGAGAGTTTATCTACGTATTTTGGGGAGATTGCTACTTGTTGAAGACAAAGAAGGAGATTGCATCTTCTGAGCTGAAAGAGAAGACTGAATTGCTAAATCTTTTTAGTAATGATCTTGATCCAAAGGGGGAGATTGTTAGCGCACAGATCTATTGGATTCAAGATCATCCAATCTGAAGTTTGCAATCTGAAGCTAACGCTGGAAAGTCGACTCTTAATATTAGTCTAAAGTCAGTTTGTAATAAATCGTCAAAGTTAGTTTATTGTATTTTAGTGTTTTAGTTATTAGTTCCTAAATATCTAGATATTATGTTTAGATATTATTTTATTAGTTTAGATAATATCTTTGTTAGATATTATCTAGTTAGTTGTTAGGTGATAAAAAAATATCTATCACAACACAATCTAAGATCTGAGTTTACTGTTCATCAGAGAGAAAAACACAGAGAGCTTCAAAAGAGAAATCAATCAATCTGTATTCCGTGTTTGTAATCAAATCAGGTTGGTTAATATATGTGTTGTTGTTTTGATAAGAACTTGATAATATTGTGGATCGACATCTCTCCTCGGAATAACTGGGAAGCGAACCTAACCCTCTGAGTCTCCCCGCATTCGCTCGATTCAAAAGCCAGTTCGATCTCTCAGAACCACTTCACACAAGCAACCGGACTCGCTGCTCCTGAGAATTCTGACGGTTTGCAACAGAGGAATGACTTGAAAGAACATCCCTTTTTCCGTCCTTCTCCCCCCTACTATGACGTGCTCCTCAGTCCCGATATTGTTCCCAGTACCCCCGGAACCCATTACTGCGTTTTCTGCAACCACCTTCGGCCTTCGATTTCCGGCATCTCTATCCTCCAACAACTTCATCAGCCTCTCGTCTCTTTTGTCCATGGTCGCGTTCATCATTTGCAAAAATTTGGTCATCATGACTGCTTGAGGATCAATTTCTTGGATGATGGGGTCGTCGGTGGCTAAGCTCACTCGGGGCATCGTTTCCACTCTTCCTATCAGCATTTGTGGAATTGGGGGCTTGAGATCGTTCCCTTGCCTCGATGGGCCAGGAGCCGTCACACTGATCTCTGGAAGGTCTTCATGATTCGGTGGTCTACTCCAAGTACTAACCATCTCGAACTTCCAACCACACGAGAATGGGGTGAGAATAAGCTAGCAGATACATACTAATAACGTACTAACACATTTATTAATCATTATAACAATAGGGAAGTAAGTATGCTCACGTAAGGATATATTCATAATTGCATTAGCCACGTGAAATTATGAATATAGTTTACACAAGAATTCTTATTACTATTAGTTTATTATTACAATTCTCAATTAATGTATTTCCGTTGGCTCTAAGACTACTTCAACCCATTGTGTCTACCCAAGCCTCACTAATCGTAGCTTAATGTCTCAGTTCAAGTCTAGGCATATTACTATCATACCTAGTTCACTTAAACTAGAGCTCTGATACCAACTTGTAACGACCTAAAAATTAAGGCGAACATAAAATTCGAAAATCCAGCAGTATACCGTCTATAAATAGAAGAAACCTGGATTAACACAAGAGACTCTATTCAAGATCCAAAATTTCCCAGACATTGGAAATAGCATTAGTTAAGAGTTACAATCAACAAATCAGATACTTAAGCAACAACCTACTAATCTAAATCATAAAAATCTAGATTAAGGACGGGTGTCACTAAGATCACCAAAAGGGACTCTATTCACAAATATCCCAATTGTCTCTTCACACGCGAATGCTCCAAAAATTGCCCTTTAAATGGAAAATAGCACCCTACTCACGAGTTTGCCGGCCTGCTACCCTTAGGACCTGCTATACAACACAACCAAGACAAGTGTTAGGCTAACGCCTAGTGAGATAAATCAAGTATAGCAATTAATAAAACAAGTGCAACATTCAGTTAGACGAGAGTTAAATCATTTTCCAAAACATTCCTTCGTGATTACCCATGTCATTATGAACACATACCATTTTTATAGAAAGATGATAACTCTCATTTTGAGTGTTATTTACACATTGTTTGTGTGTGTTTTTCTTTAATTTTAGTGTGTTTTCCCTTTACGTGTTCATGTTTCTCTTTTTTATTTATTTATTTTCATTTGGAGATGTTGAGGATAAAAGTTTGTGTTTTGATGATTGAAAGCATCATTTTTGGGCTAAATGTTGGACTGCAGAAAGTGGCCACTTTGTCGCCACGTTGATGAACGATGTAAATCCGAGGACAGCTGAAAAATATCATATTTTGCATGTATTTTTATGTCCATTTCAGCTGCATAAAGGCTTTCTTAAAGGCTAAGCTTTAGAAACCAAGGGAATGAAGAGAAGACAAAAGTTAAAAGCAAAATCTTGGTGGAAAGATTTCAATGCCAAAAATGCCTATCTAAAAGCCTAAATGAGATAAAGCAAAAGATGAGCTTTCATGAGAAAATAGATGAAAAAGGCAAGGACCCTTTGGGTCAAAGAAGGCTTGAACTCATTGAAAGGTTTTGTGGGTAAAATCCTCCACCACCTTTTTCATCTTCCACTATAAATTGAAGCCATGGATGTCATTTGAAAGGGAGCTCCAACATGTAGCATAATTCAGCTATTGTTCTTTCTTTTTTCTCTTAGATAGTTGTAGTTGTAGTTGTAGTTGTCATTTATTTTCTAGTATTTAATTTTCAGCTATCGCCAAAGTGGCCACGTTGTCACCACGTTGGCAGCAGCTTTTAAGTTTCATTTATGCAATTTAAGTTTATGTTCTCTCCTTCTTCTTTCATGTCTTTTACTGTTATTATGAACTAAACACCCCTTTGGGTGTGGGTGTGTGCCAAATCTAAGACTAGTAGGCAACACTTGGGTGTTGCCATCTTTGTTAACTCTTAGACTTGGTCGCTCGATTCGGGACTTCAACTCAACGCGGACAAGCCGATCACTTGTTAGTGTTAATATTAGATCTTAGACCTCGAGAGGGGCGGATCCGAAATACGGCTTGAGTGATGCAAAGAAGATTTGAGAAAGTCTTTTATAACCACGTAGAGATACGGGTTTTTGCATGACTTTAACTAAGGTTCAAAATGTCGGTCGATATAGATGTCACAAAGAGATTTGGGCTTCTATATCCATACTGGTGGAACTGAAATCCTTAGAGGTTTACTTAGTTAAGTCGGCAAGTCTTGAGTTGGTGAAAGCGGTGACTTTGTGGGTGCAACGTGGCCACGTTCCGAGGAAGCTCACTTTCAAGAGAAAGGGGTTTTTAAGGCTGTCGTGTGTCATTTTGTTTCTGACCACGAGGTTACTACAAATGTCTTAGATAAAACCTACACCCATACCCTTGTCTTTAAATTATTTGTTAATTGTTAAAAGCACCAATTTCGCTCAAAGATATTTTCTTCTTCTCTAATTGAAACCATTGTATTCTCGACCTGCTACTTGAAACTTTGAAGTCTGATCCCTGTGGATACGATCTCGGTATTTTTACCACTTTATTACTTATAGCGATCATAGTGTCCGGTGTGCACTTGCACCGCCACTGTGGCAACATAGTGGCCACGTTGTGGACCTATACGACTTTCCGCTACCAAAAGACAATCCAGCGGTCCATGTGGATGACAGAACACAAAATAAGCCACCCACCATGCTTACGAGCCCCACTACGAATTAATGGTAGAAGCCACTAATTCTAGATTTCACTCTTACGCAAGAAATTACAATTAGTGGTCATTGGCCGTTGCCCGACATTGATGTCCACAACTATTATCCTTTATAACCCCATGCTTATTTCTTGGTATCTTCGGGAATCAGTCTACCTCGCACGTTTGATTTCTCAAACTTTACTTACTTACCATACGCACATAAACATTCATAATCAAGAATTAGACTCTATGAGGTGAAAACTTTACGAAACGACTCTTTAACTCATCAATATAGGGAATACACATAACTTACCCACTTGTGGAGTTCCAAAGACATATAGATTAAATAATAAGAATATACAAGTATTTTACATCACCTTTCAAGCTTTCCTTCACATGGACCCCCTTACATGGGGAAACCCTAGCTTTACAAATTGTTAACAAGTTCCTCAAGAGAAGTTATATAAACAAGTTCATAGGTTCATAAAAAGGAGGTTATAATAACATGTATAGAATTTGTGGGAAGAGAGACTCACATTTGTAGTGCTTACACAACCCTAGAAGTGGTTCTTATAGAAGTTCAAGTAGTGATTCCCTGGCACTTAATGCCCAACAACCTAAGAAGCAAGATCATAAATGCCTCTAGAAACCCCCAAAACGTAATAAATGAGAAGAGAAACTAAGGCTTGAAACCTTACCTAAGAGACTGCAGAAAATCGTCCAAAAAGAAGCTCCCAAATGAGAAAATAGGTCAAAATGGGTCAGATCACGTATTTAAGGGGTGGGAGGTTCTCGGCGACTTTGACACCGCGACAGTGCCCAGGGCACAATCGCGGGGCACTGTCGCTCGCTTTCCTCATGTTGTGGTACGAACTCCGCGAGAGTGACCTGCGACAGTGACCCGGGCATAATCGTCTGGCACTGTCGCCCATGGTGTACCGAGAGGTGTTGGGGTCCCGCGACTTTGCCCCTGGCGATAGTGACTCATGTCACAATCGTCGGGCATTGTCGCGCCGGCGATCCAGGGTGCTGACTTTTGCTGATTTGATTCCTGAGTCTATCCTCTCGACTTGGTTCGGTCATAAGTGGTTCTAAAAGTTATTAACGAGAGTCAAAGATGCGCATTCGAGCTAAAATTACTTACAACTACGATAAGCATCCTAATAAACGTATCCAGTTCTAACATACTCTTACCTAAATATTTTCACATGCGACGAAATGTGTTCTAGAGTGCAATCTAAGAATCTAGAGTGTTACATTTTAAAACCATGAGTCTAGGTGTAAATAAAACAAACAATATCAATACATGTAAAACTATATATACTAATTAAATTGTATCATATACGGAAAATAATAAGGGTTGTTTGGTTTTTTCAAAAAACCCTTTAATACCTCTTAAATCTGAATCGGTCAAACATTTTTACATTCAGACCATTTTTTTTTAGATTTCAGACCCTCTTAACTTTTAAATACATCTAAAATTCGGAGTGATGACATTTTTCTGATTAATTGTTATCACAAACAAAACAATCTTATTGATCCAGATTAAGATTTCAGACTTCAAACGTTACAAAAACAAACAGTCTTATTCATTCAAATTTCAGACTTCAGCACTACCTCTTATTAATCAGAAATAAAATAAGACTTCAGACTTCAGACCTCTTAAAAGACAAACGGCAACTACGTCGAACAAAAATCCCATAAGAGCATCTCCAACATTTTCTCGAAACAGAGATTTTAAGGGGTTTTTTTTCTCTAACAGATTCTCCAAAAAAGAGAAAAATAGGGGAGGGAGAGGGGGAGAGAGAGGGAGGGAAATTCTCTAAATTTGGAGAATTCTCCAAAAATGATTAGTTGGTAAAGAGAAAATTATTTTTTTTTATTATTCCTACTAACAAGAATACTTGAAATTAAATATTTAGAAATGATATTTTATGAATTGTATGAAATATTTTAATATTATAATTACTCTTATAATCACCAAAATAAAAAACCTAAAGATGAACATAATTTTATTTTAGAGATTTTTACTTATGATTTTCCCATTTTTTTTAAATGTTGGAGATGTTCTAAATAAAAATGCTAATCCTCTTCCCCATCTAAAACAAGCAACCTATTGCGTATTTTCAAAGCTATAAAATTCGATAATGATTAAATGTTTAATAATAAAATTATTAATTTAAATGAGTACAATAGCACAAAAACTTTCTAAAAAGCTATTGCATTTTTTTGTTATAATCAAAATAGAAATATCGTGTCTTTCTTAAACAATAAAGCATCAACCCAAATACGTTCATTAAATATACATGGCAAATTGTGTTTAAAGAGGAATGTATTTGCATTGGGTTTTCGTTTTGGGAAACATGTTTGTGGTTGTAATAAATGATACAACAGTATGTAAACTTTTTATTATAAAATGACTAGAAGCGTAGTCGCGCAATGCAGCGAGATACATCACGATTTTAATGTTTCATTTTATTTTTTTGTCGATTTACAGTACGATTTTGGATGGTTTTGAGAAAGTGATAATGTTTTTTTTATAAATTTGTTTAATTTAGGCTTAATAATATAATGCTTTATATATATAAAAATTAAGTATTTTGTTAAAATTCAATGATTATCTTATATATTTTAATGACATCTAGAAAAAATAACCAATTACATATTTAATAATATAATTAAAACAAAATTATAGTAATATAATATATTAATTAATAGTGATACATGGAAAGGTATGCATAAAAGGAAGACCCTGCACATACCAAATTAGTGGGTGTTAGAAGATTGCAGTAGTAATATGTATATTGTGCTTTGATACTTGTAAATTAAGAGATTTTTAAAATCTTACATAAAATGATGGTACCTTGTGCCTAATAATTTGTATTTAAGAGTTTTTTATCCGTGCTTTATAATATAGTATAGATGGTAAAATTTTAATGCAGTTTTATTGTAAAAAATAAAATACTAAACTTATGTTTAAACAATATAAAAATAAAAACTATTTATAGTTATACACTTTTATATCTATATTTATATACAAAATAAAATTATGAATAGATGATATGACTTGCTAAGATCATCTCCAACCAAACATTAAAAACACAAAAAAAAAAACATAAAAATAGAGGTGTCTTCCTCTCCAACCCTACACTATGAGATCCAATCTCATCCATCCATTTTAATAATCAATGGTGTAAAATAATTAAGAGAAATAATAATTAAAAACACAAATTTAGGCCATTAAAATAGGTAAAAAGGGTAAAAATGTCAAAAAAAATATTATAATTAAGTGTGATCTAATTTAGGTGGGTCCGATAATTTTGGAATGGAATCAATTGCGATAATCTCAAAATATTGAAATTGTATACATATTTTCTTGGTGATATAATAAACCGTATTACAATGTGGTCTTACAATTTTAAAAGGAAACCGATTTTGTTACAGCAAATGGGATGTGATACACTATGATCATCTTGCAAAAATCCGATCTCCTTGATTATACAATGATGGGAAAATTGTTGCTAATTCAAAAGGTGGTGATACGTTGTGATCAGCGCTCTCATTCACTACAAATCTACCTAATGTACCACTGTGATGCACTCAAAGAACATTGTGTTATACTATGATTAACATTGTGTTACACTGTGATTAATATACAAATGTGATACCCATTATGATACGACGGTAATACCAATTGTGTTACATTGTGATTACCATACAAAATCCTCTATTTCTTCATCTTCTTCCCCATGTTGCGTGGAAATTTTGTGGGACAATGAAAAAAAGGAATGAGATCGAGATCCCAGAATTTGTCGGCGTCGATGGAGATGGAGTAGAGATCTGATACATCATCATCTAACAGCTGAAAGCCATCACTATGTTCTTGATTGCAAAAAACATCTCTCTGATCTTGATTGGAAGGCAGATAACAACCAGATGCAAGAACACAAACTTAACAATGGAGCAAGAATGCAGGCTTCGGCATCAAGAATGGAGGATTCATACGCTTGAATTTCAAACCCAAATATGGATATTATCTCAAAATCAATTTGTTGAAATATTCAAGGAAATCTAATATTTTATTGACAAGGGATTAATATTTTCAGTTACAAAAAAATTTGTTATATTATTTAATTTATCAAATGACTAATATAACCTCCCTTATTAATTAATTAAAAATTAATAAATTAACATGGATGGATGAGATTGAATCTCATAGTTACCACAAAATACTAAGATCTCATATGATTAGTCCCATATATATATATATATATATATATATATATATATATATATGATATCTATATATGTGTGTGTGTGTGTGTGTGTGTGTTTTGATTTTATGATTTATTAAATTTGTTTATAAATTTATAAAATTTGTAACTTTCGATTTTATTTTATTTTATAAATTTGTAACTTTTGATTTAATTATAACTTTGTATTCATATTTTCTAGTAAACATACTGGCACAAAAAAACGGTCCATTTCAGGAGTAACAATACAGAAATTAAAGCAAGTATTCAAGAGAGCAAAAATGTCACGAAACATCGTCATCGCATACCACACTTCCAACAATTGTGTGGTTTCGTTTCACATTATGCATTAAACATAATATTCCAAGAGTATGAGCGAGCTGAAGTCCAAATGTTTACCGAGGAATTTAACAAGCAATCGAGATCTGGTAAGTTCAGTTTTCTGAGGAAGATAAAAGAGATAGCCAGTGCATCAAAATCATGGGTTCGTGAACCTGTTGTTAACAAGACAACTCAAGACAACTCGTGGACGACCCTCATTGAAGGATAAGCTTTTCAGAAAAACTCATGTTGATCCCTCATTTGAAACTCATGTTGATCCGTCTGTTACAACTCATGTTGACCCGTCTTTTACAAGTGAAAGACCCCTTAAACATAGTAGTTCAAACGTGTCTTGATTGCTTCAAAATATAATGTGATATTACACGTTATAAGTATGACCGACAGTGGGATGTACTTGCAGCTTAGGTCCACTCCGCCAGTATGGTCTGAACATGTTGTTTTTACAATTGGGTACGTTAATGATAACCATTATGTGAAATTAGATATGACAGAAGGATACCCGTTTCCGCAAATTGTAGGACATTTTTTCCATTACAATTATCCGTGTGCTACTGGATGGGCTACCCCGTACTAAGAGCGAATACAGAAGTACATGCAGCTTTTACGTGTTAATTATACTACGGATAATATTATTTTAGAATAATCAAATGTAATATAGATTATTTTATATTCTATTTATATGTTAAATCCCAATATTTATGTCTTATTTTTATAATTATATAATTATAAAAAATTAATAATATTTATACTTATAAATATTTATTTATTTTTAAATAAAACCAAAAAGTAAAAGAAAAAAAAACCTTTTTAAACCAAATAATACAAATAAATAAAAAATATAATACAAATAAATAAAATAGAAAAAGAAAAGACAACAAAAAGACAAAAAAATAAAACAAAAAAAAAGGGAAATTGACTCAAATAGCCACATTACATTGGCATATTGGTCTCCTAGCCACTTCTCTCCATGATTTACCAAAATAGACCTAGGTCCGCAATGGCGGACCTGCAGGTCCTCTACCTTCGCCATCCTCTGTTGTCGTTGAGTGAGATCGTGACGAAATGGCGGACCTGGGTCGGGTGGCGGACCTACCCGTTGCGGACCTAGCTTGGACCGACAATTTTTTTTGTCTTTTTCTAGAGGTAGCGGACCTGCAGGTCCGCCATTGCGGACCTAGGTCTATTTTCGTCAATAAAGTAGAGAAATGGCTAGGAGACCAATATGCCAATGTAATGTGGCTCTTTGAGCCAATTTCCCAAAAAACAATCATGATTTTCAATCATGAGGATGCAATTAACATTTAAAAGGGTGCAAATAGCCTCCCCTTTTTTTTTAGTATGTAGTTGGAGTTGAATTTTTTTTAACGTTCAAATAATCCACCATTTTTAATGTTTTTAGTGTTATTTTTATAATGGTTGGGTTGAAAATGCCCTAAGAAAGCTTAATTTATTATATTATATTTCCTCACAATTTTTATAAAAAAATACTATTAAATGAGCTATAGATTAATAAAATATTTTATTTTTAAAAAGAAAACTTATTCAAATCAATATACATATATATAGGGTCAGGTTCAGGGAAAAACCTAAAAAAACGGAAAACTGAAGAACACTCTGGTAACTCTTCATCTGGACGGTATGCACTCGTGCATACAAGTAATTTGTAACATGCACAAGTGCATAATGCACTTGTGCATAAAAACCAAAAAAACAAATAATTTACCTGTATGCACGAGTACATACCGTCCAGATGAAAGACTATCAGAGTGTTCTTCAATTTTTCGTTTTTTTGAGGTTTTCTCTTGAACCTCTATCTATATATATATAATTAAATCACTTAATTAATTTATAATTTATTATCTTGTTAATTAATTTTAGATACAAGCTATTATTAATTAAACAAATTTTTATTTTTTTAAATTTAGAATTATTTTTAAATACAAAATATCTATAAAATAAATTAAATTAATCAATATAGAGAGAAAGATGGTTTCCAGTGGAAATAGTAGTTCTCGTGAGAAAAATAAGAAGGGATCTCCATTCTTGTATTAATCCTAATTTAAGATCAATTGAAAAGTCTCTTCTAAACTAATTCATGGGTTGTTTTGGATTTTTATCTGAACTACTAGATCAAGACTAACTTAAAGCGATCAATGGTCAAAATCCCTTCTTATATTTCTCACTTTAACTCACATTATCATATAATCCTTCGTGTGTATATGTATATATATATATATATATATATAGAGAGAGAGAGAGAGAGAGAGGAAAGTTCAAATAAAACTCAATTTTTATTGTGCACGTGAGGACGAATCTCGGCTCCTCCATCTCTATTGATCCAACAACTCATATTAAATAGAGTTTTTAATTTTAAGATGACTGGGGATAAAAATGGAAGATAATTTAAACACACGTCTACCATATTTGACCTTTTATTTTTTTTAATTAAAAACTTTACCCACTTAAAGTTTAAAATAAATTATCTTAAAAATTACTAATATTTTAATCAAACAAATTACATCAAAAAAATGAGAATTTCGTGTTCTTCGAGATGACATTCATCTCAATATGGTGTTTTTGTTGTTTTAACAGTTTTTTACGTGAAATGTTATGTATGTGTTATATTCATTATGAATATTTATGTATTTTCAAGTGCGTACAACACCTCGGCACCGTAAGTTCGTAATTCGACATCACCTTCTGTAATAACCAGGTTTAATTAGGCATATTTTAAAGATTAGGTGGGAGTTGGTCAAGACTCAAAAAGGTAAGGGAGTAAGATGTAATCTTGGAAATAATAGGGATTTAACCCTAGGACCTAGTGTCTTGAGGTTGGCGGCTGATAATTTGAAGAAGGGAGAAGGAGCTTGAAGCGATTCGGTCGAAAGAGAGGAAAAGAGGCAGAGTTTTGGTGGCATCAATCTTTGAAGGTGAGTTTTAATTCCATTCTCTTTTTTATAAGAGTTTAGTATTTGTTTGCCCAAATCTTTTAGTTGGTTTTCCGTTAGTCGATCGCCCTGTGGATTCTGAGTTTAGTTTTGGGTTACTGTAGATTTAGTTTTCTTGTTAATGGAGTTCTTGGTTAATTGATTTCTACAATTGAAATGGGTAACGGTTGGAGTTGATTATCAATGTCTGAATGTAGCCTTTAAATCTGAAGATTTTGGGATTTCGTTCGAAAATCTGGGGGTCGTCGATACCAGACCTGAGTGACTCCGGTCATCGGATTTTGTAGACCCTGGTTGAGTAAAGAAAGACACCGGGCGACCCTTGGTCAGGCCCCGATCGAGGAAGTGGCACCGGTCACCGGGGGGATTAGACCCCGGTCAATTAGCCACACCGGTCGGCTGATGTGAGCTTAGACACCGGTCGGCTCATGCTCCGGTCGAGCCTTGGTCCGGTCCCCGGATTGTGAGGTGTGGGCCGAAGCCCAATTATTAAGTTAAGTTTAAATTTTAAGTTTAAGTTTAGATGAATTATTTTGTGTTGGGCTCTTTATTGTGGGCTGGTCCTTTCTAATTTTTGTATAATAGGATTCTTTGAATCGTGTCGTGAGTTGGTTTTTAGTGGGTCGGGTTTCTCTTAAATAATAGGAGACCGTTGAGATTTTGGGTTTAGGGCCAACTTTGTTAAAATAAGAAGTATCGAGAGTTTATCGATCAATATCTTGTTTTATAGGTTTCGGTTCGGACTTTAAAAATAGACGTAAAACTTTGAGCAAAGGACATCAGGTGAGTTTTTCTAAACTAAACCTTTTTAGTGGCGAAAGCATGTAAAGTTTAAATTTTCTTAAACTTTGATTTATTAACGATGGCATGTTTATTATGAAATGATTTAAGTTTGTTTTAAATCGTTGATGTTTAACTGTATGCATACATTATATGTGGAGATTGTGACCTAAGTCGGAGAGTGTGGTCCGCCTACTCGTGCCGGGGAGTGTGACCCGTATATGCCATTGGGGGTGTGTCCCAAAATTAAGGCAGTGCGAGTTAGACACATCGTCTTTGACGGTCGTGTGGTTAGTAGCGTGTTTTATCTTTATGTGCTTATAAATCTGTTGATTTAAATTTGCTGGAAAGTTATTTTATTGCTTATCTATTAGAGGGAACTCACTAGACCTATAGTCTAACCCTCGTTCTTTCAAAACTAAAAATCTTTTCAGGCAGGCGTGATTTTAGGAAGGGTAGATAAAAGGGAAAGAGAAGATGTAGCGGGGTCAGATAGAAGACCGTCATCTTAGGTTTTTTTTAATAACTCAGTTGTGAATAGGTTGACTTTGCAAACCTTGAAATTTTATTGTACGCTTGGGGCCGTGTTGGCATGGATTATTACTAAGATTTAATTGTTATCTTATTGTTGTTTCTGGTTGGGTTGTTACAGTTGGTATCAGAGCCAGGTTTAAGGGATTTAGGTGACCGGATGGGCCTAAACTTAAACTGTGGAGTAGAGGGACACAACTGAGATTTAGGAAACCTTTTAGGAAGACCTTGATTATCGAGAGTCATGATAACAATAGCGAGTACCCTCATGTAAGGTAAATTCAAAATCGCATCTAGCCAATGCCATTATGAATTTACAGGTGCATGGGCATACTCGATTGCTATTGTTTAGTGTGGTTTAGGGTAGAGAGTCCTATCTATGAATTGATAGTGTTGGTCTGGCATGGTAGGTGGATTCGCTTGTGGTTGTAAGGTTAATACCGTTTGGGAAGAACTTTGTGCGGGATGTAAATACTTCGTTGAGAAAGGATTTCATGGGTCTGTAATGAAGAGAATATGTTTGGAGGTGAGTTTTTCGCCCCAAAAGAGCCTTTGGTTTGGTAGAATGTTGTGCCGGTTAGTGGGAATCAGGAGAGTGTTAGTCCAAGAACCGGAGGATAGAAATGAGGCTTTTAGAGTTGTAGTTAACTGAAGGTTGGTTGAGAGACAAAATCAGTGCTGACTGATAAAATGTAGGGAGGTTCAATAGAATCGAGATAAGGTTGGTAAGTTTATTTGAGGTTAAAAGTGAGGATGTGCGTTTTGCGAATTTGTAGTTGCGATGGTAACTGGTACTTGGACAATCAAGAATGTTGGGAAGCATTGGTGCTGGAAGTAGTGGCAAATGTGAGGACCGTGATTGGTTGGTCGGAAGTAGAAAGTCTGAGATGAGTTGTGGTGAGTGCAAGTAGTTGACCTTGTGAGAGTATTTATACCCTTCAATGTCAAGTGAGTCTCATGCATTGTGTTTCAAACAAATTGTTGGAGTCATTAAAATAGTTTATATCAAATTTCGTGACATGTGGGTGCCTTGCGAGATATTCGTTTTAGAAAAACGTGTTGATGCGTGTAAAGGTGGATTTGAATGAAAAAGACAAGTATGTTTCATTGAGCGATAAAATTTTATTTTTCGTGGGAAACATGTAACACCCCAATTTTCGAAAGGTATCATTTCAAGTTAATACAGAAACCGATATATTAAGGAAAAATAAGATATTTGATTTTGGGCTTGAATCCTTGATTTTATAGTCTTGAAAGATGAAGGATTCAATTACGAGTCCAACGGTTCTTTTCGGAGCGAAAACGGAGCTATAACGAAGAAGTTATGACAAAAACAGTGTTCGGGCATATTTTTGGTCGGAAGTACCACAGCTCGCGCCCACGCAACAAAATGCCTGCGGCCACTTCCATCGCTCGCGCCCACGCAACATATTGAGCGCGCCCGCGAGCATCTGCGCTGTGAATCTCACTTAAATCCGACTTTTCTCTCATTTCTTCATTTCCTCATATCTCCTTCACTACAACTCCGTTTTTGGCGATTCAACTTGCTACGGTTTTGTTTCTGAGAGCTCTTCAAGGATCTAGCAAGATATTGGAAGTCTATTGGAGTATACAAGAGTATTTTGTGGTGGTAATCTCCTCATCTCTCCCAGTTCATCTTCTTCAACAAAGTTTTCTAGGGTTTCATCCACCCTTTGTTATCCCTTTCGTAGATTGGGGGTTTGTAACCATTTTGGTGAGCTATAGGTGTTTTGATTGGTGGTTTCAAGCTTGGATTAAGGTAATCTCCTATTCTCTTCATTTATGGAAGTTAGGGTTTTGGTATCAGTTGAGGTATTCATGTATAAGGTTGGGAAACGATTATTTGTGGTTGATTATGTATATTTATGGTTGAAACCTTGTGGATCTAGGTTTTTGGAAGATTTGGTTTGAAGAATCAAGTTCTTCAAGGAAAGCTCTAAGTGGGTAAAATCTAGATTTAGCCTAAATCTAGCAAGGTGAGTTCAAGTTGATTTGTGAAAACGGTGTACATGCCAAAATGTTTATTTTAAAGTGTTTTATAGGAAATGGTTAACTGCTGATAAGTTTTGAGCATTTTTGAAGTAAAATATGTTTTACTTTGTTAATTGTCAAAGTGTGAGTATTTTGATAAGTTTTCATATTTGGTAAACTTGGGTTGTGTTAACCTCTTAAAACGCTTATTTTGGGCTTTGAACGTTTCAACAACTAAATAGCATGATTTACGTATTCTTGGTGATTTTGTACAAGTAAGATCTATTTTATGAGTTATACATCTTTGACGATTTTGTACAAATGAAGTCTATTTCATGTTATGTGCATTTTGGTGTATTTGCATTCATAAATCCTTTGGAAAATATTGGTCCCAATACGTGTTGAGTTTTGGGTTAATCACGTCTTTGAGGTATGTGTCTTCATAAACGTTGTTTAAAGACATTTCTTTATTTGGGGAACGTTAATTGTCGGTTAAATGAATTTTGAGCATTTTAGATCTCAGGGTCGACTTAAAGAGTATTGAGGACATTTGTCCGGTTCTAATGGCTCGATCTAGAGTCCAAGTTACGAATTACATCTTGATGCATTTTATTGCATGTTATTGATAATTACAAACTCGAGCGCTTTAGTCATTCATGAGTAGTCGTGTAACTTTAGACTGTGTTGCATTGGATCCATAGGCACATGAGTCAGTCTTATTTGATGGTCAATTGGGTGGTACGGGGTTGGACTCCGGGACTCATGGTTTATGACCTTGTCTTTACAAGTAGGCACTAAGAGTGGTTGAGTTCCGGTTGAGCTATTATGACTATGGGTAGTCCTCTGATGGGCGTTGGGACCTTCGCCATGTGGGGCAATGTCTTCGTTATATCCCCCGTGTGTCGAGCCTTTGGCGGTAATTCTGGTGTTGTTCGCTAAGGTCAGCTGTCTCTTTGGGTGAAACTTGTTTAGAGGTCGTAGGGACACTTGGGCTTGCGTGTCGTGAAGTGTCGTACGATCAACATTGTTTGAGTGGCATACTTTTGTGTTCCTCCGCTCTCAACGGATACGGGTATCCCCTGTTGTCGGCCCGCTGTGTTTTGGATATTTAATTATCCATGCTTTAATATTTGGATTTTATTCCATTTTATGGTCGCGTGAGTATTAAGTTTCAGTTCCATGTTTTAATGGCGTATCATATTTATATGGATTGTTTTCCGTTATTTAAGGGTCGAGTATTATGTCCCACCCGAGTTTTGGGTATTTCGGGATATGAAGTATTATTTACATTTTTACAATGGAGTTATCGAACCATGATCCCGTTTTGGGTGAGTTACGGGTTGCATCTTTTTACAAGAAATGTGGGTTTGGGCGCTTTGTCCTTAAAAGTGCATATTATGAGAAAAATGTGTCGTTTCCGTTTGAAGTATAATATTTTGAAGGATCTTGCTTAAAACGGATTTCCTTTCTTTTAAAGATATATTCATTCATGTTAAAACTCTTGAGATCACTAGGCGTTAAGCCTAACCTTTTTATTTTTCGGCATGTGCATCAGGTTCCTGTCAGGGGTTCGGTTCTAGCAGTGTTTTGAAGAGTTGAGCCTTAGCCTTACAAGAGTGAGTAGTCGGCAAAGTCTTCTGCAGGTTGGAGTTAGTGATTGTTATTGGGTTTAGTAACACCCGTCCTTTTCATAGAGTGTATGTATAGGATGAATGTGACCGTTGAGGTTAACTCTCAATTTATGTTGTAGTTCGAAGTATTTATTGATGTATTTAGAAAATTTTAAATTAGTTGTTATAATCAGATTTGAGGGTGTTACAAAACATAATTTACTTCTTTATAAATGAGTTAACTTTTGTTGTGAAAATCATAACAGCATTGGGTCACACGATTTTATAAGCGTATTTTGGTACAAACACGTGTTGTTATATCAATGAGGTCTAACTCGTTGTAAGCAATTCTGTAGTAGTTGTTTAAATCACGTGGGTAATGTTTATCAACAATAAATTCGAGTGTGAACATCGATTTCGGGGTGTGGTGGAGAAATTTATTGTGGACTTGAGGTAGAATTATTCTTGAAATCGTTGTGCATGGCTAAGTCAGTGTTGTGTCGTGTACACTTAAGTTTGTTTCATAATGTAGGTATCTTCTAAATTTTCAAACGTGTCAAGAGTTTAAATATTTGTGTGTCATGCATGAAGGCTATGAACTCTTTAGGTCATGGGGAAAGGTTGCAATGAGGGATGATGAAAGTTTTGAGAGTGGAAGTGTGACGCTCGATCAGAGGGTTGTAAGTACTTGACATTGTTATTCTTCTAAGTAAGGGTGGTGAGTGGCGAAGGTGGTTAATGGAGGCTTTGACCTATGATGTTAAGGATGATTGTACTATAATGGTTTACCGTTTGCTCCATGGCCTGATTTGTGGATGTCGGCAAATGGTTGTGTCTGGGGTGGAATTTGAAGTCGTAAAGATATTTTTAGCAGTTAGCTACTGAAGTGGAAGAGGTTGGTTTCATTAGGGATCTTTGTTGGTTGGAGACATAGTGGAAGTATCTCAATGCCGACTGTTGTTGTGGAAGTCAGAAACCATTTTCGTGGAGAATGGCGGGACGCTGAAAATGAAGAAGTAGTTATGAATAGTTTTGGGGAGTTTCGTGAAGAAGCGAAGAATTATTCAGAAAAGGTGTGTATCTAATGTGATGATGGACAACCTTGTGTGGATCTTACAAAAATGAAAGATCGCTAGTTCGGTCAGGTGGTTCTTTATCGATGAGGTTTTGATGGTTATGTGGGAGCGAAGTTTATATATAGCACAACTGGGAGGGGTTGCGCTTTTTGCATTTAAGTCATCAAGGTAGTACGCTTAATCTTTTAGGTTACTGGAGTTTGATTCCAGCTGGTCGCGATGAGCCGACAAGGAGCGATATCTTGTTGGGGAGTTTGAAGATCATAGTTTTGTGATTTATCCATGTTTGAGAAAGACAAGGTCGTGAAATGCCTTGAAGGCCGATTTCAGCATTGTGATCAGTGAGAAGAGGACGGTATTTGTATGTGTGCCACGTGGTCGTGGAGAATTGCAGTTGTTCTGGGATGAGGTAGTAGAGTGATGGTTGTAACCATGAGTTGGTGATGCCTTTATGACATAGCTGGGAGTGCAAATCATTAAAGTGGTAAGGAGATTCCTTGAGGATATGTAGAAGGCGGACGTTATTGTTTAGGATGAGCGTCCTCGTCCGAAGATCTATGGGAAATGATTTGTAAGTGGTAAGTATGTGGTTAGGATGTGCGAATGTTTGGTTAGTATCTGGGTATTGCTAAATTGAGAATAATTTTCAAATGAGGGTTGGCGGTTATCTAAGAGAGGAACCGTGTGTTCTGGGTTTCGGCAAGTTTTGGGCGGATTATCTTATATCCCTAGAATGATTGTTGGAAGTGTCGAACTGCTTAATTTAGGGGGTTGTGTAGTAGATAGAAAATCTGTGGGCATGTTGAAGCATTCTTTGGGGTGAAGGGATTCTAGCAGATTGGGTAATCCGGTTTGGAGAGCGAGAATCATGTGGCGTTTTCGTGTAGTGGGTAATATTTTGGAAGAGTTGGGTTGACTATCTCACGTAAGAATTGTGGATAGTCGGTTGATCAAGCAAAGTAATGTAAATGTGATTCGGCACATTTGGGAATCATCGAGGAATAGGGTAAGTAATGTTGGGGAAGCAACGTTTCTTGCAACGATAAGAGAGTGAAGATATCATGTCGAAAAGGTGGGAAATCTGAGACAAGAAGTTTGCCATGTGGCACAAAAATGTGGAGGTATGTTTTCAGATTCTGCTGTTAGCAAGTTTATAAATCCCTAGTGTGAGTATGAGAAAGAGAATATGGTGTTCAGTGCGGTGTGAGTGTTGATTAATTAAAATTGTGCAGCTGGCCAAAAGTTCACACCACTAATCAGTGAGTCGGCCGTTAGAAGTGGGTTTGAAGTCTTCAAGGAGGAAGGTAGAGGTGGTTGGATATAGTGCTCGGAGCAAAGAACCATAGTATCAGTTTTAGTAATGCGGGAAAATGGATTCCAAGTGAGTCAGTTGTCCAGTGTTAAACTATTTGGAATGGTTTGTATGAGCTTGGCCACTCCGTGTTGAGCGGGTGAAGATGGATTTTATTGCACATTTGGTCGGGTGATTGTGGTTGCAATGAGAAATGGAAGTATATGTCGCATTATTTGGCTAGTTGGAACTGGTGGATTACGAGGGTTTTGAATTGTGGAAGTTTCTGCCAATATGTAAGAAGTTAAAGTGATGACGTTGGGGCAATGTAGATTTAACATGTAAGATTTGGATAATTCCGAGGAGTTGAGATCAATGTGGTTCGAAAAAGAAAGTGCTTATGCGTCTGATGTATGCCGTACTAAGAAGGGTTGCTTGCAATGGCAAGTTGCGTGATGAAGAAACTCGTGACTGTGAGTTGTTGGTGATGTCTACAGTCGACGATGTGTTATGTTGGCGAATTGGATGGTTATTTAGTCAGTGATGCATGTTTTTGTGGTGTTGACCCCGGTAAAATTCTATTAGTTAAGGAAGTTGTCGTAATCGAGGGGTAAATCTGATGGTTGCATACGACTATGTATTGATCAGCATGGCTTGGATAACCGAATGGTATTAATTTGGTTAGATTGAAAATTTTGTGTCATTAGTCCCAAAGGGGGACAAAGGTAAAGTTACCAGTCTCCCCTTGGAAGGGGGTGACCCGATTCGGAAAGAAATGGAAGTTAAGACTAAGGTTCGTTGGGTTATTTGTTATCATCAAGCGAGTTGGGAGAAGTAGCCTACAAACTAAAGTTGCCCGAGGATCTGAGTGGGAATCATTCCACATTCCATGTGTCTAATCTGAAGAGGTGTTTTGTGAAAGTAAATGTGGTGGTGCCTTTGGACGATATTCGAATAGATGAGAAACTAAGTTATGTTATGTCGAGGAACTGGTGGCTATCTTAGATCGTAAAGTGAGGAAATTGAGGAACAAGGAAATTCAATTGGTGAAAGTTCAGTGGCAATTCCACATGGGGCAAGAAGCGACTTGGGAATTAGAGTCAGCTTTGAGAACTCAATACCCCAGTTTGTTCAGCGAAAGAATTCCGGGGACGAAATTCTATTGAGGGGGGGATATTTTAATAACCGGGTTTAATTGGGCATATTTTAAAGATTGGGTGGGAGTTGGTCAAGACTCAAAAAGGTAAGGGAGTAAGATGTAATCTTGGAAATAATAGGGATTTAACCCTAGGACCTAGTGTCTTGAGGTTGGCGGCTGATAATTTGAAAAAGGGAGAAGGAGCTTCAAGCGATTCGGTCGAAGGAGAGGAAAAGAGGCGGAGTTTTGGTGGCATCAATCTTTGAAGTTGAGTTTTAATTCCATTCTCTTTTTTATAAGAGTTTAGTATTTGTTTACCCAAATCTTTTAGTTGGTTTTCCGTTAGTCGATCGCCCTGTGGATTCTGAGTTTAGTTTTGGGTTACTGTAGATTTAGTTTTCTTGTTAATGGAGTTCTTGGTTAATTGATTTCTGCAATTGAAATGGGTAATGGTTGGAGTTGATTATCGATGTCTGAATGTAGCCTCTAAATCTGAAGATTTTGGGATTTCGTTCGAAAATCTGGGGGTCGTCGATACCAGACCCGAGTGACTCCGGTCATCGGATTTTGTAGACCCCGGTTGAGTAAAGAAAGGCACCGGGCGACCCTTGGTCAGGCCCCGATCGAGGAAGTGGCACTGGTCACCGGGGGGATTAGACCCCAGTCGATTAGCCACATCGGTCGGCTGCTGTGAACTTAGACATCGGTCGGCTCATGCTCCGGCCGAGCCTTGGTCCGGTCCCCGGATTGTGAGGTGTGGACCGAAGCCCAATTATTAAGTTAAGTTTAAAATTTAAGTTTAAGTTTAGATGAATTATTTTGTGTTAGGCTCTTTATTGTGGGCTGGCCGTTTCTAATTTTTGTATAATAGGATTCTTTGAATCGTGTCGTGAGTTGGTTTTTAGTGGGTCGGGTTTCTCTTAAATAATAGGAGACCGTTGAGATTTTGGGTTTAGGACCAACTTTGTTAAAATAAGAAGTATCGATAGTTTATCGATCAATATCTTGTTTTATAGGTTTCGGTTTGGACTTTAAAAATAGACGTAAAGCTTTGAGCAAAGGACATCAGGTGAGTTTTTCTAAACTAAACCTTTTTGGTGGCGAAAGCATGTAAAGTTTAATTTTTCTTAAACTTTGATTTATTAACGATGGCATGTTTATTATGAAATGATTTAAGTGTGTTTTAAATCGTTGATGTTTAACTGTATGCATACATTATATGTGGAGATTGTGACCTAAGTCGGGGAGTGTGGTCCGCCTACTCGTGCCGGGGAGTGTGACACGTATATGCCATTGGGGGTGTGTCCCAAAATTAAGGCAGTGCGAGTTAGACACATCGTCTTTGACGGTCGTGTGGTCAGTAGCGTGTTTTATCTTTACGTGCTTATAAATCTGTTGATTTAAATTTGCTGGAAAGTTATTTTATTGCTTATCTGTTAGAGGGAACTCACTAGACCTATGGTCTAACTCTCGCTCTTTCAAAACTAAAAATCTTTTCAGGCAGGTGTGATTTTAGGAAGGGCAGATAAAAGGGAAAGAGAAGATGTAGCGGGGTCAGATAGAAGACCGTCATCTTAGGTTTTTTTTATATCTCAGTTGTGAATAGGTTGCCTTTGCAAACCTTGAAATTTTATTGTACGCTTGGGGCCGTGTTGGCATGGATTATTACTAAGATTTAATTGTTATCTTATTCTTTCTGGTTGGGTTGTTACACCTTTTTAACACTTTCTTCAACGTCGTAAGGCATCGCGTTCTTCATCACCATAACCCAACACCCATCGAGACGAATCGACAACCTATCGAGTTTCGGTTGTGAACTGGGGAACAAAAGAGAGTGTGTCATGTCTCCACACCTTCACGGGTCATTCATGTATTATTTATCATGAACAATGTATCATTTATGACGAATAATACAACATTCAGGGTGAATAATACACGATTCATGTCCATGTATTATTCATCCTAAATGTTGTATAATTCATCCAGAATATTGTATTATTCATCATGAATAATGAATGAACGTTCACATTTGTTATTCATACTGAATGTGAGACTGTAACATCCCAGGCTAACCGTACCAGATTTTGTCCGCTTTGTTTACACACCTGGACTCACGGTTTTAAAACGCGTCTGTTAGAGGAGGTATCCAATCCATTATAAGGCAACTTTCGTTCCCCTCCCCAACCAATTTGGAATCTTACAATCCACCCCCTTGAGAGCCCAGCGTCCTCGCTAGCACACCAGTCTGGTTCCCGACTCCGATACCATCTGTAACATCTCAGTCTAAATGTACCAGATATTGTCCACTTTGTCCACACACCTGGACTCGCAGTTTTAAAACGTGTCTGTTAGAGGAGGTATCCAGTCCATTATAAGGAAACTTTCGTTCCCCTTCCCAACCAATGTGGGATCTTACAAGGATAACCAAGGATGCGCATACATATTCATAATAAATTAAACCAAATTTCTATTGTGAATCAGGAAACAAAAGAGAGTGCGCCATGTGTCCACACCTTCACGGGTCATTCATATTATTTATCATGAATAATACAACATCCAGGGTGAATAATACAACATTCAGGATGAATAATACATGAATTATGAATCATGAATTCATGTATTATTCATCCTGAATGTTGTATTATTCATCCAGAATATTGTATTATTCATCATGAATAGTGAATGAACATTCACCTTTGTTATTCATACTGAATGTGGACACCAGGGGACTTGCATACATATTCATAATGAATATAAACACATCTATAGCATTTCATGTAAAAAAACGGTTAACATGAAGAAAACAAAACTATATCGAGATGGATGTCATATCGAAGAGCACAAAATTCTCGTTTTTTTATGTAATTTGTTTGCTTAAAATGTTAGTAATTTTTAAAATAATTTATTTTAAACTTTAAGGACGTAAACTTTTTTTAATTAAAAAAATAAAAAGTCAAATAAGGTAGACGCTCATTCAAATTTCCAGTTTTGTCCCTAATCACTTCTCAATTAATCTTATTATCTTTTAACCATTGAATAGTTTCCTAAGTTTTGATCAATGGCTAAGATTGGTCCTCATGTGCACAAAGAAAAATGAGTTTTCATTTGAACCCACCCCTATATACGTATGTATATATATACATATATAGAGAGAGGGGGTATTTTCATCGTTCTCATATATTGATACCACATTCCTTAATTATCTCATTCATTTAATTATCACAAATAGAATTATCTCATTCATTTACCATTTTGAAATGTAAATTGGGCTATCAATTTCTTCTAAAATTCGAAATTTTCAACTTTAAATCTTCTGTTTTTGCAAATTATTCATACCGAGGTTACAAAATTGAAACTTGCAACAAAAATAACATGTATGAACTTTAAACAAAAATTATTTGTTAACCTATAAACTTTCTGGTTTCACCTATAAACTTTGTTTAAACTCCTTTAATTATCTCATTAACTACTTTCCGGTTTCATCTATGAACTTTGCTAAAAAAATTGGAACAACCAAAGATCATACATGAAACAACATTAAAAACATTAAACAAAAATCTTTGTTTCACATAGAGGTGTTCGCAGTGCAGTTTGGTGCGGCTTGAGGCAAAACCGCAAACACCGTATAAACCTCAAACCACAAAAAACCACACCGCGAATCGCATCGCATAGTGCAGTTTGGTAAAAATCCAAACTGCAGACCATATAGTGGAAGTTCTAAATCGAACTTTACGGTGCGGTGCGATGTGGACGGTTTTTGCAGTTTAGCGGTTTAGATGAAGACCCCTAGTTTTACCTATGAACTTTGCTTAACTACCTTAATTATCTCATTTATTTTCTGGTTTAACCTATGAACTTTGGTAAAAAGAAATTTTGAATAACCAAAGTTCATACATGAAAATGAAAGGAATTTAATTCCCAAAATAACTGAATTTGAGGGATAAATGAAATTAAAACCGAATTTAGGGGATAAAGAAAAGGAGCTTAATTACAAATAACCGAATTTGTCTCCCTACAATAAAACATAATTTGTTCCAAAATTGACTTCCATTTATTTTTTTTTCCTTTTTCATCAGTTTATAACATCAAATATAACCATTTGCTGGATGAATAATTCTCACCACCCTATTCTTTTTATCCGAGAATAAAGAAAAATATGGCCCTCAATGTCAAGTAGTGCTTGACTTGATTACAAGTGAAGGTGGAGCAACACAAACCTTATGGGAGAGCTACAACTGGTGGATTATTGCAGGGGACTTCGTGTCAGAGTTTCCAAGACATTCACAAGGGTCTTGCTGCAAATTGAGTATTCACGTATCGAATTTCTAAATTGGTCTGTTTTGCCAATTGAAAATATTCGTCAAAGAGGCTAGTTAATTTATTCGTTGATAAGATTGAATGAAGGCATTGATTTAAGGTCCAACATAGGTTAGGAAGGAAACGAATATTGTTAGGGGACTTGATACCTCCTCTATCAGACGCGATTTAAAACCGTTAGCCCAGGTGTAGGGACAAAAGCGGACAATATCTGGTATGGTTGGCTTGGTTGTGACCGATGGTGTCGAGGTAAGATAATCAATACACTTCTTTGTATTAAAGGTATTTTCAGTAAATAATAGAATCTCGTATTAATTAGAGCACATCGTATCATACTCAAGCAGTCAGGAAGAGTGAGGGACTTATTTAGACCCTGAGGTTAAGTTGAGCTTTGGTGCCATGAATTTTGGTGGAATGTGGTAAGAGCATTTGCCATTGATTGATTTTGCGTTCGGTAACAATTACAATGCGAGCAAACAAGCGGCACCTTATGAAGCGTTGTTTAGTCGTAAGTATAGAACTCCGTTGTGCTGGAATGAAGTGGGAGGGAATCAGTTGACAGGACCAGAAATTTTTCAATTTACTGCCAAGTCGCGTGATCGACTGTTTCACCATTTTCCATTTTCGTGTGAAGGGTAGTCTGGAGCTATATTTTGGACCCTTACCTAAAGGGTTTATTACTGGTACATTTTGTAACATCCGTAAATTGGAGATTTCCTTTAGTAATAATTCGGGAGTCGTTTGTCTATTGGGACGAAAAGGTGCCGAGAAATCAAGTGAGTTTTGCTATGAAATCATCGAGGATCGAATCAGGTGAGAAGACGCGAGAAAACCGAGATTTGGGCTGCCACGAGTTGTGGCGCGACTTAGGGTCGCGGCACAAGTCGCGTAACTCACTGGAAGTGAGTCTTTGGGGAAACGGGCGACTTATGTCACGACTTAAGGTCGCGGCAGAACCCGCGTAACGCACTGTTTGAGCTAAAAGCCGATTTTTCAGCCATTATCCTCATCCTCATTTCTCTCTAACCCCAAACCCTAAATCTCTTCCCTCTTCTCTCCCAAACCCCAAATGACGAACCCTTACGTATTTTGAGGGTTTTTCCTCCTTAAACCACATGATTCTTCATTATCTAGCCAGTTGGGTTAATGAACCATCTTCATCTTCATCTTCCTCACCAAGTTCTTGGGGGTTCATCTAACCCTTTTCATCATTTGAAGATTGGAAGCTTATGGTTCGTTTTGGTGATCTATAAATGTTTTGGTTGGATGGATTCAAGTTGAGGTTGAGGTAATCATCCATTTTCTTCATTTGTGGAAATTAGGGTTTGGACATAAGTTGAGATCTTTATGTAAAATGTTTGGGGAATGTTTCTATATGGTTGAATATGATTATTTATGGTTGGAAATGTGTGGATCTAGGTTTTGGAAGAATCGTGCTTGTGGATTCAAGTTTCTTCAAGGAAAGCTCTAAGTGTGGTAAAATCTAGTGTAACACCCCGAATTTTCGTTTGGTTTTGTGAGGTTGTAAAGAAGAAATGAAGTTAGCAGCGGAGTTAGCAGAATTATCAGCGGTGGTGTTCGCCTTGAAGCTTTGGCGAAATTACCTATACGGCACGAAATGTACTCTATACACGGATCACAAGAGCCTGAAGTATGTCTTTGATCAGAAAGAGCTGAATATGAGGCAAAGAAGGTGGCTCGAGTTGCTGAAAGACTACGACTGTGAATTGCTTTACCATCCAGGTAAGGCGAACGTGGTGGCCGATGCGCTAAGTCGGAAGGACTATAGCGGGAGTATTCGGGCTACCCATTCAAGAATCGAACTTGTGTCTAGTCTTGTTGAGAAGATCAAGACATCTCAGATGGAAGCACTGTTAGAAGAGAATCTAAAAGATGAAGTCATGACAAAACAGCGATTGCTCTTGACGGAAGATAGCCGTGGAGTGAAACTGTTCAGCGGTCGTGTGTGGGTGCCCAAGTTTGGGGGAAACCGGGAGCTGTTGCTAGAAGATGCACACAAGTCCAAGTATTCCATTCATCCGGGAAGTACAAAGATGTACAGGGACTTGAAGTTGCACTATTGGTGGCCGGTAATGAAACTTGATGTAGCGCGTTGCGTTGAGCGTTGTGTGACGTGTTCGCAAGTTAAGGCCGAACATCAGCGACCATATGGGAGTCTTCAGTCCTTAGAGATTCCCGAGTGGAAGTGGGAGCATATCACCATGGACTTCGTGACAAAGTTGCCTAAAACTCTTCGAGGTCACGATACCATTTGGGTGATAGTTGACAGATTGACGAAGAGCGCTCATTTCTTGGCTATGCGCGAGACTCTACTGATGGATAAGTTAGCAAAGCTTTATATCGATGAGGTGGTCTCGAGGCACGGCATACCGTTGTCGATCGTGTCGGATCGTGACAGTCGGTTCACCTCGAACTTCTGGGATGGGTTTCAGAAAGAGCTTGGTACTCGAGTGAAGTTGAGTACGGCTTACCACCCGCAGACCGACGGACAGAGCGAACGAACGATCCAAACCTTGGAAGACATGTTGAGGTCTTGTGTCATCGATTTCGGGGGTGGTTGGGACTCTCACCTGCCTTTGGTGGAGTTTGCTTACAACAATAGCTACCACTCGAGTATTGGGATGGCACCTTTTGAAGCACTGTATGGGCGAAAGTGTCGGACTCCCGTGTGCTGGCTAGAAGCGGGAGAGAAGCAGTTCGCCGGGCCGGAAATCGTGCAAGAGACTGCCGATAAGGTCAAGTGCATTCGTGAAAGAATGAAAGCGGCTCAAGATCATCAGAAGAGCTATGCCGATAAGAAGAGGCGACCGATGGAATTCCAAGTGGGCGACCGCGTTATGCTTAAGGTGTCGCCGTGTAAAGGCATTATACGGTTCGGAAAACGTGGGAAGTTGAGTCCCCGTTTCCTCGGACCTTTCAAAGTGCTTAAACGGGTGGGTTTGCAATCCTACCAGTTGGAACTGCCACCGGAGTTGAGCAGAATACACAACACGTTTCATGTTTGCTACCTCCGAAAATGTTTGGCGGTAGAAGACAGCATCATTCCCCTTTCAGAGTTAAGGGTAGACGAAGGTAACCATTGTGTGGAAGAACCCGACGCCATCTTAGAGAGAAAGTCTAAGAAGTTGCGTCATAAAGAAGTCACTTTGGTCAAGGTGCAGTGGAAGCATCACCGGGGAGCAAATGTGACGTGGGAAGCCGAGGAGGATATGAAGCGAAGATATCCCCACCTTTTTGTGTAGTTGGGATTTCGGGGACGAAATCATTCCCAAGTTGGGGAGGATTGTAACACCCCGAATTTTCGTTTGGTTTTGTGAGGTTGTAAAGAAGAAATGAAGAAGATGTTTCTGTCTACAGGGCGCACGGGTCGTGCGCCATCCTTCAGGAAAAACGCACGGGTCGTGCGCATGAAACAGGGTGCGAGGCAGTGGAAAACGCACGGGCCGTGCGCCCTCCCCTTTGGAAAATGCACGGGCCGTGCGCTGTGTTGGGAGGTGTGCAAATCCTTGGCTAAATATCTCATGTTGTTGAGATCTTTGGTAATCTCAGTTTTCTTTCTCTCTCTCTTCCTTTTCTCTCTTTTTCTCTTTCAATCTTCTAAGGTTAGTTTAGTTGCTAGTTTTCGGTGTTTCTAGCAAGGGGTCGGTGTTTTAAGCTTCACCTCTTCGTCGTGATCGTTATCCGGTTTCCCGGGTTTCATTCCGAAAACCTACCGGTGAGTTCCTACTACCATTTTACAAACTTTATACATGTCAAAACTCTTATTTGCGAAATCTAAAGTATTTCTACGGTATGATTTTATATTCTCTACATTTTATTATAAATGAAGTTTTTGGTGATTCTCGGGGTTCCCGGTCAGACTTGACCAAAATGACGGGTTCCGCCTTATTGAAGTAAAATGATGTTTTACTTACACATTATGTGGTCATTTGAAAAGAATGTTTATGAACTCATTTTAATGATTTTCATTCTTACCAGAAGTTGAACTGGGAGTAGCATTTTGTTTATAAAATGTACTTGTACCATATATTTATTTATGGTTAGTCACATATGTTGTTGTGACGAGTCCTTACCATTACTAGTGGATCCCTAGGTTTTGAGTAGACTGTATTGCTGGGATGATACATTCCCCAAATTTGTAGCTATGGATTCACTTGTTCCTAGAGGGCAACTTGGTACGGTTATGTGAGGCCGGATACTAGCCATGGTTCATAGTGATCCTAGCGAATGAGTATATCTTGGTTTTGCGCTTGGGGCTTGATCTCACATTGTAGCACGGACTTTGTGATTCGTATCCGCGGACTCCAATTGGTTTAGCTCGTAACTCGGATTGTTGGCCTAACTTTGTGTTACGCCACGATCCTTGGTAAAACGTTTTGTCTTCGGTCCTTTTACGGCATGTTTATAACGAAAAAGCCCGATTGTGGCAAGGACCTAAATTGTAAATTTAATCTCTTTGGAAATGTATTCTTAGAACTGATGTTTTATCTTTTTGAGCTTATAAACTGTATGTTCTCACCAGGCTTTAAGTCTGACACTTTTTCTCAAATGATGTGTATAACAGGTTTCCATTAGCAGTGGGTGCCGGGGTTTTTGGAGAGACAAGTTTTGAGTCTCGGGGTTTTTGGAGATGTTTTAAGTATTGTTGTTGGGCATTGTTAAGTCCTATTCTTTTGATGAAATCCTTGTATAGAATTGTATAGTCTTAAGGACTGATCCCATTTATGGGAAGTTAATGGATTTACTTCCGCCATAATTGTCAGGTTTTCCATGTTTTAATTTACTCTGATTTTTGAGGTGTTACAAGTTGGTATCAGAGCTCTAGTTTAAGCGAACTAGGCATGAATGTAAGATGTCTAGACTTAGACTGAGTATATTAAGAATTGATCCGCGAGAATGGGGTAGAGCTCCTAAGTTGGGTTAGTCTTAGAGTCGACGGAAAGTACGTTTATCAGGCGTTGTAGTAGTGGTGACAAGAACCGTTATGTGTTGTATGTTCATAATTTCACTTAGCTAATGTTATTATGAGGATATTATACGTAAGAGTGCTTGATTTGCTGTTGATATGACAATTGGTAATGTGGTAGTACGTTTTCCTTTCGTGTTTCCTATCTTTCTCTTATCTTTGTCTCTGTTCTGTGAAGCAGTTCAGTATGGTGAATACGCGTGGTAGACCGCGTACTCGTGTTGATGGTCTGGAAGTGACAACCTCTACAGCGGGTCAGCCGGAAGGAGTTGAGGTTATCGTTCGACCACCCGTTCAGCAAGTGCTAGGTGGGGGGCCAGAGGTCATTTCGCGAGTAGACCTGGCTTCGTCCCACCCAGTCATCAGGGATGCTAATCCCCAGTCAGAATTGTTGGACAGCGTGATGTTGGCGATGAGGGAAGAGATGGCTAAGCAGCAAGAGTTTCTGCTAAAAGCGATGGAGGACCGCGACGTGAACCATCGGAGAAGTGAGACGGTGGTAGAGAACGTCGTAGCAGGTTCGGGAGGCGATGGTATAAGGGTCACAGCGGTAGAGCACGGGATTTCTGGTGCTCCGGGGAATAGGAAGAGTTGTTCCTATAAGTCCTTTCTGAGTTGCGGACCGCCAGAATTCTTCGGTTCTGATGACCCGACGGTGTGTGTAAAGTGGATCCGAGCGGTTGAGCAAGCTTTTGGCTCTTCCGAATGTGGTGATGATCAGAGGGTGCGGTTCGGTACCCAATTGCTAAGGGACACTGCACTCATCTGGTGGAATATCATCCAATCCACTCTATCTCCTGAAGTGTTGGCTCAGTTGTCTTGGGCCGAGTTCAAGAAGAAGTTGCTAGAGGAATTCTGCAACGAGAGGACGATGGACCGAATTGAGAAAGAATTCCGGTCCTTGGTAAAAGGAAGCCTGACGGTGAGGGAGTACACCCGTCAGTTTATGGAGAAGCTTGGTCTGGTGGGGCACGCTGCCCCAACAGAGAAAGACAAGATGAAAGCCTATCTCAACGGCTTGCCTGCGGACATGCAATCCATGGTCCATAATTTCAAAGCTTCTAACCTCCGAGAGATAGTGGAGGAAGCTCATTTCATGGAGGAAATGTTCGCGAAGGACAAATCTGAGAAGGCAGTGGTGGTGCCTGAAAAGAGAAAGTGGGAGAACAGTTCAGTACCTCCCAAGCGGGCCCGACCTTTTGTTGGAAACCGCAATTTCAGCAGTTATCAGGAGGCGAAGTGGTGCCCGAAGTGTCGAACCAAGCATCACGGTAACTGTTATAGCAATTCCCAAACTTGCTATAAGTGTGGGAAGCCTGGTCACACTGTCAGAGATTGCCCGGTCAGAGGACCCATTTGTTATGAGTGCAAGGCACCGGGGCATGTGAGAAGAGATTGCCCGAAGCTTGTGTCGGGTAGCACGCCAGCAAGGAAGGAGAACCCTCCGAAGGTTCTGGGTCGAGCATTTCAGATGACGGCCGAAGAGGCCAGAGCATCCGCTGACGTGGTATCGGTACTTTTCTTATAAACTCTGTACCTGCTCGTATTTTATTCGACACGGGTGCTAGTTTCTCTTTCGTATCTGAATTGTTCCGTCAGAAAATTGTTATGCCCACTACTAGTCTTGAGGATGCGTTAGTAGTAGAAATAGCTGATGGTAGACAAGTTCTGATCCGTGAAGTTCTGAAGGAGTGTGCTCTCAGTATCGAAGGGAGAGAATTCCCGATCGATCTGCTACCAATGTCAATCGGGGGTTTTGATGTCGTAATCGGTATGGATTGGTTGTCAAACAATCAGGCCGAAATCGTGTGTTCCAAGAAGTTGATTCGACTTCCCAACCCCTCTGGTGAAGTCGTAGTCATCTATGGTGAAAAGAGAAAGGGTGAAGTGGCAATAATCACAATGGCAAGAGCACGCAAGTGTCTAGTAAAAGGATGTTCGTCTTTCCTAGCCTATGTGATCGATGCCAAGTTAGAGAAGTCAAAGCTGGAAGATGTGAAGATCGTGCGTGAGTATCCAGATGTCTTTCCGGACGACTTGCCCGGGTTGCCGCCCGATCGTCAGGTAGAGTTTCGGATTGATCTTATGCCTGGCGCTGCACCGATCGCTAAAGCACCTTATCGTTTAGCGCCATCGGAGATGCAAGAGATGGTAGCACAACTCCAAGAACTATTGGAGAAAGGCTTTATAAGACCGAGCTCGTCACCTTGGGGAGCTCCGGTCTTGTTTGTCAAGAAGAAGGATGGCACAATGAGAATGTGCATTGACTATCGTGAGTTGAACAAAGCTACAGTGAAGAACAGGTATCCGCTTCCGAGAATAGACGACTTGTTCGATCAACTTCAAGGAGCGGGTTGTTTCTCCAAAATCGACTTACGATCAGGTTATCACCAAGTGAAGGTAAGAGAAGAAGATGTTCCGAAGACAGCTTTCAGAACGCGTTACGGCCATTACGAGTTCCTTGTAATGCCTTTTGGCCTGACGAACGCACCAGCAGTGTTTATGGACTTGATGAATAGAGTGTGCCGACCTTTCCTTGACAAGTCGGTCATTGTATTCATTGATGACATACTCGTGTACTCCAGAAGTGAGACAGAGCACGAACAGCATCTACGTGAGGTTCTGGAAGTGTTGAGAAGAGAAAGATTGTACGCCAAGTTTTCCAAGTGCGACTTCTGGCTTAAAGAAGTACAGTTTCTGGGTCACGTAGTCACTCGGGTCGGAGTGAAGGTTGACCCCTCCAAGATTGAAGCAATGATGAATTGGGAGCCTCCTAAGAGTCCATCCGAGATCCGAAGTTTCTTGGGTCTGGCTGGATACTACAGGAGATTCATTCAAGACTTTTCCAAGATCGCTTCTTCCTTGACAGTTCTGACTCGGAAGAATGTGAAGTTTGAATGGACCGAAACCCAAGAGAAGGCGTTCCGGATCCTTCAAAAGAAGTTGTGTGAAGCTCCGATCTTGACGTTACCTGAAGGGTCGGAAGATTTCGTGGTTTACAGCGACGCTTCAAAAATGGGGCTGGGTTGTGTGTTGATGCAACGAGGCAAGGTAATCGCTTACGCCTCGAGGCAGCTCAAATTACACGAGCAGAATTATCCAACTCATGATCTGGAGTTAGCAGCGGTGGTGTTCGCCTTGAAGCTTTGGCGACATTACCTATACGGCACGAAATGTACTCTATACACGGATCACAAGAGCCTGAAGTATGTCTTTGATCAGAAAGAGCTGAATATGAGGCAAAGAAGGTGGCTCGAGTTGCTGAAAGACTACGACTGTGAATTGCTTTACCATCCAGGTAAGGCGAACGTGGTGGCCGATGCGCTAAGTCGGAAGGACTATAGCAGGAGTATTCGGGCTACCCATTCAAGAATCGAACTTGTGTCTAGTCTTGTTGAGAAGATCAAGACATCTCAGATGGAAGCACTGTTAGAAGAGAATCTAAAAGATGAAGTCATGACAAAACAGCGATTGCTCTTGACGGAAGATAGCCGTGGAGTGAAACTGTTCAGCGGTCGTGTGTGGGTGCCCAAGTTTGGGGGAAACCGGGAGCTGTTGCTAGAAGATGCACACAAGTCCAAGTATTCCATTCATCCGGGAAGTACAAAGATGTACAGGGACTTGAAGTTGCACTATTGGTGGCCGGTAATGAAACTTGATGTAGCGCGTTGCGTTGAGCGTTGTGTGACGTGTTCGCAAGTTAAGGCCGAACATCAGCGACCATATGGGAGTCTTCAGTCCTTAGAGATTCCCGAGTGGAAGTGGGAGCATATCACCATGGACTTCGTGACAAAGTTGCCTAAAACTCTTTGAGGTCACGATACCATTTGGGTGATAGTTGACAGATTGACGAAGAGCGCTCATTTCTTGGCTATGCGCGAGACTCTACCGATGGATAAGTTAGCAAAGCTTTATATCGATGAGGTGGTCTCGAGGCACGGCATACCATTGTCGATCGTGTCGGATCGCATTCATGTTTAGTCCGGTAATGTTAGACTGAGTTGCATTGGATCCATAGGCACGTGAGTCAGTCTGTTTTGATGGTCAATTGAGTAGCACGGGGTTGGACTCCGGGGCTCATGTTTTATGATCGAAACTTTACAAGTGATCGCTAGGAGGGTTGAATTTGTTAGTGTTGCCGGGACGGTAGGCACTAGGACCTCCGCCACTTGAAGTAATGCCTGGGACAGGTAGTCTTTAAGTGCGCCGGGCCTTTTGAGTGGAAGTTCTTCGGATAGGCCAACAAGCTCAACTGGCTTGAGGTGATACTTGTAAAGAAGTCGTAGGGACACCTTGCTATGATGTCGGGAGGTGTCATGCGATTAACGTTGTATGGGTGGTATACTTTTGTGTTTCCTCCACTCTCAACGGATACGGGTATCCCCCGTTGTCGGCTATCAGCGATTTAAATATAAAGATGTTTTACTTTAGTGTCATTTGTTCTATATTTGTCGACAATGAATGAGGACCTTAATATTGGACCTTCCTCCTCGTATATTAAGGTTTGAATGAAATATGTCATCCCCGTGTTTTGGGTAATTCGATTCCCTTTGATATAGTCGCGTGAGTATTGGACCTAGTGTCCATGTTTTCGGACGTACGGTATGCATGGTTTACTAACGTTTCGTGTTTCGAGTCAGTCCAAGTTGCATCCATTTATAAAGCATGTTTGAAATGAGGTGTCTATCTTTGAAAGCGCATGACATTGAAAGGAGTTGTTTCTAAGTTTTAAAATGCATCAATTGAAAGATCATGTTTTAAGAGAAATCTGTCTTCTAAAAGTATTTACTCATGTTAAAACTCTTGAGCTCACTAGGTGTTAAGCTTAACCTTTTTATTTGTCGGCATGTGCATCAGGTTCCAATTGGGGGTATGGTTCTAGCAGTATTGAAGAGATGTGCCTTAGTGTCCACAAGTGTAAGGGCTTGGTGAATTCTTCCGCAGTTTGGAGATAGCGACATTTATTGGGTTTTAGTAACATCTGTCCTTATCATAGACTGTATGTATAGAATGAATGTGTGTATGGAGGTTAAATCTTAAATTGTGATTGTAGATGAATCATTTATTGATGTATTTAGAAAATTTTAAATTAGTTGTTATTTCCAGTTTTGAGGGTGTTACACATTTGAAAGCTAATTTGAGGTATTAACTTGTCATTTGGCAACCCAAAATTCATGTCTGCGGTTGGTGAGTTTCTAGCCGAAGAGGGTGTGTTTAGCTTGGACCTCGGGTGAGTTTCCTCTCACTATTTTCTGGTTGATGATGATTTGCTTTTCATGTGGAAAGTGTTTTAATACTTGAATTCATGATGTAAGATTTATATTTAAGAATCAGTGTTTTATAAGTAAGATGTCTTTATGTTTCGGTGAGTGTGTGTGTGAATGGTTTGATCAATGGGAAGTGTGTTCCCGCATAGAACACACAAATTCGTTTTATTAGCTCATTGGTAAGGGCAAGTGTGTAGCTCGATGGATGGTCACAAGTGTGCGCGACCCTAAGTGTGTACAACGTTGCGACATGTGTTGGTATGTTTTACTATTCAAGTGTGTGGGTGTAGGTGTGATTACTTTCATTATGTTTTGAAATTATAATTCTCTTGTGAACTATGATATGAAGGGAATTCACTAGAATTTTGGTCAAACCCTCGCTTTTATAAACTGAAAACCATTTTCAGGAAAGTACCATGTTGAGAGCTCTAGCAAGGGCAAAGGGAAGGTGTGAGCTTGATACAGGAAGTATGGCCATATCTTCTAATAGATAATTGTCTTAGACTAAAATTCTAGTTTTGTAATAAATCTTAGCTGAAATATTTATTCTTTTCGTTGCAACCTTGAGATGAATTGAGAACCTTAACTTCTATTTAATGATAGATTTTCCGGTTTTGGCATTTATATTGAGTTACGGTTATTCTGAGTTATGTTACATAATATGTATGTAATTTTATTTTTATAAAAATCAAGGGGCTTTTAGTATTTTTATATAAATATTGCAATTTATGTTAACCTTTCATTTTCCTTGTTTATGTCATCTTATGGTTCTTGTTTTTTTAGCCTTCTTAAAACATTTCCAACAACTATGCTAAAATAGAAATTTGGTGGTTTTAGAGATTTTTTTCCTTCTAACAACTATGTTGTATTATATACTAAAACAGAGAAAAGAAGAAAGAGAAGATAAAAATCTTCAAATTTGGAGAAATATCTAAAACCCAATATTTAAGAAAGAGAAATTATATTTTAATATTTCCACTAATAAGAAGCATTGAAGTAAAATGTTTAGAAGAGAAAAATAATAATTTATTAATTTATTGATTATTTTAATAATATAATCAATGCTACAGTTGTAATAACCATTATTCTAAAGTGCATACTTTTGGGTAAAATGATGGCTAAAGTTAAGAATAAGAAACTTGGAGATTTGGGTGCAAATTTGGGAAAATATAAAAGGGGTGAAATTCTCTAATTTCTTTCAATGAGAACCTGGTGTCGGCTAAAATTTTTTAAAAGAGAGACGAGGAAGAGCTAGAGGGGTTTTTGATAAAGGAGTGCTAGAGAAATTTGTGAAGATTCATCATCTGAGGTAAGTTTTCGATGATTCATTAGTGCTTCTTTCTATCTTAATGGTTGTTAATCTGAGAAAGTTATGGAAATGGCCTTTGATGGTGTACATTGAAATAATAAGATTAAATCCTTGGATTAGGTCTCTTAGTCCTGTTTATTGTTTATCAAAAGGGGAGTCTTAATCCCATAGTTTATTTGGTTGTGATTTAGGGTGAAAACCCTTAGTTTTAAACCGATTAGAGAAGAAATCGAACCCCAGTTCGTCCATCCGGGAATTGCTTGGGTCTAGACGAACCAAATTGGACTTATCCGGAAGATTGACATCCGGGAATGGGAAGGAACCCGGATTTCGAACCAGGAGTCGATTCGAAATCAGGTAGGACCTGGATTGTGGGAAACCGGGAACGAACCGGGAGTGGCCCGAAACTCGGCAAGCGCCCAACCCGGGAAACCGGGATTCATCCGGATGTGTCGTGCCCGGAAGTCATTTGAGAACCCGATTAGGCCGAGAGTGTGGGGAAGACCTAGATAGGGTAACTGGGACCCATTGGAAGTTTTTTTTTTGGGAAGGGGGGTCCGGACCGAAATTAAATTAGAATCCGGGTAAGATTAACCATGTTTCGTGTGACCAACTTGTAGAAGTTCATGTCGTTTTGGGGTGAGATTTGTTTGTGTGTCAAGTTCTTCGTGACCAGGTGAGTTCCCTTCAAATCCTTTTTACGTGTAATGCGTTGATAAACATTTTAAACACTGATTATGGTATTACGTGCAAACATGGTTTTTATTCGCAATTGCATAAATATTTCTTGCACGAAATTAAATATCTTATGGACGTTGGTCAAGCATGTTATGGATTTTATTTCTAAATATTCATGATTTAATTACATGTTGGGTATGCTTATGTGGAGTCGGGTTGCACAGTGGAAATAACGTACCTTGGGATTGTCACGATCCCTTGGGAGTGAACTTTAAACCCCGTGTGCGTGAAATTTGTTTTCTGCATAAGTGGGGATGGGGGGGTCTGCTTGGGCCCCGATCGTGGTTGACGACAGTTGTGGAGTATTGGTAAATGACCATTGTGCAATACCCATGTATGATGTTGAGTTGTTTTGATAGATTTATGACGATATCACTGTTGTTTTTACTCAATGATTATAACTGTTTTCGAGAGGGAATTCACTAGACCTTGTGGTCTAGCCCTCACTTTTCAAAACTAAAACCATTTTCAGGTGAGAAGTCTAGCAGTGCTTCTTCCAAAGGGAAGGAGAAGGTATGAAGGCTTAGAGATGGATACCTCAAGTATAAAGCACGATAGTTCTTTACATCTAGTAGCTTTAATAGACTTTAGAGATTCTCGGTTGTGGGAGTGTATTTCTGCTACTATATATTGAATACTCTGTATTAAATTGATATGTATTGGGATCGCTTTGGGATTTATTATGCATGATTTGTTTGGATTATTTTTGCGTTGTTACAACAATCTCCAAAATAGAATAGTTGTTGGAGTTATAAATAATTTTTTTTATAGAGATTTTGAATTTTAATACTCTATTTTATAAAAAATATATCATAGTTGTTGGTAGAGGTGCGCAAAACCCGAATAGTCCGAAATCCGAACCTGAACCGAAAATAAAGTGTTTTTGCAAAACCCGAGTACCCGAAAATCCAAAAATCCAAAAATCTGAAACCCGATTTTTTGGGATATTTGGGTTCGGGTTGTGTTTGATCTTTAGCCACCCGATCTGTCCAAAAACCCGAAATAATATACATATACACATATATATATATATATATATATATATTTTATATATTATATAAATATATATTTGTCTAATTATCTTTTGATTTTAGTCGGTCGAAATGTTTTTTTTTCTAATTTATAAATTTACTATCGATTTCATCAATCTCTTAATCGACTGAATTCATCCTAAAAAATCGATTGAATTTATATATATATTTTTTGCATTATAATAATACTCGAACCCGACCGGCATCAACCCGAAACCCAGCCTACCTGAACCCCAAGTAATCGAAATCCGAAATCTTAAATTCGGGGCTTAATTTCCATATCCGAAATCCGATCGGTTTTTTAGGTTACCCACACGAACCAGCCCGATGCACACCCCTAGTTGTTGGAGATGCTCTTAACAGTTTGGTGTCTTTTTTTTTTGGTCAAACAACAAATCCCCTCTCACAATGCCTCTCAATATATTTTTCTTGCTAAAAGATCTTCCAACAATGAAGTTTTGTTATAACATAATAAGATTGATACAAGTAAGATTAATATTATATAGAATGGAGTTGTAACTCATTGAGTGAATTAACGAAGATGATAAATCATCTATACATAAGAAAAGTGAAAAAAAATTGAAGGTGTCTTACAATTCTATGTAATCATGTTCAAGCTGTGTATATATCAATGAAAATTTTGATTCAGATTATAGTTTTAGAATTCATGGAATTGTTAGAAAAAAAGTGTCACGTCATTTTTATTCCATTTTTGTATTAATTTATTTTAAAAGATATAATTAAATCATATGTTATATAGTAGATATTTAAATATTTGGTTATTATTAATACCTTCCATCACACATCTAATATATTTTATAACACTATTAATTAAATAATTTGGTAACCAATTTTTATAAATTAAATTGAGAATAGTAAATTTTATATATACTCCATTCCATTTGCGGCATGGTTCATATTTATGTACACTCTTACATCGACCCTATCCACATGCTATGACTCAATTTTAAAAGCATGAAGTTTATTTCATTTTTTGTTATTTAAAGTTTGAGATGGGTTTTCAATAAACAATAATTTTAATAATTTTTAGGGTTCCTGTAAGATTTGATATGCTTTGGGGTGATTTAGAAATGAATTTCATTTCAATCTTGCGTTTGGTTTAAAAGAAAACCTGGAATTGAAATCCCAGGACAACCATTAGATTTAGAAATGTCATTAGGTAGCTGGTATTTCATAGACTTCTTTATATTAATGTTGTAAAATTATGTTAAAAAACATTCGTTTTATAATAATCAATTTAATAAAAAACAATTTCATTATTTTTATAAATTTCATTTCAAATTCTACAAATCAAACACACCAAAAAAATTAAAATCCCTCCACAAAACTTGTAACACCCGTAAATTCTAATAGGACGGTCAACAATCGGTCAAGGAGCGGTCAGCGGCCGGCCGAGAGAAACGATCGGGGAAACGGTTGAGCACAAGACGCGAGAAGACATATCAGGCAATACGCGCGGCTTGGCCCACGACCTCAAAGTCGCGGCTAGGCCCGCGCAAGCCACTTTTGTCCCTGGCCTAGAGACACGCGCGGCTTGGCCCGCGACTTAAGGTCGCGGCCAAGGCCGCGGGAGACCATCTGGTAGATTAAAACCCACTTTCTAGGGTTTTCTCTCATTTTATTCCCACTTTCCACTTCTCTCTTCCTCGGGACGACTTTGAGAGCCCAAGAACCGATTTTGGAGCAGCTTGAGGTGAATCCACCCTAGATAGATCAAAGGATTAGTGATTTGAAGCTCAGTTATGGAGAGAGTAAAAGATTTCATGGGAGATGCGTGGTTTGGAAGATTTTAGGTTCCATTTGAGGTAAGCATCTTGTAAATCCAAGCTTTAGTCTAAGGATCTTGGTAGATCTAAAAGTTTTACTTGTTATTGGTTTATTTCTAGAGTTGATAAAATGGGTTATTTGGAAACCCTAGCTCTTTGTTGAAGATGGCGTGGAAATGGTGGAATCTACACTTTTGGAGACTAATGGTTGGGTTTGGAATCTGGGTTTAACTTAACCTAGCAAGGTGAGTTAAAGTTGATTTGTGAAAACGTTGTACATGCCAAAATGTCCATTTTAAAGTATTTATGTGTTTTACATGAAATTGTCAATTGTGGAGTTATTTGGTAACTTTTGATTATTTGAAGTGTTTAACTATTAAACTTTATAAAACACCCACAATTGGGACTTTTGGGCATTTTTATAAATGAGTCATAAACTAAAGTGTGTTAGTAACTCATTTCATGCAAGAAGATTCTTTGGTAAAATGCATGTCTGTGTTGGTTGGAAATAGGCATAATTTGGGTTATGAGAAGTTTGAAAACAACAACGGATGAGTCCTTGGGTTTTGGTCATTTCCGACCTTGTGAACATTTTGGAAACTTCAAATATTTGTTTTGGGGAAAAGATGCATTTTAAGTATTTCAAAGAGTAAATTCCGAGCAATTGAGCACGTGTCTGTGGTATAACCTGTAACACCCTAAAATTTGAGGTAAAATAAAACTTAAAATTTCGACAGTATGACGGCTAAAAGTAAGGATTTAAACCTGTAATTATGAACAACTAAAACCCTAAGACGTGGGTTAGTTTGTACAAACAAGTGTGGCGATTAAGATGAAACATATTACACAACAACCTAATTAATCTAGAACATATCCATTAACAAGATTAAACACAGATGTTGCTATGTCTCCAAAAGTCGCTCTTCTCTCTCAACCCCAAAAATGTTGCCCGAGCCATGAAGCTCCTATGAGTGCTTTTGACGGATCAAGGTGCTCTAGACGCACCGCTAACAGAACCTGTGAGTCAAAGGACACACGTACAAGTGTTAGATAAGGTTTAGGAAGAATATCTACGAGGTACACATTTAGTTAACAATTATAATTAAAACAGGTAAATGTTACCGATACTCCTTTTAGATCAAGATTGTACCATTTTCCCGTTTAGGGACAACCAAATCCAACCTGTAAAAATCACCAGAGATAAACTCCATTTAACGGGACATGCCCGTTCCACCTTGAGTGACGAGAACACATGAGTGGAGTTACTCGTGATGTTAAATTGGATTTCACCACGTATCCCGGACCTAGTTCCCATGCCACGCCGGACATCACAATCCTCGGACCGTTTATGCCTCTAACGCTTACTCCGTCGAGTTACGCTCCAAGGACTTATGGACACGGGTGCCTATCCAAAGTATACGAGTTACAACCCGGAGACTTGCGTCACCTATTGCCTCCTCGCTAAAGACCCAACGGTCAATAAATCCATGTTATATAAGAACCGTCTAATTCCCCGTGCACACGGAATTAGACGTAACCCCCAATTTAATTCTTGCGCATAAAACATAGAAATAACATCTTTCATGCAATGGACAATTTCTTTCTAAACGCATATTAAAGTATCCTCATGTAATTGGTACTAGAGTAACATTTAAAAGGTCATATTAGAACACATTAGTTCAACTACTGATAAGAATAATTCTACACATTTACCATATCCAGCATATGTCATTTCCATACACAAAATTACCATTTTAGATCATGTATACCATAATAACCCCCACATTAAGTATTTCTCTCAACATTGAATCCCCATACATAGCAAATACATAAACCCTAAATTTTAGCTTCCTCGAACAATTTACAATAAACATCTAGCATATAATGATACAAATATAAATGGTTAGGGTTTGGGAGACTCACCAATAGGATTGTAGTGTAAAACCCTAGAATATGGAGACCTTAGAGACTTGGGGTATGGATGGATGGAGACTAGAACCCTTGAAACTCTTGGTGGATAAATGCTTATATAGACTTAGAACCTTAGAAACCACCAACACTTAAAGATTCAACAACTAAGTATTAATTGAGGAGATATGAGAAGAAAGTGTGTGAAAAGCGCACCTTGAGTGTGTGTATACGACCTCTTGACTGAAAATCCCAAAATGACACTCAAAACCCCAAAAAATGGCATTAAACGAAATTTTCCGTCTGAACCTACCTCCGCAAGACCTTGCCTTCGCGAGAGTGCCCTTGGCACAATCGCGAGTCACAATCGCGGCAGATGTACCGCAAGTGGTACACCCCGCACGACCTTGCCTTCGTGAGAGTTCCAGTGGCACAATCGCGAGGCACAATCGTCGAACTCCCCCCACCTGTTGTCCGAAGCCGTAACGACGCGATAAACTTGATCCCACCAAAAGTACAATTACCAAAATAGATTTTGAGCCTTTACATACAAACTTATAATTAAAATTTCATAACGAGGTCTAAAATTCGGGGTGTTACAATCCTCCACCCCTTAGAATGGATTTCGTCCCCAAAATCTCAACTAGCCAAACAATTGAGGGTATCGCCTCTTCATGTCTTCTTCCGATTCCTAAGTCATGTTGGTCCCGCGATGGTGCTTCCAATGCACTTTCACTATGATCACTTCCTTGTGCCGTAGCCTCCTTGTCTTTCTCTCGAGGATGGATTCGGGTTCTTCTATGCATCGATTGTTATCCACTCTAATCTCCGATAGAGGTGTAACACCCCGAATTTCGTTTGGTCTTTTACGATCAAGACTTGAGGAAAAAGGAGGTTTCTGCGTCTGTTTACAGGGCGCACGGGTCGTGCACCCTCCTTCAGAGAAAACGCACGGGTCGTGGGTATGATTCAGTGGCGAGGCAGTCGGCTTGCGCACGGGCCGTGCGCATTTCCTTCTTTGAGGGCGCACGACCTTCTTTGAGGGCGCACGAGTCAGACTACTTTTTGGGGTTTGCCTTAAATATCTCATTTGTGAGATATTTCTTAAAATATCTCATTATCTCAGTCTTTCTCTTCCTTTTTCTCTCTTTTCTTCTTTCGATCTTCGAGCCTCGTTTGGTTGCTAGCTTTCGGTGTTTCTAGCAAGGGGTCGGTGTTTTAAGCTTCACCTCTTCGTCGTGATCGATATCTGGTTTTCCGGGTTTTATTCTAAAACCTACTGGTGAGTTCCTACTACCATTTTACAAACTTTATACATGTCGAAACTCTTATTTGCGAAATCCGAAGTATTTCTACGGTATGATTTCATGTTCTCTACATTTTGATATAAATGAAGTTTTTGGTGATTTTCGGGGTTCCCGATCAGTCTTGACTAAAATGACGGGTTCCGCCTTATTAGAAGTAAAATGATGTTTTACTTGCCCATGTTTGTGGCTTATTGAAAGAATGTATATAAATTGGTTTTATGATTTTCTTTCTTACCAGCAGTTGGTCTGGAAAATGGCATTTTGAAATATAAATGTGTTGAAAGCTGTTTATCTAGCTTTAAAATGGTCACATGAAATATTGTGACAAGTCATGACTATACTAGTGGATCCCTAGGTATCGATTCGGCTTATGGCTGGGAAGGTTTTGCCCCTTCTGTTGTAGTTAGATACATTAGATCTTCGGGGGCACTTGGTACGGTTATGTGAGACCGGTTACTAGCCATGGGTCAAATGTAGTCTAACGAAGAGTATGACTGGTTCCTTGGAGGCCTCCCTCACATCGTAGTACGGACCGAAGCGTTCGTGGCCATGGTTCCATGTATTTAGCTCATAACTCGAATTTGTGGCTTACTTTGTGTTCCACTATAATCCTTGGTAAATCAGGTAATCCCCGTCATCGGAAGATGTGTTTTGGACCGGTTGTCCGTATATTATCAAAGAACTGTATTTGCATAACTAAACCTTTAGAAGGGTTTACTTTGATGCATTTGATTATATCTCTTGAGATTTATGAACTGTATATTCTCACTAGGCTTTAAGCCTAACACTTTTTCTCAAATGATGTGTATAACAGGTTTCCCTTAGCGGTGGGTTGCCAGGGTTTTGAGAGACGGGTTTGGTCTCGAGGCATTTTGAGATGACTAGTATTGTAACTGGGCATTTGTTAAGTCCCATTCTTTTGGTGAATTATGGATTGTCAACTGATGTAATCTTGAAAGAGGTGTCTAGATTATTTTGTTGATGAATCCTATATCTGTTCAGGTTTTGTAAAGTCTTAAGGACTGATCCCCTTTATGGGAGGTTTATATCAATACGAATGTCATGTTGCCATGTCTCCAGGTTTTAATTTACTCTGATTTTTAGGGTGTTACAAGTTGGTATCAGAGCTCTAGTTTAAGTGAACTATGCATGAATGTAAGATGTCGAGACTTAGACCGAGTACGATAAGAATTGATCCGCGAGATTGGGTAGAGCTTCTAAGATGGGTTAGTCTTAGAGTCAACGGAAAGTACGTTTATCAGGCGTTGTGGCGATCATGACGAGAACCTTTATGTGTTATATGTTCATAATCTCACTTAGCTAATGTTATTATGAGGATATCGTACGTAAGTGTGATTGAATTTCTATTGGTATGACGATTGGTAATGTTGTAGTACGTTTCCTTTGTGTTTATTCCAACTCTCTCTCTCATCTCTTTCTCTGCTCTGTGTAGTAGTTCGGTATGGTAGGTACGCGCGGAAGACCGCGTACGCGTGTTGATGGTCTGGAAGCGACAGCCTCCACCGCTGGTCAGCCGGAGGGAGTTGAGGTTGTTGTACGTCCACCTGTTCAACAAATACTAGGTGGGGGGCCAGAGGTCATTCCGCGTGTAGACCTGGCTTCGTCCCACCCAGTCATCAGGGATGCTAGTTCCGCATCTGAGTTGATGGCCAGCATGATGTTGGCAATGAGGGAAAAGATGGCAAAGCAGCAAGAGTTTCTGCTGAAAGTGATTGAGGACCGCGATGTGAACAATCGGAGGAGTGAGACGGTTGTGGAAAACATTGTAGCGGGTCCTGGAGGCACTGGTACAAGGGTCAGGGCTGAGGAGCACGGGATTGTTGGTGCTCCGGGAAATAGGAAAAGTTGTTCCTACAAGTCCTTTATGGGTTGCGGACCGCCAGAGTTCTCTGGTTCCGACGACCCAATCTTGTGTGTGAAGTGGATTCGAGCGGTCGAGCAAGCTTTTGGCTCTTCCGAATGCGGAGATGATCAGAGAGTGCGGTTCGGTACCCAACTGCTGAGGGATATTGCACTCATTTGGTGGAATGTCAATCAATCCACCCTATCTCTTGCTGTGTTGGCTCAGTTGTCTTGGGCCGAGTTTAAGAAAAAGTTGTTAGAAGAGTTATGCAATGAAAGAACAATGGACCGAATCGAGAAAGAATTCCGGTCTCTGGTAAAGGGAAGCCTGACGGTGAGGGAGTACACCCGTCAGTTCATGGAGAAGCTTGATCTGGTGGGGCACGCTGCCCCAACAGAGAAGGATAAGATGAAGGCCTATCTGAATGGTCTACCCGCGGACATGCAATCCATGGTCCACAATTCTAAAGCTTCTAACTTCCGCGAGATGGTTGAAGAAGCTCAGTACATGGAAGAGATGTTCGCGAGGAACAAAGCTGAGAAAGCTGTAGTGGTGACTGATAAGAGAAAGTGGGAGATCAGTTCTGTACCTCCCAAGAGAACCCGACCTTTTGTCGGAAACCGCAGTTTCGGCGGTTATCAAGAAGCCAGATGGTGCTCGAAGTGTCGAACAAAGCACCACTGTAACTGTAACCCCACTTCTAGATTCTGCTTCAAGTGTGGTAAGAATGATCACACCGCCCGCGACTGTTCTGTCGTGGGGATGGTCTGCTTCGAGTTTAAGGCACCGGGGCATGTGAAGAGAGATTGCCCGAAGCTCAAGACGGGTAGCGTGGAGGCAAAGAAGGAGAACCCTCCGAGGGTTCTGGGTCGAGCATTTCAGATGATGGCCGATAAGGCCAAGGCATCCGCTGATGTGGTATCGGGTACTTTTCTTATAAACTCTGTACCTGCTCGTATTTTATTCGATTCAGGTGCCAGTTTCTCTTTTGTATCTGAATTGTTCCGTCAGAAGATTTCTATGCCCACTACTAGTCTTGAGGATGCATTAGTGGTAGAAATAGCTGATGGTAGTCAAGTTATGATCCGTGATGTTCTGAAGAAGTGTACTCTCGGTATCGAGGGAAGAGAATTCTCGATCGATTTACTGCCGATGATAATCGGAGGTTTTGACGTTGTGGTCGGTATGGATTGGTTGTCAAACAATCATGTCGAGATCGTGTGTTCTAAGAAGTTAATCCGACTTCCCAATCCCTGTGGTGAAGTCGTTGTGATCTATGGTGAGAAGAGAAAGGGCGAAGTGGCGATAATCACAATGGCGAGGGCACGCAAGTGTATGATAAAAGGATGTACGTCTTTCCTAGCCTATGTGATCAATGCCAAGTTAGAGAAATCAAAGCTTGTTGATGTGAAGATTGTGTGTGAGTTTCCAGATGTCTTTCCTGACGACTTGCCCAGGTTACCACCCGATCGTCAAGTGGAGTTCCAGATTGACCTTGTGCCTGGAGTAGCACCAATTGCTAAAGCTCCTTACCGTTTGGCGCCGTCAGAGATGCAAGAGATGATGGCACAACTCCAAGAGCTTTTGGAGAAGGGTTTCGTAAGACCGAGTTCGTCACCCTCGGGAGCTCCGGTCTTGTTTGTAAAGAAGAAAGATGGCACGATGAGAATGTACATTGACTATCGTGAGTTGAACAAAGCTACGGTAAAGAACAGGTATCCGCTTCCGAGAATAGACGACTTGTTCGATCAACTTCAAGGAGCGGGGTGTTTTTCCAAGATCGACTTACATTCGGGTTATCATCAGGTGAAGGTGAGAGAAGAAGACGTTCCGAAAACAACTTTCAGAACACGTTACGGTCATTATGAATTTCTTGTAATGCCTTTTGGCCTAACGAACGCACCGACGATATTTATGGACTTGATGAATAGAGTGTGCCAACCATTCCTCGACAAGTCGGTCATTGTATTCATTGATGACATACTCGTGTACTCCAAGAGTGAGTCAGAACACGAACAACATCTGCGGGAAATACTCGAAGTGTTGAGAAAGGAAAGATTGTACGCCAAGTTTTCCAAGTGTGACTTTTGGCTTAAAGAGGTACAATTTCTGGGTCACTGTCACTCGAGACGGAGTGAAAGTGGATACCTCCAAAATTGAAGCTATGATGAATTGGGAATCTCCCAAGAGTCCGTCAGAGATCCAAAGTTTCTTGGGTCTGGCGGGGTACTACCGGAGATTTATCCAGGACTTTTCGAAAATCGCTTCTTCCTTGACAATTTTGACTCGGAAGAATGTGAAGTTTGAATGGACCGAAACACAAGAGAAGGCGTTCCGGATACTTCAAAAGAAGTTGTGTGAAGCTCCGATCTTGTCCTTACCTGAAGGGTCAGAAGACTTCGTGGTTTATAGCGACGCTTCGAAAATGGGTTTGGGTTGTGTGTTGATGCAAAGGGGCAAGGTGATTGCCTACGCATCGAGATAACTCAAGATTCACGAGAAGAATTATCCTACCCATGATCTAGAGTTAGCGGCGGTGGTGTTCGCTTTGAAACTTTGGCGACACTACCTCTACGGCACGAAATGTACACTTTTCACAGATCATAAGATCCTGAAGTATGTCTTTGATCAAAAAGAGTTGAATATGAGGCAAAGGCGGTGGCTCGAGTTACTTAAAGATTATGATTGTGAATTGCTTTACCATCCGGGTAAGGCGAACGTGGTGGCCGATGCGCTAAGTCGGAAGGACTACAGCGGAAGTATTCGGGCTACCCATTCGAGAATCGAGTTAGTGTCTAGTCTTGTTGAAAAGATCAAGGCATCACAAGTGGAAGCATTGCTGGAAGAGAATCTCAAAGAAGAAGTCATGACGAAACAGCGGTTGCTCTTAACGAAAGATAGCCGTGGGGTAAAACTGTTCAGCGGTCGCGTGTGGGTACCCAAGATTGGGGGTAATCGTGATCTGTTGCTTGAAGATGCACACAGATCCAAGTATTCCATTCATCCGGGGAGTACAAAGATGTACAGGGACTTGAAACTGCATTATTGGTGGCCAGTAATGAAACTTGATGTGGCACGTTATGTAGAGCGTTGTGTGACGTGTTCGCAAGTTAAGGCCGAACACCAACGACCGTATGGGAGTCTTCAGTCTTTAGAGATTCCTGAGTGGAAGTGGGAGCATATCACCCTGGACTTCGTGACGAAGTTGCCTAAAACACTTCGAGGTCACGATACCATTTGGGTGATAGTTGATAGATTGACAAAGAGCGCTCACTTCTTGGCTATGCGCGAGACACTACCGATGGATAAGTTAGCAAAACTTTATCGATGAGGTGGTCTCGAGGCATGGAATACCATTGTCGATCGTGTCGGATCGAGACAGTCGGTTCACTTCGAACTTTTGGGATGGGTTTCAGAAAGAGCTTGGTACGCGAGTTAAGTTGAGTACGACTTACCATCCACAGACCAACGGTCAAAGCGAGAGAACGATCCAAACTTTAGAAGACATGATGAGGTCTTGTGACATTGATTTCAGGGGTAGTTGGGACTCTCACCTTCCTTTGGTGGAGTTTTCTTACAACAATAGCTACCACTCGAGTATTGGAATGGCACATTTTGAGGCATTGTATGGGCGAAAGTGTCGGACTCCCGTGTGCTGGCTTGAAGCGGGAGAAAAGCAGTTCGCCGGACCTGAAATCGTGCAAGAGACTGCCGATAAGGTCAGGTGCATTCGTGAAAGAATGAATGCGACTCAGGATCGGCAGAAAAGCTATGCCGATAAGAAGAGACGACCAATAGAGTTCCAAGTGGGCGACCGTGTGATGCTTAAGGTGTCGCCATGGAAGGGTATTATCCGTTTTGGAAAACGTGGGAAGCTGAGTCCCCGTTTCCTCGGACCTTTCAAAGTGCTTAAACGGGTGGGTTTGCAAGCCTACCAGTTGGAACTGCCACCGGGGTTGAGCAGAATCCACAATACGTTTCATGTTTGTTACCTTCGGAAGTGTCTAGCGATAGAAGACAGCGCCATTCCCCTCTCAGAGTTAAGAGTGGACGAAGGTAACCGTTGTGTGGAAGAACCCGACGCCATCTTAGAGAGAAAGTCTAAGAAGTTACGTCACAAATAGGTCACTTTGGTCAAGGTGCAGTGGAAGCATAACCGGGGAGCAAATGTGACGTAGGAAGCTGAAGAGGATATGAAGCGAAGATATCCTCAGCTTTTTGTATAGCTAGATTTCGGGGACGAAATCATTCCCAAGTTGGGGAGGATCGTAACACCCCGAATTTCGTTTGGTCTTTTGCGATCAAGACTTGAGGAAAAAGGAGGTTTCTACGTCTGTCACAGAAAATGCACGGGTCATGCGTATGATTCAGCGGCAAGGCAGTGGGCTTGCGCACGGGCCGTGCACATTTCCTTCTTTGAGGGCACACGACTGTCAGACTGCTTTTTGGGGTTTGCCTTAAATATCTCATTTGTGAGATATTTCTTAAAATATCTCATTATCTCAGTCTTTCTCTTCCTTTTTCTCTCTTTTCTTCTTTCGATCTTCGAGCCTCGTTTGGTTGCTAATTTTCGGTGTTTCTAGCAAGGGGTCGGTGTTTTAAGCTTCACCTCTTCGTCGTGATCGATATCTGGTTTTCCGGGTTTTATTCTAAAACCTACTGGTGAGTTCCTACTACCATTTTACAAACTTTATACATGTCAAAACTCTTATTTGCGAAATCCGAAGTATTTCTACGGTATGATTTCATGTTCTCTACATTTTGATATAAATGAAGTTTTTGGTGATTTTCGGGGTTCCCGATCAGTCTTGACTAAAATGACGGGTTCCGCCTTATTAGAAGTAAAATGATGTTTTACTTGCCCATGTTTGTGGCTTATTGAAAGAATGTATATAAATTGGTTTTATGATTTTCTTTCTTACCAGCAGTTGGTCTGGAAAATGGCATTTTGAAATATAAATGTGTTGAAAGCTGTTTATCTAGCTTTAAAATGGTCACATGAAATATTGTGACAAGTCATGACTATACTAGTGGATCCCTAGGTATCGAGTCGGCTTATGGCTGGGAAGGTTTTGCCCCTTCTGTTGTAGTTAGATACATTAGATCTTCGGGGGCACTTGGTACGGTTATGTGAGACCGGTTACTAGCCATGGGTCAAATGTAGTCTAACGAAGAGTATGACTGGTTCCTTGGGGGCCTCCATCACATCGTAGTACAGACCGAAGCGTTCGTGGCCATGGTTCCATGTATTTAGCTCATAACTCGGATTTGTGGCTAACTTTGTGTTCCACTATAATCCTTGGTAAATCGGGTAATCCCCGTCATCGGAAGATGTGTTTTGGACCGGTTGTCCGTATATTATCAAAGAAGTGTATTTGCATAACTAAACCTTTAGAAGGATTTACTTTGATGCATTTGATTATATCTCTTGAGATTTATGAACTGTATATTCTCACTAGGCTTTAAGCCTAACACTTTTTCTCAAATGATGTGTATAACAGGTTTCCCTTAGCGGTGGGTTGCCAGGGTTTTGTGAGACGGGTTTGGTCTCGAGGCATTTTGAGATGACTAGTATTGTAACTGGGCATTTGTTAAGTCCCATTCTTTTGGTGAATTATGGATTGTCAACTGATGTTATCTTGATAGAGGTGTCTAGATTAGTTTGTTGATGAATCCTATATCTGTGCAGGTTTTGTAAAGTCTTAAGGACTGATCCCCTTTATGGGAGGTTTATATCAATACGAATGTCATGTTTCCATGTCTCCAGGTTTTAATTTACTCTGATTTTTAGGGTGTTACAAGAGGAATGACGCTCTCCTCTTCCGCTAGACACTTCCGCAAGTAACAAACGTGAAACGTGTGATGGATCCCATCCATCTCCGGTGGAAGATCCAATTTGTAGGCTTGAAGCCCAATACACTCCAAGATAGTGAAAGGTCCAAGGAAACGGGGACTAAGCTTTCCACGCTTTCCGAACCTTATCAATCCTTTCTAAGGTGATACTTTCAGCATTACCCACTCTCCCACTTGGAATTCGACCGACCTCCTCTTCTTATCCGCGTAACTCTTTTGTCGGTCTTGTGCCGCCTTCAAACGCTCTCTGATGACTTTCACTTTGTCGGTTGTCTCTTGAACGATCTCCGGTCCGGCAAACTGTTTCTCACCCGCTTCTAACCAACACACGGGGGTCCTACACTTTCTCCCATACAATGCCTCGAATGGCGGCATACCAATACTTGAGTGGTAACTGTTGTTGTAAGCAAATTCCACTAGTGGAAGGTGCGCATCCCAACTTCCCCCAAAGTCAATGACGCACGACCTCAACATGTCCTCGAGAGTCTGAATGGTCCTCTCGCTCTGTCCGTCTGTCTGCGGGTGATAGGTAGTACTCAACTTAACTCTTGTGCCCAACTCCTTCTGTAAGCTATCCCAAAAGTGAGACGTGAAGCGGCTATCCTGGTCGGATACAATAGAGAGTGGCACCCCGTGCCTCGAGACTAATTCATCTATGTATAACTTGGCCAACTTGTCCATAGGTAACGTCTCTCGCATAGCCAAGAAGTGCGCGCTTTTGGTCAAACGATCCACTATTACCCAAATGGTATCGTGGTTTCTCAACGTCTTCGGTAGTTTGGTGACGAAGTCCATGGTGATGTGTTCCCACTTTCACTCCGGCATTTCCAAGGATTGAAGGCTACCGTAAGGTCGTTGATGCTCCGCCTTCACTTGTAGGCAAGTTATGCATTGCTCCACGTAATTAGCCACATCTAGTTTCATCACCGGCCACCAATAATTGAGCTTCAAGTCACGATACATCTTGGTGCTCCCCGGATGAATTGAGTACTTGGATTTGTGCGCGTCCTCCAATAACAATTCCCGGCATCCTACAATCTTTGGCACCCAGATTCGATCTTGGTATAACTTCAAACCCCGTCCGTCTTCAGTCAATTGAAGATGTTGCTTCACCATAATTTCACCCTTTAGGTTTGCTTCAAGAAGCGCTTCCGATTGAGACACTTTGATTTTGTCAATCAAGCTTGAGACCACGTCCACCCTTACGAAGGTGGCTTGAACACCACTATTATACCCTTTTTGGCTCAAGGCGTCCGCGACCACGTTTGCTTTTCCGGGATGGTATTGAAGCTCGCAGTCATAATCCTTGAGTAACTCAAGCCATCTCCGCTGCCGCATATTCAATTATTTCTGATCGAAGACGTACTTCGGGCTTTTATGATCGGTAAAGAGGGTACACTTTGTTCCATATAGGTAATGTCGCCATACCTTCAAGGCGAACACCACTGCCGCTAACTCAAGGTCGTGAGTTGGGTAGTTCTTTTCATGTTCCTTCAATTGCCTTGATGCATAGACTATGACCTTGCCTCTTTGCATCAAGACACATCCCAAACCCATTTTAGAAGCATCGCTATAAACCACAAAGTCTTCCGTCCCCTCAGGTAGGGATAGGATGGGCGCTTCACATAACTTCTTTTGGAGGGTCCGAAAAGCCTGCTCCTGCTTCTCGGTCCAAAGAAACTTCACGTTCTTCCTCGTTAATGATGTCAAAGGCGAGGCGACCTTGGAGAAGTCTTGGATGAATCTTCTATAGTAACCGGCTAGGCCCAAGAAGCTCCGAATTTCCGTGGGACTATTTGGCGGTTCCCAGTTCATCATGGCCTCAATTTTCAACGGATCCACCTTTACCCCTTCACTTGACACCACGTGACCCAAAAATTGAACCTCTCTTAGCCAAAATTCACACTTGGAAAATTTGGCGTAGAGCTTCTCACTTCTCAACACTTCCAATACCTCCCTGAGGTGACGTTCGTGCTCTTCTTTGTCTTTTAAATACACCAAAATATCATCGATGAACACGATGACCGACTTGTCCAAGAAAGGTCGGCACACTCGGTTCATCAAATCCATGAATACCGCCGGCACGTTAGTTAGCCCAAAAGGCATAACCAAGAACTCGTAATGACCATAACGGGTTCTAAAGGAGGTCTTGGAAATGTCTTCTTCTCGGACCTTTACTTGATGATAGCCCGATCGGAGATCGATCTTGGAGAAACATCCGGCTCCTTGCAGTTGGTCGAAGAGGTCATCAATTCGGGGTAGTGGATATTTATTCTTCATAGTTACCTTGTTCAACTCTCGATAGTCAATGCATATCCGCATCGACCCATCCTTCTTCTTGACGAAGAGTACCGAAGCTCCCCAAGGCGAAGAACTCGGTCTCACAAATCCCTTCTCCAATAATTCTTGAAGTTGCGACATCATTTCTTGCATCTCGGTCGGAGCGAGACGGTACGATGCACAGGCAATCGGCGTTGCTCCCGGGACTAAATCGATTCTGAATTCCACTTGGCGATCGGGCGGCAAGCCCGGAAGGTCGTCGGGAAAAACGTCTGGATACTCGCTAACGACCCGCACATCTTCAATCTTCTTCTTCTCCGATTTGGCATCTAGCACATAGGCAAGGAATGACGGACAACTCTTCATGAGGCATTTACGTGCCTTGATGGATGAAATAAGAGCTACTTCACCCTTGCGTTTCTCCCCATAGACAAAAACAAAGTCTCCGCTTGAAGTCGGTAATTTGATCAGCTTCTTTGAACATAAGATTTCCGCTTTGTGTCGTGACAACCAGTCCATTCCGATCACTACGTCGAAGCTCCCAATTGCCATGGGAAATAGATCCACTTCGAAGAGTTCTCCACTAATATCTAGATGGCACCCTTCCAATACTTCACGCAATACCACTTGCTTCCCATTCGCTATTTCTACAACCATGGCATCGCTAAGAGTACTAGTGGGCACATTAAGGTTTTTGCAAAAATCAAGCGACACAAAAGAGAAATTCGCACCAGAATCAAATAACACCTTAGCAGCAAGTGAGTTGAGTAAGAACGTAGCCGACACCACGTCGGCGGTCTCTTTTGCTTCTTCTCTCGTCATTTGAAAGGCCCTCCCTTGAGCTTTAGAGATGGTTTCCTTCTTCGGTTGAATAGGTGGGTTTCCCCCCTTCGCTCCACCCCTTAGCTTGGGGCAATCTCTCTTTACATGAACTGGTTCCCGGCACTCGAAGCATACTAACCCTTGGAAGGTGCAACTTTGACTAGTGTGACTCGATTTGCCACACTTGAAACACGTGACAGAGTTGGAATGTGAGTTGCAAGAACCAAAGTGCTTGCGCTTACACTTGGAACACCAATTCGCCTCCCGGCGATTATCAATGCTCCTCGGGTTGGGTTGGTATTTCGGTTTCTTGAACGAGGTGGGTGAACTCTCTACCTTCCTCTTTTCTGCGGCCTTAGACTTTTCTTCCTTGTCTTTTGCGTAGACTCTTTCCATTATCTTAGCCTCCTCGATGATCTCTCGGAGGTTCGTAGCTTTAGAGTTGCGGACTCTATTCCCCATGTCCGCAGGTAGACCCTTCAAGTAGGCCTTCATCTTCTCGTTCTCGGTTGGGGCTACGTGCCCCACGAGGTTCAACTTCTCCATGAAGAGACGAGTGTACTCTTTCACCGTCAATTCTCCTTTTGTTAAAGCTCGAAACTCGTCTTCAATCAGATCCATCTCCTGCTCGTTGCAATATTCCTCCATAACCTTCTCCTTAAACGTAGCCCATGACATCTTTGCCAAAACCGTCTCCCCAATGGTTGCGGTGTGGACATCCCACCAGATTAGGGCCGCACCCCTAAGCATTTGAGAACCAAAATTCACTTTCTGGCTTTCATCACAGCCACAAGCCCGGAAGGCTTGCTCCATTTCTCTCAACCATCTCATACACGCCACGGGATCATCGGCTCCGGCGAACTCTGGCGGCTTGCAGGCCATGAAGGACTTATATGAATAACCCTTTCCTGTTTGTCTCGCCTCTAATACTACCACCCCATCGGTATGGTTCTCGCCCCCAGTGCCACCTGATCCAGCTACTGCGTTCTCTGCCACCACTTCCGGCCTCCGAAGACTGGCATCTCGATCTTCTAACATTTTCAGGAATGCTTCTTGTTGTTTTTCCATGGCCGATGTTACCATTTGCATAACACTGGCCACCATGTCGGCTTGCGGGTTTGCATCCTGAATGACCGGATTTGTGCATGCCGGGAGGAACCACAGTTGCCACACGGACCACGGGGTTCGGGTTAGACAAACTATCCTCATGCATTTCTCCGTCGTTCAAGGGTCGACTCCGAGTATTTACCATATCAGATCTGCCACACAATTTAGGGGAAAAGAGAAGGTAAGAAACACTAGAAACACACAAGAAACATACTCATACGGTTCATTGATTATCATAATCATAGTAATTCAAGTACATTCACGTAATCATATATTCATAATAACAGTAGCTAATTGGAATTATGAACATACATTACATAAAGATCCTCGTTACCACTTTTACAATTCTCAACAACGTAATTTCTATTGGCTCTAAGGTCGACCCATCTTAAAAACTCCTACCCGACCCTCACTATTCATACTTAATAGTCTCAGCTTAAGTCTAGGCATTGAGTTTACATACCTAGTTCACTTAAACTAAAGTGTTAAGTCAAAATATTGTATCCAAGATTTATTTAGAAAAGTCAAAATGTAAAAGTCAACAATGTCAAAGTCAAAGTCTATTTTGTCAAAGACTTGATAAGTCAACGTTGTTTAGTTTCCTTAGTCATTAAGTTTTGTTAATAGATAGGTGGTATAAATAGGGATTAGGCTTAGTTTGTTTCCTTAAGTACGTCTTTTGTAAAAATCAGTTTTGTGAGATATATGAATTGTTCAAGATCTACTTTCTCTCTCTACTCTCTCTCTCTCTAGACTTCCATGTTTAATCTTGAGAATTTAGCTTGATTGTTTTGGGATTTTAACATTCACATAAAGCTCTGATACCAACTTGTAACACCCTAAAATTTGAGGTAAAATAAAACTTAAAATTTCGACAGTATGACGGCTAAAAGTAAGGATTTAAACCTGTAATTATGAACAACTAAAACCCTAAGACGTGGGTTAGTTTGTACAAACAAGTGTGGCGATTAAGATGAAACATATTACACAACAACCTAATTAATATAGAACATATCCATTAACTAGATTAAACATGGGTGTTGCTATGTCTCCAAAAGTCGCTCTTCTCTCTCAACCCCAAAAATGTTGTCCGAGCCATGAAGCTCCTATGAGTGATTTTGACGGATCAAGGTGCTTTAGACGCACCGCTAACGGAACCTATGAGTCAAAGGACACACGTACAAGTGTTAGATAAGGTTTAGGAAGAATATATACGAGGTACACATTTAGTCAATAATTATAATTAAAACAGGTAAATGTTACCGATACTCCTTTTAGATCAAGATTGTACCATTTTCCTGTTTAGGGACAACCAAATCCAACCTGTAAAACTCACCAGAGATAAACTCCATTTAATGGGACATGCCCGTTCCACCTTGAGTGACGAGAACACATGAGTGGAGTCACTCACGATGTTAAATTGGATTTCACCACGTATCCCGGACCTAGTTCCCATGCCACGCTGGACATCACAATCCTCGGACCGTTTATGCCTCTAACGCTTACTCCGTCGAGTTATGCTCCAAGGACTTATGGACACGAGTGCCTATCCAAAGTAGACGAGTTACAACCCGGAGACTTGCGTCACCTATTGCCTCCTCGCTAAAGACCCAACGGTCAATAAATCCATGTTATATAAGAACCGTCTAATTCCCCGTGCACAAGGAATTAGACGTAACCCCCAATTTAATTCTTGAGCATAAAACATAGAAATAACATCTTTCATGCAATGGACAATTTCTTTCTAAACGCATATTAAAGCATCCTCATGTAATTGGTACTAGAGTAACATTTAAAAGGTCATATTATAACACATTAGTTCAACTGCTGATAAGAATAATTCTACACATTTACCATATCCAACATATGTCATTTCCATACACAAAATTACTATTTTAGATCATGTATACCACAATAACCCCCACATTAAGTATTTCTCTCAACATTGAATCCCCATACATAGCAAATACATAAACCCTAAATTTTAGCTTCCTCGAACAATTTACAATAAACATCTAGCATATAATGATACAAATATAAATGGTTAGGGTTTGGGAGACTCACCAATAGGATTGTAGTGTAAAACCCTAGAATATGGAAACCTTAGAGACTTGGGGTATGGATGGATGGAGACTTGAACCCTTGAAACTCTTGGTGGATAAATGCTTATATAGACTTAGAACCCTAGAAACCACCAACACTTAAAGATTCAACAACCAAGTATTAATTGAGGAGAGATGAGGAGAAAGTGTGTGAAAATCGCACCTTGAGTATGTGTAGACGACCTCTTGACTGAAAATCCCAAAATGACACTCAAAACCCCCAAAAATGGCATTAAATGAAATTTCCCGTCTGGACCTACCTCTGCGCGACCTTGCCTTCGCGAGAGTGCCAGTGGCACAATCGTGAGGCACAATCGCCGAACTCCCCCCACATGCTGTCTGAATCCGTAACGACGCGATAAACTTGATCCAACCAAAAGTACAATTACCAAAATAGATTTTGAGTCTTTACATACAAACTTATAATTAATATTCCATAACGAGGTCTAAAATTCGGGGTGTTACATAACCTGGTTTTGGAAATGATCTATCTTATTCTAAGTTGTGTTGGAGTTGGTCGTGTACTTTGGAGCACGTGTTTTTCATAAATGTTGGTCGAGTGCATTTTATTGCATTTTATTTCCTTTGACAATGAGTCATTTGGTTGTTTGAGCCTGTGGCTCGGTATTTTATTATGATTGAGTTTTAGGACATTTGTCCAGGTTTGATAGCTCGAGGGACTCAACATAAGGGCCTTTTATGGTTGAAGTTGATATCCCGTGGGTGTACGTTTAATGCCACCGAGCCTGACATCCCTTGTGCTTGGAATCATTATGTCCAATGATGGAACGCTAGTTTTCCACATTGAGGCAAATTTAGGCATCAGATTGGGCTATAAGTCCTACGTGCTAGTACACGATATTGGATGAGGGACTCAACGTAAGGGCCTTTTATGGTTGAAGTTGATATCCCGTGGGTGTAAGTTTAAAGTCATCGAGTCTGACATCCCTTGCATGTGCTTGTTTATATGACTAGTCTTAACAACATAAAATGGGGTTTACTTTGTGTACCGTCACCTTTTATGGAATCGGGTCTCCCCCGTCACTGAAAAGTGTTGTTTTGGGTATTGTGTTTAGTATCCATGTTTTCGGTGACGTTTTACATTTGCGGATCATATATATGATTTATGGGTTGAGTATTACGCCCCACCCGTGTTTGGGTGTTTCGGGATGTAAAGTTTTATCCGCTTTTCATAACTTGGGAGTTTGATTTCTATTCTCATTTGGAGTGAGTTTTGGGTTGAACTTAATTTACGAAAGAACGTTTTAAATTTGTGATCTTCGCCCTTAAAATAGTTTGGATTGGAAAGCGTTCATATTGGAGTTTATTTCACCTAAATTGCATATTATTGGGAAACGTGTCATTTTCATAATTGAAGCATATCCCTTTGAAAGATTATGATATAAATTGCATTCTTCCTTTTTAACGATATATTTATTATGCTGGAAACTCTTGAACTCACTAGGCGTTAGTCTAACATTTTTATTTGTTGGCATGTGTAACAGAATTCGTTGGGAATAGTTCTAGTGATACCGTAAAGAGAGGAGTGCTAGTTGCAGGCTCAGGGAGTGATTAGTTTGTTGAAATCTTCCGCCTTTGTTTTGGAAAGAGCAACTCGTGTTTAGGGTTAAGTAACACCCGACTTCGGTTTTGTACTTGTGTATTATTGGAGTTTATATTTGTTGAGGTTAGTTATAGAATGTTAACTTGAGGTATTTTGGATTTCGAATTGTAGGAGAAAGTTTTGTTCTTTATGTTGACTTTATATAGAAATTTTAATTTAGTTGCTCTTACCAAATTTGAGGGTGTTACAAAACCCAAATGAACCCTAGGTAAATTTTTTATTAAAAACTTTATAAAATGTTGTGCTTCTAAATTTTAAGAGTTTTATAATATATTATAGATGTTACCTTTTGAATATATGTTTCAACAAATAATGTAGTGTTTGGTTTGCAAAATTGGATTTGGAGGAATTTGGAATAGAATTCCATTCTAATTCCATATTTAGTTTGAAAGATTTTTCGAATTTGAAATACTGAGATTTCATTAAAATCCCTCAAACATAGGATTTTGAAATTCCACAAAGATGGTTGGATATTTTACGGGATTTCATAGGATTTGTATGTAATAATGTTTTAAAATATGCTAAAACATTTGTTTGGTAATAATCAATTAATAAAAAGTAATTTAATTATTTTATAACTATTTATGATTTGTTTTTACAAATTATTTATAAATAATATAATTCATTTCATTCCAAATTCTACAAATCAAGCATTCCAAAAATTTCAATTCCTTTCAAATCCAAATATTCCAATTCCAATTCTTTCCGGGAGAACCAAATCTCTCAAAACCATTTTATCAAATCAAACGCCCTAAGCATTTTCAAACTCTTAAATATACAATTTTCAAACTATATATTTTTCTTTAAAAAGAATATATCTGAAAATAACAAATAAATGAAAATACATATATCTTTTTGACGTAATTTCCCCATACACGTAATATTTAATAATAAAATTAATATTTAATCAAATATTTAAAATACCATGCAAAAAACTATGAATCATAATTAAGATAATTATTTCGAAGCAAAATAAGTTCAAAAAATATTGTATAAGTTTTAAAAAATAATTAAAAATAAAAAGGCAAATATATTTAGCGTATCTCCAACAGCTTCTCCAAAATAGAGAAAATAAGGGGGCGTTTGGTTCGCAAAATGTTTTTTGATGGAATGGAATCTGTCAAAGAAATTTGACTTTGAAGGAATTTGAATGGAATGTTGTCAGGTTTGACCACCTGTTTGATTGACAGAATTGGAATGGAATTTGTTAAATGAATTGAAAATTTTCTGTTTGGTTCACAGATTGTAGCTTTAGAATTGGAATGAAATTTTGGTAAATGACCAAAATACCCTTTTTGTTTATTTTAAATTTTTCAACAAAAAATACTTTAATAAAATAATCATTAAATAGTTTAATTTTTAACTAAAATTGCTTTGATTATTTTACCACACGAATGATGATGAGAGAGAGATAGATAAGAGAGAGAGAGAGGAGAGGAGAGATAGAGGACAGAGAGAGGAGAAAGGGAGAGGGAGAGAGAAAGGAGTGGGAGAGGAGAGGGAGAGGGAGAGAGAGAGGAGAGGAGAGAGGGAGAGAGAGAGAGAGGAGAGGGGAGAGGATAGAGAGAGAGGACAGAGAGGATAGAGAGAGGAGAAAGAGAGGATGGATTGAGAGAGAGAGAGAGAGAGGAGATAGAGGAGAGGGGGAGAGAGTGGTGGGCGGAGGTGGCGGTGGTGGCGGTGGTGGTCGGATGTGGTGGTGGCCGGTGTTGGTAGCCAGAGGTGGTGGTGGCTGCTGGTGGTCGGTGGTGGCCGGAGGTGGTGGTGGTGGTCGGAGGTGGTCGATGGTGGCCGGTGGTGGTAGCCGGTGTTGGTAGACGGAGGTGGTGGTGCCTGGTGGTGGCCGGAGGTGGTGGTGGTGGTGGCCGGAGGTGGTGGTCAATGGTGGCCAGAGGTGGTGGTGGTGGTCGGATGTGATGGTGGCCGGTGTTGGTAGCCGGAGGTGGTAGTGGCCGGTGGTGGTCAGTGGTGGTCAATGGTGGCCGGAGGTGGTGGTGGTAGCCGGATGTGGTGGTGGCCAGTGTTGGTAGACGGAGGTGGTGGTGCCCGGTGGTGGTCAATGGTGGTCGGAGGTGGTAGCCAGAGGTGGTGGTCAATGGTGGCCGGTGGCGATGGTCGGAGGTGGTGGTGGTGGCCGGTGTTGGTAGACGGAAGTGGTGTTAGCCGGTGGTGGTCAATGGTGGCCGATGGTGGTGGCCGGAGGTAATGGCCGGTGTTGGTAGCCGGAGGTGGTGATCAATGGTGGCCGATGGTGGTGGTGCATATTAGGATGAGGGGCAATTTTGTCCAAAAAAAAATATAACATTCCATTCCAATGAAATACCACCTCCCCCCCCCCCCCCCCAAAGAATGTTGAATTCCTTCATTTGTGGAATTCATTGGAATTCAACATTCCAATTCCTTAAAAAGAATGAACCAAACGATGTAATGGAATCTGGTCAACGGAATTTAACATTCCAATTCCATCAGAATCTGCGAACCAAACGCCCCCTAAGAATTTTAAGCATTTTTTTTGTTCCAGCAAATTTTCCAAATCTTTCTCCAAAATGGAAAAAGTAAGAGGGAGAGTGTATTTTTCTCTAAATTTGGAGAACTCTCCAAAAATGATTACCATGAGAGAGTAATTGTTTTTTTATTATATTCCATGAATAAGAAATCTTGAAATAAAATGTGTAGGAGAGAAATAATATTTTATTAGATATATACATTATTTTAATAATATAAGTAATGATGTCATCTTTAAAATGGAGAATCTGTTGGAGTTAAATACAATTTTTGTTAGAGATTTTGGAATTTGGTTCTCCATTTTAGAAATTTTTTGGAGAATATGTTGGAGATACTCTTATAAGACTTCAAATCACAACCTATTTTCGTGAGATCACATTTTTATATTTGAAACTTCATTGCAAAACACTATGAAGGTAACTTTCACAGTGTTTTTTGCTATGAAGGTTCATATTTATTTGTACTTTCACAATGTTTTGTTGTGAAGTTTCAAGTGTAAAAATATGGTCTCACGGGTCTCATGAAAACACACGTAAACTCCAACCTATATATATACACACACACACACATAGACGGAGGTTCAAGGGAAAACCTCAAAAAAATGGAAAACTGAAGAACATTCCGGTAGTTATTCATCTGGACAACATGCACTTGTGTGTACAAGTAAATTAAGTTGTTTTTTGTTTTTGTTTTTATGTATCTTACAAATTACTTGTATGTATAAGTGCATATTGTCCAGATGAAGGACTACCAGGATGTTTCTCAGTTTTTTTAAGGTTTTTCCTCGAAATTGACCATATATATATATATATATATATATATATATATATATATAATACTAGAAACGTATTCGCGCAATGCAGTGAGATAAATCACGATTTTAATGTTTCATTTTTTTTTTTGTTTTTTTGTTGTGTTTTTATAAATTTGTTTAATTCAGACTTAATAATATAATGTTTTTATATAAAAATAATTAAGTATTTTGTTAGAATTCAATGATTATTTTATATATGTTAATGACATCTAAAAAAATAACCAATTACATATTTAATAATATAATTAAAACAAATTTATAGTAATATAATATATTAATTAATAGTGATACATGGAAATGTTTGTATAAAATGAAGGTTCTGCGCATACCAAATTGATGGGTGTTAGAAGTCTGCAGTAATAATATGTATCTTGTGCTTTAAAACTTGTAAATTAAAATATTTTTAAAATTTTTCATAAAATCATGGTATCTTGTATCTAATAATTTGTATTTAATAGTTTTTTATCCGTATTTTATAATATACTATACATATTTGTGATCCAATAGGGAGGCGAAAACATAATCTCTTTTTCATGTTTTGACAAAGACTTGCCCACTACCTTTATTTTGTTTTTTCTTGGAGAAAATGGAAACCAATATGCGAATCATTCCTCCTCCTCAACTTCCATTCACCTTCACGCCTTGTTCCATATCAACTCAATCCCCCCCACCCTTTTTCTTCGCACTCATCAAATCAAAACACTCCACAATTTCCTTGTAATTCGTTTCTTGTTTTGACTTTAATCTTCTTCATATGTGAATGTGTCAATCTTCCTTCTCAATTCTTTCTATTTCATGAGATCTAATTTACTCTTTCTAAAGAATTAATCCCAAACCCTAATAATTCTTGAGATGGAAGAAGCAAGTACTTCTGTATAATTTGCCCAATTTTCTCTCTATCCATTCATAGATTCCCTGATTTATTTCTTCTTTACATAAATATAATTTGTGAATTTTTTTATTATTATATTTATATTTACACACAACGACGGCTTTGCTGCTCAACTCTTTGCTTTTGCTCATCTCAATTCTCAACAAACATTTTGATCAATTTCACCGAATTGGGGGTTTTTGGGTTTTGATTGAATTTATCAGGGTTTTGTGAATTTTTGGTCAAACAAAATCATGTCACCTGCGACGAAGACATTGCCGGAATCTTCATTGTCAACGAGGTCTTCACCGGAGAGAGATGATTTGGATAACAATCGCCGGTTTTGGGACCTGAGAGGGGTTCAGTGGCGTACTGATTTGGGGGTTTTGCCCTCTTCTTCATCTGTCGATGATGTTCGTCGTGTCACTGCCAATTCCCGTAGAAGGTATATTTAATTCTTTTTTAAGATACGAAATTTCTATACAATTCAAGAGGTAAGTTATGGATCTAATTGAGTACTCATGTTTGATTTCTTCAATAAATGACACTGCTTCATATGAATATCTGATCAACCATGGCGGCTTTGATTTGATCTATTGTTCTTATTTATTATCTTTAAAAAGACCTTACATTTTCTTGTATAATTAATGATGTTTTCTTTAGAGTTTCTTATACTTTAGGTAAATGTGTTCCTTTAATGTAACTTGTAGTTATTAATTTACTTCATCTGCTATGAAGTTTATTTGGTAGTTGGGTTTGAATAAAAACCCAACCCAATTTTCTATCTATTTCGCACACTTCTCACAGGCCAGCGGTCTTCATGGAAACTGCCGGTAGAGGTAAGGTCTGTGTCCATCTTACCTTCAGACCCCGTTTGGTTGGAATATACCTGACTCGTTTGGTTTGAATAAAACCAAACCAACCCGGTATATCCCAACCGGAGGGAGTGTCTGGTTGGTGGTAGGATGCACACTGCCCTTACCTCTGGCTGGCTCATGAGACATGGAGGCTTAGGTGACGTTTGTTTTTTAAGATGTTTGAAGTCTTATTTCACTTCACTTCTGATTAATAAGAGGTGGTGCTGAAGTCTGAAATCTGAATCAATAAGACTGTTTGTTTTTGTAACGTCTGGAGGCATCTTGAGAGAAAGGAGAGGAGAGCATATGAAAATGAGGCGGCGATAAGAGGTTTTAAGAAGTTAGGTCACCACTTCTTGTTTCATATGTATCTGAAAACCAAAAAGAGAGCGATTCAGACTTAAGAGCCGTTAAGAGTTTTTTTTTTTTTAATAAAACAAACAACCCCGTAGTTGGGTTTGAATAAAACCAAACCAACCCGGTATAATCCACCCAAAGGTAGGGTTTTGAGATTGAATGTACACAAACCATACAAATGTTTCAAGAGACAAGAAGGCTATTTCCAAGAAAACCCGGCTGGGTTTGAATCATTTTTCTAAAATCTAAAGTTTCTCCGGTTTTGGGATTTGTTTAGAACATTTTTAGTTTTAATTTTTGAACGAATGCATGATCTAATTTTGTTTCTTACATCGGTAAAAATGTTTTGTTTTTGCAGCTATGCTGCTTTAAGGAGGAGGCTCCTGATTGATCCTCTTATCCCTAAAGATGGAAGCAATTTTCCCGATCTTACTATGGACAATCCGTTATCGCAAGACCCAGGTAGATTTCTTGCCTAAATTATAGCATACTCGTCGTCCCCATGTAGAGATTAAGAACTAATATATGTCCTAGTAAGTTACTCCCTCCATCCCAAATAAATGTCCACAATGGAAGACGTACAGTTTTAGAAATTTGTAATTATTACACTTTTTAAATAATTAAATGACAATTTTACTCTTAATAAAAGTTGACACTTATTCATGGACAAACTAATATAGAATGCTAACACTTATTTTGGGAATGAGGGAGTATATGTTATGAAGTGATATTCATGCCTTGTATGGAAATCTTGGTTATTTGGACTAGTTATTGATACATGATATGTTTACACAGATAGCATGTGGGGCCGGTTTTTTCAAAAAGCCGAGTTAGAGAAAATGGTCGACCAGGACTTGTCACGTTTATATCCCGAACACGGTAGCTACTTTCAGACGCCCGGATGCCAAGCCATGTTAAGACGGATTTTGTTGCTTTGGTGTATTCGGCATCCAAACTATGGTTACAGGCAAGGTAATCTTTTGTTTCAAGATGAATAATTCCTTAATTAGTTATGGAGGATTAGTCCCGCAATTTGCTATACACTAGTCTTAGCTTTTCTTCTGCTGCTAGTAGCTGTAAGTACTCTACTTTTAGTTTTTCTTCAGGTACCAGTAGTTGTCAGTACTGCACTTTGGGTGCGTTTGGTACACAGATAGGACAGGACAGAACAGCTGTTCGGCGTTTGGTAAAGCAGAATTGGACAGAACAAAAAACATGACCTATTTACCCCTAATAAGTTGTTTTTATATGTATATATATATATTGGTTAATTGTGTAATTTATTAAATTATAACAAAATAAATATTTTTTATAACAAAACATAGTATCAGGAAGTTATTCAAGATAGATTAATTAAAGTGACACCAAAATAAAAAGTTTATATAGTTTCCAATTTTTATTTTTTAACCTTTTCTATATTTTTTTACTATTAATATTTAATAATTTAAATAAATTAATCAAAACATAGTAACTATATAAAAATAATATTTGAGGACAATAAAGTGAAAATTTAAAGAACATAAAATAAAATAAATAAAATTTAAAGAATGAATAAAATATAAAAAATAAGAAGTATTTAATGTTTTAGAAGAGAATTAGATTTTATTTTGAGGTTATATCATTAAAACATACGTCTGCTCCAGCTTGTTCCATGGGGCGGGAGTGGAACAGGCATGTTCTACTTCTGTTCCACTCTGTTCCTGGCATCTGTCCTTTATGCATTTTCCTGTTTACTGTAATCGTTGCTTCTTTGCACACACTCTCACTTGTAGCTTCAGCTCCTAGTCGGATTGCTTGTTTCTTTTAATTTTTGGTTTGTATGCACATGTTTACTTGTTCATTTCTGTAATTTCCGCCCGGTTTTATTTGTAGGGATGCATGAACTCTTGGCTCCGCTATTGTTTGTTCTCCAGGCCGATGTAGAGCGTCTCTCGGCAGTGCGAAAATTGTACGAACATTACTTCACCGATAATTTCGATGGCCTCTCCTTCCACGAGACGGATTCTGCTTACAAGTCTAATTTAAAACAAATATCTCAACATATAGAAGATGATAGCGGAATCCAAGAAAATCAAGTAATGGCTAATAACCTCGAGGAACTTGACCCTAAGATTCAAACCATCATTTCGTTTAGTGATGCTTATGGGGCCGAGGGCGAATTGGGTATCGTCTTATCTGAGAGATTTATGGAACACGATGCGTATTGTATGTTTGATGCGTTGATGAATGGGGCCGGTGGTGCGGTTGCAATGGCAAACTTTTTCTCCCCGTCTCCTTTAAACGGACCACAAAATGGGCTGCCGCCTGTAATAGAAGCGTCTTCGGTGTTATACCATTTGCTTGCGGTGGTTGACTCGTCTCTTTACACTCATCTCGTTGAGCTTGGAGTTGAACCACAGTATTTTGCTCTTCGTTGGTTACGGGTTCTATACGGGCGTGAGTTTGCTCTAGGGGACCTTTTAGTGATTTGGGACGAGATTTTTTCGTTCGACAACCATAGGCTAGATGGGGTTTCAGAAAACGATCCTGAAATAAGCTTTGGGGGCCTCAATTCGTCCCGGGGGGCCTTTATTGCAGCACTTGCGGTTTCGATGATTCTTTACATTCGATCATCGATTCTTGCCACCGAAACCGCTACTTCCTGCCTCCAGAGATTACTGAACTTTCCTAACGATGTAAATTTGGGGAAATTGGTGAAGAAAGCTAATTCTTTAGTGGCGCTAGCAATCAAAGCTATGAGATCGATGCTGCCAACAATGCATAGTGATGGGGTCTCTGAGCGGAGCAAATTGGCTGTTTCTCGAGGTCATAGTTTGTCGTTGGATATATCGGCTTCGGGAACCGGAACCCCTATCAGTTTGGTGCGCGATAGCTACTGGGAAGAAAAATGGCGGGTTTTGCATAAGGAAGAAGAAGAAAAGCAAACCACTTCACGGAAACAAGTCGAAAACCGACCGAAAGGTTGGTCGGAGAAAGTGAAGTCCCCTCTATTGCGAACGGAATCCGACCCGTCTTCTTCGAAGGTATATCATGAAAAAGCCGGCCCTTCGAGGCCACATGTTAGGAGAAATTTGCTCGATGATCTAGCTCGACAGCTTGGTTTAGAAGAAGAGATTGAGAATTCGGTAAGTGAAGATGACTCTACAAAGAGATCGTTAAGCGGAAATGGTGGCAGTGAAAGAAACTCATCTATATTCTCCGAACCACCAACTCCGACTGGCGGTGATGCTAACGATAATGACCATGAAAACGATACTGAGCGAAGTAGCGTGGCATCAAATTTATCAGTTGAAGAAAACGATCCCGAGCCTTGTCCTGCAGTGGAGTCATGTAGTGCTACTATCCCAGAAGTCAGTCTGCCTTTACCGGTCTCTGATACTCCAAAAGCTGCACCATTGCCGCCAGTGCAGAACGAAGATTCTATCCAAAAGTTGGGATCGAATTTGAAAGAAAGGATATCGTTATCGGGAAAGTTTCAGTGGTTTTGGAAGTTCGGAAAGAACGGTGGAGAGGGTTCGGTGGAGAAAGGCGGCGATGTTCCCGATTCTACAGAATCTTCTTCGATCGTGGGACGTGATCAGAAAGGCGAAACTGCGGCTTCTGCAACGGATGTCAAATCCGTGAACCAAAATACGACGTGTTCTTTGAAGAATCTGGGCGAATCCATGGTGGAAAATCTTGAGGTAATAATTTTGATATTTGGATACAAAGAACAAAATATGTTATAAGCTAGTTTCTTTTTTGAGGATTGTCATCCATTTGAATCCAAAAAGTAACTAATTTGGTATTGATTGATTTAAGTTAAAAATGCAATGCAGGTGATTGAATCAGTGATACAGCAAGAAAAGGGTGAAACAGGGTCAAAGAAGGCAATGCTGGTAGACAGAGGACAGATGACAGCCATGGCAGCTCTGAAAGAGCTTCGTAAAATCAGCAATATTCTCTCAGAAATGTGACGACACATTTTTCATCATCATCAAATATGTATATATAGATATTCAAGATCTGGAGAAATGCTATTAATTAGCCTATATAAAATAAATGTGCTATCTTCAGTTTAGATTAATTAAATGTAGATATATTCAGATCATCTTATTTTGTTGCTCCAAATAAATCTCATAACTTTAAAAGTCTTATTGAGATGCATATTGACCTTGCCTGCTGCACCTTCTACTTGCTATTTTGAATTTGTGTATCGGGTTTCTGGAGCTAGAGATTAGAGATGGCCGGCCCAGGTTTGGGACCGCTGCTGGTTACGATATTCCACCGAAAACAAGGTCCGGCCCGGGATTGGGCTTTGTAAATCTTAATTGGGCCAAAGTATTTTAGTCGGGACTGGGGCCGATTTTTGACCATGTTTAACAAAGCTTGAAGCCCAATCCCAGCTCAAACCTGAAAGCCTGATTGGACCAAGTTTTTTTTCATTTTTCTTTTTTCATAAAGCCTGAAAAACCTCGTCAAATTGGGCCTTGTGCATCTCTAACCTAAATCAAGTAAACCGACTAGCTAAAGCAATTTGGTTGGTGCAGTAGCTTTTGTATTTTTGGAACCAAACCATTTTTGCTGGTTCGGTTGCATGTTTGGTTTGTAGTCGTCAAACAGAGCTTATCTGTTGGGTCAACATTTTCTGGTTAGGCATACGCAAGTCTGGTTCTGGATTGGTTTTGGATTGCTGATGTGATACAACAAACTAATCAAATTTGTAATAAATAGAACTCCCACATACAAATACACACATACATGTTAGAGAGATTGTGTCAAGTGTATCAAGTAGTACAATGATGGTATTCAATATGTTCTCGTGTCGGTTTTACGCCAATCGGTGGATTTTGGTTTCAGAGTACCTGTGTAGCGCCGCTTGTCTGCCGATGGTGTGTGGTGTCGTCGGAATAAAACCCATGTTTCGTACCATCATACTTCTCCCCATCTCCCCACAACGCATACGCCTCCTCCCCATGAACAGCATCATCACCAATCAACAACTGCTCGTCAGACATCCGCAATGGAATCACCAAACGAATGACAATACAAATTATCGACGTCGCCACTATGTTCCACCCAATGATAAACGCTCCACCAATCAATTGTTTCAGTACTTGCATACCACCCGAACCACCATAAACCGCCCCTCGTGAGTTGGTGACCGGTAGGAAGAGCGAGCAGAGCGTGGGCTCAGCAAATATGCCAGTCAGGATACCACCAAGGTATCCTGCCACCGCATGAGTGTGGACGACGCCTAGGGTGTCGTCCACTTTCTGAAGTAAGGTCCATTTTTTATGGACCACCATCATCGTGAACCATGGGACACTGCCCGAGAGGAGTCCCATGACGATGGCTGCCCACCCTTGGACTAGACCGGCACCAGGGGTGATGCAAACAAGCCCGGTGATCATACCTTGGACCGCACCGATGACGGATGGCTTACCAAAGAAGATGACATCGAGCCAGGTCCAGACAAGGAGGCTGGTGGCTGCGCAGATGTTGGTGTTGAGAACGGCCATAGAGGAGTCGATGTTGGCGGTGTAAGGGTCGCCACCGTTGAAACCAGCCCACCCCATCCACAACAACCCGGCTCCGGCCAACGTCAGTAATACGTTGTTTGGTGGAAACCTTTCCCGATCTATGGTCAATCTTGGCCCCACCTGCAAACCAATTTAATTTGATGAGTTGACAACAAAAAAAAAAAAAAAAATTCTTATAACAACCTCCATTAAACATCTTCTTAGTACCATTTACCATCTTTTCATCACAATATTCCAATCAAAGAAATCTAATTTTACATTTAAAATTGATTTTATAATAAAATAGACACGTCAGAATGCATTAAGAAGTTGGTCTGCTATTTCAATTTTTATGAATACTTAATACAATTAAATCTTAAAACTTTTCTTATAAAAAAATAAATTATTCTAACTTTCATATATTTAGGTGTGTTTGAGATTACTTATTTGAAGGGCTTATTAACTTGTTTCATTTTGTCATCGCTAATAAGTAGTTTTCAGTGTTTGGATGGGAGGGAAAAAAAAGTGCTTATACCGTTTTATCACTGCTGATAAGAAGTTTTTTAATAAGTAATTTCATTCTAACTTATTTGAAACAACTTATGTGTTTTTGGTTATTTTACTTGTACAAGCAATCCCAAACAACTTTTAAATAACAACATATTAACTTATTATGTTTTGGTACCAGCATAAACTAATCTAAACATTTTTTATAAAACTCCAGTTTAATATCACATAATTTAATAAGCACTTTTATATAAAAGTATAAGTTGTATTAAATAAGCAATTCCAAACACCCCTTAGTTAAGTATCCCACAAAATCAACCATGATCAGTGCAGTTAACCTAAGAAGGTTCTTCCATGATCATGGGAACATGAAGATACTTCAAGTGCTGCTTTTAACCTTTAGCTAAAAGTCAACCATGGAGAGAAAACATATTTTAGGATCTAAAATATATAAAATAAGAAACATCTAATTAATACCATTTGATAAATAAATCTGTTTTTAAATATGCTTTTTATTTATGTTTTATGTTAAAAAAACGTAAATTAAAAAGGAAACAAAAATACATCATATCAGAATGTAACAAAATCTATTTTAGTTTTTTTTAGTGTTACGATAATTTTATTAATTTATATAACCAACGTTTATAACTAATATTTACATGAACATATTTTATGAAATCATCTGTTATCAATAAAAATGGGTACGACTTATGAGAAAAATATTTAAACGTTACAATAAATGGGATTGAAGATTGTATTGTATTTTGATCGGTTAAAAATGTGGTATATAAACACTGACCCAGTAAGCAGTAGTGAAACCAGCGACTCCTGACGAGAGATGAATGACATAACCACCAGAATAGTCCATGACACCCCACTGAAACAAAAATCCACCGCCCCACAAGCTGAAAGCGCCGACGGTGTAAGAAAACGTCAGCCACAACGGCACAAACGCCATCCAAGCCTTGATGTTCATCCTTCCCAACAACGATCCGGCCAACAAGATTACCGCGATCGCCGCAAACACGCATTGAAACCACACCATCGACGCCATCGGATAAAATGGCGTTATCATTGCAGTCTCCAACTAAATCAAACAAAATTCCAATTCATAATATATGCATTGTTGTGTTTTTGTTGTAATCAATTTGTGCGAATTACACAACAAAATCGAGTTTATAAGACTAAAAAATATATATTGATTTTATAGGAGCTAAGTTTAAAGTACCAAACAATTGTGTTATATGTAAAAACATTACAATAAGTTTATAATGACACTTTTGAACGTCTTAACAAGCTTTTCAACATACTTTTAATCATATAAACTGTCATATTAGCTTAAAAGTATCTTAAAATAATTTGTTAAAACACCAAAAGAGTAATATAAAACTATTGCAACGCTTTTCTCCTTAATTAGTTTGTTCCTATAAACTAATCTATTAGAACAGTTAAACATTTTTGACGTCATATAAATCCAAGTCGTTGTAATGGAAGACGATACATACCGTGCCATCAGCGTGGAAGTGGGTGGTGGCGGGGAGGGCGGCCTGTTTGATGAGGAACTTCTGGCCGAGAGCGGGGCCGGCTTTTCCCCAAAACGGGAGAAGTTCCTCCCCGAAGGACATCTTATAGGCCCAAGTGACCCAACAAATGATGACGGCGGAGAAGGCGTATAACGCCATGAACGCGGAGTTGACGGCCCATTTCTTCTTGACGATGCTGCCGTAGAGGATGACGAGGCCGGGGACGCTCTGGAGACCGACGAGGGTGGCGGAGATCATCTGCCATGCGTTGTCGCCTTTGTTGAGCCACTCCGGCGAGGCTGCCGACGTCTGGTAAGCGGATGGCAAGATGGTGGCAGCCATGATCGATCGATTGGAGCGGATAATAATCAAGTAGCTAGACTTCTCTCGCGTGTGTGTGTGTGTGTGTGTGCTTGTGGAGATCATATAAGTAGAATCCACGTTATAGTGTATCATGTGACTTCGTTTACTTTTTTCTATATTGATCAAGTATTTTTGTAATAAATAAATAAAATATAATTTTTTATTTGTTTATTTATTGTACAACGTTCTTTTGGATATTTTTTTTTCAGTTTATAGTTAATGCAAAACGCTTTCCCTTTCATTATCGGCAGAATTATATTAGTGATTTTCAAAATAAAAAAATTTACTATGGTAACAAAATAAAATAAGGAATAATTTTTCAATTTTAATGATTTAACTAGAAGTGTAATCGCGCAATGCAACTAGATACATCACGATTTTAAAGTTTCATTTTATTTTCTGTTTTTTCTCGATTTACATTACGATTTTGGATGGTTGTGAGAGAGTGATAATGTTTTTTTTATATAAATTTGTTTAATTTAGACTTAATAATATAATATAATTTATTTTGGTTTTTTTTTTATAAAATATTATGTTAGATTTTTTTAATTATATTTTATATATTTTATATTTAAAATTTGATTTTTATTCTATGTTTAATTATGCTGAGAGTTATTTTAGGAAGTTAAAGTGGAAAATGATTTTAGGGAAGTTAAAATGGTTAGAGATAATGATTGAAAATTAATAAATAGCATTAAATGTAGTACATATAGCTTTAATGGTTGTTTTTTAAGTAATTAGCATTAAATGACGGTACATTAAGCTTTAAGACTTGTTTTTAAGAGTTTTTATATCTTCTTTATAATATAGTATAGATATTAGGACTTTTGTGTTTCATTATGCTCTTATCTTTTTTTTAAGAAAAAAAAAATCAAAACTTAAATTGAAGCTTCAACATGTTATTTTAGCTATGATCGAGCTAAAGGGGCATGGTGGTCTTTATTTGAGAACTCATAAAATTGTGATAATACTGAAAATCGATGTATTATGTGCTATTTTACATGATTTTTTTTTTCTATCTATGACTTAGATTTAATGTATTGATTTAACATATATTTGTTTCATGATTTGTTTGTTTCACAATGTGAACATTTTTTTTATGTGCTTGTAAAACAAAAAATACAACAAAAAAGTATAACATTGTGAACCAAATACATATGAAAGAAACACATTGTAAAACAAATATATGTTAATCAATGTATTAAATTATAACCACAAGGGTTGTGGTGTGGTGGTAAAGGCTTGGGGAGTTCACAGCACTCAACCCGGGTTCGAGCCCCACTCGCAGCACTTGTGGCCACTGAAGATAAACTCAGGGCTGCACGCTTTAGCAGCTGGGCCAAAGTCCTAATTGTCGGGGATTAGTCTGGGTCATAAGCCCAGGATACCCTTTCCAAAAAAAAAATTATAGTTATAGATGAAAAAATCATGTGAAACAATACCTTAAGATAATAGTTCTCATAGTTATCACAATATATAAAATTCTCAAATGATTAAGCGCATATATATATATATAGAGAGAGAGAGAGAGAGAGAGAAAGAGAGAGAGAGAGAGAGAGAAAATTATTATACAACCCCTTTACATGATACAACCTATGCAACTTTTCTATCCGTCACTCATTTTATTTTCACTTTTTTCCCTTTTTCTAAATTTGAATAGAGGGATTGCATGGGTTGCATTTGAATGCCCCTCTATATATGTATGTATATATATAGAGTTGGGTTTCAGTGAGAAGTTGAGGTTAACGTGAGAAGCGTGAGAATTGGTTATCAACCTTTGGACGAGAAATAGATGCACATTAGAATGAGATGCACCGAATCAATTCTCTCACGTTTCTCATGTTAAGCCCAACTTTTCTCACACGATCCTTCGCCTATATATATATATAGGTCAAGGATAATTTACAACCCATGTAATTCTTACAATCCATGCAACCCACATCTTAACCGTTGGATCCATTATAAACGGTTATTTTGTTTTTATTTTTTTGATTTTTTTAATTGAAAATATTGGACCCACATGTATTGTAACCGTCCATCATTAATCCAACGGTTAAGAAGTGGGTGCATGAGTTGTAATATTTTCATGGATTGCAAATTAAACTACCCATATATATATATATATATATATATATATATATATATATATATATATATATATATATATATATATATATATATATATATATATATAGGGGCCTAATCAAATGAGAACTAGGTAGTTTGTGATAATTGTGAGATCCAATATGGGCCACACATTTAGAATAATTAATATTAATTTTAAATAAATAGAAAATGATATTTTAGTAAATTTGTTTAATTTCTAAAATATAACATAATTTCTAAATTTTCTTATTTTCTTTTGCAAAAGGGTATCACATTGTGCTATCACGTATTTTTTATGTTTACAAAAGGGTATCATAGTGAACTATCATGTATTTTCGATCTTACAAAGTGTATCACAGTGTGCATCACTTGTTTTCGATGTTTGTTCGATCTTTACAAAGTGTATCATGGTGTGCTATCACGTATTTTTGATGTTTTTTCGATGTTTACAAAAGGATATCATAGTGTGCTATCATGTATTTTCGATCTTTACATAGTGTATCACAGTGTGCATCATGTATTTTCGATGTTTATAAAGTGTATCACAGTAGGCATCATGTATTCGCCGGAATAATATTTGCTAGAGAGAGGAGAGAGAAGAGAAGAGAGAGGAGATCTCAATAATACCTAAAATAACTTTAATTAAATTTTTTAACTAAAATTACCACAATTATTGATTTTCTAATTTATCTTCTGTTTTGTGGTTAAAATTGGATCTCACGGTTACCACAGATAACTGAGTTCTCCCTTGAATGGTCCCCTATATATATATATATATATATATATATATATAGAGAGAGAGAGAGAGAGAGAGTGAGGTTCATCTATTAACCCAAGATTTTGTATTAACTATGTTAAGTTAACCCTTTTCAACCGATAGAAAGTCATTTTCTATTTTGGTTTCAAATGTGTATCCAACAATTAAATAGGGTATGGATGGAAATCCACACACACACACACACACACACACACACACACACACACATATATATATATATATATATATTGTAACATTCATTTATTGAGCGAGTTACAAATATGAACTTTTCCTTGATTCTAGTCATATTTTTAATTCTTAAATATTTTGTAACTTTTAGTATCAATAAGTGTATGAAATTCATATTGGTGCATCATGAACATAGACTACAACATTATGAATCACAATATTTTTAACGATGTTGAGGAGAGAGTAGCACTACTAGAAAAAGGGTTATCACTGACGGCCGTTTCCGATGAATTTTCCGACTTCCGGCGGATTTCCAACGGATTTCCGACGGATTACACAAAAGTCAACATCACCTTAAATTCGTCGGAAATCCGCCACAAATCCGCCACTGAAATTTTAAGGAAAAAAAAAACTTATATTCTCTTTAATTTTTGTGACGGATATTTTATCCACCACAAACCCGCCACAAATATTTGTTTAATTGAAATTAAAGTACTTAATTAAATAAATTTGTAACTAAACAAGCAAATTAGAAAATAATTAAATTAAATCAAATTAATTTCCGACAATAAAAGGTAGCGAGCGGCTCTTCGCTTAGTAGACGGCCGTCGGACGATTTCAAGACTTTATCTCCTATGTTGACCTTTCTCTATATTACCTTATTTTTGGAATTCACTTGAAAGCCCCTTTTCTGGCCTGGGCATTCAGGCGGGTAAGGGCTTGGCTTGACCCTGTGTTCTCTCCTGGTCGGGTCGGAGGCGAAAACTGGCAAAGTTCATCATTCAATGGTGGAGTGTTCGTAGGTTCTTTCTGAAAAAACCTAAGAGGTCCGTGACTGACCCTTTAGGGATCCCTCAAAGGACCGGGTTCAGGCTCAACCCTGGATTATAGGCCAGCAAGCCCGGAACCATCAAGTGGGATAAACTACCCACCTCACAGTGTCCCCCCCCCCCCAATGATCGGTGCGGTGGTTAGGCATCCTTAGACGGTTAAACGTGGTCAGGCAAGCGTGGCAGAGCGTAGCATGTATCCAACCATCCGAACTACTTACTGAAGGGCAAGCACCAACTTAATTTCCAACGGATTTTCGACGGAAATTAATTTAATTTAAAATTAAATTATTTTCCGTCGGAAATTAATTTAATTTAAAATTAAATTATTTTCCGTCGGAAATTAATTTGAATTTTTCAAAATATTTTTCTTATTTTAAATCATTTTCTACAAATAATGGTTATTTTTAAAACTTTAAAAAAATGAATTAATTTCTAACGGAAAATAAATTAATTTTAAATTAAATTAATTTTCGTCGGAAATCCGTCAAAAAGTAATTCATTTTTTAAAAATCTTTTCTTTGTTTTAAAACATTTTCTATAAATAATGGTTATTTTAAAAAATTTAAGAAATTCGAATTAATTTCCGTCGGAAATCCGTCGGAAATTAATTCGAATTTTTCAAAATTTCCGACGGAAATTAATTTCATTTAAAATTAAATTAATTTTCGTTAATTTTCGTCGAAAATCCGTCGGAAATCAATTTGAATTTTTCAAAATCTTTTCCTTATTTTAAAACATTTTCTATAAATAATGGTTATTTTTAAAAAATTTAAAAATTCGAATTAATTTCCGACGGATTTCCAACGAAATTAAATTAATTTCCGTCGGAAAAATTTTGAAATATATTTTTTTTTGATTTTTTAAATTAATTTAATGAACTTTGTGGTGGATTTGTGGCGGATTTTTTTTAAAAATTACGTTTTTGTTTATTTTTTTCAAAATTCATCTTCGTCCATTCTTATCCATTTTTCAATTGAGCTTTAAAGGGTTTTGTTGTGGCTTAGTAGGTCGTATTGGGCTATGGTGGTTTAGTTTTCTTGTCGAACCGACTACACAACATACATATATATGTGGTACATATATGTACACACACACGTAATAAGTCACATATGGTGTTAATTTAGGCCTTTCTTAAGTTATAAAAGGTCATAATGGGCTATAATGGTGGTTTAGTGGTTCGTATTGTGATATAATGGTTCTTAGTTGTCTTGTCGACCCAAATAGACAACACGTGCATCTATGAGTAGATACGTGCACACAAACACATAATAAATCCCCATTGGCATTATTGTGCCTTAATAAGTCATAAAACCTCATATTGGGTTATAATGGTGGTTGAGTGGTTTATATTAGGGTATAATGGTTCTTAGTTGCCTGATTGACCCGAATACACGACACATGGATCTATGAAGTCGATACGTGTAAAGAAGCACATAATAAGTCATCACTTGTGTGTTGGGGCCTTAATAAGTCAACATCAATCATAATGGGCTTTGATGGGTTAACTTAGGATTTGATAGGTTATACTGATCTTAAATCGATTCAATTGGGCTTAAATCAGTTATATTGGGCTTAAATCGGTTCAATTGAGTTTTAATAGGTTTTTATTGGACCTTAATAAGTCAACAATGCTCGTAATGGGCTTTGATGGTTTTATTGGGCTTAAATCGGACATATTGGGCCTCAATAAGTCACCAACAATCATAATGGGCTTTGATGGGTTCAATTGGGCTTAAATCGGTTATATTGTTCTTTGATGGGTTATATTGCATATGAATCGGTTATTTGAAAAACTAACGATAAAGGCCATTGCAGTTCATTAAGAGCCATCGAAGTTGGTCAATGTCCATTATAGTTCATTAACAGTTACTGAAGCTCATAAAGGCCAAATAGAGTTCAACATCAACAACCAAGTCTATTACGACCTATTAGTGCCACTAAATCCCGTTAAGACCCAATTAAGAGTTATTGAAACACACGAAAACCCAACGAGGTTGATTAACAGTTACTGAGTTCAATACGACCCGTCAAGTATTTAATACAGACTACACATATTCATACATATTTAATGTATGATCGAGATTGACTTGAGCTCGACAAGTCTTAAGTATAATAGGAATTAGTTGATTACATGTTAAGTTTAAAGTATTTTGTCATACGACTCAATGATAATTCACCACATATATATATAGAGTCTCATTCATTTGCTAACCACTGCATTGGTGCTAACCGTGCTAACCAATCTCACCCATAGATTGATTAGATCAATGGTCCACAATTAATTGATTTTCTATTAAATTAAAATATGAAAAATGCTTTATAAAAATAATATGCATGTATGCACAAGGGTAATTTTGTCCGACTACATTTATTGTTAATTTGGTAACACGCGCTGTAAACTAAATGGACCAAAAATTTAGGGATTTTATCCCCCCCAAATCAGCTTCATCGAACAGAACCCTTCATTCGACACTTTCTTGATGAAATCAACATCATCAACATCACGATTAATCAAGAGGAGATTAGGAAAAATATTTGCCATATACACGATAATCGTAAAGCTCGGAATCAACATCTCAATCGTGGTTTGAAGGCGCGAAGATGAATGTTGAAGGCGGGAATCGATTGCAAAGAGGTAAATTTTTTGAAAAACTAGGGTTTATATAAAGGGGGGAAAACATTGAGATTTTTAACACATTGTTGCAGTTCGCAAACCCAATGAGCGAATATTCAAGAAGTGTGGACTATCGAGGTTTAACACAATGTTTATGTATATTTGCTATGGTGGTGCGTTTTGAAAATTTGGTATGTAAACATATGGACATACTTGCAAACAACTAGCGAACACGAAAAATAGTGCATATATGCATACTTGAATATAGTGCATATGTGCATGTGGGTTGTAGAAAAATATTATATGCATATATGTGCATACTTGCACATAGGATTTATGTATATTGACTATGGTTGTGCATCTCGAATTTTTGGGATGTGCATAATGCATGTATACACTTTTTATTGGCATATGTGCATGTTTGAATTGTGAGTATGTACATGTCTTATGTGTGCAAATGTGCATTGATGATTTGCTAATTTTATAGTAACTTCTGGTCAATTTAGATAGTGCACATATGCATATGTGCATACATGTGCACAGTGTTTCTGTATATTGTCTATAGTTGTTCATTTTGAATCTTAGTAAAAAAAAAAACCAAATTGGTGAAATTGACTATGGCGTGAGAAATATATCAAATGCTAAAATTAAGGAAAAAAATAACTTCCATTTATAAACACATGCAAATCAAACTTTAATTATGAATTAATACATTTATTGTTTAGATAAATACCAAATTTAAAACCTCCTTAAAATATGGTATGCATTAAATTGGGCGATTTTATAGAATTCCAATTATGCCATTCGATATTTAATAGTCTTGATCGATTAACATAAACAAATGAAAGCTTGTGATTGATCGAAATTTGGTTAGCACGGTTAGCACCTGCGGTGGTTAGCAAATGAAGGGGATCCTATATATATATATATATATATATATATATATATATATATACTTATATTTGCAAGTATATTTTTCGTTTCACTACGTGAACAAAAAGAAAAATGCACCTGTATTTTTTTCGCAATGTGAACACTAACATATATTAAAAAATATCTTAAATCATATTATTTGATAAAAAAAATAATGTTTAAATAAAAAATAGATATTAAATTAAATATTAATATTTAGTTTAAAATTAGACATTTTATAATTTTTATTTCACCACTTATATACTTGCATTAGGTTATTATTTTAATTTTTTTAATAAAATAAAATTTACCAAAAAATTAGAATTTATTTCCCATCTCCCATTTCCCCCTCATTTTTTTCTATCTCCCGCCCCTTCTTTGCCTTTACCTCGCCTCCTTCCCGTTCATTCTCACAAAACCCTAAACCATGGTATATGAGCTCTCTAAAAATGATTTGAGACTCGATTTCTCAAGATGTTAAACGATTTCAGGTATGATTTCCCACTCGATTTTTGTTCACTCATCTGTTTTTTGCTCGATTTGCACGATTTCAGACTCGATTTTGCACCAGAGTGCAATTATTCTTTGAAGCTCCTGACTTATCTTCTTATAGTATGGTGCACATATTGTTTTTTCTGCTTTTATGTTTTACAAGTATGTAGTATGTCACCTGGCTTGCAGATATTGTGCCACTTTTGATTAAAACACACTGCATTATGCAATCTAAAAATCATGGTACTAGATGTTGCATCATTGTTTTCATGTAGTATGAACAAGACTGATGCACCACTTAGAAAAGCTTATTTATGAAACCTCATGCATTCATTCTTCACTGGTAGCCGGTATGAGTGGGGTCCAGACAGGAAGTGGATGAGATCTTGTTGGCTAGTATGTTGCAGTTTTGTTCAGTTGCTGATTTTGTCTGGTTTTTTTACATGTGGTGACTATTGACGGTAAGCACTTTTTTTTTTGGTAAAGGAGTATCCTAGACCACATTGGACCCGGACTAATCTCCTGGAAAACAGGCCTATGACCCGCGGGCATTCATCCCGTGGCCACGATGCTGCGAGTGGGACTCGAACCCAGGCAACCGCTATGAAGTCCCCATGCTCTTACCACCACGCCACAACCTTGTGGTTATTGAAGGTAAGCACTTACCGACTAAGTTTTTGGTAAATGACCCATTAGTTTGACATGTTTTTTATTTTTATTTTTATTTTACAAGTTTATTTATGACCATCTTCTAATAGATTTTAAGTTTGATCTGTGAAGCTGAATTGATGGTGTTGTGTTGTTGCAGAAAGAAGATTGTAGAAACGTTTTAGAAGAAAACAAAGAATCAAAAGCGTTGCTTAATGTGGACACCCAACAGTAAACGTGTTCAACATATGTGTGACTTGAGAAATCCTCTATGCATACAATATAGTAGCAGATTAATTTTATGGCAAAGGACTATCCACATAAATATGAGAATTGGTTACATTTATTCTTATCAGCAGTTAGAATTATTACACTGGGTTGGTTGCTATATTGTCAAACAAGCGATGAAGTAGAAATATATGCATCAAATGAACTTTATTACATCATCTGAAAGGAACGTGCATTGCATGAAAGTTGTTACCTATACTTGATCATGATCTATATGTGGAATTCGTGTCTATCTCCTTGTGCACGAGGATTTAGATAGTATGTATATGTGACTTAACTGTTGACCATTGGGTCGCTAGCGAGTAGGCAATAGGTGACACAAGTCTCTGAGTTGTAACTCGTCTACTTTGGTTAGGCACCCATGTCCGTAAGCCCTTGAGGTGTAACTTGACGGAGTAAGCACTAGAGGCACAAACGGTCCGAGGATTGTGATGTCTGGCATGGCATGGGAACTAGGACCGGGATAAGTGGTGAAATCCAATAAACCTCACGGGTGGCCCCATTCACGTGTTCTCGTCATCCAATATGGTAACGGGTCTCCCCCGTCTTCCAGGGGTTATCTCTGGTGGTTTTGTACAGGAAATGGATTGTTATTCCCTTACGAGAGGTTGTCATTGGTTCAATCAAAGAGTATGCTGGTAACACTTAATTACATTGCTAATGATTACCTTATAAAATGTAAATTATGTCATACTCCAAGACTTTAGCCTAACACTTGTGATTGTGTTTAATGGCTCTCAGGTTCGGCTAGCGGTGTGCATAGGGCACCTTGATCTGCCAGAAGCACGCCTAGGAACACCTTTGGACCGGTCATTTTTGGGATTCTTGAGTGAAGAGCGTTTTGAAGTCATAGCGACACCCGCCTTAATCTAGTTGTCAATTGTTCTAGATTAAATAGGTTGTCGTGTATGTGTCTTATTTATTCCGCTACTTTAATTGTTGCAACTACCCCAAACTTTATTGGGTTTTTAGTCAATAATGATATACAGGTTTAAATATCCTTATATTTTAGACGTCATAATGCCGAATTTTTAAGTTTTAAATTACCCAATTTTTAGGGTGTTACAAGTTGGTATCAGAGCTCTAGTTTAAGTGAACTAGGTATGTAAACTTGATGCCTAGACTTAAGCTGAGACCATTAGGTTATGGATTGTGAGATTTGGGTAGAACTTCTAAGATGGGACGACCTTAGAGTCAACAGAAACTACGTCATTGAAAATTGTAAAAGTGGTAGCGAGAATCTTTATGTAGTATATTTTCATAATTTCAAATAGCTATTGTTATTTTGAATGTATGGTTACGTGAATATACTTGAATTACTATGATTATAGTGATCAATGAACCGTATTAGTATGTTTCTAGTGCAAATCTTGAGTTTCCTAGCTCTCAGTCTCTCTCGATTGTGTGACAGACCGAAATGGTAAATACTCGGAGTCGACCGTTAACCGAAGGGGAAATGCATGAGAATAGTTCGTCCAACCCAATTCCAGTGGTCGGGGCGGCGACTGTCGTCCCTCCCAATATGCCACTGATATTCACCGGAGTGGTGGAGCAAGTACCGAGGGTGGATTTGGCGCCCTCAAACCCGATCCTTCAAGAGGCCAACCCTCAGGCCGATATGATGTCCAGTGTTATGCAAATGGTGACATCGGCCATGGAAAAGCAACAAGAAGTCTTTATGAAGATGTTAACGGAGAGAGATGCTAGTCTCCGGAGACCAGAAGGGGTTGAGGAGAATGCGGTAGCTGGTTCGGGTGGTACCGGGGGAGAGATTCGCACTGATGGGTTAGTGACCCTAGAGACAAGGCAACCCAGGAAGGGTTGTTCCTACAAGTCGTTCATGGGTTGCAAGCCGCCAGAATTTGTAGGGGTCGATGATCCCGTGGCTTGCATGAAATGGCTAAGGGAAATCGAGCATGCCTTTAGAGCCTGCTGCTGCGAGGAGAGCCAAAAGGTGAATTTTGGCTCCCAAATGCTTCGGGGAGCGACTCTAATTTGGTGGGATGTTTACACTGCAACTATGGAGGAGTCGGTTTTGGCAAAAATGTCTTGGGCAATATTCAAGAAGAAAGTTTTGGATGAATATTGCAACGAACAAGAGATGGATTTGATAGAAGAGGAATTCCGAGCGTTGAAAAAGGGAGATTTGTCGGTAAAAGAATATACTCGACTTTTCATGGAAAAGTTGAATCTGGTGGGGCATGTAGCTCCAACCGAGAAGGAAAGAGTGAAGGCCTATCTGAAGGGTCTACCCGCGGATATGGGGTCAAGAGTCCGCAACTCGAAAGCTACAAATCTTCGAGAAATGATAGAGGAAGCCAAAGCCATGGAAATAGTCTACGCGAAAGACAAAGAGGAGAAATCGAAGGTCGTAGAAAAGAGAAAGTGGGAGAGCCCACCAAGTTCGTTCAAGAAACCGAAATTCCAACCGAATACTAAAAGTTTTGACAATCGCCGGGAGGCGAAATGGTGTCCCAAGTGCACAAGCAAACACTTTGGTTTGTGCAACACCAACCCGATGTCATATTTTAAGTGTGGCAAACCGGGTCACACTAGCCCGAATTGTCCCATCCAAGGACCAATATGTTTCGAGTGCAAGGAAGCGGGACATGTGAGGAGGGACTTCCTCAAGCTAAGGGTAGGAGCAAGAGGAGGAAACCCAATGATTCAACCGAAAAAGGAAGTCATCCCTAAAGCTCAAGGGAGGGCCTTCCAAATGACGAGGGAGGAGGTGAAGGAGACCACTGATGTGGTGTCAGGTACGTTCTTACTCAACTCCCTTGCCGCTAAAGTGTTATTTGATTCCGGTGCCAACTTCTCTTTCATATCCGTTGAGTTTTGCAAAACCTTGAATATGCCTTCTAGTACTCTTAGTGAAGCTTTGGTAGTAGAAGTAGCAAATGGGGAACAATTGATCTTACGTGAAGTGTTAGAAAAATGTCACCTAGATATTAGTGGGAAACTCTTTGAAGTAAACCCACTTCCTATTGCAATTGGGAGTTTCGACGTGGTGATCAGGATGGACTGGTTGTCACGGCACAAGGCGGAGATTTTATGTTCAAAGAAGTTGATCAGACTACTGACCTCAAGCGGAGACTTCGTCTTTGTATACAGGGAAAAATGCAAGGGTGAAGTGGCTCTCATTTCATCCATCAAAGCCAGGAAGTGCCTAATAAATAGTTGCCCGTCATTCCTCGCCTACGTACTGGATGCCAAGGTGGAGAAGAAAAAGATTGAGGACGTGCGAATCGTTAGTGAGTATTTAGATGTTTTTCCCGACGACCTTTCGGGCTTGCCGCCTGACCGCCAGGTGGAATTCCGGATCGACCTAGTTCCGGGAGCGGCACCGATTGCCCGTGCATCTTACCGTCTTGCTCCGACCGAGATGCAAGAGATGATGACGCAACTTCAAGAATTGCTAGGGAAGGGATTCGTGAGACCGAGATCTTCGCCTTGGGGAGATCCGATACTCTTCGTCAAGAAGAAGGATGGGTCGATGCGGATGTGCATCGACTATCGAGAGTTGAACAAAGTAACCGTAAAGAACAAGTATCCACTATCTCGGATAGACGATCTCTTCGACCAACTACAAGGAGCCGGATGTTTCTCCAAGATCGATCTCTGATCGGGATACCATCAGGTAAAGGTTAGAGAGGAGGACGTTTCCAAGACCGTCTTTAGAACCCGTTATGGTCACTACGAGTTCTTGGTTATGCCTTTCGGGCTAACTAACGCGCCGACCGTGTTTATGGACTTGATGAATCGAGTTTACCGACCCTTTATGGATAAGTCGGTCATCGTATTCATCGACGACATTTTGGTATATTCGAAGGATGATGTGGAGCATGAGCGACATCTCAGAGAAGTATTGGAGGTATTGAGGAGCGAGAAGCTTTACGCCAAATTCCCTAAGTGCGAATTTTGGTTGCATGAGGTTCAGTTTTTAGGACACGTGGTGTCTAGTGAAGGAGTAAAAGTTGATCCGTCGAAAATTGAAGCCATGATGAATTGGGAACCACCTAAGAGTCCCACGAAAATTCGGAGCTTCTTGGGTCTAGCCGGTTACTATCGAAGATTCATCCAGGACTTTTCCAAGATCGCCTCACCACTGACCTATCTGACGAGGAAGGATGTGAAGTACCTTTGGACCGAAAGCCAAGAGCGGGCCTTTCGGACGCTACAAAAGAGGTTGTGCGAGGCGCCAATTTTATCCCTACCCGAGGGAACGGAAGATTTTGTGGTCTACAACGATGCGTCTAAGATGGGATTAGGGTGTGTCCTGATGTAAAGGGGCAAAGTAATAGCTTATGCATCGAGGCAGTTGAAGGAACACGAGAAAAACTACCCAACCCACGACCTTGACCTAGTGGCAGTAGTGTTTGCTTTGAAGTTGTGGCGACACTACCTTTACGGTACGAAGTGCACCATTTTCACCGATCACAAAAGTCTAAAATATGTCTTCGACCAAAAAGAATTGAATATGCGGAAATGAACGTGGCTCGAACTACTCAAAGACTATGATTGTGAACTTTTATATCACCCCGGAAAGGCCAATGTCGTGGCGGACGCATTGAGACGAAAAGAGTATGGTAGGAGCGTTCAAACTACTTTTTCTAGGGTGGAAATCGTCTCAAGACTAATAGACCGAATCAAGACGTCTCAATCGGAGGCTTTGCTAGAAGAAAATCTCAAAGGTGAAACTATGGTGAAGCAACATCTTCAATTGACCGAAGATGGGAGAGGTTTAAAACTATTCCAAGGCCGAATCTGGGTGCCGAAGATCGGAGGGTGTCGAGATCTGTTATTGGAAGACGCACACAAATCCAAGTACTTTATCCATCCGGGAAGTACAAAAATGTACCGGGATTTAAAGCTTAATTATTGGTGGCCGGTGATGAAATTAGATGTGGCCAGTTATGTGGAGCGATGCATAACTTGCCTACAAGTGAAGGCGGAACACCAACGACCTTACGGTAGTCTACAATCCCTAGATATACTGGAATGGAAGTGGGAACACATCACCATGGACTTTGTAACCAAGCTACTGAAGACTTTGAGGAATCATGACACCCTTTGGGTAATAGTGGACCGTTTGACCAAAAGCGCGTACTTCCTGCCCATGCGAGAGACTCTACCGATGGACAAGTTAGCGAAACTCTATATCGATGAGGTGATCTCAAGGCATGGGGTGCCACTTTCTATTGTATCTGACCGGGATAGCCGTTTCACTTCTCATTTTAGGGATAGTTTGCAAAAGGAGTTGGGTACTAGGATCAAACTGAGTACCGCTTACCATCCTCAGACAGACGGTCAGAGCGAGAGGACTATCCAGACTCTCGAGGACATCTTAAGGTCATGCGTTATTGACTTCGGGGGGAGTTGGGATTCACACCTCCCGTTAGTGGAGTTTGCCTACAACAACAATTATCATTCGAGTATTAGTATGGCGCCATTTGAGGCATTGTACGGAAGAAAGTATAGGACTCCCGTGTGTATGCTAGAAGCGGGAGAGAAGCAGTTTGCCAGACCGGAGATTGTGCAAGATACGACCGACAAGGTGAAAGGTATTAGAGAACGTTTGAAGGCGTCCCTAGACCGTCAAAAGAGCTACGCAGACAAGAATAGAAGATCGGTCGAGTTCCAGGTGGGGGAAAGAGTTATGTTGAAAGTTTCACCATGGAAGGGGATAATTAGGTTCGGAAAGCGTGGGAAGCTTAGTCTCCGTTTCCTTGGACCTTCCACCATCATCGAACGCATCGGGCTTCAAGCTTACAAGTTGGACCTTCTGCCCGAGATGGATGAGATTACACCCTACCTTTCACGTATGCTACTTGAGGAGGTGTCTAGCCGAAGAAGAAAACGTCATTCCGTTGTCAGAGATTAGAGTGGACAACGATCGATGTGTGGAAGATCCAGAAACCATTTTAGAAAAGAAGACAAAGAGGCTACGACACAAGGAGGTGGTTATGGTGAAGGTTCAATGGAAACACCATCGGGGAGCCAACGTGACTTAGGAGTCGGAGGAAGACATGAAGAGGCGATATCCGCACTTATTTAACTAGTTGGGATTTCGAGGACGAAATCTAATCTAAGGGATGGAGGATTGTAACACCCCGAATTTTTGGGACTATTGTTTATTTCGTATTTATAATTTCATATTAATCTCTCATCTGAAGTCGTCTTAGATCAGTCGTGAATTCGGATTCGGAATATGTCAAATTCTAAGTATGGAAAAGCACTCAGCGAGAGTGCCTGGCGATAGTGCCATTGGGCACTATCGCGTGTCATAATTGCTTCAGAAAACCTAAGACTTTCGGTACGTTTTCGGAGAGAGTGCCTGGCGAGAATGCCAGTGGCACTCTCGCGGGGTCACAATTGCGAGGAGGCTGGGGCCGAGACTTTCGGTACACTCACGGCGAGAGTGACCGGCGAAAGTTCCCTTGTCACTCTCGCGTGGCATAATCGCCGTCGGGCGTTAAGGCTTTAAATACCTGATTTAATTAGGAGAGCTCATTTATTTTTCACTTAGGGTTTTGGCAGCCGATTTTTCCTCTCCATCTAGGTAAGATTTCCTCATCCAACTCCATCCTTCTTGTATTTAATCCCCTATTGATCTCTAGTTGGTGCATTGAATGCTAACCTAGGGTTCATCTCCAATATGTGTTAAGGGTTCAAGTCTCATTGAAGTTCAAGATTCTTCACCACCTACTTCCATTACTTCCACCTTCTAGGGTTTCATCTAGTAAACCTCTAGGTGAGTCTCCTAACCCTTATTTGTCTATACTTGCATTATTAATTGCTTATGTGAATAACATGAGGTGTTTAGGGTTAACCCAAAACTAGGGTTTTACATATCTATCATGTATAAGGGTTTTAATGCTTGTGGGAATTATTGAACATCTTGGGAAATCCTCTATGCATACAATATAGTAGCAGATTAATTTTATGGCAAAGGACTATCCACATAAATATGAGAATTGGTTACATTTATTCTTATCAGCAGTTAGAATTATTACACTGGGTTGGTTGCTATATTGTCAAACAAGTGATGAAGTAGAAATATATGCATCAAATGAACTTTATTACGTCATCTGAAAGGAACGTGCATTGCATGAAAGTTGTTACCTATACTTGATCATGATCTATATGTGGAATTCGTGTCTATCTCCTTGTGCATGAGGATTTAGATAGTATGTATATGTGACTTAACTGTTGACCGTTGGGTCGCTAGCGAGTAGGCAATAGGTGACGCAAGTCTCCGAGTTGTAACTCGTCTACTTTGGTTAGACACCAATGTACGTAAGCCCTTGAGGTGTAACTCGACGGAGTAAGCACTAGAGGCACAAACGGTCCGAGGATTGTGATGTTTGGCATGGCATGGGAACTAGGACTAGGATATGTGGTGAAATCCAATAAACATCACGGGTGACCCCATTCACGTGTTCTCGTTACCCAAGATGGTAACGGGTCTCCCCCGTCTTCCAGGGGTTATCTCTGGTGGTTTTGTACAAGAAATGGATTGTTATTCCCTTACGGGAGGTTGTCATTGGTTCAATAAAAGAGTATGCCGGTAACACTTAATTACGTTGCTAATGATTAGGGGTGTAAATGATGCGAGTCGAGCTCGAGTATCAGTAAACTCGACTCGAACTCGAAAAAAATTCAAAAGCTCGAACTCGACTCGAAAGCTCACGAGTATTGAAAACCCAAGCTCGAACTCGACTCGATAACCAATTTCCAAGCTCGAGCTCGAACTCGAACTCGTTTCAAGCTCGAATCAAAGCTCAAGCTCAAACTTGTTTCAAGCTCGCTCAAGCTCAAACTCGTTTCAAGCTCGCTTAAGCACGAACTCGTTTAAAGCTCAAACTCAAACTAATTTTAAGCTCAAACTCGAACTAGTGTTCGTATTCAATCATTTAAAAATTCAATGTGTTCATATTTGTTTATGTTTGTTTGATTAAAATTGTAAACAAACATAACAAACTAGTTGCACCCACTTCCATTGGTACCAATAAATTTTTTTTTTGCCTAACTTCAAGCCAAAGGGCTCAAGCCACTAGGCACAATAGAATGGCTATGCCACAAAGGCTATGGAATGGCAAGGGAAAAGAAAGGGGTTAGTCCTATTTATAGTTGAATGCAAAAGCCTTGGATGGATTGTCCCACCAATGTAGGATGAGTTTTAAAGCAAAAGGAGGGCAATCCTTATTTAAATAATGGTACTACAAGTCATATTAGGTGTTATTACTTTTTTTTTTATTTATAGAAAATGCTAGTAATTCTTTATTAATAATAATTATAATAAAAAAAAAATATATATATATATATAAATATAAATATAATAATAATATATTATTTTAATGTTTATTTCTTTAATATATGTTCTTTAGATTCTTTAGATTACTATTATAAGTAAACGAACGTAAACGAAATTAACGAACGTATATATATATATATATATATATATATATATATATATATATATAATATTTGAGTATCTCACGTGCTTATCAAGTCGAGTATCAGGTTGTTCGACTCGACTCGTTAGTATGTCGAGTCGAGCTCGAGTTCGAGTCGAGCTCGAGTTCGAGTCGAGCCTATTCGAGTCGAGTGTTGACCGAGTTTTGACCGAGTCGATCTCGAGTAGCTCGCGAGTTGTCTCGTCTCATTTACACCCCTACTAATGATTACCTTATAAAATGTAAATTATTTGTCATACTCCAAGACTTTAGCCTAACATTTGTGATTGTGTTTAATGGCTCTCAGGTTCGGCTAGCGGTGTGCATAGGACACCTTGATCTGCCAGAAGCATGCCGAGGAACACCTTTGGACCGGGCATTTTTGGGATTCTTGAGTGAAGAGTGTTTTGAAGTCATAGTGACATCCGTCTTAATCTAGTTGTCAATTGTTCTAGATTAAATAGGTTGTCGTGTATGTGTCTTATTTATTCCGCTACTTTAATTGTTGCAACTACCCCAAACTTTATTGGGTTTTTAGTCATTCATGATATACATGTTTAAATATCCTTATATTTTAGACGTCATAATGCCGAATTTTTAAGTTTTAAATTACCCAATTTTTAGGGTGTTACAAAACATGTCAAATGGAACCTGCAAATATGCCACAAAGAAAATCAAGAGGAACCAGGTCCATTCTAAAAAAAATCAAGAACAACCTGCAGCACACAGCTACACAGTAACTTCATTCGTGCATCACTGATGCAAAAACCTCACATGTATAACATTTGGCTAGTAATAGAAGTGGTGAACTAACTCTAACGATGTGTGTTCTATTTGTAACTAAATTATGTTTCTAACAATTACAATACAACAATATTCATTGCTCATTACACAAAAAATATTTTTGCCGCTTTTTAATTTTTGCATTATACTTCTTATTCTCATTAAAATATCAAGCAAAAAGTAAATGCTTATAGTATCTGAATTGATTCAAATTTGTACCTAATAGAATAAATATATAAATATCCACAAAGCAATGATTTTAAAGAGCATGTAAATATTCTTAATTATTACCATCCTCCAAGATCTTTTAAAACGGCAAGAATGCCCCAAATTTGATTGCTTCACCAACAATATCACGTTTCTTCAGGGACAGTGTTGGAAAAAGATTTTTTCTTAACCCTCCACTACTAAAGACGAATGCAATGCTAAGACTTAATGAAATAGAAAATTTTGAAGTTTTACCAATAAATTTGACTAAGACCATAATTTTTGCATTCGTTCTTAAGCACAAAATAAATACCGGCCTCAAATATGGTTTAAAGATAAAATAAGCCTATAACTTTATCCTCTTAGAATTTTGGGAAATAAGGTGCCTTAAGGCTATACCCTGAATTGAACCTTGAAGCAGCAAAGCAGCTGTAGCTTGGACAAACATACAAGTGTCAATGTAACAATACATGGCACTTATTTTTTGAGGTAACTCATAGGTCATACACTAATAAATTACAAACCTCGTCAAATTTCCCAATCTGCACAGAATCTGTCTCAACATCAACATATTCAAATATTTTTTCAAGTATCAAGATTGGTGTTTCCAAACCATAATTTTATTAAAAGACAAAGAAAGTGTGAGAGTTCCTGCTTACAAGTTTCAAGAAACTTACACATGAAAACATTTCATCTTTGGATTCTTTAAGTTCCTAGCACGGATTCTGTAAATGATTCAAAACATATATGTAACACCCTGAATTTCGAAAAGCACCATTTCAAGTTAATACAGAAATCAGTAGCCTTAAAGGGGAAAAATAAGATTTTTGATTTTGGACTTGAATCCTAGATTTTATAGTCTTAATGGATAAAGGATTCAATTACGAGTCCAACGGTTCTTTCCGGAGCAAAAACGGAGCTATAACGAAGAATTTACGGCCAAAACAGTGAACGAGAAGAAAACCAGGGGAAGCGGGCGACTTATGCCGCAACTTAGGGTCGCGAGATAAGTCGCGAAACTCCCTGGTCAAGCTAAAAACCGATTTTCAGCCACCAAACTTCATTTCCTCATAACTTTTGATACACAACTCCGATTTGGGTGATTCAAGTTGCCACGGTTTCGTTTTTGAGAGATCTTCAAGGATCTAGCAAGAGATTGGAAGTATATTAGAGTATAAAAGAGTATTTTATGGTGGTAAGCTCCTCATCTCTCCCACTTCATCATCTTCACCAAAGTTTTCTAGGGTTTCACCCACCTGGATTCAAGCTTGGATTAAGGTAATCTTCTATTCTCTCCATTTTTGGAAGTTAGGGTTTCGGTATCAGTTGAGGTACTCATGTATAAGGTTGGGAAACAATTCTTTGTGGTTGATTATGTTTATTTATGGTTGAATATGTATGGATTTAGGTTTTTGGAAGTTTTGTCTTGAGAATCCAAGTGTTCTTCAATGGAGCTCTAGTTGGGGAAAAATCTAGATTTAGCCTAAATCTAGCAAGGTGAGTTCAAGTTGATTTGTGAAAACGGTGTACGTGCCAAAATGTCTATTTTAAAGTGTTTACATGTTTTATATGAAATTGTTAACTGCTGATCATCTGATAAGTTTTGGTTATTTGGAAGTATTCAACTTTATAAACTCATAAAACACCCACATTTGGGATTTTGGGCATTTTGATAAATAAATCATATATTTTGGGTATTAAAATGATTTTATTGCATGGAGCATATTTTTGAGTATAAATGCATTCTATAGAGTGTCATGTGATGGTTTGAAAGAATAAAAGGTATAAACCCACATTGGAAAATGTTTTGTCCCGATCTAAATCATGTTGAAGTTATTTGGGTGTGTTGAAGCATGGGTTGCATTATTTTGGGTCGTTTACGTTTGATTTCATTTTATGATTTTTAACGTTGGGTCTATGGATTTGTTGAGCTTATGGCTCGACTTGGATTTTTTTGGGTCTTGGGGACACTTGTCCGGTTTTGATAGCTCAATATAGAGCGCTTGGTTATGATTTGCATTTATTGCATCTTATTTGAGAATTACATGTTTTGAATGCTTTGGTTCATTCGTTTTGAGTCATGTAATGTTTCAGCCCCGTCTGCTATGGATCCATGAGCACTTTTGTATTTTATCCGGTGTTGGGACGACTAGTTTTCCACATCGAGGCACGTTAGGCATAGGATGGGATGTAAGTCCTTCGTGCTCGTATCAATGGGTGTATGTTGAAAGATGCTGAGCTCGATACATTTATTTCTTTGTCCGATGGTGGAACGATTAGCTTTCCCCATTGAGGCGCGGCTAGGCTTCTTCGGTATGGTGTGAGTCCTCCGTGCTAGTATCTATGGGTGTATTCTGAAAGATGTTGAGCCCGATACTTATACCAATTTAACGTAATGTGTGGCTTACTCTATGCACGTCACATTATGCGGAATCGAGTTTCCCCCGTCACCGAAAGGTGTTATCTTTGGGCTGAGTCGTTTATTATTTGTTTTCGATGACATTTTTCATACTTGAATTTATTCCATGTTTTATGGGTCGAGTATTAATCCCTCTCCGTGTTTTGGGATGTTTTGGGATATGAAGTATTATTTACATTATCATAAATTGAGAGTCATTTTATATCCACGTTTTGAGTTGGGTTATCTCCCTTATGTTATAATCTTAGAGACTTGAGTTTACTCATATTTTGGTCGTTTGTTTTATAAAGCTTACTCAAATTTCATTAATTGAACATTACCATTATTCCCATTTCAATTAAGTGTTGGATTGCATCATGTCATAAAAGAATGTTTTGGCGTTTAGGCGACCATCTATAAAATGCATATTATTGGTAAATGAATTGTTCCATTATTTTAAAGTAAATCATTTTAAAGGATCATGATTATAAGTTACAATATTTCCATTTTACGTTTTCTTTATTATCATGATATAAACTCTTGAACTCACTAGGCGTTAAGCCTAACCTTTTTATTTGTCGGCATGTGCATCAGGTTCCAGATGGGGTTTTGGTCCCAGCTGTCCCAAGAAGAGATGTGCTTAGTTCTCCCGAGTGTAAGTTAGTGAAGACTTCCGCAGTTTGGAGATAGTGACTTTTATTGGGTTTTAGTAGCACCCGTCTTTATTATAAACCGTATGTATAGAATGAATGTGTGTGTTGAGGTTAAATATTAAATTGTGGTTGTAAATGATTCTTTTATTGGTGTATTAAAAAATTTTAAATCAATTGCTATTTCCAGATTTGAGGGTGTTACAATATATATAAGAAACAAGTTAGAAGAAGCTAATATAAACCCCCTCGTGTTGATTTTGAAGCACATAGATCAGGATCACATACAAAGGCTATGAAACGTCAAAGATAGGGCCTCAAGGAGACGTAAAAACATAGCAAAAATATTACTCCTCAAGCAGACATAAGAACATAGCTAAAAATATTACTCCTCAAGGAGATGTAAGAACATATCTAAGGGGGCGTTTATCAAACGCTTACTCGGGTAAGCTTACCTGGGTAAGCGCTTACCTGAGTCACATTACCCTACCAATTAATATGGCAAGGACCAAGAATCTTACCCGATATGAGCTAAGACAAGGACTCAGTCTTACTCAGTAAGTGATGACGAAGACTCTTACCACGGTAAGTGCTTACCGGAAAAATTGTTGCATACGATACCGTTTTGGTGGTCTAAAATCTTACCCAATACATAAGTGATAGTATTGAATTTTACTGGTAAGCGTTGGTAAACGGTCCCTAAAATAACTAATATTTACCTTCAGTGTTGTTATTACGGTACTAGTGTGACTCCATCTTCCATTATTGCCAGCTCCTAACAGATAGTATCACCAAAGTTAAAGCCTAATCCATGTGTGTAGTGTTCTCACCAAATGAAGTTGCCATTGAGAAAAGTTGTTGGTCATCAATGGTGTTGACCTGCCACTGAAAAGTGAACATAAATCTTCTTCAGGTTTTCATCTTATAAGCAATGGTGTTTACCAGGTAAAATTCTAGTCCGTCAAGACGGTGTCGTATGCAGCAATTTACCCGGTAACCGGTTAAGAGTCATCACCCTCACTTACAGGGTAAGACTCTTAGTCCTGCAATTTACCCGATAACCGGTTAAGAGTCATCACCCTCACTTACGGGGTAAGACTCTCAGTCCTGGTCATCGCTCTTACCGGGTAAGCGTTTGGTAAACGACACCTAAAAAACCCAAATGCACATTCTCCATTTGCTCAGAATGACATATTTAAATACGAAAATGTAATTCAAACATATCAAATTTTCAATAGCTCCACCGTTCACAGTATTTGATGATATATGTGAGATTAGATTATATGTATTCCAGACATGTACATTGAAATTTCACAAACTAACTTTAATATTCAACAACAACTTCTATAAAAAAAATGGAACATAAACGATGCTTCACATATTCCTCTAATGATTTATCTTCCCTTTTTGGTTTTCCTACATGATGGCTTCTGTTCCAGGATTATTCCTATGTTGGTTACTGTATTTGGCACCTGATCAGGTCTATTTGTGGCTGGAATTTTCTTGGGATTGAGCTGGTGGATGATTGGAATTTTGATGGATTTCATTGGGCTATGATCAAAATCTGTGGAGAAATAATGATGGTTTTTAAAGATTGTCTTGGTAATAATTTTTTGATTAACAGAAGTATTTATGGGAAGGGGTTTAAGAAAGGAGGAATAGTTTATTCTTGTTTTAGTTTGAAATTTGATAGAGTGATGCAAAACAATTGGCCATGGGTTTTTTATTGATTCTGAGTTTCTTCTTGATTCCTACGACTTGTGCATTAACTACTGTAGCCTCTATGAATAGCCTGTATAAAAAAATTAACTTTGACACGTTAATAACATGCATCCTAATAAAAATTAACCTGGCTTATTATTGTCTGGAAAGTAAGTGTCATTCAAAGAAGAAAATTTTGTTCCACATGACATAAAATACCATATGCATATTAGTTTATAAGAAATAAAACATAAAGATAATGAAAAAGAATAAACCATGAATTAAGATCACTATAGTTGCCACATTACATATATCTATACTACTTTTTGATATAAGTTAACAAAAACTTAAGGACTAAGAAGTTGATTCTTACTATCTTGCTAATGGCCCAAAAAGTTGTCCTGGTTGACTGTTATCAAAAGTTAAAAAGGTATCCGAAACTCTCATTGAGGAATTTTATCAAACAGTTGGTGAACTTAGATCAACAGCAGGTCATGTTCAAAACACAATCACACCATCATAGACTTCATTAATATTACAAGATCAGAAAAAAAAAACCATAGTCAGTTTCACCCGGAATCAACAAGTGAGATGACTGCAAATGAGTCATATCGTAAAATCCATCTGGGTTAAGTTTCCGGCCAAAATTCTGGAACCATTGCATAAGATAAAAACGGGAGTATTGAATGCAAAGAAGCAGAGGACAACAATTTTTGAAATGTTGAAATCATAAGATACCAAATCGTGAACACAATTTGTGAACCCAAATCAAAAACAAAATCAAGATAAAAAGTTTTTTTTACCTCAAATCAAAATCGGATAGGAGAAGGAGAATCGGTAAGATTCGTTTGAGAGAGAGAGAGAGAAGATTTTGTGGATGAAAATTTCTCTGAACCCATCCTCTTGATTTATATGCATCATGAGGAAAGTGTGTCTGGAAGAAGAAGAAGAAGTACCAAAGGTATGGTCTTGAAGTAGAAGAAGAAAGGGTATGGTTATACTATGGGTATGGTGTAGACGTGAAGAAGTAGAAGATGAAGTACTCTGTGGTTTGGTGAGAGACGACTTTTTTGTACGTGTGTGTGTGAAGAGGTAGAAGAAGGAACTTGATAGTGAAGGAACTTGATAGTGAAGGAATGCATTCAAAGACTTGTAAATCATGCATCAAATCTTGTAATTAAGAGTTTTTTGAATATAATGCTTTTAGAATATGGTACTTTGTGCTTTAGAAGTTGTCTTTAAGACATTTATAATTTGTTTAAGTCCAAAAAATTAAATATTAGGCTCATTTTAAACGTATTGACGAGACAATTATAATGATGCAATTTGTAAAAAAAATGTATTTTTTGATATATTTTAGTTAATATATTATTATGTGTGTTAATATAATAACAGGTTAAAATAAAAATAAAAAAATAGAAGATTTAAGGTAAATTAAATAACAAGTTATAAAGATGTTTTCTATTTTTTTTTTTTGTCAAAAACAATTCTTAAGGCAAAAAAAAGTTATGGGTAAACATTAAAGAGACTTAAAAAGTGCTTAAAAATGAATTTGGTTTATTATATTGGCTATTTTTGTTAATTTTCCCGTTTTTTATTTGTAGGGGGATAAAGTTTTTAGGGGATAAAGTAGGTGACATCTTTTTTTTTTTTTTTCAATTTGTAGTTTTACCTGTTATGTAGGTTGCAAATTATATTTTTAAGTAAAAATGATATATTTAACAGGTTTTCAAAAGTCCAAGGATTTATTTAGTGTGTTTTGAAATGTCTAAGGACTTATTTGTTCCAAAAAATTATCCACTTAATCACTACAAACATTAAAGTCTATTGGGTTTTTTTGGACTTTTCCCATTTCAAAATTAGGCCCAATCTGGCATATCCAAGTTGTGGCCAGTCTCAGCTAGAGGTGGCCAAATAGGTCCGGCCCCCCCAGAACTCGCGGGGGACTAGGACCAAGACCGACGTGGGACCGGTCCGACTCAGGATCGTTTGGGATCGCTGGTTACGGCCTAGTTACGATATTCCACCGAAAACAAGGGACCAGTTATGAGATCGGTTTTGGGATTGGGACCGGGCCGAAGTATTTTGGTCAGGACCGATTTCGATTAACACTATTTGAGACCGATTACGATTAACACTATTTGAGCCCGAGCCCGATTTGGGCCCGGCCCGACCCGGTCCATAACCGATTTTTGGCCATCTCTAGTATCAGCTCAGACCTAGAGATAGTTAAAATGGGTCAGTCGGGTCCGGAACCAGGACTGGGCTTTATACATGATCAAGAACAGGTCGGGTTTTTTGGTTGGGACCAGGACCGCTTACAATGGGACCGATAACAAATGAACAATCTTTGACTTGGACCTATTTGGGCTCAGCCCAACATGAGACCGATTTTTGGCCATCTCTACTCAGACCTATGCCGGTTTTATGCACTAATATTCTCTAAGTTTTTCAAGACAAAATTTTGAGATTAGTTGAGTCGAGTCACACCGTAAAAATATACATTTTCTTGAGTCGAACATGTTTATATGTTCAGCAATCATACATCAAAATATAAAACATTTATCAAGCTCGAGCAAGTAAACGAGTTGATCAATCTTGAGTTCGATCCCATAAACGAGTTGATAAATATTGAGTTTCAGATCATAATGTGGAACTCAAAATTGTTAAACAATGATTGAGCTCGAGCTCTCGAATATTGCAAAATATTATAGCACAATCATTATTCTAAAAAATTATTTAAGCTCGAGTCTGATATTATTTTCTCGAGCGGAGCCTAAACAACTTTGTATTTTAACTCTTTGACACCCCTGCCTTTAATAATAGGTGACAAACTAGGTAGGTTTTTGCAACATATCAGAACATGTAGATTTTTATGACGGGTTAAAACATATTGAATAAGGATGAGTTGACTTACCAACACTTTAATATCATAAATAATTGATATATTACATAGAAGAATGTTCAAATGAGAACACTAACTATTTAAAAAAAAAACAAAAAAACAGCAGATCGTGTACAAAATCATATGTGATTTTGCACTACCCGAAAAATTCGGACGCAGGCGATATCGCGTGAATCATATATGATTTTGTATGTACTCGGTTGTTTTCGTGTTTTCCTAAGTAGATGTTATTCTCGTTTGAAACCACCTCATATTACATATTATACAAATTAGTATTAAGATGATAATCTTGTTAATTTAAAAATACGAACTATGAATAAATATGGACTTATGTATATGTTTTTTCATAAATAAAATCGGCAAATGTCGAAATCTTGGATTTGAAACAAAATATTTACTTTTAAATATTTTATATTTTGTTTAACGAAAAAGACATAAAAGGACATTTTGTTTTAAACATTTGTATTTTTAGTAATGTTGGTTAATACTCACTTAAATAATTACACTTCAATTGGATTGTAATTTGTTTAATACTAATATATATGTATATATATATATATAGGGGGTCATTCAAAGGAGAATTCGGTTATCTGTGGTAACCGTGAGATCCAATCTTAACCACAAATCATAAGATAAATTAGGAAATCAATTATTTTGATAATTTTAATTAAAAATTTTAATTAAAGGAATTTTAAGTATTTTTAAGATCTCCTCTCTCTAACAAATATTATTACGACGAATACATGATGCCTACTGTGATACACTTTATAAACATCGAAAATACATGATTTACACTGTGATATACTGTGTAAAGATCGAAAATACATGATAACACACTATGATACCCTTTTGTAAACATCGAAAAAACATCAAAAATACGTGATAACACACCATGATACACTTTGTAAAGATCGAAAAAACATCGAAAATAAGTGATGCATACTGTGATACACTTTGTAAAGATAAAAAAAATCGAAAATAAATGATGCACACTATGATACACTTTGTAAAGATCGAAAATACATGATAGTACACTATGATACCCTTTTGTAAACATAAAAAATACGTGATAGCACACTGTGAAACCCCTTTGTAAAATGAAATAAGAAAATTTAGGAGTTAGGTTATATTTTAGGAATTAAACAAATTTACTAAAATATCATTTTCTATTTATTTAAAATTAATATTAATTATTCTAAATGTGTGACTCATATTGAATCTCACAGTTATCACAAACTACCTAGTTCTCATTTGATTAGACCCCTATATATACATACATATATATATATATATATATATAAAGAGAGAGAAAGAGAGAAAAAAGTTCAAACGAGAATACTAACTATTTAAGAAAACAACAAATCATGTGCAAAATCATATATGATCATGTATTAACGGCCATAAAATCTGGATGTGGACGACTTTGGCCGTGACTTAGGTCACGGGCAAAATCAGGTGAATCATATATCATTTTGTATATATTCGGTCATTCTCGTATTTTCTTAAATATATATTGTTCTCATATGAACTTATATATATATATATATATAGAGAGAGAGAGAGAGAGAGGATTAGGTTCATTTGAGAAATGCTAAAATATGAGAAATAAAGGAATGATCCTAACCCTTTAAAGGTCAACATTTGCGGCTTTGACCGTGAAGCACCGGATAATTCCTTGTGTGGTCTGTAAAAGATAGAGGGGTAGTTTCGTAAAATACGCGGGACGAGTTCATATATGAACTTGTATGATTCACATATGAATTATATGTTCATATATGAACCAGTGTAATTTACATATTAACTCTTTTAACTGATTCATATATGAACCTTTGTGATTCACAAAGGTTCATATATGAATCTGTTAGCTAGTTCAACTGATTCAGATATAAACCTATTGTTAATTAGTTCATATGTGAATCAGTTAATTGGTTCATATATGAATCACAAAAAGTTCATATGTGAATTATAGCGGTTCACATATGAACATATAGTTCATATGTGAATCATACAGGTTCATATATGAACTCATCCCGTGTATTGTAAAAATTACGAAACTGTCTTATTTTTTGAATAGCCGCAACTTTTGACCAGTCAAAGCCGTAATTGCTGACCAGTCAAAGACGCAATATTTGATCGGTCAAAACCAATCTTGACCGAATGAAAGTGTAACACCCGGAAGATCGAATTAGGTAACGTAGGAAATTTAACTCTAAAATCCTTAAATCTCGTTTGTAGATAAAGCTTTATTGTTATGTTAATCAAGTCTTGAACCTTAAGATTACATATGTTTGCATCGTGTCAAAATCGTCGGAAAACTCTCGGGCTCGGGCTCTGGTGCGATAGTGCCAGTGACTATGACCATGGTCATAGTCGCACGTCAATGTCGCAGGCCGGGGGATGGTCTCTGTACATCCCTAGCGAAAATGACTAGCGAGAGTGACAAGGGCACTGTCGCCCTGTCACAATCGCGGGATGCGTACTGTAAGGGGGTGGAGGACCGCGATAGTGCCGGTGACTATGCCATGTGGGCAATGTAATGTACGTTCACGATTTCACTTGGCCAGTGCTATTATGAATTTATAAATACGTGAGCGTGCTTGAAATTGTTGATATGATGATTGATCATTGTAGTAGTACGTACCAAACTGCCAATTTTTTAAAGAATTAACCGGTATTGGTAGCTAATTATCGTGCACTGTACATCGTGGGCACAACACTTCCCAATGAAGGCACAAGTATATACCACCACTAGGATCGCTACAAGTAATATAATGGTACAAGTACCGTGTATCGTATCCACAGGGAATGATTTACTGAGAAACAGAGATTTTCATGAACTTCTTGCACAAGTTTCGAGTGTGAGAAAAATATTTGTTTGGTGGTTGATTAATGCTAAGAGTACGGAATAAAATTTATAATTAAAGAATGCGTATGGGTGTAAGCTTCTCTTGAGATGGATGTAGTAACAAATGGTTAGGTCTTTTGTAGTACGAAATATCTATGAAAAGTCCGATCTCTCGAAAGTGGATTTTTAAAAACCGGTCCTACAAAATTCCCATAAAGTGTCCATCGTTACCAACCCTTAATCTTGCCGATTTAATTACGTTGAAATAAATCAAGTTCTACCGGTACGGAGATTTACACCCAAATCTCTTTGTGATATAAATCTCCTCCGACGTTTGAACCATAATAAATCATACAAAACCCGTATCTCTACGTGGTTATCAAAGACTCTCTCAAATCCGTGTGCATCCCTTAAGCCGTATTTCGAATCCGCCCCTCTCGATGTCAAGATTTAATATTAACACTTCAAAGTGATCGGCTTATTAGCGTTGAGTTTAAGTCTCGACTTAAGTGACCAAGCGTAAGAGCTAGTAGCGATGACCATACCCAAGTGTTGCCTACTAGTCTCAAGTTGGCTTACACTCTTACCCAAAAGATGGTTAGTTCATGATAATAATAAAAGACATAATAATAAAATGCATAATAATAAAGGACATATAAATAATAAAAAGACTTGGAAATAATAAAAGACTTGGAAATAATAAAAGACTTAAAGTAAGAAAGGAAATACTTGTTACTCTACTTGCATAAAATTAAAGTTAAGCTACAAACATGCCCATAGTGGGAAGTCGTGGGCAGGAATTAAAATACGAGAAATTAAATGCTTAAAAGTAAAAACATATTTTTCAACTCTTTAACTCTTCCAAGGAGAGAGTTCTTGGAGCTGGAGATAGTTGATGATCTTAAATGCTTTGAGACCCTCCTATTTATAATGAAAAGCTCTCATTTTTACCCAATGGGTAATACCCAAAATTTAAGGATAATAACCAATGGGTAAAAGAGTACAATGATTGCAAATATTCCTCTAAGTGAATTCCAGCTAGCATCCACCTTCTGTATTCCAGCTAATTTCCATCCATTTTGCTCTAATACCGAATGAATAAAAATACGTAGCTTTAATACCGAATGGGTCTTTTGGTGCCTGCAGTGGGCAGACAGTTCCCACAGTCCCACAAAAATGATATTTTCATGACAATTCTGCATCTTTTGGTATTTTCATCTTATTTGCAAACTTTAAGGACCAAACGAAGGAGATGGAAACAAAAGTGGCTAGAAAGTGAAATAAAATGAAGGAAAAGAATAACAAATAACACTAAAAAATGAGAGTTATCAAACCCCCAAACTTGAGATGTCATTTGTCCTCAAATCACGAAAGAAATGGAAGCACGAAAAATATTACGACGAGGTAAGGGAAACTTACAAAGGTATTGATGCATCCGTCTTGATCTTGATAAGGTACAAACTTTCACTTGTGGAAACCATCGCCTTTGCAATTAATCGGTAGGGCTTGAGTTGGGCTTGTGTATGTGGCTATGAAATTTCTCTCATTCATTTCTTCCCCCAAACTTGTGATAAACTACTAAAGGGCTTTGGGTTGTTTCAATATTGGGCTCTACATGTCTTATTTATATTTTCTCATATCATTTGTGAAGATCCCTTCTACTCCGGCGAGAAGGGACGACGTTGGGGTTAGGGTTGAGCTTTTTTGCTCTGGCCATGGTAGAAATCGGTGAAAGACTCTTGGGTGCCCAGGTGGTTTTGAAAAGTTTACAAGGGAAAAGTAAAGAACCTTTTTTCAAACAATTGTTTTAAAAAAAAAACAGGTGGTTTTTGGTTGGCTACCCCACTCTCACTTTGTTTAAAAAAATTAAAAATACCCAAAATTTCTCATCCACAAGATAAAACCTAGAGTAATGATTAAGGAGTACAAGATAAATATTTTAAAAGATCTTCCTTGTACCCTAGACTTCCAAGTGTCTTCCATTAAATTTTCATTTTTTTAGAAAATGATTAAAAAAATAAACTTCAGATTTCCCCCAAGATGTTATTTTTAAAAACTCCCGCCCAAAAACTATTAGCCACACACTGCCCACAGTGGGCACAGAAAAAGAGATTTAAAAAAAAACTTTTTCCTACCTGTACATTATTTACAAGAAGAGTTCCAACCAACTTAAAGGTTAAGTTCATTAGGTTTGGGCACCCCGTATGGGAGGTAGTGCTTAACCTGATGTCCGTTAACTTTGAATCTGTTGTTGTCCTGCGAATTCAACAAGTCTGTTGTGCCAAACTTTCCTACGTCCATGATGGTAAAAAGACCTGACCAACGTCATTTCAGTTTCCCGGGGAACAAGTTCAATCTTAAGTTAAAGAGGAGCACTTGTTGTCATTTTTCAAAAATCCTTTGGTTTATCCTACGATCATGCCAGAGTTTCGTCTTTTCTTCATATATTTTGGAATTTTTGTAGGCATGGTGTCTTATCTCTTCTAACTCCGTTAGTTGATGTTTCCGTTTCTTCTCCGCAGCATCCTCACACAGATTCAATTCCTTTATGGCCCAAAAAGCTTTGTATTCGAGTTCCAAAGGTAAATGACACGCTTTTCCAAATACCAATATGTATGGGGACATATCTAAAGGAGTTTTGAAAGTTGTTATGTAGGCCCAAAGTGCGTCATCCAACTTGAGTGACCAATCTTTCCATCGGGCTTTATGACTTTTTCCAAAACTGATTTTATTTCCCGATTTGAGAGTTCGGTAAGACCATTTGTTTGAGAATGGTAAGTTGTGGCCACTCGATGTTGAATATTATATTTGATAAGAACTGTGCTTGACATTTTGTTTACGAAATGTGTCCCTTCATCACTAATTAAAGCTCGAGGAGTGCCAAATCGCACAAAAATATTTTTATGAACAAAGTTAACCACAGTTTTAGCATCATTTTGAGGACACGCAATGGATTCTACCCATTTAGATACGTAATGAACCGCAACCAGAATGTATTGGTTGTTAAAGGCCATTGGAAATGGTCCCATGAAATCTATGCCCCAAACATCAAAAAGTTCGACTTCCAAAATATTATTTAGGTAGCGTTTGGTACGCAGACATAATTGGACGGGACAGGACAGGACAGAACTGGACAGGACTGGACAGGACAGAACAAGAGGCTAGGACTGGACTGGACGGGACTGGACAGGACAAGACAAATGTCTGTCTTGTGTTTGGTATGGCTAGGACTGGATAGGACAAGACTGGACAAATTTCCCTAAAAGTTTTTTGATGATTTTATATATCATATAATAGTTATAAATAACACAAATAAAGTATATCTTTAAATAATTTAATTAAAAAAACATTTTTATTTTTTAAACGATTTTCATACATATAAATACATAGAAAAACAAGGGTAGGAAATTTGAATGAAGAATCTGAAATAATTGATGTAGTTCGAAAAAATCTGATTCATATAAAGAAAAAATATAATATTTGATTCAATTTGGAAGATCTTAATGAATTGGCGGATACATAGTTGCAACAATAGGTAAAGATAAATACAATAGGTGGCCCGTGAAGGACGGTAGTTGTGAAGAACATGAAAGATAGTGGATGATGGTGGTGCAGGTGGTTGTTATGGTTGATGTGGTGGAGGTATAGGTGGCCGATGATGGTAGTGGTGGTAGCGGTGGACAGGGGTAACAGAGGTTATTGTAGCGGAGGAAGAGGCGGAGGTCACCGACGGTAGTTGGCGGTAAGCGTCGGTGGTGGCGGCGGCAATGGGTGGTGGTGATCGGTGGAGGTGGCGATAGGCGGTGGTTGTGGATGTGGTGGAGGAAGTTGTAGTAGTGGTGTAAGAGGTAGACGTGGTCGACGATGGTTGGTGGTGGCTACCGGTGGCCATTGATGGTGGTGGCGGCCAAAGGTGGTGGTGATCGGTGTTAGTGGAGATGGTCGACGATGGTAGTGGTGGTGGCGATGGCCGATGGTTGTGGAGGTGGTGGATGAGGTTGTTATGGTGGAGAAATATGTAGAGGTGGCCAATGGTGGTTGGCGGTGGCTATTGGTGGCCGCCGATGGTGGCTATGGCGGCGATGGGTGGTGGTGACCCTTAAGACTAATACCATATTAGGATTATACATCAAATAGCGGTAAATCAATGATTTTTAGTTTATGTATCAATTTTGTCCCATGTTGTTCCACCTATTTTGGTGGAACAAGAAAATACCATTTTTTATCCCATCTTGTCCCACCTTGTCCAGTCTTTGTCCCTGTCCCATGTCGTGCCAAACGTGGGACAGTGAATTTTTGTCCTGTCCCATGTCACGCCAAACATGGAACAGTGAGTTTTTGTCCCGTCCCATCCAAACATACCCTTAAGGGCATTTCATTCCGTTGGGATAAATTTCCTGTCCTTTGACATTGGTCACAACCTTTGACGAACTCAAATGCATCTTTAAATAAAGTGGGCCAAAAGAAACCACTTTGGAGAATTTTTGCCGCCGTACGTTGGCCACCAAAATGGCCTCCGTACGGTGAGGCATGACAATCACTCAAAAGACTTTTTATTTCAAAATTTGGGACACATTTTCTTAAAACTTGATCTGCACCTAGTTTATACAAAAATGGGTCGTCCCAAAAATACTGTTTACAATCATGTATGAATTTCTTGAATTGTTTTCCCCTCATGTTGCATGGCCTGATTCCACTTTCCAAATAGTTTGCAATATCTGCATACCATGGGACATCTTTTTCAAAGTGATGATGGATGGCCAAAATTTGTTCATCCGGGAAAATTTCCTTTATGTCATGATTTCCACCACTTGACACATTATGTTCAATCCTGGAAACATGATCGACCACTTGATTATCCACTCCTTTCCTATCAACTATCTCAATGTCAAATTCTTGCAAAAGAAGAACCCACCGAATAAGTCGTGGCTTAGCATCAGTTTTGTTAAAGAGATATTTAATAGCAGAGTGGTCGGTGTGAACGATGACTTTTGTGCCAATCAAATAGGATTGAAAACGGTCAAAAGCAAATACTACGACAAGTAACTCTTTCTCGGTTGTTGTATAATTTATCTGAGCTTCGATAAGAGTTTTACTTACGTAGTAAATGGGGTGGAAAATTTTATCTCGTCTTTGTCCTAAGACAACACCCACAGCCCAGTCGCTTGCATCACACATTACTTCAAAAGGTAATGTCCAATCCGGGGAGATTACTATGGGTGTTGAGACAAGTGTGGCTTTGATGGTTTCGAAGGCTTCTTTACATTCGGAAGTAAAGTCAAAAGTTTGGTTAGCATGCAATAAATTGCAAACGGGTTTTGCGATTTTTGAAAATTCTTTTATAAAACGTCGATAAAACCCCGCATGACCCAAAAAGCTTCTAATGCCTTTAACCGAACTGGGTTCGGGTAATTGCTTTATTACTTCCAGTTTTGCCTTATCTACTTCCAAACCTTTCTTAGAAACCATGTGACCCAACACGATCCCTTCTTGTACCATAAAATGACATTTTTCCCAGTTTAAAATTAAATCGTGTGTTTCACATCTTTCCAAACTCTTTTTCAGATTTTCAAGACAATTTTCAAATGATGTGCCAATTGCAGAAAAATCGTCCATGAAAACCTCCATGGAGTTTTCAATCATATCTGAAAAAATGGACATCATACAATGTTGAAAAGTAGCGGGTGCATTGCATAGACCAAATGACATTCGGTGAAAAGCAAAAGTTCCGAAGGTACAAGTGAAGGTGGTCTTCTCATGATCTTCGGTTGCAATGTGAATTTGGTTATACCCCGAATATCCATCCAAAAAGCAATAAAATTAATTTTCGGCCAATCAATCTAGCATTTGGTCAATGAAGGGTAAAGGAAAGTGGTCCTTTTTTGTAACCAAATTCAATTGTCTATAATCCATGCAAATTCTCCACCCAGTGACAGTCCTTGTTGGGATGAGTTCATTTTTCTCATTGGTGATTACCGTGGTACCACCTTTTTTGGCACACATTGAATTGGACTTACCCAACCACTATTTGAGATGGAGTAAATAATACCCGCATCAAGCCATTTTAAAATTTCTTTCTTAACGACTTCTTTCATGATGGGGTTCAGTCTCCTTTACGGTTGCACTTTGCCAATGCTATTATCTTCCAAAATTATCTTATGTTGGCAAAGTGAAGGGCTTATGCCCTTGATGTCTGCTATTGTCTAACCTATGACCTTTTTGTGGGTTTTCAGCAATTCTATTAACCTCGCTTCTTGTTCAGAGCTTAAGTTGGAAGAAATGATCATGGGCAATTTTTCCTCTTCCATCAGATATGCATACTTAAGGTGATCAGGAAGTGGTTTCAACTCTAGGTCGGGAGCCTTAATTATAGAAGGAACCTGGGTCGTTCTATCACTAAAGTCCAATTGCTCAAATGCATCTATACCCTTTATCAAATCTTCTTCCAAAATTTCTTCCCCTGTACAATTGATCAAGCTTAACTCAAAATCATTACCTAAAGCATTTAAGCAAGAGCAATCTTCAATTTCACCGTTAAACTTGAGGGATTTGAAAACATTGAAAGTTACTTATTGATCATTCACTCTCATAGTTAACTCACCCTTTTGCACATCTATTAAGGTTCTACCGGTTGCTAAAAATGGTCTCCTTAGAATGATAGAGACATCTTGATCCGCCTCATAGTCCAAAACTAGAAAGTCGGTCGGAAAGATAAATTTATCGACTTTGACCAAAATGTCCTCAATTTTTACTTTTGGATAGTCTAGAGACTTATCTGCCAGTTGCAAAGTTACTGTGGTGGGACGAGCTTCACCAATTCCCAATTTTTTTAGAACAGACAAAGGCATGAGGTTATGCTTGCCCCCAAATCACATAGAGCACGTCTTACTTCTTATCCCCCAATAGAACACGGGATGGTAAAACTCCCCGGGTCCTTTAGTTTTGGAGGGATTTTGCAAGTAAGAAGTGCACTACATTCTTTGGTCAAAGCAACGGTTTCAAATTCTCCCAGCCTTCGTTTCTTGTTAAGAATGTCTTTCAAAAATTTAACATAACTTGGCATTTGCTCTAGAGCCTCTACCAACGGAATGTTAATGTGGACCTGTTTGAAAATGTCTAAAAACTTTTTAAATTGCTCATCCACATTTTTGTTTTTCAATCTTTCGGGAAAAGGCAAATCCCTTAAGTCTGGGGCAAACTTGCTTTTATCGGTAGCGCATGTGATGGGTGACTATAGAGTGGGTGCAGTTTGTGCTGGACTGCAAGGAACAATTGGGCATGTTATTCTGGTAGAAGTTTCTAGTTTTTCTACTGCCCTTGGAGAAGGAAATAGGTCAGGGAAGTTTGAGCAATCAAATGGATGTGAGTCCTTGTGTGCAACTGGTGATTTTTCAACCTTCCTAGACTTATCTACGCTCTCAATTTCTTTTATGCTCACTGCTTTGACGCGTTCGTTGTGAATGCCTTTTGGATTTTCAATGTCACTTGGCAAAGTCCCTTGAGGACTATTCTTGAGTTCAACAACAAATTATCCGAGTTGGGTTTCGAAGCCCCTCAAGGTTGCATTGGTTTGGTTTATAAAACCTATTAATAATGATTCAATTGAACAATTACCATCCAATGCATTCTGTTGTCTCGGTGCATGTGAAGGTTGTCCGTGTTGGAAATTTTGAGGTTGGCCTTGGTGAAATCCCGGGGGATTTGGTGGTCGGTTTTGGATTTGACTTGCCCCGGGGGGTTGAAGTCCTGGATTTCTCGTCCATGAAAAGTTTGGATGATTTCTCCAATTCAGGTTGTATGTTTGGGAAAACGAGCTATTTCAAGCATGATTTCCAACATAGTTCACCGATACGGGATTACTGGGGCAAAACTCAAAAGGATGTCCTTCACCACAAAATGAATATGACTCAATTATAGGTTGGTTTATGGCTTGCACTTGACTTTTTTCTCCATTAAAGTTCAAATTGTTTTAACTAAATTAGTTAAAGCTACAATTTGTGCATTTAAAATGGAGATGACATCAATCTCACGAACTCCTGATGCTGTTTTAGGAATTACAGCACGAGGGATTGACCGGTCTGTGTTATTATTGGCAGCTTTTTCCAAAAATGTCATACCCCTCGTTGTATATTTTTGCAGTAAAAGCTCCACCAGCCGTGGCATCAAGGATGATTTTGGCAGCATTAGAAAGACCATTATAAAATGTTTCTAATTGGATGCAGTGAGGGATTCCATGATGAGAACATTTTCTAATTAAATCTTTGAATCTCTCCCAAGCATCTGATACTACCTCGTCTTCCTCTTATTTAAACATTAAAATTTCATTTCTGAATTTCACGTTTCTGGTGGGAGCAAAGTATTTTTTCAAAAACTTTTCAGCTAAACTCGTCCAAGTATCAATTGAATGAGGTGGCTGAGAATTTAGCCAAACTTTGGCTCTATCTCTTAATGTGTAAGAGAAGAGTGTCAACCGTAAGGCTTCTGCGGAAACTCCGGGAATAAGAAAATGATCCGTCATTTCTAAAAATTATTTTAAATGAGAGTGCGGATCTTTCGAAGGTAATCCTCCAAATTGACCCATTGCTTGGATCATTTGAAACATTACCGATTTCGGTTCAAAATTTTGTGCAGTAATGTTGGGCCTAAGAATATCCGACTTGAGTTGATCAAATTCGGGTGTTGCATAGTCTCGTATTCCCCTTTCTTTGTCATCGGCAATTTTAATCGTTGTTTCCACAAGCGGAGGTGGTGGCGGGTTTGCTTCCGCTTCTGCCATGGGTTGATTTAAAACGGGATTTTGCCGATTTCCTCTACCTCTTCTTCTTCTTTTAAAATTCTTTCGATTTCAAGATCAAGAGGTAAAAGTTCCCCATGTTGCAGCCGTGGCATACAACACGAGAAATGTTTTGAAAATGAAACAAGTGACACATGATCGAATAAAAATCAAGATCTCAGGATATAAAACCGTGCCAGTCCCCGACAACGACGCCAAAAACTTGGTAACTAATTATCGTGCACTGTATAGCGTGGGCACAACACTTCCTAGTGAAGGCACAAGTATATACCACCATTGGGATCGCTACAAGTAATATAATGGTACAAGTACCGAGTATCGTATCCACATGGACTGACTTACTGAGAAACAGAGATTTTCATGAATTTCTTGCACAAGTTTCGAGTGTGAGAAAAATATTTGTTTGGTGGTTGATTAATGCTAAGTGTACAGAATAAAATTTATAATTAAATAATCGGTATGGGTGTAAGCTTCTCTTGAGATGGATGTAGTAACAAATGGTTAGGTCTTTTGTAATACAGAATGTCTATGAAAAGCCCGATCTCTCGAAAGTGGATTTTTAAAGACCGGTCCTACAAAATGCCCATAAAGTGTCCATCGTTACCAACCCTTAATCTTGACAATTTAATTATGTTGAAATAAATCAAGTTCTATCGGTACAGAGATTTACACCCAAATCTCTTTGTGATATAAATCTCCTCCGACGTTTGAACCGTAATAAATCATGCAAAACCCGTATCTCTTTGTGGTTATCAAAGACTCTCTCAAATTCTTGTGCATCCCTTAAGCCGCATTTCGAATCCGCCCCTCTCGAGGTCAAGATTTAATATTAACACTTCAAAGTGATCGGCTTAACAGCGTTGAATTTAAGTCTCGACTTAAGTGACCAAGCTTAAGAGCTAGTAGCGATGACCACACCCAAGTGTTACCTACTAGTCTCAAGTTGGCTCATACCAATACCCAAAAGATGGTTAATTCATGATAATAATAAAGGACATATAAATAATAAAAGACTTAAAGTAAGAAAGGAAATACTTGTTACTCTACTTGCATAAAATTAAAGTTAAGCTATAGACATGCGCACAGTAGGAAGTCGTGGGCAGACATTAAAATACGATAAATTAAATGCTTAAAAGTAAAGACAACTTTCTCAACTCTTTAACTCTTCCAAGGAGAGAGTTCTTGGAGCTGGAGATAGTTGATGATCTTAAATGCCTTGAGACCCTCCTATTTATAATGAAAAGCTCTCCTTTTACCCAATGGGTAAAACTCAAAATTTAAGGATAATAACCAATAGGTAAAAGAGTACAATGATTGCAAAGATTCCTCTAAGTGAATTCCAGCTAGGATCCACCTTCTGTATTCCAGCTATTTTCTATCCATTTTGCTTCAATACCCACTGAATAGCTTTAATACCGAATGGGTCTTTTGATGCCCGCAGTCCCACAAAAACGATATTTTCTTGACAATTCTTTTGGTATTTTCATCTTATTTGCAAACTTTAAGGACCAAACGAAGGAGATGGAAACAAAAGTGGCTAGAAAGTGAAATAAAATGAAGGAAAATAGTAACAAATAACACTAAAAAATGAGGGTTATCAATGATATTTATCATGTATGACAGTTCACAATGGTAAACACAAGGAATCGGATGATGGTACCCGAGGAGGTAATGAGGCGAGTGTCTCGGCTCCAGAAACTTCAAGAAGAGTAACTCCAACGGGTGTTCCAGCGGGTCCCCAAAGGACCACCTTCTTAGAGGGGGTGGGGGACCAAGTCCCCCGAGTGAACTTAGAGACCGAGAACCCAGTCATCCAAGATGGACAAGCGGGATGAAAAGTTCAAGAAGATGCTAGAGGATCGTGATACAAGCAACCGGAGGCATGAAGCGGTAGGAGACAATGCGGTGATTGGATCGGGTGGTACCAATAATGCAATTGAGATGGAAGAGCAAGCGATAAGGGTTGAGAAGCAAAAGAAAGGGGGTTGTTCTTACAAGACTTTCTTATGTAGCAAGCCTCCAGAATTCTCTGGGACAACTAATCTAGTGGCTTGCATGAACCGGATTAGGGAAGTAGAATTGGCATTCGAATCAAATGAATGTGGCGACACCTAAAGAGTCAAGTTTGCATCCCAACTGTTCCGAGGAGAAACCTTGAGTTGGTGGAACCTCACTCAAACCGCACTGACTCTAGAGGTTTTGGCCAAGCTCATTTGGCCAACCTTCAAGAAGAAGATAATGGACAAATACTGTAACGAGAGGGCTCTTGACATGATAGAAGAGGAGTTCTGGAATCTGAAGAAAGACAATTTGTCAGTTGTCGACTATGCAAAGCAGTTTGTAGAGAAGCTCAGTCTGGTCGATCATCTAGTCGTGGATGAAAGATCCAAGATAAAGGCATATTTGAGGGGTTTGCCAGCGGAGATGAAGATGTGTGTGAGGAACGCCCGGGTGAACACATTGCAAGAGGTTATTGAGGAGTCCCAACTGGTGGAGGACCAAAAATGGGAAGGGTCGACCGGTCCTGCACGACCATCCAAACCATTCAATGGGGGGAGGAACGTGGAGCCACGACGTGAGGCGAGGTGGTGCCTCAAGTGTAAGAGTAAGCATTTTAGGCCTTGTAATCCGAGACCTTTCTCTAACACAACCGAGTGCTTCAAATGTGGGCGAAAGGACCACGTGAGTAGAGATTGCCCTTCCCGTGGCCAGTTTGTTTTGAATGCCGGGAGTCGAGGCATATCAAGAGGGATTGTCCCAAGCTAGCGAGGGGTCACCAATGGGTTTCTAGTGGGGTTGTGCGGAAGAAACAGATCCCATCGAAGGCGCTAAGTCGGGCCTTCCAAATGACGGCGGATGAAGCGAGAGCAACGACGAACGTTGTGTCGGGTACGTTTCTAGTAAACTCTCTACCTACCCGTGTTTTGTTTGATTCTGGTGCAAACCGTTCCTTTGTGTCTACCTCGTTTTGCAAGAATTTCATTACTCCTGTTAGCTTGTTGACTGATGCTCTAGTAGTAGAGGTAACAAATGGGGATCATATGTTAGTCCGGGAATGTTTCGTTGGGTGCACCTTAGACCTAGATGGGGAGTCCTTTGTAGTAGATTTGCTACCGGCAGATATCGGGGGGTTTGATGTGATTATAGGGATGGACTGGCTAGCTAAGCATGATGCCGGTATATTTTGCTCCAAGAAGATGATCAGAGTACCATTATCAAAGGATGGGGAAGTGATAGTCTACGGGAAAAGGAATCGAAAGACCAACACGATCATCTCGTCACTTAAAGCGCGCAAGAGTTTAGCCAAGGGGTGTCCTTCATATTTGGCTTACGTTATCGATGCGAAACTCAAGAATAAGGATATAGAAAATGTGGATGTGGTATGTGACTACCCGGATGTCTTTCCGGAAGACCTACCCAGACTACCACCGGAACGTCAAGTGGAGTTTCATATTGACCTCACTCTGGGTGCCGCTCCGATCACCCGTGCTCCTTATCGTCTAGCCCCGACGAAGATGCAAGAGATGATGAGGCAACTACAAGAACTACTCACTAAGGGATTCATACGACCGAGCTTGTCACCGTGGGGAGCTCCAGTTTTATTTGTAAATAAAAAGGACGGTTCCATGCGGATGTGTATCGACTACCGTGAGCTCAACAAGGTCACTGTAAAGAACAAATATCCACTTCCTCGAATCGACGACCTCTTCGATCAATTGCTGGGGGCGGGGTGTTTTTCCAAAATAGACTTGCGGTCCGGTTACCATCAAATAAGGGTGAAGGAGAGCGATATTCCGAAGACGGCGTTTCGGACAAGGTACGGTCATTATGAGTTTTTAGTCATCCCATTCGGGTTGACTAACGCTCCGACCGTATTCATGGACTTGATGAATCGCGTGTGTCGACCTTTCTTGGATAAATTTGTTATAGTATTCATCGACGATATTCTGATTTACTTGCGAGACGAGGCCGAGCATCGCCAGCATTTGATGGAGGTATTAGAGATTCTCTAGAAAGAGAAGTTATTTGCAAAGTTTTCAAAGTGCAAATTTTGGCTACAAGAAGTTCAATTCTTGGGCCATGTGGTATCCAAGGACGGGGTGAAAGTAGACCCGGCAAAGATTAAAGCAATGATGAATTGGGAGCCACCGACGAGCCCAACGGAGATAAGAATCTTTTTGGGATTGGCCGGTTACTACCGACGGTTTATTCAAGACTTTTCGAAGATCGCCTCTCCACTCACGTCGTTGACAAGAAAGAACGTTAAGTTCTTATGGACCGAGATGCAAGAGCAAGCTTTTCGGACTCTTCAAAAGAAACTGTGTGAGGCACCAATCCTATCCTTACCCGAAGGATCGGACGACTTCATGGTCTATAGTGACGCCTCTAAATTGGGTCTCGGGTGTGTCCTAATGCAAAAGGGAAAGGTGATAGCATATGCGTCGCGACAAGTCAAAGACCACGATAAGAACTACCCTACACATTACTTGGAGCTAGCGGCAGTGGTATTTGCTTTGAAACTATGGCGACACTACCTCTACGGGATGAAGTGTACACTATTCACCGATCACAAAAGCTTGAAGTACATATTTGACCAAAAGGACCTCAACATGCGGCAAAGAAGGTGGTTGGAGCTTTTGAAGGATTATGATTGTGAGTTGCTTTACCATCTCGGTAAAGCCAACATGGTGGTGGATGCTTTGAGCCGAAAGAGTTATGGGAGCAAAATCAAAGTAACTCTTTCTAGGATCGACGTAATATCAAACCTAGTGGAGGACATCAAAGTGAGTCAAGTCGAAGCACTTCGTGAAGAGAACCTCAAGTCTGAGATCATGGTGAAGCAACGATAGTTACTAATGAAAGATAGTCGCGGTCTCAAGTTATTTCAAGGAAGAATTTGGGTACCGAATATTGGAGGGGTTCGTGAGTTACTCTTGGCGGAAACTCACAAGTCCAAGTACTCTATACATACCGGTAGCACCAAGATGTATAGAGATTTGAAATTACATTATTGGTGGCCGATAATGAAGCTCGATATGGCCAACTATGTGGAAAGATGCGTCACTTGCCTTCAAGTTAAGGCAGAACATCAAAAGCCTTACGGGAGTTTGCAACCATTGACTATTCCGGAATGGAAATGGGAGCACATCACGATGGACTTCGTCACAAAGCTACCAAGGACTTTGAGGGGTCATGATACTATTTGGGTGGTGGTGGATCGACTCACGAAGAGCGCACACTTTTTGGCAATGCAAGAGACGTTGTCGATGGACAAGTTAGCCAAGCTCTATATCGATGAAATGGTATCGCGACATGGTGTTCCACTATCCTTAGTTTTGGATCGGGATAGTCGGTCCACTTCCAAATTTTGGGATGGTCTATAAAAGGATTTGGGCACGAGAGTCAAATTGAGCACGACTTACCATCCTCAAACAGACGACCAAAGTGAGAGGACGATCCAGACTCCTGAGGACATGCTAAGATCACGTGTTATAGATTTTGGTGGTAATTGGGATTCACACCTACCGTTAGTGGAGTTCGCCTATAATAATAATTACCATTCGAGCATTGGGATGGCACCGTTCGAAGCGCTATACGGACGGAAATGTAGAACACCGGTGTGTTGGCTCGAAGCGGGGGAAAATCAATTTTTGGCACCGGAAATCGTGCAAGAAACGGAGGACAAGGTGAAAGGTATCCAAGAGCGTTTGAAGGCGGCTCAAGATCGACAGAAAAGATATGCGGACAAAAAACGAAGATCGGTCGAGTTCTAAGTGGGAGAACAGGTTATGCTGAAGGTGTCACCATGGAAGGGAATCATCCATTTCGGGAAGCACGGGAAGATTAGTCCCCGTTTCCTTGGACCCTTTACGATATTGGAAAAGATTAGACTTCAAGCCTACAAGTTGGATCTACCGCCGGAAATGGACAGAATTCACCCTACATTTCACGTGTGCTACCTTTGCAAGTGTTTAGCCAAAGAAGAAAGCGTTATTCCTTTGATGGAAATTCGAGTGGACAACGGAAACCGATGTGTGGAGGAGCCGGAGGCCATCCTAGAGTCGAAGACGAAACAATTGCGACATAAATAGGTGACAATGGTTAAAGTTCAATGGAAGCACCACCGGGGTGCAAACGTGACGTGGGAGTCGGAAGAAGACATGAGGAAGAGATACCCTCATTTATTTTGATTTGTCGCGATTTTGGGGACGAAATCCTATTTTAGGAGGGAAAGATTGTAACACCCGGAAGATCGAATTAGGTAACGTAGGAAATTGAACTCTAAAATCTTTAAATCTCGTTTATAGATAAAGCTTTATTGTTATGTTAATCAAGTCTTGAACCGTAAGATTACATATGTGTGCATCGTGTCGAAATCGTCGGAAAACTCTCGGGCTCGGGCTCGGGCTCGGGCTCTGGTGCGATAGTGCCAGGTCATAGTCGCACGTCAATGTCGTAGGTCGATGGATGGTCTCGGTACATCCCTGGCGAAAATGACCCGCGAGAGTGACAAGGGCATTGTCGCCCTGTCACAATCGTGGGATGTGTACCGTAAGGGGGTGGAGGACAACGATAGTGCCAACGACTATGCCATATGGGCAATGTCGTCGGGCATAGTCGCCCGGTGGGTCTGAGGGTAGAAAAACCCTTTTGGCCAATTTATTCTTCATTTCTTCCCTAAAATCAAATCTGCTACGGGTTTAGAGCTAGGGTTGGGCGATTTTCTCTTCTCAACTCCCTCTTCTCATTAAATTCTAGGGTTTGGTTGGTAGACATCATTAAGTAAAGTTAGTTGGGTGGTTTGGAAGCATTTATTAAGGGTTCTCAGAAGATTCAAGCCTCAAGATTTCAAGCAACTATCTACCTCATCTTCTAGGGTTTTCCAAGTTTTCTAGGATTTTCTATAAAACCTAGATTGTGAGTTTTTCTAATCCTTTTAAAATGAGATACATATTTTACATGTTTTCCATTATCATTTTGTATTTCTCTCATCTTATGGTTCATTTGACAAGGTAGACCTATACTTGCTATTTTGAGAAGATATTGGGGTTTTGTTTATTAATATGGTTATGGTTATTATTGTTGGTAAATGTATGAGGTATTCTTGTGATATACATGGTAGATGATTGTCAAATGGGGTTTCACATGACTTTGGGTTATGACCTAAATGGAAGATTGGATATACATGGGATTTTATACATACTTTGCTTGTAGTAAAATGTATAAAATGTGGATTGGAATATTGGATAAACCATGAGTAGGCACTAGGAGGATGTAGTCTTGGGCGCCACCGTGATGGTATGTGCCTAGACCTCCGCCCTTTGGAGTAATGCCTTGGAGGTAGTCTTTAATTGTGTCGGGCCTTCGGGATGTTGCTCGTGAGAGTGAACATCAAGGTACATCGGCTCTTGAGGTGAAACTCGTTGGTGTTTTGGGTCTCCCCCATTGATTCCTTTATGGATTGTTATGCTTACAAACTCTTAAATGTTCATGCATGCTTTTATTCAACTCACTAGACTCGTTTGGCCTAACACTTGATTGGTTTGATGTGTATCTCAGGTTCTAGTGGCGCGACCGCTAAGAAGGTGTAGTAAGCTTTAGAAGTGAGCTTGGGAGCATTTTGGGACGCCACTTAGGAGAAGAACATTTTGGAGAATTAGATGACAACTTGTTAAAATCTATTTTCTAGATAGAAATTAGATTAAAGGGTTGTTATCCCTCATTGCTTAATCATTACAAACTTGCAATTATTACAGACGTATATTGTTCCCTTTTTGGGAAAAGCTCGTGCTTTGGCATTAATTTTAAATACCACATTTTCTTTCCGGAAATTTTTGTTTGTCCCAATTTTTGGGGTATTACAGAAAGGCTAGGATTATTTCTCTATTTCTCATATATTTAGCATTTCTCAAATGAACCTTTCCCCACACACACACACACACACACATATATATATATATATATATAGATATATATATATAGAGAGAGAGAGAGAGAGGTGGTTTCAATTGGAAACTTTGGAAACCATCTAGATAACATTGATCTTAGTAATCAATGGTCAAGATTCATTTGACTTAAATATGGTAATAAATGAATTAATTTATTAATGAAAATTAATAATAATAGGCTAAAAGGATAAAAGTGTCTTTTGCTTTTTTGTTTCAATTTTGGTAACAAGATGAAATCCGTTGAATAAGAAAACTTTTGCTTTTAATCAAAATTTAATTCTTTTTTATCATTAATATTTACGACTTTATCTCTTATGCATTATAATTTTAAGTATGAAACAAATTATCAACTTCTTTTATTAGATTGAGAATTAATTAAATGTTGTATTTTGTAATAGAATTATCAGGGTTATAAAGAAATATCATTATGGATTTCTCCGTTTTAAATAATTATGAGAAAACTATTTTTTCATCAAATTGGTTCATGAGTTTCAACAATGTTTCATCAAACACGTATTTGATGAAACGCGTTTCAACATTGTTTCATTTATAACAAATTCATCATGTGTAAACGTGTTTCATCTATTGGTTCATGAGTTTCAACATTGTTTCATCAAACACGGATTTGATGAAACACGTGTTTGATGAAACACGTATTGGTTCATGAGTTTCAACATTGTTTCATCAAACACGTGCTTCATCTATTGAAAATCTTATCAGAATCATTACTAGTAATTTCATCAACCGGACGAATAAAATACGATAAAAATGTTTCATCATTGTCGAGTAGATCTCGAACATGAATTTCGTTAACCGAAACACCATCAAACATGTTACCCTTCATTGCTCCGTATGATTAATTTTTTACACTCCAATTAAAAAAACCATACAAATATATAAAAAGAATGAAAAGAATATATTTTTAAAATATTTCAATTCGATGAAAACAAATATTGATTTTAAATATAATTAAATATTTGAATTTTCTATAAAAACTCTTTTCCAAAATTTGATGAAAAGGAAATCAAATAAATAAAAAAATAGTTTACCTTAATTATTCAAATTAATATGAAACCGAAATCGGAATCAAAGAAAATATTTTAAATTAATAGGAATTAAAAAAATGAGTATTTTAAATTAAAAAGAAATTGAAATCGTAATCAAAAAGTGTATATTTTAAATTAATATAGCAACAATTATTACCATATATAAAAGAGAAATTAATTAAAGTAACCATTTCAGAAAATCGGGTTTACCTCCTAGTCATTCTCTCCCTTTTTTATTAAAATAGCCATTAGGTTCGTGAAAGGAATTCGTATATACGAACTCCTCCTTTGAAGTCATAAGTTTGATCCATATTCGTGATATGTGTTCGTATATACGAACTAAACTTAAAAACTCATAAAAAAAATCAGTTCGTAAAAGGGTTCGTGGAAGAAATTAAAGAGGTAAAGAAATTTACCTTTTTGGCCCATGTTCGTGAATCTCATAATATACTAACCACATTTCTAAAAAAAATAAGAAAGTCCTCATCTTTGAAAAATAATTAAAATATATTACATTTTTTGCCCCACTTCGTGGCATGTTCGTGGTATAGGAACATATTGAAAAAGTCTTTTTAAATAAATTACAATTTTGGCCCCTGTTCTCTTATATATGTAACATACTTTGGATATGTTTGGCAAACTAGCTTATAAGCTAGCTGGTAGTTGATAAGCTAGCTTTTCAAAACGCTACTTTGAGTAGCTTTTCAATAAACTAGCTTATAAGCTAGCTTTTTTTTGCCAAACAAAGCCTTTAATTAGGAGATTACGATTTTGGCCCCATATTCGTGATATATGTTACAATACTTTAATTATTTTTCAAAGATGAGGGGTCAAAATTTTAACCTTCTTATTAAAAAATGTGGTTCCTATATTAGGAGATTACGATGAGGGACCAAATGTGTAAATTAAAGGTTCGTATATGAAGAGATTCATGAACAGGGGTCAAAAAGGTAAATTTCTTTACCTCTTTAATTTTTTCCACAAACCCTTTTATGAAATGATTTTTTTATGAATTTTTAAGTTTAGTTCGTATATACGAACACATATCACGAGCATGGATCAAACTTTTGACTTCAAGGTAGCGTTTGGTACGCAGACAAGATTGGACGGGACTGGACAAGAGGCTAGGACAGGACAGGATTGAACAAGACCAATGGTTGTCTTGTGTTTGATACGACTAGGACTGGATAGGACAGAACTGGACAAGTTTCCCTAAAAGTTGTTTGATAATTTTATATGTCATATAATAATTATAAATAACACAAATAAAGTATATCTTTAAATAACTTAATTAAAAAACATTATTAATTTTTTACACAAATTTCATACATATAAATACATACAAAAACAATAGTAGGAAATTTGATTGAAGAATCTGAAATAATTGATGGTAGTTCGAAAAAATCCGATTCATATAAAAAACATAATAGTTGATTCAATTTGGAAGATCTTAATGAATTGGTGGATGCATAGTTGCAGCGACGAGTAAAGATAAAAGACGATGGGTGGTCGGTGAAAGACGATAGTTGTGAAGAAGGTGAAAGATAGTAATAGAGGTAGTGGTGGTAGCGGTGCACAGTGGTAATAGAGGTTATTGTAGTGGAGGAAGAGACGAAGGTTAACAACGATGGTTGGCGGTGAGCGTCGGTGACGGAGACGACAATGGGTGGTGGTGATTGGTGGAGGTGGCGATGGGCGGTGGTTGTGGAGGTGGTGGAGGAAGTTGTTGTAATAGTGAAGGAAGAGGTGAAAGTGGTCGACGATGGTTGGTGGTAGCTACCGGTGGTTGTCGATGGTGGTGGCGACAATAGGTGGTGGCGATCGGTGTTAGTGGAGGTGGTCGACGATGGTAGTGGTGGGTGGCGATGACCGATGGTTGTGGAGGTGGTGGAGGAGGTTGTTATGGTGGAGAAATAGGTAGGGGTGGTTGGCGGTGGCTACTAGTGGCCACCGATGGTGGTAGTAGCGACGATGGGTAATGGTGACCCTTAAGACTAATACCATATTAGGATTATATATCAAATGGCGGTAAATCAGTGTTTTTTAGTTTATGTCTCATTTCTGTCCCATGTTGTTCCACCTATTTTGGTGGAACAAGAAAATACCCCTTTTTGTCCCATCTTGTCCTACCCTGTCCAGTCTTTGTCTCTGTCCCATGTCGCTCCAAACATGGGACAGTTAACTTTTGTCCTGTCCCATGTCACGCCAAACATGGGACAGTGAGTTTTTGTCCCGTCCTGTCCCACCCAGTTTGCAAACCAAACGCACCCCAAATGAGGAGTTCTATATACGAACTCCTTTCACGAACCTAATGGCTATTTTAATAAATTAAGGGAGAGAATGGCTAGGAGGTAAACCCGATTTTCTGAAATGGCTACTTTAATTAATTTCCCTATATAAAATACATTCAAATTAAATAATTAATATTATAATAATAATAATAATTACCATATATATTACAAAATTAGGTAAAATAGTAAAATACCTTTATCAGTTAAAATAAAAAGTAAAAGAGGGAAATTTATTGATTGATCAATATTGATTTTCAAAGTTTCAAAGTTTCAGTCTAACGTTGGTTTTCAATTTCTCTCTCTATATATATATATAAATAATTTGGCCCGCACCAACAAAATCTTATTTTAATATTTTTATGCATCATTAAAAAAATTACTTCATATAATGGTCTTTCTCTATTGTAGTTAATTATAAATGGTTTATAAAAATCAATCTCTTTATTGCAATTTTTTTCTATAAATATAATTATTAATTAATGATGTAATAAAAATAAATTAAATTAATTTTATACAAAAATGGAATCTTTGACATTTTCAAGATCCAATACAAGATTGAATCTCTTTTTGCCAGCCACAAATACAATCCATGATACGGAATCTAATATATTCAATTTATTTTATTTAATTATTTTGTTTTTTAATTTCAAATTGTTTTCTAATCAATGACATCTCATTTATGTCTGTCTTGGTCCCTTTTTTGTTACAATTAATTTTTTACATGTATTTTTTTGTCCTTTTAATTTGGGTTTCTTAAAAAATATTTACGTTTTCTTATGTTAAAAGTTTGTTTCTAAATTTATTTATCAATTAATTAAGGGGAGGCTAATTGCACCCATAAATTTGCTAAGTGCACCATCATAATTAATTTTCTTCTCACACATATTAACATCAACATCTGTTTTTTACATTTCCAATGCATTAATTACATTCCCAACGTATGAATTGACCTGATTTTGACATAATTTTGGTGCAAATAGCACTCCCCTTAATTAATTATAATTATAAAATACCATAAAAACCTATCATGGTTAGTATATGAAAAATGACCATAATACCTCTCACTTAATTGGAGTTAACGGCGTTAGTGGGTGGGACCAAAACCAAAGTGAAATGACAAATGTGAGGGACCAAATCTTAGGGTCCGTTTGGTTTGCAGGATTGGAATGGATTTGGAGGGATTTGGATTTCAAATCCATTCCAATTCTTTGTTTGGTTTGCATGAAAGGAATTTGTTGACTGGATTTGAAATCCTTTGACCTCTTTAAAATCCTTAAGTTGATGGATTTGAAAATCCTTTGTAATGGGATGGGATTTCAAATCCCCCCAAATCCAAATCCCTTCAAATCCAAATCCTTACTTGAAATCCAATTCATTCCAATCCATTCCCAGAAACCAAACGCACCTTTAGTTTCCATAGTTTAGAGACAAATGTCAGGGACCAAAAGTGAACTTTACTCTTAATATTTTATTAAAATTTAAACACTTGTATAAACTAGTATGTTAAATCAAGCACTATTTTTAAGCCAATGCGTAAATATGATATCACATGAAATTATATTTATATATATATATATATATATATAATGTTAATCAAACAAAACAATTTATTTTAACTTGTTATTTAACCTGTTAATTTTGTATATTATGTTACTCATAAAAAAAAGTTGATTTAAAGACATAAAAGTTGTCTATTGTTGAAAGAGAATAAATGACCACCTCATTCATTAAATGGCATGTTCTATGTCAAACTCTATCTCATGAAGTAAATAAATGAAAATGGTTAAATATTGCAAATTTCTTAGAATATATAATTTTATGGTTTTGTGGTAGATGTTTTGGTGTATCTAGAGCGATAAATGAATCGAATGTTTAGCGAATCGTTCAGTGAGAAGTTCGTTTATGTTTGTTTATCTAATAAATGAACGAACATGAACATAATTTTTCTGTACGTTTAGTTAAATGAACGAAAATGAACAATTGTTTCATTCAGTCATTTATGTTTGTTTATATATATATATATATATAAGTATATTTATATAGTATGACTTTAATATGTGAAAGCGTTAATTAAATTAAATTTTTGGAATTTTTTTTATCTCTCCTATGTTCTCAGTTTTTTATTCTGTTATGTTATGTTTTAGGAACGAAATAATGAGTAATGGTGATTGATTTTAGTATATTTGTGTTCGTTCATTTATGTTCGTTTATGTTCATTTATGTTCGTTCATTTGCATTCGTTTAACATCTAATTGAACGAACATAAGTGAAAACGAAGAAACATATTTCCTTAATGAATAAACATGAACACAAAAAATTCCGTTCGTTTACCGTTCATGTCCGTTTGTTTGTTCGGTTAAGTTAAACGAACAAATACGAACAAGCCTCCATTATGTTCATTTACAGCCCTAGGTGTATCTGTCGAATTCAGTGGTTTCAATCATCGATTTTAAGCTTTAAGGTTTAAATTCAAAACTCTATTGTTTTTTGTTTGACTACACATCTCTGGTTGTTATTTTGCTACATGGTGTTGCTCTTATAGGGTTTTATTATTGTTGTTGTTTTTGTTCAATGTAACTCAATCTTGTCGGTTGTTGTTTGGTTTTCCACCTCAATTTTAATGATATTTTGACTGATAAAAATATTAAATTTGCAAGAGTATCCAACAAACTATTCAAAAAAAAAATCAAAATGGAGAATTAAAGTACACAATCTCTAAAAAAAATTGCTTACAACTCCATAAATTATCTATTCTAAAGATTACATCATTAATTATATCATTAAAATATTTCATATATTTATTAAAATATTAATCTTTCTACTAAACATTTCATTTAAAGGTGTAGAATATCTATACTATATTATAAAAACGACATAAAAAAACTCTTAATTACAAAATTTTAAGCACAAGTTACAACTAATTAAAACCAATTACTTAATTTACAATTTCTTAATGCTTTGGTACAACATTTCCAAGCACAGTATCTCACATAATCATCTATTTGTGAAATGAATACTCAATTATTAATATAAATATTTGTTTTTTTGGTGGAGGATTTTATAAAATAAATTTTATATTAGCATACTCTATTTTAAATGTAGATTTTACATTTAAATCTATATCTATACTATATTATAAAAACAACATAAAAAACTCTTAATTACAACATTTTAAGCACAAGTTACAACTAATTAAAACCAATTACATAATTTACAATTTTTTAATACTTTGGTACAACCTTTCCAAGCACAGTTGAGGATTTGTTTATATTTTTCAAAACTCATTATTTTTCCAAGTAGGGGAATAAGATATATATACATATCTTTATTTTTATCGACTAATACTATGAGGTCTTGAAGTCAATAGTCAAATAAATTTTCAAGTGGTACTGAGTGAATTTGAACTATACCAGTTGAGTTGCCGGTTACAAAAGATAAAAATCATTTATTTTCTTTGTCATATTTGATGTAGGTTGAATGTTGTTAATTAATCTACAGATTTATACTTTCAAAGTAATTGTCAAGTGTTGTCGAGAAGGTTTCAGAAAAATTGCAAAATCTGTAAAAAACGTATGTTCATATTTATAATTATTTCAATAATAGTGATATGTTGTGAGACATGTCGTTTGAGTTTTAAATAATATAATACAAAACTATTACCAATATTATTGCACAAACTCATAACAACAAACGATTAAGAATATATGCAAGTTAACCACTTATGAAAATACATTCGTTTTTCACATTGTATTTCATTAACTGTTAACAAAGAAATTATGTTTCATTTTAACTCGGTTCAATATTCCAACAAAAAATTTATCCTCCCGTGCAACGCACGGGCCCAACACTAGTAATAAAAAAAATCATTTCTTTTTTACGGTAATCATTTTTGAATAATTTTTCAAACTTAAAAATCAATACTCTCCCTTATTTTCTCCACTGTGAAGAAAATTTTAGAAAATATGTGTGCAACAAAAAATTATCTAAAATCCCAAAGGTGCTGGAGATACTCCAAGATGCCGAAACATGCGTATCTTCTTCTATCTTAGGGACGTTTGGTTCGTAGAATTTGATGGAATCTGGTGGAATTGGAATGTTAAATTTCTTTGACCAGAATATATTCCTTTGTTTGGTCCAAGTTTTTCAATGGAATGAAATCTATCAATTCCATTAAATTCCGTAGATAACTGATTTTAACATTCCATCCTAAAAGCCATAGATTTCAATGGAATGAAATGTGGTATTTCTTTAATTCCAAAAATACCCTCTACTCCAAATAAACCCTACTCTTTATTTTCTCACAGTTCACAGCCGACGTAAACATATCAGACATAAAAATAATCTCTCAATCGTCTTCTCCATTATCGCACATTTTATGCAGAATCGACTTCGCCCCCTAGACGTTTTCTGTAGGTTCGAACTCGAATAATCTTCTCCATTCAGCGCAGGTTATCTCTCTCTCTCTCTCTCTCTCTCTCTCTCTCTATGTATCTCTTCTTCAAGATTTCTCTATTTGGATTTGGTAGTCGATTTCATTCAAATTGATTTGGTAGTCGATTTATCAAAATCGATTTCTGAAAGCTATTGGGTTCTGAAAATCGATTACAATAGTCGATTTGGTAGTCGTTTATGAAAGATGTTGGGTTCTGTAAATTGATTTGGTAATGTTCAACAGTCGATTGAAATCGATTTTTCATGTTTGAGGGAATAAAAAGATAACCTGAATGCATAGAGAAAAGTAACTAACCTAAATCCAACAGAGAAGTATTGTTTACGACATTGTTTTCTTCGATCATTGAATCCCTCATGACGGATATAACATGAATGATGGAATTTAAGGCATATGATCTGTTGTATACTAAGAACCTGTGTACCAAAAACATATATGACTCACCTGTTAATAAATAATTACATATATGACTCATCTGTTAAAAACATATAAAGAAAATTCCATTCCAATTCTGAAAAGGGGTATTTTAGTCATTTACCAAAATTACATTCCAATTATGAAGCTACAATCCGTGAACCAAATAGACAGATTCCAATTCCTTTAACATATTTCATTCCAATTCTGCCAACCAAACAGGTGGTCAAACCTGACAACATTTCATTCCAATTCCTTCAAAGTCAAATTCCTTTGACATATTCCATTTCATCCAAAAACATTCTGCGAACCAAACGCCCCCTTAAAGTTTTAATTTTTTTAAAATCAAAATTCACAAAGTCAAAAGAACACCCCATAAAAAATGTACTTATGTATTAAAATAAATGTTTAAGATTTTATTTATATTTGTCTTAAAATAAGTATTTACTTTTAAAAATAAATAACTAAATTATCAAATTTATTTGTAATTAATACACAAATATTTAAGAGTTGTAAAGAGATATTAATCAAAGATAAAGTTGTCTTTTAGTTGACTAAAAAATATAAAATTATGTGTATCTAAAATTATGTCATTTGTAGTTAAGACTCGGGCAATAAAAAATTTAGACAAATTGTCTGACTGAAGGAACAATAAGACGTTTGGATTGTGAACAAAAACCTGCAAAATATACAACTACCGGACGCATTTTATTATGGAATGTTAATGTTTGGGGCTCTTTACAGTGTTTGGGGCATTTTATCCAACTCTAAATGTTGACGGGAACACTTTCACTTAACTTACCAGGTAAGATTTTAGCCCCCCATCATAATGGCATCATATACTACATTTTTATCCGGCTTATGCTTACCGAGTAAGACTTTCGGTCCTTGTCCAACTCTTACCAGATAACATTCTCAATTCTTGTCATGTTCATCCAATAAGGTAAGTAAGTGAGCTGATAAACACTTACCAGGTAAACGTTTACCAAACGGCCGGTTACTCTTAGGCTATGTTTGGCAAAAAATGCTAGCTTATCAGCTAGCTTTTTTTCTTGATACATGTTTGGATGACCATAATCTAGCTTATTGAAAAGCTACTCATAGTAACGTTTTGAAAAGCTAGTTTGCCAAACAATGCCTTATATTGAATAATCATTGACAACATTATATTATATTGAATCAAACACTATTATTCATTACCAAACTTTTGCGTTATTGCTATAATTAGAACCAGAGTTGCTTGGTCTATTTTAGGGTTCCATACTTGGTTTCACACTAGATTATGAATCAAAAGAGTGTTAGATGAAGTCTGGAAACAATCATCAAAACAATACACAGTAGTAGTAATGTAATAGACAATCAAACTGTTACTTCAGGATGATGATTTGTCCCGACCCGGTGGGAAACCCGGTTCACTAACCCGATCGGGGCCAGGGATTCCCCACTATACCGGGTACCGGGGCTGGAGATCCCCGCTTGACTGAAACCGGGGCCGGGGCCAGGTAACACACCCCCGCCCTGCCCCGTACCCGTTATATATATTAATATTAATTAATTTTTAATATTAGTATATATTATTTGTGTTTTTCCAAAATTAGGTTACGACATACCACATATGACTTGGCCTCCATTCATTTCTCCCAATTTTATTTCCATCTTCATCTACATCTTATTCATCTCACTAAATTATGTAGAAGAAGAAACCGAAGATAAAATAAGCCTCCACACAAACCCCATGCCATCTGTATAACCAAGTCAAGTCAAGTCTAGCTTCCACTACATTGAAAACACATAACCACCAAAGCTCAAAGCTCAGGTATGAACTTGGTTATTGAAGAATTCAAAAAAAATTAAATACTAATATTAGAAAGCATCTTCAGACTAGTGTTGGTGCAATACCAAGTGTTCAAAAATAAAACAAGTCAACATTTGATCAAACTCCTCTGATTGATTCAATTTATGGGTTGTGATTTTGAGTCGATTACAATTGAAGTCTAATAATCTTAAAGCTTTTACAGCTTCAAAACTGGGTCGGGAAACAGGGACGGGGAACAGGGGTTGGACCGTCTAAAACACCGGGGCCGAGATATGACTCCCTGTACCCGCCGGGGACCGGGGCCGTGGCGGGGATAGTAAAACCCGCCCCGTTGCCATGCCTACTTCAGACCCACATATATATCATACTATAAAGCTAAAAAAATGCATACCTCATACATCCAATAGTGGTGAAGTCAAGTGCCTTCAGTTTCACCACCCATCTCATCTGTCTGCTGGAATCTGGTTTCATTGCTTACCCTTCTTCTTACCCATCTCATCTGTTCTTAACCATGTTACAGTTGCTAAGATTTCAAGACTTTGAGCGCTAAGAGAAAGTTCACATGCAAATGCAATGATGATTGTACCATTGTCAACCACTGCTTCTGGAGAAATCAAGACCACAACATGTATGTACTAGTCAAACAAAATACTCTATTGCTATTTCTATTTTAATTTGTCCCAAAATAATGACCACTTTCAAAAGTAATTATGAGATGTTATTAAGGGTAAAATTTTCATTTACTTACTTAAAAAGCGTAATAATTAAACATTTTTAAGACTGTGTGCCTTTTTCATCATAGACATTTATGTTGGGACGAAGGAAGTATCACTTATGCAAATGGCTCCTGCAATGATAGTCACTGGTAAGGAGAGGAAGTGTGTAACAACATAACATATTCTTTTTATTTAGAAGGTCGGAACAGTATTAGCTTACAAGAATGTTTTAAAAACGTACAGAAAGCATGAAATTGCAAATCCATAGGCCTTAAATCATCGACTAGAAAAAGTTCAGATGAGCTGCTACCCCCAGCCCCCGTGCAATACACCACGGAAGGTCCAACTGTACAAACAAGTTTGCTTCCCCTTCTTCAACCCACAGCTCCAGGGCAATTTAGTCTCTCTATAAATATCTACAACAGGAAACAAGCCTGTACAATCCAATCAAACTTCAACAAATGAACTAACAACGATATATCATAGATTGTGTGTATATATAGAGAGAGGGGGGTTCCCATGAGAATGAACTTTTTGGTGAGAACATGAGAACATAATCCAATCAAACTTCAACAAATGAATATATCATAGATTGTGTGTATATATAGAGAGGGGGGTTCCCATTACAATGAATTTTTTGGTGAGAACATGAGAACATAAACTGCCATCCACCTGCATTTTACCAAATCTTCATCTACCTTCATTTACCTATTGCTATCACCATGACTAAAACCTTAGCAAATTAATGCATGGGATAGGAAAGTGATTGAAGGTATATAGAAGTCCATGAACTTGACTAAAAAGGTGAATATGAAGGTAGAAGAATGTCTCTGGTTTTTTGTCAACCATCAATTGAAGTTAGTAAAAGGTCCGAATTTTGTTAGCCGTTGGATCAAAAAATCAACTCATACAAAGGATTAGAAGTGTCCTCACATTCTAACGAAAACGGTTGTTCTCACATGATCCCAACTATATATATATATACACACACACACACACACACAAAGTAGACAGTTTGACTTACTTGAAAGATCAGGACTTCTGGTATTACACAAGTTCATCCTTCCTCATCCTCAGCATCAGACATGTTCTCATTGCTATGAACCACCTCTGCTTCCACCTCCACCGGCAGTGGATGTATAGTGGTTGTGCCTGCAAGTACATGGCTAACTCATAAATTGCCGTCTTTTGAGAAAGTTGGGTCAACTATGTGTAGATTTTTGCATGTGAAATAGTGGATGTTCCAAGTTCTCTAACCTGGGTAACCACTACTACCGTCTACAAAAAACTTCTTTTGGGTATGCCCAAATTTTTTGAATTTTTATTTGTTTACATGGAAAAGAACACAAAACTTTTTAGGGCAGACATTCGGCCAAAATAGGTCCACCCGTGCACTCTGCCCAACACAAAACACACTTCCATTTAATGCATCTTGAACATGCAAATACATCTGAAGAATAGTATAACTTCCCCTCTTCTTCCCTTCCCAACTTCCTAGCCCAACTTTGTGCTTTAATACTCATGAAAGAGTAAAGACCTATAGGGTCCTGTTTATATCATTTTGGTTGGTATGGGCCATGGGGAACCATAGAACATGGTGTGTTACTTTTGACCACTGCAGCAGATGCATATCACTCTATTTTGTCACCAAGACTTTTTAACATATGTTTTTAATCTCTTTTTTTTTTTGTGGGAATTGTGTAGTGTGAACTAAACAAGAGCAAAGTACTATCTGTGGTACCAATACCATTTTCCATGTTATTCTATATCTTTCCAACATTACCTCCCCTCCTATAGCACCAAATTTAGTGGTCCAATTAGTAAGCAAATCTCACCACCTTTCAAAATTTCATGGGGATGGGGCAGCAGTATCTGCTCAACAACTGTCTTATTTAGTAATCAGATGTAATCAAGTCATCCTACCTCATATATAGAGAATACACATGGCTGCAGCCTGCTATTTAGCAGGGATTGCTGCCATATTTCCTCTCCCTATAATAAATGTGATGCAATGGACGGGAATGACAATAATAAATAAGGCCGCAAGAATATTGCATTGGACGATTTGTATCTTCTGAATTAAGAACCTTTATATCCCAACCCAGTCAAAGAATAGGTTGGTATAATAACACTTGCTCCAATCAGTTATTGAAACAATACACCTTGTTTTTCTTTTCTTTGTTTTTCCTTTTATTTTTATCTATCTCCCTGGTACCCTCGGAATCCTTTCTCTCTGTTTTTTTTTCCTTTTTACCCTCACTCTCCTGCAGCTCTCTTACTCTCAACCAACTTTTTACACCTGGAAGTTGTCTTCCACAACTTCTTATTCCCCCCCCCCCCCACACCGTCTTTCAAAATCTCCACTGCATTCTACCTTGCTATATCCCTCAGCTGCCCAACTTTCTTTCTCTTCTCTCCATCATACAACCGTGGAACGGTGATCTCTAAAAGAAATTGTCAGAAGTCAGAAAGACAGATAAAAGCAGAACTCAAGTCCCTGCTTGACGTGGTAGGAGTACAAAAGAGAAGTCAAAATGGGAGTAGAGAGCACTGAAATTGAAGTTATAAAAACTGTTGAAATTTGAAACTAGGTACCCTTACCTCACATTTCTGTAACTTCATAGGTATACAAGACATACATGGATATTGGTGCCTTTAATACACAAATCTTAATAGCTTTTATCGACCACATGAAGTGATATCATATCACTGCATCCTCCTACCGGCATGGATACCCAGGCATTAACTTATCAACAACATTCTTACCTACAAAATGTATCATGTCTATTATCTGTAACCAACTTGGTCATGTTATTACACTTTTTCCAACAGGCGTTACTCTTTACCGTATTAGATAGATTAATAAAAGTCTGAATGGAAATGACTATCCTAATGAATCATGACCAAGTAAGTGTAAATTATACCGGACGCGATAAGGAAGAACATGGACAAATGGAGAAAGGATTAGAACATAAGGTGACACTAATATACAATAGAATAATTTAAACTTCGATCAGATGTCTATACTTGTTAACTAACAGCGTTACAAAAATCCCTACCTGGATCCACTTAAGTGGTCAGCTATGTGTTTTATGTATCCAATTTTGTTTTTAATAATACAAACATTTGTTTAAGATCTTTTTCGTACTTATAGAGATCCCTTGTTTTGACAACCGCCCTGAGCCTATAAAATTTCAGGAACAGCCTGTATGTTGGCCTGAAGGCCTAAGTTTCCATGGTCCATGTAGAGGTAGCACTTTGTATACATCCCATGGACCAATTGGGTCAAAATAGTCAGATACCAAAAGATAAATCTAACTCATTGATTAGAGGAGAACATAAGGTTGGTAATTAGAGAATCAGGTGTGAATGTTAGGAATTAGGATGGCATGTTTGAAGCAACTTTCAGCACAGAAGCGACATCAATCGAACTCAATAACGAAGATACATCATAGATGGTGATTGTTGTGGTGTCTTTGTAATAATCATGGAAAGAAGATCTCGATGCTCTTGTTTTATATCGACAATTTAATTTGTTTTTTCATCTTGGTGTCTCAATCCCCCCCCCAAATAGGAGTGAAAACAAGACTCCTACACCATCTTTATAAAAATGTTACCTGAGCAAGATTCTGTCCAAAATGGGATTCTTTTCCTTCATAAGAATCTCATTTTAGAGGTAGAATGGGAATGAAATGGAAGACAAAGTAATCAAACCCTAAGATCGGAATGAGAAGTGAGACAGAAATAGAAAGGATGTGAGATCCTTTATTGGCTTCGTATGCACATCCAGTACATGATACATGGGTACTTCAAAAGACACCACTAACACACATCTTAAGTGATTACAAATAGATATTTTCAAATTGAAGTTGTTCCCAACGATGATATTTAAAGTAAGGGTCATAGTTTTCAAGATCTCAACAAGACTTGCGATTTCATCAGTGTCAGTTTATATCTTGAGCTACTAGATTACCGGCTCTAATTCCAAATATCCAATCCGTGTCCCCGAACGCCATCAAACCATGGATAATAACGTTTTACTTCTTTCCGGCTCAAATTTCGTAATTAACAGCCTAATTATCAGATCATCGCTTCATCTTTAATCAAATTAAGTAAAACATCGTTTTGATACCTTCGAAGAAATAAGCGGAAGAAGGCCATCCACGTGACGAAGAAACAGCCATGGAATCTTCTGCCTCTTCAGCCCTGGACCGTCTGCGAAACTTTCTGAGCACACTAATCATGCCCTGAGAATCATGCCGGTGACGGCGAGGAGGGACCCAATAAGATGAACCAGGAACGAAAGGAAGCCAATCAGGCGCCGATTTCCTCACGATGATACTGTGAATAGCATCTTCGAGCTTTCTTAACCCTAAAACCTCCACCTCTCCATCAGATTCAATATCCACCTCGATCAATTGGGCTTTTCCTGATTGACTAGAAAATCGATGCTCCTGCGATACACATAATTTGAACGATTGCAAGGAATTCGATGCCGATGATGATGTTCGAATTAGGGCTTGTGAGAGAAGACGAGCCATGGATTTGACAAATATCGCTGTCGCTGTGAATCGTGTGGGAAATCGATTTTGTGATAGACATGAAAGTGAGATAATCTGTTTTTAAACACGTATATAAAAATAATTTACATTTTACCCCCTTACAGGTTAAATACTGTTAATTTTAACCCTTACAATAAAACAATTTGACAAATTTTCTCTTTCAAGTTTTTATTAGAGGTTCTTCATGTGAGTTTTTTTTTTTAAGTATAATTTTTATGATATCTTCTTTTTCTTTATCAATTTATAGTATGTTTTCTTAATCGTATTACATGACACGTTCTCTAAAATGAAACCAGAACAAATTATATATTTGTCATGATTGATTATACAAGAATGAAACCGAAGCAACGTATTTAGCAGATGAAACATGAGATAACTTGTTGGATTTAACAACCGATGAATGTGAAGCAACACATTTTAGCAGATCTAATTGCCATATATATATATATATATATATATGTAGTTGATGAGAATGAAGCAACAGATCTCCAGTTAACAATGATGGCGCGCATCAATTGTAAAAACTCGAATCGGCTCAAAGTAGTGAGGATACGTGAAAGTAGGGTTTTGATTTCAATGAGACTTGGAAATTAGTATTTTTGTCCATGGGTTTGATTATAATGGAATTGAAAGTGGCGGAATTCATCATTCGTTAAAACGCCATCAAAGAATGTCAAATTCCTTTAACCATTTGAATATACCAGTCTTGCAAGTTGCATGAAACTTTTGAACCTAACGGAATCGAAATTGGATGATATAACAATTTGGTTTGGATTACGGTATCTCGATTTTCTTTCTTTCTTTATCATCATCTTCTTCTTCTTTATATTATTATGATTATTTTGTTTTGTTTGATTTCTTGTTTTTCAATTTTTAAGGGATTTCTTTTTGGGCTTGTTATTAGATTTACTTTTTCCGTTTTATTTTGTCTTGCAAGTTTTAGGTATTTTGTTTTGGTTCGTATAATTTGTTTTAATTTAAGTAAATGGTGACAATGGTTGTTACGAGGTGGTAGGGGTGAGCAAGGAGTCCCAAATCCTGATACCGAACTGGTACCGTACCGATCCTGAACCGTCCCATATATTTCGGTACGGTAATCGGTTCCATGTTTTTCATAATCGGTATTCGGTAATATCGGTACCAGGTCCCCTATAAATACCGAACAGATACCGAAAGTCGAAAAGACACCATTTTTTTCACAAATCCCAAACAAATTCATTCCTATTTCAAAATTCAAATCAATTCCAAAATATGAAACGGTTCCTTACCATAGTGATGAAATACCAACCTTAAACCTTCAAAAAAATTCCAAATTTTGCAATTGATCAACCCCTTTAATGTCTAACTTCAAGAAATCAACCCCTTCTATTGAAGATACACAAGTAAGTTTGTTTGCTTATGAAGTTGTTTGTTTGTTTGATTGTTTTATATTATAAAATATGGATGAGTAAGTTTGTTCGATTGTTTGATTGTCAAGAGGACCTTATATCTAACAGTTTCAATGTTAGACAAATTGGCGGCTTGGTACAAAGTTTGATCGTGCGCTCATCTTGGTAGTCTTAGGGGTTGTTTGTTTTTTTAAAAAAATCTCTTAATGTCTCTTAAGTCTGAATCGTTCAGACCTTTTTACACACAACCTCTTATTAATCATAACTAAATTAAGACTTCAGATTTTAGACCTCTTAAAAAACAAACGGCACCTTAGTAATGTTTGTAATTTTAACTCTATCCTTTGGTACAATTATTGGTTCTCTTGACAAGAATAAATGGCTACAATCTCACTACCGAACGTGTATTAGATACCCAACAAGCTTGGCAACCCTGATAGTCGAAACTTTGGTTTGTACCCAAGATTGGGTAAGAAAATCAAGGAAGTTGTAGACAATGTTCATGATATTTTAAATGATGATGATATTGCAATAGGTAATAAGTTTCAACAATTTTTTTTATTTGTAACAATTAATAAATTACATACTAACTTTGTTTGTTTTTTGGTTTTTATATAGAAATTGAAGAGTCGCTACGCGATCATAAAAGGAAAAGGGAAGATGTCTATGGCTATGGATGTTTAAAAGTTCATACGCTGTTTTTGGAATAGAAGAACTTATTGTTTACGTTGTTTGAGAGTTCATACTTTGTTTTTTGGTTTTCTATAGATGTTTAAGAGTTCATACGTTGTTTTGGAATGGAAAAACTTCTTGTTTAGATTGATTGTAATGTTTGTTTTGAAGGTTGTAAAGTGCAAAATCGGGACTGATGGGTACTAGTATCGAAATACCGTTACCGGTCTAATCGATACGGTATTCGGTATCGAGTTTTTCACATTTTCGGTATCGGGAATTTTCGGTACGGTACCGGTTTGGTATGGTACTAGTCCCATGCTCACCCCTACGAGGTGGTGATGGTTGTCACTAGGGGTGTAAATGAGACGAGACAACTCGCGAGCTACTCGAGATCGACTCGATCAGAACTCGGTCAACACTCGACTCGAATAGGCTCGACCCGACATACTAACGAGTCGAGTCGAGCTACCTGATACTCGACTCGATAAGCTCGTGATATACTCGAATATATTTTATATATAATTAATTTTATACTATAATTTATAAAGTATAATGTAATTTTTTTAATAATAGTTAATTTAATATAATAAAATAATAATAATAAGATAGTAACTAAAAAAGCAAAATTAAAATAAAAGAAACCCTTAAAGTAAATGAGGTTTTTTTGTTGAGGTGAAGTTTTTCATCGCACATTGGTGGGATACTCAATCAAAAGCCTTGAACTCTACTATATAAATAAGGTTTATCTCTTCCCATTATTTCATAGCTTTTTGTTTTCCTTTTTTTGAGCCCAATGGCCTGAGCCCTTTGGCTTGAGTATGGTGGTTTGATTATAGCGAAAAGTTATTGGAGCACCCCATTGAACCGAGAACCCCTTTAGTTTGTTTTAAGTACCTTTTTACATTCATTTAATGTTTTTAACGAACGGACATAAATGAATATGAACACACTGACTTTTTAAACAATCGAACATGAACATGAACACAAACACCAAATTTTTTGTTTGTTTATTGTTTGTGTTCGTTTGTTTGAATAAATATTATAAAATTAAATGAGTTCGAGTTTGGTTCGAGCTTGAAACGAGTTCGAGCTTGGGTATTGGTTATCGAGTTCGATTCAAGTTTGGATTTTCACTACTCGCGAGTTTTTGAGTCGAGTTCGAGCTTGAGAATTGGGTTCCGAGTTCGAGTCAAGTATAATGATACTCGAGCTCGACTCACATCATTTACATCCCTACCCACCACCCCCACCACCATTCCACCACGAGGTACTTGCTAGCTTGTTTCATGGGTGTAAGTGTGTTGCTAACAGGACTTATCTTATGAATATAATCCAAGTGAAAATCAAACTTGTGTAATTGTAACGCCCCAAAAATAGGACAAACAAAAATTTCCGGAAAATGAAAATGTGGTAATCAATTTAATGCCAAATCATGAGCTCACCCAAAAAGGGAGCAATAACTGCCTGTTTAATTACAAGTTTGTAATAATAAACAATGAGAGACAACAACCTCTTAATCTAAAATCTAGACAAGAAATAAGATTACAATTGGTTGTCATCTACTTTCAAAATAATCATCTTCTATAATGGCATCCCAAAAAGCTCCCAAGCTCACCTCTAAAGGTCCATGTTGATCCAAACTCTCTCAGTGATTTGATAACAACCCTCTTCTATACTTAGTGAAAATTACGTTTTAATATGTATTAGTGTTTCACCATCAGCGATCAAACTGAGTCTGTTCAGTTATCACTGATAATATTTCTTATAAACATTTCTATGTATTAGTGTTTCACTATCAGCGATCAGACTGAGTTTGTTCAGTTATCACTGGTAGGTTCTGATGTAAACAGTAAACGTAATCCCTGAAGACAAGCCTCGCGTCAACAGATGTTCATAGCTGAATCGAAGACGAAGCTGCTGAACAAAGACAAGTCTACTAGTGACCTGATGCGGATATCAGTGAAGCAAAGACGAATCTACTTATACGCGAAGGAACATGAAGAAAAGCTTTAGCGATCGCTGAACTCTTGATATCTCTGAAGAAAGAGATACTCAGCGATCAAATGATCACTTAGCTTATGCCTCAAGTTTCCTTTTGTCTCACCTTGCACAACTTAGTACGATATGTCAGAACGGACATGTCTCTGCCACAATTCGTACAACATCTCTGTCAACTACACTGTTCATTGTTCGGCCGAAAGCATGTCTCCCAAAAGTCAGACTCCCAAAGCCAATCAGTGAACGCCACGTGTAAAGTGCCCTACCATGCATTTAATGCAGAGGGTATAAATAGGAAGATCACCCCTTCATCTGAAGTGTGCTTAATCCTTGAACCCCGAAATAGAAACCTTTGTTTTCTATCTCTCTTAATCCCCCTTTCTCTGAATTTCTTGTGCAACCATCTTAGTGTTTCTTAAGTTTGTTTAGATTGAGTCTGTATTAATCTTATTCCGCAACAAACTTGTAAATTGTATTTGATTTATCAATAAACAATTTATTAAACTTTAATTCTTGTGTTTGTATTCAACCCCCCCCCTCTAAAAACTTGTTAAGCACCTTCGGGACGAACAAGTGGTATCAGAGCAGTTTGTTTAATCTAATAAACAAGATCTTGCTTTATTCTCTTCTTTGCTATTCTAAATGGCACTTAACACAAACACAAACTACTATGATAATGGTTCACTTTCTAAACCTCCTCGATTTAGCAGAGATAACTTTTCTCTATGGAAAAATCGAATGATGCTATTTCTTGAAGGTGCGGATCCTACTATACCTGAATATATAGAAAATGGACCCTATGAACCTGTTAGAATTATAGCTGCAGTTCCCGCTACTGCCACCACTGAAGCTGTCCCTGAACGCTATGTCGTTAAGGAAATAAGACAGTGGAGTGATGAAGATAAAAAGAAGTTAGGAATAGATGCAAGAGCAAAGATCATTATTTCAATGGCTCTGCCTGATGAAGTTTTCCATTCCATCATGCATCTGAAAACTTCTAAAGAAATGTGGGAAACCATATGTGTTCAATATGAGGGCACCACTGAAATCCAAGAAACTCGTAAGATTAACTTGGTAAGACAGTATGAAAGTTTCATCGCTGGTAAGAATGAATCTCTCTCTGACGTTCATCAGCGGTTTAACTGCTTAATCATTGACCTAAGAACTATTGGCAGGACCTATTCTAATTCTGAGGTCCTAACAAAATTCTTAGAATGTCTTCCTGAAAGCTGGGACAGTTATTCAATATGTCTTAAGCTTACAAAAGACTTAAATTCTCTTTCTCTCAGCACTCTGTATGGAATATTGCTCAACTATGAGCAATCGAATCTCCTGAAGAAGAATCTTGTAAAAGATTCTAAAGACTCCAAAAGCACTCCTGTTGCTTTAGTCTCTTCAGAGATAATTCCATCTCAGCGATCTACTCTCACCATCACTGAGTTAGATTCTGAATCTGAGGATCTATCAGACCCTGATTTTTCAGAGTTTGATGAGTCCTTAGCACTCTTGACAAACTCTTTTAAGAGATTTGCAAGAAAGAGCAACTTCCGAAAAAGTAAGCCTCTCTCTCTTACTGAAAAGCCAAAATCAACGCCTGTTGATAAGGCTAATGCCACTTGCTATAACTATGAAAAGATTGGACACTTTGCTAGTGAGTGCAGGTCGAAAAAGGTCTTCAAACCTTCTACCTCAAGAAGATCCAGTGATGACAAATACCTAAAGCTGAAGAACAAATATCAAAAACTGAAAAGCTATAAGCGAAAAGGTAAAGGTCTCATCGCTGAAGAACATGACTGGGCTGAATCAGAAGAATCAAGCTCTGATGAAGAAGTCGTCGCTAATCTTTGCCTCATGGCTGAGATTAAAGAAGAAGTGGAAGAAGCATCTGAACCTTCCATGAGCTACATATCATCTCAGGTATCTATCTCTACAAATCCCTCTATGCCTGAAGCTGAGAGAAGTCGTGCTGTTAATGTGCTGACGATTGACCTTTATAATGCTCTAAACGACAAAACTCAAGCTGAGAATAAAAATGTTCATTTAACTCAAGAGCTAGAGAAATGTCATGAAAAGATCAGAGAACTAACTCTTTTAGAAGAGAAGTTGAAAGATCAAGTCATTATAAATGAAATCATCAGTATTGAACGCGAACAAGCCATCGCTGCTCTAAAAGCAGAAAAGGCTCATGTTGAAAAATGGTGCAAATCATCAACAAAGATCTCTGAGATAATAAATGCTCAAATTCCTGAAAGTGATAGAACTGGTCTTGGTTATTGGAAACCACAGGATGTAACTAAAGAAGAAAGTTACTCGCTTAAGTTTGGAACGTTTGTCACTTCTTTCTTTGACACTTCTTATAATCAATTCTATCCCTGTTCTTCTTCTAATTCTATCCCTGAGGAAATATCCAAAGACACTAAGTCTGCGGATAAAGGAAAATTCATTCTTCCTCAGAAGGCTACCAGGAAAGCAAAGCTGAAGGTTATTCTAAACCTTCAGCAAATCAATCATCTAGCTCTGTGATAGAAATATTTGATCTCTGTCCTCCAAAGCTAAAGATTGATCTTAAAACCACGAGATCTGAAGAAATGAAAATTCCTCCCAGATCTCATGAGAAAAGCCTTCTCGGACCTGGACCTGCTCATCTTAAACTTGCAAAACCTTCTACTTCTGGTCCTAAAACCATTTTCAAATACAGAAAATGTTATCACTGTGGTTTTACTGACCATATTGCAAGCAAATGTCCGACTGCCACTAAAGCTGATAAAACAGCTAAAGTGAAGATAAATGCCTCTAAGGCTGAGAAGGTCACCAAAGTTGAAAAATCGACCAAGGTGAAGAATACCACTAAGGTTAAGAAATTAACCAAAGTGAAGATCACCACTGAAGCTGAATCCTCATCTGCTGTGAAGACTGCTGAATCTTCCATATCCACTAACTCTAAAGGAACCATTGAAAAGTGGGTACCAAACAACGTTTAATTTTCCTTATGTGTAGGGATCAAAGGGCATCTGGTATCTCGATAGTGGATGTTCTCGTCATATGACTGGACAAAAAGACCTGCTCACTGAATACAAGGAAGAGAAAGGTCCCTCTGTGACCTTCGGTGGAAATGGAAAAGGATATACCCGAGGGTTTGGTGTCCTCAGCAATGGGACAACTACCTTTCGAAGAGTCGCTTATGTAGATGGACTAAAGCACAACCTTCTGAGCATCAGTCAGCTATGTGACAAAGACTACGAAGTTCGCTTTTCTAAGAAAGCATGTTCAGTGGTGGATGAGAAAGGAAAACTTGCTCTCAGTGGTTATCGCAGAGAAAATGTCTATGTAATAGATATGGACTCTACTATCACTGAAAACTTATGTTTTCTCTCTAAGGCCTCTTCTGATGTAAACTGGCTATGGCACACAAGACTCTCTCATCTAAACTTCAAAACCTTGAATTCTCTCTCATCTAAGGAACTGGTTTCTGGTCTTCCTCAGCACTCATATGCTAAAGAATCTCTCTACTCAACATGTGAAAAAGGAAAACAAACAAAAGCTAGTTTCAAGTCTAAACAAGTTTCCTCAGTGACAAGTCCTCTTCAGCTCTTGCATATGGATCTGTTTGGCCCTGTAAACATCCAATCAATAGCTGGAAAGAAATATACGCTTGTCATTGTAGATAAATTCTCTCGATATACCTGGGTTATCTTTCTTCGCTGTAAGAGTGATACTCCAGAAGAACTAACATCTTTTGTTAAAAAGATGGAAGTGCTGAATAATCTTACTGTTCGTTCAATAAGAAGTGATCATGGAACTGGATTCAAAAACAGTTCTCTGAACAATTTCTTTGAAAACAAGGGAATTTCTCATAACTTCTCTACAGTAAGAAGAAACATAACGATCATTGAAGCTGCTAGATCAATGCTCAGCGATTCTCATCTTCCTACTCAATTTTGGGCAGAAGCTGTAAACACTGCATGTTTTACTCAAAACAAATCGCTAATAGTAAAGCGATTTGGGAAGACAGCTTATGAACTTTTTCATGGAAGGAAGCCTTCTATCAGTTTTCTTCATATCTTTGGTTGTCAGTGCTATATCTTAAACAACAGAGATCAACTTGGAAAGTTCGACCCAAAAGCTGATGATGGAATATTTCTAGGATATTCCTCCATCTCCAAAGCCTACAGAGTTTTCAACAAAAGAAGACAATCTGTGGAAGAAACAATTCATGTCACATTCGATGAAACTCGCTCAACGAACTCTAAACCAATCACTGACAATGAAGAGTTAAATGCTTGGATGTTTTCTCACTACAAAGAAACTGAACCCTTCTTCTCAAACCATCAGCATTCAGATCCTCCAGCCGCTGATGATGATCCAAACATTATACCTCCTAGCGCTGAATCCAACTAATGGGTTTCAGCTGAACCTCTAAACACCTTGCTACCATCAGATCTACCTCTGTCTGAAAACCTCTCTGATAACAACAGTCTGTCCACTACTCAACAGTTAAGTGCTGATGAACCTCAAACATCCTCATCAGTAAACATCCCAATTATTGATTCAACCTCTGAGTTGATAGATCATGCTCCTGCTCAGCGATGGACCAGAGATCATCCAATAGATCAAATTCTTGGTGATCCAGATGCAGGTATTCAGACCCGACGAAGCTCAGGTAATATCCGTCTCTTTGTCAACTTTCTTTCTTTAATAGAACCAAAGAAGACTAATGATGCCCTCAGAGATCCAAACTGGGTCAGCGTTATGCAAGAAGAACTGACTGAATTCTCTCGAAACAAAGTTTGGAATCTCATTCCTAGACCATCTGATAAAACTGTTATAGGCACCAAATGGGTGTTTAGAAACAAGTTAGATGAACATGGAACTGTAACCCGCAACAAGGCTCGACTTGTTGCTCAGGGATACAGACAAGAGGAAGGTATAGACTATGATGAAACCTTTGTCCCTGTGGCTAGGCTCGAAGCAATTAGACTATTCTTAGCCTATGCAGTCTATAAAGATTTCATCGTCTATCAAATGGATGTAAAATCAGCGTTCCTAAACGGAAAGCTGAATGAAGAAGTCTATGTAGAACAACCTCCAGGGTTCTATGAACCTAAGTATCCAAATTATGTTTATAAACTGGATAAGGCTCTCTATGGTCTAAAACAAGCCCCTCGTGCTTGGTATGACACTCTCTCATCATTTCTTATCTCTGAAAATTTTGAACGTGGCAAGATTGATAATACGTTATTTTTCAGAAAGATAAAAGGTCATATAATTCTTGTACAAATATATGTCGATGACATAATATTTGGTTCTACTAACCCATCTCTATGTACTCGCTTCGCTGAAAGAATGAAGAAAGAATATAAAATGAGTATGATGGGTGAGCTGACATATTTTCTTGGTCTTCAGATTAAACAATCTGACAAAGGTACTTTTATAAGCCAAGGTAAGTATGTTAAAGATATGCTGAAGAAGTTTGATCTTACTCAAACTTCAGCGATGAAAACTCCTATGGCACCACCCCTGACACTTAACAAAGATCCTTCTGGAAAACCTGTTAATGTCACTGCCTATAGAGGAATGATAGGCTCCCTGCTGTATCTTACAGCGAGCCGACCTGACATTATGTACTCTACTTGTTTATGTGCACGCTATCAATCTGAACCCAAGGAATCCCATCTGATCGTTGTTAAGCGAATTTTCAGATATCTGAAGAGAACTCCTAACCTCGGTCTTTGGTATCCCAAAGACTCAGGGTTCGATCTAACTGGTTATTCTGATAGTGATTTTTGCAGGCTGTAAACTTGACAGAAAGAGTACCACTGGTGGATGTCAACTCCTGGGAGGAAAGCTGGTAAGTTGGACAAGCAAAAAGCAAAATTCAGTGTCCACTTCCACAGCTGAAGCTGAATACGTAGCCGCTGGAAGCTGTTGTTCTCAAATCTTATGGATGAGAAATCAACTATTAGACTATGACCTTCAGTTGTCAAAGATTCCTATCTATTGCGACAGCACTAGTGCTATCGCTATAGCAAATAATCCAGTGTTACATTCAAAGACGAAACACATAGAGATCAGATATCACTTTATCAGAGATCATGTGATGAATGGTGATATTGAACTTCACTTTATCCCTACTGACTTTCAGCTTGCTGATTTATTCACCAAACCTCTTGATGAGACAAGGTTCAACTTTCTCATCAGTGAGCTTGGAATGCTGAATCTAGAAGAATAAATCTTCAGCTTTCATGCATTGTGTCAGTAATCATAAGTTCCCCTTTTATCATTCTCTCCGATAAACATTCTGACTCTTAGGTATGTTCTCTCAATCCCTACAACTGAATCTTCATTCAGTTAAGATGTTTTTCAAAATATAAACCTTAATCACTGAACTTTCTTCAAATGATTAAAAGCTTTTTGAAAAATAAATTTATCACTGATATTTCTAGTCAGTGATCCTTTAAAAGAAAATCTATCCCTATCTTTACCATCAGGGATACTTTCAAAAAGAAAAATCTATCGCTGACTTTTCTTCAGCGATAATTTCAAAACGGACAAATGAACAGTCACTCTCTTCTATGACGTCATTTGAACCGACAATCCACGACATGCTTTTTTCTGACACGTTCGTCCGTTGCCCTTCTATCCAATCAACTTCGTGGGACATGTCCATGTCATGATGAGTATTTGTTTTCCCGCCTCTCACATTCTCTCTCCTTTCTCACACGTATAAAAGGAATGTTTTTCCATTCTTATCATTTTACGCTTTCTGGAAATACTTTCAAAGCAAGAATACTCTCTCAAGCATTCTAGCATTCTCAAGCATTTGTATCATCTTCTTCAAAGATCAACAGGTTATTATTGATCTTTTTCTGATTCTTATCTTAAATCTTTTTACATAAAACTCCATTTATGGGTTTATAAGATTCTAATCACATAAAATCATTTTCATTTTTGATTTTATTCTTTAAAAACCATTTTATTTTGATTTTCTTCATTCAAAATCTTTGGTTTTTCTTCTTGTTCTTGTATATTATATTAAGAACACCTTGTTAATCTTCAAATTTGTTGATTTTCTATGTTTCTTTCCTCAAATAGAAACTATAAAATCTTCTTTATTTTTAGACTAAAACCTTTTCTTCTACTCTTTTATCTACTCATATTCAGAATGGCTCAATCTGCACTTGTCGCTTCTAAGAACGTCAAATTCGCACTCACTGAATCGGAGCTTCCAAAGAACAATCATCTCGCACGTCTCGATTTTGACGGTGTTAAGTACCCACATCTGAAGGAAGCTGCAATGTTTCTAAAGCAATCCTGCATTGCTTATGCTATCACTGTGGATCCCACACCCTCCAAAGCTCTTCTCCAGCAATTCTGGTTTACTGCTGACGAAACCTCTATCACCAACAAAAAGAGTGAACAGGTTCCTGCTATCTCTTTCAGCACTCAACTTGGCTCAGGGATGATGACTGCCTTAGGCCTGAGGAAAGCTCTACGTTTTCCTGACAAACCCAGGAATGGATTCGACGCCTTGCCAACCGATGCTGAACTCATCCAATTCCTGGATGCCATGGAATACGCTTGGGAACCCAAGCCAAGGACGACGATTCCAAACAAGAAGCTGACTCTTGTGAAGAAGGCACTGATGCCTTCTCAGCTTAACTACATCTTCTCACACTTCATTCAGTGTATGAGTGGGAAGAGTGGGTCACTGGACCAAGCAAGCAAGATTCAGGTCCAGATGGCTTACTCAGTGATCGTTGGACGAAACTTCGACTACGCAACAGCTATCTTTGACGATCTCAAGTCAAAGATAGAGAAGACCGAAAGGGATCCCAAGGTCCCCTACGTACGCTTTATCTGCGCGTACCTGAAGTTTCTCTACCCTGCCACTTACCCCACTAACTCGGATGCATCTTTTCCGAAAGTGGGTCAGCGCTCCCTGGAGGTCAAGACGCTCCCAAATGAGGTAAGTATCTCTGAACTTCGCTCTCGTCTCTCTCTCCTCACTTCTTCGTCTTCAGCGGCCACGCAGGAGGTTCCTTCTTCTGCTATCCTTGCCGCTACCCCTTCCAAACGACCATCAACTGGCTCCCTTGGTCCTTCAAAGAAGGCCAAGGTGACCAAGGAGAAAGCTACCTCTAGCTCTATACCTAAGGATGTTTATCAACAAACTTCCTTGGATGCTTTCGTGGGTCTCTCCTCCACATCCTCAGCGACAACCACTTCAACCGTGCCAGCGATCTCGGTCGCTGTCACAACAACAGTGACGCAACCTACAATCTCAGTTCAACAACAACCTAAGGTAACTACCCCTATCCCTACATCTTCTATCCCCATCTCTAGTCCTTCTATTTCTTTGATCTCTAACCCTCCATCTATTTCTACTCAACCACAGTTTGGACCCATAGGACCTGAACATCAATCTTTTGAGGAATCGTTACAATTCTACAAAATGTTTGATAATTCAGGTATCCCTATAACCTTAAACATTTCTCCCAACTCACCATATAAGCCTGTTTCTCAAAAACTAACTTATATTTCAGGTCCTAGTCTGACGACTGTTGACACCAATGTCAACAGTTTGACTACCAAGGTGGAGGCTCTGACTGCATCTCTCAACAACACCACCAATGTTGTTCAATCAGCTGGTGAAGCTCTGAAGACGCTGACAGCCAACTGCGCCTCCAAAGCTGACACTTCTCAAATCGCTACTCTCCAAGAAGCGATTGTCAAAGTCAGAGAGGACTCACAGCAACAGTTTGCAGCTCTGAATACAAAGGTTGATGCCTGTGAGGTCCTTCTTCAGCAGATCTTGTCCCGCCTGAAGGAACCAGCTCCAACTCCTGCTCCTTCATTTACAGAAGACGATCGCACCGCTCTAGACGTAGCTGTGGAGTTTATTCATCAAGCTACGTCCGATATCCCTGTACTTGAAGACCGGCTCAAAGGACTGGAGGCTGAAGTCCAGAAGTTGTCCACCGCTGAGACCTCTACTCCTTCCCAAGATCTCTCCCTTCGTGATAATGACAAAGAGGGGGAGAAAGCATCTGAAGAAAATAAGAAGAAAGAAGCTGATGATGCTGAACAACTGAAGGAAACTCCCTCTCATGTTGAGGGGGAGATAGCTGCTGAGAAAGCCCCTCCTACCATCACTGATCTAGTTGATGATGAGGAAGAGGAAGATGACAATGATGATGATGAAGACCTTGATCTTGAAGATCAAGAGAAAGATTCTCATCAAGATGATGATGATGACGATGAAGATGAAGATCAATCTCTATGGTGTTCTTCAGCCGTCACTTCATCAGCGATAGCTTCGAAAGAAGTTATCAAAGCAGGGGGGAGTCAAGAGACACCTTCAGGAACCCCTTCCCAAAGCAAGGGTGCAACTGCTGAGGGAACCCTGAAGATGATTTCACTACCTGAGGAGAATCCTTCTCAGGTATGCCTTACTCTTGTTCCTTTATCCTTCTATAAAAATCCCACCCCTGTTTCTTTCTAGCCTTTATCTCTCTCCTTCCCTAAAAATAAATCTAACCTTTTTCTTTTTCTGACCAGATAGTTCTCTCCCCTGCTTAAGGGTAAAGAGCTTCAAATAATACCAGCTGCTGAAGTTGATGACCAAATAATCCCAATCTCTGTCAGAGAGATTGATGAAGAGGATGAAGAAGAAGAAGAGTCCCTGCAACATCATGGAAGGCTCTCTAGACCATCTCACTGTTCAGAGGAAGAGAGAAAGAAAAGAACAGATATGATCTCTCATCTGGAGAGTCAACGACGAAAGGTGCCCTCTCAATCATCAGATCTGGAGTTCCTGACTGAAGATGAAATTGAAGAATCCGTCAGGGCTGAGAAACTGATTGCTGACTGTCAAAGAGATGCCTCTCTGGCTCTCAAAATTCAGTCTTCTCAAGTCAAAGACAAGAAGCTGAAAAGCAAACCAGTGGAAGTCCAGGCAGCTCTTTTGAAAGAGATTGAAGGGGAACACTCCAAAGAAAAAGCGGTAAGCGATAATTCTATCGATTGGTGCAAGCACAAAATTGACTATCGCTCTGACCCAATGAAGATCGTAGCTGTTGCTATCTCTGGAAGAAAGAAGAAGGATAAACTCTCTGTCACCATGGAGATTACCAGAGAGGATGGAAGCTGCAAGGCTATGTTCATTTCAAAGCTGGAAGACTTTGGCTACATGGAGTGGCTTGAGTTCAAAGATGCGCTGAAGAAATCAAAGTCTACATACAGAGGCTATGTTGAAAGGGTAAATGATGCCCTCATCAACAGAGTCGCTGCTATACTAAAGGTGTCATCTACTCTTCCTCCAAAGTCCAAGCAAATCAAGAGAAAGCCTATCTCCTCCTCATATGATAATGTCGCAGTGATCAGGAATGAAACCTCCATAAAATTCTCAAGAGAAGCTCTGTTCGGTCCTCCTCCTGATCTTTCAGTTCTGGATCTATCTCTGCCTCCTGGCGGACCATATGTTGCGGGACAAGTACTTGAAGAACCTTTTGGAATCTTCTTCAGAGATGACGAGGAACAACTCAGATTTCAAAGGGTCTCTGAAATCCCTATCTGTCCCCTCGCTCTTCTCAAGGATCTCATGTGCCTATGGTGTACTCTCTCTCTCTCCTGCTGCTGAGCCAATCATAGAGATCATATGCAAAGAATCTTTAGAGCGAAGGCAAAAAGGAGAAGAAATACCTGAGTATTTGATCAATCCTCCTAAACCCTCTTTAGATAGCTGATAGATTAGTTTAACTTACAGTAGTTAGTACATCACTTGTACTTGTAATTTTCATACCTTGTAATTCCTTTCTTGGATTAATGAGAATTTCAGTGAAGTACTTAACTCTATCAGTACTGTAAAAGATCCCTCAAAATAGTAATTGGGACATGTATGTTATGAGTCCTGATTATTCCATCATTTTGAATTATAAAGTAATTTTCTTCAGTTACTTTGTCATTATCAAATAGGGGGAGATTGTTGATCCAAACTCTCTCAGTGATTTGATAACGACCCTCTTCTATACTTAGTGAAAATTACGTTTTAATTTGTATTAGTGTTTCACCATCAGCGATCAAACTGAGTCTGTTCAGTTATCACTGATAATCTTTCTTATAAACATTTCTATGTATTAGTGTTTCACTATCAGCGATCAGACTGAGTTTGTTCAGTTATCACTGGTAGGTTCTGATGTAAACAGTAAACGTAATCCCTGAAGACAAGCCTCGCATCAACAGATGTTCATAGCTGAATCGAAGACGAAGCTGCTGAACAAAGACAAGTCTACTAGTGACCTGATGCGGATATCAGTGAAGCAAAGACGAATCTACTTATACGCGAAGGAACATGAAGAAAAGCTTTAGCGATCGCTGAACTCTATAGTGCAAGCCGCACGTGTGTTCCAAGGCCTGAACTCCAGTGAGTTCTGCGGCTTTGGCCGCGGTTTTGAGGCCGCACTATAGGTCGCATAAGTCACTTTCTTAGCATATAAGATATGTTTTGAAAGATATAAGGACACATACCCACATATGCAAATATATATAAGTTCTAAACGAAATTATGAGTGTTACAATCCTCCCCACCTTGAAGAGTATTTCGTCCCCGAAATCTCATCCATCAAACAAATGGGGATATCTTTTCTTCATGTATTCTTCTGATTCCCATGTCACGTTGGCACCCTGGTGGTGCTTCCATTGTACCTTGACCATGGTAACCTCTTTATGTCGCAGCTGCTTCGTCTTCGACTCTAAGATGGCTTCCGGCTCCTCAACGCATCGGTTCCCGCTGTCCACCCGAATCTCCGTTAACGGAATAACACTCTCCTCTTCGGCTAAACATTTGCATAGATAGTACATATGAAACGTAGGGTGGATCCCGTCCATTTCCGGTGGCAAGTCTAGTTTATAGGCTTGGAGTCCGATTTTCTCTAGAATTGTAAAGGGTCCAAGGAAACGGGGACTAAGCTTTCCACATTTCCCGAAATGAATGATTCCCTTCCACGGTGATACTTTCAACATGACACGATCTCCCACTTGAAACTCGGTCGATCTTCGCTTCTTGTCTGCATAGCTCTTTTGTCGATCTTGAGCCGCCTTCAAACGCTCACGAATTTCTTTCACCTTGTCCGACGTTTTTTGTACAATCTCCGGCCCCGCAAATTGATTTTCTCCCGCCTCAAGCCAACACATCGGTGTTCTACATTTCCTTCCGTATAATGCCTCAAATGGTGCCATCCCGATGCTTGAATGGTAACTATTGTTATAGGCGAATTCTACTAAGGGTAAGTGTGAATCCCAACTTCCCCCAAAGTCGATGACGCAAGAACGAAGCATGTCCTTGAGAGTTTGGATGGTTCTTTCACTTTGATCATCTGTTTGAGGATGATAGGTCGTACTCAACTTAACTCTCGTGCCCAGCTCCTTTTGTAGTTCATCCCAAAACTTGGAAGTGAACTGACTATCCCGATCCGAAACTATGGATAGTGGAACACCATGACGTGACACTACTTCATCAATGTAGATCTTATCTAACTTGTCCATCGGCAATGTTTTTTGCATCGCCAAAAAGTGCGCGCTCTTGGTGGTAGAAGAAGGGGGGAACATTGATCGGATAGAAGGTGGTCGCCGGCAGAGGGTGGTCGCCGGTTGAGGAATGGTCACCGACGAGCGATGGGTAGGATCATGGGGGATGGGTAGGATCATGGGGGAGAAGTGGGAAGCAATGGAGGCGATGGGTTATAACTTGATACCTTTTATTTTTCTTAAGGGTATAAATGTCAAATTTTTGTCTTAATGGGGACAACACCCCTTTCCCCACTTAGCGAATAAGCCGGAATTGTCTGCGCGAATAAGCCATTAAGCCCTAAGTAAACACTCCAAACGTCTGCACGAATAAGCCAGTTTTGTCATTAAGCTCATTAAGCCCCAAGTAAACACCCCCTTAGTGAGGTAATGGTCTTCGTGTTAACTAGTTTAAAAAATATCATATTAAATAGAGACGTCACATATATAGCAACTTATTTTTGATAATGATAAGCTTGAAAAGCAAACATGCATCGTACTCCTAAAAACAACTTCGTAAAATAGTTATGCATATGGTAGAACATTGTTGAAAACATATTTTTCATTTGTTGCATATATGCACACACATATAAAGATAAATCTATTGATGCTTTGCAACTTCACCAAGTCACATGGGCATACCAAGAATCGACTGGTTCAACATTTTGATTAATATTACCACTTTTTGTTGTTTCTAAGTCGTTAACAACACTTATAATATGTATATCTATATGTAAATACGTTTAAACCTAGATTTAACAACATGCCATGCATCAATATGGGATATTTAACCTCTGTTTCATCATTGTTGTAAGATAATGTATCACATTATTTATTTAAATATGGTCAATAGTGATTATCCTTATTTCGGATATACTAAATCACTTGTAAATCATTATTATATATAACCAGGAGATAAATCATGAGAATGTATTTAATACATATTGATGGAAGATAAACATCAATTATTTTAGGTTTTGGTCATCTCTTTGCCTATATAAATGATTGAATTCCATGAGTTCAATATACCTGTTAAGTCAGATTTTATAGTAATCATTGTATTTATAGCTTTGTAGCTAATACTGTGTACTTAACGCTATTCTATCTTGTTTTGGCCAAGGGTATTTAAGTCCGTTGTGGCCTTTGTGTTGAAAAAGACTTTAGCGCATTCTTGAATATACACATTCTTTGCATCATACATTTTCTCTCTCTAATTTCTCTCACATAGATTAGATTGATCTTGGAATTACAATTGGTATCAGAGCCTAATCTTTTCTGAGAGATTTGAGAAAAACATTTTTCAATCTGAATTTGTTATTAATTCAGAGAATTTGATCGATTTTCTTGATCTTGATCAAGAAAATCTCATTTTCTGAATTTTTTATAAATTTTTACTGAAATTTGATCGAATTTTCTTGTAAATTGATTCGTTGGATTCGTATTCACTGTTAGATCAATTTTGTTTCACATCAATTTGCAAGAATTTCAGTTTTTGAAGGTCAATTTTAGGAAATTCGTGGTTTTAGTCTGTTCTGCGAATGTTCACTGTTCGATTTGTCAAATTTTGATTCTGTAGAAAATTGTTCGAATTGGTTGTACATTTTAATTAGAAAAGTGTAATCGATCATATCTGAGTGGTTAAAAATCATTAGATTTGAGTTTGTGTTCAGATTTAGAAGGTTTTATCACAATTTGCGTTAGATCCATCTTTTGCGCCAGTTCTTCAAGGTTTTTGCCAACATCAATCAGTTCATCAGGGGTTAAGTTTCTAGAGCAAAAGTCAGAATCTCGCCACCTTCAGTAGCGACAATCTCATCTTTGCGCCACTACATATAGCGCAAATCTCAACTTTGCGCCGGATTCTTCTTCGGTTTTTCACCAAGTTCAGGATTTTTCTTGCCTTCAGTCTTCTCGCGAAAAGTCTATTTTTCGTCATTAGTTCTTCGCGCAAATCTCTAGTTTGCGCCACCTACTTCTCGCGCAAAATCAGTTTGCGCCAGCCTCTCTCTACTTCCAGACTTAGCATTTTCTGAGTTTACTGTATTTATGGATATTTCAAAGTTTTCTCTTCAAGCTTAGATCTACAAGAACGACATCATGATGTCATTGGGAACGGACACTCGTCCTCCGGTTTTGGTCAACGAGAATGAGTTCCCTCAATGGCAAGATCGGTTCATTAACTTCATCGAGCGTCAAGCAAACGGAGAAAACATGATGAAGTCACTCACTCAAGGACCTTTCGAAAAACCCTTGAAAGAGATTCCTGCGACTGCAACTACACCAGCTGCTATGATTTTGAAGCCTACCGATGAGTACACAGCCGAAGAGACTTTGCGATATAAAGCCGATCGTGAGATAAAGTCTAACCTGATCCTAGCCTTGCCAAATTCTATCTACAACCGGATTGACTGTTACAAGAACAATCCAATGCTGATGTGGACACAGTTAGAAAAGATTATGCTTGGATCAGTCGTTGCAACACAACTCCGGAAAACGCGCTACATGAACAACTTTGAGGAGTTCAAAGCCAAGGACGGTGAGTCTCTGAAGACTGTTTTCGACAGGTTCTAGGCAGCGCTGAACGATCTGCACAAGATCAAAGTGACCAAGACTGAGTTAGAGGCTAATCTGAAGTTCCTCAACGCTTTTCAACCAGAATGGAACAAATCATGCCACCGATTGAGGAATGATGTCCGGGTCTCTACCATGCAAATCCAATAGCTTTATGAGATTTTGATGACAGATGAGAGCATCGTCAAGGAGAAGAAAGCCAAGCTTGATCAGAAGAACAAGCCGAAGACAGTGGACCCGATTGCACTCCTCGCGAGCCAATTGGTTGAACAAGCATTATCTAAGAATGCTTATGACGGGGCCACTGATGACGACGGCGAGGCGCTAGAGAAAGTGATGATTCTTCTCTCCCAGCACTACAACAAGAAGTTCCAGCATCGTTCAGGTTCCAACAACCTTCGTTTCACTTCGGGGTCTAAAAAGTATGAGCCTGCCAAAGTGCCCGAGTCTAAGAAAGCTACTGCGTGCTTCAACTGTGGAAAGTCGGGTCACATTGCAAAGGAGTGTCGAGTAAAGGTGGTTCGGGATTCGGCGTATTACCGGAAAAAGATGGAACTAGCTGAAAAGAGAGAGAACGAAATCGTTCTGCTAGCTGAAGAAGAGCACTGGCTATATCACTCCGAGAACGAAGCTGAAAATGAGGAAACAGTTGCTATGTGCTTCATAGGAGCTGATCAAAGCGATGATGATGATGATGATTCTTCAACTGATGAATTTGAGGTACCTTCAGAATTTGATTACAAATTTATTTCATCACAAATGAACGTCATTATCACTGCCTTACATGACTTACGTTCAAAGTTTTTATCTGAAAAGCATATTAATCAAGAAAAGTCTATCTTGATTGAAAAATTGCAAATTTCTTTGAAAGATGAAAAATCTATTTTGACAGATACAAAAGAGAAATTTCAAAAGAAATTGGATGACTTAGAAATTTCAAATCAGACTTATCTTGATTCTTTGACGGAAATGACCAAATTAAACCAAAATTTTTCGGATAAAATAATTGAATTAGAGGAAAAATTATATTTGTGAGATCAAACTGAGCAAACCATTTATATGAATAAACCAAGGAGTTATGATTCAATAAAAGAAAAATGGGGACTTGGTTTTGAAAATACGCATTTTTTTAAATCAAGCTATAGAAAAAGTCCCCACTTTATATAAATTCGATTATTTAAGACTTGCTCGATATGCTCCTCAATTTAAAATTGATTGGAGAAATGAAAAGCAAATCTTAGAAATCGAAAATGAGAAAAGAATGAATAACACTAAAATGGAACTTCTGTTTGTTTATACTCGCGAAAATGCAAAATATTTTCCTGAAAAATCAAAGAAGTCCAGAAGATCTAAAAATGTTTTAAATGTCAAATCTTCCATTAAATCTTCATTACCAAACGATTATTTCGATATATATGCCATTAACGCTAATAAGGAAAATATATCTCCGGTTTCTTATGATACTAAGAGATATATTCCCCCATTAGTGTTAGAGGGCAAAATCGTTGATCTTGAAGTTAAAATGGAAGAACAAAGTTTTCAAAACGAATTTGAAAACGATTTACTTCTTTTTATTATGAAATCAAGTTTTGAAGAAAATTTAATTTCTCAAAAACAAGATTTTGATGACAAAATTAATTCTGGATTTTCTATTGATTCTAAGGAAAATACGTAAGAAGTTCCAAAATTTGCAGAATTGTGCCACCCATTGGTAGCGCAAACTGACTGTTTGCGCCAGCGCAAAACCAGATTTGCGCCACTAATGAGTCACGTAAATCTCCTCCAGACTTGTGTTTTTCTGAAAATTATGACTCTGAGGCAAGTTCAAAAACGATGAATGATCAGTTTGGTTTCATAGATAAAATCTCTTCTTCAAATTCAAATATTGAATCATAAATTATTGATGACTCTTTTACGCTAAATGCTGAGTATTATAAACCAAAGCGTAAAAGAAGAAGGTCAAGGAAGTCAAAGAAGCAAGCTAATGTCATTTCTGAAAATTCTAATTCTTTCGATTCTAATGTTTCAGATAGGACTTTGAGGACTTCTACAAGGCAGATATGGAGGGTCAAGCAGAAATCTGATGAATCTGCGACTGTTGAGGATAGATATATAGACGACATTTGTAATAATGATTCATTTGCGGGTTGTAATAAATCCAACAAATATTCAATAAAGCAAATGATTCAAATTGCAAAAGATGTCTCATATTCTTCCTCTGGTTCTAGTTCAGATGATTATTCTTCGTCCTCTACTGATGATTATGTTCATTTCTCTGATAATTTTACTCATGCTTTATTTGTCAAATCTAACAACTTTTCTCGTTTTAGAAATGCAACTAACAAACCTGGATCCAAATTTCAGTGGATTCCAAAAGCTAAATTTGTGTTGCAGGCATCCAAAACTTAAAGGGAAATCATAATTTCGGCTTCTAAACATATATGTTTAGGACTCGTTCTTCAAATGTTAATGACTTCTGAGTAAAGCAGCTCAGGACTCGCCCTTCAATGTGTTTAGCTTCTGGACATATGAGAAACTGTGATCCCATCTACTTCAAATTCCGCTGCACCTATCTCTGACAGTGATGTTGTTCCAGTTACATCAAGCTATTCAAGAATCTGAGCTAGTTCGACCAGAACCTGAATAAGTGCAAACCAAATACATTGATATGAGGTACCACTTCATTAAACATCATGTGGAAGAAGGTACTATTGAATTATATTTTGTTTCAACTGAATATTAACTTGCCGATATTTTTACAAAAGCTTTAGACGAAAAACGATTTAATTTTCTACTTTCAAAACTCGGCATGTTGAATTTAAAAGTTTAAACCTACACAAATTTTATTCTATAAAGTAAAAGTTTTACAGTTCTTCTTTCTTTTGAATAAAATGTGTGTCTAGGATAGATTTTCAAGTTGCTTTGTTTATATCTAAGTTTTATATGTTCATATTTCAAATCTTACAAAAATCGAAAAGTCAGCAAAACATGTTTGAAATTTTTGAGGACTGCTTTAAAGTTATGTCATTCGGAATATGTATCGTTTACAATGCTTAGAAAACCTAAAAAGTCAGAATTATGGATCGTAATGAAAATATAAGCTAAGCACTTAGATGTAAAACCAAGTGATTGAGATGAAAATTAAATATATAAAATACAGAAATCACTAAGTTTAATAGTTTGTACCTGTGACCTTTCTGGTTTGGGAAAGTAAGTTCCGTGGGATGCTTGTCATCTGATCCCCTAAGGTCAATTGGTCTAGGAGTGATCGAACCCAAATCCTTCTATAGAACCAGATCGAAAGTCATGTTCTACTGGTATGAATGAGTTTAGAATGTGTCGATGTAGCCTTTCTGATCTGGGAGAGTAAGTTCCAAGGGGTGCTTGACACCTAGTCACCTAAGGCCAACTGGTCTGGGAGCGGCTGACCCAAATCCTGCAATAGGATCAGATAGAAAGTAACGTTTACGACATGTTTTTTACTTACAAAACTTCTTGATTAAAAGATGCCAATGTGCACAACGCTAAAAGATGCCAAAGAGCACAACAATGTGAAGATGTCAATGTGCACATATTATAGAAAGATGCCAATGAGCACACATCTCATGGTACTTAGTGATATTTTTAAGTTGTGATAAACCTATAAATTTATGAAAGTCTTAATTCTTGACAGCTTAGTGTGAGTAAAGGCAAAGTTCTCTATTATATTTTCAGAATTACATTTACTTGAAGCTAATCAAAGTTCGCATGCTAGCACACTGAATAGATTGATGAAAGTTTTTGAAACTGAACATGTATTAACTTGATATGCAATGAAACTTGTATCTGTATCCAAAAACACACACTTGATCTCAATTGATTGATTAATCTGTGATATTTTACTGAGTAGAATTTAATTTGTATAGTGTTTAAAATTTTATATATTTAGTTGTTTCAAAATCTATATTCACTATATTTTTCTTTATACATTGATGTTTCTATGTTTGTGTTCTCATATATTTGAAAATTGGTATGTGCATATTTCGAGGGGGAGAAAATCTAAAAAAAAAGTTATCTAATTTCAAGGGGGAGTGAATAAACTGGACATGTACGTTTCTGATACAGTGATTAAAGTCCAGATCAGAGGTTTATCAGGTAAGTACTTCTGAATTTTCTATATAAATGCTAAATTGATTTGTTATATCTAGTGCATTTGTGTAGGGGGAGTAAAAGAGCTCAACATGTGAATCATTTCCCTATATATTTCTTGCTAGCTTCTTCGACTCAGTCTTGCAGATCTGAAGTTGTCTCGTCTCCAGCGTAGACATGACCAAGATGATCCAGATCATCAAGGCTATGAGGGGGAGAAGTTAAAGAGACAAAGAGTTCAAAGTTTATCTGCTCAAGATTCTATTTCTTCAGCTATGCTAGTCCTTCTGTTGTTCCAGCTCCGACCACCACAGCTCCTTCGAGTTCATTTGAAAGAGGTGCGTCGTCTAGAGCACAAGATGATGTTCCTGTTCCTGAACCGATTGTTTCTCCAAGCTTATTACAAACTGGTCCAGTCTTGTCAAGGCAGCAAACGCAACATAGACTGAAAGATGCTGAGAAGAAAAAAAAAAATTAGTCAAGAAGCTACACTAAGACGCTTAGAAGGTCTGTTTTGAGTTCGAAGATGGGTGTAACAGCCTACATTGAAGACCAGAGCGCCAATGATTACTAAGGGGGAGATTGTTAAGTCAGATTTTATAGTAATCATTGTATTTATAACCCTGTAGCTAATACTGTGTACTTAGCGCTATTCTATCTTGTTTTGGCCAAGGGTATTTAAGTCCCTTGTGGCCTTTGTGTTGAAAAAGACTTTAGCGCATTCTTGATTATACACATTCTTTGCATCATACATTTTCTCTCTCTACTTTCTCTCACATAGATTAGATTGATCTTGGAATTACAATACCCATAAATTACAACTCATAACATAGATGAAAAGCATACTTGATAAATCAAATACCATTAAAAGGTCTCACTCATAGATAAAGGCAATGGTTTTATCAGGCATATTCATGTATATATGGTTATCATGTGTTCTAACGTCTTGGGTTTAAGCAACTTATGATTTACACTTGTTTATTTGTTTGTTTTTTTGCCAAATTAATGACCTTTCAACCTTAATCCCAATCCAATTAACATTTTAAATAGTGAAGCAACATCTAGGCTACGGACTCAACATTTAAAATAAAAATTTTACAACAACATCGTACTTTAAATTGAATGACTTCTTTCTAAAACTTGTTACACACTCTATGCTTTTAAAATAGGAAATTGATCAAAATATCTAATCTTCCTAACCAACTTCACTTTTTAGCCACTTATGGAACCAAATTCCCATTTTAGCAAGAGTTTACACAAATGCCTTACGGATTTGTGTAAAACCTATTTTCAGATTAAAAAAAAAAGAAAAAAATTATGCAAATTCTTTACGTAAATGGGGATCCTTAAGCACAAATTTTAATCCTTACGCATATTTGCATAAAGATTTTTTTCCTTTCTTTTAATCTGAAAATCGAGTTTACACAAATGCGTAAGACATTTGTATAAACTCTGCCTAAAATGAAAATTCAATTGAAAAAATGGCTAAAATATAAATTTTGTTAGGAACATCGGCTATTTTGGTCTTTCAAAACCACTCCAAAAACTTCAATGTCTCTTGCTTTCTTCTTGGAACTTGTTAGGAATCAAGAGAGGGTGTTAGGGGATGTTTGGCAGTTGCCGAATCGTTTGATTTAGAATGCTTAAGAGGCTTGGTATGATATAGTGTAACACCCTAAAATTTAAACATCAAAGATAATTCTAACGTAAATAACATAAACCTTCCAAATGTTATAAACAACTTGAACCCAAAATAGGGAAGTGTATACAACCAACACCAATCAGTATAATGAGACATATGAATGATAACCTACTTAATTTAGTTAATTAACGATAGATTAGAACATGTGTCACTATGTCTCCAAAAGAATCGCTCTTCTCAAAAGTATTCCCAAAAGTCCACGCCTTAGATTCTCCTAACTGCATCGTTCGACATCTCAAATGGTCCTAGTTCCGCTACTAGTGGGACCTGTAAACCATATACACAACAACAAGTGTTAGGCTAGAAGCCTAGTGAAATCATACACAAATACATTTATGCAATAACATTAATATACAAAATTAATGTTACTTGTTCCACAAAGGTAGCACATTTTCATAAGTCTCAATTTCACATGATGTTCCACACCTGAACATATCACAAGAAACAACTCTTGAATACGAGGGAATCTCATTTCCATCAAGGTGGCGAGAACATGTGAATGGAGTCACCTAATGATACTATTGGGACCATACCTCAGGTTCCCGATTTTAGTACACATACCGCTTCGTCATCACCTCAAACCCTCATATACCTTTAGTGTTTACTCCAAGGAGTTGCACCTAAGGACTCATTGAACTTTAGTGCCTACCCAAGCTACACGATTTTCACCTCAAGGATATCAATATCCTTTAGTGTCTACTATATAGTGGCCCAAAATTTGGCCTAAACTATATCAATACACAACACATATTCTAAATCCTCATGCATAAGGATTTAGACATAACACTCATATATGAGCGTGTACAAGGTTATAACATAACAGAAATCCACATAACATTGTTTACTACACATCATACACACTGACACTTCATAAATCCCAAGCATTTAGCATAATCATTCAATATGTTCACTTTTCTCCATTTTAGAGTTCTAGCATGTACAAGCACATAGATGAGTCAATTATTATCATACTTATATTTAGAAACCATTTTAGGTTGTATGGTTCTCAAATCCATCACTCTACCTTTTAGGTCAAGTATTTTAACCAAAAACCCAAATCATCCTTTTTGGTTAAAACCTCAAATACTCATCTTAAAAGTTAAATAATCATAATACAAACACACATATTGAGATACAAGTATACAAAACTCACAAATAACTTTATTAGGTTAAAACCACAAAGAACCATCATATTTGTTAAATAATCGAAATACAACATGTTTGACGTGGTATAAGTGTGTAAAACACACCTAATGGGTTTGTAAGAGAAAACCCTAGAAGTAAAGAAAACCCTAGAAGAGTAGTGGAGATGACTTGAAGCTTTAACACTTGAAACTTGCTAAAAACTTTGAAGTTTTCCCATTTGGAACCCTAGATCCCTAGAAGAAGATAAATAAATGCAAGGATCTTCCTTTTGCATTCAATGAGGAGAGAAGTGTTGAGGAGAGGAGAAAATCGCACTTAGAGGAGAGAAATAACGAAATTTTTTGAAGTCCCAACAATGGGCCTCTCCTTAAAAAAAATTAGATTTAACAATTGAGTTGCTGAGGCCCGATGGAGATGTTGTTATGCAAGAGTGCCTTGGAATTTTCGCCAAGCATTCTCTCGCCATCTGTACCGACGCCCTTCCTCACGTCGCGGCATTGCCCCAAGGGCATACTCACATCGGGTGTACCGAGTGGGGGTCACTCCACGCGATTGTGACACTATGAGAATGCCCTTGGCATTCTCGTCCAAAATGTCCAGAACGCCAAACCTTCTAAATTCCGACCCAATTCGACCTTGATCACATTTGTTCGATGATAACATTCGAAAACTCATATACGTATATATATATATATATATATATATATATATATATAAATATATCCGTTTTAAAAGAATTATAGGTCACAAAAGATGAATGAGTCTCATGCTACTAAGTAGAAGTAAAGGGAGTTACCTACTAAAATTTAGGGTGTTACATACAATGTAGAATGAAATATGGTTGTTTTGTAACTATTCAAAATGGACAATCTGAATGATAACAAATTACCATTTTAACCCATGGTATGATAGTTCTGAATAAAATGTAGTTGTTTGGTAAATATCTTAATAAAACAATTAATTTGCAAATATAACTACATACTTAATAATACTAGTTCAAAACTACATTTCATATTAATCCAAACAAGTATAACATTACTTGTTCAAGTTGTAGAATAAACAAAAACATGACAATCAAATTCCAACATAATAGTTTTTAACGATTCTTAATTTGACGCATTTAACAATAATTGATTCGCAATCTGATCATGTAAATTAGCCATATACTCGTTGTTTTGAGTACCAAAAGGTCTTCCATCCATGTTATCTTCATCACCACCCTCAGTTTCTTCTTGTCCCTCGACAATAAACATGGGGGCATTATCGTAATCCATAATTGATCGTGGATATTGCATCTTGTTACAAAATTATGAACCGCGAAACAAGCAATTGAAACGTTTCTTTGTATTCGAAACGGATAGGGATCCATTTGCCTTAAAACTGGAAGCCCTGCTTTCAAGACACCGTAGGTACGCTCGATAATGTTTCTAAGTTGCGCATGAGCATGGTTGAACCTTTTTTCTTTTGTCAAGGCACATTGTCGTCGAAAATCAGCTAGGGGTGTCAATTTTGTATCAGAACAAACCAACCAATTCCCGTACCAGTCGTACCAACCAATTCCTGTACCAGTCGTACCAATTTAACCGGTACAAATCTAATTGGTTATTTTTTATTTCAAACTATTTTTTTATTTTTTATTTGAAATGTGTGGCCTTTTTATTAGTTAAGTGTGGTTGTATAGGCCAATTTTATATACTTTTCAAGGTCCAATTATTGTTAGTCAAGCAAGATTTAAGTAATCTCCTCTAAAAACTTTAAGACAATCCTTTCATTTTCAAACATTGCATTGTAAGTCTCTATCATATATATAGTGTGACCAATATGTTATTGTCTACCATGAAGTGTTTCATAAGATTAGTCTTATCATATAAATAGACAAGATAAGTTTTGACCAAGTTATATATGTCCATGTACAATAAAATTCAACTTATATTTTCCATAAATTTAAAATGATTTTCATTAATGTTTACAATAATTAATAAATTTCCATTCCACACATTCAACTACATGCAATGTGCTCGGTTACGTGAACATACTCGTTCTTAATGTTACTCATTTACTTTTATTTTACAAGTTTATTCATCAACAAATTTTTTACATAAGTATGTATAGTGATTTTTTAGTAAATTAATATTGCTAGTATTTCCAATTCATTTGGATATAATTTTTTTATGCTACTATTTTATGTTGACAATAATACTTCCTGGTTTCCAACTCATACTCAACATTTATATGAACAATCTACATCAATATTACCCAAATTATTTGCATTACTGTGTGAAGTGCGGTATAGATACTAGTATATATACATATTAAAGGAACAACCAAAGAGAATGATTTGGTACGTGGAGATTTGAGTAATCATCAAATCTTGAAATATGGTTGATTTTGGGTTATCCCACATTGATAAAAAGGCAAAATGTTGGAAGAGATAGTTACGTATATATATTAAAGGGTTAGGAATGTTTGAATGTTAAAAAAAAAGTTTTGTGGCTAAATATGTTACACTTACCTCCAAGTTTTGGATTAAAGTGGAAATGATGGAACTTAAGAGGTTCATTTGGCTATATAAGCCATGTATGTCCTCCAACATTTGGAGTAAATGGTGGAAGGATGAAAGTTTTGAAGGATGAAGTGACTATACGAAAGGAGGGGTGGATGCTTTTGTGGCAACTCATGTGATTGGCTTAATTTAGCCTACCCCATTTTTGCATCATCCCACATTGGTGATGTAACACCCGTAATTTTTCGGTAAGTAAAGGCCACCCGGACGTTTTTGTAATGTAGAATTAGCGGGAATTTTGTTGTGAAATCATTATTTTAAGTCCCTTAGAGTATCAGGGGTATTGGCATTGAAAAAGTCGAGTTTCGGAGCTTGATACGAGCACGGCTACAATGCCCGACGACTATGACAGTGTCATAGTCGCACCTTGGCAAAGTCGCAGCAAGAAACAGAATGAGGGGGAGTCTGGCGACAATGACCAACGACAATGCCATGGGCATTGTTGCATGGCAATATCGCACCAGGGGACAAGAGGGTTGTCAAATACGAGATTTTGCTCATTCTTCATTCTCATTTCTCCTTTCCACTCCTAACCCTCTCTAAACTCTCCCAAGAACACCTACTTTCATCTATGGTGATTTTGAAGCATCTTTGGCTCAAATCCTTTGGTATTGTGGGGGTAAACCATCATCAGGTGGTAGATTGGAAGCTATGACCAAGAGTTCACCATCTTCATCTTCAACCTCAAGCTCCATTTTAGAGTTTTCTAGGTTTTCACCAAAACCTAAGTGGTAAGTTTATCTCTTCATTTCTGAACCTCATAATAAGATTTAAAGGCTTCATTGATGATATCCTAGTGTTTTATTCCTCCAATTTCGGTTTGGAAGATTTTAGAGGATTTAGGTCAAAAATTAGGGTTTTGACCAAAATGGAGATTTTGATGTAAAATGTTTGGGGATCGATTCTAAATTGTTGAATATGTTTATTTATGGGTGAAAATTGTGGATCTAGGTTTTGTAAGGATTTTTCTTGTGGATTCGGAGTTCTTCAAGGAAACTCAAGTTGTGGTAAAATCTAGATTTAGCCTAAATCTAACGAGGTGAGTTCAAGTTGATTTGTGAAAACGGTGTGCATGCCAAAATGTTTATTTTAAAGTGTTTGTGTTTTGCATTAAAATGTTAACTGTTGATAAGTTTGGGTATTCGGAAGTTTTTAACTTTGTAAACTTATATAACACCCAATCTTGGGGATTTTTGAGTATGATGTTAAATGCATCGAAATGAAACCGATTTGATGACTTATTTACCTAAATGGAGAGTATTGGGTAAGAATGCATTTTTATGATTGTTGGTACTATGGGCATTTTGTATCGTGAAATTTTTTAAAAATACCATCGTGTGAATCATGGGTGCTTGGTCATTCCCAATCTTGCAAACGTTTCTGAACTTATGAACCTTTGGTTTTGGGAAAAGATGTAACTCAAGTATTTTATTGAGTAAACCGGTGATATTGGTATTTAAATGATTTATCGTATAAGTATAAATCTCTTGAGTAATTGTCATTTAAATGTGTGTCATGGGACGTTTTGGAAAGAGTAAATGAGATTATAAACTTGTTTGGAAAATGATTTATGTTGGAAATTTATTCATGTAGTTGAAGCATGTGTTTGCATAAATGTGGTCGTTGCATTTTATTGCATTTTGTGGATTTTAGCATATGGTCGGTTGATTGGTTGAGCTTAAGGCTCAGTTTTCGGCTTTGTCGGGTATTCGGTACTTTTGTTCGGTTTTAATAATTTAAAGTGGAGCTTTAGGTGTGAGTTGCATTTATTGCACTTTATTTCGGAGAATACATGCTTGAGTGTGTGTGTCATTCATTTGGAATCATGTATGTTAGACTGTAATGCATTGGATCCATAGGCATGTAAGTCAATCGTGTTAATGGTGAGGACTTTTGGGATTCTCACTTTGGGAAAATATGTCGTGTTGGCATTGGTGTCGTCTCGGTTGTTTGGCGAAGAGGAATATTTATGGGTTGTACTTCGGGACCATGGGTCTTGTGTTAGATGTCTAATTCTTGTGCACGAGGTTAGACATCGGGACTTATCAAGTAAAGAGTTAGGGCTTCTATCTTGAATGCTAGGGAATAGGCACTAGGGGTCGAATGAGTACCATGAGGATGAAACTCCGCTAGGGACCGAACAAGCAATAAGATCGTGTATCCTTGAGGTGTAGCTCGGCGGAGCAGGCAATAGGGGATACGGTGTTAGGAACTTGAAATAAAGTCCGACTGGAGGTGTAGCTCGACGGAGCAGGCAATACAGTCACGACTGGAGGTGTAGCTCGGTAGAGCAGGCAATACAATCACGATCTGAGGTGTAGTTCGACAACATGGTTATGTGGCTTAACTTTGTGTTCCGCCACATACAATGGAATCGGGTCTCCCCCGTCACCGGAAGGTGTTATTTGGGTATTAAAGGGTAGTATTTTATTATCCATATTTTCGGTGACGTGTTGCATATATGGGTTTATTTACTCAAGATCTATGGGTTGTGTATTAAGCCTCGCCCACGTTTGGGGTGTTTCGCGAAATAAAATTTTATTTCGAATTACTATAAATTGGGAGTTTGCTTACTTTTCACGTTTTGGGTGAGTTTGGGATAAAATGGCTTTACGAAAGAAGGTTCAAGTTGAGTCCCTTGTTTTAAAGGTGTTTTTGGAAAATGTTGTCGTTTCATATCTAAAGTAAATCTTTTGATTGTCTATGATTTAAATTGCATTATTTCCCTTTAACAAATATGTTTATTCCATGTTGTAAACTCTTGAACTCACTAGGCGTTAGCCTAACCTTTTTATTTGTCGGCATGTGCATCAGGTTCCGGATGGGGGAAATGGTTCTAGCGTTTTTGGTAAAGTGTTGAGTGCTAAGAGGATGTGCAAGGTTGAGTGGTTTGATGAAGTCTTTCGCGCTAGTGTTGAGGAGAGCATCTTGTATTTGGGTTTAGTAACACCCGACCTTGAGTTAGTTTCTATGTATGATTTTAATTGTGCTTTTGATGGAAAATCCTAGAATTGTAACATAAGTATGGTCTTGTCGCACGAAGTTTGATCCATTCTTTGAGGGATATTTGAAAATTTTGAATTAGTTGCTCTTCCCAAATGTAGGTTGTTACAAGTTGGTATCAGAGCTTAAGTTTGAGAGAATTAGGTATTGATTTTCGGATGCCTAGACTCAAACTAGCGTTCTCCTAAGTGATTGAAAGTGAAATTTCACCATTAGGTACCTTAAGACATGATATTTTAAGGTTGATTGAGTCACTAGAAACGGGAAACTTGTCTAGGATGGCAAGGATAATCATGTACGGTACGTTCATAATGGCACCTGGCCAGTGTTATGATGAACCTACATGTTACATGGGCATACTTGAACTGCCTTGGTATGATGACCGTTGGGGTAGTGAGGAAGTTTCTAAGCAAGTAATCGATAGAAGAATTGATGTTTATAGCATTGCCATATTTGAGTGATGGTTAAGCACGACGAATGCATTGAGTTGACCATTTTGGATCGGAATTGTTGGTTGAATAGAACCATAGGTTTATCGAGTTGACTTTATTTCCAGAAGAAAATTGTAAGTTAACCGAATTAGTGTGATCATTGCTTTAAGATGTTTGAGCATCCGGATGACGATAGTATGACTATGAGATTGAGGAGCGTGGTTCTAAGACATTGTGATGTCGACAAAAAGTCATGCACGAAATTATTTTTGAAACGAGTTTGCACCAATTACTTTTCATGTTTTCCGAATCGTAAAGAGAAATATATTATGAGATTTTGGAAAAATGTTTAGCACACACCATATTTTTAATCGTGAGTTTGAACATGCATGAAATCGTTTATTGCACGTGGTTGCAAACTTGTATTGAAAATCTCTCCACTCCCGTTTTGTGTCTAACGCTATTTCGAACATCGCGGTGTGCGTATTTTGTTGTTGATTAAGTCTTGGGCAAGTGACTAAAGTTTATGACTTTAACATTGGATCTCCTTCACATATGATAAAGTTTTGGACGAAGAGTTATCTCCCACCATTTTGGTGTTTGGGTTTCATATAGAATTTTATTACGAGTGCTTTTGTGGATTCAAGGTGGTGATTTTAATGGCGTCCAGTTGTGTTGTTTTCCCTTGGGTTCTTGAGCGAGCGGTTTGGTTGCATATAGTATGCATGCATGTCTTATTTGGAGATTTCGCCATTGTGTTTTCGCCAATGTTTTAGAACGACGAAAGCATATTGTTGATTTGACTTTGAACTTGAGAAAGACGTAAACTATTTTACATTTTTAACCAGAGTGCATACACATGTCACAATGCTAGTTTTGTAAGAATTCTGATGCATGCAAGTCCGGTCGTGGAATGTTATTCCGTGTGAATTTATGGAATTTTGTGAAGTGTTATTTTATAACGCTTTGCTATGTGTAAGGGAACTATGAAATGCGTAGGCTTTAATTATGTTGCGTGTAAATTTATGAGTTATTTAGTTGAGTCTCATGCAAGTTTGTTGAAAATGACACTTTGTTTTGCATGGCGGTAAAAAGGGGAACTCCTAAAATTTCAACATTTTTAGACATATTGCCGTCTTATGCTTTTACGTGGGAAACGAAAATTTTGACACCATTTGATTTTAACGTTAGTGAGTTTATGAAAATTTGGTTGGGGTTTTTATGACGTCTTATTTTGCGACATTTTGAGTCGCGTAGATAAAATTTTGGAACGTGAATACTGACATCATTGTGTGCGTTAACTTATGAAATTTCGTCTAATAGTCTGTCTCATGCGAGTTTTGCACCGGTATTTTTGCAACCGTAAAAGAAGTTTTGAGAGTTTTATAAATAGATGGTATCCCATATGCTATTTTGGGGAGTTGCAACATCGTGGGATTTCATACAAGTGTTATTCCTTGTATGCTATTTAGAATTCGAATTGATCCAGACTGTTGGTATGAGTAAACATATGAAAGATTTATGTTGCTTTGTATTGAACTTCTGCTTCGAACATGCTTTAGTTGTTGACCTTACTGTCACAATTTTTCGCGATGCATTAACTGAATTATCGGTTTGCATGTCGTTGTAATTACTGTTTTGGACAAGTGTGTTTATCTGTGAGGCCCAAAGTTTGAACTCGATTTAAAACTTATTTACGTTCCTATCGTTTTGCTAAATTTGAGGAATAAACTGACGTATATGGACTTTGTTGGGGATTTTATCCTCCGACGTTTTGTGGTTTAAAGGAAAAGATTTTAAAGTCGAAATTGTGAATTTCTCTTTTGGAGTTGTACAAACATTTTGTTGCACATGTGGAAAATTATCTTCATATAATAGTATAAATTGATGCATGCTAGGACCATGGTAGTCCATTCGAAAATTTTGTTGCGCATCTTTTGTTACTGTCTTTAGTAACGCAAGTATTGATCAAACGAGTTTTGAAATGGTTTTATATGCATGACATAGGTGACCATTTTTCACACCTATCAAGTGAACGATAATGGATTTTTACCGCACGATTAATTGTTGTAAAGCTTGAATATTTGAAAGTTTTATAAATTTCAAATTGGCATACTGGGTGAAAAACCTTGAACTCATTAGGGCTATAGATTTAAACCCTATCGTGAAAGGAGTTGTAACTAAGGAACTGAGGAGTCCTTGGGAATTGAAGCGTCGGATGATCCGACTCGCGGTCAGCTTTGGAATTTTAGATTCTGATTTATGAATCGGTTCACGCATGAATAATTGAGGTAATAGATTCATGTCTTTCTAGTTAGCTAAGGGGTAATCTTTATGTTTCGGAAAACTGGCAGGGTAAGGCCTTGTATGAGTATATGCGCCTGGTTGGGGTTGATTTGATGGGTTGTTTGTCTGTTTGACATCATGTTATATGTTGACGGTGTACCGACTTATTGGGTTTTCGTGAACAAAGGAATTTTTGTGTTCCGCCTGTTAGGGATGTAAGATTTGGAATATTAGTCCTCTGTTAAGTGTCAACCTTAATGCGACAATACTTCTGTAATGAAATATCGGACGGGATGTCCACAGTTTCGTTGTGACCGTTTTGGTTTTAGGCGTCGACTTGTCTTCTTGAAGTCCATAAATCTTGGAATGTTTGGAGGTATTCCGTTAGATCATGAGAAGTGATGACCTCTCGGAGGTGAAATTTAAAAGAAGATTGGATGTTGATAATTAAGTATTGAGGTGTATAGGTTTTCCGATGTGATAAAGATCCTATTGTGGGAATGTTTTGAGGTTTAGAAGTAGATCGGCGTTGAGTGATTGCCGGATTTGCATTAACCAGCTACCCGGAGAGCGTATTGGTACACCCTTGGAATGACAGTTGTATCAATATCAAGAGTGGATCATTAGGAATTCTGAGAATTCTTTGGACTTTGATGTCGATCATTGGTTTGGGGTTCAGAAACACATGGATCCAAAGTGAATTCGGCGGTGAGCAGTTGAGACCACAAACTACCTTTGAGGTAGTACGTGTCACCTAAGGTTGGGAGACAACCGCAGTCTCATGGTTTAAGGCTACATTAGTAAGATAATTGTGCACTCGGATATAAGTGTAAAGTGCCCAAAGGGACATTTGTCGTGAGTATTAGCATAAAGTTATCGTGGTTGTTCCGGCAAGCGGATTAGGGAAAATCTAATATGCGGGCAGCGTTGAATGGGAATCTAGATTTCGGGGACGAAATCTCTTTTAAGGTTGGGAGGATTGTAACACCCGTAATTTTTCGGTAAGTAAAGGCCACCCGAACATTTTTGTAATGTAGAATTGGCGGGAATTTTTTTGGGAAATCATTATTTTAAGTCCCTTAGAGTATCGGGGGTATTGGCATTGAAAAAGTCGAGTTTCGGAGCTTGGTACGAGCACGACTACAATGCCCGGCGACTATGACAGTGTCATAGTCGCACCTGGCAAAGTCGCAGCAAGAAACAGAATGAGGGGGACTCTGGCGACAATCCCCTAGGCATTGTCGCATGGCAATGTCGCACCAGGGGACAAGAGGGATGTCAAATACGGGATTTTGCTCATTCTTCATTCTCACTTCTCCTTTCCACTCCCAACCCTCTCTAAACTCTCCCAAGAACACCTACTTTCATATATGGTGATTTTGGAGCATCTTTGGCTCAAATCCTTTGGTATTGTGGGGGTAAACCATCATCAAGTGGTAGATTGGAAGCTATGACCAAGAGTTTACCATCTTCATCTTCATCTTCATCTTCAACCTCAAGCTCCATTTTAGAGTTTTCTAGGTTTTCACCAAAACCTAAGTGGTAAATTTATCCTCTTCATTTCTAAACCTCATTATAAGATTTAAAGGCTTCATTGATGATATCCTAGTGTTTTATTCCTCCAATTTCGTTTTGGAAGATTTAGGTCAAAAATTAGGGTTTTGACCAAAATGGAGATTTTGATGTAAAATGTTTGGGGATCGATTCTAAATTGTTGAATATGTTTATTTATGGGTAGAAATTGTGGATCTAGGTTTTGTAAGGATTTTTCTTGTGGATTCGGAGTTCTTCAAGGAAACTCAAGTTGTGGTAGAATCTAGATTTAGCCTAAATCTAGCGAGGTGAGTTCAAGTTGATTTGTGAAAACGGTGTGCATGCCAAAATTTTTATTTTAAAGTGTTTGTGTTTTGCATTAAAATGTTAACTGCTGATAAGTTTGGGTATTCGGAAGTTTTTAACTTTGTAAACTTATATAACACCCAATCTTGGGGATTTTTGAGTATGATGTTAAATGCATCAAAATGAAAACGATTTGATGACTTATTTACCTAAAGGGAAAATTGCACCAAAATGGAACCAACTTTTACTTGATTCCTATTTTAGAGAACCAACTTTTAAAGTTATCATTTTAGGGCTTCAACCAAACTTTATATATATTGAACGGTCTAGATTACCTGTTTAATAGGTAACCGGTTACCTTGTGACATAATTATAAATTAGAGATCATTAGGTGGATATTAGATGCCACGTCATTATCATTTATAAAAAAACATGTACAACCCAATTGATCTGATAAAAAATAAAAAAGTAATTTTAAAACCTATATGTCCTCTTCGTTCTCTCTTCTCCTCCTGCCCTCATCCCTTCTCCTTTGTAGTCGCCTTCTCACAGTCACTCCGCCGTCGTCGAACCTTTGATACTCCAAAGTTGGTTTAGTTTTGCAGAAATATCGAAGGAACCACCGGATTTTTAGTTGCAGAGACATCCCCGCACCGGTTGTTTCGTGGAGCTACCGATGATTTCGTTGCAGAGACGATGAAGGAGGAAAAGGATGGAGGTGTAGGGACCAAGATGCAGATTCACCGGAGTTGTGGTGGTCACTGAGGGCGGCGACGATTCTCATTTTTAGGGTTGAGCCGGTGGGAGGCTGGACGTTGTTTGAGATTGTAGGGTTTTAGGTTTTTTTAATTTGTTTAATTTTATTTTTTTGGTTGTTTTGATCTGGAGTTCTGGACATCATATTTTTTGAATATATTAATTTTTCTCGATTAGAAAATTGTGAAAAGAGGTAAATGCATAATTGTTTCATTAAATGTAATTTTTCTAATTATTTAATATTTTACGATATAACATTTTATTTTAGTTGTCAAATAAGAAATTGTAAGATTCCATGTCACAATTATTAATCTAATGTCATTATTTGAGATTTATTATTTGAATTCTAAATATGACATGGCATATTAGTTGTCATTGACCTGAGCCATGTCATCTTTAGCAGGTTAAAAGGTAAATCAGATCCTTAAATATATGTAAAGTTTGGTTAAAGCCCTAAAATCATAACTTTGAAAGTTTGTTCCCTAAAATAGGAATCAAGTGAAAGTTGGTTCCATTTTGATACAATTTTCCCTTACCTAAATGGAGAGTATTAGGTAAGAATGTATTTTTATGATTGTTGGTATTACGGGCATTTTGTATCGTGAAATGTTTTAAAAATACCATCGTGTGAATCATGGGTGATTGGTCATTCCCAACCTTGCAAACGTTTCTGAACTTATGAATCTTTGGTTTTGGGAAAAGATGTAACTCAAGTATTTTATTGAGTAAACCGATGATATTGGTATTTAAATGATTTATCGTATAAGTATAAATCTCCTGAGTAATTGTCATTTAAATGTGTGTCATGGGACGTTTTGGAAAGAGTAAATGAGATTATAAACTTGTTTGGAAAATGATTTATGTTGGAAATTTATTCATGTAGTTGAAGCATGTGTTTGCATAAATATGGTCGTTGCATTTCATTGCATTTTGTGGATTTTAGCATATGGTTGGTTGATTGGTTGAGCTTAAGGCTCCGTTTTCGGCTTTGTCGGGTATTGGGGACTTTTGTCCGGTTTTAATAATTTAAAGTGGAGCTTTGGATGTGAGTTGTATTTATTGCACTTTATTTCGGAGAATACATGCTTGAGTGCGTGTGTCATTCATGTATGTTAGACTGTAATGCATTGGATCCATAGTCATGTAAGTCAGTCGTGTTAATGGTGAGGACTTTTGGGATTCTCACTTTGGGAAAATATGTCGTGTTGGCATTGGTGTCGTCTCGGTTGTTTGGCGAAGAGGAATATTTATGGGTTGTACTTCGGGACCATGGGTCTTGTGTTAGATGTCTAATTCTTGTGCACGAGGTTAGACATAGGGACTTATCAAGTAAAGAGTTGAGGCTTCTATCTTGAATGCTAGAGAGTAGGCACTAGGGGTCGAATGAGTACCATGAGGATGAAACTCCGCTAGGGACCGAACAGGCAATAAGAGTATCCTTGAGGTGTAGCTCGACAGAGCAGGCAATAGGGGATATGGTGTTAGGAACTTGAAATAAAGTCCGACTGGAGGTGTAGCTCGACGGAGCAGGCAATACAGTCACGATTGGAGGTGTAGCTCGGTAGAGCAGGCAATACAATCACGATCTGAGGTGTAGTTCGACAACATGGTTATGTGGCTTAACTTTGTGTTCCGCCACATACAATGGAATCGGGTCTCCCCCGTCACCGGAAGGTGTTATTTGGGTATTAAAGGGTAGTATTTTATTATCCATATTTTCGGTGACGTGTTGCATATATGGGTTTATTTACTCAAGATCTATGGGTTGTGTATTAAACCTCGCCCACGTTTGGGGTGTTTCGCGAAATAAAATTTTATTTCGAATTACTATAAATTGGGAGTTTGCTTACTTTTCACGTTTTGGGTGAGTTTGGGATAAAATGGCTTTACGAAAGAAGGTTCAAGTTGAGTCCCTTGTTTTAAAGGTGTTTTTGGAAAATGTTGTCGTTTGATATCTAAAGTAAATCTTTTGATTGTCTATGATTTAAATTGCATTCTTTCCCTTTAACAAATATGTTTATTCCATGTTGTAAACTCTTGAACTCACTAGGCGTTAGCCTAACCTTTTTATTTGTCGGCATGTGCATCAGGTTCCGGATGGGGGAAATGGTTCTAGCATTTTTAGTAAAGTGTCGAGTGCTAAGAGGATGTGCAAGGTTGAGTGGTTTGATGAAGTCTTCCGCGCTAGTGTTGAGGAGAGCAGCTTGTATTTGGGTTTATTAACACCCGACCTTGAGTTAGTTTCTATGTATGATTTTAATTGTGCTTTTGATGGAAAATCCTAGAATTGTAACATAAGTATGGTCTTGTCGCACGAAGTTTGATCCATTCTTTGAGGTATATTTGAAAATTTTGAATTAGTTGCTCTTCCCAAATGTAGGGTGTTACAGGTGAGCAGATGCAAGTTTTAAAGTATGAAAGGAGTGGTGAATGTTTTTGTGTCAACCCATGTGGTTGGCTCAATTTAGCCTACTTTATTATTGCAAAAAAAATCTATATATATGAGAAATAATTAAAATAATGCTTTTGGGTTAACTAATAAAGTTGATTCATTTTACGTTATGTAACACCCTCAAATTTGGAAAGAACAACTAAAATTTTCAATAAGACAACAAATAAAGGATAAAATTCTCCTCTGTAAATCAATTCTTGAAATACCTCAAATTAAATTATGCATTTAACCTCAACAATCATTAACCTAAGTCTTATGCAAAGACTAAATTGAAGTCGGGTGTTACTAAACCCATTACGAAAATGCTATCTCTAAAAGTGTGGAAGGTTTCACCCAATAGTTAAAATTTTCTCGTGCATCTAACTAGCACTCAATTCTTCATGGTGTCGCTAGTACCATTCCCCAATAAGGACCTGATGCACCTGCCGACAAATAAAAAGGTTAAGCTAACGCCTAGTGAGTTCAGGAGTTTTCATCATAAATATATAAATCGTTAAAATGAAAGAATGTAATTTCAATCACGATTTCTAAAATGAAATAAATTAAATATGAAAGTAACCCATTTTCTCAAAACTCACAAATTTTGTGATGAAAACCCTAATATAAAACATTCCTTCAAACACTGAAAACGTGAATAATGGTTCAATATTCAAGTGCAGAAAACGTGGATTTAACTCTATTATCCAAAATATCCAAGAACACAAATAAGGTTTAATACCCAAAACCACAAACCATGGGTAACAATCCATACTCAAAACGTCACCGAAAACATGGATGATGCTCGATACCCAAAACAATCAAATATAAACAATAAACAACACCAAAAGCATCAAATCGTGGATATTCTTCGTATCCAAATAACATATTTAAAATTCACCATTCGGTGACGGGGGAGACCCGATTCCATTGAATGTGACGGAAACAAAAGTAATCCACAACTCTATGTTAATGAGCCCCACTACGGATCAATGTTCATCCAGTCCAACCCCTCGAGGTTCATGACATAAGACCCCCGATGATCCTAGATTTCACTCGTTTACGAGAAATTACAATTATTGGTCAGTGGTCGATGCCCGACTCAAAGAGCCCACATCTTATTATCCATTAAGACCCTATGCCTATTTTACATTACAAAATGGGAATTACAATTATTGGTCATTGGCCAATGCCCGACTCAAAGAACCCACACCTTATTACCCATTAAGACCCCATGCCTATTCCACATTACAAAACGTGGATGTTCATCTCACTCAAACTGACTCATATGTCTATAGATCCATTGCATTACAGTCAAAACATTACATGACTCCAAATAAATGACTAACACACTTAAAACACGTAATTCTCAAATAAGATGCAATAAATGCAAATCATAATCTATATTAAGATATTAAGACTAGATAAATGTCTCCAAAACTCAACAGAGTCAAAACCGAGCCATAGGCTCAACAACTCAATTGACCATTTGTTATAAGTCATAAAATGCAATAAAACGTAAATAACTCATGTTTATGCAAACACATGCTCCAAAGACATGAATAACCCAACACAATTTTAGATTGGGATAAACCATTTTTCCAAAGTGACTTATACCATTTACACTCTCAAAACGTCCCATAACACGATTTATGCATTTCTCCAAAACACACGCTAAAAGTGCAACTTTACCAAACGACCTCCAGTTATAAGGTAAATCATCAAAACACGTACATTTATGATTTATTTATCAAAGTACCCAAAAATCACCAAATATAGGTGTTTCACAATATTTATAAAATTAAACACCTTAACTATGCAAAACTCGATCAAATATTCCAACACTTGATAATTATCATGTAAAACACACAAACACTTCAAATTGGATATTTTTGGCATGTACAAAATTTTCGTAAGCAACTTGAACTCACCTTGCTATATTTAGGCTAAATCTAGATTTTACCCCAATCTTAAGCTTCCTTGAAGTAACTTGAATCTACAATGTAACACCCCAAAAATGAGGGTAAACAAAAATTTCCAAAACTGGAAATATAGTATACATAAAATGCCATGGCACGAGCCTCCCAAAAAAGGAAATTAATAACACTTGTTTAATTACACTTTGTAATCTAATAGAAACAAACGAAAACCATCTAATCTAATTCTAATACATAAATAAGATTACAAAGGGTTGTCATCTCTACTCCACGAATGGTTTTCCCAAGGTCGGTGTCTCAAAAACATACTCTTCCCCTTGCTCATACTAGACATGGCTAAGCCTTCTTAGACCTGGCATCGCTAACCCCTGAGATAAACGTCGACACCAAACAAGTGTTAGGCCAAAAAGCCTAGTGAGTTTGAACAATTAACAATAAGCAATCATTAATGTAATAATAACAGGAATATCAATCCGTGCATCAATAGTTGGAGTCAATGGGCGAGTCCCATAGCACCAATCAAGTTCCACCCAAAGAGTTGAGATACCTTAGTGTCAACTACCATGAGTGACACCAAAAGGTCTAGCACATCCGAGGGTACAACTAAGGCATTGTCCCGAATGGCGGAGGTCTAGGTGCATACCTGCACGGTTGCACCCAAGACTATGTCCTACTAGTGTCTACTTGACTTGGTTCATCCAAAATTCCAATTTGGTCATGAGACCTTCAATCCATGTAATTACGTGCACAATACCATCATAGGCAAATTCATGGTCTAATTACCGCCCACATTACAATGAGATACCATACAATAATATTCCAATATATTCTCTTTAGTCATATAATACCACATAGAGACTTTCTAAGCCATGAAAATACCAATCACCTTATAGAGACTCACTATCAAGACATAAGCACATGATAACTAGTGTATTACATGTTGGGGCAAAGCTTTATGTTAGGTCGAAATCTTGAAATTGGGATATTTTCATAGAAGTGACATCAACCATTGATATTACCATCAAGATATAAATATGATCATCAAAAGTTAAAAAGAATATATTTCCTACCCAAACATCCATGAAATCATCTAGTAGGAAAAATGAGATCTTTACCTCTAAGACTTGTTCCATACCAAATAAAACAAGTAAAGTATGAGAGAACCAAGGTTCTAAATAGTGTGAGGTGTGGCATGGCGGCGAGGTCAAGCCTCAAGCCTTACGAGTTATGGCGAGGCCATGGCGTTTTCCAAGGCGTGGCTTAAGGCAGCAAGTCTGTATATAATTTATATGTATAGTTGGGTATGTGTGTTTTTTTATCAGTGTCTTGAACGATAATGAACTAGTTATTAACAATTTAAATTCATATAAAACAATAAACAAAGGATAAATTATAATCGATACTAATGGGTAAATTCCAATCGTATTTTGAAGTACATAAATTCAATGAATCGAAAGTACGCAAATTTGTAACGCCATAACGCGCCATGGACCGAGCACGACATCGAGAATTTGTAACGCCATAACGTGCCATGGCGCGCAATAACGAGCTCGACACCTTATCTCGACACCAAGGGGTAAAACGTGGCAGCAAGGCCACTCCTCAACGCCATGGCGGTGCGAAGGCGAATTTTTTAGAACCTTGGAGAGAACACATATTGACAATGTATCTAATTTTACAAAGTGTTTAGAAACTCACAATCTAGGTTTTGATAAAAAAAAAAACCTAAAAAGGTTAGCAAAAAGGTAGAAGATGATGATTTGAGTGCTTGATACTTGGATTCTTAGTTTGAAGACTTCACAATAAATGCTCCCAAATGTCTTTGATGAACCAAAATAGTTTCCAACAAAACCTAGGTTAGCATTTATGAGGAGGGAAGTTGGAGGGTGGAGGAAATCACACCTAAGGTTGAGAGAACGTTTCCAAATCTGATTTGTGTAAAAAATGAAGAAGACATATGCCAAAAAGGGTTTTAAACCCGTATCACGACGCGGGCGATTATGCCACATGGCACTCTCACCGGCACTATCGTCGAGGATGTACCGAGAGTGGGTGGCTTCAAGCGATTGTGACACATGTCACTCTCGCTATCACTCTCGCACAATATGTACCAAAGGCTTCTAGGCCCCGTTGACTGTGACAGAGTGACTGCGCACGAGGGCACTGTCACAGTTATTATCGCGAAGATGGTATAGAGCCCCAAAAGCTCGGGTAATTAGACGAGAAGCTCTACGACGAGGTTTAGGGACTGAGGACAATCCCACTATTTAAATAAACAAGATTCTCCAAGGAAAACACGAGTTAAAACGCGAAATATTTACTTGAGATATTACGGGTATTACAATCCTCCCCGCGTTAGAAAAGATTTCGTACTTGAAATCTAATCTTAAGTAAATAGGTGGGGATTTCGCCTCTTCATGTCCTCTTCGGCTTCCCATGTGACATTTTCACCTCGATGGTGCTACCATTAAACCTTAACCATAGTCACCTCTTTACGGCGTAGCTTCTTTGTCTTCAACTCTAATATGGCTTATGGCTCTTCCACGCATCGGTTTCCGTTGTCGATTCGAATTACCATAAACAGAATGACACTTTCCTCCTCGGCTAGACACTTGCAAAGATATCACACATGAAAGGTAGGATGAATACTCTCCATCTCCGGAGGTAGGTCCAATTTATACACTTAGAGTCTGATCCTTTCTAGGATAGTGAATGGCCCGAGGAAACGAGGGCTAAGCTTCCTGCGTTTTCCTAAACGAATTATCCCCTTTCATGGAGACACTTTCAACATGACTCGATCTCCTACTTGGAATTCTACCGGTTCTTATTTTTGTCTGCGTAGCTTTTCTGACGATCCTACGCCTCCTTTAACCGTTCTCGGATATACTTCACCTTATCCGTCATATCTTGCACAATCTCCGGTTCGACGAATTGTTTCTCTCCTGCCTCAAGCCAACAAACATGAGTCCTACACTTTCGACCATACAAGGCCTCAAATGGTGTCATTCCTATGCTGGAATGGTAGATATTATTGTAGGCATGTGAATCCTAATTTCCCTCAAAGTCAATGACGCACGACCTGAACATGTATTCAAGGGTTTGGATTGTTCTTTTGCTTTAGTCGTCCGTTTGAGGATGGTAAGTTGTGCTCACTTTAACTTTTCTACCCAGATCCTTTTCTAGACTAGCCCAAATGTTGGAAGTGAAATGACTATCTTTATCAGGAACAACAGATAGTGGTACCCCATGCTTCGACACCACCTCACTGATGTAGAGTTGGGACACCTTTTTCATCGGCAAGGTCTCCCGCATTGCCAGAAAGTGTGCACTCTTGGTAAGTCGGTCGACCACTATCCAAATTGCATCGTGACCCTTCAAAATCTTTGGTAGCTTCGTGATGAAGTCCATCGTAATGTGTTCCCACTTCCACTCAGGGATCGTCAAGGATTACAAACTCTCATGGGGCTTCTGATGTTCCGCCTTTATTTGAAGGCAAGTGATGCACCTTTTGTAACACCCTAAAAACCAGAGTGAATTTAAAAATGCGGAAACTGGACAAATAAACATCAACACTTGGTATAAACCTCCCAAAAAGGGGAATGTACTAAGCCTTTACAAAAAAAAAAACTGAATACGGATATGGAATTCAACAACAAACTAATCGAAACATAACTATCTAGATTACATCGGTTGTTAATTCCAAAATCACGAAAAGAATGGGACATAAACAATTGTCCAACATCAAATACTAGTCATCTCAAAAAGCCCCCAAGACCAAGCTCGTCACTCAAGCCCTTGGCAACCCACCGCTAATGGGAACCTGTTATACACATCATTTGAGAAAAAGTGTTAGGCTTAAAGCCTAGTGAGAACATACAGTTTATAATTTCAAGAGATATAAACAATTGTATCAAAAGGAAATCTTTTCAATAAGTTTCGGTTTACAAAAGAAATCTTTTCCACATAAGAACTGATCGGTCCGAAAATTCATCTTGCGATGACGGGGGATACCCGATTTACCAAGGATTGCAGCGGAACACAAAAGTAGACCACAATCCGAGTTGTGAGCTAAATACTTGGAATCCATGGCCACGAACAATAAGGTCCGTACTAAGATGTGAGGGAGGGCCCTCGAGGAAACCAAGTCATACTCGTTCACTAGGACTACATTATGACCCATGGCTAGTAACCGATCTCACATAACCGTACCAAAGGCCCCCGAGGGTCAAATGCATCCATAGCTACAAAAAGGGGAATAGACATCCCAATAATAAAAGCCGACTCAAAACCTAGGGATCCACTTGTAATGGTACAGACTTGTCACAATAACATATGTGACCAACCATAGATAGTCATATGGTATAAAAACATTTTATAAACAAAATGCTTTCCTTCAAGTTTAACTGCTGGTAATAATGAAAATCATAAAATGAGTTTATATACATTCTTTCAAATAATCCACATAAATGTGCAAGTAAAACCTCCTTTTACTTCAAATAAGATAGAACCCATCATTTTAATCGAAAATGATCGGGAACCCTAAAATCTCCCAAAACTCAAGTTATGTCAAAATGTAGTAAAAGTAGATCCAAAACCATGAAGATATATAGGAGTTCAAAATGTAACTTTTGACATGTATAAAGTTTATAAAAAGGTAGTAGGAACTCACCAAATAGGTTTTAAACGAAAACCCGAAAAATCAGATATCGACCACCGAGAGAAGACGACGCTTTCTATACCGAACCCTTGCTAGATGCACTTAATACTAGCAACATACGAGGTACAAACGAGATCTAGAAAAAGAGAGAGAGAATAGAGAGAGAGAGACTTGAGAGAAAAGATATAAACCAAATGAGATATTTAGGCTGAAGACCCACCTTAAGTCGGTAGGTGATCTCGCGAGTTATTCCGCGACCTCAAGTCGTGGCATAACTCGCCCGCTTCCTTAAAACCCAAAACAAACAGAGGGTTTCGCGGGTTGTGCCGCGACCTCAAGTCGCGGTGCAACTCGCGTAGCTCACTGTGGTTTGTCCAAAACCACCAAAATCCAAACTCAGACTTCAAACCAACGTGGTGCTAACGACAAAAACTTAAACACAAGAATACCAAGATTACATAACGAAAATCTGGGGTGTTACAATCCTCCCCAACTTGGGAATGATTTCGTCCCCGAAATCCCATCTACTCGAAAAGGTGAGGATATCTTCGCTTCATATCCTCCTCAGCTTCCCACGTCACGTTGGTTCCCCGATGATGCTTCCACTGCACCTTGACCATAGTGACCTCTTTGTGACGCAACTTCTTAGACTTTCTCTCTAAGATAGCGTCAGGTTCTTCTACACAACGATTACCCTCGTCCACTCTTAACTCTGAGAGGGAAATGACGCTTTCTTCCTCCGCCAAACACTTCCGAAGGTAACAAATATGGAACGTGTTATGGATTCTGCCCAACTCCGGTGTCAGTTCCAATTGGTAGGCTTGCAAACCCACCCGCTTAAGCACTTTGATAGGTCCAAGTAAACGGGGACTCAACTTCCCACGTTTTCAGAACCTGATAATGCCCTTCCATGGCGACACCTTAAGCAACACACGGTCGCCCACTTGAAACTCCATCGGCCGCCTCTTCTTATCGGCATAGCTCTTCTGCCGATCCTGAGCCGCTTTCAATCTTTCCCGAATGCTTTTGACCTTATCGGCCGTCTCTTGCACGATTTCAGGTCCGGCGAATTGCTTCTCTCCCGCTTCAAGCCAACATACGGGAGTTCGGCACTTCCGCCCGTACAACGCCTCAAAAGGTGCCATTCCAATACTCGAGTGGTAGCTATTGTTGTAAGCAAACTCCACCAAAGGTAGGTGAGAGTCCCAACTAACCCCGAAATCGATGACACAAGACCTCAACATGTCTTCCAGCGTTTGGATCGTTCTCTCGCTTTGCCCGTCGGTTTGTGGATGGTAAGTCGTACTCAACTTTACTCGCGTACCAAGCTCTTTCTGAAACCCATCCCAAAAGTTCGAAGTGAACCGACTGTCGCGATCCGACACGATCGATAAGGGTATTACATGCCTCGAGACCACTTCATCGATGTAAATCTTTTCTAACTTGTCCATCGGTAGAGTCTCGCGTATAGCCAAGAAATTAGTGCTCTTTGTCAATCTATCGACTATTACCCAAATGGTATCGTGACCTCGAAGAGTTTTAGGCAACTTCGTCACGAAGTCCATGGTAATATGTTCCCACTTCCACTCGGGAATCTCTAAGGACTGAAGACTTCCATACGGTCATTGATGTTCGGCCTTAACTTGGGAGCACGTCACACAACGCTCCACATAACGCGCCACATCAATCTTCATTACTGGCCACCAATAATGCAACTTCAAGTCCCTGTACATCTTTGTACTTCCCGGATGAATGGAATACTTGGACTTGTGAGCATCCTCAAGCAATAGACCACGGTTACCCCCAACTTTGGGCACCCACACACGACCACTAAACAGTTTTACCCCACGGCTATCTTCCGTTAAGAGGGAACGTTGCTTCGTCATGACTTCTTCTTTGAGATTTTCTTCCAACAAAGCTTCAACCTGCGACGTCTTGATCTTCTCAAAAAGACTAGACACTAACTCGATTCTCGAAAGTGTAGCCCGAATACTTCCGCTATCTATAGTCCTTCCGACTTAACGTATCGGCTACTACGTTAGCCTTACTGGGATGGTAAAGCAATTCACAATCGTAATCCTTGAGCAACTCGAGCCACCGCCTTTGCCTCATGTTCAACTCTTTTTGATCAAAGACGTACTTCAAACTCTTATGATCTGTGTAGAGCGTACATTTCATTCCATAAAGGTAATGTCGCTAAAGCATCAAAGCGAACACCACCGCTGCTAACTCCAAATCGTGGGTAGGATAGTTCTTCTCATGTATCTTAAGTTGCCTCGAGGCGTAAGAGATTACCTTGCCTCTTTGCATCAACACACATCCTAATCCCATCTTCGAAGCGTCGCTATAGACCACGAAGTCTTCCGACCCTTCAGGCAACGACAAGATTGGAGCTTCGCACAACTTCTTTTGTAGAATCCGGAACGCCTTCTCTTGCGCTTCGGTCTAGGCATGGAAATGGGGCGGGGATGGGGCGGGGACCTCAATCCCCATCCCCGTCCCCAATCCCTAATCTTCATCCCCGTCCCCATCCCCATCCCCGTCGTGGAATATGATCACCTCCCCATCCCCATCCCCAACGGGGAACGGGGATCCCCAACGGGGAAACGGGAATTTTCTTTTTCCGTTTATGTAAGTTATTTAAATCAAATATATGAGACACCGCACATGTTTAAATATCACACATTTCCAATAAACCTAAAATCGAAAGAAATTTAGTTTAGTATAAAAATCACAACATCATATAATAATTAATAACATAAAACCAAAAGAAATTCAACCGAATTCGGAAAAAAAAGAACTTAACTTCAAGCGTACCAAAAGATATTGAGTAAGATTCAAAACCATATCGAGTAATTGTACTTTGATTGACATCCAAAATGCATACTAACATCCAAAAAATAACAATTTTAAATTATAAACCTAGTTAGGAAATAGGAAATTATGAATTACCAATTTAGTTAAAATAAATAATATATCAAATATTAATTAAAATATAAAGCGGGGACGGGGCGGGGCGGGGAGTGCGATACCCGTCCCCGTCCCCATCCCCGATTTGAGACAAACGGGGATCCCCATCCCCATCCCCATCCCCGGTTTAGCGGGGAATCCCCATCCCCGATTGGGGCGGGTGGACCGGGTTCCCCGACGGGTCGGGACCAATTTCCATGCCTACTTCGGTCCAATCAAACTTCACATTCTTTCGAGTTAAAACGGTCAAGGAAGAAGCGATCTTCGAAAAGTCTTGAATAAATCTCCGGTAGTATCCCTCCAGACCCAAGAAACTGCGGATCTCGGACGGACTATTGGGAGGCTCCCAATTCATCATAGCTTCAATCTTGGAGGGGTCCACTTTCACTCCGTCTCGAGTGACCACGTGACCCAAGAATTTCACTTCTTCAAGCCAAAAAGTCACACTTGGAAAACTTGGCGTACAATCTTTCTTTTCTCAACACATCGAGAACTTCGCATAGGTGTTGTTCATGCTCTAACTCACTCTTAGAGTACACGAGTATGTCATCAATGAATACGATGACCGACTTGTCGAGGAAAGGTAGGCATACTCTATTCATCAAATTCATAAATACCGCTGGTGCGTTCGTTAGGCCAAAAGACATTACAAGAAACTCGTAATGGCCGTAACGCGTTCTGAAGGCTGTCTTCGGAACGTCTTCCTCTCTTACCTTCACTTGGTGGTAACCCGAACGTAAGTCGATCTTGGAAAAACACCCCGCTCCTTGGAGTTGATCGAACAAGTCGTCAATTCTTGGAAGCGGATACTTGTTCTTCACTGTTACTTTGTTCAACTCACGATAATCGATGCACATTCTCATTGTGCCATCCTTCTTCTTGATGAACAAGACCGGAGCTCCCCACGGCGATGAGCTCGATCTTACGAAATCCTTCTCCAAAAGCTCTTGGAGTTGTGCCATCATCTCCTGCATCTCCAATGGCGCTAACCGGTAAGGGGCTCTAGCAACAGGAGTCGCTCCCGGTACGAGATCAATCCGAAACTCCACTTGACGATCGGGTGGTAACCCGGGCAAGTCGTCCGGAAAGACGTCTGGAAACTCACGCACAATCTTCACATCTTCAAGCTTTAACTTCTCTAGCTTGGCGTCGATCACGTAGGCTAAGAAAGACGAGCATCCTTTCACCAAACACTTGCGTGATTTAGTCATGGTGATTATTACCACATCTCCCTTCCTCTTCTCACCATAAATCACAACAACTTCGCCACTGGGATTGGGATGTCGAATTAATTTCTTGGAACATACAAACTCGGCATGATTGTTCGCTAACCAATCCATGCCGACCACAACATCAAAACCCCCGATTAACATCGACAATAAATCGATTGGGAAATCTCTCCCTTCGATTCCGAGAGTACACTTCTTCAGAACATCGTAGATCAGAACTTGACTACCATCTGCTATCTCAACCACTAACGCATCCTCAAGACTAGTAGTGGGCATAGCAATCTTTTGACGGAACAACTCAAATATAAAAGAGAAATTGGCACCCGTATCAAATAAAACACACGCAGGTACGGAGTTTAGAAGAAATGTACCCGATACCACATCAGCGGATGCCTTGGCTTCATCGGCCATCATCTGAAAAGCTTGGCCCGAAACCCTAGATGGATTATCTTTCTTCACTGGCGCGCTGCCCAACATGAGCTTCGGGCAATCTCTCTTCATGTGCCCCGGTGTCTTGCACTCATAGCAGACGAGCCCTCTGATCGGACAGTCGCGGGTGGTGTGATCAGATTTACCACACTTGAAACAAGATTGGGAAGTGGTGTTACAATTACCGTGGTGCTTGGTTATGCACTTCTGGCACGACCTAGCTTCTTGATAACTGTTGAAGCTTCGGGTTCTCTTGGGAGGTACTGAACTGTTCTCCCATTTCCTCTTTTCAACAACTGTCACAGCCTTCTCCGGTTTACCTCTCGCGTAAACCTCTTCCATAAACTGTGCCTCTTTAATAGTCTCACGAAGGTTGGAAGCCTTCGAATTTCGGACCATAGTCATCATGTCCGTCGGTAGACCCTTCAGATAGGCCTTAATCTTCTCCTTCTCAGTTGAGGCCACATGCCCCACTAACCCCAACTTTTCCATGAATTGACGGGTATACTCTCTCACCGTCAAATCGGTCCACATAAGGACTGATCGGTTCGAAAATTCATCTTGCGATGACGGGGGATACCCAATTTACCAAGGATTGCAGCGGAACACAAAAGTAGACCACAATCCGAGTTGTGAGCTAAAAACTTGGAATCCATGGCCATGAACAACAAGGTCCGTACTAAGATGTGAGGGAGGGCCCCCGAGGAAACCAAGTCATACTCGTTCACTAGGACTACATTATGACCCATGGCTAGTAACAAATCTCACATAACCGTACCAAAGGCCCCCGAGGGTCAAATGCATCCATAGCTACAAAAAGGGGAATAGAAATCCCAATAATAAAAGCCGACTCAAAACCTATGGATCCACTAGTAATGGTACAGACTTGTCACAATAACATATGTGACCAACCATAGATAGTCATATGGTATAAAAACATTTTATAAACAAAATGTTTTCCTTCAAGTTTAACTGTTGGTAAGAATGAAAATCATAAAATGAGTTTATATACATTCTTTCAAATAATCCACATAAATGTGCAAGTAAAACCTCCTTTTACTTCAAATAAGATGGAACCCATCATTTTAATCGAAAATGATCGGGAACCCTAAAATCTCCCAAAACTCAAGTTATGTCAAAATGTAGTAAAAGTAGATCCAAAACCATGAAGATATATAGGAGTTCAAAATGTAACTTTTGACATGTATAAAGTTTATAAAAAGGTAGTAGTAACTCACCAAATAGGTTTTAGACGAAAACCCGAAAAATCAAATATCGACCACCGAGAGAAGACGAAGCTTTCTATATCGAACCCTTGCTAGATGCACTTAATACTAGCAACATACGAGGTACAAACGAGATCTAGAAAGAGAGAGAGAGAGAGAATAGAGAGAGAGAATAGAGAATAGAGAGAGAGAATAGAGAGAGAGAATAGAGAGAGAGACTTGAGAGAAAAGATATAAACCAAATGAGATATTTAGGCTGAAGACCCACCTTAAGTCGGCCAGGTGATCTCGTGGGTTATGCCGCGACCTCAAGTCGTGGCATAACTCGCCCGCTTCCTTAAAACCCAAAACAAACAGAGGGTTTCGCGGGTTGTGTCGCGACCTCAAGTCACGGTGCAACTTGCGTAGCTCACTGTGGTTTGTCTAAAACCACCAAAATCCAAACTCAGACTTCAAACCAACGCAGTGCTAACGACAAAAACTTAAACACAAGAATACCAAGATTACATAACGAAAATCCGGGGTGTTACACCTTTCTACGTATTTGGTCACATTGAGTTTCATCACTAGCAACCAGTAGCTCAACTTCAGATCTCTATACATTTTCATGCTTCAACGGAATGAATAGAGTATTTGGACTTGTGAGCCTCTTCTAGAAGTAGTTTGTGGTTTCCGCCTAATTTCAGCACCCAAATTCGGCCTTGGAAGATTTTGAGGTCACGACTGTCTTTCGTTAGCAGTTCCCGTTGCTTTACCATAACTTCCGCCTTGAGGTTCCTCTCTTTGAGTGCTTCCTCCTGATATGATTTGATGTTCTCCACTAAACTTGACACCACGTCGATCCTCGTGAGTGTCAACTTAACTCCACCTCCATGGCTCTTCCGACTCAATGCATCTTCTACAACATTGGCTTTGTCGGGGTGGTAAAGTAGTTTACAATCATAGTCTTTTAACAGTTCGAGCCACCTTCGTTGCTACTTGTTGAGCTCCTTCTGAATATGAAATGTACTTCAAGCTTTTGTGGTCGGTGAAGAGAGTACATTTTGTCCCATAGAGGTAGTGTCGCCATAATTTCAATGCGAACACTACAACCGCCAATTCCATATCATGGGTCGGTAGTTCTTCTCGTGATCCTTTAACTGTCGCGACGCATAGGCTATCAATTTCCCTCTTTACATTAACACGCACCCGAGTCCCATCTTGGAAGCATCACTATATACTACGAAATCCTCCGATCCTTCCGGTAGGGATAAGATTAGTGCCTCGCACAGTTTTTTCTAGAGGGTTCTGAAAGCTTGCTCTTGTGCCTCGGTCCATAAGAACATGACATTCTTCTTCGTCAAGGACGTAAGCGGCGAAGCAATCTTCGAGAAGTCTTGGATGAACCTTCGGTAGTAACCGACCAATCCTAAGAAGCTATGAATCTCCGGTGGGCTCGTTGGCAACTCTCAGTCCATCATGGCATCAATCTTAGCCGGGTCCACCTTTACTCCATCCTTGGATACCACATGGCCTAAGAATTGGACTTCTTGTAACCAAAATTCGCACTTTGAGAACTTAGCGAATAATTTCTCTTTTCGAAATACTTCCAACACCTCCCGCAAATGTTTCTCATGCTCGACCTGTGTCAGGATCGAATTCTCAACAAGAATTAATTCTCAGAAATAATATCAAAGAAGTTTGCGGAATAACACTTTGATATTTAATCAAACAGAAAATCAAAACAGAATATGATCAACAAACTGTAAACTTGTATTAAATACTTTGAAGTTACAAGATTACTCACTCAACCTCAATATTGATGAACAGGCTCACCAATACGAATTCTACTTCTCTAGAATTAGGATCTATGCCTTGAGGTTGATTTTCTCTCTAAAATAATATCAAAAACAACTGTTAACTCATTATTCTAAGCTATACAATATATATACTGAATACAAAGATAATTACAATAAAAAAATATCTTCAGTATATCTTCCATGTATATCTATAAGCTTCCATAATCTTCAGATTATCCAGCTGTCATTCTTTCCATCCAAATCTCTTTAGCAGCACTAACCATGATCAGCAGCATTAACTTCTTCTAGCAGCATTAACTACTAAACAACACTAACTACTAGCAGTACTAACTAGCTAAGCAGTACTAACTTTGTTCAAGCAGCACTAACTATGACTAGCAGTATTAATAGTACTAGCAGTAGTAACACTCAGCAGTATTAACCTTTAAGTCTTCTAGCAGTAGTAACTTTGAACCAGCAGCATTAACCATACTTGATGAATTCTTCAGTTCCCAACAATCTCCCCCTAACTTGACTTTTAAAGAAGAGAAGTCAAGTTCTTCAGAATTAATCTTCAAGATGCTCCCAAAACTCTATCATGGCCTAAATTCCAGTGTTTGCATCCAATCCCAAACTCTGATTGATGGTTCTTTGAATCAAGTATTTAGCCATTTCTGAATCTGGAACACACCTTAACTTTTTCTTCAGCATGGCATGTAGCTTCAATCTGCTATGATTATACACTCTATCCACTAGGAAGTATTCAGTGTGATTTAAATCCAAAGTCACTGTATATACTCCACTAATTTCATATAGAGTCCAACTGTTTACTGATTTGAAGACATCCTTGATTAAGTGTTCTACTTCTTCAGGTTTGAACATCATACACAGATACTCCATTACCAGTTTTGTAATTGAAATTCCTGGAGCCTTTAGAATATCTGCATACAACTTCATTCCTATCTCAAACATCTCTTCAAGATCTGATCTAGAACATGTTCTGACAATTTTTGCCCATGTGTTGAACACTTCATATTTTTCATCCTTTCTTTTCAGCCTTATGTATTCCTTTCCATCCACTGTCAATGTATCCCAGAGAATGACCTCAGGAGGCTTAACTCCTACAGGTTCTGCTGAAATTGGTTCAGGCACTTTGTCCATCACTACCATATACAAATTTACATCATCAGTGTTAGCTGGCTCTGTCTGTTTAGATGACTCAGGTGCCCCTTCTTCTTCAGCTACCTTCTCAGCATCTTCTTCGGATACTTTAGGCTTCTTGATTGGCTTTCTTCTTGCCATCATCTTTGTTCTCTTTAAAGTCCTTAGACTTTCTCCCAGAGTGGACTCTTTCTTAGGAGGTGTTTCTTGCTCATCTGGAAATGGCTTTTGACAATCAAAGTCATTACTTTCTTTTATCCTCTTCTCCATCTCCACCCTAGCAGTTTCATTTCCCTGTAGCTTTAACATCTCTGAATCATAGAGCTCTTTGATCTTCTCAAAAGACATTTTGGAGAACATCTCCTTTTTGACTCCTACAGCACCTTTGAGAAATATAATCATCTTGTTCCTCTCTTGGGTACCTAGGAATGTCTTTGAGGGTTTTCTCTTCTTTGCAACTGTTTTCACCACTGATTTCTTCATACTTGCAGCTTTCTTCTGTGCAATTTCAGTTGCCATACTCTGTTGATAAGCTTCATTCAGTTCAGCAGCTAGAGCTTTTGCCATTTCCCTGTCCTTTTCCATCTGAACTCTTTCTTCTTTTTCAAAATCCTCCTGCATCTTTTTAGCTAGGGCTTCATCTGATTCAACCAACCTTTGCTTTTTGATTGGTTGATCAGATTCCACCATTTTTGCTTTTCCTTTGTCTTTGTTGATTGCCTTCTTGCTATTATCTTTCTTGATCACTTCACCTTGTTCTTTGATGATTACTCCTTTGGTCTTTGAAGTGACCTTGGGAGTATCATTCTTGGCTTTTAGTAAGGTTTCTGCAATCTCAAGATCTGTTAGAACTTCTTTCACAGTTTCTGCTGCTTTATTAATGTCAGCAGTAGTAACTGTTTCTGCTTCCTGCTCCCCCTCAACATTAAGCTTCCCCTCTCTTGTGGCTTCTTCCATGTTGATCTCCCCCTTTTTGGGAGCATCATTCTCAAATTTCCTTCTCCTAAGTTGGAATTGCTTTTTCTTCTTCCTTTGTACCAGACTGACCACCAACCTTTTCAGCTTAGCAATCTGTTCTTGTTGTGACAGAATGACTAGCTTCATTTCTTCAATATCTTTTCCTTGTTTGAGAACATCTTGATTGATGTTCCCCATTGTTTCCATCAATTCATAGTACGTATATCTGTCCTCACCCTTTCCAGAAGTGTTACCCTCCTTTGAAGGATCATTGGATCTTTTATTAGTGGAAGTCTTCTGCCTTGCAGAAGCACTATCCACCCATGTGGTTTCTTGGCACCAGGGACCTTCAAATGATTGCTCATTCAAAGTTTCCATGGGGGAGGTCTTATTGATGTTACCACTTTCCTCCTCTGTACTAGCAGGAGTAGTGGCAGCCTCATCACCCATATGCTCTACCTCCTCCTAAGAGAGCACCTCCTTTGGGTTGGGAGACACCCTTGTGGTTTCCCTTTGGATATTCTCTAGGGGAGAATTCTCCCTTAGAGGGCTTATAGGCTTAGTGGGTAATGGTACAAGAAGGGAAGGAGCCTTCTTTACCTGTTTCCTCTTGTAAGTTTGTGTGATTGGAGAGGTTGGTTTTTCAAGAAGGGACTGGGGAATTGATTTTGAGAGGGAAGGTTGGGCTTGGCTAGCAGTGGGTTGGTCTAATGGGGGCCTTGACCCTGCTGCCATACCTTCATTGATTTGGGACACCACCATCATTGTAGAGAACAATGGGGTGTCAACTCCTTCAGAGTCCCCAGCAGATCTTCTCATATTTGAGAAAACCTTGCCTTTGGGGGGTTTAGGTACATATACCCCAACAGGTTGAGGTATATCCGTCAATTCATGAGTAATGACTTCTTGAACAAACCTGGGATACATAAAGAAGCTCTTTTTGTTTCCCATGTTTGAGACAAGATCACTGAAAATCATTTTAGAAAAATTATACTTTCTGGCAGTGGCCAAGCACACCAAAGCATAAGCAATAGTGCTGCTGAACTCACTCCATCCAGTAGTCTTTTTGGAGATACAGTGCATAAGAGTATGGACAAAGAAACGCCATTGGGGTGAAAATTTTGCTTTAGAGAATTTGAAAACTCCCAATGGGCCTCCATACCCCATTCTTGTAAGATTTGAAAACAGTTCATCATTTGGGATAGAGGTTATACCAGAGGCATCGTCTAGACGTAGACTGATGCGAATAACCTCTTCAGTAACCGTGAGTGATTGATCACAGATTCTTGTCTTGATCATCTGCACACCATTCTCAACAACAATGGTTGCATTAGCCCAGAACTGCCTTTGATGCTCGATATAGATTGTAGGTGAGACAATAAGAGCATGAGCAATGTGGCTTGACTTGAGGAAATCCACAATTTGATGAAATCCTGCAGCTTGCTTTGGCTTTTGTAGCATTGCAATCTCGTTGTGCTCGTCGATAAAAGTCATGGATGCCATTGATCTTAGTGAAAAGCTTGCCTGAAAACTTCGAACTTGAGAGAGAAAAGGATTTGAGCGCAAGAGAACAGTATGCAAAGAGTCGTTATGAACTTTTAGGCGGGCAAAGAGTATTTATAGTATTCGGAACATAAGCAGTATTAACCTAGAGCAGTATTAACTACTAGCAGTATTAACTAACTAGCAGTATTAATTGCAAGCAGTATTAACTAACTAGCAGTATTAACTGAAAGCAGTATTAACCACTAGCAGTATTAACTGAAAGCAGTATTAACCACTAGCAGTATTAACTGAAAGCAGTATTAACCACTAGCAGTATTAACTGAAAGCAGTATTAACCACTAGCAGTATTAACTGAAAGCAGTATTAACCACTAGCAGTATTAACTGAAAGCAGTATTAATCACTAGCAGTATTAACTGAAAGACTCCTTTTAAACCTGCTAAACACTGAGTACTGCTATGCATATCCTGAAACAGAAGATTAGTAACTACAAGAATAATATACAGATATAAAACCACTTTTTGAGAAGGGGATTATTCAGAGTTGATCATTCCCACACTTGTTACCAAGAAAGTGAATCTACCCACATCAAAAGCTTTAGTGAATAAATCAGCAAACTGATTATCAGTGTGAACTTTGACAACTTGAATAAGTTTCTTTTCATTACAATCTCTTATAAAGTGATACCTGATCTCAATGTGCTTTGTTTTTTAGTGCTTGACAGGATTATTCACAATGCTAATAGCACTGTTGTTGTCAATAAAGATTGGAGTGTGTAGAAAGGTTACCCCATAATCCAACATTTGATTCTGAATCCATAAGACTTGAGAACAGCAACTTGCAGCTGCTATGTACTCTGCCTCTGTTGTAGATGTGGATACTGTGGTTTGTTTCTTGCACTGCCATGAGACTAGTCTAGCACCCAAAAACTGACATCCTCCAGAAGTAGATTTTCTGTCCAAGTTTTCCCCACCTAGATCACTGTCTGAGTATGCTATTAGGTCAAAGGGTGAGTCATGAGGATACCAAAGTCCCAATCTGGGTTGCCCTTTGAGATATCTGAATATCCTCTTAACAGCTTGAAAGTGAGATTGCTTTGGCCTAACTTGGAATCTTGCACATACACAGACTGGAAACATTATATCTGGCCTTGATGCTGTGAGATACATGAGAGAGCCAATCATGGATCTGTAATGATGCACATCCATATCCTCCCCCTCAAGATCTGCTGTGATCTGCTTGTGTGTTTCCATAGGTGTGCTGGCAGGTTTTGATTCTGAGAAACCAAACTTGGTTAGAATATCCTGCACATACTTGGATTGACATATGAAAATGCCATCTGACTTCTGTTGAACTTGGAGTCCAAGGAAGAAAGTAAGTTCCCCCATGGAACTCATTTTGAACCTTTGATGCATTAAATCTTCAAACTCCTTGCACATGTTGTTTCTTGTAGATCCAAAGATAATGTCATCAACATAGATTTGCACCAGCAAAATATCCTTCTTCTTTCTTTTAATAAATAGAGTCTTATCAATGACTCCTCTTTCAAAGTCATTTTCCAAGAGATAGGATGACAGAGTGTCATACCATGCTCTTGGGGCTTGATGTAGTCCATAAAGTGCTTTCTTTAATTTGTATACCCTGTCTGGATAGCTTGGGTTTTCAAACCCTGGTGGTTGACAGACATATACTTCTTCTTCAATTGACCCATAGAGAAAGGCACTTTTTACATCCATTTGATAGACTTTGAAGTTCATGTAAGAAGCATAGGCTAGGAATAGTCTGATTGCTTCTATTCTAGCCACAGGTGCAAACACTTCTTCATAATCTATACCCTCTTCTTGAGTATATCCCTGAGCCACCAGCCTTGCTTTGTTCCTTATGACAATACCTCTTTCATCTCTCTTGTTTCTGAAAATCCACTTTGTGCCAATTGTTCTGTGACCTTTAGGAAGGTCTACCAGATCCCATACATCTTGTAGCTTGAACTGTAACAGTTCCTCTTGCATTGCTTCTATCCAGCTAGATTCTTTCATAGCATCATGTGCCTTTTTAGGCTCAAGCTGTGATAGAAAACAAGAAAGCACTGTATGATGTTGATCTTGCATTTCCTGAAGCCTGCTTTGATGTCTAGTCATCATAGGAGAAGAGATATCTCCTATTACCAGCTGTGGAGGATGATTCTTTTGAACTCTGGTGTTATGACTAGGTTCTTCATTCAGTCCAGCCTCAAGATTAGATTCATGCAACTCAACTGGAGTGTTTTCAGATGCCACTTCATTATTTTCTTGAGTCTCCTTATCTCTAGTGTCTTCTTCACTCTGGCTTGGTCCAGTAAATGATTCCTTTTCACAGTCTTCAACAGAATTTACTGTGGGTATGGGAAAAATCACAGATTTAGATAGACTTTCTTGAACTTGTGTGATCCCTGATCCTCCACTTCCTGTTCCTGTATACTCATTACTGAAACCAAAGGAGTTAGTTAGTGAATCAATGTCAAATAGCCACTGAGGTCCAGACCCAACAGGATTTGGTGTGTTCTCATTGCATTTGACATTGTCACTTTCTTCAATTATTCTAGAAGAAGAGTTAAAAACTCTGTAAGCCTTACTCTGAGATGAGTAACCAACAAGAAATCCATCATCTGTTTTGCTATCAAACTTACCTAAGTGAGATTTAGTATTGAGAATTGTACAAGGACACCTAAAAGGTTTGAAAAAACCAATAAAGGGTTTTCTTTTATTTAAAAGCTCATATGGGGTCTTGTTCTTTGGCTTGACCACTAGAACTCTGTTTTGGACATAACAAGCAGTATTAACTGCTTCAGCCCAGAAGGTAATTGGCAATTTGGAATCAGCCAACAGAGATCTAGCAGCCTCTATTAGTGTTCTATTCCTCCTTTCAGCAACACCATTCTGTTGAGGAGTCCTAGGAGCACTATATTGCCTCTCAATACCTTTTTCTTCACAAAAGGTGTTTAGATCATGATTTTTAAACTCAGTTCCATTATCTGATCTAATGACTTTTACTCTTTGATTAGTTTGGTTTTCAATTCTTAGAATAAAGGATTTGATAAGACTACTTGTTTCATCCTTAGTCCTTAGAAAATATACCCAAGTAAATCTGGAGTAATCATCAACAATAACCAAGCAGTAAGATTTCTTGCCTATACTCATAACATTTGTAGGACCAAACAGATCCATATGCAGTAATTGGAGACAAGAAGAAACAGAATTTAACTCTTTGGTCTTATGAGAAGTTTTGTGTTGTTTGCCTTTAAGACAAGCAATACAATGATCATCACATGAAAAGACTTTTGAAGGTAAACCTCTTACAAGGTTATTTTTAACAAGATTGTTCATAGTCTTAAAATTCATGTGACACATCCTTCTGTGCCAAAGAGAGGATTCATCTACAGAAGCTTTTGAAACAAGACAATTTAGAGATGAATCACTATCAACATTGTCCAAATCCAGACAGTACACATTGTCCTTTCTTGGAGTTCTGAGTAGTATCATGCTTTCATCAACTACCTTGAACCCTTGAGCAAGGATCATACACTCAGTATTAGTAAATAATATACTATGTTGTTTGTCACAAACCTGTGATACACTTAACAGGTTGTATTTTAATTGATCAACATAGTAGACATCCTCAAATGTCATCTTACCTTTGGTGACATTACCTTTTCCACTTATCTTACCACCAGTAAGATTATCTCCAAATGCAACATGTCCTCCATTGATATGCTTGAAGTCTTGAAGGCATGACATGTTGCCTGTCATGTGCCTAGAGCAACCACTATCAACATGCCAAATGCTCTTTCCCTTGAGCTGTTGGTTGCCCTGCACATTAAATAAATCAATTAGTATGAATTAGGAACCCAAGCCAAAGTGGTCTTGGGTACCCTTTTCTCATCAAAATACTTGCATTCTTTCTTGACAAGATTTTTGAACTTTAATTCCTCATTTTTGGAGTACTTTGTTACAATAATAGGCTTGGAAATGTTTTTGCTAGAATCAGTACTGGTTTTAGAAGTACTAACTGCCTTGGCTGCACTTGCATGCTTAGCAGTACTAACCTTTGAAGAGGTATTAACAGTATTAGCAGCATTAATATTTTCAGCAGTACTAACACTGTTAGCAGTAGTAACTGTGTTAGGAGTACTAATATTGTTAGCAGTACTAACACTGTTAGCAGTAGTAACTGTGTTAGCAGTACTAATATTGTTAGCAGTACTAACACTGTTAGTACTTCTAGGCACCCACATTTTGACACTTTCTTTTAAAATCTTTTTCTTTAAAGTGCCTTTACTTTCAACATATTTCTTTATCACATGTTTCTTTCCAGCCTTCCTATAACCCACAGATTTTTGCACAAATCTTTGAAAGTTCATCTGTTGGTTAATAGGGTTAAAGTAACAATACTTAGCCAAATGATTCAACTTGCCACATATAAAACAAGGTTTTAGTCTATTGATTTTATTCAGATCAACTCCTTGTTTCTGAGCCCATTGATTATTCCAGTTTCTTTGATTTCCTCTTTTTAAAACAGAATTTAGGCTCTTGGCTTTATTGCAATCACACTGTTTACAAGATCCAGGATTCACAACTGTGGTTTGTTTGTAATGGACCTTGTTATCATTTCCTTTAGTCTTCTCTATCTCCTTGGACTTGACCCAGATTTTCCCACATCCCTCATTGGTGATAATATTGTTTTCTAATGGTATCTTTTTACTCACATTATTATCCCTGTTCTCACTGGCTCCTTTCTCAGTCAAATCCTTAATTACTACCTCATCCAAAGGATCTATCTTAAAAGCTTCTTCAGACAAGTCCTTTTTCTCTTTAGTTTCTAACAAGTCTGATGTAGGAGAAATATAGTTATTATTGTAAGGAGGGGGTGTAGTGTTGTAACCAATACCAGGTTTCATCTTATCATGTATCTGAGCCTTTAGAAGAGAGTCCATTGCTTTTGAAGCATAAGAAAATTTGTCTATGTCAAGTTTAACTTTTGACAGTTCCTCTTTCAGTCTATCATTCTCTTCTAAGGACTTAGACAGTTTGGTTTCTAACTCATTCTTTTCCCACTTCCAATAGTTTGTGTCATAAGAGTGTTGAAGTTCATTAGCTTGAAAGCCTTTGATTTGCTCTTCAAATCTCTCTACTATCAACACATAATCTCTTCTGTCCTTTTCTAATCTTTTGAGGTCATCACACATACTTTGATTGTGATCCCTGTACCTTGTAACAGTGTCAATGCAAGATTTAGTGCAAAGATTAGAACTTACCTCAGTGGGAAGATCAGACACTTCTGCCATAAGAGCTTGGTTCTGAATGGCTTCCTCTGCTTGATCACTCCAATCAAATCCCATTCCTTGTTGAGAAACAAGGGCTTGAGCAGGATTCTTATTCAGATTGTATCCTCCATTCTGAGCTTGTTGGTGGTTGTTGTTTGGAACAGCACTCCTGCATTCTTTAGCAAAGTGTCCTTTCTTGTGACACTTAAAACATTCCACCTTGGTTTTGTCAAAACCAGCTCCATCTTCTCTTCTTTGAGAGAAGTTATTTCTTCCAGTTCTTTTAATGAACTTCTTCACCCTCATGGATGACATGGCCATCTGCCATTTAATATCCATCTCCTCCAGATCATCAGGGTGAATTTGATCTAGATCATCATTAATCAAAGAATTGCTGCTATGACTGTACAAAAAGGCTTCAAAGATAGTTTCAGTGCCCTTTTCTGAACTTACTCCACTGGCAGTACTAACTGCTTCAGGGTTGGCAGTAGTATCAGTGGATGCTGAAAGAAGAGCAGCATTGTGAATATAACCAGAGGGCTTCTTCTTGGTTTCTACCTCAGTTTCAAAAACTCTTAGATCATTGTATAGATCATCAAGTTCTTTCTCTTCCAGATTGTCACTCTGTCTATATAAGACAGTGTACATAGTCCATTCATCCCCAAGAGATCTGAGGAACTTTCTGTTGATATCATCTTGTTCCATCTTCACCCCTACAGTAGCCAGTTCACCTATGAGTTTATTGAACCTATCAAAAGTTTGAGTCATAGACTCATTCTTTGTGGAAGTGAAGTTCTCATACTGCTGCTTTAGAACATCTCTTTGATTTCTTTTGATGCTCTTAGTTCCAGCAAATCTTTTCTCTAGAGCATTCCAGAGAATCTGAGCATCAGTGCAGTTGCAAAATTGATGCTGATATTCATTGGGAATGGCCAAGAGCAGAGTGCTCAAGGCCTTCATCTCTGTCTGTCTGATCTTCCTCTCACCATCTGTCTTTGGTGGAGGTCTTTTCCCATCTGGTCCTATCCTTCCAGCTTCAGAAGGACCATTCTCAATGATATCCCACATTGAGTAGTCAGTGAGAAGAATATATTGTCTGATTCTGATCTTCCACATGTCAAACTCACTTGGTTTGAGCATTGGAACCTTAGAAACCAAAGTACTGCTTGATTCTGTAAGATTTTCCATGATGAGTAACTGTTTCTGAGAGAGTTAGGCTCTGATACCACTTGTCAGGATCGAATTCTCAACAAGAATTAATTCTCAGAAATAATATCAAAGAAGTTTGCGGAATAACACTTTGATATTTAATCAAACAGAAAATCAAAACAGAATATGATCAACAAACTGTAAACTTGTATTAAATACTTTGAAGTTACAAGATTACTCACTCAACCTCAATATTGATGAACAGGCTCACCAATACGAATTCTACTTCTCTAGAATTAGGATCTATGCCTTGAGGTTGATTTTCTCTCTAAAATAATATCAAAAACAACTGTTAACTCATTATTCTAAGCTATACAATATATATACTGAATACAAAGATAATTACAATAAAAAAATATCTTCAGTATATCTTCCATGTATATCTATAAGCTTCCATAATCTTCAGATTATCCAGCTGTCATTCTTTCCATCCAAATCTCTTTAGCAGCACTAACCATGATCAGCAGCATTAACTTCTTCTAGCAGCATTAACTACTAAGCAGCACTAACTACTAGCAGTACTAACTAGCTAAGCAGTACTAACTTTGTTCAAGCAGCACTAACTATGACTAGCAGTATTAATAGTACTAGCAGTAGTAACACTCAGCAGTATTAACATTTAAGTCTTCTAGCAGTAGTAACTTTGAACCAGCAGCATTAACCATACTTGATGAATTCTTCAGTTCCCAACAACCTGTTAGGAAAAATGTGTGCCACAAAATACAAAGCTAGCAAGTGATTTCTAAGGTCCCAAATGAGTAGAAATCCAAGTGCAGAATTAACCCAACAACAAATGCGGATAACAATAATCTAAATGTTGCACAATAATTCTCTAACGTAGAATAATAAACATACGAAATATAGATAATAATAAATACGTTATTATCTATAATTATAGCTAGTTCAAAACAAATAACACCAAGATTTAACGTGGTTCTACTATCGGTGTGATAGTGTACATCCACCAAAGAGAGAGAGCAAGGATATTATTACCAACCAAGGAAGATTACAAAGTGCTTGTACAAGGATCTTGAGATCCACGATCGCCTAACAAAAATTTCACGAACACCACCGAATATCAAGAACATTCTCGACCTCACATATACTAAATATACCGAAAGGATATATTAGGGAGAGTATTATGGTGTTGCAACTAGTGAAACTTAAGAGTAAGGGATGATGAATATGTTGGAAGGGAATGGGTATTTATAGGAAGGAAGAGGAGTAGGGACCAAGTTTTATAGATTGGGGAGCAAGTTGGAAAGCTTGGAGGCCAAGCTTGTTTTTAATCACGTGTAGCATCCAATATATATATATATATATATATATATAATTAAATATTATAACACTCCACCATGATGCACGTGATCTTCGATTACGAAACGAATCCCAATCCAACCGGTACGAGTTCTTCCAACGGTTGATCATAGCAAGTAGATAGCAAAGTAAATTGGTATAAGGTAGCAAAATGCATTCTAACCGTGACGAGCTTCGGCATGGCCATCACCCGTCAAAGTTACAAGAAAACAAATAACCTCAAATGCACAATCCACTTAAACAAGGTAGAGCATAAGCAAAGCTCTAAGCACTTAACAAAGTAATTCCTTCAAAGATGTCATTTTGTCACCTGTGGTAATATCTTCTCTCTCTCAAGCAAAGTGCCCAACGACACTAACACAAACGGAGCTGGATCAAGTTTAAGCAATGCTCAAACTTGGCTGGCGGTAGCGACTTAGTGAACATATCAGCAGCATTGTCATCTGTCAGTACTTTCTTCAAATAGACAATCTTTGCTTCATGTATTCTCACAAGATATGCATCATGCACATTTATGAGCTTTGTCTGGGAACTGAAAGCCAAATTTGTTTCCAAATGGATGGCACTCTGATTATCGTAGAAAATGCGCACGGAAGGTTGCTCGAAGCCTAAGCCATTCATCAATTCTTTTAAATGGACCGCTTCCTTTGCAGACTCAACCGCCGCAACAAGTTCGACTTCTGTGGTTGACAATGCAACAATGGACTGTAAACGTGATCTCCAACCCACTACTATTCCACCCAATGTAAATACATAACCGGATGTGAATCTCCAACCAACTCAATCACCTGCATAGTCCGAATCACAAAATCCAACAATTTCACAGTCATTGTGCAAACCAAATATAAGACCATGTGTCTCGGTTCCTTTCAAATATCGGAATGTCGTTTTAATGGATGTCCAATGTGATCGACCTGGATTCTCGAGAAACCGACTCACCACTCTGAAACAATGTGCGAGATCGGGATGAGTACACACCATGGCGTACATGAGATTTCCGACCGCACTAGCATATGGGACCTTTGACATTTCGGTCTTTCCCTTGTCATCCTTCGGACAATCTTCACTTGTAATCTTGATGTGTTTCGGTAGCGGAGTGCTAGACGTCCTGGCACCATCTAGATTGAATCGCTTCAATATCTTTTGGATATACACCCATTGTGTTAGTCTAAGTGTTCAGAACTTTCTGTCCCGCACGATTTCCATGCCCAAACTCTTCTGCGCCGCGCCAAAATCTTTCATTTCAAATTCTGATTTTAATTTATCTTTCAGACATTCTATCTTTGACCGGTCCCTGCAGTGTAACATCCTAAAATTTAGGGTCAATTTAAAATTCGAAAATTCGGCAATATGACGTCTATAACTGGAGTAAACATGTACACCCTATCGTGGGGTCAAGTAGAACCTGAATAATACTGTAATATCATTTAAAACTAAAGTGTATCACCCACAGTCGGGAATTAAAGTATGGCTTATACAAACCAATTGGAATGAAGAATATAAATCGACAACCTAATAATCTAAATTTATCAAAATAGATTATATTTGGGTGTCGTTATTCCTCCAAAATGAATATCCTTAAAATCCAATGTGTCGGTCTATAATTCTCCAAAAAGACCACTCTCGACTCCAAGATCGTCCACTCAACCCCGACGAGCCCCACCGCTAAGATGACCTGTCATACATGACAATCAAATAAACAAGTGTTAGGCTAAAGCCTAGTGAGGATAAATAAATTAGAAATGGAAATCATAAACCCATTTGTCGTTGTACGGTGGATATAGCCGTGAGCAAAATCAAAGCAAACAAGTAAACCATTAGTGATCATAACATGGTACAAATAGACACCAATCACTTAGTGAGCTCAACTCCACTAAGTCTATTGCTCGAAAACATCAGGTCAACCCCTCTAGGTCTATTCTTGAGAGTTCCAAAACGGGAACTCATGCATAATGGAATTACACCTTACTGCCCATGGGACGCTGCCCGACCATATAGGCCCACACCTTACTTACCATGGTGACCCGATGCCTATTCTGTGCCAAAGTGGTGAACTCAATGTCCAAAACAAAACATTGGAACATAGTGCCTATGGATCCATTGCACTAAACCAAAACCAAACCAAACCAAACCAAAACACCTTCCATTATCACATTATTTGTCTAAGCATAGAACTTTCATACCAAAGAACATCCATTGGTAACTTACCCAGTTAATGGTGCAATAACACATATAAACTAAAATCACCATATGCTATTAACATTATTTATCTCAATAATGAGGACATATACCTTTGAATAGAAATCCAACTTTCTCAAAACCCTAGTTTTACTTAGATTTCCAAAAATACAATAAGAGCAAAATGTTGACAATGGAATATATGTAGAAACCATAATTATACTTCATTTATAGTCCATATAAGTTCTCATACCATTTCATTCATACTCAAAGCCCTAAAATCCCAAAAATATATTTTTAGGTCAAAAGCTTACCAAATCCAAAACCCTTTAGTTTAGGAGTGTACAATAACTTAAATGCAAGACAAGCAACATGTATGAAGTTTAAATATGTAAATACACTCATCTTGCAAAGTTGTATACAAACCCTAGGTAGTTATGAGAGAAGGAGTGCTTGAGACTTGAATCACTAGGACCTCCTAATAAATGTCAAAGATTCCTACACCAACCATTAAATCATCACTTGGTGTTCCTTCCAAAAATAATGAATGAAGAGAGAGAGATGACCTACCTTTGTCTTCTCAAAAATTGACTCAACCAAGCAAGAATGAGAAAATGAGGTCAAAAAGTCGAATTTATGGAATAAATGGGTTTGACCCCGACCGCGATAGTGCCCGGCGACTGTGACATCTGTCACAATCGCTGTCAAGGTCACACCAAGTACCCCACCCGCAGTACACTTCCCGTGAAAGTGCCCCGCGAGAGTGACTGGTGTCACAATCGAGTGTCATAGTCACCACATTTCCCCCACTTACGGTACACTCCCCGTGGTTGTGCCCTGCGAGAGTGACCACTGTCACAATCGCAGACACAGTCACCCCGGGTGTACCGAAGCCCCATTACTCTCGTTTTCGACCCGAGGTGCTTTCGATCCCAAATTTAGGTTCGTAAATAAGATTTAAAATCTTAATATAGATTACACTAAGTAAAGAGGTACTAGATAAGGACGTACTAAAACCACGGGTGTTACATGCAAGCTATAAGCATGTCATCTACATAAAGAAGTAAGTAAGTTAAAATGCCACCGCTTTGTCTATGATAGACACAAGCGTCATTTTCACTTCGCTCAAATCCCAAATTGAGCATAAACAAGTCAAACTTCTTATACCAGTGACGAGGTGATTGTTTAAGTCCATTAAGGAACTTCTTAAGTTTACATACATATTCTTGTTTGCTTTTGGAAACGAAACCATCAGGTTACTTCATATAATAGTTTCCTCCAAGTCTCCGTGTAGGAAATCGGTCTTCACATCTAACTGTTCTAGCTCCAAATCGTGAATGGCCACGGTCGCTAAAAGAACACGAATAGATGTATGTCATACAACGGGAGCAAAAATATCGTCATACTCGATACCTTTCCGTTGTGCAAAGCCTTTAGCAACGAGACGAGCCTTGTACCGATTGTCATCTTTGACTTTGAAAACCCACTTGCAATCAATAGCACGGCTGCCGTTCGGCGATGGACATAAGTCCCAAGTGATGTTCTTCGAGAGAGCTTCCATCTCTTCTTGCATGGCTCTAAGCCTTTTGGAACTTTGGGTTGAGGCCAACGCCTCCTTTATATAAAACGACTCATCTTTCCCTACATGCAAAGCAAACTCCAGTTGGTCTGTAAAACTCATGTTAGCAAAATCCCAATCTCCATACATGTTAGGCGGACAAATAGTTCTTTGACTATGCTTGGTAGGTGCAATAACTGGGATTGTATCGCCATCGTCTCCACCATCATTCAGAATCTCTTCTTCAGAATCACTAGTAGAAGTCAATGGCGGAATGACTTCTTCAACATTAACGGGTGATTCTGAGCTAATATCAGGTGTGGATGAACTGGGAATATAAGGATTGTCTACTGTCTCCATATCATCGACAGAAGGAGAAACAGTAGTAACGACTTCAGGGTCTTGAGAGGACTGAGGATCATGTGACTTCAACAGGACTGGTTCATCAAATGTGACATGTCAAGAATGAATCACTTTACGAGTCTATGGTTCCATATTCGGTAACCCTTGATAACATCTTTATAGCCGAGCAATAATCCTTTGGTGGCTTTAGGATTCAACTTTTCTTGGTCTGGAACATGAAATAAACAGGACAACCAAATACATGTATGTATTTCAGACAGATGTTTCTTTTGCCTCTCCAATCCTCTTCAGAAATCTTTCCCCCGATGGTCGAACAAGGTAACTTATTAATAATGCGCACTACAGTGTAAAGTGCTTCGGCCCAGAACGATTTGGGAAATCCCGATGTCGATACATCAAACCTTTTCAAGCAAAGTCCTATTCTTCCACTCGGGAACCCCATTAGATTGAGGGTCGCTAGGTGTGGTGTAGTGACGGTGGATGCCTTTACGCGAACAAAGGTCTTTGAAGTTACCACTAGTAAATTCTCCACCATTGTCAGATGTCAGTACTTTCAACTTCTTTCCAGTCTCGACATCTACTCATACCAACCAAGTCTTGAACGTATCGAAGACATCTGACTTTAACTTCAACACATACACCCAAAGATTATGTGATAAATCATCAATAAACGAAACAAAGTATTTACCTCCACTGAAGGATGGAGTGTTGGATGGTCCCCAGGCGTCTGTATGAACATAATCGAGGATTCCTTTAGTGTTGTGTTTTCCAACACCAAAAGAAACACGTGTCTGCTTTCCTTTGACACATCCCGAACAAAACTCCAGGCTAGCAGGTACGACGATTTTAATGCGTTTTCACTTGCGCAAAATCTCCAAGTTCTTTTTGGATGTGTGGCCTAAACAAAGATGCCATAAGCGAGCAACATCGAGATTCTTTGAGCTTTCGGCTGCACACGATTCAGAAGCAATAGTTTCACCAATCAAGTGGAAAAGATTATTTTCCGCCTGTTCGCCTTTCATTACGATAATACTCTCTCGGGAGATGTGCAAACTCCCGTCTTCAATCCGAATCTTGCAATACAATTTGGACAGTTGTTCAACAGATATCAAGGAACGATTCATGGATGGAACAAATTTGACATTATTCAATGTCCGAATACACCCATCGAACATCTAAATCTACACAGTACTGATACCCTTAGTAACACACGAAGTACTGTTTCCTATATAAATACTGTTAACTTTAAAATTTTTGAAGGTAGAGAAACAGTCCCGGAATGGTGTCATATGGAAAGATGTATCGGTATCTAAAACCCATCGCCTGTCACCTTGCGGTGGTGTAACTGTGGCAGAGAAGCCATCTTGCTCCTCTTCGGCTGCAACAACTGATGATTCAGCGTTGTCTTTGTTTTTAAGACTCGAATAATCTTTCACCCAATGACCTGTCTTGTGGCAATAGTTACAGTTGCCACATGTCTTTGAGTTCCCACGAGAACTAAGTCGGCGGGACTGAGAGCACCCACGATTTCTTCCTCTTGAAGAATGTTGATCGTCTCGGCCTCTGTCAGCAAATAGGCCTTGACTGTAATTGTTCTCCCTGGGATTGTTACTGATCCTCATTTGAATTCTTTGATCTTCAGAAATCATTCATGTTTTCACATCAGACAAAGAAAAAGTTTTTCTTCCATATATAAAACTGTCAGTGAATTAGAATATTTCTCAGAAAGTGAATACAACAGGATCATAGCAAGTGCTTCTTCATCTTTAGCAGGAAGCGCATCCGTTGCCTTCAACTTCATAATGATATCTTCAAATTCGGTCATATGAGTTTTAATGGTTGTGCCTTCCTTCATTTTGAAGAAGAGACATGACCGCATCAATAACAATATGTTGGTCAAAGTTTTCTTGAGATATAAATTCTCAAGCTTGCTCCAAATACCTGCAGCTGTCTTTTCAGACACAATCTCAGATATAACATTTTCTCCCATAGTCATCTGCAAAGTAGTAAACTCCCATGCTTCCATTTCTTTAGCCTTAAGTTCAGACATATTAGGGTCTAACTCGTCTTTAGCAAATACTACGGGATGGACTCCATTTTTCTTATGTGTAGCGAATGTTATGAACTGCAATTTACCAAAGTCATCATCCATATTCCAAGTCTGTATACGAATCCCAACCCCGGAAAAATTAAATGTACCTTCTTGGTACGGTTTTTGGGTCTGGTTTAAGGAACCGACACCAAAAGGGTTTTCTACATCGGCCATAGAGATTTTTTTTTTTTGCAAACAAGTTTTTGTATATTTTCTACACACACCCAAATCTAGATCTGAAGATCTGATACCAATTGTTAGGAAAAATGCGTGCCACAAAATACAAAGCTAGCAAGTGATTTCTAAGGTCCCAAACGAGTAGAAATCCAAGTGCACAATTAACCCAACAACAAATGCGGATAACAATAATCTAGATATTGCACAATAATTCTCTAACGTAGAATAATAAACTCACGTAATATAGATAATAATAAATACATTATTATCTGTAATTATAGCAAGTTCAAAACAAATAACACCAGGATTTAACGTGGTTCCACTATCGGTGTTATAGTGTACATCCACCAAAGAGAGAGAGCAAGGATATTATTAGCAACCAAGGAAGATTACAAAGTGCTTGTACAAGGAACTTGAGATCCACAATCGCCTAACAAAAATTTCACGAACACCACCGAATATCAAGGACACTCTCGACCTCACATATACTAAATATATCGAAAAGGTATATTAGGGAGAGTATTATGGTGTTGCAACTAGTGAAACTTAACAGGAAGGGATGATGAATATTTTAGAAGGGAATGGGTATTTATAGGAAGGAAGAGGAGTAGGGACCAAGTTTTATAGATTGGGAAGCAAGTTGGCAAGCTTGCAGACCAAGTTTGATTTTAATCATGTGTAGCATCCAATATATATATATATATAATATTAAATATTATAACACGGTCTCATCCTTAGAGTAAATCAGGATGTCATCGATGAAGACTATCACCGACTTGTCCAAGAATGGACGACACACATGGTTTATCAAATCCATGAACACGGTCGGAGCATTCGTCAAGCCGAATGGCATCACTAGGAACTCGTAATGTCCATATCTCGTTCGGAAAGTCGTCTTCAGGATGTCATCTTCCTTCACTCTTACTTGGTGGTATCCCGACCGTAAGTCAATCTTGGAGAAGCACCTCGTTCCTTGCAGTTAATCGAATAGGTCGTCGATTCGGGGAGACATATACTTATTCTTCGCTGTGACCTGGTTCAATTTGCGATAATCTATGCACATCTGCATAGACCCATCCTTCTTCTTTACAGATAAGACTGGAGCTCCCCAAGACGACGTACTCGGTCGAATAAATCCTTTCTCTAGAAGTTCTTGTAGTTGTTACATCATTTCCTGCATCTCTGTCGACGCTAAACGATAAGGGGCACGGGCGATTGGGGTCGCTCCCGGAGTAAGATCGATGTGGAACTTCACTTGACGTTCTGGTGGTAAACTGGGTAGGTCCTTCGGAAAGACATCCAGGTAATCCCATACAATCTCCACGTCTCTCCTATCGATTTCTTCTCTAACGTTGCATCACGATACAGGCCAGGTAAGAAGAGAATCCCTTCGATAGGTGCTTACGTTCTTTTAAGGACGAAATTATTGGAGTGGACCCCTTCATTTTCTCTCTGTAAATAGTGACCACACCACCACTCGCCACGGGCACTCTAATCATTTTCTTAAAGAAAAAGATGTCATCTTTGTTTTGTGTCAACCAATCCATGCCTATCACGACATCGAAACCCCCTATCGTCATAGGCAATAAGTTCACCTTAAAGAATTCCCATCTAACTCCAATTCATAATGACTATAATGTTATCGAATCAACACCTGCTACCCGTTAGCTAATTCTACCACTAAGGCATCAAAGAGGGTACTAACGGGAGTGATAAACCGTTTGCAAAAAGAACTCGACACAAATGAACGGTTTGCACCCGAATCAAACAATATATGAGCAGGCAAAGAGTTTACGAGGAATGTACCCAATACTACATCAGTGGTCTCCCTCACCTCCTCGACGGTCATTCGAAATGCTCGGCTCGACACTCTTGGTGGATTCTCTTTCTTGGCCGTCGACCCACTCGAAAATCCACGCTACCCCTTGTCAACTTTGGGCATTCCCTCTTCACATGCCCCCGCTCTCGGCACTCAAAATAGACCGTCCTCGGATAGGACAATCACGGGCCGCATGGTCCTTCTTTCCATATATGTCACACTCGACAGGACCCGAGTAGGTTCTCAGGTTGTATGTGCCACTATGTTTGTTCCTGCACTTACGACACCATCTTACTTCACGTTGGGGGTCGACACCCCTACCTCCGGAAAATGGTCTAATTGACAAGTGGGTCCGGTCGACCCTTCATATTTCCTCTTCTCAGTTGTATGTCCTATTTCTTCCTTTCTTTGAGCCAAGTCATCATCAACTAACAAGGACTCTTCGATAGCCTCCTGTCATGTTGTTACCTTGGCGTTCCTCACCGTCGTTTTCATCTCGGTTGGTAGTCCTCAGTGGTATGCCTTTATCTTTATCTTCTCTTCGGGAGCCAGATGCTCCACTAAGATTAGCTTCTCCATGAATTGCTTTGAGTATTTAGTGATCGATTGGTTCCCCTTCCTCAAATTCTTGAACTCCTCTTCAATCTTGTCTAGAGCTCGTTCACTACAGTACTTGTCCAATATCTTCTTCTTGAAAGTTGGCCACTGTCAGGATCGAATTCTTAACAAGAATTAATACTCAGAAACTAATATCAAAGAAGTTGCGGAAAAACACTTTGATATTTGATCAAACAGTAATCAAAAACAATATATAATTATCAAAAAGTAACCTTGTATTTAATGCTTAAAACTACAAGATTACACACTCAACCTCAATATTGATGAACAGGCTCACCAATACGAATTCTACTTCTCTAGAATTAGGATCTATGCCTTGAGGTTGATTTTCTCTTATGAAAAAAACGATTATCAAAAGTTATTTCTATCTATTATAAACATTCTATACATATACTGATAAAAAGATAATTACAAAGAATAAACAAATCTTCAGTATATCTTCCATGTATATCTTCTAAGTATATCTTCAGTATATCCAGCTGTAGTACATTCCATCCGGATCTCTTTAGCAGCACTAATAATGCTCAGCAGCATTAACTTCAACTAGCAGCATTAACTTCAAGCAGTACTAACTACTAGCAGTACTAACTAGCTAAGCAGTACTAACTTTAGTTCAAGCAGTACTAACTTTAACTAGCAGTAGTAATTCTACTAGCAGTAGTAACACTTAGCAGTATTAATCTTCAACTTGTTCTGGCAGTAGTAACTACACTTGTACTAGCAGTAGTAACTACACTTAGTAGAATCTTCAGTTCCCAACAATCTCCCCCTAACTTGACTTTTAGAAGAGAAGTCAAGTTCTTCAGATATTCTTCCAGATGCTCTTTTTGATGCTTCCAAAACTTCCAAGATCATGCTCCTAAGTCTGGATTCAGTCCCAAACTCTGATTGATTATCCTCTGAATGAGATACTTGGCCATTTCTGAATTTGGTGCACAACCCAACTTCTTCTTTAGCATGGCATGAACCTTCAGTCTGGTGTGATTATATACTCTATCCACTAGGAAGTATTCTGTGTGATTTCTATCCAAAGTCACTGCATATACTCCACTAGTTTCATATAGAGTCCAACTTGTGACTTCTTTAAACACACTCTTGATGACCTGTTCCACTTCTTCAGGTTTGAACATCATGCATAGATACTCCATCACCAGTTTTGTAAGAGAAATTCCTGGAGTATTCAGATGATCTGCATACAGCTTAATTCCTATGTCAAACATCTCTTCTATATCAGATCTAGAGCATGTTCTGACAATCTTGACCCAAGTGTTGAATACTTCATACTTATCACCCTTCCTCTTGAGTCTGATGTAATCTTTCCCATCCATTGTCAGTACATCCCAGTGAATGATCTCAGGTGGCTTAACTCCAACAGGTTCTGCAGAAATTGGTTCAGGCACTTTGTCCATCACTACCATATATAAGCTTACATCATCTTTGATTGATGACCCTTGCTGGCTTGATGACTCAGGTGCCACTTCTTGTTCTTCTTCTACTCTAGGCTTCTTATCTTTCTTTCTTTTGGCCATCATCTTGGTTCTTTTCAAAGTCTTTTGAACCTGTACTAGAGTAACTTCCTTCTTCTTTTCTTCCTTTTCCCTTGCCATTTCTTTGATAGGAGTTCCCTCTTCACTTTCAGGGAATGGTTGATTCATGTCTATATCATTACTCTCCTTGGCCTTCTTTTCAAACTCCACTCTTTTCTTTTCATTGTTCTTCAGATTCCCCATTTCTTTTTCATAGAGCTCTCTGATTTGATCAAAACTCATCTTCACAAACATTTCTTTCTTTACCCCAATTGCACTCCTCAAGAAAGTTACCATTTTGTTTCTTTCCTGAGTGGCAAGGTAAGTTTGTGAAGGTCTTCTTTTCTTTGCACTTGTATTAGCCATCATAGCCTTTCTCAGACTTATAGCCCTTTGTTTAGCCTTTTCAGTTTCAAGCCCCTTTTGATAGGCTTTATTTAGCTCAGCAGCTAAAGCCTTTGCCATTTCCCTGTCCTTCTCCACCTGAGCTCTTTCTTCTTTTTCCATCTCCTTCTGCATTTTCCTTGCTAAAGCTTCATCTGATTCAACCAACCTTTGTTTCTTGATTGGTTGATCAGATTCCACTATCTTTTCTTTTCCCTTATTCTTTGATTCTGCAGCTTTGACTTTCTGTTCTGATTTTCTGTCTCTCCCTTCATTTATGACCACTCCCTTTGCTTTGGGAGTGTCATTCTTAGCTTTGATTAGCACTTCAGCTACTTCAATTTCTGTTGGTGTTAACTCTGTTACTGCTGCTTGTGAGGTTTCAGCAGCATTAACAGTTTCTGCTTCTTTTTGTACTGAGCCTCTTTCTGTTTCTACTTCCTTCTCCCCCTCAACTTCAACTCTCTCTTTATCAATCTCCCCTTCCCTTGATGCTTCTTCCATGTTGATCTCCCCCTTTTTGGGAGCATCAGTCACTGGTTTCCTCCTTCTGAGCACAAATTGTTTCTTCTTCTTTTGCAAAATCAGTTTCCTTACCATTTGCTTCAACTTGCTGATTTGTTCTTGTTGTGACAGTACTATGAGTTTTAGCTCTTCTATATCTTTGCCCTGTTTGAGTACATCCATGTTGATGTTGCCCATTGCCTCCATCAATTCATCATAGTTATATCTGTCCTCACCTTCTCCAGGAGTGTTACCCCCTATTGAAGGATCATTGGATCTTTTAGTAGTGGAAGTCTTCTGCCTAGCAGAAGCACTATCCACCCCTGTGGTTTCTTGGCACCAGGGACCTTCAAATGATTGCTCATTCAAAGTTGCCATGGGGGAGGTCTTATTGATGTTACCACTTTCCTCCTCTGTGCTAGCAGGAGTAGTGGCAGCCTCATCACCCATATGCTCTACCTCCTCCTCAGAGAGCACCTCCTTTGGGTTGGGAGATACCCTTGTGGTTTCCCTTTGGATATTCTCTAGGGGAGAATTCTCCCTTAGAGGGCTTAAAGGCTTAGTTGGTGATGGTACAAGAAGGGAAGGAGCCTTCTTTACCTGTTTTCTTTGATAAGTTTGGGTAATTGTAGAAGTGGGCTTATTCAGAAGGGACTGTGGAATTGATTTTGAGAGGGAAGGTTGGGCTTGGCTAGCAGTGGGATGGTCTAATGAGGGCCTTGACCCTGCTGCCATACCTTCAGTGTTTTGGGACACCACCATCATTGTAGAGAACAATGGGGTGTCAACTCCTTCCGAGTCCCCAGCAGATCTTCTCATATTTGAGAAAACCTTGCCTTTTGGGGGTTTAGGTACATATACTCCAACAGGTTGAGGTATATCCGTCAATTCATGGTTAATTACTTCCTGAACAAATCTGGGATACATAAAGAAACTCTTTTTGTTTCCCATATTTGATACAAGATCACTGAAAATCATCTTTGAGAAATTGTACCTTCTGGATGTAGCCAAGCATACCAAAGCATATGCAATTGGACTGCTGAACTCACTCCATCCAGTGGTCTTTTTGGAGATGCAATGCATCAGGGTATGAACGAGAAAACGCCATTGGGGTGAAAACTTTGCTTTTGAGAATTTGAAAACACCCAATGGGCCTCCATACCCCATTCTAGTAAGATTAGAAAACAGTTCATCATTAGAGATAGACGTTATACCAGAGGCATCGTCTAGACGTAGACTGATGCGTATAACCTCTTCAGTAACTGTTAGTGGTTGATCACAGATTCTTGTCTTGATCATTTGCACACCATTTTCCACAACAATGGTTGCATTGGCCCAGAACTGCCTTTGATGCTCAATGTAGATTGTAGGGGATACAGTAAGAGCATGAGCAATGTGGCTTGACTTGAGGAAATCCACAATCTGATGAAAGCCTTCTGCTTGTTTTGGCTTTTGGAGCATTGCGATTTCATTGTGCTCGTCAATGAACGCCATTGATGCCATTGACCTTGAAGATTTTTGCCTGAAAACTTTGAACTTTGAGAGAGAAAGGGTTTAGAGCGCAAGGGAACAGTATGCAAAGAGTCGTTATGAACTTTTAGGCGGCCAAATAGTATTTATAGTATTCGGAATATAAGCAGTATTAACCTAGAGCAGTATTAACTACTAGCAGTATTAACTAACTAGCAGTATTAACTGAAAGCAGTATTAACCACTAGCAGTATTAACTACTAGCAGTATTAACTACTAGCAGTATTAACTGAAAGCAGTATTAACCACTAGCAGTATTAACTACTAGCAGTATTAACTGAAAGCAGTATTAACTACTAGCAGTATTAACTACTAGCAGTATTAACCATTAGCAGTATTAACTACTAGCAGTATTAACTACTAGCAGTATTAACCACTAGCAGTATTAACTACTAGCAGTATTAACTACTAGCAGTATTAACTACTAGCAGTATTAACTATACTTACTCCTTTTAAACTTGCTAACACTGAGTACTGCTATGTATATCCTGAAAAAGAAGATTAGTAACACCAAGAATAAAACTATACAGGTATAAAACCAGAAGAAGATTATTCAGAGTTTATCATTCCCACACCTGTGACCAAGAAAGTGAATCTACCCACATCAAAAGCTTTAGTGAATAGATCAGCAAACTGATTATCAGTGTGGACTTTGACAACTTGAATAAGTTTCTTTTCATTACAATCTCTTATAAAGTGATACCTGATTTCAATGTGCTTTGTCTTTGAGTGCTTGACTGGATTATTTACAATGCTAATAGCACTGCTGTTGTCAATAAAGATTGGAGTGTGTAGAAAGGTTACCCCATAGTCCAACATTTGATTCTGAATCCATAAGACTTGAGAACAGCAACTTGCAGCTGCTATGTACTCTGCCTCTGTTGTAGATGTGGATACTGTGGTTTGTTTATTGCACTGCCATGAGACTAGTCTAGCACCCAAGAACTGACATCCTCCAGAAGTAGATTTTCTGTCCAAGTTTGCCCCACCTAGATCACTGTCTGAATATGCTATTAGGTCAAAAGGGGAGTTATGAGGATACCAAAGTCCCAATCTGGGTTGCCCTTTGAGATATCTGAATATCCTCTTAACAGCTTGAAAGTGAGATTGCTTTGGCCTAACTTGAAATCTTGCACAGACACAGACTGGAAACATTATATCTGGCCTAGATGCTGTGAGATACATGAGAGAGCCAATCATGGATCTATAATAATGCACATCCATGTCCTCCCCCTCAAGATCTGCTGTGATCTGCTTGTGTGTTTCCATAGGTGTGCTGGCAGGTTTTGATTCTGAGAAACCAAACTTGGTTAGAATATCCTGCACATACTTGGATTGACATAAGAAAATGCCATCTGACTTCTGTTGAACTTGGAGTCCAAGGAAGAAAGTAAGTTCCCCCATGGAACTCATTTTGAACCTTTGATGCATTAAATCCTCAAATTCCTTGCACATGTTGTTTCTTGTAGATCCAAAGATAATGTCATCAACATAGATTTGGACCAGCAAGATATCCTTCTTCTTTCTTTTGATAAAAAGAGTCTTATCTATGACTCCTCTTTCAAAGTCATTTTCCAAGAGATAGGATGACAGAGTGTCATACCATGCTCTTGGGGCTTGATGTAGTCCATAAAGTGCTTTCTTTAATTTGTATACCCTGTCTGGATAGCTTGGGTTTTCAAACCCTGGTGGTTGACAGACATATACTTCTTCTTCAATTGATCCATAGAGAAAAGCACTTTTTACATCCATTTGATAGACTTTGAAGTTCATGTAAGAAGCATAGGCTAGGAATAGTCTGATTGCTTCTATCCTAGCCACAGGTGCAAAAACTTCTTCATAATCTATACCCTCTTCTTGAGTATAGCCTTGAGCCACCAGCCTTGCTTTGTTCCTTATGACAATACCTCTTTCATCTCTCTTGTTTCTGAAAATCCACTTTGTGCCAATTGCTCTGTGACCTTTAGGAAGGTCTACTAGATCCCATACATCTTGTAGCTTGAACTGTAACAGTTCTTCTTGCATTGCTTCTATCCAGCTAGATTCTTTCATAGCATCATGTGCCTTTTTAGGCTCAAGCTGGGATAGAAAACATGAGAGCACTGTATGCTGTTGATCTTGCATTTCTTGAAGCCTGCTTTGATGTCTAGTCATCATAGGAGAAGAGATATCTCCTATTACCAGCTGTGGAGGATGATTCTTTTGAACTCTGGTGTTATGACTAGGTTCTTCATTCAGTCCAGCCTCTAGATTAGAGTCATGCACCTCAACTGAAGTGTCTTCAGATGTCACTTCTGATTCTTGAGTCTCCTCATCTCTAGTGTCTTCTTCACTCTGACTTGGTTCAGTAAATGATTCACAGTCTTCATTTACTGTGGGTATGGGAAAAATCACAGATTTAGATATACTTTCTTGAACTTGTGTGATCTCTGATTCTCCACCATCTGTTCCTGTATACTCATTACTGAAACCAAAAGAGTTAGTTAGTGAATCAATGTCAAATAGCCATTGAGGTCCAGACCCAACAGGATTTGGTGTGTTCTCATTGCATTTGACATTGTCACTTTCTTCAATTATTCTAGAAGAAGAGTTAAAAACTCTGTAGGCCCTACTCTGAGATGAATATCCAACAAGAAATCCATCATCTGCTTTGCTATCAAACTTACCTAAGTGAGATTTGGTATTTAGAATTGTACAAGGACACCCAAAAGGTTTGAAGAAACCAATAAAAGGTTTTCTTTGATTTAAAAGCTCATATGGGGTCTTGTTCTTTTGCTTGATCACTAGAACTCTGTTTTGGACATAACAAGCAGTATTAACTGCTTCAGCCCAGAATGTAATTGGCAATTTTGAATCAGCCAACAGAGATCTAGCAGCCTCTATTAGTGTCCTATTTCTCCTTTCAGCAACACCATTCTGTTGAGGAGTCCTAGGAGCACTATATTGTCTCTCAATACCTTTTCCTTCACAAAAAGTGTTTAAATCATGATTTTTAAATTCAGTTCCATTATCTGATCTAATGACTTTTACTCTTTGATTAGTTTGGTTTTCAATTCTTAGAATAAAGGATTTGATAAGACCACTTGTTTCATCCTTAGTCCTTAGAAAATATACCCAAGTAAATCTGGAGTAATCATCAACAATAACCAAGCAGTAAGATTTCTTTCCTATACTCATAACATTTGTAGGACCAAACAGATCCATATGCAATAACTGGAGACAAGAAGAAACAGAATTTAATTCTTTGGTCTTATGAGAAGTTTTGTGTTGTTTGCCTTTAAGACAAGCAACACAATGATCATCACATGAAAAGACTTTTGAAGGTAAACCTCTTACAAGGTTATTTTTAACAAGATTGTTCATAGTCTTGAAATTCATGTGACACATCCTTCTGTGCCAAAGGGAGGATTCATCTATAGAAGCTTTTGAAACAAGACAATTTAAAGATGAATCACTATCAACATTGTCCAAATCAAGACAGTAAACATTGTCCTTCCTAGGAGTTCTAAGTAGTATCATGTTTTCATCAACTACCTTGAACCCTGGAGCAAGGATCATACACTCAGTATTAGTAAATAATATACTATGTTGTTTGTCACACACCTGTGATACACTTAACAGGTTGTACTTTAATTGATCAACATAGTAGACATCCTCAAATGTCATCTTACCTTTGGTGACATTACCTTTTCCACTTATCTTACCACCAGTAAGATTGTCTCCAAATGCAACATGTCCTCCATTGATATGTGTGAAATCCTGAAGACATGATATGTTGCCTGTCATGTGCCTAGAGCAACCACTATCAACATGCCAAATGCTCTTTCTCTTGAGCTGTTGGTTGCCCTGCACATTAGATAAATCAATTAGTATGATTAGGGACCCAAGCCAAAGTGATCTTGGGTCTTCCTTTCTCATCAAAGTATTTACATTCCTTTTTAATGAGGTTTTTAAACTCAGAGCACTCTTTATTAGAGTACTTTGTCAATATGATTGGCTTAGCAGAATCAACACTAAAAGCAGTACTAACCTTAGAAGTACTAACAGAGTTAGCAGTACTAACAGGTGTAGCAGTACTAACAGGTTTAGCAGTGCTAACCTTGTTAGCAGCATTAACATTGTTAGCAGTAGTATTACTTCTAGCAGCACTATCATTGTCAGCAGCACTATTTGTGATAGCAGTACTAACAGTTTTATTGCTTTTAGGAATCCACATATTGACACTTTCTTTAACAGAATACTTTTTCTTCATGTGGCTTTTAGTTTTAACAGTTTTCTTAGCCACATGGTTCTTTTCAATTTTCTTATAACCAAAGGGTTTTTGCATGGATCTTTGGAAATTCATTCTTTGGTTCATAGGATTGAAATAACAGAATTTTGCAAGATGATTCAATTTGCCACAGATAAAACAAGGTTTTGGTCTATTGATTTTACTCAGATCAACCCCTTGTTTATGTGCCCATTGATTATTCCAGTTTCTTTGATTTCCCCTCTTTTTGTCCTGTTTTTGGGGCTTATTCTTCTTACAAGCACACTGTTTGCAAGGACCTGGATTCACAACTGTGGTCTGTTTATAATGGACCTTACCAGACTTTTCCTCTGTCTTCTCTATGTTCTTGGATTTGATCCAAGCCCTTCCACAATCCTCATTGGTGATAATGTTGTTTTCTATAGAAATCTCACCACTCACCTTGTTCTCCTTACTCTTGCCAACCTCTTTCTCAGTCTTATCCTCAACAATTACCTCATCTAAGGGATCTATTTCAGTGGCTCCCTCAGGCAAGTCCTTCCTATCTTTGGTGTCTAACAGGTCTGAAGTAGGAGGAATATAATTGTTGTTATATGGTGGAGGTGTGGCATTGTACCCAATTCCTCTTCTCAACTTATCATGAATCTGATTTTGCAGTAAGGAGTCCATTGCTTTAGAAGCATTGGAAAACTTTTCTACATCAAGCTTAACCTTGGTTAACTCCTCTTTCAGTTTTTCACTCTCCTCTTTAGATTTGGTCAGTTTAAGTTCTAAATCCTTTTTCTCCCACTTCCAGTAATTAGTGTCATATGAGTGTTGTAGTTCATTGGCTTGAAAACCTTTGATTTGATCTTCAAATCTCTCTACTATCCTCACATAGTCTTTTATATCCTTTTCTAGTCTCTTCAGGTCATCACTCATCTTCTGATTGTGATCCCTGTACCTTTTAACAGTGTCTATGCAAGTTTTAGAGCAGAGATTAGAACTTACCTCAGATGGGAGATCAGATACTTTAGCCATAAGAGCTTGATTCTGAATAGCTTCTTCTGCTTGATCACTCCAATCAAACCCCATTCCTTGTTGAGAAACAAGGGCTTGAGCAGAGTTTCTGTTGTTATTGAAGCTTCCAGATTGAGCTTGTTGATGGTTGTTGTTGTGAGACATTCCACTTCTGCATTCTCTAGCAAAATGTCCCTTCAGATGGCATTTGTAGCATTCTACCTTTGATTTATCAAACCCTGCTCCATCTTCTCTTCTTTGTGAGAAGTTGTTTCTTCCAGTCCTCTTTATAAACTTTTTAACCCTCATGGAGAGCATGGCCATCTGCCATTTAATATCCATCTCTTCCAGATCATCAGGATGAAGTTGTTCTAAGTCATCATTGATCAAAGAAGAATTTCCATGATTAGAAAGAAGAGCTTCAAATACATAATCAGTGCCTTTATCTAAATTTGATCCATTAGTAGCATTAACTGATTCAGGATTAGCAGTAGAATCAATTGATGCTGATAAGAGTGCAGCATTATGAACATATCCAGAAGGCTTCTTCTTTGCCTCCACCTCAGCTTCAAATACTCTAAGATCATTGTACAGATCATCAAGTTCTTTGTCTTCCAACTGATCATTCTGTCTGAATGACACAGTGTACATGGTCCATTCATCTCCAAGGGACCTTAAGAACTTTCTGTTCACATCATCTTGATCAATCTGTACTCCCATAGTAGCTAGTTCACCAATTAGTTTATTAAACCTGTCAAAAGTTTGAGTCATGGACTCATTCTTAGCTGAGATGAAATTTTCATACTGTTGTTTTAAGATTGCCTTTTGATTTCTCTTGGTACTTTTAGTACCTGAGAATCTCTTCTCTAGAGCATTCCAGAGCATCTGTGCATCAGTACAATTGCAGAATTGGTGTTGATACTCATTTGGAATGGCCAAGAGCAGTGTGCTCAAGGCTTTCATCTCTGTTTGTCTTGATTTCCTGTCTGTATCTGTCTTTGGAGGAGTTCTTTTGCCATCTTCACCAATCTTTCCTCCATCAGATGGGCCATTCTCAATGATGTCCCACATAGAGTAATCTGTGAGGAGAATATATTGCTTGATTCTGATTTTCCACATGTCAAATTCATTGGATCTGAGCATTGGAACTTTTGAGACCAAAGTACTGCTTGATTCTGTAAGATTTTCCATGATGAATAACTGTTTCTGAGAGAATTTGGCTCTGATACCACTTGTCAGGATCGAATTCTTAACAAGAATTAATACTCAGAAACTAATATCAAAGAAGTTGCGGAAAAACACTTTGATATTTGATCAAACAGTAATCAAAAACAGTATATAATTATCAAACAGTAACCTTGTATTTAATGCTTAAAACTACAAGATTACACACTCAACCTCAATATTGATGAACAGGCTCACCAATACGAATTCTACTTCTCTAGAATTAGGATCTATGCCTTGAGGTTGATTTTCTCTTATGAAAAAAACGATTATCAAAAGTTATTTCTATCTATTATAAACATTCTATACATATACTGATAAAAAGATAATTACAAAGAATAAACAAATCTTCAGTATATCTTCCATGTATATCTTCTAAGTATATCTTCAGTATATCCAGCTGTAGTACATTCCATCCGGATCTCTTTAGCAGCACTAATAATGCTCAGCAGCATTAACTTCAACTAGCAGCATTAACTTCAAGCAGTACTAACTACTAGCAGTACTAACTAGCTAAGCAGTACTAACTTTAGTTCAAGCAGTACTAACTTTAACTAGCAGTAGTAATTCTACTAGCAGTAGTAACACTTAGCAGTATTAATCTTCAACTTGTTCTGGCAGTAGTAACTACACTTGTACTAGCAGTAGTAACTACACTTAGTAGAATCTTCAGTTCCCAACAGCCACGAAAGATTGGCCAACACTTCCGGCGTGAGAGCAGACCAGGTGCGGTTCCACCAGACTAAGGCTTCGTCTCTAAGTAGTTGAGAGGCAAACCTAACCCTCTGTGAGTCATCGCATTCACTTGACTCGAAAGCCATTTTCACCTCTATGATCCAATACATGCAAGTGATGGGATTAGTACCCGCGAATTCCGACGGCTTGCTACTGAGGAAGGTCTTGTAAGAACATCCCCTATCTCTCCTTCTCTCCCTGACTAGAACTTGTTCTTCGGTTCCGACGACATTCACTACACCCCTGACCCGTTCAAGGCATTTTCTGCTATAGTCTCGGGTCAGCAGTGGTTGGCATGACAGTCTTCTAGTAACTTCAAGAACTCCTATTTTGGGGCCATGGTCGCATTCATGGCCTGCATCATACTACCCATCATTCGACTTTCTAAGGTGACTTCCTCGAGGATCCGTCCGGAAATTCCAACGTTGTTCCTTGGTATGTGTTCCACTCCTCCGCCCAACGTGGATGGCCTAGGTGGAACCGTGGCAACCGCGGGCACCTTCGGCTGATCGGTCGTAGATGTCGATGCCTCAATACCTTCCGGTGGCATTTTCACTCTACTCTGAGTATTAACCATTTTGGTTTGCCATGCACATGAGAATGAAGATGAGAAACAGTCTACAAATACGTACTACCACATTTATTAAGTATCACAACAACAATAATTCAAGCACTCTCACATAACAATATATTCATAATAGCAGTAGCTAAGTGAAATTATGAACACATTATACACAAGAATTCTCGTTATCGTCGTTACAATTCTCAATAAACGCAATTCCATAAGTCTTAACGCTCTCGCCACCTATGACGCCTACCCAAGTTGGCATAATGTCACTAACGTTTATAGCTTAAGTCTAGGTATGCTAGAGTCAACACCTAGTTCACTTAAACTAAAGCTCTGATACCAACTTGTAACACCCCAAAAATGAGGGTAAACAAAAATTTCCAAAACTGGAAATATAGTATACATAAAATGCCATGGCACGAGCCTCCCAAAAAAGGGAAATAATAACACTTGTTTAATTACACTTTTTAATATAATGGAAACAAACGACAACCATCTAATCTAATTCTTAAATAGAAATAAGATTACAAAAGGGTTGCCATCTCTACTCCAAGAATGGTTTTCCCAAGGTCGGTGTCCCAAAAGCATACTTTTCCCTTTTCTCGCACTAGACATGGCTAAGACTTCTTAGACCCAACCCCGCTAACTCCTGAGATACACGTCGACACCAAACAAGTGTTAAAGCCAAAAAGCCTAGTGAGTTTGAACAATTAACAATAAGCAATAAATATTGTAATAATAATAGGAACATCAATCCGTGCATCAATAGTTGGAGTCAATGGGGGAGTCCCATAGCACCAATCAAGTTCCACCCAAAGAGTCGAGATACCTTAGTGTCAACTACCATGAGTGACACCAAAAGGTCTGGCACATTCGAGGGTACAACTAAGGCATTTCCCCGAATGGCAGAGGTCTAGGTGCATACCCACACGGTGGCACCCAAGACTATGTCCTCCTAGTGTCTACTTGACTTGGTTCATCCAAAATTCCAATTTAGCCATGAGACCTTCAATCCATGTAATTATGTGCACAATACCATCATAGGCAAATTCATGGTCTAATTACCACCCACATTACAATGAGATACCATACAATAATATTCCAATATATTCTCTTTATTCATATAATACCACATAGAGACTTTCCAAGCCATGAAGATACCAATCACCTTATATAGACTCAATATCATGACATAAGCACATGATAACTAGTGTATTACATGGTGCAAAGCTTTAAGTTAGGTCAAAATCTTGAAATTGGGATATTTTCATAGAAGTGACATAAACCATTGATTAAGGGTGTGCAAAACCCGAAAAATCCGAAACCCGAACCCAAACCCAAACCCGAACCGAAAATAAGGTGTTATTGTAAAACCCGAATACCCCGGAATCCGAAAATTCGAAACCCGACTTTTTTGGGGATAATTGGGTTCCGGTTGGGTTTGATCTTTGGTCACCCGATCCGTCATCCGAAAACCCGAAATAATATACATACATATTTATATATTATATAAATACATTTCTTTGTCTAATCATCTTTTGAATATCATAAATTCTTGCTGGTCAAAATGTTTTCTAATTTATAATTTACTATCAATTTCATCAATCTCTCATTCGATTGAGTTCATTCTTAAAATCGATTGAATTTATATATATTTTTTTTTGCATTAAAATAATACCCGAACCCGACCAACATCAACCCGAAACCCAACAACCCGAACCCGAAGCAATCCGAAATCCGAAACCTAAAATTCGGGTTTCGATTTTCATATCCAAAATCCGATCGGGTTTTTTGATTTTTCCACCCGAACCTGCCCGACGCGCCCGATGCACACCCCTACCATTGATACTACCATCAAGATATGAATATGATCATCAAAAGTTAAAAAGACTATATTTCCTACCCAAACATCCATGAAAGCATCAAGTAGGAAAAATGAGATATTTACCTCTAAGACTTGTTCCATACCAAATAAAACAAGTAAAGTACGAGAGAACACATATTGACAATGTATATAGTTTTACAAAGTGTTTAGAAACTCACAATCTAGGTTTTGATTAGAAACCTAGAAAAGTTAGCAAAACCCTAGAAGGTAGGAGATGATGATTTGAGTGTTTGATACTTGGATTCTTAGCTTGAAGACTTCACAATAAATGCTCCCAAATGTCTTTGATGAACCAAAGTAGTTTCCAACAAAACCTAGGTTAGCATTTATAAGGAGGGAGGTTAGAGGATGGAGGAAATTGCACCTAAGGTTGGGAGAACGTTTCCAAATCTGATTTATGTAAAAATGAGGAAGAAATCTGCCAAAAAGGGTTTTAAACCCGTCTCATGACGCGAGCGATTGTGCCATATGGCACTCTCACTAGCACTATCGCTGAGGACATACCAATAGGGGGTGGCTTCAAGCGATTGTGACACATGATTGTGACACATGTCACTCTCATTGTCACTCTCGCACAATATGTACCGAAGGCTCCTAGACCCCAACGACTGTGACAGAGCGATTGTGCCCCAGGGCGCTGTCGCGGTCACTATCGTGAAGGTGGTACCAAGCCCCAAAAGCTCGGGCAATTAGACGAGAATATCTACGACGAGGTTTAGGGACTGAGGACAATCCTACTATTTAAATAAACAAGATTCTCCAAGGAAAACACAAGTTAAAACGCGAAATATTTATGTAAACACCCATATTTTCGCCTTGATAAGTGTTACGTAATCTGAAAAATTCCTCTAAAAATACTCCAAAATTAAGGCTAAATTAAAACCGTTTACAGCGGAAGACTTTAAAATAATAAATATGTAACATAAATGTTGATCTGTCCCATACCGGATTGCGTTACAAATTTATCTATGATAGATGCCTGGACATAAATATTGAACTTAGATGGGCTAGGCAAGTCTCTACGTGTGCCCTTTTCCTCTGTCCAACCTGAAACCTCTTGTCCCTAAGATGCATACTATAGTCAACTTATAAAGCGCAGTGAGTTCATGGTTTGCGTGAATAAAAATCATTTCACATCATATATATCAACTTGTAAACTATGTACCGAATAGTATGCGTTTTCTTAAAGCATGCAACCTTGAAAGAAAAGAGATATCATAAATTGTCTCGTCAGGTAAGAGTCATTTTGTCACTGACACGCCCTGGGTTGAACTTTCTGTTTTGTTCGATCACCCACTTGACTGGGTCATGCCACTTGTCACTGACACGCCCTGGGTTGAACTTTCTGTTCAGTTCGATCACCCACTTGACTGGGTCATGCCACTTATCACTGACACGCCCTGGGTTGAACTTTCTGTTCTATTCGATCACCCACTTGACTGGGTCGTGCCACTTGTCCGTGACTTACTGGTCAAATGCCCACCCACTAAAACCAGTCATAAAACTTTCATATGAAATAGCATGCTAGAGTTATTTGAAAACAAAATAAACACATAGCATGCAACTAATCATAAATAACATACATGAGAAATATAATGTATCATGTATGAAAACTGAAACATCATGCATACGTAAACATCACCATATCCCAGTGTAAGTCTCATGAAGACTCACTTGATTGCGTGTAGATCGGCTACTTATAGCTCTTGAATAAAAACCCTACACATTTTATACCACCATATCCAATTAACGACTTAATTTCTCCAAAAGTCAACAAAAGTCAACTATGGTCAGCCCGACTCGACCTAAAGTCAAACTCCAAAATCGGGTCTCTTAATAACCCAAATATCTCCATTTGATCTCGTCGTCAAATTACTTGTGGGTCAAACGAGATAAAAGTCAATCATTGGTCAACGTGGTCAACCTCGACTACCTTTAGTCGAAACCCGAGTCTAAAACTCGACGACGTCCTAAAACGTCAAAATAATCATTTTATAACCTTATAAACATATCTCTCCAAATTAAAGTGTCCCAAAACGTCAAAGTAATCATTTTACAACCTTATAAATTCATCACCGTAAATTAAAGTGTCCCGATAATTATTCGATCTAATTACGACGCTTTAATACCAATATAAATCATCAAAATAACTTAATAAACTTCCAAGTGTTATGCTTAGTAACGACGTTTAACGTCGGTTTATCTTTTAAATAACTAAAGCAATTATTTGTTCTGCATTTAAATGTCTTGATAATATTTAACCAAAATACAGACGCTTCAAAGTCGTCATTTAAATTTAATTAAATAATTTAATAACACTTCATTAGAATATAATTAATTAACATAATCTAAATTTCTAATTTAAATTAAGATACTAATTAAATATAATTTAGTTAATAAATTAATTAAGTTAGAACTTCCAACTAATTTAATTCTTAATTAATAAGTCGTCTTCAATTAACTAAAACCCAAAATAATAATTAATTGTCTAAACAACAACCCAAAATATGGCATGGGCTCTAATAATTAAACCAAAAATAAAGGCCCAAATCTGATAATATTAAAAGCCCAGATTAATTATTAGCTTAAAATCTAACTACAAGGTCCAAACTCAAGAAGCCCATCGAAAACAGCCTATCAGAATTAGGTCGGTGCCCATCTCGTCGACCAGCACCATCAATCAGCATCGGCAACTGGAAAACGGCTGTTTGGCCTCGTTTCTTCGCCGTTTTTAATGATTTTTCTTGCTAAAACTTTAGGAAATGATTTTCCTCAACCATAGAAACAAAAATCAACGAAAACCATCAAGTATTGAGTCCCACATGCTCATTTAAAATTTGGGTTTTGAAACCACTCGAAAATTCTATAAAAACTAGAAATCGGGCATCATAAACCAAAATTTGAAACATAAGGCTACTAAGGTTCGATAAAGGACTTAAAAACGAAGCTATAAACATAAATATCACGAACTTTGGTTGAGTATTTTACCTTCAATCGTCAATAAACGGAGCTTTTAGACACAAACTTCGTCATTCGATTTCTCTCGCAAAACTCAGTCAAATGTCGATTTTCTTGAACTAAAACTATAGAAAAAAGTGTTGGCTACTTAAATCTGAAATTTTTTGGCTTATTTGTTGACTAAACGAGCCAATGGGAGGATCCAAAGAATTGTCCATCGTTTTCAAGTCTGAAATTTGATGGTCTGATTTATTTACAAAACAGGTCCCTCTGCTTTGGACCTGATAATGTCTGACATGCCCCTGAACTTTCATAAAATGACATTAGACCCCCTGACTTGAATACTTTCGCCAAATTTACATTCCTCACCCCTAAATCTGACTTTTTCTTTCATTTTTAGTCTGATTGCATATAAACTTCTTTATTCATTTCTCGCTTTCATTAAAAGGCATAATTAGCCCCTTTTCACGTTTTCCTTCAAATTCTTGGTCCAATAAAATAAAACCCAATTTATTTTATTTTTCTTTTTCCTTTCTTTTCATATTTATTTATTTACCCTATTTTGGGGTGTCACAATTTACTTGGGATATTACGGGTGTTACATACAAGCAATCCTTCCAAATTCTAGATCCACAAGCTCCCAACACATAAGCAAACAAAACCACATGCTTAGAATCATTCCCCAAACATCTTATATCAAAATCTCCATTTTGACCAAAGCCCTAATTTTGACTTAACTTTCCCATAATCTTCTAAATCGAATTTTGAGAAATAAGAACACTTGGAAGTCATAAATGGAGCATTTACAACTCATATAAAAGTTTAAAAAAGAGAAGAATGAACTCAATACTTAGGTTTGAGCAAAACCCCTAAAACCTAGAAATCACAAGGAATTGAGATGAACACGTGAATCTAGCATAAGAGGTTGTAATACCAAGCTTTGATGATGAAAGAACACTTTGATCATTGGCAGGCTACTATGCCATGGAAATGTCGCTGGAAAAGTCACACCAAACCACCAGAAGGTGCTCCCTTCCTTGCTACTTTGCCAGGTGACATTGACACCTGTCATAGTCGTCGGGCATTGTAGCCGGACTTGTACCGGGCCCTAAAAGTCGACTTTTCTCGCTTGAAACACCATCGATCCTCTTAGAAACTAAAACAATGATTTCCTAACACAAAATCTACAACTTAGATGTTATAGAAGCGTACGTGGTGACTCTTACTTACCGAAAAATCGGGTGTTACACATTATCCAATCAAGGATTGTGGTTTAAGTTGCACACATTGATGAGAAGTTGAAAGATTAGAATAAAGAATTGTGTATAAGAAACGAGGATGAAATGTTTTTGTGTCAACTCATGGGGTTGTCTTATGTTGAATGACCATTTTTTCGATTTCTTATTATATAAAAATCAATTGGAAAAATGATCAATTATAAAAAATATCATTGATTTATATCAAAAATAACTCAATATATATTAAAAGAACAATCATAAGTGTGGGGTGAAATTGTAGAAGAAGATAAAATGGAAGGAGGTGGATATAAGAATAAACAAATATAAAAGGATAAAACATTTTCATGAAGATTTCATTGCTATATTATTTAATTACATGATAAAATTGTTCATTATATCAAAATCTCTCAATCTTTATAGAGAGAGAGAGAGAGGGGGGGGGGGGGGGGTTCATTTGTTAACCCAAGATTTTGTATTAACTATTTTAACCATTTTCAACCAATAGGAAGTCATTTTCTATTTTGGTTTCAAGTGTGTATCCAACAATTAAATAAGGGTATGAATGGAAATCCATGTATTTTTTTTTGTAACATTTCATTTATTGAGGGAGTTACAAATATCAACTTCTCCTTGATTCTAGCCATATTTTTAATTATTAAATATTTTGTAACTTTTAGTATAAAATAAGTGTATAAAATTCATATTGTTGCATCATGAACATAGACAACAACATTATGAGTCACAGAGTTTTTAACGATGTTGAGGAGAGAGTAGACATAGATGTTCATTCTAATGATGAAGATGATAAAACACAGTTTGATCATGAACACGGATGAACCCAACTATACATGAACTTCTATGAATATGGAAATTCAAAGGATAAACAATGTTCATAAAGGTTCATATGTTCATCCATGTGTTCCCATATTTTCATCCATGTATTCATCAATGTGATCATAAAAGTTCATACATTAAAGATATTTGTATATTTTATGGAGGAGGTGGGATTTGTATAATGTTCACTATGTGTTCATCAACATACGGGAACAACTACACACAATGAACATTCAAAAAATTAACAATGGCATGTATATGGACCTTGTGTGTTCATTGATAGAGGGTATTGAACATGTGTGAACCAAACACATGCACATATGTGAAGGTTTAGTGCAAAAACATTCCAAAATGAACATATATGAATAAATCTAAGGGGGTGTTTGGTTCATGGATTTTGAAGGAATTGGAATGGATAATTCCTTTGACCAAATTCCAATTCCTTTGTTTGGTTCACATATTGATCATGATGGAATCTTTTGAATTCCATTGAATTCCACAAACCAAGGAATTCATCATTCATTAGCTAATGTGAAAGAATTGAATTCCATCCAATTCCTACCAACCAAACGTTTGGTCAAATCCATCAAATTTCATTACAGTTCCTTCAAAGTCAAATTCCTTCAATGGATTCCAATTCCATCAAATTCCATTCTACAAACCAAACGCCCCCTAAAAGTTTAGATTAAACACATTTAATGATTAATAAAAGATAAAACATATGGGAATCGTCAATTTCGTTTTGTCTGAGAGAAATTAGTATGTTATAAAAGATTGGGGATATATTTTCCCAAATTACCCTCCATCACATTTGTTCACCAAATCGGTTATTAAATAAAAACTCATTTAATGATTAATAGTTTAGATCAAATCTCAACCATTCCATCTCAGAATCAATGGTTTGATTAGTTCACAAAGCTAATAACAAAAAACAAGGTTAACAAATGAACTAGACCTTATATATATATATATAGCCTTAAGTTCATTTGAGAAATGGTAAATATATGATAAAGAGAGAAGTAATCCTAGTCATTCATACAGTCAAGATCGGATTTGACTGGTCAAATATTTTGTCTTTGACTGGTCAAAAGTTACAGCTATTCCAAAAATATGACACTTTAGTAACTTTTACAAAATACACGGGTTATGTTCATATGTGAATTAGTGTAATTCACATCTGAACTCTTTTAACTGATTCATATATGAATCTTTGTGATTCATAGATGAACTAATTAACTAATTCACATATGAACTCAGGGTTGGCCCTGGCCCATGGCAGATGTGGCTTCAGCCATGGGCAGCAGGGCCCAAGAGGGCATCAAAAAAAATTCATGGCCTTAGTACTAGTAGGCTGAATTTTACTTGGGGGCCCAAAAAAAACAATAAATATATTTACGGTAATTCAGTCTTTCTCTCGACTCACACTTCTCCCTCTCGCCTCTCATCAGTCTATCGATTCGACTTCTATCGCCTCTCAATCTCTCGAATATCGTGGTTGATTTGTTGCCATAAATCGAATATCGTGGTTAATTTGTTGCCCTAAATCGAATATCGTGGTTGATTACTTGATTTGTTGCCATAAATCGACTCTTGAAGAGTCACTCTTGTGGTCTCGACTCTGTAGTTTGTAGAACACAACACTCAAACGGTAAACTCAATCTCTCGACTCTGTCTCTCTCAAATTCTCAATCGATTGGTTGCCCTAATTCCCTAAATCGACTACAGGAGTTGTGGTTGTGGATGTTGCGGCTGTCCTAAATCAGAAAATATCATTCTTGTCTAGTCTCTCTGTCTCTGCCCTTTGGCCTCGAATGGCTCTTGATTTACCGTGGTAAATTTCTAAATTATGATTTCTAATGTTTTATATATTTATGTGATGTTTCTAGTTTGTTTTGTTATTAGGTTTATTTCATAAATCATTTTATGGTTATTTAGATTAGTTGATTAGGGTTATTTGTTTAGTTTAGATTTATTTGTTTATACCTATGTCTCTATATTGGAATTTAGGGTTTTCTGTAATGTATTGGATTTCTTAGATATTTGATAAAGAAGTTGTTGATCTGAGATTGTAAAATACTAATTAGACAAGGATTAAGAATCGACAATACCAATCTCTAAAGTAAGATGTATGCATTAAGACTAAGAGGAAAGATAACTTTTCACACCAACAAGATTTAAAAATTTCTAAAAGAAGATTAAGAGGACTAATGATTTCAAGAAAACAAAGACTGCTCTCTATTAAGTTTCATATTATAAAAATTGACTATAAGAATACATGAGCCTATATTTATACAGGCTAAAGCCAAAAGTAGACAAAATGATCCCGTAGATAAAACAAAGGTTTGAATTACATGTCATTTCTCTCAAAGTATACCATTCTCTTTCAACCTTAAATGGCAACTAACTAGATGAGGCACACTAGATATTAGAGATTCTTCGTAAGCATGAGAGCTTGTGAACTGATTTTGAGGCATATAGACAAACAACAGGGTGTAGGAAGTTCACTGGGTCTTGGCATATGATCAGGAAATTGGCATAGGGATAAGCCGCCTAGCTTGATTAGGTTCCAACCACCTTCAAATAGTTTATTTGGTTTTATATGCATATAAGGGCATTTTTTTTGCTTTCCGCCATGGGCATCCAAAATCTCAGGACCGGCCCTGTATGAACTAATTAAATGTAAGTTCATATATGAATCAGTTGAACTAATTAACAGATTCATATATGAACTTTTGTGATTCGTATATGAACTAATTAACTGATTCTCATATGAACTAATTAACTAATTCACATATGAATGTATAGTTCATATGTGAATCATATAGGTTCATATATGAACTCGTCATGCGTATTTTACGAAACTACCTCTCTACCTTCTATATACCATGCAAGGAATTATCCGGTGCTTCGCGGTCAAAGCCGCAAATGTTGATCAGATGAATAGCTAAGATTAATTCTTTATTTCTCATACATTTACCATTTCTCAAATGAATCTCTCCCTATATATATATATATATATATATATATATATATATATATATATATATATATATATATAATGAACAACCAAGGGTATTTGAGGTGACATTGTGAGATTTAAGTATTATCAAATAATGAATTGTGGTGTTGTTTTAGTCATCTCATGTTGATAAGAGAATATTAGATTTGATAATGGAGATGGCTATTGGAAACGAGGATGGATGGTTTTGATAATGTAAAGGTTTATATGGCTAAAAATGTCTTTTGATCAGTCATTCAATAGATAAATTTTACAAAACATGGTATATATATATATATATATATCTCCCCTATATATATAAACAGAAAAATATTTATATCTTTATCTTTCTTTCTTTATATGTATGAAAGAAATAACCAATGGTGCATAAGGTGGCATTTAGAAATTTGTGTATTCTTAAATCTTGTATTTGTTGTTGTTTTAATCATCACACATTAATGAGAATTTGCTAAATTGGAGAATGAAAGTGACTATAAGAAATGAGGAAGGAAGGATTTATAATAAATTTATAATGTAGTTAGTTTGATAATCCCACATTGGTGAAAAGATGAATTTTTTTATGAACCATGTGAGTATATATTGACAAGAGGAGATGATGCTTGTTTGTGACAACAAAATTATAGTTGCGTGACATATCGCTTGAGTTTTAAATAGCATAACAACAAAATTATTACCGATACATCTCAAACTCTTCGTAACAACACATGATTATCAATATATGAAATTGAACCACTTATGGAAATACATTCTTCATTGTAAAGTGTATCCCATTAATTATTTACTGAAGAATCACGTTTTATGTTAACTCAGTCAAGTATTTCCTTAAAATATTTTTCGCTACCGCACAACACGTGGGACCCACACTAGTTATCAACTTATCATTAACCAAGAACCAACTTAAACCTTAACCCAAATCACCTATTAAACCATTTTAGATCAACTAAGAAACAATAAAAATACAAAGAACATCCAATTCAGACACATAAGAATTTTCCATGTACAGACTTATCTTCATGGCTTTGATGGATGCTTCAAGTTCATTATTTGACTTCAATAATCAGGGGAATAATATTCATAGATTGAGGACACAGTTGTCTGTCAATCCACTTAATAAAGCCACGCTATTAAAAAGATATAGATGCAACCAGATTAGTTCGGTCAGCAAAAAAACAATTTCTTTTTTCAGTGTCTAATTAAAATCTTACCTTCTTAGAACAACAAGAAAACCTACGATCCGGATTTGTCGTCATCCATGATGTGCGAGTCATTGCCAATGAACCACAAATTCAATGAATCATTGTGGGTTTTGTCGAAGAAGAAGGTGAAGAAAATTGGAAGGGATCATCATTGAGGAGAGAGAGGAAAAGATTTTGGATTATTGGGTCATTCGTGAAGGTGATTAGGAAGCAGACAAAATGGAAGGGTTTTTTATTTAGGCTCTTTAATATGAGATGCGATGGAAAGCTTTTTTATTAAAATAATAAAGGAGAAAGTGTTTTTAAAATGACAAATATGCCCCTCACATAGGGAGCATGTAAAGGGTCTAATAGCTCCAAACTTTAGAATAAGGGACCCAAGCTGCAATGAAACCGAAACCATAGTGGACTCACTGCTTCCATCAGAGCGAACAAGTACAAGAGCAACTCTTGACTGCCTTAACCCTTTGGGCCTCTCGCGAGGTACGAGTTCAACCAATACCGTCTTGTATATCTTGGTGACCAAATCTGTAATTAGTTTGTTTGGGGGACCTAATCCAAAATTCTAATATAACCAATGGGACCAAATCTATAATTTAGTCATAAAATAATTATTTGAGGAGAGCATATTTTAGTTCTTTCCGCTTTCCCATTGGAGTTTGAATTAAAATCCAACCCAAGGTCTCTCCCGTACGTACAGATCTGGACTCAAAGATGCACTTCAATCAACCTCCATTGATACATCATCCCAACCACGAAGAAGAAGAAAATCGCAGAAGAACAATTTCAATTCCAATGGCGTATGTTGATCACGCATTCTCCATATCAGATGAAGACATTAGTCCCCACACAACCGCCATCCGGTCAAAGAGATCGGCCTTGCCATCGCTCTCCTCATATTCAGCATCATTGGCATCATCTCTGGCGTCTTCATGTCCATCAACCGCGTAGCCGCTGACACTGGTCACGGTAATTATTTGTTTCGTCTTCTCCCGCTACTAAAACCCTAGAATATGAAATTATCATATTATTGTAAATGATTCATGAGGTTTTATTATACGCAGATTGCTTACTACGCATACAACGGTTTTTCTTTCTCATATATACCTCCTGTGTAGGGTTTCAATATTGTCGATCCCCCTGTGTTGTTCCAATATGCACATATATCTGTCTGTCTACGTCTCTCTTTGTTTGTATACTTCAGCTGGTTTTTTGAGGTGTTTTAGTATATGGCTGTCAAATAAGATTACGAATGTAATAACAACTACTGGTTTCTTTTAATTTTGGAATAAGAAATGTGAAAATTGTCTAATGTATTTAGTGGTAATAACTAATAAGTGACATGATCAGCTGGAAATCTGGCACTACTGTGGTATCGCCCTGAAGAAAAAATAATAAAGATAGACAAATTGTTTTGCAGGTTATCACAAGTAAATCTCACCAATCACTACCCATGTAGATCCTAATGATCCCACTATATAAGCTGCAGGTTTTGAGGGGAAGATGGGCGGATGAACTGCCTATAGGTGACTTACAACTTCTCAATTTGGATTTTGGGGTTGTTCTTATGAACTATATGTAAAGATCGTGAGTTCTTGCTATCACATCATCAATTTCTTCTTTAGGTTCCGAAATCCATTTTTTGAGATGCATAAAAAATAGCCCCCATATGCCATTGCCAACTACACAAGGAAATGTGGATGCCGATTTGGTTATCACTTATCACTATTTTGTATTGCTCCATAATTTCTCTTTTATTTTGAATAGGGGAGTGGGGGAGGTATAAAACATCACTAGGAATGATCTCTTGAAACTGAAAGAGGAACACATGACTTGGTTGAAATAAAAACTAGAATAATAATGGACGAGTTTGACATGCAGAAGCATTTCACATTGTGGAGTTAGCTCAAACTTGGGCAATTGTTTGATAATGTTCTTGTAGGTTTCATACAAGTTGATCCTTGACCACATTCATCTGATCTTGTGTTACATGTAAAATAAATAAATATGTGAGCAGAAACTTTTAAGTTGAAACATATGTTAAATCGGCTCATAAGGTGCATTTAAATCAACATTATTAAGGTAATCAGTTAATATGAATTGAACATAATGAATTGTGGATCTATTGATAAGACAGTCCAAAATTTGTCGAGAGCTTCCATTATGTGTGAAGTTCGTTTGTAATCAGTGATAGAAAAAGTGTTTCATAATGTGAGCCTAGTACTATGTAACTATCATTTTGTACCACAGTGGGATACTTAAATTTTCTTGTAGTTTGCTCTGCTGGCAAATTCATTGGGATTGCTTGCAATCTGGAGTGACTGCTTTTTCCATAATATTGTTTTTGAAGTTAAGGATTAGTTGACTATATATGGGCTAATTGGTTGTTTCTCTTCACCCTCCCTCTTGTGTGTTTGATGTTGCTCCTTGAAAGAAGTTCATCATGGTATTTTCTGTTCATCAATGCTTCACGTAAACTTTTTGAAGGATGAAATCAGTATTCTTTACAATAGCAAGTGAAATATTGTTGCAAAACAGACTTCTTCTTTAGTCTTACCTATATCTGACTTCAGCTCGTTCATCAACTTCTTTGGCTTTAACATGCTCTTCAAACATTTTTCACTTGCTTACTTTAGTCTTGGGCGTGGGCACAAAATGGATGCATCGTCTCTTTGCCGTGTCTATTCAGCTTTAAAACTTTCCTTCTTTGTGTTTACAACCTCATTTTGAGCAGCATCTTTCTCTGCCTTTGCTTTGTTGATCAACAATTATTTTTTGTCACCTTGTACTTTGGAATCCATGCTTGCACCTACAGCAATATAGGTTGGTGGATAAGATTTATCCTTTGCCATTTTGCTTATCATGAAATAGATAGATCAATGATTTTCTTAGTAAAATACAACAGTAAAATACCACCACACACATTTATACTATCTTCACCAAATGTTATTGGTAGTGCAAGATGTTCAATTTTGATCCAAGCATCTATTATAGGATGGTATAATCATATGGAACCAATTGGGGTATGAGGTTTGCTCTTCCCACAAGCAAACGAGGTATGATATCAAGTCAACCTCGTCTTTGATATCAAGATTCCACCACTTTGGATACAATACAACAGTTGTAAGTATAGAATTTAGAAGGTTGAGGATCTCTATCTAACACTAGGTGCCAGTCCTGGGAGTTTTGATGTTCCGTGAACTCTATCTAATATGAATAACAAGTATCCAAAACCTTATTACTAAAACATTCCTTTTGGATTAGTTCCCCCTTGTTCTCCCACAAGGCCATGGGAGTCATCAAACTTGGAGTAATGGCTCCATTTTTCTTCCAGTAAGAAGGTGTTAACATCAGCTGAAGAGTATAGTAATTCTGAAAGAAGAATCTACTTGATTTTGCTGAGAAAATGAACCTTCTTGGATGTTTGACTTTGACAGTTTCTATTTGATATGGGCTCAGGGTCCTTTAACCTGATGAATTGTTTGACCACTTACATACCATGCTCCCTCTTTCTTTTATAAGTAACACACAATTATAATCAAATTCCATCCTCGTCTCTGATGTGATAGGAAAAATAGCAACTGTTATGACTTCAATGAATTTCATCAAAAAGGTTAATATAATGTCTAACTAAATTCCATCAAAGCAAACTGTTCTTGATTAGTCTGCTACTTTTTAGTTCTTCTAAAAAATACATAAAGATATATTTTGTGGACTGTGGGTTCATATGGCTTTACCGAATTAAACTTTGTAACCTTACTTAAATAGAGCCTTTGACTTGTGAATTCTCAGCGAAAGTTTTTTGTTTTTGAATTTAGGTAGTTTTGTTACATCATGTAGTTAGTTAATCGCATATCTAGCAAAAGCTTAAGTTACACTAGCTACATCAGAAGCTACAGGGGAGTTATTAATTTAGTCATCTTTGATTAAAATGTGATTTAAGGAACAATTTGTTCTTTTCCAGTTTTCAGGTCAACTCTCTACTGGTAAGCAGATTATATACGCAGACACATTTTTTCACAATCCACTCGTTCTATGTATTTTGGGTCTTCCATGGGTCAAACATGCTTGCAGCAAAGTTGCGATGAAGGTCCGGTGGTGATATTTTGATCATATGATTTGCCAACACCGTGCATCCTTCATTTACATGAAACAGGTAAATATCTACTTTATCTTGTATTGGACTTGTCATTTTGCCTAACTGATTTCAAAAAAGCTATAAAGTTCGTTTTTGTGACCTGTTGTTTTTTTACATGATACCAGCAAAGGGACTTTATGTCTGTTTAGCATGATGTCAGCAGCCTTCAGAAAAGTCAATTTATTTCCTTTCCCTGTGAATGAGGTTAGCTTCTTATCTGGTCTAATTATTAACAAAGTTAATTTATTTCCCGTTAAGAGAGAAAGGTGCCTATTTATTTGGTCTAATTAGTTTTAGCAAATTTGTTTTCTTTCCTTTTAATAAGGAACATAAGTTGGTTAGCAATCGTCCTTTCGTGCACCTGGCTTTAACAAGTTTCTTGTTTCTTGGACCTTAAGAACATTTTATGCTTTCTAGAGTCTAGATGGGGCTTTAATGCTTTATATTCCTCATCTATGTTTTCATTTGCTTGTGCATCGAGAAAGGATTTTGCGTTTGGTATGTGGGACACAAAAACATGTCCCACGTTTGGTGCGATGGACCTGAGGGGGTCAAAAGTGCATTTTTTGTCCCAATAGAATAGGTGGAACAAAAGTTAAGGAGATGAGATAAGATTGGTAAATTACTAAACTACACATGTCAAATCAAAACCCTAAAACATTCCAAATTCTTTCACTGCTCTTGCATGACCTGTCCAGTTTGGTCCCGTCACATACCAAACGCACGCATAAGTTCTTTGTAGAGGAAGTGGTTGAATCCCAATTTTTGAAGATTTTCTTTCAATCTTCATCAAGTTTCTTCACCCAATCTTCAAGTCCTAAAGCCCACTCAAGCTTCAAGTTTATAACATCGTCAATGGATGGTCATTAAAATATGAAAAACCTTAGATCACCTCGCGGTCGTTCTTCCTGCTCTAGCCACCCAAGTTTCCATTTTTGTTGTCAATGTCCTAGAGTTGTGTATGCAGTTGGCATGGATATGGGACGAGGGCTAAAATGCAATGATGTTGTGGATGGTTGTCGCAAAGCGGTCAAACAGCCGGAGTCGTCCTCTCGGGCCTGGTTGTAATGTAATGTAATGTAATGATCAAAATCAGTCATTTTGTTAAGGTTTTGACAGATCAAAAGTGGTCAAATGTAGAAACCACAAAGCAAACAATGAAATTGATGCAACTGATGAAAACACAATCAGATGATAAATTACTAATCTAGTTGCTTGTTGATGCAATCGATAGACGCCAATGTTCTAACATGAAATGTTCATGTTAATTGTCCTTAATTTATTGATATCTAGCTACCTTGAAAACATTACTCGCTTGTTTTTATCTATTTGTTCTACAAATTGGCGGTCTTCACAGAAGCAGCCGGTAGTTTATGTTGGGATGTGTTCTTGCCTTGTTCCGAGCTGGTTTGACCTTACTCTACATTTTGTATACTTTCAATGTTACCCATTCATTACTATTTCTTACTTATTTAGTTATTTTCCTCATGGTTCATTCACCATATGCTAATCTTTATTTATGCTATGTTTATTTACACTTTTGCACAAGTTGGGGGTCTTCACTTATCTACTCTTTGGGGTAGATGTTAGATTTGCATACATCTCACCCCTAGACCCTACTTCAAGTGGGATTTATTGTATCCGTTTAGTTTTGTACATAATATGACACGTTCAAGTGTCATCCTATTCAGGCTGTATGCTTGTTCCGAGTGCCAAATTAGGTTTCATGTCTTTAGGTATGTACGTGCTCTCGTTCGTAGACTCTCTTTCAAGGTTGAATATTATGACGTATGATCATCTGAAAGGATTTGGCATGGCTCGACCGAAGAATCTAGTATGACTCCATACATATGCATGTTATTGTGTCTGGTGTTTACAAAATATATTTATCGGTCAAGTCAACGACATAAGGTTTGACCAAGTTTTTCCTTGTTTTCTTCAGTTTGAAAGGGGTCTTGTGAAGGTTACATTTTTTGGAGTTTTGTGTTGTCTTTCAATTGATCCCATGTCATTATGCTATTGTAAGCCAAATAAATAGATTCAACTCTTGCCCTTGTATTTATTGTTGTTTTCATGGCATTTGATGATTTCAAACTATGTTGGACCAAATCTCTGGCCAAGGGTAGATTGGTCTTTTTTGTCTTTTGTAACGTCTGGAACATTCAACGGGGACTCTCTTTGGTAAACCATGGTATCTGTTATTTCACAAGTTTATAGAATTCGAGTCTACCACCAGATACATCTAACTTGAATAAACATTTTTCTTACTGAACATTGGTGTGACCCACAACAGAAAAATATTTTTATTAACATAAAATCTAAGCACAATTCTATGGATGAAACCTTGAAAGTTAAAAGGCAACATCAAGAAGGCCATCGAATTTGTTAAAAATGAAATGTGTCATTATTATAAAATGAGTAAATTACGTTTTTGTCCTTATAAATTGTTATTTTCATTCATGTGCTTTGAAATTACGATTTTCATCATTATGGTTTAAAATACATTGTTGGGTTCGTTATTATGATTTACAATTTATTGTTATTTTCGTTCTTGTGGTTTATAATTCATTGCTATTTTCATCCTTCATACTTACAGATAGTAGTTAGCTTTAGGGATGAAAATAACAATAAATTGCAAACTACAGGGATGGATTGAGAAACCACACATATCCATCCCGAACTTGGTGGTTAAACTGAAAACCGCAATTTTAGAAGCATAGGGACAACAGTTGCAATTTTTAATCTAATATGTTAAAAGATATGAAATATGTCATTAACTATAAAAATCTAAAAAATGCAAGCAAACTTTTTATTTGGTATGAGCCAATATTAAATCCTAGGTAAAATTATTGTTTTTAACATTCGTTTTTTATAATTTAAAATTTTAAAAATTATTCGATGAGAAATGTTCCAAAATCATGGTGGCTTTTGCAGATTTCAAATTGTTAAATAATAAATTAATTTTGCATTTCTAGATAAATACATACAATATAATTTACATTATATGATTTGTACAAGTCATATAAGATGGAATTACGACCATCATATGTTTGAGCATATACGGTTTAAAAATATCAGCAGGGTTGCTATTCATATCCCACAAGTCACATACCACTCATGTATACCCTTCTTCACTCACGTCACTTATATTTTATACCCATCATCACTCATATAGGAAGAGGTATGACTATAATTGACCAAGATCATTGTAAACATTTTATGACTCGATTGTAGATAATCATGCCACTAGTACTTGGGATACGAGGGGTTGTCAATTATTATTCGACTATGTTGTATATTACCTTATTGGTTCTTTAGTGTTAAAATATTTATCCACTGATGACAAAAATTAAAGAGTACAAATGCAACAATAGTTGGGTAGTTGTAGTGTCCTAATTAAATTAGATTTGTAACTGGTCAAATATTTTAATGAGTTGCCTTTGGTTTTCATGTATGTTGTAACCTTGAATTTGACCATAAGCGTTCTTGGAACATAATTTTAAATATATGATGTTCCCGGCATCTTAGGTCTAACTGAAGAGGACCCAACCTTTGCACAAGGCCAAATTCAGTATTTTTATAATGTGTTTAGAAGTTTATATGGAAAATATAATAATAAAAAATCAGTAACACAAGGAATGTCCATACGAGTAGAAATGGTAGTGGGACTAGTAGTAGAAAGAAGTATGGTTATGTTTTATGACCTCTCATGCTTTCTTTATTGAAACGAGTTTTTTCGTTCCTCGACTGTTGAGTCAGATAGTTTTTTACTTACTAATATAAAAAACTAAAATAGCAAACAATCAAAAACCACATCCAACCTTTTTGAATTAGGAAATTACATTAGATCAAATTTTGTTATGTGTATAGTCAAGGGATTTGTTAATCTTGATATGTTGACGTGGTGGAAAATAAAGGACCACAATTCCTGATTTTTGTCGCCATAACCCGGGATTTACTAATTGTCCAAGTTAACATTGTGGTTTCGAAATTTACATCTTTTCGGTTGCTAGGATTATTTCATATTGAAAAACATTGACTTACACCGGAAATGGTCGAGGTTTGTCGCCTCAAAGATTATGTAGATGGTTATGATGGAATACAAGATACTGTCTCATGACTCGAGATTGAACTTGTCCATGTCAATGATGATATAGCCACAAAAGAAGAAAGTTGATATTCAACGAAACCACTACCAAAAGATGCTGACTAGCGACAATTGGCAACGACTTCAAAGATATTGAAGATTTATGAACAATGTTTATGTTCTTGATTTTTACGATTTTTAAACACTTTTATTACTTAATTCATACGATTTTAAGATAACTTCTACGAGTTCCAAAAGATTTTTTTTTTTCATATTTATAATCAAGTAAAAAACAATATTTGATTGAAACAAAGAATATTTTACGTTTTAATGCATTTTTTTAAGTTTAAACACATTTATTTGACTTCTAAAACAAATTTCATCACACCGGAAAAGATTTATTTAACAATAAATAGTTAACATTTCTAAACAAATAGTTACTATTTTATAATGATGTTATAAAAAAAAGTAGTTGATATTTAATAAACTAAATCAAACACACGCAAGTATATTCCGTGTGAAAGTAAGGTATAAGACGAAGGATTTTATGCACATATGATCTTTAATTCTTTACTTTAAAAATAGAGTAACTGTTTTCATAATAATAATAATAAATATAATAAAATTAAGAAGAATTAGAACGATTAAGAGAACCGGTCCCAAAAAACTGATTATGAGTCGTTCAACTGATTAACTAATACACACTCATAAGAAAATACTAGTTATTAGCGTCAAATATCCATTTTCCCATGTCTAATTTTTGACAAATTTCAATGCCCTTTCTATTAATAAATTGACACCAAATATAATCAATAAATCATAATAAAAAGAATGATTAACAAGACACGTGTTGATACTTTATAAATCAACACATGTAGTTTATAATTAATTATTTAACATTAAATTAAAATTTATAATTTGTAACTATCATTTGTAAATACAAACAAATCTTTTAAACAAGTGTATGTCACACATCATTTTATATTTTGTTAATATATTTCTAAAAATATAAATATAAATATAAAAAGAACAAAAAGGTTAATGATGCCGTAACTTATAGGCTATAGCCATCATAGCCATTGACGAGGTCACGAGAAATAACAACTCCACTTGCAATTAAATAAATAAATAAATCACTTATTTTATTTAATATAATAATAAGGCTCTTTGACTTTGTAAAACACTTGTTTATTTGTTTTTATTTCATAAGAAAATAAATAAAGTATTCGATGTTTTTGCATTAAGTAATTCCAAAATATAAAAATAAATATAATTACTAAATTATAAACAACAGTTTTGATAAAAATAAAACTAAGGCGTGGGGTAGGTAAATAGTATAATAAAAATATCGAGAGAAGAAAGTCAGTTCGAACAAAATCGCATTTAGATCTGGGTGGGTGAGGCATCTTTTCATTTTACATTTACACCCTTCAACTTTTTCCAAATTTACAAATTACACCCTCAACTAAAGTTAAAGAATAAAAAAGTCGTTTTCTTTTTCCTCCTACTACACTGTTTTGTTGACCGTAGAAAATTGTTCAAAGTGGTGGTGGGACCACATGTGTTCCCTCACTTTGACTGAACACCCAAACCGGTCAAACTCGTCGGTACCGGCGTCGGAGCGTGATGGTGACGGTGTTGGTGTTCTCCGTCGTATGTTACCAGAAGCATCTTTGAATCATCTAACGCTAACTCCACGCGCTTTCTCGCCGGACATCCTTTTCCGGTACTGCACTTGTAATATACTCTGCACATTTCAAATCGAAATCAATATCTATGATGATTGTAGAAATCTTCATTATTCTATTGTTAGTCGGTTTTGATTTGAAGATAACTGAAGAAATCTGTAATCAATTATTACCTTGGATATGGTGATCCGTCGATCTTCTTCTCGCCGTACTTCTTCCATGAGTAATTGTCGGCCGGTATGCTTGTAACTTTAGATCCGATAATCGGAACTCTCCTTATTTCACGTTTTGATCCGATTTTCCTGAGAGAACGGAAGGCGAAAAAAACGTATTAGGTAATGAATTTATAAGGCGTACGATAGATAATTTTGCGGTTTTTTTGCTAACATAAACCTAGAGCGTATACGCACCTTCTCTTGCAACAATGACAACCGCTTCGAGAAACCGAATGGTTCTCCCTTCCAGATCCGTGTACGGAAGCAGCAGGACGGTCGGCGCTACACCTTTTCCGGTGAGTCGACGGTAGAGGCGGTTTCCTCGATGAAAACGTCGGTGCCGGAGCTACTATACCTAACGAAGAAAACTGTTTACCGTTGGAAACGCTTCCTTCTGATCCTCCTCCGACTAAAGAAGATACGATAGACGACGAGCTCGTAGACCTAGACGACGACGACGTAGACTTGTTTGAAAAGCACTCCTTCGACACATCCTGTTGTTTCTCTTCCGATTGTGAAGAAGTTGAAGTTCCGTGAGAGTCGGTGGAGGAAGAAGGCGGTGGTCCGCGGCGGAATCGAGCGTGACCAGTCCGCTTCATGGAGGACACCGATTGTTTGAAGTTAAAGTCATGAGAAGTCAACTGAAACATACGACTGAGATGTTCTACAGTTTGAACTCCTACGCAATCGACCGCCATTGTTGTGGAATTTGGAAGCTGAAATTGGATGAGAGAGATTGAGGAGAGAAATGGAGGAGGAGGGGAGGATTATAAGGTGCAATTGGGAAAGTGGAGTCAATGAGATGAGATGTAGATCGGACGGTGGAGAATTGTTTGACTTTTTTTCGGTGCGTAATTAATAGAAGGAAAATGCTAGTGGAGGGTAATGGGTATAAAAGTCAAACAAGGACTGAATAATTTCAGAATATAAATAATAAAAAAAATAGAATTAAATGCAGCAGATGTGTACGTATCTGTAAACCATGCGTTTCGTAATGTCAAAGGAAAAGAAATGTCGATTGACAAATTATTTTTGTTTTTTTAAAAGGGAAATTGGCAGAAATGGCCTAAATACACCGCTTGTTGTACATCCTAGCTATTTCTTCCCGATTTTTGCGTTTTTGGCCCTAGGTCTGCAATGCCGGACCTGTAGGTCCGTAATCAGACAGCAAAAAGACAAAAAAAAAAATTTGAATTGCGACAGGTCCACAATGGATCGGGTGACCAAGATCCGCAACCGCAATAACCCGACATGTGTCAAATCCAGATGAAAACCCTACTGACAAGTGGCAGTCAACTTTGTAGGTCCACCACCGCAATTGCAAACCTAGCTCCGCAATTGCGGACCTATCCCCTCCCCTCCCCCCCCCACCCCAACACAAACACACACACACACACACATGTCATTCCCTTGTTAACCCTAGACCATGTCAGGTCCGCATCCACATCCCATATCCGCAATTTTCACCATTTTTTTATCGTGTTTTTATGTACGTTTTTGTTGCGGATTTGCACTATTTTTTTCCCATATAATTGTCAGTTGTACAGTTGAGTAGGTAAATCAATTTAATGTTTTTGTACAATTTGATTCCATGAATTTTTCCAATAAGAATAGCAAAGATGAAAAAGGAAGATTAGCAGATTTGCAATCTGAGAAATTTTTAGCAATTTGATTTTGTTTCATCTGTTTTTGTTGAAGATAAGTTATGTTTCTCAGAAAATAAAGTTACGTATTTTGGGTGAAGGATGCTTTCAACAGATTTTTTCAAACGACCCATTGCGAACCTGCCGCAATTCGATTTTTTTTTTGTCTTTTTGCTGTCTGATTGCGGACCAAAAATGCAAAAATCGGGGAGAAATGGCTAAGAGGTGCAACAGGCAGTGTACTTAGGTCATTTCTGTCAATTTCTCTTTTTTATACTATTTATTAAAATGTAATTAAATTTGTTTTCATTTATGTTTAAACTATTATTTATAACTATTCTCCTATCATGGTTTTTAAAAAGTATTTTTTTTAGTTATTGTGGTTTTCATTTTATTTGGCTCTTTATTCATAAGATTAACAAAATTATAAAATCCATTAAATTAGAAAACAATACGTAACTTTTTTTTTCCATTTTTATTAAATATTCATATCATTATACAAACTATTAAATGTTTAGTAATTTGTACTAAAGGAAAAGGTGAAAAGAAACCCGAAGGAAGTAGAGATGAGTTAGATTATGTTTTTGTATAAAAGCTTAAATAATATATATCAAACATTTAATAGCTTGTACAATTATATAAATATTTGTAGGAATGAGAAAAGCTAAAATGACTATATTATCCCCTAATTTAAAAAAATTTTCTAACTTTGTTAATCTCAAAGATGAAAAACGAAATAAAATAGAAACCACGGTGACTAAAAAAATAATTTTTAAAAACGACAAAAATAATTATAAAAATTAAACCACATGGACGAAAATCAAATACTTTACTCTTTGTTTAATGATTATTTTTTAATTAACATAATAAACATTCAGTTTTTTATATTTATATATTACTAGAAGCGTACTCACGCAATGCAGCGAGATAAATCACGATTTTAATTTTAATTTTAATTTTTTGTTTTTTATTGATTTACAGTACGATTTTGGATGGTTTTTATTGAGTGATAATGGTTTTGTATATATAAATTTATTTAATTTAGGCTAAACAATATAATGTTTTTTATATAAAAAAAATTAAGTAGTTTGTTAAAATTCATTAATTATCTTATATATTTTAAATTTTTTATATTTAAATTGAGATGTTTATCCTGTTTTGATTATGTTTATCAGAATTCAAATTTCATAATTTTAGGATTTGGGGATTAGAGATAAGGATTTTGGGGGATAAGGATGAAATTTATTAATTAGGGTTAAAAGCATTTAAAAGTAGTACATATTTCTTCATTAATTGTTTTTTAAGAGATTTTAAGTAGATTAACATTAAATAATAGTACATAATGCTTAATACATCACGATTTTAATGTTTATTTTTATTTTTTGTTTTTTATTGATTTACAGTACGATTTTGGATGGTTTTTATTGAGTGATAATGGTTTTTTATATATAAATTTTTTTAATTTAGGCTTAACAATATAATGTTTTTTATATAAAAAAAATTAAGTAGTTTGTTAAATTCATTAATTATCTTATATATTTTATATTTTTTATATTTAAATTGAGATGTTTATCCTGTTTTGATTATGTTTATCAAAATTCAAATTTCATAATTTTAGGGTTTGGGGATTAGAAATAAGGATTTTGGGGGATAATGATGAAATATATTAATTATGGTTAAAAGCTTTATAGGTAGTACGTTAGGCTTTAGTAGTTATTTTTAAGAGATTTTAAGTAGATAACTTTAAATGATAGTACATAAAGTTTAGTGAGTTGTAATTAAGAGTTTTTTATGTCATCTTTATAATATAGTATAGACTAGAAACATACTCGCACACTATGTTGTTAATATCGTATATCGGTGGTGTATCGGTCAGGGACCGATACACGATATATCGGAAATATCTGTGATATATCGGTCAAAAATATCGGTTCATATAGTATTTCTCAGAATTATATAATATATATATATATCAGTAATTCAATATGCAATCCATAAACATATCATATGCATTTAAACATAACTTAAAATAGTTTCAACATCAACTTAAACAAGTTTCACAAAACAAAATATAGGAAAAGTGTTCATAAACGAGCTAATCGCAAGCAATAGGTTCGGCATTCGAATCAACATCATCTAAAACACTTCTTCGTTTACGTTAGCTTCCCAATATTCTTCTTCTTCCCCTTCCTCTCGAACTTGATCATCATCATCATCCCTATAACGCTCTCTTTTACTTCTTGTACTTGGCCCAACTTGTTCATTACCTCCCATTGTTTCTCGTACATCCGACCAAAGGAGGTCATCACTTGCATCCACAAACTCTTGGAGCTCAACTTTGGTTGGAACCACCAATCATCATTTTCTTCCACATCTCTCAAGAAGATATGATCGAAAGATTTGTTATTCTTGAGAGATTTGTAGCGCCTCTCTAGTCTTTTGTTATATTGAATGAATACAAGATCATTCAACTTCTTTTGCAAAAGACAATTTCTCTTCTTAGAGTGCAACTGAAATGATAGTTATAAATTAAAAGTTAAAACCATTACTTGAATTAAAGTTCCATTTATTTTCCATAACAAAGAAAACTTACATTATCAAATGCACTCCAATTCCTCTCACAAGGAGAAGCGCTACATGTTTGGCTTAGAACACTAATCGCAAATTGTTGGAGCAATGGTGTGTCGATGCCATAAGAACGCCACCATATATCTATGTTTTATAGATATATTAGGTTAATAAGAGACACATAAATAAACTTTTGAGAATGTATATATATATATATATATATATATATATATATATCATACTTACGTGGTGCAACTTTAACTCTATTCCTTATGGCAGCCGCAGATCCAAATTGCCCCGATGACTCGACATATTGATTGAGTTCCATCCTTAAAGTATCATTATTTTCTTATCACGCACAAGTCGGTCAATTGCCTCATATAATCCAGTCTTAATGTATCTATTATTCTCAACTTCTGAATCTTGTGCATAATAGATGGCAGGATTTAGGTAATATCCGGCTACAAATGTACTAAAAGTTAATACCAATAATAGGTTAAATAAAAAAACATAACAATTTTTTTATAAATTACACATGCGTGCAAAGGATGATGAAGTTGGTCACTCCAACGTGTTTGAATCATAGCCCACACTTTTGTGACCAATCTCTCGTGGGTAGTGCCAGCCAAGTTCTTCTTAATTTGATCCTTTGCTCTTTCCATAACATCATATATATAACCCTTACACGAATTCTCCTCCGTGTCAACCAATCTAACAACATCAACCAATGGTGCCAATACCCGACAAGCAAGAAAAATACCGTCCCAGAACTCTTGCTTAGCTATTATTCTTTCAATTCTTTTTCCGATGGCTTTCTTGGCAAAGTCACTCTTCCTCCATTGTTCGGAAACAAATAGCACATGTAGATGATGTCGGTTGTCATGAATGCTCTGAATGGTGTAAAATTGTGTTGCAAACCTTGTAACACAAGACCTATGCAGTTCCCTATTTTTAGTGAGCTTCCGCATCATATTCAAAATCCTTCCGTGGTTATAGATATAAACCACTACCGCTCTCGCATCGGCTAACACATTTTTAATCTTTGGTATTTTCTCTCCCACATCTCCTATCATAAGATTCACGCAATGTGCTGCACATGGTGTCCAAAACATCTGAGGATGTTGTTCTTCCAAGATTCTTCCCGCATCTTTAAAGTTAGACCCATTATCGATATTAAACTAGTATAAGTAAAAAAACAATTAGACAATACTCTATATATACACACACAAATTGAGCATCTTTCACATAGAATATTTGATACATGCACGATGTTCTCCTCTCCGACATCCTCTATAACCTCATTGATCATCTGAACGATTAATTGAGCATCTTTCACATGCTCCGATGCATCAATAGATTTCAAAAAGATTGTTCCTTTAGGACAATTGACCAAAAAGTTGGTCAAGCATCGACCTTTCCCGTCTGTCCAAAAATCAGACATGATAGAACATTTACTCTTCTTCCAATGTAAACGGAAGGAATCCACAAACTTGTTTGTATCCTCGAGGACATCCTTCAACAAAGTGACACGGATATTGTGATAACTTGGAGCCGGCATGCCTACCAATTATAGGAATAAAGTTAGTAATTAACCTTTGAGAGATATATTCACGATTTGAAATTACCTCTTCCATACTCTCCAACTGCATTTATAAACTTTTGAAAGTTTTCGTCGTGCACGACATTGAACGGCAACCCAACTGAATATGCCCAAACCGCAAACTCTTTCCAAGCGGCCATCTTTAACTTCTCTTTGATTGGGTTATTTTTATCCAAATTACTTTGTTTAATCTTGTCATAGTCGGGCTTAAACATTGAATCAAGAGGACCGCGAACATCACTAACGACTTTTCTTTTCAAACTACGAGGTGGTATTCCGACTTGTGCTTTTCCTCCAATTATTTCTATTTCATCTTCTTCTTCTTGCTCATCATTTTCATCAATCGAACATTATCGAAAAATTTCTGTGTTCCTAGCCTTTTCTTTCTTTTTCTTAACTTGTTCATTCATTGATGCAATAACCTTTTTTTGGATGTCGATAGTCACGCTAGGACAACGAATCACGTTACCCCCCACGTGAGTAAGATGTTCTTTCAACCTACTAATCCCTCCACTCATTTTTTTTATCTCACAAAACACACCACACATAATTTCTTCCCATTCCCAAGCCATGTCGCGCCCGACCAAGTTTTTTGTCGCCGCATCTGATGAAGTAGTATTAGTCGTAGATGCTCTAGATGATTGACTCCCTTCTCTATTTTCCATTGCTTTCTTTACTTAAGCTAACAACTGACTGTTAATAGAATGCATCTAAGTTACTAGAATGCAAGAAAAAAAAAAACAGATTATAACTCTCACAAATTTATAATTCTAATCAACTAAAAACAGATTATAACCTAAATCTAAAAACATTAGTACTAAAAATGGATTATAACTAAAAACAACAATCCACAAACAGAATCAGAGGCAGATTAGACCATAATCCACAAACAACAAACAGAATATTAGACCAACAATCCACAAACAGAATCAAGTAATTACCTTCTGTGTTGGAACTGGAAGAGAAGAAACAGCAGATTGCAGAGGTCAAACAGAGGAGCAGAAGAAGTCCAACAGAGAAGAAGTAGAAGTCGAACAGAGTACAGAGAAGAGCAGAAGAAGTCGAAATTGTTGAAGAAGAACTGAAGAAGTCGACCAGAGATGAAAGAACTAAGAAGCGATTGAGAACTGAAGAAGTCGACCAAAGATGAAGAACTCAAGTCGTATGAAGTCGTATATGGTAAAAAAACACTGAAAAACCTAACTTAGATTAGATTTCTTACAAAATTAAAAAAAACACAGCCCATACAAATTAAAACCCAACCCACACCCATAATAGAATTACAAAAAATGGCCCAAAACAAAATCAGAAATATATCGGTTTTATCGGCCGAGATTTTATTCAAAATATCACCGATATATCGGTCAATATCGCCGATATATCGGCTGCCGATATAATGACCGATATTTTACAACCGATATTATTTATAGGGGAGATACACGATATATCGCCGATATATCGCGATATTAACAGTCCAACTCGCACAATGCAGCGAGATACATCACGATTTTAATGTTTCATTTTATTTTTTTGTCGATTTACAGTACGATTTTGGATGATTTTGAGAAAGTGATAATGTTTTTTTATAAATTTGTTTAATTTAGGCATAATAATATAATGTTTTTTATATAAAAAAATTAAGTATTTTGTTAGAATTCAATGATTATCTTATATATTTTAATGAAATCTAGAAAAAATAACTAATTACATATTTAATAATATAATTAAAACAAAATTATAGTAATATAATATATTAATTAATAGTGATACATGAAAATGTCTGCATAAAAGGAAGGTCTTGCACATACCAAATTGGTGGATGTTAGAAGTCTGCAGTAGTAATATGTATCTTGTGCTTTGATACTTGTAAATTAAGAGATTTTTAAAATCTTGTATACACAGGAGTGACCACGCACCCAAGCATGTAAGTATCATCAAGATGCAACACGGTGCATTATTATGTAATTCATAAACGAACTCTACATCGAGCCATTAAAACGGACAAATGTCCTCAAGACTCTTTTAGAGATTATAGAGAATTATTTATATTTAAAGATTTTTTGAAAATTCTCTATTTTAGCAAATCATATAGCAATGCTGTTAAAAAAGAATAGCAAAACAAAAACCTTTTTTTTTCTAATTTTAGTAATGTTGTTTGAGATGCTCTAACATAGCTATTGGAGCAAAAAAATTGCTAAAATTATATTTTCTTTATTTTAGTAAAATTAGCTCAAATGGCCAAATCTAGGAGAGGGATTGGCCTCTTAGCCATCCCTCTCCCTGACTTGCAAAAATGTCCAAAGGGACGCAAATGGAGCCCAAGGGCGCAAATTGCGTCCAAGACACAATTGGAGTCTTGGATGCAATTTGCGCCCTTGGGCTCCATTTGCGTCCCTTTGGACATTTTTGCAAGTCAGGGAGAGGGATGACTAAGCGTGATTTGGCCATTTATGCCGAACTCTCTTTATTTTAACATAGCTATTGAAGGCTATTTTTAAAAGCTAGTGATAATAGAAAGGTAGGTGGCATGTTTTCCTAGGCTAGCGTGCATTGACTCTCTTCATCTCTGTCTCGATTGGGAATCTTTTGGACGTAAATGCAAAAAATATAGGATTCCATCAAACTTTTTTTTTATAAGTCCAAACTCTAATTATTAAGGTACAATTAAAAGCGTACTTGCGTAATGTAGCGAGATACATCACGATTTTAATGTTTTATTTTATTTTTTTGTCGATTTACAGTATGATTTTGGATAGTTTTGAGAAAATGATAATGTTTTTTTTATAAATTTATTGGATGAAAATGGAAAACCTAAGTTACTTTGATGGTTTCGAAACTGTAGTAGTGTCAGATGGATATAAAATTAAAAATTATTTTCAAATTAATCCTTGTTAGTTTATAAAATAACAATGGGCTAAGACAATTTTTATTGTTGAACAATTTATTACTCTATAATTATTCTCTACAATGATGATTTTAATACAATTTCTTATGTGCCACATCCATATAGAAAACTATATTTTTGATCAAATATAACTCCAATGAAATTTCTACTACCATAATTTAATACTAAAATATTAATCAATATTAAGATAATAATCAAATTTGTTATCATAATTAAATATATGCTACCATAATTATTAAAAACTTATGATTTGATGATTTATAATATAATAATTATAAATTTATATAAATAATATATATATAACTATATAAGGACAGGTTTAGTTGCAAACCTAACTTCTATTATGAACCGAACAATAAATTAGAACGCTATATGTCCCAAACATTTATGGAATATTAATCATGAATGGTGTATCATTAATTATGAATGGTGTAAATTTACGATCATTTTTTTTATGATAAATGGGGACGTGTATAGCATTTTTGTTCGTTTTCCATTTCCTAACAAAAATTATATTGTATTTTATAGATGTATAAAAAGAGAGAGGAGGGGAAGGAGAAGGAGAAGGAGAAGGGGAAGTAATAATCAAACTGTGTTTGTTATTTCTATAACAAATATTAAATATCAAACACAAGTTATATCAACTCTTTATAAATATGTCACATACTGAAATGCTTGTTGTAACTTTAAGTATTATAAAGAGGTGGGCTAAATGTATAGATATTGATAAATGCTCTAACAAATTCTTTAAAAGTTTTTTAAAAAGGAGAATGAAAGTCTAAAATCTCTATAAAAATTGTATTCAACTCTAATAAATTATCTATTTTGGAGATTAAATTATTATTTATATTATTAAAATATTTTGTATATTCAATAAATTATTTTTATTCTCTCATAGATATTTCATTTCAAGGTTTATTATTTGTGAAATATAATAAAAATAATTTATCTCTCTTACAAATTATCATGTTTGGAGAATTTTCCAAATTTGAAGAAATTTACACACACACTCTCTCTCCTACTTTCTCCCTTACTTTTTTTATTTTAGAAAAGAAATTTGTAGAATTTATTTGAATAAATTGTTACCCAAAATCTCTATTTTCCCCGTTTCATATTAAGCTTATTTAGGGGTGAGTAAAGGCGGGTACCCGCCTAAAATTTTCGGAACCGGATCTGGCGGTTCTTGGAATAAAAGAACCGGAACCGGTTACACCGGTTCTTTATATTTGGGAACCGGAACCGGAACCGTCGGTTCCGGTTCCTGTACCGAGTACCCATTGTCTAATTTTAAATTTTTTTATCATTCATATTATAAAAAGATAAATATTAATTATATTACAAAGTCCAAACGTAAAGAAATAAATACCACAAACGTGAAAACTAATAAGATAAAAACTAAAAACTAATAAATATACTACAAACGATACTTACAAAACAAATAAATATTATAAACGATGCTTACAAAACAAATAAATACTACAAACGGTGCTTCCAAAACACTTCACGTCATTAAAAATTAGTTGATGCTAATAAATATACAAACGATGTTTCACTAAAAGGTAGTTTATTAAATGTTTATAAATAAATAAAATATATTTTATTAAAAAAATAACGGATACCCGTCGGTTCCGGTTCTGGGTACGGGTACCCAGCAGGACCGGGTACCCAGTCCCGACGGATACCCAACGGGTAACGGTTCCAAAAAAATGAGAACCGGAACTGGTCCCAATCGGTTCCATATTTTAGGAACTGGAACCGGAACCAATTACCGGTTCCGAAACCGACAGTTCCAAAACGGTTCCAATTCCAAAGACGGATACCCGCTTCCGATGCTCACTAATAAGCTTATTTCTTACTCACATATCAACATGGAAATCAAAAGTAATACTTATTCTCTCCATTGACTCTTCAATGTTCCACGTAGTCAACGGTCAAAGGGCTTCAATCTTGACATTTTGCTAATGGAATCCAATAATCATACAATAACCAAAGCCATCGTTCCCCACCATAAAGTCACGCTCATGTTATCATTCAGCACTTCAATTTTTTGTTTTTCTTCTCAATTTGGCCACAAAAGTTCATAAATGTTTACCAAGTAAAATTTTCAATTTTTTGTTTTCTTGGTTTTGGTTCCTATACTTTATTTATTGCGAAAAAAAATAATTGTTATACGAGGTTTTACGTGGTTTCAATCCCTCCAGGGGTCCCACCAACATCATTTGTCGTCCTCCTGTTAACTTCCTCGAGTGCCTTACACACTAGGGTAAAATGGTCTTTTTAGATCTCTCTTTTCATTTTAAATCTCTAAAACAATTTTCTCCTTCTCCTATGTCTCTCAACCATGTTGGATCCCCATTGATTCCGAACGTCCCTCCCTTGTCCTCTTCTCTTACCCATCGGTTTAATTCTCTTGAGATTTATTTATGTTAGGGTTTGGGATTTTGATTAAGGGTTTTTGAAACAATATAATTTTAGTTTTTGATTTAGAATCAATAGTTTTGTATTTTGAATATTGTGAAAAGACATTAAAATACTTAGATTTTGTTATTGAATACATTTCTTCATTCTCTACCTAATGCTCTCAAGGCGAAAGATTGTGTGAGAAATTAAGTTAATGTGAGAAGCGTGAGAAGTGGATCTGAACCGTTGATCACTTTTAATCTCAACCCCACCTATGAATCATACTTGATAAATGGATTGATCTGGTGCATCTTATCTCGGTGTATCTCATCCTAATGTGCATCCAACGGTTGATGACCATTTCTCATGTTTCTCACGTTAACTCAACTTCTCACCGGAACCCAACCCATGATTTCAAATGGTGATGTTAATGAAGATAAAAGAATGGTGGTTTTGTTGATGGGTCATGTCATCGATCTATTGCTCATTGGCAGAAGGTAGAAAGCAAGGGTAAACTAGTAAAAGCCAAAAATGAGATAGGGGCCGTTCGGTTCATTAGACAACTCTCTCTAAGGAACTCGGCAAAATAGCCCCGTAACTTCGGGAGAAGGGGTGCCTCCTCACAAAGGGGGTCGCAGTGACCAGGCCCGGGTAAGAATAGGAAATTTTATTCGATAAACGAAAAAGAACAAAGAATTTAATAATTGGAATCACTAATAGTGATGCATGCATTGTTGTATTAGATCGAAATCTGAAGGTTCTTTCTTGACCTAACTACAAAGATTCGGATTTCTAATATGGAAAGATACAAAATAGAACTTATAAAGCAAAAGATAATAGAACTGACTAGTCTTAGAATATAGTTGAACCAAAACACCTATTTTTTTGAGTGATCGTGTGAGAACCTTTTGTTCTCATTCATTTAAGATATTATATGAGTGAACCTATTACGGAATCTAATTAGTTAAAATGAAAGTAAAAGTTTTATAAGATTACTGTTCACTCTAAAATATAAAATAGATTCGATACAATAAAAAAAAAGAAATGATCAAAATAGGAATTCTAATTTGATTCCATAATGATTCGAAAAGAGTTTCATTTTAAAACGAAATTACACGACCTAGTTCTTATTATTCCGTTATAAGTTGAGTTGAAAAATGACCCAAGAATGAATTCGCTGATTGCAAACGCGGTATGGGTAGATGTTACAGATGATTAATCAATTGATTAATCAATTTCTTTTTATACAGTTATGACTTTATCCTTGTTAGTGCTGTCTATAATGATAGATGAATCAAAAACTTTCAATTGGACTTATTCTTTCAATTGGTATTTTTGTTTATCTCCTATTTTGCAAAAAAGGAAATTCAGGTAAGTGCTTTTTTATAAACATATGTATAAAAAGAACATATTTCATTTAGCTCCTTCATGCCTACCATAACTAGTTATTTCGGTTTTCTACTAACGACTTTAACTATAATCTGTCACACCCCGCTAAAGCGGAAGTACGGAGTATGACAGTTCGAAACATGAACACAAGTGTATAGCTATACCAACATAACAAAATTTTTTTTTATGTAGAAAAGTCATTACAATAATCATTACTAAATTAATACGATTACAAGCCCAAACATTTCATAAATATTATACAATCTAGAACAAAAGAGTTTTCTTTCCAAGACATGGCGTGTATGCAAAAATCTTCTAAGGCATACCGTCTTTGTTACCTAAAAAGCATGTATAAAAACAGATATCAACTACATAGAGTTGGTGAGTTCACAGGTTTTCAACTATGCACAAAACGATTTTGTATGCAGGGTTTGATAAATATAACTTTCGAATTTATTCGATATCTTAAATCGAAAATGTTCATGAGCTTTATCGTTTCAACATTCGTATGACATGGTTCGGTTTTCTTTCGTCTTGTTGAGCCACTACTAAACCGTCCCGGACTTAGCTCTTTCCAGCCCCTCGCGGCCTACTCCAAATGAGTGTCCGCATTCTCTAGTATAGTGCACCCTTACTCGTCAGTATTAAGGTGGGTTTGTCAGACCAAATAGCGCTATCCACTAATACTATAGGCCCATTTGTTCATGAGTTAATAGTAGTGTACAGGGGACTTTTCTTTATTTTACTTTAAAACTCAACATACCGATCATACGATGTCATACCATTTCAATTTAATGCTTAAGTAATATTTGGCGATTAATATCGCATAACGATTTAAACTACTCATGAATCTTTATAACACAAGTTAGCATGCTTTTCACCCCAAAATTTATTCAAAACAAGTAAAATGGGGCTGTGAATACTCACCTTAACGAATAGAACGGGTGAAACTTTACTTTGATACTTTATGGAGTTTGCCACACCCTTAGTTTCCCTATACAAGAGTTGCCATAGTGGAACACATTAATGCCCTATTCCGATGTCCAACAAATATTGTCCAATTGTCCCATGAAATGCCATTATATAAATTCCTTAGTCCACATCCATTTTTAAACTATACAAAGTCCCAAAATGCAATAGAACAGAATTTAGACTTAATAGGATCACCTTTCTGGATTCAGCATTTGCTGTCCAGAAAGTTATTTGATAAAATCACCACGGAAACTTAACTTCCCAAGAGAATTATTTAATCATAAATTTTTGTGGTGGTACTATGATATGTTTAGAGTAAATCTGCATTTTTTTATAATTTTTGTATAACTTTTGGTACCTCAAATAATTTTTACAAAACAGAGTGTCACTGATTTTTGGATCAGTGACATACCTCACTTGTAACAGGCTTTTGGGGTATCAATTCCTGGAATTAGACAATGATCCATATATGGATGCAAACCTAACTCAAAATCCTATCATTTGGAAAATGATTCACTTATTTTGGATAAGTAATGAGGGAGTTATGGTCTTTACAAGTTGGGTGTATGAATCTGTCCTCACCGGACAGATTGCACCCTTTTCTTATAAATTCCATTTGAGTGCCCAAATCAACTCCAAATTCAGTGTTTTCGGACTTTTTAGAAAATTAACACTCTAAATTAAAGTCTAGAAGCAAAAACCCCCAATTTGGACATGTGGTTCGTGAGTTGTGCAAGCTAGAAGTGGAGTCCATTTTCTGGACAAATTCTAAAAATGAAGAGAATACTATTTTTAAGCCAAAAATGATGATCATTAGACATGGTTTTTGGTTATAAACCATGTCTTCACTCCTCATTACATGATAAACTAACTTATGCATCATGGATTCATTGTAATCTAAATGCTCATCCAAATGCATGCATGAACACAACACCAAATAAGTGATATTATCATCACTACTAAGTTCTTAATCATGTGGAATTTGGGAAATTCCTTCATAAGAACATTTTTATACTAACATTTCATTATGATAACATAATCATAATTTCAATAATACCAATATTTTAGTGGTTCATGATACCAAAATTCAACATTATCATCATAAACCCTAAACTTGATGATAAACAAGTTTTCTTTGAAAAAAAAAAACAAGAATCAAAAACTCATTTTTGAATACATAAACATCAATTTGCAATCTATTTTATCAACAAAAACCTAATTTATACCACATTTAGATGCAATCTTTTACTCCCAAAAATCGAAAATGAGAACATGCATGTAAAAAAAAATGTAGTTTTTGAGATTACCTTGAAGATTGGATGGAGAAATTTGATTCTAACTTCAAATTGTTGATGGTTTCTTGCTTGGATTTTGATTTTTTTTAACAACAAGAAAATGGAATGGTGGTGGTGATGGTGGTGGCCGTACAAGAGAGGAGAGGGAGAGGGAGTTGAAGAGATTTTTTTTTAAAAAAATGAGAGTTTTGGCTAGTTTTTGGTGTTTTAATGATTTTTTTTTTTTAAAAGTAATTAACAAATAAATTGGTGTAGTCATGACATGTGTCCAATGACTCATCCAACACCATTATGAATTAATTTAAAATTTTAAATAAATTACTAGCCTAATCCATAAAATATCAGATATATTTGAGAACCGAAATACCCGATTCTCAATATTTGCTAAAAAATGTCAAATTTGAAAATTTAGCAATACTAGACAAATTAAACATACCGATTCTTATAGTTTATGGATTTTGGACTTTTAATCACTTATTTTGGCATTTCTGGACAGTGACGGTCAGATGCGGAACTGTTCTGGGTTTTTAACGCGACTTCTAAATTTTTCGGGAAACTTTTATCTTAAAGGCTTTTATGCATTTCTAGGAGTGACATACTTAACTTTTTACTTCCAAAAGTACAGAAGCTAACCTCATAGTGTGGACTTTGACGGTTGTCACAATAACCTCATGCTCATTGAATGAGCAATTCAATAAGAGAGCTCGGATAGCAATACCGATTCGATCCGAGCTCTCTTGGAATAAGTTCGGCAGCGGATCACGAAATCTTGGTCATCTTCTCTATCTAATGAATGGGGAGTCTACTTTAAAATCGTCCGCCCTGCACCCACCCCCCGAGTATATGCTTCAACAGGAATCACACAAGGGTAGATTATAAACCTCTAGTAAAATGACCGCCTGTAACCCATCAGATAAAGTACATTACATAGCAATACATAGTCTGTTTTAGGGATTGGCGACTTACCCATTCAGTGACTTTGGCACTGGACGTTCCCCAAACGGGTACTGTCGGGTCGGGTGAATTCAATAATAGACGCCTGTTGGCATTCCAGCCTTCCTTCGCCTTTCATGGCCACATATCTTTCCGGCTAAGGAATGGGAAATCCTTCTCCTGTTGGCTATAGCTCAGTTGGTAGAGCACCTCGTTTACACGTGCACCGATGTTTTTCAGGGGAGTCCATCATGCAATCAAAAAAATTGATCTTATTGAGAAATCGATGTCTTACTCCATAACTTTGAGGGAAAAAGAGAACAATAGCCTGACAAGGGTTCGGTCCGATTTAGGTGCCCAGTTAGGTGCCAAACAGACCCCATCATTGATTTGATATATTGATAAGGTGAATACGCAGTCTATTCAATGCTAGGCTGAGTATAAGGGACTCAAAAAAATCTCTTTTCGTCCTATGAACTTTAAGGTGTATGAAGTTTCATATTTGATTTTTAAGTAGAGCGATAGAGACTTCATTTCACTTAGGTTAATCTAGGCCAGAGGCAGACCTACGTCAAGATAACCTCCCTTGAAAAACTTTGGTAGTGTTCCTGAATCTGAATCCACATAATGACTCAGAGCACATGGAGCCATCTCCTTATTTTTCTGTCAAAAATAAAAATGGCGGACTAGCTGATATTTATATCAGTTAATGAAAGAGCCCAATGCACAAAAAATGCATGTTGGGTCTTTGAAACTTTTTTATTCTCTCGTATCAGGTATTTCTTAAGAACAAGAGGGTTCTACCTTCTGATGGTAGATTGGCGAATTGTTGGGTCGAGCTGGATTTGAACCAGCGTAGACATATTGTCAACGAATTTACAGTCCGTCCCCATTAACCACTCGGGCATCGACCCAACGCCTAATTGATTTTAGACGATTGAAAATATCATTCCTATGGGCATGATTTACCCCCAGAGGGACTTGAACCCTCGTTATCTCCGTGAAAGAGAGAAGTCGTGAAACCGCTGGACCATAGGGGCCGAGGGTCAGCATAAGGAAAACACAAAAAATTGGATAGGTGCAGAGGGGCGGACCCTTTAGGAGATGAATAGGATCAAACCGAAAGACTCGTTAACTATTCTGGGGGTTAATGGTAATCAAACTTTACCATTAAACTATACAATATTGAAACTTGAAAGAGAGAAAGACGAGAAAGACCAATGAAATAAAGTTTCTGAATCAAACCGAAAAACGATGGTCGAGAACTTTCTTTCTTCTTTCATTCTTCTTTCATTATCCAAGCTTTACACTCGGATTCGCAGTGAATAACCAAAAGATTATTTTGGTCTGCGCGATGCAATTATATTTCGCCCTAAGTCAGGCTATCAATTGACCACGGAAAGGAGAGAAGGGAGCGCATTAAACAAAGCAAGAAGACGGTCGGACGAGGTATTTTTGCACGTGTTTAACGTTTAATAAATACAAATTTAGATGGTTTTCTGGTATTCCATATTCAAGTAGATTAGAATATAAATACCGTTATACATTATAATATAAGAAACTGAATCAGTTTTGATATTATAAAAAAAATCATGAAACATAGTAAGCCTAAGTGGGAGAATTCTGTTTATAGGAATGTTTTATCAATTCCGTTCCATTTGCATCTCTTAAAAATGCCAATTTAAGTTAAGTATAAATTTTTATTCCACCTATCTCATAGATTCCAGTCAAAGATTCATAGAATCGAAATTCCATCATTGTTAGATCTATAGGATTTGATTTGATGGATAATGAGCCAGCCAAAATGGTATTTATTTTTGTTTTTGTTTTTTGGAGAATTCGATATGGATGAGTATAAATCACTGCCAATTTCAAAAGAATCCGGGATAGACGCAATGTCCACAATACCTGGATTTAATCAGATACAATTTGAAGGATTTTGTAGGTTCATTGATCAGGGTTTGACAGAAGAACTTTCTAAGTTTCCAAAAATTGAAGATACAAATCAAGAAATTGACTTTGAATTATTTTTGGAAAGATATCAATTGGTAGAACCCCTGATAACGGAAAGAGATGCTGTGTATGAATCACCAACTCAAGATATGCTTAGTGGACTCTATGTCTTAACGAG